>CM019718.1:65841529-68524029 GCA_009760885.1 Achatina immaculata
CATGAAAAGACAAAAGCTAGAGAACTTTTTTTTAAAAAAAAATCTCACCAGATTGACCAAGTGACACGGAAAAAAAAAATCATTCGAGAAACGATCGTGAACACAAAGGATCGCATAGTGTTGAGAAACATGATAGCCAAGTCTGTCCGGCACGGCAATTCACCTAATGAATTATGAATGAATTAATGAATACAGCATTCCAGTTCCATTATAGTTCATACTGTGAGGGACATGTGAATCTCACTACGGGAAATCTGAAACTGAATTTGACAGAGGACTAGAAACAAACATCTGCATTTTCAACAAATAGAGAAATATCCTGAATTCCAAAAACTATAATCCAGAAATTCAAGGTGAGAATTGTCAGATGTTTTGTATACTCCACATTCGCTCGTCCGTGGTCTAGAAGACTGAGAATTAGCAAAGACATGTAAACAGAACAATGAAGTCCTTGTAACGTAGATATAAGGAAGAATGTGACGTGATTCATGATCACAACAACAAAAGGACACACTGGAACAAATGAGACCGGGTGACAATCTTCATCTTAACGCGGTTCGTCCATTGTAGAATGTTGCTATCTTGACAGCTAATCTGATAAAAAGGCTTGTTGTCGATACAGGATGCTTGTTTCATTGAGTGTGGTGTTTAGAGCAACCGTGATATTCTGATCCTCATTGGTCGCCTCTTATTTTTTTTTCGCTTCATGTGAATCATACACTTCGTCTTTGTTCTGTTTTTAAACTTTCTTTTATTGATGAAGCTGATGAGAAATTTCTGCAAAGAATGTTCTCCTTCCAAGAAACACTGCAGAGCAAGAAGAACCAAACACTTAAAAGATTCCCTTTTCTCAAGTGACATGAACGTATGCGAAAATCATAGTGGATAGAAAGGTTTGCCAGAAAATAGCTATAAGGCAGCAAGAAACAAAGTGCGAAGAGGTAGCAAGAAACAAAGTGCAAAGAGGTAACAAAACACAAAGTGCAAAGAGGTAAAAGAGATAAAAAGTGCAAAGAGGCAACAAGAAACAAAATGCAAAGAAGTAATACAAAACAAAATGCAAAGAAGTAACAAGATACAAAGTACAAAGAGGTCATAAGAAACAAGAGGATAACGTTTAGAGATTGACAGAAATCGGCTTGGCATCACTCACTGTGACAGCAGCAGTGAGAGCAAGCCATTAAATCTTATCTTCCAAGAGAGTTTACACAGAGTGATAGCTGTGAGAGTAACAGAGAGAGAGAGAGAGAGAGAGAGAGAGAGAGATTTATGCCCCACAATGTGGCCACATAATCGCCATCATTCAAATTTGTTTTGGAAGTTGGGAGACTGCGAGAACGGAAGTACGTGCGGTAGCGTTGGTAACAGCGATGCTGGTACCGTAAGATGTTGCCTGATAACCACGGCTTGTCTTAGTTACCAAGGTGACCGGAGTCTTGCTTGCAGACAGACGAGAAATGGCAATAGTTCAATGATCATCTCAACTCTGCTGCAACAAAAGGTGATCGAATTATCAGATATCGTTAAATAATCTCATAATTTTCTTCATCAAAATCGTCTTTATCAGCAGGAAAAAGCATGGCTAGTATTTTATTGAAACGTAAAAGCAATGGAATAAGTGGGAGAGGTCTGACGGCATCATTACAGTTTAGACAATAACGACAATCTGTCTGACATATTGCACTTGAAGCACGCGTTTTTAAAGCGGGACTACCAAAACACTCCATTACAGCGGGAAATTGTATTGCAATTCTACACCGGGTCATTATCGCTCATTCCTTTCAGAAATAAAACTTGGACAAAAAAAAATGTCTTTCCTCTTCTTGTTGGTCCATAAAAGTGATAGCGGTTGCTTTGTGTGACCATTTATTGTAGACTGCTATATCCACGCCTTTCGGCACGAAATATCTGTTTTTTGTACGGCTTATACTTAGTAGCGAGTTTTTCCTTTCCTATTCGATCCTCTGTTCTGTCGGTTAAACCACTCGCTGCTACCAGGGGGAACTGCACTAGAAAAGAGAATGAAGTTATAGTCATCTCAGATTCGCCACCTCACGCGAACAGCCACCTACACTATATCTTCAGTCAGAGGACAATACGTCAAGGAAACAACTACCATGTCTTCAGTCAGAGGACAATACGTCAAGGAAACACCCACCTACAATATGTCTTCAGTCAGAGGACAATACCTCACACAAACACCCACCTACACTATGTCTTCAGTCAGAGGACAATACCTCACACAAACACCCACCTACACTATGTCTTCAGTCAGAGAACAATACCTCAAGCAAACACCCACCTACACTATGTCTTCAGTCAGAGAACAATACCTCACACAAACAGCCACCTACACTATGTCTTCAGTCAGAGGACAATACCTCACACAAACAGCCACCTACACTATGTCTTCAGTCAGAGGACAATACCTCAAGCAAACACCCACCTACACTGTGTCTTCAGTCAGAGGACAATACCTCAAGCAAACACCCACCTACACTGTGTCTTCAGTCAGAGGACAATACCTCAAGCAAACACCCACCTACACTGTGTCTTCAGTCAGAGGACAATACCTCAAGCACACACCCACCTACACTATATCTTCAGTCAGAGGACAATACCTCAAGCAAACAGCCACCTACACTATATCTTCAGTCAGAGGACAATACCTCACACAAACACCCACCTACACTATATCTTCAGTCAGAGGACAATACCTCAAGCACACACCCACCTACACTATGTCTTCAATCAGAGGACAATACCTCACACAAACAGCCACCTACACTATGTCTTCAGTCAGAGGACAATACCTCAAGCAAACACCCACCTACACTATGTCTTCAGTCAGAGGACAATACCTCAAGCAAACACCCACCTACACTATGTCTTCAGTCAGAGGACAATACCTCAAGCAAACACCCACCTACACTGTGTCTTCAGTCAGAGGACAATACCTCAAGCAAACACCCACCTACACTATGTCTTCAGTCAGAGGACAATACCTCAAGCAAACACCCACCTACACTGTGTCTTCAGTCAGAGGACAATACCTCAAGCACACACCCACCTACACTATATCTTCAGTCAGAGGACAATACCTCAAGCAAACAGCCACCTACACTATATCTTCAGTCAGAGGACAATACCTCACACAAACACCCACCTACACTATATCTTCAGTCAGAGGACAATACCTCAAGCACACACCCACCTACACTATGTCTTCAATCAGAGGACAATACCTCACACAAACAGCCACCTACACTATGTCTTCAGTCAGAGGACAATACCTCAAGCAAACACCCACCTACACTATGTCTTCAGTCAGAGGACAATACCTCAAGCAAACACCCACCTACACTATGTCTTCAGTCAGAGGACAATACCTCAAGCAAACACCCACCTACACTGTGTCTTCAGTCAGAGGACAATACCTCAAGCAAACACCCACCTACACTATGTCTTCAGTCAGAGGACAATACCTCACACAAACAGCCACCTACACTATGTCTTCAGTCAGAGGACAATACCTCAAGCACACACCCACCTACACTATATCTTCAGTCAGAGGACAATACCTCACACAAACAGCCACCTACACTATATCTTCAGTCAGAGGACAATACCTCAAGCAAACACCCACCTACACTATATCTTCAGTCAGAGGACAATATCTCAAGCAAACACTCACCTACACTATGTCTTCAGTCAGAGGACAATACCTCAAGCAAACAGCCACCTACACTATGTCTTCAGTCAGAGGACAATACCTCAAGCAAACAGCCACCTACACTATGTCTTCAGCCAGAGGACAATAAACAAACAGTTGTAGCAGAAACTGAAAGCAGATGAAACGTCAGCTTATAGAAAAAAGCACCACATATACCGTTATAGCCAGAGAAAAAGACCAAATGAAGAGGTTCTTCAATAGGTGGCAGAACAATTAAAATTAATTAAAACCAAAGATAAAAATTAATGTATTGGACGTGGCGATGAGAGAACGTAGAGATGAGAACGTGGCGATGAGAGAACGAAGAGATGAGAACGTGGCGATGAGAGAACGTAGAGATGAGAACGTGGCGATTACAGAACGAAGATCTTGACAACCATTTCATTCATTTCATTCATTCATTCATTTTCATGTCCCTTGCGGAACTTTGCCTCCCAAACAGCACTCTTGTAGGCCTCTCGGTTGTGAGCAAGATGGCCTGCCGCTGTGGCATCCATTTGCAGATCGTCAACGATGTCTTGCAGCCGTCTTCGTTTTGGTCTTGATAACTACATAAAAAAATTCAGGGGTAAAAAATGGAGGAGGCCAAGATAAAATAGTACAAGGTGATTTACAAGTGGCATGAAAAAAGACAAGACAGCATCTATCTATCTATATATCTATCTATCTATCTATCTATCTATCTATCTATCTATCTATCTATCTATCTATCTATCTATCTATCTATCTATCTGTCTGTCTGTCTGTCTGCCTGCCTGCCTGCCTGTCTGTCTGTCCAATATATATGTATGTATTAAAGGCAGGAAAGAGAGAAGTAGACCAACAGAGAAAATCTTAGAAGGCTCGGCAAAATGGCATAGGAGAGGCACAACAACAGAACTAATGAAAAGCATGATGAAAGATCGGAAACTGTGAAGAGACATGGTTGCCAACACCTTCAGGCATGGTACGTGATGATATATAAATATGTGTATGTAAAAATATGAGAGAGAGAGAAAGAGAGAGAGAGAGAGAGAGAGAGAGAGAGAGAGAGACTGTTACTTCAATCAGAGCAAAAGAGTTGTTAACTAACGTGATGAATGTAGCTGTCCGTTTTTTTTTCTTCGGGGCTTCTCTCATATGATATCAGGGTAGCCCACCTTCCATCCAGCTCCCAACACGCCCTTGTTACAAGATCTTTACTACATCATCGCTGAGAGAAAAAAAAAAACTCAAGTTTGCTGTGATAGAGACATGCAGCAATACCACCAGCAGCAACTTATCTGGAACATCGGCGCTGATGGACAGTAATAGATTTTTCTAGTTCCAAAATCACTGAACTGTGGGAAGATCTTAAAAAAAAAACAATGTAGTAAAGCTGTTATTTTCAGACATGTTATAAACACAAGTTAAGACAATTCAATTCAAATGTAATATCCACCCTCATTTATGCATGCGAAAGCTGGAAAACAACTAAAGAAACAGACAAGAAATTAGACTCTTTTAAAACAAATGCCTAAGGAAAATACTCGGCATCAAGTGGAATGAATTCAAGAACAATGTAGAGATAAGACAAATGACTGAACAACAAGCAGTCTCATGGGTGATCAGGAAAAGGAGATGGACATATGTTGGTCACGTGATGAGAAGAAATGATCAGAGAATACCAAAACAAGCTATCAAGTGGAGCACAACAGTCAAAGAAAAAGAGGCAGACCACGTGAAATTCTGAAGAGGATATTGTTAAGAGAGGCCAAATTAATAGGCATAAAATCCCTTGATGAGGTTGAAAGACTCGCCGAAGACAGAAAAAAAATGGTGAACTACGTTGCGGCACGGGAAGGATATAAGATATAAAGTAAGATATAAACACTCAAATTAAATAACTGTACGAGGTGTGATCAAAATGTACGCGGAATGAAGACATAATTCCGGAACCAAGTGACGCAACCGGAAGCGAATGTGCACAGGTTTACCTTAGCATATACCACACGTGGCATAAATCACGTCTCCATTGTTTGTCTGCTTTGTTTACGGTAGTGCTTTGTTCGGACGTATCTGAATCTCTTCGCCGCATTTGTCATGTCCGAAAGACTGGTGTTACTGAGCTGGGACATTCCTTCCTCAGTAAATAAATCTTTTTTTTCCCAAACTACGAGATTCGATGTTTTATCTGCTGGTTTTATCTACGAGATTCGATGTTTTATCTGCTGGTTTTATCTACGAGATTCGATGTTTTATCTGCTGGTTTTATCGCTCTGTGTCTTCTCTACGTCGGAGTTTAGACAGTGCCTGTGATTCTGCCTTGGCGAGGTTTAAATGTCGAAGTTCTGGTGGTCGGAGGTGTTTTGAATTTCAGGCCACGTCGTGTCAGTGTATAGATCTCCGGAGGGAGGTGTCCAACCAGATTTATGATGGGTGTAATGGGCAAATTGGTTATCGGGGTTTGACGAGAGTTTTTGCTTAATAAGCTCAGTCAGCATACTTTTTTATCACACCTCGTACATCCCGCTGTTGTAAGAAAGAAAGAAAGAAAGAAAGAAAGAATTTGTTTACCATTGTGTTACCTCAACGTCCTTTATTACAGAGTTAGTCGTGGCTCTAAATTGCTTCACGCCCACGCAGTACCTAATGGCACGCATGAGTTATTTATTGTGCAACATGACATTAAACAAAGAGCAATAACTTTCCCCAGCAATATTTCTATCAGGTGAAGTCCTGCATATTACTTCTTCCAACTTTCGTCTCTTGAATTTCTCGGTCCCATTGTTTACAAGCGTCCATTCTTTTCCCAAATTTTCTACTTCTAAGTAACAGAGAATATGAATATGCATGCAGCAAATGTCACTTGGGTTGATTGTAGAAGCTCTACTTGCTGCAGCCAGACAAAAAAAGATTACTGAATTCTGATATCAATATCGTCACGTTCCGATCGAGATTTTGATTTGGCAGCTGTAGAATCAAGTTAGAGAAAAAAGTCGACGAAGAAAACAGTTTTTAGCGAGCACCATATGTCCAGTGATTTTGGTTTGAAAAACACAATATATTGGGAATGAGAAATAATATTACACTTGAGTATAGGTGAAAACCTGGACAACGTGGTAGTTGAAAGTTCACACACTGAACAGACAAAAAGATAGAGAAAATATACTAGACAGATAGATAAATAAACAGACAGACAGTCAGGTAGTCAGGCAGATAGATAGATAGATAGATAGATAGATAGATAGATAGATAGATAGATAGATAGATAGATAGATAGATAGATAGATAGATAGATAGATAGATAGATAGATAGATAGATAGATAGATAGATTTTACACTGAGCCAAATTAAATATGTTATCTCTATTCTTTATACGTCCTTTATTTCAGAAGTTGTGTTATTTCCTTTTCTTGTATTTAATGTCTCCACTGATAATCTGAAAATATATAACATCAGATTCAATAGCAGCAGAGATAAGATTGTTTTAGCTGCCTAAGACGAGAACCAAATGTTAACAAAGTGTTGACTTACTTTTCATGACTTCATCAAACGGGATAATTATTTTTACCGCTACTTGAGAAAAAGCGCCCCCTGATTGACAACAAATATTTAGAGCATCTCACCGGTCTCCGAATTCGTGTGTAAATATTTTTCTGTCTGCCTTTGCCGCAGACGAAGTGTCTGACGTGGCCGCTACAAAATCTGGAGATGTCTGCTGGCAATAGAGATCGGAGCTGTGTACCAACGGATCGCCAGACATTAATTTATGAGTGATAAATTCAAGATCCCAGATCCGGGGGCTGTTTATTCCTTCCAAAGCAATATTTATACAGCAAAGCTGTCATACGCTGTCTTCATATTTTGTTTGAAAAGGGGATATTAGAGTTTATATTTTCACATGATATACTTGGGTATATCTGAAGTGCTTTGGTGAATTTATGAAACAGCTTTCGGGGGGAAAAAAAAGAATTTAAAAAAAAACAATCGTGAACCAGTGGCGTGTCCAAGTTCTCCCCAACTCCCACCCCCACCCCAGACAATGTTTGCTTATTCGGAAATACCTTGGTCTCAATCTGGGACATTCCCAGATAGTGTTGGCAGATCTTGCAAAACTATGGAAATCAATGCTGAAAAACCGATATTTAGGCATAATCTGAATAAAATGGAATGTATAGAACATTTATAAACCAACCCATACTTCTAAATTACAGAGTAGCTTCCCTTCAGTTTCTTCCTAACAAAAGTTCTCATCAGAATTTATTCTGGCAGAGGTGGAAATTAATTCCGGAGTTAAAGAGTTAAATGTCCCTGTCTGTGGAGACCGAATTTATCTGTATTATGTACTGAGTTCCCTTTAGTTATAGCAGAAACCACACACACAGCCGAACTCACTCACATAGTGAGTCCTCTCTTGTTAAGTAGACAATCGCATGCGCCCTCTGTGTATCACTGAAGCGTTGGATTACAATGCCAGGGCTGGGGTTCCATGTGTTTTTTTTTCTCTGACTTTTTATTTACTGACTTTTTTAACACAAAATCTTGCCAGTCTGTTGCTGTACTGTCCCTCACTGTAATGGTGTCACCTGCTTCTGGCTCAACAAAATCTCGTATAATGATAAGAAAGGATTTGCATGCTGTATGTTCAGATCTTGCCTGCAGCTGATCGTAAGTCTCATCTCTTCGCTGCCGATATTTATTGATCTGAAAAGAATGTGTATAGGACAAGGTGTCACATCCATTTTTTTCAGTGAATGTGACTCTTAAAATGATTGTTTCGTATAGGTTTATTTTCTTATTTGGAACGTTTCTCCACTCACTGATTAAATTCTACCGGACAGAGGTTCAGACGTTCACGTGGCAGACTTGCTGTAAGTTACAGAACCTGGCGTTATTTTAGAATGTGATTGTATGTTTATTCATTAGTTTTTTTTCTTTCCTTCCCATTCAACAATGAAATGTGGGGAAAAAAATTCTTTTTTCTTCTTCCTTTTTTTTCTTATCACCCTGACTCTTATCTCCTTGTTTTTCTTTATCAGCACCTTCTTCTTTTTCTTCTCTTCCGCCTCCATTCTTCTTCGCTTTCTGATACTTTTTTTTTTAGTTTTAGCGTTCTTCAGCTCCTCATAACCTGTAGCTCATTCATTCATTTGCATTTGCGTGTCCCTTGCGGAACTTTGCCTCCCTAACAGCACTCCTGTAGGCCTCTCGGTTGTGAGCAAGATGGCCTGCTGCTGGTGCATCCATTTGCAGATCATCAACGATGTCTTGCAGCCATCTTCGCTTTGGTCTTCCTCACTATCTTGCTCCCATTATGCACACTTCCAAGACGGTTTTCTCTAGATTATCATGACATTTAATGTGTCCAAAATATTTACGTTTTCTCTGTTTAATCTCTTTACTAGCCAACCTTCTTCAATATTAATTTCTTGTAGTATGGATATATTTTTTTCTTTTTTGTGTCCATGATATTTGAAGAACTCTTCTGTAGCATTTACATTCAAAGGCATTTACGTGTTTCTCAGCTGTTTTGTTAAGTGTCCAGGTCTCACGGGCATATGTTGCGATGGGAAAGATGCATGCCCTTAAAAATCTTACTTTTGTAGTTCTGTCTGCTCCTCTCCACAGATTCTGTAGCTACATTGTCCAAAAGCAGCCATCGCCCTAGGATTTCTGAAAACCGGTAAAGCTATACCTGTCTGTCACCTTGCATGAAATGCTTTCCGAAATACCGGTTTTCTCAGTACAACATTCGGTACTTTATTATATATATATATATATATATATATATATTATATATATATATATATATATATATATTGCACTGGGGGTGAAGGTGAAGACGCCTATGAGGCAATCAACAACCCATAGCTGATATGCTGCCGTCAGGGTTAGCGAGCCATAGCTGATATGCTGCCGTCAGGGTTAGCGAGCTATAGCTGATATGCTACCGTCAGGGTTAGCGAGCTATAGCTGATATGCTACCGTCAGGGTTAGCGAGCTATAGCTGATATGCTACCGTCAGGGTTAGCGAGCTATAGCTGACCAATACCCTGTCCCACCTCTCCATTGGTGCCCTTAGGAACAGGCCTAGCCAGGCTAACGGGGCAGGAATCGCCATAGCCCCTATGGTGGTGGAGTCTACTAGAGAAGCATTGCACACACGCCCTGCTTTTTAGCTGTACTCCGGTACCGAAAAAAATAGCCGCCATAACCCGCTCCCACGCCGATACGATCCTGTGGCTCAACATCTCTACAGCATCGGCTGCAAAGAACAACAGCTCGCAGTCACAGGGAATTCGTACAAGTGCAGGTACAAATATTGCACTTTCCAACCATCGGCGGAAAAGTAATGTTCCTGTCTACGATTTTCTTTTCTGACCTTATTTACAGCGACATTTAATCTTTACAACATGTTCAGATGCTGAACCAAGACACAACTGGTTGATTCTCCTCCTCCATCCAAACTGAGCATCATTAACCTTCTTTGTCTAGCATTCTTCAGCCTATGTCTCTAGTTGCTTTTTACTAGGTTTTTGATAACATAAACCGGTTACTATAACCGGCGACTTCCAAAAGTTTCGGCTTTTCTCGTTTATGATCGGTAATTTACCGGTAATTGCTGGTTAACACGATCAACGCAAAAGGGAAAACCCACAGACTTCTCCAGATTCATACAATAGCTCCAGAGCTTTTCATTCTCTACATTTGTACGACAGCTCCAAATCCTAGGACAATAAAAACTTATGAATGAAATGAATAAGCGTTAAGCCAGATGTGTCCAGAACAACAGGTAACGCAAGCTGTTAGAACGTAACATCAGTGTGGATTTCATTTCCACCAGCAGACTGTCTTGAGTATGATCTTCTTCTTCTTCTTCTTCGTTCGCACTGTCTGTCTATATCTGCAGTCCTGTCTCTTGGATAAATTTCACTGTTTTTTGTAACTCATGTATGGAACCGTAGAGCTTATCTTCTTTAGTGGTTTCACTGGGCCTGTAATTATTTCTCAGTGTCTCGTAGTTGATGCAGTTCTGGAGGATATGTTCCACAGTTTGGGGCACCTGGGCACATGTACATAGATTAGTAGTACCAACCTTAAACTTTGTATACATATGACTTCGGAGTCGGCTGTGTCCTGTTCGGAGACGGAAGATGATGGTGACTTGTTCCTTTCTGTTTAGCATGTGATAGTCATCATGTGGTGGTGTTTGTGACTTCCTGTAGGTTTTAATCATGCTTTTCTTCTGATTATAGGTGATTGGTATGTCTGGTTGCTCCATTTCAGTGCCCTCTTTGGCCAGATGGTCAGCTTTCTCATTGCCTGGTATCCCACAGTGGGAGGGAATCCATTGCAAAGTGACTCCATGTTGTAAGCCAATTTTTGACAAGGCATCTTTAAGGTCTGGTAGTTTGTTGCACTGAAGAGCTTCCAGTACTGATCTTGCATCTGTGAGAATTACTACAGGACATGTATCAATTCTGGAGTCTGATAGTTTTTCAACTGCAGTTGAGTACGATATCTTAAGACAGATCTCAGAAAGAAAGGCAGCGAGTTCTGCTGAAGCTTTAGCAGTTTCGGGATAAATCAGGTAAGCTTCACCACTATATTTCTGACTATAACCATGTTCATTGTGAACTATATTCAATCTTCCCTTTATTTTAACGAGTTTTTCAAGCCTGGGTGATAGTTAGAAAATGGAGTGTCATCAGGAAAGTTGAAAGACCATTCAAGCTTATGACAAAAGATGGCAAACTCAAAGAACTTGCAAATAAAACGTGCAATCCCACTGCTGGAAATTGAACCCGGTACAGCTGGATTAGTAAACCGAAGGATGGTAGATCAAGGAGCACGTTTTATATACCAAAAAAAGGTCCTGGGGTCTACTCAGCCTCTAAAGACGGGTATCAGAGAAATCTGGGAGAGGTATATGGGCCCAGGCTTGATACTGACTATATCAAACTTTCATGCGCCGAAAGTCATGGGAATACGGGCCTAGTACCGTATCCCCGTTATGCTTCAATGGCATGGGAACGGGAATTTACCTGACCTTATCTTGATCTGGCATAAGATGACCAACAGTTCTGCATTATACATGGCAGTTCCATATCTCAAAGGACGTGTTCTAGGAATCGTGTTACTTCGTTCAGATTGCCTAAATGTCCCTTATTTTAGAACACAAGTTCTATATTGTCCAGTATTCTCATCCTTTGATCACCACATGTTCAGAAATAACCAGAATTTTTAAGAACTGTTATCTCATTGGAAATGTTGCAATTTAAAGAAAATGTACTCTGTAGAGAACTACGGCAAGTAGGCGTGTGAGTAAAGTAATAAACCTGCCCTATTGATTAAAATTTTGAGTTTAAATTTAAACCGTTTGTTTGAGCATCTTGTATTTGAACTGAAGAAATGGTCAGGTAATCTACCAAGAGTTAAACAAAGGAATATGGTGCCATTTTACAAAGCTGATACCAGTTTTAACTCTGCCGTTTAAAAAAAATTTTCCAAATCTGTTTAAGCCGCTTACTTCTGGTTCCTTTGTTTAATTGTGTCAAGGGCAGTAAGCATCATAATTTTCTGTGATTTATACCTCACAAATTGTCTCCCGTGTTGTCGATGCAGGGATTTTATATCCATATCTGTGAGGCAGAATCGTGATTTCAGAGAGAGAGAGAGAGAAAGAGAGAGAGAGGGAGAGAGAGAGAGAGAGGGAGAGAGAGAGAGGGAGAGAGTGAGAGAGAGAGAGAGAGAGAGAGAGAGGAGAGAGAGAGGGGTTGTGGTTAAATAGTTATATCTTATATCCTTCCCATGCCGTTAAACGTCACATAGGGCTCGCAACGTAGTTCGCCAATTTTTCCTGTCTTCGGCGAGTCTTTCAACCTCATCAAGGGATTTTATGCCTGCTAATTTGGCCTTTTTTTTTTAACAATGTCCTCTTTAGAGTTTCACGCGGTCTGCTTCTTTTTCTTCCGCCTGTTGTGTTCCACTTGACAGCTTATTTTGGGATTCTCTGATCGTTTCTTCTCATCAAGTGACCAACGTATGTCCATCTCCTATTCCTGATCACCCATGAGACTGGTTGTTGTTCAGTCATCTGTCTTATCTCTGCATTGTTCTTGAATTCGTTCCACTTGATGCCGAGTATTTTCCTTAGGCATTTGTTTTCAAATAGTCTAATTGCTTGTCTGTTTCTTTAGTTGTTTTCCAGCTTTCGCATGTATAAATGAGGGTGGATATCACATTTGAATTGAGTAGTCTTAAAATAGTTATATACTAAAAAAAGAACCGCAACAAATACGATGTACGATTTAAAGTGAAGTTTGCTGATCAGAAAAGGGCAAAGAGCCTGAAATGTTCACCACGTGCTGATCTGAATTGTACTCAACAGATGATTCATGAGCACAGAAAAGCGACACTGGTCAAAACAGCATTTTTAACAATAACTCATTACAGCTTCGCTAGAATCCCTTGAAGCTTACTGAACTAAAAACTCACTGACCATGTTATTGAATGCCTATAAAGGATTGACGCTTATGGAATCAATTCATTTGAAAATTCAATGCGCAAGTATAGCTCATCTCACTACAGAACAACTACTCATCATCATTGGACGTAGTGTACTGGCCAGACAATTTAATGTGGTTAGAAGCACCATTACTCGCCTTAATCACAACAACTGCTGAAGACTTATCATACGGCTGTGTCATCTCAGGAATCGATTTGCATCTTCGTCCTGAACAGTTCACTCAATGACAGCAGCTAGTAGAATTTCAGATCAAACGAACAGGAACCGGCTGCACGACGCTGGTCTTTGGGTTAGAAGACCCTACAGTGGTCCTGTTCTTACGGACTGGGATCGCCAGAACAGACTGCAGTGGGCGAACCAGAATCGTCAATGGAACGTTGCGAATGATTGTAGAAGGGTTTGGTTTAGTGATGAATCATTCTTTCTGCTCCAGCGACATGATAGAAGGAGAAGAGTTTACCGGAGAGTCCATGAGCGCTTCGCCCAGAACTGCGTGGATGAGGCTCCTCCACATATTGGTGGAGGTGTACTGGTGTGGGGGACGATCAGTTTCATGAGAAGAAGTGGCCTTCTGCAAAGTGAAGGACGCCTGAATGCCTAACGATACGTCGCTGAAATTCTTCGTTCTCGAGTCCTTCCACTTCTGGCTGCACCAGGGTCGATTTTTCAACAGGATAACGCTCGACCTCATGTGACACAACTCACTACCCACTTCCTCGCTGACAACAACGTCCAGACACCATCCCGTGGCCGTCCATGTGATCAGACATGAACACAATAGAACACTTACCGGATGAACTCAACAATCAAGTCCACCAGCGAGACGTGGCGCCAACCTATCTCCGACAGTTGTCTCTTGCATTGCGGGAAGAGCGGGCAGCCATCCCACAACAACAGATCCAGCGGCTAATAGGATCCATATCAAGGAGATGTCATTCTCTGATACAGGCCACAGGAGGCCGTACATGTTACTGAAACGGAGACCTCAGTCGCAAAGAATAAAAGTCCAAATCAAATTTAATGAACATCATTTCATTGTTAAAGTCTTAAAGTTTCTTTATGCCAAGCTTGAAACATTAATTCCATAAAATAAAATGTTGATACAAGTTTGAAATTTGCTGTCTGTTACGACTACAGTAATGTTGCGTTTCTGGGGGTTTTTTTTTGAACAGTATATCAAAGGTAAAGGTAAAATCCCTTGTTTCCATGCCATTAAGCCATACTGATGATAGGGTATTAGGCCCGTATTTCCAAGACCATCGGCACATGAAAGTCTGATGTGGTCAGTATCACGCCTGGCTGCATTTACCTTCCCAGATTTCTCTGGTACCCATTTCAGAGCTATATACAAGGGTATAAAAAAAAAGTAAATTATTTTTGGAGCGATGTGACAGAAATATTTGTACAAAAATACCACATACACAAAACTGTCTTGTATTGTTAAGAAAGGAGTAACATTGTAGCTGTGGAGTTCAAGAAAAATAATCAGTAGTTCCTGCTGTCTTTCTTTCCTTCTCGTCTCACCTCTTCCTTCTATACTTTTCCCAATGATATAAATGTCTCCCGTCATTTGGCCTTTAAAAATAAATAAATAATCACGTGCAATTAATTTGTCACTCTATAACTGATCACTATATAATAATGTACACGAAATTTGACAGTTTTAATATTTAACTATAACTGATGGATGAGAAGACCGTATTGGAAGGATACATAATGGGAAAAAGAAAGAGAGGAAGACCAAAACGAAGATGGCTGCAGAACATCGTTGACGGTCTGCAAATGAATGCAGCAGCGGCAGGCCATCTTGCTCACAACCGAGAGGCCTACAGGAGTGCTGTTAGGGAGGCAAAGTTCCCCAAGGGACATGCAAATGAATGAATGAATGAATGATGGACATATTTATTTAATGCTTTATAACAGTATATAAAATATGTCACAAACTTAATATAGAAACAGATTTAATTGTTTTCATATGCAATGTTCTGGTGTGGACAAATTGTGGAGAGCGGGGAGGGATGGGACGGACAGTCCCGGTACAATGTGAACAACTGGCAAGATGAAAGAAAACTTGTACGATCAGATCTGTCACCATCTCGCCTTCTTTCCCCTTATCTGGAGTAATAGGCGACCAACAAGGGCTCTCCATTTATTTCTGTCCTGCGCTGTTTCTTCGATTCGTCTCCAGGTGTAAGTCCAGCCTTTTTTTTTAGTCTCTGCTTAAAGACTCCTTCGCCAGGTGTTTCTATGTCTTCTTCGTTTCCTCTTACCTTGGGGATTCCAGGTGAGGGCTTGTCTGGTTATATTAGTGGTAGGCTTTTGAAGTCATCTCCAACGTCTTTTCGTTATCATTTCTTTCACTGTGGATTGGTTCGTTTTCTGCCAAAGCTCTTAAATCAATCAAGTGCCTTACCGCGTGGCGTAGGCGATCATTTCTCTCAACAATTCCCTGTCTTTAGACTTGATTATGAGATCCGCCGGTGACTTTCTTCACAGCCACACTGACAGCCCATCCAGTAACTTCTCTTTCTCTCTCTCTCTCTCTCTCTCTCTGTCTTCCTCTGTCTCTTCTTCCCTCAATTTTTCCAGTTGCCACAACGTGTTCCAATTTTCCTCTTCTCAGAAAATGTTCTACAAATCTCGCTTGTCTGCCTCTGATCTTTGCTGTAATTTGCCTTTTAACTCCAGCCTCTCAAAGCTCTTCACTGCTGATGTTATCTGGCCATCTGATCTGAAGTATCTTCCTTAGCCAAGTGTTAACAAAAGGTCTGCAGTTTCTTGATACTTTTGACTGATATTTTCCATGTTTCTGATCCATATAACAGGACCGATTTAGCGTTTGTTTTAACAGTGAAGTTTTATTGTTAAGGATATTCCCTTGTCTTCCCATATGCTTCTCAACCGTAGAAATGTTACTCTAACATTCCTATTTCTTACTGTAATGCCTGCTTCTGCTCCACTCTCTCTTTCTATAATGCTGCTGAGATATGTGAATGTGTCTACTTCTGTCAGAACTGTACAAAAGAATGAGAGCGCCCTTTGGTGAAATACAGAAAACAACACAGAGTATGCTGCCACAGAAGACCATAGCGCGATTGTACGTAATATATTGTCTTAGACTAAGTCTTGTCTTGTCTTGTGCTTTCTCTCTGTAACTGCGAGCTGGTATTCTTTGCAGCCGATGCTGTAGAGGTGTTTAGGTACAGCATCGTATCGGCGCGGGTTATGGCAGCTACTTTTTTCAGTCTCAGAGTACAGCTAAAAATCAGGGAGTGTGCAGTGCTTCTTTAGCAGACTCCACCACCATGGGGACTACGGCGATCCCTGCCCCATTAGCCAGGCTAGGCCTGTTACTGGGGGTACCAACGGAGAGGTGGGACAGGGTCTTGGTCAGCTATGGTTCGCTAAACCTAACGCTAGCATATCAGCTATGGTTCGCTAAACCTAACGCTAGCATATCAGCTATGGGTTGCTGATTGCCTAATTGGACAGTGTCTTCACCTCCTCCTCCCCCCCCCCCCCGCACATATAAATACTATTCTTGTGACAAATCATTAAAATACGGGACTGTCTCTTTCAATTCTTTATTCTTAGCCATCTTATCGAATGTGTTCTCTAAATTCTTCTGATGACCAGCACTCTTGTACTTAACAGAATAAAACTTTGCATAGTTCCATAACTCTTTCGCTTACACTTCTTAGTGCATGTATACTGCAGAAATGTCGACTCAAGTAGATGTTCTCAGACTCGAGTGCAACTCAAGTCACTGTAGAGACGCAACTTACACTCGACTTGAAGTTGCTTGCAAGGAGACTTGAAGGTAGCGACGTGAGTTTTTCCACGAAGGACTTGAACGAAACTCTGCATATGAGTCTTCTTCAAATCAGTTTGTTCGTTTGCTATTCTCATCCTTTTGTATCAAAGAGACTTCTACACCAAATTTACTATGAACTTGTAATTTTGTTGCATGCATGTTCTATTTGCTGTTGGTGCTTTCTCTCATATGGTGTGTTAACAGCAACTGTTGGTTTTGTTTTACTTTACTTGACTATATCCTTCCTCTTGTACTGTGAGGTATCTAGGGGAGATATAGTTGGCGTCTCTGGGCCATACGAGTGGCCTCGGTGATGTTCATGCGGTAATTCGTGAGTGTTTATAATAACTCCATCTATCCGTCGTTTCCTGGGTCTTCCTCTTGATCTGTGTCCTGTATCTCTTTGGTTGAAGGGACTCGTGACCGGCTGTATATGTGTCATTCTCATTAAGTGGCCAAACCACCTAATGCTTTGATTCTTTATATAATGTAGTTTCTATCAACTGTCTTATGTTGTCATTTCTTATCTTGTTCCTCCTGATAACTTCTGCTGCTTTTCTTGGGCATCTCATTTCGCATGCAGATATTGTATTTAGCTGTTTCTTACCGGAGACTTAACGGACTAAAAGAGTGGCACAGAGTACGGTCCAAAACATAGAAAGACCAAAGAATACATGGTTGTGGAAATAAGTAATGACCAACGCCTGACTGACATGGACTAGAGAGAGAGAGAGAGAGAGAGAGAGAGAGAGTTAGTGCCTGTGTTTGATATTAGTTTAAATATGCTGTTAATTCGTTGTCTCTTTGTTTCAAATGATATGTTAGGGTGAAAAAGCAGCCGGGATAGCCAATTGTTAATCTGTTTTTGTACTGTTCTACTTCCTTGTTCCTCCCTGTGCCATTGCATCTGTGTAATGACATTTGCTATTTGTGTTAAAACTTCAGTTTCTATGTCAAGCTTCACATCTTCTGTAAACATACTACCAAGATACTTGAATATTTTAACTTATTGGATTTAATATCTTAGGTTGATTTATGTCATACAATAAGTCTGATATTTATGTCATACAATAAATCTGACCTGTTCTCATATACAGTTCATATGTGTATTTCTCTCTCTCTCTCTCTCTCTCTCTCTCTCTCTCTCTCTGCTTCTCGACAGTATCTTCTTTCCTCATTGATATTTTTCTTTTCATTTATTGAAGAAAAATTTCGTGTCACATCCTGCTTTTCTGCCTGCCAGTTCCCGTGTCTGGTTTATGAAGTTTCAGGGATATTTGAGAATGTCTTCTTTTGACATGCACTGTTCTTCCAACAACAGATCTTTCGCTTGGCCTCATTTTTACTTTTACAATCTCCTTGTCAGTTGTTTTTTTTTTTTTTTGCTGAATTTTTACTTCTGTCTTTTTATTCTTTCCTTCTTTTGTCCATAACTGCATTATGTCAGTTCCTTCTTTGTTATTTTCCATTCTCTCATGTTTCAGATCTCGTCTTGTCTGTAAACATGCTCTTGTGTTATGTGTGGTCAACTGAGAATGGTTGACTTGTTCACCATGAAGAACAGCTACAGTAGCCCACTCCCCGTCCGACTCGATGTTTATAACATACGATCATCATCATCACTGCATCAGTCGGTCTAAATTCAGAATTTATCAGCTGCGGAAACCTTCAACTAACAAATATAGCAACCATCCAGGCAGTGAAAAATGTGGATCTTTATGTTGGCCAAAGTGCAGTCTTGCATTTCTTTCATATTTGTGTACAAAATTTAGCAATGGTTCCCAGCATTTTTCAAATCGCAGATCCCCTGAAGATAATGATAATGCACGCTAAAATCCACAGATACTTGGCATTAATCATAATCTTTCGCGTAACTGTTGCATTCGGCATAATTATAACCTAATCCACCTGTTCCCACATGACCCTCTGCGTGGCAGTTTTGGAACCACTGATTTACAGAAATTCTAAAATATCGCTATACATTCACTCGAAGTCGAAGTGAATGGCCTTTGTATTGGCTGGATCGTTGATAGAGTGAGGGGAATAGAACTCTGTGTATTAAGAGATTATGAAAAAAGACCAGATACAGTAAATCCTTTGTCCTTTTACAACACACGTCAAGGAATCGTGGAGACTACAATAGAGTGCAGACAGGTGAGAAAGCCTAATTTTGTTCATACAGAATAAGCACAGAGAGATATAAAGCTGTCGAATCGGTGCACCAGGCTTTCCACTCCAACACTTAGTTCTGTTTTTAAACTGCCAAACACTAACATCAGCTCCCACGACTCCATAAATGAGCATTTCTGGTGACTCCAACTCAAGCATGGCAACTTACACACCCAGAACTGCTTCAGACTGGATCTTCTATTATTTTTTTCCTATTATTCGACTCCTTGTTCTTCTATTTTTCTACCGTTCGACTCTTCATTTCTCTATTTTTTTTCTATTAACAGGCTCCTCACTTCTTTATTTTTATACTATATAAACCTTCATTTCTCTGTTTTTTTCTACTGTTCGACTCCTTATTCAGACTCTGTTGATTAGTGTGACAGATGCATTTGCATGGGGCTGCAAGGTTGTTTTTTTTTTTGGGGGGGGGGGGTTGCACACATGGGAAAAATAAGAAGAAATGGAACAAAAATTAAAATAACATGAAAATAAATAATTTTTTAAAACATATTTTCACTTAGCAGACGTGCTCAGGCCAAGTCAGCATTACAGAAAAATGAGAAACATCTTGTGCAACAGATCCATATCAATGGAAGCAAGATTTCGAGTACTTAAATGTTACATCGAGCCAACTTTGTTTTATGGGTGTGAAGCATGGTCTATAAATAAGAGAGTACAGCGAGAAATTGAGGCTATGGAAATGGGGTTCATAAGAAGGATTTTGAAGGTACCATGGACAGCTAAGAAAACCAGTGAAGAAGTCTTAAGAGAGGCTGGAGTTAAAAGGCAAATTACAACATATACCAGAGGCAGACAAGCGAGATTTGTAGAACATTTTATGAGAGGATGAAAATTGGAACACACTGTGGCAACTGGAAAAACTGAAGGAAGAAGATACAGGGGAAGACAGAGAGAGAAGTTACTGGATGGGCTAGGAAGAAAATCAGCGGCGGATCTCATAATCAAGCCTAAAGACAAGGAATTGTGAAGGGAAATGACTGCCTACGCCACGCGGCACGGCACTTGATTGATTGATTGATTTTCATTTTTTATTGATCACGCTTATTCGCGGATCTGTCCAAAATTATCTTAGGAAAAAGAATTCAAATTGGAATGATTTCTTTCATCTATGTGGCCATTAAAAAGGAATAGTTCTACGGTTCAGAAAACTAAATATTATAGTACAGTTACAGGCTGTACCGCAGATGTAATTTACACTGTACAGTTAACACTACCCGCAAGATTTGCTACCGCAGATCACAAGTTATATCATTATTCATGAGCATTTTTTGGGGGGTTTCTTTCCCGTAGAAGTCATTACAGGTTCCATGTCATCTGAATGCACGGATATTCTCAGACAATTGTCCGGACATGAATATTCCTAACCCAATCATGCATGGGCACTATGCGACAATAACACATGCAGGTATTCAGGAGTTCTGCAGTGTATTACAGACTTGAACCTACGACCTTTTTCTTTTTTTTTTTAATCCTTTGCTATTTTAATTCCCTCGCATTGGTTATCAGTGATGCCTATAACTCATCTGAAGAAGTTTTTTTTAAACAGATCAGAAATTATATGTATTTTTCTTAGTGATAACATTGCGCTGCGAAACCGTTATACGAATATATCTTACTTCTTACATCATTCCCATGGCGTTAAACGTCACATAGAGCTCGCATAGTTGTTTGCCACGTTTTACTGTTTTCAGCGAGTTTTTCAACTTCATCAAGGGATGTTAGGCCCACTAAACTGGCGTATCTTAACAATGTCCTCTTTAGAGTTTCACGTGGTCGACCTCTTTTTCTTCGGCCTGTTATGTTCCACTTAATAGCTTGTAGTGGTATTCTCTGATTGTTTCTTCTCATCATATGGCCTACATATGTCCATCTTCTTTTTCTGATCACCCATGAGACACGGTTGTTGTTTGCTCATCTGTCTTATCTCTGTATTGTTTTTAAATTCATTCCACTTTATTCTGAGTACTTTCCTGAGGCATATGTTTTCAAAAGAGTCTATTTTTTATCTATTTCTCTAGTTGTTTTCCAGCTTTCGCATGCATAAATGAAGGTTAGTATTACATCTGAATTGAAAAATCTTTACTTGGTTTTTGTGCTCATAACATTTGAATGCCGTATGTTTCCAAGATTCTTGAAGGTCAATGCTGTTTTTGCAATTCTAATTCTAATTTCCTTTCTGATGTCACCATCCTGGTCTATGTAGCTGCCAAGGTATGCAAATTGGTTTATTTCTTCAACAGCTGTTCCTTCTACATATATTTTTCCTTCTTGATTAATAGGAACTTTCATTATTTTTGTTTATTTCCTTATTAAATTCAAGTCCTATTTTGCTAGCCAAGGAAGACAGAGAATCTGTTTTTTTTTTCTGCATCGACTTCACATTGTCACTGATGAAAGTTATGTCATCTGCAAAATCAAGATCTTCTATTTGGGTCCCATGTACCCAATCAATGCCGGTTGTACTTGTACAGCATCTTTTCATTATAAAGTCTACAGCAATTCCAAAAAGCAAGGGAGATAATGTACATCCTATTTTTTACGCCTGTTTCAATCTGAAACCATTCGCTCATTCCTTCTTCTGTCTTGACTAAACAAACATATCCGTTGTAGAGATCTCTAATGATGTTGACAATTTTAGATGGTATTCCATATAGCCTTAAAATTCTCCATGATGAATCCCTGTGTATGTTATCAAATGCATTTTTAAAGACTATGAAGTTCAGTATTAATGGTTTCTGCTTTTCAATATGTTCTTCAAGTATTATTCTGAGAGTAAAGATCCAGTCGAGACAGCTTCTCCCTTTTCGAAATCATGCCTGTTCTTTTCTCGTTGCAGCATCCACTACACCCTTAATTCTATTCAGAATCACTTTACAAAACACTTTTGACATAACTGATATTAATGCTACACCCCTCCAGTTATTGCAGTTAGTGAGATTGCCTTTTTTAAAGATATTTTAACAATGATTCCTTGTTTCCATTTAGAAGAGACCTTTTCTTCTTTCCAAATTTTATTAAACATTCTCTGTAATTGGCTCATGTTGTCAATGTTAACAGCTTTTAACATTTCGACTGTTATTTCATCTTCACCTGCAGCTTTGTTGTTAGCCATCAGACTCACTGCTGTTTCAATTTAATTCAGTGTAACATCATCTAGGCTGACATTCAGTTGTAGAATTGGTAAATTGGTTTCAAGATTTATTAATTCATTTGGGTGTGGTCGATTAAGTATTTCTTTGAAGTGTTCGGCCCATTTTTGCTTTTGGTCTTTACTTGATGTTAATAGGTTGCCTGTTTTGCTAAAGACAGGTCTTTCTCTGGAGGTAATAGCACCTGTTATCTTCTTCTGTATGTTATATAGAGTTTTGCTGTCTCCTGTTTTTGCTGCATTTTCTGCCTCTTTTTGTCATATTGTCCATATATTCTCGTTTGTATCTTCTAGCTGAACTTTTTACTTTACTGTCTAGTTCTTTGTATGTTGCTTTTGTTAAATCTTTTCCAAAACCTGTCTTTACATTCAACATGACTAATTTAGCTGCTCGACTTTCATGTACGTATTTCCATGTGTTATCTGACATCCATTCTTTTCTATTTGTTGATTGCAGTCCAGCACTTGTTTTTGCTGTCGTGATTATGGCTGTGCTGTATGAATTCTATCATTCATCTACGTTTACCTCGCTGAGTGCTGAGAAAGGATTGGTAAGTTCCAGATTGAAATTACTGTTGGTATTTTCTTTTTGTAGTCTATGACTGTTTATCTTTCTGAGTACTGCTTTCTTGTGTTGGCTTTTCATTTTAAGTCTCATCTTCCCTATACACAGGTTGTGATCATTTGTTGATATCTCCACCCCTATACCTCTTACATCTATTAGAGATGTTCTGAATTGCTTTCTAATACAAAAATGATCTATCTGATTTCTGATCCTATCATCTAGAGATGTCCATGTAGTTTTATGTATTTCTTTATATTTTATAGTAATTTATTATTTAATTCATTAATATAATAAATTAATTAATAAACTATAAAATATTGTTCCTCCAATGACCATGAATATTACGATGCCATAACAATTGGAGATTATGAAATACCAGAGATTAAATATGCTGATGACACAGCATTACTGTCATCATCATCATCATCATCAGGTGCCGTACCAACTGGCGTTGGCTATTATGCTTCTCCTCAGTACACAATCCTTCATGCAGGCCATCAGCTCAGTTGGTGATCTCCTCTCACACTACCCCGTCAGACTGTCCAGTATCATTTCTCTTGGTCTTCCTCTTGATCTTATTCCTTCTATTTTTCCTGTTGTTATAATATTTTCAATGCCCCCTCTTCTCATTGCATGTCCTATGAAAGTACATTGTCTCTCTCTTATCTTTTTGGCAAGATTATTTTGTCTCTCCAGCTCTTCTCATACATTCTTCATTAGTTATTTTTGCTGTCCAGGGGATTCGCAACATTCTTCTAATAAACCACATTTCTGCTGCTTCCAATGATTTTTGTGCAGACCTGCCTATTGTCTATGATTCACTTCCATATAACAAGATAGGTTCAATATAGCATTTTAGGACTCGTTTTCTAACATTCATTGATAAGGATGTGTTGGCCTATATGTTTCTCATTCTCTGAAATGCAGTCTTTGCTTGGCCTATTCTGTTCCTAATTTCTGTTCTGCATTTCCCATCTGAAGTTATTACTGCTCCAAGGTATTTGAATTTCTGCACCTGCTTTAGAATAGTTCCATTTAATTTTATACTGCATGCTGGTGGATTCTGTTTCTTCGATAAAACCAGTCTCTGTCTTTTGATGTTCAAAGTAAGTCCTTTCTGTTCACTTTCTTTGGCGACTTTATCCAAGACATTTTTTTTTCATTAGCGATAATGCGTGTTACCCTGATTTTTGCGATGCGCCTTTTGGCTGGGTAACTCCGACTTCAGCACCTTTCCTTGCTAGGGCAGACTGTGGTCTTGCTCGGACTGCCATGAAGACAGTGTGGCTGGCCTGGCCAAAACTTTGTTTTCCAGCCTCTGGTGGCTGTACTTAAGCCCCTTCTCCATGTCAGATGGTTTGAGACAGTTCCACAAAGACACTCTGACTCTGAGATGAGGAACCTGATGAGTGCTTCAACGATATCCATTCCCCGCCACCTATAGTCTACTGGCTCTGTTTTGTTTACATCATTCTGATAGCCATTGTTGTAAAGACCCATAGGCTTGTCACGTCCTGGATTCACTGGTTTCACACCAGACTTCCCTCATCCCCGCCAGAGATCTCCATGTCCCCATCCGTCCACCAACCTGACATTACATTTTGCAAAAATAACAATTACAATTACAATTACAATTAGTGTTGATTGCTACAAGTTTCTGGGCTACAGAGGTAGGTCAGAGTTTTTAAGCAAACAGATCTATGTTCCCTGTCTCACAAACACTATGTTAAGATAAGTGTGCTCTTAACACAGTTGTTCCCAGGGGAAATTGTTTATCCAAGAAATTTTGCAGGTCTTGTTGGTTCTCAGCTAACAGTACTGTGTTATCAGCATGCCGAAGGTTGTTAATATTGTATCCTCCAATTTTATGCCTGGTTATGTGATGATCGTTCTTGAGAATGTTCTCGCTGTACAGAAAAAAAATGGTCAGGAGATAGTACACATCCTTGTTGCACCTCTTGTTTTATAGGTTGATATTTTCCAGTTCTATTTTCAACTCGAATTGCTGCTTCTTGCTGCCACTATAGATGTTTTACAATCATCAGGTCTTTGCCATCTATATTGATGTCTTCAAGCATTTTAATAATTTCATTATGTTTCACCTTATCGAATGCCTTGGTATAATCAATGAAGAATAAGTAGAGATCTTTCTGTACTTCTAAAGCTCTTTCTGTTAGTGTTCGTAAAGCATAAATGGCATTGTGTGTTCCCTTTCCTTCAATAAATCCAGACTGTTCATCTGCTATTTCCATTTTTATCTTTTTCCTTGTTCTTCTCATAATTATTCTCAGAAGTGGCTTCATTATGTGACATGAGAGGCTGATAGTCCGGCGGTCATCACATTCCTTTGCACCTGGTTTCTTTGATAGTGCTATAAACATGGATTTAAAAAGGTCACTGGGAATATAACCACTGTTGTAAATGTCATTCGGTAACTTGGTTATTATTTTTATTCTTGTCTCCTCTACTAGTCCCTCTATTTCTTTTATTGTTATATTATCAGGCCCAGTTGCTTTTCCTTTCTTCATGTGTTTGATGGCATCTATGATTTGATCTTCAAGTATTGATGGTCCATCACAGTTTTCAGTGTCTGGTGTTAATTCTGGTCTTTCTTCTCCATACAGCTCACCGATGTACTCTGTCCACCTGTCCACAATGCCTTCTTTTTCCGTTAACATTTTACCTTCTTTTGGTTTCAGGCGTCCTGTGGTATATCTTGTTTTCCTGCCTGTGAGTTCACTAATTCGTTTGTGCATGTTTTTGTTGTCTTTATTATGAGAGTCCTCTATTTGTCTGCACTGTTCATTTAACCACACTTCCTTTGCTTCTCTGCATTTGCGTCTTATTTCTTTATTTATCTTGCTATATTTTTCTTGGTTATTTTTATTCCTCCTCCTCTTGTCCATCAGTCCTAAGATGTCGTCTGTCATCCATTTATTTTTAGAGGCTTATTTTTTTTTCGGTGGTATTATCTCCTTAACAGTTTGGTGGATAGAATCTCTTAACATTGCCCATTGTTCATCTATACTATTTATCTTTGCTATTGCATTGTATCTGTTTGTTATAATAACTTTGTATTGTTCTCGCAGTTCTTGGTCATTTTTAAGGAGTTTTGTTTTCAGTTTGATGTTTCTCACTTTTCTGCATGCTTTCTTTAGATTTATTCTAATTTTTCCACAGAGTGGGTCATGGTCACTATTGCAGTCGGCTCCTGGCATGGTTTTTGTTGTCAGTAATGCATTGCGGAATCGTTTGTTGATTAATATGAAGTCTATCTGGTTAAAAGTCTTTTTGTCTGAGCTGCACCATGTTGCCAGTCTTCGGGGATATTGTTTAAACCAGGTGTTTCCTACAACCATGATATGTATTCTTTCCCACTCAATTAATTTACTAAATCTGTCATTCCTCTCCCCCAGTCCATAGTCACCAACGATGTCTGAAGATCTTCCTTTACCAACTTTGGCATTAAAATCTTCCATCACTATAGTATCTTCATGTGTCTTTGTGTGTTTTAGGGCTGTCTCTATGTCATTATAAAATAGCTGTACATCTTCTTCGGAACTTTCAGATGTTGGAGCGTACATTTGTATAATATTTATGTTTATTGGTCGTCCTTTCAGTTGGGCTAGCAGGACTTGGTCCGAGATGTTCAAATATCCTACAATTGTCCTTGCTGTGTGTTCGTCAAATAGTATTCCTACTCCTCGTTCATGTTTCTCACTTCATGAATATATTATTGTATATTTATCAAAGTTTATCTTCCCTGCACCTGTCCATCTATCTTCACTCATTCCTAATATGTGATCTTCAGCTTTTCCATTTCCCTCTTTACATTTTCTAATTTTCCAGCCTGGAATAAAGTTCTAACATTCCATATTGCAGTTTTGAACTTGTTAGTTTTGCCACCAGTAACATGATGACGACCTGGCCTCACCTGTGGCTCGTGAGCTGCCCTACCGGACGAGGCTGTTCCAGAGGAACATCCATTAACGTCGTTCATGACAAATCTATTACCCTGAATAAGCATAATTGTTCTTCGGATCTATAACAGTGTTTTCCCGTTGCCTTCTTCCGGTTTGTATACGGACTCTCCGCTAGCCTTTGGACTCCCTGTCCTGCCCGCAAGGCAGCGGAAGCGATAGGTTTTAAAGCACCTCTTATCCGCCTGGTATTCCCTTCACTGAGCACCTGAGGCACTTTATAGGAGTAGTAGAGCCACCTACTACCCCACCTCGCTCTCTGAGTCTACCGCCAGTTGGTCCGCGCCTGCTTATTTGGGTAAATCCTTATTCACAAGGATCCTCCATATCTGGAGGACTTTCACCATCCGCCACCGTGACGCGCTGGGTTTGGGGATGGTCGCCCCAGCTTTACCCAGTGGAAAAATTCCGACAAAAAGTATTACTGTCCACAACACAAAAAGGAATGAAACAACTAATTATTTCAGTCCGTAAGAACAGCGAAGAGCAAAACCTCTATCTTAATGTGACGAAAACTAAATTGATGACAACTGACAAATCAAACAAGGCAGCTGAAATGTATATCAATGAGGAAAAATTGGAAGAAGTGGAGAGTTTCGAATATCTTGGATCACTACTAACTAATAATGAAGATATAATGAGGGAAATTAGAAGGAGGACATCTATCGCTCTTCAGAAAGTAAAACAATTAAAGAAACTGTGAAGAGGAGCAGACAGAAGTTCAAAAATAAAATTTGTAAGGGCATGCATCTTTCCCATCGCAACATATACCTGTGAGACCTGGACACTTAACAAAACAGCTGAGAAACTCATAAACGCCTTTGAATGTAAATGCTACAGAAGAGTTATTCAAATATCATGAACCCAAAAAATAATAAATATATTCATACTACAATAACTTAATATTGAAGAAAGCTGGCTAGTAAAGAAGATTAAACATAGAAAACTTAAATATTTTGGACACATTAAACGTCATGATAATCTAGAGAAGATCGTCTTGAACGGGTACATAATGGGAAAAAGAAAGATAGGAAGATCAAGGCGAAGATGGCTGCAAGACATCTTTGATGATCTGCAAATGGATGCATCAGCAGCAGGCCATCTTGCTCACAATCGAGAGGCCTACAGGAGTGCTGTTAGGGAGGCAAAGTTTCGCAAGGAACATGCAAATGAATGAATGAAATGAATGACCATGCCCTCTGTTAGATATATTTCAATGAATCTTTCTCCATTCTGATTTAATGTATCACTTCCTTCTTTCCCTATTACTTTTTCGACGTCTGTGTTATCTTTTCCTACCTTGGCGTTGATGTCTCCCATGACAATTAAGATGTCGAATTTGTTGATGAGTTGTTGTAGTTGGTAACAGAAATCGTCGTTTATTTCATCATCTGCATCATTCGTGGGTGCATAGCATTGTATGATTGTCATTCTTCCGTGCTTTATTGTGTATCGTGCTCTTATCACACGACTGTTCACTGGTTCCCATTTTGTAAAGCTCTTTGCTACCGCAGATGACATAATTTTACCCACTCCTTCTTGATATTTCCCATCGTCTCTGCTGGAATATATTACTAACTTACGATTTTCCGCCGGTCTTTTCCCTGCTTCTGGCCATGTAATTTCACTGATGCCCAACACATCCAGGTGATTATATATCTATTTCTTTTACTACCTGAGCAGTTTTTGTTGTTGCGACCATCGTTCTTCCATTCCACAATCCTATTTTTGTTATGCATTTGGGGCCGATGAATTTTCGATCGTTGTCAATGGCATGCAGAGGTGGTGTTCTTGATGCTCTGTTACAACTGTTGCGAGATTCCGTAACGGCACGCACACACACACACACACACACATATATATATATATATATATATATAAAACCAATATATATACATACATATAACCTATATATCCTGTTCAAATAAAAAAAAGAAACGCACCACTACTGTAGTCGTAATAAACACCACATTTTAAATTTGTATCAAAATTTTATTTTACGGATTTAATGTTTCAGTCCTGACTGAAGAAACTTTAAGAGTTTAACAATGAAATGCTTTCCACTAAATGTGATTTGGACTTTTATTCTTTACGACTGGGGCCTTCGTTTCAGTAAGGCGTGTGGCCTCCTCTGGCCTGTACCAGAGAACGACATCTCATTGACATGGATCCTATTAGCCGTTGGATCTGTTGTTGTGGAATGGCTGCTTCCCGCAATGCAAGAGATAATTGTCAGAGATTGGTTGGCGCCACGTCTAGCTGGCAGTCTTGTTTTGAGTTCATCCGATAAGTGTTCTATTGTTTTCATGTCTGATCACATGGACGGCCACGGGATGGTGTCTGGACGTTGTTGTTAGTGAGAAACAGGGTGATGAGTTGTGGTACATGAAGTCGAGCGTTATCCTGCTGAAAAAAATCGACCCTGGTGCAGCCAGAAGTGAAAGGACGCGAGGACGAAGAATTTCAGCGACATATAGTTGGGCGTGTAGGCGTCCTTCAGTTTGCACCAGGTCACTTCTTCCCATGAAGTTGATCGTCCCCCACACCAGTACACCACCACCATGTGGAGGAGCCTCACCCACGCAGTTCTGGGTGTAGCGCTCATGGACTCTCCGGTAAACTCTTCTCCGTCTATCGTGTGGCTGGAGTAGAAAGAATGATTCATCACAAGCCAAACCCTTCTACAATCATTCGCAATGTTCTATTGACGATTCTGGTTCGCCCACTGCAGTTTGTTCTGGCGATCCCGGTCCGTAAGAACAGGACCACTGTAGGGTCTTCTAACCCAAAGACCAGCGTCGTGCAGCCGGTCCCTGATAGATTGATCTGAAATTCTACTAGCTGCTGTCATTGAGTGGACTGTTGACGACGCACATGCAAATCGATTCCTGAGATGACGCAGCCGTATAAAGCGATTTTCAGCAGGAGTTGTGACTATGGGTCTTCCACTCCGCGGCCGGTCTGCATCTGAGCCAGTTTCTTGAAATCGTCTCCAAAGGCGACTAATGGTGCATCTAACCACATTAAATTGTCTGGCCACTACACTTTATGACTGCCCAATCTGTAAAGTCCAATAATGATGAGTAGTTGTTCTGTAGTGAGATGAGCCATACTTGCCCAGAATTTTCAAATGAATTGATTCGATGTGCTTCAGTCTTTTATAGGCATTGAATAACATGGTCAGCGAGTTTTATGTTCAGTAAGTTTCACTTAAATATTTTGGACACATTAAACGTCATGATAATTTAGAGAAGACCATATTGGAAGGATACATAATGGGAAAAAGAAAAAGAGGAAGACCAAAACGAAGATGGCTGCAAGAAATCGTTGACGATCTGCAAATGGACGCAGCAGCAGCAGGCCATCTTGCTCACAACCGAGAGGCCTACAGGAGTGCTGTTTGGGAGGCAAAGTTCCGCAAGGGACATGCAAATGAATAAATGAATGAATGAAGTTTCACGGGATTCTCGTGAACCTGTGATGAGTTATTGTCAAAAATGCTATTTTGACTAGTGTCGCTTTTCTGTGCTCATGAATCATCTGCTGAGTATAGTTCAGGTCAGCACGCGAAGTTGATGTCCAAGTGAACGTTTCAGACAATTTGCCCTGTCTGATCAGCAAACTTTAGTTTAAATCGCAACATCGTATTTGTTGTGTTTTTAAACAGTGTGTGTATGCGTGCATGCGTGTGTGCGTGCGTGTGTGTGTTAGAAATGTAGAAATAACAAAGAAATATACACGCTATACCAGTCTCCACTTATATAACTATCATTATGAAAAACAACAGATTGAAATGGCTCGAACACCTAGAGAGGATGGACGAGAATAGACAGACAAAAAGGGTTTATACAGATATGATACAGACCAAGATGCAGACTGGGACTAAGATGGAGGGCCAGCATGGAAGAAGACCTACAAGACCTCGGAGCGAACAACTAGCAGGAGAAGACCACGAACAGAAGGGAAAGGAGACAACTGGCAGGAGAAGACCACGAACAGAAGGGAAGGGAGACAACTGGCAGGAGAAGACCACGAACAGAAGGGAATGGAGACAATTCTTGTTTGTAGCAGTGAGCTGCAATGGCTCGGAGAGCTGAATGAATGGATGAATGCGTATTAGAACTTCAACGCTCACGTCACTACGTACCACTCACTGAGAATCTAAAATCAAAACCACTCATCCTTTAGAATATTCTATTGGCCAGTTTTATGACGTTTCGAGAGAAACTGCTGATGATAAGTCGGTGGACAAAATGGCGAGACATAAAGTCCTTAAAGTCTGAGTTTTAAATTTTGTATGGTGTCTTATTATATGACATTATGTTCTGAATTAAATTAATCTTGCTATTAAACTTATTTAAGCTGAACAATAGCCGAAACTCAAGTGCAAAGACTTGCTATAATTTCATCTGAACTTGAAATCGAATAAAAATTCAGCTAAACTGGATCTATTTCTGATTTTGAGAATATGAAAGCAAAGGAAACTCTCTTTCTAAAGACCAGATGTTTACTTGGAACAATAAAAAGTGCACATAGCGTAAAAATATGTTTGCTAAAAACCAGAGCACATACAAACCACTGCTTTGTTTCAAAGGCTACATTCATTTCTGTTAAATGTTTCTCATTTTGTAATAAATTTATATTTCTTATGATTTTTTCATTACTTTATAAATTGCTATTAATTCATTTTTAAAATTACTGGTCGGGCATAATAAAGCTTGCTTAAATAATTGATTTTAAAATATTAAGTACACTATTAATTGAAAATTGAATGGGGCGGCAAGTGCACTTGAAAGATAAAACTCAAAGGACCGGACTTATCCTCATTTCTCTATTTTTCTATTCTTCGGCTTCTCAGCTGTCTATTTTTCTACTGTTCAGCTCCTCATTTCTCTTCTCCTTCTTCTTCTTCTACCTCTCATTTTTTCGGTTTCTTCTGCTGTTCGACTTCTCATGTCTCTATTCTTATACTGTTAGACTTCTCATGTCTTTATTTGTACACTGTTCGACTTCTCATGTCTCTATTTGTACACTGTTCGACTTCTCCTGTGTCTATTTGTATACTATTCGACTTCTCATATCTCTATTTGTATACCGTTAGACTTCTCTTGTCTCTATTTTTATACTGTTCGACTTCTCAATGTGCATACTGTTAGATTTCTCATGTCTCTATTTTTATACTGTTCGACTCATTATAAATGATGAACGACTCTGCCCAAAATTTATTCCTTCTCCAACTCCGAAGCTCTGGAACAGAGTAAAAGATTAAAAATTAGAAAAAGAAGAAGAAGAAGAAGAAGTAGTAGTAGTAGTAGTAGTAGTTTATAACATAGTGTCCGGAGAGAGCAAACAAATTTTTTAATCTCAAAACTACTTTAAGATTGATCCTCTGCTGTTGGGAATTTCACCTTTACGTAACATTTTAATATTCTATTCACATTTATGTAACATTTTACTATTTTATTCACATTTGCGTAACATTTTACTATTCTATCTAAATCGGCGCAGTTTCATCCAGTGGTGAAATAAAGTGGACAATGTTTGACATGAACAAACCGGGACTTTCATTGTCCTTTCTAACAGACATCTCCTCCGCCATTGTAAACACGTCTCATTCATTTACGTTTCTAAACGACGGCCCGAAACTCATCGTGTTCATTGTACTATCGATCTACTGAACTAAGAATAAAATCTATTCTCTCTTTGTTCTTTCCTTTATCCTTTGTGAAAGAAAAAAAAAGAGAGAAAAAAAATGTACGCGGAGTGGCTCAGTTTATTATCCCCGTTGCATTCCACGTATTTAATTAAGAGAAGTTAAGAACCCTTCTTGGTTCTTTGGCGTGGGGGGGGGGGGGGGGTTAACCCGAGTCCACTCCAGGCGTTAGGATCGTTATCTGCGAAGAATTCCTGCAGCGGATTCAACATGGTAATTATTTTTAGTACTAAGCCTTTGTTTCACTCGGACAGGGCTTTTCAAAACTGTGAACTCTGTGGTATCACTGCACGGAGCGAATATGTTTGTATTCAGAGACAGCAAAGCTACCAAGAGTTAATTATGGTTCATCGAGACTATATCCTACCTCTGAATAGAGATCATGATAAAAAGATATTACCACAGACTTATCAGCAAGGCTGGGATCCACGTGTTCTCACTTAGCATGGGGCATGCTAAGAAATCTAAGAAAGACGCCGTGAACTGTATAAGATCAGAACTGATGTTTGTTTGTTTGTTTGTTTGTTTGTTAGGTTTTTCATTATCTTCACCATGGCAACAAAGTATGGAGTGGGGGGAAGGGAGGACTGAAGTTAACATGGAAACTTCACATACAAACACCATTCATTCATTCATTTGCATGTCCCTTGCGGAACTTTGCCTCCCAAACAGCACTCCTGTAGGCCTCTCGGTTGTGAGCAAGATGGCCTGCTGCTGTTGCATCCATTTCCAGATCGTCAACGATGTCTTGCAAACACCACAACAACATAATCTCCTTGATACATGCAAGATGTGTACATGTTTAGTCAAGTGACACACTATCTATCTATCTATCTATCTATCTATCTATCTATCTATCTATCTATCTATCTATCTATCTATCTATCTATTTATCTATCTATCTATCTTTTTTATATCTGTTCATATGCAGTTATGTGCTAACTTACTTGTGACATGTCAAAAATAACGGTAGGGAAAATAAATAATTAAATAGTACTCCATACTATTTTTCCTGTTACACTTTCTGTGGAACTCTTCTCTCTCTCTCCCTCTCTCTCTCTCTCTCTCTCTCTCTCTCTCTCTCTCTCTCGTATATGCAGACGCACGATTGTCATGGTCGAATTGGCTTGGTTGGATGTCATGGAAGCCAGCGATTATCTCTTTTGCCCAGCCCTAACCTTCGAAGCTACGAGCCTGAAGAACCACCGAGTCTAGTCTTTTAGAATCCGAGGGCCCCTATGTGCTAAATGCAACTCATGAGGCACTGCTGTTGCTGTTGTTGGTCTAGGTTATCTTAAAGATACGGGGCCTGGTAGTGGCTATGGGTTTTGCTGCTGGTCCCGGACTTCTCCTTAAGCTCCACCTTGGACGATTAGTAGTGGAAGCAGTGAAATCAAACTGAGAAAGTCAAGCATAATTTTGTGGGGACCCAGAATTATATAGTAAGGTCTAAATAATTCTGTGACAGAGACTTGTAGTAAAGTATAAAGGTTTAAATGCCATTAGAGGATATTGTGTCTTCGGCACATGAAAGTGTGACATGGTCATTATCACGCTTGGCCGCATGTACTTTCCCAGATTTCTCTAGTGACCATATTTAGAGGCTGGGTGAACCTCTCTCTCTCTCTGAACCTTAAGTGCCCAGGGCACATGGGGCTTCCGCAAGGGTTTTCCACAAATGCCTGTCTTTCGCCTTTTTATCTGCTCTTGCCCAGGTGAGCCCTCTATTGCTCAACATCCTTTCTGTTGTTCTTCTCCATGTCTCTTTTGGTCTACCCTTACTTCTGCTCCCCTGTGGTGCTGGGTGAACCTAGGACCCTTTTTTGGTATGGTGTTCTAAGTTCCCGCTGATGGAACTTGTACCGGATTAGTAGACCAAGCAGTGTAGTACAGAATAGTATAGTATAGTAGTACAGTATATACTAAAAAAAAAACCCTGGATGTACAAGTAACGAAAAATAGTTCTTAATATTTTAGTGGGACTGAAGTTTTTAAAAAATACCTCTGCATAAAACAGAATATTTGCCATCGCTGAGGAAAGTTGCTATTAAAATATCTATTATTCTGAATGAGAAGACTGAAGCTTACTTTTATCGATAATAAATTAAATTAAATTTACTCACATGCATCTAACAGTTCATAAAGCGGAAAACGCAGTCGCTATTGCACTTTTAACTGATTACGGCAATCAGCGACCAAGAGCTGACATGCTAGCATCAGGGTCAGTGAACCATAGCTGACCAAGACTATTACCTGTTTACCAAACTCCAAAAGGAGGTCAACGGTGGCACATTTGCTTCAGATGATGACGTCATTCATGATGTAGACCACTTTCTGCTGGCGCAAGATGTTGACTTTTACAAAGAAGTGATCCATATACTCCAGGATCGCTGGTCTAAGTGCATAAACTTGCAAGGGGATTATGTTGAGAAATAACCCAAAAAAGTTGTCCACAAATAATCCGTTGTACCTTATGCCGAGAACTTATCAATCACCCATCGCACGCACACACGCACGCACGCACGCACGCACGCACGCACACACACACACATATATATATCGAAAGCAGCAACACATCTAAGTCAAAATCCAGGAGTGACCAAACCGCGGCTCACGAGCCACATGCCGCTATCTGACATATAATGTGCAGCCCGCGGAATAATGTAGGCTGAGCTCCTTTTTTACATCACAATGAATATAAAAGGCAAATTAAATATTTTCAAGCTTTATAACCGAGCACGAACTTTAGAGTCCAATGGATTAAAAAGTAAGTTTAATACTCAAGGTGAGTAAATATAAATACGAATTTGAATGTTGGACTTGAGACGGATATTTTTTAATGTATCGTCAGGGGTAAGAGGGGAGATGTGCTGGAGAATCAGCAATCTTACAAGCTGTACTGACTGAGAATACATATTGTATGTGCATATACATGTTGCAACAAAACGTGCATGAAGCAGTTTTTTTAAGGTATGTGCATTATTTGTTCCTGTCTTTCGGCTCTCTGAAGTTTATCGAATGTTGGTTCTAACGTTTAGCAAGTTTGTCTCTGCCTGCCATAATGTAATGACATTTGTTCACGTATAGCTATGGATATTTTGGTACAAGAACTTAATATTGAAGAAGGCTGGCTAGTAAAGAAGATTAAACAGAGAAAACTTAAATATATTTTGGACACATCAAACGTCATTAGAATTTAGAGAAGACAGTCTTGGAAAGGTACATAATGGGGAAAAGAAGGAGAGGAAGACCAAGGCGAAGATGGCTGCAAGACGTCATTGATAATCTGTACATGGATGCATCAGCAGCAGGCCATCTTGCTCACAACCGAGAGGCCTACAGAAGAGCTGTTAGAGAGGCGAAGTTCCGCACAGGACATACAAATGACTGACTGACTGATAGCTATAGCTATTGTGACGGTATAATATTAAATGGCGCGGTAATTAGCTGGAGTTTTCTCATTAAGCGAAGACCAAGAAATGAATTGATGTGACTGGCTCCCAAGTTTTGCATAAATCACAGCATGAACGTCAGTCTTATGGTTCCATTTAATTTTTATCTCTCAAAAGAAAATAAAAAAAGAAAGAATTTTTTTTTTAAAACGGAATTGGAAAAAGTATGTTATACCGACGGTAACCATTCTAAAGCAAAATTATATCAGTTCCTTTTCACCGTGTAATCCCACAAATGTTTTTTAATGCTATAAAAATTTGCGCTTGAATAAAGTCAAGTACTTTTTTCAGATATAAAGTATGAGTAACAAAAGAGTCACATTCTAAAAAAAATGTTATTAATTTCGCTTCTTTTTTTTCAGTCAAAGAGAGAACGGCAACTTTTTAATATCTGTTAGAAAAGTTACCCGTCAGTTTCATAATAAATACACGAAACAATATTTAGTTTAATTGTCGGTTCTTATTTGTTCAGACTGAACACTAATTTTCTGTTCATGCATTTGGAACACCGGTTTTCCAGCTCCGTCCGTTTCTTCTTCTTCTTCTTCTTCTTCTTCTTCTTTTCCGAGCCATTAAGACTCACTGCTGCAGATAAACTTCGCTTCCATTCCTTTCTATTCCTAATCTTATATCTCCAGTTAGTGACACCAATTTCTTTTATATCCTCTTTTGTGTTGTCTTTCCATCTTTGTCTTATGTCAAACCAAGTTGTTGTTTCACCATTTATTCTTACCTGTTTATCAAACTCAAAAAGGAGGTCAACGGTGGCACATTTGCTTCAGATGATGACGTCATTCATGATGTAGACCACTTTCTGCTGGCGCAAGATGTTGACTTTTACAAAGAAGTGATCCATATACTCCAGGATCGCTGGTCTAAGTGCATAAACTTGCAAGGGGATTATGTTGAGAAATAACCCAAAAAAGTTGTCCACAAATAATCCGTTGTACCTTATGCCGAGAACTTATCAACCACCCATCGCACGCACGCACGCACGCACGCACGCACACACACACACACACACATATATATATATATATATATATATCGAAAGCAGCAACACATCTAAGTCAAAATCCAGGAGTGACCAAACCGCGGCTCACGAGCCAAATGCCGCTATCTGACATATAATGTGCAGCCCGCGGAATAATGTAGGCTGAGCTCCTTTTTTACATCACAATGAATATAAAAGGCAAATTAAATATTTTCAAGCTTTATAACCGAGCACGAACTTTAGAGTCCAATGGATTAAAAAGTAAGTTTAATACTCAAGGTGAGTAAATATAAATACGAATTTGAATGTTGGACTTGAGACGGATATTTTTTAATGTATCGTCAGGGTAAGAGGGGAGATGTGCTGGAGAATCAGCAATCTTACAAGCTGTACTGACTGAGAATATATTGTATGTGCATATACATGTTGCAACAAAACGTGCATGAAGCAGTTTTTTTAAGGTATGTGCATTATTTGTTCCTGTCTTTCGGCTCTCTGAAGTTTATCGAATGTTGGTTCTAACGTTTAGCAAGTTTGTCTCTGCCTGCCATAATGTAATGACGTTTGTTCACGTATAGCTATGGATATTTTGGTACAAGAACTTAATATTGAAGAAGGCTGGCTAGTAAAGAAGATTAAACAGAGAAAACTTAAATATATTTTGGACACATCAAACGTCATTAGAATTTAGAGAAGACAGTCTTGGAAAGGTACATAATGGGGAAAAGAAGGAGAGGAAGACCAAGGCGAAGATGGCTGCAAGACGTCATTGATAATCTGTACATGGATGCATCAGCAGCAGGCCATCTTGCTCACAACCGAGAGGCCTACAGAAGAGCTGTTAGAGAGGCGAAGTTCCGCACAGGACATACAAATGACTGACTGACTGATAGCTATAGCTATTGTGACGGTATAATATTAAATGGCGCGGTAATTAGCTGGAGTTTTCTCATTAACGAAGACCAAGAAATGAATTGATGTGACTGGCTCCCAAGTTTTGCATAAATCACAGCATGAACGTCAGTCTTATGGTTCCATTTAATTTTTATCTCTCAAAAGAAAATAAAAAAAGAAAGAATTTTTTTTTTAAACGGAATTGGAAAAAGTATGTTATATCGACGGTAACCATTCTAAAGCAAAATTATATCAGTTCCTTTTCACCGTGTAATCCCACAGATGTTTTTTAATGCTATAAAAATTTGCGCTTCAATAAAGTCAAGTACTTTTTTTCCGGTATAAAGTATGAGTAACAAAAGAGTCACATTCTAAAAAAAATGTTATTAATTTCGCTTCTTTTTTTTCAACCAAAGAGAGAACGGCAACTTTTTAATATCTGTTACAAAAGTTACCCGTCAGTTTCATAATAAATACACGAAACAATATTTAGTTTAATTGTCGGTTCTTATTTGTTCAGACTGAACACTAATTTTCTGTTCATGCATTTGGAACACCGGTTTTCCAGCTCCGTCCGTTTCTTCTTCTTCTTCTCCTTCTTTTCCGAGCCATTAAGACTCACTGCTGCAGATAAACTTCGCTTCCATTCCTTTCTATTCCTAATCTTATATCTCCAGTTAGTGACACCAATTTCTTTTATATCCTCTTTTGTGTTCTCTTTCCATCTTTGTCTTAGTCTACCACTTGATCTTGTTTCCCTCATCTCTTGTGCATACATCATTCTCGTTTGTCTGTTCTCTTCCAATCTTTCTACATGGCCCAACCAGCGTAGTCTGTTCAGTTTCAAGACATTTATAATTCTTTGGGATTTAAATAAACTGTTCAGTTCAGTGTTCTTTCTAGCTCTCCATCCTCCACTGTTGCCATCCTTCATGGTCTCAAAGATTCTTCTTATGATCTTTTTTTTTTTCAAAGATCTGCAATTGTAACTCCACGTTTCCGATCCACACATGACGGCTGGTCTTATAGTCTTGAAGATTGTTATTCTGATGTTTTTGGGACAGGATTTTAGATTTCTCTGAGGCTTGCAGTATTAAAAGTGGTCACACTATCGCTTTGAGGCCGACAGATTAGCGGAGTGGCCAGGCGCTTGGCTTATGAATCCAGTGGTACCGAGTCCAAGTCCCATTAGTGGTATTCTTTTCTGGCACACACAAAAAAAAGGCCCCGTTGTCCACCTAGCCTCTAAAAATGGGTACCAGAGAAATCTGAGAAGGTAAATGCGGCCAGGCGTGATACTGACCACATCACACTTTCATGTGCCAGGCGTGATACTGACCACATCACACTTTCATGTGCCAGGCGTGATACTGACCACATCACACTTTCATGTGCCAGGCGTGATACTGACCACATCACACTTTCATGTGCCAGGCGTGATACTGACCACATCAGACTTTCATGTGCCAGGCGTGATACTGACCACATCACACTTTCATGTGCCAGGCGTGATACTGACCACATCACACTCTCATGTGTCAGGCGTGATACTGACCACATCACACTCTCATGTGTCAGGCGTGATACTGACCACATCAGACTCTCATGTGTCAGGCGTGATACTGACCACATCACACTCTCATGTGTCAGGCGTGATACTGACCACATCAGACTCTCATGTGTCAAGCGTGATACTGACCACATCACACTTTCATGTGCCAGGCGTGATACTGACCACATCACACTTTCATGTGTCAGGCGTGATACTGACCACATCAGACTTTCATGTGTCAGGCGTGATACTGACCACATCACACTTTCATGTGCCAGGCGTGATACTGACCACATCACACTTTCATGTGCCAGGCGTGATACTGACCACATCACACTTTCATGTGCCAGGCGTGATACTGACCACATCAGACTTTCATGTGTCAGGCGTGATACTGACCACATCAGACTTTCATGTGCCAGGCGTGATACTGACCACATCACACTCTCATGTGTCAGGCGTGATACTGACCACATCACACTCTCATGTGTCAGGCGTGATACTGACCACATCACACTCTCATGTGTCAGGCGTGATACTGACCACATCACACTCTCATGTGTCAGGCGTGATACTGACCACATCAGACTCTCATGTGTCAGGCGTGATACTGACCACATCACACTTTCATGTGCCAGGCGTGATACTGACCACATCAGACTTTCATGTGTCAGGCGTGATACTGACCACATCACACTTTCATGTGCCAGGCGTGATACTGACCACATCACACTTTCATGTGCCAGGCGTGATACTGACCACATCACACTTTCATGTGCCAGGCGTGATACTGACCACATCAGACTTTCATGTGTCAGGCGTGATACTGACCACATCAGACTTTCATGTGCCAGGCGTGATACTGACCACATCACACTCTCATGTGTCAGGCGTGATACTGACCACATCACACTCTCATGTGTCAGGCGTGATACTGACCACATCACACTCTCATGTGTCAGGCGTGATACTGACCACATCACACTCTCATGTGTCAGGCGTGATACTGACCACATCAGACTTTCATGTGTCAGGCGTGATACTGACCACATCAGACTTTCATGTGCCAGGCGTGATACTGACCACATGAGACTTTCATGTGTCAGGCGTGATACTGACCACATCACACTTTCATGTGCCGAAGGTCATGGAAAATAACACCGTATTCCCGGTACATCTTACAGCGGGTATTTTACCTTACATATTCATAATGAAAGCAATACTCAGGGAGAAAAACAACCACGGCCTACAGGAAGAAGACACTAACAGTAATTTCAGTCTGAAACTTATCAATCCTTTCTCAGCACTCAGCGAAGTAAACGAGACTTATAGATGGAATTCATACAGCACAGCCATAATCACGGCAGCAAAAGCAAGTGCTGGACTGCAATCAACAAGCAGAAAAGCATGGATATCAGATAACAAATGGAAATACATACATGAAAGTCGAGCAGCTAAATTAGTTATGTTGAATGTAAAGACAGATCTTGGAAGAGATTTGGCAAAAGCGACATACAAAGAACTAGACAATAAAGTAAAAAGTTCAGTTAGAAGGGACAAAAGAGAATACATGGACAATATGGCAAAAGAAACAGAAAAGGCAGTAAAAACAGGAGACAGCAAAATTCTATATAACATACAAAAGAGGCTAACAGGTACTTTTGCATCCAAAGAAAGACAAATCTTTAGCAAAACTGCCGCACTATTAACGTCAAGTAAAGACCAAAAGCAAAGATGAGCCGAACTCTTCCAAGAAATACTTAATCGACCACCCCAAAAGAATTAATAAATCTTGAAACCGATTTACCAATCCAACAACTAAATGTCAACCGAGATGAAATTACATTGAATGAAACTGAAACAACAGTGAACCTAATGGCTAACAACAAAGCTGCAGGTGAAAATGAAATAACAGCGGAAATGTTAAAAGATATTAACAGTGACAACATGAGCCAGCTACACAGAATATTTAATAGTTTGGAAAGAAGAAAAAGTCCCTTCTAAACAGAAAACGAGGAATCATTGCTAAAATAAAATTTTTAAAAGGCAACCTTAGTGACTGCAATAACTGGAGAGGAGTAACCTTACTATCAGTCATGTTACACGTATTTTGCAAAGTCATTCTAAACATATGTAAAAAATATAGTGAATACTGCAATGAAAGAAGAACAAGCAGGACTTCGAAAAGGGAGAAGCTGTCTCGACCAGATCTTTATCATGTAAAAGTTATTGAATTCAAATGTAATATCCACCCTCATTTATGCATGCGAAAGCTGGAAAATGACTAAAGACAAAGACAAGAAATTAGGCTCTTTTGAAAACAAATGCCTAAGGAAAATACACGTTATCAAGTGGAACGAATTCAAGAACAACGCAGAGATAAGACAGATGAGCGAACAACAACAACCTGTCTCATGGGTGATCAGGAAAAGGTGGACATATGTCGGTCATGTACTGAGAAGAAATAATCAGAGAATCCCAAAACATGCTATCAAGTGGAACACAAAAGGCCGAAGAAAAAGAGATCGACCACGTGAAACTCTAAAGAGGACAACAAAGAAAGGGCAATTTAGTGGGCATAATATCCCTTGATGAGGTTGAAAAAGCTCGACGAAAACTGGAAATCTTGGCAAGCTACCATGCGAGCCCTATGTGACGTTTAACGGCACGGGTAGGATGTAAGATGTAAGATTCGTAATGGCAAAGATGTATGTATGTATGTATGTATGTATGTATGTATGTATGTATGTATGTATGTATGTATGTATGTATGTATGTATTGTGGGTGGTGGTGGTGGTTGGGTCTTTTAAAAATGAAAGGAGAAGAAAAATGTTTACTCAAAATAAGTACAAATGTGTACAAAATATTGTACGCATCAATCATAAATGAAAAGAAAACAATAACGGCCCGCATTTATCTAAGCTGGTCTCGCAATAGAAAGCACTGCTTGCGCTACACACAGCGCCATCTAGCGGTTTCCTATCAAATAACGCATCTGGATCCTCTGTGTCCTGGTTAAAAATCAAATTCGGGTGGCTAGCCTGTATCACTTGTCATGCCCTAGACCAACCGTCGGGTATGCACATGTTCGGTTTTTATTTTATAATACCTTTGCGTGTCTGAATCATTACGTCAAAGCTAACAGCGGGTTAACGCTCATAAAGTCACATTTGAAAATATGCATGTCAAATAAAACTCAAATAAAATTTACAGCACTTAATGTAAAACGACGACAACACTTACTGAGCTGTTTCAAAAGCACATCGCGCTCCTGCTCTGTTTCCGCTTCCAGCAGCGCTAGTACAAAAAGTAAGCAGGCAGTCCCCGGATTACGAGCACCCAAATTACGTACAACCTGAAGTTACGAAAAACACCCTTCTCATGAGAACCTTATTATATTAAAAATTCCAGCTACATAAAATGGTTTGCAATAATAAAGTGGAGCTACTTTTCTGCGCGCATCAAAACTTTGCTCGTCCGCAGTGATTTGTCTATTTTAAAAAAAATGTTTCTATACGTAGAAAGGTACACTATATGCTATACACTAAGACAAACAATTTACTAACAGACATTAGATACGAGCCGTACCTAACTCACGATTTATGTTCAAATTCGGTCTACGGAAAGACTTAAAACGGAAATCGTTCGTAAACCGGAAACTGTCTGCATGTTTCTGATCTTGTTATAAAACAAAAGGACCTCTATACCAAGAACATCATAACAAGAAAAAAAAAACAATTCTTCCAAATAAAGACAGAAAAAATGCCAAGAGACAAAATAATGAACACCGACATGATGGCAGATTAGTAAGTCACAAACAAAGATGACAGAAAAATCAAAGTTTGAGAGCTTCTGGGCAACAGTCACCTCTACGGGACAATGCAGCAAACGAAAATGCTTTCGAACTCGATGATGATGATGATAAATATATAAGAACAATGAACTTTCTCCGCAAATATGCATCAGCTGTAAGTTCCGGTCTAACTTACAGCTCGAAATAGTGATAAACATTTTTCCCAAATTATACTCATATCAAATTATTTTCTTGTCACACTTCGCAACGCGTTACAATGGTGAGGTAAGGTAGAGGTAACATTCCCGTTTCCATGCCATTAAGGTGTATTGGTGATATGATGTTAGGCCCGTATTTTCCATAATCTTCGGCACATGAAAGTGTGATATAGTCAGTATCGCGCCCGGCCGCATTTACCTTCCCAGATTTCTCTGGTACCCAGTTTTAGAGGTTAGGTCGACCCCGAGGACTTTTTTTTTTAAGTCATCATCATCATCATCATGTGCCGTGCCGACTGGCGTTGGCTATTATGCTTCTCCAGAGTACGCGATCCTTCATGCAGGCCATCAGCTCAGTTAGTGATCTCCTCTCACACCATCCCGTCAGACTGTCCAGTATCATTTTTCTTGGTCTTCCTCTTGATCTTCTTCCTTCTATTTTCCTGTTGTTATAATATTTTCAATGCCCCCTCTTCTCATTGCATGTCCTATGAAAGGATATCAGATTTTTTTTAGTGTGTACCAGAAAAAAAAATCACATTGTTGGGACTTGAACTTGATAACACCTGATTAGTAAACCACGCAGATAACCAGGCCGCCCGCTATACTGGCGCGAACACGTTTTGAAAACCGCTGCAAATGGACATACTCAAGATTTGCCTACATGAGATGTGTTTTTAATTACTCCTTAATCATATAGAATATCATGTCTTTTCAGTGATGCTTTTTTTATGAAAATTTTGTGCACGAATATATAGAACATCTTTTTTTTTTCTTAAAACAAATATTAGTGCTGCCTTATTGCGGGATATTATCTGTTGTTTCGTTTCATTCTGGCGCATATTTTTTCTACAAAAGATCGGTCCTTCCCGGTTCTCGTCGGCTTTGTCCGTAACATCAAAGGCAGAGGAAGTCTGAACAGGGAGAATATGGCTGAATTTGACATCAATGTCTTGTAGTTTGAATTAGACAGCGATATTGCTTTGGCTTAACTTTGATTATTGGACGACCGTGGCTCTCCAGTTCGTTAGCTGTCAGATCTATATATGTGTAGATATTATTGTAAGTTTGCGTTGAACGTGTATTCAGTTTGCCAGCTCCTAACAAACAGGTGCTCTCATGTCTGTCTATTTTCGCACTAGTCTGTGTAGTGTTTAAACAATAACCAATGCAGTTTTTGCAACATTAGTTCAGTTTCTTGTGTTTTAGAAATGATTTTTGTGTAAATCGTAGTTCATATAATGCTTTTCGATATTGCTATGATGGGAGAATGCGTTGAATTTTGTCCATGCTAACGACAAGCTTGTCGAACTTCTTAAAATGATGTGGCTCGCACAACGGGCAGATGCGGCCAATGGTGCAGGAAAGCTCACGGGCTGTGTACCAAGCTGTACTGTATCTTTGTGTAGAAAAACAACAAAAGACTTACTGAAATTGTAGTTTATTTTTAGAGTGACGGCACCATGTGATTTCATTTATCTTGATACAGTCATGTGTCACAAACTTGTTTGTAATACATGCAGAGCAAATCAGTGGTCTTTTTTTTGCTAGACATGTTTGTATCTTCAGGAGCGCAGGAGTAGCAGAACGGTTTTTACAGGATAAACAGAGTGGGACATAGAATATCTGCAACCAGCCAAGTTTTTTTTAAAAAAAAAGATGGGTCTCTAGCACATTTGTGGGTATGGAAACTACTTCTTACGGGTGAGAATGTCCACATTCAGAGTGAGGCACATCAAGCAAAATGACTGCCTCATAGTATGAGAAAAACTAGACATCAGTATTGAATCCAGTCCTGTGCATATAGAATAGGGCTAAATTGGTTGTATGTTAACCAAAGCAAAAACAAAACATAAAACTAATCACTCAGTAAAACTGATCATGAATTTGTATATTCCCAGTGAAAGCAGATCCTAATGGCAGTTTGAGTTTTGATTGATGGCTGGAAAGAAAATTGATATTAACACAGCTACTGTCAGTGATCTTGAAAATCTTGCTGGGGTTGGGCAGCACAGAGCTGAAGCTATTATCAAACACAGGAGGGTAAGAATTATTTCTCTTTTTATATGTAGCCTTTCTTTGCAGAAGGTGCTCTTCTGGCTGACACTCTGTTAAGCTCTAGAGAAGTTAAAGCCAAGTACAGACTAGCTCAATGTGAGCACTGAACCTAAACAGTTCAGTAGCCACAGAGACATGAACAAGCTATCTTATTTTGAAAGAACTGGTCACTCTCAGATTATTTAGCTTCTTTCATTAAACCAAGATATCCTACACAAATAGATACCCTTGGGGTAGTGGAGTATGGGCTCAAGAACATACGGCAGATGACCAGCATATGTAGACCTAATCTTTTGTTGTTTTTTTTAACCTTCCATTTACTTTATGCAGCGGACCTAAAAAATACCATGAGTATAACCTCTTGACCATGCTGTAGCATAACATACAGATTGATGAGGTAGAGTAAAGTCAACTGTGTATAGTACTCCAGTAGTGTTGCATGTTAGAACAGTTCTTTATTAGGTTACCCTTGGTTGAAGGGGATCGGTTAGAGAGGACTCTAGGATAGTTAGTCAACACAGATGGTCACAATCAGTTTATTGTATGCTGAGTGAGGTACTGAGAGGAGTTGGATGATCTAGGGATTTATCCTGAGTACACAGGTGATGATCTTTTCTAATGAACCTTTGATTAGCTTTTCTCCCACTTTCCTTCAAAATGACCAATCTAGCAGTAATGATGAGGTCTTTGTAAGGTATATTTCCAGCTGTACTGGCTATGTTTGTATGCATGATGGTTAGAGTGATTTCCATTATACTGCACATGATGTGGAGAAGTCATAGATTCACTTTGTGTACTGTAACAGTATGGTGCCATTTCAAAATTGACATTCAGATAAAGAATTTTTTTCTATTAATTATTCAGTGTTTCTGTAAGCTTTCATTTTATAAGTTGTTTCATATTTTTATTTTGAGTGAAACTTTTGTTGCTACTATTCCGACTATTAATTATGGTTAAACATATATTTCTGCAGCTTTATAAAATTGGCATGCTGAATTAGATAATAACAGTTGGCAGAAGTAGTGATAGAAGACAGCCATGGCTTTCAGCATTTTTGAGGACAAGTGAGAAAAAGGGGTTGACTACCTTATTCCTCCCAGCTGCAGCACTTCTGGGCTTCTGAATGAGCTCCTCCTTGATGAGGGCCACATCTGCTCCTTCATTTTTGCTAGACATAACTAGTCTCCAGAAGGTCAGGAATTGATACAGATGCAGGACTGGCTTGACATGTATAAACTGTTCCTTTAAGATTGTTGATGCACCATTTTCTAACAGTACTTTTTAAGAAATGGCCCAGGCGTAAATTTTTACATGCAGCCAAAGTATACAGTACATTCATTGTTCTTATAATTTCCTCAGGAAAGTGGGAGATTCCACAGTGTAGTTGACCTGTCCCAAGTTCCAGGCATCAGTCCCGCTATAATTGAGCAGAACAAAGGTCGCATTGTTTGCCGCGCTAGAGCTTCACAAGTTAGGAAGAAAAATGGCATGAAAATGTAAGCTGGCATGTGGACATTCTGTCACAATCATAGATGCTGAAATACTGCACCTTTTTTGTTTTTAAATTTCAGGATCATATATTAATTACCTCTTGACCTGTTACATATATTTCCTGCTTGTGCAGTCTCTAAGCTTCTCCAGCACTCTTGGTTCACTTCTGTCATAAACTGTGTCTTAATGTGCACCTTGTGTCTGCTGTATAATGAGCTAGATGTTCTAACGGAAGGTGGGCAGAAGAGAAATTATGGCAAAATTCAGAACATGACAGTCCAGATCTTTATGACATGTTTTAAGAAGAGGCAAACTGGAACACTTAGTGACAACAGGAAAACTGGAGAGGAAAAGAGACAGAATAAGATGAAAAAACAAGATACTTGATGAACTAAAAAGAGTAGCATAGAGCATGGTCCAAAACACATTTTATAGAAAGAGCAAAGGAAAGATTGTGGAAATTAGTGATGACCAATGCCTCATCAGCATGGATATGTTGAAATCATCAAATAATTTTGGGGAAAAAATTCCAGATGTTAGAAAAATTATGGAGTTTCTGTAATCATGAAATTTTAAAAAAAGTTTGTTTGCTAATTTCATGATATTGGTTATAAATTTTAAAATTTTCTTTCAGTTTCATAATTTTTCTGCAAGATATGAATTTGAATCTGTAATCATAGCACGGCATCTGTAATCATAGCAGTGTGTTGAAAGAAGCATTGCATGGAGGGAGGACAGGATTTTGGCTAGCATTATTTTGCTAACTTTCCAGAGATTTAAATAAAAATCTAGCAAAACTATCTCAGCTCAAGAATGATTTCAACACTGCTGTTAAAGCATGTACCTTGCTTTGTTGATATAGATAAAGCAAGCAGTAATTAAGGTGATTATGTTCTTATTAAAATCCTGTGAGTATTTTAAGTTATAAGTGATTTTTATGTTGAGGGAATCGACTTAGGTTTTTACCTGTTTTGACATGGTAAAGTGTTGCTTTACTTTCACACTTAAGTGTGAATCATGAGAGAAAATTTTTTTATCTGCAGCCCAAGGCGAACCACTCGACAACATTGCCATGAGGCTGTAGATAACAGTTCATCAGAGCCCTCTGGCAGTGGAACAGAGTGTCCCAACAGCCACAGTTCACCTCTCCCATGTCACTTCACACGTTCCCAGAGTGCCGCTCTTCGGCTCTGCCAGGGGTGTTCTTCGGAAACGCCTCCCGCTGAAAGTGCGTCGAGTTTAATAGTGACTAGAAGCAGCGGGAGCTCCAGTCGTGGGTCTAACGGTAGCAGGAGTCACGGGGAGGACTGTGGGAATAGTTCTTGTGAAAGGACAGAAGAAAGTGGTACAGGCATTCAGCAGAACGTCTCCCACAATGAATTCAGTCCTGTTTTTGGTGGTGGTGGTGGTGATGATGATGACATGGTGGCAGCCGGTGACGAGGGAAGCACTTCAGACAGAGACAGTAGCCATGCCGATGAGGAGAGTTTGCTGAGTCAATCTGCCGAGAATTTAGATGATGACTGTGATAACAACGAAGGTGGTGATTATGATGATGATGCTGTGGAAGAAGAGGAAGAAGAAGAAAACTGGGAGGAAGTTAGCTGTAGGGATGATTATCGACAAGCAAGTAATGTAAGAATGACACGGTCCGGCTATAGCTCACACAGAGATGAAGATGGTGAAATGCCTCCGCTGCCCAGATTGTTGGTGAGTGCTGTTTGTATTGGTGTTTCAGTCAGTGAGGTTTTCAATATCGAGAACTTCTGTGTTGGAACTGTGAGGTTTTCACATGTTTTCATGCTAAAGTGTGGTGCTTTACTTTCATGTCACATGTTTTCATGATAAAGTGTGGTGCTTTACTTTCATATCACATGTTTTCATGGTAAAGTGTGTGCTTTACTTTCATATCACATGTTTTCATGGTAAAGTGTGATGCTTTACTTTCATATCACATGTTTTCATGGTAAAGTGTGTGCTTTACTTTCATATCACATGTTTTCATGGTAAAGTGTGTGCTTTACTTTCATGTAACATATTCTTGTGGTAAAGTGTTGCTTTACTTTCATGTCCTCACTTCTTTGTGACAAATGAAAAAAAAAGAAGAAAGAAAACTCTAGATATAGCAACATGCAGAAGATGGGCAGTGTTTCATGGACAGAAAATAGAACAAAGATATACAAAACCAAACAATGAAAGTGCTTTGGTCATGTTAATAGGTATGTTAGTATACTGAAAAGCCATTCGAAAGAGAAAATTTGATAAGACAAGAGAGAGAGGACAACAGTGACACAGGTGAGTGACAGATCAACTTGGCCAGGTGTGAGAGACTGAGCAGGCCACTGACCTTAGGGAGATGGAACAAAACAATGATGGCTGCCTTTCATCAAATTCTAATGGAAACAAGTTGCATATTTGATATAAAATTGGACAGATCTTGATTGACTTCTGACATTTATAGCTTTATTTTTCATCTCTCTTTGCCTATGATATGCTTCTGCCTTGTTTCACTTTATAACTTGTACTTGTACGAACTCCCTGTAACTGCAAGCTGTTGTTCTTTTGCAGCCGATGCTATAGAGGTGTTGAGGCACAGCATCTTATCAGCATGGGAGAGGGTTATGGCAGCTATTTTTTTAGTTCCGGAGTACAGCTAAAAAGCAGGGGGGTGTGCAGTGCTTCTTTAGCAGACTCCACCACCATGGAGACTATAGCAATCCCTGCCCCATTATCCAGGCTATCCCTGTTACCAGGGGTACCACGGAAAGGTGGGACAGGGTCTTGGTCAGCTATAGTTCTCTAAACCTGACACTGGCACATCAGCTATGGGTCGCTGATTGCCTCATCGAACAGCATCTTCGCCTCCAACTTAGCAAAATCGCCTTCACTGTATAAAAAAAAAATTGTTTTGTTCTCTAGTTTGCATTTTTTTGTAGAAACTTCATTACTTTATTAATATGAAAGCATTAATACATTTATAAAACTCACTTTTGCTCATTAATGAGTGAGTTAGTCTGGGTTATCTTAACTGCACCCAGGACATGTCCGCAGGTACTCTGATCTCTCCCTTATGACACCTGCTCAGTGTTGATTGGCCAACCTTTTCGTATTGTGTCAAAAACACATCATGTTTAGCAGCTCCAGGTTGTATGCCTGCACCAAGAATTCTTGATAAACTGTTGAAAACAAACTGGCTTTTTTTTTTTTCAGGCTGTTTTCAGCATCTGCAGAAAAAAAAAACTTTGATCTTTCAGCATCTTGTATAGCGAGTATAATATCAGCTCTATCCATTGCTTGCTAATTATATATCTTCTTACATCCTTCCTGTGCTGTTAGTCACATAGGGCTTGCATGGTAGTTCACCAGGTTTTCCTGTTTTCAGCTAGTTTTTCAACCTCATGAAGGGATTTTATGGTTACTAATTTGACCTCTCTTAACAGTGTCCTCTTTAGAGTTTCACATGGTCAACCTCATTTTCTTCGGCCTGTTGTGTTCCACTTGATAGCTTGTTTTGAGATTCTCTGTTTCTTCTCATCATGTGACTGACATATGTCTATCTCTTTTTTCTGATCACCCATGAGATGGTTTGTTGTTCGCTCATCTGCTTATCTGTGTTGTTCTTGAATTTGTCCCACTTTATACCGAGTATTTTCCTTAAGCATTTGTTTTCAAAAGAGTCTCTTTTATTATTTATATATTTAGCTGTTTTCCAGCTTTCGCATGCATAAATGAGGGTGGATATTACATTTGAATTGAGTAATCTTAACTTGGTTTTTGTGCTTATAACTTGTGAATGCCTTATGTTCTCAGGATTTTTGAAGGTCAATGCTGCTTTTGCAATTCTAATTCTAACTTCCTTTCTGGTGTCACCATTCTGGTCTATGTAGCTGCCGAGGTATGCAGATTGGTTTATTTCTTCAACAGCTGTTCCTTCTACATATATTTTTCCTTCTTGAATAATGGGAAGTTTCATTATTTTTGTTTATTAGCTTGTTAATTTCAAGTTCTATTTTAATAGCTGGTGAAGACAGGGTTTCTATTTTTTCTTGCATTAATTTCACATTGTCACTGATAAGAGTTATGTCATCTGCAAAATCAAGATCTTCCAGTTGGGTCTCATGTACCCAATCAGTGCCCGTTTTACCTGTGCAACATTTTTTCATTATGAAGTCTATGGCAATTCCAAAAGGCAAAGGAGATAGTATACATCCTTGTTTCACTCCTGTTTCAATCTGGAACCATTCGCTCATTCCTTCTTCTGTGTTGACTGCACAAACATATTCGTTGTAGAGATCCTTAATGATGTTGACAATTTTAATTTTAAAGTCTATGAAATTCAGGATTAATGGTTTTTGGTTTTCAATATGTTCTTCAAGTATTATTCTCAAATTAAAGGTCTGGTCGAGACAGGTTCTCTCTTTTCGAAATCTTACTTGTTCTTCTCTCATTGTAGTATCCAGTTGATCTTTAATTCTGTTTAGAATGACTTTGCAAAATGCTTTTGGCACAACTGATAATGTTACTCCTCTCCAATTATTGCAGTCACTAAGATTGTCTTTTTTAGGGGGAGGGGGTAGGTATTTTAACAATGATTCTTTTTTTCTATTTAATAGAAGGGACCTTTTCTTCTTTCCAAACTTTATTAAATACTCTCTGTAGTTGGCTCATGTTACCGTTAATAGCTTTTAACATTTTGGCAGTTATTTCATCTTCACCTGCAGCTTTTGTTGTTAGCCATTAGGTTCACAGCTGTTTCAGTTTCGTTCAATGTAATTTCATGTAGGTTGACATTTATATGAATGAATATATATATATATTGTGAGTAAAATTAACAGGAAATTAACTGGAAAGATAAAAGACAGAATGACATATGTGTCCACTGATTCAGTTCGTTTCTCTTTGAAAATAAAGGCTTGTTTATTTGTGCATAGATGAGCTCATTCTGACAAAATGCGTTCATTATTTCAAAGTCACCTGGGACATAGATACAAATTATAGTGGCACTTGAATTTGTTTTTTGTCTTTGCTGTACAGCTTTGTTTTTTTTTTCATAAGTCTGTAGAATTTTTTGGTAACCTTATTCATTCTTTCATCTTGAGAACATATGGCATTCAAAAGTTATAAGCACAAAAACCAAGTTAAGATTATTCAATTCAGATGTAATATCCGCCCTCATTTATACATGTGAAAGCTGGAAAACAACTAAAGATATACACAAGAAATTAGGCTCTTAAAACAAATGCCTAAGGAATATACTTGGTATAAAGTGGAGTGAATTCAAGAACAACACAGAGATAAGACAGATGAGCAAACAACAACCTGTCTCTCTCATAGGTGATCAGAAAAAAAAAGATGGACATATGCCGGCCATGTGCTGAGAAGAAACAATCATAGGATTCCCAAAAAAGGCCGAAGAAAAAGAGATCGACCATGTGAAACTCTAAAGAGGACATTGTTAAGAGAGGCCAGTTCAGTGGGCATAACATCCCTTGATGATGTTGAAAAAGTCATCAAAGACAGGAAATCTTGGCAAGCTACCATGCAAGTCCTAAATGACGTTTAGCGCCACGGGAAGGATGTAAGATGTATATTTGTATTATGACATATATCATAACATAAATATGTCATTTATATGATTCAAAGATGACAAGGTTGGGTTGGTGGTGCAGCATGTTTCTGCCAAAAGTCTATGCTTTCAAGAAAAAAATATGCTTCCTCTCTCTCTCTCTCTCTCTCTCTCTGTTGCTCTCTTTTAAGACAAAATACAATATGTTTATTATATTTCCTTTGGAACTGAATTCAGTTATTTAAGCTGAATGTGAACAAATGATTTCATTATGTACACAGTTACATCTATAGTAATTCTTAGTAATCCAAACATTTCTACCAACACTGAGGATATCTGCTGAAAGTTTGGTGATTTGAATACATGTCATTTGTTGTGTTTCATAAATTGTTGTCATTTGTTTTTCCTAGTCTAGTGATTTGAATACATGCCATTCACCATTTCCTTTAAGAAACAGTCATTATTTTTCATCATTTTCTCCTAGTGTCATAATACAGAAATGAATAATAGTCAGAATATGCTGTAACGAAATTAATTTTCTGTGGGCAGCATTTAAAAAGAAGAACAGCCAGTACTCGAAATGAGAAGGAAGAGGAGAGGGATGCAGACCTTTCACCTGGCAAAAAGCTGAGAATGTCAATCATCAGGTGAGAGCAAAAGCATTTAGGCATTTTGTTATGTGGGCTGCAGAATGTGGGAGTTGGTTAAGAGCGTGGATTGTAGTCTGATTTCTGATATGACCCAGTAAACTTTGCTGAATACAGGTACCTAGCATAAAAGTTAAGATTCAAAGATGGCAAGGTTGGGTCGGCAGTGCAGCATGTTTCTACCAAAAGCCTATGCTTTCCATGACCAGAGTCATCATAAAGATGGAATGTATAACACTTTCTGTGAGACACTCTGTCGATCAGTATGTTCATCTTCAGTACATATTTTACATGTATCATCAAGAGCCTCCCCTCTTTGTAAAGTCCATGGACATTTTTCTTAATATCTAAAATCCATTACATGGTAAGGATGTGCTTTAGTATGGGTCTGAAACTGTATAAAAATTACTTTGTTATGTTGGGTTTAAAGTATTTTGTATGTCAACATTCATAAAAGATCATTTTGATAAAATTGTTATCACTTCTTCAGCTGCCATGTTTGTGGGCAGAGTCTGGCCAAAGTTCCTCGATGGCGTCTTGCACAAATGCCACGTGGCAAGATTCCATCAAAAGAAAACCCACCTCCTAAGATGGATGACTGGCTGAAAACTTTCCAGGTAATTTTAGTCATGTGATCTTGAGATGTGGCCAGTTGTGACTCTTTGATTCCATGTTGAAACTTAACCTTGTAATGAAGGTATTCTGGCACATGGTTTATATATAGGAAAGAAAAATTTATGTTCAGCTTGTTTTTTCTTAGAAAGCATATTTTGTAGACATTTTTTTCCCTCACATCAGAGGTTAAAATAATGTGCAGAAAACCATATTGGAGGAAATAGATGAAAGTGTAAGACCAAGATGGTGCTGATATCAAACACGACTGGGGATGAAGACACTGTCCAATGAGGCAGTCATCGACCCATAGACAGCTGACATGCTAGCGTCAGGGATAGCTGACTAAGACTCTGTCCCACCTCTCCGTTGGTACCCCTAGTAACAGGCCTAGCCTAACTAATGGAGCAGGGATCTCCATAGTCCACATGGTGGCAGAGTCTGCTAAAGAAGCTTTGCACACCCCCTGCATTTTACCTGGGCTCTGGGACTGGAAAAGTAGCAGCCATAACCCACTCCCGCACTGATACGATGCTGCACCTCCTCAACACCTCCACAGCATCAGCTGCAAAGATCACCACCTCATAGGGAGATAGCGCAAGACGAAGACAATCAAACATGGCTAGGCATCATCTATAGATGGTGAGCAGTGTGGTGATGTGATTGATGGAAGCAGGCAGTAGAACTAGCTGGAGGTCAGTTGCAGCTTTATCTTCCCTGGTAGAGATGGTGAGCAGCTTGGTGATGTGATGGATGGAAGCAGGCAATAGAACTAGCCAGAGGTCAGTTGCAGCTTTATCTTCCCCTGTAGAGATGGTGAGCAGCTTGGTGATGTGATTGATGGAAGCAGGCAGTAGAACTAGCTGGAGGTCAGTTGCAGCTTTATCTTCCCCAGTAGAGGTGCTACACAGTTAATGATGATGAAATATTTTGTTTATGAATTTCTGTTTTGTTTTTTTTTCTCAATTAATGTTTGAAAAGAGGTAATAAAAAGAAATTATTGGTGGTGGTTTCTGTCCTCAGGGTTGGGGAAATGCTGAAAGGATGATGGCAGTTGATGAACTGATTAACCTCTGTGATCCCACACAAGTGAGGCACATAATGCAGGTCATAGAACCTCAGTTCCAGAGGGATTTTATCTCACTTTTGCCAAAAGAGGTTTGTTCTAAACATAGAACATCAACAAAATTTATTGATTCATTTTTAAAATTTGTTTATTTTTTCATTTTTTTAAAAATTAAAATCTCCACATGAACAGTAGAACTGTAAAATCTATTTCAGTAAGGTTTTGTTTTTTTTCAGGAATTGTGATTTTGTGTGTGTGTGTAAATTTGTGCTAGCCTCAGTGGCTATTCTTTCTTGATGCCTGACAGTCAGCTACTTATTTTTATTATTCATCACCATCCTTGTTATTTCGACCTTTACTGTCAGGTATTATCTGTAGATTCTACAAGTAAAGCACATTATACAGTCTTTATTCCGTTGTAGACTGATTCAGAGAGACACTTATGTACGAGTTTTTTTTTGTTGCTTTTTTTGTGTGGTTATTTATTTATTTCCATATTACCTGAATTCATTATTTGCCCTTCTTTACCCTGTATGTGTTGTGTAAAGAAGACCTAAATTGTCAAAATTGTTTACTTTGCATTCATTTTCATTGTTAAAACAGCTTCAAATGATTTATTTGAAAGATCTGTTTCAAAGAGCACTCTGATATAGACTTAAATATACATGCTTAAAGAGACCTTTCATTTAGAGGATGGTTTTGGTGGAGGTAGACGTTGGCTGTTATCAGTTTTGCAGAGTATCATTTTGTTGAACAGCATTTCTTATCCAATGTTGGATTTACATAAGCAGCCACAGTAACAAGTAATGTTTGTGTTCCAAGGTCTTGTCTGTACGTCTTTTATTTTGACTTTAATTTTTGGCTCTTGCTTCCTCTATGAGTGAATCTGCTCCCTTGTTCTACTTGTTACCATATGTTATAGTATGAGGCTATACATTCTCTGTTATATTTAGCTAGTGATACATGGTCATCATTGCCATTGTCCCAAGTTCTTAGAATGTTTTGAAAACTGATCATGGTATGTCCTAGAAGCTAAAGATATTTCTCAACAAAATCTTGATGTCTTCATACAGAATAAACATTCATAAATCATTTAGGCATTGCATCTGTATCTTTGAGAGTAAATGATCATTATATTGAACTGTGGACATCACGCAGTTATCCCTTGTTGCATTTCTTGTAAAAAGGATATATTAAACTTCACATTCCACATTTCTCTGACTGGGGTAGTCTTCTGGTTCTCAGAAGTCAACAGTTGCTGTCTTCTTTTTTGTTTTTGTTTTTTGGGTCTTAGAGTGTTTCTGGCAAAAGCCAGCCATGACATCATTCAACCACCAGGCTCTTCAACAGACATCATCATCCTGCTTGGTTGCTGCAGATTCAATATATGTTCTATTTCTGATCATAAACTGGCACATATCGGATTTGTCTTCATGTTCTTCTCCAGTCATATCTTTTGTGTTCTCACTTGTGTCATTTTATACTTTACCTGTGCAGGCTTAATGCCTCAGGAAAATACTAGGTATAAAGTGGAATGAATTTAAGAACAACACAGATAAGCAAACAACAACCTGTCTCATGGGTGATCAGAAAAAGAAGATGGATATATGTAGGCCATGTGATGAGAAGAAATAATCAGAGAATACCAGAATAAGCTATCAAGTGGAGCACAACAGGCCGAAGAAAAGGAGGTCAGCCACATTAAGAGAAGTCAGTTTAGTGGGTATAACATCCCTTGATGAAGTTGAAAGACTCACAGAGAATAGGAAAACTTGGCAAACAACTATCTGAGCCCTATGTGACGTTTAACGGCACTGGAAGGATGTAAGATGGCTCCTTAAATTTTTCTAATGCTCTGTATACTAGATGCTGCTCTTCATGTCTTGTGCTCTTACTTCTAGACTTTGTAACTGGTATCAAATTTTGATTTATTATTTTTTTTGTATCTCAAGTTTGATCTGCTCGCTGCCTATTTTCCTTCATGGTTTCAGTCATTTGCATCTCCTTTGCGGAACTTTGCCTCCCAAACGGTTCTCCTGTATGCTGATGCATCCATTCGCAGATCATCAATGATGTCTTGCAGCCATCTTCGCCTTGGTCTTCCTCTCTTTCTTTTTCCCATTATGTACCCTTCCAAGACATGTCTTTTTATGAAATCTAACTTCACTGGTTTACCACAGAGAATTTGCCTTGCATTTAAAGATCATTATTTTAATGTTTTTAAATAATGTTTCTCATTTGTGGTTTGTATAGGTGATTTTAGTTTGTGATTTTCTTTATGGTAAATCCGTCTCCTTTTTTCTTTTTTTTTCAGCTTGCTCTGTATGTTTTATCATTCCTGGACCCAAGAGACCTCCTGAGGGCAGCACAGACTTGCCGATACTGGCGGGTGCTCGCAGAGGACAATTTACTGTGGCGAGAGAAGTGTAGAGAAGAAGGCGTTGATGAGGAAACGGTCTATGGGTCACGCATGCGACGAAGACATGCTGCCCGCAGCCCCTTCAAGGCTCTCTTCTTGCGCCAGGCACAGATAGAACACAACTGGAGGACTGGTGTAAATCGTCCTCCCAAGGTAAGCATGGCACTTTTGAAAGTCTGGTCCAAAGTGAGCTTTACATTAATCTGACCCAAAGTAAGCAAAGTAAGTAAAAAAGGGACAAGCCATTGGGAAATGGAGATGCACAATACGGGATGAACTAATTCCGTGTACCTGCACTGGACTCTGGCACAGTTTCTTCTTTATGGGACTGAGCTTCATGTAATCTTGTTTTCTCTTAGTTCACTAATAGCTGAGTGTGATGTGCTTTGACTTGCAGGCGCAGTTTTTCTTCCTTAGAGAGGGTTGCATAACCTAGTATTAATGTAGTACCCATTCTTACAGCTGGGTCAGTTGGGAGGAAGTAGCAGGGAGTCATGTTCCTGCAGCCTTACATCTGGGTCAGTTGTGAGGAAGTAGCAGGGAGTAATGTTCCTGCAACCTTACAGCTGGGTCAGTTGGTAGGATGTAGCAGGGAGTAACACAATAATTGGTGTATAAGTATACAACTATACACTAAACACTGCAGTAAAGCTGTGATACTAGAATGTATAAAATTGGAAAAAAGTAGGAGCAGCTGTTGTTGTTGTTGTTGTTGAATGGGAGGACTGAACATAATATCCCTGCCAGTACCCCTTAGTCTGATCAGCCATGTGGATGCTTCCCCCCCCCCTTTTTTTTTTCTGTATCTCATGGACTCTTGGTCAGAGAAGGTCATGTTAAATCTTTCTTCAGGGCAGAACGATTTTTTTGTGACAGTACCAAAGCTTCTCTCCCTTTGGTCTGCTACTGCAGGTGATGTAGACCTCCAATGGATGCTCTTGTGGTGTATGTTTTGGAGAAGCTTGTCTTTTTATCTTGTCATCCTTCACCAAAGATTTTATTTACACTCTTTTTTGGTATTGTCATCTTTACTGTAATATACTACATATACCATTTGCATAATAATGTGAAAATATTGCTTTATTCCTGTACGGGAAAAAAAAACTGCAAGGAGGTAAGGTGAAGTTTTATCTAAAATGATGATGACAAGTCCCAGTTTTTCTTGTGGTAAAGATATTAGAAAAATGCAAACAAAAATCTAGCAAATGGGCAAAAATAAAGTCATCAGTGCTCTTGTCCTTGTGAAAATGATTTATTTTTATATTTATTGTTTATTCACTGTCTTATGTACATGTACTCATATCTGTGAATAATGTAATGTATGATGTACTCATATCTGTGAATAATGTAATGTATGATGTACTCATATCTGTGAATAATGTAATGTATGATGTACTCATATCTGTGAATAATGTAATGTATGATGTACTCATATTTGTGAATAATGTAATGTATGATGTACTCATATCTGTGAATAATGTAATGTATGATGTACTCATATCTGTGAATAATGTAATGTATGATGTACTCATATCTGTGAATAATGTAATGTATGATGTACTCATATTTGTGAATAATGTAATGTATGATGTACTCTTATCTGTGAATAATGTAATGTGAGATATAGAAGTACAGCTGTGCTATTTACTCACTGCATCACTTCAGTGACATTGTACATTAGAATGAGAAAGCCTGTAGCTGCCTGCAAAAAGTCAGGCACCAGTGTCACAGATGCCTTTTGAGGCTACATGCTGCTTCACTTTTCAGAATTGCCTAATTGCCACATGATAAAGTGGCGGCCTGGTTAGTTGAGTAGTTAAGCGCTCACTTTACTAATCGGGTGGTACCAGGTTCAGTCCCAGCAGTTGGATTTTTTTTCTGGTACACACCAAATAAAGGCCCCCGGGGTTGACCCAGCATCTAAAAATGGGTACCAGAGAAATCTGGGAAGGTAAAGCGGCCAGGCATGATACTGACCACATCACACTTTCCTGTGCTGAAGGTCAAGGAAAATACGGGCCTAACACTGTATTCCCCCAATATGCCTTAATGGTATGGAAACGAGGGTTTTACCTGAATACTTCTTTGCGGCTCACTAGTTGGATACGGTTGAAGGCTTTACGAAGGACCTTTTCTGGGTAGTGGCGATGACGGAAAAATTCTAATAACTTGTTGGACTGATCTAAAAAGTCCAAATTATCCTGACATATGCGGCGAAGACGGAGGAGTTGGGAATATGGGATGGAGTTCTTACAGGCCTCAGGATGGGAGGAGGTGTAAAGCAAATAGGTGTGGCTATCGGTGGGCTTGTAAAATACAGAGGTAACAAGCCTGTTTGTGCCAATAGAAATTTTAATGTCTAAAAAATTAACAGACTTGTCAGAGATTTCATAAGTGAATTTTATGTTCTTATTGAGTGTATTGGCGAATTCAATAAATTTTTTAAGGTCTTCGTGTGGCATACTTGTAATTCCAATGCCATCATCGATGTACCTTTTATAGAATTCTGGAAATCTGCCAGTGTAGGTTTCCCATAATTTGACTTCCAGAAAGCCCATAAATAAACATGCATAACTGGGACCCATTTTCGTTCCCATAGCAACACCACTGATTTGCTCGAAGTATTCGCCGTTGAATTCGTAGCAGGGAGTAATGTTCCTGTATCCTTATATCTGGGAAGATAGTTCACAAATGATTACCTTAAGTGCAGCATGTCACATGTGCACACAAACATACCAGGTGTGGAATTTAAAATAATTAAAAAAAAAAAAAAAAGAAATTATTTCATTATGTCTGGGAAAAATTATTCTTAGATATCTGACAGTTGGAAAATACAATATAAAGCACAGTGCTTGTATTTTCACCTTTATAGACTAGTGCCAGAACACTGTCTGTTACTACCTTGTTAATTACAGTCAGAAGTAAATACAGTTAGATAGTTCCATTGTTTCTGACTGATTTGTCCTTAAGTCTGTTGGGAGACATGTTTTGTGAAGTCAGGCAGTGAGTGTGATATTTTGCAGAAGAGAAGGGGAAAATAAACCTTATGTCTCCGGTTCTCTTGCAGTGTCTGAAGGGTCATGATGACCATGTCATCACCTGCCTGGAGTTTTGTGGCAACCGAGTGGTCAGTGGCTCAGATGACAATACTCTGAAAGTTTGGTCAGTTACTTCTGGGAAGGTGAGTAGGTAGTTGTTGTTGTTGTTGTTGTTGTTGTTGTTGAATGGGAGGACTGAACATAATATCCCTGCCAGTACCCCTTAGTCTGATCAGCCATGTGGATGCTTCCCCCCCCCCTTTTTTTTTTTCTGTATCTCATGGACTCTTGGTCAGAGAAGGTCATGTTAAATCTTTCTTCAGGGCAGAACGATTTTTTTGTGACAGTACCAAAGCTTCTCTCCCTTTGGTCTGCTACTGCAGGTGATGTAGACCTCCAATGGATGCTCTTGTGGTGTATGTTTTGGAGAAGCTTGTCTTTTTATCTTGTCATCCTTCACCAAAGATTTTATTTACACTCTTTTTTGGTATTGTCATCTTTACTGTAATATACTACATATACCATTTGCATAATAATGTGAAAATATTGCTTTATTCCTGTACGGGAAAAAAAAACTGCAAGGAGGTAAGGTGAAGTTTTATCTAAAATGATGATGACAAGTCCCAGTTTTTCTTGTGGTAAAGATATTAGAAAAATGCAAACAAAAATCTAGCAAATGGGCAAAAATAAAGTCATCAGTGCTCTTGTCCTTGTGAAAATGATTTATTTTTATATTTATTGTTTATTCACTGTCTTATGTACATGTACTCATATCTGTGAATAATGTAATGTATGATGTACTCATATCTGTGAATAATGTAATGTATGATGTACTCATATCTGTGAATAATGTAATGTATGATGTACTCATATCTGTGAATAATGTAATGTATGATGTACTCATATTTGTGAATAATGTAATGTATGATGTACTCATATCTGTGAATAATGTAATGTATGATGTACTCATATCTGTGAATAATGTAATGTATGATGTACTCATATCTGTGAATAATGTAATGTATGATGTACTCATATTGTGAATAATGTAATGTATGATGTACTCTTATCTGTGAATAATGTAATGTGAGATATAGAAGTACAGCTGTGCTATTTACTCACTGCATCACTTCAGTGACATTGTACATTAGAATGAGAAAGCCTATAGCTGCCTGCAGAAAGTCAGGCACCAGTGTCACAGATGCCTTTTGAAGCTACATGCTGCTTCACTTTTCAGAATTGCCTAATTGCCACATGATAAAGTGGCGGCCTGGTTAGCTGAGTGGTTAAGCGCTCACTTTACTAATCGGGTGGTACCAGGTTCAGTCCCAGCAGTTGGATTTTTTTTCTGGTACACACCAAATAAAGGCCCCCGGGGTTGACCCAGCCTCTAAAAATGGGTACCAGAGAAATCTGGGAAGGTAAAGCGGCCAGGCATGATACTGACCACATCACACTTTCCTGTGCTGAAGGTCAAGGAAAATACGGGCCTAACACTGTATTCCCCCAATATGCCTTAATGGTATGGAAACGAGGGTTTTACCTTTACCTTTACCTACATGGTATTGGAGGAATGAATAGATGGAAGGAGCTCCTTATGACAATTGTGGCAGAGTGAAACACTCTAACTATACACTAAGATACAGTTCGCTAGTTACAAACATATGAAGCCATTTTATTTTCTTTCGTGAACTGAGTAACCTTAAAGAACATTATAGCATTATATACACAAATACTGCCTTCAGGGTTTATAACTAAACTGTCCATCCCTGATTTCAGTGTTTGCGCACCCTGATTGGCCACACTGGAGGAGTGTGGTCATCACAGATGTCAGGCACTGTGGTCATCAGTGGATCAACTGACCGCACACTCAAAGTGTGGAATGCAGAAACTGGTCAGTGCAGACATACTCTTTACGGTCATTCTTCAACAGTCAGATGTATGTCCTTGCATGAAAACCAGTAAGTGAATTATTTTAGCATTCAGCCTGTTTGTTATGTATTTAGCAGCAGAAGCTGGGGAGACATTCCTCCCATGCATTTTAGCAGCACATCACAAATTAGTCATCAGCCTCAGATTATCAGTGCAGAAAAACTACCAGTAATGTCAACACTTTAGCATTGTAATGAAACCAGATAGATTTAGAATTGAAAACTGTTGAAGAAACTACATGTTATCCGAATCAAAACTTACACTTGGAATTGAACACCGTTGAAGAAACTTCACATTGTCTTGTCTTATCTCCCTGTAACTACGAGCTGGTGTTCTTTGCAGCCGATGCTGTGGAGGTGTTGAGCTCAGCATCGCATCGGCTTGGGAGCGGGTTATGGCAGCTATTTTTGTCAGTCCCAGAGTGCAGCTAAAAAGCAGGGGGTGTGCAGATGCTTCTTTAGCAAACTCCACCACCATGGGGACTGTGGCGATCCCTGCGCCGCTGGCCAGGTTAGACCTGCTACTAGGGGTATCAGCAGAGAGGTGGGACAGGGTCTTGGTCAACTATGGTTCGCTAACCCTGATGCTAGCATATCAGCTATGGGTCACTGATTGCCTCATCAGACCAGCATCTTCACTCCCACCTCACATTGACATAACCAGATAAATATGAAACCGAGAGTTGTCACAGAAATTTTTGCTTTAAAAGCTGGTTCTGCAGTGAAGATGTTGCAGCAACCACACATTAACTTAACTGGTTAGGTTTGACACTGAAAGTAGCTGAAGAGCAGAAGTAACTGAAAGTAGTGCTGTTTATGTTCCCTATTGACACTAGGTTTGCTGAGTGATTAGGCACTTGATCTACTAATCCAGTGGTACTGGGTTCAAGTCCTAGCAGTGGAGATGTATTTTTTTGGCACCACCGCACCAAAAGGGCCCCAGGGTCCAGCCAGCCTCCTCTTAAAAATGGGTAACAGAGAAATCTTGGATTGTAAATGCAGCCAGGCGTGACACTACGTCACATTTTAACATGCTGAAGGTCTTGGAAGTACGGGCCTAACACAATATCCCCTGTATGCCTTGATGGCATAGAAACAGATTTTACCTTACTTACCTACTGACACTTGCTCTGGATTCAGATCCAGTCCTCTCTTTTTTTTTTCTTGTTTTGTCTGTCCAGAGAGTGATTATAATGAAGACTTACGACAGCACCCATATTTTTTCTTATCTTCCAGAGTTGTAAGCGGTTCTAGAGATGCCACGCTACGGGTCTGGGACATTGACACAGGCGCATGCAAGCACATACTCATGGGACATGTGGCTGCGGTCAGGTGTGTACAGTTTGATGGCAAGCGGGTCGTCAGTGGTGCTTACGATTACACAGTGAGAGTGTGGGACCCTGAGACTGAGACATGTCTGCATACTCTGCAGGGACATTCCAACAGAGTTTATTCACTTCAGGTAACTTCCCATATCCAGGTTAATGTACAAGTTAACACTTCTAATAAAGGAAATTCTATAAATTAGTGATTATTTTGAGAAATGATTATCCTGGCCATCAGCAGCAGGCCATCTTGCTCACAACCGAGAGGCCTACATGAGTGCTGTTAGGGAGGCAAAGTTCCACAAGGGACATGCAAATGAATGAACATCCTGTACTCTTGTAATAAAGGAAAATCACTGAAAAATAAATATTAACATATTTGAACATTTCTGATAGTAAGGGAAGTAATAAGTTTAATATGTCTTGGCAGATGTAATTAATGAAAGTCTGTAAGGATTGTCAGAAATGAGAGTGGAAGTGTTTGAAAGGTAATGATTCTTTTGAGGCCAGTAAATAAATGGGGGCCAGTATTTTAAGAAAAATTTAATTAAATGTCTTTTTTATTTTAGTTATTTTCTCTTCATGTTTGTGTTTGCAGCCTTATTAAAAAAAAGCCATCACTGTAGTCAAATTCACAATTGTAATAATTAATACAGATTGTGCAGAAATTATTAGTTGATTTTGTAAGACCGTATTTTTTTAACTAACTGATCAGAAATACATGATACTACCACAGTCTGAAACAGGAACATTGGCAGTTTCATACTGACTTTGAATGCATTCGATGTGCGCCCCACATGTGGCACGACAGATGTCCATGCGGTGCTCCCATTCTCACCAAAGCCACTTGAGCCTGTCTTGTATGATGTTCTCAATGGTGAATGAAGGTTTGTTGGAACGGATCAATTTTAGTGACATAGTAACTTTTCTTGGTTAGTAAAGAAGATTAAACAGGAAGAAACTTAAATATTTCAGGCGTATTAAATGTCATGAAAGTTTGAGAAGATGGTCATGGAAGGGTACATAATCTGAAAAAAGAAAAAAGAGGAAGACCAAGGCGAAGATGGCTGCAAGACATTGGTGAATTGTGAATGGATGCATCAGCAACAGGGCATCTTGCTTACAACCAAGAAGCTTTCAAGAAGGCTGTTAGGGAGGCAAAGTTCCTCAAGGGACATGTGAATGAATCAGCAGCTTTTCATTTATTCTGAAAGGTCAACAGGCACAATATTCAGATATGGGGATCCCAGAATCCTCATGCTGGTATCAAGATGGAACAAAACAGTCCCAAAGTGAACATGTTTTTTGCTGTTTCCAGTGCCACAGGAACGGTGTACCTGGACATGGTGGAGAATTGATTAATGCTACAACTCACGGATGAGGAGGAACAGAAGTTTATTACCAACAAAATGAGGCCCAACTTCATTGGCATTTGCAGGTCCGGGGGTACCTAAATGGACACCTGCCAGGTCAGTGGACTGGTTGTGCAGCAGCCTCCATCATCTTCTGCACACAGCCACCCAGGTGACCAGGCCTGACAGTGTGCGACTTCTTCCTGTGGGGGTTTTGTGAAGGGCAATATTTACAATAGGCAAGTCTGCACAAAAATCATTGGAAGCAGCAGAAATGTGGTTTATTAGAAGAATGTTGTGAATCCCCTGGACAGCAAAAATAACTAATGAAGAATGTATGAGAAGAGCTGGAGAGACAAAAAACCTTGTCAGAAAAATAAGAGAGAGACAATGTACTTTCATAGGACATGCAATGAGAAGAGGGGGCACTGAAAATATTATAACAACAGGAAAAATAGAAGGAAGAAGATCAAGAGGAAGACCAAGAGAAATGATACTGGACAGTCTGACGGGATGGTGTGAGAGGAGATCACCAACTGAACTGATGGCCTGCATGAAGGATCGTGTACTCTGGAGAAGCATAATAGCCAACGCCAGTCGGCACGGCACATGATGATGATGATGATGAATATTTACATTCATCCACCTCCAAAGACACTGCTGGAATTCACTGCTGGCGAGACTCTTCAAATGCCGCGCGTGGAGTGAAGCTCCTCCCGGTCAAGGAAGAAATGCGGAAAAGAAATAAGGTTGCTGTGCGGCGCCAATGGGAAAAGGTGGTGGAAAGTGAAGTTTAACCGGTATGTCCAGTAGTATCGCTACGAGAGGTATACCACGGCACCTCTGCCCTAGAGGCCGGCCACGTCCGAAATACACCTACACTGGTGAAATATGCCTAAACCGGCTCATACCAGGGGTGAATCTTGAAGGCTATGCATGTCACAGTACCTCTGCTCTAGAGGTCGGTCTCGTCCCAAACATGCCCATACTGGGATAATGCCTAAACCAGCTCAACCCAGGGGTAGAAGTCACTAGTGGCGAGGATTCGTCCTCCTGGACAAAAGCTCCATCCTGGTCACAACTAGGAAGGGTAGCGGCCACGACCGCAAAATTCTGAAGTCAGAGACACTGGACTAGGGCAGTCTAGATAGGCAACCACCTCTCACCCGGCGGGGATGTTTGCGTATCCTAATCATGCTGAGGTTTTCCGGTGAGAAAGTCCAACTCTGGACTGGATGGGCAACCACCTCTCACCTGGCGGTGATACACGGGTATCTCAAAACGCGTCGAGGTTTTCTGGTGAGAAGGTCCAACTCTGGCCTGGGTGGGCTACCACCTCTCACCCAGCGGGGATGCACTGATATCCTAAACACGTCGAGGTCTTCCGGTGAGAAAGTCCAACCCTAGACTAAACTGGTGCAACGAAAACCACGGTGTCACGCAATCCCGCTTCTGAGACCCACCAAGAATACAGGCTAAAGCCCTGTGATACTCTGAACCCCTTGTGGTCCTCTCGTGGATCTCGTGTTGTCCTTTTGGGGACCACACAGGAGAACATGGGACCTAACGAGGACCACAGGCATAAATTCAGTAGGATCACAGTGCGGTTTTGGTGGTAGAAGCGAACGAAGAAGAAGAAGAAGACTGCTGGAATTGTGAAGGGCAATATTTACATTCATCCACCTCCAAAGACACTGCTGGAATTGTGAAAGCACATCAACACTGAACATCACACAAGACATGCTCATGAGGGTTTGGTGAGAATGGGAGCACCACCTTGACATATCACACATGGGGCAAACATCAGATGCATTAAAGGTCAGTATTAAACTACAAATATTCCTCTTTCAAATAGTGGTAATGATATGTATTTCTGCTCAGTGTTGGTGAAAATATGATTTTACAAAATTGACCAATAATTTCTGCGCACTCTGTGTAAGAGTATAATAGTTTGGATTTAAGTAATTGTGTATAGTTTGTTTTTGTAATTGTTCAGAAATAGGTTGGTAATTGTTTATGTAAATGTGTTCTTAATAATTCTCACTATTCATGTATGTGAGGAATCTTGTGGCATGTATAATCTCATCTTCCCGTTACGATGATAGTTTGATGGCGTTCACGTTGTGAGCGGTTCACTGGATACCTCCATTCGTGTGTGGGATGTGGAGTCGGGCAACTGCCTGCACACGCTGATCGGCCATCAGTCTCTGACCAGCGGGCTGGAGCTCAAAAACAACATCCTGGTCTCTGGTAATGCAGACTCAACTGTTAAAGTGTGGGACATTACAACTGGCCAGTGTCTGCAGACTCTGCAGGGTGAGCGCTTTCAGTGAATGTATATCAAGGGCTGGAGTAATTTTAATAATTTCCAGCTGATAGTTTTGAAGCAGTTGGATGTTTCCTATTTTACCATGGCAAATGGTTTAAAGAGATAGGTGTCGTGACTGGGTAACATTAGCTGCCCTTTTGAATCGGTAGATTAGTTCATGTGAAAGAATAATGAGATCTATGTGTTTGGAGAACTGCAAGGAATGCCAGCAACAGGTATGGAAATATCATCCCTTTATTTGTCACACTTTTCCCCCCTCTCCAAATTTTTCTCCTGAATTGATCACGGAGCAGTAGGTTTGACATCAAGAATAACGCTTCCTGCCTGTATAGCAGAAGAATTTGATCTGGGTTTTAAAAAATAGGTGTACTAAACACATTTATCTTCATTTAACTTGTGACTCAATGGAGGTTAGCATGAGCATTTACCAGACAAGAAGTATGAGATCTGTGCATCAGGCAGAAAAGATAGATAGCATTATGACTAGAGATTGATTCAGAAAGTTTGTACTGTCTTTTGAGAGGCAGGTTGCATTACAGATAGCTGAATTACATGGAAGAATTGATCCTTGGAGTTTTTTAAAATTCATTTTCTTATCTTTTTTTCTTTCACATGTTTTTTCTTTCTTTCATATTCTTGTTGTGATACTGGCTTATTCTAATTTTGTTATTTGCTTGTGCCCCCTATATCTCTGGTCCATGCCAGTCAGCCACTGGCCGTCACTGATTTCCACAACCATCTTTCCTTTGCTGTTTCTATAAGATGTGAGTTGGACCATGCTCTGTGCCATTAGCCCATCAGGTATCTTGTTTCTTTGTCATCCTTTGTCCCTTTTTTCTCTCTAGTTTTCCTGGGTGTAATAGTTTGCCTCTTCTCAAAACTATGTCCTACAAATCTGGACTGTTGTGTTCTGAATTTTGCCATAATTTCTCTCTTTTTTCCCAGCCTTGCATAGAGCCTCTTCATTTGTTATCTTGGCTGTCCTTGATATTCTCATCATTCTTCTTGGGAACCTTATCACTGCTGCTTCCAGTAGATTTTGAGTGCTCTTGGCTACTGTAATGCTTCACTTCCATACTTCCATAATGTTAATATACGATCATAACTCTTCCCGTGCCACAGGAAGAAATGCGGACGTTCAGTTGGATGCCAGAATAAAAGCGTGGGTCTTGATATGTATAGGGGGTATAGTTGTAAAATGAAATGGAAAACAGTATTTCCATATACTTCCGTGTACTTATTATGTTTCAAAATATAACTAAATGTTTGAAAATTTCATAAATGCAGAGTTTTTTAGGAAAAAAGAAGTAATGTGATGTTTTTAGACAATGATTGTGCCCAGCTCACAATTGGCTAGGTCTAGATCTACACTACTTACCATCTGAGATGTCTAGATCTACTTGTCGATCTCGTATTATGATTCTATGTTGCATTCTCACTAAATTAATGTCTGAAATAACCTCCTGACTACTTCTCCAGTCATCTAATATGTCTAGATCTACTTGGGATACATTCAAGAGCAGTGGAGTGGTCACAGGCCATATCCATACCCCTATCTACATCATCAAAAATTGAAAATTTTCTATGTTTCTCTTCCTTTTTCTCATTCGGCATCGCTCATAACTAAGCACTCTTTCACTATTTTGAAAAGTTTCACCGGAAAAGCGGACGAAATATGTACAATCTAAATGTTACACCAGCTGTTTTATTGAAACAAACCAAGAGTCGCTATATCGACCATAGGCACAAATTGGGAAACCAGAAGGGTCACTACAGTGACCAAAGGCATGGGAAGAGTTAAAGCTCGTCCCATTTTTTTAGACACAGTAGCCTTTTTTTTTTAAGAATTCTCACTGTCCTTGACATTTGGTAACCCTTTTACACATTGAGGTCATTGTTGGTGATTATGATTCTTGTACTGATACAAACAGGACCAAACAAACATCAGAGTGCAGTCACCTGCCTGCAGTTCAGCAAGAAATTTGTCATCACCTCCTCTGATGATGGAACTGTGAAAATCTGGGACCTCAAGAATGGAGAGTTTCTGCGTAATCTGGTCACCCTGGACAGCGGCGGCAGCGGAGGTGTCGTCTGGCGGCTGCGATGTTCCAACACTAGGCTTGTTTGTGCGGTTGGGAGTCGCAACGGGACGGAAGAGACTAAACTTCTGGTTCTTGACTTCGATGTTGAAGATAAGGACAGAAAATATTACTGTGAACAGCAGCTGGAGAGAAGACATTCAGCAGTCATGTGAATCTGATGTTCCAGGGGGGTATATTGCGAAACGCATTTTAACATAAACTGTTAGGGAAAGTGCAGTTAACTTTTTTTTTTTTTTTTTAAGATTTTCAGACTATTTTTTTTTTTTGCTTTGAATTATAAATACAGAAGTGGACATGTTTTAAAAAATGGTTTGGGGAAATAAGTCTTTTATGGAGTTGGTTTTTTTTTTTTAAATAATCATTTCATGCATCAGTTTTTTTTTCTGGGTCATCAACATAAATTAATTACACACTCATCTGTGAAATTCAGAATTTTATGTAGGATGCATTCAAGCTTCTCTCTCTCTCTCTCTGTCACAGTGGAAAAACAGACTTCATATTTGTTTCTTTTAATTTTATTTCCACATTCTTGAAAGCGTAACACTAACTTGTTTTCTCATGTTCCTACAGGAATAAACATTTTGAGGTATGCCTGATTTATGTGAAATTTTAAGTCACACAAATTTGATTCTTGGTGTAAAAACAAACTCTGAATCCAAGCTGGCAAGTTGGATCACATAGTGTGGGAAAACAGGGAGCTTGTGCGGAAATATCGCTGGAAAATATATTGGGGTGTACTGCGTTAGCATACTTCTTATTTTTGAGGCTTGGAGAAACCTGTCATTTCATGGCTGTGTGAAAGGTTTCAGAATGTTCTCATTTGGTGACTTTGTAGAAGATCTGGAACAGGTAAGAGTTGCCATATTGAAGTATATGCGAAGACTAAGTAAAAGGTAATGGTAATCCTGTCATGCCTTAGAGGCACATAGGAATATCGTGCTAGTGCCCATATTTTCCTTGACCTGTCAGCACACTAGAGGGTGATTTGGTCAGTATCATGGCTGGCCGCCTTTCCTTCCCAAACTCCAGAAGAAGTCTGGTACCCATTTCTACAGCTGGGTGACTGCGGTGCCTCTGGCCTGGTTCAAACCCCCGACCATCGCCATGAGAGACCAGTGCACTAACCACTTCGCCACTCAGACACCCTGAAGTAAACAAGATTATTTTGAAGTATGTAGTTGCTGTGCCTACACATCCACTAGGAGTATCTGTTTTTCATCAAGATGTGATAATACTGCCAAGACCGGTCATTCTTTACCTGGGCTCTATGGAAGAACTTTTTGAGGATCCACGGACCAACTAATGGATTGGATCAGTTTTTAAAAAAAAATCTTAGAATTTTCTGTGTTCCATTTATTGCTTTTTTTTTTTTTTAAATGAGGGGTCTGCAGTGGTTGTCTGACTGGAGAGGTGGTCCAAGGCCAAGAAGAATTTAAGAACCACTGGTCTAAACACAAAATCATGTATTTGAAGCAAGTTTTTAGGTATCAGAACTCAGTGTCCCTTTAGATTCATTATGGGATTAATTGTCAGTTATTTGTCTCATTTAAATTTTATCCACATTGAACACAATTACGGCTGTTGTCTGTGCTTGATGTTGGCAGTAGATACAACTGATTATGTTGGGCACATTCATTGTTGTAAGGTCCTGGGTAGGGCAGGAACTATCTTTTTGTGTTATGTCAGAGAGATTATGTTGGCATATGTAATAGAAAACTTGTATAAACTGGACACTGAAATGACATTTTTCACTCATTACAACAATGCTTTGTCTATTTTCTTTTCCCTTCTTATAATTTGTTTCGATTTGATTACAGTTTCAGAACACAGGGCTGGTTTGTTTTTTTTTTTCTTTCAACGTGTGAATATTTTTTTTTCCTTTAATACATTTACTTCACTATGAACTTTGGAGTGACACACCTTGAAGATAGATCATTTTCAGCCACAGTGTCTCTAACACAGATGTTAGGGACTCATTTTTTACAGATGGAGTGTTCAGAGCCTGGTTAAGGCAGTTGATAACCAACTTCCCCTATATTTTAAGATTGCTTCATTGCCTTAGAGTTCATGTTGTGTCCCATGTCTGTCATGAAAGTTAATATCTGCTCCTCGCATGCCAGGCAGACATTATTATTCTATTTGTTTTTGTTTTTTTTAATCAACAAGAAAAAATGAAAGAAAAAACTGATATTTGTGAAGAAACTTTATAAATATGTTCACTGCTGTAAATATTGTACCTTATAATGTGTGTGTGTGTGTGTGTGTAAGGTTTTCATTTCATGAAACATACCCCACCCTTGACAAAAAAAAAACAAAACAAAAAAAAGTACTGTGAGCACTGTGTGTTTATTTTAAAAGTCTTCATATTCACATAAATCCAAGACAGTACCTGCAGTTCAGTCTGATGTAGCTGCAGTTCAGTCTGTGTTCTCTTATATAACCACAAGAAGAAAAGGACTAGTTCCTAGTCTGCTCAACCCAGGCTACAGAAAAATTTCCTTTACCCGCAGGACCTTTCCTTAGCTGATCTATTTCATGTCATTCCAGACTTTTTTTCTTTCTTCCAACCATTTGTTCTTCATTCTTTAACAAGTTCTTTGAGTCTTCATGGGCTTTCTATTTTTCTGGAAACATGGTTCCATACTGAGGTAGATTAGGGAACTTGGTAATCACTAGAAAACTCTGAGGAAGAAGAAAAAATAGGGAAAGACTGACCAAGTGGCACAGGGAAGGAAATGCGACAAGGCTGATTGAAAATACCAAGTACAGCACAGCATGGGGAAGCATGATTGCTAGTTTTCAATGCTGGGGCACCTGAATATTTAAAGCTGGGTTGTCATGTTTTTTTTCCCACTTATTCGTAGATTATTCTTGAACAGTTAACAGAGCAGCCACGCATTTTTCCAGATTTTCAGATGATGTATCTGTATATAACCAGGCATAGTCCCTGTAAGAGAGGAAGGAGGGTTTTATATTATGACTTCTAGGGTGTGGAATTTATTAGATATTTTTTATATAATCATTAAACCTCAACAGCTGACACCATGAAAATCCCAGAACACAAGCATCATATTCACTGGAAGTGGGTTCCAAGACTCTGCCATGAAGACACCAGAGTAGATTTTTTTTTTTTTTAAAAACAAAACAAAAAAAAGATCTGAGCTGATTTCAACACAGCAAGCCCTTCTCTGTTTCATTTTATAGGTTCTGTAAAAGGGGGACAAATTTTTAATTGTGATGATGATGCGGTATTATCTGTGCTGTTGGAGATAGTAGTCTTGTTTTATGTCTGTTGCTTATTTTCTCCTAGACTCAATTGTTACCCCCCCCCCCCCCACCCCCCAGGTTAAGTTGTCATATCTTATATCTCTTGTGTATTTTTTCCTCAAACCATTATTAGATGTCTTAGCTTTATGTATGTCATGAGGTTTTCTCCTAGGGCTAGCTTACTTACCTTACAATGAGTTACCTAGTTATAAGATCTCCATGTAGCTGGGAACTTCATCTCTTACCACTTTCTTCTGTGCTGTCAGTTTTGAAATGCTGACATTGTCATCTCATGGTAGCTACTCCCTAATGCGTGTGCAGGTAACAAGTTTTTTTTTTAAATGCCGGTTGTGCATGCTCATATACTACCTCATAAGAAGAATGTGTGTGCACTGAAAGTATTCCATCACTAGCTAATACTGAGTACATATTTTAGTTCATCTGCACCAGGTTTACAGTTTAAGTCAAGCATGGACTGTATCTTCATAAATATCTTTCCTTATGACTTTTTGTGAGGGAGATAAAACTGAATAATACAAGTAGCCTTATATTTCACTTTGTCCAAATATTTTTATATTTTTTAGTCTTTTTTTTAGAATCTTTATAGTTCACAGAAATTAAAATTTGAGGAACACATTGATGTTTATTACTTAGAGGAGTGTAGTAGTCAAAGATAGAAACCATTTGAGCACAGGATACAATATGATGCCTCCAGAATATGTAAGGATTTTCAACTGATTTGTGACACAGTAGCATCCAGTTTAACTGAGAGGGTTTTGTGGGGAAATGACAGGTGAGATGCCAAAAGAAGATGAAATGGTGCTTCAGGTTGATGGAGTGTATGTGGTGATGTAGTGCATTAAGAAACAGGCTATGACCTATAAAGAGATGTCACCTTTTATCAGCTTAACCAATTTGCATACCTCAGCAGCTACATGGACCAGGATATTGACACCAGTAAAGAAGTTAGAATTAGAATTGCAAAAGCAGCATTGACCTTGAGAACATTTGGCACTAAAAAAAAGTTTTTAGCACAAAAACCAAGCTAAGATTTTTCAATTCATATGTAATATCCACCCTCATTTATGCATACGAAAGGTGGAAAACAATTAAAGAAATGGACAATAAATTAGAATCTTTTGAAAACAAATGGTACAAAGTGGAATGAATTCAGGATCAACGCAGAGATAAGGCAAATGAGTGAAATGAGTGAGTGAACAACAGCCTGTCTCATTGATGATCAGAAAAAAAAAAGAGAACATATCGGTCATGTGATGAGAAGAAACAATTAGAGAATCCCAAAACAAGCTGTCAAGGGGAGTATAACAGGCTAAAGAAAGAGAGATCGGCCACGTGAAACTCTAAAGAGGACATTGGTAAGAGAGGTCAAATTAGAAGGTAGAAAATCCCTTCATGAGGTTGAAAACCTTGCTGAAAACAGGAAAACTTGGCGAACTACCATGCAAGCCCTATGTGACATTTAATGGCTTCCAAAGGATGTAAGATAAGATAAATCTCAAGCAGATATAAACTCAGTGACTGAATTTCTTATTGAGTTTCACATTATTTCATATGCAGTGTGATAGTTGACCAAGTTGTGTAATATGGACACCTCATATTTGACCCACTTCTGAAAGGGAGTTTTATTTTAAAAACTATTAGTAAGTGGATTCTGGACTTTTTATAAATCATTATGGGATTGCAACATCTCTTATGTCTGTGAACTAGAAGTCCTTAAAAGCTGCAGTGCTGTGGTGAAATTCTTAATCAGTTTTTGTAGTTGTTTGGTCTTGGAGTTAAGATGTCATTTATACAGAGGAGTAGTTTTCAGAGTGATCATAGTGCCTCACTTTCAGGGTGGCTGTACTGGCTCACTTTCAGGGTGGCTGTACTGGTTCACTTTCAGGGTGGCTGTACTGGCTTACCTTCAGGGTGGTCATAGTGGCTCACTTTCAGGGTGGTCATAGTGGCTCACCTTCAAGGTGGCTGTACTGGCTTACCTTCAGGGTGGTCATAGTGGCTCACTTTCAAGGTGGCTGTACTGGCTCACCTTCAGGGTGGTCATAGTGGCTCACTTTCAAGGTGGCTGTACTGGCTCACCTTCAGGGTGGTCATAGTGGCTCACTTTCAAGGTGGCTGTACTGGCTTACCTTCAGGGTGGTCATAGTGGCTCACTTTCAAGGTGGCTGTACTGGCTCACCTTCAGGGTGGTCATAGTGGCTCACTTTCAGGGTGGCTGTACTGGCTCATTTTCAAGGTGGCTGTACTGGCACACCTTCAGGGTGACTAGTGGCTTACCTTCAGGGTGGTCATAGTGGCTCACCTTCAGGGTGGCTGTACTGGCTCACCTTCAGGGTGACTACTGGCTTACCTTCAGGGTGACTACTGGCTCACCTTCAAGGTGGCTGTACTGGCTCACCTTCAGGGTGACTGTACTGGCTCACCTTCAGAGTGGCTGTACTGGGTCATCTTCAGGTGGTTGCACTAGCTTACTGGAGTATGCTGAAGAAGCATAGACTCCTACTTATGATTAAAAAAACAGGCTATACTTGTCCCAGTCTGCAGTAAAACAGACTGTCTCTGACAATGACAGTAAATGACTGAGATGTTGGCTATATCTTTCTTGTAGTTTCCTGATGGAAATATAAGACATCTCAGTAATGGAAATACAGGTGCTCCTCTACTTACAGTGGGGTTACATTCCTATGAACCCATAAGTTGAAAAAAAATAAGTCAAATATAAATAAGATGTTATAAATAAATTACTACTGTAACTGAGTAAGTAAGTAGAGAAATAACTTCATAACTAAATACCAAGTAATTGGAATGTAAATAAATAAATATACATTTATCCTGTCAGTGTTCAAGACAAAAAGATTGTTTATAGTGCTTTGTCTTGATTACACACGGATAATGCTGAATGTGCATCACTGTCACACCATTTAAAAGAGAAGTTGAACCATTAGAAGTTGATGAGTGTTTGTATTAACAAGTGGAGGAAAACACCCTCAAAAATTTTAAAAAAAAAAAAGAAGGGTATGTGTGGATGAATGTTGAACTGTGGAAAAAAAAGATTATTGTGATGAAGAATTGACAAGGATCCTGTTTTTTTTTTTTTTGGTGCAGTCTTTTATCATGTAGCAACACTAGATGTTGAGAATTACTAGATGTTTGTTTGTTTGTTTTTTCCCATTCAGAGAAAGGCAATCATTTTTTATATTCACTGACAATCTATGATATGATTATGCCAGTTTTGAACATTTCTGCACCACAGAGTTCCAGTGTGCGTGAGCTTAGTTATTACTTTTGAGGTGAACGAGTGTGCATTTTTTTTGTGTGTAGTTTCTGAAGCATGTTGCATGTGAGAGCTTGCTTGTCCGTGTTAGTTCACACATAAAGTGGTTTCTCAGTTGTGAATGTGAAGTGACTTGCTGGATTTAAATCTGTACTGACGTTTTTTGTTTTTTTTTTGTTGTTTTGTCCCATTTTGCCTGTTTCTTGTTTGTGACTGTGAGTTTGCTTGTCATAACAATGTATGTTTAAAGTTTGACTCAAAATGGCATTTTAGTAATATTATGTGATATTAGATATTTGAATTTTACTCCCTTATCCTTCATCAAAGCATTTTAGATTCAGTTTTACTTAGAAGATAGCAGCCATATAACTGTAAGATGTACAATTTCATTAGACTATCAGCTATTGGATTAGATAGCAGCAGCTAATTTACAGTTTCATTGGATTAGTTATTAAATGGAAAGTAGCAGACATATAACTAGATGATAGCAGTGTTTAACTAGAAAATCAACTATTTCATTAGATTATTGGCTACTGAATTAGAATGTGTCAGCTATTTAATTAGAAGCAGCCTCTAGTAAAAAAGATATATGCTTCCAACATAGCAAGGGCGTATATCTCAGTGCATATTGTATAAAGAAGATGGGTAGCAATGTTTTATAATATTTTAAAAATGGATCTTTGTCAGCCGGTGACATCAGTAGTTTTCGTTCTTGGGATTTCCAGTACGTTCTTCTGCCAATCAAATGATAATGTGGTTTTTTGTTGTTTTTTTTTTAATCTGGTGACATGAGCATTACGTTGGACTAGATCCCTGCTGTGCCAGGACTAACACTGACCAGCCAGTTAGGAGGGTGAAGATGCTGGACACACAGGTTGCCCATCTACAGTTCTTTGGCCCAGATAACCTGTTCGTGGTCATTCTGAGACAGTTATCCTTGCTCCCACTGCTGGGCCATTTTTATATACAATTATTTTGTGTTTGAATGAAGATTAGGCGATATCTTACATCCTTCCCGTGCCATTAAAGTCACATAGGACTTGCATGGTAGATTGTCAAGATTTCCTGTTTACAGCGAGCTTTTCAACATCATCACCAAACTGGCCTCTTTTTAACAATGTCTTTTTCAGAGTTTCACGTGGTCAACCTCTTTTTCTTTGGCCTTGTATGTTCCACTTGATAATATAATAATTGATGATAGGCAATACACTCTTATAAAAATCAACACTGCTGATTAAGACCATTGCATTTACAATAAACAGTTTCAGATACTGAGACATGTTTACAGATATTTTTGTTTTTTAGAAATCGTGCAGTGCCAAGATTCCCAAAACACAAAGTGACCAGACACAGGAGAAGTTGATGTAGAATGTTTCTGTCTTTAATTCACATATTGTATGTCTTTTTTTTTTAAATTTACAGTTGAGAAACTTTTTTTTTTTTGTGTGTGCATAGTGAGGGCTTGTGTGAACAGCAACGAAGCAGTCATTTGTTTTACTGATGTCCTGTGTGTGCATGGGAGAACCTGCATATTTTTATTTTGTGCACGCAACATCCTTTCCTCCCACCCACCCACCCACCCCCCCCCCCCCCCCCCCCCCCCCCCTTTGTGAGGGTCACAGGAGATCCGAGAGTGTTGAGATGTCTGAGTATCTGGAATATGTTTCCTGCATGAATTTATCAAGGAAATATTCGGACTTGGGTGAAAATGTCTGTCATACGTTTTATTCTGATTGTGTAATGAAAAAGCAAGGTGTGTGAATCTGATCATACATATATCACAGTTGTCAAGAAGTGCATAATGAATATGATAACTGTTTATTGGCCAGTGTGTTTTATTTGGTGTGAAAGTTGAATGTAGGTGTTTATGAGTAAATTAGATGTATATGTGTACAGATTATTTCAAATTGTTATTTCTTGTGTGTGAACACAGTAGAACTTTTTTCTTAGTGTTTTAACTGCCAAGAATTTAGGGTCGGTTTGCCATGGTAGTTGTTGGTATGTTGACTGACAGAGAGCTTATTTCTTTGAAGCCCATAATGAATCTCTTGAAAGCTGACAAGAAGTTTAGATCAAGAGTGGGCTTCTTAAAAATGCTCCACTCCCTACCTTATTGGCCAGGCAGGAGTTACCTAGCAAACTGACCCTAAGAACACTGAGGGCAGTGGGACATGTCATCTTTTTGCCTCTTGCTCATTTCTCTTGGGGAGAGGGCAGGGCTTTGTCCTTGCATGTTCGAATCTGCTTGAATATAAAGCTGCCACTGGCTACATATACTATTGAAACCTTTACCACATAAAAGCCATCAGAGTATTAAAGGTAAAGGTAGAACTGTTGTGGCATGGGGAGGATCAGAGGATATGGTATTTTTGTCCAAATTTTCCTTGACCTGTCAGCACACTAGAAGGTGATGAGGTCAGTATCACACCTGGCCACCTTTCCCCCCCCCCCCCCCAGTATCAGAAGAAGTCAGGTGCTAAGTTCTACAGATGGGTGACTGAGGCCACCTCTGGCTAGATTTGAACACTGATCTTTTGCTGTGGGAGACAAGTGCACAGTTTCACCATTCAGTCACCCTATTCTATTTTGTCTTGTCTGTAAACATCAGTGGATGTCTGCGGCCACAGCTCAAGCCCCAGTAGACTTTTTGATTCCAAAAAAAAAAAAAAAGATTTTTTGACATTTAACAAACATCATGAACCTGACAGTGAGTGTATGCTGTTTGATTGTTCTTCATTCATAGCCTGGTAATTGATTTGGCTGATTGACCATTGCAGTGTTTATTTGATTTGTTACAAAGTGAAGTGTGCCTGAATGTTTAAAAAAAAAAAAGAATAAATAAATCAAATCAAATCAAATGTGAGATGTGCAAGCTCTCTGGCTGAGTTTTAAGAAGAAAAAGAAAAAAGTTATCATACACCTTTTTTTTTTTTCCTCCACAATTGAAAAAGAGACAAATAAATAATGTAGGTATACTTTCTTGTCTCAAGTGTTTATAAAATTTCATCATGAATGTAAGTTATGTGTATATAATCACACAGGCAGGTGATACGTATATATTAGCACACAGGCAGGTGATATGTATATATTAGCACATAGGCAGGTGATATGTATACATAAGCACACAAGCAGGTGATATGTATATATTAGCACATAGGCAGGTGATATGTATACATTAGCACACAGGCAGGTGATATGTATATATTAGCACACAGGCAGGTGATATGTATATATTAGCACACAGGCAGGTGATATGTATATATTAGCACACAGGAAGGTGATGTGTATGTATTAGCACACAGGCAGGTTATATGTATATATTAGCACACAGGCAGGTGATGTGTATATATTAGCACACAGGCAGGTGATTTGTATATATTAGCACACAGGCAAGTGATAAGTATATATTAGCACACAGGCAGGTGATGTGTATATATTAGCACACAGGAAGGTGAACATAACATGCTTGACCTGGGAAACTGGCGTGGATAAAGTACCCCCCATCCCCCATCTGACTCTACCAGATCAGCTCTAGATGAGTGACAGGCTCCAAATGTCTGAAAATGTAGCAGAGATGAATAACATGCTACAATGAGAATGAGCATGCTAAAGAACCTCTTGTTCCCTCCCTCGTAATTTGTTTTTCTTTCAGATTTGACCAAAGCAAGAAGAAGCCAGCACAAGAGAGTAAGACGGTTACAATGCTTAGGAGTGAGAAACCTTCCAGTTCTACTATCTCTCACTCTGGACTAGTTTCAGGGCTGCATGGACTGTTCATCAGTTGTTTGAATATTTGTTTTACATCAGGAGATCTGTCACTGGTAATATTTATATCAAGAGATCTGTCACTGGTGATATTTATAGCAGATTCTATATTAGGAGATCTGTCACTCTAGTCATATCTATAGCAGATTCTATATTAGGAGATCTCCCACTATGTGGATACTATATAGAAAACCTATATTAGGAGATGTCCCACTGTGTGGATACTGTATAGCAAAACTTATATTGAGAGATGTCCCACTATGTGGACGCTGTATACCAAACCTATATTAGGAGATGTCCCACTATGTGGATACTGTATACTAAACCTATATTAGATGTCCCACTGTGTGGATACTGTATACCAAACCTATATTAGGAGATGTCCCATTGTATGGATACTGTATACCAAACCTATATTGGGAGAAATCCCACTGTATGGATATGTGTAGCAAACTTTTGTATTAGATCTCCCATCAAATGGATATGTATAGCAAATTACTATATTAGATATCCCACTGTGTGGATATTCGTATCAAAATCTCTGTTAAGAGATCTCCCACTGTAAGGATATTTGTATCAGACTTCTATATTAGGAGATATCCCACTGCATAGATCTTCTTCTTCATACGCATTTTTGCAATAATGCGTGGTACCCTGATTTTTGCGATGCACCTTCTGGCTGGGTACCTCCGACTTCAGCACCTTTCCTTGCTAGGGCAGACTGTGGTCTTGCTCGGACTGCCATGAAGACAGTGGTGTAGGCTGGCCTGGCCAAAACTTTGTTTTCCAGCCTCTGGTGGCTGTACTTAAGCCCCTTCTCCACATCAGGCCATACGGCACTGAAACAGAGACACTCCAGGATGAGGAAACCAATGAGTGCCTCAACGATATCCATTCTCCACCACCTATAGTCTGCTGGCTCTGTTTACCTCATTCTGATAGCCATTGTTGTAGAGACCCATAGGCTTGTCACGTCCTGGATTCATTGCTTTCACATCAGGCTTTCCTCATCTCCGCCGGCGATCTCCGTATCCTCCATCCGTCCACAATCTTGACATTACCTTTTACAAAAAGAACAGTTACATTTAGTGTTGATTGCTACATGTTTCTGGGCTACAGAAGTAGGTTAGAGTTTTTAAACAATCAGATCTATGTTCCATGTCTCACAAAGACTATGTTAAGTGTGTTCTTAACACAGTTGTTCCCAGGGGAACTGCATGGATATTTGAATCAAAATGTGCTTGTTAGGAAACCTCCTACTGTGGAGATATTTGTATCAAACTTCTTTGTTTGATCTCCACTGTATGGACATTTGCACCAAGGATTAGGTCTCCCACTGTGTGGATAATTGCAACAAACATTAGGTCTCCCACTCTGTTGATATTTGCACCAACCATAAGATCTCCCACTGTGTGGATATTTGCAACAAATATTAGGTCTCCCACTGTGTGGATATTTGCAACAAATATTAGGTCTCCCACTGTGTGGATAATTGCAACAAACATTAGGTCTCCCACTGTGTGGATAATTGCAACAAACATTAGGTCTCCCACCCTTTTGATATTTGCACCAACCATAAGATCTCCCACTGTGTGGATATTTGCAACAAATATTAGGTCTCCCACTGTGTGGATATTTGCAACAAATATTAGGTCTCCCATTGTGTGGATAATTGCAACAAATATTAGGTCTCCCACTGTGTAGATATTTGCAACAAATATTAGGTCTCCCACTGTGTAGATATTTGCAACAAATATTAGGTCTCCAACTCTGTTGATATTTGCAACAAATAATAGGTCCCCCACTGTGTGGGTATTTGCAACAAATAATAGATCTCCCACTGTGTGGGTATTTGCAGCAAATGTTAGGTCTCCCACTGTGTGGATATTTGCAGCAAATGTTAGGTCTCCCACTGTGTGGATATTTGCAACAAATATTAGGTCTCCCACTGTGTGGATATTTGCAGCAAATGTTAGATCCTCGCTGTGTGGGTATTTGCAACAAATAATAGGTCTCCCACTGTGTGGGATACCTTCGATTTGCAGCGAACTTGCATGCTGAGAGATCCACTCCCCGGTGGAAACCCTTAAACAGATTTTTTCTCCTGGCAATTTCAACGTGCGGAATACACCTTTCTCCTGGCAAACCTCTATTTCAACACGCGCTGAATACATCTTTCTCCTGGCAAACCTCTTTCAACTCACTGAATACATCTTTCTCCTGGTAATCCTCTATTTCAACACCCATAAAACATCTTTCTCCTCTATTTCAACGCGCTGAATACGGCCGCGACTGATTTTTTTTTTTCACTTTGTAGCAGGTCAATGGGTCATAGAAATTTTGGGCATCAAGCCGTGTCGCCAGAATACCTAAAACGATATGACACAGGTGCCTTCATTTATATTATCTAAAACTGAATTTGATCGATTTTCGTTACCGTAATCTCGGCCGGTATCGAATATTTTCGCACTGGTCTCTTACGTTTGTGAGAGGATTCACTTTCCGTTTCTGCCAGGTCTGACGGTATCGATCAAAACAGCGAAGACGTGCACGCAAGACAAACAGGAAATAAAGGCCGGTAGAGAATTAGTGCGGGGACGAAAAATCGAATATCTGAAAATCGTGGAATATTTAGTTATAGTTAAAGACGAGAAGATAGCCTTCGCAATCACGGATCGTTCAACGTTTTCATGGAGATTATGTATTCGAAGCTGATAACAAGGGAATCGGACTGTCGCTTTATCTACAAGACATCATAAGAAAAGGGACTAATAAGACTACATCAGAGAGTATAAAGACAAGGGAAACTGACATAAATGGAAACAAAATAATATAAATTTAATAAGGACCCCGTCTTTCTTCGAACTGTATCGTCCATCTTTTGATATATAACCTGATTCCCCTCTGCTATCACTATATGACTTTATATCACACTGACTAAACACAACCATCTTAAGGATAACTAACGTACTAGTACATCAATAACGGCTATAAATGACTGTCGCATCTTTTCTTTGTTGTTTAACAGGAGAATAATAAAGGCACGTTTGCCCGAACGCTAGTGGACATATTTTACTATGCAAATTACAATCGACGAAGCTTCAGTTGGAAATGATAATAAAGTCTACGGCGGTATGAACTCTGCGGGTTTTCCGGTCTAGAAAAAGGCTACAGAGACTCAGCTCTGACGATGTGTTTGATTTAAATATTTTGTTGTAGTTGTGAAAAACATCCAAGAGTCCTGCTTGGTTTGATTTGTATCAGGCATGCACTAATTAAAATGTATATGTGTATATACTGTACATCACAACTGAAACAAAAAGGGCACTGTGCAACACAATTTTCCTCCCAACTATGTACTATCAATGTTAAACATGGACACTAACAGTTAAGAACAAAAGAAAAATCATCACGACAAAAATGTTTAAGGAGAATGCTAAATGTTACAAGAAGAGACCAAATATGAAATGACACCATCAGGGCAAAGGTTGGAGTAACACCAGTATTACGCTATATCCAGAAACACCAGACAGTGTATCACAGACAACATTCACACTAAGATTTGTAGGTAACAGAGGAAGAGGCACACTGGAGATGGAGATGGAGAGAGGAAATTACAGAAGCAATATATATCCCATTATGTGAAACAAACCGGCGAGCCCTATCATGAAGTCTATTTGTCACCTGAAAGGTATATGAAGTAGAAGACAAGACACAAAAATAATATATATATATATATATATATATATATATATATATATATATATATATATTATATGGTGTGTCCGGTAAGTAACAAGACTGATTCTATGAAATTTGATTTGTTCAAGATATACTTACATATATTTAAAATTCTTCGACATAACATCCTTGAGCATCAATACACCGCTGCCACGAGTCGTAGCTCGCCTGGAAGTCTTGAACAGGGATCCCCTTCAAAGACCTCATCACGGCACCTTGCACGACATTAACAGCCCCAAAATGGTGGCCTTTCAAGCTTGATTTGAGCCGGGGAAACAAAAAGAAGTCAGCCGGGGCCAAGTCCGGGCTGTAGGGAGGTTGGCACAGTGTTGTCAGTTTGTTTCGCCAGAAACTCTCTCACTAGCAGCGACGCATGGCTCTGCGCATTGTCGTGGTGAAGAACCTAGGTGTTGGCGATCTCCGGGCGGACGCGCGCGTCTGTTCTACAGCCGTTTAAGCACTTCCACGTAAAATGCTGCGTTAACCATTTGTCCTGGTGGTATGAACTCCTTATGGACAACACCCTTGGAGTAAAAAAAGACAATGAGCATCGATTTCATCTTTGATTTGCACATTTAAGGGGCGCCCTGTGCGTTGTTCATACTCGATGTTCTCTCTTCCTTCGCTGAACGTCTTGTCCCACCGAAACACTTGTGCTTTCGATAAAGCATCCTTCCCGCAGTCTTTCTGTATCATAATAAGAGTCCCGATCTAGGATTTTTCAAGTTTAATACAAAACTTTATAGTGTATCGCTGCTCGACACTCATCTGCATTTTGATCGTTACACGACGCTTAAACAGCTGTCCCCTTCGCAAGCGATCCGCACTCTGTAAAAGCTCAAAGCCAAATGACAAAATATCGACCCTTTACCTAACATCCTCGACTAATCTTCAGGCCTGGAGAATCCCCCCCCCCTCACTCGGCCCTGAATAAAATAGGTCTCATTACTTACCGGATACACCTTGTGTGTGTGTGTGCGTATGTGAGAGTGAGTGAGTCAGTCAGTCAGTCAATCAGTCAGTCAGTGAGTCAGTCAGTCATTTTCATGTCCCTTGCGGGACTTTATCTCCCTAACAGCTCTCATGTAGGCCCTTCGGTTGTAAGCAAGATTTCCTGCTGCTGATGCATCCATTTGCAGATTATCAACAATGTCTTGCAGCCATCTTCGCCTTGGTCTTCCTCTCTTTCTTTGTTCCATTATGTACCTTCCAATATGGTCTCCTCTAAATTATTATGACGTTTAATGTGTCCAAAATATTTAAGTTTTCTCTGTTTAGTCCTCTTTACTAGCCAGCCTTCTTCAATATTACGTTCTTGTAGTATACATATATTTGTTCTTTTCTGTGTCCTTGATATTTGAAGAACTCTTCTACAGCATTTACATTCAAAGGAATTTATGTGTTTTTCAGCTGTTTTGTTAAGTGTCCAGGTCTCACAAGGCATATGTTGCGATGGGAAAGATACATACCCTTAAAAAATCTTATTTCTGCATAACTTCTTGTTGGCAGAAATGCAGATGAAGCCACTGACAGCGATGATTGAGGAAAGACGCTGGCGATGGTTGGGACATGTGCTCCGAATGACTGACAATTCACTATCTTCTTCTTCTTCTTCTTCGTTCGCATTGTCTGTCTATATCTGCAGTCCTGTCTCTTGTATAAATTTCACTGTTTTTTTGTAATTCATGTATGGAACCGTAGAGCTTATCTTCTTTAGTGGTTTCACTGGGCCGGTAATTATTTCTCAGTGTCTCATAGTTGGTACAGTTCTGGAGGATATGTTCCACAGTTTGGGGCACCTGGGCACATGTACATAGATTAGTAGTACCAACCTTAAACTTTGTATACATATGACTTCGGAGTTGGGTGTGTCCTGTTCGGAGACGGAAGATGGTGACTTGTTCCTTTCTGTTTAGCATGTGATAGTCATCATGTGGTGGTGTTTGTGGCTTCCTGTAGGTTTTTATCATGCTTTTCTTCTGATTATAGGTGATTGGTATGTCTGGTTGCTCCATTTCAGTGCCCTCTTTGGCCAGATGGTCAGCTTTCTCATTGCCTGGTATCCCACAGTGGGAGGGAATCCATTGCAAAGTGACTTCATGTTGTAAGCCAATTTTTGACAAGGCATCTTAAGGTCTGGTAGTTTGTTGCACTGAAGAGCTTCCAGTACTGATCTCGCATCTGAGAGAATTACTACAGGACATGTATCAATTCTGGAGTCTGATAGTTTTTCAACAGCAGCAATAATTGCCCTAACTTCTGCATCATAGTTGTTGCAGTATTTTCCAGTGGGTATGGAAATCTTGTCAGTGGTGTTGTTTGGATATTCAATATATGCTCCTGCCCCACCATTCTTTATGGCATTATGTGCAGATCCGTCTGTATACGCAACAACTCACTACCAAAAATAGCACTAAGATCTTTGGTCGCCGCGTGTTTGGAAATACTCTCCATTTTTCATTATCTTAGTGGAAATATTGCTTTTTTTAAAAGAAAATCCACTCTGTAGACAAGCACAAGAAGAAGATCAGAGTATCTGTAAGTAAGGTTACAAACTCTGTGTACTGATTAAAATTTGGGGGGTTAAAATTTAAGTTTAACCACTTCCCCTGCTTGATCGAGTATTCCGTTTTTCTTTTTTCTTTAACCTTAGAAAAGATGATCAGGTTAATTCAGACCCTAATTTAGGACATTTTTTTTCCCAGGATCATTTGGTTGATGTGATCCTTTAAATGCACCCTGGAGATAAATGGTAAAAGATGCAGCGTGAAGACACTGCTAAAAGATGCAGTGTGAAGACAATGGTAAAAGATGCAGCATGAAGACACTACTAAAAGATGCAGCGTGAAGATAGTGCTAAAAGATGCAGCATGAAGACACTGCTAAAAGATGCAGCATGAAGACACTGCTAAAAGATGCAGCGTGAAGACTACGATGATGTTCGAACTTAGATAATAAATAAATAAATAAATAAATGAATAAACAAATTAATTAATTAATTAATTAAACGAAAACGCTCTAAAGTAGAGTTCGTGCAGAGAAGAGGTTCTGAAATCGATTTTTTAATTAAAAAAACAAACAAACAAACCTGATTGCCTTGAATAAACGCTTTACGACAGCCTGTGGGAGAAGGAAGGGAGAGAAAGAAAACATGACAGTAAGGACAACTATAAGTTACCTGTGAGAGAAGGAAGGGAGAGAAAGAAAACATGACAGTAAGGACAACCATCAGTTACCTGTGAGAGAAGGAAGGGAGAGAAAGAAAACATGACAGTAAGGACAACCATTAGTTACCTGTGAGAGAAGGAAAGAAGAGGAAGAAAACATGACAGTAAGGACAACCACCAGTTACCTGTGAGAGAAGGAAAGGAGAGAAAGAAAACATGACAGTAAGGACAACCATCAATTACCTGTGAGAGGAAGAAGGGAGAGAAAGAAAACATGACAGTAAGAACAACCATCAGTTACCTGTGAGCGAAAGAAGGGAGAGAAAGAAAACATGACAGTAAGGACAACTATAAGTTACCTGTGAGAGGAAGAAGGGAGAGAAAGAAAACATGACAGTAAGGACAACCATCAGTTACCTGTGAGAGGAAGAAGGGAGAGAAAGAAAACATGACAGTAGGGAAAACTATTAGTTACCTGTGAGAGAAGGAAGGGAGAGAAAGAAAACATGACAGTAAGGACAACTATTACTTACCTGTGAGAGTAAGAAGGGAGAGAAAGAAAACATGACAGTAAGGACAACCATCAATTACCTGTGAGAGGAAGAAGGGAGAGAAAGAAAACATGACAGTAATGACAACTATTAGTTACCTGTGAGAGGAAGAAGGGAGAGAAAGAAAACATGACAGTAAGGACAACTATAAATTACCTGTGAGAAGAAGAAGGGAGAGAAAGAAAACATGACAGTAAGGACAACCATCAATTACCTGTGACAGGAAGAAGGGAGAGAAAGAAAACATGACAGTAAGAACAACCATCAGTTATTCAGAAAACGATTTCGTAAATAAAATCTAGTTAACAAATTGTAATGATCAATTCCCACAGCATGGACGACATTGCTAAGAAAACTAACGAACTGAATGGAAGGGGAGAGGGGAACCTCCTAGAAAATGTATTACATTATTTTTAAAATGATATCTGCCTCGAATTGCGATCGTTAAAAAAACTGCTCTTCTTCTTCTTCTTCTATCATGTTCATCCCAGTTCAGTTTGTGTAAACCAGTTTATGTACCTTCCGGTGCGGACAATAAATGAATGAGGTAAATGAATCCCATAATGGTTTTCCCCCTATCTCAAGAACAAAATAATTTGTCTAGAACAGGGTTCCCCAAAGCAATCGACATAGACCTCCAAGTCGATAAATGACTATGGATCAAAAAGGTATCAGTTTATGTTGGGAGGAAGGCGCGAGGGGCGGGGGGGGGGGGAGGGGGGGTGGTGTGCTTTGTGTTGTATCTGTCCTTCCACTGTACTTCTTGTTCACATTTTGGTTTTGATGGGTTGCGTTTTACGTGAAGGCAGTGTACGTGTGTGGAATCTGACGCATTATGAAGATTTTACAATATTTTTTTTAAATGGCGTTTGTGAAAACCCCTGAAGACGCCCTATGTGTCCCGGGCACCTAAAGGTTCAGAGAGAGAGAGAGAGACATTAACAATAAAACTATCTCAGCTATAAGTAATTCTATAGAATTACATGGATATTTACGGCCAGTGTCAGCTAGAAAAATTATAATTTAAATATCACCTATGTTTATAAAATTATTATCATTAGTATTATTATTACTATTATTATTATCGCTGTTTATTGAATTGCTTTCATATAATAAGTGTTTAGTGGTGGATGAATAATTTGAAACCTTATGAGGGAGTCAATAGCTGAAGAGTTTGGGGACCCTTGATGCAGAACAACACAGTTAGCTATACCTTGATGCAAGCGATAGTTAGCTATACCGTGATGTAAGCGATAGTTAGCTCTACCGTGATGTAAGCGATAGTTAGCTATACCGTGATGTAAGCGATAGTTAGCTATACCGTGATGAAAGCGATAGTTAGCTATACCGTGATGCAAGCGATAGTTAGCTATACCGTGATGTAAGCGATAGTTAGCTATACCGTGATGTAAGCGATAGTTAGCTAATAGCAGAAATACACAGCGTGTATAAAGTTGAGGCCCGGCTGTAATGTAAAACTGGAATCTAAATGTGCATACACAGTGACTTAGCGCGATAGCCCTGCCTTATTTAATGAAAATAATGAAAATCAGATTTGAAGACAATAATGTAGAGATACAGGATTTTGTGGCGTACACGTCGCTTGGTGTTACTGTGGTCGATTATGTATCTTTTTTTTCCTTCTTCTTCTTCTTCGTACGCATTTAGCGATAATGCGTTGTACTCCGAATTTTGCGGCCGGCTACCTCCGGCTTCAGCACCTTTCCTTGCTAGGACGGACTGTGGTCTTGCTCGGACTGCCATGAGGACTGGCGTAGGCTGGCCTGGCCAAAACTTTGCTTTCCATCCTCTGGTGGCTGTACTTAAACCCAATCCGATTATTTTATGTAATTACAACTTGCTTGGACAGAGACTGCTCATAAAAAAATTAATATTTTCTGAGCAGTTTACCTTCTCCCGCCTCAAAAGAAGTTTTTAACTACAAATAAAAATCTTATTCACTAGACGTTAGGTCAAAAGGTGGATTGATGGAATAGGTAAAAATAAAATGCTTTCTTGGAGAAATCACAGAAGAATCTCTAGCACATCACATAAGAGGAAGAACAAACAGCAGAAGAGAAATGAAATAGGAAAGCTTATACATCTGCTATTTCTGAGTGATGTTAGGGTTAACAACAACAACAACAACAAATCATATTCTGTTTATTAAGATTCGAGTCGGAGTCAGAGTAGAAAGGGGGAAAGGGGGGGGGGGGTGAACTACACTTTTCTTGGTTAACCTTCTAACCCCTTAACTTTGTCCATTATGTAGAACAGACGTAGAGGATAACAACATTATCAAGCAAATGTTTTATAGTGAACTCCCAGTCCATCACGGAGTCCAATCTTTCGACTGCTGCGTTGACAAGTGTGATACAAAGTTAACATTTTTTTTTATACGTAAGTGCCGTGAGTTCAAACAGTTTGGTAATCTCTCTTACAAAGAGAAGGAAGTCAGAAAGCAGAGCAGAATTGGGGATACAAGGATGGTGTATTTGTAAGACATTCATGTGAGATTTTTAAATCATCAGTCACGAACTGGGACGAACTGACGAAAGACCATACCATTTTGAGAACGACTGGGTTTTGGTTCTGCTACCTTTGAGATGGAAAAGAAGGTCAAATATAAAGACGGGCGATGCAAGCTCAGAGAGACTGGCTCCTGCACTATCAACTTACTGTTGCTGCTGCGGCCGATTTTGCTGATGACATATTGACATAATCAGCCGCGAAAGAAGCTGCTCAGTCAGTGCAGCTACCACAGATGGCTGACATACACAAAGAGCTGCTGTGAGCGTGTGAGAATATCTGTATGAGAAATCAGTATTCAGGATTTGTTTTGTGTGTAATACTTTGTCTCAACTTTTGTAGGGGATAGCTAGCAAAATTGCTCTTCAATGGTTGCTAGAATGGGGAGGGGAGCAAACGTGGGCTAATTTCGAATGCCGTAATGTTAATTCCTGTAAACAAACTTTTTTATCGGAATAAAATAGCTCTTAATGATTTTTTCTCACTATTTCTCATCATAGCAGGGCCTATCAGAAAGTTCCCTGATTATGACAAAAGAGAATAATAGGCTTACCGTATTTAAACTGGATCACTATCACCTTCGAAATAGTCTCCTTGGGAACGTACACAAGTATCCCAGTGATTCTTTCACTTATCAGAAGCAAAATAGATGTCTTCCTCAAAGCTACCCACTGCCGCCTGCGATGCCTTTTGGGTGTCATCTAAAAAATCGAGGCGGCACCTCCTTAGCTTCAATGTTGTTGTTGTTGTTGTTGTTGTTGTTGGTTGTTGTTGTTGCAAACACTGCAAAGTCGCTGGGGGCTAGTTCAGGCGAATCCGGACGGTACAGGACAGCCACTTGCTGTTTTCCCTTAAAAAGTGTGTAGTTCTGAGGGATATGTGAGCAGGTGCGTTGTCATGAAGGAAGGACAACTGCGTCTGCGATAAAGTTCGGATCTTTTTCGCCCTACATCTTCTCTCACATACCGTAGAACGTTGCAGCAGAAGTTAGAATTCACCGTAGCGCCGGCTGGAACAAATTCTAGGGGAGCAGTGTCTTTGATATCGAAAAAAATGATCATCGTGGATTCTTTTGCACTTCGTACTTGGCGTGTCTAATTTGGTCTTAGTGGCTGCGGGCTCTTCCATTGCATACCGCTCAAGGACCTGTGCTCGACTTAAACATTGTTCACCAAAGCCCTGATGGAACATTTCTAGAGTCTCGGTTGCAGATTTGTCAAGCTTCCTGCAAAATTTGATGCAAATACATTGCTCGAACTTGTCACACATCTTCAGTATAGCAGAGCGGCCTTTGCCCATGATCGGTTGAAGTCGTGCAGGTAAAACTATGTCACGTGACCTAGTGAGTCAGCACACGAGTCTAGAACTACATGATTTCTCGCCAACAGGACAAGTGCTTACATCCAGGAACTTCCCGATATGCCCACGTAAATCCTGAAATCTGAATCGCTTTCAGTTTCCCTTATTTTCTGGTTCTAACTTATAAAATTAGTATTCACTGGGTTCACTGGCTGGGAAAATAGGACTTGCAATTGACAAGGACACAACAAAAATAATGAAACTTCCCATTAATCAAGAAGGAAAAATATAGGAAGAAGGAACAACTGTTGAAGAAGTAAACCAGTTTGCAACCTCAGCAGCTGCATAGACCAGGATGGTGACACTAGAAAAGAAGTTAGAACTGCAAAGCAGCACTGACCTTCAAAAACCGTGAGAACATATGACATTCAAAAGTTATAAACACAGAGACCACATTAAGATTCATTCATTCATTCATTTGCATGTCCCTTGCGGAACTTTGCCTCCCAAACAGCACTCCTGTAGGCCTCTCGGTTGTGAGCAAGATGGCCTGCCGCTGATGCATTCATTTGCAGATCATCAGCGATGTCTTGCAGCCATCTTCGCTTTGGTCTTCCTCTCTTTCTTTTTCCCATTATGTACCCTTCCAAGACGGTCTTCTCTAGATTATCATGACGTTTAATGTGTCCAAAATATTGAAGTTTTCTCTCTTTAATCTTCTTTACTAGCCAGCTTTCATTAAGATTATTCAATTAAAATGTATTATCTACCCTCATTCATGCATGCGAAAGCTGGAAAACAACTAAAGAAGTAGACAAGAAATAGACTCTTTTGAAAACAAATGCCTAAGGAAAATACTCGGCATCAAGTTGGAACGAATTCAAGAACAACGCAGAGATAAGGCAGATGAATGAACAACAACCAATCTCATGTGTCATCAGAAAAAGAAGATGGACATGTGTCCGTCACTTGATGAAAAGAAATAATCAGAGAATCCCCAAAACAAGCTATTAAGTGAAACACAACAGGCCCAAGAAGAAGAGATCGACCACGAGAAACTGAGAAGAGGACACTATTAAGAAAGTCAGTTTGGTAGGCAACAAACTCGCACGGAAAAGCAACCTGGGATATATGTCATACAGTTTACAGAAATAGAGATAAATGTGTGATGGGGATATGAAACGAAATAACTCTTCAGTGAGAGTAAGTAGAAATTATTGTATACAACGCAGTCTTTCTTTATTATTGTATCTTCGAAAAGTATATAATTTTCTATTCTTTTTGTTTGCTTAATGCTGCTGTCGTGTATAGCTTTTGTGAAGATATTTGAAGTCCAATACGAGACATTAAGCTGGCCACCTCGACATATTTTATCTTCTTAAAATGTCTTTTACCCTACCTATCAGCATCATTCTAACTGACTTCATTGCTTCTAAGTTTTTCTATCCTAATATTACAAATCGGTGCATGTGGTTGATCTGACTGCATTCTGGTCAAGGATCCAAAACGTTTCATTCCTTGTCCTTCCATGTATAGCATAAATAGAGTTGCAAGAACCTTTTGTTTGCTGGGGGGGGGGGGGGGGGGGGTCCCAAATCTCTTCGTTTCTTACCTTATTTTAGTCTTTTCTTAGAAATGGTACAGTTTCTTACCTTATTTTAGTCTTCTTAGAAATGGTACAGTTTCTTACCTTATTTTAGTCTTTTTTTCTTCTTCTTCTTCTTCTTCTTCGTTCACATTGTCTGTCTATACCTGCAATCCTGTCTCTTGGATAAATTTCACTGTTTTTTGTAATTCATGTATGGAACCGTAGAGCTTATCTTCTTTAGTGGTTTCACTGGGCCAGTAATTATTTCTCAGTGTTTCATAGTTGGTGCAGTTCTGGAGGATATGTTCCACTGTTTGGGGCACCTGGGCACATGTACATAGATTAGTAGTACCAACCTTAAACTTTGTATACATATGACTTCGGAGTTGGGTGTGTCCTGTTCGGAGACGGAAGATGGTGACTTGTTCCTTTCTGTTTAGCATGTGATAGTCATCATGTGGTGGTGTTTGTGGCTTCCTGTAGGTTTTTATCATGCTTTTCTTCTGATTATAGGTGATTGGTATGTCTGGTTGCTCCATTTCAGTGCCCTCTTTGGCCAGATGGTCAGCTTTCTCATTGCCTGGTATCCCACAGTGGGAGGGAATCCATTGCAAAGTGACTCCATGTTGTAAGCTAATTTTTGCCAAGGCATCCTTAAGGTCTGGTAGTTTGTTGCACTGAAGAGCTTCCAGTACTGATCTTACATCTATGAGAATTACTACAGGACATGTATAAATTCTGGAGTCTGATAGTTTTTCAACTGCAGCAATAATTGCCCTAACTTCTGCATCATAGTTGTTGCAGTATTTTCCAGTGGGTATGGAAATCTTGTCAGTGGTGTTGTTTGGATATTCAATATGTGCTCCTGCCCTCCATTCTTTATGGCATTGTGTGCAGATCCGTCTGTATACACACGTATCCAGGTGTCACATGGATATTTGTCATCTAGAACACTAAGTGTGGCTGTTGATCTTACAAGGCTGCTTTGCATCTCACCATTCTGCACACCTTTCACTTCAGTCTGAATAGTTATTTGTGTATAATCTGCTTCTTTCCATGGTGTATGCTCTGGTATAGATGATAATGGAGCGACTACAGTTGGAAGGTCAGGTATCAGCTTACGCATACGCTTGGCCTGGTGAATGAAGCTGCTTCTTTTAAGCCGTCTTAATGCCAAGTTATTGAATCTCTCCTTCAGGGGATGGCTTACAGAGCTAAGGAGTTTCTCTCCCATGGTCATGACCTTTGTGTCTCTACGTTTCTTTAGCGCTTGAACACCAACTATTTTCTGCATTTCTACTATTGGTGTGGACCTCATGGCACCTGTGATAATCCGTAGTGACTGATTTTGAACCTTGTCTAGATTATGCAGCGTAGTGTTTGATACTGCACCAAGATGTTGAGCCATATTCTAAATGTGGTAGAATACTTTGCTGATATACATTCTTGATGATTCTTTCGCTAGATCCTCCTGTGGTTCCACTCATTTTTCTTAATATGGCTAGTTTTCTTCTGGCTTTTGCTTCTGCACTGTTGATGTGTTGCTTCCAAGTCAGTTTTGAGTCAAGAGTCACTCCTAAGTAAGTGGGTTGGTTGTGCATCCTTAAGGATATTTCATTTACAAAGATCTTACCTGCTTTCTGTTTAGATGAGAGAGTGAACAGAGTGGTACCTGATTTCTCTGTGTTGATACTTACACACCATTTGTTTATCCATGATGTCAAGATGTCTGCTGCTATTTGGAGTCTCTGTGTAGCAACTGTCGCTTATTCATCTGTACACCACATGACCAGATCATCTGCATACAGTGCCGCTTTGATTCCATATGGAAGTTCCTTGACTAGGTCATTAATGAATACCAGGAATAGTGTAGACGAAAGGACTCCTCTTTGTGGTACATCGTGTCGCAGAAGTACTTTCTGGCTTTTGTGTCCATCCATTACTACTCTAGCTCTTCTATTGTGTAAATAGGACTTTATCCAGTTGTATAGTCTTCCATTCACATTGCAGTTTCTTAGTTTCCACAGCAGACCTTTTTTCCATACTTTATCAAAGGCTTTCTTTAGGTCTATCCACGCTGCTAGTACAAGGTTTTTCTCTTGGAATGCCTCCTCAATCTCTTAAGAGAGATAGGTCACTTGATCTTCCGTACTGTAGTACTGCCTAAATCCTGCTTGTTGTGGAACGAGAAGGTTTTCACTTTCTAGGTACCATTTTAGCTTCAGGTCAATGATGCGTTCCATCGTTTTGCATAGGCAGCTAGTGAGACTGATTGGCCTGTAGCTGGAGGCAGTATCACCGTTTTTCCCCGGTTTTAGCAGTGGTACCATGCTTGCTTCCTTCCAGATTTGAGGTAACTTACCTGTGCTCCAGCACATATTGAAAATATCCAACAGCTTTCCCATTGCTGCCATTCCCAGGTTCTTGATCATTTCATTGGACACTCCATCTGGTCCTGTTGATTTCCTTGGTTTCAGTTTACTGACTGCTAGGTCTAACTCGCTGCGTGTGATTGGTGCATCCATGACCTCCACTTTTCTGACTTGTTCCTCTTCTTTCTGTGGGTCAATGCGCACTGCACGCTCTTTCTCTGGATGGATATCAATGTTGCAGTCTTGTGCAAACATGCGAGCAAAGTGATCTGTTACTTGCTTACCTGTAAGAGTTTTCCCATCCTCTATTAGTGTAATCTTTGTCCTTCTTCCAGTACTCTCATCATTTAACTGTTTGATTAGTTTCCACAGTTTCCTTCCATCCTTTTCAAAGTTTAGGGACTCTGTTTTCTCTCTCCAACTTTCCCGTCTGGCTTGCAGCTTGGCTCTCTGAAATTTGGCCTTAGAATGTTGGTAATTATTGTGGTGTTCTTGGCATGGTCTATTTTCTGCTTGCTTTCGAGCTGCTTCCACATCATCATGGAGTTTTCCCAGCTCACTAGACCAGTATGGTTTATAGTCCCTGCGAGCTCCTCTGGGAATGGTTTCACGAGCGGCCTGAAGGACACAAGCATTGAATTCCTTCACTATGCTGTTAATATCCTTACCTTCTATTGATAGCTGTCCCACCAGGATACCTGTCTGTACATTGTCCAATTTGCTTTTTTATAGTTCCATCTGGGGAGAGGGCTACTGGTGTTAAGGAGTTCATTTTCTATTGTCAGGAAGACTGGTCGATGGTCGCTACCTCCAAGTTGTTTTCCAACTTCACGTGTAATGTTCCACTTCAGATCTGGAGAGTGGAATGCCAGATCCGGTGTTGAGGTTGTACGCCAAGCCCTTGAGTAAAATGTTGGGGAATCCATTGGCTGGTTGATCAGGAGAAGTCCATTATCATCCTGCCAGCTCTCAACTTCCTCTCCTCTCTTGTCTATGTGGTCATAGCCCCAGCTCTGGGAATGGCTGTTAAAATCGCCACAGACCATCAGTCTCTCTTTGTGTGGAATTATTTCTAAAGCAAGTGGGCGGTCATTAGGACAGTAATAGTTAAGGAGGTGGAAATCTGTATTACTACTTTTTAGATGGATCATCTGGTATTCGGCTCCTTCCATGTACACTCCCACCTGACATGCGCTGATGTTATTCTTAACAAGTGTGAGTACTCCTCCTTTTCTTCTGTCCTGTCGGTCTGATCTAAAACACTGGTAGCCTCTGATTTTAAAGATGGCATCTTTGGTTAGGTGTGTCTCCTGTATGCAGCATATACTTACCTGCTCTGCAAAAAGTATGTTCTCTAGTTCAATCTTTTTGCTATAGCCATCTCTAACACTGCTGACACCCTCAGCATTCCACTGCATTATTTTAAGTTCTTGCTTTTTGGCTCTTTTCTTCTGTTGTATTTTTTGGCCAGTAGCTCTACTCTCATGTCTCCTGGCTCCACAAGACGAACTGAGAGGACCTCCAGTAGCATTGGGTGGACCCTTTCGAGGCAGGGGGCCCGGCACTGCACCTGCCTGGTTAGTCTTCACAGGGCGAGCACCATGTCTGAATACTGCAGATAGAGACATTTCATTAGCGATAATGCGCGTTACCCTGATTTTTGCGATGCACCTTTTGGCTGGGTAACTCCGACTTCAGCACCTTTCCTTGCTAGGGCAGACTGTGGTCTTGCTCGGACTGCCATGAAGACAGTGTGGCTGGCCTGGCCAAAACTTTGTTTTCCAGCCCCTGGTGGCTGTACTTAAGCGCCTTCTCCATGTCAGATGGTTTTGAGACAGTTCCACAAAGACACTCTGACTTTGAGATGAGGAACCTGATGAGTGCTTCAACGATATCCATTCCCCGCCATCTATAGTCTGCTGGCTCTGTTTTGTTTACATCATTCTGATAGCCATTGTTGTAAAGAGCTATAGGCTTGTCACGTCCTGGATTCATTGGTTTCACACCAGACTTCCCTCATCCCCGCCAGAGATCTCCATCTCCCCATCCGTCCAGCAACCAGACATTACATTTTACAAAAATAACAATTACAATTAGTGTTGATTGCTACAAGTTTCTGGGCTACAGAAGTAGGTCAGAGTTTTTAAGCAAACAGATCTATGTTCCCTGTCTCACAAACACTATGTTAAGATAAGTGTGCTCTTAACACAGTTGTTCCCAGGGGAAGTCTTTTCTTAGAAATGCTACAGTTTCTTACGTTATTTTTGTCCGTTCTTAGAAATGTTACACTTTCTTAACTTATTTTAATCTGTTCTTAGAAAAGCTACAGTTTATTATGTATTCACGCATAATTTATGTTGCATAAACATGAATTTAACCGCAGAGGATTGAGCAACAAAACAAAGCAATTTCCCCTACTTCTTGATATTCTTTCTCGCAAAAATTATTATCTCTACGAGTACGTATCTAAGACAATGCACGCTTATAAACAGTAGGAAGGTTGAAAATAATATACAGTTAACGATCACATGCTCGACATCATCATTATCATCATCATCTTCATCATCATCACCATCACCATCATCATCATCATCATCACCATCATCATCATCATCATCGCCTTTCACTCCCTTGAGAGCATAGGCCACGGATAAAGGCTCTCCAGTCATCCCTATTCTTGGAATTATTCTCTGCTTCCTTCCATGTGTATCCTTTGTCTCTGAGCACTGTCATAATTTCTCTTCTCAAATTAAGTCTAGGTCTTCCTCTTTTTCTATTCCCTTGAGGGTTCCATGTCAGTGCCTGTCCTGCTATGCTAGTGTCGGGTTTCCTCAGAGTGTGGCCAATCCCACCTCCATTTCCTAGACATGACTTGTAGATTCATATATCCTCAACTTCACATACAGGAAAATTATATCTAAATTTTAGTTACAACATTTAGGGACATAGTTGTCTTAAAACAGGCAAGACTCATGTTTTCCCCCCATGCATTTCCTTCCTGCCTGTTTGAAATAATGCCAGTCTGTTGCAGTATACAATCTTCTATTTCGTTTAGGAACCATTCGCTCGATGTGTTTCAGCAGTGTCAGTCCATTCTGATTGATTATTGAAAGGCTTTTGTTTCCTTTTTATTTTCGGTTTTCTTATTCCCCCCCCCCTTGTAAATTATATATTTGTAGTGCAGTTTTTATTTTACTCCTTATTTGGTTGTCATATATATACATGTGACAGTATCGAAGATTTATTGTTTCTCTGTAGGCCACCGAGAACTGCATTAACTAAGCGTAGTATTGGTTCTTGAGGATGCTGGTTTTCCTTCAGTCGAGGCTATCTTCAACACAAGTGTATAATCGTTACACTCCATGTCTATCAATCATTGTCTTCTCTAAGTGTTCAGGCTCTGGATGTTGCTGAAAACGGTAAGGAAAAAAAAAGACCGCTTACTTGAAAAAGAACAGTCGCACAATACTAATATGACAGAGTCTTCATGTTTAGTTTTACAAATTTACATTGAGTGATACGTGCGTGTGAAGCTTCGGTGTTCAAGAAAGAAAAAAAAAGGGTCTGAAAACAGAGTAGTTTTGAATAATACCGATGTGAATCTATTTAATTGGTAATGCTGAAAGTTGTTTTTTTTTAATTAGACAATATTGCCGATAATTAATTTCATGCTGAAAGTTGTTTTTTATTTATAATATTCTCGATAATTAATTTCATGCTGAAAGCTGTTTTTTTAAAAAATAATATTGCCGATAATTAATTTCATGCTGAAAGCTGTTTTTTATTTATAATATTGTCGATAATTAATTTCATGCTGAAAGCTGTTTTTTAAAAAATAATATTGCCGATAATTAATTTCATGCTGAAAGCTGTTTTTTATTTGTAATATTGTCGATAATTAATTTCATGCTGAAAGCTGTTTTTTATTTATAATATTCTCGATAATTAATTTCATGCTGAAAGCTGTTTTTTAAAAAATAATATTGCCGATAATTAATTTCATGCTGAAAGCTGTTTTTTATTTATAATATTGTCGATAATTAATTTTATGCTGAAAACTGTTTTTTATTTATAATATTGCCGATAAATAATTTTATGCTGAATGTTGTTTTTATTACATAATATTGCCGATAATTAATTTTATGCCGAAAGCTGTTTTTATTACATAATATTGCCGATAATCAATTTTTTTAATTCAACAATATCATGGAGTTATTGTCTTCTTATTTGCTAATACTGTAGACCATTAATCTTATGATATAATACTGCAGACTACGATATAATTTTATTAATTTAGTAGTCCAAGCAGCTTTACTTCTGCTTCTGCTTCTTCTTCTTCTTCTTCTTCTATCTCTCTGGAACTGCAGCTTCTTTGAAGTTGATGCGGTGAATGGTATCGGATTGAGAGCGGGTTGCAGCGATGATTTGTTTCAGTCCCTGAATGGAAGTAAAAAAGCAAGGAGTGTGATATACTTCTTTAACAGACTTCACCACCATGGGTACTATGGCGATCCCTGCCCTGTTAGCCAGACTAGGTCTGTTACTGAGGATATGGAACATCTGTGGTTCGCCAAACCTAATGCTAGCATATCAGCTATGAGTCGCTGGCTACCTTCTTCTTCTTCTTCTTCTGCATTCGAGGTTGTTGGTCACATCAGATTCTGATCCCTGTTGACTTCTTCGTCTTCTTCTTCTTCGTTCGCTTCTACCACCAAGACCGCATTGTGATCCTACTGAATTTACACCTGTGGTTCCCGTTAGGTCCCGCGGTCTCCTGTGTGGAGACCACACGAGATCCCCGAGAGGACCACAAGAGGTTCAGAGTATCGCAGTGCTTGAGCCTGTATTCTTGGTGGGTCTCTGAAGCGGATTGCGTGACACCGTGGTTTTCGTTGCACCAGTTTAGTCTAGAGTTGGACTTTCTCACCGGAAGACCTCGACGTGTTTAGGATATCAGTGCATCCCCGCTGGGTGAGAGGTGGTAGCCCACCCAGGCCAGAGTTGGACCTTCTCACCGGAAAACCTCGACGTGTTTTGAGATACCCGTGTATCACCGCCGGGTGAGAGGTGGTTGCCCATCCAGTCCCCGTTGACATGACAAAGTCCGCAGTCCTCTCCAGATCCTGATAGTAGCCTCAAAGCTTTTCCCCCAAGCTTGTGTCCTCTGGCCATGTCTCATGCCTCAGGTCTGCATGGTTTGGGCACTCTTGTAGGATATGTTCTGGAGTCTTGACTCCACTGCCACGTGGCCACTCTCTGTGTGAGACATTTTTAGTCGATGTAAGTGGCTCAGTAGTCTGCAGTTGCCTATCCTTAGGCAAAAGAGGATGGTTTGCTGATGTCTTTGTAGTTGATGTATTGGATCTGGTTCGTTGTTATATTTCAGTTGCTTTTTCCATTCAGAGCTGACTATCAAATTGAACATCTTCGCCGCGTCTTATTTTATTAATTAGTAACGCAGTCAGCCCATTTTATTGGTATTACGAACAGCCCATTCTATTGGTATTACTAACAGCCTATTTTATTGGTATTACTAACAGCAGATTTTATTGGTTAATATAGTCGACAGCTGATATTATTAGTCCCTTCACAGGAAAGAAAATAATGGATGGTCGAAACCTTAATCTTCAGTGAAACCTCAGAAATAAGCTGCTGTATTATTCCAGCCAGGCCAACAAATCAGGAATATAGGTTTAGCTAACATGCGTTTCAGTTCAGCATCAAGAATTACAGCAAGCATCATGGCCCACACTCAGTCAGATTTGTTGACCTATTTTATTCAACGTAATCTGCTGACAAGAAATCGGTTTTTTTTTTTTTTTAGAAAAAAGGAGCTAAAATCGTCAGCCAACCAATCAGTTGCGTGTATTAATGCCCCGACACCATGTGTAGTTGCGTGCGATAAGCAGTTCTTCAAAGATGCTAGAAGAATGCTGTGAATCCATTTAGGGACATAGTAAACTGTTTCGTCCTTTTCGCAGTTTACTCACTTCATAAACATGCACACATTTGTTTTGTAACATCTGGCGCAGTGGGAGGGTCAGTGTGTCAAAATAAACCAGTCATAGCTCGAGCGCGTAAGTAGCCGAAGAAAAGCATTCTTTCTTCAAGAAAGTAAGAAGGCGCGTTTGATTACATCCAACTGTAAAAATAGGCACGCTTTACAAATGTGTTAGGGAGTTTATTCCGAAAAAAAAAAGAAGTCTCACTCTGAATAGATCCATGAATGCTAGAGTACAATGTACTCATTATTATACATTTAGTAAGGGGAAACAGAATAGTTAATGTGGCCAGCAGTACTTTTTACACACACACACACGCACACTCACACACACATAGATAGATAGATAGATAGATAGATAGATAGATAGATAGATAGATAGATAGATAGAAAGAGAGAGATACTTATTGCCATAGGTAATCTTTTTATTTTGTTCGCTGTTCATGTTCCAAGAATGGAATAACCACTCGTAATAAAATGTCCTCGTGTTATTTTCATTTTCTCTAACAGTGAGTAACACAGATTTGCTGAAGTTGACGGCTTAACAGTCATGGAAGCTGACGCCATTAAGATAAGTGTGTTTATTGTTTTTTCTTGTTTTTGCTCACCATCGAAAGTTGTGTGCGGCTCAGATTCTAATGTGTCATCTCCCTCAGATGTTTACAACTCAAATGTCAACGTAACATCTCCCTCAGATGTTTACAACTCAGATGTCAACGTAACATCTCCCTCAGATGTTTACAACTCAAATGTCAACGTAACATCTCCCTCAGATGTTTACAACTCGAATGTCAACGTAACATCTCCCTCAGATGTTTACAACTCAAATGTCAACGTAACATCTCCCTCAGATGTTTACAACTCAAATGTCAGCGTAACATCTCCCTCAGATGTTTACAACTCGAATGTCAACGTAACATCTCCCTCAGATGTTTACAACTCAGATGTCAACGTAACATCTCCCTCAGATGTTTACAACTCAAATGTCAACGTAACATCTCCCTCAGATGTTTACAACTCAAATGTCAACGTAACATCTCCCTCAGATGTTTACAACTCAAATGTCAACGTAACATCTCCCTCAGATGTTTACAACTCAAGTGTCAACGTAACATCTCCCTCAGATGTTTACAACTCAAATGTCAACGTAACATCTCCCTCAGATGTTTACAACTCGAATGTCAACGTAACATCTCCCTCAGATGTTTACAACTCAAATGTCAACGTAACATCTCCCTCAGATGTTTACAACTCGAATGTCAATGTAACATCTCCCTCAGATGTTTACATCTCAAATGTCAATGTAACATCTCCCTCAGATGTTTACAACTCGAATGTCAATGTAACATCTCCCTCAGACGTTTACAACTCGAATGTCAATGTAACATCTCCCTCAGATGTTTACAACTCGAATGTCAATGTAACATCTCCCTCAGACGTTTACAACTCGAATGTCAATGTAACATCTCCCTCAGATGTTTACAACTCGAATGTCAATGTAACATCTCCCTCAGATGTTTACAACTCGAATGTCAATGTAACATCTCCCTCAGACGTTTACAACTCGAATGTCAATGTAACATCTCCCTCAGACGTTTACAACTCGAATGTCAATGTAACATCTCCCTCAGACGTTTACATCTCGAATGTCAATGTAACATCTCCCTCAGACGTTTACAACTCGAATGTCAATGTAACATCTCCCTCAGACGTTTACAACTCGAATGTCAATTTAACATCTCCCTCAGACGTTTACAACTCGAATGTCAATGTAACGTCTCCCTCAGACGTTTACAACTCGAATGTCAATGTAACATCTCCCTCAGACGTTTACAACTCGAATGTCAATGTAACATCTCCCTCAGATGTTTACAACTCGAATGTCAATGTAACATCTCCCTCAGACGTTTACAACTCGAATGTCAATGTAACATCTCCCTCAGATGTTTACAACTCAAACGTCAATGTAACATCTCCCTCATATGTTTACAACTCAAACGTCAACGTAACATCTCCCTCTTATGTTTACAACTCAAATGTCAATGTAACATCTCCCTCGGATGTTTACAACTCAAATGTCAATGTAACATCTCCCTCAGATGTTTACAACTCAATTGCTAATGTGACACCTCTTTCAGATGTTTACAACTCAAATACTAATGTGACACCTTCAGATGTTTACAACTCAAATACTAATGTGACACCTCCTTCAGATGTTTACAACTCAAATGTATTTGTGACACCTCCTTCAGATGTTTACAACTCAAATACTAATGTGACACCTCCTTCAGATGTTAACAACTCAAATACTAATGTGACACCTCCTTCAGATGTTTACAACTCAAATACTAATGTGACACCTCCTTCAGATGTTTACAACTCAAATACTAATGTGACACCTCCTTCAGATGTTTACAACTCAAATACTAATGTGACACCTCCTTCAGATGTTTACAACTCAAATACTAATGTGACACCTCCTTCAGATGTTTACAACTCAAATACTAATGTGACGCTTCCTTCGACCGTCCACGGCTCAAGTTCTAGTGCCTCGTCATGGCATTTAACAGCTGTGCTCGATTCTGATCCCTTCGAGTCATCAGTGAAGCTTACGTCCACCGCCAGGTCAGATGAAACATTGATTAAGTGCTTTCATTCAGTTGTGAGCATCCTGACCAGGCGCCTTACTGCTCGATTGAAAGTTCCACTCAAATACTACGGCAAATCCAGTAACATATTCCTGCGTTACGAACCCCTTCAGATCCTCTCTGTCGACGAGGTCTTTCAAGCTATTTCAGTCTCATCCGTTGTAACTTTGACATGGCAAGATCATAACGTTGGATGGGATCCAAAGAATTATCACGGAATTGAGGGGATCGATATGCCCAGTTATCTGTTCTGGACCCCATCTGTACTGATACCAAAAACCACACAGAAAACGGACATACAACTGCGAATACCCGATCATCTTTTCACTTCATATGACGGATACATGACTGCTGTGATCCAGACGTACACAACTACATTGTGCAACCTCAACATGGCCAATTTCCCTTTCGATACTCACAACTGTTCCATTATATTCATTGAATCAGATTTGTACAATCTGACGTCCCACATTTTGCCCTCGAGAGAAATAAACAAGTACTTCAACAAAAAGGCAGGCTGGGTTATGTTGGACTACGGATGCAGCACAACGCAAACACATACCTACTTTCCTCGTTTTAATTATGTAACCTGTTACGTACAAATTCGTAGACGTAGTGCGTTCTACGTAGCCAACCTGATCGCACCCATGACTTTGACATCGCTGATGACGATCCTTGTTTTTTGGATACCAGCGGAGACCGAGGAGAAGATTTCCTTTCTGGTGTCGTTGTTCACCTCCACGTCTGTGTTTCTTAACTACGTCATCGATATGATTCCCCGAAGCATTGAAACCATCCCTCGGGTCAGCCTCTTCGTGTTTGCTATAAACATCCAAGTCATCATAGCCACAGCAGCTACAGCGTTAGTGCTACGACGGTACAGGCGCGAACAGCAGCACAAAAGACAAAAGCAGGAGGTGTCACGGCGTAAATGGTCTTGGCTGCTACACAGACTAGAAGAACCCAGGACGCAGGTCACACATGAAAGACTACAGTATCATGAGAACGTTGCTCCAAAGAGAAACAAGTCAAATTTTGTTCTGCGTAAAAATATTGTGCACCCAGAAGTGGAAACGGCAGATCGCATTAACAAGAACCATCCATTTCCAGTTTTATATCATGTGAATAGAAGCAAGGACGAAGAAATATCATATGCTGATTATGACACTAGTTTCACAAACTCGTGCACTGTGGATGATGTCTTCTCTAAATCTTCCTCGCGTAATCCACAAGGGACAGAAGTAAAGGACAGTTGGTGTCTAGGTATTGGACACCTCACATATGAGAAACTGGATCAGCTGTTTTTTGTGCTTATAGTTTCTGCTACGATTACTATCTATCTTTTTGTCTTCTTGATTTGAAGAAAAAAATATTTTTCGTTAAAAAAAAAAAAAATTTGCCTGGCCATTTCCTTTAACTGCAGCAGTGATACAGGTAAAACGGCGTGGGGAGGTAACTCTCTACTATACAAAACGGGCACCGAGTTGACCTGCTTCCCATGTGTGTTTGGGTTGCCGCCCCTTTTTCTCCCGCCCCACATCCTTCTTTCTCGCCTCCCATCTCACCTCTACCCCGTGCGTTGTGTACTACATTGGCCTACTAAACTATGATATGCATCACACAACTACAAACTTCTGCTAGCATACCAGTTTATTTAACAAAATGAAGGAATACATTTATAGCTCACCTGCCGCATTATTTGCTCAACTTTTAATGCGATCGATGAGTTTCATGTAGGGACACGAGTTTCTCAATATCAGGTTGAAAAGAAGGAAGGCATTGCTATCCCTGTTTGCTGCTTCGTGTTCCCTCAACGCCTCCTTACCCCCCCCCTCCTCCCCTTTTTCTTCTACTGCAACCAACTGACCCTTTTTCCTTCACCGCCCCCTAGTCCCTTCCAACGCCCACGGGGGGGGGGGGGCGTTAACTCCCACTTTGGGAAACCCTGGTTTAGACAAGCACTGTATTAGAAAACCTTACACTCACCTAACACTGGATCAAGGGGAAGGGCGGGCCATACTTTCGTTACTCGGTAAATTCATGTTTATGCTTGTCATAGTCAAAATAAACACGCATTTTCTGCTCAACGCACAATGTATATACTAGATTCGGTTTCCACTCACACTTGCTTGTCCTTGTTCATTGGTTGTTTGGGGGGGGGGGGAAGGTATATAATTCTTATATTTATTTCAAAGGTTTACATTTCAAACACCGAGGACAACAATTTCTCTATTTTGTGTTGCTATTGTGTCTTCTATAACTCGGATCTCTGCAAACACAATGTTGGATGGGTTCTTCTTCTTCTGCGTTTGAAGTTGTTGGTCACTTCAGATCCTGATCCCTGTCGACAGGGCAAAGCCTGCAGTCCTCTCCAGATCTTGATAGGTGTTGTTGGATGGGTGAATAGGGTGGCTTTGGCGTACCGCCATTAAACACACTATCCGCCATCCGACGCCACCTCTAGCCGGGTATTAATTTGTTCTTTTTGGAAGGGGGAATTCCGGAGACTGAATTTGGTTGATTGGGGGGGGGGGGGGGGGAGGAGGGGGGGGGGTTAATTGTTTGAGATCGTTAATGAAAATCAGTGATAGAGTGCCAAATTTGCGTTGTATGCAGGGAACATCGTGGCCTTTTTTGTTTTAGACTATGTCATAGACGTGATAAGACTTATCATTCAGATTAGTGGACTCTGCTCAATGCCGATAGCTACAGTTAGATGTGGAGAGTGACTGATTCGTCTGCTCTTGGTTGAAACAAACCCCATGATCCCCATGTAGTGATACACCGGCCGCCACAACGATCTGGATGACATCCCTGGCAATACGCGACAAAGTCAGAATGAGTGAGTGAGTGACCCATATATTTTCAATGCCCTCTTTTGGTCATCAAATGAAATGAGAAGGGAGTGTTCCTGCGCTAATCATCAGGCCCCGCTACTATTAAGAACACAATGACTTATCAGATATAAGTGACGCAACAGCCTGTTTCATGAACACAGCACAGCTTCAGTGCCTGGTCATTATTACCAGGTTGACTGCCTCACTTTACCGATTGTGCAATCGCAAACGCAATCCACTGGTCTCCTAGTTACAGGGGAAGTAAACCTGTATGTGCAAATCCTGAATAAATCCAGAACTTACTGATAAGGCAGTCTTGCACACTCATTATGTCTAATTAATCATAAGCTTCCAAGATTAAGTTTCTGTTTATTCTCTGCGCATCTTTAGAATGCAATAACTGTGGACTGTTTACACACGTTTTTATTTAGTCATTCATAAATAAAGAGGATATAATATTTACTTTACTTTTTTTTAATACTGTAGATTAAAAAAAAAAAACCGCACACGCACGCACGTACACTTATAAAACAGTAGTTTAAAAGCGTCTGTTTCTTGTAAATATTCTGTTGCTGTTTCTGAGCTGCTATGTGTGTTATACAAAGACCATTTGGCTTGAGAAGGGGCGGTCTGTTTTAGCTGAGTGGTTAGGCTTTCGCTTTACTAATCAGGCGGCACCGGGTTCAAATCCCAGCAATGGGATTTTTTTCCCTAGTACACACCAAAAAGTCCCCCCCCCCCTCAAACCAGATTTCCACCCAGCCTCTTCTTCTTCGTTCGCTTCTACCACCAAGACAGTCCTGTGATCCTACTGAATTTACGCATGTGGCCCTCGATAGGTTCTGTGGTCCCCCGTGTACCACACGAGATCATCGAGAGGACCACAAGAGGTTCAGAGTATCGCAGGCTTGAGCCTGTAATCTTGGTGGGTCTTGGAAGCGGGATTGTGTGACACTGTGGTTTTCGTTGCACCAGTTTAATCTAGAGTTGGACTTTCTCACCAGAAAACCTCGACGTGTTTTGGATATATTCCCGCTGGGTGAGAGGTGGTAGCCCATCCAGTCTAGAGTTGGACTTTCTCACCGGAAAACCTCGACGTGTTTCGAGATACCTGTATATCGCCGCCAGGTGAAAGGTGTTGCCCATCCAGTCCAGCGTTGGACTTTCTCACCGGAAAACCTCAGCGTGATTAGGATACGCATACATCCCCGCCGGGTGAGAGGTGGTTGCCTATCTAGACTGCCCTGGTCCAGTGTCTCCGACTTCAGCATTTTGTATTCGTGGCCGCTACCCTTCCTAGTTGTTACCAGACGGAGCTTTTGTCTAGGATGCGAATCCTCGCCACTAGTGACTTCCACCCCTGGGTTAAGCCGGTTTAGGCATATTATCCCAACATGGGCGTGTTTAAGATGTGACCGATCTCTAGAGCGGAGGTACCGTGACATGCGTAGCCATCAAGTTTCAACCCTGGTGTAAGCCGGTTTAGGCATATTTCACCAGTATGGGTGTATATCGGACGTGATAGACCTCTAAGGCGGAGGTACCGTGACATGCGTAGCTATCAAGTTTTACACCTGGTGTAAGCCGGTTTAGGCATATTTCACCAGTATGGGTGTATTTCGGACGTGGCCGGGCTCTAGAGCAGAGGTGCCGTGGTATGAGTAGCTCTCGCCACGATACTACTGGACATACCGATTAAGCTTCACTTTATCCTTTCCATCACCTTTTTACATCGCCCCCACTTAGCAACCCTGATTGCTTTTCTGCATTTTCTTCCTTGGCTGGGAGGAGTTTCACTCCACGCGCGGCATCCAAAGAATCTCGCCAGCAGTGTCTTAACCTCTGGGTTAAGCCGGTTCAGGCATTTCGCCCGATATGAGTGCACTTAGGACGTGGCCGACCCACAGACCAGAGGTGCCGTGATTTGACTACTGTTTACTTCGCTTATTCTTTTCTTTCACCTTTTCCACAGTGGTGCCGCGGGGCAACTCCATTCGCACTTTTCTTCACTGGCTGGGAGGAGCCCCACTCCACGCACGGCAGCTGAAGAATCTCGCCAGCAGCGGCATATGAGCTGCCAAACATGACTCTCATCTACCCGAAGCGTCTGGTTTTCAGGCGCCAGATATTCGCCTTCGCCTCTTCTCCTTGTCAGTTTAAACAGTTCTGCCACGAGAAAGCCAGGAGCTGGACTTGACTGTCAGAGGCTATTTGAGACGCACGCTATTGGAGTGGAGAGCGTATCCTCCACCCCACCTCCGGCAATAACAGTCCTCAGAACCCCACCCAGCCTCTAAAAATGGGTACCAGGGAATTCTAGGAAGGTAAATGCGGCCAGGCGTGACACCTCCATGTGCCCAAGGTCTTGGAAATATGGGCCTAACGCCGTATCCCCAGTATGCCTTAATGGCGTGGAAACAAAGTTTTACCTTTACTTTGGTTTGAGAAGAAATGGCCTAATGTTTCAGGGACCTGATAATACGAAATCATCGGCATGAGTTATGAATATTTAATCATGTTCACAGTAATGATTTTTCTCCCTGGAACTCCCGATTTACATCTCACAGTGACCTTGATAAACTACATAAAAAGTGGAATTTTATTTATTCTTCGTGGTATAAATCTCTCTGGTTAAATGCAGCACTTGTTAATTATGTATTAATCCACGGGGTGGAGACGTGGAGAACATGTAGTTTGTAGGAATTCGGGCACGGTGAACTTGGGCCTGAACTGATCTGAGCGGTAAGCTGGAAAGGTGCATAATGGTAAAAAGAAAGAGAGGAAGATCAAGGCGAAGATGGCTGCAAGACATCGTTGATGACCGGCGAATGGAGGCAAGGCATCTTGCATACAACCGAGAGGTTTACAGGGGAGCTGTTAGGGAGGTAAAGTTCTAAGCAGAAAATGCAAATGACTGACTGGTAAGCAGGGCCAGCTTTAGCTGCTTCAGAGACAGTATGGTAGGCCGGATTTCACGTCTCAGACTTTTCTAGAAGAGCATGGTGCGTGTCACCAGGTTCACGTCTTCTTTCTTTCACGCATTAAGTTAGCCAGACTGGGGAGACGTTTCTAAGATGGTGGGACTGAGTTTGGGCGAAGTCTCATTTGCTGTCCCCATTAATTATGCAATCACAGGCACCTCCTCTCCTAGCAATCACATGCAATCTCATCTCCTAGCAATCACAGCTATCTCCTCTTCTAGCAATCACAGCTATCTCCTCTTCTAGCAATCACAGGCATCTCCTCTTCTAGCAATCACAGGGATCTCCTCTTCTAGCAATCACAGTGATCTATTCTTCTAGCAATCACAGGCATCTCCTCTTCTAGCAATCACAGGTATCTCCTCTTCTAGCAATCACAGGCATCTCCTCTTCTAGCAATCACAGTGATCTACTCTTCTACCAATCACAGGCATCTCCTCTTCTAGCAAATCTATATATATATATATATATATATATATATATGCCCGATTAGCGAAGCGGTTAATATACTAGTTTCCTTGTTTCAAGTCCGCCAGACGCCACCGCTCCCCCCCCCCCCCAGTCTCTCAGCTGTACGCACTGCTATCTGACTTCTCCTGGACGGGGACAAGTTAAGTGCTGCCAGGTGTAATGCCAAATATATCACCCTCCAAGGCGCCAACTTCCTCGCGAAAAAATACGTCAACTGGGCCCCTCCATTACACGACAGGGCTTACTTTCATATTTGCTAGTTCCACCAATATTTAGAGAAGACCGCGCTGGAAGGGTAACATGATGGGGAAAAGAAAGAGAGGAAGACCATGTAGAAGATGGCTGCAAGGCAAACACTGATTATCTGAGAATGGAAGCATCAGCAGCAGGGCCATCTTGCTCACAACCGAGAGGCCTACAGGAGTGCTATTGGGCCGGCAAAGTTCCGCGAAGGACATGCAAATGACTGACTGACCCATATTTTGGTAAATTCATTACAGCCTACACAAGGTTAACAGCTACAAAATAACTCAGGTCTGAATGGGAAGGACTTTTATACTCTTTACTCCCCTTTCTTAAGGACTCAACGGACAAATAAAAAATAAACTGCATATTTATTATCAGAAGTCACAAGGAAATATGTTCCAGGACACACACACACACACACACACACACACGCTACTTCATACACAAATATCAGTTTTACATTTCTGAATAATTTTTTAAAAAAGTCAGGGAGTGAAAAAATGGGGGAGGGTGGTGTATTAAAAAACAAATGGGGGGGGGGGGGGGGGGGAATTGACCAAAATAACAGATACAGTGACATGTCTCACTCTACAAATACAGAAATATGACGTTCAAATATCAATGATATTTTACCATTTCTCTTCCAAGGCTTCATTACATGAATGTGACACAATGTATGGGTTACTAGTGGATGCTAAGTTTTTACATTTGAAGACAGGAAAAAAAGAAAATAGAGCTTCCAAGACAAGACAACCCTGTCCACATGTTGTAGGATTCTGCAAAAGTTGCATGCAGCGGTTCCATGCACAGACTATAGTTTCCCTGTTAGACAAGACCACACATTCTTTACTGGTCTCACTTTCCTGAACTCTACCTTAATTCCAGGATTAACTCTCTCAAACCTATACAGCTATTCCATGCTTAACTATCTCCAAATTGTACAATTATTCCATGCTTAACTTTCTCCAAATTGTACAATTATTCCATGCTTAACTATCTCCAAATTGTACAATTATTCCATGCTTAACTTTCTCCAAATTGTACAATTATTCCATGCTTAACTTTCTCCAAATTGTACAATTATTCCATGCTTAACTTCTTCCAAATTGTATAATTATTCCTTGCTTAACATTCTCCAAACTGCTCAGTTATTCCAGGGTTTACTTTCTCCAAACTCAACAATTATTCCTGATTTAACTTTCTTCAAACTTTTACAGTTATTTCAGTCTTCAGTTTCTCTAATATAAGGAAAAACACCATAAATCACATAATACAATTTTTTAAAAGGCCACTCATATTATCCATGTTACTGTACATCATATGTATACCAACAGATAGCCAGCTATCACATTTTTCTGAAATCTTTGACTCTGTAATCTTCTCACTGCCCATCATCATCTTGTCCCCTCTGTCTCATATCCCTGTGATGCTAGGGAGAGTTTATCCTCAAAACATGTCCAGGCCAAGACACACTTAACTAAACTGGTTTGTTCAAGAAATCTTTGACCAAGGCAAGATTTAACTGAACTGCTTTGTACAAGAAATCTGTGACAAGGTGTAGGAAAGGGTTCACTTCCTTCTTTTTCTTTTCTCCTGTAAATAATATCACTCATAGGCTTCACTTTTTTACTTCATAAAACTGGAGAGTTTCAGTTTACTGGTCATGCTCTGATTCTCCATTCTCCACTTGGAAACACCATTTTGTCAAAGACTTGGCAAGTCATGGTACTATATTCCAACACCCACAATAAAAACCAGTGAGCTTATTTCAGCTAAAAACTCCTACAAATTTTTAATTACTGATGGAAGATTGTGTAGCATAACTCTGAGATGAGAAACCACTGTCTGATCTTGAATTCTCAGTCACAAGTCACTTTCTTGTCACAAGTCATTTTCTTAACACAATTTTTTTGACTTATCAGCTGATACATAGAACACAGCCCAAGTGGCTCACACAGTACAAGTTGCTCACACAGTACATCTGAGATTTGGTTGAAGTAGGATTTCTGGAAATAAGACACCTCTGTTACTTCCAGTTTTAAAACATTTTTTTTGGTGGGAATTTGAGGTCGAAGAATTTTTTTTCCTATTGCCTCATATAATCATACTGCCTCATGTAATCTCTCTCTCTCATGTAATCTCACTCTCTCATGTAATCTCATTCTCTCATGTAATCTCACTCTCTCATGTAATCGCACTGCCTCATGTAATCCCACTGCCTCACCTAATCTCACTCTCTCATGTAATCTCACTGCCTCATACATATTTAAGATACAGCAGCTAAAAAATTTAAAAATCAAACCACCAAATTTCTATTTTTTTTTTCCTGACTTAATATACACATTTTTTTTCATATCAAACATGCTATGACAAGATTCTGAAACAATATTTAGACAATGAAAACAAAATCAAAGAACAGCAAAGAGAATGTGTACCAACAACAGGTGAACACCAAGCAGTAAAACAGGAGATGAAGGAAAGGAGACAAGGGTATCTGAACTTTCACCTGACCTCTTCTCAAACATTCACTGAAAACATTACTGACAGGCACCACGAAAATCTGAAGAGTGAAAAGCGGAAAGTTACAGTATCAGTCGGTTGACAAAACACAGGAGGAAGGCAAATGTCTCAAAACTGATGGCAGGCGAGTCAAAAGCTGTTGTATTCATTGCTAATAAAAAGGGTCCATAAACCCAGGCAATGGTAGTGCACTGAACAGGTCTCAAGCTAACTATTGCACAGACTAACAGTCTAGGTTATCAAATATAAAAACTGAAAGTGGATTATAGCCAATCAGCAACAAGACAGAAACAATGGTGATATTAAATAGAGTAAAAAAATATCAAACTGCAGTCTTCAGTAACCATTTCATTGTTCCTGTTCCTTACTGCTACCTGTTTTTGTAAATCTACGCCATACAAATAAAGGAACACTGACACCGACAGACAAATTCAGTTCCCATAGTAAAAACAATAACAGCAAATGCACTGCTCAAATCAAAACAAGAACAGGAAATGTAAAAGTAGCTTTTCATAACATAAAGAAGATACTAATGGACTGTCCTTAGCAGCAAGAAATAGGAGCATTATGGTGCTATACTGTGGTAGAACTGCTATATGTTTGTGGGAATTTACAAAAAACAGATGAAACAGAAATTGGAAGCAACAGATATCTAGTTCTGGAGAAAGATGCAATATGCACTATAAATGATCAGAAAAACAAACGAAAAAGTTCTCAGAAGTTATTTATATACAAACGAAAACCAGTTAAAACCAAATATAAAAGACAGGCTAAATTCTCTGAACATATCATGAGACAGGAGTTTAAGAATCTGACATGAGGAGACAGGAGTTCAAGAATCTGATATAAGGAGACAGGAGTTCAAGAATCTGACATGAGGAGACAGGAGTTCAAGAATCTGACATGAGGAGACAGGAGTTCAAGAATCTGACATGAGGAGACAGGAGTTCAAGAATCTGACATGAGGAGACAGGAGTTCAAGAATCTGACAATCACTGGAAAACTTGACACAAAAAAAAAAGGAGTCCAAGAGAAAAATATCTGAACAAGTTGACAAAGAGATACAACAAGAGAGAGGTAACTGATCTAATCAGAAATATCAAAGGCTGCCTATCAGAAATACAAAAGTATAATAATCAGTGCCTGTTAACAGGATGGCCCTCTCATGATGTTGATGATGATGCTCTGTAAAGTTCAAGACATAGTTGGCTTAACATGTACAAAACACAGTTGCCTTAACATATTTAAAACATGGCTGACCTAAGATGTTTAAAAATACACCTTTACTATTACCTTTGCCTGTGTTTTTTCTTCATGTTCAAGTATCATGACGGTCTGTGTAGTGCTTCAATGCACCCAATCTTTGCTAACAGCAACATGGACAACACTTACTTCTTCATGATAGAGTGAAGTGAGTAATCTAAAACAAATTTTCCCATGACAAAAACTACTGTATATGGGGGGGGGGAGGAGAAGTTACAAAACCACACAAACCAGGGAGATAACAAAAATCAGGCAGGCTGCATGATGCCTGCCAAGTCACACACACTGTAATGACATCCAAGATGGCTAAAAATGACAAAATTAAAGACACAAAATTATGCTGATTTACATCTTAAAGGCAACAAAATTCAGTGGCTTCTGGCTGTTCTTTAGAAACTCACTTCAGCATATCTTTAAATACACATAGTACACTACACTTTCGGCCTGATAAACAGAGAATTTAAAGCAATTTTTTTCTGATAAACAAGGATGCTTACTGAACCTTTTTTTTTTAAACTAATATCCATGTTTAGAAACTTTTCTGAATACATCAGATTTCTTTCAACAATTTTCATACTGTTATGATTACAGAATTTCAGTTCATAACTTCTTTTTTCTCAATAAAATAAATTTGCATCAGACAATTTTGTTTTTTAAACTGCATGTACTAATATAAATGTATATTAAACAGAGTGAAGTGTGATATGTATTTAAATCACCTGCCACTGCTCTTCAGCACTTTTTTTTTGTTTTCACTAAGGCCATCTATTTCTCCTGCTGCCTTTATTCTTGTTAAAAAAAAAATAATTAGGTCATCCACATCAAAATTTTTTTTCATAAAGTCAAAATGAGAAGACAACTCTCTTGGCAAACTTTTGTACTCAAGTTTAGACAATGTCTGAACAGCCGTTCCATCTCACCAACAATAACTTCAACATCAGCAACAAACTAAAAGGTAACATTACAATATGGTACTAAATTTCTGTTTAGTATAAGATCATCCAAAAAAAAAAAAAAAAAGAGCAATGAAACTGAAATATGCAAAAATGGACAGGTGAGGCCAACTACAATCTAGTAAAAAACTGTAATGGCTTACTAAAGAGGTAATCTGTCTGTGCTCTGGACTCCACATGGAGTGAAGATGAAGAAGAATGAACCACTAATAGTTCTTTGTTCTTCTTCTCTTCATCTTCTTATTACATCAGACACAACAATCACAAAAAAAAAAAAACATAATTTCATTTATGCACCATCATGCACAAGTACCACATCTGTTTTCATAATGGTCCTGTACATATGGTATTTACAAATATAAGGCATTATAACACGTAATGCATTCAACACAAGAACTCATTATACTTAACATATGTCAAATGTATATGTTTTGTGTGTCTGCCTGTTCATACACTATATATACAAATCTCAATCCCGTTTCAGTTTACCCTTTCTTTCCAAGTGGATACCGACCTTTTTTTTTTCCTGCAATACTATCCTTTAAACAAACGCCTTGAGACTTAACAGAAACTATTTCTTCTTTAGAGACACCAAGTACAATGAGATGAAAGAAAAAAAAAACACATACATTCAGAAGTAAAGATCTTATCATAACATATTTACTGCTGAATTGTTACTCATTTCCATCATATATGGAGGTAGGAAGTGAAGGATGCTTGTGGAGTGATCAGCATACAGAGCTTAGTGAGTGTTTAAAACATTATAGATGTAAAATTTGTTTACACAAACCTTCCTCATCTCCTTCTTCTCACTGTCTGTATCTGCAGTTTTGTTTCCTGGAATAAACTGGACTATTATTGTAGTTCCTGCTTAGAACCAGACTGCTTAGCTTCTTGTGTGGTTTGTTCAAGCTCTTAGTTGTGTCTCAGTGTTATAATCTTATGTACAATTTTCTTATTCTACAAGATTTTACATTTTCATAAATAAAAAAAATATTTGTGACACAGTGCCACAAAATGAGTAACAAGATATTCTCTTTACCTGCCATCTTGGAAAAAAAGAAACAACAGTGACCAAGTGCAAAGATCATCTCCAGACTTTTGTTTTCACATATTACAATCTTACCCCCACATACATTAGAAATTAAAGAAAAAAAAATTGCTGATCAGAATTTACATCTGGTAATGCATTCTAAAATATAAGTCAGAAATACGGCTGTGCTGTGATTATATTTAAAATCTGTGGAAAAAAGTAGGTCATATAACTGGCAAAACAACCACTGCAGATCATCATAGCTGGCCAAGTTTAGGCTTGTATCCACAAAGCTATGTTCAGGCTGGCTGGTGGTCATGAAAACTTTGTCTTGAAAATTAGATTTATGATAAGAGTCTGACAAAACTTTCTCAAATTCCCAGTAAGAGTCTGACAGAGAGCAGGCTGTCTGTGATTTTCACAACTCCCCAGTAAGAGTCTGACAGAGAGCAGGCTGTCTGTGACTTTCTCAACTCCCCAGTAAGAGTCTGACAGAGAGCAGGCTGTCTGTGACTTTCTCAACTCCCCAGTAAGAGTCTGACAGAGAGCAGGCTGTCTGTGATTTTCACAACTCCCCAGTAAGAGTCTGACAGAGTGCAGGCTGTCTGTGATTTTCACAACTCCCCAGTAAGAGTCTGACATAGAGCAGGCTGTCTGTGATTTTCACAACTCCCCAGTAAGAGTCTGACAGAGAGCAGGCTGTCTGTGACTTTCTCAACTCCCCAGTAAGAGTCTGACAGAGAGCAGGCTGTCTGTGATTTTCACAACTCCCCAGTAAGAGTCTGACATAGAGCAGGCTGTCTGTGATTTTCACAACTCCCCAGTAAGAGTCTGACAGAGAGCAGGCTGTCTGTGATTTTCACAACTCCCCAGTATGGCCCTAAAAAACTAGGCTTATTATTAAATTCTACTACCATAATGAAATATAAACTACTGAAATAGACATTTTTTCAAAACTTCATCATTCTAGATCTGCATGCTGTAATTTTTTTCACAGATAGAAATTCTCTCCTTCCCTTCTGCCAGTGAGATATGTTACAGAGCAGTGGCAAATGATCCATTATATGCTACCACATCTAACAATCTAGTAAACTAGGTAAGAATCATGGGCACCACATATAACAGCCACGTAAAGAAGACAAGAATCATGGTGACACATATAACAGTCTAGTAAAGAAGGTAGGAATCATGCTAACACATATAGCAATCTAGTAAAGAATGTAAGAATCATGCTAACACATAAAGCAATCTAGCAAAGAATGTAAGAATCATACTAACACATATAGCAATCTGGTAAAGAAGGTATGGTACCACTCACAGGAATCTTCTAAAGAAGGTAAGAATCATGCTAACACATACAGCAATCTTGTAAAGGTAAGAATAATGCTAACACATATAGCAATCTTCTAAAGAAGGTAAGAATCATGCTAACACATATAGCAACCTAGTAAAGAATGTAAAACTCAACATGAGATTCCCTGTTAGAGAGTACCCTACTGAGCTACCTGGTATTCCAGATATCAGGGATGGCAGAAACTTTCCTTAGCACATCTCAAGAAATCTACAGATCATCATCATCATCATCTCTGGATACGAAAAAAAAAAAAAAGAAGAAACCCATTTTCCATCAAACTGCAGACATAAAGAAAGCAGCAAACTTGTAACTGATCTTTATATATCTGTCCAGTATAAATTAATCCAGTTCAGTATTTACAGAATAAAAAGTTAACAATAAATTAATCATACTGTGGTAATCATAATAAAGACGCCTCTTTTTTTTTAACCACTTACAGTCAGATAAAGAGAACATATTAACCCAATGGAGATTGGGGGGAGGATTGAATTTATAACTTAAAAGCTATTTATGGGCAAAAACAATTCTTTAAAGTTTATTAACTGGCAAAAGAAATATTTACAGGACATTTATGGGCAAAAAAAAAAATTCATTACAGGTACAGGAGATTTATGGGCAAAAACAATATGCCTGGTAGATGTAAATTATAACTGAAACCACATAATTTTTCAAGAAGTTAACACGACAGGCCCAGAGTGTTCAACACATGCAGAGCCTGGTCACATGGTTTAGATCTTGGGCAGAAACTATGAGACTGCCACACCAGCCAAGGAAAAACTGTGAACTTCATTCCAACAAACAGGCCTCCGAAATCTGTCAAGACCTAATAACTGAACAGGCAAAGTTCCACAAGGGGCATGCTAATGAATGAATGAATCAATGAATCAATCAATCAATCAATGAATAACTGAATGCTGAATAAAAGGAATGGAGGAGATATCAAAACATATTTAAGAACAATTAGGAGAGAGCACCTGTAATGCAAGAAAAGTAACACATATTACCAGCTTGGCAGGGAAGAACAGGTCATAATCAGGGTCAGCACAGAGCATAGCAGACCGAGTCAGTTCTATCAATCACTGACCACATGGTACTTGCAAAATGACAGCTCAGCACTTGCTACAGATGTGCCAAGATCATATGACCAAAAAAAAAATTTTTTTAATCATATATAACTCATACAAATTTTCTGAATCAGATTGCTGGTAACACAGAAAACAGTACTGCCTCTTATAGAGACAACATTCAAGCTATATCCAGAATATCCCAAACCAGACACACTGGAACATAGGAAACAGAACCACTGTTTTAATGGCAATATTCATGCTTTATCTGAAGACATTGTGCAAAGATTTATATATATATATTTAAAAAAAGGCAATCCCATAATGACCCCACAGCTATATCATATTAAACAAAAATGAAGATTTATGCTATATAACTGTTCCAACCACTTTAAAAACATAAAAGAAATGAATGGTGCCTGAAATGTTACAGATTACATTAGCTCAGTGCTCTGCAAAAAAAAAAAAAAAAAACTTGTGACAGAAATTATTAAGAAAAGCTATAAATCTTCACTACTAATATCTCTCACAAATGAGACTTGTATTATTTCATTCAAGATATCAGTTTTTCAAACAAACACACATGTATCATCAGCTATTCGGGAAAAAAATGAATTATGCTTCCAACTTTTGAAGTTTAAGGGCAAGGTATACAACTAACTGCAACAGAGCACAGTACAACATTCTGAGTCAAGACTGGCCAAAGTTAACAGCTCATCCAACTGTAACACAACAAGGTACAACATTCTGAATCAAAACTTCCCAAAGTTTACAATTCACCTAACTGTAACATAATCAAAGTTGACCAAAGTTAGCTGTAAAATCATCATGAATGGCAACTCTGTTAACAGTAACAGTATCCATGGTTAATCAAATATAACAGCTCTAGTAACTGTAAAAAGGTAACGGTAAATGGTAATCTAGTAACTGTACTATGTGAAAAATCAAAAAGCCACAGACAGGTCTGCTACCTGGCAATGAACAGATAAGAAAAGGCTGAGACAGTGAAGTAAAAACTCAGCCTGTACAACATGAAACTCTAAGAATGTGGTGCAGATTAAGAAAAAAAAAAAACGTATCCAGATTTTTAAAAATAATAATAAACCATTAAAGATTACTTATTATCCAACAACCGCAATTCCTATAGATAAAAAAACGAATGCAGAGAACGAGAAACACAAATATTATTCTGAAAGAATGAATGGGACATGAAAACCATATAGCTGGTACAAAATCTCCAGCACAGAGTACTGAAATAAGTCTAACAGCTCCGTTATCGTTACTGACATGTCTGTCAGAGACAAAGTCCCACTCAAACCCAGTCCCGGGACTTTTTTTTTTTGTTTTCAGTTTGCCTCTCCTTCTCGTTCAAGTTCTGCTTGAAAAGCTCACACCTCCACGTGCTCCTGCACGTAACCCATCCTTTAAACACATTTACCACACAATAAATAGTCCTGCTCCACAATGTAGGTTACACATTGCAAAGTCAGAAACTAACAAGAAATTTTAATTTCTATGAAACTGACTTCATGGCTGACACTGATTCTTATATGTAAGAAAAGTGTAATTTATGAAAATTCAACAGTATTTTCTGATCTCTTTACCACTTCATTTTGTTTATTCTTGCATTTAACAAAAAAAAAAAAAAAAAGAATGCTAAATACAAGATAAAAATAACATTTTCTGAACTGATTGAAGACTTTATCTTCATATGAGATTAAAAAGACAAAAAAAAAAAAAAGAAAGAAAGAAAAAGAATGCAGTGCTAAACATTGATAAGAATATAAATGCCAGTACATTACTGCATCATCACTAGTTTCCACAATTTTCAATGTAACATTTCATATAAATTCTGAACTAAATGTACGAGTATACAATTTAAAGGTAAACTTCATTGCAGGTTACCCAGACAAATCTTCCAAATACTTACGGTAATCTAAGTGCACACTCTGCCAAAAATGACACAGACAATAGCTTATATATACTTGACCCCTTCCAAACCAAGTGCCTACATCAGATAAAAGGATCACTAACATAACAGATGACATCTTGTTAAAGAGACAAACATGACACCACTGTCAACAGTTACTGAAAGCTAGGTGGCAATGGTTTGGCCACATTATGAAAATGACAGATGAATCTTTACCACAAACAGCTCTGTCATGGACTCTTCACAGATGATGACATGTAAGAACCATGGGATGACCAAAAGAGATATGGTGACATACAGCAAAGAAAATGCTGATGAACAAGGGACTGACATGGGATCAACAAAAATTGAAATCTCTTGCCACCAGCAGTCCCTTGCCTCTTGAGTGCCGAAGGCACGAGAGATTATTGTAACCAAGATTGTGGAGTTGCAGTCGGATGTGTTTTGGGTGGAGTCAGATCTGATGAAAACGTACCACTTACGAAGAGATCGGAGTCAGACAGCGGAAGGGGAATATGGCTTTTGAGTGAAGCTGAAGTCACCAGAAAACTACTATTTATAAAGGCACTGTAGTCATAGTTAGGCAGCAGAAAAACAGATACTGAAATGGAAGGTTTAGCACATGAATTCCAAAACAACCCTGCTTATAACTATATCTACCACACTGACCTAGGACTCACCTCATTTCTAGTACTGCCATTTTCCTTAAATTTTTTCTTTTTTTTTTTGTTCTTATGTTTCATCATCTGTTATCCAATTAATATGGATTCCTTTCAAATTATGAAGATGTGAAAGTTCATGAAAACACTAGAATTTCTGGTTTTTAATACTACATGTCACAAACAAATGGTGTTAACAAACGGTGAAACATTTTGTAAGAACATAAACTAACTGTACATGACCCAACTTTGAACTGATCATTTTGTTTTCTTCTGAACAGAAATAAATTCCTATATTGTACAGCCTGTAATGAAACCATGTCATATAGGTGACATAAATAACAATGAATCACTTATGTGAAATAATGTGCTACAAATAATAATGAAAATGCAACAGAAATAATATTACAAAATAATAAAACTTCTTAATGTACTCTTCACACACTGAGGCATTCAATACATTTATAAAAGGGAGACAGGTAAAACTTGCATACTCCAAAACTTACAGAACTCTACAGCTTTCCAAGAGCTGTAGCCTCTGTAATAGAAATGTGTATCAGTACAAACTCAAATAGTGCTTTCTATACAACACACAATGATAAGAAAATCATCATTTCCTGCGATTTCGTCGCTCTATGTGCAAGCTAATAAACACAGGTCCTCGGTCACCATTACACAGCATGTACAAGATGTGCTTCATGTATGAGCCACATGTGTCCAAAACGATGCATATATTGGATGTTGGCCTGAGTACAATGAAGTGCTTCGAGAAAGCATTCATTCACGAGACTGGTAGAACAGGATGTATCCAGATTCAGATGAGTTCTTTTGTGTATCAGATGGCATTCCATAAAACTCTTCAATCTGGCTTGCATCGATTTTCTAAATGAGAAATTTTTTTTTTTTTTTTAATTAAGACAAAATAATATGGCAATATAAATAATGGTGGGTTATGTTTACTTAATAAAAGTTCTGAAAAGGAATTTAATGGTCTATTCAATGGCACTACTGAAATAAGATATTAATGTGATCAATTTTAGTAGCATCTATTTTCTTAATAACTGTAAAATCTCTCAGTGTATTCAAAAATGATTTTGAAGAATGCAAAGGCAAGGCACATCAAAGTACACACACAACACATACAACTGTCAGTTTATTATGAAAAAAAAAGTGGTGCTCACACAAAAATCAGAACTACATACATGTATATGTCAAAGTTAATGATGACCACACACAGACAGATAAGAATTCTGTTAATACACGACAAGTATTCAGTTTCCACAAATGTTGAAACATCCTTACTATGACAATATCATCTTCTTCCTCCTCATCCTTCTTCTTCTCTGGCATTCATCCTCAAACAGGTGCTGACTGCACTGCTTTGCATTTATGCCCTTTACAGCCCAACACATTTGACTTCCACTTAGTGTATATTTTGGACTGTGTTCATCTTCCTTTTGTGATCCATACTCACTTGACCAGACTACTATTTCCAAGGGCACCATTGAGATTGGCCAGCTGTGGTTCACCAACTCTGATACAGGCAACCAGATATGGTTCACTGACTGCCATCTTATTCAGTCTGAATACTGCATTGTTGCTCCCCTAATATTCTATACAGGACACTGAAACATCCTTCATCATCATCATGTGCCGTGCCGACTGGCGTTGGCTATTATGCTTCTCCAGAGTACGCGATCCTTCATGCATGCCATCAGCTCAGTTGGTGATCTCCTCTCACACCATCCCGTCAGACTGTCCAGTATCATTTCTCTTGGTCTTCCTCTTGATCTTCTTCCTTCTATTTTTCCTGTTGTTATAATATTTTCAATGCCCCCTCTTCTCATTGCATGTCCTATGAAAGTACATTGTCTCTCTCTTATCTTTTTGACAAGGTTTTTTGTCTCTCCAGCTCTTCTCCTACATTCTTCATTAGTTATTTTTGCTGTCCAGGGGATTCACAACATTCTTCTAATAAACCACATTTCTGCTGCTTCCAATGATTTTTGTGCAGACTTGCCTATTGTCCATGATTCACTTCCATATAACAAGATAGGTTCAATATAGCATTTTAGTACTCGTTTTCTAACATTCATTGATAAGGATGTGTTGGTCAATATGTTTCTCATTCTCTGAAATGCAGTCTTTGCTTGGCCTATTCTGTTCCTAATTTCTGTTGTGCATTTCCCATCTGAAGTTATTACTGCTCCAAGGTATCTGAATTTCTGCACCTGCTTTAGAACAGTTCCGTTTAATTTAATACTGCATGCTGGTGGATTCTGTTTCTTAGATATAACCATAGTCTCTGTCTTTTTGATGTTCAAAGTAAGGCCTTTCTGTTCACTTTCTTTGGCGACTTTATCCAAGAGATTGAAACATCCTTACCATGGTAATACTGTCTACAGGACACTGAAACACCCTTACCATGGTAATACTATCTAGAGGACATTGAAACACCCTTACCATGGTAATACTATCTACAGGACACTGAAACAACCTTACCATGGTATACTGTCTACAGGACACTGAAACAACCTTACCATGGTAATACTGTCTATAGGACACTGAAACATCATTACCATGGTAATACTGTCTACAGGATACTGAAACAACCTTACCATGGTAATACTGTCTATAGGACACTGAAACATCATTACCATGGTAATACTGTCTACAGGACACTGAAACATCATTACCATTTACCATACTATCTACAGGACACTGAAACACCCTTACCATGGTAATACTGTCTACAGGTTTGACTTTAACATGTAAAACACAGGACTTACATCTACAATATCATCATCAAACAGCAGCCAAAACCCATGGCTCTTTACTATACTGATGTAATGGCCCCTGTTTGGTCCAGATCCACAATGCACCACAACTGCTACTAGGTCATACAAACGCTCTGGATTGAAGGCATCATCAGACTGCAAGTTTAAAAAAAAAAGCACTTGTAATCAAACTTTATTATAAGTACACCTCTTTCTAGTGCACCTGCGATATGGAGAGTGATCCACATTTAAGTTAATTATTGGCTTTAACTCTTCAAGGGCTGGAGGAAGAAACACGGACGTTTTCTGGAGTGCGGGAGTAAAAACGCGGGTCCTTGTCAGAAAGGGGTCTAGGTGTAAAATGGAATGAAAAACAGTGTTTCCATGTACTTCCGTATACGTAATATGTATCAAAGTGTAGCTAAATGAATGAAAATTTCATAAATGCAGAGTTTTTTTAGGAAAAAAGAAGTAATGTGATGTTTTTAGACACTGATTGTGGCCAGCTCACCATCGGCTAGATCTAGATTCGCGCTTCTTACCCCTACTTACCATCTAAGATGTGTAGATCTACTTATCGATCTCGTATTGTGACTCCGTATGGCATTTTCGCTTACTGAATGTATGAAATAACCTCCTAACTACTCCTAACTACTTCTCCAGTCGTCTAAATATGTCTAAATCTACTTAGAAAACATTCAAGAGCAGCGGGGTGGCCATAGGCTATGTCCATACCCCTATCTACATCGTAAAAAATTGAAAAATTTCCATACTTCGCGTCCTTGTTCTCGCTCGGCATCGCTCGTAACTAGGCACGCATTCGCCATTTTGAAAGTGTCACCGGAATCGCGGACGAAATATGTACAATCTAAATGTTACACCGGTTGTTTTAAATGAAACAAATCGTCAGTATACTGCCCATTCCCGCACGCATCGGGAAAACCGGAAGCGTCAGTATAGTGACCTACGCCTGGGAAGAGTTAATAACACCAGCATTCTGATGCTGGTATTAGTATTATACCAAATACAATTATTCAAAATCAAATTCATTGTCTGATTAGTTTTGGTTCCTGTAAAAATATATAGCATAATAATAACTCCACTAAAAAAAAAAAAAAAAGGTACCAGTAGGACAGAGGTGTATGGTTCAAGTATAGTACAAGTATATCTCTAAAAACAACAAAGAACCCACAGGCAAACATACGGGAAATCACAACAGAACTGAAGCACCTTACATTGTCACCAGCCGTGGCCCTACAATGGGTACCATCCCACTGTGGAATAGCTGGCAGAGAAATAGCTAACAGCCTATCCAAAGCTGGCAGCAATCAAAATCAAACAAATCATCCAGTAAACTACCAAGAGGCGAAAACCATAATCAGTGCAGATCTGAATGGAAAAAGAAACTGAAATGCAACAATGAACCAGATCCAATACACCAACTACAAAGACATCAGCAAACCATCCTCTTTCACCTAAGGACAGGCCACTGCAGACTACTGAGCCACCTACACTGACTAAAAATGTCTCACACAGATGAGTGTCCATGTGGCAGTGGAGTCCAGACTCTAGAACATATCCTACAAGAATGCCCAAACCGTGCAGACCTGAGACATGAGACATGGCCAGAGGATACAAGCTTGGGGCAAAAGCTTTGGGGCTCCTATCAGGATCTAGACAGGACTGTGGGCTTTGCCATGTCGACAGGGATCAGAATCTGATGTGACCAACAACCTCAAATGCAGAAGAAGTACAAGTATACAAATTATATAAAAAACACATCTAAAAATCTAAAATAAGACTATTACATTCATGAATATAATCAGCTTCATGGGCAGCAACTAACATTTTTTTTTAAATCCTATCACATCACACTCTCACATTCATTAAGATAATTTCTAAGCAAAATCCTACCTGCTTATGCATTTTGCATGGTAGGGAAGAGGATTCAGAGTCACACAGCAGAGCATGCAAAGTTTTTTGTTTTTTTTGGGGGGTACAGATCAAGCTTGGGTTTCAGGGAAAACAACTGTTTAAGCATAGGCTATATTTATGGTTAGATAGTTCATTCATTCATTCATTTGCATGTCCCCTGTGGAACTTTGCCTCCAAAACAGCACTCCTGTAGGCCTCTCAGTTGTGAGCAAGATGGCCTGCTGCTGATACATCCATTTGCAGATCATCAACGACGTCTTGCAGCCATCTTTGCCTTGGGCTTCCTCTCTTTCTTTTTACTGTTATGTACCCTTCCGAGATGGTCTTCTCTAGATTATCATGACGTTTAATGTGTCCAAAATATTTAAGTTTTCTTTGTTTAATCCTCTTTACTAGCCAGCCTTCTTCAACATTAAGTTCTTGTAGTACAGATATATTTGTTATTTTTTGTGTCCATGATATTTGAAGAACGCTTCTGTAGCATTTACATTCGAAGGCATTTATGCGTTTCTCAGCTGTTTTGTTAAGTGTCCAGGTCTCACAGGCATATGTTGCGATGGGAAAGATGTATGCCCTTAAAAATCTTATTTTTGTAGTTCTGTCTGCTCCTCTCCACAGATTCTTTAGCTGTTTCACTTTCTGAAGAGCGATAGATGTCCTCCTTTTAATTTCCCTCATTGCATCTCCACTATTAGTTAGTAGTGATCCAAGATATTCAAAACTCTCCACTTCTTCCAGTTTTTCCTCACTGATACTTATTTCAGATTAGATAGTGGCCACAAGTAATATTAAGCATTCTGTGACAGAATTCTGTGAATTAACTTGGCTCTGTTAAAAATGATTCTGTTTGAGGGGACGAATTGTGAGTTGTCTATGCTGACTGAAATAGAAGGAATATGACAGAAAGTGAACAGAAATAGGATTGTCAATCCTCCCTTTTTCTTCTTCTTTTTATTTTTTAGTAAAAACTGAACCACACACTTCTGTCTACCTTCAATGTAAAAATATAGCACATTCTGTTAAAGTTCTCCACCACAGTCAGTTCTTCTACTACTTGTCTTACATATTATTCTCAACTGTCCAATCTTCCTCTCTTTTTGTAGGATATATCTATGACATAAGTAAAATAACTGAGTGTGGAGCATATCTGGCTCCCTCATTCTGGCCATCTTTCCTTGTATGGGTTACAAATTAATTTTAGTCAATAGATCATTGCTCTTATAGTTTTTGATCATTTGATCTTTAACCTTAATTAAACCTGTGCAAATAAGCAATTTCTGTCAAGTACTTAAATGAAAGGAAGATGGAATTATATAAATGAGTGGCTTGAAGATAGATAGCTTGGATTTCTAGAATAATTCATAGGTAAACAACAGAAGAGGCTTTATATTATAAAGGTAAAAAAGAGTCATTCTAAATATTTTAAACTCTTCCTAGTACAATAGAGGACTACAAAGAAAGCTGGAGGACTACAAATAAGGCTGGAAGACTACAAAGAAGGCTAGAGGACTACAAAGAAGGCTGGAGGACTACAGATAAGGCTGGAGGACTACACAGAAGGCTGGAGGACTACAGATAAGGCTGGAGGACTACAAAGAAGGCTGGAGGACTACAAAGAAGGCTCGAGGACTACAAAGAAGGCTGGAGGACTACAAAGAAGGCTGGAGGACAACAAAGAAAGCTGGAATCAGCTGAAATGTGGTTCTTAAGAAGAATGCGGAAGGTACCATGGACAGCGAGAAAATCAAACAAGGAGGTTCTGAAAGAGGAAAAAGAAACAAGGAAAATTATAATGAAGATCAGAAAATGACAGTGAGGCATGTCTGGAGGTGAGGCGGGCCAGAGCGCCTAATGGCAACAGGGAAGATCTAAGGTAGAAGAGAAAGAGGTAGACAGAGAGAGAAAAGACATCTGATGGTTTGGCATTCTGGTATGGGAAACGTTTAGCGACAAGCCTGTTGAGATGCACTGGGGATCGAGAGTTATGGAAGCACAGGATATCCTATATCTGTTGGCAGGGATCTTGAAAGAGAGAGACAGTTGGAAGAAGTGGATAAGCGTCATGGTCCAGACAGGAACAAATTACTGATATGACAAAAAACTTGGGAGAAAGATCAAGCTTTATCAATGCACAGTATGGACTAAACTAAGAGTTTAAGAGTTGATAACATACGGATTCAAATGGAGGAAAATTAACAGTAAAGATACAAAGCTAATGGCAACTAGTTCTGCTGAGAGTATATGATGTCAAAATGATATACATGATGATCTTGTTCACAAATGCCAAGTTTACCGTGTTAAAAAGGCGAAGCTCAAGAGGAAAGACAACTCTGTATGAGACTTTAATGTATCTGTTGAGATGCTCCATATACTTGAAACGTTTCAAGTGGAGGGCTAGGATCTGGGGCAATTTCTTCACTCGCATTCTGAAATATAAAAACAGTACATTTAAAGGACACCTTCATATGAACATACTTAAAAAAATGAATAGAAAAAAAAAAAAACCCACACAAACTCATCATCATCAGGTGCTGTGCTGTCCTATTGGGTATGAACAAACTTTATTTCCAAAGGGTGAAGAAATGGGTATGCAAGCATATATGACATTTTGATAAAGATTCCTATATCATGCCATAGGGGATATGGCATTAGTGTCTATATTTTCCTTGACCTGTCCACACACATGGCCAGCATGATGCTTGACTGCCTTACCTTCCCCACCTCCACAAGGTGCAAGGCATCCATTTCTACAGCTCGGTGACTGGAAAATCCCTGATCAGATTCAAATCACTAACCTTCACCGTGAGAGTCATGTGTGAGATTGCTTCTCCATAAATCTTAATTTTTGGCCTGCCTCATCTTGCAGTCACCTCCATAGTTCCTGCCTCAATGGCAGACTTGTGAACAAAACTCAGGACCATAAACTCAGAGACTGTCAAAAATATACAAGAATTGACAACCAGACCTGGCCTGATTGTTTCAAAATCATCTGGCCTCCAGTAGAAGATAAAAACACAATATCAGCACAGCAGTCATACTCCTACTACTATGAATACTGCTGGAGATGCTATGATTTAAGCTCCATGTTTACTTATGGACTACACTTCTCTTTATTTTTAAATGAATTTGAGTCTAAAGCTTTTATAAACTTTTCATTAAATCTATGACAAACAGAATCCATAAGCCTGTACAACCAGCACGGTTTGAATGACTTCTGTCCTTCAAAATGTCACCACCAGTTCAGCCGTTTTAAATATAACTCTCTAGTGCATGAGAACAGAAAATGTAACATTACCGTTTCTGTGCTTCCTGTTTGCTGCAACACACCTCACAGTAGTACTTGTGCTCCGAGCACAAAGTTTCTGTGTTGCTGAAGCCACGAAGACAGTGTGTTATGGACGTGTTCTGCTCAACATCCACACTAAGATCTAGAAAATCTTCATCTTTACTGCTCACCTGAAAAGTTATTCAACTGTTATACATATGGGCTTCTGACACTACAAATTTACATGAACTGAGAGAAAATTAATTATGTCACTCTGTAAGAACAGTGAAGAGCAAAACCTTTGTCAAAAAATAAAACAACTAAAGAAGATGTAGAGGGGAACAGACAGAATTACAAAAATAAGATTTTTAAGGGCATGTATCTTTCCCATCGCAACATATGCCTGTGAGACCTGGATGCTTAATAAAACAGCTGAGAAACACATAAATGCCTTTGAATGTAAATGCTATAGAAGAGTCCTTCAAATATCATGGACACAAGAAAGAACAAGTATATCCATACTGCAAGAACTTAACACTGAAGAAGGCTGGCTAGTAAAGAGGATTAAAGAGATAAAACTTAAATATTTTGGACACATTAAATGTCATGATAATCTAGAGAAGAGAGGCTTAGAAGGGCACATAATGGGAAAAAAGAAAGAGAGGAAGACCAAGGTGAAGATGACTGCATGACATTGTTGATGATCTGCAAATGGATGCATCATCAGGGTGTCTTGCTTACAACTGAGAGGCCTACAGGAGAGCTGTTAGGGGGGTAAAGTTCCGCAAGCGACATGGCAATTGACTGACTGGCTAGGAGAAAACAAACGCTGCATGTACTAACTGCTGATAGTACAAATTTATATATAATGAGAGAAAACATAAATGCTATTTGTGCTCACTGCTACTACTTCAAATTTACATACACTGACAGAAAACATAAATATTACATGTACTAACTGCAGGTACATACAAATCTAAATGAACCAACCAGGGAAAAGCCTAAAATCTAAACATACTAACTTGCACAAGAGTAACAGAAATAATACAAATAGCACTGGAACAGGTGGCCTTGTTGGCTGAATGGTTAGGAGCACAGTCTACTAATCTGGTAGTGCCAGGTTCAAGTCCCTGCAGTGGGGTTTTTTTCTGCCATCACCACACCAAAAAGGCCCCCAGGGTCCACCCAGCCTCTAAAAATGAGTGCCAGAGAGATCTGAGATGGTAAATCGGTTAGGTGTGATATGGACCACATCACACTTTCATGTGCCGAAGGTATTGCAAATATGGGCCTAACACCGTATCTTCATTATGCTTCAATAGCATGGAAAGAGACATTCTATCTTCACCACTGGAACGTGTGTTCATTCGAAAAGTACATGAGTCTAAAGCCTCAACTTAAAGTTTAATGACTATTTTGCTCCATCAAATAAAATTAAACTACAAGAATGCTGGAACTTTTCTAACCATCTTCTGGGCAAGAAGACAGATCACTACTGTGGCCCCAAGTTGGAACTACATTACAAAACATCAGCATAAAACCCACAACCATGAAACTTATTTAGCTCCTAACCTACTGAACAACACCCATGGCTTGTGAACATTTTTTATAATAAAAAAAAAAAAAAAATCGTGGTGCCAGGCTTTGAAAATTTGATTCACATTTTGTTTCATTAAAAAAATGGTGTAATGTTTAGATTGTAAACATTTAGTGTGCATGGCCTATGACCTTTTCCATCATGGCTGAAGAGTGCCTAGTAAGAGCGATGTCGAGCATGAAAAACAAAGAGAAACATCGAGAAATTTCAATTTTTGGTGATGTAGATAGGGGTATGGACATGGCCTGTGACCAGACCACTGTTCTTGAATGTATCCCAAGTAGATCTTGACATATAAGATGACTGGAGAAGTAGTTAGAAGGTTATTTCAGACATTATTTTGGCGATAATGCAACACAGAATCATAATACGACATAGACAGGTAGATCTAGGCATCTCAGATGGTATGTAGTGTACCTCTAGACCTATCCGATGGTAAGATGGACACAATCATTGTCTAAAAACATCACATTACTTCAGTTTTCCTAAAAAACTCTGCATTTATGAAATCTTCATACATATTTAGTTATTCTGAAACATAATAAGTACACTTTTCACAAGGAAAAAAACTGTGTTTCATTTACTTTTACTAATATGCCCCTATACATATCAAGACCTGCACTTTTACTCCGACACCCAACTGAACGTTCGCATTTCTTCCTGAGGCAAGGAAAGAGTTAAAATTACAAACTCTCAACTATGGAATAAAACATATGACTAGCTCCAGTTGAAAAAAAAAAACAAACGGCACTAAGATGGGCACCACAAGGGGAACAGAAGTAAAGGTAGACCAAAGGAAACACAGAGAAGAACAATAGAAAGGATGTTAAGCAATAGAGGGCTCACCTGAGCAAGAGCAGAAAAAAAAAGCAAAGGACAGGTGTTTGTGGAAGGCCCTTACAGAAGCCCCATGTGCCTTGGGCACTTAAGGTTCAGAGAGAGAGAGAGAGGGAGAGAGAGAGAGAGAATGAATGAATGAATGAATGATCTTTTTTTTTAAAGGGTAAAGAATTGAGCACGCAGGCCTGTCTTACATTCTGCCCTTCATCACTCCATCTTTCATTCTTCCCACACATTCAATTTAATACAAGTATACAAATTACATTAGGGAAAAAAACATATAAAAAAAAGTGTAAGATTAAACTATTACACTCAAAGTAAAAGAGAAGAAGTGATTAACCTAATAAAATGGCTCTCGCACACATATACACGCACACACACACAGACATGTCCATAAACAAAAATACATTTTCAGTACAGATCTTCTAACATATGTTTTTTAACAAACACTAAAATAATTTCTAACAATATCTAACAAGTTATTTTTCAAACTATGTCATTTTAGTATTTGATGGCTGGCGAGTCATGGGTTGAGTGAGTGCTGGTTATTCTATAGAGGCATATAGTTACAAGCAAGTAAATAATGAAAAAGGTTTGAGTTAAAGGATGAAGTATTACTATGGGATTTAAATGATAGGGGAGGGTGTTCCACAGCTGTACTGCAGAGTATGCAAGGCTTTTCTTGTACATATCAAGCCTGGGTTTAGGAAGAAGATAGTTTTTTAAACGCTGGTTATGTTTAGTGTTATGTGTAAACAGTGACCATAGAGTAAGGCGGAGCACTGTGCGACAGAATTCTGTGAACAAACTTAACTTTGTTAAAAAATGACTATATCTGAGGGGTAGAATTCTGAGTTTTTTTGTGCTGATCTGCAGTCTGTACTGGGTGTTTGTCAACAAATCAGATTTAAATAAATCTGAGAGAGGTAAAACAGTATTTCGTTCTGTGTGATTTACCGAATACTAACGTGCCAATATGGCACTAGAAAAGATGTATCTGTTGTGGTTAAAGGTCCAGGAGAACAACTATGAATAAAAGTTAATTTCTCTCTCTCTCTCTCTCTCTCTCTCAGGATCAGATTAAACAGATTGATTTGAGAGACTACGATTTGTGTTCTATCATACACTCAGAGAACAATACACCCAGGCACACTCCTTCTTCCACTGGACAACAATAGAACATCTGGATTCCATAATTCAAGCTTTCAACGCAACAGTAACTCAAACGTAGGAACAGTCAAGAGTGTAGTTCAAATTCAATAGACAGCAAAAAAACAGTCAAGAGTGTAGTTCAAATTCAATAGACAGTAAATTTATTGATGCGGAAGATGTGGATGATGGATATGACGATGGTTGGAAAAACTGCTGTCATTCAGCAATGGCAAAAAGTGAAACATGAAAAACTTCCCTGGCACGCAGTTGTGCCATAAGGAAGAAACATTCTACCAGCAAGCAGTTACAAAAAAAAACCAAAAAAACGCAGTACTTACTAATGTCTGGAATGAATAACAACTTCCAGAATAACACTTCATCTTCCAGAATAATAAAACACAAACAGTAAGCTCTGGTCCTAGCAAGAACACTACAACATAATTCTTATCATACTATTACAAAGAAAACCTTGTCCTAAAAAAGGACAACACAAATGCTACTACACTCAACTAGGACATGACTGAATTCACTATAAAACTACTACTGACTTGCCTCTGTCACACGATCCTCATACTCCAAATACAATCATCATAATAATTCTCAAATAAGCTCTGAGTTCTTTTATAAAACCCACATTTACTTCACCAACCTTCCAGAACTTTCACTCCATGCAATTCACATTCACACAGAAAAAAATAACTGTTCTGAGCTTCACCAAAACACGAGATTCATAACTCCATGAAGTTGACAAGTTGTAAACAACATAACCTTGAACTTTTGTTCCTTAAACAAACAATTAAAACTCTAAAACTAAATTTAGACTATTAAGTCAACACAGACATTCCAGTCGGTGACACTTGAGAAACTTTCCTTAACAAAACTCATAAAATATCCTGAGAAATTCCGCTACCTGCTTAAAATTACTAGAGCCAAGAAACTTTTCTCTCAGAATCCCGTGCAAAATAACATTGAGTGATTACAATTTTGTCTGCCGTTACAGACACGGACAGGATAAATCACGTGCTGAACTATGTGAACTATAGAAGGAAAACAGTGCATTTAGTTGAGATCTAAGGGACTTAAACATACATGACTCTACAATAATGTTTAATATTTCCGATCAGCAAAACAAATCGATCTTAAATGATCTCATCTAAACAGCATGGTAAATACTGTTACATGGGGGGGGGGAGAGAGAGAGTGTTTAAATCATGAGCCATAACTGCTGATATAAACAAAACAAACTGTGACAGACTTACTGTTTCACAGTTGAGGCACCTTGTCTCGTTGGTAAGCGTACCCTGAAAAATCTCATGCACCCATGTGGGATCAGGCTTGGCATTGGCATTTCCCTCTGTTGGTTTCTGAGCACCCTTCTTCTCAGCTGAAGGGTTAACATGTAATTCAAACATTAATCACTTAAAAAACAAGAAATTCCATATAGTTACAAGAGAAGAATGGAATATTTCTGCTTTATGTGTCCAAAATCTGCTTCAGTCTTGTGTTAAATTATTACAATCATCAATTTTATAAATTTATTACATAGATCAGGGATTCCAGAATCAAATGACTATCAAGAACTATTAACAGAAAAAAAAAAGCTTTGAGCCTGGCATTACATAATGCTTTTTTTTTTTTTAAAATATTCTGAAGCCAAGAAAGAATGTCATAGATCATAAAGAATAAAATTTTTTTGTCAAATCTGGCACACAGATTCTGTGCACGAAACCACAAATCAAAACAATAATAGGGTATAAGATTTTTATGAATAATTAATTAATGATGAACTCTTCCCATGCCATTCGTCTCTTAGACGACGGTTACGGTTTCTCACGTGGTGCCTTTAGTCACCCTGGCAACGTTTGGTTTGTTACATTAAAAACCCAGTGTAACGTTTAGATTGTAAACATTTAGTGTGCATGCCCCGTGACCGTTTTCAAAATGGCCAAAGAGTGCTTAGTTACAAGGAAGAAAATTGAAGTTTTCTGCAAGAAATTTCAATTTTTGGTGATGCAGATAGGGGTATGGACATGCCCTGTGACCAGACCACTGTTCTTGAATGTATCCCAAGTAGATCTAGACATATTAGACGATTGGAGAATTAGTTAGAAGGTTATTTCAGACATTATTCTACCAATAATGCAACACTGAATCACAATACGACATCAACAGGTAGATCTACGCATCTCAGATAATATGTACTGTACCTCTAGACAAGTAAGTTGGGCACAATCATTGTCTAAAAACATCACATTACTTCTTTTTTGCCTAAAAAACTCTGCATTTATGAAATCTTCATACATTATAATCTGAAACATAATAAGTACACGGAAGTACGTGGAAATACTGCGTTTCATTCAATTTTACAACTATTCCCCCCATACATATCAGGACCTATGCTTTTAATCTGGCACCCGAATGAACGTCCACGTTTCTTCCTGAGGCACAAAAGGAGTTAAAGATAATTTTCTGAGTGAGAAAAAAAGACAATTATTTTTTTCTTAAACACAACAGAGCAGCACGTTTCAACAACATAACACATAACCTGGGCAACATAACAGATAAAAATTCTAGGATATGCCTAGATGGGACCCAGATTTTACTTCTGACAACCTGCACTGGAAACATACTGAATTAACCTCACTACACTTATAACTGACTTCTCATTTTATTTTTTTTTTTTGCCACAAATAACTCAAGTAGTTATTTTTAAAAGTATAATGTCTAATAACATTAAAGTATACTGTAATAATGTCTAATAACAGATTATACATTCTCACAACCGAGAGGCCTACAGGAGTGCTGTTAAGGAGGCAAAGTTCCGAAAGGGACATGCAAATGAATGAATGACTGAATGACACTTTTTTTTTCTCTACAAACATATGTACATAAACCATTCAGCCGATCACTCAATGAGTGACATATGACCATCATCTCTTAAAAACATTTAAACATTCGAAAGGACATCCAATATCCACTTTAAATATATAAAAGGATGCCTCACCTGTCAATAAATCGGCCACAGTGTTGAGCAAATAATTAAGAAATTCATGGGCATCTTGTTGCATGTAGTTATCAAAAGACTCTGCACAAGGAGAAGTAACATCAGGTGAGAAGTAACATCAGGTGAGAAGTAACATCAGGTGAGAAGTAACATCAGGTGAGGAAAAAAAAAATCTATCACTCAAATATTCCTTTACATTGCATTTCATGCAACATTTCAAACTAGCAACATCAGCAGCAAATCCAGACTTGAAACATCAGCAGCACTTTCAGACTTGCAACATCAGCAGCAATTCCAAACTTTCAGCATCCGTGATTCTTTCTGCTGTAATTGTTGATGATTAAAATGCAATTCTTTCATCGGTCTCCTAACATAGAAATAACTTCAAGACAAAAATATAGTCAACCTCTCAGACAATTACTGTTCAACACAAGCAGGATAAATGCATTTGAAAAAAAAAAAAAACTAAATTTTCATGTTTATAGAAAGAAAAAAAAAAAAAATGAAGTCACTTATATCCAACACTCCTTGACAAAAGGCATAAAGCTGGATGAAAGATGGACTACTAAGTCTTTCCTATATCCAAGGAGGCTGCACCACCATGTATGGAACATAATAATTCCTATCCTGCATGCAAAGTTGCAGCATCACAGACAGCATTACAAAGAACATAAAGCGGATTCAGATAGGGTCTTGGCCAGCTCTGATTGGCAGGCTGTTGACAACAGTACCACCTCACGCATAAACATTTCAGTGGATTCTTACACTGCTTTGGTACCTACCATTTTCCTTTCGCAACCGGGTAATGAATTTCTTTGGTGCTAGGGTGCCGACTTTCTTCTTCTGCGTGGCCACACTGTAGAAGAGATCTGCAAGGCACGTGAGCAGTGTCTCTTTCTTCTGATTCTTGACCTGCTGCTTGTACTGTAGGACTTTTTCTCGAAATGGTCGGCAGAAATACAGCGCCTGCAGCACTGAGTTACAGTAACAGGTATTCCCAAACTAGAGAAATAATTAAAAAAAAAGAACACATGTGATAAATGCTGGTTTTTACTGAAAGAAAAGATAAGTAAGCTTAGCACATTTACAGACTTTTACAAATGTCAATAAATATACCATTGCTAAACCACAAACTGCAAAAAAAAAAAAAAAAAAGACACATACAGTAAGAACTAACTATGCCAGCAGAACTCTATTCTGCATTCCTTACAAATGTTCATCTACTTTGTTACAAAAGAAACAAAATGTGTATGTTGACAACTGGCTATTTATTACTGTTATTGTATAAGGTCATTGAAGTGATGAAGTTGTAAAGGTTAAAAATTAGTAGTAACTGCTGCTTCATCACAAACTATCAATTTTGACCCATCTTGCAATTTTATTACATTAATTTAGAACAAGGTTTATGATTTATGGGGACTAGCTTCAATCACTTTGAGACTTTTTTTTATCCTGAGAAAATGAGGTCTCATCTGACAGACCTCTATTTAAAAAAATAATAAAGAATTATCATTTATTCTTCTTTTAAAGATGATGCATATTGTCCTTTTAATGCAACAGAGGGTCAAACATTCATGAACTACTGCTTGAGGAGGATTTTAAACATTAAATGGCAGGACAAGATCAGGAACAAGGAGGTCTGGGAAAGGGCAGGACAAGAACCTATGAACCTACAAATCATGTCTAGGAAATGGAGGTGGATTGGCCACACTCTGAGAAAACCCGATACCAGCATAGCAAGACAGGCACTGACATGGAATCCTCAAGGAAATAGAAAACAAGGAAAACCTATACTTACTTGGAGAAGAGACACTATGACAGTGCTCAGAGACAAGGGATATACATGGAAGGAAGCAGAGAATAATTCCAGGAACAGGGATGACTGGAGAGCCTTTATTCATGGATAAGGGAGTGAAAGACGATGATGATGATGCATACTGTCTTTTCAAAAGTCTGTCAAAAGAGTTTTTCCACTAGCCTAGGCCAGAAATCTCTTGTTAATTTTCAGACTTCATTAACCAGCAGGATTTGACAAAAGTTCTTCCAGAGAATGAGAATGAACAGACTATTTTCAAAGGGTTGAGAACTGGGCACGCAGGCCCATCTAACACTCTGCCCTTCATCATACAGCTTTCACTCAGTCACAGACAAACATTCATACAAATTGAACATAATAAGCATGAAGAACAAAAAAATGAATAAATAAAAAGAAAAAAAAAACAGAGGTACCAACCCAAAAAAAAAAAACATAAATAGAAGAAAATAGGATGTAAAAAGAGGTACATAAGAACCTAGGTTACAACATTTTTTAAAAATTATTGTAATAAATGCTAGGTTTTAAAATTATCTACTCTAATTTTATCTGAAGATCTATCATCCCCTCACATATGAATATTTGGCTATAATCAATGGGTTTTTTTTCTAACTCAGCAACTTGTTTCCAAAACTGGCAAATGATGGCACATGTTAATCATAAGGTTGGTTATGCAAAAAGAGGTACCATTTGCAAACTTATATTTCTGTATGTAATTAGTTCTTTAAAGGATTTGTTTCTTGTTAACAATTACGGTTTTTCAGAACAGAGTATCTGACCAACAAAAAAAAAGAAAGAAAGAAAGAAGAAAGAAAGAAAATAAATCCTACTTTAACAAACTGTAATGTTTAACTCTTGCCGTGACCCAGGAAGAAACACGGACATTCAGTTGGGTGCCGGATTAAAAGCGTGGGTCTTGATATGTATAGGGGTATATAGTAAAATGTGAATGAAACAGTTTTTTCGTGTGAAAATGTACTTATTATGTTTCAAAATAACTAAATATTTATGAAGATTTCATAAATGCCGAGTTTTTTAGGAAAAAAGAAGTAATGTGATGTTTTTAGACAATGACTGTGCCCAGCTCACCATCGGATAGGTCTAGAGGTAAACTACCACCTGAGATGGGTAGATCTATCTGTTGATGTCATATTGAGATTCTGTGTTGCTTTATCGCTAAAATAATGTCTGAAATAACCTTCTAAATACTTCTCCAGTCGTCTAATATGTTTAAATCTACTTGGGATACATTCAAGAATTCACCAAAAACTGAAATTTCTACAGAAAACGTCAATTTTCTCCCTCGTAACTAAGCACTCTTTGGCCATGGTGAAAAAGGTTACAGGGCATGCGCACTAAATGTTTACAATCTAAATATTACACTGGATTTTTAATGAAACAAATCAAATGTCACTACAGCGACTAAAGACACCACGTGAGAAACCGGAAGCATCGTCTAAGCAACGAAAGGCCCGGGAAGAATTAAAGTGTCAAACATATAAACTCACATTGACCAAGCCGAAATAATGCTCATTGGTTGGAAACTGTTCCGAACCAATTTCCTTCTCCAACTGGGAAGCATTCTGCCCCTGTTAAAAACAAAAATAAAATAGGAAGATATGCATTTTACATGTTATTTCTTTTAAAAATAAAACTATAAAACCTCTATGCTGTTAACAGTTAATGGCTGTCAACATGTTACAAACTTTGCAGTAGATAACTAATCATACGGGCATATCAAATATCCATATAACCAGGCTGATCAGATTAGAGACTACATTTATGTTCATCTATCCAGTCACGTCCTTGGGTGGTGACTGAGACAGCAATCACTGTCCAGTATGCTTCTGAAGCACCTTGCATGGTAGCAACAAATTCTCTCCACTTACATTTACTTTTCATGTACTGCATGCTGTTAAGATAGTGCTAGTTAAGCCATGTCCATCAAACAAAAGATGGCCACATCCCTAAAAATATTCTTTTAGGATAAACAGTGTGTGGCAAAATAGATGTTTCCTGGTGTGGTCCATTGAAGCGTGTAAGCAGGACGTGAAAATACTGGACAAAGAACCATAATCCTAGAGGATTGTTCTATAAATATTTGAAGTGGGATTATATCAACTCAGGTATATTAGAAAACTCCTCCGACATTGGAAAAAGAGCAGGAAGGAAAAAAAAGCAAAATGAATATGAAATTCTTGCCTCAAGGATACATCACTTCACTGTCTTAAATGAACAATCAGGCTTTTAATAAATATTGCTAGCCAGGGCTAATGACTGCTAACACACTTTTTAAACAACATCCAAGAAAACTTTACACATGGATGGGAAAACCAAGAATCAAATAGATTATATTTTAATGCAAAGAAGGTGGAGATCAAGTATAACATCAGCAAAAACTTTACCAGGTGCTGATTGTGACACGGACCATGAGTTATTAATAGCAGACATGAAGATAAAGATAAAAAAGACAGTTACTGGATCAAGACCACTCCACTTTGATCTTACAAAAATACAAGAACAATATGGCTGTACAGGAGGAGATGACACTAGATGATTTGGCTACACTGTCCAGAGATATCTTAATAACAACTAAAGACATGGTTTCAGTAAAGAATACACAAAAGAATGGATGGATTACAGCAGGCACACTAGAACTGATAAAACAACATAGAGAAATGAAGACAAAATGGAAAGTGACAAATAACAACAATGAGGAATATAAATCTTTAACAAAAGAAGGATGAAAAAACATAAGAAAAGACAAAAAACAATACATACAAGATTGTTGTGAAAGAACAGAAGGACATCAGAAGCGTGGAAGAGATAGTGAAATGTTGAAAGAAATGAAGATGCTGACAAGAAACATCATACCTAAGCTAAATGTAATTTGTGATGAGATGGGGAATACCTTGACTGAGACAGAGGAAATTCTAGAAAGATGGAAGGAATACTGCAGAGGAATGTATGAAACAACCAACTGTGAAAGCAGAAATCAACAGTGTGAATTATTATTGGAGGAGAAAGAACTCAAACTGACAACAGAAGAGGTTTTATGGGCAATAAAGAATCTGAAAAATGGTAAATCACTAGGATGTGATGAGATAACAGCTGAATTTATTAAAGCAGGAGGAAAGGAATGTGCAACAATCTTTCATGCACTATGTAAAAAAGATGTGGCATTCTGGTATTTGGCCAAAAGAATGGAAAAGAACTGTATTCATACCACTGCCAAAAAAGGGTAACCTGAAATTATGCACAAACTACAGAACTGTTGCCCTGATGAGTCATGCCAGTAAAATTCTGTTAAAAATCATAACGGGTAGACTTTGTAAGAAAACAGAAGAAGTCAATATGGTCCAAGCTGGTTTCAGGCAAGGAAGAGGATCAAGAGATCATATATTCAATATAAGATTAATAATAGAGAAATGAAGAGAGTGTAATGAGAATCTATATTTATCCTTTATAGACTACTCAAAGGCATTTGATTGTGTACAACACCAGAACTTTGGAAATAATGGAAAAAATGGGATTTCCAACACATTTCATACAATTAACATCACTGTTGTATCTAGATCAACAAGCAGCAGTAAGAATAAATGGTGAAACAACAACTTGGTTTGACATAAAACAAGGGGTCCATATTGTCGCCCTACTTATTTAACTTGCATACTGAAAATATAACCAGGAATATTAGAGAAGATGTAGACAAAGAATATTACAATGCCATAACAATTGGAGGTTATGAAATACCAGAGATTAGACAAGCTGATGATACAGTATTACTATTCACAACACAAAAAGGAATGGAAAAACTAATTATGTTAGTCCGTAAGAAAAGTGAAGAGCAAAACCTCCATCTTAATGCAAAGAAAACTAAATTAATGACAATTGACAAAACAAATAAGGCAGATGAAATATGTATCAATGAGGAAAAACTGGAAGAAGTGGAGAGTTTTGAATATCTTGGATCACTACTAACTAATAATGGAGATACAATGAGGGAAATTAAAAGGAGGACATCTATCACTCTTCAGAAGTAAAAAACTAAAGAATCTGTGGAGAGGAGCAGAGAGAACTACAAAAATAAGGTTTTTAAGGGCATGCATCTTTCCTATCGCAACATATGCCTGTGAGGCAGGCAAAACAACAGGCTTAACAAAACAGCTGAGAAACACATAAATGCCTTTGAATGTAAATGCTACAGAAAAGTTCTTAAAATATCATGGACACAAAAAAGAACAAATATATCCATACTACAAGAACTTAATATTGAAGAAGGCTGGCTAGTAAAGAGGATTAAATAGAGAAAACTTTTGGACACATTAAACATCATGATAATTTAGAGAAGACAGTCTTGGAAGGGTACATAATGGGAAAAAGAAAGAAGGAAGACCAAAGTGAAGATGGCTGCAAGACATCATTGATGATCTGCAAATAGATGCATCAGCAGCAGGTCATCTTGCTAACAACTGAGAGGCCTACAGGAGTGCTGTTAGGGAGGCAAAGTTCTGCAAGGGACATGCAAATGAATGAATAAGCCAGGGCTGCTCTTTTACAGTCAATATCAACTGTCAATCTGGCATTGTGTACAAATGCATAAGATATAAGATTGACGTAGTGACTTGCATAAGACTACATTGTTCTGCCATTGCTAAATTTCGCTAATATTTTAATTAAACATGTTAACAAATTACATATTAAACATACACTTCAAATTTTTAAACAGACGGCACTAAAGTCGTTATATGGATGGGTGCCATCTTTAGTGGTGCTTCTGCTCTCTATACAGACTATTTGTTTATCTGATGTCTTCGTTTGTTAATCAATTTTTTTCGACCAATTCATCAGTTGTGTAACTATCAGCAACATTTTATATGGCGTCAGAAAACAAGGAAAACTGTGCAATAGTCATCTGCTAAGATCTCACCATCTCTCCAACAGCGCAGCAGGCGCTAAAGGTTGGCTTCAAAGCTGTTATTTTTGCGGTGTTTCAAGCCTCCTCTTTCCAAGACAATTATTTCATCCAGGAAGTCCTCCAACGAGAAGCCATATTGTTTTCAATTGATGTATTATGGGAAATTGCATGACGCTAAGATATTCCTGATCTGCCAGGATGCAAATTATAGAAACGAAAGTTTATTGTGTATTAAAATACTATATATACAGTAATTTGCTTTTACGTAAATGTTGTTACAATATTGTAAGCCATCTAATATAATGGTTTACAATACAAAGTAACGAAATGAAAGAATTAAATAATGTTTGCAACTTTTTATATGAATTGAATAACACTCCTGGACAAAAAAATTACGGTGTACTGATATTTATACCCTGTTAAAAATAATTAATGTTCCCTTAGTAAGTGTAACCAGAGACTGGCATCTCCGCACTCCGGGCATTCCCATATGTGCTCCACCCTCCGTTCCAGCACCCACTGAAGTGTGCGCCTGCTGATGAAGCCAGTCAAACACTGACTGTGGGTAACGCGCCAAACCAATTCTTTTGGAAAAAAAAAAAGTCCACTTCCCCTCTTCTCCCTCAATTCGATCATCCTCCTGATGTGATTGTCGTTATTCAACCCTATGTCATCCTCCATATGCAGTCTATTCAAGGTGGCTCTCGTCTCCTTGTCCATTCTTAGGGTGCTCTGAATTGATGTCATGCCTGCCAGCTTATCTGCTTTCTCGCTGTCTTTGACCCCCGCATGATCCGGGAGTATATCCACGTCAAACTGGATAACCGAGAGCCCTCTAGAAGCTGAACCCACTCCCTGCGGAAGAAATGTCTCTCGATTTTCTGTAATATGATTTGGGATCCTGTTACAATTACCCCATGAGAGTCACCCTGCTCCACCAACCAGGAAATTGCTACTGAAGCTGCCTCTACCTCATTCTCATGCTCGAAGTGGTAGTTGCATATGCTCCTGATTTACCCGCAACCGGTTTGCTGTTACAGTAGACAATATAGGCCCATTCACATTTTAGGCCCTGTACCATTGACCCGTCTGTGAAGATCACAAGGTCACGTGGTTTGGAGCAACGCTGAATCTGCTCCTGTGCCTGAGCTTCTGTTTTACCCTGAGCCCAGTTTCAGCAATCACAGCCAAGCTGGATCGGACCTTCATTAGATTCTGCACTTTAGTACATTCCGATTCTGCTCTGGGTTGCAGAGTGCTGACAGCGTCTTGAAAGTCGTAGTATTCCTGGTGCACCCCAGAATTGCTCTAATGGCCTCATTTTGGATTCTTTTAAGCTTGATTATCTGAGTCGTGGATGAAGTCAGAAGGCCGACATCACCAACGCCCGCATCAGCAGGAAGTGTCTGTTGTGGCAGTCCAGCGCCTGCCATGACCTTCACTGCTCAGAGATCTTTCTTTGCTTTCTAGATAACCTTTCCATGTGGTGGTTGAATGATAGTGTCCTGTTGAACACAGTCCCAGAGTATTTAAAAAATTGTTCCCTCTCGATATATTCGCTGTTGCATTGCACTGCCGAAAGGGTGGTCTTCGCAGATCTGTTATCTAATGAGCACCATAGGATTTTGGCCTTGGTAGGGTTTATCACTGCATTGTTGTCCTTACACAAACCCGTAATATGATCAATGTTTTCCTCAATGTGGGCAAACATCCTCTGTTTGCAGTTCCCATGTACATGTGTCAGGATTCTGCTCTCTCTCCTGCAAGCCCTGGGCAATATATCTGTGTCAGCCTGGTGACAAAAGATTTCGCCAAGAGCCGGTAATACAGAAGGTAATATCTGCATATGTGAGTATTCGGCCAGGGCCAGTCTGGTGTGGTTATGATATCCGGGCAGTGTATATGTTGAAGAGCACAGGTGATTGTGGAGAGCCTTGAAGTAGTCTTAACGCAATGATACTAGGCTCCGAGGTCCATGATTCATATCGCAGTGCCACAGTTCTCTTGAGAAGCACTGAGGCCACCCACCGCATGATCTAGGCGTCAATGCCCATTACCGTCATAAGGCGCTGGAGTGTATTGTGTTATAAGCATCCTCCATACCCAGTGTTATCTCTTATTTTCTCCGAAGCCCTTCATAAAATATTTTCTTAGTACATTTAATATAAATAAATTAGGGGATCGATGTGTTTTTGTGTAAGAAAGACATGGTGCATGGTGGCTATGTAATTTAAACATTAATTACTTAAAATACGCATAATGGTACTTTCGTCTTAGAAGACGGGTTTGAAGTAGTTAACAGTAGCAGTGAAATTTGCAGAGCGCAGTCTGACTGAGTATATTCTGTCACGACCGATTCCATCAATAATGGATTCGCATAACCAGAATGAACGAATGATTTCAGATTGAAACAGGCGTGTAACTGGGATGTATATTATCTCCCTTGCTTTTTGGAATTGCTGTAGACTTCATAATGAAAGGATGCTGTACTGGTAAAACAGGCATTGATTGGGTACATGGGACCCAAATAGAAGATCTTGATTTTGCAGATGGCATAACTCTTATCAGTGACAATGTGAAATCAATGTAAGAAAAAACAGATTCCCTGTCTTCCTTGCTAGCAAAATAGGTCTTGAAATTAACAAGGACAAAACAAAAATAATAAAACTTCTCATTAATCAGGAAGGAAAAATATATGTAGAAAAACAGTTGTTGATGAAGTAAACTAATTTGCATACCCTGGCAGCTACACCAGGAGGGAAGTTAGAATTAGAATTGCAAAAGCAGCAATGTCCTTAAAAAATTTTGAGAATGTATGGAATTCAAAAGCTAATAAGCACAAAAACCAAACTAAGATTATTCAATTCAAATATGATATCCACCCTCATTTATGCATGCGAAAGCTGGAAATCAGCTAACGAAATAGACAAGAAATTAGACTCTTTTGAAAACAAATGCATAAGGAAAATACTTGGTATAAAGTGGAACGAATTTAAGAACAACACAGAGACAAGACATATGAGCAAACAACAACCTGTCTCATGGGTGATCAGAAAAAGAAGATGGACATATGTAGCCCATGTGATGAGAAGAAACAATCAGAGAATACCAAAACAAGCTATCAAGTGGAGCATAACAGGCTGAAGAAAAAGAGGCCGACCACGTGAAACTTTAAAGAGGACATTGTTAAGAGAAGCCAGTTTTGTGGGCACAACATCCCTTGATGAAGTTGAAAAACTCCCCGAAAACAGGAAAACTTGGCAGACAACTATGTGAGTCCTGTGTGACGTTTAACGGCACGGGAAGGATGTAAGATGTAAGATAACCAGCTGCGGTGACAACACTGTACTGGTGGATCAAATCCGCTTATGTTTTCTCCAAATCTCTGAGCAGTTATTTCTGTGTGACTCTGCTTGATATATGGTTTCTAACTGCATTTTATAAATCTTTAATGTCGTGGAGTCTAATGGGGCATAATCAACTGTTACTAGTATATCTAATTAGTTCCAAATTTTTTCTTGTTTCGTTTAACCATTTTGTTAGAAGTTCATATTTTTTTTGGTCATAGGTAACAAAAATTAACTCAGCACCGATCCTTTCTTTTATACTAGCCGTGTAGGAAGGTAGGCATAGTAACACGTGAGTTCAGTGTTAGTTAAACTAAAGTTGTAATAACTCCATACTAAGTGAACATAATGTAATTCTACATTTACTAAGATATCATAAATGGCTTCTGTCGTAGTTACAGTATTTTTCATAAGCGCATTGGCATGTTCAAATTTGAGACTGGTTCAAGTCAAGCAGACACCCATTATCGATAGGGTTTTACATCGGAAACCACAATGATCGAAGATGCACGCGATGGGACCTATTCCTGCTCTTAGAAGACATTCTGTTGTGGTATTAAACATGGCCAGTAAGACATGGATTTGTTTTCTTTGGAGGTGGTGCCTGCTGAGAAATCCGTTTAGGTCATGTTTAGAAATTAAAATTTGTAGATGACCACATAGCTCACTCTTCGCCAGTATGTCGATCAAGGTTCTGCCCTGGCTACTTCGGCAGGACAGTACATACGGTGTGGTGGCGGTGAGGGACTCTCAGAGCATGCTTCGCAAGATAGAGAGGGGTTTGCTATGGAATGGGTTTGGCTCTTGGGGAAATATATAGTTACCAAGCTGGCATGAATATATTGCCCAGGGCATGCGGGTGTGAGAGGCAATGAGGTAGCCGATCATGTTGCATATAACGGTACCGCAACAGCTATGATAACAAATGGACAGGATGGATATACTCAAGTTGGTGGCCAAGGAACTGGGACTACTCTGAAGAGGAAAGGGCATGTGTTGTAATATATATCTACAGAGGATGAAGGATAGAGGTATAAGAAGGGGGAGGGAAGGATCTGGTGGCTGGCTAGTAGAATTCCATGTTGCCAGAACCAGCAGCTGACTATTACATTTAGTGTTCATGCTCTTTGGTAGTTACTGAAACAGAGAGAGTGGAGCATGTATGGATGTGCCCTGAATGTGATGATGCTAATTTCTAGATTCTGTCAGATCACAAAAATTTCCAGTCTTTCCCAATGAAATTTTCTTTTTTAAAAATTTTTTTTGGGGCTTGAAAGTTACAAAATATAACATACTTCATGCTGGGACTTCTGCATATTTTACTGAGATTTTAATGTTAAGATGTTGAGTAGTTGTTTTATATTTTTTATCCACTTGGACAGCAACAGTGAAGCAAGATGACCAACTCTAAAGGTTACCGCCGCGGCACGCGGTACATGTTTTCAAGGAGGTTCAGAAACAAAGGCGTGACTAAACTCTCACGTTACATGGCAGTGTACAAACGTGGAGACATAGTGGACATTAAGGTGAGAGCTGCGGCTTCTTTCGGGCTTTGCTTTTCAGTTGTATTAATACTTATTTTGAAGTTCCAGACTGAAATGTACAAATAATACTTATTAGCGTTACCGCACCTTGCATATGTGAAGGTCAAAAGCAAAGCAGCAGCTGTCTGTTCTGTTGAAAACTTTCTTGTGGGTTGTACTTTTTGTGGTTATAAATTTTGAACGCATTAAAATCTTGTTTATTGTGCATTCACCAGCTGTGAGGTGAGACCAGGTTGTGGAATTTTTAAAAAATTTATTTTCTCCTGCAAGGATGGACTGAAAAACTTTGCCTCTCTTTCAGTACAAAAGAACAGTTTGACAAAAGAATAAAGCACAACAGAAATATAGCTGAAATTTGACTGAAAATTTTATATTATGACTTTTTGATATAACATCCTTTGATATAATATAATAAAATATATAAAAGCCTGGATACTTTTCCATCAGTATATCATTGGTTATCATAACTCTTATCAGTAACAATGTGAAATTGATGCAGGAAAAAACAGATTCCCTGTCTTCCTTGGCTAGCGAAATAGGTCTTGAAATTCACAAAGACAAAGCAAAAATTATGAAATTTCTCATTAATCAGGAAGGAAAAATGTATGTAGAAAGAACAGTTGTTGATGAAGTAAACCAATTTGCGTACCTTGGCAGCTACATAGACCAGGATGGTGACACCAGGAAGTTAGAATTGCAATAGCAGCATTGTCCTTCAAAAATCTTGAGAATATATGGAATTCAAAAGTTATAAGCACAAAAACCAAATTAAGATTATTTAATTCAAATGTCATATCCACCCTCGTTCATGCATGTGAAAGCTGGAAATCAACTAAAGAAATAGACAAAAAATTAGACTCTTTTGAAAACGAATGCCTCAGGAAAATACTTGGTATAAAGTGGAATGAATTTAAGAACAACACAGAGATAAGACAGATGAGCAAACAACAACCTGTGTCATGGATGATCAGAAAATGAAGATGGACATATGTAGGTCATGTGATGAGAAGAAAAAATCAGAGAATATCAAAACAAGCTATCGACGTCTTTTGATGTATCTTGATACGTAGACTTGGTTTGATTCCTGTCTTATTGACTCATTCAGTTTAAAGTCGGACCATCTGATGTTCAATAGTCTACGGAGACATTTGTTCTCAAATGCATCAAGTCCTTGATTGAGTAGGCTGGTTGATTTCCAACTCTCACAACCATATGTTAACACTGAGATCACACAGGAGTTGAAAATTTTAAGTTTCGTGGTTTTACTGAGCGTATTTGACTTCCAGATAGTAGACAGTTTATTGAAAGTATCGGAAGCCATTGCAATGCGAGACTTGATTTCTGGTGTTGTATCACCTGATGTTGACATTTTGCTTCCCACATGGGTGAAATTGTGGACTTTTTCAAAAGCAAAGCCGCTTAACAACTGTTTAACCGTTTAACAATGGGAAGGATGTAAGATATCATTGGTTATCAAGAGTCCATCAGCAAAAGAAAAAAATTCTGAGGTTTTTCTAATCCACCAGCAAAATACTGACTTTCCTCACTTTATTGTCTTTAAAGTTTGTTACCTTGTATTACTTATATCAACACACTGATTCCTGTAAACTGCTGTCTTCAGTAATCTCACTTTGTTTGAACTCTACATTTTGACCAACACTGAGCAGGAGCTGTGATTCTTTCTATCTATCCCAAACAGTGATGAAAGGCATATACCAGGCAGTTGCCCAGAGTCTGTATCAGTTGGATATGTTCTTGAGGAAAGAAAACTACTGCTAGTACTCTTATAGCTGAATATTTGGTGTTATTTGCTTTGCAGGTGGATATCCTAATATTCACTTTCTTGTATATATCATCTCAGATGTAATGTACTGAGGATTGATCTGGATTTTGTCTATGCAGAGATCACTGTGCTTACCCTTTTGTGATCTTGCCTGCATTGGGATATTGTGCACATTGTATGCAGGGTCTTATATTGTTTACCCTTTTTCCACAAGAATTGGCATTCCTCGTTGGACAATATCAGCATTTAGCCTCATTACTTGAGAGATCAAAGGAGAGCATGGCATCAGTGTGAGAGCGAAAGATCAGTGACACACTATCCCAACAGCCTGAGTGGTGTGAATCTGCAGTAACAGTAGCAACTGGGAGCTGCCTAGCAACTTCCAGTTAGCTTCGGTAATGGGGTTTAACTAGGTAAGATGTTGCATCCACTTTCTGAACAAAGAGCTGTGGATTCAAATATTTCAAGATGATGCAATATTTATTTGAGCTTGTAGAGTCTTGGCGTCAACTGGACAAGGAGGATATAGGCATAAAGGCATATTCAGATGCACTATTGGCCGACAGTACTAGTATATTATAGAAAAGCTATTTGTATAAAAATCAGTCCCGTGCTATATAGGATCACATTCAAGATCAAAATTGGTGAATTTATAAATAGGAAATGTGTAGTTGAATTGTTTTTTTTTTGATGTTAAAGGTAATTGTGAATCATTTTGTAATGCATGACGTTGTTGACTTCTGTATAGGGTGATGGTGCTATTCAAAAAGGCATGCCACACAAGTTCTACCATGGCAAGACAGGGCGTGTATTTAATGTGACCCCGCATGCAGTTGGTATTGAAGTCAATAAACAAGTTGGGTGAGTGCTTTTAGAAACTGGCTGTTGATGAGTCATTTGTTACTGGCATTTATTTAAGTGAAATTTTAGAAAAAATGTAAAGTATGGAGAAATATCATTTGTGTGGATTTCCCTAGCTGAGTCTCTTTGGACTGTGGGTATTTTTTATATATATTCACAACTTACCTCTATAATAAGAAGCTTCCTATGGTTTGCCATCTAGTGGCTGGAAGAAAGATAAATTCCTTCTTAAGAGAGGAGTTCATAAAATTTGACTGACATCAGAAATCTTAGTAACAGACAGCATGTGGCAAACCCACCATAGATTAAAAAAAAAGTAAAGATAGTCCCATAGCAAATGCCGTAGGGGGTGAAGCGTTAGAGACCTCATTATGCTGGGTCATCAGCGTATGAGGTAGGGTGACCAGTTCCTTTCCTCGCTGCCTTTACTTCCCAGATTTTCTCTGGTACCCATTTTACGAGGCTGGGTCGACCTCGGGGCCGTATTGGTCGGAAAAAAAAATCCCGCTCAGCTGGGGATTCGAACCCTCGACCATTTGATTGCTAGACGAGTGCTCTAACCACTACGCTAGCCGCCCCCCCCCCCACCATAGATAATATGCTCAAAATTCCAATTTTTATGATGGTGTTGCTTTACATTGATTTTAAATTACAATTAGTTTTCTTATGAAATAAAGAGTGAAGCAGTTCCCCTTTTTTTTTCATATCCGCATGCTGTTGAAAGTTTATGCCTTTAAATAGTTGGCAGGCAAAAATGTATGTAACAGAGTAGTTCACCCTAGGGTTTTCAGTGTAAAGTGATCTGTGGAGAACATACCTCCAGCAGCTTTAGGGTACAAAGAGGAGTGAAGCAGGGATGTGTACTATCACCAACATTATTTATCTTGGCAGTAGACTGGTTAATGAAGGAGGCAACATCAGATAAACGCAGAGGATTACAATGGACCCTTGACACAGTGCTGGAGGACCTTAACTTTGGGGACGATATCTGTCAGCTATCAAGCAGCCACAAAGATATGCAAAATAAAATAAACAAGCTAACTCAGAATGCAAACTATCAACGTAAGAAAGACAAAGTTAAAGAAGCAAAATGTGAACAATAGAAATGTACTCAGAGTAGATAACAAGTTAGTGGAGGAGGTCAACAAATTTGTATATCTTGGCAGTAGAGTAGTAGAAAATGAAGATGTCACAGAGGACATCAACAGCAGACTTACTAGAGCAAACCAGGCTTTTGCAATGCTGCAGACTATATGGAAATCTAAAAAAACTAAGCATGAAGATGAAAATCTCTAATAGTAATGTTCTAAGTGTACTACTCTATGGAAGTGAATTCTGGAAAATCACCAAAACCATAGAAAACAAACTGAAATCTTTCCAGACTAAATGTTTACGAAGAATTAGAAAAATGTTTTGACCAAACACCGTAAGAAATAACATCTTGTTGGCAGAAATGCAGATGAAGCCACTGACAGCAATTATTGAGGAAAGACGCTAGTAGTGGTTGGGACATGTGCTCCAAATGACTGACAACTCACTGCCAAAAATAGCACTAAGATGGACACCACAGGGGAACAGAAGTAAGGGTAGACCAAAAGAAACATAGAGAAGAACAACAGAGATGATGTTGAGCAATAGAGGGCTCACCTGGGCAAGAGCAGAAAAAAAATGGCAAAGGACAGGCATTTGTGGAAAACCCTTGCGGAAGCCCCATGTGCCCTGGACACTTCAGGTTCAGAGACAGAGAGTTCACCCTCTTCCTTGATATACTTAGAACTGTTTTCTGTAGCCAGAGATGTGATAATCCTGGAGCTGTAGAGTTTCACCATGGAAAATTACAAGTCAGGTCAAAGGTTTGTTCACAAACAGTATAGCCCTAATTGATATGAAGCATAAGCAGTGTGATAAACAGTTACTGGAAGTCCTTTTGTGGACTTAAGAAGCAGGTTCTGTTGCTGTTGGGATCACATCAGTCACACTCTGATCTAAGCTAAATAAATGTATCAGTTTGTTTTCTGTGATAGTCATAACTAAACCCTAAATTGTTTTTATTTATGAGATAGCAGTTAATACTAAATTGATAATATAGGAGCGGACCAGCTGATAAAACTGAGGACCGCTTGTGGTTCACAGACCACTGCTCTAGTTCATTGTCCTTGATAATTACTAAGTGGGGTAGGAACTTTTATCCATGCAGGGGAGAATCTTGGATATTAACATGCCTGAGGCTGATAAGAAATTTAATGTATGACTTAATGTTACCCTGCAGCAACCGCATCATCCCAAAGAAAATAAATGTAAGGATTGAGCACATCAAGCATAGCAACTGCAGGCTTGATTTCTTGAAAAGAGTCAAGAGAAATGAGGCTCTTAAGAGGGAGGCCAAGGAGAAGGGCATCAGAGCTAACACCAGGAGAGTGGTAAGTGCAGCAGGAAGACTTTTTTTAGTTATAGATGATCTTTATCTCACTGATTGGAGAGAATTATTGGTGACAGACAGACAAATACAGACATCACTTCAGCAGTAGTGATGCCATTTCTTAGGACAATGTTAAAAGTTAATGAGAAATTTCTGACAGAAGCCAGAGAAGAAAGCAGATTATAGGGAAAAAAAAACACAGTGGACTTTTGCAAACATGAAAGGAGATATTATAAATTGGGGGGGGGGGGGAGAGATTTAATGAGAAGAGAAAGATAAAGGATAGTTTGATGTGAAATCATCAGATGATGGAAAGCATCAGTGAATGAGATTTGTGGAGAGGCATGGTTCCCAGAGGATACTTTTAATACTTTCTCAGATGCTACCTGACTTGGCAGTTAGTTACCCATAGCTGACAAAGACTAAGACTCTGCCCCACCTCTCTGTTGGTAGCCCTAGTTACAGGCAGTTGGGCCAAGGATTGCCTTAGTCCCCATGCTGGTGGGGTCTGCTAATGAAGTTTTGCACATCTCTTGCTTGTTAGCAAAGTTGACATGATGCTGTGCCTCAACATCCTCGCAGCATTGGCTGCAAGGAACATCAGCTGGCAGTTCCTGGGAGACTAAGAAGATTACTTTCTTACCAGGTTTTTTTTTTTTTTTAAGATTTGCCATAGAATCTGATCTAGTTACAGTTTTATATGTGTTTTGTTTGAATTTTTTTTTTTTTCAACCTTGTATTCTGATTGGTTCTAAGGACTGTAAATGCGTCTCAAACAGCCTCTGGCAGTCAAGTCCAGCTCCTGGCCTTCCCGTGGCAGAACTGTTTAAACTGACAGGAGAAGGGGCGAGGGCGAATATCGGAAGACCTCGATGTGTTTAGGATATCAGTGCATCCCCGCCGGGTGAGAGGTGGTTGCCCATCCATTCCAGGGTTGGACTTTCTCACCGGAAAACCTCAGCGTGATTAGGATACGCGAACATCCCCACCGGGTGAGAGGTGGTTGCCTATCTAGACTGCACTGGTCCAGTGTCTCCGACTTCAGCATTTTGCGGTCGTGGCCGCTACCCTTCCTAGTTGTGACCAGGATGGAGCTTTTGTCCAGGAGGACGAATCCTCGCCACTAGTGACTTCCACCCCTGGGTTGAGCCGGTTTAGGCGTTATCCCAGTATGGGCGTGTTTGGGACGTGACTGACCTCTAGGGCAGAGGTACTGTGACATGCATAGCCTTCAAGATTCACCCCTGGTATGAGCCGGTTTAGGCAAAATTCACCAGTATGGGTGTTTATCAGGCGTTACCGACCTCTAGAGCGGAGGTGGCATGACATGTCTAGCCATCGTTCCACCCCTGGTGTGTGCCGGTTTAGGCATATTTCACCAGTGTAGGTGTATTTCGGACGTGGGCGGACTCTAGAGCAGAGGTGCCGTGGTATAGCTCTCGTAGCGATACTACTGGACATACCGATTAAACTTCACTTTCCACCACCTTTTCCCATCGGCTCCGCACAGCAACCTTTATTTCTTTTCCGCATTCACTTCCTTAACCGGGAGGAGCTTCACTCCACGCGCGGCATTTGAAGAGTCTCACCAGCAGTGTCTTAACCTCTGGGACAAGCCGGTTCATGCATTTCACCCGATATGACTGCACTCAGGACGTGGCCGACCTCCAGACCAGAGGTGCCGTGATTTGACTGTTTGCTTCGCTTTATCCTTTCTACCACCTTTTCCGCAGTGATGCTGCGCGGCAACCTCATTTGCAAATTTCTTCATTGGCCGGGAGGAGCACCTCTCCACGCACGGCAGCTGAAGATCTCGCCAACAGCGGCAGATGAACTACCAAACGTGCCACTCATCTACCCTAAGTAACTGGTTTTCAGGCGCCAGACATTCGCCCTCGCCCCTTCTCCTGTCAGTTTAAACAGTTCTGCCACGGGAAGGCCAGGAGCTGGACTTGACTGCCAGAGGCTGTTTGTTCCTTAGAACCTTTCCTTGCTTATAATTAAAAACACAATATGACTTTGTATCAGTTATCTAATAAGCTTCAACAAAGTATGCCCAAAAAAAAAGTTGCCACAGGTTGAGTATCCTTTATTCTGAATGCTTGGAATCAGAAGTGCTTTGGATTCTGCAGTTTTTTTATATACATAATGAGAACAAAGTCTAAACTTGATTTATGTTTCATATGCATCACATACACAGTCTGAAGGTAATGTTATACATTTAAAAAAAAATAATTTTGTGTATGAAACAGTTTGTGTACATTGAACCATCAGGAAGAAAAGGTACCACTGTCCCAGTAACCGATGTGGATAATTTGTGGTTATGTGGCATAATCATCTTTCCTGACCTGATACTGATAATGCTACTGATACGCAGTCATTTTCTTACTTTTACACAGTCAGTTATTCACTCATTATTTAACAATAAAAACATATCACCTCAGAAGGGGGTTTGGAGTATATTTTTTCCTTCAGTACCCCATCCTTTGGTAGACCATATTGTGTGTGTGTTTACAGCATTTAGGAACACTAAGAATAAACTACCTGGTGTGTGATTGCATTTTGACTGATCTGTCACATGAGGTCGGGTGTGAAATTTTCATTACTCAAAAAGTTTTGGATTTTGGGACATTCTGAATCTGGGATTTGCAGATAGGGGATGCTCAGCCTGTATAAACTTGCTATGACATAAAAGGTATCTGAGAGTATAGAGGTTTTTGAAAATATTTTGAGTTCAATTTAGTGTACATTGATGTGAAAGGTTGTTTAAATTCTATTCCCTTGTGAATCTTGTTTGATGTTAGTTGAGCTTCATAATTTTTTTTTTCTCCCTCTCGTAGCCTGCACAGCCAAGAAAAGCTCACTTCGTGAGCACAAAGTTCATCAAACCAGAGTTCTTAACCCCAATTCCCTATGAGATTATTGCTTAAGTTGTAATAAACATTGCCCAAGTCAGATAACTCATCTGGTTTTTTTTTCCTTCTGTGTTTGGTATCTTTGTGTTGGTCATGTATTTTTAACATTCAGTTTTTCACTGTTTTAATACATGCGTATTAAAATTAATAGCATTAAGTGGTTCCACATTTACTTAACTGTTCCTTCAATGCCATTTATGTGTGTAACATTTGTCTTGATAGCTGACACCACATATGAGAGGTGCTGCAGTAAGCTTTGTAGAAACATAACATTGCATCATGTACCACTGCAGGATCTGCAGTGTCAGCCACCTGGGTTGCATAACTGTGTCAGAATTTATGAGTAAACTGTTTGATGGAGCATTTGATCATTATTTCAGTGTTATAACATCTGAATTCAGGATGCTCTGGACTTTATAAGTGTGACCTTCAAATTAAGGTTCAGAAGATTTAATAACGGACATTTTGCAAATCTGCCCTCACTGCTGAGACTTTTAAAAAAATCCAAACCTGGGTACAGGATAAATGGCGTGAATGGAAAACTGCGCACACATGAACTGCTGACAGTGGGATTCATGGAGATAACATCTCTCTTTATCTAGATCAGTGGTTCCCAACCTGTGATGCATTATCAGTTTGATTCTGAGTGACATGAATAAAATGTTACATCGAGCAAAGTTTAGAGGCAGACAAGCAAGATTTATAGGACATTTCCTGAGAATAGGAAAATTGGAACACACTGTGGCAACTGGAAAAAATTGAGAGAAGAAGAGACAGAGGAAGACAGAAGTTACAGTGTGGCTAGGAAGAAAGTCACCGGCGGATCTCCTAATCAACGCATAAGATGGAATTGTGGAGAGAAATGATCGCACTTAGATTAGACTGAATAAAAACAACTAAGGTTTTATGGTATTGCAATATTGTATGTAAGATGGTAGTCCAGAACTTGTATGTTGTTGTGGAAATGATAATTGGTTGTAATAAGGTTGAGAATCACTGATCTAGATGGCTGAGGATAAAGAACTTTGGGTGGGTGAACAAGTTACCTGCGTTCCTCCATCATCATTTCATTAAGTGCACTTAACTGGGAGGTTACTCTTCTAACAACAACAAAAAATCCCATGGTTAAATTTAAAAAAAAAAAGAATGGTGAAACCTGGTCAGGTGTAGATCTGTCTGACATTCAGAGAGAGAGGTCATAACTTTAAGATTGCCACAGTCATGTTTCAGGAGGGGAAAACTAAGCATATTAGCCACATGGGCATGAACACAAGCCTCCTCCTTGTTTGCTGACCCAACAGTTACCATCTCCCGTTGATTGTTGGAAACTTCTTGGGGATGAAACTTAATCGTTTTTGAGAATCTGCATGGTTATTTTACATTCAGCATTAGGCTATTGTCTCTGCATAATTTTGTACTAGGTTTTAACTGAGGCTTGAAGAACTTGTTTCAGTCATTTGTACCTTTATTTTTTTTTTAACAAGTACAGTGCAAAGATATTAACATTTTTTAATATACAAAAGAAAAACAACTTCCTAATTATAAACAGGCAAATGTAAGGAAACGATTTTAAAAAAAATGTTCACAATCAGTTATTGCTTACATTTTATGTATGTGTATACATTAAAAAAAAAGAAGCCAGTTTAGTGGGCATAACATCCCTTGATGAAGTTGAAAGACCGCCGAGAACAGGAAATTTGGCAAACAACCATGCGAACACGGGAAGGTTGTAAGATACATTAAAAACCAAGCTAATATTCAGTTCAAATGTGATATCCACCCTTCATTTATGCATGTGAAAGCTGGAAAACAACAACACAGACTTTTGAAAACAAATGCCTAAGGAATCTTCTCGTAGTGGCTTGTTGATAATGTGAACTTGGCTGTAAGAATAAGTGCTACACACATCTGATATTGTAGGAAATTGCATTTGAATATGAAGAAACCTATATGAAGGTTCAGGCACACCAGAATTTTCTGTACAAAAAAACTGTCAGTATATGAAGGCAAAAAAGATAATCATGTAAAAAATCAATCTGGGTTACAACTTTAATCACAGCATTCACAATGTGGGGGAAGAATGTACATTCAGTCTGTATTGTGACTCGCTTGTTTACTCATTTAACCTATTATGTTTCTGGTAACTATACATGCAGCCCTCTATGAAAATGTTGGCTAAAGTTTTAAGATGAACATTCAAAAGAAAATAATGGGACTAGGATCAAACTTGAGCATATGCATTTCTAAATTACGCCCACAAACTTAGTGAGAGGTTGGCTGTGAGATCGGGGGGGGGGGGAGGGTATGGAGAAAGCTGCAAGGGAACAGTTTGTGCTGCCTTTAAGGTAATTTTTTTAGTAATCATAAGGCTAGGCAATCCTGTCTGAATACAGGCAAGCTAAAGTTGAATTGCCTTGATTTAATGGGTCAAAACAATATCACAAATATATTGTTTAATGAGGACATGGAAGAAATGCCTGTTAATGACATAAACAACAAGAAATGGAATGGAGGCTGCTTTTGCTTTGATATTCATCATCATGTGCCGTGCCGACTGGCGTTAGCTATTATGCTTCTCCAGAGTACACGATCCTTCATGCAGGCCATCAGCTCAGTTGGTGATCTCTCACACCATCCCGTCAGACTGTCCAGTGTCATTTCTCTTGGTCTTCCTCTTGATCTTCTTCCTTCTGTTTTTCCTGTTATAATATTTTCTATGCCCTCTCTTCTCATTGCATGTCCTATGAAAGTACATTGTCTCTCTCTTATTTTTTTTTGTGACAAGATTTGTCTCTTCAGCTCTTCTCATACATTCTTCATTAGTTATTTTTGCTGCCCAGGGGATTCGCAACATTCTTCTAATAAACCACATTTCTGCTGCTTCCAATGATTTTTGTGCGACCATGATCCACTTCCATATGACAAGATAGGTTCAGTATAGCATTTTAGGAATTGTTTTCTAGCGTTCATTGATAAGGATGTGTTGGCTATAATATGTTTCTCATTCTCTGAAATGCAGTCTTTGCTTTGATAGTACATAAATTTAAAATAAAATGCATTGTAATAGATCGTGCTGTGTATCCAGGGCCTGGGGGGGGGGGGGGGAGAGTTGGGCGGTGGCTCTTTCTTCTCCTCTTTTCTTAAAGGAAACAACAAAAAAAAATAACGGGATGGGGGCCCGTTAGTAACTTAGCACCGGGGGCCCGGCCCGGTTCTCCCCAGCCTTGTGTAAACCTATATAAATATACTAGCATACAGTTATTTTGGACATAAGCTAGGGTTCACAATATATTCAAAGGACTGATAACAATGCAGGAGTAACCGCATAAATAAAATTGGTGTTTTTGAAGAAAAAAATATAAACGATTATTTTTTTTTCAAAACTTTAGCAGTTCTCACAACAAAAAAGTGTCTAACCCCTTTTGCAGAGGAAAAAAAAACCCCTTCCTAATTACTTCCCCCTAATTACTGTAATCAAACATTTTAGAATGATGGTTAAAAAACAAAACAACTAATGGTTTATACGAAAGAATGACTTGTCAACAGCATTCTACTCTTTACCTAAGCACGCTATTTTACAATCTTTCCTTGTCTGGAAGTTGTTTTCGTTTCCATGGCAGCCGCCGTAGAAAAACGTGCGGCACTCTTTCGTTGTTTTGTTGAAATAATACCTTCTGAGGGAGGCTCGGCAAGGTCCAGTTTCAGGCTTGGCCATGCAAAAAGGAGGAGTAAGTTGATGCCTGGCTCCTGCTTCCCATGATTCTGTATAAAATGAAACATGTTTGTGTGTTTGGTAACAGCACTGTCTCTTTCAAACTGTGTGGTGAATTCTAGATAGCGGGTTGTTTCAGTTCTTGTAACAAGAAACACAAGAACCAAAGTATATAATTATACACGAAGCCAATATAGTAAAGCTGTAATAACAAAATCTTAAAAGCTAAAAAAAAAAAGTAGTAACACCTTTATTAATTAACAACACACAGTCGCGACGTTTCGGTGTGAACCTTAATCATACAAAAAACATACAGGACAAAGAAATAGGGAAAGAAGATAAAATATAAATTTACAAGAGTGGAGCATTTAGAAGTGACTTGCACGAAGCTGCGTCCAGGAGTGTGTGTGGTATAATGTTGAAAATGTTTAAACGAGGATATTTGCGATGTGTTGTGGGTTGGGGGTGGGGACCGACGACAAGAGTGAGTGATACACGCTTCTCTCGGCTGGATTACCACTATATCATCATATCCCACCCCACCCCTTATAATGGATAGGTGATAAAAACGCAGACAAGTAAAATCTTCAGTCTGCGAGCAGGTGACACTGCCCCATTAAACACTTTCTGTAATCAGAGACTGGCATCCCGGAACTCCGGGCGTTCCCATACGTGCTCCGCCTTCCGTTCCAACACTCACAGAAGCCTGCGCCTGCTGACGGAGCCAGCCACTCACTGGTTGTGGGTGACGCGCGCTAATCCACCCCTTTCGGGAAAAACATTCACTTCTCCTCTCCTCCCCAACTCGACCATCCTCCTGATGTGACTGCTATTATTCAGCCCAGGTGTCGTCCTCCATACGCAGCCTGTCTAAGGTGGCTCTTGCAATCTCGTCCTTGTCCATTCTGAAGGTACCCTGAATCATTTCTGCGCCTGCTAGCTTGTCTGCTAACAAACAGAAAATAACCGCAGAATGAAGACTATATTGCAAATATTGCAAAAGACAATAATAAAACTGCAACACCATCTACTCAACTACCTTTCAGTGAATCGCCACTTCCTACCACCAAACTCTTATATCACTGACAGAAATGTTAAAGCAAACACATTTATTTATTAACGAAGTCCACAATTTCGTCTTTCATCTTAAAAAAGAAGAAAATGTAAGCAAATAAAAAGGAATGTAAACAAAAATAGTACACTGCTTTTGATTTGTGGGTTGCTGTGGGGAATGCCACTGACATGTATACTAACAACAGGGAAGACCCACACATTCCACTACGTCGTTAAAAATTTTTTTAATGAAGGGAAGGGACGGGGGATAAAAACTCCTATGTTGTAAAATACGGAAGAGAATACTACGAATAAGAGAACACGGACAAAGAATATAGTCAAAGAAAATACAGCAATAAATGGCATAGATACTGAGATAAAGTTAAGTATGTGAAGATTTCTGGTTAAATATTGACGATACGAGGAATGGACTGTACTGTACCGGAAGAAATGGACAGGACGTACGCAGTGTGGTAAAAAAGTATTCGGAATGAGAGCATAAGTCCGGAACCGACTGACATAACCGGGAGAGAAAAGGCATATGTTGAGTATGGCATACACCGCGCATGTGGCATAAATCACGTCTCCCCAGCTTGTCTGCTTTGTTCTAAAGTATCTGAATTTGTCGCAGTTCTGTGTCGGAAAAGCTGGATCAACGAATCTGCCAGTGTTTCTGTTTCAGCTGCTAATGACCTGCTCGAATGCCCTGAGACGTGGAAAACGTTCTAAACACAATCACAGCTGGTGATAAATCATGGGTTTATGGGTATGGCTCCGAAACTAAGGCCCAGTCTTCGCAGTGGAAGACACTGGCGTCTTCTGACCCATAAAATCACGACAGGACCGCAGAAATTTCAAGACAAAGGTGACTATTGTTTTCGAATATAGTGAAATTGTGCATCATGAATGCACTCCTTCAGATCAGAAAACCAACAAGGAATACTACCGTGAAGGTCTGTGGCGTTTGAAGGACGCAAAAGGCTGGCATTGCATGGAAGTGGCGAATGGCAACTCCACTATGACAATGATCCTGCCTTTGCATTGATACTTGTGCAGCAGTTTCTTGTTAAGCATCACATTCCACAGGTCCAACAGCCTAATATCGCTCCCTGTGACGTTTTCCTACCCCCCCCCCCCCAAAAAAAAAACCACTTGAAAAGATTTCTGGATGTCGAGGAGATACAACAGAATGAGAAAGCTATTCCTCACATCAGAAGATGACTTCAAAAGATGCTTCAAGCAGTATAAATAGAGCGCAGCTAAGTGTATTGCTTCGGAAGGGGACTATTTCGAAGGTGATTAAATTACAGATCGGTAACTAAGAGGGGTGATTGATAAGTTCTCGGCATAAGGTACAAATACTTGAAACACACAGTTGATATTAGGTGCATTTGTAGATCAGGTTAATGTAAGATTAAACACCAAGTTTCAAGAAATTAACTACAACCAATTTTTTTTTTACAGGCTACTGAAGTGGTAAGGGGTGGCATAAATTGAGAAAATGGATACTATTTCTCATCAAGCAGTCATTTGCTACCTCTGCGTCAAGGGCTTATCATCGAAGGAGATCCATGAGGATATGGTAGAGACTCTAGGGAAGAGTGTCCCTTCTTATAGCACAGTAAAGAAGTGGGCAACTCAATTCAAACATGGAAAGGAGAGTCTGGAAGATGATTCCCGTCCAGGAAGACCAAGAATGGTAACCACCGATGAAACCACCGGCAGAATCCATGACATGATAGTGGAAGATTGACGACTAACTGAGCAGTACATTGCTACTGAAGTTGGGAATCTCCCAGGAACGTGTTCATGCCATTATTCACAATGATCTTCAAATGACAAAGGTCTCTGTTCGATGGTTCCCGAAACTTCTTGGAGCTGATCACAAACGACAGCGTCTCAACATGTCAAGAGACAGTCTTGACATTTTTCTGCAGACCCTGAAAAGTTTTTTCAGCAATTTGTGATTATGGATGAGACTTGTGTTCACCATTTTCAACCAGAAACCAAAGAACAGTCAAAGCAGTGGAAACATCATGGTCCCCACCTCCAGAGAAAGCAAGGGCGGCTCTGTCTGCATGCAAAGTGATGGCTTCCATCTCGTTGGGATTCAAAAGGTGTGATATTGGTAGACTGTCTTCAAAAGGGCAAAACTGTCACCGGAACCTATTACGCTAATGCTGTGAAACAACTGCGGGTCAAAGTGAAGGAAAAACGTGGAGGGAAATTCACGACAGGAGTCATCTTGCATCAAGACAATGCTCCAGTTCACAAGTCGGCAGTAGCAATGGCTGCCATTCATGAATGCGGCTTCCAACATCTTGAACATCCTCTTTATTCCCCAGATTTGGCCCCTTCGGACTATTACCTGTTTACCAAACTAAAAAAAGGAGCTCAGTAGTCGCAAATTTGCTTCAGATGATGATATCATTCATGCTGTAGATCATTTTCTACTGGCACAAGATGTTGACTTTTACAAAGAAGGGATCTGTATGCTCCAGGATCACTGGACTAAATGCATAAACTTGCAAGGTAATACGGTATAGAAGTAAATAACCGTTTCGAGATACTGATGGCTGTACAGGAGGAGATGACACCAGATGAATTGGCTACGTAGGCCAGAGATATCTTAATAACAGCAAGTAAAGATATGGTTGAGTAAAGAAAACGCAAAAGAATGGATGGACTACAGCAGGCAGATTAGAACTAATAAAACAACATAGAGAAGTGAAGACGAAATAGAAAGTGACAAATAACAACAAAGAGGAATATAAATCTTCAACAAAAGAAGTAAGAAGAAACATAAGAAAAGAAAAAAAAAAAAAAACAACAGTACATAAGATTGTTGTGAAAGAATAGAAGGACATCAGAAGTGTGGAAGAGATGGTGAAATATTTAAAGAAATGAAGACATTGACGTGAAAATGTCACATCAAAGGTAAATGTAATTTGTGACGAGATAGGGAAGACACTGACAGAGACAGAGGAAATTCTAGAAGGAAGGAAGGAATATTGCAGAGTTATGATACAACTGAAAATGGAAAGGATGTGATGAGATAACAGCTGAACTTATTAAAGCAGGAGGAAAGCAATGTGCAACAAGATAACATGCACTATGTAAAAAGATATGGCATTCAGGTATTTGGCCAAAAGAATGGATAAGAACTATAGTCATACCACTGCCAAAAAAGGGTAACTTGAAATTATGCACAAAGTACAGAACTGTTGCCCTGATTAGTCATGCCAGTAAAATTCTATTAAAAATCATAATGGGTAGACTTCATAAGAAAATAGAAGGAGAAATCAATATGGTCCAAGCTGGTTTTAGACAAGGAAGTGGAACAAGAGATCATATATTCAATATAAGATTAATAACAGAGAAAAGTAGAGAATTTAATACGAATCTATATCTTTTATAGACTATTCAAAAGAATTTGATTGTGTACAACACCATAAAGTTTGGAAAATAATTGAAAAAATGGGAATTCCAAAATATTTGATACAATTAACATCACTGACCAACAGGCAGCAGTAAGAATAAATGGTGAAACAACAATTGGTTTGACATAAAACAAGGGATCCGTCAGGGGTGCATATTGTCGCCTTACTTATTTAACTTATATACTGAAAATATAATGAGGAATGTTAGAGAAGATACAGACAAAGAATATTACAATACCATAAAAATTGGAGGATATGAAATACCAGAGTTTAGATATGCTGATCCCCTGGGAACAACTGTGTTAAGAACACACGTATCTTAACATAGTCTTTGTGAGACAGGGAACATAGATCTGTTTGCTTAAAATCTCTGACCTACTTCTGTAGCCCAGAAATTTGTAGCAATCAACACTAATTGTAATTGTTATTTTTGTAAAATGTAATGTCAGGCTGGTGAACGGATGGGGAATGGAGATCGCCGGCGCGGATGAGGAAAGTCTGGTTTGCAACCAATGAATCCAGGACGTGACAAGCCTATGGGTCTTTACAACAATAGTTATCAGATGTAAACAAAACAGAGTCAGCAGACTATAGGTGGCGGGGAATGGATATCGTTGAAGCACTCATCGGGTTCCTCATCTCAAAGTCGGAGTGTCTGTGGAACTGTCTCAAAACCGTCTGACATGGAGAAGGGGCTTAAGTACAGCCACCAGAGGCTGGAAAACAAAGTTATGGCCAAGCCGGCCTACACCACTGTCTTCATGGCAGTCCGAGCTGAGGTAAGTTACCTCAGATCTGGAAGGAAGCAAGCATGGTACTACTGCTAAAGCCAGGGAAAAACAGTGATACAGCCTCCAACTACAGGCCAATCAGTCTCACTAGCTGCTTATGCAAAACGATGGAACGCGTCATTGACCTGAGGCTAAAATGGTACATAGAAAGTGAAAACAAGCAGGTTTTAGGTAGTATTACAGTACAGAAGATCAAGTGACCTATATCTCTCAAGAGATTGAGGATGCATTACAAGAGAAAAACATTGTACTAGCAGCGTGGATAGACCTGAAGAAAGCCTTTGATAAAGTATGGAAAAAAGGTCTGCTACGGAAATTAAGAAACTACAATGTGAATGGAAGATCGTACAATGGATAAAATCCTGTTTACACAATAGAAGAGCTAGAGTAGTAATGGATGGACACAAAAGCCAGAAAGTACTGCTGCAACATGGTGTACCACAAGGAGGAGCCCTTTCGTCCACACTATTCCTGGTATTCATTAATGACCTGGTCAAGGAACTTCCCTATGGAATCAAAGCGGTATACAATATGCAGATGATCTGCTCATATGGTGTACAGATGAATACGCCACAGTTGCTACACAAAGACTCCAAAGAGCAGCAGACATCTTGACATCATGGACAAACAAATGGTGTGTAAGTATCAACACAGAGAAATCAAGTACCACTCTGCTCAGTCTCTCATCTAAACAGAAAGCAGGTAAGATCTTTGTAAATGAAATATCCTTAAGGATGGACAACCAGCCCACTTACTTAGGAGTGACTCTTGACTCAAAACTGACATGGATGCAACAAATCAGCAGTCCAGAAGCAAAAACCAGAAGAAAACTAGCCATATTAAGAAAAATGAGTGGAACCACATGGAGAGTTAGTGAAAGAATCCTCAAGAATGTATATCAGCAAAGTACTCTGCCACATTTAGAATATGGTTCAACATTTTGGTGCACAGCATCAAACACTACGCTGCATAATCTAGACAAGGTTCAAAATCAGTCACTACGGATTATCACAGGTGTCATGAGGTCCACACCAGTAGTAGAAATGCAGAAAATAGTTGGTGTCAAAGCGCTAAAAGAACGTAGAGACACAAAGGTCATGACCTTTGGAGAGAAATTCCTCAACTCTGTAAGCCATTCCCTGAAGGAGAGATTCAATAACTTGGCACTAAGACGGCTTAAAAGAAGCCATTAGGCCAAGCGTATGCGTAAGCTGATACCTGACCTTCCAACTGTAGTCGCTCCATTATCATCTGTACCAGAGCATACACCATGGAAAGAAGCAGATTGTACACAAATAACTATTCAGACTGAAGCAAAAGGTGTGCAGAATGGTGAGATGCAAAGCAGTCTTGTAAGATCAACAGATACACTTAGTGTGCTAGATGACAAATATCCATGTGACACCTGGATATGTGTACACAGACAGACCTGCACACAATGCCATAAAGAATGGAGGGGCAGGAGCACATATTGAATATCCAAACAATAACACTGACAAGATTTCCATACCCACAGGAAAATACTGCAACAACTATGATGCAGAAGTTAGGGCAATTATTGCTGCAGCTGAAAAACTATCAGACTCCAGAATTGATACATGCCACGTAGTAATTCTCACAGATGCAAGATAAGTACTGGAAGCTCTTCAGTGCAACAAACTACCAGATCTTAAAGATGCCTTTCAAAAATTGGCTTACAACACGGAGTCACTTTGCAATGGATTCCCTCAAACTGTAGGATACCAGGCAATGAGAAAGCTGACCATCTGGCCAAAGAGGGCACTGAAATGGAGAAGCTAGACATACCTATCACCTATAATCAAAAGAAAAGCATGATAAAAACCTACATGCTAAATAGAAAGGAACAAGTCATCATTTTCCGTCTCCGAACAGGACACAACCGACTCCGAAGTCATATGTATACAAAGTTTAAGGTTGGTACTACTATTCTTTGTACATGTGCCCAAGTGCCCCAAACTGTGGAACATATCCTCAAAAACTGCACCAGCTACGAGACACTGAGAAGTAATTACTGGCCCAGTGAAACCACCGAAGAAGATAAGCTCTACAGTTCCATACATGAATTACAAAAAAATAGTGAAATTTATTCAAGAGACAGGACTGCAGATATAGACAGACAATGCGTACGAAGAAGAAGAAGAAGATATGCTGATGACACAGTATTACTGTGAACAACACAAACAAAATGGAAAAAAAACTAATTATGTCAGTCCGTAAGAATAGTGAAGACCAAAACCTCTAACTTAATGCGAAGAAAACTAAATTGATGACAAATGACAAAACAAATAAGGCGGCTGAAATATATATCAATGACGAAAACTTGGAAGAGGTGAAGAGTTTTGAAATCTTGGATCACTACTAACTAATAATGGAGATACAATAAGGGAAGTTAAAAGGAGGACATCTATTGCTCTTCAGAAAGTAAAACAACTAAAGAATCTGTGGAGAGGAGCATGCAGAACTACAAAAATAATATTTTCAAGGGCGTGCATCTTTCCATCACAACATATGCTTGTGAGAACTGGACACTTAACAAAACAATTGAGGAACACATAAATGTCTTTGAATGTAAATGCTACAGAAGAGTTCTTCATGGACACAGAAAAAGAACTAATATATCCACAATACATAAATTTAATGTTGAAGAAGTTTTGGTAGTAAAGAGGATTAAAAAATTTAAATATTTTGGACACATTAAACGCATTCCGTGCGGGGGGGGGGGGGGGGGGGGGGGGGGGGGACGCGGATGTTCCTTTTGTGCCATATCAAAAGCACGGGTCTTGATATGTATAGGAGTATATTTGTAAAAGTGAATGAAGCACAGTATTTCCTTGTACTTCCGTGTACTTATTATGTTTCAAAACATAATTTAATTAAATATATGAAGATTTCATAAATGCAGAGTTTTTTTAAGAAAAAAAAAGTAATGTGATGTTTTTAGACATTAACTGTGTCCAACTTACCATCGGGTGGGTCTAGATGTAGAGCACTTACCATGTGAGACGCCTAGAACTACCTGTCGAAGTTGTCTTGTTTGAATATGTTGCATTCTTGCTAAAATAATGTCTGAACTAACCTAACTACTTCTCCAGTAGTCTAATATGTCTAGATCTACTTGGGATACATTCAAGAATAGTGGTCTGGTCACAGGGCATGTCCATACCCCCCTCTCTCTCTCTCTCTGAACGTTAAGTGCCCAGGGCACATGGGGCTTCTGCAAGGGTTTTCCACAAATGCCTGTCCTTTGCCTTTTTTTTCTGCTCTCGCCCAGGTGAGCCCTCTATTGTTCAACATCCTCTCTGTTGTTCTTCTCCATGTCTCTTTTGGTCTACCCTTACTTCTATTCCCCTGTAGTGTCCATCTTAGTGCTGTTTTTGGTAGTGAGTTGTCAGTCATTCGGAGCACATGTCCCAGGCATCGCCAGCGTCTTTCTTCAATAATTGCTGTCAGTGGCTTCATCTGCATTTCTGAAAACAAGATGTTATTTCTTATGGTGTTTGGCCAAAATATTTTTCTAATTCTTCGTAAACATTTAGTCTGCAAAGAATTCAACTTGTTTTCTATGGTTTTGGTGATTTTCCAGCATTCACTTCCATAGAGTAGTACACTTAGAACATTACTCTTAAATATCCTGATTTTCGTATTTATGCTTAGTTTTTTTAGATTTCCATATAGTCTGCAGCACCGCAAAAGCCTGGTTTGCTCTAGTAAGTCTGCTGTTGATGTCCTCTGTGCTGTCTCCATTTTCTACTACTTTACTGCCAAGGTATACAAATTCATTGACTTCCTCCACTAACTTGCTATCTACTCTGAGTACATTTCTATTGCTCACATTTTGCTTCATTAACTTTGTCTTTCCTACGTTGATTTTTAGTCCTATGTTGTTTGCATTCTGAGTTAGCTTGTTTATTTTATCTTGATTTCTTTGTGGCTGCTTGATAGTAGACAAATGTCGTCCACAAAGTCAAGGTCCTCCAGCACTGTGTCAAGAGTCTATTGTAATCCTCTGCGTTTGTCTGATGTTGCCTCCTTCATTAAGTTGTATCTTCTGTGTGCTGTGTTGTTAATTTCCTTCTGCCTTGTCCTGTCTATCTTGCTTCTTGTATTCCTAGTATGTCTAATTTGTATCTGTGCATTTCCTTGATGGTTTGTGCTAGTTTTCCATTCTGGTTAAGTGTTTTTAAATTCCAGCTGCCTATTTGCATCTTGTGTTTAGGTTCCAGGAGGTCTGCAGTAGAGCTGGGGACTTCCAGTGGCCGGCTTTCATCCACCTTCATGGGCTCAGTTTCCTGATAAGCATTTCTCCTTCTACCTGCATTTGTTTTTTCCCTTGCTTCTGTTTCTGTAGTTGTCTGATAGTTTTTTACCAGATAAGGTTGCTGGCCCTATGCTGAACCCTCCTTAGTCGCCTTTTACGATCATGCATGGTAGGGTACAGTGGTCCTATTCTTTGCAGATCCTGGGTACCACACGGGGGATACCCCTTTCTACATCACCAAAAATTGAAATTTCTCGGTCGCAAACTTCGTATTCCCCGCTCGAATCGGTCTTAACTAACCACTCTTTCGCTATTTTGAAAAAGGACACGCGCAGTTAAAGTGCTAACCAAAATGTGAATTGCATTTAAACGAAACGAAACACGTGGTAGTATACTGGCGTATGGCACAAAATTCACAAATCCGCTCTGGCAGTATACTAGCATAAGGCACGGAAAGAGAGAAGACCGCCTTGGAAAGGTACATAATGGCAAAAAGAAAGAGACGAAGACTAAGGCGAAGATGGATGAAAGACATCGTCGATAATCTGCAAATGGATGCATCAGCGGCAAGGCATCTTGCTCACAACCGAGAGGCCTAAGGAGAGCTGCTAGGGAGGCAAAGTTCCGCAAGGGACATGCAAATGACTGACTGAAAAACCACAAAGGCAGGCTAAGGAAAGTCCCCTCCCCCTTTTTTAAAAAAATTATTTTTCTTTTGCCTTTGGGAGCTGTCCTGCTATATGGTTCGGAGACATGGGTTATGACCAAGATAATACAACAGAGGATACAAACATTCATGAGCTACTGATTAAGGAGGATTTTAAACATTAAATGGCAGGGCAAGATCAGGAACGAGGAGATCTGGGAAAGAGTAGGACAAGAATCTGTGAACTTACAAATCATGTCAAGGAAGTGGAGGTGGATTGGCCACATTCTGAGGAAACCCGACGCCAGCATAGCAAGAAAGGCACTGACATGGAATCTTCAAGGAAATAGAAAACGAAGAAGACCTAGACTTACTTGGAGATGAGAAATTATGACAGTGCTCAGAGACAAGGGATACACATGGAAGGAAGCAGAGAATAATTCCGAGAACATGAATGACTGGCGAGCCTTTATCCGTAAATCGGCCTGTGCTCTCAAAGGAGTGAAAGGCGATGATGATGATGATGTGGGAGCGCCGAAAACTGTTGTCATGTTCTAAACTATCGTTTGGTCTTACCTTCTTTAACCAGGTCAACGTTGTTGTGACCGTGCGTTGTTGCCCATGTGGGATACCGAGGCAAGGTCAAGGACGGAGAACGACGGATGCTCTTTTTCCCGTGTGCTTTTGGCGCTGATCCGTGGGCGAGTGTAGACATTGATATAGGCACACTGACAGCTGTAGTGATAGAAATGAAGTTTTAAAAGAAATAAGAAGGAACATTTATTTTACGTCAGATATGGGTACTTTTGGACTCGCAAACGCAAATGATGTTTCACAGGGTGTGTTTTTTTTTCTTATTAAGTTAATTTGAGAAGTTTCTCACCCCCTCCTTTTTTTCAATTTATATTTTAGTATTGCAATGTCTTCACCAGGCCCTGTGAGCCGAATCCGGAGGTACACTGCCTAGGGACCAGTAGTTAAAATTATCAGAAAAAGACAATCAGAATTTCTTGTACATGACATGAGAAGTTTGAGAACTTGGTAATGACTAAAAAAAAAACATTGAAAGGAAAAAGGAAATGGAGGCAAAAAAACAAAAAAACTCAGTTGTTGACCAAGTGACATAGAAAAAGAAAGCATTTGAGTTCATCAAATATAATTTAAAACGATGAAAAACACATGTATTATTATTATTATTTAAGTAAAGTCAAAATCCTGGTTTTAGTGTCATTATGACATACTGGGGATACGGTATTAGGTCCGCACTTCCACGACCTTCGGCACATGAAAGTCTGATGTGGACCGTATCACCCCTGGCCGCACATACCTTTCCAGGTTTCTCTAGTATCCGTTTTTATTAAAGGCTGGGTGGACCCGGAGCCTTTTTGTGTGGGTGATACCAGAATAAATCCGCAATGTTGGGACTAGAACCTGGTACCACCGATTTAATAGCGATTGACAACTCTGACACAGGAGCGAGAAAAAAGATTAAATCGGGGTTACTTAGGGTATACATTCGGTCACTGGAAACAGCTCTACCGGCCACTTGGGATTTTAAAACACAGTGAGACAACACAATGAGAAATGACGCACCACGTGAGAAGAAATGAAACTTATGGACTTAGCTAGTTAATATGGTCGAGTTGCATGAAAATGAAGTGTTTAAAAAGAAAGAAAGAAAGAAAGCTAATGGAGTTAACTGAGAATGTGTAACAGAATCAGAAAAACTGCAAAGGGGAGTTTGTGCTGCCTTTAGCTGTTCGCATGCAATAGAAATAAAATGACTAGCCTTTTAAAAAAAATTTGATCCTGTCGCTTTCTTTCTCTTTCTCTCCGCCCGCCCCTCCCTCTTCCCCCTGCCTCCCCCTCTCTCTCTCTTTCTCTCCGCCTGCCCCCCTTTCTCTCTCTCTCTCTCTCTCTCTTTCTTTTACGTACATCTTCAGACATCAATATATGAATTCTGAATACAAACATGATCCTCTTAAGATCTTCAGTCTTCTTTTATTCATGAATTTTATCTGATCTTCTTAAGATATTTCTACAGCAAGTTCTCTCCTTCAGTTTACCAGCATCATAAATGCACTAATCAATAGCTCGGGGGGGGGGGGGGGTGAGACGGGGGAAAGAGAGAAATAAGAAGACGGGGCTGCGCCGAGCCGAGTAAACTCGTCATTTTTCTGTGACATGGACGAAAGCTAAATAAAACTGTCTGTCCTCTGCAGAGTTGATAATCTGCGCAACTTTAATATGCTGATGATACATTAAGGTATGAGCATGGGACGTGTAGAGATGAGCTAGCCACAAGGGTAGAGAACAGGGTGGATCAGATAACAGGCTGGTGTGAGGATAACAATGCGGTGATAAACCCTGGAAAAGCTAGCTTCATGTGGTGCTCATTAAACAACAGAATTGTAAGATCTTAAGATCTGGTTGTGACGTGTCGGGGACAAGATATTAGAGAGCACATTACATATGACACCTAGGGATCACAACTGATCGATCCTTGTCCTTTTGCACAGCATGCGGACAATGTAATACAAAAGACCAGGAAAGCCCCGGGAGCACTTAGGTTAATGGCTGCAGCAAACTTTCCACAGCGCACTCTATTCTTGCTGATGCAGGCGCTGGTGATGTCTCCATTGGAGTATGCTATTCACCCTGTCAAATGTACAGCTGAACAGACTAGATCGTGTACAGAACGAGGGAATGAGAGTGGTCTTGGGTTGTACCAGGGATACTCCTGTAGCGGCCATGCGCTTTCTGTTTGATATGCTGAGATTGAGGTCAAAACACAAGTATACTCAGGTAAAGGTATACATCAGGGTTGCTGTCATGAAGGACCATCCTTTCCATTAGGAATTGGGGTTGATAAAAGGCAGACGCATCAAACGAGGCAGATCCTGGGTGGCTGAGACATACTGTGTAATCTAGATGAGGCGCCTAAAGGTGATGATTGGTTATGGGTACTGGGCCGGCCTCAGCTAACAAAGGTTATTATACAGATGGGCCGCCAATGTAGAGATTGGGTTCAAGATCTCATCCAGCATCACTGTGGGTCTTCCGACATGGTAATATATACAGATGGCCCAGTGTCTCAGAACACCAGAAGTGGTTGGGGTTTTGCTGTCTACTGTAAAATTTACTTATTTATTTTTTATAACTAGATGATCTAGCTATATCATTATATCATCTTGTTTTACATCAGCTTATGTCACTACCTAAGCATTTTTAAAAATTCGCTATACAACTCTTCTTCATATCCGTGATCTTCTAATTCTTCCGTTGTCCACAGTGCATCTTTGGTACTCTGGCTTAAATAGCTAGCCTTTCTCTACCGGGTATTGGTACCCAAAGATAACAGCTGTGCCTGGAACACCCCGGGTAGAGCTACCCACCGGACGATCTTCTACCCCAGGTTCACCCTCTTCCAGTCGTCGCCCAGCAAGGTTTCCCGGCTCAGATGTTAAGGAGCTTAATCATCAGTTTCACTCTCTCTGTCTCCACCAACAAGTAATGATCACTCCGAAATTCAGATATTTTTGGTATCAAGGAAAATTTGAAAGATTTATTAACTTCAGAAGACGTCACCCTGGACTACACCATATAAAAATGCAGCACAGTATAATCTCTTCCACAGCAAGCATACAAATTATACGAATTACTCATTTATACCACAGCTGATTGAATACACATAAAATATAACAAGGCGACACCTAGTGACGCCCATCTTCTAATACTACCTGAAGTCACAACTTCTAAGTACTTATTTCAATTCTTCTTACAATTTTCTCTGTTACAGCTTCTATACATTCCATATTCTTGTGGCACGCTTTACTTAAGCTCACAAAAATTCACGTCCCCACACACACACACACAAGAAAACACTTAATAACGAAGTGCACTGAACTGCGTCAACATATAACATTTAACATGAATCAAATAATAACAAATGAGATAAAATGAAATGAATTGCAAAATTACATATGAAATGTGCATTAATCATAATAATAAAAGTGTAACATTCCCCTACCCTTTCACTAACTCCATCTTACACTTAAAACACATACACTGAACTCTGTTCACCACGTATATTACAAAACAATCCACGTCTGACATACGAAAACTTACAAGAAATATACGTTACCACAAATAACGCCGGCTGGTCAGCAATCTGGGATCAAGACAATCCATTCACCCGACATGATGTCACATTAATAACTGAAGCACGCGTACATCAGATACATGCCAGGACACGATTCCTCATGCTGCCGCCACGGATGTAACACACACACACACAATGAATAATTGAACACATCCCACTCTTAGCCTGCCGCATAATCACGTGAGCAAGACACGCTCCAGTCCCCGAGAAAGTGCGAAAATGACCACGTACTTGAATGTTCAAACCGGCCGCGTTTAAAAGCTCAGGCCGGCCCTCTTCACACTACGCCAATGGAAAAGTAGTGGCACAGAGTTCAGAAGTCTTTTAAGACACCATGTCAAGCATGCGAATAGAAACTGAGGCTGTGCCGTCGGCAATTAAATGCTAGTTGCCCATGATGTAGTTCATGACGTCATTGCGGTGGATTCATAGAGTATGCTTTATAAGATCGAGAAAAAAATTGCTTCGAAAAGAATGGGTTAATCTGTTAAACAAGTCGACTATGAGGAGCCTAACGTGCCTTTATAGTCCAGGGAAATGAATAGTGGGGATAGAAGAACAACGTAGATTTGAAGAGACTGTTACAGCCAGGACAAAGTAAAGTTGCCGGTAGGAAATCAGAACTGTGTGGCAGAAAACGCATCGTAAAGAACCAAAACTTGATGGGGGATATTAGCAAAAATACTGTGCTCTGAGTGGATGCTGCGGTATACGGCGGAGCATATTTGGGGGCTGCCCTGACTCCAATGATGCTTTAGTCTGATTCTGTGCCTGTGAACAACTTTTCTAGTGTCCAGGTGGTCCTTCTCTTATATTTGTTCAAAATTGTTTATATGACAGTCGTGTAGTCTCTTCGTAAATCTTTGTCAGTAACATTTTGAAACAGATTCCCTCAAGCCTTTGACATTCAGCATTTCAACATTCGAGATGATGATATATAAGCTAGAAATATATTTTATAATATAACTATTTAGTGAATATTACGATACCATAAAAATTGAAGGTTATGAAATACCAGAGATTAGATATGCTGATGACCACAGTATTACTGCCCACAACACAAAAAGGAATGGAAAAACTAATTATGTCAGTCCGTAAGAATAATGAAGAGCAAAACCTCTATCTTAATGCGAAGGAAACTAAATTGATGACAACTGACAAAACAAATAAAGCAGCTGAAATATGTAACAATGAGGAAAAACTGGAAGAAGTGGAGAGTTATGAATATCTTGGATCATTACTAACTAATAATGGAGATAAAATGAAGGAATTTAAAAGGAGGATATATATTGCTCTTCAACAAGTAAAACAATTAAAGAAGATGTGGAGAGGAACAAACAGAACTACAAAAATAAGATTTTTAAAGGTATGCATATGCTTGTGAGACCTGGACATTTAACAAAACAGCTGAGAAACACATAAATGCCTTTGAATGTTAATGCTGCAGAAGAGTTCTTCAGATATCATCGAAGCAAAAAAGAACAAATATATCCATACTACAAGAACGTAACTCTTTTACTCCAGAGCAATATTGCCAGTTTTGGTAGATCTTGCACACTTGTGCATATCAATGCTCAGAGTGATATTTAGGTAAGTCTAAGTTTTAAAAAAAATGAAAAGTAGCAAATTTCTAGCTCAACCCATGTTTTTAAATTATAGCGTTAACTTCCTTCTAGTTTCTGTCCTCCACAATATTTCTTATCAAATTTTCTTCTGGCACAGCATGGAAAATAACTCAAAAGTGAAAGGGTTAATATTGAAAAAGGTTGGGTAGTAAAGAGGATTAAACAGAGAAAACTAACTGAAATATTTTGGACGCATTAAAGGTCATGAGAATTTAGAGAAGACCATCTTGGAAAGCCACATAATGGGAAAAAGAAAAAAGATGAAGACCAAGGCGAAGATGGCTGCAAGACATCACTGATAATCTGCAAATGGATGCATCAGCAGCAGGGCATCTCTCTTACAACCGAGAGGCCTACGGGAGAGCTGTTAGGGAGGTAAAGTTCCAAAAGGGACATGTAAATGTAAATGATATTCAGATACAGATAACTATATATGTAAGGAAGGTAATGATAGTTTTCACGTAGACAGTCCAATGAATAATCTTGTTATAGTAGGTCAAGGCTGTTGTTCGTATGACCAGTCCAAGGAGCCGAATACCAGAAGATCCATCTAAAAACCAGTAATATAGACTTCCACCTCCTTAACTATTACTGTCCTAATGATCGCCCACTCCACACAAAGAGAGACCGATGGTCTGTGGAGATTTTAACAGCCATTCCCAGAGCTGGGGCTATGACCACATAAACAAGAGAGGAGAGGAAGTTGAGAGCTGGCAGGATGATAATGGACTTCTCCTGATCAACCAGTCAATGGATCCTCCAAAATTTTACTCAGGGGCTTGGCATACAACCTGAACACCAGATCTGGCATTCCACTCTCCAGATCTGAAGTGGAACATTACACGTGAAGTTGGAAAACAACTTGGAGGTAGCGACCATCGACCAGTCTTCCGAACAACAGAAAATGAATTCTTTAACACCAGTAGCCCTCTCCCCAGATGGAACTATAAAACAGCAAACTGGACAATGTACAAACATCGTACAAGTATCCTGGTGGGACAGCTGTCCATAGAAGGTAAAGATATTAACATCATAGTGAAGAAATTCATTGATTGTGTTCTTCAGGCCGCCAGTGAAACCATGAAGAAATTCATTGATTGTATTCTTCAGGCCGCCAGTGAAACCATTCCCAGAGGAGCTCGTAGGGACTATAAACCATAATGGCCTAATGAGCTGGGAAAATTCCATGATGATGTGGAAACAGCTCGAAAGCAAAGCAGAAAATAGACCATGCCAAGAACACCACAATAATTACCAACATGCTAAGGCCAAATTTCAGAGAGCCAAGCTGCAAGCCAGACGGGAAAGTTGGAGAGAGAAAACGGAGACCCTAAACTTTGAAAAGGATGGAAGGAAACTGTGGAAACTAATCAAACAGTTAAAAAATGAGAGCATTGGAAGAAGTATAAAGATTACACTAATAGAGGAAGGGAAAAACTCTTACAAGTAAGAATTTAGTAGATCACTTTGCTCGCATGTTTGCACAAGACTGCAACATTGATATCCATCCAGAGAAAAAGCTTTCAGTGCGCAATGACCCACAAAAAGAAGAGGAACAAGGCAGAAAAGTAGAGGTTATGGATGTACCAATCACACGCAGCAGGTTAGACCTAGCAGTCAGTAAAAAGAAACCAAGGAAATCACCAGGACCAGATGGAGTGTCCAATGAAATGATCAAGAACCTGGGAATGGCAGCAATGGGAAAGATATTGGATATTTTCAGTATGTGCTGTAGTACAGGTAAGTTATCTCAAGTCTGAAAGGAAGCAAGCATGGTACCACTGCTAAAGCCAGGGAAAAACAGTGATACGGACTCCAGCTACAGGCCAATAAGTCTCACTAGCTGCCTATGCAAAACGATGGAACGCATCATTGACCTGAGGCTAAAATGGTACCTAGAATTTGATAACCAAATTGTTCCACAACAGGCAGGATTTAGGTAGTACTACTTGTGTGACCTATCTCTCTCAAGAGATTGAGGATGCATTACAAGAAAAAAACATTGTACTAGCAGCACGGATAGATCTGAAGAAATCCTTTGATAAAGTATGGAAAAAGGTCTGCTATGGAAACTAAGAAGCTGCAATTTGAATGGAAGATTGTACAACTGGATAAAGTCCTTATTTACACAATAGAAGAGCTAGAGTAGTAGTGGATGGACACAAAAGCCAGAAAGTACTTCTGCGACATGGTGTACCACAAGGAGGAGTCCTTTCGTCTACACTATTCCTGGTATTCATTAATGACCTGGTCAAAGAACTTCCCTATGGAATCAAAGCGGTATACAATATGCAGATGATCTGCTCATGTTGTGTACAGATGAATACGGGACAGTTGCTACACAGAGACTTCAAAGAGCAGCAGACATCTTGACATCGTGGTCAAACAAATTATATGTAAGTATCAACACAGAGAAATCAGGTACCACTCTGTTCACTCTCTCATCTAAACAGAAAGCAGGTAAGATCTTTGTAAATGAATTATCCTTAAGGATGGACAACCAGTCTACTTACTTAGGAGTGACTCGTGATTCAAAACTGACATGGAAGCAACAAATCAGCAGTGCAGAAGCAAAAACCAGAAGAAAACTAGCCATATTAAGAAAAATGAGTGGAACCACAGGAGGATCTAGTGAAAGAATCCTCAAGAATGTATATCAGCAAAGTATTCTACCACATTTAGAATATGGCTCAACATCTTGGTGCACAGCATCAAACACTTCACTGCATAATCTAGACAAGATACAAAATCAGTCATTACGGATTATCACAGGTCACATGAGGTCCACACCAGTAGTAAAAATGCAGAAAATAGTTGGTGTTCAAGCGCTAAAAGAATGTAGAGACACAAAGGTCATGACCTTGGTAGAGAAATTCCTCAACTCTGTAAGCCATTCCCTGAATGAGAGATTCAATAACTTGGCACTAAGACGGCTTAAAAGCAGCTTCATTCATCAAGCCAAGCGTATGCGTAAGCAGATACCTGACCTTCCAGCTGTAGTCGCTCCATTATCATCTGTACCAGAACATACACCATGGAAAGAAGCAGATTGTACACAATTAACTAATCAAACTGAGGTGAAAGTTGTACAGAATGGTGAGATGCAAAGCTGTCTTGTAAGATCAACAGATACACTTAGTGTGCTAGATGACAAATATCCATGTGACACCTGGAAAAGTGTGTATACAAACGGATCTGCACACAATGCCATAAAGAATGGAAGGGCAAGAGGACATATTGAATATCCAAACAATAACACTGACAAGATTTCCATACCCACAGGAAAATACTGCAACAACTATGATGCAGAAGTTAGAGCAATTATTGCTGCGGTTGAAAAAACTATCAGACTCCAGAATTGATACATGTCCTGATACATGCCCCGCAGTAATTCTCACAGATGCGAGATCAGTACTGGAAGCTGTTCGGTGCAACAAACTACCAGATCTTAAGGGTGCCTTGTCAAAAATTGGCTTACCACTTTGCAGTCGATTCCCTCCCATTGTGGGATACCAGGCAATGAGAAAGCTGACAGTCTGGCCAAAGAGGGCACTGAAATGTAGCAACTAGACACACTGATCACCTATAATCAGAAGAAAAGCATGATAAAAACCTACAGGAAACCACAAACACCACCACATGATGGCTATCACATGCTAAATAGAAAGGAACAAGTCGCTATTTTCCGTCTCCGAACAGGACACAATCGACTCCGAAGTCATACGTGAACAAAGTTTAAGGTTGGAACTATTACTCTTTGTACATGTGCCAAAGTGCCCCAAACTGTGGAACATATCCTCCAAAACTGCACCAACTACGAGACACTGAGAAGTAATTACTATCCCAGTGTAACCACCAAAGAAGATAAGCTCTACAGTTCCATACATGAATTACAAAAAACAGTGAAATTTATGCAAGAGACAGGACTGTAGATATAGACAGACAATGGGTACGAAGAAGAAGAAGAAGAAGCATGACTAGTCTAAGAATGGAACATTAGGCTGTTGTTCGCATGACCAGGCTAAGAATGGAACATTAGGCTGTTGTTCGCATGACCAGTCTAAGTTTGGAACACTAGGCTGTTGTTCGTATGACCAGTCTAAGAATGGAACATTAGGCTGTTATTCGCATGACCAGTCTAAGAATGGAACATTCTTAATGTCAAGTAAGCAACACTTTTAGATTCGTTTTAGGAATGGAAAATTCCAGGGGGGTGCGTAATATATAAAGCTTAAACAGGATAAGATTCTTCAGTCACGGGTCTACGCCGGAGCAGAGCTGGCGGCTGTTCAGTGTGGGGGAGCTCTTTGGTAAGATAGACTGTTTTCGTGCGTGGAACAGTTCACAGTCTAGTAAGTAACTTGTGGGTTGTTGTAAGAAAGAACTATGGTTGCATATTCACCTGTGATCTCACCTGATCAATAGACTCACGTGAGTAGACGTTTGGAGTGTTTAGTATGTGCGTAGTTGACATCTGCTAGTACGGAATTAATGAGTATATCTATTTTTTGTTGTGCATGTACAAGGGATGACTGATAAGTTCGCGGCCTAAGGTACAACGGATTATTTGTGGATCACTTTTTTTTGGGGGGGGGGGAGGGGGGTTATTTCTCAACAATTTCCCCTTGCACGTTTTTGCACTTAGTCCAGCGATCCTGAAGCATACAGACCCCTTCTTTGTAAAAGTCAAGAATCTTGTGGCAATACAAAGTAGTCTACACTATGAATGACGTCATCACCTGAAGCATATTTGCGACCACTGAGCTCCTTTTTTAGTTTGATAAACAGGTAATAGTCCGAAGGGGCCAAATCTGGGGAATAAGGAGGATGTTCAAGATGTTGGAAGCCGCATTCATGAATGGCAGCCATTGCCACCGCCGACTTGTGAACTGAAGCATTGTCTTGCTGAAAGATGACTTCTCTCGTCAATTTCCCTCGACGATTTTCCTTCAGTTTGACCCGCAGTTGCTTCACAACATTAACGTAATAGGCCCCGGTGTGACCGTTCTACCCTTTTGAAGATAATCTACCAATAGCACACCTTCTGAATCCCAAAAGATGGAAGCCATCACTTTGCATGCAGACAGAACCACCCTTGCTTTCTTTGGAGGTGGGGATCCATGATGTTTCCACTGCTTTGACTGTTCTTTGGTTTCTGGTTGAAAATGATGAACCCAAGTCTCATCCATAGTCACAAATTGCTGAAGAAACTTTTCAGGGTCTGCAGAAAAATGTCAAGACTGTCTCTTGACATGTTGAGACGCTGTCGTTTGTGATCAGCTCCAAGAAGTTTCGGGACCCATCGAGCAGAGACCTTTGTCATTTGAAGATCATTGTGAATAATGGCATGAACACGTTCATGGGATATGCCCAACTCAGTAGCAATGTACCGTACAGTTAGTCTTCGATCCTCCGTTATCATGTCATGGATTCTGCCGGTCTTCTCTAAATTCTCATGACCTTTAATGTGTCCAAAATATTTAAGTTTTGTGTGTTTAATCCTCTTTACTAGCCAGTCTTCTTTAATATTAAGTTCTTGTAGTATAGATATATTTGTTCTTTTTTGTGTCCATGATATTGAAGAACCCACTACTACATACATGAATATATTTGTTGTCACAAGTGTTATTATTGGAGTATTGAGTAGATAACCACACATACAAGTTGAGTGTACTAGAGCGGGTGGAGAGTTGTTAAACAAAGCTGCCACTTTTAACACGTGTAAATAGTTTTGTATTTTTGATTCTTTACTATATATATGCTGATGATAAGATGAACCATATTCTTTGCATGCTCATAATAATGTTACTTCTTGAATCACCGAAATGATTGCTTGTGTTAAGATTATTACATATTAAAGGTGATTGTATTTATGTGTGTAAACCGCCTAGAGGAGCTGCTAATTTAATATGGATAGAATGAGAGTGGGAATTGGTTAAGGGACACGAAAAGCCTGGGTTGATTGGAAATATGGCACGGGGAGATAGAGTAGAGAGGAGAAGTATCGATTATGAGAGAAGACGAGAAGTATTAACTATGGGAGTTGTCCAAGAAGGGTTCAGCTTCAGAAGAGTAAGTATTAACTATTTAGATTTTTTCATACTAATAAATATGAATATAAAACCAACAGAAGAAAAGAGTAAAGAATGAATATCGTACTGCAGTATAATGAGACGAGGAGAGAAATTAAGTAATAGAATTATAGTATTAAAAACTCCAAATCCTACCATATCCTCCAATATAGAACTACCACTAGATCGCTGACCAACAATTAAAGATATATATATATTAAAGATAACCAACCACTTCATAGCCAGAATACAAATAATCTGTTAAATGTAGAAGTTAAAATAAATGAAAACTTATAAATACTCATACATAAATCAAAATCGAAGCACCATATCCTAGTTTTAATTATTACATACGGCTGTTGCTGGGCCTGAAGAATGGAGAAATTTCTCATATTTCTAAATGATGGCACGAATGAGCTGCCATAAACTTCACGATATTAAAAAATAATCAGAGTTGGAAAGATCACTGCAGATATTGCGAAGTTACGGGACGAAAAATAACCCTACTACATTCATTCATTCATTTGCATGTCCCTTGCGGAACTTTGCCTCCCAAACAGCACTCCTATAGGCCTCTCGGTTGTGAGCAAGATGGCCTGCTGCTGCTGCGTCCATTTGCAGATCGTCGACGATTTCTTGCAGCCATCTTCGTTTTGGTCTTCCTCTTTTTCTTTTTCCCATTATGTATCCTTCCAATACGGTCTTCTCTAAATTATCATGACGTTTAATGTGTCCAAAATATTTAAGTTTTCTCTCTTTAATCCTCCTTACTAGACCCAACTACAAGCTTTCATTTAATACCGTGAGAGCAAGTGGACATCGGGTTTAAGCGCAGAACGAAACGGTCGTCGCTACTAGTTTCCTTCATTTCTTCTAGTCGCTGCTGTCCTGAAACTGACACTCGACTGCCCATTTTTCACATTAATTTTCTTGTTCACTAAAATTAATTTTCTCGTTCACAGACAGTGACTAAATTTTTCAGTTTGTTTCTTGTGATATGGCGGCCCGGCTGGCTGAGTGGTTAGGTGCTCGGTTTACTAATCCAGTGGTACCGGGTTCAGTCCCAGCAGTGGGATTTTTTTTTTCCCTAGTACACACCAAAAAAGGCCACTGTGTTCACCTATCAGTCATCAGTCATTTCCCTTGCGGAACTTTGCCTCCCTAACAGGTTTCATTGTAACAAAGATGCCCTGGTGCTGATGCAGTTCACCCAACCTCCAAAAATGGGTACCAGAGAAATCTAGGTAGGTAAAGCGGCCAGGATTTCATGTGCCGAAGGTCATGGAAAATACGGGCCTAACACCTTACTCCCCAATATTCCTTAACAACTTGGAAACGGGAATTTTACCTTTACCTTCTTGTGACATATCTAAAAGGAACCCAGGACGCGATGTGACCGTATATTATATTCTATGAAACTGGGAAATAAAACTCTTTAAAATATTTCAGGTCATTTCCAAACGATGAAACCATTTATTTTAACATGCACGTTTTTCTTGGGGGCCGGCTAGCGTAGTGGTTAGAGGACTCGTCTAGCAATCAAATGGTCGAGGGTTCGAATCCCCATCTGAGCGGGACCCCCTTCCCACCAATACGGCCCCGAGGTCGACCCAGCCTCGCAAAATGGGTACCAGAGAAAATCTGGGAAGTAAAGGCAGCGAGGAAAGGAACCGGTCACCCTACCTCATACGCTGACGACCCAGCATAATGAGATCCCTAACGCTTCACCCCCTACGGCATTTGCTATGGGACTATCTTTACTTTTTTTACGTTTTTCTTACAGCATTTCGCGTGAACTCACCCCCCCCCCCCCAGGGGGCGGGGGATTAAATGACTCGAATTGTTCCTTGTCTTCTACCTCACCTTTCTCTCTGCCAGTCTGGTAAAGCAGGTCATTATATCTACGCCTTCGTGATTACACTAAAGTCTTCAAATTAAGAGCATCCACTTTTTTCGCAAAAAAAAAAAACCAACTCACCCACACATGCACTCGGTGACAAAGGGTCCCACTGTGCTCCATCTGAGACTGGCACGCAAGCCATTATTTTGGGGCCTTGCAGTTCGTAGCCGTCGTGACACTCCAGATAAAGTACAGTTCCTACCCGGCCGCCCTCGCCAATTATCGCACCGTTGTCTGGAGGCACTGGGTCCGGGCATTGTATTCCCATATCTGGAAAAGAGACAGATACTATTTTATAGGATTACATGAATTTTAAAAAAAGCGCTACCAGGATGCCACAGGATGAAGTGGATGTAACAGCGTAGCAAGAGTGGTAATTGCGGTACTAACAATAGCGGCAGCATTAATATTATAAACCAAAGAAACAGTAGTGCAGTTGTAGTAATAATAACAGGTGCAATCGTGATAATAACAGAAGCAGTAATGTTAGAAGGAGTAGTAGTAGTAGTAATAGTAGTCATAGTACTCATAGTGGTAGTGAATAAGTAGAAGCATTAATTAGTAGTTGAAGCAATTATTGTAGTAGACTACTACTACTACTACTACTACTACTACTACTACTACTACTACTACTACTACTAAAAGTGATCAGTTGTAGATCTGCTAATAATATTATTGCTGCAGTAGCACGTATCAGCTGTTTCGTCTGTGTAATACAAAGTCTATAGTTGTGAACACGCTTTGTTTCGTTTCGTGTCGGCCGGAAAGAAGGCGAAATGAAACATTGTTCCGGATAAAGTGTTGAGTAGTTAGTTTGCGAGGGAGATTCATTATTCATTCGGAAACGCGGCCAAGTGAAGGGGGCATTGTTTTTTTGTTTCTACACGGAAGTGTTCATCTAGTGTTTTCAGTAATTCTGCATTGTGGTAAGAAATATTGTTAAGCAATGAACTCCACATGTGCCTTCTCATTTATGTTAATGTTTTGTTATAAGTTGTCATAAATGTAAATTGTTTTTAAAAATGTGTAAGAAAAAAGATAGATTGAATTCAGCATTATGTTACAGGCCGGAAAATGGGTTTTGGGCTGATAGAGAAAATATGATTTTGTCTCTAAGTGATGTGATAGTATATACTGTTGGCTAGTCATGTGTAATATGTGTTAGTCCTGGAATACTAGGTCATTTTCAATGTAATATGTGTTAGTCCTGGAATACTGTGATATTTTCAATGTAATATGTGTTAGTCCTGGAATACTGGACATTTTCAATGTAATATGTGTTAGTTCAGGAATACTGTGATATTTTCAATGTAATATGTGTTAGTCCTGGAATACTTGGACATTTTCAGTGTAATATGTGTTAGTCCTGGAATACTAGGACATTTTCAATGTAATATGTGTTAACCCTGGAATACTGGGGCATTTCCAGTTTCACCGATCGTCATTATTTTTAAGTTCACGTGAAGTTTATTTATTTTGATGCATTTGAATTCACTTATATTTTCAGACTCTCAGAGTAGATAGCAAGTTAGTGGAGGAGGTCAATGGATTTGTATACCTTGGTAGTAGAGTAGTAGAAAATGGAGACAGCACAGAGGACGTCAACAGCAGACTTACTAGAGCAAACCAGGCTTTTGCTATGCTGCAGACTATATGGAAATCTAAAAAACTAAGCATGAAGACGAAAATCAGGATATTTAAGAGTAATGTTCTAAGTGTACTACTCTATGGAAGTGAATGCTGGAAAATCACCAAAACCATAGAAAACAAGTTGAATTCTTTCCAGACTAAATGTTTACGAAGAATTAGAAAAATATTTTGGCCAAACACTATAAGAAATAACATTTTATTGGCAGAAATGCAGATGAAGCCACTGACAGCAATTATTGAAGAAAGACGCTGGCGATGGTTGGGACATGCGCTCCGAATGACTGACAGCTCACTATCTAAAAAAGCACTAAGATGGACACCACAGAGGAACAGAAGTAAAGGTAGACCAAAAGAAACATGGAGAAGAACAACAGAAAGGATGTTGAGCAATAGAGGGCTCACCTGGGCAAGAGCAGAAAAAAAGCAAAGGACAGGCATTTGTGGAAAACCCTTACGGAAACCCCATGTGCCCTGGGCACTTAAGGTTCAGAGAGAGAGAGATATTTTCAGACTATTCATCTTTTTTTATGTTTGATATCACGTGTTCATGAAACATTTGTGTGTTCATGGTTTATGATCGTCATTATGTTTCATTAACTTCAAATGCCATAAAAAATAAGTTATTTCCCTTGATGTTTTGTCTGCGATTGTCTTTGTTCGTTAGTAGAAATAAATTGATATAAATGTCTTAAAGTTTTGAATTATTGATTTCATGTCCGTGTTGGTTGTGTTAAGATTATTACATATTAAAGGTGATTGTATTTATGTGTGTAAACCGCCTAGAGGAGCTGCTAATTTACCATGGATAGAATGAGAGTGGGAATTGGTTAAGGGACACGAAAAGCGTGGGTTGATTGGAAATATGGCACGGGGAGATGGAGTAGAGAGGAGAAGTATCGATTATGAGAGAAGACGAGAAGAATTAACTATGGGAGTTGTCTAAGAAGGGTTCAGCTTCAGAAGAGTAAGTATTAACTATTTAGATTTTATCATACTAATAAATATGAATATAAAACCAACAGAAGAAAAGAGTAAAGAATGAATATCGTACTGCAGTATAATGAGACGAGGAGAGAAATTAAATAATAGAATTATAGTATTAAAAACTCCAAATCCTACCATATCCTCCAATATAGAACTACCACTAGATCGCTGACCAACAATTAAAGATATATATATTAAAGGTAACCAACCACTTCATAGCCAGAATACAAATAATCTGTTAAATGTAGAAGTTAAAATAAATGAAAACTTATAAATACTCATACATAAATCAAAATCGAAGCACCATATCCTAGTTTTAATTATTACATACGGCTGTTGCTGGGCCTGAAGAATGGAGAAATTTCTCATATTTCTAAATGATGGCACGAATGAGCTGCCATAAACTTCACGATATTAAAAAATAATCAGAGTTGGAAAGATCACTGCAGATATTGCAAAGTTACGGGATGAAAAATAACCCTACTACATTCATTCATTCATTTGCATGTCCCTTGCGGAACTTTGCCTCCCAAACAGCACTCATGTAGGCCTCTCGGTTGTGAGCAAGATGGCCTGCTGCTGCTGCGTCCATTTGCAGATCGTCAACGATTTCTTGCAGCCATCTTCGTTTTGGTCTTCTTTTTCTTTTTCCCATTATGTATCCTTCCAATACGGTCTTCTCTAAATTATCATGACGTTTAATGTGTCCAAAATATTTAAGTTTTCTCTCTTTAATCCTCCTTACTAGACCCAACTACAAGCTTTCATTTAATACCGTGAGAGCAAGTGGACATCGGGTTTAAGTTCAGAACGAAACGGTCGTCGCTATTAGTTTCCTTCATTTCTTCTAGTCGCTGCTGTCCTGAAACTGACACTCGACTGCCCATTTTTCACATTAATTTTCTTGTTCACTAAAATTAATTTTCTCGTTCACAGACAGAGTGACTAAATTTTTCAGTTTGTTTCTTGTGATATGGCGGCCCGGCTGGCTGAGTGGTTAGGCGCTCGGTTTACTAATCCAGTGGTACCGGGTTCAGTCCCAGCAGTGGGATTTTTTTTTTCCTAGTACACACCAAAAAAGGCCACTGTGTTCACCTATCAGTCATCAGTCATTTCCCTTGCGGAACTTTGCCTCCCTAACAGGTTTCATTGTAACAAAGATGCCCTGGTGCTGATGCAGTTCACCCAACCTCCAAAAATGGGTACCAGAGAAATCTAGGTAGGTAAAGCGGCCAGGATTTCATGTGCCGAAGGTCATGGAAAATACGGGCCTAACACCTTACTCCCCAATATTTCTTAACAGCTTGGAAACGGGAATTTTACCTTTACCTTCTTGTGACATATCTAAAAGGAACCCAGGACGCGATGCGACCGTATATTATATTCTATGAAACTGGGAAATAAAACTCTTTAAAATATTTCAGGTCATTTCCAAACGATGAAACCATTTATTTTAACATGCACGTTTTTCTTGGGGGCCGGCTAGCGTAGTGGTTAGAGGACTCGTCTAGCAATCAAATGGTCGAGGGTTCGAATCCCCATCTGAGCGGGACCCCCTTCCCACCAATACGGCCCCGAGGTCGACCCAGCCTCGCAAAATGGGTACCAGAGAAAATCTGGGAAGTAAAGGCAGCGAGGAAAGGAACCGGTCACCCTACCTCATACGCTGACGACCCAGCATAATGAGATCCCTAACGCTTCACCCCCTACGGCATTTGCTATGGGACTATCTTTACTTTTTTTACGTTTTTCTTACAGCATTTCGCGTGAACTCACCCCCCCCCCCCAGGGGGCGGGGGATTAAATGACTCGAATTGTTCCTTGTCTTCTACTCACCTTTCTCTCTGCCAGTCTGGTAAAGCAGGTCATTATATCTACGCCTTCGTGATTACACTAAAGTCTTCAAATTAAGAGCATCCACTTTTTTCGCAAAAAAAAAAAACAACTCACCCACACATGCACTCGGTGACAAAGGGTCCCACTGTGCTCCATCTGAGACTGGCACGCAAGCCATTATTTTGGGGCCTTGCAGTTCGTAGCCGTCGTGACACTCCAGATAAAGTACAGTTCCTACCCGGCTGCCCTCGCCAATTATCGCACCGTTGTCTGGAGGCACTGGGTCCGGGCATTGTATTCCCATATCTGGAAAAGAGACAGATACTATTTTATAGGATTACATGAATTTTAAAAAAAGCGCTACCAGGATGCCACAGGATGAAGTGGATGTAACAGCGTAGCAAGAGTGGTAATTGCGGTACTAACAATAGCGGCAGCATTAATATTATAAACCAAAGAAACAGTAGTGCAGTTGTAGTAATAATAACAGGTGCAATCGTGATAATAACAGAAGCAGTAATGTTAGAAGGAGTAGTAGTAGTAGTAATAGTAGTCATAGTACTCATAGTGGTAGTGAATAAGTAGAAGCATGAATTAGTAGTTGAAGCAATTATTGTAGTAGACTACTACTACTACTACTACTACTACTACTACTACTACTACTACTACTACTACTAAAAGTGATCAGTTGTAGATCTGCTAATAATATTATTGCTGCAGTAGCACGTATCAGCTGTTTCGTCTGTGTAATACAAAGTCTATAGTTGTGAACACGCTTTGTTTCGTTTCGTGTCGGCCGGAAAGAAGGCGAAATGAAACATTGTTCCGGATAAAGTGTTGAGTAGTTAGTTTGCGAGGGAGATTCATTATTCATTCGGAAACGCGGCCAAGTGAAGGGGGCATTGTTTTTTTGTTTCTGCACGGAAGTGTTCATCTAGTGTTTTCAGTAATTCTGCATTGTGGTAAGAAATATTGTTAAGCAATGAACTCCATCTTTGCCTTCTCATTTATGTTAATGTTTTGTTATAAGTTGTCATAAATGTAAATTGTTTTTAAAAATGTGTAAGAAAAAAGATAGATTGAATTCAGCATTATGTAACAGGCCGGAAAATGGGTTTTGGGCTGATAGAGAAAATGTGATTTTGTCTCTAAGTGATGTGATAGTATATACTGTTGGCCAGTCATGTGTAATATGTGTTAGTCCTGGAATACTTGGACATTTTCAGTGTAATATGTGTTAGTCCTGGAATACTAGGACATTTTCAATGTAATATGTGTTAGTCCTGGAATACTTGGACATTTTCAGTGTAATATGTGTTAGTCCTGGAATACTAGGTCATTTTCAATGTAATATGTGTTAGTCCTGGAATACTTGGACATTTTCAGTGTAATATGTGTTAGTCCTGGAATACTTGGACATTTTCAGTGTAATATGTGTTAGTCCTGGAATACTTGGACATTTTCAGTGTAATATGTGTTAGTCCTGGAATACTAGGACATTTTCAATGTAGTATGTGTTAACCCTGGAATACTGGGGCATTTCCAGTTTCACCGATCGTCATTATTTTTAAGTTCACGTGAAGTTTATTTATTTTGATGCATTTGAATTCACTTATAATTTCAGACTCTAAGAGTAGATAGCAAGTTAGTGGAGGAGGTCAATGAATTTGTATACCTTGGCAGTAAAGTAGTAGAAAATGGAGACAGCACAGAGGACATCAACAGCAGACTTACTAGAGCAAACCAAGCTTTTGCAATGCTGCAGACTATATGGAAATCTAAAAAACTAAGCATGAAGACGAACATCAGGATATTTAAGAGTAATGTTCTAAGTTTACTACTCTATGGAAGTGAATGCTGGAAAATCACCAAAACCATAGAAAACAAGTTGAATTCTTTCCAGACTAAATGTTTACGAAGAATTAGAAAAATATTTTGGCCAAACACTATAAGAAATAACATCTTGTTGGCAGAAATGCAGATGAAGTCACTGACAGCAATTATTGTGAAAGACGCTGGCGATGGTTGGGACATGTGCTCTGAATGACTGACAGCTCACTACCTAAAGAAGCACTAAGATGGACACCACAGGGGAACAGAAGTAAGGGTAGACCAAAAGAGACATGGAGAAGAACAACAGAAAGGATGTTGAGCAATAGTGGGCTCACCTGGGCAAGAGTAGAAAAAAAAAGGCAAAGGACAGGCATTTGTGGAAAACCCTTACGGAAACCCCATGTGCTCTGGGCACTTAAGGTTCAGAGAGAGAGAGAGATATTTTCAGACTATTCATCTTTTTTATGGTTGATATCACGTGTTCATGAAACATTTGTGTGTTCATGGTTTATGATCGTCATTATGCTTCATTAACTTCAAATGCCATAAAAATAAGTTATTTCCCTTGACGTTTTGTCTGTTTGCGATTGTCTTTGTTCGTTAGTAGAAATAAATTGATATAAATGTCTTAAAGTTTTGAATTATTGATTTCATGTCCGTGTTGGTTGTGTTGTTTTTGTGAAGTTTAGAACTGCTGTTCATTAAGTAACCACCATTATGAGCCAAGAAAGTTATGTGGGCAGAAGACTGATGAAACATGTGATAAAGAAAGTTCCTGGGTTCAGATAATTGATAAAAGCTGAGGGAAAGGATCATAGAAATGAATCTCACCAGCACGACAGTACATTAAATAAGAGAATCGGTTCCTTCCCACAAGTAAGATAGTACATTAAATAAGAGAATCGGTTCCTTCCCACAAGTACGATAGTACATTATGCCATCGAGAAGAGTCGAAAAGAAAAGAATAAACTCCCCTTTCGAATTATAGTAATAATAAATGTAACTCATTTCGGTTCCATTTCTTACATAGTAATAGATCACAACTATAGGAAAATCAAGCCATATACCAGGAGATGGACGCTATATACTGGGGTGGTGGGGTGGGAGAACAGCCACATATTAAGTTTAGTAAAGGAGTCTGGTTGGTGGTTATGGCAGTGATATCGATACAGAAGCAACAATAATAATACAAACCTCTCAGTAGTAGTAAAAGTAGCAATAGTAGTAATAGCAGTAGTAGTAGTAGTAGTAGTAGTAGTAGCAGTAGTAGTAGTAGTAGTAGTAGTAGTAGTAGTAGTAGTAGCAGTAGTAGTAGTAGTAGTAGTAGTAGTAGTAGTAGTAGTAGTAGCAGCAGCAGTTGCTGTGGCAGAGACGACTATTATTTGATTCAAAACTTTACCTTGACCTGAGATCTATAAATATTATTTGCAGCAGATACATCACTGCTGTATCTAGACCAACAAGCAGCAGTAAGAATAAATGGTGAAACAACAACTTGGTTTGACATAAAACAAGGGGTCCGTCAAGCGTGCATATTGTCGCCTTAACTTGTATACTGAAAATATAATGAGAAATGTTAGAGAAGATGCAGACAAAGAACAATACGATGCCATAACAATTGGAGGTTATGAAATACCAGAGATTAGATATGCTGATGATACAGTATTACTGTCCACAACACAAAAAGGAATGGAAAAACTAATTATGTCAGTCCGTAAGAATAATGAAGAGCAAAACCTCTATTTTAATGCGAAGAAAACTAAATTGATGACAACTGACAAAACAAACAAGGCAGCTCAAATATGTATCAATGAGGAAAAACTGGAAGAAGTGGAGAGTTTTAAATATCTTGGATCACTTCTAACTAATAATGGAGATATAATGAGGGAAATTAAAAGGAGGACATCTGTCGCTCTTCAGAAAGTAAAAAAAAACTAAAGAATCTGTGGATTGGAACAGACAGAACTACAAAAATAAGATTTTTAAGGGCATGCATTTTTCCCATCACAAAATATGCCTATGAGACCTGGACACTTAACAAAACAGCTGAGAAACATGTAAATGCTACAGAAGAGTTCTTCAAATATCATGGACACAAAAAAGAACAAATATATACATACTACAAGAACTTAATATTGAAGAAGGCTGACTAGTAAAGAGTATTAAAGAGATAAAACTTAAATATTTTGGACACATTAAATGTCATGATAATCTAGAGAAGACCATCTTGGAAGAAAAAGAGGAAGACCAAGGCGAAGATGGCTGCAAGACATCGTTGATGATCTGCAAATGGATGCATCAGCAGCAGGCCATCTTGCTCACAACCGAGAGGCCTACATAAGTGCTGTTTGGGAGGCAAAGTTCCACAAGGGACATGCAAATGAATGAATGAATGAGATGACTAGCAGATAGGTGACTAGCATATAGGGGACTAGCAGATAAGGGACTAGGAGATAGGGGACTAGCTGCCCCCACAGAGTGAATCCGTTATTTCTACATTTTCCTTAGTGCTTATAGCATTAACTGCACTTACCAAAAAACTATATATATACCGCTATTTCAGTGCATCATAAGCTGTCGTCAGTCAATAATTTCAATTTATTAGACACAGGAAGGTGAGAGAACCTGTCTTTTCCGTTGTCGGCAGTGGTACAAAGTCATGTGTAACATAATGAACTTGTGAGTCTGTGTTCCTCATGTACGATTCCTAGATCGGTTTATTTGTATTTTCTTTCCGGCGTTTCTTCCTGTCCTTTAGTCAGTTGAGTAAATCCGTTACTTGTTTTTTATTTGATGTAAGTATAAGTGTAGGCAACATCATTAATGTTACTTGTTGCAGTTTTTGCCACATGATGAACAAATCTTTGCATAAAATCAACCAGAAATATGGAATACTAAGTATGCTTCAACACACCGGCAAGTTTTTACGGTCAACTGCTGAGGCTTGTAAACAGTGTAAACGGTGTAAACAGTCTGTTGTCAGCAGCCGGGACATTAGGCTCTGAACACTATTTAGTATGTAAGTTTTTGTAAAGGTATTTTTTTCAGTTAGTTCGGGATATTTCTCGGTGGACGAGCCATCGTGTGGTTATATTCTGTCGTCCTCATGGGTGGTTTGTGGTCTGAACCGTTATTGGTGTTGTGTGTGTTTATGATGAGTGTCTTTATGTTGTCGTAATAAACTTATTTTGTATTTGGTATGAGAGATGATGATAAAGTAGAGTAGACATAATATATATATATATATATATATATATATATAGACTGAACTGTTGGTTAACAAGGATCTGGGAACTGGGATATTTGCTGTCAGATATTCTTAAAGAAACTTAGGGTTGAGGGTTACAGTACAACGGAAGAATATAATTACTTAATCACCACTGTCATAAGTCCCCCTATCCCATTTGATAAACAAATCTTTGAATAAATCAACCAGAAACATGTAATGCGACCGGACATTGTAGTATCATATATATATATATATATATATATATATATATATATATATCCCCTTCCTGTGCCGTTAAACGTCACATAGGGCTCGCAAAGTAGTTTGCCAATTTTTCCTGTCTTCGGCGAGTCTTTCAACCTCATCAAAGGATTTTATGCCTGTTAATTTGGCCTCTCTTAACAACGTCCTCTTCAGAGTTTCACACGGTCTGCCACTTTTTCTTTGGCCTGTTGTGTTCCACTTGATAGCTTGTTTTGGGATTCTCTGATCATTTCTTCTCATCAAGTGACCAACATATGTCCATTTCCTTTTCCTGATCACCCATGAGACTGGTTGTTGTTCAGTCATCTGTCTTATCTCTGCATTGTTCTTGAATTCGTTCTACTTGATGCCGAGTATTTTCCTTAGGCGTTTGTTTTCAAAAGAGTCTAATTTCTCTTCTATTTCTTTAGTTGTTTTCCAGCTTTCACATGCATAAATGAGGGTGGATATTACATTTAAATTGAATAGTCTTAACTTGGTTTTTGTGCTTATAACTTTTGAATTCCATATGTTCTCAAGATTCTTGAAGATTGATGCTGCTTTTGCAATTCTGATCCTAACTTCCTTTCTAGTGCCACCATCCTGGTCTATGTAGCTGCCAAGGTATGCAAATTAATTGACTTCTTCAATATCTATCCCTTCTATGTGTACTTTTCCATTTTGATTAATGGGAATTTTCATTATTTTTATTTTGTCCTTGTTAATTTCAAGTCCTATTTTGCTAGCCATTGAAGACAGGATATCTGTTTTTTCTTGCATGGGATTCACATTATTACTGATAAGAGTTATGTCATCAGCAAAATCAATATCTTCTAGTTGGGTCCCATGTAGCCAGTCAATACCTGTGTTACCTGTGCAGCATTTTTTCATTATGAAGTCTATTGTAATCCCAAAAAGTAAATGAGACAGTATACATCCTTGTTTCATACCTTTTTCAATCTGGAACCATTCACTCATCCCTTCTTCTGTCTTGACTGCACAAACATATCCATTGTATAAGTCCTTAATGATGTTGACAATTTTAGATCGTATTCCATATAGACTTAAAATTCTCCATAATGAACCTCTGTGTATGCTATCAAATGCCTTTTTAAAATCTATGAAGTTCAGTATTAATGATTTCTGCTTTTCAATATGTTCTTCAAGTATTATTCTGAGAGTAAAGATCTGGTCGAGACAGCTTGTCCCTTTTCGAAATCCTGCTTGTTCTTCTCTCATTGCGGTATCCACTATATCTTTAAGTCTATTCAAAATGACCTTGCAAAATACTTTTGACACAACTGATATTAAGGTTACTCCTCTCCAGTTGTTACAGTCACTAAGGTTGCCTTTTTTGGTATTTTAACAATGATTCTTTTTTTCCAATTAGAAGGGACCTTCTCTTCTTTCCAAATCTTGTTAAACATTCTCTGTAGTTGTCTCATGTTGTCCCTATTGACATAGAAAAAACAGGAACTAATAATGATCGAGCTTACGGTTCCGTACGAAACAAGAATAGAGGAGCAGCATCTATTCATATGTGAGAAGTACAATGATCTGGTCAAGCAACTGAGGCAGGGGGCAAGAGTCAGGGCAAAAGTGATAGCTGTAGAAGTGGGAGCGAGAAGATTCGTAGCAACATCAGCATATGACCTATGTAAGCAGCTGGGCATAAAGGGACAAGCAAGAGCAAGGGCACTGAAAAGCCTTTCAGAAACAGCAGAAAAGGCTTCATGCTGGCTGTGGAGTACGCGAAACAGACATTGAGAACATAGATGTCTTTTGCCACAACCAATACCAGTCCTCCATAGTTAAATCGCTAAATACGGACTTCAAAGTGCAGTGCCAACTCAATCCTGGGACGAAAAAAGCAACAACTCACAAGACCTCTGGGAGTCATGACCCAGAGGGGCCCACTTCCCTAGAGTGTCAGGAGTTTAATAGGGCCGAAACACTTGTCTGAGGTTGGGGGGGGGGGGGGTACTTCCTCTGATGATCTGAAGGAGTTGTGTTGTTGTTCCGCTCTCTACAGTAGAGAGTTTCCTGCATACATATGCTTCAAAAGACCGGCAAGTTTTTAGGGTAAAATGCAGAGGTTTATACCGCACTTTCGGGGTGTCGGCGAGCCATCGCTTTGTCAACATTTACTTTCAGACTACGCGCACTCTGAATCAGTGTTCCATTTCGAGAATCATTTATGCCAGGTCGTATTTGACTGGAGTAAGCGGTGTCCAATCTCTGCAACCAGGTAACAGGTCGTGATACCATGCCCGGTCGCTGACTGTTTGTCCGAGCCGTCGCTGAACGGAGCGCGTGCCATTATGGGATATCGCCTCTCCAGAGTCGCTTATCGCGGATCCCGGTAACGGCAGTCTTCCCCTTGTACGGTATCCTGTCTTAAGAGGGGTTTTCGAGTTTTTAATGTTTTCATAAGATAATAAGTGCGATGATGAGTGAGAGAGTGTGTGTGTGTGAGGGGGGGGGAGTGTGGATATGTGTGCGTGCGCACCTTTCTCCTTCCCCTTTACAAATCAAGAGAAGAAAGTCCCATTACTAAACTCTTTTCTCACTCGTCATTTTAACGAAGAGCCGCTACTTTTACGACTCTACTGTAAAGAGGGGAAATGAGCACTTTATTTGATACTGGTTGAATGATGCACGTAGATCTTTATTTGACAGCCGACAGCCCTGGCACCAGTAAAGGCAGCTTCGAGCCTCATTTACATATTTATCAACGCGAAATAAGAAGGCGTGTAATAAACATATGTACGTTTTTATACATAATTATTTTCAGAAAAAAGAAGAAATTATAAACTGTGCTTAAATTTTTTTGCTCTGATATATATATTACCAAACCGAATTTATGCTTCATTGATTACACCAAGGCATTTGACACGGTGAAACATAATGAAATTATTAAAATGCTTGAAGACATCAATATAGACGGCAAAGACCTGAGGATTGTAAAACATCTATACTGGCAGCAAGAAGCAGCATTTCGAGTTGAAAATAGAATTGGAAAATATCAACCTATAAAACAAGGAGTGCGACAAGGATGTGTTCTATCTCCAGACCTTTTTTCTCTGTACAGCGAGATTATTCTAAGAACGATCATCACAGAACCAGGCATAAAAATTGGAGGATACAATATTAACAACCTTCGGTATGCTGACGACACAGTACTGATAGCTGAGAACCAACAACACCTGCAAAATCTCTTGGATAAAGTCACAAAAGAAAGTGAACAGAAAGGCCTTACTTTGAACATTAAAAAGACAGAGACTATGGTTATACCTAAGGAACAGAATCCACCAGCATGCAGTATTAAATTAAACGGAACTATTCTAAAGCAGGTGCAGAAATTCAAATACCTTGGAGCAGTAATAACTTCAGATGGGAAATGCAGAATAGAAATTAGGAACAGAATAGGCCAAGCAAAGACTGTATTTCAGAGAATGAGAAACATATTAGCTAACATCTTTATCAATGAATGTTAGAAAACGAGTCCTAAAATGCTATATTGAACCTATCTTGTTATATGGAAATGAATCATGGACAATAGGCAAGTCTGCACAAAAATCATTGGAAGCAGCAGAAATGTGGTTTATTAGAAGAATGTTGCGAATCCCCTGGACAGCAAAAATAACTAATGAAGAATGTATGAGAAGAGCTGGAGAGACACAAAAAAACCTTTTCAAAAAGATAAGAGAGAGACAATGTACTTTCATAGGACATGCAATGAGAAGAGGGGGCATTGAAAATATTATAACAACAAGAAAAATAGAAGGAAGAAGATCAAGAGGAAGACCAAGAGAAATGATACTGGACAGTCTGACGGGATGGTGTGAGAGGAGATCACCAACTGAGCTGATGGCCTGCATGAAAGATCGTGTACTATGGAGAAGCATAATAGCCAACGCCAGCCGGCACGGCATCTGATGATGATGATGATACTGAATTTAACAACAGTTGCTCCATTTCGGTAAAAATTAAGAACTCCCGGAAAAAGGCGACTATTAAATCAGCTTTTCTTTATATCATTGTTAGTTTCCTATTACTTCAAAAGAACAAAAACTGTATAATTTTAGTATATAATTAACATAGATCGTTTTTTTCTAATTGTTTTTTCCTAAAATCGAACCCTAGGAACAACTGTGTTAAGAACATATTTATCTTAAAATGTATAAATTGTATAAACAGTTGTGATGTTTCGGCACGAGCCTTTATAACAAAACAAAAAAAAAAAAGAACGAAGAATCAGAGAGAGGAGACAAAGTACAAATTCACGTGAATTTTATGTTAACGAAACAATAAAAAAATGAAAAAAAAATTAATTAAATATTGGCAAATGACTTATCTCAGCTCCTGGAACCCCACTCTTTATGTCGAAATGACCATAAACAATATGCACCAGTTACTATGTAAACAAAACGTTCGTTCTGAAAGGCCCAAAATTGTGTATGGTTGAGTGTAGAAAATGTTAGGAGACAAGGATGCGCCCAGAAGGTGCAGATAATTATTCCAAGAAAGGGATGACTGGAGAGCCCCTATCCATGGCCCGTGCTCTTAAGGGAGTGAAAGGAGGCGACTACGACGACGCCGACGATGATGATGATGATAATGATGATGGTAGTGAATGGATAGGGATTTATGATGGTTGATAGTAGATGATGGTAGGGAAGGGATGGCAATCTATGTAGGAGAAGGTGAAATAAATGATTATGGTTGCGGTAGAGGAAAAGTAATGTGATGATGCGTGAGGGTACTAAACTATGTGCAACAAATGGGAATGAGTAAGATTGTGGAAGATTATGTGTAGCTGAATAACGAATTCAAACCATGTGGTTCTAGTGTCCCATAGTCCTGAATGTAGCGGTTCTCAAGCGCTATGCGGGTTGTGTCATCAGCGTGACATTGTTTGATGGCTGTTACCAGAAAATCAGATTTGCCTCTAAGGTTGGGGCCATAGAAATGATTAGGGACTGGATTCGAAGCATGCTGGGTGATATCGTACAGATGTTTCTGTATGTGGTCCCCTAATCTGAGGCCAGTTTCACCAATATAAGTTATCCTGCATCTTTTGCATACGATGACATATATTACATTGGAGGATTCGCATGTAAATCCCTCACGGAGAGTGAGGATAGTTTTAGGAAAGGTGATTTTTTTCGTTTCCCAAACTACAGGGCAGGTAACACAGCGAGGGCGGTTATATTTTCTGGTTCGAACATATGAAAGATTCCGTTTTAAGTGGCTGTGGACGAGGATGTCCTTGAGATTTGGCTCATGCTGGTATGTTAATAGTGGTGGATCAGAGAAGATGTCACGGGTGTCAGGGTCGAGTTGGATTAGTGGCAGATGACGTTAAAGAATTTTCGTAACCATCTGACCTTGCGGGTGGAAAGGCAATACTAACTTATGTCTGTCAGATGAGGTAACACGCTCTTTCCTAAATTCTTCCGTGCGGTTTATTAGTTGGATACTGTTGAAGGCTGCACGAAGGACATTTTCTGGGTAGTTGTGATGAGGGAGAAATTCTAATAACTTGTTGGACTGATCTATAAAGTCCAAGTTATCCTGACATATGCGGCATAGACGGAGTAGTTGGGAGTATGGAATGGAGTTCTTACACGCTTCAGGATGGGAGGAGGTGTAAAGTAAACAGGTGTGGCTGTCGATGGGCTTGTAAAAAATGGAGGTATCAAGCCTGTTTGTGCCAATAGATATTTTAATGTCTAAAAAGTTCACAGACTTGTCAGACATTTTATAAGGGAATTTTATATTACTGTTAAGTGAGTTAGCGAATTCAGTACACTTTTTTTTAGCTCGTCATGTGGCATACTAGTGACTCCAATGCCGTCATCGATATATCTTTTACAGAATTCTGGAAGTCTACCAGCGTAGGTTTCCCATAACTCTCAGAAAGCCCATACGTAAACAAGCATAAATGGGGCCCATTTTTTTTTTCCCATGGCACTGATTTGCTCAAAGTATTCGCCGTTGAATTCGAAAGAATTTAGGTTGAGTACTAGTTGTGTGAGTCTTATTATGGCATCAGTGTTAATGATAGGGTGAGGGTCTTTGTCGAGAAAATAACGGCGTGCTAAGAGTCCATCTTCATGTTGTATTGAGGCGTAGAGGGAACAGACATCAAGGAGAAAGATATGACAGGAGTGGTGCGGAGAGAGTGTGATCGCTTCAAGAGTAGTTAAGGTGTGGTTAGTATCTTTAAAACAAGAGGGCAGTTTGCGTACTCTCTCTCTCTCTCTGAACCTTAAGTGCCCAGGGCACATGGGGCTTCCGCAAGGGTTTTCCACAAATGCCTGTCTTTCGCCTTTTTATCTGCTCTTGCCCAGGTGAGCCCTCTATTGCTCAACATCCTTTCTGTTGTTCTTCTCCATTTCTCTTTTGGTCTACCCTTACTTCTGCTCCCCTGTGGTGTCCATCTTAGTGCTATTTTTGGTAGTGAGTTGTCAGTCATTCGCAGCACATGTCCCAACCATCGCCAGCGTCTTTCCTCAATAATTGTTGTCAGTTTTTCCCTTGCTTCTGTTTCTGTAGCAGTCTGATAGTTTTTTACCAGATAGGGTTGCTGGCCCTATGCTGAACCCTCCTTAGTCGCCTTTTACGATCATGCATGGTAGGGTACAGTGGTCCTATTCTTTGCAGATCCCGGGTACCACACGGTTTGCGTACTAGTGGTTGGAAAATGCTGTCCAAAAAGTCAGAAATGAGCTCAATGGGGCATGAATACGCCGACACAATAGGACGTCCCGATTTACCTGGTTTGTGGATTTTAGGAAGAAGATAGAAGGTAGGTGTGCCTAAACAACTGTCCATGATGTGAAGAGAGACAACTCGAGATGGGGGACTACCTTCTTTAATTAAATCTCTGATGCCTGTTTCCACTTTATTATTATTTGAAAGGATAGCATAGTTTTTTCGTGGGGCATAGAATTTGTATTGCTGAGTTGAGACATTCCTTTCGCAATATATAAATATTTTTTTTTCCAAACTACGAGACTCGATGTTTTATCGGCTGGTAAGTCCTGTTAAAAAAAAAAAAAGTAAACTATGGCTCAATTTTATTTTTGACACGTGAGAAAATATTTTAGCGGCGTTTACAAATTGCATTACAAGATGCAGGGCTAAAGGTTACGAAGGTCGCGTACGAACTGCATATTAATTCAGTATCATAATTTATTATAATCATCCCCAAAACAAGGCTTTACGATAAAAATATAGCTTTAAATTATATATATATATATTCTTATATATAGCTTTACGAACTTTCTCTTATAAACTTCGAATTTGACCATCTTCAACGTAATGTCCGAGTTTTTTGGTTTTTTTTAAAATAAAATTTCCACACACTCTTTCTTTCACACACGGACTTCATATCTGATTCTTCTTATAAAGGTATAGATGTTTCTCGTGGGTTATTTTTAGGACCTGTCTTGCCTCCCCTTTCGATTACTGTTCACTTGGCCAGTCTATGGTCTGCTCTTCCTCGGCAAAACGTACAGGTAGAAAAGAATCTTGGTTACATATGGTTAGTCATCCCTGACTCTAGTAGTCAACTATGATTCACCAACCCTGACTCTAGTAGTCAACTATGATTCACCAACCCTGACTCTAGTAGTCAACTATGACTCACCAACCCTGACTCTAGTAGTCAACTATGATTCACCAACCCTGACTCTAGTAGTCAACTATGATTCACCAACCCTGACTCTAGTAGTCAACTATGATTCACCAACCCTGACTCTAGTAGTCAACTATGATTCACCAACCCTGACTCTAGTAGTCAACTATGATTCACCAACCCTGACTCTAGTAGTCAACTATGATTCACCAACCCAGCTAGGCGCATTATCATGTGGTCTTAGGTGCATTATCATGTGATCTCCAGCTGTGTTATCGCTTTGGTATTAAGTGCCAGCTGTTGTATAAAAGCAGTTAATGATTTATGGTATTATGATATTACATATACGACATGGTCTGTAAACTATAAGTAGTTGGAAAAGTGGTCCTTGAATGTAAAAAGTTGGGAACCACTGCCGTAGAGGCACTTTGGGGGGATATTTAGTGCCAGCACTTTACATGAACTGTCGGCACGCTAGAGAGTAACGTGGTTAACCTCACGCATTGTCGACACGCTACAGAGTAATGTGGTTAACCTCACGCACTGTCGGCACGCTAAAGAGTAATATGGTTAACCTCACGCATTGTCGGCACGCTAAAGAGTAATGTGGTTAACCTCACGCACTGTTGGCACACTAGAGAGTAGTGTGGTTAACCTCACGCCCAGCAGCCTTTATTTCTGCAGCTCCAGGACAAATGAGGCATCCATTTCTACATCTGGGCCACTGGCACGCCTCGGGAACCGAACTTGAACCACCGATATCGCCTTAAGATAGTAACGCACTAACTGCTTCGCTACTCGGGCACTGGTACCATTAAGATGTACGGAAAATCTGCACAATGTATCTATCAAAACCACTTTTTTTTAAATGAGAAAGAAATGAGTCTCATCCACGGCGTTCTTTTATATGTAACCTTTTTTCTCTCTTTTAATTTCAGCGTTGCGATTACAGATTCCGGTCCCACTCTGTACCAGATATCAACAAATCATCTACAAAAATGTATTTGTCAACACATTCATTACATGCAGCGAATACTGAAACGCCGCCCAGTGACGCAACATTGCAGAAATACCTCAGATATGGTTCTTTATAGAGTATGGCAAATATCTGAACAGAGGAGAATGTGTTAAGCATAGGCGTAGCATCATGGGAGGTGACGCATTTACTTTACCAGTTATGTCCGATACAAGGCGACACACGGAATAATAAACAAATGGTTAGCTATTATGTAACACATAAGAAATTATAACGCGCATCATAATCTCAAAACACATGAATAATTAGTGTACAAGTATATAAAACTAAGTTATATAAATATACACGAAGCCAGTGCAGTAAAGTAATGATAGCAAAATGAATAAAAGGAAGAAAAAGTCATCATCATTATCATCATCATCGCCTTTAACTCCTTTGGGAGCATAGGCCACAAATAAAGGCTCTCCAGTCATCCCTGTTCCTGGAATTATTCTCTGCTTCCTTCCATGTGCATCCCTTGTCTCTGAGCACTGTCATAATTTCTCTTTTGTCTCTGAGCACTGTCATAATTTCTCTTCTCCAAGTAAGTCTAGGTCTTCATCGTTTTCTATTTCCTTGAGGATTCCATGTCAGTGCCTGACTTGCCATGCTGGTGTCAGGTTTCCTCGGAGTGTGGCCAATCCACCGCCACTTCCTTGACATGATTTGTAGGTTTATAGGTTCTTGTCCCGTCCTTTCCCAGACCTCCTCGTTCCTGATCTTGCCCTGCCATTTAATGTTTAAAATCCTCCTCAAGGAGTAGTCCATGAATGTTTGTAAAGATCACCTTAACTAAGCTTGTTCAGTAATAAAGCTGGTAAAACTGTGTGCTCGTGAAGTAATAAAGCTGGTAAAACTGTGTGCTCGTGAAGTAATAAAGCTGGTAAAACTGTGTGCTCCTGAAGTAATAAAGCTGGTAAAACTGTGTGCTCGTGAAGTAATAAAGCTGGTAAAACTGTGTGCTCGTGAAGTAATAAAGCTGGTAAAACTGTGTGCTCCTGAAGTAATAAAGCTGGTAAAACTGTGTGCTCCTGAAGTAATAAAGCTGGTAAAACTGTGTGCTCGTGAAGTAATAAAGCTGGTAAAACTGTGTGCTCGTGAAGTAATAAAGCTGGTAAAACTGTGTGCTCCTGAAGTAATAAAGCTGGTAAAACTGTGTGCTCGTTAAATAACAAAGCTGTTCCTATTTTTTTTTCCTTTTGTACATTTTGTTAATCCCAAAGCAGATACAGCAGTTTCAAATATGTCTAGGTATTTCTAAATGTAATAACAGTTTCACCCAAATTACAACTGAAAAACAAATCAGTCAGTGATATTTTCTGAATCCAAGTCTCTTAATGTTTTTGTAAACTACGATGTAACCACAGACTAGACGCTAGGAACAGCTGAAACAGTGTTAAAAGTGTCCATATTGTAAAGACACATTTTGGAACAGTGAATTTCTCATAGATGCTAGATCAGTACTGGAAGCTCTTCAGTGCAACAAACTTCCAGACCTTAAGAATGCTTTGTCAAAAATTGGCTTACGACACAGTCACTTTGCAGTGGATTCCATCTTACTGTGGGATACCAGGCAATGAGAAAGATAAAAGTCTGGCCAAAGGGGCACTGAAATGGAGCAACCAGACATACCGGTCACCTATAATCAGAAGAAAAACATGATAAAAAACCTGCAGAAAGCTACAAACACCACCACATGATGATTATCACGTGCTAAATAGAAAGGAACAAGTCACAATTTTACATCTCGGAACAGAACTCAGCCGATTCCGAAGTTATATGTGTACAAAGTTTAAGGCTGGTACTATTACTCTTTGTACATGTGCCCAGGCCCCAAAACTGTGAAACATGTTCTCCAAAACTGCACCATGAGAGAATGAGAAGCAATTACTGGCCCAGTGAAACCACCAAGGAAGATAAGCTCTAAGGTTCCATACATGAATTACAAAAAACAGTGAAATGTATCCAAGAGACAGGAGTGCGGATGTAGACAGACAATGCGTAAGAAGAAGAAGAAATCAATTTCGCCTCTAAGGTGGTGCTTGGGATAAGAGTCCCTGACCTTTGAGCTGTACCAGCGATGGCGTAGCCAGAAAGGCCTCCCTAGCTGGACAAGCTGGGTAGGAAATATAAAGGTTGCTCCTACAATATGCTACAGTAACAAGTAATTGTTATTTATAATTAATTCTAGAGTGTGAAGCTTAGACGGCTTCTAGCAGTGAAAGCTGAAAGGAAATCAGTAGCAAGAAATGGATATTCAGACTGCAAAAATCAGAAACTGGGACGAGTTTTTGGAATGAATAAGGCGAGATGGACAGCAAGCAGGAGGTGAAGACGCAGTCCGATGAGGCAGTCAGCGACCCATAACTGATATGCCAGCGTCAAAGTTAGAGAACCATAGGTGACTAAGACCTTGTCCCATCTCTCCGTTGGTACCTCTAATAATAGGCCTAGCCTGGCTAACGGAGCAGTGATCGCCATAGTCCCCATGGTGGTGGAGTCTGCTAAAGAAGCATTGCACACACACACACCCTGCTTTTTACCTGCACTCTGGAAATGAAAAAAAATAGCTGCCATAATCCGCTCCCACGCCGATACGATGCTGTGCCTCGACACTTTCACAGCATCGGCTGCAAAGAACACCAGCTCGCAGCTGGAGGGAGATAGTACAAGTACAATTAAGCACAAGTTGCAGCAAGCAACACAGCTAGAGCATCATACAAATGCCGGCTGCAGACTGCGAGACGTGAGAAGAATTTTTTGTTCTGTGCAAAAACGCCACAAGGCGCACTAAGTGGTGACCAAAACTGGTCACCATCATCCACGAAACTAGACGAAATATTTGACTTTTGGGGGTGGGGGAAGGGGTGTATTTTGATGCTTTTTCTTATTTTCTTATTTTCCAGAGAGTGGTGTATGATGGGTCTTGTCCCGCTGAAAGGGACGAAGTATCTCAGCAACCAAGAGAACAACACGCAGCTCAGATGGTTTTAATCAACTTTAATTAGCTTTACTCTGTCAGCTTTCACATTATCAAGCTCGGAGCAGCCATCAGACAGAGGAAGAAGCCGAATGAAGAAAGGAAAACCCAGTGAAACAAGCACGATATTGCTTCAGGACGTGTCATTCTATGGTATGGAATGACTGAAGTAAATTACTGTTTCAAGACCTGTGATAGGAGCTTCTTCTTCTTCTTCTTCTTCTTCATTGCCCTCAAAAGGGTGTTGATTGTGCTGTGTCGCAGTTACGCGCCTTTCGGTTCAACACACCCGACTTCGGCTCGACACATATTTAGAACCACTAGCTACCCCTATTCACTGAGCCAGACAACTGTTTGTTTCCATGAGCAGGACTGGGAGGTAGAACAGGGTCTTTGTCGGCTATGATTTGCCAACCCTGACGCAAGCAGTCAGCTCTGGGTTGCTGAGGTTTGTCTCATTCAGCATGAGTAGTGCGCCTTCGTCTCTAGATGGTTGGAGCAGGTGTTTTTTTTTAATTAACAGTATTTTAAATCTTTCTTAATAAATTCTCTGGTTATCTATAAATAAGTCTGCATTTTAAAAAAGCGTGTCGTGTACTTTCATCTTCGCTGCGTGTACCACACTTTTTACTTAGGTGCAGAACTTACAGGATTATATCACTCTGTACGGTAATCTATCGATGTATTTAGTCTCATGCAGTTTCCAGAACACCTACTTACATTGTAACAATAGACATTTTCAACCTCTGACCTTTTGTCAACTAATACATTGTATTCCGAAACTGAACAATGCAATGCGGCTTAAACCACAGCCCAGTACCAAGTGGTAATGCAGAAACAGAGCGTGACTGACATATTCTTGCCGTTGTCTGGCAATTAGGGCGTTCGCAATGCTTAATTTAAGACGGATTTTTTTTATCCTCTGAACGTGCTAACAAGCAGCTGTAGATATGATATCCATGTTTTTATATAGGTACGGTAATGTGCTTATTAAGATTACACTGGCTGTTAGATTTAACAATAATGATCAAATCAGCTTTTATACTTACTCGGATTCTTACAGCTTTCTTTTTCTTAATAAATTTAATTTTGTTGGAGAAAGAAAGATAGAGGTAAAAGAAGAACAAATATACGCAGATAGTGTTTCGGCTGACTGACGATCCGACAGAAATTTGTGAGATCATTTTATTGTTAAGCAGAGCACACTGTTAAGTAAACAGTTTTCTGGTTGGTCCAGAGCACTCTCGGTGTGTTTTTAATCAGATCAGAAACATGTTTTCTAGCCAGGAAAATATCATGAATTTTTAGCACTTCTTTATGTGACTATGATGGCAAATTCACTGAATTTGTTTTACCAAAAAAAAAAAAAAAAGGGAAATAAGAATATTCCGGGTCTGTGAAGGAAAAAAAAAAAAAAAGAAACAGAAAATCACGGGATTAACTCTCAGGCTAGACATTACTAGAGTTTTACCGAGAAAAACTTAACTTCCGAACATCTTCTTTACTTGTTAAGAGCGATGATGTCAGTCAGTTAGTCATTTGCATGTCCCTTGCTGAACTTTGCCTCCCTAACAGCTCTCCCGTAGGCCTCTCGGTTGTAAGAAAGATGCCCTGCTGCTGATGCATCCATTCGCAGATCATCAGTGATGTCTTGCAGCCATCTTCGCATTAGTCTTCCCTCATTATTTTTCCCCTTATGTACCCTTCCACGACCGTATTCTCTAAATTACAATGATTGATGATGATTACATACAGTTAAAAAAAAGAAACGCAACACTAATGTAGTCGTAATGGATACCAAATTACAAACTTGTGTCAACATTTTATTTTACGGAATTATTGTTTCAATCTTGGCATGAAGAAACTTTAAGACTTTAAAACATGAAATGATGTTCATTAAATTTGGTTTGGATTTTTATTCTTTGCGACTGAGGCCTCCGTTTCAGTAAGGTGTATGGCCTCCTCTGGCCTGTATCGGAGAACGACATCTCTTTGACATGGATCCGATTAACCGTTGGATCTGTTGTTGTGGGATGGCTGCCCACTCTTCCCGCAGTGCAAGAGACAACTGTCGGAGATTGGTTGGCGCCACGTCTCGCTGCGGATTTGTCAGTTGAGTCCACCCCATAAGTGTTCTATTGGGTTTATGTCTGATGACATGGACGGCCACGGAATGGCCTGGACGTTGTTGTCAGCGAGGAACTGGGTAGTGAGTTGTGCCACATGAGGTCGAGCGTTATTCTGCTAAAAAATCGACCCTGGTGCAGCAAGAAGTGGAAAGACGTGAGGATGAAGAATTTCAGCGATGTATCGTTGGACATTCAGGGGTCCCTCAGTTTACACCAGGTCACTTCTTCCTATGAAGTTGATTTTCCCCCACACCAGTACACCTCCACCACCATGTGGAGGAGCCTCATCCACGCATTTCTGGGCGTAGCGCTCGTGGATTCTGCGGTAAACTCCGTCTATCATGTCGCTGGAGCAGAAAGAATGATTCACCACTAAACCAAACCCTTCTCCAATCATTCGCGACGATCCATTGACGATGCTGGTTCGCGCACTGCAGGCGGTTCTGGCGACGCCGGTCGGTAAGAACAGGACCTCTGCAGGTTCTTCTAGCCCAAAGACCAGCGCCGTGCAGCCGGTTCCTGACCGTTTGATCTGAAATTCGACGAGCTGCTGTCATTGACTGGCCTGTTGAGGACGCAGATGCAAATCGATTCCTGAGATGATGCAGCCGTATGAAGCCTTCATCGGCAGGAGTTGTGACTATGGGTCTTCCACTGCGCGGCCGGTCTGCAACTGAGGCAGTTTCTTGAAATCGTCTCCAAAGGCGACTAATGGCGCTTCTAACCACATTAAATTGTTTGGCCACTACACTTTGTGACTGTCCAGCCTGTACATGTCCAATGATGATGAGTTGTTCTGTAGTGAGATGGGCCATACTTGCGTATTGAATTTTCAAATGAATTCGATCAGCGTCAATCTTTTTTAGGTATTCAATAACATGGTCAGTGAGTTTTGTGTTCAGTAATTTTCACGGGATTCTCGTCAATCTGTCATGACTTTTTGTCAAAAATGCTGTTTTGACTAGTGTCGCTTTTCTGTGCTCATGAATCATCTGCTGAGTACAATTCAGGTCAGCACGTGAAGTTGATGTCCGAGTGAAAATTTCAGGCAATTTGCCCTTGTCTGGTCAGCAAACTTCAGTTTAAACCGCAACATCGTATTTGTTGCGTTTTTTGTTTGTGTTTTTGAACAGTATATTTTATTTTATGACGTACACATCTTCTCCTTAAAAATTTATTTGGGCACTTTGATTGATGAACTTTCCTTAACCACGAACCCGAAAACTTTGTGGAAGTTGTTGCAAAGATATGGACACAAAGCAATGAAGTTGGACAATGAGTGGGTTAATGTGACTTGCTCAACCCCGGGACCAGAGACAAGAAAAAAGGTTTTCGGGATGCAATTAAAAAAAAATCATAATAGCCCGGAATTTGTTGAACTTACTGAAGGGTCGTTGTGCTACAAATGACTAAAATTTGTTTGTAAAAAAAAAGACGTGTCAAGAAATAAATTAATGAACAAAATCTGTGTTTCGTCAAGAAGAACTAGATAAAACAGTAAAATGTTGAGATCCATCGACTAACGACAAGACTGATACTCCTTGCACACAATGTAGGAACACGTAAACTCTCAACAGTTTCAAAGCTTCGCAGAACTTATTAGTCATTTTCCATACATCATTCTTCTGCACAGAGCGGAGGTGAAGACGCAGCCCGATGAGGCGATCAGCGACCCGTAGCTCATATGCTAGAGTCAGGGTTAGCGAACCATTGTTTGACCAAGACCCCTGTCCCACCTCTCTGTTGGTACCCCTAGTAACAGGCCTAGCCTGGCTAACGGAGCAAGGATCGTCATAGTCCCCATGGTGGTGGAGTCTGTAAAAGAAGCACTGCACACCCCCTGCTTTTTAGCTGTACTCCGGGACTGAAAATGTAGCCGCCATAACCCGCTCCCACGCCGATGCTATGCTGTACCTCAACACCTCTACGGGATCGGCTGCAAAGAACACCAGCTCGCAGTTATAGGGAAATAGCACAAGAAAAGAAAAGACAAGACAAGTCTGCATAGAACCTGTGAGGAAGCTGTATCCGACTCTTGTTGATTGTTGGGTTCTAGAGGTCTTTATGTAGTGAGGTTCCCCAACAGTACACATATGTGGTTTGAAAGAAAAACTGACTCCTCGGTTTAATATCAATAACTTTATTTCTCTCCAGTATCGAACACAAACATTCGTGAGAACACACTGTCAGCTTCCTCAATCTTTTCAGGTTCTCCTCGTCAACCAAACAACGCCCACTGCAAACAGTCTTGATTCCTTTCTATAGTCATTAAATCAAAATGTGTACGATGCAGACCTTCCGTGTCAAACTAACACTCCTGACTGAAAATGCACTAAAACTGTTCACAGCGACTCGTTCTATTTTGTACCACCTGTGATCATCTTTGTGTCAGTGAAACTTGTTGCAGGCGTATTCTCGCCGATCTGAGTCTCAAGTTGGTCAATCGTATACTGTCTAAAAAAAAAACAAAACAAACCGCATAACTACTGATGACCCAATTTTAGCCATAACTTTGATATTCTATAGCTTTTTTAAATTGAATGAATAAAATTTTCAAATTGCACACAATAATACCTAATGGTTTAAACACTCACTTGACAGTTTCTTGCATCTGTGTGACGAGAATTTGTTAATCCCAGGGGTTCTCAACTTACTATGGTGTGTGACAACCGCTTGCATCGACCAGCGACTGGTATCTCATGGGCATAGATGCGATCAGATGTCTGATGTGCGTCTGTGGGATGGCTGCCCACTTTTCCTGGAGTGCCTGCCACAGATCATGACGATTGGCTAGAGAAACGTTTCGGCGACAAAACATGCCTTTGCAGCTCATCCCATGGTTGGTCGATCGGATTCATGTCTGGAGACAGGGATGGCCAGGGAAGGGTGAGAATGTTGTTGGCAGTCAGAAACTGTGTGGTGAACCGTGCAGAATGGGGTCTGGCGTTGTCCTGTTTAAACACAGACCTTTGTGCAGCCAAAAATGGAAGGACATCGGGTCGAAGAATTTCACTGACGTATCGTTGCGCACTCAAGCCTCCTTCAATCTGCACCAATGGACTCCTTCCGTTGAAATTAATTATTCCCCATATCATTACACCTCCACCACCGTGCGGCGGAGCTTCATCAACGCAATTTTGGGCAAAAACGTTCACTTAGCCTACGGTAGACCCTTCCCCACATATCATGGCGATGTAACAAAAAAGAAGGAAGATTCGTCACTAAACCAGACACGTCTCCACTGATTGTCAGTTGTCCAGGGCCGATGCTGGTTGGCCCAAACAAGTTGATTTTGGCGATGGCGTCTCGTTAAGACAGGACCTCGGTAAGGTCGCCATGCCACCAGTCCAGCTTCATGCAGTCTATTCTGGACAGTTTTATCAGACACACGACGTCCTGCAAGCAATGACTGCGCACTTGAGGAAGCTGTTGTAAACCTGTTTCTGAGGTGATGAACCAGAAAAAAAAGCGATCATCAGCCGCTGTTGTCACCCTGAGTCGTCCACTGTGGTGCCGGTCTTCAGCTGAGCCAGTGGCTTGGAAACGTTGCCAAAGTCGACTGATGGTACTCTGCTGCATGTTTAAACGCCTGGCAACCTGACTTTGACTTTCGCCTGCTTGCAGGCGATGATTAGCAATGTTCCGTAAATTTTGCGATAGACGCGCCATAATTGTCTGCTTGAAAATTAACTGAATTTGTTTGTGTAACCTCATCCTTTTATAAGGTTTCATTTGCGTGGGAAGTGAGTTGTGTTCACCACAAAAATCACGACTTTTCCATAAACGCAACTTGAGTTGTGGTTAAAAAAAATGCGTGATTAGCAAGGGCAACTACTGCGTTCTGACTATACACGAGAATAGCAAAATTCAGGCTAAATCATGGACCTGATATCTTAATGACAATTTTTGGTTTGGTTTGAGATACCCGGGAATATTTTTTTTTGCCATAACATATAAAAAATGAAGTTTATATAAGCTATGTGTTTCTCTTTTTTGACAGTATATATTGCTCAACAACCTTCAGCACGTGTTAATCTTCTCGAGAATTCGATGATAAATACCTTATGTCACAGGTCTGGCCTCAGCATGTCTAACCGATACAAAATTCTGTTGGCTCTCTCTCTCTCTCTCTGCTATGACGTCATACTTCCTTCCCATCAGTCGCCCGCACTAAAGCCGCTCTCTCCCCCTCACATTTACACTATATGTTACTAAAAAAAAATTGTTAAGAATATGTATCACTGACCTTGACAAAAGAATGCTCGGAAAAATGGTTTAGACGTCAGCGATAGAAAGACAGATTCGAATCCTTGACTCCGTAGAACTAGCAAGTGTCTGGGAAAGACTAGATAAAGCACTGTTAACGCGGCAACTTTATATGTTCCAGGAATGCCAGTAAAGTGAACCATAAAAGGTTCTGATTTGCATTTACTAAGCAGCTGTGGGGAAGGGATATTTGATTTTAGAAGAATAAGAATTATTGTTAGCTTGTGGTATTCGGTTACAGTCGTATTTCTGTATGAAGTACTCGGTTACAGCCACATTTCTGTATGTAGTACTCGGTTACAGCCACATTTCTGTATGTAGTACTCGGTTACAGCCACATTTCTGTATGTAGTACTCGGTTACAGCCACATTTCTGTATTATCTGAATATCTAAAATGACATGTTTCATACAGAAAAAAAAGCCGAAAGTTTTATTCAGCCATTATTACGACGTTTTGCTGTTATGACTACAAGAGCTAGGTATGTTTTCATGAGAATTATTATCATTTTTCTTTACCTTAAAGTAATAGTAATTTCTTGTTGCTTGTATAGCATGTTCCCACAAAAATGTACCTTTTTTCCACATGTTATAAGTATACAAGATAAAACCAATCATGGGTAGTATAACACGATGGAACCAAAGCTGAGCTGTTGGAAAATACAAAGAAAATAGATCTGTGGAAAAGCATGACCACCAATGCCTACCGGTATGGCACATGATGATGATGATGACGATGATGGGCATACTCAGTTTTACAGTAATAATTACGGAATTTCACTTAGTACAGATGTACTCGATCGATGACAGACTACTCGCAAGATAACAATGAATATAAGAATAGAAGAAACTGGAGAAATGGAGCAAAGAAGAGATTCCTCAATATAAGTGCATACATCATACATACACACACACACACAGATTCACACAAAGTTTCCATGATATGAAGATGATATAGCAAGCGCAACACACACGCACGTTAAATGACATTGGCTTTAGCGCAGAAATCATACACCTCCACTGCTGTATTATTTGAATCAGTGAAATGGCTTGGCGCCGTTGACGTGATTTTTTTGTATGTTTAGTGTGTGAAAATTCGACATAATTCAAGCTCTGTTTATATCATAATGTGTGATCCGTAAGCGTGAAAGGACACCGTATAATTTTGGTTGCACTACTGACCCAAAAACAGTTGCAGGTCATCATAAACACACAGCAATACGTTTTTAATTAGCGTATGAACGTGTGAAAATAAAACGAAAAAAGAAATTTCAGATATTAGAACAAAACACACAGACCTGAGAGAATGAGAAGTGCATGACCGAGTGTTGAACCTCGCACTCTAGTTTTACAGGGCAACCGCTCAGCCAGTACATATTAATTAAGATTTGAAAAATAAAAAATCTGACAAGTACAGAAAGTATGCACACATACGTATACTCACACACATACACGCACACTCACTCACACACACATCATATATATATATATGGGTTACAATTACGAAGGAAAACAACAAGCACTGATAGCTACTTAGAAGTAATGTTTCAACGATGACAACGTGAGACACAAATACATGGACGAAAAAGGAACTTTGTAAGAGAAACTGTGTACTCACCGTCGTATTTCTTTAGGTCCACGTTGTAAAAAACCTCTTCGGCATCTTCCATCATTATAATATCGCCACTAGGGGGCGAAGAATACTCACTATTCTCTGTTGCTGCCGTCTCTTCCTTACTATTTCCCAGCATGAAAGCAAACACACAAATGTATACATAAACAATTACAACATCCCTCTGACCCATATCCGCAAGTCTCGAACATGCCTCGATACTAACTAGAAAAGAACACGAGTCAAAGCTTGGAAGTTACTGCTGGAGATATGTTGGACAGGGAACGCTTCGTAACGGTTGGTTGAAACAGAAGTGCCTGCCTACCGTTAACTAGATCCTGAATTGCCCAAATCACGGAGTTATCTGCCCGTTGTCAAAGCGAGGCGGTACCAGGTGCGAGACGGTGTGGTCGACATAGTTCATGTTGTTATACACGAAGTCAACAACAGGGTACAGAGTCGCGATCATTCAGCCAAAACCATTCAACATGGCTGTTTTTATGTTTGTGTGCAGTAGTCTGATGTTAGCTTGGTTAGCCTGGGTGCAAACTTCAAAACTGTGATGGCAAAACACATCAATTCCTGACAAGCAAATCATCATCATCATCATCATCATCTCAACTGGTAGGTGAATAAAAGAGCGATCACACATCGTCATTTGATGTATACAGCCTTTACTGTCTCTAATCAGTTCATCTGCCTCTTAATTTTTATATTACTTTTTTTTTTGTTTAGTCTTGAATTTTCCAGTGATTTTCATGCTCTCTGTGAATTGTTTCCTCTCATTGTTCCATTCTCTCTCTCTCTCTCTCCTCTCTCTCTCTCTCTCTCTCTCTCTCTCTCTTACAGAATTAATTAGCGTAGGTTGTTTAGCAGCTACACAAGAACATCTCATTTTTGCTTCACTGGTCGCCTTCGGAGGACCTTGTATAGACTAGGTTATTGAAATAATATTTTCCAGTTTCATGAAAGTGACTTGAAGATTCGTGCGTAATATCGTAGTTTCACTTCGCTCTCTTATAGTCACATCTGCAGTTCCGTATGTGTGCCTCGCCATGCACGGATAGTGTCCGCCTTTGGAGGCTGGTTTCCTTAGCACTGGCGTGTGAGGTAGCAATTTTTACAGCTGAGTCGAATCTAAACCTTTCGGATGAGAGGACAAGCCACTATCTTTAGCCTACTTACTGCGCTGCCCATTGCCCTATCACATAGTAATTACTGTATAACCTGCGAGACCTTTGACGTCTCTTTGGTGTATTCTCTAATCGTAATAAGTAGCTATGCATCTTCCTATAAGATTCTATAAATAATGAGATTGCGATACCACCATGTAGAAAATAAAATCTAGAGTCCAACTCGTACTTTATATGTCAGATTGTTACGACCAGTTGTTGCAATACTGCACAGTAGAAATTCAGTTTTGTATTCTAGGATACTGCATATGTGCGTACAAGATGTAGCTTTACACGATATATGCGGACATATCGAGGGAAATAAAAAAAACAAACCTATAAACATCACGATGTTGAGAACAAGTAGTTACGAGTCCCCGTCCCATACCCGCCCCCCCCTCCCAAATTAAGATGTGCTGATGGCAGAGCCTTAAACTTACTTCATTCATTAATTCCCCTACTTCATTCATTAATTCCCCAATATGTCACAGGAAGTCTCACCAGTAACGGGTCTACACAGATAAAGCAGAGGCAAGTTTGGTCTGAGAAACGAGAACACAATTATGAATCTTAGAGAAGCAAGTGGCTAGAAAGGGCGTGAAAAACTTTCAAAACAAGAAGCGTAGACGGTAGAAAAAAAGCGGTTGGAAGTTTAACAGTTCAACTTTTCAACATAATAGAAGCTCAGGTAAATATTCTAAAGAAAATATTATAGATCTAGTGGGAAGAAATGCAATAGATAGTCATGTTCCTTGTTGGAAGCGCATATTGGCTGTGACGGACAGCAATCATCATTTCGCTTCCTCTCTAGGTGGTTTAGTGCTCTAAACCCTCTTGTTTCGATGATGTAGCCGTTTCTTCATGCTTTATAATCGGCGCACTTCAGTTATACTTTTCATATATTTAAACCCATTCTGTCATGTCGATGCCCATTCTGTTTGTCTTTTTTCTTGTTTATCTTCATACCGAGCCATCTCCGTCCTGAAAGTTGGCTGCTTTGTCTCTTGCAATGTCTGTACCCTGGAGTAGCACCTTCTCGCTCATCTATTACTATTTACCTACCAATTTGTCATTGAGCCACGCTCATCGAGCGCAGCAATAGATGATTAGCATTTAACTTCACTTCCAGTCTCTTCATCTTTAGATGTATGTGTAGGTGTAGCTAACCTTTTAGATGTATGTGTAGCTAACCTTTTATATGTATGTGTAGCTAACCTTTTAGATGTATGTGTAGCTAACCTTTTAGATGTATGTGTAGCTAACCTTTTATATCTATGTGTAGCTAACCTTTTAGATGTATGTGTAGCTAACCTTTTATATGTATGTGTAGCTAACCTTTTATATGTATGTGTAGCTAACCTTTTATATGTATGTGTAGCTAACCTTTTAGATGTATATGTAGCTAACCTTTTAGATGTATGTGTAGCTAACCTTTTAGATGTATGTGTAGCTAACCTTTTAGAGAACACTTGCCATTAAAGTTTCCTACTTGTGCCACTAAGAATTTATTTTTAAAAATTTATTTAAAATATACTAATGTCCGCTTTTCCCCATTATGTACCCTTCTAAAATGGTCTTCTCTAAATTCTCATGACGTTTAATGTGTCTAAAATATTTAAGTTTTCTCTGTTTATTCCTCTTTACTAGCCAACCTTCTTCAATATTAAGTTCTTGTGGTATAGATATATTTGTTCTTTTTTGTGTCCATGATATTTGAAGGACTTTTCTGTAGCATTTACATTCAAAGGCATTTATGTGTTTCACAAGTAAAAAGCCACTCCATTCATTCCTCCTAATTCTCCACCAGAGTATATAAAAATACCATCATCCTCGCTCGCTGATGATCTACATCAGGAGCAGAGCATCTTGCTCACAACCGAGAGGCCTACAGGAGAGCTGTTAGGGAGGCAAAGTTCCGCAAAGCACATGCAAATGACTGACTGAATTTCTGCTTCCAGGGGGCATCACATGGAGATATAAAACAGGTTTTTTTTCAGTATACTTTGCCAACCCTGATGCAAGCAGTTAGTTATAGATAAAAGGGATGGCAGTTATAGATCAGTCATTTGCATGTCCCTTGCGGAACTTTGCCTCTCTGACAGCTCTCCTATAGGCCTCTCGGTTGTAAGCAAGATGCTCTGCATTAACAGATCATCAACGATGTCCTGCAGCCATCTTCGCCTTGGTCTTCCACTCTTTCTTTTTCTTATTATGCACCCTTCCAAGACTGTCTTCTCTAAACTCTCATGACGTTTAATATGTCCAAAATATTTAAGTTTTCTCTGATCTATGATCTTCTTTACTAGTCAACCTTCATTCAAGTTATAGCTTCAGCACTGCACCTTCACGGCTCCATCTCTTCCACTATGTATTTTGAAGTGTACATTTTGTGTGTGTGTGCAAATTGTGGCATGATTCTCCAAGAATTTCCTCAGAATCTTTCTTAGAGAGAGTGTATGTGGAATTAGGATAATTTGACCATGTCCTTTCTGTTCTTCTCAACCTTTTTTCTCCATAAAGTAACACATAACGTCTTACAGTTGGTGATGTACTATTGTATTAGCTGTCGCACTGAAATGGATGGGATTTCCCCAGATGCTTCACTGGTGAATGAAATCCACTCTGGTGTCAATTATTATTAATTTATTACCCCCCCCCCCCGCGCGCCCCCTCCCTCAAATTAGGTGATTCTATGTTATCAGGATATTTTGTTTAAACTAGGAAAAAAGTAGGAACAGCTTTATTAATTAACGAGCACACAATTGTTACATTGTGGCGTGAGCCCTAATCATACGAAAAAAAACACACACAGGACGAAGAAATAGAGAGAGAGAAGATAAAGTATAAATTCCCCTCTTCCACAATCATAATTCCTCTGCACTAAGTTCCGCTCCCTTTTCACTTATAACACATAGGTTAGAATCTCATAACAACATCACATCACAACCCATCTACCACTACTATAATCACCTATTTCACCTTTTCCTGGCTAGATTACCATTGTATCTCTTTCTTCTCCCCCCCCCCCAACCACAAATCATTATTTACGACCCACCTACCACACATCACAAGTCTCAATTTAAACATTCTCTACAGTTCACCATGCGCACTTCTGAACATGTCCTCTTACAAGCCCACAGCTTCTTACAAGTCACAGCTAACCACATAATTTATTTTATTTTATTTCATTCTTTTTTTTTCATTCATATTTTTTACATAGCATCCATGTGAAATTATACTTTATCTTCTCCCTATTTTTTTTTTTTTTGTCCTGTGTGTTTTTGTGCGATTAAGGCTTATGTCGAAACGTCACAACTGTGTTGTCGTTAATTAATAAAGCTGTTCCTATTTTCCCCCTAATATATACATTTTGTTATCACATCTTTACTTCAACTGTTCGTGTTAGTTATATACTTATACGCTAATTATTCGTGTGTGTGTGTTACGGGGATATTTTGATACAGCGCATTCTATACGAATTTTGACACTGGGGAAGAGTGTGAGACAGAGGTCAGTACTAGTAATTGTGATGACGGACAAAATCCTGACGGTGTTACTAAGGAAAACCCCTGCACCAAACTAAAAAGAAAAATAAGAGTAGGAACATGGAATGTGAGAAGTATGTATGAGTGAAAGTATCAAATAATAAGTGACGAGATGAAAAGGATAGGTATACACATTTTGGGAATCTGCGAACATCGATGGAAAGGATCAGGACGCTTTAAATGCGAGAATGATAATATCTTTAGATACTCTGGTGGAGAAGTAGGAGGAAAGAATGGAATGGCCTTTTTACTTGGACAAATCAACATCAAAAGCATTACTAGTTTACAATCCAGTAAGTGACAGAATCTTCACTATCAGACTTAATGGCACTCCTAGAAATGTAACAAAATCATCCAGATATATGCACCTACATCAGCAGCAGAAGAAGAGAAGTATAAGACTTTTATAACACATTGCAAACGACGATAGACCAGATACGGAAAAATGATATTGTATTAATATTGGGGATTTAAAATCAAAGATTGGTACAGAAAGAGCAGAAGATGAAGGACATGTTGTAGGTAAATTTGGCATAGGACATAGAAATGAGGCAGGTGACAATCTAATGTCGTTTTGCATGGAAAATGAGCTAATGATTGCTAACACACTTTTTAAACAACATCCAAGAAGGCTTTACACATGGACATCACCTTATGGTAAAACCAGGAATCAAATAGATTACATTTTAGTGCAAAGAAGGTGGAGATCAAGTATAACATCAGCAAAAACTTTACCAGTTGCTGATTGTGACACGGACAATGAGTTATTAATAGCAGACATTGAGATAACGATAAAAAAGACAGTTACGGGATCAAGACCACTCCGCTTTGATCTTACAAAAATACCAGAACAATACGGTATAGAAGTGAAGAACCGTTTCGAAATCCTGATGGCAGTACAGGAGGAGATGACACCAGATGATTTGACTACGCAGGCCAGAGATATCTTAATAACAACAGCTAAAGACACGGTTTCAGTAAAGAAAACACAAAAGAATGGATGGATTACAGCAGGCACACTAGAACTGATAAAACAACGTAGAGAAATGAAGACGCAATGGAAAGTGACAAACAACAACACAGAGAAATGTACATCTCAAAAGAAGTACGAAGAAACATAAGAAAAGAAAAAAACCAATACATACAAGATCGTTGTGAAAGAATATAAGTACATCAGAAGTGTGGAAGAGACAGTGAAATGTTTACAGAAATGAAGACATTGACGAGAAATGTCACACCTAAGGTAAATTAATTTGTGACGAGATGGGGAATATCTTGTTTTATTTTAATATCATTGGCGCTGACCAATACCACACAGGCAACTGACAACTATGCAGGACAGTATAGTTAAAAGTAATAGTACGAGCTCTCTTATATTTGAGATTTGTTTTGGTTTTCGTGGCTTCCGGAATTGCGTGTCGATAGAATAAACCGAAAACATGTGAGTTGTCATTTTGTTTATTCTACTCTTTATTTCCTTATTTGTTCCTTCATCTGGTGTTAGTATGCTGCCAAGGTATGTGAAGGTTCTATGATCAACAAGGTGGTCCTTCCTCCCAGGCTAAGTAGATTTTAATCCACAAACCCTCACCATCGCGAGGTGGTAAACTTATATAGCGAGCCCTTGCGGGTTACAAGAAATTAAAAGAAAAAAAAATGTGAGTGTAAAAATTTTAAATGTATATTTACACAAAAAAATTACCACAGATGTATTATTTTCGTATGTTATTGTTTCGCTTTGATATAAATGTTATAGCGAGAAAGAAGATCTAATCTAAATCCCGTAGCATTTGCATGCCGTAGGGAGCCGGCCTTCACATTTCTAGGCCACTACATTTTAGGTAGGGGTACCAGCACTTTGTCTCGCTTTGTTTTTCCTGGTGAAATCCCAGGCACCCATTTTCCTCCCGAGTATGAAATGGAACCAGGATCCTTCTGATCAGCAAGCGAGTATATTAACCACAACACCACCACCACCGCGACATAGAAAGAAGACACACAGTGGTTTTAAATGTGTTTAATATATAAGTACTTCTATATTTTTTCTAGTTGTCATATGCCATCATATTCTGTCATTGAATAATACAACTTTGCTATCTTCATTTAAAAAAAAATGATCATGCATTTTCGTATTTGAATGAATCGTATTTATTTATAATAAGCTTATTATAGACATTTGCAAAACTAGTTAACGGTTAAAAATAAAAGGAAAATCATCACAACAAAAGGAACTTTAAAGTTAAGCAGAATATTAAACGTAACAAGAAGAGACAAAATTAGAAATGACACCATCAGGGCAAGTGTTGGAGTAACACCAGTGCTACATTGCATCCAGGAAAAAAAGTCAAATGGTTTGGCCATGTTACACTACTATCACCAGACAGTACACCACAGAAACATTCACACAAAGAATAATAGCAGACAGGGGCAGGCTACTCATGCAAGAAGTGGATAGAGGAGATCAGAAAGCCTAAATTACCCCTTATGCAAAGCAGACCACTGAGCCTTTTCAAGAAGTCTGTTAGCACAATCAAAACTGGAGAGTGGATGAGACAAGATAAGGTGGAGTTAGTTTTGTCTGATGTTTGTTAAATTGTGAACATTCTTGAGTGAAATCCACATGATTTATGCTTGATTTAGCTTCTTTTTTCCAGTCAAACCTTCTGAGAACATCATTATAGATATGAATACTGCTCACATACCTGAGTATATATGTGACCACTGCTCACTTACCCCTGACATCTATCACATTGTAAGCTTAAGTACGGGCAGTGACATGAAAGTCTTAACACCCCCACACATGCACATGCCTCTCATTTTGTGATGTAATGGAAGATATGCAGACCAACAACTAACAGACTTAGAAAATTATGTGATTAGATAAATGCACATATATTGAAAAATGCCTGAAGACTATTTCAGGTTGGATTTTTGCCGTCCATCCATCCATCCATGTCCTTGGTCAGCAGTAAACTAAGCAGTCACCTCCCAGTATGTCTTGTAGCCTTTTTCAAGGCAGCAACAAATTCTCTTTACCTCTCATGTTCTGCAGCCATTCTTTGTATTGTCCCCCAGCTGTGCTACATGCAGCTCATTTCTGCTTCTACAGTTCTCAGCCAGGTAGCCTGTGGTCAGTTTGTCCTTTTTCCCTTCAGATGTCCATCACATGACCATGTTAGTGATGTTGCTGGGGACTCTTAGTGCACATGACTAATCCATTTCCAGCGTTTTTTTGCTATTATGCTACGTATATCTTCTAGTTCACGTTGGCCAAGAAGGTCTAATTTTTGTTGTTTATGTTCAGTAAATATTTAAAATCTTTCTGAGTCAGGTTGTGTGGATTGAGGATAATATGCCCATTTCCTTTTCAGTTGTTCTTCATCATTCTGCTCCATAGAGGAGAATGGATAACACACAACTATGGTACAGCTTTATTTTAATTCTAGTACTATACTGGGAGGACATTCAGATGTTTCTAAGCTTAATGAAAGCTGTTGTCATTTTGCTTATTCTACTCTTTATTTCCTTATTTGTTCCTTCATCTGGTGTTAGTGTTCTGCCAAGGTATGTGAAGGTATCTCTTAATATTGTGTTTCGTCTGTTTGTTTGTTTTCAGGTCAAAGGTCACTTTCAAGATAACACTTACCTCAGACGCAAAACTTCCATACAAAGTGTGAGTATTTGAATGAGATGTGTTGAGAATGATCCCCATTATTAGTATCAGCATCCAGTCATGGGGATGCCAATTTAATGTACAGTTTCAGTCATTATGAAGTCTTGAAACTTGCTGTGGACATAACCTATTGTCAGTCATTATGAAGTCTTGAAACTTGCTGTGGACATAACCTATTGTCAGTCATTATGAAGTCTTGAAACTTGCTGTGGACATAACCTATTGTCAGTCATTATGAAGTCTTGAAACTTGTCACAACATAGTCTGGTATGTTCACAATAGCTCACAGTGCTTGGACTTTGGGTGAAAAAAAAAAAAAAGCAAAACACAGAAACATCTTAATTGATGATTTCCTTCAAAGCTGTGCTAGCATGCACTGGTGTATGAAATTTTAGCCCATAGTGCATGGATTTTTGGCTCAGTCCATGAACATGCAATAAAACAGTGAAATTTGTTATTGACTGACACAGCTTTAATGGTGTAGTTCTTTTGGTACACACAGTAGAATTTTTGCTCATAGTACTCCACACCTTAGAGGTCATTGCAGTGATTATGTTGACTAGCAGTTACTGGTAAGTTACCAATTAAATCAGCTGATGTCTGTAAAGTGTTTAATTTTACATTTTAAAAAAAAAAAGAAAGAACGTATAAAGTATCGAATGTTGTATTGGGAAAACTAGTATTTCGGAACATACTTCATGCAAGGCAAGGTGAAAAAAAAAAAATAGAGTTGTGTCGGTTTAAAAAAAAATCACTGGGAAATTGGTAGTTGATGCACTTTAGTAAGAGCTGGTCTCTGAGTTTATGACTGTCCTAATCTGAAGGGGCTAGGTAACTACACGAGCAGCCTAGTGTGACAGCTTCCTTTCCAATAGAGTATGGTGAAGATTTCAGCATTTCTGAGGTCTGGAGGAATTAAGCTGTGGAACTGAACTTTGGGTCTGATTTGAGTAGCCCAGAATGGAGAGCCCATTGATGAATGGAGAGTATCTAGGGCAGCGTTTCTCAAGCTTTTCTTTTGAATCATGCCCCAAGTTAGTTTATTGGAAGTTCATTCATTCATTATTCATTCATTCATTCATTCATTCATTCTGTTTTGATAAAACTGGTTATATTTGTAATAATTTGACGTGAAGTCCTTTAATTTTTCAGTTTGTCAGTGCCACAAGATGCACCATTTACAGCAGTTCTCAAATTTGCAGCTGAAGAGGTACTATCTTAACTTTCTAGTTTGTTCTAAATTATAAGCGTGTTACATTATTATTATTTTTTTTTAACAGTAATATTAGTTTCTCAGGCAAAATTAGAATTCAGTCATCTACTGCCAGTAACAGTATTAATGTATATAAAAAAAATTATGTGTGACTTTTTTGCACTAAAAGTTCTTCTGCTGATTTGTCAGAAAGTACATTAAGTCTGATGATGGGAGTGGCCAAGTAGATAGTAGTTTTACTTTTTTTACATGAATGTGATAGGCAACTGATGCATTGTGTTGAGGAAGAGGGCTTCTGATATCTTGTTGAGGCAGATAGCTTCTTATATCTTGTTGAGGAAGATAGCTTCTGATACCTTGTTGAGGAAGAGGGCTTCTGATATCTTGTTGAGGCAGATAACTTCTGATATCTTGTTGAGGCAGATAGCTTCTGATACCTTGTTGAGGCAGAGGGCTTCTGATACCTTGTTGAGGCAGATAGCTTCTGATACCTTGTTGAGGCAGATAGCTTCTGATACCTTGTTGAGGAAGAGGGCTTCTGATATCTTGTTGAGGCAGATAGCTTCTGATACCTTGTTGAGGCAGAGGGCTTCTGATACATTGTTGAGGCAGATAGCTTCTGATATCTTGTTGAGGCAGATAGCTTCTGATACCATGACTATGTGCTTGGTGTCAGGTCATGAAAGATATAAACCTATGGTTGCCAGGCTTATTTTAGGCTGCCATCCCTCTGCCTCCCAGGTCACATCTCAGGGCCCTTAAACATTTTTTTCTACTCTGTTCTGCTGCAGCCAATACCCCCACCTCACCACCCCCCCTCCTCAGGGTTTTGTCTCCATGCCCGTGTTTTCCCTCTCCAATGTTTCTTTATCATTTCATTCACATTCTTCATTATCAGATGTTTGGTCATGCTTAAGCTGGAAACCTCTCTCTCTCTCTCTCTCTGAACCTTCAGGGCACATGGGGCTTCCACAAGGGTTTTCCACAAATGCCTGTCCTTTGCCTTTTTTTCCGCTCTTGCCCAAGTGAGCCCTCTATTGCTCAACATCCTCTCTGTTGTTCTTCTCCATGTCTCTTTTGGTCTACCCTTACTTCTGCTCCCCTGTGGTGTCCATCTTAGTGCTGTTTTTGGTAGTGAGTTGTCAGTTATTCGGAGCACAGGAAACCTCTGACCGGGATAAAGTGCAGTTTTCTTCAGATTCTAACTTCATTCTCAGGTATGTGACCAGCTTTGTTGCATAGGTCTGCATACACTGGCCACTCTTAGAGTACATGTACTGGAGTCTGTACATCCAGTCCCACATGAGGGTTTATTTTTGTGGAATGTCTTGGTGTTGGTAGAAGTGATACATTGATGTGCGGGAATCCATTTTGAGGTGAAATGGGATGGTTCTTTATTTCTGAAGAAGTGGGTCAAGTTAATGTTTTACAGCCAGCATTTTTTTTAACCCAATAAATTTTATATAATGGTTTTCATCTCTGTTTAGATAGCAAGGTGATTGTTTCATTTTGGTGCCCCATTTGTTGCCATCACACTTTCTAACTTCACTCTGATGCTTGATATGATAGACATATTTGTTCTTGTGTATTCTTTAGTTTCAAGTCCCTGTTGCGACCAGTGCTATCATCACAAATGATGGGATTGGTATTAATCCAGCTCAGAGTGCAGGTATATCGTCAGCAGAAACAATTTTTTTTTTTTTCACTTTGAAGTGTGGTGAAACCCACCACAGCGATGAGTTTTAGAATGTTCCGTGTAATCTTGTTAAAGATGCTTCAGTCGCCAATTATTTCGACCAGTCATATTGTACTTTGTATAAATGTACAGTAGGCCTTCATTGGGAGGCTATGATGACTGTCAGAATGTTTTCTTAATGGTAAGTGCAGCCTTATTTGATAACAAAGCACACAGTTTTGATGTTTTAACTTTTGTTTATTCATAAAAAAAAAACATGGAGGACAGGGAAAAAAAATAAAGGAAGAGAAAAGCTAGATGCTTATGTTAGGTGAAAGGCCTGAAGTACATAAAAAAAAAAAGTTAGATGACTGCCACTTAAAAGACTGATTTCCAGGTTGGGGCAGGATGTTTGAGTGGCGAAGTGGTTAGTGCACTGGTCTCTCATGGCGAAGTGGTTAGTGCACTGGTCTCTCATGGCGAAGGTTGGGGGTTTGAACCCGGCCGGAGGCACCCCAGTCACCCAGCTGTAGAAATGGGTACCAGACTTCTTCTGGAGTTGGAGAAGGAAAGGCGGCCAGGTGTGATACTGACCAAATCAGCCTCTAGTGTGCTGACAGATCAAGGAAAATATGGGCACTAACACCATATCCCTGTGTGCCTCTAAGGCGTGACAGGATTACTGTTTTGTTTTTTTTGTACAATTCACTCCTCCCACCCACCCACCCCCCACCAAACAATTTACCATCTGAACTCAAGCATCATATTTCAGTGAAAACAAAGACTTCAGACATCTTGGAGAGCTGATGGAAGGGAAATGGGAAGTGTGCAGCATTGTGTGATCAAACTGCAAGTCTGTGGCCTGAATTCCTGACCTAAGGCTGCATACATTTTTAATGCAGCATGACAGTTTACAGGTGTCAGTCAAAAAAAGAGCTGAGATCCCATTATGCCAGAATCCTTTTCTGAGAATTTATGTTCAAATGGTGTTTTGGCTGCGTAAGCATTTTGAATGTGAGCAGGACATTTTTTTTTTTTTTCTGTTTTTTGCTTTTTTCATATCACTGGTAGAGATTGTTTATGATTTCTGTCATTCCTTTATATTTCTTTGTTTTATTAATACTCAGGTTAGCTCGTTTTTATATTCTTTATTGCTACAGGTAATGTTTTTCTCAAGCATGGATCAGAGCTTCGGTTGATACCTCGGGATCGAGTAGGATATTAGTTATGCTGTTTTTTTGTTTTTTTTTTCCCCAGAAAATGTGATCCTTCTGTAAATTTATTTTGAAATAGGAATATCTGTGTTCAAATTAATGTCAGAACTTTGTTGCTGTAGAGAAAGAAGTAGTTTAAGAAAAAAAAAAATTGTAATATGTTGTACAGTATGAAAAAGGTCACACTTCTTCTGAACTCTTTAGAAGAGATTAATCCTCAAGTCAGTGAGTAGAAGTGATGTAATGTAGATGATGTTATTTGAGGTTTGTATCCAGTGTCTAGATTCAGAAATATTCAGCACCTCAGTATGTTAGATTCCTCAGTGACTTTAGACCAGAGAGTCTGCAGATCTGTGACAGGAATTATCACGTACGCACAAAGCCAGATTCTTTGCAGTGTTTGGTACTTGATGTAGAGAGGGAAGATTCCCCCCCCCCAAAAAAAAATAATTCAGTCTTAGCAGGTTTTAGTTTCATCCGGTCTGAAACTAGCATGGATGAGGTGTTATTTTTTTTTTTTTTCTTTCTCTGTTGTTCATCTGTTGCGACAGTTTGCCATTTGCTACATTCTGTCACTTGCGGAGCTTGGCTTAATAAATTATGATATGTCAGCACTGTAATTTAGAGAGCGAGAGAGAGTAATGAGAGTGCGTGCATGCATGTTTTTTTTTCTGTAAGGAACAACAGAGTGAGTGATGGAACTAGGTATGGTGGGGGATATTATATATGTCAGTGATGATGAGAATATATGTAGAGGATTTTTTTTTTTTTTAAAGATTTATGATTCATTAATGTTTTTAAATGTTGGATTTAACTAGTTAAAAAAAAAGGATTGAATTACATTTATTTTTATCAGTGGTTTTTACATTTAGAAAGGATTTTGTCTATATTGATGTGAATAATGGTGTTCAGTTTAGATAGTGCGTGAATTAAGAATAAATTATGTTTAAATTTCTGAAGTATTCAGTGCACTTGGCATCATAATGTGCCATTCTGGTTGTAGGGTGTTACTTGTGCATAAATATTCTGTCATTCATTGAATGCTCAGCTTTTAGGTGTTGGTGATTATGTTAATTTTTTTGCTTTGATCCAAACCTAACTCAGAATCAGATTGGTTGCCCTCGAATACTTCTGGCATTTGGTCAGCTAAATTACATAGCATTCTATTAGTCTTTTTTTCCCCTTTGAGTTTGTCAATGATTGTCAAGTTCTGTAAGTTTTGTATGCACATTTTCAACATGATCTTACTTTGTAGCATTTGGCAAGTTTGAAGTTACAGCTGGGACATTGTAGTAAGAAGTAATGCTGTCTGCCATAAAGTCAATTGCTGATCTGTCCTTTTTTCATAGATTATTCATCAACACAATAAATGTGTGAGTGTTTCCACTGTTTATTGTCAACTTCTTACATGTCTGTGTCTTAATAATTTCCTCCCTTTCCATCTGATACTGTTAGTGTTCAGCTGTCTGTGCTTTTGTCCTTCGGTCTCACTGCATGCAGTGGTACAGACAAGTGTTTCCGAACTGTATGCTGATAATGTTCTGTATTTCATCAGCTTATAGAAGTATAGTGACTCAGAAGTGCAGCAGTTAGAGTCAGACTTAAGGTGATTAATATATACTCTCATATTTTTCATTATTCATACAGTGAGTGTAATCTGGTGATATTCTTGCTAATTTATTCACAGTGGGTTCATTGTAGGGTGATTTGGTTATAATCTTACTCAGTCTAGTAAGAGTGAAATGATTGTAATTTCTGTCCTCTCATTAGTAATATAAAAAAAAAAAATAGGCTGCAAGACATCGTTGATAATCTGCAAACGGATGCATCAGCAGCAGGACATCTTGCTTACAACCGAGAGGCCAACAGGAGAGCTGTTAGGAAGGCAAAGGACATGCAAATGACTGACATTAGTAATTCATAATTTTTGCACCTTTCCAACATTGGTTTTCTTAGTCTACAAGTTTCATGAGCTTTGTAATATAGATCTTACTTATAGGTGATGGTTTGGGGGAAGGAGGTTTTCATTTCATTTCTCCAATCCAGCAGCTTTTCGGGCTTGTGCTCTTCAGCTCGAAGCTACTGTAAAGTATATCTGCAGGTCTTCTTTAATTATATTGACTTTGTTTATTGTGAATTTTCAATGTTCTGGATGTTCAGGCAGGTATTCCTGTTGTAAATCTGTGAGTGCTGGACATTCTGGTAGATGGTGTGTGACTGTTTCTTGGTTGTTATCACACAGTGGACATTTGGGCATTTCTTCAGGATTTATCCAATGTATATGTGCATTCAAGGGGATGTGCCTTGTTCTTATTTGAAAAATGATGGTCTGCTCTCATCTATTTAGTATGTTTGTAGCATCTTTTCACATTCAGGGGAGAGGAGGATTAATGTTTCTGATACTCGGTGTGCTCTATGTCTCATGTATGTACTTCATCAGAATCAGACCAGCATACAAAAATTACCTGTGTTAAAAAAAAAAAAAAAATTAAAACTATAGATAGTGTCTTCATTCATGATAGGTAGTCTTCGTTCTTTTTCTTAAATGCATGAAACTTTTTTTTTCTTCTCTAAACTATAATTTTTTCATTTATTGCCATTAACTTTATCAAATTAAATCTGTTTGTTGTCTGTATATAATGAAAGTATTTTATTTATGTAAATTTAAGGTTTTTTTGTTTTTTTTTAAAGGCTTGCATTTATTGATGTCTTGGCATCATTTTTTTTTCAACAGTGTATTTTATCTTCTTTGTTACAAGACTGATCAAAACAAATTTATTCTTTATAAACAGTCAGTGAGCTTTATGTGTAAGGAAAATGAGCCTTAGCTCCTGTACAAATACCTAGCCCATATCAAGCAAGAGGTTGGGAATAAAGCTTAAGACCACTTCAGGCAAGAGAATAGGAATAAAACAGCCCGTAGCAAGCAAGAGACAGAATAATGCTTGCTTGTAAGAAAAACACTGAACGTAGGTTGAGATTGCACTGCACTGCACACAAAAAAGAACCCCAACAAAACAAAACAGTCAAACCTGTAAACTGGACTGCATTAAAAAAAAAAAAATAATAGAGGACTAGGTCAGCCCAGAGAGATAAACTGTTCAGGCACAGCTCTCCAAAGTGCAAGAGAGACAAAAGAGAAAGGCCTTTGACCTGGTTGGGGAATTTTTTTTGTTCTTTTCTGCCTTATATTTCTGGATACAAAAAATAAAAAGCAATAATGATACATGATGGTGAAAGTTTAACTCTAACACTGTCAGTGACATTATTGAGAATAATGATACATAATGATAAAAGTATTAACTCTAGCACAGTCAGTGACATTATTGAGAATAATGATACATAATGATAAAAGTATTAACTCTAACACTGTCAGTGACATTACTGAGAAAGACCATATTAAAAAAAAAATCCAAGTGGCCATCCAGACAAGTGATATTTGACACAAATTAATGCACTTTTTTTTTGGGATGTGGGCATGAATTAAAATCATCATGTGCCAGAACTTTGACAGAACCGGCTTTATTGGTGTTGATCTGATGATTTTCTTTCTTTCTTTTCTTTTCTTTTCTTTCTTTCTTTCTTGTTTTAAATCATGCCACTCGCAAAGCAGCAGGGTATTTTTGTATTTTTCTGACAGAAACATGGAAAAACATGACCTAATTTTTGAAGACATGGCATCTGGTTTAGGAGGACTTTATATAATTTATACACTCATAAATAATCTCTTTTAAGTCAGTGTTGATCACATACATCAAGTTGCCCTTGAGAAGTCTTCAAGAAAATGACATGAAAAGATCAGCAAATATTCCATCTGATATACTGAGTAGAAAAAAAAAGCTCCTGACACCCATATTATAACCTGCAGAATTGTGGTATCAGAAAGAAAGAGAAACAATGAAATAATATTCTTTGCTTTAAATTTCTGAAATAGATCGGATAAAATTTGACTTTCAGAAATTTTGAAATAACTGAAATTAAATCAAGTGAAACAGATTCAGTGAACATTGTTCTTTATTCTCTGTCATAATCATCTAAGGTTTAGCAGTCACTTGTACAACATTTCCTTCTATGTTTGTCATCAGCATAAATGCAAATAAAATCAGAATAAAGGAATGCCCAGATTTATAAACCAAAGTAAAGAACATTGCTACAAGCTGTGTCCACACATTTGGAAAAGACTAAATAAACAGTAATGTCCTATCAGTTTCTGGCAGGTAAAACTGGAACACACTGGGCCATGTTCATAATAAAATTGGATTGTTTAATAAAAACATTACAAGAATGTGAAGAAATCATGAAGCTGTGTGCATGTGATAAAAAACATTAATGGATAATGAAAGGGGGGGGGGGGAGAGAACATTCTAGTTGTCCATTAACATCATAGTGTGGTTGTAGGTAAAAGAAAGAATCGAGAAATGTTAAATGTCCTTGTGTTGATGAATAAGGCAGAAGTGGTGAACAAATGTATAAAAACTTGAAATAATTTTTGGCTAGTGTACAATAAAAGAAACTATATTTATGCAGCACAAAAATAGCCACCACGTAGGTTAAAAACAGCTGCTGTATGGGTAGAAAGTAACATGCATGTTTGACATAATATGCAAAAATTTGGTTAATGGTCTGTTTAAATTTATTTTCCAGCTGTGATGTATACATGATTAACAAATCGATTATTGAAATGTACATGTTAAAGTTGCTCGGTTTACTAATTTGGTGATACTGGGTTCAGTTCCAGCAGTGGATTTTTTCCTGGTACACACCAGTAAGGCCCCAGGGTTCGCCCAGCCTCTAAAAATTGGTACCAGAGAAATCTGGGAAGGTAAAGCAGCCAGGCGTGATACTGACCACATCACACTTTCATGTGCCAAAGGTCATGGAAAATACAGGCCTAATACCATATTTCCCTATATGTCTCAGTGGCATGGAAATGGGATTTTTTTTTTTTACACGTTAAAGTGCTGGAAATACCATGAGATAACATTACATCAGAGACTTTATACATCAAGGAATGATGAACTTTAACTAAAAAAAAACATCCCATAAAATCTTGTAACAGATAGGACACAAAAAAAAATTACAAAACTGAAAGAAGCTCCTCTCACATAATTCTAGGCAGCATGATTTTTGATATTTATTGTGATTTCACTTTGACATTTCATATAAGTCACTTGTCATTGTTTTCTTGTTGAGTTCATTTATATTTTTTATTTTTTCTTCTTCTTCTTCGTTCGCATTGTCTGTCTATATCTGCAGTCCTGTCTCTTGGACAAATTTCACTGTTTTTTTGTAACTCATGTATGGAACGTAGAGCTTATCTTCTAGAGTGGTTTCACTGGGCCAGTAATTATTTCTCAGTGTCTCATAGTTGGTGCAGTTCTGGAGGATATGTTCCACAGTTTGGGGCACCTGGGTACATGTACATAGATTAGTAGTTCCAACCTTAAACTTTGTATATATATGACTTCAGAGTCGGCTGTGTCCTGTTCAGAGACGGATGATGGTGACTTGTTCTTTTCTGTTTAGCATGTGATAGTCATCATGTGGTGGTGTTTGTGGCTTCTTGTAGGTTTTTATCATGCTTTTCTTCTGATTATAGGTGATTGGTATGTCTGGTTGCTCCATTTCAGTGCCCTCTTTGGCCAGATGGTCAGCTTTCTCATTGCCTGGTATCCCACAGTAGGAGGGAATCCACTGCAAGATGATTTTGTGTTGTAAGCCAATTTTTGACAAGGCATCTTTAAGATCTGGTAGTTCGTTGCACTGAAGAGCTTCCAGTACTGATCTTGCATCTGTGAGAATTACTACGGGGCATGTATCAATTCTGGAGTCTGATAGTTTTTCAACTGCAGCAATAATTGCCATAACTTCTGCATCATAGTATTTTCCAGTGGGTATGGAAATCTTGTCAGTGGTGTTGTTTGGATATTCAATATGTGCTCCTGCCCCACCATTCTTTATGGCATTATGTGCAGATCCGTCTGTATACACATGTATCCAGGTGTCACATGGATATTTATCATCTAGCATACTAAGTGTGGCTGTTGATCTTACAAGACTGCTCTGCATCTCACCATTCTGCACACCTTTCACTTCAGCCTGAATAGTTATTTGTGTACAATCTGCTCTTTCCATGGTGTATGCTCTGGTACAGATGATAATGGTGCAACTACAGTTGGAAGGTCAGGTATCAGCTTACGCATACGCTTGGCCTGATGAATGAAGCTGCTTCTTTTAAGCTGTCTTAGTGCCAAGTTATTGAATCTCTCCTTCAGGGGATGGCTTGCAGAGCTGAGGAATTTCTCACCCATGTCTCTACGTTCCTTTGGCACTTGAACACCAACTATTTTCTGCATTTCTACTATTGGTGTGGACCTCATGGCACCTGTGATAATCTGTAGTGACTGATTTTGAACCTTGTCTAGATTATGCAGTGTAGTGTTTGATGCTCTGCATCAAGATGTTGAGCCATATTCTAAATGTGGTAGAATACTTTGCTGATAATAGTTTTTGTTTGTTTCTGATTCATTTTCCTTTTAGAAAAGGTCTCTTTCAATGTGGTCATGATTTCAATCTGTGATCTCATCACTGGAATCAAAGCTTCTCCTTCTCACAGTAGGAGATTCCATCCTATATTTAAGTATTTATCCAAAATGATTTCCTCGATGAGCAAATTCAAGGCAACTTCCTCCAAAGTACCTATCACATACGACTCAGTGCATTACATGTAGCCAAGGGCAGTGGTTGCAAATCCCAACTTCTTCTTCTTCTTCTTCTTCGTTCGCATTGTCTGTCTATATCTGCAGTCCTGTCTCTTGGATAAATTTCACTGTTTTTTGTAACTCATGTATGGAACCGTAGAGCTTATCTTCTTTAGTGGTTTCACTGGGCCAGTAATTATTTCTCAGTGTCTCGTAGTTGATGCAGTTCTGGAGGATATGTTCCACGGTTTGGGGCACCTGGGCACATGTACATAGATTAGTAGTACCAACCTTAAACTTTGTATACATATGACTTCGGAGTCGGCTGTGTCCTGTTCGGAGACGGAAGATGGTGACTTGTTCCTTTCTGTTTAGCATGTGATAGTCATCATGTGGTGGTGTTTGTGGCTTCCTGTAGGTTTTTATCATGCTTTTCTTCTGATTATAGGTGACTGGTATGTCTGGTTGCTCCATTTCAGTGCCCTCTTTGGCCAGATGGTCAGCTTTCTCATTGCCTGGTATCCCACAGTGGGAGGGAATCCATTGCAAAGTGACTCCATGTTGTAAGCCAATTTTTGACAAGGCATCCTTAAGGTCTGGTAGTTTGTTGCACTGAAGAGCCTCCAGTACTGATGCAAATCCCAACTAAATGCTAGATCGCGGGCAACACACAGTCAGCACAACATTGGAGTCATCTCCCTAAAAGCGCTGAAGGAAATCCTGATATCAAAGGCTGAACTCGTACGGGATTTTTCTCCGAGTGTAATGAGGCCGTTCCCCTGGACCAGCAACAGAGCTAGGCCTCTTTGTTACAGTTACAGATTTATCAGCGCATGCTTCTTTGTAGGATTTCATAAATTATTCTATTCTATGTATACAGATAAAAAAAAAAAAAACCAGTGTTAGCTTATGATGCTATACTTAATGTGACAACACAGTATTAGCTTATGGTGCTATACTTAATGTGACAACACAGTATTAGCTTCTGGTGCTATACTTAATGTGACAACACAGTATTAGCTTCTGGTGCTATACTTAATGTGACAACACAGTATTAGCTTATCACATTGGCGATGATGCATGGTACCCTGATTTCTGTGATGTGCCATTTGGCTGGGTACCTCTGACTTCAGCACTTTTCCTTGCTAGGGGAGACTGTGATCTTGCTCGGACTGCCAAGACAGTGGTGTAGGCTGGCCTGGCCAAAACTTTGTTTTCCAGCCTCTGGTGGCTGTACAAGTCCCTTCTCCACATCAGATCCAGCATGCAACGCTGGCTGGCTAGGTGGCTTTGAGACAGTTCCACAGAAACACTCCAAAATTGGGATAATGAATCTGATGAATGCCTCAATGATATCCATTCCCTGCCACCTATAGTATGCTGGCTCTGTTTTGTTTACATCATTCTGATAGCCATTGTTGTAAAGATCTATAGGCTTGTCACGTCCTGGATTCATTGGTTTTACGCCAGATTTTCCACATCCCCACCAGCGATCGCCATGTCCCCATCCGTCCACCAACCTGATGTTACATTTTACAAAAGTAACAGTTACAATTAGAGTTGATAGCTACAGGTTTCTGGGCTACAGAAGTAGGTCAGAGTTTTTTAAGCAAACAGATCTATGCTCCTGTCTCACGAAGACTATGTTAAGATAAGTGTGTTCTTAACACAGTTATACCCAGGGGAAGTATTGGCTTATGATGCTATACTTAATATGACAACACCCTATTAGCTTACGGTGCTATACTTAATGTGACAAATGAAGGCTAAACCTTAAAATATCCTTAAAATGACTTAGACACTTTCAGTGAGATTTGTACAAAGTTCTTTACGTTAATGAGTATAAGAACATAAAGTGTTTTTTTTTATTGCACATGAACATGACAGGATATGTTAAAAAAAAAGGGGGGGGGGAAACAGGCCAGGAAAGGAAATTAAGAAAAAAAAAATTGGAATGACTGCTTGAATTTAACATAAAATGCAGCAGTTTAAACTGGACTGTAAAGAAAATGGTAAAACACAGGTCTCATCATGCAACACAGCCTGATTCACATTAGCAGCGGACAAAACTTGGATGTTGTCTCTGAGAGTGATGGGCTGAGTCAGCATCACCATGGCCTCTTATCAGACTGGAGGTCAAGTGTTCTGCCTGGGCCTTCCATGACTTCCATTTGTCAGGATTTTTACAGGTGCTACAGAACATGAAAAGATGCTGTACAGGTAAAACCAGCATTGTCTGGGTACATGGGACCCAAATAAAAGATCTTGATTTTGCAGATGACATAACTTATCAGTGACAATGTGAAATCGATGCAGGAAAAAAACAGATCCCCTGTTTTCCTTGGCAAGCAAAACAGGTCTTGAAATTAACAAAAACAAAACAAAAAATAATGAAACCTCATTAATCAAGAAGATTCTAAGGACTGCTATTGCTGGAGAATTCGATCTCCGCTCCAACGGCGTGCGTCTCAAACAGCCTCTGGCAGTCAAGTCCAGCTCCTACCTTCCCGTGGCAGAACTGTTTAAACTGACAGGAGAAGGGGCGAAGGGTAGATGAGTGACACGTTTGGTAGCTCATCTACCGCTGCTGCCGAGATTCTTCAGCTGCCGTGCGTGGAGCGGTGCTCCTTCCGGCCAATGAAGAAAGGTGAAAAAGGGTTGCCACGCAGCATCACTGCGGAAAAGGTGGTAGAAAGAATAAAGCGAAGCAAACAGTCAAATCATGGCACCTCTGGTCTGGAGGTCGGCCACGTCCTGAGTGCAGTCATATCGGGTGAAATGCATGAATTGGCTTGTCCCAGAGGTTAAGACACTGCTGGCGAGACTCTTCGGATGCCGCGCGTGGAGTGGAGCTCCTCCCGGTCAAGGAAGAAAATGCGGAAAAGAAATAAAGGTTGCTGTGCGGCGCCGATGTGAAAAGGTGATGGAAAGGATAAAGTGAAGTCTAATCGGTATGTCCAGTAGTCTCGCAGCGAGACCTACTTATACCACGGCACCTCTGCTCTAGAGGCTGGCCACGTCCAGAATACACCTACACTGGTGAAATATGCCTAAACCGGCACACACCAGGGGTGGAACTTGATGGCTAGACATGTCATGCCACCTCCGCTCTAGAGGTCGGTCACGCCTGATATACACCCATACTGGTGAATTTTGCCTAAACCGGCTCACACCAGGGGTGAATCTTGAAGGCTATGCATGTCACAGTACCTCTGCTCTAGAGGTTGGTCTCATCCCAAACACGCCCATACTGGGATAATATGCCTAAACCGGCTCAACCCAGGGGTGGAAGTCACTAGTGGCGAGGATTCGTCCTCCTGGACAAAAGCTCCATCCTGGTCACAACTAGGAAGGGTAGCGGCCACGACCGCAAAATGCTGAAGTCGGAGACACTGGACCAGGGAAGTCTAGATAGGCAACCACCTCTCACCTGGCGGGGATGTTAGCGTATCCTAATCACGCTGAGGTTTTCCAGTGAGAAAGTCCAACTCTGGACTGGATGGGCAACCACCTATCACCTGACGGTGATACATGGGTATCTCAAAACACGTCGAGGTTTTCCGGTGAGAAGGTCCAACTCTGGCCTGGGTGGGCTACCGCCTCTCACCCAGCGGGGATGCACTGATATCCTAAACACGTCGAGGTCTTCCAGTGAGAAAGTCCAACTCTAGGCTAAACTGGTGCAACGAAAACCATGGTGTCACGCAATCCACTTCAGAGCCCCACCAAGGATACAGGCTAAAGCCCTGCGATACTCTGAACCCCTTGTGGTCCTCTCATGGACCACACAGGAGAACACGGGACCTAACGAGGACCAGAGGCATAAATTCAGTAGGATCACAATGCGGTTTTGGTGGTAGAAGCGAACGAAGAAGAAGAATTAATCAAGAAGGAAAAATATACGTAGAAGGAACAGTTGTTGATGAAGTAAACTAATTTGCATACCTTGGCAGCTACATAGACTAGGATGGTGACACCAGGAAGGAAGTTAGAATTGCAAAAGCAGCATTGTCCTTAGAAAACCTTGATAACATATGGAATTCAAAAGTTATAAGCACAAAAGATTGTTCAATTCAAATGTAACATCCACCCTCATTTATACATGCGAAAGCTGGAAATCATCTAAAGAAATAGACAAAAAATAGACTCTTGAAAACAAATGCCTAAGGAATATACTTGGTATAAAGTGAAACGAATTGAAGAACAACGCAGAAATAAGACAGATGAGCAAATAACAACCTGTCTCATGGGTGATCAGAAAAAGATGGACATATGTAGGCCATGTGATGAGAAGAAACAATCAGAGAATACCAAAACAAGTTATCAAGTGGAGCACAACAGGCTGAAGAAAAAGAGGTCGACCACGTGAAACTCTAAAGAGGACATTGTTAAGAGAAGCCAGTTTAGTGGGCATAACATCCCTCAATGAAATTGAAAGACTCGCCAAGAACAGAAAAACTTGGCAAACAACTATGCGAGCCCTATGTGATGTTTAACGGCACAGGAAGGATGTAAGACGTAAGACAAGAACATAAGTAATGTGCAGAGATCTTCCTCCACAGGAGGCTGAGATCAGTTATGGATTTGTCTGAAATGCAGTGGATTGCCTGAAAGCCTGAAGACTCCTAGAAAGTTCTTACCTGCTTCTATTTAAAAATGAGAATACATAACAGTATGCTACCTTACTGTTTCATAAATTTGAAAGGGAGGCTGTAAGACAGATAATTATCTCAGAATTTCATTAAAAAAAGTTCTTTTTGAAGACTACTGGACAGACAGTTGTCTCATTAAAAAAAAGCTGTGAGTGTACATGGAGACCTGGCTGGCTTCATGCTAAGATCTAGGTGTACATGGAGACCTGGCTGGCTTCATGCTAAGATCTGGGTGTACATGGAGACCTGGCTGGCTTCAGGCTAAGATCTGGGTGTACATGGAGACCTGGCTGGCTTCAGGCTAAGATCTGGGTGTACATGGAGACCTGGCTGGTTTCATGCTAAGATCTAGGTGTACATGGAGACCTGGCTGGCTTCATGCTAAGATCTGGGTGTACACGGAGACCCAGGCTGGCTTCATGCTAAGATCTGGGTGTACATGGAGACCTGACTTGCTTCAGGCTAAGATATAGGTGTACATGGAGACCTGGCTGGCTTCATGCTAAGATCTGGGTGTACATGGAGACCTGGCTGGCTTCATGCTAAGATCTGGGTGTATATGGAGACCCAGCTGGCTTCATGCTAAGATCTGGGTGTACATGGAGACCCAGGCTGGCTTCATGCTAAGATCTGGGTGTACATGGAGACCTGGCTGGGTTCATGCTACGACCTGGGTGTACATGGAGACCTGAATAGTTTTGTCCTGAGATTTATTTTCTTTTGAGCAAATAAGAAATGAAAGTAAACATTCCTGAACAGAGACAGCAACACACAATATTTGTCTCTTAGATGGCTTTATATGAAAAAATATATTCCAGCATCATCATCAGGTGCCGTGCCGACTGGCTTTGGCTATTATGCTTCTCCAGAGTACCCGATCCTTCATGCAGGCCATCAGCTCATATTTGCAGCATGTATGAAAAAAAAATTAGAAAATTCTAGATTCTGACTTCAAAAATGGTCTTACAACTTATTTAAAGATGTAGATAGTGAAATTATGTAGACATATCAGCATACTTGCAATATATAAAATGTACCCTTTTTTTATTTTTGAGTTTAGATTTTACATTTAGTATCATATGCTGGACAGAAACAACATAAATCTGAAGTAAAAAAAAAAGTGATTTGCTGGCTTTATTTTGGTAAATTAAACTCTGTCTTGGGTTTCACTGGTCCCTTCGTGTTTTACATTATACTGATATTCAAATTTTAAAAAGTTATGTAATTAATATTGGTTATATATATATAAGTTAATAAATAATAAATGGAAAAAAATAAACTGGAGAATGAAATGAAACTAAATTACTCATCACCAAAATCAAATTTGGAAAGCAATGATTAAATCTGTATGATTAAAATGTATAAAAAAATATGCACACTCAAATATGCAATTATGTATATTTTATGCATAATGTCTTGATATAATAAAAGTGGAAACAAAAACATTAAAAGGAGATCAGGCATAGAATGAACACGGAGAACAACTGGGAAAATTATAAGGGAAAAACAGCATCATCTAACCAGCCAAAAATATAGCACTCATTATCTAACCAGCCAAAAAATATAGCACTATGAGTTGAGAATGTCAGCGTGAAACGAATCCAAACTTAGGAAAGTATCTTTCTCGTTCCTGTAGGCATGCTCTGGTTGAAAAATGCATTCTGGTTTCCATTTAGCAGATTTTAGTCATCCTGAAACATAAAAATCAGAATACAGTAGAATATCTTTGTGACTGCTACCATTTAAGTGCTTTTGGTTTATTGTCTTTAACTCTTTATAGTAACTTATCTTATATCCTTCCCGTGCCGTTAAACGTCACATAAGGCTCGCAAAGTAGTTCGCCAATTATAGTAACTGCTGCCATTTAAATGCTTTTGCTCTATTCTCTTTAACTCTTCATAGTAACCGCTGCCATTTAAATGCTTTTGCACTGTTGTCTTTAACTCTTTATAGTAACCGCTGCCATTTAAATGCTTTTGCACTATTGTCTTTAACTCTTTATAGTAACTGCTGCCATTTAAATGCTTTTGCTCCATTGTCTTTAACTCTTTATATAGTTATCATTGCCATTTAAGCACTTTCACTCCATTGTCTTTAACTCTTTATAGTAACAGCTGCCGTTAACTCTTTATAGTAACCGCTGCCATTTAAGCGCTTTTGCTCTATTGTCTTTAACTCTTTATAGTAACCGCTGCCATTAACTCTTTAAAGTAACCACTGCCAGTTAAGCGTTTTTGCTCTATTGTCTTTAAATCTTTATAGTAAATTCTATCATTTTAAGTACTATAGCTATTTTCTCTTTGACCCTCTGGACTTGAAGGTCACATATCTGCCACATCACAGGTCCCATGCATGTTGGGAAATGAATGGAGGACTACTATATGGTATCACATCAAAGCCAGAAAGTAATTCGGCATCAAAGAACTGAAAGCTGTGTTACTTCAGATAAGCCATTAATAGTTTTTTGATCAATTGTGGTCTTTTATATGTGTCAGCCTGGCAGCTCATTTATCAGTATGATATAGCTGAGAATCAACTGCAGTGGGATGTTCAGAAATGGGACAAATTTTTCATTTTCTCTTTATAGAGATCCTATCAAAAGATATAAAAACAATTCTTGCTCTCTTAGAGTCTCTTAGTCTTAGTCTAATGCAATTGTAGCTTTGAAAAGTGTATATCTTCTTCTTCGTACGCACTGTCTGTCTATATCTGCAGCCCTGACTCTTGGATAAATTTCACTGTTTTATTGTAATTCATGTATGGAGCTGCAGACCATATCTTCTTTGGTGGTTTCACTGGGCCAGTAATTGCTTCTCAGCATCTCATAGCTGGTGCAGTTTTGGAGGATATATTCCATAGTTTGGGGCACCTGGGCACATGTGCAAAAAGAAAAGTGTATATAATTAGCACAATTGTAGTTTTAAAAAGTCTGTATAATTTAGCTCAGTTGTAGCTCTTAGATGGCTTTATATGCCTGTGAGACCTGGACACTTAACAAAACAGCTGAGAAGCACATAAATGCCTTTGAATGTAAATGCTATAGAAGAGTTCTCCAAATATCGTGGACACAAAAACGAACAAATATATCTATACTGCAAGAGCTTAATATTGATGAAGGCTGGCTAGTAAAGAGGATTAAAGAGAGAAAACTTAAATATTTTGGCCACATTAAACGTCATGATAATTTAGAGAAGACCATATTGGAGGGATACATAATGGGAAAAAGAAAGAGAGGAAGACCGAAACGAAGATGGCTGCAAGACATCGTTGATGATCTGGAAATGGATGCAGCAGCAGCAGGCCATCTTGCTCACAACCGAGAGGCCTACAGGAGTGCTGTTTGGGAGGCAAAGTTCCGCAAGGGACATGCAAAGGAATGAATGAATGTAGCTTTTAAAAGTACATTTGTTTCGTCTCTCCTATCCAGCAGCCATTTGAGCTTGTGTTCTTTGGCTCAAAGTGATAGTAAAGTATCTGCAGGTCTTCTTTAATTATACTGAGTCTGTATATAATGTATTTTCAACTTTTGGATGTACAGGCAGGTATTCCTGTTGTAAATCTATGAGGGCTGGACATTCTATTAGATGGTGTGTAACCATTTCTTGATTATTATCACATAATGGGCACTTGGGTGTTTCATCGGGCTTTATCCAATGTGTGTGTGTGTTCAAGGGGATGTGCCTTGTTCTTAGCTGAAAAATGATGGTTTGATAGTTTGTATTAAACAATGTATGTTTTTTCATGAAGCATTGCTCGTAGCACAGTGGACTAGAAGACTCAGTGAAGATAAAACATGATCAAATAGAACTTACCCATTCTTCATCATCGACACCCTCTGCCAAATCTTGAGGCATTGGCTCACTAGAAACCTCTAGTTTACCAACAACGGCACTCAGCAGCTGAGGATAGTCACATAATTGCATGAGAAACATGCAAGAAACTGAAACTATGTGTAAATATTTTGACAGACAAGTCCAGATATGAACTATACCTTAGGATTATCTTATGAAAGTTTCATACCATAAGATAAACAGAGCATGTGCAAATGAAAATAGGTACACAAGTGCGCTTGATACATGTGACTGCCAATTTATGAGAAAATGTAAAAATGAGCTCTTCAAAAACCTTGAAGTATAGGCACTGTGGTAGATGAGCTACAATGAACTTGAGATGCAGGCCTCACCATCACCAACGTAGCAAGCCATGCTGAAGTAATTATACCTCATTAGCCAGACTAAACTACTAACATTCTCCTGATCCAGATGGAGTTGCCATATGCCATTAGGCAGACAAAAGTTGCATAACAGTTCATTTGCAGCAGAACACAAAGAGGCAGAATAAGATCTTAGCCAGCTCTTGTCTGCTGACCCTGCCCTCCCCCCAACAACAAAAAAAAACTGTTGCCCTTCACGTTTGTCCTTAGCTTTTGGGTAATAAAGAAAAACAGGCAAAATTCTGTTTAATTTATTGACTAAAGCTGAACATAGAAAGCTATGAAACCAAAACACACTAAAAGTGAAATGTTTGTGAAGCTACACGTTAATAACAGTCACAACTCTTATTAGCTTTTGTTTTTTTTTTTAGTTTACAGCAGAATCTCTCTTAACCTGCACCCAATTAGCCAGCAATACCAAAACAATGCCTCCTTTAAAGGTCTAAATTAAACTAGACATGTAAGTCTATGAGATAAGAAAAGCATGCAATGGCCTTGCACTCTGACAACACTGTCGTATGTACAGTGAGTCGTGTGGGGAGCATGACTCCTGAACGTGTGGTTCACATAATGCTCCCAGTGGCTCACTGGCTTGTATACTGCACCAATGAACTGCATTCGTATACATATGCTCCTAGACCATAAGATTTGAAGAGGAAGGTTCATCTACGTCAGCACATGATGTTATGAAACTTCATTGTATACACAGTGAATTTTTAAAGCTCTGGTGACAACCTTGTAAGCAGGCAGACATTGGAAGTTATGTCATCACACTAAGAAATTCACAATAACTTTCCTGTGATAATATGGACTGTAATTTTTAAGTACTGTTTAAATTTGGTTTTGTGACATAAAATTATGTGCATGCGTTTTTAATTTTAAAAATCCACATGATTTTTTACATTTATTTATTTAACTATGGCCGGTAGACTGAAAAACATGACCAATGAACTTCACATTCTGGAATTTCTACAGATGTTATCACAGAACATGAACAGATAAGTTTTTAAAATACATATTCAGTTATCTGGCAAAATCTCATATTTGGAATTAGTGAAGTCCCATTGTTGCTGGTTAAGAGAGATTCTACTGTAACTGCATGAAATCCTCAATATATGGAAAAGTCAAAGAAAAATGAAAAGACATAGACAGAATCTGTTTGGACAAGCCTTGAAGACAAAAAATCCACTGAACTTTTGTTTGTTCCCCACATATATGGCTGAAAAAGTCGGGGATAATCATGAAAGTGTAAACTATCTGGCATGCTAGTCAGGGGTGATCAGAACAAACAATAAAACATCAGTGATGTGAAGCAAAGTTTTCTCCAAATACAAAAGATGCAAGCAATAAAATTCACATCGCTCACCTCTTCCTTTCTTTGCTCATCGGTCTTAAACGTCTCAGAATTGTAACTCTCAAATTTTTTTGCCTTTGGGGCCTCCAAGGGAGCTTGGCTCACTGAAATGAGCATAATCCAGTTTAATATTAATAATTTATCTCATAATTTATTATCAAAACTTATCCCTATCACTGTATCTTCAAAAAAAGAAACGCAATATGACTGTAGTTGTAATGGACACCAAATTTCAAACTTGTATCAAAATTTTGTTTTACAGAATTAATGTTTCAGCGAGGAATTGGGTGGTGAGTTATGTCACATTAGGTTGAGCATTATCCTGCTGAAAAATCGACCCTGGTGCAGCTAGAAGGTCATTTCTTCCATAAAGATGATCGTCCCCCACACCAGTACACCTCCACCACCATGTGGAGGAACCTCATCCATGCAGTTCTAGGTGTAGCACTCATGGACTCTACAGTAAACTCTTCTCATCTATCATGTTGCTGGAGCAGAAAGAATGATTCATTACTAAACCAAACCCTTCTCCAATCATTCGCAACGGTCCATCTGGTGATGCCGGTCCGTAAGAACAGGACCTCTGTAGGTCTTCTAGCCCAAAGACCAGCGTCATGCAGCTGGTTCCTTTCCGTCTGATCTGAAATTTGACAAGCTGCTGTCATTGACTGAAATGTTGTGGACACAGATGCAAATTGATTCCTGAAGTGACAGGAGTTGTGCGACCAGTCTGCAATTGAGCCAGTTTTTTAAAATATCTCCAAAGGCGACTAATGGTGCTTCTAACCGCATTAAATTGTCTGACCACTACACTTTGTGACTGTCCAGTCTGTAAACGTCCAATGATGATGAGTTTTTGTTCTGTAGTGAGATGAGCCATACTTGCGCACTGAATTTTCAATGAACTGATTTGAGGAGCGTCAATCTTTTATAGGCATTCAATAACATGGTCAGTGAGTTTTGTGTTCTGTAAGTTTCATGGGATTCTCGTGAACCTGTCATGAGTTATTGTCAAAAATGCTGTTTTGACTAGTGTTGCTTTTCTGTGCTCATGAATCATCTGCTGAGTACAATTCAGGTCAGCACGTGAAGTTGATGTCCAAGTAAATGTTTCAGGCAATTTGTCCTTGTCTGATCAGCAAACTTCAGTTTAAATCGCAACATCGTATTTGTTGCATTTCTTTTTTTTGAACAGTATAATATCCATGTCCTTGGTCAGTGATTGGTTAAGCAATCACAGCCCAGTACATTCTGTGGCACCTTGCAGAGCAGCAACAAATTCTTTCCCCTTCTCATGATCTGTGGCCAGCCTTTGTATGGGGCCCCAGCTGTGCTGTATGCTACTCATTTCTGATTCTACAGTTCTCCTCCAGATAGCCTCTGGATGGCTTCTCTTCCTTCTTTCCCTTGGGTGTCTATTGCATGACTATTTAAGTGATGTTTCTGGGGTCTCTGTGGACCACACGACCAATCCATTTCCAGAGTTTTTTTTTTGTGGCCAGCAAATATTAAAAATCTTTCTGAGGTAGGTTGTGCTTATAATATTTTACATCCTTCCAATGGCATTAAATGTCACATAGGGCTCACGTGGTAATTCACCAAGTTTTCCTGTTTACTACGAGTTTTTCCAACATCATCAAGAGATTTTATGTCTACGAATTTAGCTTGTCTTAACAATGTCCTCTTTAGAGTTTCATGTGATCGACCTCTTTTTCTTTGGCCTGTTGTGTTCCACTTGATCGCTTGTTTTGTGATTCTCTGACTGTTTCTTCTCATCACGTGACCGACATATGTCCATCTCCTTTTTCTGATCACCCATGAGACTGGTTGTTGTTCAGTCATCTGCCTTATCTCTGCATTGTTCTTGAATTTGTTCCACTTTATACCAAATATTTTCTTTAGGCACTTGTTTTCAAAAGGAGTCTAATTTTTTTTTTATTTCTTTAGTTGTTTTCCAGCTTTCGCATCCATAAATGAAGGTGGATATTACATTTGAATTGAATAATCTTACCTTGGTTTTTGTGCTTATAACTTTTGAGTGCCATACTGATCTCAAAATTCTAGTAGGTCAATGTTGTTTTTGCAGTTCTATTTCTAAGTTCCTTTCTGGTGTCACTATCCTGGTCTATGTAGCTGCCGAGGTAAGCAAACTGGTTTACTTCTTCAACAGTTGTTCCTTCTACATATATTTTTCCTTGATTAATGGTAAGGTTTTGCTAGCCAGAGAAAACAGTGTATTTGTTTTTTCTTGCATTGAATTCACATTGTCACTGATAAGAGTTATGTCATCTGCAAAAAAGATGACAATTGGGTCTCATGTACCCTATCAAGGCCTGTTTTGCCTGTGCAACATTTTTTCACTATGAGGTCTATGGCAATTCCAAAAAGCAAGGGAGATAATATACATCCTGGTTTCATGCCCGCTTCTATCTGGAACCATTCACTCATTCTTTCTTCTGTGTTGACTGCACAAACATATCTACTGTAGAGATCCTTAATGATGTTGACAATTTTAGATGGTATTCCATATAGTCTTAAAATTCTCCACAATGAATCTCTATGTATGCTATCAAATGCCTTTTTAAAGTCTATGAAGTTCAGGATAAATGCTTTTTGCTTTTCAATATGTTCTTTGAGTATCACTCTTAAACATCTGGTCAAGGCAGTTTCTCCCTTTTCAAAATCCTGCTTGTTCTTCTCTCATTGCAGTATCCGCTATATCTTTATAATATACTTGTACCTAAATTCTGCGCACCATGGCACTTAAGAGATAATATTTTGCCCTTTGTAGTATGTTTTTATGTTCTCTGCATCAGGGAAAACACTATGTCTTTGCTACTGCAGAACACATGTATATCCTTTGTGCTCTGTAATTGCGAAGTCATTCTATCTTCTTTGATGCACTGATTTTGTTGTTGTTGAAGGGTTGCTCTTATGTTTGTTTCTAGGTATTTATTCAAAATAATTTCCAGTGTCTGAATGATGATAATGATGATGATGTTAGCATGGGCATATAAAATTAGTACTTAATAAATAAACATAAGGAAAATACTTGGTATCAAGGGGAACGAATTCAAGAACAACACAGAGATAAAACAGATGACTGAACAACAACCAGTCTCATGGGTGATCAGGAAAAGGAGATGGACATATGTTGGTCACGTGATGAGAAGAAACAGTCAGAGAATCCCAAAACAAGCTATAAAATAGAACACAACAGGCCAAAGAAAAAGAGGCAGACCGAGTGAAACTCTGAAGAGGACATTGTTAAGAGAGGCCAAATTAACAGGCATAAAATCCCTTGATGAGGTTGAAAGACTCACTGAAGACAGGAAAAATTGGCGAACTACTTTGCGAGCCCTATGTGATGTTTAACGGCACGGGGAGGAGATAAGATAAGATAATAAACTTTATAAACTTAATAAACATGCATAATAAACTTTATAAACTTAATAAATAAATATGCTTCTAACCACACACACAAACCTACATGGAGTCATGTCTGCTGGCCTAAGACTGATTGTCCTTGGCTGTCTGTCCCTTCCTGCTAACCACTCCTCTGCAGAAACTGTTGGTTCCCACGTGACATGTGTGTCTGGATAAAGGTCATCTTGGAAGAATTCAGGCTGGCCAGAATAAAATATTGTTCAGAAACAAATGAAAAAAAAATCACAAACAATGAAATATAAAACTATGAAAAATAAAATTAATATGCATAAAAATAAGTTACACAAATTTTAAGATGACTTATGGTTATAAGAGCATCTAAATAGTAAAGTGGTTAGTGCAGCTAATCTATTTGCAATCCAAATCAGAGGGCCTTAGACAACACAGCTGTATGAAAAGAAAATAGAGGCATTAACACTGTATCTTTTGGAACGCACAGATGTGCAAATCTTGGATTTGTTTGAGTGAACATTAGCTGGGTTGAAGTCTACTCACTCACCTGAGAAATCAGTCTGTTATATAGCACTGCTCTTGCACTGAGAAAATGATATGACTGAAAAAGATTAAAGAATAAGAAAAAAAAAAGAAAGAAAGAGAGCATTTACCTTGACACGAGGAACAGTAAACGACAAAGCTTCCACACTGTTTGTTGTCAGTCTCCATGCTCGTGCAACCTCAACTTTTCGCACATCACAAACATATTTAGGCAAGAAGGACGCTCCCTGATGAAGGGACTCCAGTTTAAAGGGAGCGCACTCAAATAAATAGGGTGCCTCGTCTGCTATTTCAAAGGTGTAGATTATTCTGTCACCCTGGTTAAGGTAAATACAAAAATTAAACCTGGTAAATCTAAAAACTTCAACCAATTTTGTCCTACGTGCAGTTTTTATGCAATTAAATCTTAAACAAATCACACCAGCATTACAAAGTTGTCCTATATAAATTCAGTTCATAATTGTTTGCATTATCTTTCCCCTGTAGTTCAGTCGCGTAAACAATTTTTTAACTTAAAAAAAAACACAAAAGTTGCTCATACTCCCTGATCATAAGAATAAATACAAGCTGCCATCAATATCTACTTGGGCTGAAGACACACAAAAAGGCAAACATCATACATTAGTGGCCACCATCACCCTCAAAGTAGTCTCCCCTTCTGAGTCTTTGCAATGACCTGTCAGTGCTGCCACTTTCAAAATGTACTGATGAAAATCATTTTCTCCCAGCATGTTGAGGACAGTCTGCAACTCTGATTGAATTTCCTTCACCATCTAAAATCATTTGTCCTTTCAGCTTCATTTTCAGTTTTGGAAGCAAGAAAAGTTGCAGGGTGCAAGGTCTGGTGTATAGGGAGGATGGGGTACCAGAGTCTTGTTGTTACTGGCCAAAAACTGTTGAGTCTGGAAAGCAGCATGAGCTGGTGCATTGTCATGGTGGAGAAGTCATGTCTTGTTTAACCATTTGTCAGGTCACCTTCTTCTCACATTCTCTCGCAGATGTCTAAAGACCTCGACATAGAAAGCAGAATTAACTGCCTGACCAGGAGGAACAAATTCCTTGTGAACATTTCCCTTGTTGTAAAAAAAAAATAACCAATTCAACATGGACACGTTGCTGCTCTGGACTTGTCTCACTTTCTTTGATCAGGTTGATTGTGGATTTTTCCACTGATTGGACTGTTGTTTGGTTTCTGTGTTGTAGGCACAGACCCGGTTTCTGTGTTGTAAGCACAGAGCCAGATTTCTGTGTTGTAAGCACAGAGCCAGATTTCTGTGTTGTAAGCACAGAGCCAGATTTCTGTGTTGTAAGCACAGAGCCAGGTTTCTGTGTTGTAGGCACAGACCCAGGTTTCTGTGTTGCAGGCATAGACCCAGGTTTCTGTGTTGCAGGCATAGACCCAGGTTTCTGTGTTGCAGGCACAGACCCAGGTTTCTGTGTTGCAGGCATAGACCCAGGTTTCTGTGTTGCAGGCATAGACCCAGGTTTCTGTGTTGCAGGCATAGACCCAGGTTTCTGTGTTGCAGGCATAGACCCAGGTTTCTGTGTTGCAGGCATAGACCCAGGTTTCTGTGTTGCAGGCACAGACCCAGGTTTCATCACCCGTAATGTCATCAGGAAGAAAGCTGAGGGTCACTGACAGCATGTGCTCTGAGGTCAGAGCAGGCGTCAAGTCGCTGCTGCTTTTGGTCAGCACTCAGAAGTCTGGGCACAAACTCTGACGTGCCACATCATCAAATGCTCTGTTACAAATCTGCGACAGCTTCCATGACTGATTCCCACTAGTGCGCTGACTTCATCACTGGTTCAGTAACGGTCGTCATAGATAATGTGATGCACTCTCTCAACCATTTCTGGCGCTGAAGTGGACACTAGTTGGCCTGGGCATTCATCATCATCAACTGATGTTCAATCCCAAACAAACCAAGAAAATGTCTTGCAGTGACTCATAGTCTGCTTCCCAAAAGCTATCTTCACCATTTGACAGCTTTCTGCAGCTGTTTTTTCCAACTTGAAACATAATTTGATGCAAACATGCTGCTCACAGAAATCTGCCATGTTGAAAATCACAGAGAGCAACACATGTTTTAAAAAAAAATTGCCATTTTCAGCACAGTGGTCAGTTATACATTTGGGGGGGGGGCAGTTGTCATGATCCTAGCAGTCAGTGTTATAACTGGTCTCCATTCTAGCTTGGGAAATTCAGTCCCAGTTTTTACTGACTGCACTTTGTAAACTACCACCGACAACAATCTGACTTCCTTGAAAATCCTGAAGTGCTCCCCTAATGACCACCATAATTCTGAGTTACTGATATCATACTTTATTCTGGCTTCCTTGGATTGGAACTGAACTACCATGTGCTGTTATATCATGACATGTTTCTAAACTTTAAACTTTTTTGCACTTAGATTTGTAGCACTAGCTATTCATACTATGGTACCCCATTTGTTCACTGTGCTCACTCCACATACAATAATCAATTGTTTCTTACATCTTACATCCTTCCCATGCCGCTAAATGTCACATAGGGCTCGTATGGCAGCTTGCCAAGACTTCCTGTTTTCAATGAGCTTTTCAAACTCATCAAGGGATGTTATTCCCACTAAACTGGCCTCTCTTAACAATGTCCTCTTTAGAGTTTCACGTGGTCAACCTCTTTTTCTTTGGCCTGTTGTGTTCCACTTGATAGCTTGTTTTGGGATTCTCCGGTTGTTTCTTCTCAGCACATGACCGACATATGTCCATCTTCTTTTTCTGATCACCCATGACACAAGTTGTTGTTTGCTCATCTGTCTTATCTCTGCGTTGTTCTTGAATTCGTTCCACTTTATACCGAGTATTTTCCCTAGGCATTTGTTTTCAAGAGTCTAATTTGTTGTGTATTTCTTTAGTTGTTTTCCAGCTTTCACATGCATAAATGCATATATATACTCCACATATAGCACAAAGTTATTCTGCAAAGTGTTGTTTGGTGACAATGATCCAGTTATGTTATATTTCACAGGGATGTTACGGCTCATACCAGGGGTGAATCTTGAAGGCTATGCATGTCACAGTACCTCTGCCCTAGAGGTCGGTCCCACCCCAAACACGCCCATACTGGGATAATGCCTAAACCGGCTGAACCCAGGGGTAGAAGTCACTAGTGGCGAGGATTCGTCCTCCTGGACAAAAGCTCCATCCTGGTCACAACTAGGAAGGGTAGCGGCCACGACCGCAAAATGCTGAAGTCGGAGACACTGGACCAGGGAAGTCTAGATAGGCAACCACCTCTCACCCGGTGGGGATGTTTGCGTATCCTAATCACGCTGAGGTTTTCCGGTGAGAAAAGTCCAACCCTGGACTGGATGGGCAACCACCTCTCACCCGGCGGTGATACACGGGTATCTCAAAACACGTCGAGGTTTTCCGGTGAGAAAGTCCAACTCTGGCCTGGGTGGGCTACCGCCTCTCACCCAGTGGGGATGCACTGATATCCTAAACACGTCGAGGTCTTCCGGTGAGAAAGTCCAACCCTAGACTAAACTGGTGCAATGAAAACCATGGTGTCACGCAATCCCGCTTCCGAGACCCACCAAGAATACTGGCTAAAGCACTGTGATACTCTGAACCCCTTGTGGTCCTCTCGTGGATCTCGTGTGGTCTATTTTGGACCACACAGGGGACCACAGGACCTAACGAGGACCACAGGCGTGAATTCAGTAGGTTCACAGTGCGGTTTTTGGTGGTAGAAGTGAACGAAGAAGAAGAAGAAGACAGGGATGTTAGAAGATGTAGCAGATTCTCAAGCTCCTACTTCTAAAGCTTCCTTCCAGTACACTTAAATTAGTCATCTGTTTAAATTGCCTGACTAACTCATGAAGCTCAGATCTGTCATTATCAAATCTACACCACCAACGAGGGTACGATGTCTAGTCACACATCAATAAAAGCTTTTAGTTCAGCTCTACAAAACATGCTCTAAAACTTGCAAAAACATCAATATGAGAGCGGAGTTGGCCGTTTTAACATGAAGGTAAATTTACCAGGGTCAGTAAAGCCAGACCTGTCTAGATCCTCTTCTACCACTAGCTGGCTTCTTGGGTTCGCTATAAGAACTGGTGAAAGCCACTGTAGTTTTCTCCCCTCTCCACAAATAATACTGTGTGCCTCTGCTTCAGGATCTTTACCTTTGTGACTGGTACGCAGATATTAGGAAACCATTAACCAATCAAAAAGAAAAAAACACTGCTGTTACTATATTTAAAACACAGGGGGCTCACCCTGCAAGAAAGGAAGAGAACTGAGGTATCAGGGTCATAAAAAGGCACCAGGATGGCTGGTGAGACATTAACATCTACACGATTGAGAATCTGCAGCTTGTCCGAGTGATACACCAATAGCTGTTGGAGAGAGGTCCTGTGGAAATAAAAAAAAAACTGGCACTTAAGAAAACAATTTTAAAAATCATAACATCCACATCATAACTAAGTTTGATATAATTATTATCATGCTGCTATGATGTATCAGTCAATCAATCAAGTGCTGTGCTGCGTGGCGTAGGCAATCATTTCTTCCACAATTCCCTGCTATGTATAAATGGCATTTATAACTTTTTCTAAATATACCGTAATTTTAAAAATAAAGGATGTTTAACATATAAAAAAGGTAATTTCGTGGTTTCACTCACTGAATATGAGTATGTCAGTTTAAACAGAAGATGTTTTAAAAACTGAAATTAAACAAAAACAAGTGAAGAAAATAATAAATAAGAAATAACATATTTTAGAATCTATCCATGAGGATAAAAATCTTGGATCTTTACTAAAGCTCACTGAAAGAAAAATGAAGGAAAAAAAAAAAAAGAACAAAACAAACTTGTCACCTACTTGTCAAAACCAGAGACAATGATGAGTTTATCTTGGACAGCCCACTCCACTCTTGCACCTCGACTTCCTTCAGGGCCTGGACCTTTCTGCAAGCAGAGATGTGACCTGCTGCAGTTCTTCAAATTACTATAACCGTCTATAGGCAAAAAGTCTTACAATTTTACACATGTTGTAATCTGATCATCTTTCAGATCTAAACATTCATTATTCAGACTGCTCCTAAAGTTTGTGATCAGTTTGAGAACTTTAATAATTAAACATGAACGAATCATTTAGTAAAATCAATTTTAAAAATTTCAGTTCTAAGTTCAGGCCTGCTTCAATTTGCAAGCTTCATTAACAGCTGGATGTTGTAATGATTTTTGTAGACTTCTTTCTAATGCCCCTTACTTTGGTTACAATTTCTTCACTGATTTAAGGCCTCCTTGAATGATTGTGGTTTGTCATACAATAATCTGGCATTCTAAACTTGTTTACTGAGTATTTAGGAAATGCATATTCTGCATGATAAACAAGTAACATTCTTCCTGCAGCTGTCACTGAAATAAAAATAAAATTCAGCTAGACGCAATACCACAGGAAGTGAAAAGGCTGATTCATTGGCATGGAAGAAGGGGAGCCCTCACAACTAGACTTGAGCATTTTATGAAGTCAAAGTTCTGCTCAAAGTCAAATATAAAAACAAGTGGGAAGAGAACATCCACATCATCACAGGAATGACTCTTATCATCAACTGGAGAGAGTGAGAAAATGCAGACACAGACCACAACAGACTGAGATATCACATCAACAAGTTAAAAACAGATCCAACCAATGAAGTACATCTATGGCACTGGGAAGATGACAGTCCAGAACTTATATTGCTATACACATGAGGAGAAAAGAAGGCATCAATACCATTATCCAGACTAAACTGTATGGTTATACCAACAACTAAATGCAAATTGTTGCATTCTTGTGAGATATCTAGGTTGATGTCTGAGAAATTCCAAAGGACACTCTGCTAGCCACATCACAGAGATGGTATATTATTCAGTGGGTATTTATTCTGATAATTTAAGAACGCTGAAATTAAAATTAAACTGATCTCCATGCTGATGAAATTATTCTCAAAGACCACTCAAATCTGACTTTCACTTCTTATTTAGTGCATGATCTGAACATGTTTAAATTCTCAGTTATAAGAGTTTTAAGACTGCATAAAGACTTTGAGCACACATAATAACTCTTTTGATAATGTGACTGGAAGAAAACAGGAAACTAAGACTCAGCATTAAAAGGAGAAGACAGTCCTGTATCTTAACTAAAGTAGTCAGGCAGCTTCATTAGTCCTGTGCTGATCATCCCTTCCATGAACTTGCATATCAGTTCAGTGCACTAACTGGCCTGTATACATTCACATAGAACAGTGTAAAGTTAGGGAATATAAAATTCTAATTTTTTTGTTAAGGTGATGGAATGGTCAATTTAGGTCAAAATACTGAAAATGGGTTGCATGCTATTTTTAATACTCTGATATATCTTGCACCATATACTACACTTATTTTGTGCAGAACTCATGATTATCAAAAATGTATCTGTGATGATTTTTTGCCCTAAAATCAGGATATTGCTCCCCATTGTAACTTCAATTGGAGGTTATGAAATACCAGAGATTAGATATGCTGATAAGACAGTATTACTGTCAACAACACAAAATGGAATGGAAGAACTAATTATGTCAGTCTATAAGAACAGCGAAGAGCAAAACCTCTATCTTAATGTGAAGAAAACTAAACTGATGACAACTGACAAAACAAACAAGGCAGTTGAAATATGTATCAATGTGGAAAAACTGGAGGTGGAGAATTCTGAATATCTTGGATCACCACTAACTAATAATGGAGATACAATGAGGGAAATTAAAAGGAGGACATCTATTGCTCTTCAGAAAGTAAAACAACTAAAGAATCTGTGGAGAGGAACAGACAGAACCACAAAAAAATAAGATTTTTAAAGGCACACATCTTTCCCATCGCAACATATGCCTGTGAGACCTGGACACTTAACAAAACAGCTGAGAAACACATAAATGCCTTTGAATGCAAATGCTACAGAAGAGTTCTCCAAATGTCATGGACACAAAAAAGAACAAATATATCCATACTACAAGAACTTAGTATTGAAGAAGGTTTGCTAGTAAAGAGGATTAAAAGAGAAAGCTTAAATATTTTGGACACATTAAACTTGGAAGGGTACATAAAGAGAAAAAGAAAGAGAGGAAGACTAAAGTGAAGATGGCTGCAAGACATCGTTGATGATCTTCATATGGATGCATCAGCAGCAGGCCATCTTGCTCACAAACCGAGAGGTCTACAGGAGTGCTGTTAGGGAGGCAAAGTTCCGCAAGGGACATGCAAATAAATGAATGAAATGAATGTAACTTTGAATTCAAAATGGTCAAATTGTTTTACTTGTTTACTTGAAAACTGATGTCACTGGAAGCTGAACATTTCAACATTTATTTAAATTGATGTCTAAACTGTAAACACACAATGTATGGATTCCTGTCACTGGAAGCTGAACATTCCAACATTTATTTAAACTGATGCCTAAATTGTAAACATACAATGTATGGATTCCTGTTTTCCCAATGACCATACACAAAATGTGATGACATCAGAAACTATGTTGATTATTTCCAGCAATTTGAATGGCTATTTCACAGCAACAAAGAAATTTCTGTCTCTGTTGTGTGAGGCCATCTTGTGCACAGATGTCTGAAGTATGTCAGTGACAGACATAAACGTAGAAGAGCAAAAATAAGATTACCCAGAAATGCAATGGAAGAGCAGCAAACAGAATATGAAGGCAGTCCCACACATGGAAGAGATCAGTTCTGAGGCATTAGTGATGTCTTTGCAAGTAAAATTTGATGGCAGTTGATATTTTTCTTCTAATTTTTAATTCATTTAAAAATGTGCCATTCCATATGGTGTATCTTTTATTTTTTATATCTGCTATGATACATGAGATAACCGCTGAATTTATTAAAGCAGGAGGAAAGGAGTGTGCAACAATCTATCATGCACTATGTAAAAAGATATGGCATTCAGGTATTTGGCCAAAAGATTGGAAAAGAACTGTATTCATACCACTGCCAAAAAAGGGTAACCTGAAATTATGCACCAACTACAGAACTGTTGCCCTGATTAGTCATGCCAGTAAAATTCTGTTAAAAATCATAATGGGTAGACTTCGAAAGAAAATAGAAGAAGAAGTCAATATGGTCCAAGCTGGCTTCAGGCAAGGACGAGGATCAAGAGATCATATATTCAATCTAAGATTAACAATAGAGAAATGCAGGGAGTTTAATGTGAATCTATATTTATCCTTTATAGACTACTCAAAGGCATTTGATTGTGTACAACACCAGAAACTTTGGGAAATAATGGAAAAAATGGGATTTCCAACACATTTGATACAATTAACATCACTGCTGTATTTAGACCAACAAGCAGCAGTAAGAATAAATGGTGAAACAACAAGTTGGTTTGACATAAAACAAGGGGTCCGTCAGGGGTGCATATTGTCACCCTACTTATTTAACTTGTATACTGAAAATATAATGAGGAATGTTAGAGAAGATGTAGACAAAGAATATTACGATGCCATAACAGTTGGAGGTTATGAAATACCAGAGATTAGATATGCTGATGACACAGTATTGCTGTCCACAACACAAGAAGGAATGGAAAAACTAATTATGTCAGTCCGCAAGAACAGCGAAGAGCAGAACCTCTATCTTAATGCAAAGAAAACTAAAGTGATGACAACTGACAAAACAAACAAGGCAACTGAAATATGTATCAATGAGGAAAAACTGGAAGAAGTGGAGAGTTTTGAATATCTTGGATCACTACTACTAATAATGGAGATACAATGAGGGAAATTAAACGGAGGACATCTATTGCTCTTCAGAAAGTAAAACAAATAAAGAATCTGTGGAGAGGAGCAGACAGAACCACAAAAATAAGATTTTTAAGGGCATACATCTTTCCTATCGCAACATATGCCTGTGAGACCTGGACACTTAACAAAACAGCTGAGAAGCACATAAATGCCTTTGAATGTAAATGCTATAGAAGAGTTCTCCAGATATCGTGGACACAAAAAAGAACAAATATATCTATACTACAAGAGCTTAATATTGAAGAAGGCTGGCTAGTAAAGAGGATTAAAGAGAGAAAACTTAAATATTTTGGCCACATTAAACGTCATGATAATTTAGAGAAGACCGTATTGGAAGGATACATAATGGGAAAAAGAAAAAGAGGAAGACCGAAACGAAGATGGCTGCAAGACATCGTTGATGATCTGGAAATGGATGCAGCGGCAGCAGGCCATCTTGCTCACAACCGAGAGGCCTACAGGAGTGCTGTTTGGGAGGCAAAGTTCCGCAAGGGACATGCAAAGGAATGAATGAATGCTATGATACATGACAAAAAAAGTAATATGAATTAAATGATTAATCTTCAAACAAAAAGTTTCTTTCAACACAAAGAAAAGATGATTATAAATATTTACTTCCAATTTTAGCTTAATTCCATGCCAGTTGTTCTTGGGATGTGGTCATCTGATTGAAAATTTGGTTATATGCCATATTAAGGCCCCATACGTAATAGCATGAGCATTAGAAATCCATATTTATAGCTCAAAAACATTTGTTTGTGCCCATAATTATCATAAAATATTAAAAACTGATTCGGAGAGGAAATCTTCTTTCCATCCACTTAAATTATAATGTTTTTTAATTATCTTACCCTGAGAGGTGAAGTACTTTTGCGAGGGTCATACACACGAACATTGCCATCCTTTGAAACAGTTGCACAATATCTTCCATCCAGACTCCATGAAAGGCAAAAGATCTGAAAAAAAAAGAAGTTTCTTACTGTTTTTCTTCTGAATGTTATGGAACCAATTTTCCTGCTATTCTGCCCATTGATAGATATGATTATCATGGTTTTCCCAGAGCAAACACAAGAACATAACATACTGTGGGCTTTTCTGTAATCTTCAACACAATTGGAACCACTATTAATTCCCATTTAAATTTTCCTGGATGTAACAACACAACTTATGACCAGGGGGTGCTGCAGATAATATACAAATGGTCTTGACTGTTTATGTCTCCTAGCCCTAGTGCTGGACTGGAAAAATATAATTGTAAACTGAGGTGAATTTTACTACACGGAGATCAAATCTATGACTTTGAATTTTAGCTGTTCAAATGCTAGGTCAACCTGGAACCCTGCTGTCAATATATATTTCCAGCTCTGTTCATAATGCTACTGCTTTTGTCTGAGATTCAGACCCCTTGCTAGGTACAAAGGTTCAAAATCAGACTCCGGCATCATTGGATTCAGGACAGCCCCATATATGCTCTGCCGTATGCTACAGTATCCACCCAAGAGTATGCTTGCTAATAGTTCCCATCAAGTGCTGGTTCTTTAAGATGTGTTTTCTGCCACACAGTTCAGATTTCCTACCAGCATCCTTAATTTGTCCTAGCTCTAGTAATCTCTTCACAGTTACATTGCTCTTCCATTCCCACTCTTGATTTTCCTGCAGTCCTTCCAATATGGCTTTAGCAATGTCACCCTTGTCCATTCTCAGCCTACCATTTATTTTAACCTGTTAGGTAGCTCAAATTTTAAAAAAACTCAAATAACAGTACATTTTTTTAAAGTGCACAAAACTTCACTCTAAAACTTCTTCACTTGCCCGAATGTACTGTCACATGATTTTTGTTTTCTTTGTTCTTCCATTAACATGTTATTAGCTCACACCAATCTGGTATCAAATGATGATGATAATGTTTCATTTATTATGTATTCAACAGCCAATCTACCAATGACTCACTTGATCTTCATGACCTTCTAATTGCAATACTTCTTTCTGCTGCTTCAAGTCCCAAATCCTGACAGTGTTGTCATACGAAGCTGTGATAATCAAATCTGATGCCAGTGGGTGGAAATGTACAAAGTAGATCTTTTCTGTGTGTCCTGAAGGAAATGATTTATCTTGTATAAAACAGTTCATATTGTGCACAATATCTGAGATATGTCAATGCATGCAACTTTCTATAAAGCATTATTACACACAATGTGGGCAACATATATGTGAAGAAAATTTAAACAAAAATAAAAGGACAGGAAGAAAGATACCAAAGAAAAAATATAGATACAATGTATAGAAAACTGAATTTAAAGGCCGAACTTCTGCAACAGGTCAACTGACCAGTTAAAATGGCTTGTGTATTGAAGAATATGAATTACTAAAGCATGATCTTTCTTCTCTGGAACGGTGAGTTTAATTAAAATAATGACAAAGCTTAATAGAATATACCCCATTATTCTGTATATCTACATTTCAAGGGAATCAGGTTAAAATTTAATAATTTATTTATCAATGCTTTAACACCACAGATGACTTACATCTTACATCCTTCCTGTGCCACTGAACGTTACAAAGGACTCGCATGGTAGTTAATCAAGCGTTTCTGTTTTTGGTGAGTTCTTCAGCCTTGTCTAGGGTTTTATGCCTACTAATTTAGCCTCTCTCAAAAATATTCTCTTTAGAGTTTCACTTGGTTGACCTCTTTTTCTTTGTCCTGGTGTGTCTCATTTGATAGCTTGTTCTGGGATTCTCTGCTTCTTCTCATCACATGGCCACTATATGTCCACCTTTTTTTTTTTAATCATCAATGACACAGGTTGTTGTTTGCTCATCTGCCTTATCTCTGTATTGGTCTTGGATTCATTCCACAATACACAAAGTATTTTCCTTAGACATTTGTCTCCAAAAGAATCTAATTTGTTTTCTATTTCTTTAGTTGTTTGCCAGCTTTCACATGCATAAATAAGGGTGGATATTACATTTGGATTGAATAATCTTAGCTTTGTTTTCATGCTTATATCTTTTGATTGGCATATTTTCTCAAGATTTTTAAAGGCCAATCCTGCTTTTGCAATTCTAAGTTCCTTTCTGGTGTCACCATCCTGGTCTATGTTGCTGCTGAGGTATGAAACTGGTTTACTTCTTAAACAGCTGTTCCTTCTATGTATATTTTTCCTTCTTGATTAATGGGAAGTTTCATTACTTTTGTCCTTTTCCTTGTCAATTTCAAGTGCTATTTTACTAGCCAGTGAAGACAGGGTTTTTTTTTTTTTTTGCACTGAATTTACATTGTCACTGATAGGAGCTATGTCATCTGCAAAATCAATGTTATAGTCCACAGAAGACTAGGAAATAAATAAAGATTCTTAAAAGTCTATTATTCAACTGTTACACAATTTGTTTGCTGGTAAGAAATGTTTCAGTTTCCATATGTATTATTACATTAAAAGATGATAAAATTCTAACTACAGAATTTTATGGAACAAACAAAAAAATTGAACCAAAGACTGGGAACATAAAGTGTAAATGAATACTGAAAAGTTCAATAATGAAAAAAAAGCATCTTTAAATGCAAGAAAAAAAATACTGAAAAACTGAGCTAGTGAAAGAAAAATCATAAACTGTTCATTCATTCATTTGCATGTCCCTTGCGGAACTTTGCCTCCCAAACAGCACTCCTGTAGGCCTCTCGGTTGTGAGCAAGATGGCCCGCTGCTGTTGCATCCATTTCCAGATCGTCAACGATGTCTTGCAGCCATCTTGGTCTTGGTCTTCCTCTTTTTCTTTTTCCCATTATGTATCCTTCCAATACGGTCTTCTCTAAATTATCATGACGTTTAATGTGTCCAAAATATTTAAGTTTTCTCTCTTTAATCCTCTTCACTAGCCAGCCTTCTTCAATATTAAGTTCTTGTAGTATAGACATATTTGTTTTTTTTTGTGTCCACGATATTTGGAGAACTCTTCTGTAGACATGCAAAATAGACACACTGGAAAATGAAAACAATCTTTGAAATTACAGAAATTGAAAAGATGAAACAGAACCATACTGTTAAACCAATTTTGAAATATTTTGAGACGTACTGAGAACTACACCAGAGGGAAACAAACAGGGCAAACACATTTTTTAAAAGAAAAATAATGATAAATATGAAAATATGTGAACAGCATCATAAGATTAACAAGAAAAAAAGAACCCCAGCTTGACCAATTACATCTCTATGGCAACAGAAGGTATCTGATGCTAAAGGCGGCTGGCCTTATCTAATGGTATGACATAGGATGATTAAAAGCTGATGTTGAAAATAATTGTGTCCAGACCTTTCAATGAGAATTCAGGATCATCTGCAGACTCTGTTATCCCCCCTTCTGGAACTCTCCACACATTGATCTTAGCATTATCTAGAGCTGAAGGTATATTGAAAAAAAAATATTATTAACTATTGTAGTTAAAAAAAAAAGTGAGTAATCCACTGAAGGCAGGGATCTGACAGAAAGAACATAGCAATATACTCTCTAAATAAATTGTTGTCATATATGCCAGTTATTACTCTGCACTATAAAAGTAGTCTGGCGATGGTTGGGACATGTGCTCCGAATGACTGACAACTCACTACCAAAAATAGCATTAAGATGGACACCACAGGGGAGCAGAAGTAAGGGTAGACCAAAAGAGACATGGAGAAGAACAACAGAAAGGATGTTGAGCAATAGAGGGCTCACCTGGGCAAGAGCAGAAAAAAAGGCGAAGGACAGGCATTTGTGGAAAACCCTTGCGGAAGCCCCATGTGCCCTGGGCACTTAAGGTTCAGAGAGAGAGAGAGAGATAAAAGTAGCACCTTACATGAGTGAATACTGAGTTAATAGCAGTAAAGAAATGCCGAATATTCCAATGAATGAACTACTGTCTTGCATTAGAAAACTGTCACACAGTAAATGAAAACTGGCTAGCAATTTAGTACTCTTTTGGCAGTAAATAAGAAACAAAAAAACTCATAGGCTCCTGGGAGTCATGTTCAGATGCTGGGGCAGGGGACGAGCATGGGGGAAGTGTTTGGGGTTTGAAAGAGCATGGGGGAAGTGTTTGAGGTTTGAAAGAGCATGGGGGAAGTGTTTGGGGTTTGAAAGAGCATGGGGGAAGTGTTTGGGGTTTGAAAGAGCATGGGGGAAGTGTTTGGGGTTTGAAAGAGCATGGGGGAAGTGTTTGGGGTTTGAAAGAGCATGGGGGAAGTGTTTGAGGTTTGAAAGAGCATGGGGGAAGTGTTTGGGGTTTGAAAGAGCATGGGGGGAAGTGTCTGGGATTTGAAAGAGCATGGAGGAAGTGTTTGGAGTTTGAAAGAGCATGGGGGGAAGTGTTTGGGGTTTGAAAGAGCATGGGGGAAGTGTTTGGAGTTTAACACATTGAAATGCTTTCCTAAGATGGACTCCTCTGTGATATGAGGAGTTGCATAGTTGTCTTATGCTGTTACAAAACTTATATCTACAATGCATTCTGACTGTTAACAGTGCCAGTGAAACAATTCTCTGCTGAGGGTATATATGTGATAAAACTGAAAAAAAAAAAAAACAATAGAAAAAGAATAAACCTAAGTGGCCAGATTTCTGGACAGCCCACATCTACTATTCAATACTGAGATAGATTATGTCTGACTAAAACTGACAAGCAGAAAAAAAGGATTGTCAGACTCACAAACAGCCAATCTGCTGTCATCAAATGGATCCCAGGCAAAGTCAGTGACCTTACTGCCATTCTGTATGACCGGTGTGCCAGTGTCTGAGAGGCGAGAGGCTTGGTTAAACTAGAAGTAAAAAGTGAACATAGTTTTTTTTTTTGTTGTTGCTCCTGACTTCAGCAAATCAAAACAAGAGTTTATAAATAGCTGCTGAGGAAGGAGAAATAAAACTATATAACATAAAAATAAAATGGCCGGAAGTGAAATTCTTTGCAAGTGAATCAAGTTTTAAACAATTACAATCTTTCATTAAAAAAAAAACCCATAGGAATAAGTCAGGTATATAATGAGGAAACAATGTGTGATCTTCCGATATAACTGATACAGGGAAAGAGTAGTACTGAAATGGAGTGATTACAAAGAAAATTCTGTTGGTTGGGAAGTTACATATTTCAGATTTACAACAGAAAAATCAGCTAAGTGGAAATGTGTAAGTTCTATCGAAGGCCATTAAGGGAGACAATAGTATAACTAAGGGAGAAATGAATAAAAGCTTATGCACCAAGTTCATAAGTTATATTTCACTTCACTGCTTTGTCAGACACTTCTGTCAGTGATGGCCCTGAATGGAGCTGAATCTCAGGACATTTTCCTGCTTTCATACTTTTTTCCCCATTCACTAAGGAGATGATGGTGGATCTCAACAGTGCTATGAGCTAAAAGCTCTTGCCAGCTGATGTCATGGTGAATGACCTAGTTGTCCTTTGTAGCTGTTCAGCCTTGGAATTATAGGCAGTTTTGAAGGGGGTGAAGACACTGTTCGATTAGGCAATCGGCGACCCATAGCTGATATGCTAGCGTCAGGGCTAGTGAACCATAGGTGACCAAGACCCTGTCCAACTTCTCTGTTGATACCCCCAGTAACAGGCCTAGCCTGGCTAATGGGGCAGGGATTGCCATAGTCCCCATGGTGGTGGAGTCTGCTAAAGAAGGATTGCATACCCCCTGCTTTTTAGCTGTACTCCAGGACTGAAGAAGTAGCTGCCATAGTCACCTCCGACACTGATATGATGCTGTACCTCTACAGCATCGGTTGCAAAGAACACCAGCTCTCAGTTCCAGGGAGATAGCACAAGACAAGACAAGGCAGTTTTGAATTGCAGGGTGCTTTGGAAAAAAGTTTACTCATCACTAGGTATATGACAAATGCCAATACTCTCTCTCTCTCTCTCTGAACCTTAAGTGCCCAGGGCACATGGGGCTTCCGCAAGGGTTTTCCACAAATGCCTGTCCTTCGCCTTTTTTTTCTGCTCTTGCCCAGGTGAGCCCTCTATTGCTCAACATCCTTTCTGTTGTTCTTCTCCATGTCTCTTTTGGTCTACCCTTACTTCTGCTCCCCTGTGGTGTCCATCTTAGTGCTATTTTTGGTAGTGAGTTGTCAGTCATTCGGAGCACATGTCCCAACCATCGCCAGCTTTGAATTGCAGGGTGCTTTGGAAAAAAGTTTACTCATCACTAGGTATATGACAAATGCCAATACTCTCTCTCTCTCTCTGAACCTTAAGTGCCCAGGGCACATGGGGCTTCCGCAAGGGTTTTCCACAAATGCCTGTCCTTCGCCTTTTTTTTCTGCTCTTGCCCAGGTGAGCCCTCTATTGCTCAACATCCTTTCTGTTGTTCTTCTCCATGTCTCTTTTGGTCTACCCTTACTTCTGCTCCCCTGTGGTGTCCATCTTAGTGCTATTTTTGGTAGTGAGTTGTCAGTCATTCGGAGCACATGTCCCAACCATCGCCAGCTTTGAATTGCAGGGTGCTTTGGAAAAAAGTTTACTCATCACTAGGTATATGACAAATGGCAATACTAGGCAACTGTTAATAATCAGGGTTATACCACGACCAAAACCACTCACTTTATATTAGGAATTGGTTTATTCAGGAAAGATAATGTGTATAATCAAACAATCAACAGATAACAGAAATGAATTGATAAAAAAATCTGAATATTTAATTAAGATACACAAAGACATTTTAGCACTAATTAGACCAGTCTGAGTTGTCCTTCTGTACTGAAAATAAGGGGATGACATGATGCACAATGACATAAAAATACACCTATATTTTAAGTGAGGGAGGATATTGTAATATATACCTCAAAAATATGTAAGCAACCTCCAGCACCATCAATGGGCACAGCACATCTAGTGACATTTGCTGCAAACATATCACTTTCTCCTGGTACTGTTTTACACACATTCCTTATATTTGTGATGAAACAGCTTGGGTGTAAAAGGTGACCTTGTATATGTCGAAACTTTGACTGACGCACACCTAAATGATTAAAAATCAGACAAGTTGGTTTATTCCTTTGTTGAGTGTCTTTCATTTGTCTATGGACTGTAGCCTCCAATACTGTACAGAAAAAAATCATCAGTAGTAGGGAGGATGATAAGGTATTTCATTTTATCACCCTGGCATAAGCTGACAAGAAGGTATTATTTATCACCCTCTCATAAGCTGACAAGAAGGTATTATTTATCACCCTGACATAAGCTGACAAGGAGGTATTATTTATCACCCTGACATAAGCTGACAAGGAGGTATTATTTATCACCCTGACATAAGCTGACAAGGAGGTATTATTTATCACCCTCTCATAAGCTGACAAGAAGGTATTATTTATCACCCTCTCATAAGCTGACAAGGAGGTATTATTTATCACCCTCTCATAAGCTGACAAGGAGGTATTATTTATCACCCTGGCATAAGCTGACAAAGAAGTATTATTTATCACCCTCTCATAAGCTGACAAGAAGGTATTATTTATCACCCTGACATAAGTTGACAAGGAGGTATTATTTATCACCCTGGCATAAGCTGACAAGAAGGTATTATTTATCACCCTGACATAAGCTGACAAGAAGGTATTATTTATCACCCTGACATAAGCTGACAAGGAGGTATTATTTATCACCCTGACATAAGCTGACAAGAAGGTATTATTTATCACCCTGACATAAGCTGACAAGGAGGTATTATTTATCACCCTGACATAAGCTGACAAGGAGGTATTATTTATCACCCTGGCATAAGCTGACAAGGAGGTATTATTTATCACCCTGGCATAAGCTGACAAGAAGGTATTATTTATCACCCTGACATAAGCTGACAAGAAGGTATTATTTATCACCCTGACATAAGCTGACAAGAAGGTATTATTTATCACCCTGACATAAGCTGACAAGAAGGTATTATTTATCACCCTGGCATAAGCTGACAAGAAGGTATTATTTATCACCCTGACATAAGCTGACAAGAAGGTATTATTTATCACCCTGACATAAGCTGACAAGGTGGTATTATTTATCACCCTGACATAAGCTGACAAGGAGGTATTATTTATCACCCTGACATAAGCTGACAAGAAGGTATTATTTATCACCCTGACATAAGCTGACAAGGAGGTATTATTTATCACCCTGACATAAGCTGACAAGGTGGTATTATTTATCACCCTGACATAAGCTGACAAGGAGGTATTATTTATCACCCTGACATAAGCTGACAAGGAGGTATTATTTATCACCCTGACATAAGCTGACAAGGTGGTATTATTTATCACCCTGACATAAGCTGACAAGAAGGTATTATTTATCACCCTGACATAAGCTGACAAGGAGGTATTATTTATCACCCTGACATAAGCTGACAAGGAGGTATTATTTATCACCCTGACATAAGCTGACAAGGAGGTATTATTTATCACCCTGACATAAGCTGACAAGGTGGTATTATTTATCACCCTGACATAAGCTGACAGGAGGTATTATTTATCACCCTGACATAAGCTGACAAGGAGGTATTATTTATCACCCTGACATAAGCTGACAAGGAGGTATTATTTATCACCCTGACATAAGCTGACAAGGAGGTATTATTTATCACCCTCTCATAAGCTGACAAGAAGGTATTATTTATCACCCTCTCATAAGCTGACAAGGAGGTATTATTTATCACCCTGGCATAAGCTGACAAGAAGGTATTATTTATCACCCTGGCATAAGCTGACAAGAAGGTATTATTTATCACCCTGGCATAAGCTGACAAGGAGGTATTATTTATCACCCTGACATAAGCTGACAAGGAGGTATTATTTATCACCCTGACATAAGCTGACAAGGAGGTATTATTATCACCCTGACATAAGCTGACAAGGAGGTATTATTTATCACCCTGGCATAAGCTGACAAGGAGGTATTATTTATCACCCTGGCATAAGCTGACAAGAAGGTATTATTTATCACCCTGACATAAGCTGACAAGAAGGTATTATTTATCACCCTGACATAAGCTGACAAGAAGGTATTATTTATCACCCTGACATAAGCTGACAAGAAGGTATTATTTATCACCCTGGCATAAGCTGACAAGAAGGTATTATTTATCACCCTGACATAAGCTGACAAGAAGGTATTATTTATCACCCTGACATAAGCTGACAAGGTGGTATTATTTATCACCCTGACATAAGCTGACAAGGAGTATTATTTATCACCCTGACATAAGCTGACAAGAAGGTATTATTTATCACCCTGACATAAGCTGACAAGGAGGTATTATTTATCACCCTGACATAAGCTGACAAGGTGGTATTATTTATCACCCTGACATAAGCTGACAAGGAGGTATTATTTATCACCCTGACATAAGCTGACAAGGAGGTATTATTTATCACCCTGACATAAGCTGACAAGGTGGTATTATTTATCACCTGACATAAGCTGACAAGAAGGTATTATTTATCACCCTGACATAAGCTGACAAGGAGGTATTATTTATCACCCTGACATAAGCTGACAAGGAGGTATTATTTATCACCCTGACATAAGCTGACAAGGAGGTATTATTTATCACCCTGACATAAGCTGACAAGGTGGTATTATTTATCACCCTGACATAAGCTGACAAGGAGGTATTATTTATCACCCTGACATAAGCTGACAAGGAGGTATTATTTATCACCCTGACATAAGCTGACAAGGAGGTATTATTTATCACCCTGACATAAGCTGACAAGGAGGTATTATTTATCACCCTCTCATAAGCTGACAAGAAGGTATTATTTATCACCCTCTCATAAGCTGACAAGGAGGTATTATTTATCACCCTGGCATAAGCTGACAAGAAGGTATTATTTATCACCCTGGCATAAGCTGACAAGAAGGTATTATTTATCACCCTGGCATAAGCTGACAAGGAGGTATTATTTATCACCCTGACATAAGCTGACAAGGAGGTATTATTTATCACCCTGACATAAGCTGACAAGGAGGTATTATGAGAAATGTTACAAAAATATATGTAACGGAAGTTTCAGTAAAAATTATCACTCATATTTGTTTAAGCTGATGTTGTCAGATTGTGGTAAAACTGAATAGTTAAAATTTTAGTTTTTTTAAAAAGTTATTTTCCTGTCAATTTTTCATGAATTACAGCTTGTTTTAAGATGTTTAGATGACAACTGTATCAACTTTGTAAAAAAGATTACCATTTTAATGAGTTTGCATAACTTCAAAGCTATGCTGAAAGTGAAAAACAAACTGGCCTGAATCATCCACAGAGCCAGAAAGACTGTCAAAACTGTGCTATAACTATCTACAATTGCTCTGTTATCTTTTTTGTGGCCTTTGATTAATATTAGTATTGATTAGTTTTACTTGACCTGTTCTCAGCCATCACTTCTGAAATGATAATATAAAACAGGGCAACACTGTTTAAAAAAAAAAAAACTTCCTAAAATGCACTGAATGTCATTTTCAAGATTTTCAACAACATTCTGAAAGGGAAGAGGTGGCATTTACTAGAGCAAAATTTTACAAGTGAGTAAAAAAAATATTTAGTCCATTTTTCTCTGGCTAGTTTTTCATGGAAAAATATCACACTTGACACAATTTCAGTATATATAGCTTTAGTCACATCAGATGCAACAGTTTTATTTTATTTTATTTGTTTTCATTCATCCACTTTCAACTCATCCAATATAACACAAATATGTGACATATTTTCACATGAATATCCTCTTTTATCTTAAGACATTCAATCCCAAGTGGTGCAAACTGGTGTGCCATGCCCTACACACAGATATCCTCCACCTAACATTTATCTTAGTGACGAGGGATTCAGGACAGTAAGAATGAATGAACGAACATACTTTATTTTCAAATGGTTAAGATTTGGGCATGCAGGCCCATCTAACATTCTGCCCTTCATCACACAGTCACAGTCATTCAGCATTTATTAATGAGCATAATAATCATGATGAAACAATTAAATGGTTACATAAATAAATAATAAACTATCTCTTGTCCATACACAACACACTCTGATTTATGTAACTACATGAAATAAACTTACATTTCTACATTCATTCAAAACTAACAAATTTATAGAAAAGCAGGATGTACAAAAATAATACAATAATCAAGCCATACTTTAAACTACTTTAGACTTTGACAGTACATATATATAATATATACTTTTCATACATGCAAGTACATACCACAAATATACAAACACATGTACACATACACATCTATACACATGTATGTATGTATACATATAAACATATGCTGTCATATATGTACCCATATGCATATATATGTATATATATATACATATATCTCTCTCTCTCTGAACCTTAAGTGCCCAGGGCACATGGGGCTTCTGCAAGGGTTTTCCACAAATGCCTGTCCTTCGCCTTTTTTTCTGCTCTTGCCCAGGTGAGCCCTCTATTGCTCAACATCCTTTCTGTTGTTCTTCTCCATGTCTCTTTTGGTCTACCCTTACTTCTGTTCCCCTGTGGTGTCCATCTTAGTGCTATTTTTGGTAGTGAGTTGTCAGTCATTCGGAGCACATGTCCCAACCATGGCCAGTGCCATTCCTCAATAATTGCTGTCAGTGGTTTCATCTGCATTTCTGCTAACAAGATGTTATTTCTTATGGTGTTTGGCCAAAATATTTTTCTAATTCTTCGTAAACATTTAGTCTGGAAAGAATTCAACTTGTTTTCTATGGTTTTGGTGATTTTCCAGCATTCACTTCCATAGAGTAGTACACTTAGAACATTACTCTTAAATATCCTGATTTCCATATTTATGCTTAGTTTTTTTTATTTCCATAGAGTCTGCAGCATTGCAAAAGCCTGTTTTGCTCTAGTAAGTCTGCTGTTGATGTCCTCTGTGCTGTCTCCATTTTCTACTACTCTGCTGCCAAGGTATACAAATTCGTTGACCTCCTCCACTAACTTGTTATCTACTCTGAGTACATTTTATTTCTTCACATTTTGCTTCATTAACTTTGTCTTTCCTACATTGATCTTTAGTCCTATGTTGTTTGCATTCTGAGTTAGCTTGTTTATTTTATCTTGCATATCTTTGTGACTGCTTGATAATAGACAAATGTCATCCGCAAAGTCAAGGTCCTCCAGCACTGTGTCAAGGGTCCATTGTAATCCTCTGCGTTTGTCTGATGTTGCCTCCTTCATTAATCAGTCTACTGCCAAGATAAATAATGTTGGTGATAGTACACATCCCTGTTTCACTCCTGTTTGTACCCTAAAGCTGCTGGAGGTATGTTCTCCATATACATATATATGTATATATATATATATATACATACACATATATGTATGAGGGGCATTCAGAAAGTAATGCACTACATTGTTTTTTCTCAGGAGCTGTTTATTAAAAAAAACCATGAAATTTATACACAATATACATGGATATGTCACATAAAAATCAGTATTATTCAACATAATCCCCATCAACTTGTACGGTTTTACGCCAGTGTGAAACAAGTACATGTATTCCTAGCCCGTACCAGATTTTCTCTTGATTATGTAGCCATTTTTTCACTCCTTTTTCATCTTCAAATCTTACCCCTCGGAGTGCATCTTTAAGTGGACCAAACAGATGGAAATCAGAGGGTGCCAAATCAGGACCATAAGGTAGATGGGGTAGTACAGTCCAACCCAATTTGGTGATTGCCACCCATGTTGCCAGACTTGTGCGAGGGCGTACACTGTCGTAAAGGAGAAGCAGGTCTGCTGGATTCTTGTGCGGCTGAACTCTGCGAAAATGCTCCAATGATTCAGAAGAAATTGCTTTCTTTTGCAGCTGATGGTCATTTGTGAGACTTTGAGGAACCCATTTTGCGCAAACCTTAGAAAATCAGAGAGCTTTTATAACTGCATTTGCACTACCATTGCTCACTATACTTTAAGGCCAAATGTTGAGTAGTCTTCTTCTTCTTCTTTGTTCGCTTCTACCACCAAGACCCCCCCATGATCCTACTGAATTTACTCCTGTGGTCCTCAGTAGGTCCCGTGGTCCCCATGTGGTCCACGAAAGGACCACACAAGATCCCTGAGAGGATCACAAGAGGTTCAGAGTATTGCAGGGCTTGAGTCTGTATTCTTAGTGGGTCTCAGAAGCGGGATTGTGTGACACCATGGTTTTCGTTGCACCAGTTTAATCTAGAGTTGGACTTTCTTACCGGAAAACCTCAGCGTGATTAGGATACGCATACATCCCCGCCGGGTGAGAGGTGGTTGCCTATCAAGACTGCCCTGGTCCAGTGTCTCTGACTTCAGCATTTTGTGGTCATGGCCGCTACCCTTCCTAGTTGTGACTAGGATGGAGCTTTAGTCCAGGAGGACTTCCACCCCTGGGTTGAGCTGGTTTAGGCATATTATCCCAGTATGGGCGTATTTAGGACATAACCAACCTCTAGAGCGGAGGTACCGTGACTTGAGTAGCCATCAAGTTTCACCCCTGGTTTAAGCCGGTTTAGGCATATTTCACCAGTATGGGTGTAGAACGGACATGGCTGGCCTCTAGAGCAGAGGTGCTGTGGTATAAGTAGGTCTCGCCGCGAGACTACTGGACATACCGATTAAGCTTCACTTTATCCTTTCCATCACCTTTTCACATCGGTACCGCACTGTAACCATGATTGCTTTTCCTCATTAGCAGGGAGGAGTTTCACTCCACGCATGGCATCCAAAGAGTCTCGCCAGCAGATTGTTAAGTAGTGATCACCTATCAGTAAAAATAATGCCCTCAGCGCATTTCAACATTTCTGCATTGGTGGCTGTGGCAGGACATCCACAGCGCAGCTGATCATGCAACTCCTTATCTCCACTTATTGATTCTTTGATTCTCTGAACCCAACAACTGACTGTACTCCTATCAATTGCAAAACTTCCATATACATCACATAGACGCTTGTGAATGTTCACAACAGTTTCCTTCTCTGCAACAAGAAATTCTATTACAATTTATACCGCAAGTTGCTAACACACTCAATTTCAATGGTTAGGGCAGCCCTATTCTTTGGCTGGTTGTGGTGCAATTTGGTTCACACAGTTGGCACATGCCATATTTAAAGTGTGCAAAATTTCATGCTTCTATCTTCAATATTAGCTGAAAAAAAATGATGTGGTGCATTACTTTCTGAATGCACCTTGTACATATGCACATATACATCTCAAAAAAAAAATAATATATATATATATGGAACACACACACATATATAATACGCATAAATACATCATCACACTTTACAAAAAAGGAAGAGAGATTTAGTACCATGAAAACACTTCCAGCGCTTGATAGGATAAACTTCCAGCCCTTTTGATCAGAAGGTGGATATCTAACCACAGAGGAATCAAAACTCCAAGCTAAAGTAACATGACACTTTAGTCTGCCTAACCTGTCATTCATACAGCAATCATACTTCACCTGCAAATGGCTTCACTGGTTTTGGAGTTAACTTTGGTTTCTCTATGGAATCTTTCTTCTCTGGTTTCTGTGAGGTAACTTTAGGCACTTCCTTGACATCAGGAGAAGTGTGTACAGAAGAGTCTCTTCCTGGTGTAGAAAAGTCTCTTTCTGGGGTATCTTTCTTCTGCAATACTGCTGAATCGCTGCTAAGCTTGATCTAGAGAACAATGGGAACACTGTATTGCTGGTTTAAAAAGAAAAAAAAATTACACAGAAAATATGAGACAAGTTTATCCAAAATCTAGGGTTGGTCCACTTAAATCTGGAATGGTTTAAGTTTCTAGCCCATAATTTAATTTCTGGTTATGGACCTGCAAAATGGTCAAAAACTTGAACATGATACATGTAGGATGCCAAAAACTCAATAATCAGACCTAGAAAATTCAAAATCCACTGAGAAAACAACAAAATAATCTCTCAAAAGAAGATCTGACTTAAACAGAACATGATAAAGAAGATAGATGATTCTGCAGCAGTATGCCATTGAAGGTTTTGCAATTCATGTGCACACGTTCGACTAGCATGCAAGTATACATTTCAGAAAACAGAATAACAAAAAAGTCATCCTGTGTGTAGATATTCCTCATATTGTCAAATCAAAGAGAATAATTGAGTTCTCACAGAAAGAAAAACACTAAAACTCATGTAACACTACTTTTTCTTCTCTTCAGCTCTACCACAGTACAGGAAAAATTAAGACATTTAAAAATGAAAGCTCCGTTACATTTCATTTTATTTTATTTTTTTTTTTGTGCAGGACATACACAAATTTTGTGTGCAGCATGATTTTTTTCAAAATGTGCTCAGCTGCACGACTTAGAGGGACATCACTCTGCAGCATTTTCAAATTCCAGGTTAATAAAACCTTTTTTTTTTTTAAATTGACTCCTTAAAGACAAAACGTAGCAACCGAGGTGTGTGTAACTGTAGCTGTATACACTGGAGTCACCTCTATAAAAAACATGGAAAGACATCCTGATGTCACAGACCTAACAAGTATGGGCATGCCCCGAATGTAGTGAAGCCACTCCTCAGCACCAGCAACATAGCAAGCAGTTACAAATCAGGATTCTGTACCCATATTCATTATACATTCATGCCAGTTTGGCAGTTAGGCACAGTAGTTCACATCATTAGGCTTTAACAAAAAAAGTAGGAACAAAATTCATTACAGGAGCACACATTTGTAATATTTCAACTTACATCCAACTCATACAGAAACATTCAGGATGAAGAAATATAGAGAAAACCTGTAGAACATATGATCCTGTTTTTGGCATGCACGACCACATTTTGACAGTTATTATTTTAGATCTGAATTAAGTTTTAACAGATTAACCAAATTTGTTGATGAAGCATGTATGGTATCTATTTTTCTACCTCTGAATTCACTTGCTATAAATGCTTCTTTATTCATGAGGCTGATTTTGACACAAACATATGTCTATGCTTCATTATAACGTGACCAACCATCTCGTATTATATAAGACTCATATTTGAAGGATTCGTCATGGGATATTTCAGTCAGGATACCTAAATGTCTTTTGTTTTAAAACATGTGTCCCATCCTGTCCTGTAGTCTCAGTTTTGACTGCCACACTTTTGAAATGCCAGAATTTTTTTCACTATCTTAAATGTTTCTGTTGAAGAAAATTCACTCTGTATTACAAGTTAGCCTGAATGGCACATATATAAGTGAATTTATAAACATATAGCCTACAGATTAACGTTTTTGGCTTAAATTTAACACATGCCACATCATATCCACCCAGAACACACATTTACATTGAACTTAGAAAAGGTCAGTCAGTAAATACACTAACTTGCCTCAGCATTCTGACTGACATGTGATTTTGAGTTGCCCACACATGTTGGTTTGGCAAGGCGATGAGAAAAAGCACAAAAGTTTACAAAAAAATATGGAACGCTTCACGAATTTGCGTGTCATCCTTGCGCAGGGGCCATGCTAATCTTCTCTGTATCGTTCCAATTTTAGTATATGTACTGCGTGAACAGTACAGTAACAACTCTCATCAGTTAATATATATAAAGCACTAAGCAATAAAAAGTGTAAATATTATTATTTTAAATATGAATACAGGAAAATGAATGACTAATAAAATGACTTTAAATTAGATAATCTGAACAAGTACAACTATTTCCGTAAAGCTTAGCGAAAGTGATAAATTTTACTCTTTCTTTCTTTAACTGTTCATTAAAAAGAAAATAAAATGAGCTCAAAACTAAAATTATTGAAAGTTTAAAATATTACCTCCCTTGTCATATTTTGGACATAATTCATACACAGAATATTTTGATTATAGCGTATGAGTTGCCTCCCATCTTATTTCTCGAATCGACTGGTTGTCATTTTACAGGAAGCGTTATGAAATTAGGATTATTCAAGTAGATTTAAATTACACAAGCTCTCCATGTAAATCTGTCTTTGGGTACCTCTTTCTAATTAACTTTCTTTCCCGTACTGTGAAGTTCAGTCGGAAAATTAGCTTCCAAATTCCTTTGTTCCCGCCACTACCATCTTTCATAGTCTAGTCCCTTTTATCTACCATGTATTTTTTTTTATGCCCAGTGAGTGCCCCATTCTCATTTAACTTTGTCACAGAGTGAGCGGTAATCTATAGCCTAGCATGAGTAAAACTGCAATAGAATGGGAGCCATTGGTTAGCAATCTCAACTAGGTATAGTGGAAATTGTTTAAAAAAAAAGGGAGTAATGTTGTAATGATTTATCACCAAAAATACACTTTATGCAAATGCTGTGGAAGCTAAAGCAGCTGGGAACTTTAAGTACCCCTCCCCCCTCCTCCTAGAAGCATTTCAGCCCTTTAAATTTCTGATGCTCTAAGGGAGTGGGCCCCTCTGGGTCATGACTCCCAGAGGTCTGTGAGTTGTTAGTTTATAACCACTTCACGTGGCTGATGATACCCATATGAAAGCCTCTCTTTCTTATAGTAATATAACCAAGTCATGTCATGTTTTTGACCACACTTCACATTGTTGCTTTTGTTTGTCCTTTTGGCTTCTTTCTTGGGGTTTGCTGTATCTTTTTGCTATATCCACAATGCTGAATCCTTTTGAAATAATCTTTTGTGTCACCACATGTAGCAGCATTGTGCCAGTGCTGCTTTGCATACTGAAAGAACATGCCCTGAGATTTGCTGACTAGACAATTTTCTATTTGTGAGATGCTAGAGAACTTTCTATTTGTGAGACACTGTAAAATTTTCTATTTGTGAGATGCTAGAGAACTTTCTGTTTGTGAGATACTAGAGAACTTTCTATTTGTGAGATGGTAGAGAACTTTCTATTTGTGAGATGCTAGAGAACTTTCCATTTGTGAGACACTAGAAAACTTTCTATTTGTGAGATGCTAGAGAATTTTCCATTTGTGAGAAACTAGAAAATTTTTTATTTGTGAGATACTACAGAACTTTCTACATACACAGAGTGTATGTGAGGGAACTGGGGTTGTGAGACACTATGGAAGTTAAAAACATCTTTTTATGTTCTATACTATGAGGCTGCCTTTTGGCCAACGATGTAACACACTTGCCTTGCAAATGAATACAAATAAATAAAATACATCATGGAGCCAATGAGAGTTGTTCTGATATCATTCGTTCAGTTCCCACTCTCAGGTGTGTGACATTTGGTAAGAATGTGACACTTGGTAAGAATGTGACACTTGGTAGGAATGTGACACTTGGTAGGAATGTGACACTTGGTAAGAATGTGACACTTGGTAAGAATGTGACACTCGGTAAGAATGTGACACTTAGTAAGAATGTGACACTTGCTAAGAACAGCAGCAGTGACCACAGCTAGACCTTAAATCACATACCCTTCTCAATCTTCCCTGATGCACTCTGCTTATTGTGTGTGTGTGTTTGTTTGTTTGTTTTTTGTATCCATACAGAAGAGAGTGAAATGTATGAAACTTCACTCAAAGGCTCAAATTTTTCTTGAAGTGTGCACCTGATCTCAGACCAACTGCTTTCATTTCTTGACACAAATATCAGGTACACATTTTTTTTTTGCAAGGACTGCTGAAGTGAATCAAGTCCATCTGTTGCTGTGTCATCCTAAAGCTGTTTATTTATAGGCAAATCTTCATTAATCTAATGCTTCATTTTCACCTGTTAACTACATTTTGCTGACACTTTGTTTCCCTAGACTAATATAATCATCTTTTTTTTGGCATTTATGTACCTGGTCATGCTAAATCTGGAACTTGGTCACCAGGAAGTAGTCCAGTTTCTCCCAGATTTTCACAGCAACCTCGCAGCTTTTGCCTCAGACATGGATCTCATTAACAGGTCTTTTTGTATGTGTGCTGGACACTTCGGAAGCATATGCTCAGAAACTGGTACTTCCACTCCCACAAGAGCATTCATTTGTATGGCAGACTGGTTTACAAGTTTGTTTTTTTTTTATCTCTTAAAAAAATCTAAAGATGTAGAGGAAAGTAGATTAAAAAAAAGAACTAGTGCTTCTTTAATCACTTACCTGGCTGACTGAAACAGGTCCATCATTCCCTCCACCACTTTTCTGACCAGATGAAACACTCTGCACAGGTGAACCAGGCTGGGAGCCATGTATGAGATATCCCCTTCTTTCTCTCCTGATCAGATTTTTGCACGGTTCTAATTTCACAAGTTTTGGCTAAAATAAACCACATGACACCTCTTAACAATAACAGGCAAAATGCTTCCAGTCAACAACATAATGTTGAGCAACAATAACATATTATATATTATATTAATGGCATATTAACATATTAAATATCAACAAACCCTTCCAAATTTTTATTTTGTAGAGATTGGTAGATATCATCATCAAATATTTTACAGTGTTGATGATTTCTCACCACCCCCAACAAGAAGGGGCTTTGGTTGGTGCACTGCTCCAGGGCTTCAGTTGGTGCACTGCTCCAGGGCTTCAGTTGGTGCACTGATCCAGGGCTTCAGTTGGTGCACTGCTCCAGGGTTTCAGTTGGTGCACTGCTCCAGGGCTTCGGTTGGTGCACTGCTCCAAGGCTTCGGTTGGTGCACTGCTCCAGGGCTTCGGTTGGTGCACTGCTCCAAGGCTTCGGTTGGTGCACTGCTCCAGAGCTTCAGTTGGTGCACTGATCCAGGGCTTCAGTTGGTGCACTGCTCCAGGGCTTCAGTTGGTGCACTGATCCAGAGCTTGATAGGCTTCCTTCATATCAGGGAGGCCCATAGTGGATGAAAAGAGAATGACTAATCAGTAAAGCAGAGGGGACCCAAAAATAGTTCTGTGCCAACTTACAAAGTTCTCTGAGACTCTGTTTCTCACAATGTGGCAAATAAGGACCTGCAATTCAGTTTTCAGGCTAAGAATATGGTCACATGATCACAGTCTACTTCTGTTCTTAAGCAGTAACCCAGATTCATTTCTCACTCATAACTAACCATGAAGGAAGACATGAAGTCTAAATCTGTGAAATGAGCCAGATGTGAGCATTTACAGATCACTGAAGAAATAAATCTGGGACAAAGTCTGAGCAAAGCTCAGTCATAAGAGGCAGATGAATTATATCAGTGATGAAATCATGAGATGAAAATGGTCAGGCACTCATATCAAGAATTCTGAAAATCAGGGCACTTTCTGTTACTTTTACTTCTAAATCCCATCCACAATTAATGTCCTTAAGGGAAATAAAAATGATTTGACTCTCTCAGGAGGTAGCATCACCACAGTCAGGACATTCTCATATCTGCTCCGCCACCTGTCCCAGTAACCAATTTAAGGTATGTTTCTTGTGGGTTTGTTACTTCTGTCCATAGAGGGAGCTTAATCTCCCCTCACACTGCTGCAACCCCAGTTCCCTCACTCTGTGTATGTAGAGCATAATCTCCCCTCACACTGTTGCAACCCCAGTTCTCCCACTCTGTATATGTAGAGCTTAATCTCCCCTCACACTGCTGCAACCCCAGTTCTCTCACTCTGTATATGTAGAGCTTAATCTCCCCTCACACTGCTGCAACCCCAGTTCCCTCACTCTGTATATGTAGAGCTTAATCTCCCCTCACACTGCTGCAACCCCAGTTCTCCCATTCTGTGTATGTTGAGTTTATTCTCCCCTCCCATTGCCACAAGCCCAGTTCCCTCACTCTGTGTATGTAGAGCTTATTCTCCCACTCCAGCTCTTCATCCCCTCAAAATTTGTCTATAACAAGACCCTCAGAAGCTATGCCAACTAACAGCCTAGAAAAGATAGGAAGAATGTTCTACAATCTACAATGTCTTCTTCTAATTTGTTTTTCCCCTTTGCTACCTTAATAAATACTGACTTCAGAGGAAATACAGCAGTCAACAAGCAGGATTTAGTCAATTCTAGAGGACTGGCAACTCTTTAAATATGACCACAGTCAAACAAAAAAATGATGAAGGTCATAAGACTCGTGGATGCTGATATCGACAAATTTGTAATCCATCAGCATCTGAAGAAGAGTTGTAATCAATACAATACACGAAGATGGCACATCACTACTGCTTACATTTTATTGCATGAATAAATGACCAAGACAGAGTGGGAGACTTATACATAAATGATCTGCTCTTTACATGTAAGGACAGCTGAATATAAGAAGACTATGGGGAAGGCTTTAAATCAGTGTTTCCCAAAGTGGGCAATAAAGACCTCTTGTGGGTGTTGGAAAGGATGAGGGGGATGGCTGTGAAAGAAAAAGGATCAGTGGGGGGGGCAGTGGAAGAAAAAGGGGGGGGGGGTGCTTTGGGGGAAAAATGAAGCAGCAGACGAGGACAGCAATACTTTCCTTCGACAGTCAAAGGATTTGAAGGCTGCAGGCACTTCAATGACATCAATTGGATGTAAAGATCCTTTTATTAACTGCCACCAGGGAATGCAAAGACCGGCCATAGATATCACTATCGTAACATTGCTTCTGAGAGTCCAGAGTAAAAATATACTCAGCAGCTCCACAAACAGGAAAAAAATGTAGACATCATAATCTGTAATATCTGAAAAATGGATCTATAACAACACCAAACAACCAGAAAGAATCATTCTGTCTCCTAAAAATCTTTTTCAAATGAAGCAGTACATTGGAGAGGGTGGGGGGGGGCAGTACTGAGGATGTAACCTGGGAGAAAAGGGGGTGGCAGCCCGAACAAGCCTGGGAAACACTGCTTTAAATGAATTCACTGCTCATCACCTGTAAAGTCTCTTGATCCAGCCACTGATCTGCAGAAAGTCCTGGAACTCCATCCTGTGTATCTGGGTACAGATCTGAGTGGAACTCTCTGTATGACTGAACAAACAAAAGGTTTGATGAATTTCATGCATTCCAATCAAACTCTATCAGTCACCAAGACATGAATACATTCTGCTGCAGAGATAAAGCATTTTGTGTCTTTCCACATTAACATCTGCCTGCAGTAAATTTTTAAAACCATTCTGCTTCATGCTTTAATAACACACCAAGACAAATAGTTCCATGTCCATTTCCTGACGATGTCCACACATCCACTTTATTGTTATTCTCCTTCTCTTTTATCTCAAACTTTTCTCTTTCATATGGTTTTCATCTCATTGTTGTATATCATAATCATTCATTCATTTACATGTCCCTTGAGAAACTTTGCCTCCCTAACAGCACTCCTGTAGGCCTCTCAGTTGTGAGATAGATGGCCTGCTGCTGATGCATCCATTTGCAGATTATCAACGATGTCTTGCAGACATCTTCACTTTGATCTTCCTCTCTTTCTTTTTCCCATTATGTACCCTTCCAAGATGGTCTTCTCTAGATTATCATGATGTTTAATGTGTCCAGAATATTTACGTTTTCTCTCTTTAATCCTCTTTACTAGCCAGCCTTCTTCAATATTAAGTTCTTGTAGTATAGATATATTTGTTCTATTTGTGTCCATGATAGGAAAGGCGGCCAGACGTGATACTGGCCATATCACCCTCTAGTATGCTGACAGGTCAAGGAAAATATGGGCACTAACACCATATCCTTATGTGCCTCTAAGGCATGACAGGATTACCATTACCTTTTACCTTAGTATGGATATATTTGTTCTTTTTTGTGTCCATGATATTTGAAGAACTCTTCTGTAGGATTTACATTCAAAGACATTTATGTGTTTCTCAGCTGTTTTGTTAAGTGTCCAGGTCTCACAGGCATATGTTGTGATGAGAAAGATGCAAGCCCTTAAAAATCTTGTTTTTTTGGTTCTGTCTATTCCTCTCCACAGATTCTTTATTTGTTTATAAAATATTTCAGCTGTCTGTTTCCAATAAGTTTTGTTTCTTTATTTTACCAATTTCAGTTTTTTAAAATTTCTATATCTCTTTTTCTGTCTTTGCAAAATACAATCATTTTGCTACATATTCACTTTTCCACGACCTCAGTTTTATTTTTCATCTTTTTTTGTTTTTTTTGTTCGGTGTCAGAGATTCAACTCCACACAGCAGTATTGAGTTTGTAAGGAATTACAGTGACACAACTGTCAGCACATTAGAGAAAATAAAAATATACATAAAAAAACAGCCCCGTATGTGCACAAATGCATGCAATTTCATAAATATGTAAATGCATCACATACAAATAACATTTCTATTTAATAATTTTATTTCAATTTTTTTAAAATTTCTTTTTTTTTTTTTTACCATAACTGTCAGAGCAATGGATGACTATCAACTATTAAAATAATTAAAACTGGCTATGAAAAATATTGATTTCGAGATGCGTCACAGGTCAAGGTTTATTAGAGTAGACAGAGGTGTATGGTGCATTTTTAGGAAGGGAGGAAGGAACCTATAAGGAGCAGGAATAGTTAAATGGTTAGGAAAAGCAATAGAAACCCAACATTTCAGCAAAACTGCCTTTATCAAGGACAACAGAAATGAAAAAAACTTTATCACACTTTATCACAAAAGAACAATGAAAGCTAATGGAGTTGTTCTCTGTGAAAGAAGAGGCTAAAAACTTTCAGTATATTGCCTCAGGGTGATCCAACCCATAAAGTACCAAAATGCCATAACAAACTACTTCCATAAACCAGGAAAAAAAAAGTATAAGCTTTTCATACATTTTTTTTACCTTGCGAGGGACAATGTAAGGAGCAGGTATAATACTGTTCCGACACAGAACCAATACTCGGTCGACTTCCCCGTCCATTAAGCTCATTGCTCTTTTAGGAACTAATGCAGCACCTTTGATCTGCTCAGTTCGGTCTACAGCAGCTGTTTATCATTTGATGATATTAAACAGGGCAATTCAATAGTAGCAGAAATTTAAAATAACAAGCTAACATCTACATCAGTTATGGAACAAATAAAAAAGTTTTACTTTCAAAGGATGATGACTTGGGCATTCAGGACTGCTACACATCCTGTCCTTCATCTCTATTAGTTTAGTACAAGATTCATATGCACATAAAGAACATTAGTAAAATTTAGCATGACAAACCTTTAAGTTTAATCTCCACACAACGAATAATATAAAGTAAACCAAATAAAACAAGAAGGAAAATAAATATAATATGAACATTCAAATTTACAGGTGCCATTGATGGCAAAGCTAATAACTCTATTAGAAAGGCTATTTTGACATCAGGAATAAGCTGATCATCCATCCTTTTAGTGTGCTTCTAGTAAACAAACCAACTGCGGAGCTTCCTTGTGAAGCTTTTAGGTCTGTTCTAGAGACTAAAGCCACTGCAGGTTATTTCCCACTGGATATGAAACATGTAAAAGAGGTTGACCACGTGAAACTCTAAAGAGGACATTGTTAAGAGAAGCCCAGTTAGTAGGCATAAAATCCCTTGATGAGGTTGAAAAGCTCACTGAAAACAGAAAAACTTGCCAAACTACCATGAGAGCCCTATGTGACTTTTAACGGCATGGGAAGGATGTAAGACACGTGCTGCACTGTCTTCACCATGGCATCAGATGCCATGAGGAGTTGAAGGGAGATGCAACACAACATCTGAATAGCTGCAGAATTTACATGGCATTTATACACACGAATGACTGTAGAATTTACAAAACATTTATAAATAAAACAAAGGAAAAAAATACTTTGAAACAGATTCCAACCTGCTGTTAGGTAAGGATCCTTGTCTGTAAATTCTAAAAAGCTGAGAGAGGTATCACCCTGAAATGTATCACACAAAAAAATATATATACATGAATGTGACAAAAATCATCCTACAATCTTCACTCACATTCTAATCTCAATGTTAATAAAATTAGCAAAATGCTATGCAAGTATATAATTTGAATCTTAAAAAATGAAATCATACTTTCTGATCCATTAAAAATGCCATAGGCAGATGGTAATTTCACATTTTAATGAAATCAAAAACATTATATACCTTTCCTATTAAAAATGTCATGTTTGTATCTGGATCAAAGAAGGGCATGATGGTTCTGAAATGATAAATTTAGAAAAAAAAGTCTTAAGATGCCACATGTGTTAAGAAAAAAGAAAAGTGGAACATTTCACTTCTGATGACATGAAAGTTCCAAGGAAATATATTTCCATGTTCAGAAATGTTAAGGAAAAGTCAGAGTACACAAGCTATACAGAAAAATATATATATATACATTATACAGTTATAAAAGACAGTAAATCAATTTCAAATAAAACAGTTCTGGAAAGCCTATACATAATTCCATAACAGTTAAAATACAAAGTTTCTGTTTGGGAAATGTAACATAGCCCAGTCATATCACAAAGGCAGCAGGGGTCATGGTGTTAGTGCCTATATTTTCTTTGACCTGTCAGCACACACGATAGGGTGATGTGGTCATCATCATGCCTGACTGCCATTTCTTCCCCTTCTCCAGAAAGGGTCAGGTACCAATTTAAATGGCTGGAAGAAAGAGGTGCCTCTGAACTTAAACCATCAACTGTGTCATGAGAACTAAGTGCACTTTGTCACCCAGGCATCTAGCTATTTGAAAATATAACCTTAAATGTCTTTGAAAAATGAGAACATATTCCTGCAGGGTGATGCACACCACTATAATTAGTGAATGAGCAGAAAATATAACATCATGGTAAGGTCATTCTTACAAATAAGGCACTTCGCTATATTCCAAAGCTGGTAAAGAAAAAAAATATAAAAATCGAGAACATAAGAACTCCTCATAATTAAAGAAATCATGTAGAAATTTTTTTTAAAATAAAATATTTATATCTGAAATAACTAACAAAATGTACAGAGAAATGTTTAAAATGAGATGTTCCACATGATACTTCAGCCACATCAAGAGAGGCATCGAGAGGTTGATAGCAGAAGCCAAGCAGAGTGCCCAGCAAAAAAGAGAAAAGGGGTGACCTCAACAGAGATAGACTCGGGACATCACGGAAAGTCTGAATATGTCATTGCAAGATGCTGGTCAACTTGAGAAAGACCACACACTGCAATTCAGTGAGGCAGGGAAAGGGACAACATTCATGGAGAAGATGTTCCAGACAAAACGTTAGAAATTTGCATTTTTTAAATCATGCAGTATCGAAAAGTCATAGGGCATAAAAAAATATACACTGATGTAATGGCATTTAAAGAAAAAAATAAATATTACTTTAATCAACTGCTTAACCTTCAGTTAAAGAATAATGTTATACAAACACAGTGTTGTGAAAAAAAAATATATAATGTACCTAGAAGCAGGGAAATAACAAATAAACGTAAAAATGATCAATTTTAATATTTTGTGATCACCTTCCCTCTTATACTGTTCTTGTTTTCACTACTAACGTGAATACTTTCTCACTTCATCCAATGATGTTATTATCTTTCAGTAATAGTGATTTTATTATCTTTCAGTAATAGTGATGTTATTATCTTTCAGTAATAGTGATGTTATTATCTTTCAGTAATAGTGATGTTATTATCTTTCAGTAATAGTGATGGCGACTCAGAAAGCTTTGGCATTGTTCCCCAGAGAACAGATTTAAAAAAATGGGTCTGTGCCCTTCTATCAACCAACAAAATCAAGCTTTATAGTTGGTTCCATACTGATCCCACTCGTTTTCCAGGCTGTTGTGGCTCAGCCTTCTTGCTGCTAAGCACTTCTGAGAAATCAGACAGTATCTCAGCCAACTACACACTCACTTTTCTCTGATAATTGCAAACACAAAAATCACTAAACTATATGTACTTCTAACTGTAGCAACCTCCTTCATGGTCTCTATCATAACTCATTTTAACTTCATCATGTCAGTCAGTCAATTGGATGTCCCTTGTGGAACTTTACCTCCCTAACAGCTCTCCTGTAGGCCTCTTGGTTGTAAGCAAGACGCCCTGCTGCTGATGCATCCATTCGCAGATCATCAACAATATCTTGCAGCCATCTTCACCTTAGCCTTCCTCTTTTTCTTGTACTCTATATCTATTAAAAATCTAAAGTCTTAAAACCAGCATAGCTTTACTATAAGGAATAAAGAGAAATGCATAAGTGATGGTGCCATCATCATGTTCAATGAAACCATCTCCACATGGTGCTCCTGATAGTTGTGGCACAGCAGATTGGCTAACAGGATGAACTGACATGTTTTCAGTAATGGAGTAACATGATAAGAAACCTGGCTTCTCTGGGATGCTCTGAGACCTAAAGAACAGCCAGTGCTGCAACTCTCCAACCGACACAGTGCATGTACTACTAACTCTTCACCACAACATCATGTGCAGGGAGTTTTAAATTCACTAAGCTCACAGATACTGAAAGACACAACAACTTGAAATACACTGAGGAAGAAGCTCACCCAGTAGAAGAGTCTATGTCCATGTTCATGATTGATGAAGACAGACTGCGAGGATCCCAGATCCGTACTTCTCTGGTTCTTGCCTAAAATAAGAGTTTCCATTTGAATAAAACTGCATCAAAATAGCAACTCCAGCAAACCCAGCGATGTCATTTAAGTCTTTTGACTGATTTTTTTCATGAATATCCTATTTTATTTATTTTCATCCTTAATTTACTGATGACAATATTTACAGTATACTCTGGTGTGACTCAAATTGCTGGAAAATACAGGGTGTTTCATAAGTAACTGTTAATACCCAGTATCGATTCCAATATCATAGTGATATCTTAATGTCTGTGGTATCTAACCACATCTACCTGCCACAGTCATTAAGATATCACTATGATACTGGAATTGATACTGGGTTAGAGCAGTTATATGCTAGTGTCAGGGTTAGCGACCCATAGCTGATATGCCAATGTTAGGGTTAGCGACCCATAGCTGATATGCCAATGTTAGGGTTAGCGACCCATAGCTGATATGCCAGCGTCAGGGTTGGTGACCCATAGTTGATATGCTAGCATCAGGGTTAGTGACCCATAGCTGATATGCTAGCATCATGGTTAGTGACCCATAGTTGATATGCTAACATCAGGGTTAGTGACCCATAGCTGATATGCTAGCATCATGGTTAGCGACCCATAGCTGATATGGTAGCATCAAGGTTAGCGACCCATAGCTGACCAAGACCCTGTCCCATCTCTCTGTGGTACCTCCAGTAACAAGGCCTAATCTGGCTAATGGGTCAGGGATTGCCATAGTCCCCATGGTGGTGGTGTCTGCTAAAGAAGCATTGCACACCCCCTGCTTTTTAGCTGTACTCTGGAACTGAAAAAGTAGCCACCATAACCCACACCCACACTGATATGATGCTGTGCCTCAACATTTCTACAGCATCGGCTGCACAGAACAACAGCTCGCAGTTGCAGGGAGTTTGTACAAGTATAAATTAAAATGTTTTTCATTTCAGCATTCTTTTTCCATTATTTTTAGATGAGATTACTACTGTGTATTTTAATGCATCCCAAATCCACAGCTGTGTCTGTATTACAATTTCTTCTGCATTTGTTTAAAAGAAAAATGAAATTACTGGGAAATAAAACAACAAAAGTTACATTTAACTGCCTGTTTTGATGATACCTTATTAAAACCAGTTGACAGAACAAAATCCTTTTCTCCTAGCCATAACACACGTGAATCCTTCACATTCTGGTGGCCATCACCTTCCTGTAAAAGTAGAATGTAAAGAACACATACTGGCATCCAAATACAGCCTATATTTTGACAATAAATTTCATTAAGCAACTTATGGAAGCCAGATAATAGTTTACAACCTCTCTGCATTCTGTTTTTTGGGGGGGTTTTTGTGGTTTTTTTTTTTTTTTCATTACTCATGTTTTTTTCTCTTTGTGTTGTTGTCTGATTGTTAGACTGTACTGAAATATCACATACTGTTGTTTTGTTACTACTGTAAAATGTTTTTGTATCACTTCTTTATTTACATTCAAACTAATTCGCACAACTTTACAGCAAAAATTGTGCATATTTTGCTGCACACTTGTGGACACAAAAACATCATATTATGCTGTTTTTTATTAATATAGTGATTATTTTTACATGAATATCTGTATATCCATAATACTAAGGCAAATATGTGTGCAGTTTAATCTTATGTCACAAGCTTTATGCACAGATATTCTCTATTTTCCACAGCAAGTCCTGAAGTAAATATTATTTTATATTACTTTTGCACGTATAAAATAGTTTGTAAGCTATTCTAAAATATACTATGCAAGATTTTGGATGAATTCCACCCTTTACATTGAAAAACACATTTTAATCATATGACATACAGAAAACTCCTTACAGAGAGTGGATCATTACAGATCTAGTGGATGTCAAAAAAAAAAGACATTTTCATCTTTAAAGCAAGAGAGCTCTTGTTTCAGTGTGCATCTGAGTCTCTGAGCAGATCAACTGTTTCATTTTTCCCATGACATTTTGTTACTGTGTTTCAATTTTCCTCTTTTTCATGAAAAATATCAAGAAAAATATTAAAATTATAACAAATGGTCACTCCTATCTACTGAGTAAATAGCTGTTCTGTAGTGGTCTCTCATTAACTCTTTGTATCTTTTGTGACGTTTCCTGCGTGGTTTTTTTACCTCTCAGAAGACCATTCACCGCTCAGTGCGATGATAATTTGTAGCTCTCTTTTTTTGAAGATAATCAAAGTATACTTAAAACCAGCAGTTGGACTTCCTTCCAGAATCCATTTGTCGACGTGAGGCACGTATTTCAGCTGAATTCAGAGCGGTTGTGTGTTAATTTAATGAGTTTATCATCGAAGTTTAGCATTACAAGCTCAAAATTTAATTCAAAAACATCTAGACTGCGGTGAAGAGAATGCAGTAGAGATTTTGAATTTTCGGACCCATGTGGCGCTGATTCAAAGGATGAGGATGTTTTTTTTTTGTGGTCCAGCAGCAAAACGTGCTAGAAAGGTAAATGGTGATACTACTTCTCAGCTTTTTGCTAGTACTAGCTGTAATATCACAGTAATTAATGCTGGAGACTGTGTAATTTTAAAAAATTAAATGTTGTAGAATGCTTAAAATTTAAAAAAAAACACAATGGCCTGTTATCTGGTAAATATTAGTCACCGCCCACCCACTCGTTTTCATGTAAATATTACCTACCCACTTGGTGTTTTTAGTTTACTGTAAATGCATAATTAGTGTATGTTTTCATGTAAATTTTGGAGGATATGTGAAGAAAAGGTGTTTCTGTACATTGTGATTCATTTAGGAAATATTGAACTAACTACAGTGGATTAACTTGATGGGTAAGTGAAAAAAAACATTGTTCCAATTTCTTCATTTTCCATTCTTTCTTCTCAGTTCTTAGCTCTTTTTTCTGTTGTATTCTTATAACATACTAACAGTTTTATTTAAAAAACAAAATACATTTTATCTTGTTTAAACTAATGCATAATATATCATACTACAAATCAGATTATGCCTTTGTCATTCTTTTAAACGTGACAACCATCCCATTCCACATTGTGAAATTTACCCTCCTTGGTATTTTGAGGGAAAAAACCCCAGTATACAAAGAGTTAAAATCCCATACCTAAACAACATCAATACTAACCTGTGCAACAGAATTTGCTCTGGGGTCAATGATCCGAATTTTCCTATCTTTACTTGTAGTAACCAAAAGAGATCCATCTCCTTTCCAAGATATATTCTGGATTTGGTCTCCGTGTTTAGAAAAATCTGGTAATGAGTCAAAAAAATACACTGGTCTGGCACTGAGATTTTTTTAAAATTTCATATCTTATAATGTAACTTTCAATTTCAATAATAACGTTGATCTCACTGTTATTTGTGACTAAATAATTGAAACACACGATGGAAGAGGAATTCTCTGGAGTGGAATCAAGAAGCAAGCTTTTAGGCAGACTCAGCTAATGTGAGGAACACACACTGGGTCCCACCCATGAGCCAGTTGGAAGGAATGTAGCACTTTATTTTTAAGAAGCACTATGAAAGAAATGACACAGATTCTTGATCAGGCCTGGTCATGATAACTATGCCTAACTTCTGTACAGTTATATTTGCTCTCTAACGGCAACTGAACAGAGTTATGGATATTTATTAATGAATCATTTGCATACTCTCTTAAAAGAAAAATGCAAAAGAATGGATGCAAAAATAATATTGCTTCTTAATTATGTATAATGAGCCTTCAGAAAACTATCATGATGCTTTATTAAATTTTCTATGTAATTTGATGATATCATTTATATGAAATCCATGATGACTCAAGTCAGAATTGTTAAAGTAATAAAAAGGCTGAGTCGAGTCAAGCCATGGCTGTTGTTCTGAAGAAACTATCAGCACTTTACCTACAACATAACTTTAAGAAGCTTTTACAAAGCTAGCGGAAGTTTGCTGCTGTCAAGTAAAACAATTTTCTAAGGAAATGTGTATCAAATATGAAGCAACTGTGAGATTATCAGCAATAAACCATACTGCTTTTCAGCTTTTTTACAAATGAAAATTATGCAACAAATCTTGGGTTTTTTGGGCCATTTCTTTAATCAAAATTATGCAGAAATGCTTAGTGTATGACTCTAAACTGGCAATGGTATGAGGGGTGATTGATAAGTTCTTGGCCTAAGGTACAACAGATTATCTGTGGACAATTTTTTGGGTTATTTATCAACATAGTCCCCTTGCAAGTTTATGCATTTAGGTCAGCAATCCTGGAGCATATGGAAACCTTCTCTATAAAAGTCAGTATCTTGTGCCAGTAGAAAGTGGTCTATAGCATGAATGACATCATCATCTGAAGCAAATTTGACACCACTGACCTCCTTTTTTGAGTTTGGTGAACAGGTAATAGTCCAACGAGGCCAAATCTGGGGAATAAGGAGGATGTTCATGAAGCTGGAAGCCGCATTCATGAATGGCAGCCATTACCACCACCAGCTTGTGAACTGGAGCATTGTCTTGCTGAAAGTTGATGCCTCTTGTCAATTTCCCTCGATGCTTTTCCTTCAATTTGACCCACAGTTGCTTCACGAGATTAGATCTGCCCTTTTGAAGATAGTCTACCAATAGCACACCTTCTGAATCCCAAGAAGATGGAAGCCATCACTTTGCCCGCAGACAGAACCACCCTTGCTTTCTTTGGAGGTGAGGATCCATGATGTTTCCACTGCTTTGACTGTTCTTTGGTTTCTGGTTGAAAATGATGAACCCAAGTCTCATCCATAGTCACAAATTGCTGAAGAAACTTTTCAGGACCTGCAGAAAAATGGCCAAGATTGTCTCTTGACATGTTGAGACCCTGTCGTTTGTGATCAGCTCCAAGAAGTTTCGGGACCCATTGAGCAGAGACCTTTGTCATTTGAAGATCATTGGAATAATGGCATGAACACGTTCCTGGGAGATGTCCAACTCAGTAGCAATGTACCGCTCAGTTAGTCGTCGATCCTCCATTATCATGTCATGGATTCTGCTGGTGGTTTCATCGATGGTTAGCGTTCTTGGTCTTCCTGGATAGGGATCATCTTCCAGACTCTCCTTTCTATGTTTGGATTGAGCTGCCCATTTCTTCACTGTGCTGTAAGAAAGGGCACTCTCCCCTAGAGTCTCTAACATATCCTCATGGATCTCCTTTGATGATAATCCCTTGATGCAGAGGTAGCGAATGGCTGCTTGATAAGAAATTTTATCCATTTTCTCAATTTCTGCCACCCCTTACTACTTCAATAGCTTGTAAAAAAAAATTGGTTGCAGTTAATTTCTTGAAACTTGATGTTCAATCTTATATTAACCTGATCTACAAATGCACCTAATATCAACTGTGTTTTTCAAGTATTTGTACCTTAGGCCACGAACTTATCAATCACCCCTTGTATGTGACCTGCATCCCATGAAAAAATAAAAATACTGAAATTCAATTACAGTATATAAGATGTTCTCATGACTATCTCATGACTCTATCTCAGACCTCCCCCTCTGACACTGGGTCATAACCTAAGGTCAGGAAACACTGAGTGCTTTCCAGCCTTATCATTATTCAAAACAAAAATAATCTGCATTTTGAAATGCATCTCATGTTTCTATTGTGTCTGTACTTTTTAATAACACTTTTTAAAAAATTCACTTTTTAAACTATTTTTGCACAAGCCAAAATTAAAGAACAGACATCAAACCTACCAAAGACTTCTCGACCAGCAGCACCAGTAACATTATAAATCTTGACAGTTGTGTGTGATGTTACGGCCAAAATTCCATCAGCCTGAGGGTTCCACAAGACATTCTCAACACGTCGAGGAAAAACAGGCAGTGCTGTAACAGCATCTGAGAGGTTGCTTAGATCATTCTCATTAGGTAGAAGCCAAAGTTTTACCTGAGTGTTTAGTATAACTTCTTTTAGCAATTTCATTTTTTTTCTGGTGAGCACAAATTTTTTTTTGCATTTTGTTTCACATGCTTAGGTATTTAGACATTTAGACAAAGAATATATGTTGTCTCCACGAATCCCATCATCAGCAGGAGTGCTTCATGTGCACCAGATGTAAGTATGTGGAAATAATATACAGCTAAATTTAACACTTTTGTATAATCTTCACAAATCATGTACCACCTATAAAATGGGCTACTGTCTTATATATCTCCCTATACTGCAGACTTTTAGTTCATTGCAGATGACAGCATTAATATGTCAAAGTAGAAACACTGCATCATGAAGAGACTGGTTAACAGTGGCTTGACCAAACTCCTCTAGAGGACCAAAAAAGCAGGGTTTTCAGCTGATTTCAGCCATTATGATGACCTATATTTTGCTCTACTTTGTTATCCTGTCTGTTTCCAGGTGCAACTCAAAAATGTGAGATAAGGTTCTTGGCCAGCTCTAGTCCTTCAATCCTAACAAATGCACATTCCATCTTCCATATTTTTCTTTTCTCCTAGTAGATAGCTTTCCAAAGAAACAAACAGTAGGATGGATAGACGATTCTTCTCATCCCAAAAAGCCAGCACTTACATGCAATATTTTGCCATCACCACCCAAGTTAAAGTCAGTTTATTTAAGCTTCAGTATGTTAACAGACATAATCACGACAGCAAAAGCAGTGCTGGACTGCAATCAACAAGTAGAAAAGCATGGATATCAGATAACACGTGGAAATACATACATGAAAGAAGAGCAGCCAAATTTTAAGTTGAATGTAAAGACAGATCTTGGAAACGTTTAGGCAAAGGCAACTAACAAAGAACTTGACAATATAGTAAAAAATTCAGTTAAAAGAGACAAAAGAGAATATATGGACAATATGGCAAAAGAAGCAGAAAATGCAGCAAAAACAGGAGACAGCAAAACTCTATATAACATACAGAAGATGCTAACAGGTGCTATTACCTCCAGAGAAAGATTAGTCTTTAGCAAAACAGGCAACCTAATAACATCAAGTAAAGACCAAAAGCAAAGATGGGCAAACACTTCCAAAAAATACTTAATCAACCACACCCAAATGAATTAATAAATCTTGAAACCAATTTACCAGTTTCACAACTAAATGTCAGCCTAGATGAAGTTACAATGAATGAAACTGAAACAGCAGTGAATCTAATGGCTAACAACAAAGCTGCAGGTGAAGATGAAATAACAGTCGAAATGTTAAAAGCTATTAATAGTGACAACATGAGCCAACTACAGAGAATGTTTAATAAAATTTGGAAAGAAGAAAAGCCCCTTCTAAATGGAAAAAGGGAATCATTGTTTAAATACCCAAAAAAGGCAACCTCAGTGACTGCAATAACTGGAGGTGTGTAACCTTATTATCAGTTGTGTCAAAGGTGTTTTGTAAAGTGATTCTGAATAGAATTAAGGATGTAGTGGATACTGCAATGAGAGAAGAACAGGCAAGATTTCAAAAAGGGAGAAGCTGTTTCGACCAGATCTCTAAGAATAATACTTGAAGAACATATTGAAAAGTGGAAACCATTAATCCTGAACTTTATTGACTTTAAAAAGGCATTTAATAGTATACACAGAGATTCATTGTGGAGAATTTTAAGACTATATGGAATACCAGTATATGAAATTCAAAAGCTATAAGCACGAAAACCATACTATTCAATTCAAATGTAATATCCACCCTCATTTATGCATGTGAAAGCTGGAAAACAACTAAAAAATAGACAAGAAATTAGACTATTTCGAAAACAAATGCCTAAGGAAAATACTCGGCATCAAGTGGAACGAATTCAAGAACAATGCAGAGATAAGACAGATGAGTGAACAACAACCAGTCTCAGGGGTGATCAGGAAAAGGAGATGGACATATGTTGGTCATGTGATGAGAAGAAACGATCAGAGAATCCCAAAACAAGCTCTCAAGTAGAGCACAACAGGCCAAAGGAAAAGAGGCAGACCATGTGAAACTCTAAAGAGGAAATTGATAAGAGAGGCCAAACTAATAGGCATAAAATCCCTTGATGAGGTTGAAAAGCTTGCCGAAAACAGGAACAATTGGCTACCTTGTGAGCCCTATGTGACGTTTAACAGCACAGGAAAAATATAAGATATAAGATAAGATGGAATACCATCTAAAATTATCAACATCATTAGAGATCTCTACAACAGATATGTTTGTGCAGTCAAGACAGAAGAAGGAATGAGTGAATGGTTTCAGATTGAAACAGACATGAATCAAGGATGTATATTATCTCCCTTGCTTTTTCAAATTGCCATAGATTTTACAATGAAAAGATGCTGTACAGGTAAAACTGGCATTGATTGGGTACATGGGACCCAAATAGAAGATCTTGATTTTGCAGATGACATAACTCTTATCAGTGACAATGTGAAATTAATGCAGAAAAAAACAGATTCCCTGTCTTTCTTGGCTAGCAAAATAGGTCTTGAAATTAACAAAGACAAAATAAAAATAATGAAACTTCTCATTAATCAAGAAGGAAAAATATACATAGAAGGAACAGATGTTGATGAAGTAAACCAATCTGCATACCTTGGCAGCTACATAGAGCAGGATGGTGACACCAGGAAGGAAGTTAGAATTAGAATTGCAATAGCAGCATTGTCCTTCAAAAATCTTGAGAATGTATGAATTCAAAAGTTATAAGCACAAAAACCAAATTAAGATTATTCAATTCAAATGTGATATCCACCCTCATTTATGCATGCGAAAGCTGAAAATCAACTAAAGAAATAGACAAAAAATTAGACTCTTTTGAAAACAAATGCCTAAGGAAAATACTTGGTATAAAGTGGAACGAATTCAAGAACAACACAGAGATAAGACAGATGAGCGAACAACAATATGTCTCATGGGTGATCAGAAAAGAAGATGGACATATGTAGGCCATGTGATGAGAAGAAACAATCACAGAATCCCAAAACAAGCTATCAAATGCAGCACAACAGGTCGAAGAAAAAGAAGTCAACCATGTGAAACTCTAAAGAGGACATTGTTAAGTGAGGCCAGTTTAGGGGGCATAACATTCCTTGATGAAGTTGAAAGACTCACAGAGAACAGAAAAACTTGGCAAACAACTCTGCGAGCCCTATGTGATGTTTAACGGTACGGGAAGGATGTAAGATGTAAGATGTCAGCTGAGATGCATTCCTCTGGAGCTACTGTTTTAGAACTGACTGTGATCCCTTGCACAAGAGAAATTTTATAAGCCAGTGTAAAACTATTCCACTTCCTCCCCATCTGTTCTCATCCACTGCAGGCCCCCAAAAGCCCTCTGGGCCCACCTGCAAAACAAGGAAAACTCTCCAGGCAACATAGCAATGCACCGGCTTGTTCCACCCATAATGGGGTCTGATTAATGCATCCTCTAAAGTTTTTTGGTACATGTGCACAATTTTTAACCTGTGTGCAAACATACCCTTACAAATAATTTTAGGCCCAAATGTGCATCATAATCAGTGATCTGCACTGGAATTTTCTGAAAATGGTATAAGTGTACCTGCCCTTCACCATGCATGAAGCACTTTCCCAATTACCAGTTTTCTCATTACAACTTGTATTTTTTTTGTTTCATGTTAAATTAAACATACTTTACAAACATCAACAGGAATTAAATCTTTCTGGCCCAATTAGCCTCCAACCAGTTTTGCTGGTTGCTTCTTACTAGGTTTTTGATAATATAAACCAGTTATGGTATCCGATGACCTTGAAAACTTTTGTTTTTTTTTATCTCTAATTTACCAGTAATTGCCGGTTAACAAAATCACTGCATAATGTCAAATTACAGAGCATAATTTAAGGCTATCATTGAAAAAAAAATTAAAATATGACAGCAAGTCAAAAAGTAATGCAAATCAAGAGACAAAACCTTTGACAATATGTGAAAAGACTTTATGGTGAGTAAAAAAATCTTTTCATATATTTTTCCAGTGGTTACATCCCTTGATTTGCAGTTAATTTGTTTTTTTTAATTCATCCTCACACAAAGAATTCAGAAAAGCAAACCTGTGTAGAACTATCATAATTCAGTGCTGTCACATTAGAAGAGTAGGATTTGTGTTTGTGTGTGATGCATATACTGTTCTGTGCACAGGGTGTGTATGTGTGTTGCATATACTGTTCTATGCACAGGGTGTATGTGTGTGTTGCATATACTGTTCTGTGCATAAACATCCTGTGCACAGAACAATATATGCAATGCATGCACATACACACACACCCTGTGCACAGAACAGTATATCACACACATACAAATCCTACTCTTCTAATGTGATAGTTCTACACAGGTTTGCTTTTCTGAATTCTTTGTTTGAGGATGAATTTAAAAAAAACAAATTAACTGCAAATCAAGGGATATAATGATATATTCATGGATTTAAAAAAGAAAAAGGATATTTCTGTGTTTGTTTGCAGACTGAATCAGAGAAAAAAAAGGATAGCAAAAATCAGATTAGACAGAAAATTTGTCTTCATTTTAAGACAAAACAAGTGATGATGATGGATGATGATGGATTATGATGATGACAATGATGGTAGATGACTTGCCTCTGAATAAGTTATGTCAGACAACAAGCACAGAAATATCATTAAAGCATAATGTTAAATAACCTATAATTGTTGTGTTCATTCCTTTCCCATAAAGAAATTTAAAATGTTAGGTTTCTTCAGACTCATCCACAAGCATACTATTTTGTTGAGAATATTTCCTGCATAAAAACTTTTACTGGATGAATCATGAAGAGATGAAACAAGTTTTTCACTGTAACAATAGTTACGAATGTGCTACTTATCTTTGAGCGTGCTACATCAGCTTACATGAAACTTACGTGGTTATCTTGAGAGCCAGTTGCCAAAAGATAATCATCAAATGGACTAAAATCAAAGTCTGTTACAAAGTCTGAAAAGTAAATGAATATACTATATAATAACACACTTTAACTACATGTAAGTAAAGCTCGTAAAAAGAAAAAAAGAGCATGTGTAGCATGCAAAGAAAGAAAGAAAGAAAGAAAGAAAGAAAAACTGACTGATTTATTCTCATCCACTGATACATGAGATTACACAGAAACCAGAAGCATCACTTGCAGAAAAGGAAAGTAAACTAATGTTGAATACAGTAACAGAGCTGCTGTCCCCAATAGCTGAGAAATTATTAACAGAAGACAGAATACAAAATAAGAACAATCTCAAATAATCTAATGCTAATATAAGGTGAGAGATTGCAAGGGCTGTCTGAATATGGGATCATCCAAGAAAGGCAGTTCTAGAGCAGTGTCATATGTGCATCAGTCAATACTGCTGAAATTGGGCAACTGACATTTATATAGAAAAAGATGCAGTAATGCTGATAGCAGACATCTCATGTTTTTATAATGAACAAGTGAAAAATTAATTCTCTTATACTTCTTTACCCCATGATGCTGAACGTTTCTGATAAGCCCTGGAAAAAAGCTGATAGAACCTGTGATGAGTATGGGTATGAGGGCCTATTGGAAATTTCCTGGACTATATTAAAAAGAAATGAATGGCTTTACCATATTTAAATTAGGTCACCACTACCTTTAAAAACAGTCTCCTTGGGAATGTACACAGTGATTCCAGCACTTTTTCCACGACTCTAAAGCACAGCAGAAGTTCTTTTTTTCAAGAATGTCCTATGCCACCTGCGATGCCCTTGGTGTGTCATCTAAGGTGTCAAAGCGGGACCCCCATAGCATCAATTTCATTTTTGTGAACAACACAACGTCACCAAAAACAGGAAAACTGGGCAAACTACCATGCGAGCCCTATGCCATGTTTAATGGCACAGGAAGGATGTAAGATATAAGAAAATCACTGGGGGGAGGGGGAGGGTGTAGGTCAGGCAAACACAGAAGGTGTAGGGCAACCACTATGCTGTTTTCCATAAAAAATTGTGTTGTTCTGAGGGATGTCGTAACAGCCAGTTGCATCTGCACCAAAGTTCAGGTCTTTTTTGCCTTGCATCTTCTCTCACACACTGTAGAAGGTTGCAGGAGAAGTAAAAATTCACCACAGCACTGGCTGGAACAAATTCTAGGTGAACAATGCCTTTGATATTGAAAAAAAAAAAAGATCAACCATTTTGCTGCACTCTGGACTTGGCTTGCCTTCTTTGGTCTTGATGACTGCAGACTCTTCCAAGGCATACCACTCAAAGACCTGTGTTTGACCTAAACAGTGTGTGCCAAAGGCCTGATGAAACATTTCTAGAGCCTTGGTAGCAGATTTGTCAAGTTTCATGCAACATTTGATGCAAACACATTGCTCGAACTTGTCAGTCATCTTCAGTGGAAAGTGAAGTTTAACCGGTATGTCCAGTAGTATCGCTACGAGAGCTATACCATGGCACCTCTGCTCTAGAGGCCGCCCACGTCCAAAATACACCTACACTGGTGAAATATGCCTAAACCGGCACACACCAGGGGTGGAACTTGATGGCTAGACATGTCATGCCACCTCCGCTCTAGAGGTCGGTAACGCCTGATAAAACACCCATACTGGTGAATTTTGCCTAAACCGGCTCATGCCGGGGGTGAATCTTGAAGGCTATGCATGTCACAGTACCTCTGCTCTGGAGGTCGGTCCTGTCCCAAACACGCCCATACTGGGATAATGCCTAAACTGGCTCAACCCAGGGGTAGAAGTCACTAGTGGCGAGGATTCGTCCTCCTGGACAAAAGCTCCATCCTGTTCACAACTAGGAAGGGTAGCGGCCACGACCGCAAAATGCTGAAGTCGGAGACACTGGACCAGGGAAGTCTAGACAGGCAACCACCTCTCACCCGGCGGGGATGTTTGCGTATCCTAATCACGCTGAGGTTTTCCGGTGAGAAAGTCCAACCCTGGACTGGATGGGCAACCACCTCTCCCCCGGCGGTGATACACGGGTATCTCAAAACACGTCGAGGTTTTCCGGTGAGAAAGTCCAACTCTGGCCTGGGTGGGCTACCGCCTCTCACCCAGTGGGGATGCACTGATATCCTAAACACGTCGAGGTCTTCCAGTGAGAAAGTCCAATCCTAGACTAAACTGGTGCAATGAAAACCACAGTGTCACGCAATCCCGCTTCCGAGACCCACCAAGAATACAGGCTAAAGCACTGTGACACTCTGAATCTCTTGTGGTCCTTTCGTGGATCTCGTGTGGTCTATTTTGGACCACACAGAGGACCACGGGACCTAACGAGGACCACAGGCATGAATTCAGTAGGTTCACAGTGCGGTTCTTGGTGGTAGAAGTGAACGAAGAAGAAGAAGAAGCCATCTTCAGTATCGCAGAGCAGCCTTCACCCAAGGTCACATAATCGCGTGTAAAAACTGAAGAGGTGTAGATAGCATTATGTCACTTGACCCACTGAGTTAGCACACCTGGGAGCCTAGAACTACAGATTGTCATGCTAATAGGACAAATCCTTACGTCATGGCAATTACTGTCTGGGAACTTTCCAATAGGCCCTTGTATAATGAAGTAAGCAATTTTTAATGATGAAGCTGACTAAATGGATTTTGAGAAACACATTGAAATTTATCTACATTCATGATGCTAAACAACTACAACTAAACACTATGAAGAAACACTGAAAAATGTAGACTCACTATGATTATGACAATGTGAAAAGCTTACTGATGCAAAGACACTTCTTCTTCTTCTTCGTTCGCACTGTCTGTCTATATCTGCAGTCCTGTCTCTTGGATAAATTTCACTGTTTTTTGTAACTCATGTATGGAACCGTAGAGCTTATCTTCTTTAGTGGTTTCACTGGGCCAGTAATTATTTCTCAGTGTCTCGTAGTTGATGCAGTTCTGGAGGATATGTTCCACGGTTTGGGGCACCTGGGCACATGTACATAGATTAGTAGTACCAACCTTAAACTTTGTATACATATGACTTTGGAGTCGGGCAAAGACACTGACCTAGGACGTATGCAGTAATATGTGCTTTTCAAAATCATAGAATATCTGGCAAAATACTAACCTCCATGAGCATATATTACTGGCAGAGATGTCCCCTGTCTGCCACTGGATGAGAGTGGCAGGTAGCCAAGATTTCCACCACCTGAAAATTATTACAATAAAATAATTATTTCCATAGTTTTCAGTGAGGACCTCATTTTATTATGACACTTTTTTTTCCATTTATTATCTGTTTAATTACTGATGACCCTTGGTTTGGCAGTCCTGTTTCCCCTTGAAAAAAAATTATACTGAATGAAAAAAATTGCACAATACCACCATTTTCTAGATCCCAGAGATATTCATGGGATTTCAGTTAGTGTGCATTATTTTTTTTAAATTTTAGTATATTTATTTAGTATATTTTAGTAAATTTATATAATTTATATTTATATAATTTAGTATATTTATTTTAGTATATTTCCAAAGGAAAAGAGGCAGATCACGTGAAACTCTAAAGAGGACACTAATAAGAGGGCAAACTAATAGCCATAAAATCCCTTGATGAGGTTGAAAAGCTCGCTGAAAATAGGAACAATTGGCAAACTACCTTGCGAGCCCTATGTGACATTTAACGGCATGGAAAGGATATAAGATATAAAATATTTATTTTTACATACTGTACTTCCTGCACACATGCACTTGTTGCATTGCTTATACATACTGTATGTACATTGTGTTGTGGTTTTTTATGAGCATTCTCCACTATTATAGAAACAATTCAATTTGTTGACATAAACCAGACACTCTTATAAGCAAATATACCATCAAAACCAGTTATTGGCAAAACATACCAGCAGAATCAATGTTGAAAGCAGCATAGACACAGCTTGCCTTGATGTGGTTGCCACAAGACTGAGTTATGTCAGATACTGGAATGTCTGTGATGTTTTCCTGCAATAAAATTGTGGGACTTTTTGTGTAACACTCATTCATTGTCTCAAAGAATAGAGAGAAGTCCAATGATTCTTCAAAATCTAAAACTACTTTACTAAAACTACACTATATTGCTAAAACACTTTTTTAGTTTTCAACAGCAACATAAACCAAAAGAGAAAAGCTAAGCCAACACCTCTTAGTGTCACACAAGAAGTCATAATACAGTCTCCGATGCAAAGAAAGCATGAGTGTATAACAATTAACCAATCCAGAGTCATTACTATGCCTAGTGTTAAAAACTTAAAATACTTCACTATAGGAAAACACTTTTGATAATCTTAGAATGTGTATTCTTTGTGTAGAATATGTACAATTCTTTTCTGTCTGCAGTGATGTGTCATGTATTGTTATGACAATACAAAGCAGTGTGTGGTAAGAATAAAAATATACATCACCTGAGTTTACATGTAAAGCAGTAGCTTATCACCTGAGTTTACATGTAAAGCAGTAGCTTATTAAAAGTCTCATAATCCTTAACCAGCTAAATCTACCTTAGATAATACGAGTTTTCCAACACAAATTTGCCTAATGCTGTATAACAAACACACATAAAAGAAAAACATTATTCCCTGTACTTACCTCTTTCTTAAGAAATTTAGGTGCTGCATTTTTATACTTGGAAACTTTAAATCTCCACGCCATTTTCGTGTGTTTAGTTTGTTTCCTAAAACAAAACTATCATAGTGATTTCATAGGACGATGTGCAGTGAAAGGTTACTCTAATAATATAACTAAAATAACAGGAAAGTGAGAAATATTTTCAGACGATCTACCTAAAATAACACAAGAGTGAAAACTATGCTCAAAAGATGTAACTAAAGTAGAATACAACAAGGATAAAATATACTTAGGCTAAAACAACAAGGATGAAATGTACTTCCAGTTCGAATTACTTCCTATCTACTCATGTTCATAAACTGATCATCATCACTTGGTTATTAGATGCTAAATGAACATTCTTGAATGAATGGAGCTGTTAACCTCCATTTACTATAACTCAAGTTACTTTCTATATTCTTTGTCAATTTCTGACAACAATCGATTGTTCTTTGAATGTTAATTAAACGATTACTACCCGCGTAAGGATCTATCTCAGACAACGGTTTGAGGGGGCGTGTCCTCAGCCGGTAAAAACATACCAGTCCACAGTCTGATAAATACCGATTTATTCTTAATTCTTTCTTATGTTTTCCACTATCAGCTCTGCTTATGGCAGAACAAACATGGTAGACACACTAATTTATTTACATACAATTTGAGAACGAAACAGAAATACAATCAAGACACGAGTTACCCACACAGAAGCAGGAAGTGGCTTCTTCATGGGCCGGAAATTTGACCTTTTCACCTCTAACCTATGAGTGGCTCCTAATAAATAATTACTCATTCAAGTTGGGGGGGGGGGGGATTATTCCGTCACGCGCCATGAAACAGACAGTAACTGCCATTTTGCTATGTGCTAGTTTTACACAGTGATTTACGCAGTGATTTCAATGTGTGTACATGTGTGTGTGAGAGAGAGAGAGAGAGAGAAGGAGAGAATGTGATTTTTTTGTTGTTTTTTTGCACTTCATTTTTTTAAAAATAGACGTCATTATTATTCACCTCGACTCAGCTTTGTTTCTGAGTAGGCCTATCAGGGACATAGCCTAGAAACTTATTAGTTACCCTAGCATAATTGGGCTGCACTATCAATGCAAATAAATTGAAATAATCCGTTTGTACTTGTATTATGATATTTGAGTCATTTTACGTTGCATTATGAAACCATGCCTTCATATATCTTAGACTTAAAAAAAAACTTGAGTGTGTGCTTCCAGAATTTAAGATTGAATTGAACTGATGTGATATTGTTGTTATATTATATCATATCGTTAGAGTTAATATTGTTTAGTGAGAAAAAAATACATTGCTGAGATTGTTTATGTTTCACAGATACTAGGATATTTGTGCTGTGTAATCACACATTGATTGCACATCATGAAGAATGAAAGATGGAGTGCTGAAGAACAGAATGCCTGCGTGCCCAATTCTTTACCCTTTAAAAATAAAGATTATTCATTCATTCATTCATGAAGAACAACACTCAGGTCCTTTCACCACTGTCATGTCTACTGTTACAGATTAAGAAGGCATCAGTCAACGATCCAATTATATACTGAGATTTCTGCCAAAGCAGAGACGACGATGGATGAATGTGACTTAATTAACGAAAGCATACACTGTCACATATCAAGTTAAACATTCCACAATAATTAACATGGTTCTGTGCAGGTTACGGAGATAATTCAAGTCACCGCCATGAGAACTTGGCCTGAACTCTCTCACAACTACATTCTAGCTAGAATTCACACTACAAAACCAATATGTCTACAAAACGTTCGGGCCCAGACTAAGACGCAACCAAATCTTGGTCAGACCATTGACACACAATTCTAGATTTCTAATTCTAAGTGCCATGCCACGTCTGTGTGTGCAGTGCCATGCCATGGCACTTAAGGCAGCTGAAATGTGTATCAATGAGGACAAATTGGAAGAGGTTTGTTGGTAGTTTTGAATATCTTGGATCACTACTAACTAATAATGGAATACAATGAGGGAAATTAAAAGGAGGACATCTATCTTCGTCAGAAAGTAAAACAACTAAAGAATCTGTGGAGAGGAACAGACAGAGCTACAAAAAAATAAGATTTGTAAGGGCATGCATCTTTCCTATCGCAACATATGCCTGTGAGACCTGGACACTTCATAAAACAGCTGAGAAACACATAAATGCCTTTGAATGTAAATGCTACAGGAGAGTTCTTCAAATATCATGGACACAAAAAAGAGCAAATATATTCATACTAGAAGAATTTAATATTGAAGAAGGCTGGCTAGTAAAGAGGATTAAACAGGGAAGACTTAAATATTTTGGACACATTAAACGTCATGATAAGTTAGAGAACAACAGGCCAATGAAAAAGAGGCAGACCGCATGAAACTCTGAAGAAGACATTGTTAAGAGAGGCCAAATTAACAGGCATAAAATCCCTTGATGAGATTGAAAGACTCGCCAAAGACAGGAAAAATTGACGAAGTACTTTGCGAGCCCTATGTGACGTCTAACGGCACGGGGAGGATATAAGGTATAAGATAAGTTAGAGAAGACCGTCTTGGAAGGGCATATAATGGGAAAAAGAAAAATAGGAAGACCAAGGCTGCAAGACATTGTTAATAATCTGCAAATGGATGCATCAGCAGCAGGGCATCTTGCTTATAACTGAGAGGCCTACAGGATAGCTGTTAGGGAGGCAAAGCTCAGCAAGGGATATTGGAAATGACTTACTGATGCTGCGTGGCGTTGGAGATCATTTCGCTCCAAAATTCCCTGTTTTTTTTTTCGTTGGTTATGAGATCCGCCGGTGACTTTCTTCCTAGCCACACTGACAGCCCATCCAGTAACTTCTCTCTGTCTGTGTCTATGTCTGTCGGTCTGTCTGTCTCTCTCTCTCTCTCTCTCTCTCTCTCTCTCTCTGTGTGTCTTCTTCTGTCTCTTCTTCCCTCAGTTGTTCTAGTTGCCACAGTGTGTTCCAATTTTCCTCTTCTCAAGAAATGTCCTATAAACCTCGCTTATCTCCCTCTGATCTTTGCTATAATTTGCTTTTTAACTCCAGTCTCTCTTAAGACTTCTTCATTGGTTTTCTTGGCTGTCCTTGGTACCTTCAACATCCTTCTTATAAACCACATTTCCATGGCCTCCATTTCTCGCTGTACTCTCTTATTCATAGATCATAAAACAGAATTGGCTCAATGTAAATTTTAAGTACTATAAAATCTTGTTTTCATTAATATGGATCTGTTGCACAAGATCTGTCTCATTTTCTGGAATGCTGACTTGGCCTGACCATGTCTGCTTTTTTATTTCATTGTGACATTTCCCATCAACTGTTATAATCGTTCCCTAGTACTTGTATAAGTACAATTCTAGAGTCCCGTGCAAAAGGTGCGCACACTTCTCTCATAAGGGCGACCACTATAAACACCCAACATTTATCATAAAAATACCAGGGACGTTAATCTGCAAGGAAAAAAAATAATTTTCCTTTACTAGCAAACCCCTACAGCTTTTCTGCTTTACATATAACATTAACATGTCATGATGAAGTATTTATCATTGATTATCATATTATGGAAAGGGCAGGACAAGAACCTATGAACCTACAAATCATGTCTAGGAAGTGGAAGTGGATTGGCCACACTCTGAGGAAACCCAACACCAGCATAGCAAGACAGGTACTGACATGGAATCCTCAAGGAAACAGAAAACGAGGAAGACCTAGACTTACTTGGAGAAGATAAATTATGACAGTGCTCAGAGACAAGGGATGCACATGGAAGGAAACATAGAATAATTCATAGAAAAAGGATGACTGAAGAGCCTTTATCTGTGGCATATGTTTTCAAGAGAGTGAAGCCGCCATTTTGGTGACCTAGTCAGAGATGCATTGTTTTCCTCCCAGCATGGAGGAAAAAGCTAACATTAAATTCTGTTTAAAAATCGGAGAAAGCGCCATTGCGACAGTTAAATTGATGCGACAAGTTTATAGGGATAATTGTTTATCTCATGCACAGATATTCAGATGGTATTCACGATTCAAAAGTGGTGTGGAAACGGTCACAAATGCAACTAGACATTTCTCTTCGTAATGAGGAACTCATTGCAAAAGTCAGAGAACGGATACAATAAGATCGTTGTTTGACTGTGAGGATGATTGTAGATGAATTTGGTGTTAACCGAGAGACCATTCGTAAAATTTTAGTGGAAGATTTGGGCAAGAGAACAGTTGCTTTACCGGTTTGTACCACATTCGTTGTCTGATGACCAAAAACATCAGCGTGTTGAGTACGCAAAAGACATCATCAAAACGTGTCGCAGAAATAAACATTTCTTAAATTTGATTGTTGCAGATGATGAAACATGGATTTTCCGCTATGATCCCACAACTAAAAGCCAAAATGCTCAATGGAAGTCATTATCATCAACAAAGGAAAAAAAAAGACAACATTCGTCTTCAAAAGTCGAAAGTGAAGACAATGTTGGTGTGCTTCTACAACAGCAAAGGAGTTACTCACAAAGACTTTATTCCAGAGGGATAGACTGCCACTGCTAAAGTTTATTTAACTATTTTGAAATGCCTATTGAAAAGGACTCTCCAAGTCCGACCCGAGTATTCAAAACCTGGAAGTTCTTTTCTTCTTCATGATAATGCAGAGGCTCACCGGGCGGTAGCTGTACGGGAATTTTTAGCCCCAAAACAATTGTGTGTTCCAAACTATCCACCCTATTCTCAAGATTTGTCTCCCCGTGATTATTTTCTATTACCAAAATTGAAGTTACCATTGGAAGGATGCTTCTTTAACGATAGTGATGACATCCAAAGGGCCGTAATATCGAGTTTAAGGGCCATACCAACAGAAGAACCGCAGAGGTCGTTCCAGTGTTTGTTAGATCGTGCCACTCACTGTATCAATGCACAAGGGGATTACTTTGAATACAATACAGGTTATATCTTCAACTATTGTTTATTTTATTTGTTATGTAATTAGTCTCATTACTTAATTGTCGGACCTTGTACAATGTGTTACTGGATGAGCACGAGAGGAGGGGAGCTGAGTCACTTTAGGCTGAAGTTAGGTTGTTGTTTTCTCATGGTACATTGAAATGAGAAACTGGTTTCTAACTTCCCTAATTCCCCTGTTTCCACAATTCTTCATTCCCTTTTAGTTAAAACTTGCACCAGCCACCAAGTTTTACATGCGACCGAGTGTTAGCAAGAACGTTATGATCTTGTAAGAAGATGTGAGATTAAGAAAAAAAAAATCCCGAGTGGTAAATGTCATAACCTTCATCAATATCTCTGACAGCCAGACAAAACAAATGAAAAAGGTGCTCAGATAAACTTCTGAACAACGAAAAAAATTATAAGGAAAAGTCAGCCAAAATCTCATGGACGTGTCATGAGAAGATAGAAGTTGTTGAACTTTGCAATGACTGAAAAAAAAATCAAATAATCCCGACTGTAGGGGAAGAGCCAGTGAAGAGCCTTGGCAGAGTATATGATGCATCCATGAAGGACTCAAGTGCTGTGAAGCAGGTTATAGAAATGGCGCAGAATGGACTGAGCATCATAGACAAAAGCAGGCTACTGGGTAAGTTCAAAGTATGGTGCCTCCAGTCCATGCTGATTCCAAAAACTGATGTGGCCACTATTCATTTACGAAGTAAGTACCAGCACAGAAGAAGCAGTCGAAAGAAAGATAAATAAAGCCATAAGAAAGTGGCTGGGCGTACCACCAGGATTAACTGATGTAGCGCTGTATTGCAAGAAGAGCAAACTGCAGCTGCCATTCAAACACTTGTCTGAAGGGGGGGGGGGTACTTCCTCTGATGATCTGAAGGAGTTGCGTTGTTGTTCCGCTCTCTACAGTAGAGAGTTTACTGCATATGTAGAACTTTGCTATGACTGAAAAAAAGATAGAAAACTATCTCAGCGAATTGACCAAAAGTGACACGGAAAAAAGGAGAGAATTTAAACTGACTGGGAACACAAAAGATCGCGCACAAGATGGAGAAACATTATATTCAACAATGTCCGCCATGACATGTAATGCGTCTTACAGAAATCTCACAACTTCATCACTGTCATTTTATCATTGTTGTTGTTTCTAATTTGTTTTGTTTTGTTTTGCATTGCTTTAATCTTCCTAGTTATAACTAGGAGCTTGAAGCTCTTGGCAGTGCATGCAAAAAAGAAAAAAAAAAGAAGTTCTTGTAACAAAAGAAGTATACGTAACAAATGTAGAGCAAGACCATGTGGCGTTCTTCAAACTTCAGAGAGAGAGAGAAAGAGAGAGAGAGAAAGAGGGGGGGGGGAGAAGAGAGTTTAACCAGCAGGTTTCTCTTTAGGCTCAATCATCATCAGAAACATGTAAATCATCACCGTCCAACCAGTGGACTCTCAGCTGCTATGAGTAATGTACCAATATACACATTGGACAACAACTAAAGATACCCGAGTACCTAAATCTACCAGCACATCATTCTATATCGCTGTTTGGAATCGCGTACACGCTCAGATAAACATAATGATTCTCGGTTAAAATTTTAGAGACCACAACAATCATCATCGTCTCGTGCAATCTTCCCATGGAAGATTGGCTGCAAAGTCTCCAGTCCTTTCTTATCTTTTGACTTTGTAGTGCCTCGCCCAAGCTGGTTCCTGTCCATCTAACTTGATGTTGTTCACCCATCTTTGTCGTCGTTCACTAGTTATCTTCCTTTCGATCTTCCCATGAAGTAGAGTCTTCAGTGTACCTGTTGGCGTGCCCACAGTATCTTAGTTGTCTTGTTCTAATGATTTTCACTATTTCTCCTTTCAGTTCGAACTTATCTAGCACTTTTTTTTATATACCCCAGTCTTCTGTGTATCCACATTTCCAAAGCTTCCGTTTTTTTTCTGTTGACTAATTAAAGGTACAGGCTTCCACACCATAAAGGAATACTGAGTATATGTAGCATTTTATGATACATAAAATGTATAAACTAGGAAAAAACATAGTAACAACTGTGTAATCGTTAAATTATAAAGCTGTTCCTACTTTTTTCATAGTTTATACATTTTGGTATCACAGCTTTACTGTAGTACTTTGTGTATAGTTGTATGCCTATACACTAATTATTGTGTAATTTATAATAAAGAGGTTCAGTTGCTGCGATATTTGCTTTGACGTTATGATCTTCTTCACTCTGTTGAAAAGTTGTTGTTGTTGTTGTTGTTGTTGTTTTTGCCATTCCTACTCTTCTGTTAATTTTCGTTTCACCTTTTTCCGTCGTCTGTGTCTCATATACCTGAAACTTTTCACTTGTCCAAGTAATTCCCCATTTATTTTATATTTATATTTGGTATAGTTTCATCTCTACTGATTACCATAAATTTGTCATTCATTTCTAGTTCGTACTTTTTTACTTTTGTTGTTTATTAGCGTCACTAGATTCTGTAGATATTTCTGTTCTCTGCCATCAGCACGGTGTCACCTGCATAACTTAGGTTACTGACTGTTGTTCCATTGATGTTTAGTCCAGAAATCTCTCTAAAGTCGGAATATTTTTTCTGTGTAAAGTTTAAACAAACATGGGGATAGGACACACCCTCTCTTTATATATATTGGTGCTGACTGGTTTGTGTTGCCCAGCGCAATTGCTGCGTTCTCAGTATAGATTGATTATTAGTTTGATGTCTCTGCCACCAATACTAATCTCTTTCAAACATTCCGTCAGCTGTTCGTGTATGACTCAGTCGAAAGTTGTTGTGTATTCTATAAAACAGACATGGGTGTTTTGTTCTTTTTTAGCTTCCGTATACTTCTAGCTGAATATAGCTTCTTTTGTTCCGCTATTTCTTCTAAATCCAAACTACTGATCATTGATTTCCGCATTTATTTTGTTTCCGATGTTTTTCTTTTAATAAAATGAATTTACATAATATCTTTGTCACGTGGCTCATTAAATTGATGGTTCTAAAATCGGTACATTATACTGAGTCTAGTCTCTTTGGTAGTGCCATAAATACTGAAAATTTCAGGTTCTGTGGTAGGTATCCTTTATTGTTTGCGTCACTACACGGGTTTATGATCTTTGTTCTAGGGTTTCTAACATTTCTATGTTGATGTCACCCTGGTCAGTCTCCCCCTCCCCTTCTTTTAAAAAAAATTGTTCCCATCGCTGTCTCTACTTCTGATTTTAGGATTGTTGGATTTTTCTCGTTGTCTATGTATGGGCTTCTATTTCTATCATCCATACAAAGCACACTGGTGTATTCATCCAATTGTTTGTCTATATCTGAGCATTCCATGAAGACTTTTCCTTGCTTGTTTTTAATGTAGCAGAGATTTACTCTGTGAATTTCTTATCTCTTTCCTATCCAGAATGATTATACCATTATTTACAGCTTTGTATGACTATTATATTTCAACTGGCTGTAAAACCTCGCACTTTCTGACATCGAAGCTAAATAAATGTGCGAAGAAAATTTATCGACGAACATGTCAGCTGGCTTGTATAAATTATACCTTTTCTATTTAATCAGTAATAAAAATCTGTACCAGATGGTGGAAGCTTGCCTAATAAATCTTTGACAAAGCAAAGAAAAGGAGTAATTTCTTCAAACACCCTTCTTGTCTTTCGTTGATTCTCCATCCCTTCTATTTCTCTGCAGATGTTATGTAGCCATTTTTCCTTTTCCGTGCGACACATCCTGCGCATTTTTTTTCCCCCTGCATTATTGCTATTATATGGCTTATTTTTTGCGCCTTCTCTTCCCACTTTTGTCTAGTTTTCTGTTCTTTCTTTGGTAGTAACACTAAAATACACAATATAACTGCTAGATATGACGAAAGTAGATGGATGTGAATCCTATCTGAAATATACTGTCACGATGATAATCACGTCACTGTCAGTTTTAAAAAAAGTTATTGGAACCAGAAAAAAAGAGGGGGGGGGGGGCAAGGCCTGGTTACAGGTAAGGTCAGGAAGAAAAAAATAAACTAAGACTGTTCAGCTTCACACCACACATTTAGATCTTGTGCGAACGAAGAAGAAGAAGAAGAAGATCTTGCTAGACCCAACTAGAAGATCTTGATTTTGCTGATGACATAACTCTTATCAATAATAATGTGAATTTCATGCAAGAAAAAACAGATAGCCTGTCTTCACTGGCTAGCAAAATAGGACTTGAAATTAACAAGGACAAAACAAAAATAATGAAAATTCCTCTCAATCAAAATGGAAAAATACACATAGAGGGGACAGATATTGAAGAAGTCAATCAATTTGCATACCTTGGCAGCTACATAGACCAGGATGGTGACACTAGAAAGGAAGTTAGGATCAGAATTGCAAAAGCAGCATCAATCTTCAAGAATCTTGAGAACATATGGAATTCAAAAGTTATAAGCACAAAAACCAAGATAAGACTATTCAATTCAAATGTAATATCCACCCTCATTTATGCATTGAAAGCTGGAAAACAACTAAAGAAATAGAAAAGAAATTAGACTCTTTTGAAAACAAATGCCTAAGGAAAATACTCGGCATCAAGTAGAACGAATTCAAGAACAATGCAGAGATAAGACAGATGACTGAACAACAACCAGTCTCATGGGTGATCAGGAAAAGGAGATGGACATATGTTGGTCACTTGATGAGAAGAAATGATCAGAGAATCCCAAAACAAGCTATCAAATGGAACACAACAGGCCAAAGAAAAAGAGGCAGACCGCGTAAAACTCTGAAGAGGACGTTGTTAAGAGAGGCCAAATTAACAGGCATAAAATCCTTTGATGAGGTTGAAAGACTCGCCGAAGACAGGAAAAATTGGCGAACTACTTTGCGAGCCCTATGTGACGTTTAACGGCACGGGAAGGATATAAGAAAATAAGAAGAAGATCATTAATGTTCTTTGATGCGCTGACAGTCTATCTCACAAATGCACAAAGTGAAAATAATTGCTGATTATCAGTGGTATTTTTCTGCAAAGTAAGGTACGGGAATGCCACCTCCTCCCCACTTCAAATCGAGGTATACATGCAAGAAACCTTTTGAAATAGTAATCTGAACATTTTTTTTCCACAACAAAGGCTCCGAAAGAAAGAAAGAAAGATAGAAACAAACACACAAACAAACAGACAAAAAGTGGTGATCATGTATTATCTGTATGCTCCCTGCTGCATGAGAACTCATATGACACAGTAACTGCCAGGGCTATCAGGCCCAGTTCTGCATGCTCTCCTTGGAGAAAACAGAAGTACCCAGAGCTAAAAGAGACTATCACAGAGATTTCAGAGAAAAACGCCCAGACTGCAAAAGAAAGAAAGATCCTGGCAGAAAATTTGTATTAAAGAACATTATCCGAGCAGCTCCTGGACCCATGCTTACATTGACCCAAGGTCAGCAACCAAAGAAACAACAAATGGAGGTGTAGGAGTTTTCCTGATGCTTAGCAGCGGAGAACGTATAAAAGTGTCTCTAGCAACAGAAAAGTTCTCTGACAGCTTCAGAGCCTAGGCAGAAGCACTGAAAACAACAGCATGTTTTCCTTGGTGGAAAAAGAGGTTACAGGTAGCCAGGTTGTCCTGCTCGCAGATGCTTTATCAGTTATAACAGCACTGATGAGTGGGAAAAACGGAGAACTACAAGAGGCCCTCTGTAAGATGGCACAAATCTTTACAAGAGTTGTATAGCGGATACCATCTCACTGTAATATCCGAGGGAATGAGGAGGGCGACGAAATGGCAAAGAGAGGTGGAGGACTCTTTCAGGTTGACACAAGCCTCTCATATGATGAAGCCAAAAGCTAATAAAAAGCCAAATACAAGAACAAATGTGGGGGGGGGGGCAGCATCCAGGGCACCAGAAGAATGATGCTCTAAGAGCTCAGCAGAGAAGAACAAATCAAGATCTTTGTACTCAGAACAGGCCGTAACAGATTGAGACAGCATATGTATAACAGCTCCAGGATAAGCGCAACCGATGAATGCACCTGTGGTACCGACAAGATGGCAGCCCAGCACCTGTTACAGGACTGCCCCTCATTTGAAGAATAGAGGCGGCGCATTTGGCCATCGCCTTTATCAATCTATGACAAGCAGTGATCTTAACAGCCCAGGACACATGACAGCATTCTTCAAAGATATCCAGGTTGACGTCTGAAAGTGTTCGATGAAGGAGGAAGAGGAGAAGAAGGAGGAAGAAGAAGAAGACCTGTATGCGTTTAGAGTGGATTTTTGCGAACATTATACACTCCTTTTTTGTAATATCGGTGAAGTGACAGGAACTTTTCATTAAAATGTAAACAGCACTTCACTCTTTATGTTTAATAAACTGTAAACTCTTTATTGGCACTGTAGCCTTCATGAAATATATCACGTCTGTAGCAGGATTTCTATCTTCCTGCATTATTATTATTATTATTATTATTATTATTATTCCTGTGCCCTCCTTCGATCCTGTTACTATAGACCTTACCATATGCCTTTTTGTCGAGGTCCTCAGATTTTAGACATGATTTCTTGTAGTATGTGGGAAGGTTATTTGGTCTTACATGCTCCGTCGAGAAACCCTGCTGCTTCGTGCGAGTTTGAATCGTTTCAAAATTAAAATTATTTTTGCTTAGACCGGCGGAATTTAGTCCAACTTTTGTTGCAGCCATTTCTCACTTGGCTTCCATCTTCCAAATTAGAAGACTTAGTATTTATTATTTTGTATTTACGAGTGTGTAGTTTAGATTTTCTACAAACCCAAGGACATCCTTTTATGTAATTAGGCCTTAGGGCCTCACAGCAGCAACAGCCGGAGAGCAGTTTCAGATGTTATTAGAATGGTTTTTTTTTTCAGCATGAGTGGCAAGCTCGTGACTTTTTCTTTTCCCTCATGGTCAAGTCTTAGAAAACGAGTGGACTATGCTCGTCTTGCATTCAGAAATTATAAAACATGTTTATTTGAAGAAGCTGCCGTGATCGCAGTGGACATGGATCCCCGACCCAGAAAGTTACGGGGCTTCAGCAAGCAGAGCTTACCGCACAGTGTGCATTCGGAAAAAATATTCGACGGACACGCTCTTAGAACTCTTCAGACCATGTTTTTGCTGACAGATATTACAGCTTAGAAGCAGATGTAGAAGTGACTGTGAGGGCACAGTTTCAAATATTTGGTCCACTGGGTATCAGACGTTTTAGATTTCAAACACGTGTAAGAATACTGAAACTGAAACCTGAATAGAGGCCATGTGTGTTTGCTGTTACCTGATTGTTAAATACAATAAACTCAGCGATTTGACAAGAGTACTGTACATGTTTTTTGTAAGCTTGTGCTCCACAGCACCACACATAAGACAACGAAACAGATGAAGAAGACAGTTCATCACTAGATAATTGTATAGAAGAAAATACAGAGATGAATGTTCAGCTAGTGTGTGCACCTTCAAGTTAACCTGTGTGAATTTTGCTTTCTAAGTACATCAGAAGAAGACTTTTGTCTTAAGACCAAAAGATGGCTGTAAGACATCATTGATGATATGCAAATGAATGCATCAGCAGCAGGCCATCTTGCTCGCAACCAAGAGGCCTACAGGAGTGCTGTTAGGGAGGCAAAGTTCCACAAGGGACATGCAAATGAAGGATTGAAGTACATCAGACATTGTGTATATACTTTCAAGTGATCTTGTGTGAATTTTGCTTTCTCAGTACATCAGACATTATGTATATACATTCAAGTGGACTTGTGTGAATTTTGCTTTCTAAGTATATCAGACATTGTGTATATACTTTCAAGTGCATTTGTGTGAATTCTAAATTTTCAGTACAGTATATCAAACATTGTGTATATACTTTCAAATCCAGTCTCAAAGAATTTGAAGATGTCTTTCAAGCAGTAGAAGTTGTGAAGCAATGATGTTGACCATGACATCTATGAAAATATACGATTTACCAGTATGTGGAAAAAACTGTCAGCACTTCTAGTGGATTTGTGAAGACTTAAAGAACCAGAGGCCAGTTTAAACTGTTGTAATAAAATGTCTGAAATGACAATGATTCCTTTTGTCATGTAATCAGTGTAGGCTTATCTTTATGTAAAATACTTAGTGCTTAAAAATTTTCAAAACTACTTTTATTTTGTTTGTAATAAGCTTAAATCAGAAATATGTTTCACTTATCCTTGCTGTTACATTGATAAACAGACAAAATTTTGTTAAGTTTCATCACATATTTCCATTAGACTGCAACTATGGCCATATTTCACACTTATTTTATGTATTTTAATAAGTGCAACCACTTTGTGGGATCTAGTAATCATCCTGATTAGGAGCTAGCGATATCTGTTTTTGTCATTCACTGATTTTGGATGCTAACAAAATACTTTGTTCATCAGTCTGGACTCCACATATTTTCTTTCCATTCACTTAACAGACATTTGTGCAGTGAGATCCAGTGTGCCGCATCCTGCAGGTAGATACTTGGAGGTTGGCAGGCATTTCATTTCTTGAGACAAAAATAATAGAAATTTTGCTCAGTGCTGTGGCCAAGACAAATACTGTTATATCCACACTGTTTGCACTGACTGCAATGATATATCACATTTTCATCCTTGAAAGTCTTTTGACTTTAAACAGAGACAAAGCAGCAATGACTCTTTGGTGAAGAGGCGTTCATTGTTAAGTGACAATTACTGTATGTATAAATTTGTAAATATTTGAGGTATCTAGATTATCTTCTATCAGCAAATGATGCTAAGGATGTGTACATGTTGACTTTTTTGTGCTTATATATTATGTATTGTGGCCAAATAAGTAAACATTAATTTCATTTGTCTGTGAAAATTTACATTATTATCCTCAAGGTATAACAAACTATCTGTAATATTATTGAATAGACTGAAACTTTGTGTGGAAGAAATCGTAGATTATCAAGCAGGATTTAGGAAAAAACAGATCTACAAGCAATCGGATATTTTGTCTTGACAGAAGGCAGAAAAATGTTGGGAGTATGGGAGGGAAGACCGTAACATATTCATGGACTTTGAAAGGGCAAATGACAGTATACACAGCCTATGAAATATAACGAAGGATTTTGGTATATCAGGAAAACTAATAAATATAACTAATATATATATATATATATATATATATGGAAGACACAGAAAACATAGTGATACATAAAAGAAGGAAATCAAAATCATTCGAAATAAAAACAGGTCTGAAGCAAGTAGATGTCTTGTTTTCAGTGCTGTTCAATCTGGTCTTTGGAAAAACTTATAAGAACAATAGATAAAGAACACCCAGCAGTTACAGAATGAAAATATTGCATTTGGTATAGATGTAGTAGGAGAAACTTTGCAAGACACCACTAATCTTCAAGCATCTGAAAGAAGAAAAAGTGGGACTAAAGATAAACCAGGGGAGAAAACACTTGAGAATGGCAAGATCAAAAGATAAACATGAAGATCATATCCTCATAGAAATTATAAAGATTAAAAAGAACAGATGCCTATAAATATCTAGCAGTTTAGCAGTTCTAACATAAGAGATGAGATAAGGTAGCATACAACCTGGAAACAAGACATATTTTGCCTGAGATAGGTAGAATACAAACTGGAAACAAGACATATTTTGCCCTTAGACATTTGTTCCAGTCAAAAGTTCTGTCCCACAACACAGTACTAAGTAGTATAAAGCACAGATTAGACTAGGTGTACTATAAGGGTCAGAAACACGGAGTACAACTAAACAAGATAAAAACCTAACAAACATTTGAGAATAGAATCCTGAAAAGAAAAATTATGGACCTGTAAGAGACACTATAACATAACAGTGGAAGATAAGAAGTAACAAAGAAATCTACACATTGCTTACTCTCCTTATAGTAGCTGCGGCGACCATCACCAACCCAGTGTGTCACAGGTGGTGGATGGTGAAAGTCTCCAGATGTAGAGGATCCCTGTGAATAAGGATTTACCCAAATAAGCAGGCGTAGACCAACTGGCGGTAGTCTTAGAGAGTGAGGTGGTGTAGTAGGTAGTACTACTACTCATATAAAGTGTCCCATGTGCTCATTGGAGGGAATACCAGGCAGGTAAGAGGTGCCTTAAAACCTCTCGTTCCCGCTGTCTTGCAAGTAGAACAGGGAGTCCAAAGGCTAACGGAGAGTCTGTACACAAACCGACACAAGGCAGTGGGAAACCACTGTTGTAGCTCCAAAGAATAGTTATGGTTATACAGAGTAATAAGCTGATCATGATGTTGCAGATTCACTGGACAGAAAAAATAACTAATGGAGAATGTATGAGAAGAGCTGGAGAGACAAAAAAATGTTGTTAAAAAGAATAAGAGATAGACAATGTACAAGGATATGGAGTGAGAAGAGAGGGCATTGAAAATTTTGTAAACCAGGAAATAGAGGAAAGAAGAGCCAGGAGAAGACCAAGAGAAATGATACTGGACAGTCTGATGAGATGGTGTGAGAGAAGCACCAGCTAAGCTAATGGGCTGCATGAAGGATCATGTACTCTGGAGAAGCATAATAGCCAGTGCCTATCTACAAAGCACCTGATAATGATGATGAAAAACAACAAACTAAAGTGGCTTTGGCATTTAGAGAGGATGAAGGATAGATGAACAAAGATGGCATGCACAGAGGTGATGAAAGGGGATGGACCAAGAGACAGACATAGACAACAGTGGTGAGACAGTCTAAAAGAAGATATACACACTCAGACAACAATGGTGAGACAGTCTAAAAGAAGATATACACACTCAGACAACAATGGTGATACAGTCTAAAAGAAGATATACACACTCTTGGAATTGACATTTGTCAAGAAAAGATCAAGAACAGAGAGGGATGGAGATTTGTCTTGTTTGCAGCAGTGAGTCTCAGTGGCTCATAAATCTGCTGAATTCAGCGGCTGCTCAAAGAAGATGAAGATTTCTCCATCATTTTCACACTTTAGGTTCCACTTGAAATGTAAATATTTGCTATTTTTGAGATAACATTATATTACATTTAGAATTTTATTATTTCATAATAAATAATTTATTGTTGAATCTTGAGTTGGTTTCTTTTTTTTTTTTTCTAAATGGTGATTTTTCTGTTGTGTTTATTTTGTATTTGAATAGTTTAAATCCTTGCACAAAACAAGCTGGGAGGCTGAGTTGAAAGTTTTACACCCATTAGTTCCCTAGTTAGAAATGTACCTTGTACCATTTAAGAACTAGGAAGGGAAACTTTAAGCATTATGAAACAAACAGTAATGAGACTTTTTTGTCTTATGAGATGATTTGAAAGCGGTAGATGTTTATGTTGTGCTGCTTACAGCGGAAAAGGGAATCAGTGAAGCTTGTGCACAATAGAGAGAGAAAAAGGAATAAGCAGGGTTACCCTGGAAAATTGACAAGTGTTTTAAATTAAATGTGAAATAAAAAGAAACATAATAAGAGAATGATGAATTTATATAACGGTCAGTTTCTTTTCTTTTTTTTTTTTCTAAGTTGTGATTTTTCTGTTGTGTTATTTTGTATTTGAATAGAGGGTGATGCAGTCAGCATCATATCTGGCTGCTTTCCTTTCTTCAACTCGGTGAGAAGCTGGGTACCCATTTATACAGCTGGGTAACTGGGGCACCTCCAGTTGGATATGAACCACCGATCTTCTCCTTTAGGAACCAGTGGACTAAGTACGTTGCCTTTCAGACACCCGCTATTATGATGGTTAAATTGGCAATTATAAGTGGAAGAACCCCTTGATGAGGTTTAAAAGCTCGCCGAAAACAGGAAAACTTGGTGAACTAGCATGCGAGCCCTATGTGACGTTTAACGGCATGGGAAGGATGTAAGTTAGGAACACATACATCTGGGGTTTTGAACTTTACCAGTTCTCAGGCCATTATTAAAATGTATTGCAGACGTAAATGTGTTCTTACTTTTAAACAAAAACACTGGTTTATAAGTCTGAGGAAAAAAAAAACTACTGAATTATCATAAAAGAATGTATTTTGTGAACAGTTTTTCAGTTTAAAAAACTTTATGTGACACATGAGGGTAGTTTAACATAAATCAAATTATTTATTCAAAGCAGTAAGAGAGTAGAAATTAAAAGATGGCCAAAACATGAGTCACTTTACTATGAAAATTAAAGAATAAAACCATCTCATACAGCCATAGCAACCATCATATATATATATATATATATATATATATATATATATATAAAACACGTGGGTCGAGTTTTCCCCCAGCCATAATGGTTGAACTGATATAACTCACTAAGGCAGTGGCAAACACAGAAGGGGAGTTTCCATGTATAATAAGTATGCACGTGTGAAGCAGTTTGTAACCGGAGAAGCATCAGAAAGCAGTGCTAATGAAACTGAAGTAGCCTCTCACGCCAGTAAAATCTCATCTACTAGTATGCCCTGTAGCAACTGCATGCTGTAGAGTTGTGAAGTGTTAGCGCCTTCACTTTTCTGGTCCACTACAGATTTGTGAGGTAGAGATGCCAGCACCTGTCTGCGCTGCCTGTGTTCCCACAGAGAAACTTCAGGTACAAAGTTTTTTGTTTTTTTTTTAGACCAGGTTGATCCTGGTGCCGATTCATTAAAAAATTTCCACCCAAAAGTGAAATCAAACCAAAAAACTACGTGACTGGCAGTCAAGTGCACAAATCTCTACACCACCGTGGCACATCAACAAAAGCCATATTCCTTTTTCAAAATGTGCTTAAATTGGGAAAACTCTTATCCCTTCCTGGAACTAATGACGCCATTGAAACAGTATGTTCTCTCATGAATAGTACTTGTACCAGTGACAGAACAGCTTGGAGTGGACACTTATAAGGCAATGTTAATGACTTGTAAGTACAGTATTATGAAACTTAAAGTTTTTTTTTCCTTTTTTTTCTTTTCTTCTTTTTTTTTTCTTTTTTCTTCAAATGATTCTGGCAGAAAAAAAGTTATCTTTTGTGATGTATGATGGTTATGTGTCAGCACTACTGACGACAGACTGCAGTTATCGTCCCCATAATCTGTCGCCTCTGTGCTAGAGTGAAGACACGGGGCAATAGTTGGTGAGGAAGCTATCCCACGTCCTCACGGTGGTCTCTTCTTCTTGTTCTTCGTTCGCTTCTACCACCAAAAACCGCACTGTGATCCTACTGAATTTACGCCTGTGGTCCTCGTTAGGTCCCGTGGTCTCCTTTGAGGACCACAAGGGGTTCAGAGTATCACAGGGCTTTAGCCTGTATTCTTGGTGGGTCTCAGAAGCGGGATTGCGTGACACCGTGGTTTTCATTGCACCAGTTTAGTCTAAGGTTGGACTTTCTCACCGGAAGACCTCGACGTGTTTATGATATCAGTGCATCCCCGCTGGGTGAGAGGCGGTAGCCCACCCATTCCAGAGTTGGACCTTCTCACCGGAAAACCTCGACGTGTTTTGAGATACCCGTGTATCACCGCCGGGTGAGAGGTGGTTGCCCATCCAGTCCAGAGTTGGACTTTCTCACGATGGTCCCCAGTGAGAGGCAAATTCACTCCTTCAGTGAGATAAAGCTCAATGTGATTTCTGTGGTAGTAAGGGTAGACCAAAGAAGACATAGAGAAGAACAACAGAGATGATGTTGAGCAATAGAGGGCTCACTTGGGCAAGAGCGGAAAAAAAAAAGGCAAAGGAAATGTGTTTGTGCAAAACTCTTGCGGCCTTGGGCACTTAAGCTTCAGAGAGGTACGATTTCTGTGGTAGTGGAGAAGCTTGTTTCTTGAATCAAGATCTCCAGATAAGCCTCAGTTTTTCACTCATCGCCTGACACGGTGCCTGTCTTTAACGACTCTGAGGTTTCAGTGTTCCTGCACGCATTCATGTTCTTTTCGGTTCTCTTGTAGCCGCAGCCTTTGCTTGTAACGCTACCTGTCGGTCAGATTTACACACAATCCTACTGTCCCAGTCACAAGAAAAACAACCGCAGTTATAGCAAGGAGGTTTACTTGTCATTGACATTCACGTCGCTTATAAGCTTGGTACATTCATGTCGCTTATAAGCTTGGTACATTCATGTCACTTATAAATTTGGTACATTCATGACGCTTATAAGATTGGTACATTCAAGTCGCTTATAAGCTTGGTACATTCATGTCGCTTATAAGATTGGTACATTCACGTGCGTTCTTCTGTCAATACACGTTTAATAATTATGTGTTTTTGTTTCATTGTTTCAAAGGCTAAAAATAATTACGACAGGGGAAGTACTGATATTATTTTACTGCAGGATCTCAGAAATCTTTAGCTCAACAACTTCCTCATTAACCTTCAAGTTGTTCATCGACATCCAAACATTTATTATATGAAAGTAATAAATAGCTCTCTAATAGTCTTACAGATAATAATAACATTAACGACTTCATAATAAATATGTAATATTTCAATTATAATAAATGTAAGATTTAGTACATTCGTTTCCCTTGATGTAACACACAAATTAAAAAGCAGAATATGCCAGGCAAAAGTAGCATTTCAGAAACTGAAAATCATCTTGTGCAGTAAGTCATTGCCATTGAATGTGAGAAAAGAAGTATTACTGTGCTATAATGAACCTATTGTGCTATACGGATGTGAATCATGGAGTATTGGCAGGCAAAGGGGTAAATCATTGGAGGCAACAGAGAAGAATGTCAGAAGAACGTTGAGGATTCCATGTAAGGCCAAGATAACCAATGAGCAGTTTTTAAGACAAGCTAACGAAAAACCTAGTAACAAAGGATAAGAAACAATAATCGTCATTTACGGAGCATGTGTTGAGAAGGGAGAAACTGCACAGCATCATAACAATGGACAAAACTGAAAGCAGAGCACGGCTGAGGTAACAGATGTTAGAAAGTCTGACATTGTGGCATGAAAATAAATCAGCAACGGGGTTACTCTGAAGCGTCAAAGACCGAGACTTGTGGAGGAGTATGACCGCCTACGCCACCAAACATGGCTCGTGTTGATTATTATTATTATTATTTCCCCTGAAACTCCTACTGCCGTTAAAGAGAAGAATTAATATTAGAAGTGTCAAAACCACCCCCGAAATATGTTTTGAGTTTGGTGAGACGTAGGTAGGCCCAATGAGAGAAGGGGATCTAACCTGTGCGCTGCTCTTGGGACTAGAAAACCTACTCTGTTTAAGGGAGGAGGTCTGGAGACTTCCGAGAGGAAGGGGGGGGGGTGGCGTAGTGGATAAAAACAGAATGGCTAATCAATTTATGAGTAGGGGGAGGAGATATTAATTTTGCACCGGCTAACAGAACTTCTCTCGGAGGTCCTGGTCGTAGGTCAACAGAGTCTTCAAGGTTCAGTCTGTTCAACTGCGGAGGATATATATATCTTATATCTTATATCATTCTCGTGCCGTTAAGCGTCATATAGGGCTCGCAAAGTAGTTCGTCAATTTTTCCTGTCTTCGGCGAGTCTTTCAACCTCATCAAGGGATTTTATGCCTGTTAATTTGGCCTCTCTTAACAATGTCCTCTTCAGAGTTTCACGTGGTGTGCCTCTTTTTCTTCGGCCTGTTGTGTTCCACTTGATAGCTTGTTTTTGGTGTTCTCTGATCATTTCTTCTCATCAAGTGACCAACATATGTCCATCTCCTCCCCGGTACAGGAAAGATGTGAGAAGCTAGAGGGAGAGTAAGAGGACACACATATACAACGCAAAGCATGTCCCCAGCCAATCGTCGAGCCTTTGTTTGATCATCTCCCTTCCACTCCCCCCCCCCCCCACGCCAGCCAAGTATAGACTCTAGTTTGGGGGGGGGGGATGTTTTATTGCTTGGTCCGTGACTTTTCATGTTGATTATTTTCTTGTAAGAATACGAAAGAAATGGAGAGAGAGAGAGAGACATATATATATATATATATATATATATATATATATATATATATATATATATATATATATATAGAGAGAGAGAGAGAGGGGGTAGCAGGTCTGAACCAAAATTTAGAATACAGCAAAATTTTGTGGGAAATGACGCAGGCGACTTCAAAACGTTTCAGCTCCAAGTAAGCAGTCATAAAAATGTTACTAAAGGTGTAAGTATGGAGGAAACTACTGTTATTGTTTGTCCAGTCTCTCAGAACGTCCTCGTTTGATTTATTTGCTGTCCATGGTATTCTTAGCATTCTTCTAAGGAATCACATTTCAGTGGCTTCTAGAGGTCCTTGTACTTCATCAGTAACTGACCATGCCTCACACCCGTGATTGGCTCGATGTAGGCACTGGAGTACTCTTTTCCTCTCTACCAATGACAGTGATTTATTACACAGAATGCTCTTCATTTTCTGAAACATTTTGGCTTGCATTATTCTTCTCTTTATCTCAGTTAGGCATCTTCCATCACATTATAAATGTTCATTCATTCATTTGCATGTCCCTTGCGGAACTTTGCCTTCCAAACAGCACTCCTGTAGGCCTCTCGGTTGTGAGCAAGATGGCCTGCTGCTGTTGTTATAAATGTAGTGTCCCCAAATATCTAAACTTGTCCATCTATTTCAGCATTGTGCCGTGTACTGTTATTTTACACTTAGGAATCACTTTTTTCCTTTGAGATGACCAGAACTTCTGTTTTCTTCTTGTTGAAGATAAGACCCATGTTTTCACTTTCTTATACTACTATGTTCAGCAATTCTTGTAACTCTTTTTCACTCTTTTCTATTAATACTGTATCATCTGCATATCTGCGGATACAACTTGAACAATTTGAGATATGCAGATGATACCTTTACTGAATGGTTCCAATCTTTGGTCAAGATTTTCCCCTCTCAGCTGTTTATCCAGTTCTTTGCATAATGTTGTGTCCAGTTCTTGCCATATGCTCTTGGCACTCACTGATGGGAAATTGATTTTTCCTTGGTCTCATGGAGGCGGGCATTAGTTCTCTGCTGATCGACTGAACCTGAATATTCTCTATGCCGTGGTTTATATCCGGACGGAGATCTTCGTGTTTCACAAGCAAACGAAACTGGATACTTAAACTGGTCCAAAGTTTAGAAATTAGCAACGATAGGGAACTCAAAACATATGTAAGCGGCAGTGTGGAAAAAAGACTGGTTGTGTAACTTGCAGAAGATTAAGTTAAAAGTTATAGAAAGACCACGAGAAATATGTTTATGCAAAACTCTAACTGTTTGTCTGTCTGTCTGTCTGTCTGTTCGTCTCTCTCTCACTGTGTGTGTGTGTGTCTGTCTTACTCGTACAAATAGTTGATTTCTCACGACTGATCTGTCTTTCTCGTACAAATAGTTGATTTCTCACGACTGATCTGGAAGGCAAAGTGTAAGACTAATCTCCACTAGTGACACGAATAACGTTTCGTAGGGCTTCATCAGTGACGATGTTAATTGGTTGATTTATTCTCACCAATCCATCTTGTGGTGGCGTTAGTTATGTTGTATTTCCCCTTGATTCATTGGTCTTACCATCTCCTGAAGCTCAACCAATGAAGCTTGACGGTGTGCTAATTCAGTGTTATTGGCTTATGCGGTCGATGTCGATGACGTAAAGTAAGCGATAAGCGGATGCTTTGATCGTTGGGATAATTCAGTGATGAATTGCTATAACTCTTTACTGCAGTATTTGCACACTATAGTATCCCTAGAACTTAATATTGAAGAAGGCTGGCTAGTAAAGAGGATTAAAGAGAGAAAACTTAAATATTTTGGACACATTAAACGTCATGATAATCTAGAGAAGACCGTCTTTGGAAGTGTACTTAATGGGAAAAAGAAAGAGAGGAAGACCGTAGTGAAGATGGGTGCAAGACATCGTTGATGATCTGCAAATGGATGCATCAGCAGAGGAGCATATTGCTCACAACCGAGAGGCCTACAGGAGAGCTGTTAGGGAGGCAAAGTTCCACAAAGGACATGCAAATGAATGAATGAGTATCCCTAGTTTTTAAAGTTAAACTTGTATTAAAAACTTGTTTGTTTGTTTGTTTGTTGCACCTTTGATTCCATTTTAATCTGTCTGAAACAAGACAGACATCAGAACCTGATTTTTAAAAATATCCAATGTATCATTTCTATAATAGACATTCTCATTTAGTGATTCATTGAACCTTCCCTCAGTCACAAACAAATCGATATATTTGTAAACAATGCTTGCTGCATGCACAACCAAGGCAGATATAGGTCAGAAAGAGCAAACTTCATCCAAAGAGCAAAGAAACTCTTGCAAGATGACCCAGCAAATCCACATACCAGCCAGACCTCACCCTATTACAGGAGAAGCTTTACAGCAATGCTGAAAAACCTGAAAAAAAAACCAACCAAACTGCAGCATTTGTGAGAGATTGCTGTCGACTTCTGAACGAAAGACGAAGTAGATCCGTCCTTCCTTTACACTAGCACGCGCTTTTGAAAGCCGCGTCTTAAACTAGTCCATAATTCCATGATGTCACATATTTGACTTGAATAACTACTAAGCAGAGGATAGGTCGCTACAGAGTATCTCCCAGGGTCTATCAAGGCACTGGCATGCGTGTGAGGAACACGGAGGTGTCTTATTTCTATCATTCGAAGTATTCTAATCAGTTTATCGATTTCTGTCCGTGATGTTCCAGAAAACTATAATAAATTTGCCGTGTACTAGAATTTTAGATAAAAATCTGGCGCATATGTTTTATTTATATCTTACAGATAAGATTGTTCTAATCTGAATAAAGCAATAAATAACACACAAAAGACCAAAGCTAGGCCTAGAAATGTAGGTGGCACGTGACATCCGTTCCAGGCAGGTTTTCTAATCTTTCTCTTATTGCTAAAATTATTGTGCAGATCTAGCAGCAAAGCACGATATCTTGATGAGCACAATGAAGTTTCTGTTGATGATTTTCGTTACCTTCGCCTGCTTCTTTGTCATGGCTTATGGTAGTGAAAGGCTGTGTATTGGGCGTAGAAAACAATGCGGTCTTTTTAACTTGTTGCAATTATAAGCCACGTTTGTGTGATGTAATTATAAAACTATATAGATTAATATTTTTTTAAAATAACAGTGCAACTATATACATTAATATATATTACTTATAAAAATATGCAGGCATATAAAACAATTTTGTATGTAAAACATTTTATCACTTTCCAAATGGTTCTGACGGAAGCAATGTGTATATTCATACTCTGAAAGGGTGAGACTTTATTAAAATGATCGGTTTTTTTTTATCTTGGAGATGTCTTTCCAGTCGATTGATGTTATCTGGTTGTAGATGCTGTTGAACTTCTCTCGGGGCTGATTTTTGCATTAGAGTTTGAAATGCCACTATAACAACATGTTTGTTGCAAAACTAGTTTTAATTCACCTGCTCTTTTTATCTCGAGTTCTGACTTTCACTCTCTTATCAGCGTCTACGTACAGCCACGTTTCTTGTAGCTGACAGATTTTATTAACTCGGACGAAGAAAACGAAGTCAGGTTAGTGTCGAACTGTTTTTTTTTTTTTCAGGGGACGATCTAGAAACGTGCTCAGAAACTGTTTTTTGTAAGATGGACCCATGCATTCTGGCGGACTGCCTCTTTGGATTTGTTTGCACGTTAGTTTTCTTCTTCATAAATTACTTTTTCAAGTAACTATGACATATATGAATTATAGGAGCTGGAAATAAACTGATAACATACGGTGAGAAACATTTTGTGCAATGCTTTGCCATCACTGAACATCAGACAAGCTTTAAATTGCTTCATTGAATCTATCTTACTCTGTGGAAGTGAATCGACGACAAACAAAGAACACATACCAATAAAAAGATCTCTAGAGACAGATGAAGAGTAGTTTCTTTCCGGAATCTTAACGGATGAGACGACAAGAGTAATATTTAACAAAGGCCAAGGAAGAAAACGAATGTAAATAAATCCACGAGGAAGCGAAGTCAACAACAAAAAGGCCACAAGAAGATATCGTGGACAGTTAAACGTGACCACGGGAGAAACAGGCATCAAGTGAGCTGGTGAAAAATATCAAAGATCGGAATCTGTTGAGAAGCGTAGTCACCAGCACGTGCATGCATTGCACCGTATGATGGCGACGATTTTGAATTGATACTACTCGTTAAAATCATTCTCTTTAAAACAGTCACGTGCTTAAACTTTATTTATTTCAGGAACTGCAATTGTCATGCCACGTGTGTCCGAGCTACCGAAACCACGCCTAGTGAGTGACACGAATGGAAAGAAATATGGCATATACAAGAATAGCCATAACTTATTTGCTTTCTCATCAAAGATTTTATTTATGTTCACTTTTCTTCAATTTTTCTCTCGCAACAAAGAGTAATTTGTAAACGAACGAGTCCAACGAACGGAAACGACTTTTTCAAATATAATTAAATAAATATTAAACTTACTCCTTTTCATCAAAGACCGTCCTATTTGTTTTGTTTACAAAAATAACTATTCACCCTTTCACCCCCATCTTGACAACCACAACAGCTTTCCTGTTTGACAGGATCCAGATTAGAGACGAGCACCATAGGGCGACATTCGAGGAAGATAGACATCTTGGCAGTTTATACTGGAGACATATATGATCTCAAATTAAAAGGCATAAAATTCCTTGATGAGGTTGAAAGACTCGCCGAAGACAGGAAAAATTGGCGAACTACTTTGCGAGCCCTATGTGACGTTTAACGGCACGGGAAGGATATAAGATATATAAGATATATGATCTAGCTCTGTTGTTGGTCTGAGGGAGCAGCTTCATTATACTCGGGACATTCCCGTAAGTGTTCTACATTCGACATCAGGATGTCCTTTAGTGCCTTGGCTGATATAATACCAATAATGTATTAGTTGTAAATGTCTCGTGTTCTAACACAAATGAGACTTCCCTCCATTTCCTCTGAGAATATGTTAATTCAGAGAGGCGGGCGTAGTATGCACCTTTGAGGAAGGTTTCTTGTGCAGATTCTTCGATTTGCTGCCAGAAAGATTGGCATATGTCCTGTTTGACCAAACTGATGTTTCCTAGTGGGTTAGCCCAAGCCGCAAGCCGACAACAACGTCGGAGTGCCCAGGGGAGGCACATCCATGTGATGCCTTGGATTTGCGTTTTGGAAATAATGTCCAACCACTCTTTTCTAAGGGTACAGTAGACTTCGAGATTCCATGATGACTGTAGCCAGCTGTGCATTCTGAGTCATCAGCCAGTTCAAGGCTTGCGTAAACAGGAGCATTTGTACTGACAATATAATTACGATCACAATTTGTCTATAAAACTTCTTATAGCTGCCTTGCCTCTCTCTTCTACTACAGTTTAATAATTCAGAGGTTTTCAAACTCTGCTTAATGGAGTGCAACATCACAGAATAGTTATTGCGTGAACTACATGTCTACAGTGAAGCTCGTTTGGGGTCGTTTCAACAGAGAAGTAATTAAATTGTGAGGCAGATCTCAAACACTAAGGTTTTGTCTATGCAGTTTATTGTTAAAAAGTTGTTTATTACAATCTGTTTGTTTCCAAATCATTATCAGGTGCCGTGCCGACTGGCGTTGGCTATTATGCTTCTCCAGAGTACCTGATCCTTCATGCAGGCCATCAATTCAGTTGGTGATCTTCTCTCACACCATCCCGTCACACTGTGCAGTATCATTTCTATTGGTCTTCCTTTTGATCTTCTTACTTCTATTTTTCTTGTTGTTATAATATTTTCAATGCCTCCTCTTCTCATTGCATGTCCTATGAAAGTACATTGTCTCTCTCTTATCTTTTTGACAAGGTTTTTTGTCTCTCCAGCTCTTCTCATACATTCTTCATTAGTTATTTTTGCTGTCCAGGGGATTCGCAACATTCTTCTAATAAACCACATGAGCTGCCCTACCGGACGAGGCTGTTCCAGAGGAACATCCATTAACGTCGTTCATGATGAATCAATTATTCTGTTCAAGCTTAACTATTCTTGGGAACTACAACAGTGGTTTCCCGTTGCCTTCTGTCGGTTTGTGTACGGACTCTCTGCTAGCCTTTGGACTCCCTGTCCTACCCGCAAGGCAGCGGGAGCGAGAGGTTTTAAGGCGCCTCTGACCCGTCTGGTATTCCCTTCACTGAGCACCTGAGGCACTTTATAGGAGTAGTAGAGCCACCTACTACCCCACCTCGCTCTCTGAGTCTACCGCCAGTTGGTCCGCGCCTGCTTATGTGGACAACTCCTTATTCACAGGGATCCTCCATATCTGGAGAACTTTCACCATCCGCCACCTGTGACGCGCTGGGTTGGGGATGGTCGCCCCAGCTTTACCCAAATACTGTTTCCAAATAATGTTTCTAAAACCACAGATATTACTACTAATTAATAATTTACTTTTACTTTACTATTGCTATCACTACCACTACTGCTACAACTAATATTAATACTACTCATTGCAAAAATACTCGCCCCGACTCTTTGATGAGCTGACTTTGACATCTAGGATTATCAGACGTCCCAATTTGACTGGGACCGGCCTGGTTTGAAAGTCCTGGCTCGGTCGTTCGGTTGTCTGATATTTTGCACCGGGATTTTAACAGGTAACAAGCTATACGTGATACAAGTAAATTTAATGAGGTCAACCTTCGGTTGCGTCACCAGACTAAATCAACACTTTCTCTCTTCACCCCTTCTCCCTTCCCTCACCTTTTCATCGGGGTGCATGCCCTGTTTGTGGCAATAGAAATCTTCTTAAGTCTAATTATATACCACATTTATATCAAATTCTACCTTTCTCTTAAACCGTGCAACCAGTAACTCATCAACAGTCAAGATATCGTGTGTTCGTGTTGACATCTGCGTAAAATTCCACATCTACGTGCATCATTTTAGTAGAGCAAGTTTATTCTCAAACACGTTTGAGGAATCAGACTAATTTTACGAAAACGGCTTCTTCTCCCGTGAGTCTCGCTGGTATCGTTTTTCAACAAAAGAAATCATTAAATAACGGCAGGCAGCAGCTATCTTTTTTTTTTCTACTTATTCAGCAGCACTAGATTGTTGATCCTGTCGTGATACTCACAGCTCTAGGAGTTCTATTTTTCCCTATATTAAACTTGGATAAAGGTGGTAAACTTATTTTCATGTCAGTATCTTGGCGGTGTTTTTATTTTTCTTTCTGTTCTGATAGCTGTGAGTACAATGCACGCTGATGCGCCAAGCTCTGCTATAAATAACAGTAGTACAAAATAATATTTTAAATAAGATTCTAGTTTGTGTGCGTATGTGTTTTTCTTCTTCTTTGACGACCTTTAAGCTCAAAATTAGTTCACGTCGAAAAAGAAAGTTTCAGTACGTGTATTAAGAGTAAACATTCTTTAACTTTGCTGCAGGATTCTCTTCTCGGGCTGTTGGCAATTTCTCAATTATATACTCTCAGTTGGCAAAAACTATACAAGACTGACCTCATGATCTATATTTTGGGAGGCTAGTAATGTAGCCATTTTCCATACTTACTGCGATACGAAGCCAAAGAACATGCTTTTAATGGTTAATAGTTGACTGAAGTCAAAGATAAGTTGAAATAAATGACGAAAACCGCCATTTTTAACGTCCATAATTTGTATCCGTTTGTAGATATTTGCTCTAGTTTCACACAGCTTCGCACAGTCTGAGTCGTTATTGATGATGTAATTTCAAATCAGAATTCAATAAATTTCCAATAAGGTCATATTTTTGTTTCTTAGCACCGTCTGTATAATGTCTAATTATTTGAAACGTGTGAAAACCTGATTGTACACACCAAGAGTTTTCAGACATTACGTTATAAAAATGTTAGAATGTAATCTATAAGCAAAGAAACTACGTTAGAAAACTAGTCAGATTTGACCCATACAAACATTACATATTTAATAATATTCGATCTCTGTTTTATCTGTATGATATTCTACTTGGTGTGTGACTCATTTTAGATTTCTTTATTTTTGTGAAATGAATCGAACGTGAACGCCTTGAGAGATAACACAGACGGCAGAACCCGTATGCTTTTGACTTTTCTTATAGAAAAGTAACTCGGTTTTGAAGGTACAACTGACCGGCCTGGAGGAGGGGGGATATGGGAGCATTCTTTCCTGGAGCAGATCTCCCAAAAGTACCTGATTCTTGCCTCTGCTCCGAGAAATCAATATGGCTGCAGTGGCTTACCACATCCGACTTGTGATCTCAACTTACAGCATCAAATGTGAAGACTTTCAGGTTTGAAGAAGCATGAAATATAACACCGGCAGTAACAACAAGAAGAGCAGCAATAACAGAAAAACATTGATGAAAAATCTCAATGTTGTAACGTATTTTCATTTTTGGTTATGAACAAAAGTCAGTTTTCAACATTTGGTCCGATATCAATATCAAATACAACGACTGAAGACACATTTAATATTTAACTTCATTTAAGTTCTCATGACTTCATTTATTTCTGCGACATTTCCTTGCACCGTTAATAGCAAATCAGTTCGTACGACCATATTGTCTGTACTTGTTACTAACATAAAAAGTCACAAATCAGAGCAAAGTAAAACTGCTTCTCAAAACAGAGCTGTTCATTTATGACTGAAACAAAGTACTTACTGAAAATGTGTAGCTTTCGTGTGGTCTATTATTTGCCCCCCCCTCCCAAGTGAGTTTTGGGTCTTGATCAACAACTCAGACCTGGTGTATCTTTCATAAAGATAGCAGACTCTTCAGTAATGATAGATAAGAAGGTAATTAGCGATTATGACAGGCAATGTTTCATACTTTACTTTACCATCATTCTCCACGGACTGGTGGCTTTTGTTGGCGATGTCAGCGGTGCTGTAAACCTGGTCATCTTTCTGAGACTCGGCGTGAAAGACAGCATGATCACGGCACTTTTGGCCCTCTCCTTCTCCGATTTCGTGTCTGCCTTCCTTCAAACGTCCATGTGTGCCAGTTACATGCTGGACATACTTTACCCAGATATTCTAATCCATCCGACAGATCTTAAAATCATCGTCTTTGCTTGGAATACGTCTGTATTTTATCTCATGTCAAATTGTACCATCGCATTTATCACCGTAGAAAGATGTTTCTGTGTTGTGGCTCCTTTCAAAGTTCGTCGCATCTTCACACAAAAGCGCTGCCTGATTTTTCTTTTTCTGGTTTACATTGCCCACTTTGGTTTACATGTTCCGATCTACATGACACAAAATTTGGCGGAAAGTCAAGTTCTTCTGTTACCTGCACGACGACTTCCCAACGCGACCTACCATATTGTAAAATTGTTGTTGGTATTTTATCCTGACAGAGACCGTTTGGAGACGTTCGTGAACTCCGTTGAGCTTGTTAGTTTGGTGTCTTCACAAGTCGTTATATTATTTTGCACAATTTGGATGGTCCAAGGACTGAAGAAATCATCGAGCGTCAGAGATTCTACGAATATTCTATCTTACGCTGAACATACTACAAAAAATAGAACAGGGGAGATAATCTCCAAATCGAAGAGCAAACTTTCCTCTCGCGAACGCGTATTAGTCAAACTAGCTCTGTTTCTTTCTCTGTATACTACGTTGTGCAATATCCCTAGCTTTGTAGTCGGGATTGTGTACCGTGTCATTCCGGAATTGCTCACATCAGAATATAAGAACCTGAGGACTATCATCTTTGAGATTGTAGATTTTTTCATCACGCTTTTTGCATCCACGAATTTCCTGTTTTATCTCAAGCTAAACTCTAACTATAGAAAGTTGTTTCTACAACTTCTGGGATGTCGCAGAAACACAGTGGCTGAACATCAAGCCAGCAGTTGTATACGAAATTAAATTCTCCAATATTTTGTCATTCAGTAATCCATTACGGAGACACTTGGCAGCTGTGAAATGATATCCATGAAAATTTTTTAGCGAGGTATTGGCAGTTGCAAATTGTAATATAAATTTGTAACGGTGTTTAAAATGGGCTTTAAATGTCGCTTCAAGACAAATATACCATTGCTTTAAAGTAGCACAGAGAGATGTGCAATAGGTAGAGTGCGATACTGTGATTTTTTGTTTGTTTGTCTTGTGCTTTAAAGGCCAAGTAAAGGTGTCAATGAAGATCACAACTCATTTTCAACTTGGCTGCCCTGACAGCACCCCACGGTACGACACTGAAACATAGATTTTCAGTGATCTTCTTCTTGTTCTTGTTCTTTCTTCTTCTTCTTCTTTCCTTCTTCTTCTTATTTTTCTTCTTCTTCTTCTTCTTCTTCTTCTTCTTCTTCTTCTTTCTTTTCCTTCTTCTTCTTCTTCTTTCGCTTCTACCGCCAAGACCTACCGTATTCCTATTGAAATTACTCCTGTGGTCCTTGATAGGTCTTGTGGTCCTCCTATGGTCCCCGAGAGGACCACCAGAGATCATCGAGATGACCACAAGAAGTTCAGTGTGTCGCAGGGTTTGGTCCTATATTCTCGGTGGGATTGCGTGATACAGTTGTTTTCGTTGCACCAGTTTAATCTAGAGCTGGACCTTCTCATCGGAATACTTCGACGTGTTTTATATATTAGTATATCCCCGCCCATCCAGTCCAGAGTTGGATTTTCTCACCGGAAAACCTCAGCGTGATTAGGATATGCATATATTCCCGCCGGATGAGAGCTAGTTGCATATCAGCATTTTGTGGTCGTGGCCGCTACACTTCCTAGTTGTGACCAGGACGGAGCTTTTGTCCAGGAGGACGAATCCTCGCCACTAGTTTTCAGCGATAAAAACTAAGAAAAGTTTTATTGTTTATACGTCGCATTCATAACAATAAAAAAAATTGTAGGATAAACAGATACAGACGTCTTGGATGATGTAACTTTCCAATCTGTTAAGATTTATTCGGCAAACCTGTCTGTTCTATATTTAAAAAATGTGCATGTCCTGCGACAGTCAACAGAAGAGTTTGTCAGGTTGTTTTGGACTATTTGGCTCTTTCACATCTCTAGCATTTGCTTCCTTCATTCTACGTTACATCTATGGAAATTTGTAAACTTTGAATTTCGTGACACACTTAGGGTATATCGCATTAATATCAACGTCTGCTAGAATAAAGAAAGTAAAAACAATACGTATATTTATCTGTTATTTTTGTCAACACAGGATGCATCTTTCTTCAAAACCACATGTCTGTTGTTTATAAGATATCGTACATTAAAGAATGGAATGAAAGATTGGAGGAAGAAGAAGAAGAAGAAGAAGAAGAAGAAGAGAGAGAAGAGGGGGTGGGGAGAGTAGAAGGAGAGGGAAGGGGAGGGAAATGATCTAGTAGTGAAACGTGGAAAAGAAAAATTCCCGAATGGTGAAATATAGGAATAAAAATTTTGTATCTCGTTTTTATTATGTCTTCCGCTAGTGTAACTCTTATCTCCTGTTTTTAAAATTCTCTTTGCATTTTAGCCATGGATTTAGAGTGTTGTAAAAATTTGGTGCCAGCTATGTTAAGCTAATTCTAATAAATCACTAGGTTCTAATTCTTCAACCTTTATCAGTCTGGCCACCTGGGAACTGCATCAGTTATGCGTGAACGAACAACAATTTGCAATTATTACAAGAACAAGAGTGCCCAACAGAAATAACGACACTGAACTAGTTATTTGTAATCAAAAAGTCAAAACAAACTATTTATTACACGATCAGCACGAGAAACACCAGACAGCATCAGTAGACTAGATTGCAACACATAATAATTGCTCATCATATTAATAATCCAACTCATTACTCATTTACCAAGTTCTACCATCTAAGTAATAACTAAAATATATCATCTCATGTGAGTCAACCAACTTTCATAGTTATATTCTTTATTGCTTAGGTAACCTTCTTCATAGTCGCTACATTTTTTCATATCTACTCAATGGGACTATATCTGGTCTCCATGACTCAATACTTGAATTCTTGGTGCAAAACACATTGATGAACCAGACATAATCAAATCAAATTGTGAGTTACAAAATCAATCCTCACAACTACAACATCTCTCTCTCTCTCTCTCTCTCTCTCTCTCTCTCTGAACCTTAAGTGCCCAGGCCACATGGGGCTTCCGCAAGGGTTTTCCACAAATGTATGTCCTTTCCCTTTTTTTCTGCTCTTGCCCAGGTGAGCCCTCTATTGCTCAACATCCTTTCTGTTGTTCTTCTCCAGGTCTCTTTTGGTCTACCCTTACTTCTGTTCCCCTGTGGTGTCCATCTTAGTGCTATTTTTGGTAGTGAGTTGTCAGTCATTCGGAGCACATGTCCCAACCATCGCCAGCGTCTTTCCTCAATAATTGTTGTCAGTGGCTTCATCTGCATTTCTGCCAATAAGATGTTATTTCTTATTGTGTTTGCCCAAAATATTTTTCTAATTCTTCGTAAACATTTAGTCTGGAAAGAATTCAACTTGTTTTCTATGGCTTTGGTGATTTTCCAGCATTCACTACCATAGAGTAGTACACTTAGAACATTACTCTTAAATATCCTGATTTTCATATTTATGCTTAGTTTTTTTATTTCCATGTAGTTTGCAGCACTGCAAAGGCCTGGTTTGCTCTAGTAAGTCTGCTGTTGATGTCATCTGTGCTGTCTCCATTTTCTACTACTCTACTCTAAAGCAGGTGCAGAAATTCAAATACCTTGGAGCAGTAATAACTTCAGATGGGAAATGCAGAACAGAAATTAGGAACATAATAGGCCAAGCAAAGACTGCATTTCAGAGAATGAGAAACATATTAACCAACACATCCTTATCAATGAATGTTAGGAAACGAGTCCTAAAATGCTATATTGAACCTATCTTGTTATATGGAAGTGAATCATGGACAATAGGCAAGTCTGCACAAAAATCACGGGAAGCAGCAGAAATGTGGTTTATTAGAAGAATGTTGCGAATCCCCTGGACAGCAAAAATAACTAATGAAGAATGTATGAGAAGAGCTGGAGAGACAAAAAAACCTTGTCAAAAAGATAAGAGAAAGACAATGTACTTTCATAGGACATGCAATGAGAAGAGGGGGCATTGAAAATATTATAACAACAGGAAAAATAGAAGGAAGAAAATCAGGAGGAAGACCAAGAGAAATGATACTGGACAGTCTGACGGGATGGTGTGAGAGGAGATCACCAACTGAGCTGATGGCCTGCATGAAGGATCGGGTACTCTGGAGAAGCATAATAGCCAACGCCAGTCGACACGGCACATGATGATGATGATGATAACTGCCAAGGTGTACAAATTCGTTGACCTCCTCCACTAACTTGCTATCTACTCTGAGTAAATTTCTGTTGTTCACATTTTGCTTCATTAACTTTGTCCTTCCTACGTTGATCTTTAGTCCTATGTTGTTTGCATTCTGAGTTAGCTTGTTTATTTTATCTTGCATATCTTTGTGACTGCTTGATAACAGACAAATGTCGTCCGCAAAGTCAAGGTCCTCCAGCACTGTGTCAAGGGTCCATTGTAATCCTCTGCGTTTGTCTGATGTTGCCTTCCTCATTAACCAGTCTACTGCCAAGATAAATAATGTTGGTGATAGTACACATCCCTGTTTCACTCCTGTTTGTACCCTAAAGCTGCTGGAGGTATGTTCTCCACAGATCACTTTGCACTGAAAACCCTCATATAGGGCTTTGATTACATTTACTGTCTTATGGGGGAGGCCATACCATCTTAGGATTTTCCACAGTGCATCTCTGTTGACACTGTCAAAGGCTTTCCCAAAATCTATGAACAATGCATATGTTGTGCTATGCCACTCATTTGCCTGTTCTAATATTTGTCTAAGTACAAATATGTGGTCTATGCATGATTTTCCTTTCCTAAATCCTGCCTGCTCTTTCCGAAGTTTTTCCTGAAGTGTTGGTACAATTCTGTTGATGATTATTCTGCAAAATACTTTACTGGTGAGTGGCAGTAGGGTAATGCCTCTCTAGTTCGGACAATCTCTGAGGTCACCCTTCTTTGGTAGTTTTACTACAACATAGTAACAACAAAACTTATGATTCTTCGGTATGAATCAAGAGCCCACTCTTGTATTATGAGAGCAAACACAACACACGTAATTAACATTTTAAAATTCACAATCATTGAAACGATGAAGGACATGATGAATTTAGGCAATGCAATAGCACAAAATGCTTACCTGAGGAAAATTGATGTAATAATCAAGGGAAATGGTAAAATATGAGAATAACACAAAATACGAGTCATGGCGTTCACAGCTTACTTCTACCCGACCCATATATCAGGGCTTCTACTTCATTCTAACATCTTGTACATAATCTAAGCTACCTAAAAAACTTAACTCTCAGCATTTTAAACTCTGCTGCTGATTCTCACTTAATTAACTACAGAAATATTTCGTACACCAGATATTTACACTCACAAAACATCTGCGACACACAATAACTTACATTACTGAGGGTGGTGCGGAAGTAACCTCACAACATAACACAAAACATATCACAACAAAACGTCTAGGACAACACAGTCACATTTTGTCCCGGCCGTACCTCACGAGAACAAACTTTGACTGACTATTGCCTCTCAATCTGCTCAAACTCTTACACACTGGACAATCACGTGACTAAACAGCGATGCGCTGACCCTCTCACCTTCGTAACCAAAAAAAGCCAGTTTCCCAGCCTCATGATTCTCCCAGTATTTTGTTATGTTTGAACATTTGATTCTTGATGTTCCTAACTTGAAATCATCTTGACGCCGGTGTGTGGTGTAGCAACAACATGCAGTTACTTTGTTTTGCTTTCCTTTGTTTTTAAACGTTTGAAAGCGATAAAAGAAACACATTTTCCTGGCCGTATCCACAGTCAAGCAGCGTCTCAGTAATTTCGACAATGAAATAGAACATTTATGTACTTAACACTTTTTTCCTCTCTTGACGCCTGGCAAAAAAAAAAAAAAAGGACGCGTTATTATTCTCGATTGTAAAATAATGTCCTAAGATAGTGTTTATTAAATGTTATATATTCCACTTATCAGGAACAATGGCAGTCGTCTTATTATTGTGCTGAAGATACAGGTCGTAGGTTATGAGTCTTCAAGGTTCAGTCTGTTCCTCTGCGTAGGTAGAATTGCATCAGCAATATATATATATATATATATATATACACAACTCAAAGCACGCTCCCAGCCAGTTGTCGAGCCTTTTTTGATCATCTCCCTCCCCCTCCCCCCCCACGCCAGCCAATTATAGACTCTTGGTTAGCTCAATCCACTAGTTTAGGGGGGGGGAATGATTTATTGCTTGGTCCATGACTTCTCATGTTGGTTATTTTCTTGTAAGAATACTAAAGAAATGGAGAGAAAGAGAGAGAGAGGGAGAGAGAGAGAGAGAGTGAGAGAAAGAGAGAGAAAACAGAGAGAAAAGAGTGTGTGTGTGTGTGGGGGGGGGGGGGTAACAGGTCTGAACCGAATTCTAGATTACAGCAACATTTTGGATAAAATGGCATGGGCAACTGGAAGACGTTTCAGCTCCAAATATGGAAGTAAGCACTCATAAAAACGCGAATAAAGGTTCCAGTATGCAGGAAACTACGGTAGAGAGCGAAACAACAAAGCAGCTCCCTAAATCATCAGAGCGTGGTTCTTTTACCGTCTTGTTGCTTCAGTTTTCCTCCGTCTTCTGGTCTTTCCTGGTGTTACTACTTTTTTCTCTTTTTGCCTTTTCTTGTTGCAAACACTTTGTGACAGTGAAGATGTATGACATTATTGAATTTATGTATTGCCCTTCCGGCTGGCGTTGGCTATCCTGCTTTTCCACAATTCCTGCTGCGAGTGCTGATTCTAAGCTGTGATGGTGTTCCTTATTCATGCCATCTAGTTAATCCGTCCATAATTTTATCTCTCTGTCTACCTCGGTCTCTTTTGCAATCTATATTTCCTGCTGTCATGATGTGTTCTAGCTTGCCTCGCCATAGAACACGTCCTAATAATCTGGATAATCTTTTTCTGATTTATGTTATTCATCACCTCTAGCCTGTTTCAGAACCTCCTGTTTTGAATTCTTTACTGTCCATGGTATTCTTAGCATTCCTCTAAGGAACCACATTTCAGTGGCGTATAGAAGGCACTGAACTTCATTAGTGACTGGCCATGCCTCACATCCGTGATTGGCTCGATGTAGGCACTGGAGTTCTCTTTTCCTCTCTACCAACGACAGTGGTTTATTACACAGAATGCTCTTCATTTTCTGAAACATTTTGGCTTGCATTATTCTGTTCTTTATCTCAGTTAGGCATCTCCATCTAAAGTCAGTAGTGTCCCCAAATATCTAAACTTGTCCACCTGTTTCAACATTGTGCCGTGTACTGTTATTTTACATTTAGGAATCTTTGTTTTTTTTTCTTTGAGATGACCAGAACTTCTGTTTTCTTATTGTTGAAGACAAGACCCATGTTTTCACTTTCTTATACTACTATGTTCAGCAATTCTTGTAATTCTTTTTCACTCTTTGCTATTAATACTGTATCATCCGCATATCTGCGGATACAACTTGAACAATTTGAGATATGCAGATGATACGTTACTGAATGGTTCCAATCTTTGGTCAAGATTTTCCCCTCTCAGCTGTTTATCCAGTTATTTGCATAATGTTGTGTCCAGTTCTTGCCATATGCTCTTGGCACTCGCTGATGGGAAATTGATTTTGTCTTAGTCTCACTGGAGGCGAGCATTAGTTCTCTACTGCTCGACTCAACCTGAATAATCTCTGTACTGTGGTTTGCATTGTACCAGATATCACAATGTTTCACAAGCAAATGAAACTGGTTACTCAAACGGGTCCAAAGTATAGAAATTAACGATAGATATCTCAAAACATATGTAAGTGGCAATGTGGAAAAAGACTGGTTTTGTAACTTGTAGAAGATTAAGTTAAAGGCTATAAAATTACACTGAAAATTTTACAGATAAGATTGTTCTAATCTGAATAAAGCAATAACACACAAAAGACCAGAGCTAGGCCTAGAAATGTAGGTGGCACGTGACATCCGTTCCAGGCAGGTTTTCTAATCTTTCTCTTATTGCAAAAATTATTGTGCAGATCTAACAGCAAAGCACGATATCTTGATGAGCACAATGAAGTTTTTGTTGATAATTTTCGTTACCTTCGCCTGCTTCTTTTTCATGTCTTATGGTAGTCCGTAGCGGTGTTTTAGGCGTAGAAAACAATGCTCTCTATCTTGTTTTTGCATTTATAAACCATTTATGTGCGGTTTAATTATAAAACTATATTAATTAATATTTTAATAACAGTACAGCGATATACATTAATATATATCACTTATAAAAATCTACAGAAACATAAAACAATTTTTCATATATAACATTTTATATATTTCCAAATCGTTCCGATGGAAACAATGTGTATATTCATACTCTGAAAGAGAACATTTTTTATCTTTGCTGTGGTAACCCTTCTGTTGACTCTTTTAACGACATCATAATTGTTGACCAAATCTGTTCATTTCAAATCAGAGGTGCTGGAAGATGGGTAAGGCTTCATTAAAATGGTTATTTTTTTGTCTTCGGAGGTGGCCTTGAAGTCGACTGATGTTATCTGGTTGTAGAGGCTGTTGAACAACTTCTCACAGAGAATGGAAAATAGCAGATAAACAGTTTGGATTTGTTGAAGGAAAGGGAACACACAATGCCATTTATGCTTTACGAACACTAACAGAAAGAGCTTTAGAAGTACAGAAAGATCTCTACTTATGCTTCGTTGATTTACACCAAGGCATTTGATAAGGTGAAACATAATGAAATTATTAAAATGCTTGAAGATATCAATATAGACGGCAAAGACCTGAGGATTATAAAACATCTATACTGGCAGCAAGAAGCAGCATTTCGAGTCGAAAATAGAATTGGAAAATATCAACCTATTAAACAAGGGATGCGACAAGGATGTGTACTATCTCCAGACCTTTTTTCACTGTATAGCGAGAATATTCTAAGAACAATCATCACAGACCCAGGCATAAAAATTGGAGGATACAATATTAACAACCTTCGGTATGCTGACGGCATAGTACTGATAGCTGAGGATCAACAAGACCTGCAAAATCTCTTGGATAAAGTCGCCAAAGAAAGTGAACAGAAAGACCCTACTTTGAACATAAAAAAGACAGAGACTACGGTTATATCTAAGAAACAGAATCCACCAGCATGCAGTATTAAATTAAACGGAACTATTCTAAAGCAGGTGCAGAAATTCAAATACCTTGGAGCAGTAATAACTTCAGATGGGAAATGTAGAACAGAAATTAGGAACAGAATAGGCCAATCAAAGACTGCATTTCAGAGAATGAGAAACATATTAACCAACACATCCTTATCAATGAATGTTAGAAAACGAGTCCTAAAATGCTATATTGAACCTATCTTGTTATATGGAAGTGAATCATGGACAATAGGCAAGTCTGCACAAAAATCATTGGAAGCAGCAGAAATGTGGTTTATTAGAAGAATGTTGCGAATCCCCTGGACAGCAAAAATAACTAATGAAGAATGTATGAGAAGAGCTGGAGAGACAAAAAACCTTGTCAAAAAGATAAGAGAGAGACAATGTACTTTCATAGGACATGCAATGAGAAGAGGGGGCATTGAAAATATTATAACAGGAAAAATAGAAGTAAGAAGATCAAGAGGAAGACCAAGAGAAATGATACTGGAAAGTCTGACGGGATGGTGTGAGAGGAGATCACCAACTGAGCTGATGGCCTGCATGAATGATCGTGTACTCTGGAGAAGCATAATAGCCAACGCAGTCGGCACGGCACCAGATGATGATGATGATGAATACTAATTTATAATATACTACTAAAATACTCTACTGTTGCTTCCAATATCACTACTGCTACGACTAATATTACTACTCATTGCAAAAATTCTCGTCCTGAATCTCTGATGACCTTGACATCTAGGATTATCAGACACCCCAGTCTGACTTGGACTGACCTGGTTTGAGAGTCTTGGTTCATTTCTTAGGTTATCTGCTATTTTGCACGGGTTGTGATTTCATTAGGTAACGAATTATGCGTGATGCAAGTAAATTAATGAGGTCAACTTTTGGTCACGTCATCCAGACTACATTACCACTTTCTTTCTCTCTCTCTCTCTCTCTCTCTCTCTCCTCTCCCCCACCTTTTCATGTGGATGCATGTCCTGGTTGTGTAAAGAGAAATCCTCTTAAGTCCACTTATATCCTACATTTATATCAATTTCTACCTTCTAAAAACCGTGCAGCCAATAACTCATCAATAGTCAAGATATCGTGTGTTCGCGCTGACATATACGTGCATCATTTTAGCAGAGCAAGTTTATTCTCAAACACGTTTGAGGAATCAGACTAATTTTATGAAAATGGCTTCTTCTCCCGTGAGACTCCCTGATGCCGTTTTTCAACAAAAGAAATAGTTAAATAACGACGGGTAACTGTTTTTTTTTTCTTTCGAGTTTACTATTCAGCAGCACTAGATTGTTGATCTGTCGTGATACTCATAGCTCTAGGAGTTCTATTTGTCACTATATTAAACTTGGATAAACGTGGTATACTTATTTTCATGTTCGTAGCATGGGGGTGATTTTATTTGTCTTTCTGCTCTGATAGCTGTGAATACAATGCACGGTGATGCGCCAAGCTCTACTATAAATAAAATTAGTATAAAATAGTATTTTAAATAAGATTCTAGTTTGTCTGTGCATGTGTGTGTGTTTTTCCTCCTCTTTGACTACGTTTAAGCTCAAAATTAGTTCAGTTCGTAAAAGAAAGATTCAGTACGTGTATTAAAATTAAACATTCTTTAACTTTGCTGCAGGATTCTCTTCTCTGGCTGTTGCATAATTTCTCAATTATGTACTCTCAGTTGGCAAAAACTATACAAGACTGACCTCATGATGTATACTTTGGGAGGCTAGTAATGTAGCCTTTTTCCATACTTACTGCGATACGAAGCCAGAAATCATATTTTTAATGGTTAATAATTGACTGAAGCCAAGGATAAGCGGAAATAAATGACGAAAACCGCCATTTTTAACGTTTAGTTTGTCATATCAAAGCAGAATTCAATAAATTTCTAATAACATATACGGTTATACTTTTAGTTTCTTAACACCGTCTTTATAATGTCTAATTATTTGGAATGTGTGAAAACCTGATTGTGCACACCAAGAGTTTTCAGCCATTATTATACATTTTTAGGATGTAATCAGGAAACAGTAATTACATTAGACCAGAACAGATAGTGTTGGAAACTAGTCAGATTTGACTCATAGAAACATTACATATTTAATAACATTCGATCTCTGTTTTATCTATGTGATATTCTACTTGGCTTGTGACTCATTTTAGATTTCTTTATTTTTGTGAAATGAATGCCTTCAGAGATAACACAGACAGCAGACTCCGTCTGTTTTGACATGTCTTCTAGACCCTGATTCTAGTAACTCGGTTTTGAAGGGAACAATTGACTGCTTTGGATGAGGGGGAATATGGGAGCATTATTTCCTGGAGTAGATCTCCCAAAAGCACCTGATTCTTGCCTCTGCTCCGAGAAATCAATATGGCTGCAGCGGCTCTCCACATCCGACTTGTGATCTCAACGTACAGCATCAAATGTGAAGACTTTCAGGTTTGAAGAAGCATGAAATATAACACCGGCAATAACAACAAGAAGAGCAGCAATAACAGAATAAGCACTGATGAAAAATCTCAATGTTGTAACGTATTTTCACTTTTGGTTATGAACAAAAGTCAGTTTTCAACATTTGGTCCGATATCAATATCAAATACAACGACTGAAGACACATTTAATATTTAACTTCATTTAAATTCTCATGACTTCATTTATTTCTGCGACATTTGCTTGCACCGTTAATACCAAATCAGTTCTCACGATCACAGTGTCAGTATTTGTTACTAACATAAAAAGTCACAAATCAGCACAAAGTAAAACTGCTTCTCAAAACAGAGCTGTTCATTTATGACTGAAACAAAGAACTCACTGAAAATGTGTAGCTGTCGCGTTGTCTATTATTTGCCCCCCCCCTCCCCCAAGTGACTTGTAAGTCTTGATCAACAACTCAGACCTGGTGTATCTTTCATAAAGATAGCAGACACTTCACTAATGATAGACAAGAAGGTAATTAGCGATTATGACAGGCAATGTTTTACACTTTATTTTACCATCATTCTCCACGGACTGGTGGCTTTTGTTGGCGTTGTCAGCGGTGCCGTAAACTTGGTCATCTTTCTGAGACTCGGCGTGAAAGACAGCATGATCACGGCGCTTTTGGCCCTCTCCTTCTCCGATTTCGTGTCTGCCTTCCTTCAAACGTCCATGTGTGCCAGTTACATGCTGGACATACTTTACCCAGATATGCTAATCCAGCAGACAGATTTTAAAAGCATCGCCTTTGCTTGGAATACGTTTGTATTTTATCTCCTCTCAAATTGTACCATCGCATTTATCACCGTAGAAAGATGTTTCTGTGTTGTGGCTCCTTTCAAAGTTCGTCGCATCTTCACACAAAAGCGTTGCCTGATTTTTCTTTTTTTGATTTACATTTTCCACTTTGGTTTACATGTTCCGATCTACATGACACAAAATTTGGTGGAAAGTCAAGTTCTTCTGTTACGTGCACGACGAATTCCCAACGCGACCTACCATAGTGTAAAATGGGTGCTGGTATTTTCTCCTGACAGAGACCTTTTGGAGACGGTCGTGAATTATGTTGAGATTGTTAGTTTGGTGACTTCACAAGTCATTATATTATTTTGCACTGTTTGGATGGTCCAAGGATTGAATAAATCATCGAGCGTCAGAGATTCTACGAATATTCTATCTTACGCTGAACATACTACAAAAAATAGAACAGGGGAGCGAATCACCAAATCGAAGAGCAAACTTTCCTCTCGCGAACGCGTATTAGTCAAACTAACTCTGTTTCTTGCCATGTATACTACATTGTGCAATATCCCTAGCTTTGTAGTCGGGATTGTGTACCGTGTCATTCCGGAATTGCTCACATTTACTTCAGAATATAAGAATCTGAGGGCCATCATCTTTGAGATTGTTGATTTTTTCATCACGCTCTTTGCGTCCACGAATTTCCTGTTTTATCTCACGCTAAACTCTAACTATAGAAAGTTGTTTCTACAACTTCTGGGATGTCGCAGAAACACAGTGGCTGAACATCAAGCCAGTATAAAAGTAAGTTTTCGTATATTTTGTCATTCAGTAATCCATTACTGAGATCCTAGGCAGTTGTGAAATGATATCCATGAACATTGTCTTTCTTTTTTAGCGAGGTATTGAGAGTTGACAAAGGAGCTAATGATTGCTAATACACTTTTTAAACAATATTCAAGAAGACTTTACAAATGGACATAACCTGATGGGAAAACCAAGAATCAAATAGATGACATTTTAGTGCAAAGAAGTTGGAGATCAAGTATAACATCAGCAAAAACTTAACAGTTGCTGATTGTGACATGAACCATGAGTTATTAATTGCAGACATGAAGATAAAGATAAAAAAGACAGTTACGGGATCAAGACCACTCCGCTTTGGCCTTACAGAACAATACGGTATAGAAGTGAAGAACCGTTTCAAAGTACTTGTGGCTGTACAGGAGGAGACAACACCAGATGAATTGGCTACGCAGGCCAGAGGTATCTTAATAACAACAGCTAAAGACATGGTTCCAGTAAAGAAAACACAAAAGAACAGAAAGATTACAGCAGACACATTAGAACTGATAAAACAATGTAGAGAAATGAAGACGCAATGGAAAGTGACAAACAACAACAAAGAGGAATATAAATCTTTAACAAAAGAAGTGGAAAGAAACATAAGAAAAGAAAAAAAAATTAATACAAGATTGTTGTGAAAGAATAGAAGGGCATCAGAAGTGTGGAAGAAGTAGTGAAAAGTTTAAAGAAATGAAGACATTGACGAGAAATGTCTTCTTCTTCTTCTTCGTTCACTTCTATCACCAAAAACCGCACTGTAAACCTACTGAATTCACGCCTGTGGTCCTCGTTAGGTCCCGTGGTCTCCTTTGTGGTCCAAAATAGACCACACGAGATCCACGAGAGGACCAAAAGGGGTTCAGGGTATCACAGTGCTTTAGCCTGTATTCTTGGTGGGTCTCGGAAGCGGGATTGCGTGACACCATGGTTTTCATTGCACCAGTTTAGTCTGGGGTTGGACTTTCTCACCGGAAGACCTCGACGTGTTTAGGATATCAGTGCATCCCCGCTGGGTGAGAGGCGGTAGCCTACCCAGGCCAGAGTTGGACTTTCTCACCGGAAAACCTCAGCGTGATTAGGATACCCAAACATCCCCGCCGGGTGAGAGGTGGTTGCCTATCTAGACTTCCCTGGTCCAGTGTCTCCGACTTCAGCATTTTGCGGTCGTGGCCGCTACCCTTCTTAGTTCTGACCAGGATGGAGCTTTTGTCCAGGAGGACGAATCCTCGCCACTAGTGACTTCTACCCCTGGGTTGAGCCGGTTTAGGCATTATCCCAGTATGGGCGTGTTTGGAACGGGACCGACCTCTAGGGCAGAGGTACTGTGACATGCATAGCCTTCAAGATTCACCCCTGGTGTGAGCCGGTTTAGGCAAAGTTCACCAGTATGGGTGTTTATCAGGCGTTACCGACCTCTAGAGCGGAGGTGGCATGCCATGTCTAGCCATCGAGTTCTACCCCTGGTGTGTGCCGGTTTAGGCATATTTCACCAGTGTAGGTGTATTTCGGACGTGGGCGGCCTCTAGAGCAGAGGTGCCGTGGTATAGCTCTCGTAGCGATACTACTGGACATACCGGTTAAACTTCACTTTCCACCACCTTTTCCCATCGGCTCTGCACAGCAACCTTTATTTCTTTTCCGCATTCACTTCCTTAACCGGGAGGAGCTTCACTCCACGCGCGGCATTCGAAGAGTCTCGCCAGCAGTGTCTTAACCTCTGGGACAAGCCGATTCATGCATTTCACCCGATGTGACTGCAATCAGGACGTGGCCGACCTCCAGACCAGAGGTGCCGTGATTTGACTGTTTCCTTCGCTTTATCCTTTCTACCACCTTTTCCGCAGTGATGCTGCGCGCAACCTCATTTGCAAATTTCTTCATTGGCCGGGAGGAGCACCGCTCCACGCACGGCAGCTGAAAATCTCGCCAACAGCGGCAGATGAGCTACCAAACGTGCCACTCATCTACCCTAAGTAACTGGTTTTCAGCCGCCAGATATTCGCCCTCGCCCCTTCTCCTGTCAGTTTAAACAGTTCTGCCACGGGAAGGCCAGGAGCTGGACTTGACTGACAGAGGCTGTTTGTGGCGCATTTGCAGTCCTTAGAACCACGAGAAATGTCAAACCTAAGCTAAATGTAATTTGTGACGAGATGGGGAATACCTTGACAGATAAACAAAGGTAAAGGTAGTCCTGTCTTGCCTTAGAGGCACATAGGGATATAATGTTAGTGCCCATATTTTCCTTGACCTGTCAGCACACCTTGACAGAGACATAGTAAATTCTAGAAAGATGGAAGGAATATTGCAGAGCAATGTATGAAACAACTGTCTGTGAAAACAGAAATCAACGGTGTGAATTATTATTAGAGGAGAAAGAACCCGAACCGATAATAGAAGAAGTTTTATAGGCAATAAAGAATCTGAAAAATGGTAAATCACCAGGATGTGATGAGATAACAGCTGAACTTACTAAAGCAGGAGGAAGGGAATGTGCAACAATCTATCATGCACTATGTAAAAAGATATGGCATTCAGGTATTTGACCAAAAGAATGAAAAAGAACTGTATTCATACCACTGTCAAAAAATGGTAACCTGAAATTATGCATAAACTACAGAACTGTTGCCCTGATTAGTCATGCCAGTAAAATTCTGTTAAAAATCATAATAGTAAAGTTCTTAAGAAAATAGAAGAAGAAGTCAATATGGTTCAAGCTGGTTTCAGGCAAGGAAGAGGATCAAGAGATCATATACTCAATATAAGATTAGTAATAGAGAAATGCAGAGAGTTTAATGTGAATCTATATTTATCCTTTATAGACTACTCAAAGGCATTTGATTGTGTACAACACCAGAAACTTTGGGAAATAATGGAAAAAAATGGGATTTCCAACACATTTGATACAATTAACTTCACTGCTGTATCTAGACCAACAAGCAGAAGTAAGAATAAATGGTGAAACAACAACTTGGTTTGACATAAAACAAGGGGTCCGTCAGGGGTGCATAGTGTCACCTTACTTATATAATTTGTATACTGAAAATATAATGAGGAATGTTAGAGAAGATGTAGACTATTATGATGCCATAACATTTGGAGGTTATGAAATACCAGAGATTAGATATGCTGATGACACAGTACTACTGTCCACAACACAAAAAAGAATGGAAAAACTAATTATGTCAGTCCGTAAGAATAGTGAAGAGCAAAACCTCTATCTTAATGCGAAGAAAACTAAATTGATAACAACTGACAAACAAACAAGCAAGCTGAATTATGTATCAATGTGGAAAAACTGGAAGAAGTGGAAATTAAAAGGAGGACATCTATCTTCTTCAGAAAGTAAAACACCTAAAGAAACTGTGGCGAGGAGCAGACAGAACTACAAAAATAAGATTCTTAAAGGCATGCATCTTTCCCATCGCACCATATGCCTGTGAAACCTGGACACTTAATAAAACAGCTGAGAAACACATAAATGCCTTTCAATGTAAATGCTACAGAAAAGTACTTCACATATCATGGACACAAAAAAGAACAAATATATCTATACTACAAGAACTTAATACTGAAGAAGGCTGGCCAGTAAAGATAAATAAAGAGAGAAAACTGAAATATTTTGGACACATTAAACGTCATGATAATCTAAAGAAGACAGTTTTGGAAGGGTACATAATGGCAAAAAGAAAGAGAGGAAAACCAAGGCGAAGATGGCTGCAAGACATTGTTGATGATCTGCAGATGGATCCATCAGCAGCAGGCCATCTTGCTCACAACCGAGAGGCCTAAATGAGAGCTGTTAGGGAGGCAAAGTTCCGCAAAGGATATGCAAATGAATGAATTGACAGTTGCATATTGTAATATAAAATTGTAATGGTGTCAAAAACTGGACTCTAAATGTCGCTATAAGACAAATATGTGAGGGATGATTGGTAAGTTCATGGCCTAAGGTACAATGGATTATTTGTGGACAACTTTTTTGTGTTATTTCTCAACATAGTCCCCTTGCAAGTTTATGCACTTAGTCCAGCGAACCTGGAGCATACAGATCCCTTCTCTATAAATGTCAGCATCGTGTGTCAGTAGAAAGTGGTCTACACCATGAATAACGTCATCATCTGAAGCAAATGTGCGACCACTGAGTTCCTTTTTGAGTTTGATAAACAGGTAATAGTCCGAAGGGGCCAAATCTGGGGAATAAGAAGGATGTTCAAGATGTTGGAAGCCGCATTCATGAATGGCAGCCATTGCCACCGACGACTTGTGAACTGGACATTGTCTTGCTGAAAGATGACTCCTCTCGTTAATTTCCTTCGATTCTTTTCCTTCAGTTTAACCCGCAGTTACTTCACAAGATTAGCGCAATGGGCCCCGGTGATCGTTCTGCCCCTTTGAAGATAGTCTACCAATAGCACACCTTCTGAATCTCAAAAGATGGAAGCCATCACTTTGCCTGCAGACAGAACCACCCTTGCTTTCTTTGGAGGTGAGGATCTATGATGTTTCCGCTGCTTTAACTGTTCTTTGGTTTCTGGTTGAAAATGATGAACCCAAGTCTAATCCATAGTCACAAATTGCTGAAGAAACTTTTCAGGATCTGCAGAAAAATAGCCAAGATTGTTTCTTGTCATTTTTAGACGCTGTCGTTTGTGATCAGCTCCAATAAGTTTCGGGACACATCGAGTAGAGACCTTTGTCATTTGAAGATCATTGTGAATAATGGCATGAACACGTTCCTGGGAGATGCTCAACTCAGTAGCAATGTATCGCTCAGTTAGCTGTCGAGCCTCCATTATCATGTCATGGATTCTACCAATGGTTTCGTCGTTTGTTACCGTTCTTGGTCTTCTTGGATGGGGATCATCTTCCAGACTCTCCTTTCCATGTTTGAATTGAGCTACCCATTTCTTCACTATTCTGTAAGAAGGGGCACTCTCCCCAAAATTCTCTACCATATATCATGGATCTCCTTCGATGATAATCCCTTGATGCAGAGGTAGCGAATGACTGCTCGATGAGAAATTATATCCATTTTCACAATTTCTGTCACCCCTTACCATATCAGTAGCGTGTAAAAAACTGGTTGCATTTATTGTCTTGAAACTTGGTGTTTAATCATCTTATATTAACCTGGTCTACAAATGCACCTCATATCAACTGTGTGTTTCAAGTATTTGTACGTTAGCCCGCGAATTTATCAATCAACCCTCGTACCATTGCTTTAAAGTACAACAGAGAGATGTGCAATAGATGAACTGCGGTAATGCGAGTTTGTTTTTCTTTTGTTTCGTCGTGTGCTTTAAAGCCCAATTAAAGGTCTAAATGAAGACTTAAAATCGTCCTCATCTTGGCTGCCCTGTCAGTGCCCCACAGTATGACACATGAATAATTTCGTTCGTCACAACCAATACCAGTCCTCCGTGGATGGATCGCTAAAAGACGCACTTCAAAGTGCAGTGCCAACTGGAAGATCATGGGTTCAACCCAAAAAGCAACAACTCACAAGACCTCTGGGAGTCATGACCCAGAGGGGCCCACTCCCTTAGCGTGTCAGGAGTTAAATAGGGCCGAAACACTTGTCTGAGGGGAGGGGGTAGTTCCTCTGATGATCTGAAGGAGTTGTGTTGTTTTTCAGCTCTCTACAGTATAGAGTTTCCTGCATATCCCGTTTCAATGCCATTAAGGCATATTGGGGAATGCGGTGTTAGGTCCGTATTTTCCATGACCTTCGGCACATGAAAGCGTGATGTGATCAGTATCACGCCTAGCTGTTTTACATTTCAAGATTTCTCTGGTACCCATTTTCCGAGTCTGGGTGAACCCTGGGGCGTGTACCAGAAAAAAAATCCCACTGCTGGTTTGTAGTCCGTTTTTATTATATCTTCCGCCGGTGTAACTCGTATCTCCTGTTTTTTAAATTTTCTTTGCCTTTTAGCTACGGATTTAGAGCGTTGTAAAAATTTGGTGCTCGCTATGTTAAGTTAATTCTAATAATCCCCAGGATATAATCATCCAACCTTTATCAGTCTGGCCACCTGGGAACTGTATCAGTTATGCGTGAAGGAACAACAATTTGCAATTATTACAAGAACAACAGTGCCCAACAGAAATAACGACACTGAACTAGTAACTTGTAATCAAAAAGTCAAAACAAACTATTTATTACACAGTCAACACGAGAAACACTAGACGGCATCAGTAGACTAGATTGCAACACATAATACATAAAACAATTAGCTGCAATCATCTCCAACACATAACAATTGCTCAACATATTACTAATCCAATTAATTACTCATTTACCAAGTTCTACCATCTAACCTTCATCATAGTCGCTACATATTATTCATATCTACTCAATGGGACTATATCTGGTCTCCATGACTCAATACTTGAATTCTTGGTGCAAAACACAAATATCTAAATGCACCAACACAATAATGAACCACACATAATCAAATCAAATTGTGAGTTACAAAATCAATCCTCACAACTACAACACAGTAACAACAAAACTTATGATTCTTCAGTATGAATCATGAGCTCACTCTGATATTATGAGAGCAAGAACAACACACGTAATTAACATTTTTAAAACTCAAAATGATTGAAACGATGAAGGATATGATGAAATAATGCAATGCAATAGCACAAAATGCTTAACTGAGGAAAACTGATGTAATAATCAAGGGAAATGGTAAAATATGAGAATTACATAAAATACGAGCCATGGTGTTCGCAGCTTACGTCTGCCTGACACATATATCAGGGCTTCTATTTCATTCTAACATCTTGTACGTAATCTAAGCTACCTAAAAAACTTAACTCTAAGCTTCTTACTTCATTCTAATGTCTTGTACTAAATCTAAGCTGCCTATAAACTTAACTCTCAGATTCTACTTCATTCTAATATTTTGTTCTTAACCTAAACTACCTAAAAAACTTAACTCTCTGCATCTACTTTATTCTAATGTCTCGTACTTAATCTAAGCTACCTAAAAAACTTAACTCTAAGCTTATACTTCATTCTAACCTTTGTACTTAATCTAAGCTACCTAAAAAACTTAACTCTAAGCTTTTACTTCATTCTAACCTTTGTACTTAATCTAAGCAACCTAAAAAACTTAACTCTAAGCTTTTACTTCATTCTAACCTTTGTACTTAATATAAGCTACCTAAAAAAACTTAACTCTAAGCTTTTACTTCATTCTAACCTTTGTACTTAATCTAAGCTACCTAAAAAACTTAACTCTAAGCTTTTACTTCATTCTAACCTTGTACTTAATATAGCTACCTAAAAAACTTAACTCTAAGCTTTTACTTCATTCTAACCTTTGTACTTAATCTAAGCTACCTAAAAAACTTAACTCTAAGCTTTTACTTCATTCTAACTTTTGTACTTAATCTAAGCTACCTAAAAAAACATAACTCTAAGCTTTTACTTCATTCTAACCTTTGTACTTAATCTAAGCTACCTAAAAAACTTAACTCTAAGCTTTTACTTCATTCTAACCTTTGTACTTAATCTAAGCTACCTAAAAAAACTTAACTCTAAGCTTTTACTTCATTCTAACCTTTGTACTTAATCTAAGCTACCTAAAAAACTTAACTCTAAGCTTTTACTTCATTTTAACCTTTGTACTTAATCTAAGCTACCTAAAAAACTTAACTCTAAGCTTTTACTTCATTCTAACCTTTGTACTTAATCTAAGCTACCTAAAAAAACTTAACACTCAGTTTATACGAGCGTACTTCATTCTAACGTCTTGTACTTAATCTAAGATACTTAAAAAAACTTAACTCTAAACTTATATTTCATTCTAACGTCTTGTACTTAATCTAAGATACTTAAAAAAACTTAACTCTAAACTTATATTTCATTCTAACGTCTTGTACTTAATCTAATATACTTAAAAAAACTTAACTCTAAACTTATATTTCATTCTAACGTCTTGTACTTAATCTAAGATACTTAAAAAAACTTAACTCTAAACTTATATTTCAATCTAACGTCTTGTACTTAATCTAAGATACTTTAAAAAAACGTAACTCTAAGCTTATACTTCATTCTAACGTCTTGTACTTAATCTAAGATACTTAAAAAAAACTTAACTCTAAGCTTATACTTCATTCTAACGTCTTGTACTTAATCTAAGCTAGCAAAAAGATTAACTCTCAGCTTTCTGAACTCTGCTGCTGATTCTCACATTACTGAGGGTGGTGAGGAAATAAACTCACAACATAACACAAAACATATCACAACAAAACGTCTAGGACAACACAATCACATTTTGTCCCTGCCGTACCTCACGAGAACAAACTTTGACTATTGCCTCTCAGTCTGCATAACTCTTACACACTGGACAATCACGTGACTAAATAGCCAGGCGCTGACCCTGACCCTTTCGGCCGGCCGTAAGCAAAAAAGCCAAATTCCCAGCCTCACGATTCTCCCAGTGTATCTTGTGAGTAAGTACTTTGTTATGTTTGAATATTTTATTCTTGATGTTCCTAACTTGAAATCATCTTGACGCCGGTGTGTGGTGTAGCAACAACATGCACGAGTCTTCAAGGTTCAGTCTGTCATACTACGTAGGTAGTATTGCATCAGCAATATATATATATATACACACACAACGCAAAGCACGGCCCCAGCCAATTGTCGAGCCTTTGTTTGATCATCTCCTTCCCACTCCCCCCCCCCCCCCACGGCAGCCAAGTATAGACTCTTGTTTAGCTCAATCCACTAGTTTGGGGGGGGGGGAAATGTTTTATTGCTTGGTCCGTGACTTTTCATGTTGGTTATTTTCTTGTAAGAATACGAAAGAAATGGAGAGAGAGAGAGAGAGAGAGAGAGAGAGTGTGTGTGGGGGGGGGGGAGGGGGTAACAGGTCTGAACCGAATTCTAGATTACAATAAAGTTTTGGATAAAATGGCATGGGCAACTGGAAGACGTTTCAGCTCCAAATATGGCAGTAAGCAGTCATAAAAACGCGACTAAAGGTTCCAGTTTGCAGGAAACTACAGCAGAGAGCGGAACAACAAAGCAGCTCCCTAAATCATCAGAGCGTGGTTCTTTTACCGTCTTGTTGCTTCAGTTTTCCTCCGTCTTCTGGTCTTTCCTGGTGTTACTACTTTTTCTCTTTCTGCCTTTTCTTGTTGCACACACTTTGTGACAGTGAAGATGTACGACATTATTGAATCTATCTATTGCCCTTGCGGCTGGCGTTGGCTATCCTGCTTTTCCACAATTCCTGCTGCGAGTGCTGATTCTAAGCTGTGATGGTGTTCCTTATTCATGCCATCTGGTTAATCCGTCCAGAATTTTCTCTCTCTGTCTACCTCGGTCTCTTTTGCCATCTATATTTCCTGTTGTCATAATGTGTTCTAGCTTGCCTCGCCATAGAACACGTCCTAATAATCTGGATAATATTTTTCTGATTTATGTTACTGCTCACCTCCAGCCTGTTTCAGAACCTTCTCTTTTGGATACTTTGCTGGTTCTAAGGACTGTTATTGCCGGAGGTGGGGTGGAGAATTCGCTCTCCGCTCCAACGACGAGCGTCTCAAATAGCCTGTGGCAGTCAAGTCCAGCTCCTGGCATTCTCGTGGCGCCTAAAAACCAGACACTTAGGGTAGATGAGAGGCACGTTTGGTAGCTCATCTACCGCTGCGGGCGAGATTCTTCAGCTGCCGTGCGTGGAGCGGTGTTCTTCCCGGCCAATGAGGAAAGGTGCAAATGGGGTTGCCACGCCGCACCACTGCGGAAAAGGTGGTAGAAAGGATAAAGAGAAGCAAACAGTCAAATCACGGCACCTCTGGTCTGGGGGTCGGCCACGCCCTAAGCGCACTCATATCGGGTGAAATGTCTGAACCGGCTTAACCCAGAACCTAAGACACTGCTGGGGAGACTTTTCGGATGCCGAACGTGGAGTGAAGCTCCTCCCGGTCAAGGAAGAAACTGCGGAAAAGAAGTAAGGGTTGCTATGCGGCGCCGATGTGAAAAGGTGAAGGAAATGATAAAGTGAAGTTTAATCGATATGTCCAGTAGCATCGCTGCGAGAGTTACACATACCACGGCGCCTCTGCTCTAGAGGCCGGCCATGTCCGAAATATACCTACACTGGTGAAGTATGCCTAAACCGGCTCACACCAGGGGTGAAACTTGAAGGATACGCATGTCACGGTACCTCTGCTCTAGAGGTCAGTCACGTCCCAAACACGCCCATACTGGGATAATATGCTTAAACCGGCTCAACCCAGGGGTGGAAGTCACTAGTGGTGAGGATTCATCCTCCTGGACAAAAGCTCCATCCTGGTCACAACTAAGAAGGGTAGCGGCCACGACCACAAAATGTTGAAGTCGGAGACACTGGATCAGTGCAGTCTAAATAGGCAACCACATCTCACCCGGCGGGGATGTATGCGTATCCTAATCACACTGAGGTTTTCACGTGAGAAAGTCCAACACTGGACTGGATGGGCAACCACCTCTCACCCGGCGTTGATACACGGGTATCTCAAAACATGTCGAGGTTTTACGGTGAGAAAGACCAATTCTGGCCTGAGTGGGCTACCACCTCTCACCCAGCGGGGATATACTAGTATCTAAAACACGTCGAGTTCTTCCGGTGAGAAAGTCCAACTCTAGACTAAACTGCTGCAACGAAAACCACGGTGTCACGCAATCCCGCTTCTAAGACCCACCAAGAATACAGGCTCAAGCCCTGCGATACTCTGAACCTCTTGTGGTCCTGTCGGAGATCTCGTGTGGTCCTTTCGGGGATCACAGGGCGGTCTTGGTGGTAGAAGCGAACGAAGAACAAGAAGAATAAGAATACTTTGCTGTCCACAATATTCGCAGCATACCTCTAAGGAACCATATTTCAGTGGCGTCTAGAAGGTATTGAACTTCATTAGTGACTGAACATGCCTCGCATCCCTAAAATAAAATTGGCTTGATGTAGCACTGGAGAACTCTTTTCCTCTCTACCAACGACTGTGATTTATTACACAGAATGCTCTTCATTTTCAGAAACATCCTTTTGTCTTGCATTATTCTGTTCTTTATCTCAGTTAGGCATCTCCATCTGAAGTCAGTAGTGTCCCCAAATATCTAAACTTGTCCACTTGTTTCAGCATTGTGCCGCGTACTGTTATTTTACACTTAGGAATCATTTTTTTTTCTTTGAGATGACCAGAACTTCTGTTTCTTCTTGTTCAAGGTAATACCCATGTTTTCACTTTCTTATACTACTATGTTCAGCAATTCTCGTAACCCTTTTTACTCTTTGCTATTAATACTGTATCATCTGCATATCTGCGGATACAACTTGAACAATTTGAGATATGCAGATGATACGTTACTGAATGCTTCCAATCTTTGGTCAAGATTTTCCCCTCTCAGCTGTTTATCCAGTTCTTTGCATAATGTTTGTCCAGTTCTTGCCATATGCTCTTGGCACTCGCTGATGGGAAATTGATTTTGTCTTAGTCTCACTGGAGGCGAGCATTAGTTCTCTGTTGCTCGACTCAACCTGAATAATCTCTGTACTGTCATTTGCATTGTACCAGATATCACAATGTTTCACAAGCAAATGAAACTGGTTACTTAAACGGGTCCAAAGTATAGAAATTAACGATAGATATCTCAAAACATATTTAAGCGGCAAAGTGGAAAAAGGACTGGTTTTGTACCTTGCAGAAGATTAAGTTGAAGGCTATAACGAGAATTTTACAGATAAGATTGTTCTAATCTGAATAAAGGAATAAATAACACGCAAAAGACCGGGCTAGGCATAGAGATGGATGTGGCACGTAACATCCGTTCCAGGTATGTTTTCTAATGTTTGGGTTATTTCTAAAATTATTGTGCAGATCTAGCAGCAAAGCACGATCTTGATGAGCACAATGACGTTTCTGTTGATGATTTTCGTTATCTTCCCCTGGTTCTTTGTCATGGCGGTATATTTCGTGTAGAAAACAATGCAGTCTTTTTTTTTTTTGCATTTATAAGCCACGTTTGTGTGGTGTAATTATAACTCAGTATAGATTAATATTTTTAATAACAGTACAGCTATATAAATTAATACATAAATTACTTATAAAAATTTACAGAAACATAAAACAAGTTTTCGCGTATAACATTTTATCCATTTCCAAGTGGTTCTGATGGAAACAGTGTTTATATTCATGCTGTGAAAGAGTGGTACAGAGAACATTTTTTATCCTTGCTGTAGGAACCCTTCTGTTGACACTTTTACCGACATCATAATTGTTGACGTAATCTTTCATTTCAAATCAGAGGTGCTGGAAGATGGGTAAGGCTTCAATAAAATGGTTATTTTTTTATCTTCGGAGGTGGCCTTGAAGTCGATTGATGTTATCTGGTTGTAGAGACTGTTTAACAACTTCTCTCGGGGCTTATTTTTATATTATAGTTTGAAATGAAAAAAGTAGGAACAGCTTTATTACTTAACTTTTACAACGATGTGACGTTTCGGCGCGAACCTTCTCCTTACAAACATAAGCAGGACAAAGAATCAGACAGAGGAGGCAAAGTATAGATTTAAATGAAATTTATATAAAAGAAATAATAAAAAAAATATAAACATTAACGAACAATGGGACTTATCTTAAGTCTTGGAAGAACATAAGGTAGATCTCGTAAAACCACTTTTCAGAACGCCGTTGTTACGAGACCGTTTCTATGATTAGGATGCGTAGGTTATGAAAGGTGCAAAAATGTGCATGGTTGGGTTAGAAACTACTTTGGTGGAGACGTGTGGTGATAGTAGTAGATAGCAGATGATAGTAGATAAATGGATAGAGATATATGATGTTTGATATAAGAGGATGGTAGGGAATGGACGGTAATCTAGTTAAGAGAAAGTGAAATAGATGAATATGGTTATGGTAGGGGGGTTATGATGTGATGATGTATGAAGGTTCTAAACTATGTGCAGCGAGTGAGAATGAGGCTTAGAGGTGAGAGAGTATGATTGGGGAAGATTATATGTAGCTGAATAACCAGTTCAGATCGTGGGGTTCCAGCGTTCCATAATCCTGAATGTAACGGTTCTCTAGCGCTGGGCGGCTTGTGTCATCTGCATGACATTGTTTGATGGCTGTTACCAGAAAATCAGATTTGCCTTTATGGCTGGGGCCATTGAAATAACTCGAGACTGGTTTCGAAGTATGCTGGGTGATATCGTACAGATGTTTCTATATGCTGTCCCCTAGTCCAAGGTCAGTTCCATCAATATAGGTTATCCTGCATCCTTTGCATCCGATGACATATATGACATTACTGTACTCTCCTCATGGAGAGTTAGGACAGTTTTAGGAAAGGTGATTGTTTTCGTTCCCCTGACTACAGGGCAGGTAATACAGCGAGTGCAGTTACATTTTCTGGTGCCTACATATGTAAGGTTCCGTTTTAAGTGGATGTGTACGAGGATGTCCTTGAGATTTGGCTTACACTTGTATGCTAACAGGGGTGGATCAGAGAAGATGTCACGGGTGTCAGGGTCGAGTTGGATTAGTGGTAGATGAAGATAAAGAATTTCTTAACCATCTGACCTTGCGGGTGGAAAGGCAGTACTAACTTAATTCTGTCTGATGAGGTAACCGCTTTTTTTCTGAATGTTTATTTGCAGTTTATTAGTTGGATACGGTTGAAGGTTGCACGAAGGACATTTTCTGGGTAGTTACGATGACGGAAAAATTGTAATAAATTGTTGGACTGATCTATAAAATCCAAGTTATCCTGACATATGCGGCGTAGACTAAGTAGTTGAGAGTATGGGATGGAGTTTTTACACGCTTCAGGATGGGAGATGGTGTAAAGTAAATAGGTGTGGCTGTGAATAGGCTTGTTAAAAATCATATGTCTCTATCCATTTATCTACTGTCATCTGCTATCTACTATCTAGTATCATCACAAGTCTCCAACAAAGTATTTTCTACACTCAATCATGCACATTTCTGCACCTTTCATAACGTACGCATCCTATTCATAGAAACAGTCTCATAACAACGGTGTTCTGAAAAGTGGTTTTCGAGATCTACCTTAAAATCTTCTAAGACTTAAGATAAGTTCCATTGTTCATTTACTGTTTTCATTAAAAAAACATTTTTTTACATAAATTTCATGTGAATCTATACTTTGTCTCTGATTATTTGTCCTGTTTATGCTTGTATGAAGAAGGCTGGCGCTGAAACGTCACATCGTTGCAAACGTTAAATAATAAAACTGTTCCTATTGTTTTCCTAGTTATACATTTTGGTATGACAGCTTTACTGCAGTGCCTCGTGTATAGTTGTATACTTGTACACCAATTATTGTATGTACCTTTGAGGAAGGTTTCTTGCGCAGATTTTTCGATTTGGGTTAGCCCAAGCCAACAACAACGCCGGAGTGCCCCCGGGGCAGTACATCCATTTTGACGTCTTGGATTTCCGTTTTGGAAATAATGTCCAACCACTCTCTTCTAAGGTTACAGTGTTCTATCTTTTCCAGTAGACTTCGAGATTCCCTGATGACTGTAGTCAGCTGTGAATTCTGAGTCTTCAGCCAATTCAAAGTGTGCGTAAACAGGAGCATTTATACTGACAATAGAATTAAAATCGTAATTTGTCTATAACACTTCTTATAGCTGCCTTGGCTCTCTCTTCTACTATAGTTTAATAATTCAGAGGTTTTCAAAGTCTTCGTAATGAAGCACGACATCACAGAATAGTTACTGTGTAAACTGCATGCCTACAGTATTATACTAAAGCTGGTGCGGGTTCATTTCAACATTAAATTGTGAGGCAGATCTCAAATACTAATGTGTTGTCTTTACAATTTGTTTGTTTCTTTGGCTATGTGATTTTTTTTATCACTTACATAATCTTTAGAAGTAATTCACTTCTGGTTACATGTGCTAACTCCCGTTGGACCTGTCCACGTTTATATTCCAAATACTGTTCATACCATCACCGATATTACTATTATTAATATATACTCATTCATTCATTTGCATGTCCCTTGCGGAACTTTGCCTCCCAAACGGCACTCCTGTAAATCTCTCGGTTGTGAGCAAGATGGCCTGCTGCTGCTGCGTCCATTTGCAGATAGTCAACGGTTTCTTGCAGCCATCTTCTTATTATATACTACTAATACTAATTTATAATATACTACTACTAATACTCTGTTGTTGCTACCAATATCACTACTGCTACGACTAATATTACTACTACTCTATGTAAAAATGCTCGTCCTGACTCTTTGATGAGTTGACCTTGACATCTGTGATTATCAGACATCCCAGTCTGCTGGGACTGATCTGGTTTGAGAGTCCTAGTTCGTTGCTTAGGTTGGCTGCGGTTTTGCACAGGTTGTGATTTTAACAGTTAACCAGCTCTACATGATACAAGAAAATTTAATGAGGTCAACCTTCGGCCACGCCACCAGACTACATTACCACTTTCCCTCTCTCTCTCTCTCCCCCCCCCCCCCCCACCATTTCCTCTCCCCAACCTTTTCATGTGGATGCATGTCCTGGTTGTGGAAAGAGAAATCCTCTTCAGTGCAATTATATCCCATATTTATACCAAATTCTACCCTTCTCCTAAACCGTGCAACCAGTAACTCATCAATAGTCAAGATATCGTGTGTTGCGCTGACATCTGCGTAAAATTACACATCTATGTGCATCGTTTTAGTAGAGCAAGTTTATTCTCAAACACGTTTGAGGAATCAGACTAATTTTATGAAAGAATCTTCTCCCGTGAGGCTCGCTGGTGTCGTTTTTCAACAAAAGAAATCATTAAATAACGACAGGCAGCAGCTATCTTTTTTTCCTACTTATTCAGCAGCACTAGATTGTTGATCCTGTCTTGAGACTCATAGCTCTAGGAGTTCTATTTTTTCCTGTATTAAACTTGGATAAAGGTGGTAAACTTATTTTCATTCCAGTATCCTGGCAGTGTTTTTATTTTTCTTTCTGCTCTTATAGCTTTGAGTACAATGCACACTGATGCGCCAAGCTCTCATCATCATCATCATCATCATCATCATCATCATCATCATCATCATCATCATGTGCCGTGCCGACTGGCGTTGGCTATTATGCTTCTACAGAGTACCCTATCCTTCATGCAGGCCATCAGTTCAGTTGGTGATCTCCTCTCACACCATCCCGTAAGACTCTCTCTCTCTCTCTCTCTCTCTGAACCTTAAGTGCCCAGGGCACATGGGGCTTCCGCAAGGGTTTTCCACAAATGCCTGTCCTTCACCTTTTTTTCTGCTCTTGCCCAGGTGAGCCCTCTATTGCTCAAAATCCTTTCTGTTGTTCTTCTCCATGTCTCAAGAGACAAGAGACAAAAAAAAAGAAGAAAAAAGAAACATCCCGTAAGACTGTCCAGTATCATTTCTCTTGGTCTTCCTCTTGATCTTCTTACTTCTATTTTTCCTGTTGTTATAATATTTTCAGTGCCCCCTCTTCTCATTGCATGTCCTATGAAAGTACATTGTCTCTTTCTTATTTTTTGACAAGGTTTTTTGTCTTTCCCCTGGACAGCAAAAATAACTAATGAAGAATGTAGGAGAAGAGCTGGAGAGACAAAAAACCTTGTCAAAAAGATAATAGAGAGACAATGTACTTTCATAGGACATGCAAGGAGAAGAGGGGGCATTGAAAATATTATAACAACAGGAAAAATAGAAGGAAGAAGATCAAGAGGAAGACCAAGAGAAATGATACTGGACAGTCTGACGGGATGGTGTGAGAGGAGATCACCAACTGAGCTGATGGCCTGCATGAAGGATCGGGTACTCTGGAGAAGCAAGTCGGCAAGGCACATGATGATGATGATGAGCTCTTCTCATACATTCTTCATTAGTTATTTCTGCTGTCCAGGGGATTCGCAACATTCTTCTAATAAACCACATTTCTGCTGCTTCCAGTGATTTTTGTGCAGACTTGCCTATTGTCCATGATTCACTTCCATATAACAAGATAGGTTCAATACAACATTTTAGGACTCGTTTTCTAACATTCATTGATAAAGATGTTAGCTAATATGTTTCTCATTCTCTGAAATGCAGTCTTTGCTTGGCCTATTCTGTTCCTAATTTCTGTTCTGCATTTCCCATCTGAAGTTATTAGTGCTCCAAGGTATTTGAATTTCTGCACCTGCCAAGCTCTACTATAAATAAAAGTAGTATAAAATAATATTTTAAATAAGATTCTAGTGTGTGTGTGTGTCTGTGTTTTCCCTTTTCTTTGACTACCTTTAAGCTCAAAATTAGCTCACGTTGAAAAAGAAACATTCAGTACGTGTATTAAGAGTAAACATTCTTTAACTTTACTGCAGGATTCTCTTCTCGGGCTGTTGGCAATTTCTCAACTATGTACTCTCAGTTGGCAAAAACTATACAAGATTGACCTCATTATCTATACTTTGGGAGGCTAGTAATGTAGTCATTTCCCATACTTACTGCGATACGAAGCCAAAAATCGTACTTTTAATGGTTAATAACTGACTGAAGTCAAGGATAAGCGGAAATAAATGACGGAAACCGCCATTTTTAACGTCCATAATTTGTATCCATTTGTAGATATTTGCTCTAGTTTCACAGAGCTTCTCACAGACTGAGTCGTTATTGATGATGTAATTTCAAATCAGAATTCAATAAATTTCCAATAAGGTCATATTTTTGTTTCTTAGCATCGTCCATATAATGTCTAATTATTTGAAACGTGTGAAAACCTGATTGTACACACCAAGACTTTTTAGACATTACGTTATAAAAATTTTAGAATGTAATCTATAAGCAAAGAAACTACGTTAGTTCAGAACAGATACTGTTTGGAAACTATTCGAATGTGACCCATACAAACATTACATATTTAATAACATTCGATCTCTATTTTATCTGTGGCTTGCGACTCATTTTAGATTTCTTTATCTTTGTGAAATGAATCGAACGTTAATGCCTTGAGAGATAATACAGACGGCAGAACCCGTATGCTTTTGACTTTTCTTCTAGACCCTGCTTCCAATAATTCGGTTTTGAAGGTACAGCTGACTGACCTGGAGGAGGGAGGATATGGGAGCATTCTTTCCTGGAGCAGATCTCCCAAAAGCACCTGATTCTTGCCTCTACTCCGAGAAATCAATATGGCTGCAGTGGCTCATCACATCCGACCTGTGATCTCAACTTACAGCATCAAATGTGAAGACTTTCAGGTTTGAAGAAGCATGAAATATAACACCGGCAATAACAAGAAGAAGAGCAGCAATAACAGAAAAACACTGATGAAAAATCTCAATGTTGTAACGTATTTTCATTTTTAGTTATGAACAAAAGTCAGTTTTCAACATTTGGTCCGATATCAATATCAAATACAACGACTGAAGACACATTTAATATTTAACTTCACTTAAGTTCTCATGACTTCATTTATTTCTGCGACATTTCCTTGCACCGTTAATACCAAATCAGTTCGCACGACCATATTGTCAGTACTTGTTACTAACATAAAAAGTCACAAATCAGAGCAAAGTAAAACTGCTTCTCAAAACAGAGCCGTTCATTTATGACTGAAACAAAGTACTCACTGAAAATGTGTAGCTTTCGTTTTGTCTATTATTTGTCCCCCCCTCCCCCATCCCCCAAGTGAGTTTTGAATCTTGATCAACAACTCATACCTGGTGTATCTTTCATAAAGATAGCAGACACTTCACTAATGATAGACAAGAAGGTAATTAGCGATTATGACAGGCAATGTTTTATACTTTACTTTACCATCATTCTCCACGGACTGGTGGCTTTTGTTGGCGTTGTCAGCGGTGCCGTAAACTTGGTCATCTTTCTGAGACTCGGCGTGAAAGACAGCATGATCACGGCGCTTTTAGCCCTCTCCTTCTCTGATTTCGTGTCTGCCTTCCTTCAAACGTCCATGTGTGCCAGTTACATGCTGGACATACTTTACCCAGATATGCTAGACAAGCAGACAGATCTTAAAATCATCGCCTTTGCTTGGAATACGTTTGTATTTTATCTTCTGTCAAATTGTACCATCGCGTTTATCACCGTAGAAAGATGCTTCTGTGTTGTGGCTCCTTTCAAAGTTCGTCGCATCTTCACACAAAAGCGCTGCCTGATTTTTCTTTTTTTGATTTACATTGTCCACTTTGGTTTACATGTTCCGATCTACATGACACAAAATTTGGCGGAATGTCAAGTTCTTCTGTTACCTGCACAACAAATTCCCAACGCGACCTACCATAGTGTAAAATGGGTGCTGGTATTTTATCCTGACAGAGACCGTTTGGAGATGGCTGTGAACTATTTTGAGCTTGTTAGTTTGGTGTCTTCACAAGTCATTATGTTATTTTGCACAGTTTGGATGGTCCAAGGATTGAATAAATCATCGAGCGTCAGAGATTCTACGAATATTCTATCTTACGCTGAGCACATTACAAAAAATAGAACAGGGGAGCTAATCACCAAACTTTCCTCTCGCGAACGCGTATTGGTCAAACTAGCTCTCTTTCTTGCCCTGTATACTACATTGTGCAATATCCCTAGCTATGCAGTCGGGGTTGTGTACTGTGTCATTCCGGAATTGCTCACATCAGAATATAAGAATCTGAGGACCATCATCTATGAGTCTGCAGATTTTTTCATCACGCTTTTTGCATCCACGAATTTCCTGTTTTATCTCAAGCTAAACTCTAACTATAGAAAGTTGTTTCTACAACTTCTGGGATGTCGCAGAAACACAGTGGCTGAACATCAAGCAAAGTGTAGTTCTACGCTCTGTAGAATGTACACCTTGTTATTTTGGAACAAACGAGGTGTCCGAGGCCGCCCTGCACATTGACTGCCGGGGGTAAGGTCCGCATCTCGTTACGGGTGGGCCCGGTTTGCAGTACCACCGGGTCACGGCCTGTTGTTTTCGTTGTCTCAAAAAAAAAAAAAAAAAGTCAGCAGTTGTATACGAAATTAAGTTCTCGTATATTTTGTCATTCAGTAATCCATTGTGAAATGATATTCATGAACATTTTTTTTTTTTTAGCGAGGTATTGACAATTGACAAGTGAGCTAATGATCGCTAACACACTTTTTAAACAACATTCAAGAAGACTTTACACATGGACATAACATGATGGGAAAACCAAGAATCAAATAGATTACATTTTAGTGCAAAGAAGTTGGAGATCAAGTATAACATCAGCAAAAACATTACCAGTTGCTGATTGTGACACGAACCATGAGTTATTAATAGAAAACATGAAGATAAAGATAAAAAAGAGAGTTACGGGATCAAGACTACTCAGCTTTGATCTTACGGTGTAGAAGTGAAGAATCGTTTCAAAGTCCTGGTGGCTGTACAGGAGGAGATGACACCAGATGATTTGGCAACACAAGCCAGAGATATCTTAATAACAACAGCTAAAGACATGGTTCTAGTAAAGAAAACACGATAGATGGATTACAGCAGACACACTAGAACTGTTAAAACAACGTAGAGAAATGAAGACGCAGTGGAAAGTGACAAACAACAACAAAGGGGAATATGAATCTTTAACAAAAGAAGTGCGAAGAAACATAAGAAAATAAAAAAAATAAAAATAAAAAATACAGACAAGATTGCTGTGAAAGAATAGAAGGACATCAGAAGCGTGGAAGAGATAGTGAAATGTTTAAAGAAATGAAGACATTGAGGAGAAATGTCAAATCAAAGCTAAATGTAATTTGCGATGAAATGGGGATACCTTGACAGATAAACAAAGGTAAAGGTAATCTTGTCGTGCCTTAGAGGCATATAGGGATATATAGTGTTAGTGCCCATATTTTCCTTGACCTATCAGCACACCTTGACAGAGACAGAGGGAATTCTAGAAAGATGGAAGGAATATTGCAAAGGAATGTATGAAACAATCGACTGTGGAAACAGAAATCAACAGTGTGAATTATTATTGGAGGAGAAAGAACGCGAACTGACATTAGAAGAAGTTTTATGGGCAATAAAGAATATGAAAGATGGTAAATCACCAGGATGTGATGAGATAACAGCTGAATTTATTAAAGCAGGAGGAAAGGAATGTGCAACAATCTATCATGCACTATGTAAAAAGATATGGCATTCAGGTATTTGGCCAAAAGAATGGAAAAAAACCCGTATTCATACCACTGCCAAAAAAGGGTAACCTGAAATTATGCACAAACTACAGAACTGTTGCCCTGATTAGTCATGCCAGTAAAATTCTGTTAAAAATCATAATGGGTAAACTTCGTAAGAACAAATATATCCATACTACAAGAACTTAATATTGAAGAAGGCTGGTTAGTAAAGAGGATTAAAAAGAGAAAACTTAAATATTTTGGACACATTAAACGTCTTGATAATCTAGAGAAAAATGACGTGAAAGGGTACATAATGGAAAAAGAAAGAGAGGAAAACCAGGGCGAAGATGGCTGCAAGACATTGTTGATGATCTGCAAATGGATGCATCAGCAGCAGGCCATCTTGCTCACAACCGAGAGGCCTACAGGAGAACTGTTAGAGAGGCAAAGTTCCGCAAGGGACATGCAAATGAATAAATTGAGAGATGCATATTGTAATATAAAATTGTAATGGTGTAAAAAAAAACTGGAACCGCAGTTGCTTCACAAGATTAGCGTAATAGGCCCAGGTGACCGTTCTGTCCTTTTGAAGATAGTCTTCCAATAGCACACCTTCTGAGTTCCACAAGATGGAAGCCATCACTTTGCATGCAGACAGAACCACCCTTGCTTTCTTTGGAGGTGAGGATCCATGATGTTTCCAGTGCTTTGACTGTTCTTTGGTTTCTGGTTGAAAATGATGAACCCAAGTCTCATTAATAGTCACAAATTGCTGAAGAAACATTTCAGGATTTGCAGAAAAATAGCCAAGATTGTTTCTTGTCATGTTTAGACGCTGTCGTTTGTGATCAGCTCCAATAAGTTTCGGGACCTATCGAGTAGAGACATTTGTCATTTGAAGATCATTGTGACTAATGGCATGAACACGTTCCTGGGAGATGCCCAACTCAATGGCAATGTATCGCTCAGTTAGTCGTCGATCCTCCATTATCAGGTCATGGATTCTGCCAGTGGTTTCTTCGGTGGTTACCGTTCTTGGCCTTTCTGAACGGGGATCATCTTCCAGACTCTCCCTTCCGTGTTTAAATTGAGCTACCACAGAGAGATGTGCAATAGGTGGAATGCGGTAACGCGAGTTTGTTTGTTTTGTTTGGTCGTGTGCTTTAAAGCCCAATTAAAGGTCTAAATGAAGACCAAAAATCGTCCTCATCTTGTCTGCCCTGTCAGCGCCTCACAGTACGACAGTGATAGATTTTTTAATTACATAGATTTTCAGTGATAACAAGTTTATTGTTTATACGTGGCATTCATCCAACAAAATGTAGAATAAACACATGAAGACGGCTTGGAAAGTTAGATCATCCAAGACGTCTGCATGTGTTTATTCTACTTGGATGATCTAACTTTCCAAGCTGTTCAGATTTCTTCGACAAATCTGGCTGTTCTGGCACAGAATATGCATAACATGCGATACTCAACATAAGCGTTTGTCAGGTTATTTTGGATTATTTGCCTCTTTCACATCTCTAGCGTATGATTCCTTCATTCTACGTTACATTAATGGAAATTTGTAAACTTTTAAGTGCGTCGCACACATATGGCATATCGCATTAATAATCAGCTACTGCTAGAATAAAGAAAGTAAAACAATAAATGTATTTATTTATTTGTTATTTTTGTCAACACAGGATACATCTTTCTTCAAAACCACATGTCTCGTGTTTACAAGATATCGTGCATTAAAGAATAAAATGGAAGATTGGAGAAAGAAGGGGCAGGGAACTAGAGGGAGAGAGAGAGAGAGAGAGAGAGAGAAGAGGGGATGGGGGAGAGTAGAGAGAGAAGGAAAGGGAGGGAAATGATCTAGTAGCAAAATGTGGAGCAGAAAAATTTCCGAATGGTGAAATATAAAGGTAAGGTAAATTTGAAGTATTTGTACCTTAGGCCGGGAATTTATCAATCAACCTTCGTACCATTGCTTTAAAGTACAACAGAGAGATGTGCAATATAAGGACTGCAGTACTGCGAGTTTTTAGTTTGTTTGTTTGTTTGGTCGTGTGCTATAAAGCCTAATTAAAGGTCAATATGAAGACCAAAAATTGTCCTCATCTTGTCAGCGCCCCACAGTATGACACATGAATAATTTCGTTTGTCACAACCAATACCAGTCCTCCGTGGATGGATCGCTAAAAGACGCACTTCAAAGAGCAGTGCCAACTGGAAGATCATGGGTTCAACCCAAAAAGCAACAACTCACAAGACCTATGGAAATCATGACCCAGAGGGGCCCAACCCCCTTAGAGTGTCAGGAGTTTAATAGGGCCGAAACACTTGTCTGAGGGGGGGGGGTACTTCCTCTGATGATCTGAAGGAGTTGTGTTGTTGTACACTAGAGAGTTTCCTGCATATCCCGTTTCTATGCCATTAAGGCATATTGGGGAATATTACGGTGTTGGGCCTGTATTTTCCATGGCCTTCGGCACATGAAAGTGTGATGTGGTCAGTATCACGCCTGACAACTTTAACTTCCCAGATTTCTCTGGTACCCATTTTCCGAGTCTGGGTGAACCCTGGGGCCTTTTTAGTGTGTACCAGAAACAAAATCCCACTTCTGGTTTGTATCCTGTTTTTATTATGTCTTCTGCCGGTGTAACTCGTATCTCCTGTTTTTTAAATTTTCTTTGCATTTTAGCTACGGATTTAGAGCGTTGTAAAAATTTGGTGCTCGCTATGTTAAGTTAATTCTAATAATCCCCAGGATATAATCATCCAACCTTTATCAGTCTGGCCACCTGGGAACTGCATCAGTTATGCGTGAACAAACAACAATTTGCAATTATTACAAGAACAGCAGTGCCCAACAGAAATAACGACACTGAACTAGTTACTTGTAATCAAAAAGTCAAAACAAACTATTACACAGTCAACACTAGAAACACTAGACAGCATCAGTAGACTAGATTGCAACACATAATACATAAAACAATTAGCTGCAATCATCTCCAACACATAACAATTGCTCAACATATTACTAATCCAATTAATTACTCATTTACCAAGTTCTGCCATCTAACCTTCTTCATAGTCGCTACATATATCTACTCAATGGGACTATATCTGGTCTCCATGACTCAATACTTGAATTCTTGGTGCAAAACACAAATATCTAAATGCACCAACACATCGATGAACCACACATAATCAAATCAAATTGTGAGTTACAAAATCAATCCTCACAACTACAGCACAGTAACAACAAAACTTATGATTCTTCAGTATGAATCATGAGCTCACTCTGATGTTATGAGAGCAAGCACAACACATGTAATTAACATTTTTAAAACTCAAAATGAATGAAACGATGAAGGACATGATGAAGTATCGCAGTGCAGTAGCACAAAATGCTTAACTGAGGAAAATTGATGTAATAATCAAGGGAAATGGTAAAATATGAGAATTACACAAAATACGAGCCATGGTGTTCACAGCTTACTTCTACCTGACACATATATCAGGGCTTCTATTTCATTCTAACGTCTTGTACGTAATCTAAGCTACCTACAAACTTAACTCTCAGCTTCTTACTTCATTCTAACATATTGTACGTAATCTAAGATACCTAAAAAACTTAACTCTCAGCTTCTTACTTCATTCTAATATTTTGTTTTTAACCTAAACTAACTAAAAAACTTAACTCTCTGCATCTGCTTTATTCTAATGTCTCGTACTTAATCTAAGCTACCTAAAAACTTAACTCTAAGCCTATACTTCATTCTAACCTTTGTACTTAATCTAAGCTACCTAGAAACTTAACTCTCAGCTTATACTTCATTCTAACATCTTGTACTTAATCTAAGCTACCTAAAAAACTTAACTCTAAGCCTATTCTTCATTCTAACCTTTGTACTTAATCTAAGCTACCTAGAAACTTAACTCTCCGCTTATACTTCATTCTAACGTCTTGTACTTAATCTAAGCTACCTAAAAAACTTAACTCTAAGCTTATACCTCATTCTAACGCCTTGTACTTAATCTAATATACCTAAAAAAAAACTTAACTCTAAGCTTCATTTTAACGTCTTGTACGTAATCTAAGCTAGCAAAAAGATTAACTCTCAGCTTTCTGAACTCTGCTGCTGATTCTCACTTAATTAATTATAGAATTATTTCGTACACCAGATATTTACACTCACAAAACATCTGCGACACACAATAACTTACGTTACTGAGGGTGGTGCGGAAATAAACTCACAACATAACACAAAACATATCACAACAAAACGTCTAGGACAACACAATCACATTTTGTCCCGGCCGTACCTCACGAGAACAAACTTAGACTGACTATATCCTCTCAATCTGCACAACTCTTACACACTGGACAATCACATGACTAAATAGCCAGGCGCTGACCCTGACCCCTTCGGCCGGCCGTAACCAAAAAAGCCAAGTTCTCAGTCTCACGATTCTCCCAGTGTATCTTGTGAGTAAGTACTTTGTTATGTTTGAATATTTTATTCTTGATGTTCCTAACTTGAAATCATCTTGACGCCGGTGTGTGGTATAGCAACAAAATGCAGTTACTTTGTTTTGCTTTCTTTTGTTTTTAAACGTTTGAAAGCGATTAAAATAAACATTTTCCTGGCCGTACCCACAATCAAGCAGTGTCTCAGTAATTTCGACGATGAAATAGAACATTTATGTACATAATACTTTTTCCTCTCTTGACGTGTTTTAGAAGTTTGGCAAAAAAAAAAAGGACGCACCATTATTCTCGACGGTAAAATAATGTCCTAAGATAATATTTATTAAATGTTTTATATGTTCCACTTATCACTAACAATGGCAGTCATCTTATTATTGTGCTGAAGATACAGGTCATAGGTCACGAGTCTTCAAGGTTCAGTCTGTTCCTATGCGTAGGTAGAATTGCATCAGCAATATATATATATATATATATATATATATATATATATATAGATATATATATATATATATATATATATATATATATATATATATATATATATATATATATATATATACAACTCAAAACACGCCCCCAGCCAATCGTCGAGCCTTTGTTTGATCATCTCCATCTCACTTCCACCCCCACGCCAGCCATTTATAGACAATAGGTTAACTCAAAGTTTGCGGGGAAATGTTTTATTGCTTGGTCCGTGACTTTTCATGTTGGTTATTTTCTTGTAAGAATACGAAAGAAATGGAGAGAGAGAGAGAGAGAGAGAGAGAGAGAGAGAGAGAGAGAGAGAACAGTAGTATTAAGTCCACAACACAAAAAGGAATGGAAAAACTAGTTATGTCAGTCCGTAAGAACAGCGAAGAGCAAAACCTCTATCTTAATGCAAAGAAAACTAAATTGATGACAACTGACAAAACAAACAAGGCAGCTGAAATATGTATCAATGAGGAAAAACTGGAAGAAGTGGAGAGTTTTGAATACCTTGGATCACTTCTAACTAATAATAGAGATAAAATGAGAGAAATTAAAAGGAAAACATCTATAGCTCTTCAGAAAGTAAAACAAATAAAGAATCTGTGGAGAGGAGCAAACAAAACTACAAAAATAAGATTTTTAAGGGCATGCATCTTTCCCATAGAAACATATGCCTATGAGACCTGGACACTTAATAAAACAGCTGAGAAACACATAAATGCCTTTAAATGTAAATGCTACAGAAGAGCTCTCCAAATATCGTGGACACAAAAAAGAACAAATATATCTATACTACAATAGCTTAATATTGAAGAAGGCTGGCTAGTAAAGAGGATTAAAGAGAGAAAACTTAAATATTTTGGACACATTAAACATCATGATAATTTAGAGAAGACCGTATTGGAAGGATACATAATGGGAAAAAGAAAAAGAGGAAGTCCAAAACGAAGATGGCTGCAAGAAATCGTTGACGATCTGCAAATGGATGCAGCAGCAGGCCATCTTGCTCACAACCGAGAGGCCTACAGGAGCGCTGTTTGGGAGGCAAAGTTCCGCAAGGGACAAACAAATGAATGAATGAATGAATGACTATAACAACATTTTTGTTGCAAAACTAGTTTTAATTCACCTGCTCTTTTTATCTTGAGTTCTGACTTTCACTTTCTTATCAGCGTCTACGTACAGTCACGTTTCTTGTAGCTGACAGATTTCATTAATTCTGACGAAGAAAACGAAGTCAGGCTAGTGCCGAACTGTTTTTTTGTGTGTGTGTGTGCAGAGAACGAGCTAGAAACGTGCTCAGAAACTGTTTTTTGTAAGATGGACTCATGCATTCTGGCAGACTGTCTCACTGGATTTGTTTGCATGTTAGTTTTCTTCTTCATAAATTACTATGTCAAGTAACTGTGATATATATGAATTATAGGAGCTGGAAATAAACTGATAACATACACTGAGAAATATTTTGTGCAATGAATTTCCATCACTGAATATCAGACACGCTTTTAATTGGTTCATTGAATCTATCTTATTCTGTGGAAGTGAATCGACGACAAACAAAGAACACATATAACAATGTCAAGTTGTGAACTATTAATCTTGATGACTGATAGTAGAAGTGTTCTTTACTATCATATTATTGGAGAAGATGTTCTTTACTATCAACACACCACACATGGAGGTTTCACAAATATTGCCACTTCTTATAAACAGAGGAAGTCCGATGAACTTTTTACTGCTTTATTTAATTCAGGAGGCGATAGAGAAGCTAAAATCAGACAGGGCACCAGGTGAAGATGAAGTGACTGCTGAGATGTTGAAAGCAGAAGAAACAGAAACACCAAAACAACTTTGCCGGATATAACAACAAATTTGGGATCTAGAAAAAGCCCCAGAGGAGTGGAAAACTGGGCTTATAGTAAAACTACCAAAGAAGGGTGACCTCAGAGATTGCGGGAACTGGAGAGGCATTACCCTACTGCCACTCACCAGTAAAGTATTTTGCAGAATAATCTTCAACAGAATTGTACCAACACTTGAGGAAAAACTTCGGAAAGAGCAGGCAGGATTCAGGAAAGGAAGATCATGCATAGACCACATATTTGTACTTAGACAAATATTAGAACAGGCAAATGAGTGGCATAGCACAACATATGCATTATTCATAGATTTTGAGAAAGCCTTTGACAGTGTCAACAGAGATGCACTGTGGAAAATCCTAAGATGGCATGGCTTCCCCCATAAGATAGTAAACGTAATCTAAGCCCTATACGAGGGTTTTCAGTGCAAAGTTATCTGTGGAGAACATACCTCCAGCAGCTTTAGGGTACAAACAGGAGTGAAACAGGGATGTGTACTATCACCAACATTATTTATCTTGGCAGTAGACTGGTTAATGAAGGAGGCAACATCAGACAAACGCAGAGGATTACAATGGACCCTTGACACAGTGCTGGAGGACCTTGACTTTGCGGATGACATTTGTCTATTATCAAGCAGTCACAAAGATATGCAAGATAAAATAAACAAGCTAACTCAAAATGCAAACAATATAGGACTAAAGATCAATGTAAGAAAGACAAAGTTAATGAAGCAAAATGTGAACAACAGAAATGTACTCAGAGTAGATAACAAGTTAGTGGAGGAGGTCAACGAATTTTTATACCTTGGCAGCAGAGTAGTAGAAAATGGAGACAGCACAGAGGACATCAACAGCAGACTTACTAGAGCAAACCAGGCTTTTGCAATGCTGCAGACTATATGGAAATAAAAAAAAAACTAAGCATAAATATGAAAATCAGGATATTTAAGAGTAAAGTTCTAAGTGTACTACTCTATGGAAGTGAATGCTGCAAAAACACCAAAACAATAGAAAACAAGTTGAATTCTTTCCAGACTAAATGTTTATGAAGAATTAGAAAAATATTTTGGCCACACACCATAAGAAATAACATCTTATTAGCAGAAATGCAGATGAAACCACTGACAACAATTATTGAGGAAAGACGCTGGCGATGGTTGGGACATGTGCTCGGATTGACTGACAACTCACTACCAAAAATAGCACTAAGATGGACACCACAGGGGATCAGAAGTAAGGGTAGACCAAAAGAGACATGGAGAAGAACAACAGAAAGGATGTTGAGCAATAGAGGGCTCACCTGGGCAAGAGCAGAAAAAAAGGCGAAGGACAGGCATTTGTGGAAAACCTTTGCGGAAGCCCCATGTGCCCTGGGCACTTAAGGTTCAGAGAGAGAGAGAGAGAGAGAGAGAGATTGATTTAATTCTGACAAATAATTTATTCGATTTAGAATTCATAACCTCTATTGTAATCAGATGCAATGTGATATAATCATCGTTAGTTTCGTCGTTGAAGCACATCAATATCAAACTATCATATTATACTTGCAGCATTTCAAAATGTTCACTTCTTTCCACACTTGATAAGAGAACAATTCTAAACTCTGTACTATATTCCATCTGAAACACGTGGTCAATCAGTTACACGACTAAATCATTGTACTCGAACTTTCAAAGTCATAAATATTCCTATCATTTGAATCATCTGTAACAGATCCAATCTGTCCTAAAACTACTTCTTCTTGCTCTAATCGTCCATCTATTCCAACTGTCGTTACCTACGTCTTCTTTCTGTCTCGTGTCTTCTCTGGTGTGTGTTCTCCTTCTGTTGTTCTTCTCTGATTGTCTGTCCTTCTCTCTTCGGTCTCCTTCCTCTGTCTCTTCTTCTTTCTAGTTCCTCACTTCTTGGTTCCCATTCTTTCTTCGTCGTTCTGTTCCCACTTGGTTCCTCTTCTCTCCTCTTCGTCGTTCTGTTCCCACTTGGTTCCTCTTCTCTCCTCTTCGTTGTTCTGTTTCCTCGTACTTCTCCGTTCACCTTTTTATCTTCAGGTGCAACTTGGTGGATTAACCAATAAGTATTTTGGCTCCACCCTTCAGATATCCACTGGTTCCCATGCGCGTTCTGATTGTCCGTCATTCAAACTGCTCCGTTGCTTATATGTCGTAAGTCAATTGTCCAATAGTCCACGCCTCTAAATGTTTAATTGGTCAGCTGGTCAAGTTGGTCACTTCTTTATTTAAAAAAAACCGTGTGCAATCGAGTCATCTAACGCGTGTCACAATGTCAACTCCGTCTATACAATTGTTATTTAACTAAGTCATTATCTTGCTCTTTCCTTTCGGAGGTTTTATTATGTCCTCGCTTTTCATTGTGTCTGCCTTTTCTATTTGTCTTTTCTATTATGTTTACTCGTGTCAACGTCCAGTCACTGCTTTGTTATTACTGGACCATCCTACTTTTCTGGCGTCCTTCTTTTGTCTTTCCTACATGTCAGTGTCACTGTTTACTTTTGTCCGCGTCTTGCTCTAGTGTCATGGAAGTTTTATATCTTTCTCTTCCTTTTTTCGACCTACTTTTATCTGTCGCTATTCGATGTTACTATTTTGTTTACAGTATATTTTCATAATCATATTCCTAATAATAATAACAACAATATCCGTTACTTACAAGGCTATGCTACATACCCCCCCCCCATGTTTTAGTCATATTATTAACATTATGACTAAAAAAAAAACTAGCAAAGTGCCTTGTAAATAATAAACTACCAAAATATGATTCCATTTGAACAACAATACTAAAAAGTTCACTTTGCAGTCACCTCTCCTTGTTTTAGTCAGAATGTTAACTGTAAACATTATGGACTACTTCATCTAAATACATGGTAAATAAGTTCTCTGAATACTTCATAATCCTCATTGAAAAAAAAAAACATGTATCAAAATTTTTTACACTGTCTTCAAAAATTTGCCCATAAAACATTAATTCATTCTTCTTCTTTAGATCATACATATTCCGCATCAGCGTGTCTTCTCATACACACTTAAGAAAAAGAAAAGAAACATGCATTTTTTCAAATGACAAAAAATAATGTCAAAACATTTGAGGCCCAACCTCAAAACAAATCACCTTTTTGACCTTATGATGAATTTACATTGGCTAACCTCCCCATTCTCATCTTCAGTGGCAACAATAGGATATATCACACATATTCCCTGACACATACTCAGCGTGAAAAAATGTGATTTACTGGCTCATTGAAAACCATAATACTCATATTCTACCCTGAACGAAATTCTTCCACTGACATCAACTATTCTACACCCAAGTACCTATCCATCCGTGATAATTCTTGGGTCTCCATCTCTCTGTGCCGATCTTGCTAGTGCTGCGAATACCATCATATTGTTACTCCCAACACAACCTTGTCGTTTACACTAACCAATATGCAAAACCCAAGTATGCCACTCTAATGTATCTATTTTACGCCAGAGTCTGTCTCAGTATCTCAACAACTGGAAGAATGTAATTCATCATCATCATCATCATCATCGAGAGAGAGAGAGAGAGAGAAATATATATACCTAAATAATACCTGGTATAACACTGACATTCACAGTTTTAGGACAATACAATAGAAATAATACAAAAAATTACATCATCAATGTGAATCATATTAGTCTCGTATCTTGAGCGAGAAAACATATATCAGTGGTAAAGAAATATATATTATACATTTATGTACATCAATTTGAAACCCTTGAATAAAAAATATATATAACAACCTCTTCAATGTGCTTCTCTCAACCTATCAGCATTTATAAGATGGAAAGATAATGAACCCTTATGGTAAACAAAATGAAAGTATACATCATCTCTTGATTCTTCACATCAGTAAAAAAAATTTGTTTGATCATTCTACTCCTTCGCTTGTTCTCTGGTATATCTCTTTTCTGACATTTACTCTGATCAGTACATTTCTCATTTTTTAAATCGGCCATAGCTCTGAATACCTCAGATCATTTAACATCCGATCTATGGTAGCTATGACGAATTTTTCCCTCATTTATATATTAACTATTGCCGATTCTCTATAAATTTTTGACAAAATCTGTTGAGTGGTCATTTCTGGCGTACCCGAACGCACACATTTTTTCACCACTCTATTGATGTCTACGTCATCTGGGATAGTAATTTCCTTTTTCTGGACTAAATTACAATGTTGTACCCTATGATTCACTCTATGCTCATATTTATTTTGCCATATACTCGACCATTTTTTTGTAATTTTGGGTCATGTGATACGAGATCATCTAAAAAAGTCTGTTATATATTCTCTCCCCTGTTCTGTGTTAAATGCTGGATAATACGTACACACATTTTTGATCACAGAGGATTTTAAGCTCTTATGGCTAGCATATCTTAAAAGATTTGTAATAAAAAAGTTCTCAGTTCTTTATAACCTGGCATGTCATCATCTGAGGATGACAACATTTCATCAGAATAATCAGTTTTAGATGAAACACTTCGTTTTCTTTGTGAGTTACCCCGTCTTATTATCTGCATATCTACCTGTCTGATTACCTGCATATCTACCTGCCTGAGTTTCTGCTCACGGTTTACAACATTTTCATTGAATTGACTGGATCTTTCTGGTACCTGATGAGTTTTACTAACTTGACCTTTACTTTTCTTCATTAATTGTTGTTTGATCGCTTCACCCTTCTTACTGGTTGTGTACTTGAATCTGTCCTGCCTAAGTCTGTATCCGTCATACTAGTACTACCGTCTCTTACTACTTTTATTTCGGTGTTGGTGTCTACGTCTTTTTGTGTATACAGTGACAGAGTGGTTGCATCGTTAAGCACTAACCTTTCAGTTCCTAAACAAACATGTTTCTGTGGTTACAGTGATTGTGGCTGCATCTTTCGTCTGTATTAAACATTTTTCATTCATTGTAGTACCTACATGAACTGTATTTGTAACTTTTCTGAATAACTCCATACCTGTACTTGCATCTTTCCTGCCTAACTCTGTATTTGTACTAGTGCTACTGTCTTTTACTAGTGGTATATCGGTGTTGGTTTGTTTATCTTTTCTACTACAAGATCCCTGTGTGGCTACCTCCTTTGTCTCATTTTTATGTCTTCGGCTGTTTTTGTTTGATTTCTTACTCACTACAGCATTTATTTCTCTCTTGACATTCCTATCAAACGTTTCGTTAATTTGTGGCATATATCTGCTATTATTTCCTTTAAAAGAATTGTGTTGGTAGTTGTCTCTATACTTTGTGTCGTTGTAGGCTGTTTGTCTGTTTTGATAACTCATGTCTGTATAGTGTCCCTGGTTTTGATATTTGTTTCTTCTTCCATCTCTCTCATTTCTATAAAAAGAGTTCTGTGTTTGTCTAACGTCTGTTCTATGATAAAAATTGTAATGTGTTCTCATATTTCTTTCCTGTCTCAACTCTCTACCTAACCTAGCTACTTCTCTCCTCAGATATCTAATCTCCCATTTTAATGTATCTATTTCAGGTGTTTCTGCAACCTGTTGTGTCATTTTCTCTAACATTCTCTCTGAAAAATCTCTGTATTATTCTTACTCTGTGAAATAATCAGTGAAATAATCAATAATTTCTAGTGAAAAAAAATTCTAACAAAGCAGTATAAATCAAATAAATACGCTGTAATTACAACAACAATCTAACTAACACATAACTTAACTGTCTCTTGTTTTTGGCCGAACACACTGTCCCTCCGTCGTTGATGCTGTCGCTCTTTGCGAACGTCTAATGTTATCTGTATACCACCATTATTAAAGAAACAATTGTTCTTTGCCTAAATCATATCAGCTCATTCTAGCACGTGATCGTCAGTAGTTCGCGTTGTCCTATCCTCATTGATTCCGTTGTTAATATTGATAGTGTCTGAGTTCTGAATACTACCACCGTTAGAAAGATAAAATGTTCTATGTCTGTCTAAATCGCACAAAGCTTCGGTATAACATCAGCACGTGATCGTTAGTACTTCGCATTGTGGCCGCTGACGTACCTTAAACGTCTCCTTCCAAATGTCGGGAAAAAGTCACCGGCGCCAGTATAACAATGTCATTTTGACGTAGTGGTTCTTCTGTCTTTGATTATTCTTATTAATATGCTTTGTGATCCTGCCACCTTTATCGATGATATTGCTGAATATTTCTGAGGATATCTTCACACACAATCTGATCACTTCTATAATCAGGGGAAGTCAGATGAAATGTTCTCTTCAGATTTCATTTACTTCTTACATATAATTTATTCGATTTAGAATTCATAACCTCTCTTGTAATCAGATGCAATATGACATAATCTTCGTTAGTTTCGTCGTTGAAGCACATCAATATCAAACTATCATATTATACTTGCAGCATTTCAAAATGTTCACCTTTTTTCTACACTTGATAAGAGAACAATTCTGAACTCTGTACTATATTCCATCTGAAACACGTGGTCAATCAGTTACACGACTAAATCACTGTACTCGAAGTTTCAAAGTCATAAATATTCCTATCACTTGAATCACTCGAAACAGATACAGTCTGTCCTAAAACTACTTCTTCAAAACTGCTTTTCCTGAGTATCTATTGCTCTAATTGTCCATCTATTCCAACTGTCGTTACCTACGTCTTCTTTCTCTCTCGTGTCTTCTCTGGTGTGTGTGTGTTCTCCTTCTGTTGTTCTTCTCTGATTGTCTGTCCTTCTCTCTTCGGTCTCCTTCCTCTGTCTCTTCTTCTTTCTAGTTCCTCACTTCTTGGTTCCCATTCTTTCTTCGTCGTTCTGTTCCCACTTGGTTCCTCTTCTCTCCTCTTCGTTGTTCTGTTTCCTCGTACTTCTCCGTTCACCTTTTTATCTTCAGGTGCAACTTGGTGGATTAACCAATAAGTATTTTGGCTCCACCCTTCAGATGTCCACTGGTTCCCATGCGCGTTCTGATTGTCCGTCATTCAAACTGCTCCGTTGCTTATATGTCGTAAGTCAATTGTCCAATAGTCCACGCCTCTAAATGTTTAATTGGTCAGCTGGTCAAGTTGGTCACTTCTTTATTTAAAAAAAACCGTGTGCAATCGCGTCATCTAACGCGTGTCACAATGTCAACTCCGTCTATAAAACTGTTATTTAACTAAGTCATTATCTTGCTCTTTCCTTTCGGAGGTTTTTATTATGTCCTCGCTTTTCATTGTGTCTGCCTTTTCTATTTGTCTTTTCTATTATGTTTACTCGTGTCAACGTCCAGTCACTGCTTTGTTATTACTGGACCATCCTACTTTTCTGGCGTCCTTCTTTTGTCTTTCCTACATGTCAGTGTCACTGTTTACTTTTGTCCGCGTCTTGTTCTAGTGTCATGGAAGTTTTATATCTTTCTCTTCCTTTTTTCGACCTACTTTTATCTGTCGCTATTCGATGTCACTATTTTGTTTACAGTATATTTTCATAATCATATTTCTAATAATAATAATAATAACAATATCCGTTACTTACAAGGCTATACTACACATATACCAATAAAAAGATATTTAGAAACAGATGAAGAGTAGTTTCTTTGTTTATTTAACAAAGAGCAAAGAAGAAAAAGAATCTAATGAGATCCATGAGGGAACAAGTCAACATTCATTGGACACACGAGAATAGCAGAGCTTGAAAGCATAATAACACCAGGAAAGATAAATAGAAAGAAGTTACAAAAAAAAAACAGAAGAAAATATCGTGGACAGTTAAACGTAACCACAAGATAAACAGTCATCAAGTGAGCTGATAAAAAATATAAAAGACCGAAATCTGTTGAGAAGCAATCCCACCCCCCACCCCCAGTCGCATGCATGTATTGCACATTATGATGGCGACGATTTTAAACTGATAATGTTCGTTAAAATCAGTCAGTCAGTCACTTGCATGTCCCTTGTGGAACTTTGTCTCCCTAACCGCTATCCTATAAGCTTCTCGGTTGTAAGCAAGATGACCTGCTGCTGGTGCATGCATTTGCAGATTATCAACTATGTCTTGCAGCCATTTACACCTTGGTCTTCTTCTCTTTCTTTTTCCCATTATGTACCCTTCCAAAACGGTCTTCTCTAGATTATCATGACGTTTAATGTGTCCAAACGTCATGATAATCTAGAGAAGACAGTTAAATCATTAGCCTTAGAAAAGTCACGTTTTTAAACTTTATTTATTTCAGGAACTGCAATTGTCATGCCAAGTGTGTCCGAGCTACCGAAACTACGCCTAGTGAGTGACACGAATGGAAAGAAATATGCCATATAAAAGAACAGCCATAACTTGTTTGTTTTCTCATCAAATAATTTATTTATGTTCACTTTTCTTCAATTTTTCTCTCGCAACAAAGAGTAATTTGTAAACGAATGAGTCCAACGAATGGAAACTACTTTTTCAGATATGATTATATAAAAATTAATATTGTTTTTCTTTTCATCTCGTTTAAAAAAAATAACTATTCACCCTTTCTATTGTTTCTGGAATTAAACCAGATCCTGAAAAAGATAACTAAGGGGAAGAAAAGAAGGATTCAGTGGGCTTTATGGAGGGAGCCACAACGAAGTGGAAGACAAGATATGACAACTCGCTCTCTGTCTCTTTACGTAGTGTAGTGTAAATATGTCAAGATAAAGTAAACCGTAGGTCAGACAACAATGTCACATCTTTACAACGACAACAACAATTTTTCTGTTTGACAGGAACCTGATTATAAACGAGCAACACAGGGCGACATTCGAGGAACTTAGACATCTTGGGAGTTTATGCAGGATACATATATGACCTGGCTCTGTTACTGGTCTGAGTGAGCAGCTTAATTACACTCGGGACATGCCCGTAAGTGTTCTGTATTCGACATCAGGATGTCCTTTAGTGCCTTGGCTGATATAATACCAAGATTGCATTAGTTGTAAATGGAACAAGTGGGACTTGCCTCCATTTCCTCTGATAATATGTAATTCACAGAGGCGGGCGTATTATGTACCTTTGAGTATAAACTAGGAAAAAGTAGGAACAGCTTTATTATTTAACATTTACAACAATGTGACGTTTCGGCGCGAGCCTTCTTCATACAAACATAAACATTATATATATATATATATATATATATATATATATATATATATATATATATATAACATAATATAGATTGACATGAAATTTATGTAAAAGAAATAATTTTTAAAATGAAAAAAAAAAATTAATGAACAATGCAACTTATCTTAAGTCTTGGAAGATTTTAAGGTAGATCTCGTAAAATCACTTTTCAGAACGATGTTGTTATGAGACCATTTCTATGATTAGGATCCGTACTTTCTGAAAGGTGCAAAAATGTGCATGGTTGGGTGTAGAAAATACTTTGGTGGAGACTTGTGGTGATTGTAGATGGTAGATATCAGATGATAATAGATAAATGTGATGTTTGATATAAGAGGATGGTAGGGAATGGACGGTAATCTAGTTAAGATAAGGTGAAATAGATGAATATGGTTATAGTAGAAGGGTTATGATGTGATGGTGTATGAAGGTTCAAAACTATGTGCAACGAGTGAGAATGGAGCTTAGAGGTGAGCGAGTATGATTGTGGAAGATTATGTGTAGCTGAATAACGACTTCAAACCGTGGGATACCAGCGTTCCAAAGTCATGAATGTAATGGTTCTCAATAACACACAATAATTAGTGTATAAGTATATAATTATACACGAAGCACTGCAGTAAAGCTGTGATACCAGAATGTATAAACTAGGAAAAAGTAGGAGCAGTTTTATTACTTAACGATTACAAAGTTGTGACGTTTCAGCGTGAGCCTTAATTATACAAAAACATACAGGCTTTTTCTTGAATACTTCTTTGCGACTGTTACTCCATCTGACAGAGTTATGTTAGTACTGCCTTTCCACCCGTATGGTTATATGGTTAAGAAAATTCTTTATCGTCATCTGCCGATAATCCAACTCGACTCCGACACTCGCGACATTTTCTCTGATCCATTAGTGGCATACAAACGTGAGCCAAACCTTAAGGACATCCTCGTCCACAGCCACTTGAAGCAGAGCCTTGCATATGTTGGTACCAGAAAATGTAACCGCCCCCGCTGCGTTACCTGGCCGGTAGTCTGGGAAACGAAAACAATCACTTTTCCCAAAACTATCCTCACTCTTCATGAAGGATTCACATGCGAGTCCTGTAATGTGATATATGTCATCGTTTGCAGAAGATGCAGGATAACATATATTGGTGAGACTGGCCTCAGATTAGGGGACCGCATGCAAAAACATCCGTACGACATCGCCCAGCATGCTTCGAAACCAGTACCAAATCATTTCAATGGCCCCAACCACAGAGACAAATCTGATTTTCTGTTAACAGCCATCAAAGAATGTCACGCAGATGACACAAGCCGCCTGGCTCTTGAGAACCGCTGCATTCAAAATTATGGGACGCTGGAGCCACATGGGTTAAACTCGCTGTTTAGCTACACTTACCATTCTCTTCAATCATTATAGTACCTCTCCACTAAGCTCCACCCCTTCTTACTTTTCAAACCTCACAGCATCACTTTGCAACCCCTCTTCCCCAATCATCTATTTCAACTTCTCCTGGCTAGGTCAACATTGTATCACTCTCTCTCCCCTCCCCGGTTCCCCATCCACCACCCCCAGTTACAGCCCACCGACCACATGTCACAGGTCTCTATTTAAACAGTCTCCACGTTCTACTAAATCCATTCCTGACACACACCGCCGGACAAGTCACACCTTACAATTTACAGCTAAGTGCTCTTTAAAAAATTTTTTTTTCTTTTTAATAGTACTCATGTGAATCTATACTTTATCTCCTCTGTCTATTTTTTTCGTCCTGTATGTTTTTGTATAATTAAGGCTCACGCCGAAACGTCACAACTTTGTAATCGTTAAGTAATAAAGCTGGTCCTCCTTTTTCCTAGTTTATACATTCACGTAATGGTTCTCAAGTGCTGGGCGGCTTGTGTCATCTGCATGACATTGTTTGATGGCTGTTACCAGAAAATCAGATTTGTCTCTACGGTTGGGGCCATTGAAATGGTTCGGGACTGGTTTCGAAGTATGCTGGGTGATATCGTACAGATGATTCTTTATGCGGTCCCCTAGTCTAAGGCCAGTTTCACCAATATAAATTATCCTGCATCTTTTGCATACGATGACATATATTACATTACAGGACTCGCATGTAAATCCCTCATGGAGATCTAGGATAATTTAGGAAAGGTGATTGTTTTCGTTTCCCAGACTACAGGGCAGGTAATACAGCGAGGGCAGTTATATTTTCTGGTTCCAACATATGTAAAGTTCCGATTTAAGTGGGTGTGGACAAGGATGTCCTTGAGATTTGTCTCACTCTTGTATGCTAACAGGGGTGGATCAGAGAAGATGTCACGGGTGTCAAGGTCGGGTTGAAATAGTGGTAGATGACGATAAATAATTTTCTTAACCATCTGACCGTGAAGGTGGAAAGGCAATATTAATACAACTCTGTCAGATGAGGTAACATTCTTTTTTTCTGAATGCTTCTTTGCGGTTTAATAGTTTGATACGACTGAAGGCTTCACGAAGGACATTTTCAGGGGAGGTTGCGATGACAGAAAAATTCTAATAACTTGTTGGACTGATCTATAAAATCCAATTTATCCTGACATATGCGGCGTAGACTAAGTAGTTGGGAGTATGGGTGGAGTTCTTACACGCTTCATGATGGGAGGAGGTGTAAAGTAAATAGGTGTGGGTGTGAATGGGCTTGTAAAAAGTCACATGTCTCTATCCATTTATCTACTATCATCTGCTGTCTACTATCTGCTATCACCACAAGTCTCCATCAAAGTATTTTCTACATTCAACCATGCACATCTGTGCAACTTTCAGAACGTACGCATCCAAATCATAGAAAGTCTCATAACAACGGCTTTCTGAAATCTACCTTAAAGTCTTCTAAGACTTAATATAATTTGCACTGTTCGTTGATTTTTGTTCATTAAAAAAAATTTTTTTTACATAAATTTCATGTGAATCTATACTTTGTCTCTGATTATTTGTCCTGTTTATGCTTGTATGAGGAAGGCTCGCGCCGAAACGTCACATCGTTGCATACGTTAAATAATAAAGCTGTTCCTATTTTTTTTCCTTGTTTATACATCTTGGTATGACAGCTTTACTGCAGTGCCTCGTGTATAGTTGTATACTTATACACTAATTATTGTATGTACCTTTGAGGAAGGTTTCTTGGGAAGATTTTTCGATTTGGGTTAGCCCAAGACGACAACAACGCCGGAGTGCCTCGGGGCAGTACATCCATTTTGACGTCTTGGATTTGCGTTTTGGAAATAATGTCCAACCACTCTCTTCTAAGGATACAGTGTTCTATCTTTTCCAATAGACTTCGAGATTCCCTGATGACTGTAGCTCGCTGTGCATTCTGTGTCATCAGCCAATTCAAAGTGAGCGTAAACAGGAGCATTTATACTAACAATATAATTACAATCGTAATTTGTCTATAAAACTTCTTATAGCTGCCTTGGTTCTCTCTTCTACTACAGTTTAACAATTCAGAGGTTTTCAAACTCTGCTTAATGGAGCACGACATCACAGAATAGTCACCGTGTAAACTACATGCCTACAGTGAAACTGGTTTTGGGTCGTTTCAACATTAAATTGTGAAGCAGATCTCAAATATTAATGTGTTGTCTTTACAGTTTATTGTCATCTTTACAATCTGTTTGTTTCTTTGAGGATGTAATTTTTTTATCACTTACATAATTTTTAGAAATAATTCACTTCTGGTTACATGTGCGAACTCCAGTTGGACCTGTCCTTGTCCATATTCCAAATACTGTTCATACCATCACCGATATTACTGCTACTAATTTATAATATACTACTACTAATACTCTATTGTTGCTACCAATACTACTACTGCTACGACTAATATTAATACTACTCCTTGCAAAAATGCTCGTCCTGACTCTTTGATGAGCTGACCTTGACATCTAGGATTATCAGACATTCCAGTCTGACTGGGACTAGCCTGGTTTGAGAGTCCTGGCTCGTTGCTTAGATTGGCTGCGGGTTTGCACAGGTTGTGATTTTAACAGGTAACAAATTATTCGTGATACAAGTAAATGTAATGAGGTCAACCTTCGGCTACGTCACCAGACTACATTACCACTTTCTCTATCCCTCCCCTTCCTCTCCTCTCCCCACCTTTTCTTGTGGATGCATGTCCTGTTTGTGGAAAGAGAAATCCTCTTAAGTCTAATTATATCGCACATTTATACCAAATTCTACGCTTCTCCTAAACCGTGCAACCAGTAACTCATCAATAGTCAAATATCGTGTGTTCGCGCTGACATATACGTGCATCATTTTAGTAGAGCAAGTTTATTCTCAAACACGTTTGAGGAGTCAGACTAATTTTACGAAAACGGCTTCTTCTCCCGTGAGTCTCGCTGGTGTCGTTTTTCAAAAAAAAAAAAGAAATAATTAAATAACGGCAGGCAGCAGTTATCTTTTTTTTCTAATTATTCAGCAGCACTAGATTGTTGATCTGTCGTGATACTCATAGCTCTAGGAGTTCTATTTTTCCCTATATTAAACTTGGATAAACGTGGTAAACTTATTTTCATGTCAGTATCTTGGCGGTGTTTTTATTTTTCTTTCTGCTCTGATAGCTGTGAGTACAATGCACGCTGATGCGCCAAACTCTGCTATAAATAACAGTAGTATAAAATTATACTTTAAATAAGATTCTAGTTGTGTGTATGTGTGTGTTTTTCCTCTTCTTTGACTACTTTTAAGCTCAAAATTAGTTCAGTTCGAAAAAAAGAAAAATTCAGTACGTGTATTAAAATTAAACACTCTTTAACTTTTCTGCAGGATTCTGTCTCGGGCTGTTGGCAATATCTCAATTTTGTATTCTCAGTTGACAAAAACTATACAAGAATGATCTTATGATCTAAACTTTGGGAGGCTAGTAATGTAGCCATTTCCCATAGTTACTGCGATACGAAACCATAAATCATACTTTTAATGGTTAATAATTGACTGAAACCAAGGATAAGTTGAAATAAATGACGAAAATCGCCATTTTTAACGTCCAAAATTTGTATCCATTTGTAGATATTTGCTCGAGATTTACAGAGGTTCGCACAGACTGAGTCTTTATTGATGATGTAATTTCAAAGCAGTATTCAATAATTTTCCAATAACATATACGTTATACTTTTTGTTTCTTAACACCGTCTGTATAATGTATAATTATTTGGAATGTGTGAAAACCTTATTGTGCACACCAAGAGTTTTCAGCCATTATTATACATTTTTAGGATGTAATCAGGAAACAGTAATTACATTAGACCAGAACAGATATTGTTGGAAACTAGTCAAATTTGACCCATACAAACATTACATTTTTAATAACATTCGATCTATGTTTTATCTATGTGATATTCTACTTGGTTTGTGACTCATTTTAGATTTCTTTATTTTTGTGAAATGAATCGAATATGAATGCCTTGAGAGGTAACACGGGCAACAGAGTCCGTCTGCTTTTGATATTTCTCCTAGATCCTGTTTCTAGTAACTCGGTTTTGAAGGGAACAATTGACTGACCAAGAGGAGGGGGGATATCGAAGCATTCTTTTATGTAGTGGATCTCCCAAAAGCACCTGATTCTTGTCTCTGCTCCGAGAAATCAATATGACTGCAGCGACTCACCACATCCGACCTGTGATCTCAACGTACAGCATCAAATGTGAAGACTTTCAGGTGTGAAGAAGCATGAAATATAACACCGGCAATAACAACACGAAGAGCAGCAATAACAGAAAAACACTGATGAAAAATCTCAATGTTTTAACTCATTTTCATTTTTGGTTATGAACAAAAGTCAGTTTTCAACATTTGGTCCGAAATCAAAATCAAATACAACGACTGAAGACACATTTAATATTGAACTTCACTTAAATTCTCATGACTTCTTTTATTTCTGCGACATTTGCTTGCACCGTTAATACCAAATCAGTTCGCACGACTATATTGTCTGTACTTGTTACTAACATAAAAAGTCACAAATCAGCAGAAAGTAAAACTGCTTCTCAAAACAGAGCTGTTCATTTATGACTGAAACAAAGAACTCACTGAAAATGTGTAGCTGTCGCGATGTCTATTATTTGCCCCCCCCCCTCCCCCAAGTGACTTGTAAGTCTTGATCAACAACTCAGACCTGGTGTATCTTTCATAAAGATAGCAGGTATTTCAGTAATGATAGAGAAGAAATTAATAAGCGATTATGACAGGCAATGTTTTACACTTTACTTTACCATCATTCTCCACGGACTGGTGGCTTTTGTTGGCGTTGTCAGCGGTGCCGTAAACTTGGTCATCTTTCTGAGACTCGGCGTGAAAGACAGCATGATCACGGCGCTTTTGGCCCTCTCCTTCTCTGATTTCGTGTCTGCCTTCCTTCAAACGTCCATGTGTGCCAGTTACATGCTGGACATACTTTACCCAGATATGCTAGACAAGCAGACAGATCTTAAAATTATCGCCTTTGCTTGGAATACGTTTGTATTTTATCTTCTGTCAAATTGTACCATCGCATTTATCACCGTAGAAAGATGTTTCTGTGTTGTGGCTCCTTTCAAAGTTCGTCGCATCTTCACACAAAAGCGTTGCCTGATTTTTCTTTTTTTGATTTACATTTTCCACTTTGGTTTACATGTTCCGATCTACATGACACAAAATTTGGCGGAAAGTCAAGATCTTCTGTTACCTGCACAACGACTTCCCAACTCGACCTACCATATTGTAAAATTGTTGTTGGTATTTTCTCCTGACAGAGACCTTTTGGAGACGGTCTTGAACTATACTGAGTTTGTTAGTTTGGTGTCTTCACAAGTCGTTATATTATTTTGCACAGTTTGGATGGTCCAAGGATTGAATAAATCATCGAGCGTCAGAGATTCTACGAATATTCTATCTTACGCTGAACATAGTACAAAAAATAAAACAGGGGGGCTAATCACCAAATCGAAGAGTAAACTTTCCTCTCGCGAACGCGTATTAGTCAAACTAGCTCTGTTTCTTGCCCTGTATACTACATTGTGCAATATACCTAGCTTTGTAGTCGGGGCTGTTTACCATGTCATTCCGGAATTGCACAAATCAGAATATAAGAACCTGAGGACTATCATCTTTGAGATTGTAGATTTTTTCATCACGCTTTTTGCATCCACGAATTTTCTGTTTTATCTCAAGCTAAACTCTAACTATAGAAAGTTGTTTCTACAACTTCTGGGATGTCGCAGAAAAACAGTGGCTGAACATCAAGCCAACAGTTGTATACGAAAGTAAGTTCTCGTATATTTTGTCATTCAGTAACCCATTACTGAGATCCCAGGTAGTTGTGAAATGATATCCATGAACATTTTCTTTTTTTTTAGTGAGGTATTGACAATTGACAAATGAGCTAATGATCGTTAACACACTTCTTAAACAACATCCAAGAAGACTTTACACATGGACATCACCTGATGGGAAAACCAAGAATCAAATAGATTACATTTTAGTGCAAAGAAGTTGGAGATCAAGTATAACATCAGCGACAACTTTACCAGGTGCTGGTTGTGACACGGACCATGAGTTATTAATAGCAGACATGAAGATAAAGATAAAAAAGACAGTTACTGGATCAAGACCACTCTGCTTTAATCTTACAGAACAATACGGTATAGAAGTGAAGAATCGTTTCGAAATCCTGATAGCTGTGCAGGAGGAGATGACACCAGATGAATTGGCTACACAGGCCAGAGATATCTTAATAACAACAGCAAAAGTCATGGTTCTAGTAAATAAAACACAATAGATGGATTACAGCAAGCACACTAGAACTGACAAAACAACGTAGAGAAATGAAGACGCAATGGAAAGTGACAAACAACAACAAAGAGGAATATAAATCTTTAACAAAAGAAGTGCGAAGAAGCATAAGAAAAGAAAAAAAAATACATACAAGATTGTTGTGAAAGAATAGAAGGACATCAGAAGTGTGGAAGAGATAGTGAAATGTTCAAAGAAATGAAGACATTGACGAGAAATGTCACACCTAAGCTAAATGTAATTTGTGACGAGATGGGGAATACCTTGACAGGTAAAGAAAGGTAAAGGTAATCCTGTCGTGCCTTAGAGGCATATAAGGATATGGTGTCAGTGCCCATATTTTCCTTGACCTATCGGCACACCTTGCAGAGACAGAGGAAATTCTAGAAAGATGGAAGGAATATTGCAGAGCAATGTATGAAACAAGTGGCTGTGAAAACAGAAATCAACGGTGTGAATTATTATTGGAGGAGAAAGAACTCGAACCGACAATAGAAGAAGTATTATGGGCAATAAAGAATCTGAAAAATGGTAAATCACCAGGATGTGATGAGATAACAGCTGAACTTATTAAAGCAGGAGGAAAGGAATGTGCAACCATCTATCATGCACTATGTAAAAAGATATGGCATTCAGGTATTTGACCAAAAGAATGGAAAAGAATGGTATTCATAACACTGCCAAAAAAAAAGGGTAACCTGAAATTATGCACAAACTACAGAACTGTTGGCCTGATTAGTCATGCTAGTAAAATGTTAAAAATCATAATGGTAAAGTTCTTAAGAAAATAGAAGAAGAAGTCAATATGGTCCAAGCCGGTTTCAGGCAAGGAAGAGGATCAAGAGGTTATATATTCAATATAAGATTAGTAACAGAGAAATGCAGAGAGTTTAATGTGAATCTATATTTATCCTTTATAGACTACTCAAAGGCATTTGATTGTGTACAACACCAGAAACATTGAGAAATAATGGAAAAAATGGGATTTCCAACATATTTGATACAATTAACTTCACTGCTGTATCTAGATTAACGAGCAGCAGTAAAAATAAATGGTGAAACAACAACTTAGTTTGACATAAAACAAGGGGTCCGTCAGGGGTGCATATTTTCGCCTTATTTATTTAACTTGTATACTGAAAATATAATGGGGAATGTAAGAGAAGATGTAGACAAAGAATATCACTTTGCAAGAACAATTGGAGGTTATGAAATACCCGAGATTAGATATGCCGATGACACAGTATTACTATCCACAACACAAAAAGGAATGGAAAAACTAATTATATCACTCCATAAGAACAGCGAAGAGCACAACCTCTATCTTAATGCGAAGAAAACTAAATTGATGACAACTGACAAAACAAACAAGACAGCTGAAATATGTATCAATGAGGAAAATCTGGAAGAAGTGGAGAGTTTTGAATACCTTGGATCACTACTAATAATGGAGATACAATGAGAGAAATTAAAAGGAGGACATATATCGCTCTTCAGAAAGTAAAACAACTAAAGAAACTGTGGAGAGGAACAGACAGAACCACAAAAATAAGATTTTTAAAGACATGCATCTTTCCCATCGGAACATATGCCTATGAGACCTGGATATGTAATAAAACAGCTGAGAAACACATAAATGCCTTTGAATGTAAATGCTACAGAAGAGTTCTTCAAATATCATGGACACAGAAAAGAACAAATATATCCATACTACAAGAATTTAATATTGAAGAAGGCTGGCCAGTAAAGATAATTAAAGAGAGATAGCTTAAATATTTTGGACACATTAAACGTCATGATAATCTAAAGAAGACAGTTTTGGAAGGGTACATAATGAGAAAAAGAAAGAGAGGAAAACCAAGGCGAAGATGGCTGCCAGACATTGTTGATGATCTGCAAATGGGTGCATCACCAGCAGGCCATCTTGCTCACAACCGAGAGGCTTAAAGGAGAGCTGTTAGAGAGGCAAAGTTTCGCAAGCGACATGCAAATGAATGAATTTACAGTTGCATATTGTAATATAAAATTGTAATGGTGTAAAAAAAACTAGACTCTAAATTTCGCTATAAGACAAATATGCGAGGGATGATTGGTAAGTTCACGGCTTAAGGTACAATGGATTATTTGTGGACAACGTTTTTGTGTTATTTCTCAACATAGTCCCCTTGCAAGTTTATACACTTAGTCCAGCGATCTTGGAGCATACGGATCCCTTCTCTATAAAAGTCAGCATCTTGTGCCAGTAGAAAGTAGTCTACACCATGAATGACGTCATCATCTGAAGCAAATTTGCGACCACTGAGCTCCTTTCAGAGTTTGGTAAACAGGTAATAGTCCGAAAGGGCCAAATCCGAGGAATAAGAAGGATGTTCAAGAAACTGGAAGCTGCATTCATGAATGGCAGCGATTGCCACCGACGACTTGTGAACTGGATCATTGTCTTGCTGAAGGATGATTCCTCTCGTCAATTTCCCTCGACGCTTCTCCTTCAGTTTGACCCGCAGTTGCTTCGCAAGATTAGTGTAATAGGCCCCGGTGACCGTTCTGCCCTTTTGAAGATAGTCTACCAATAACACGCCTTCTGAATTCCAAAAGATGGAAGCCATCACTTTGATTGCAGACAGAATCACCCTTGCTTTCTTTGGAGGTGGGGATCCATGATGTTTCCATTGCTTTGACTGTTCTTTGGTTTCTGGTTGAAAATGATGAACCCAAGTCTCATTAATAGTCACAAATTGCTGAAGAAACTTTTCAGGATTTGCAGAAAAATAGCCAAGATTGTTTCTTGTCATGTTTAGACGCTGTCGTTTGTGATCAGCTCCAATAAGTTTCGGGACCCATCGAGTAGAGACATTTGTCATTTGAAGATCATTGTGAATAATGGCATGAACACGTTCATGGGAGATGCCCAAGTCAGTAGCAATGTATCGCTCAGTTAGTCGTCGATCCTCCATTATCATGTCATGGATTCTGCCGGTGGTTACCGTTCTTGGTCTTCCTGAACGGGGATCATCTTCCAGACTCTCCTTTCCATGTTTGAATTGAGCTGCCCATTTCTTCATTGAGCTGTAAGAAGGGGCACTCTCCCCTAAAGTCTCTACCATATATCATGGATCTCCTTCGATGATAAGCCCTTGATGCAGAAGTAGCGAATGAGTAATTTCTCGATGAGAAATTTTATCCATTTTCTCAATTTCTGCTACCCTTTACCATATCAGTAGCGTGTAAAAAATAGTTGCATTTAATGTCTTGAAACTTGGTGTTTAATCACCTTATATTAACCTGGTCTACAAATGCACCTCATATTAACTGTGTGTTTCAAGTATTTGTACATTAGCCCGCGAATTTATCAATCAGCCCTCGTACTGTTGCTTTAAAGTACAGCAGAGAGATGTGCAATAGGTGGACTGCGGTACTGCGAGTTTGGTCGTGTGCTTTAAAGCCCAATTAAAGATCTAAATGAAGATCAAAAATCGTCCTCATCTTGTCTGCCCTGTCAGTGCCCCACAGTACGACACATGAATAATTTCGTTTGTCACAACCAGTACCAGTCCTCCGTGGCTGGATCGCTAAAAGAACCACTTTAAGGTGACTTACCAACTGGAGGATCACGGGTTCAACCCAAAAAGCAACAACTCACAAGACCTCTGGAAGTCATGACCCCCCTTAGAGTGTCAGGAGTTTAAAAGAGCAGAAACACTTGTCTGAGGGTGGGGGGGGGGGGTACTTCCTCTGATGATCTGAAGGAGTTGTGTTGTTATTCCGCTCTCTACAGTAGAGAGTTTCCTGCATATTGCGTTTCTATGCCATTAAGGCACATTTGGGAATACGGTGTTAGGCCTGTATTTTCCATGACCTTCGGCACATGAAAGTGTGATGTGGTCAGTATCACGCCTGGCCGCTTTACCTTCCCAGATTTATGTGCTACCCATTTTTCGAGGCTGGGTGAACCCTGGGGCATTGTTTGGTGTGTACCAGAAAAAAATCCCACTGCTGGTTTGTATCCCGTTTTTAATATGTCTTCCGCCGGTGTAACTCGTATCACCTATTTTAAAAATTTTCTTTGCATTTTAGCCACGGATTTAGAGCGTTGTAAAAATTTGGTGCTCGCTATGTTAAGCTAATTCTAATAATCCCCAGGATATAATCATCCAACCTTTATCAGTCTGGCCACCTGGGAACTGTATCAGTTATGCGTGAACGAACAACAATTTGCAATTATTACAAGAACAACAATACCCAACAGAAATAACGACACTGAACTAGTCTTCTTCTTCGTTCGCTTCTACCACCAAAACCGCACTGTGGTCCTACTGAATTTACGCCTGTGATCCTCGTTAGGTCCCGTGGTCTCCTGTGTGGTCCCCGAAAGGACCACACGAGATCCACGAGAGGACCACAAGGGGTTCAGAGTATCACAGGGCTTTAGCCTGTATTCTTGGTGGGTCTCTGAAGCGGGATTGCGTGACACCGTGGTTTTGGTTGCACCAGTTTAGTCTAGGGTTGGACTTTCTCACCGGAAGACCTCGACGTGTTTAGGATATCAGTGCATCCCCGCTGGGTGAGAGGCGGTAGCCCACTCAGGCCAGAGTTGGACCTTCTCACCGGAAAACCTCAACGTGTTTTGAGATACCCGTGTATCACCGCCGGGTGAGAGGTGGTTGCCCATCCAGTCCAGAGTTGGACTTTCTCACCGGAAAACCTCAGCGTGATTAGGATACCCAAACATCCCCGCCGGGTGAGAGGTGGTTGCCTATCTAGACTTCCCTGGTCCAGTGTCTCCGACTTCAGCATTTTGCGATCGTGGCCGCTACCCTTCCTAGTTGTGACCAGGATGGATCTTTTGTCCAAGAGGACAAATCCTCGCCACTAGTGACTTCCACCCCTGGGTTGAGCCGGTTTATGCATATTATCCCAGTATGGGCGTGTTTAGGACGTGACCGACCCCTAGAGCACAGGTACTGTGACATGTATAGCCTTCAAGTTTCACCCCTAGTGTGAGCCGGTTTAGGCAAAATTCACCAGTATGAGTGTATATCAGGCGTGACCGACCTCTAGAGCGGAGGTGGCATGACATGTCTAGCCATCAAGTTCCACCCCTGCTGTGTGCCGGTTTAGGCATATTTCACCAGTATAGGTGTATTTCGGACGTGGCCGGCCTCTAGAGCAGAGGCGCCGTGGTATGTATAGCTCTCGTAGCGATACTACTGGACATACCGATTAAACTTCCCTTTATCCTTTCCACCACATTTCCCATCGCACCGCACAGCAACCTTTATTTCTTTTCCACATTTCTTCCTTGACCGGGAGGAGCTTCACTCCACGCGCGGCATTTGAAGAGTCTCCCCAGCAGTGTCTTAACCTCTGGGACAAGCTGGTTCATGCATTTCACCCGATATGACTGCACTCAGGACGTGGCCGACCTCCAGACCAGAGGTGCCGTGATTTGACTGTTTGCTTCGCTTTATCCTTTCTACCACCTTTTCCGCAATGATGCTGCGCAGGAACCTCATTTGCACCTTTCTTCATTGGCCGGGAGGAGCACCGCTCTACGCACGGCAGCCGAAGAATATCGCCAACAGCGGTAGATGAGCTACCAAACGTGCCACTCATCTACCCTAAGTATCTGGTTTTCAGGCGCCAAATATTCGCCCTCGCCCCTTCTCCTGTCAGTTTAAACAGTTCTGCCACGGGAAGGCCAGGAGCTGGACTTGACTGCCAGAGGCTGTTTGAGACGCATTTACAGTCCTTAGAACCACTGAACTAGTTATTTGTAATAAAAAAGTCAAAACAAACTATTTATTACACAATCAACACGAGAAACACTAGACAGCATCAGTAGACTAGATTGCAACACATAATACATAAAACAATTAGCTGCAATCATCTCCAACACATAACAATTGCTCAACATATTACTAATCCAATTAATTACTCATTTACCAAGTTCTGCCATCTAACCTTCTTCATAGTCGCTACATATATCTACTCAATGGGACTATATCTGGTCTCCATGACTCAATACTTGAATTCTTGGTGCAAAACACAAATATCTAAATGCACCAAAACATTGATGAACCACACATAATCAAATCAAATTGTGAGTTACAAAATCAATCCTCACAACTACAACATAGTAACAACAAAACTTATAATTCTTCAGTATGAATCATGAGCTCACTCTGATGTTATGAGAGCAAGCACAACACACGTAATTAATATTTTTAAAACTTAAAATGATTGAAACGATGAAGGACAAGATGAATTAATGCAATGCAATAGCACAAAATGCTTAACTGAGAAAAATTGATGTAATAATCAAGGGAAATGGTAAAATATGAGACTTACACAAAATACGAGCCATGGTGTTCACAGCTTACTTCTACCCGACCCATATATCAGGGCTTCTACTTCATTCTAACGTCTTGTACGTAATCTAAGCTACATAAAAAACTCAACGTGTTTTTAACCTAAACCAACTAAAAAACTTAACTCTCTGCATCTACTTTATTCTAATGTCTCTTACTTAATCTAAGCTACCTAGAAACTTAACTCTCACCTTATATTTCATTCTAATGTATTGTACTTAATCTAAGCTACATAAAAAACTTAACTCTCAGCCTATACTTTATTCTAACTTTGTACTTAATCTAAGCTATCTAGAAAATTAACTCTCAGCTTATATTTCATTCTAACCTTTGTGTTTAATCCAAGCTACCTAGAAACTTAACTCTCAGCTGATATTTCATTCTAACCTTTGTGCTTAATCTAAGCTACCTAGAAACTTAACTCTCAGCTTATATTTCATTCTAACCTTTGTGTTTAATCTAATCTACCTAGAAACTTTACTCTCAGCTTATATTTCATTCTAATGTCATCATCATCATCATCAGGTGCCGTGCCAACTGGCGTTGGCTATTATGCTTCTCTAGAGTACACGATCCTTCATGCAGGCCATCAGTTCAGTTGGTGATCTCCTCTCACACCATCCCGTCACACTGTCCAGTATCATTTCTCTTGGTCTTCCTCTTGATCTTCTTCCTTCTATTTTTAATGTTATTATAATATTTTCAATGCCCCCTCTTCTCATTGCATGTCCTATGAAAGTACATTGTCTCTCTCTTATCTTTTTGAGAAGTTTTTTTTTTTGTCTCTCCAGCTCTTCTCATACATTCTTCATTAGTTATTTTTGCTGTCCAGGGTATTCGCAACATTCTTCTAATAAACCACATTTCTGCTGCTTCCAATGATTTTTGTGCAGACTTGCCTATTGTCCATGATTCACTTCCATATAACAAGATAGGTTCAATATAGCATTTTAGGACTCGTTTTCTAACATTCCTTGATAAGGATGTGTTGGTTAATATGTTTCTCATTCTCTGAAATGCAGTCTTTTCTTGGCCTATTCTGTTCTTAATTTCTGTTGTGCATTTCCCATCTGAAGTTATTACTGCTCCAAGGTATTTGAATTTCTGCACCTGCTTTAGAATAGTTCCGTTTAATTTAATAATGCATGCTGGTGGATTCTGTTTCTTAGATATAACCACAGTCTCTGTCTTTTTGATGTTCAAAGTAAGGCCTTTCTGTTCACTTTCTTTGGCGACTTTATCCAAGAGATTTTGCAGGTCTTGTTGGTTCTCAGCTATCAGTACTGTGTCGTCAGCATACCGAAGGTTGTTAATATTGTATCCTCCAATTTTTATGCCTGGTTCTGTGATGATCGTTCTTAGAATATTCTCGCTGTACAGAGAAAAAAGGTCTGAAGATAGTACACATCCTTGTCGCACTCCTTGTTTCATAGGTTGATATTTTCCAATCCTATTTTCAACTCGAATTGCTGCTTCTTGCTGCCAGTATAGATGTTTTACAATCCTCAGGTCTTTGCCGTCTATATTGATGTCTTCAAGCATTTTAATAATTTCATTATGTTTCACCTTGTCGAATTCCTTGGTGTAATCAATGAAGCATAAGTAGAGATCTTTCTGTACTTCTAAAGCTCTTTCTGTTGGTGTTCGTAAAGCATAAATGGCATTGTGTGTTCCCTTTCCTTCAACAAATCCAAACTGTTCATTTGCTATTTCCATTTTTATCTTTTTCCTTGTTCTTCTCATAATTGTTCTCAGAAGTAGCTTCGTTGTGTGACATGAGAGGCTGATAGTCCGGTGGTCGTTACATTCCTTTGCGCCTGATTTCTTTGGTAGTGCTATAAACGTGGATTTAATCAGGTCACTGGGAATATAACCACTGTTGTAAATGTCATTCAGTAACTTGGTTATTATTTTTATTCCTGTCTCCTCTAGTGCTTCTATTTCTTCTACTGTTATATTATCAGGCCCAGTCGCTTTTCCTTTCTTCATGTGTTTGATGGCATCTATGATTTCGTCTTCAAGTATTGGTGGTCCATCACAGTTTTCAGTATCTGGTGTTAATTCTGGTCTTTCTCCTCCATATAGCCACCGATATACTCTGTCTACCTGTCCACAATGTCTTCTTATCCCATTAACATTTTACCTTCTTTCGATTTCAGGCATCCTGTGGTATATTTTGTTTTCCTGCCTGTGAGTTTGTGCATGTTTTTGCTGTCTTTATTATGAGAGTCCTCTATCTGTCTGCACTGTTCATTTAACCACACTTCTTTTGCTTCTCTGCATTTGCGTCTTATTTCTTTTTTTATCTTGTTATATTTTTCCTCGTTATTTGTACTCCTCCTCCTCTTGTCCATCACTTCTAAGATGTCGTCTGTCATCCATTTATTTTTAGAGGCTTCTTTTTTAGTGGTATTATCTCCTTAACAGTTTGGTGGATCGAATCTCTTAACATTGCCCATTGTTCATCTATACTATTTATCTTTGCTATTGCATTCTAATGTATTGTACATAATCTAAGCTACCTAAAAAACTTAACTCTCAGCTTATACTTCGTTCTAATGTATTGTACTTCATCTAAGGTACCTAAAAAATTTAACGTTCAGCTTATCTTATATATCTTATATCTTATATCCTTCCCGTGCCGTTAGACGTCACATAGGGCTCGCAAAGTAGTTCGCCAATTTTGTTCAGCTTATACTTCATTCTAATTTATTGTACTTAATCTAAGCTACCTAAAAACTTAACTCTCAGCATTTTAAACTCTGCTGCTGATTCTCACTTAATTAACTGCACGATTATTTCGTACACCAGATATTTACACTCACAAAACATCTGCGACACACAATAACTTACATTACTGAGGGTGGTGCGGAAATAAACTCACAACATAACACAAAACATATCACAACAAAACGTCTAGGACAACACAATCACATTTTGTCCCGGCCGTACCTCACGAGAACAAACTTAGACTGACTAATGCTTCTCAATCTGCACAATTCTTACACACTGGACAATCACGTGACTAAATAGCCAGGCGCTGACCCTGACCCCTTCGGCCGGCCGTAACCAAAAAAAGCCAAGTTCTCAGTCTCACGATTCTCCCAGTGTATCTTGTGAGTAAGTACTTTGTTATGTTTGAATATTTTATTCTTGATGTTCCTAACTTGAAATCCTCTTGACGCCGGTGTGTGGTATAGCAGCAAAATGCAGTTACTTTGTTTAGATTTCTTTTGTTTTTAAACGTTTGAAAGCGATTAAAATAAACATATTTTCCTGGCCGTATCTACAGTCTCTCAGTACTTTCGACGATGAAATAGAACATTTATGTATGTAATACTTTTTCCTCTCTTGACGCGTTTTAGAAGTCTGGCAAAAAAAAAAAGGACTCACCATTATTCTCAACTGTAAAATAATGCCATAAGATAATATTTATTAAATGTTTTATATGTTCCACTTATCACTAACAATGGCAATCGTCTTATTATTGTGCTGAAGATACAGGTCATAGGTCAGAAGTCTTCAAGGTTCAGTCTGTTCCTCTGCGTAGATAGTATTGCATCAGCAATATATATATATAGATATATATATATATACACACACACACACAACGCAAAGCACACCCCCAGCCAGTTGTTGAGCATTTGTTTGATCATTTCTCTCCCACCTCCACCCCGAACGCCAGCCATTTATAGACAATAGGTCAGCTCGGTCCACTAGTGTGGGGGAAAATATTTTATTGCTTGGTCCGTGACTTTTCATCTTGGCTATTTTCTTGTAAGAATACGAAAAAAATGGAGAGAGAGAGAGAGAGAGAGAGAGTGTGTGTGTGTGTGGGGGGGGGGGGGTAACAGCTCTGAACCGAATTCTAGATTACAACAAAACTTTAGATAAAATGGCATGAGCAAATGGAAGACGCTTCAGTTTCAGATATGGGATTCGTCCTCCTGGACAAAAGCTCCATCCTAATCACAATTAGGAAGGGTAGCTACCACTACCACAAAATGCTGAAATCGGAGACACTGGATCAGGGCAGTCTAGATAGGCAACCACCTCTCACCCGGATGGGATGTATGCGTATCCTAATCACGCTGAGGTTTTCACGTGAGAAAGTCCAACACTGGACTGGATGGGCTACCACCTCTCACCCGGCGATGATACATGGGTATCTCAAAACACGTCAAGGTTTTCCGGTGAAAAAGTCCAACTCTGGCCTGGGTGGGCTACCATCTCTCACCCAGCGGAGATATACTGATATCCAAAATACGTCGAGGTCTTCCGGTGAGAAAGTCCAACTCTAGACTAAACTGGTGCAACGAAAACCACGGTGTCACGCAATCCGCTTCAGAGACCCACCAAGAATACAGGCTTAAGCCCTGCGATACTCTGAACCTCTTGTGGATCTCGTGTGGTCCTTTCGGGGACCACACTGGAGACCACAGGACTTAACGAGGACCACAGGAGTAAATTCAGTAGGATCACAGGGCGGTCTTGGTGGTAGAAGCGAGCGAAGAAGAAAAAGAATACTTTGCTGTCCACGATATTCGCAGCATTCTTCTAAGGAACCATATTTCAGTGGCGTCTAGAAGGCATTGAACTTCCTTAGTGACTGAACATGCCTCGCATCCCTAAAATAAAATTGGCTCGATGTAGGCGCTGGAGAACTCTTTTCCTCTCTACCAACGACTGTGATTTATTACACAGAATGCTCTTCATTTTCTGAAACATTCTTTTGGCTTGCATTATTCTGCTCTTTATCTTAGTTAGGCATCTCCATCTAATTCAGTAGTGTCCCCAAATATCTAAACTTGTCCACCTGTTTCAGCATTGTGCCGTGTACTGTTATTTTACATTTTGGAATCACTTTTTTTCTTTGAGATGACCAGAACTTCTGTTTTCTTCTTGTTCAAGGTAAGACCCATGTTTTCACTTTCTTATACTGCTACGTTCAGTAATTCTTGGTACTCTTTTTCACTCTTTGATATTAATACTGTATCATCTGCATATCTGCGAATACAACTTGAACAATTTGAGATATGCAGATGATACGTTATTGAATGGTTCAATCTTTGGTCAAGATTTTCCCCTCTCAGCTGTTTATCCAGTTCTTTGCATAATGTTGTGTCCAGTTCTTGCCATATGCTCTTGTCACTTGCTGATGGGAAATTGATTTTGTCTTTGGTCTCACTGGAGGCGGGCATTAATTCTCTGCTGCTCTACTCAACCTGAATAATCTCTGTACTGCGGTTTGCATTGTACCAGAGATCACAATGTTTCACAAGCAAATGAAACTGGATACTTAAACAGGTCCAAAGTCTAGAAATTAACGATAGATAGCTCTAAATAAAACTAAAATTAAGGAAAGCCAGAATCGGAGAACACAGAAAGATACATTTTGATACAAGAAAACTGATAGACCAGCAAACAAGAAATGAATTCTCAATAATACTTAAGAACCGCTTCAGTGTCCTACAAGACGAAGCAGAAATGTCCATATTAGAGTTCAATAAAACACTACAGGAAACAGCAAAAGAGGTGCTGGGATATCGGAAAAGGAGAAAAGAGGAATGGATAAGTGAGACCACATGGGAAAAGATAGAGCAAAGAAAAGAAATAAAAAAAAAAATACTGAACACCAAATCACAAGGCTTAAAGAACGAGTTTTAAGTAATTATGCACAAAAAGACAAAGAAGTGAAGGAATCATGCCGTCAAGATAAATGTCAATATTATGACAACTTAGCAGAAACAGCAACGAAAGCAGCATATACAAATGACATGAAAACCATATATAAAATCACAAAGCAGATGACAGGTAACTTCAATACAAGATGTGAAAGTGCAGTAAGAACACAAAATGGACAACTGGTCAGTGGAGAAAGAGAAAAAATTGAAAGATGGAGGGAACACTTTAACACCCTACTAAACAGAACACAAGCAGCACAAGCAATAGATATACCTGAAGCAAAAGCGGAACTAAACATCAATACAGGACCAATAACAATAAATGAAGTAAAAGAGGCGATAAAGAAGCTAAAATCAGACAGGGCACCAGGTGAAGATGTTGAAAGCAGAAGAAACAGAAACACCAAAACAACTTTGCCGGATATTACAACAAATTTGGGATTTAGAAAAAGCCCCAGAGGAGTGGAAAACTGGTCTTATAGTAAAACTACCAAAGAAGGGTGACCTCAGAGATTGCGGGAACTGGAGAGGCATTACCCTACTGCCACTCACTAGTAAAGTATTTTGCAGAATAATCATCAACAGAATTGTACCAATACTTGAGGAAAAACTTCGGAAAGAGCAGGCAGGATTTAGGAAAGGAAGATCATGCATAGACCATATATTTGTACTTAGACAAATATTAGAACAGGCAAATGAGTGGCATAGCACAACATATGCATTATTCATAGATTTTGAGAAAGCCTTTGACAGTGTCAACAGAGATGCACTGTGGAAAATCCTAAGATGGCATGGCCTCCCCCATAAAATAGTTAATGTAATCAAAGCCCTATACGAGGGTTTTCAGTGCAAAGTGATCTGTGGAGAACATACCTCCAGCAGCTTTAGGGTACAAACAGGAGTGAAACAGGGATGTGTACTATCACCAACATTATTTATCTTGGCAGTAGACTGGTTAATGAAGGAGGCAACATCAGACAAACGCAGAGGATTACAATGGACCCTTGACACAGTGCTGGAGGACCTTGACTTTGCGGACGACATTTGTCTATTATGAAGCAGTCACAAAGATATGCAAGATAAAATAAACAAGTTAACCCAGAATGCAAACAACATAGGACTAAAGATCAACGTAGGAAAGACAAAGTTAATGAAGCAAAATGTGAACAACAGAAATGTACTCAGAGTAGATAACAAGTTAGTGGAGGAGGTCAACGAATTTGTATACCTTGGCAGCAGAGTAGTAGAAAATGGAGACAGCACAGAGGACATCAACAGCAGACTTACTAGAGCAAACCAGGCTTTTGCAATGCTACAGAATATATGGAAATCAAATAAACTAAGCATAAATATGAAAATCAGGATATTTAAGAGTAATGTTCTAAGTGTACTACTCTATGGAAGTGAATGCTGGAAAATCACCAAAACCATAGAAAACAAGTTGAATTCTTTCCAGACTAAATGTTTACGTAGAATTAAAAAAATATTTTGGCTAAACACCATAAGAAATAACATCTTATTAGCAGAAATGCAGATGAAGCCACTGACAACAATTATTGAGGAAAGACGCTGGCGATGGTTGGGACATGTGCTCCGAATGACTGACAACTCACTACCAAAAATAGCACTAAGATGGACACCACAGGGGAGCAGAAGTAAGGGTAGACCAAAAGAGACATGGAGAAGAACAACAGAAAGGATGTTGAGCAATAGAGGGCTCACCTGGGCAAGAGCAGAAAAAAAGGCGAAAGACAGGCATTTGTGAAAAACCCTTGCAGAACCCCATGTGCCCTGGGCACTTAAGGTTCAGAGAGAGAGAGAGAGAGAGAGAGAGAGAGCTCTAAATATATGTAAGCGGTAATGAGGAAAAAAAGACTGGTTTTGTAACTTGCAGAAGATTAAGTTAAAGGTTATAAAAAGACAACGAGAATTTTACAGATAAGATTGTTCTAATCTGAAAAAAGCAATAAATAACACGTAAAAGAATTGGGCTAGGCCTAAAGATGGATGTGGCACGTGACATCCGTTCCAGGTAGGTTTTCTAATGTTTGGCTTAGTGGTAAAATTATTGTGCAGATCTAGTAGCAAACCACGAATTTGATGAGCACAATAAAGTTTCTGTTGACGATTTTCGTTACCTTCGCCTGGTTCTTTGTCATGGCGGTGTATTTCATGTAGAAAACAATGCAGTCTTTTTTTTGCATTTATAAGCCACGTCAGTGTGGTGTAATTATAAATCAATATAGATTAATATTTGTAATAACAGTACAGCTATATAAATTAATAATATATTACTTACAAAAATCTACTAAAACATAAAACAAGTTTCCGCGTATAACATTTTATCCATCTCCAAGTGGTTCTGATGGAAACAATGTTTATATTCATGCTCTGAAAGAGTGGTACAGAGAACATTTTTTTATCCTTGCCGTAGGAACCATTCTGTTGACACTTTTACCCACATCATAATTGTTGACAAAATCTTTCATTTCAAATCAGAGGTGCTGCAAGATGGGTAAGGCTTCATTAAAATGGTTATTTTTTTATCTTCGGAGGTGGCCTTGAAGTCGATTGATGTTATCTGGTTGTAGAGGCTGTTGAACAACTTCTCTCAGGGCGGATTTTTATATTAGAGTTTGAAATGAAAGAAGTAGGAACAGCTTTATTACTTAACGTTTACAACGATGTGACGTTTCGGCGCTAACCTTCTCCTTACAAACATAAACAGGACAAAGAATCAGACAGAGGAGGCAAAGTATAGATTTACATGAAATTTATATAAAAGAAATAATAAAAAAAATATAAACATTAATGAACAATGGGACTTATCTTAAGTCTTGGAAGAATATAAGGTAGATCTCGTAAAAGTACTTTTCAGAACGCCGTTGTTACGAGACCGTTTTTAAGATTAGGATGCGTAGGTTATGAAAGGTGCAAAAATGTGCATAGTTGGGTTAGAAACTACTTTGGTGGAGACATGTGGTGATAGTAGTAGATAGCAGATGATAGTAGATAAATGGATAGAGATATATGATGTTTGATATAAGAGGATGGTAGGGAATGGACGGTAATCTAGTTAAGAGAAAGTGAAATAGATGAATATGGTTATGGTAGAGGGGTTATGATGTGATGATGTATGAAGGTTCTAAACTATGTGCAGCGAGTGAGAATGAGGCTTAGAGGTTAGCGAGTATGATTGTGGAAGATTATGTGTAGCTGAATAACGAGTTCAGATCGTGGGGTTCCAGCGTTCCATAATCCTGAATGTAACGGTTCTCAAGCGCTGGGCGGTTTGTGTCATCTGCATGACATTGTGTGATGGCTGTTACCAGAAAATCAGATTTGCCTTTATGGCTGGGGCCATTGAAATAATTCGAGACTGGTTTCGAAGTATGCTGGGTGATATCGTACAGATGTTTCTGTATGATGTCCCCTAGTCCAAGGTCAGTTTCACCAGTATAAGTTATCCTGCATCTTTTGCAAACGATGACATATATCACATTACTGTACTCGCATGTAAAGCCCTAATGGAGAGTTAAGATAGTTTTAGGAAAGGTGATTGTTTTCGTTTCCCAGACTACAGGGCAGGTAATACAGCGAGGGCGGCTGTATTTTCTGGTGCCTAGATATGTAAGGTTCCGTTTTAAGTGGGTGTGGACAAGGATGTCCTTGAAATTTGGCTCACACTTGTATGCTAACAGGGGTGGATCAGAGAAGATGTCACGAGGGTCAGGGTCGTGTTGGATTAGTGGTAGATGACGATAAATAATTTTCTTAACCATATGACCATGTGGGTGGAAAGGCAATACTAACTTAATTCTGTCAGATGAGGTAACCGGCTTTTTTTCTGAATGTTTCTTTGCGGGTTTAGTAGTTGAATACGGTTAAAGGCTCACGAATGATATTTTCTGGGGTTGCGATGACGGAAAAATTCTAATAACTTGTTGGACTGATCTATAAAACCCAAGTTATCCTGACATATGCGGCGTAGACTAAGTAGTTGAGAGTATGGGATGGAGTTCTTACAGGCTTCATGATGGGAGAAGATGTAAAGTAAATAGGTGTGGCTGTGAATGGGCTTGTAAAAAAATCATGTCTCTATCCGTTTATCTACTATCCTCTGCTATCTACTATCTAGTATCATCACAAGTCTCCAACAAAGTATTTCTACACCGAATCAAGCACATTTTTGCACCTTTCATAACGTACGCATCCTATTCAAAGAAACAGTCTCATAACAACGGTGTTCTGAAAAGTGGTTTTCCAGATCTACCTTAAAATCTTCTAAGACTTAAGATAAGTTCCATTGTTCATTTACTGTTTTCATTAAAAAACATTTTTTCTTACATAAATTTCATGTGAATCTATACTTTGTCTCTGATTCTTTGTCCTGTTTATGCTTGTATGAGGAAGGCTGGCGCCGAAACGTCACATCATTGCAAACGTTAAATAATAAAGCTTTTCCTATTTTTTTCCTAGTTATACATTTTGGTATGACAGCTTTACTGCAGTGCCTCGTGTATAGTTGTATACTTGTACACCAATTATTGTATGTACCTTTGAGGAAGGTTTCTTGCAGAGATTTGTCGATTTGGGTTAGCCCAAGCCGACAACAACTCCGGAGTGCCCCGGGGCAGTACATCCATTTTGACGTCTTGGATTTGCGTTTTGGAAATAATGTCCAACCACTCTCTTCTAAGGATACAGTGTTCTATATTTTCCATTAGACTTCGAGATTCCCTGATGACTGTAGCTCGCTGTGCATTCTGAGTAGTCAGCCAATGCAAAGTGTGCGTAAACAGGAGCATTTATGCTGACAGTATAATTATAATCGTAATTTATCTATAACATTTCTTATAGCTGCCTTGGCTCTCTCTTCTACTACAGTTTAATAATTCAGAGGTTTTCAAACTCTTCTTAATGGAGCGCGACATCACAGAATAGTTACTGTGTAAGCTACATGCGTACCGTGAAGCTGGTTTGGGTTTAATTTTAACATTAAATTGTGAGGAAGATACCAAGTACTAATGTGGTGTCTTTACAGTTTATTGTTATCTTTAAATCTGTTTGCTTCTTTGAGGATGTGATTTTTTTATCACTTAACATAATTTTTAGAAATAATTCACTTCTGGTTGCATGTGCTAACTCCAGTTGGGCCTGTCCTCGTCCATATTCCAAATATTGTTCCTAACATCACCGATATTACTGTTACTAATACTGATAATATAACAATAGAAGAAATAGAGACATTAGAGGAGGCAGGAATAAAAATAATAACCAAGTTACTGAATGACATTTACAACAGTGGTTATATTCCCAGTGACCTGATTAAATCCACGTTTATAGCACTACCAAAGAAACCAGGTGCAAAGGAATGTGGTGACCGCCGGACTATCAGCCTCTCATGTAACATAACAAAGCTACTTCCGAGAATCATTATGAGAAGAACAAGGAAAAAGATAAAAATGGAAATAGCAGATGAACAGTTTGGATTTGTTGAAGGAAAGGGAACACACAATGCCATTTATGCTTTACGAACATTAACGGAAAGCGCTTTAGAAGTACAGAAAGATCTCTACTTATGCTTCATTGATTTACACCAAGGCATTCGACAAGGTGAAACATAATGAAATTATTAAAATGCTTGAAGACATCAATATAGACGGCAAAGACCTGAAGATTGTAAAACATCTATACTGGCAGCAAGAAGCAGCAATTCAAGTTGAAAATAGAACTGGAAAATATCAACCTATAAAACAAGGGGTGCGACAAGGATGTGTATTATCTCCAGACCTTTTTTCTCTGTACAGCGAGAATATTCTACGAACGATCATCACAGAACCAGGCATAAAAATTGGAGGATACAATATTAACAACCTTCGGTATGCTGACGACACAGTACTGATAGCTGAGAACCAACAAGACCTGCAAAATCTCTTGGATAAAGTCGCCAAAGAAAGTGAACAGAAAGGCCTCACTTTGAACATCAAAAAGACAGAGACTATGGTTATATCTAAGAAACAGAATCCACCAGCATGCAGTATTAAATTAAACGGAACTATTCTAAAGCAGGTGCAGAAATTCAAATACCCTGGAGCAGTAATAACTTCAGATGGGAAATGCAGAACAGGAATTAGGAACAGAATAGGCCAAGCAAAGACTGCATTTCAGAGAATGAGAAACATATTAGCTAACACATCCTTATCAATGAATGTTAGAAAACGAGTCCTAAAATGCTATATTGAACCTATCTTGTTATATGTAAGTGAATCATGGACAATAGGCAAGTCTGCACAAAAATCATTGGAAGCAGCAGAAATGTGGTTTATTAGAAGAATGTTTCGAATCCTCTGGACAGCAAAAATAACTAATGAAGAATGTATGAGAAGAGCTGGAGAGACAAAAAAAACTTGTCAAAAAGATAAGAGAGAGACAATGTACTTTCATAGGACATGCAATGAGAAGAGGGGGCATTGAAAATATTATAATAACATTAAAAATAGAAGGAAGAAGATCAAGAGGAAGACCAAGAAAAATGATACTGGACAGTGTGACGGGATGGTGTGAGAGGAGATCACCAACAACTGAGCTGATGGCCTGCATGAAGGATCGTGTACTCTAGAGAAGCATAATAGCCAAAACGGTCGGCATGGCACATGATGATGATGATGTTGATGATGATGATGAATACTAATTTATAATATACTGCTAATAATACAATACTGTTACTACCAATATCACTACTGCTACGACTAATATTAATACTACTCCATGCAAAAATGCTCGTCCTGAATCTCTGATGAGCTGACCTTGACATCTAGGATTATCAGACATCCCAGTCTGACTTGGACTGACCTGGTTTGAGAGTCGTGGTTCGTTTCTTTGGTTGTCTGCTATTTTGCACAGGTTGTGATTTTAACAGGTGACAATTATGCGTGATACAAGTAAATTTAATGAGGTCAACCTTTGGTCACGTCACTAGACTACATTACCATTCTCCCTCTGTCTCTCTCTCTCTCTCTCTCTCTCTCTCTCTCTCTCTCTCCCTTCTCCTCTCCCCCACCTTTTCATGTGGATACATGTCCTGGTTGTGTAAAGAGAAATCCTCTTAAGTACACTTATATTCCACATTTATAGCAAATTCTATCCTTTTAAAAACCGTGCAGCCAATAACTCATCAATAGTCAAGATATCGTGGGTTCGTGTTGACATCTGCGTAAAATTCCACATCTACGTGCATCATTTTAGTAGAGCAAGTTTATTCTCAAACACGTTTGAGGAATCAGACTAATTTTATGAAAATGGCTTCTTCTCCCGTGAGACTCCCTGATGCCGTTTTTCAACAAAAGAAATAGTTAAATAACGACGAGTAACTGTTTTTTTCTTCTTTCGAGTTTACTATTCAGCAGCACTAGATTGTTGATCTGTCGTGATACTCATAGCTCTAGGAGTTCTATTTTTCCCTATATTAAACTTGGATAAACGTGGTATACTTATTTTCAGTCAGTATCTTTGTTGTGTTTTTATTTTTCTTTCTGCTCTGATAGCTGTGAGTACAATGCACGCTGATGCGCCAAGCTCTACTGTAAATAACAGTAGTATAAAAATACTTTAAATAACATTCTAGTTTGTGTGTGCATGTGTGTGTGTTTTTCCTCCTCTTTGGCTACGTTTAAGCTCAAAATTAGTTCAGTTCGTAAAAGAAAGATTCAGTATGTGTATTAAAATTAAACATTCTTTAACTTTGCTGCAGGATTCTGTCTCAGGGGGTTGGTAATTTCTCAATTTCATACTCTCAGTTGGCAAAAACTATGCAAGACTGACCTTATGATCTAAACTTTGGGAGGCTAGTAATGTAGCCATTTCCCATACTTACAGCGATACGAAGCCAAAAATCGTATTTTTAATGGTTAATAATTGACTGAAGCCAAGGATAAGCGGAAATAAATGACGAAAATCGCCATTTTTAACGTCCATAATTTGTATCCATTTGTAGATATTTGTTCGAGTTTCACAGAGCTTCGCACAGACTGAGTCGTTATTGATGATGTCATATCAAAGCAGAATTCAATAAATTTCCAATAACATATACAGTTATACTTTTTTTTCTCAACATCGTCTTTATAATGTCTAATTATCTGGAATGTGTGAAAACCTGATTGTGCACACCAAGACTTTTCAGCCATTATTATAAATTTTTTAGGATGTAATCAGGAATCACAGTAATTACATTAGACCAGAATAGATAGTGTTGGAAACTAGTCAGATGTGACCCATAAAACATCACATATTTAAAAACATTCCATCTGTGTTTTATCTGTGTGATATTCTACTTGGTTTGTGACTCATTTTAGATTTCTTTATTTTTGTGAAATGAATCGAACGTTAATGCCTTGAGAGATAACACAGACTGCAGAACCCGTATGCTTTTGACTTTTCTTATAGACCCTGCTTCCAGTAACTCGGTTTTGAAGGTACAACTGACCGGCCTGGAGGAGGGGGATATGGGAGCATTCTTTTATGGTGCAGATCTTCAAAAGGCACCTGATTCTTGTCTCTGCTCCGAGAAATCAATATGGCTGCAGTGGCTCATCACATCCGACCTGTGATCTCAACTTACAGCATCAAATGTGAAGACTTTCAGGTTTGAAGAAGCATGAAATATAACACCAGCAATAACAACACGAAGAGCAGCAATAACAGAATAAGCACTGATGAAAAATCTCAATGTTTTAACGCATTTTCATTTTTGTTCATGAACAAAAGTCAGTTTTCAACATTTGATCGGAAATCCACATCAAATAGAACGACTGAAGACACGTTTAATATTTAACTTCACTTAAGTTCTCGTGACTTCATTTATTTCTGCGACATTTGCTTGCACCGTTAATACCAAATCAGTTCGCACGACTATATTGTCTGTACTTGTTACTAACATAAAAAGTCACAAATCAGAGCAAAGTAAAATTGCTTCTCAAAACAGAGCTGTTCATTTATGACTGAAACAAAGTACTCACTGAAAATGTGTAGCTTTCGTTTTGTCTATTATTTGTCCCCCCCCCCCTCCCCCAAGTGACTTGTAAGTCTTGATCAACAACTCAGACCTGGTGTATCTTTCATAAAGATAGCAGTCACTTCTGTAATGATAGATAAGAAGGTAATTAGCGATTATGACAGACAATGTTTTACACTTTATTTTACAATCATTCTCCACGGACTGGTGGCTTTTGTTGGCGTTCTCAGCGGTGCCGTAAACATGGTCATCTTTCTGAGACTCGGCTTGAAAGACAGCATGATCACGGCGCTTCTAGCCCTCTCCTTCTCCGATTTCGTGTCTGCCTTCCTTCAAACGTCCATGTGTGCCAGTTACATGCTGGACATACTTTACCCAGATATGCTAATCCATCCGACAGATCTTAAAATCATCGCCTTTGCTTGGAATACGTCTGTATTTTATCTTCTGTCAAATTGTACCATCGCATTTATCACCGTAGAAAGATGTTTCTGTGTTGTGGCTCCTTTCAAAGTTCGTCGCATCTTCACACAAAAGCGCTGCCTGATTTTTCTTTCTATGGTTTACATTGCCCACTTTGGTTTACATGTTCCGATCTACATGACACAAAATTTGGCGGAAAGTCAAGTTCTTCTGTCACCTGCACGACGAATTCCCAACGCGACCTACCATATTGTAAAATGGTTGTTGGTATTTTCTCCTGACAGAGACCGTATGGAGACGGCTGTGAACTATTTTGAGCTTGTTAGTTTGGTGACTTCACAAGTCATTATATTATTTTGCACAGTTTGGATGGTCCAAGGATTGAAGAAATCATCGAGCGTCAGAGATTCTACGAATATTCTATCTTACGCTCAACACACTACAAAAAATAGAACAGGGGAGCTAATCTCCAAATCGAAGAGCAAACTTTCCTCTCGCGAACGCGTATTAGTCAAACTAGCTCTGTTTCTTGCCCTGTATACTACATTGTGCAATATCCCTACCTTTGTAATCGGGGCTGTCTACCGCGCCATTCCGGAATTGCTCACATCATATACTTCAGAATATAAGAACCTGAGGACCATCATCTTTGAGATTGCAGATTTTTTCGTCACGCTCTTTGCATCCATGAACTTCCTGTTTTATCTCAAGTTAAACTCTAGCTACAGAAAGTTGTTTCTACAACTTCTGGGATGTCGCAGAAACACAGTGGCTGAACATCAAGCCAACAGTAGTATACGAAATTAAGTTCTCCAGTATTTTGTCCCTTAGTAATCCATTACTGAGATCCTAGGCAGCTGTGAAATGATATCCATGGACTTTCTTTTTTTTTAACGAGGTATTGACAGTTTCAGATTGTTGTATAAATTGGTAACGATGTAAAAAACTGGGCTCTAAATGTATCTTCAAAACAAATATACCATTGCTTTAAAGTACCACAGAGAGATGTGCAATAGGTAAAGTGTGATACTGAGAATTTTTTTTGTCGTTGGCTTTAAAGACTAATTAAAGGTGTAAATGAAGACCAAAAATCGTTTTTAACTTAGCTGCCCTGTCAGCACCCGACAGTGCGACACTGAGATAGATTGTCAGTGATAAAAAAGATGATAAGTTTTCTTTTTATACGTCGCATTCATGAAAACTTTTGTAGGATAAACTGATACAGACTTCTTGAATGATCTAACTTTCCAAGCTATTGAGATATCTTCAGCAAATCTGGCTGCTCTGTCAAAGAATATGCATGGCCCGCGATACTCAACATTAGCGTTTGTCAGGTTATTTTAGGCTATTTGCCTCGTTCACAGCTGTAACACTTGTTTCTTTAATTCCAGGTTACATTATGGAAGTTTTCAAACTTTTAATTTCGTGACACACATAGGGTATATCGCATTAATATCAGCTACTGCTAGAATAAAGGAAGTAAAAACAATAAGTGTATTTATTTATTTGTTATGTTTGCCAACACATGACTCATCTTTCTTCAAAACCACATGTCTCTTGTTTATAACTTAGGATGTCGTGCATTAAAGAATGGAATGGAAGACTGGAGGAAGAAGGGGTAGAGAGCTAGAGAAAGAGAGAGAGAGAGAGAGAGAGAGGGGGGGGGGAGGGAAATGATCTAGTAGCGAAATGTGGAGCAGAAAAATTTCCGAGTGGTGAAATGTAGGAATGAAATTTTTTGTATCCCGTTTTTATTATGTCTTTCTCCAGTTGAACTCGTATGTCCCGTTTTTATTATGTCTTTCGCCAGTTGAACTCGTATGTCCCGTTTTTATTATGTCTTTCGCCAGTTGAACTCGTATGTCCCGTTTTTATTATGTCTTTCGCCAGTTGAACTCGTATGTCCCGTTTTTATTATGTCTTTCGCCAGTTGAACTCGTATGTCCCGTTTTTATTATGTCTTTCGCCAGTTGAATTCGTATGTCCCGTTTTTTAAATTCTCTTTGCATTTTAGCCACGGATGTACAGTGTGTCTTGTGAGCAAGTACTTTATTATGTTTGAATATTGCATTCTTGATGTTCCTGACATGTACTCATCTTGTGTGCGGTATAGCAACAAAATGCAGTTATTTTGTTTTGCTTTCTTTTGTTTTTAAACGTTTGAAAGCGATAAAAGAAACATATTTTCCTGGCCGTATCCACAGTCAAGCAGTTTCTCAGTAATTTCGACGATGAAACAGTACATTTATGTACATAATACTTTTTCCTCTCTTAACGCGTTGTAGAAGCCTGCAAAAAAGAGGAAGCGCCATTATTCTCGACGGTAAAATAATGTCATAAGATTATATTCATTAAATATTATGTGTTCCATTTATCAGGAGCAACAGCACTCATCATATTATTGTGCTGAAGATACAGAAAAATTGTAACCGACGTAAAGAAAGAAAAACGGTTGGAAAGTCAGTATTATGGCATAGAATCCATTTTAATCTGGAACTTCTGGAAAAAGGAAGCATTTGCAGTCGTCGAGGTACAGAATTCTCAGATAATAAAACTGTAGTTTCCGTGAGCTCATAATTTAAGAAAATCACAACCTCCACCTTCGAAGACCTTGATACGTTTAAAATAATGAAGAGAAAATCTAAGCACTATGTGTGTGTGTGTTTTTAACAGGCAAATGAGTGGCATAGCACAACATATGCATTGTTTATAGATTTTGAGAAAGGCTTTGACAGTGTCAACAAAGATGCACTGTGGAAAATCCTAAGATGGCATGGCCTCCCCCATAATATAGTGAATGTAATCAGAGCCCTATACAAGGGTTTTCAGTGCAAAGTGATCCGTGGAGAACATACCTCCAGCAGCTTTAGGGTACAAACAGAAGTGAAACAGGGATGTGTACTATAATCAGCATTATTTATCTTGGCAGTAGACTGGTTAATGAAGGAGGCAACATCAGACAAACCCAGAGGATTACAATGGACCCTTGACACAGTGCTGGAGGACCTTGACTTTGGGGACGACATCTGTCTACTATCAAGCAGCCACAAAGAAATGCAAGATAAAATAAACAAGCTAACTCAGAATGCAAACAACATAGGACTAAAGATCAATGTAGGAAAGACAAAGTTAATGAAGCAAAATGTGAAGAACAAAAATGTACTCAGAGTAGATAACAAATTAGTGGAGGAGGTCAACGAATTTGTATATCGTGACAGTAGAGTAGTAGAAAATGGAGACAGCACAAAGGACATCAACAGCAGACTTACTATAGTAAACCAGGCTTTTGTAGACTATATGGAAATTTTAAAAAACTAAGCATAAATACGAAAATCAGGATATTTAAGAGTAATTTTCGAACTGTACTATTCTATGGAAGTGAATGCTGGAAACCCACCAAAACCATAGAAAACAATGTTTACGAAGAATTAGAAAAATAGTTTGGCCAAACACCATACGAAATAACATCTTGTTGGCAGAAATGCAGATGAAGCCACTGACAGCAATTATTGAGGAAAGACGCTGGCGATGGTTGGGACATCTGCTCCGAATGACTGATAACTCACTACCAAAAATAGCATTAAGATGGACACCACAGGGGAACAGAAGTAAGGGTAGACCAAAAAGACATGGAAAAGAACAACAGAAAGGATGTTAAGCAATAGAGGGCTCACCTGGACAAGAGCAGAAAAAAAGGCAAAAGACAGGCATTTGTAGAAATCTCTTGCGGAAGCCCCATGTGCTCTGGGCACTTAAGGTTCAGAGAGAGAGAGAGAGAGATATATGTTTTTTTTTTGTCTGTAATGGAGAAAACAAGATAGTTAATCATTAAAAATGTACAAGGAATAAAAATATGACATAGTGATTTCAGTAAACTGAGAGATATACGGATGAGAGTGCACTAATAGCAGAAAGTGAAATCATTTTACGGAAGATAGTGAACAAGATTATCGAAGAAAGCAAGAGCAGAGAATAAAAACTAAAAGGCGGCAAACAGAAAAACTGTTGAAATCAAACATAGTAAGTATACCAGAGCGTAACATACTTTCAGAAAGGAAGACACTGGCACAAGCAGCGACAATAACAGTTGATCGAAATGTGCTGAACTGAAATCAAATCACGAATAGAAAGTGCAATAGAAGTCCTTTATGGCATGAAGAAAACACCGGTAAATTAAAAGACGGCCCGATGTTTAGAAAGGAGATTTTTTTCTTTAAAAGTATTATAGTGCTACATATAGCAACAGTGATATATAGTTGTGAAGCTTTGACAATTAACAAAAAAGATAATAAACAAAATGGAAGAAAGAAAGATGTAGGATCTTTTTTTTTTAGAAAGACACAGCAGACACAATGGATTGCCAGAAAATAAAACCAATTGAAGAAGTACTCGGAGAGGTTTAAGCACAACAGAAACTAGTTAAAAGTATAATAAACTAATTAAAAGTACAAGAAACTAGTTAAAAAATATAAGAAACAAGTTAAAAGTATAAGAAAAAGATAGTCAAGTTTAATGGAAGGTAGAAGTTAAAGACAATACACGTTAAAGAAATTATCAGTAACTGGAAATTTCGCGAGAGAAAGAGTGTGAGATGAGTGAACTTAATGATACCCAGCAAGTAATGACTCAGATTTCCTTTTCGCATAATGGCCTTATTCTTTATTTCTGGAGATATGAAGATTAGGAATAAAGAGGAATGAAGGCGAATTTTATCTGAAGCAATGAGCCTTAACGGCTTGGAAAGCTGAAGAAGAAGAAGATAATGGCCTTCAGACATGTCATTTAACATGTGTGATGCATGGGTACTATCAAGCAAAGTAGTGTTCCGCCATGCCAAATCGAAATGTCATGAATAATAGTGATGTCACACTGCATCAGCAGCAGGGCATCTTGGTACAACCGAGAGGCCTACAGGAGAGCTGTTAGGGAGGCAAAGTTCCGCAAGGGACATGCAAAAGACTGACCTGGGTAATCTATTAAATTTGTTCCAGTAGAGTTACTAGATCAACGAAGCAGAAAATATACTTTTTTTCAGTTTTCTTCCCAAAAACAATGATGTGATAAAAATTCGTGTCATCGCTGATGAAAATGAAGATTTACGCACAACACAGTATTAAACTAAGTGATCATTAAACAGCAGCTGACGAGAACAACAGTCTGTGCACACATTTCTGTTTCTTGCGAAATGTTATCATTTGTGTAGTTTTAACTTTTGTTATTATTCATTTTCTTTATTACTTTAGTATATTGAAACACAAATACATAGATGGAATTTTGAAACTATCAAAGACTCTATTGGAAAACACAAAACAAACAGTAAAATTAACAAATAAGGTTATTTTCTATTGCTTTCTTTATTGCGTTCTTTGAAACGCCAACACACACACACACAGACGAGAAGAGGAGGGCATAAATCGAGATGAAGACCCACGTTCATAAATCGAGGTGAAGGCCTACTTTCATTAATCGAGGTGAAGAGAAAGTCAAAGATGAAGAAAAGCAACTGCAAATTTTGAGACAAACATCCATCTTTTCACGGTTTTAAGACTGTAAAGACTTTCTAGCATCCCTCCTCCATGATTCTGCGGTGGTAAATGACCTGAATAGAAAAATGAAGAAAGTGCATAAAATATAAGAAACTATTCACGAATAATTGTGATCACCATATGTCTTCATTATCATTTAAAATATAACCATATAAATAAAATGCAGTCGATCTTATCCACTAAATATAAAGCATAGAAAAAAAAAACTAAAAAAAAAACTGAACTGAAAAGCTAGTCTAAATAATATATTAAGAAAACAATGAGTTCCTATTATTAAATGTATGACAAAGTTATTATAAGAATTACTGAAATAAGACAGTGCTACAGGCAGATAATGAGTGACCACTGATTATAAAATATTATTTTCTCATAAAGTTGGATCTGCTGTGTGTTGAGGACATCCACGTTCAGTCTCCCATGTATCTTAATAAAATAAAGATTTAGTTGACTGTACATTACTGGTGGCGACCGGTTAGGGTAGTGGTTAGAGCATTCGTCTAGCAACCAAACGGTCGAGGGTTCGATTCCCCACCTGAGGGGGATTTTTTTTCCCGACCAATATGGCACCGAGACAGGCCCAGCCTCGTAAAAAATGGGTACCAGAGAAAATCTAGGCAGCGAGGGGCCACCCTACCTCAGACGCTGATGGCCCAGCATAATGAGGTCTCTAACGCTTCATCCCCTACGGCATTTGCTATGGGACTACCTTACATTACCGGTAGATATGAAGATTACATTAACAGTAATTCTAACAGCATAAAGCCCAACTTTAGTGCTTTGCACATACTAACCACGGTACATTCATCACAACGTTTATATTTATTTTTCATATTAAATCACCCATTTAATTTTTTTACTTTCACTCGTCATAATAAAAAAAAGTCGTAATAAAAAAATGAATAATGCCAATTATAAAGACTGAGATAAAAACTTTGTAAGCAAGATCGTAGTTAATACACCTCTGACAAACCAAAATCATTCAGTAAAAATATTAGTCCAGCCAGTGACGGAACATTTGGATGGTAGATAGTAAACTTAATACTTATTGAATATACGTTTCAGAACTCAACTACGACACTCTTGAATGGCCAGATTCCTATGAAAGATTGTACTGTATATTTTTTACTTTTCCAAATGCATTTTAGATAAGACTAAATTACGTATACACATGTCAATTATATATTTGTATATATGGGGAACAAGATTTTAAAGAAGTAAAGAAAGCTTACAGACTTTTAAGACACTAAAAGGCACAAAAAATCATTTACTGAGAAATATGACAAACTGAATCTGTCTGTCTGTCTGTCTGTCTGTCTATCTGTCTGTCTGTCTGTCTGTCTGTCTGTCTGTCTGTCTGTCTGTCTGTCTGTCTGTCTGTCTGTCTGTCTGTCTGCCTGCCTGCCTGAATGCCTGCCTAAAAATTAAAACAGTTAAGCTTTCCATTTTTGACAGTCAGCAAATTTGCAGTTAATTATTTCTTTATATAACAATAACTCTTCTGGACTTCATGAAAATAATAATAATCTTCTACATCGTTATAAATATTTTTCTAGTTAACATTTTGCCAACGACTACACTATCTAAAACACAAACTATGACTGTATTGACATGGAAGTTACTGTTCAGATCGAGATAAATATTCCGATTAAATGTTGAAACAATAATAAACTGCTCAGAAACATTGACAAAATGAAAGTTATCTTCATTTCAACAACAATCAAACAAAAAAAAGAAGATAAAGAAATAATAAACTTGACAAAATCACAGAACAGTTCTTTGTCAAATGTCAGCTAAACACTAAAACGATAGCTCCTTCTACTGACCAACATCTGACCTAGAACTCTGATGTGCACAATTCAGTAAAACACATAGCTCAAAAACTTTACCAGTTAGTCACATTTATGCACTTCATAGATCAATACCAAAAAGACATATTCAGTCAGTCAGTCATCTGCATGTCCTTTGCGGAACTTTGCCTCCCTAACAGCTCTCCTGTAGGCCTCTCGGTTGTGAGCAAGATGCCCTGCTGCTGATGCGTCCATTTGCACATTATCAACGATGTCTTGCAAGCATCTTTGCCTTTCACATTATGTACCCTTCCAAGAGGAACCTGGCCAGAGTCTCCTCCAGGCAGACTGAAACGTGTGGTTAGAGACATTGTTCCACGCCTTGTCAATGAGGTTTATGCAGTGGAGAATATGGACGTGGTCCTTCCAAAAATCACGCAGGGTCAAATCCGTGTCGTTGCTCACTTGGAAACACCTGGAAAAAGAGCCTTTGTATATTAAGTTCTTTAAGCTGGGAATTACTCGCTAGTCCATAGGCTGGATGAGAAGAGTGGTGTTAGGAGGCAGAAATCTGACTTTTATGAAGTCGTATTCAACTCAAGGTCTTCTTCCATACTTGGAGTATGAACATGAGCATTGTCCATAACCAGCAGACACTTTTTCCCTCCAGGTATTTCTTGACACCTGGCACAAAAACTTCAGTCAATCACTCCAGAAAAAGTCATCTTGTTACCCAAGCCTTGAAATTCGCTCTCCACAATACCGGAAGTTTACCCTTTAGCACTTTATTGGGCCTAAAAGCGCGCGGATTTTCAGAGTGGTAAACTAAAAGAGGCTTAATCTTACAATCCCCACTTGTATTAGCGGACAATAAAAGTGTAAGTCTGTCCTTCATTTGTTTGTGGCCAGGCAGTGACTTTTCCTCTTGGGTTATGTAGGTCCTTCTTGTCACTGTTTTCAACGAAAAAAAAAGTCCCGTTTCTTCGCAATTAAAAATTTAATGCAGTACGTAACCTTCAGAATTGATAAAGTTTGCAAATTCCTCCACATGGGCATCTGCTGCTTTTTTGTCTGAACTAGCTGCCTCTCCATGCCTAACAACATTTTGACTTCCACTTCGTCGACGAAATTTCTCGAACCAGCCTCTACTTGCTTTAAATTCGTCATCACTTGTATTCGGCACTTTCGCCACTAAATCACCGTGCAAAAGTAAAGCCTTCTCACATATTAGGGCCTCGCTAATACTATCTCCAGCAAGCTGCTTTTCATTAATCCAAACTAACAATAATTTTTCTACTTCTTCTAACACTGAAGACCTTCGCTTCGTTAACATATTTACTCATATAGCCACATCAGCCGTCTTTAGCGCATCTTTGTTCTTTAAGATCGTACAGATCGTAGATTTAGCCACGTCGTACTGCTTGGCGAGATCAGAGACACGAGCACCATTCTTACATTTAGTTATTATTTCCTTCTTCGTTTCTACTGTAATATGTTCAGGATTCTTTACACCGCTGTCACTAACATTTTTCATTTTCTCGGAGCCATAATGAGGGTTCATTTAATGCAAAAAGGAAAAAAAAATTGTATCAAGAACAGCGCAACGACAAACAATGTTCACAGCGCGCAAACCTAAGTACAACTGATGCTGTTCGCGAGCTGAAAATATGGCGCCAAAGCCATGTTTGTGCGTTCGTGCGTTCGTGCGCCGAGGCATTGTTCGCAGGTCGAGTAAAACTTTGTTAGGAAATTGTGTTCGTGGGCCGATTTGTTCGTGACCCGAGGTAACACTGTACTGGTATACAGGAACATTAGGACTAGTGCTTCACAGGCAGAGGTCGAAGGAAGACTGTCATCAAATCCATTATCTCTAGTATATCTTGTACATCGTGAAGATTAAGAACATAATCACACAGCAAAAACATAGAATTCTACATCTCACAAAACAGGTTTATATTCAACAGAGCTAAGTTATTTCACAGAATAATCTCTCTGATGTATTGAAAAAGTTCAGTTCAAATCCAAATGTTGACCATTTCATTGTTCTCCTTCCAATACCAGAGTTGAGTTGTTTAGTGCTGTGCTCATAGTTGAAATACCCCCCTCCCCCGCCCATCTTATTTAAAACGTATAAGCTACCTCTTACTTGTAAGTCCAGAAGATAGCACAAACTACTACAGACTCTTTCGATATCTACTTAATATGGACTGCGCGCTCCAATGACATGGGCTTTGTTACTTGAGACTCAGTTTGTAGGAACTGAATGCAAAAATTATTTAAAATTTCTATCTCTTAACAGTCGTAGTTTTATGGGCATTGCTTAATGTTTGAATCTGAGAAAATAACTTTGTTACACGTGCATAGTTACCTGCTGTATTGAGGATGAGAAAAGAGTAGAACGTTATTTTTTAAAAAATTCAGTGTTATAATATTAGTTTTGTGTAAAACATTTCAATGGATGTAGAATATTCAGAACTGAAGAACAGGGAAAGGATTTTATGGCATACGAAAAAAAAAGGTCTTATGGGGTTGAGCACAAACTTCTTTAATCTTCTAAACTAATCTGTCTGTCTGTCTATCTGTCTGTTTTCTGTCTCTGTCTGTTTGTTTGTTTGTTTGTATGTATGTATGTCTATCTGTCTGTCTGTTTTCTGTCTTTGTCTGTCCGTCTGTTTGTCTGTCTACCCATCCATTGTTTTTGTCTCGTTGTGTATGTAATCCTCGAAAAAGGCTCACGCCGAAACATCGAATGTTGTATGTTTTTCATTTATACATTCTCATACTTTCTATTCGTTTTTCTTCTCACTTTACTCACTCCCTCTGCCACTTTGTAAAACTTACACCATACACGTCTATTTAACTTATATATACATACATATATATATATATATATATATATATATACATAGTATGTACAGTATATATAATTTTCATGTTAAACTCAGAAATGAAGAAAAATGATTCGTAAAATTATTCCATTCACTTTTTAACTTGCCTATTTAATGAAAAAACAGGATTATTTTAAACATTTCTTTTTGTACTGCAAACGAACACTCAGTTTGCTAAACGTTATGCTTTCACAGTGTACACTGTTAGAATCAGAGCAGGACACGCCAGTCTAACTAGTCCAGGGTTGTATTCTTTCATTTCTGAGAACATCATGCAAATTGGCCTTCATGAACACAAAGTGTCCTCTCCAGACCAAGCATATAGCTGACAAATTTATCGTGGATGATACCGCAGGCGGAATAGCCCACATCAAAATCACTCTCTCTCTCTCTCTCTCTGAATGACTGTGACTGAGTGAAAGACGTATGACGAAGGGTAGAATGTTAGACGGGCCTGCGTGACCAATTCTTAACCTTTTGAAAATAAGGTATGCTCGTTCGTTCGTTCAATCGTTCTCTCTCTCTCTCTCTATATATATATATATATATATTTCATATATATACCTTAATTGCTCAGGGCATATGCGGTTTCCGCAAGGGTTTTCTACAAACGTCTGTCCTTTTCCTTTTTTATCCCCCTCTTGCCCAAGTGAGCCCTCTATTGCTCAACATTCACTCTGTTGTCCTTCTCTATGTCTCCGTTGGTCTACCCTTACTTCTGTTCCCCTGTGGTGTCCATATGAGTGATAATTTTGGTAGTGAGCTGACAGTCATTCGAAGCACATGTCCCAACCATCGCCAGCGTCTTTCCTCAATAATTGCTGTCAGTGGCTTCATCTGCACATCAAACTATAAACAGAAACTCAAGACTGAATTTTTTGTACCTCAAGTTGATAAATTTATGCGTCAAGTTGATAAACGTGCCGAGATTCAAGATTTTAATTAAATGAATCTGATGGAACTAGACGCAATAATTATTCAACTGAATTTTTAATCAAGATTTAATATTACAAAAGAATATGTATTTCTACGTCTAAAAACTGTCAATTGAAATCTATTTTTTAAAATATACGTGAAAAAATCTTGAAAGAAAGCAATCTTACGATCTAACATACAGAAGAGGGACACAATTTAAAATAAATTTTTAATGTTCATACATATCATTTTAGTTATCTCTTGTCTGTCTGTCTGTCTGTCTGTCTGTCTGTCTGTCTGTCTGTCTGTCTGTCTCTCTGTCTGTCTGTCTCTCTGTCTGTCCGTCAGTCCGACCATCCCTATGTTATGGATTAATTGTTTTAAATGTTCCTGTATCACTTGTATTATATTCTCTTTCGCAGCTTAGTCGCTCGACTATTTTGCATTTGAAATAAATTCAGAAAAAATACTAATGACAAAAAAGTGGCGTGCAGTTAAAAATCTGAAATTTCGTAAAATTATTTAAATTAAGAAAACTGATTAGCGAAATAATTCCATTCACTTTATTTAGCTCGTTTGCTCAATTGTAAATACGAGATTAATACAAACTTCTTTTTATACTGAAATGAAGACTCGGTGCCTAACACTATGTTCCACAGTCGACAGCATTACTCTAGAATCAGAACACTTTACTGTAGAATCAGAACACTTTAATGTAGAATCAGAACATTTTACTGTAGAATCAGAATATTTTACTGTAGAATCAGAACATTTTACTGTAGAATCAGAACACTTTAATGTAGAATCAGAACATTTTAATGTAGAATCAGAACACTTTAATGTAGAATCAGAACACTTTACTGCAGAATCAGAACATTTCACTGTAGAATCAGAACACTTTAATGTAGAATCAGAACATTTTACTGTAGAATCAAAACATTTTACTATAGAATCAAAACATTTTACTGTAGAATCAGAACATTTTACTGTAGAATCAGAACATTTCACTGTAGAATCAGAACACTTTAATGTAGAATCAGAACACTTTACTGTAGAATCAAAACATTTTACTATAGAATCAAAACATTTTACTGTAGAATCAGAACATTTTACTGTAGAATCAGAACATTTCAGAACACGAAGCTTAAAGTTGCTCGTCAAGATTTATATTAGCGCTGAATTTTTTTTATTTATTCCTGAGAACATCATGAAAATTGGTCTTCATGAAAATAAAGTGTCTTCTCAAGACCAAATGGATAATTATCGTGGATGATACTGCAGGCAGAATCATCAAAACAGAAATTTAGGATTTAATTTTTTAAGTGCCTGAAGTTGGTAAATTTGCAAAGACTCAAGTTTTGAGTTAACGGAACTAGAAGAAATAATTATCCAATATAAAATTTAATGAATTTTTACAATTTCACAGTAGAATATATGTTCTTACGTCTTAAATTCTCTATGGAAATCTATAAAATTTATACATGATTATATGATAAAAAATTCTCAAAAGAAATCTTACGATCTAACATACAGAAAGAGGATACAATTTAAAATAAGTTTTTTTAATGTTCGTACACACAATTTTACTTAATCTCTTGTCTCTATCTGTCTGTCTGTATGTCTGTCTGTGTATCTGTCTGCATTTCTGTCTGTCAGCTTGTCTGCCTTAGCTTTCGCCTATCTGTCCATCCATTTATCTTTCTATCCATTCAATCATTAACCTTGACATATGTATTACCGCCGTTTATTATGTTTACTCCTTCTACCTCTATCACACGTTGTTCTGGCCATCTGATTTCTTGCATTGCTGTACTGTCCATATCGTAAGGAACAATTTTTTATAAATAGGAAACTACGAGGCTTTGGTACGGTGAAGTAAGAGAACAAATTTTGTAGGATTAGACCTGGAAAAAATCGTAGACTTTAGTGAGACGTGATAGAAAGAAAAATCACAAGAGAATTACCTGGGATTCGAACACGGACTCTGGTAGGATGAGCAGCCGTCTAGCCACGAGAGAACAGCGTACTATCAACTTAGCCTGTGTCACGACCTCGTTTCTTTCCGGGTGTCACGATCTCTCATGTCTGCTGAGCAGTTACTAAAGACTATGTCAACAAAACACCTTTTTTGGGGTGCTAGTTGGCTAAGTCGATAGTACGCTGTTCTCTCGTGGCTAGACGGCTGCTCGTCCTACCGGAGTCCGTGTTCGAATCCCAGGTAATTCTCTTGTGATTTTTCTTTCTCTCACGTCTCACTAAAGTGCTTTGTCTACGATTTTTTCGAGGTCTAATCCTACAAAATTTGCTCTCGTACTTTACTGTCCATATTGTAATTCTTTATTTCTCTTGATGGCTCCTTTGCTGCAGCTGGTCTATATAAGCTTTGTTATTCAATGTTCCTTCTTCTTCTTCGTTCGCTTCTACCACCAACACTGCACTGTGATCCTACTGAATTTACGCCTGTGGTCCTCGTTAGGTCCCGTGGTCTCCTGTGTGGTCCCCGAAAGGACCACACGAGATCCACGAGAGGACCACAAGGGGTTCAGAGTATCGCAGTGCTTTAGTCTGTAGTCTTGGTGGGTCTCTGAAGCGGATTGCGTGACACCGTGGTTTTCGTTGCACCAGTTTAGTCTAGAGCTGGACTTTCTCACCGGAAGACCTCGACTTGTTTAGGATATCAGTGCATCCCCGTTGGGTGAGAGGCGGTAGTCCACCCAGGCCAGAGTTGGACCTTCTCACAGGAAAACCTCGACGTGTTTTGAGATACCCGTGTATCACCGCCGGGTGAGAGGTGGTTGCCTATCCAGTCCAGAGTTGGACTTTCTCACCGGAAAACCTCAGGGTGATTAGGATACGCATACGTTCTTTTGGCGAAAAAGCGCTCTCGAGTTCCGTGCGTGGGGAGACAGGCTTTCGCTCCCTTCCCGGACGGCGAGAGTTAAGGTGTTTCGATGCAGAAGCAAGTGGTTTGTCCGTCGAGCGAAGCATGTAAACGGCTAGCCAACCAGGTTCGTGCTAACGATGTTGTACGGATTTGTCGACCGATGGTCTCGAAATTGGCCCATATCGGGTCTGCAGTATGTAACGTGTGTTGTTTGTGGGTGGCCAGGCTTTCTTCTCCGCTCGTTAGAGCAGAGAGAGCCGCCCCCGCCGGTTAAAGGAAATGAAACGCCGCCGGGGTCGAAAGGGATCCGCTCTGAGCAGAGCGCTGTCTCCCTTGCCCCGCGTCGGTCTGTCGGCAGATATCCGACAAAGGTTCGGTGAAGAAAGCTATCTGGTTGATCCTGCCAGTAGTCATATGCTTGTCTCAAAGATTAAGCCATGCATGTCTAAGTTCACACTGTCTCACGGTGAGAGGTGGTTGCCTATCTAGACTTCCCTGGTCCAGTGTCTCCGACTTCAGCATTTTGCGGTCGTGGCCGCTACCCTTCCTAGTTGTGACCAGGATGGAGCTTTTGTCTAGGAGGACGAATCCTCGCCACTAGTGACTTCTACCCCTGGGTTGAGCCGGTTTAGGCATATTATCCCAGTATGGGCGTGTTTGGGACGGGACCGACCTCTAGGGCAGAGGTACTGTGACATGCATAGCCTTCAAGATTCACCCCTGGTATGAGCTGGTTTAGGCAAAATTCACCAGTATGGGTGTTCATCAGGCGTTACCGACCTCTAGAGCGGAGGTGACATGACATGTCTAGCCATCAAGTTCCACCTCTGGTGTGTGCCGGTTTAGGCATATTTCACCAGTGTAGGTGTATTTCGGACGTGGGCGGCCTCTAGAGCAGAGGTGCCGTGGTATGTATAGCTCTCGCAGCGGTACTATTGGACATACCGATTAAACTTCACTTTATCCTTTCCACCACCTTTTCACATCGGCGCCGCACAGCAACCTTTATTTCTTTTTTCAGCATTTTCTTCCTTGACCGGGAGGAGCTTCACTCCACGCGCGGCATCCGAAGAGTCTCACCAGCAGTGTCTTAACCTCTGGGTTAAGCCGGTTCATGCATTTCACCCGATATGACTGTACTTAGGACGTGGCCGACCTCCAGACCAGAGGTGACGTGATTTGACTGTTTGATTCTCTTTATCCTTTCTACCACCTTTTCCGCAGTGGTGCGGCTCGGCAACCCCATTTGCACCTTTCTTCATTGGCCGGGAGGAGCACCGCTCCACGCACGGCAGCCGAAGAATATCGCCAACAGCGGTAGATGAGCTACCAAACGTGCCACTCATCTACCCTAAGTATCTGGTTTTCAGGCGCCAGATATTCGCCCTCGCCCCTTCTCCTGTCATTTTAAACAGTTCTGCCACGGGTTCCACATTGGGAAGGCCAGGAGCTGGACTTGACTGCCAGAGGCTGTGTGAGACGTGCGCCGTTGGAGTGGAAATCGAATACTCCACCCCACCTCCGACAATAGCAGTCCTTAGAACCATTCAATGTTCCAATTCTCACAACATGTTTAATGTTCCATGTTCCATTTACGCCTATCCGACTTCGATGTTTTCTTGTCTGTTTCCTACACTTGTCTTAACGGGGATGGGGTGGCTGGCCCCATGCTCCAACCCCCCACCCTGGAGGACCAGGGTGCTAGTTTCGTCAGACCCCTACCTGCCCAGGCCTTCCCAGCTTGGCTGAACCTGCCAGGAGTAGAACTGCTATAGCTGTGGGGGGTGGTCATGGTACACAAGCTGTCACGCCACGACAAGGCACCAGCATCATGTGGCAGTACTGTTCATATGCTACTTTTATTTCTCAATATTTTGCTGCTTACACGTTCGTCTATACATACTTTTCACTTTAAAACAAATTCAGACAATCTAAGGAACAAAAAAGATGTGGAATTTAAATTGTGAAATAGTTGTAATGTATTGAAAGTCAACAAAAAAAAAGAACAAAATGATTATTACGCTGTTCCATAATTTTGTTGACCTTGTGCACTTAATGAAAACAGTGAAAGCAACTTTTTATACCGGAAGAAACACTAAAATTTCTTAACGTTGTGTTCTCACAGACTACAACACTAGAATAAGAACACGAGTCATAAAATGTAACTCTCCCTGATCTGTTAGTACTCATTTTTAAAGAACATAATGAAAGTTCTTAAAATGAACCAAATAAATCTTACATTCTACCATGATGAAAACGGAAACAATTTAAATCTATAGTATCTGTCTGTCTGTCTGTCTGTCTGTCTGTCTGTCAATATTTCTGCTGCTTTCTTCCCTGTCTGCCGGCATTCTTGCCTGCCTATCTGTATATCTGTCTGTTTTTAATTTATCTGACAAGAATTGGCTCATGATTCATAATGAAGCATCATAAGTTTGTTTTCATCATGCTGTAGTTGTGAGGATTAATATGTAACTCATAACTTGAATTAATAACGTGTGTTCTCATTCAATATGTTGGTGGATTTAGATGTATGTGTATGCACCAAGGATCCATATGTTTTTGGTCATGGACTGGATATAGTCTTGCTGAGTGGATGTTGAGTAATGTTTGTAAACCAAGGAAGTAATTTTGTTAAAGTAACATAAGACATATCTATTATGTGGTTAGAAGGTGGAACCACTGTAACGCGAGTTAAACAACTAGATCTGAGATGGAGAACTATAAGTGGTTCCCAGCAATGTGTTGGTTATTTGTCTAAGTGTTTTTGACTGCAGCGACTTGACGTGTTGCGCCCAGCAATCTACCTCCGTGCTGTCCCGTGTTTTACGTCCAGTTTGTGCAATAAACATTCTGGTTTTGTGCTTCTTGCATCAGAAATCAACTAGCCCAGTATAGTTACTTATGTTTTTGTGGTGCTGTTTGTTCTTGTAATATTTAAGTTGTAGTTCATTTGTATAACTGATAAGTTGACAGGTCGCCAGACTTGATGAAGGTTGAAAGGTTCAGAATCTGGGTTAAGATTTTCTAAGGGACAAATTCTGGGTCCCACTTATGCTGTTGTACTAATTAAAGAGTACACCTTAGGCGAAACTGTCGTCCCCGAGAATTAACTCCCCTTCTAAAACATTGTAATAAAACATAAATGTATTAAGTAACAGGCAATCGTGCACTTTCGTAACATAATGTATTTAATCCATTCGATTCTCCGTTACCTATTCTCCTTCTATTTTTTTACATAAGGATGCTTCTTTATAACAGCTGAACATTCCTTTCTTGAGAGTACCCAGCTGTGCACTTACTCATTTCCTTGTGTAAACAACAAGTCATCTACACGTGGTGAAATTACATTATATTATAGTATGCTTCATTAGCCATTTCAGATACGCTAGTACACATTATACAGTATACAGAGAAGGAGACAGACAGACAGACAGACAGACAGATAGACAGACAGACAGATAGATAGATAGATAGATAGATAGATAGATAGATAGATAGATAGATAGATAGATAGATAGATAGATAGATAGATAGATAGATAGATAGATAGATAGATAGATAGATAGATAGATAGATAGATAGATAGATAGATAGATAGATAGAGAGAGAGAGAGTATATATGTATGTTATTTCGTTGCATGACTACGAAATAATTGTTCTACTTGCGTATAGTTACCTTGTTTTTTCATCTCTGGAAAATAATCGAACATATATGTTTTGTTATTTCAGTTTAATAACATTTACTTTATACAAAACATATTTCAAAGAATGTGGAATATTTAGAATAGAGTGACAGCTGCATGACAGAAGAAAAAAAAAAGTTTCACGTTGTCGTGCATACATTCCTTTACTCTCTAAAATATCTATCTGTCTGTCCTTCTCTCTATCTATGAATTAGTAAAATGATGTATTGTGTATTCGGTCTCAACGTTCTGTCACAAAAACAATGTTATGTCTTGATCTTGCTGGAAAATGTTTTCTCGGAATTCATATTCCTTATGATCATCCAAATATCTGCTACGTAAACGAATTGTTTTGTATGACCATGATCGTTCGAGGTATTATACAGAAAAGGAAAACACCGTTAACCCTCACAACTGGAATTTTTAACTCTCTCTCTCTCTCTCTCATTCACTCTCTCTCTCTCTCTCTCGCACTCTCTCTCTCATTCACTCACTCTCTCTCTCTCATTCACTCACTCTCTCTCTCTCTCTCGCACTCTCTGAACCTTAAGTGGCCAAGGCACATTGGGGCTTCCGCAAGGGTTTTCCACAAATGCCTGTCCTTTGCCTTTTTCCGCTCTTGCCCAGGTGAGCTCTCTATTGCTCAACATCCTCTCCGTTGTTCTTCTCTATGTCCCATTTAGTCTACCCTTACTTCTGTTCCCCTGTGGTGTCCATTTTAGTGTTTCTGCTCTAGGATGTCTGCAGTCGGGCTGGGGACCTCCAGCGGCTGGCTTTCATCCACGACCTTCATGGGCCCTGTTTCCTGACGGTGAAGTAAGAGAACACAGTTTTGTAGGATTAGACATCGAAAAAATCGTGCTTTGTCTATGATTTTTAGAGGTCTGATCCTACGAAATGGTGTTCTCTTACTTTACCGTACGAAGGCCTCGTTGTTTCCAGTTTATATTTAAAAAAATCAGTTCCCTGATTAGCGTTTCTCCTTCCACCTGCGTTTGATTTTCCCTTGTTTCTGTTTCTGTAGCAGTCTGATAGTTTTTTTTAAAACTAGCTGCTTGTAATTAGCTGATTACCTCACGCATTCAATATCACATACAACAACGACATTAAAACAAAGTAATTCATACCCTTACCTTGTCGCAACATCCGGGAATTTTCCAGATTCATCGCAGGCACAGAGTAGTCACCATCCAGATCGTTGTTATTCTCTTCTGCCAGGTTCGAGTCCACATATGGTAACGCAATGATCGCAGAAAAACAAACGGCCAAGACAAATGTTCTTGACACTACGCAAAAGCTTTTGGAATTCATGTTTTATTTTTTTCCCTGGGAATCAGAGAATCGCAAAAAGAAAACGAGTAGTTTTTAACTGAAACAAGCATACAGAAGTAGATTTCTTCAGCTTTCAGAAGAAAATATAACACGCTGAACTCTGATTCATTCATTCATTCATGCCTCCCAAACAGCACTCCTGTAGGCCTCTCGGTTGTGAGTAAGATGGCCTGCTGCTGCTGCATCCATTTCCAGATCGTCAACGATGTCTTGCAGCCATCTTCGTTTCGGTCTTCCTCTTTTTCTTTTTCCCATTATGTATCCTTCCAATACGGTCTTCTCTAAATTATCATGACGTTTAATGTCTCCAAAATATTTAAGTTTTCTCTTTTTAATCCTCTTTACTAGCCAGCCTTCTTCAATATTAAGCTCTTGTAGTATATATATATTTGTTCTATTTTGTGTCCACGATATTTGGAGAACTCTTCTGTAGCATTTACATTCAAAGGCATTTATGTGTTTCTCAGCTGTTTTGTTAAGTGTCCAGGTCTATCAGGCATATGTTGCGATGGGAAAGATGCATGCCTTTAAAAATCTTATTTTTGTAGTTCTGTCTGCCCCTTTCCACAGATTCTTTATTTGTTTTATTTTCTGAAGAACGATAGATGTCCTCCTTTTAATTTCCCTCATTGTATCTCCATTATTAGTTAGTAGTGATCCAAGATATTCAAAACTTTCCACTTCTTCCAATTTTTCCTCATTTATATATATTTCAGCTGCCTTGTTTGTTTTGTCAGTTGTCATCAATTTAGTTTTCTTTGCATTAAGATAGAGGTTCTGCTCTTCGCTGTTCTTACTGACTGACATAATTAGTTTTTCCATTCCTTCTTGTGTTGTGGACAGTAACACTGTGTCATTAGCATACCTAATCTCCGGTATTTCATAACCTCCAATTGTTATGGCATCGTAATATTCTTTGTCTACATCTTCTCTAACATTCCTCATTATATTTTCAGTATACAAGTAAAATAAGCAGGGTGACAATATGCACCCCTGACGGACTCTTGTTTTATGTCAAACCAAGTTGTTTCACCATTTATTCTTACTGCTGCTTGTTGGTCTATGTACAGCAGTGATGTTAATTGTATCAAATGTGTTGGAAATCCCATTTTTTCCATTATTTCCCAAAGTTTCTGGTGTTGTACACAATCAAATGCCTTTGAGTAGTCTATAAAGGATAAATATAGATTCACATTAAACTCTCTGTATTTCTCTATTATTAATCTTAGATTGAATATGTGATCTCTTGATCCTCTTCCTTGCCTGAAACCAGCTTGGACCATATTGACTTCTTCTTCTATTTTCTGTTGAAGTCTACCCATTATGATTTTTAACAGAATTTTACTGGCATGACTAATCAGGGCAACAGTTCTGTAGTTTGTGCATAATTTCAGGTTACCCTTTTTTGGCATTGGTATGAATACAGTTCTCTTCCATTCTTTTCGCCAAATACCTGAATGCCATATCTTTTTGCACAGTGCATGACAGATTGTTGCACACTCCTTACCTCCTGCTTTAATAAGTTCAGCTGTTATCTCATCACGTTCTGGTGATTTACCATTTTTCAGATTCTTTATTGCCCATAAAACTTCTTCTATTGTCGGTTCGGGTTCTTTCTCCTCCAATAATAATTCACACCGTTGATTTCTGTTTCCACAGTCGGTTGTTTCATACATTCCTCTGCAATATTCCTTCCATCTTTCTAGAATTTCCTCTGTCTCAGTCAAGGTATTCCCCATCTCATCACAAATTACATTTAGCTTAGGTGTTACATTTCTCGTCAATGTCTTCATTTCTTTAAACATTTCACTATCTCCTCCACACTTCTGATGCTCCTCTATTCTTTCACAACAATCTTGTATGTATTGTTTTTTGTCTTTTCTTATGTTTCTTCGTACTTCTTTTGTTAAAGTTTTATATTTCTCTTTGTTGTTGTTTGTCACTTTCCATTGCGTCTTCATTTCTCTACGATGTTTTATCAGTTCTAGTGTACCTGCTGTAATCCATCCATTCTTTTGTGGTTTTTTTTTACTGGAACTATGTCTTTAGCTGTTGTTATTAAAATATCTTTGGCCTGCGTAGCCAGTTCATCTGGTGTCATCTCCTCCTGTACAGCCATCAGGATTTCGAAACGGTTCTTCACTTCTATACCGTATTGTTCTTGTATATTTGTAAGATCAAAGTGGAGTGGTTTTGATCCGGTAACTGTCTTTTTTATCTTTATCTTCATGTCTGCTATTAATAACTCATGGTCCGTGTCACAATCAGCACCTGGTAAAGTTTTTGCTGATGTTATACTTGACCTCCACCTTATTTGCACTAAAATGTAATCTATTTGATTCCTAGTTTTACCATCAGGTGATGTCCATGTGTAAAGTCTTCTTGGATGTTGTTTAAAAAGTATATTAGCGATCATTTGCTCATTTTCCATGCAAAACGCCATTAGATTGTCACCTGCCTCATTTCTATGTCCTATGCTAAATTTCCCTACAGCATGTCCTTCATCTTCTGCTCTTTCTGTACCAATTTTTGCATTAAAACCCCCCATTATTAATACAATATCATTTTTCCGTACCTAGTCTATCAACGTTTGCAATGTGTTATAAAAATCTTCTGCTTCTTCTTCTTCTGCTGCTGATGTAGGTGCATATGTCTGGATGACTGTTACATTTCTAGGAATGCCCTTAAGTTTGATTGTTAGGATTCTGTCACTTACTGGATTGTAGCCTAGTAATGCTTTTGATGTTGATTTGTCCAAATAAAAAGCCACCCCATTCTTTCCTCCTAATTCTCCACCAGAGTATATAAAGATATTATCATTCTCGCTCTTAATGTGTCCTGATCCTTTCCATCGATGTTCGCAGATTCCCAAAATGTGTATCCCCGTTCTTTTCATCTCGTCACTTATTACTTGATACTTCCCCTCATACAAACTTCTTACATTCCATGTTCCTACTCTTATTTTAACAAAAGAAGTACGAAGAAACATAAGAAAAGACAAAAAACAATACATACAAGATTGTTGTGAAAGAATAGAAGAACATCAGAAGTGTGGAAGAGATAGTGAAATGTTGAAAGAAATGAAGACATTGATGAGAAATGTCATACCTAAGCTAAATGTAATTTGTGATGAGATGGGGAATACCTTGACAGAGACAGGGGAAATTCTGGAATATTGCAAAGGAATGTATGAAACAACCGACTGTGGAAACAGAAATCAACAGTGTGAATTATTATTGGAGGAGAAAGAACCTGAACCGACAATAGAAGAAGTTTTATGGGCAATAAAGAATCTGAAAAATGGTAAATCACCAGGATGTGATGAGATAACAGCTGAATTTATTAAAGCAGGAGGAAAGGAGTGTGCAACAATCTATCATGCACTGTGCAAAAAGATATGGCATTCAGGTATTTGGCCACAAGAATGGAAAAGAACTGTATTCATACCAATGCCAAAAAAGGGTAACCTGAAATTATGCACAAACTACAGAACTGTTGCCCTGATTAGTCATGCCAGTAAAATTCTGTTAAAAATCATAATGGGTAGACTTCAACAGAAAATAGAAGAAGAAGTCAATGTGGTCCAAGCTGGTTTCAGGCAAGGAAGAGGATCAAGAGATCACATATTCAATCTAAGATTAATAACAGAGAAATGCAGAGAGTTTAATGTGAATCTATATTTATCCTTTATAGACTACTCAAAGGCATTTGATTGTGTACAACACCAGAAACTTTGGGCAATAATGGAAAAAATGGGATTTCCAACACATTTGATACAATTAACATCACTGTTGTATCTAGACCAACAAGCAGCAGTAAGAATAAATGGTGAAACAACAACTTGGTTTGACATAAAACAAGAGTCCGTCAGGGGTGCATATTGTCACCCTACTTATTTTACTTGTATACTGAAAATATAATGAGGGATGTTAGAGAAGATGTAGACAAAAAATATTACGATGCCAAAACAATTGGAGGTTATGAAATACCAGAGATTAGATATGCTGATGACACAGTGTTACTATCCACAACACAAAAAGGAATGGAAAAACTAATTATGTCAGTCAGTAAGAACAGCGAAGAACAGAACCTCTATCTTAATGCAAAGAAAACTAAATTGATGACAACTGACAAAACAAACAAGGCAGCTGAAATATATATAAATGAGGAAAAATTGGAAGAAGTGGAAAGTTTTGAATATCTTGGATCACTACTAACTAATAATGGAGATACAATGAGGGAAATTAAAAGGAGGACATCTATTGCTCTTCAGAAAGTAAAACATAAAGAATCTGTGGAGAGGAGCAGACGGAACTACAAAAATAAGATTTTTAAGGGCATGCATCTTTCCCATTGCCTATAAGACCTGGACGCTTAACAAAACAGCTGAGAAACACATAAATGCCTTTGAATGTAAATGCTACAGAAGAGTTCTCCAAATATCGTGGACACAAAAAAGAACAAATATATCTATACTACATGAGCTTAATATTGAAGAAAGCTGGCTAGTAAAGAGGATTAAAAAGAGAAAACTTAAATATTTTGGAGACATTAAACGTCATGATAATTTAGAGAAGACCATTTTGGAAGGTTACATAATGGGAAAAAGAAAAAAGAGGAAGACCAAAACGAAGATGGCTGCAAGACATCGTTGACGATCTGGAAATGGATGCAACAGCAGCAGGCCATCTTGCTCACAACCGATAGGCCTACAGGAGTGCTGTTTAGGAGGCAAAGTTCCGCTAGGGACATGCAAATGAATGAATGAATGACTCTTATTTTTGTGTGATACAGGGGTTTTCCTTGGGAACACTGTCAGTATTTTGTCCGTCATCACAATTACTAGTACTGACCTCTGCCTCACACTCTTCCCTAGTTTTAACATTAGATCTATCTGGCCTGGGGGACTCACCACCAGATCTTTTTCCTATTTGACTTTCGATGATTACTGTTTGGGTTTCTTGGTGTATTTCCAGAAGATAGTTTACCATTGCTTTCCTTCCGGGCAGTGACTGTACTAGTCATTGATCGTAGCCATTGTCCCTACATTGAGATCATCTGCCTACCATCACAGAATGGTGACCATAACCAACATTATCTGTCGACTGCTCTCCCATTCCATCCACCACCTGCTCCCGTGGCTTCACGTCCCCCTGATAGAGGGTGGGGGGGGGGGGGCTATACGGGTACTCCACCTTGCCCAAGGGTGTCCCGTAGACTGACGGAGGTGAGGAGGCGTCTTACTTCTCCTTTGATAGGGGATACCCCCACCCCGCTAAGAACTCTGATTACAATATATATATATATATATAAACGGAGTATATAGAAAATAAGCACGCTCATGATACTGTAGTTGTAACCGCACAGTGCCTAGCTCTCCTGCCGGTCCTAGTGAATTAATTGGATTTAAACGGTTGAGTATTTCTTCCTGTTCTTTTTACAGCTTTCATCTACTAGCAGCGCTTTCATGCCACTTACTCCTTATTATTTTCACACAAAAAAGTCACAATTAAATGTTATTGTGATTCCTAATGATACAAATGAATCCTCTCATTTCTTCTCATAAAACACTCTATAATGATAGACTTTTAGCTGAACACTTGTATTGTTTCGCAGCGAACTGTATCATTTGATTATGAGAAGCTTTAAAAACTCCATAAACAGTAACTTGCAATTGTGTAAGTGTTATACTGTAAAACTCGTTGGTGCAAGTTTACATTTTATAACCAGCGAGGGGAATTTTTTATCCAGATGTTACAGACCAACAATCACTTGGCAATGTACGACTACTACTGTACTCAGGGCCAATCTAGCTCCCCCATATGACCGCCAATGTTTTTAATATATATATATATATATATATACATATATCTCTTCCGAAACCAACTGCCAATCACGTGGACGATGACGTTTCGGTCAAGGTCGTACACCCCTCGATCTAAACGTGCCTCGTCCACAATACAGTCATAGACTCATTGGTCGCTTGCTTAATGTTACTAAGCAACTGGAACTAGAGAGTAAAGATTGAAACGTTCAAGGACGAGTGCGTTCGGCTCATCAATAAATGTGTTCCTGGACTTTCTCTTGACACATTACTTTGGCCTAGGTAGGCCCTGATTTTTATCATTATAAGTGAAATAAAATTAATTGTGCTTTTGAACGAACTCTGGCGGGGGCCCGAAATACCACAAGCTTGCGGGACCCTTGATGGGGCCCACTCAGCCCGTATATGAGAATCTGGCACTGACAATCAGGATATAAGTTATATCGTGACTTTTAAATAAGTTTTCCCGTGTGTGGTGCGTGCCTTTGTGTCTGTGTATTAGCCAACAAAAAGATGACAAAGAAACATGGAGCAACAGAGATGTCGTTTTAGAGAAAGATAGAACAAATACCCTGAACAGACAGAAGCTAAAACGAACAGATCCTCAAAGAAGTTTCAGAATAAAGAAAACTAGTTAAAATGATAAAAAAAAGCAGGCAAAATTTCTTGGACATGGCATGAGAAGACAGGAGTTGGAGAACTGAGTAATGGCTGGAACATTCGGGGAATAGAGAAAGGCCAATAGAAAAATATTTAATTTGACTGATTAAGTAGCATGTAAAAAAATTTTAAAACACCTGAATTCATCGGAAACACCAAGGAGAACACAACAGGGAGAAGAATGATCGCGAATGCTGTCCGACACGCCACATAATAATAATAATAATAGTAATAATAATAGTAATAATAATAATAATAATAATCAGCTACCCATAACTGACACGCTGGCGTCGGGATTGGCGAACCATAGCTGACCAAGACCGTGTTCCACCTCATCGATGGTGCCCCAGTGGCAGGGCTACTCTGGCTTATGGGGAAGGAATCGCCAGTTCCCATGGTGGTGGAGTCTGTTAAAGAAGTATTGCACACCCCCCCCCTACTTTTTTGTTCCGAAAAGGGACTGAAAAAAAAATAGTCGCCATAACCCGCTCCCAAGCCGACACGATGCCACGCCTCAACACTTTCACAGCATCAGCTGCGAAGAACATCAGCTGCGAAGAACATCAGCTGCGAAGAGCATCAGCTGCGAAGAGCATCAGCTGCGAAGAGCATCAGCTGCGAAGAGCATCAGCTGCGAAGAACATCAGCTGCGAAGAACCTCAGCTGCGAAGAGCATCAGCTGCGAAGAACATCAGCTGCGAAGAACATCAGCTGCGAAGAACACCAGCTCGTGGATCCAGAAGACAAGACACATTTTGTGATGCACGCTGCCATTTTACATTAATTCTCTCTTGTGGAGTTTCTCTTTTGTATTTCTGTATGTCTTCGTTTAACAGAGATTTCATATTCGTTGTTTTTTTTTTTCACCTCCACTAAATATTTCTTTTGCAGATCTTGTTGTGTCAAAACATGTGTGTCCACCAGTTGAATTTTCCTTTCTCTGACAGATTTGGAGTTCCAACTTCACTTTTATCTTAGCTACCATGTGATTATGATCTGAGTTAGTATTTCTACCCGGATAAGTCTCGACTCCCCCGTGTGGTACCTGGGGCATGCCTGGGAAGCAAAGAATAGGACCACTGTACCCTACCACGCATGATCGTAAAAGACGATTAAGGGTTCGGCATAGGGCTAGCAACCCTATCCGGTTAAAAAAAAACAACCCATCAGACTGCTACAGAAAAGGAAACAAGAGGGGAGGGGGGGGGGCAAAGGACAAGCTATTGTGGAAAACACTTGAGGAAGCCCCATGTGCCTTGGGCACTTAGGTTGAGAGAGAGAGAGAGAGAGAGAGAGAGAGAGATCGACTTGCCTGATTCCGTTCTTTATCTGTTCCTCATCTTGGTATAATGTCTGGGTTTTTTTTTTCTGTCTTCAGTACCTTTCCATGTATGTAATTTTCTCTTGTGGTGTTGACAAATATATGCTGCACGATACTAAATGATTCCCTTCGCAGAATTGTATAAAGCTGTCTATTCTGTACTACTGTGTTCTTTACTACACCACATCGCTCTGTTATATTTTAATATTTTCATTCCCCTGTTACGGCATTCATGTCAACCATAATTATTAGAGAACTGGTTAATTTCGCATTTATTAACAATGAGAGAAAGGAAACTGAAAACTCGGCGATATATAGAGAGATTAACAAAGAAATACGTTTTATGCCCGGACAAGCCAAAGAAAAATAGATGGAGGAGAAATACAAGGTCCGACAATTAAGTAATGAGACTAATTACATACAAAATAAAATAAACAGTTGAAGATATAACCTGTATTTTATTCAAAGTAAGCCCCTTGAGCATTGATACAGCGAGTGGCACGATCTAACAAACATTAGAACAACCTGGGCAGTTCTTCCGTTGGTATGGCCCTTAAACTCGATGTTACGGCTCTTTGGATGTCATCAGTATCGTCAAAGAAGCGTCATTTCAATGGTAACTTTAATTTTTGGAATACAAAATAATCGCTGGGGGACAAATCTTGGGAATCGGGTAGATGGTTGAGAACACACACTTGTTTTGGGGCCAAAAATTTCTGTACAACTACCGCCCGGTGAGCCGGTGCATTATAATGAAGAAGGAAAGAACTGCCAGGTTTTGAATACTCAGGTCGGACTCGGAGATTCCTTTTCAATAGGCGTTTCAAAATACTTAAATAAACTTTGGCAGTGACAGTCTGTCCCTCTGGAATAAATTCTTTGTGAATAACTCCTTTGCTGTCGTAGAAGCACACTAACATTGTCTTCACTTTCGACTTTTGAAGACGAATGTTTTTGCCCTTTGGTGATGATGATGACTTCCATTGAGCACTTTGGTTTTTAGTTGTGGGATCATAGCGGAAAATCCATGTTTCATCCTCTGCAACAATCAAATTTAAGAAATGTTTGTTTCTGCGGCACGTTTTGATGATGTCTTTTGCGTACTCAACACGCTGATGTTTTTGGTCATCAGACAACGAATGTGGTAGAAACCGGCAAGCAACTTTTTTTTCTTGCCCAAATCTTCCACTAAAATTTTACGAATGGTCTCTCGATTAAAATCAAATTCATCTGCCATCATCCTCACATTCAAACAACGATCTTCTTGCATCCGTTCTCTGACTTTTGCAATGAGTTCCTCAATACGAACAGAAATTGGGCGTCCATGTCTAGTTGCATTTGTAATCGTTTCCACACCACTTTTGAATCGTGAATACCGCCTGAATATCTGTGCACGCGACAAACAATTATCCCCATAAACTTGTCGCATCAATTTAACTGTCTCAATGGTACTTTTTCTGAGTTTTAAACAGAATTTAATGTTAGCTTTTTGCTCCATGCTGATTACGTAACAATGCACCTCTGACTAGGTCAATAAAATGGCGGGTTTTTTTTCTGTCGTCTGCTTATCGGGCGGCGATGAAAAGTTGCCAGATCATAGAAGAAGGTTGCCTCTTTGGATTCCATGCTTTACTTCATAGTTTGACATTTTTGTCTTGGCAATAATAAAAGCAGTTTCATTACTTAATTGTCGGACCTTCTATATTGCTATAGAAGAAATGAATAACATTCGCAATACAAATAGAACATCGTACAGTTTGTTTGTCAAGTAGAGAATCCAGAGTACCTACAGAAATTACTAGATAAGATAAACAACATAAGCAAAGAAAATGGGGACTACAGATGAACACAAAAAAGCAATGTTGTTGAACAGTACGAAAAATCAGAAGCCACAAATGAATGTAACCATAAACAACGAGAAACTGGAACATGTGAGTGGCTACAGCCACACAGGGCAAACACTAACCAAGGATGGGAAATGTGAGGTGAATATAAACAGAGGAATATCTACGGCAAGACACACGTTCAACATCGCGAAGGCAGTGTTGTTTATCCAGAAATTTGCCCCATAAAAAAAAATCGAAAATATTTTATTTTAAAGTGTTATATCTATTCTTTCCTACTGTACGGAGCAGAAATCTGGACTCCAAAACTCGGAGAGTGCAGCAGAAATGTGGATATACTGGAATATATGTCATATTTCATGGAAAATGTAAAGAACAAATATACAAGCATTGTAACAACTACATGTGCAGCGTGAACTTCTCAAAGAAATAACGATCAAGTAAACAAAATGTTATGGACGTATCAAAAGACATAATATTATACTGAAGACCATACTAAAAGGAACGATGGGAGGGGAAAAAAAGATATTGAGTGGTAGAAGGAGGTACAAGATGACATTCGAGAGTGGACAGGATACAGGCTGACTGAGCGGACATCAAGCGGAGATAGAATAGAAACTGGATAGTCATTTATCGCCCAAGCATTGTACTGAGGACAGCACAAGCTGATGATGGTGAGCACAGTTAATGATTTCTTACAGGATATTAGATTTCACACTGCAGCCCATCTATTCAGGCATGAAGGTAATCGTAGCAGATTATATAACATTAGCATGGCTATAATTTGAATACATAAAGAAACAAAGAAAACTGGATTCCATCTGTAGAGAAGTTAATGAAAGCAGTGTCGGCATCTGTGTACAGTGAAGAAAGTAAACTGAATGAAATACACTGACAGAATTTTGCCAGTTCACGTTATCATAAGTATTCAGTTACTGGAAACAGTAACTAACAAGTTTAGAATTTTGATCAACAACAACAACATATTCTCACTTTCCTCAGGTTCTAGATCGAGCAGACTTGTGTTCGCTTCTCGCCTCACTTGCTGACACTGAGATGTTCTGTTCCCATGATTCAATTTATCATGACGGACACAGATCACGTGGTAAGTAGACAACCAGTAGCCACGCCCTACACATTTTTTGTCAAGACACGCAACTTTCTCTGATTGGCGCTGCTGAGTGTCAGTTTAAATTAATGAACGATTCAGGTGGACAAGAACAGCATTGATTGTCAATCTCTTAGAGTTGAATGCAGGTGGAAAGAACAGCATTGATTGTCAATCTCTTAGAGTTGAATGCAGGTGGAAAGAACAGCATTGATTGTCAATCTCTTGGGGTTCACGCAGGTTTTAAGACGCAAGACGTATTGGCAGTAGATTCAGGGTACACTGTACGTAGATCCATGTAAACCATACAGTACGCTGAAAGCAAGCGGATATTTTGACCCCAGAAAATTTACTTCCGCAATGTCTAAATGAAGCTGTTTAGCCAGTTCTGTTCTTTTTTTTTTTGTTTTTTTTTTTTGAAAGAGGTACGGACGATTAACAGAATAACACAAATAAGAACTTCATGTCCGTAGTTTGTGTCATTTAAATTTGTTATTTTATTAATATACAACACTTCATCATCATCATCATCATAATCATCATCATCATCATCATTAAGTGCAGGTGTTTGTGGCCATGCTCTGTCACTGACATTTTCCACCGGCTCAGATCAGGGCCTCTGTGGAGAGCTTTATAAAATGGTTCAAAGCCACCTTCTAATTCTCCCTGTCCCGGCTTCTATGTTGATTAGCTGTATGTTTTCATTCACTTCCAGCTCGCCTTAAACACCAGGAAGGGACTACGGGCTCCCTAAAAAGCTTCTGAAACCTGCTGCAATGCATGAACTTAACTCCCCAAAGATTAAGTGGGTCTCGCTCTAATGGTTTTTTTTTATCGTGCCACCGTATTAGTCTGTCCAGGATATTCTCTCTTGGCTTTCCACTGCTTCTGTTGCCATTTGTCTTTTCTGTTGTGATATTTCAAATTCCCATATGAATGATGACTCATTTTCTTACATATTTAAATAGATTCTTTTCTTTATTTGATTTTGTTAAACATTCCTTATCTGTCCGCGATACTCTTAGTATTCTTCAAACAAGTCACAGTTCTGTTGTCTGTACTGATATTTGCATTGATCCATGCATTGTCCACATTTCAATTCATCAAAGGGAAATAAGCTTAATACAGCACTTTAGAGCTCTTTCTCTAATATTCAGTGATGTAGATGAATTACACCAATGTTTCTCACCTCTTGCATGCATGGAAGCTGCTTTGGCTTGGCATATTGAATTACTGATTTCTGAGATACATTTCCCATCTCATTTTACTAGAGTCCCGAAGTACTTCAGCACATATCAGGTTCTACAGGCACCGCAAGACATGCAATTTTAGAGGGTGGGGTGGGGGGGAGAGGGGAGGGTGGTAATAAAGGTAAATGTGGATTAAACTGAGTAAAATGAAAAGGACATTTACGAAAGTAAGTTATTTTTGAAATGTCATTTATTGTCGACCAGGATAACAGGAGCGAGAACAGATAAATCATAAACTCGTGGAAGGAACAGAGGAACGTTAAACTAAAATGGTCGTAGGAAGTGACTTCAAGCGAAGTAAAAATGTCAGATACAAATTAAACAAATAGAAAAGAAAGCACGAATCTTTCGAACAGTGACATAACAGAACACATTGTTGGAAGATTATAACTCGAAAAATTCACAAAGCACTTTTAGACATGAGAGAAAGAAAAATCACAAAAGAAGTCCATGGAGCTCTTAGCTACGGACTCAGGTAGGACGAGCAGTAGGTCTAGCTGTAGGACGAGCGGTAGGTCTAGCTGTAGGACGAGCGGTAGGTCTAGCTGTAGGACGAGCGGTAGGTCTAGCTGTAGGACGAGCAGTAGGTCTAGCTGTAGGACGAGCAGTAGGTCTAGCTATAGGACGAGCGGTAGGTCTAGCTGTAGGACGAGCGGTAGGTCTAGCTGTAGGACGAGCGGTAGGTCTAGCTGTAGGACGAGCGGTAGGTCTAGCTGTAGGACGAGCAGTAGGTCTAGCTGTAGGACGAGCAGTAGGTCTAGCTGTAGGACGAGCAGTAGGTCTAGCTGTAGGACGAGCAGTAGGTCTAGCTGTAGGACGAGCGGTAGGTCTAGCTGTAGGACGAGCGGTAGGTCTAGCTGTAGGACGAGCAGTAGGTCTAGCTGTAGGACGAGCGGTAGGTCTAGCTGTAGGACGAGCGGTAGGTCTAGCTGTAGGACGAGCGGTAGGTCTAGCTGTAGGACGAGCGGTAGGCTAGCTGTAGGACGAGCGGTAGGTCTAGCTGTAGGACGAGCGGTAGGTCTAGCTGTAGGACGAGCGGTAGGTCTAGCTGTAGGACGAGCGGTAGGTCTAGCTGTAGGACGAGCGGTAGGTCTAGCTGTAGGACGAGCGGTAGGTCTAGCTGTAGGACGAGCGGTAGGTCTAGCTGTAGGACGAGCGGTAGGTCTAGCTGTAGGACGAGCGGTAGAACGAGCGGTAGGTCTAGCTGCGAGAGAACAGCGTGTTAGTGAACTTCGCTATCTAGCACCCCTTCCTGTCCTCCCCCGCTCCTCCTAGGAGGGGGATTCTTCCTCTAGTGTGTAAAAGTGCTTTGTGAGTTTTTCAAGTGGGGAAAAAAATAGGTAATTTTTGTTTCATAATTCACGGACTCTCACAATATCGGACGACAAGAAGTTTGTGGATAGGCGTAAACAAACCGAATCGCCACGAACAAACCTTGCTCAGATCTTGGTGTGGCAGCAAACCTCAGAATCCATAGTTTAAAGCGTTCACAACACTTCGCCACACGCACTCCAAGACACAGCTTCGTACAAGTCACAGCTTAGTCTTCTTTTTTTTTTTAATCCATTCTTGTTTTGAATAATTCATAAATGTGAAATTAGATTGTCTTTTCTCTTCCTATTTCCTAGTCCTGTATGTTTTTGTATGATTAAAATGTATACCGAAACGTTACAAATGTGTGTGCGTGTGTTTGTTAATAAATAAAACGTTCCTTGTTTATTTTTAAATAGTCTAATATAATGTTACAGTGATAAGTGGGTTTTTTTTTCTTTTTGCTGTACGGAAACAATAAACCAGTGCTGTTCAAATAACCCATTTCATTGTTCTATGGATTTTAGAACAATCTTTAGTAGTCAGATAGATATTAAAGTAAAGGTAATCCCATACCAAATGTCGTAGGCGACTTCATTATGCTGGGCCATCACTGTATGAGCTAGGGTGGGCAGTTCCTTTCCTCGCTGCCTTTCCTTCCCAGATTTTCTCTGGTACCCATTTTACGAGGCTGGGTCGACCTCGGGGCCGTATTGGTCGGAAAAATAAACCCGCTCAGCTGGGGATTCGAACTCTCGAACATTCGGTTGCTAGACGAGTGCTCTAACCACTACGCTAGCTGGTTCTTAGATAGATATTCTGCCAGACAAAAGAAAAAAAAATTATCAGGCCCAGTATCGAAAGTGGAAACTACGAAAAAAAAAAAGTAGTGCGCTATTCATAAGCAGCCGGAGCGTTGCACAAATATCTAACTACTGGTGAGAAACAGGAGGAAATACAGGAAAATATCATATCTAACAATGTTCAGCCCCTTCCAAGCTCTGACTAGGATCTCAATAACGTTGAAATTACAGAAGATTTAAATGCTGCATGAAGGGTGTAGCTGAGGCAAGCCTGACCACACCCGAAGGATTTCACATAATATCTTTTCTATTTCACATAATATCTTTTCTATTTCACATAATATCTTTTCTATTTCACATAATATCTTTTCTCTACTATTTCATCACTTATATGGAATTAAAAGGAACACTTACACGACCATAAAAACGTGCAATTAGAGAAGAACAAATGTACACAGGAATAATTAGTGTATAAGTATGTAAATCTAAGTATATAACTAAACACGAAGCCACTACAGCAAAGCTGTGATAACGAAATGTATAAACTAGGGGAAAAAAGTAGAAACAGCTTTATTAATTAACGGGTAAGTTGTGACGTTTCGGTGTGAGTTTATATTTTATCTTCTCTCTCTCTCTCTCTCTCTCTCTCTCTCTCTCTCTCTCTCTCTCTCTGTGTGTGTTTCTTCGTCCAGTGTGTTTTTGTATGATTAAGGTTCAGACTGAAAAGTCACAACTGTGTACCCGTTAATTAATAAAGCTGTTCCTACCTTTTTCCTGGTTTATACATAAATGTGCACAGGAGCCCGTGACAGAATCCAACTGACTTCTAATAAATTAGATATTGAAAGAACACGGAAAAAAAACAACAACAGTGCTACTTTATTTAATTCTTTAGAAAATATAATTTTTAATGAACTATATAATATAATAATTTTTATATATGAAATATAGCTTTTAAATGATGCTGTGTTCTTTTATTTACGTTGTCATGTAATGGTTTTATTTCGTTGATTGTAGTTGTTTTAATCAGTGAGATTCTATGAATGAGTAAATTTTCATTTCTGATACGGTACACACAAAAAGTTATTCGTAAGCAAAAACGACAATATATGAAAGACATGGTAAGCGTGATGCAGACATGATATCAAAATAAGAAAAACCAGGGAATTCTATAAAGAACTGCCAACAGTAAAGCAAGGGTATAAACAACCTCTACAGAGCTTGATGGACAGTAATGGAAACATGATAAATAATGAAGAGAAAATCTGTATCAGATGGACAGAATATTTTGAACAACTACTAAACTGTGAAGAACCTATAAACACGTTACCATGCGAAGAAATACAGACTTGTGAAACTGAAATAGAGGAACCAGACTTCAAAGAGGTCATCTACAGTATCATGTTTCTACGAAACAACAAAACAACGGGCTCAGATGGAATTGCTGCAGAACTGATTTAAGGAAGAAGGTCTAAATCTACATAAACAGATATGTGCACTAATACAACAAATATGGAGAGAAGAAAAACTCCCTTGTGAATGGAGAGAATCATTACTGTTCCCATAATTCATAAACGACGATAAGAGTAAGTGTGAAAACTACAGATGGATATCATTACTATGAACAAGCTCTAAAATGCTATTATACTTTTAAGTAGATTGAAACCATACAGCGAGAACATACTGGGAGACTATCAAGCAGGTTTTAGGAAGAATAGATCAACCACAGACCTTTTATCTATGTCAAAGAGCAGAAAAGTACTGGGAATATGGAAAAGAAGAACATAATATCTTCATTGACTTCAAGAAAGCCTATAACAGCATAGATAGGAGCAGCTTATAGAAAATTATTAAAGAATTTAAGATACCTAATAAATTAATAAATCTAACCAGAATATGTATGGTAATATATAATGGAAGAAAGTCAGAACCCTTCTCTATAAGAACTGGTTTAAAACAAGGTGATGCATTATCTCCATTACTATTCAACCTAGTACTAGAAAAGGTAATTTTAAAAAAAGTGAACGAAAAAAGCAGTACAGAAGAACAAGATAAAATACTAGGATATGCTGATGACATCAACCTGGTGATGGAGACTATGCAAGAAGTCATCAATACCTGCATACACCTGAGAGATGTAGCACTAAAAGTGGGCTTGATAATTAACCAAGATAAGACAGAGTATATGAAGATATCAAGAGACCAGAGGCAGAATGAAACAGATTTATATAAATATTGGAGAGATGATTATTAGGAAAGCAGAAACATACAAATATCTAGGCACAACCTTCAACAGAAGATACACAGTAAGCGAGGAAATTTAAAAAGCAAGGTACAGATAGGGAATAAAATATACTTTCCCTTCCAAAGAAGAAGAAGAAGAAGAAGAAGAAGAAGTAGTAGTATTAGTAGTAGTACTAGTAGTAGTAGTAATAGTAGTAGTAGTAGTAATAGTTAGTAGTAGTAGTAGTACCAGTGGTAGTGGTAGTAGTAGTAGTAGTAGTAGTAGTAGTAGTAGTAGTAGTAGTAGTAGTAGTAATAGTAGTAGTTAGTAGTAGTAGTAGTAGTAGAAGTAGTTAGTAGTTAGTAGTAGTAGTTGTAGTAGTGGTAGTAGTAGTAGTAGTAGTAGTAGTTAGTAGTAGTAATTAGTAGTAGTAGTAGTAGTAGTAGTGGTAGTGGTAGTAGTAGTAGTAGTAGTAGTAGTAGTTGTAGTTGTTGTTGTTGTTGCTGTTTAGATAACAACGAAGACATTTCTTTTGAAATTATATATTTCCAACACATTTGATACAGTTAACATCACCTCTGTATCTAGAACAACAAGCAGCAGTAATAATAAATGGTGAAACAACTTGGTTTGACATAAAACAAGGGGTCCGTCAGGGGTGCATATTGTTGCCTTACTTATTTAACTTGTATACTGAAAATATAATGAGGAATGTTAGAGAAGATGTAGACAAAGAATATTACGATGCTATAACAATTGGAGGTTATGAAATACCAGAGATTAGATATGCTGATGATACAGTATTATTGTCCACAACACAAAAAGGAATGGAAAAACTGATTATGTCAGTCGGTAAGAACAGCGAAGAGTAAAAGCTCTATCTCAGTGCAAAGAAAACTAAATTGATGACAACTGACAAAACAAACAAGGCAGCTGAAATATGTATCAATGAGGAAAAACTGGAAGAAGTGGAGAGTTTTGAATATCTTGGATCACTACTAACTAATAATGGAGATACAATGAGGGAAATTAAAAGGAGGACATCTATTGCTATTCAGAAAGTAAAACAACTAAATAATCTGTGGAGAGGAGCAGACAGAACTACAAAAATAAGATTTTTAAGGGCATGCATCTTTCCCATTGCAACATATGCCTGTGAGACCTAGACACTTAACGAAACAGCTGAGAAACACATAAATGTCTTTGAATGTAAATGCTACAGAAGAGTTCTTTAAATATCATGGACACAAAAAAGAACAAATATATCCATACTACAATAACTTAATATTGAATAAGGCTGGCTAGTAAAGAGGATTAAAAAGAGAAAACTTAAATATTTTGGACACATTAAACGTCATGATCATCTAGAGAATACCGCCTTGGAAGGGTACATAATGGGAAAAAGAAAGAGAGGAAGACCAAAGCGAAGATGGTTGCAAGACAGCGTTGATGATCTGCAAATGGATGCATCAGCAGCAGGCCATCTTGCTCACAACCGAGAGGCCTACAGGAGTGCTGGTAGAGAGGCAAAGTTCCATAAGGGACATGCAAATAAATGAATTAATTAATTTTAATCTTAATTCGCTATTCGGGGATTACTGTAAACCTTTAACTGTGTCATTGTTTTCTTGATATGGGACAAAGATTTCACAGTTATTGATCGTAAAATTGTCACTACAGTATCATTAACAGCAGTAAAATAAGTCAGTTATTAAAAGTACAGAAACTGCATGCTATAAAGCAAGACGAATTATGCTAGAATTAGTTAAAGTATTACATACGTACCAATCATTTCGCAACACTCAGTGAGGTAGAAGAAATAGATATAGGTGAATTGTGGAACTCTTACAGGAGAGCCATAATCATAGCCAGCAAAAGTAACTGCTGGACTGCAAAGAAACAAATATAAACTCTTGGATATCGGAAAACACATGGAATTACATACATGAAAGACGAGCAGCCAAATTAGTCATGTTGAATGTAAAGACAGATCTTGGAAAAGATTTGGCAAAAGCAACATACAAAGAACTAGACAGTAAAGTAAAAAGTTTAGCTAGAAGGGATCTTCGTCTTCTTCGTTCGCTTCTACCACCAAGATTGCCCCGTGATCCTACTGAATTAATTCCTGTGGTTCTCGCGATAGTCTCATTTAGGATGGAGGCTCAGAGCATCGCGGGGCTTGGACCTATATTCTCGGTGGGTCACAGAAGCGGGATTGCGTGACACTGGTTTTCGTTGCATCAGTTTAGTCTAGAGTTGGACTTTCCCACCGTAAAACCTCGACGTGGTTTGGATAAGAATACATCCCCGCCGGGTGAGAGGTGGTTGCCCATCCAGTCAAGAGTTGGACTTTCTCACCGGAGAACCTCAACATGATTTGGATATAATACATCCCCGTCGGGTGAGAGGTGGTTGCCTATCTAGACTGCACTGTTCCAGTGTCTCCGACTTCAGTATTTTGCGGTCGTGGCCGCTACCCTTCCTGGTGGTGACCGGGGCGGAGCTTTTGTCCATGAGGACGAATCCTCGACACTAGTGAGTTTCACCCCTGGGTTAAGCCAGTTTAGGCTTATTATCCCAGTATTGGTGTATATAGGACGTGACCGCCCTCTAGAGCAGAGGCACCGTGATATGCGTAGTCATCAAGTTTCACCCCTTGGTTAAGCAGTTTTAGGCATATTTCACCAGTATGGGTATATATCGGACGTGGCACAAGTCTCGCCACGAGACTATTGGACATACCGATTAAACTTCACTTTATCCTTTCCATCACCTTTTTCATAGCGGCGCCGCACGGCAGCCCTAACTGAATTTCCACATGTTCTTCACTGGCCGGGAGGAGTTTCACCCCACTCGCGGCAGCTGAAGAATCTCGTCAGCAGAGGAGCTAGAAGGGCTAAAAGAGAATGCATGGACAATATGGCGAAAGAAGAATAGAAAGCAGCAAAAACAGAAGACAGTATAAATCTACATAACATACAAAAGAGGCTAACTTGTACTATTTCATCCAAAGAAAGACCAATCCTTAGCAAAACTAGAACCCTATTAATATCAAGTATAGACCAAAAGCAAAGATGGGCCGAGCACTTCCAAGAAATATATAATCGACCACACCCAAAAGAATTGATAAATCTTGAAACCGACTTACCAGTCCCACAACTAAATGTCAACATAGATGAAATTACACTGAATGAAATTGAAACAGCAGTGAATCTAGTGGCTAATAACAAAGCTGCAGGTTGAAGATGAAATGTAAAAAGCCATTAACAGTGACAACATGAGTCAACTAATGAGAATTTTTAATAAAAATTGAAAAGAAGAAAAGGTCCCTTCAAAATGGAAGAAAAAGGAATCATTGATAAAATACCATAAAAAGGCAACCTTAACGACTGCAATAATCGGAGAGGAGTAACCTTAGTATCAGTTGTATCAGAAGTATTTTGCAAAGTCATACTGAATAGACTTAAAGATATAGTGGATACTGCAAAGAGAGAAGAACAAGCAGGATTTCGAAAAGGGAGAAGCTGTCTCTACCAGATTTTTAATATAAGAATAATACTTTAATAACATATTGAAAAGCAAAAACCATTAATCCTGAACTTCATAGACTTCAGAAAGGCATTTGATAGTATATACAGAGATTCACTGTAGAGAACTTTAAGACTATACGAAATATCATCTAAAATTGTCAATATCATTAGAGATCTCTACAAAGGATATGTTTGTGCTGTCAACACAGAAGAAGGAATGAGCGAATGGTTTCAGATTGAAACAGGCGTGAAATAAGTACTTTGCTTTTTTTAATTGCCATAGACTTCATAATGAAAAAAAAAAATCCTGCACAGATAAAACGGGAATTTGTTTGGGTACATGGGACCCAACTTGAAGATTTTGATTTTGAAGATGAAGAACAATGAAAAACAATGAAGAACAATGAAGTGACAATGTGAATACGATGCAAGAAAAAAACAGGTACCCTATCTTTACTTGCTAGTAAAATATGACTCGAAATTGACAAGTAAAAAACAAGAATAATGAAACTTCCCATTAATCAAGAAGGAAAATAAACGTAGAAGGAACAGCTGTTGAAGAATTCAAATGTAATCTCTCTCTCTCTCTCTCTCTCTCTCTCTCTCTCTCTCTCTCTCTCTCTGAACCTTAAGGCCTAGGGCATATGGGGCTTCCGCAAGGGTTTTCCACAAATGCATGTCTTTTGCCTTTTTTTCTGCTCTTGCCCAGGTATCTTCTTTTATGTCTCTATTGTTCAACATCCTTTCTGTTGTTCTTCTCCATGTCTCTTTTGGTCTACCCTTACTTCTGTTCCCCTGTGGTGTCCATCTTAGTGCTGTTTTTGGTAGTGAGTTGTCAGTCATTCGGAGCACATGTCTCAACCATCGCCACCGTCTTTCCTCAATAATTGCTGTCAGTGGCTTCATCTGCTTTTCTGCCATGTTACTTCTTATGGTGTTTGGCCAAAATATTTTTCTAATTCTTCGTAAACATTTAGTCTGGAAAGAATTCAACTTGTTTTCTATGGTTTTGGTGATTTTCCAGCATTCACTTCCATAGAGTAGTACACTTTGAACATTACTTTTAAATATCCTGATTTTCGTATTCATATCCACCCTTATTTATGCATGCGAAAGCTGGAAAACAACTAAAGAAATAGACAAGAAATTAGACTCTTTTGAAAATAAATGCCTAAGGAAAATATAAGGTATAAAGTGGAACGAATTCAAGAACAAGGCAGAGATAAGGCAGATGAGCGAACAACAGCCTGTCTCAGTGGTGATCAGAAAAAGTAGATGAACATATATCGGTCAAGTGATGAGAAGAAATAGTCAGAGAATCCTAAAACAAGCTATCCAGTGGAACTCAACATCAGAAGAAAAAGAGGTCGACCATGTGAAACTCTAAATAGGACATTGTTAAGAGAGGCCAAATTAGTATGTATAATATCCCTTGATGAAGTTGAAAAGCTCGTCGAATACAGGAAAACTTGGCGAACTATAATGCAAAGTTGATGTTTAATGGAACGGGGAGGATATCAGATGTAAATTATGTCCATTATTTTGACATTTATCTTCTTTTATGTGACAGGTATATTTAATGTCAGGCACAAATTTTATTACCGATTAAAACAGGGACACAAACTTTATTACTGATTAAAACAGAGGCACAGATTTTATTACTGATTAAACAGACAGAATTTATTCAAATCAAATGACATGATCAAGAATAATTTCTGTTCATAAAGCTAACGTTGACGACAGAAAGTGGAAAATTTTACAACCAATCAAAAAAGTGGTCAAATTAAGCTGTAAATAAACTAAAATTATTCGGTATAGGAGAGGATTAAATCTTTCACAGATGTTGAGTCGAATGGCCATAAAACTGAAGCTTTATTTACTACATAAGTGTTGGCAGGTAATAAAAGCTGTACAGCTGTTGGATAATATCGTGTTTTTATAACTTCATACAGTGCAGTAAATCTCCCCGTTCTCGGTTTATGTCTTACCAACATGTTGGTTGTTTTTTCTGTCTTTGTGCTCCCGCCTGACTGAATCAAATACTACGTCTGAAATATAGACGCCTGACTACGTGTCAATGGATAGGGCGGCGGGCTCAGGACATGAAAACTATGTTTGAGTCATGGAGGTCCCTTTTTTTTAATAACAAAAACAATTTTTTTTCCCTACGTTTCTGCAAACTCATTGAAGATGTTACATTGGTTTACTTATAATAAAATGGCTTGTATATGAAGTATTTTCATTGTCTCTTTGAGGTTATTTTATTTAAAAACTTGGCTAAAGAAAATCTTTTTTCCCCGACATAGAAGATGACCACGTGGATAAGCGGGCTATTCTTTCCTGGCTAGCGTCTCTTTGTCCTACCGTTGACGTGGCCTTTTCTCTTGTCAGTTTTCTTTCTTTCATGTCTACGTTTCTTTGGTTACTTTCTTTCATGTCTACGTTGTTTTGTCTCCTTTCTTTCATGTCCACGTTGCTTTGTCTACTATCTTTCGAAGACTAACCATAAAACACTGTGCTAAATCACTTTACTGTGGGGAAAGCCTTATTTGTTTCTTACTGACAAATCTGCCAGTAAGAAAAATTGAAAGTATTGAAAATAATTTACTATTTACTAATTATATTGCTATGCTTATAGAACTGATCTGAAAGGTGGAAAAAAAGATGATGAAATGCAACATTCTAGAAGACGAAGAAAAGTGAGGAAGAGTGAAAGAACAAGATTTTAAAAGAAAATGTCAGACACAGTTTCACAAGACATCTACGGATTGTCCCCGGCTTTCTAATGTCCTACTTTTACGAGGACTCGTGCTAACTATCATGGGTCCACTGAAGTCCACGTCAAATTACTCGTGCTACCTACCATCGGTCCACTGAAGTCCACGTCAAATCACAAATAATTTTAGGAATATACAATATCTGTTTAATATAAAACTACTTGTTTTACAGTCTGTTTTATATATTGTAAGGTCACCTTCGTTGATTTTCATACTTTAAAACAGTGGTTCCCAGCTGGTGGTCCACGGACTGGAAACAGCCGTGGGGGTCCGTGACAAAAACTCAACGTTCTATTCATTCATTCATTCATTTGCATGTCCCTCGCGGAACTTTACCTCCCTAACAGCTACACTATAAGCCTCTCGGTTGTGAGCAAGATGGCTGCTGCTGATGCATCCATTTGCAGATCATCAACGATGTCTTACAGCCATCTTCGCTTTGGTCTTCCTCTCTTTTTCCCATTACGTACCCTTCCAAGACGGTCTTCTTTAGATTATCATGACGTTTAATGTGTCCAAAATATTTAAGTTTTCTCACTTTAATCCTCTTTATTAGCCAGCCTTCTTCAATATTAAGTTATTGTAGTATAGATATATTTGTTCTTTTCTATGTCCATGATATTTTAAGAACTCTTCTGTAGCATTTACATTCAAAGGCATTTATGCGTTTCTCAACTGCTTTGTTAAGTGTCCAGGTCTCACAGGCATATGTTGCAATGGGAAAGATGCATGATCTTTAAAATCTTTTTGTAATTATGTCTGTTCCTCTCCACATCTTCTTTAGTTGTTTTACTTTCTGAAGAGCGATGGATGTCCTCCTTTTAATTTCCCTCATTGTATCTCCATTATTAGTTAGTAGTGATCCAAGATATTCAAAACTCTCCACTTCTTCCAGTTTTTCCTCATTGATACATATTTCAGCTGCCTTATTTGTTTTGTCAGTTGTCATCAATTTATTAAGATAGAGGTTTTGCTCTTCGCTGTTCTTCTGTTCTTACGGACTGACTTAATTAGTTTTTAAGAACAGCGAAGAGCAAAACCTCTATCTTAATCCTACTATGAAATATTTAACAATTGGAGTTTCGGTTAAGCCTACGTAGAGGAAAGAACTTTTTTTCCCATCACGTTTTTTTCTGCTGCGCGCGGTTGCGTACCCTCGGTGACAAACTAATATGACAACGTCCCACAGCCGTGCAACTGCGAGAATGTTAATTACTGTAGTTTTTCTTAACCACATTATTGTCATTCTGAAAATTAACCAGGTTTGTACTGTTTTTTTTTTTTTTTAGCGTAGTGTAGCGTTTACTCATTAAAATCTCCCACATTTTCTGGGAAAAAAATTTGTTTGCATTTAAAGTACATAGCTACCATACAGATGTGAAACTTTTCCAAAGTATGGGGGTCCGTGGTCTGGGTTTTGAAACATCGTGCTTTTGTTAATTGGGGATCACTGCTTTAAACATATCCGTATATTGCAGTTCATGATTGTATAAGCACAGAAAGGTTCATCCTTCCCCATCCACTTTCTTTGCCAACTCCGCAGTGTCTTCCATAATCTGTTTGACTGAGTCTACAGTAAAGCAAGTAAACTCGTTCACGTATTCTGGCCAAAAACTTCTTCCAGCACGAGTCTCTGGTTTGACAGTTTTCGTGGCTGTTTCAGTGTGGCATCGGTGATAGTGTACTGCTTTCATACTTTCATGATGTTCTCCTTGTCCAAGTCTGGACCATCCTCCCCAGAATCACGTGTAGTGTGGCTCTGGCATCTTCTTATTGTCTACCCAGTGATCAAGAGGCTGAATGAGAGATGCTGTGTGTATGGTGGTGGTTGGGGGGGGGGGGGGATGTAGACGACTTCGACGTTTTCAGTGTTGATCTCATTGGATTCTTTATGACGGTGGGGAGGGGAGTTTAGTATATGTCATCATCATCATCATCAGGTGCCGTACCGACTGGCGTTGGCTATTATGCTTCTCCAGGGTACACGATCCTTCATGCAGTTCATCAGCTCAGTTGATGATCTCCTCTCACACCATCCTGTCAGACTGTCCAGTATGGTCTTCCTCTTGATCTTCTTCCTTCTATTTTCCTGTTGTTACAATATTTTCAATGCCCCCTCTTCTCATTGCATGTCCTATGAAAGTACATTGTCTCTCTCTTATTTTTTTGACAAGATTTTTTGTCTCTCTAGCTCTTCTCATACATTCTTCATTAGTTATTTTTGCTGTCCAGGGGATTCACAACATTCTTCTAATAAACCACATTTCTGCTGCTTCCAATGATTTTTGTGCAGACTTGCCTATTGTCCATGATTCACTTCCATATAACAAGATAGGTTCAATATAGCATTTTAGGACTCATTTTCTAACATTCATTGATAAGGATGTGTTGGTTAATATGTTTCTCATTCTCTGAAATGCAGTCTTTGCTTGGCCTATTCTGTTCCTATTTTCCGTTCTGCACTTCCCATCTGAAGTTATTACAGCTCCAATGTCTTTGAATTTCTGCACCTGCTTTAGAATAGTTCCGTTTAATTTTATACTGCATGTTGGTGAATTCTTTGATATAACCATTGTCTCTGTCTTTTTGATGTTTAAAGTAAGGCCTTTCTGTTCACTTTCTTTGGCCACTTTATCCAAGAGATTTTGCAGGTCTTGTTGGTTCTCAGCTATCAGTACTGTGTCGTCAGCATACCGAAGGTTGTTAATATTGTATCCTCCAATTTTTATGCCTGGCTCTGTGATGATTGTTCTTAGAATATTCTCGCTGTACAGAGAAAAAAAATGTCTGGAGATAGTACACATCCTTGTCACACCCCTTGTTGATATTTTCCAGTTCTATTTTCAACTCGAATTGTAGTATATGGAGGAATAGGTTATTGACCGCAAGTTTTTTTTTTATGCGAAAACAACACAGGGTCAACTCAAGTCCGGCCGATGGTTGTGCAACATGGAGCGGACGAGCAGCTGACCTAGTGTAAAAGAGAGAAGATGTGGGGTTCAAGTCGGTCGGGAAAAGTGTACGTTGATCACATGGAAAGGTGGCAACGGATCGATCGGAGGGGGTTAAGTTTTCGTTTAAGCGTGTTAAGAGATATATTCTGTGATGTGGGTGCATGGAAGTTATGCTGTCAACCCCTTCAATTCACCCGGACCCGCCCAGGTATGCTTGCGATAGATGATTGATGTGTGTATGGGCACAGTTTTTATAATGTACATGTTCTGTGTAAGATTTTGATATCGTGTAATACGCGTTGAGGGTTTATATGGGCATATAAATTTATGTATCATTGAATTTTATGTATATGCATTTTGTTATATATTTCTTGCCAATAGTTCCTTTTGGTTACAATCAGACAGTTAATCACCAAGGATAATAGTCTGAGATTATACGTGGGACGATTTTGTTTTAATCATGCTAACCCCACAATTTATACAAGATGTTAATTGATTTCAGTCATTCCTTATTTCCTCTTGTATTTTATCAGGGAATCTAAAATCTAGATTATGGATAAATGTCGATCTTGTCATTTATGATATAAATGAGGATCTTTTGGTGAAAGAATCAGTGTTTGTGTTTTCCTTTATTGTAATATTTTAATGTAAAGGAATGAAAGAGAGATGGAAGTAGGGTGAAGAACAGATCGCAGGCCAGACAAAATATATTTTAGAACCATGTAAGAACGTTTAAACACCAAATCAGCTATACTTGTAAATTATAAACAATGTAAACAATAGAAATGTATTATTATTTTTCCTACAGGATCACTGTATAAAAAAAAACACCTTCAGTTAATTTTCGCGTTGCATAGCTTATCTTCAAATTATTGAAGAAGCCTTTGCTGGCGTTGCATAGCTTATCTTCAAATTATTGAAGAAGCCTTTGCTGGCGTTGCATAGCTTGTCTTCAAATTATTGAAGAAGCCTTTGCTGGCGTTGCATAGCTTGTCTTCAAATTATTGAAGAAGCCTTTGCTGGCGTTGCATAGCTTGTCCTCAAATTATTGAAGAAGCCTTTGCTGGCGTTGCATAGCTTGTCTTCAAATTATTGAAGAAGCTTTTGCTGGAGTTGCATAGCTCAAATCTTGTCTTCAAATTATTGAAGAAGCCTTTGCTGGCGTTGCATAGCTTGTCTTCAAATTATTGAAGAAGCCTTTGCTGGCGTTGCATAGCTTGTCTTCAAATTATTGAAGAAGCCTTTGCTGGCGTTGCATAGCTCAAATATTGTCTTCAAATTATTGAAGAAGCCTTCGCTGGCATTGCATAGCTCAAATATTGTCTTCAAATTATTGAAGAAGCCTTTGCTCGCATGAAAGTCCCCAGAGTTACCCTTCGCCATCTCTTTCCTTTAGAGAAACGTATAAAAATTGCGTCGTTTCTCTTACCATATTTTAATCTTTTGGAATCTATTTTTACAGCAATCCTACACCCACACAAAAGAAGTACTTTGTACGCAACAGATACAAGGATCTGGCACACTGTGCAGAGTCTTCGCGCCTGCTGGTATAGCAGCAACTACTTCCTGGATTTCCCATTTCTTGATGTACCTTAGGTCGACTCGTTAATGCCTTAACAGCGAGAAACCGCGGGAGATGGTTTCACTAAGTGAAACATTCACATTCATCCTTTTCTAGTAGTATTTTCACTTTTCTCCAGTGAACAGAATGGCGGCGATGAAGTGATATGTGCTGAGCATGCCATGTCAGTCAGTCATTTGCATGTCCCTTGCGGAACTTTGCCTCCTTAACAGCTCTCCTGTAGGCCTCAAGGTTGTAAACAAGATGGCCTGCTGCTGATGCGTCCATTCGCAAATTATTAACAATGTCTTGCAGTCATCTTCGCCTTGGTCTTCCTCGCTTTCTTTTTCCCATTATGTACCATTCCAATACGGTCTTCTCTAAATTATCATGACGTTTAATGTGTCCACAATATTTAAGTTTTCTCTCTTTAATCCTCTTTACTAGCCATCCTTCTTCAATATTAAGTTTTTGTAGTATGGATATACTTCATGCCGAGTTGCAACTCTATTCAGCTCATACTGAGACATACAAATCTTGACAAGGATAACAAGCACAGATCATAAAAATTCATCCAAACTACTGTTAAGTTCTCATCAGACAAAGACATTCATAACCAGAACGCTTCAAGATCGGAGACAACACGTCCTCTCCATACAAAACGTTCAGATCGTCTCACACGACCAGTCCTCGCTTCCCGCTCTCCGACATTCACGTGCTAGTCACTACCACTACAACCCGAGATCCTTGCTTAAAGGGGCATAACTTCAACGTTTGTTTGTTCACGAGTGGTCTGAGTTGTTAGTTACTACAAGATTTTGCACAGATTATGTAATGTACGAGAAGTGAAAAAAAAAGAGACACTGCTCTGTATTTTAAAATTTCTGCTGTCTTGGAAATGAGTGACCTGTAAGAGGTTCAGAGACTAGCTTTACAAAGTTTTTGTGAAGAAAGAGTGAACCTAGGATGAGAAAGCAGCTTTGGTGTGTGTATGTATATATGTGTATGTTGTAGTGTGTGGTCATGTATTATGTGTACAAAATAACGTAGTCTTTTAACCTGTTGCAGTTATAAATCACGTTTTGTGCGGTGCAAGTATTAAAAGAAACCATATACATATTAGAACACTTTACAGGCATATAAAATAATTTTTATGTATAACATTTTATATATTTCTAAATGGTTCTGATGGAAACAGTGTGTAATATTCATACTCTGAGAGAGTGGTATAGAGAAAACTTGTTATCCTTGCTGTAGTAACCCTCTTGACTCTTTTAACCAGATCAATGAAGGAGAAGAAAGTCTATTCATTTGGAAATCAGAGATGCTGGAAGATGGTTCAAACTTCATTAAAATGGTTATTTATTTATTTATTTTTTATCTTGGAAGATGTCTGATGTTATCTGCTTGTGGAGGCTGTTGAGCAGTTTCCATCATGGCTGATTTTTATCAATACCGAGCTCTCTCACAGAGCATTGTGTGTGTGTGTGTGACCTGGACATGATGTAACTTGCACCAACCATATGAAATGTTACTTGCACTGACTGAAAACACATATCAAAACTTAACTGCTTTGCATTCAGTTCTACATCCCCACAATGAGATTTTATCACACATGGGACCGGAAACTGAAAATCTCCTCTGTACATCACAGCCAAACAACAAAAACTGGATGTCAGTAATGCCCTCAAGTAAAATGAATTGTTTATTGTAATGAACAGTTTAGTCTAATGTACATTTTTGTATTATGAACTGTTTGTTGTGATGAATATGTGTCACACACTGTACAGCTTGACCACAATATGTGTCACACACTGTAAAGCTTGACCACAATATGTGTCACACACTGTACAACTTGACCACAATATGTGTCACACACTGTACAGCTTGACCACAATATGTGTCACACACTGTACAGCTTGACCACAATATGTGTCACACACTGTACAGCTTGACCACAATATGTGTCACACACTGTACAGCTTGACCACAATATGTGTCACACACTGTACAGCTTGACCACAATATGTGTCACACACTGTACACTTTGACCACAATATGTGTCACACACTGTACAGCTTGACCACAATATGTGTCACACACTGTACAGCTTGACCACAATATGTGTCACACACTGTACAGCTTGACCACAATGTGTGTCACACACTGTACAGCTTGACCACAATATGTGCCACACACTGTACAGCTTGACCACAATGTGTGTCACACACTGTACAGCTTGACCACAATGTGTGCCACACACTGTACAGCTTGACCACAATATGTGCCACACACTGTACAGCTTGACCACAATGTGTGCCACACACTGTACAGCTTGACCACAATATGTGCCACACACTGTACAGCTTGACCACAATATGTGCCACACACTGTACAGCTTGACCACAATATGTGCCACACACTGTACAGCTTGACCACAATGTGTGCCACACACTGTACAGCTTGACCACAATATGTGCCACACACTGTACAGCTTGACCACAATATGTGCCACACACTGTACAGCTTGACCACAATGTGTGCCACACACTGTACAGCTTGACCACAATGTGTGTCACACACTGTACAGCTTGACCACAATATGTGCCACACACTGTACAGCTTGACCACAATATGTGCCACACACTGTACAGCTTGACCACAATGTGTGTCACACACTGTACAACTTGACCACAATATGTGCCACACACTGTACAACTTGACCACAATATGTGCCACACACTGTACAGCTTGACCACAATGTGTGTCACACACTGTACAACTTGACCACAATATGTGTGACAACTACACAAAATGAAGCTGTCATAAATATCCAAATAATGTGTATGTTATTAAACGTTATAAAGCAAAATTTAGTTTCTCCCAGAGAACACCTGGAACACATCAGGTAAGAAATAAACTTCAAGAGTTCCTCTTGGAAGCATGTCTGTAATGCCTGGCCTGGCTGGAAGAGGGTGGACTTGATGCAGAAGCTGCTGAATTCAAACACAGCAGCAGCAGAAGACTAGCACTAATAAGTATGGAAATAATTTACTACAGACTAAAATTGAAATCTGTCAAATATACATGTCTTTCATGTTAAAAATTTTGTAACATTTCAATAGTAAGCAGTCTCACATGCAACAACAGCTGGAAAAAAAACACAAAAAATTATACAGTGATGTTGTAATATACCCTGCTGCATACCCAGCTGTAAAGCATAACTGGCAAATACTCAGTATTTTCACCATTTACCATAATTTGATTTTTAATTCATGTGCATTTTGCTTTACATTCTGAGATTAAAACTTGACTGTAATTTTTGAATGATCTTTTCTGTGAGCACACATGCATGCATGTTTACAGCATATGATCACTCACCATGAAAGTGTCTGCTAAGGAAGACATAAAAAATTCCTGTGCCTTTTCATGTTGATGGCCTTCAGCCACTGTTAAATTTTCCATCCACCATCTTGTGGAGCATTGTCTCTCATTCCTAATACAACCAATGCATGACATGGACATGGCTACAGTAATAACATAATCATGTCTGTGCTGCATAATGTGTCTTCTGTCTTCAAATGGTGCTGCACATAGTGCACTACACAGCCATGCACAGCTGGATCTTGAACTGGCAGGGTAGACACAAATCATATGTTAACATAAAAACGATGATTCATGTTTCATTTTCAAAGCAAATAGGAAGCTGTTTACTAAGCTGATATATACAGACACAAAAATCAAATGCATTTTCTATATACATTCATAAAGGCAACATACCCCCCCCTTCCCACCTAACTGCATCACTGATGTGCATACAACTCAAGTGCTGTTTTTCAGTTAAGCACATTCCACAAAACTTCAGAAAGAAAATAAAATTATCCTAAATATTGCTAAAGATGGCAGTCACTGTCATCTTTCAAACCTCTTGTATGTGACCTGTCACGTCTTTCCTTTTAAGTTATGGACCAAAGAGAGACCACATATAGGAACGGTAACAGTCATATGCATGCTGTGTTGAGTTCACAACTGTGTTATGTTTCAATCTGCAACTGTAATCTAAAATTTAGACATTTCTTCTCATAAAAATATTTATTACAGTGCCTTTTCAGATAATTTCAGACAAAAACTTAACATTAGTTCAGTGAGAACTGACAAGTAGCTGATGATGATGATGATGACAATGATAATGATTACATACAGGTGAAATTAGAGAGAAAAAAAAAACAGCTGGAAGTGAGAAGGCTACAAAACAGACTCATTTCTCTGACCAAACAACAGAGCGGTGGACAGAAACGGTCTGATAAAGTTTAGCACTGCCTTTCTGTCTTCTGATAGCCTCACGCTGGGACACCTTCTTTGAAAAGCTGATAAAAACAAATACACAGCACTGCAATATAAAGTTAACCACTGAACTGAAGTGTAGTGAGTGACTCATAAACATCCCTCATCTTTCTGATTTAACTGTAGAGATTCTGACAAGGTCAGCTGTACAGTTATGAATAAGGTCTGTCGCCTCAGTGGGCTCTTCAGATCTTGCAGATACCTACTTTTTACCAATAGTTTGCTATGACAATAACTGATAAATGATGCATTCCTCTGAAAAGACCCCTTTCCCACAAAATGCCCTTGATGTATCATGATGGAATGTTTAACTTCACCAGAACCTGGGACTGATTGTGAATAAAATAACTTAGGAATGCCACCATACTGTATGGTGATTAAAAGCATTTTTATACAAGTGCTTAGGTCTCTTTATACATAAAACTGTCACTTCATTCACAAAACAAGCTCTACAAAAATACCATTACATATGAATGTGTCATTCCAACATATGGTGAGTATATTGTTCATTAATCTGATGTTATAATTATACAAGCTTCTCAAACGCATGTAAGATCACTTGAATCACCACACATCTCCAAACTGTACAAAATAACAAAGATGCATATACTGAAGGCAAGTGAAAGGACAGACAACAGCCAATCAACTCACCTGCTTCAAGAATGCTTCTCATATAATAAAAAGACTTAGATCATGACAAGAAGACATGAATGTCTTGAACATCAAACCACTTCAATATGAACAATGAACAGCTCCTCTGGATGGGTCATTCATTCATTCATTTGCATGTCCCTTGCAGAACTTTGCCTCCCTAACAGCACTCTTGTAGTCCTCTCGGTTGTGAGCAAGATGGCCTGCTGCTGATGCATCCATTTGCAGATCATCAACGATGTCTTGCAACCATCTTTACCTTGGTCTTCCTCTCTTTTTTCCATTATGTACCCTTTCAGGACGGTCTTCTTTAGATTATCATGATGTTTAATGTGTCCAAAATATTTAAGTTTTCTCTCTTTAATTCTCTTTACTAGCCAGCCTTCTTCAATATTAAGTTCTTGTAGTATGGATATAATTGATCTTTTTTGTGTCCATGATATCTGAAGAACTCTTCTGTAGCATTTATATTCAAAAATATTTATGTGTTTATAAGCTGTTTTGTTAAGTGTCCAGGTCTCACAGGCATATGATGTGATGGAAAAGATGCATGCCCTTAAAAATTTTATTTTTGTAGTTCTGTCTGTTCCTCTCCACAGATTCTTTAATTGTTTTACTTTCTGAAGAGCAATATTTTCCATTTAATTTCCCTCATTGTATCATTAGTTAGTATTGATCCAAGATATTCAAAACTCTCCACCTCTTCTCATTTTTCCTCATTGATACATATTTCAGCTGCCTTGTTTGTTTTGTCAGTTGTCATCAATTTAGTTTTCTTTGCATTAAGATAGAGGTTTTGCTCTTTGCTGTTCTTCTGGATGGCTATGAACCACTAATTTCACTGAGATGATGAATGCACTAACCACTCAGGGCCCAATCTTTTCATATAATATTTGAGAAAAGTATTGTGTGTAATAAATCACTGTCTTTGGGAGTGAGGAAATGGGTATTCCAGTGCTACATCAAGCCAGTTTTATTTTACGGGAGTGAGGCAAGGTCAGTAGCTAATGAAGTACAACGCCATCTGGAAACCACTGAAATGTGGTTCTTTACAATGCTAAGAATACCACGGACAGCGAAGAAATCTAATGAGGAGGTTCTGAGAGGGGCTGGAGAGATGAAACAAGCAATAACAAGTCAGAAAAAAAAATACAATCCAAATTTATAGGATATGTTCTGTGAGAAGGCAAACTAGAATACACTGTAACAACAGGAAAGATAAAGACAAAAGAGATCAAGACAGGCAGAGATGTATCATGAATGCCAGACAGACTAACAAGATGGCAGAGACAGAGAATGCCGGCACAGCTTATAATCAGCGATCGGAACAGAGGACTACTGACAAGCTTGATCGCCAATGCCAGCTTCAAGCAATATTTTAATCTTAGAAATCATCACATGCTGAACAAGCGGCAGCTATTTTTGGCACTGAATCAAAACAAGAGAAAGAGTTCACTGGATATTTACTGAAAAGATGATACAAGATTATTTTACTTCTGAAAATTCACTTGAGAGATGTGGGTGATAACAACATGGCCAACAAAAATGTTTTCAGTGAATCATAAAAATTCTTTTCTGTATTTACATATTTATATAATAAATACTGACATGAAAACATATTTAACTAACAAAACAAAGAAGAAAAAAAAACTACATTTTATGCAAAAAATATGTGCACCAACAAAATGATCTTTCAGAATTCATAAATAATTTGGCCCAATACTTCACAAAAAACAGGTACAAGAAATATGTATTCTAGTTTGTAACAAAACATTTTGTGTCCTGATATCACTGACCAATCAATAAAGACTGGATAAAAATAAATGACAATCCTTAATTAATCTGACACTGGAGCCCTGTAATCTATTATTAATCTCAGCCTATAAATGACAAAAATGATATGGATTAATAAAGCAATTTATTTTGGAAAATATAAAAAGATTATTTTTCTAACTATACATGCCCCAACAATGGCTAGCATCGTAATATTACACAGGCTAATGCAGATAACAGCCAAAATGAACACAGGGATGTTACATTGAGTTTATGTGCAAATAAAGGGCTTTAATATCCCTTCCAGGGAAAGTTGGCAGTCTGAGGAATCAGTTAAAAGAAACTTCTAGACTGAAACTTAAAACTACATGAAACTACCATGATGTACTGATGATAGTGTCAAATTAACTTTTAAAAAACCATCACCAAATTAGAAAAATAAAAAAAAAATTACCATAAAAGCCCTCCTACGCATATCTGTCAAAACAACAATATCCACACTTAGATAATTTAAAACTGTCCCAATTCTGCAGCGCATAAAATGTAAACCAGACATCTACATCTTAAAATGTATCACTTCTCACAATGAACTTCCATATACTCTCTGAGTGGATATTTACTCATATAATAAATTAACCTTGAGGCATAATCCACAGCTGACATGAACAGATACAATCTATGGTTATGCATCATGATACCATAACCTCAGCAATAATACTTTTTTTGAATGGGATGTACAAAGTTCTACATCCCTGTGTAAAGAAGCTCTGAAAGGAACAAACAATCACTTTAGAATAATATGTTTACAGCTCTTGAAGGGACAACCCATGTCCTTAATCAATATGTAAGCAGCTACTAAAGAGACAAGCCATGTCCTTAATAAATGTTTAAGCAGTTTTTAAAGAGACAAGCCATGTCCTTGATCAATGTGTAAGCAACTCTTAATGGGACAAATCATGCCCTTAGAAATGTATATGGAGTACTGAAAGGAACAAGCCAATGACTTAAGAGTACAAACAGCTCTGAAAGGACTCTGAAACAACCAGAGCTCTAGTTCACCACGTAACCACTCTATGTACCCTGTGCAACACCTGAAATTTGTCTTTCAGCTTCATACATACATACATACATTAAAACATCTCACTGTTGTAAAACAATTTCCCTCACTATATATTAATGCATGTACCACAGCACGACTCTTTGACAGTTCTCATTGTGAGGGGGTGCTGAAAGTTATCACTCCGAACCATGTCCCAAAATATGAGCATAATCTTGTCACTGTAGCTGTAAAAAAAGTGCTATTTTCTAAGGTGAAGTGCCAATCTCCACAATCATAGCACCGATTTAAAAAAAAAATGTTTGTGTTAGATCAACGATGGAACCATGTCAATATAAGGTGTGGAGTTCTCAAATGTGAAACTCTGAGGCATCATGAAGTTCCTCTTCTAAAGGAAATCCATGATTGTATGCTTGCGGAAGCCCCATGTGCCCTGGGCACTTAAGGTTCTGAGAGAGATGCTGCAAACACTGAGCGACAAGTGCCCATCATAATCAAGCTTGAAGAAGTGGCATGCTAACTTTTAGTGTGGAGATTTCAAGAATGAAGATGTAGCATGACCCAGAAGGCCATTAGCAGCTTCAACTCCAGAAACTGTTGACCACGTTCACGTCCTGATTTTGGCAGATCAACGAACTTTGGCTAAAAAAAAAAAAAAACCAAAAAAACTGCTGACACACTAGAGATATCCAGGAAACACAGGTTTACGATTTACGAGAATTTAGGTATGCAGGGACTGTCGCCCCAAAGAAGGGCTGAAATGTCTGAATGCTGACAAGAAACAAGTGGACACCTCAAAGTTGATTTTGGTACATTTTGAATGACCTTTTTTCTGGAATGACTCATCACTGCTGATGGAGCATGGTTACATAGGTATGACTCCAAGACCAAACAGAAGTCCTTGCAGTGCAGCACTCATGTTCTCCAAGGCCAAAGAAACACAAGGCCCAAAAGTCAGCAGGAAAGGTTCTGGCCACTGCTTTTTTAGGATAAGGAAGGAAAGTTCTGGTCACTGCTTTTTTAGGATAAGGAAGGAAAATTCTGGTCACTGCATTTTTAGGATAAGGAAGGAATTTTAATAACTGACTGGCTCCTGAAGCAGCAAACAGTTTATGTAGAATACTACTCTTAAACTGCTGTGCTGATTAAACTGCTGTGCTGATTAAAGGACAAACTGAAAGAGAGAGAGAGGGAAGCTGGCAGAAAGGCGTCCTCTTTCTGCATGACAAAGGGCCTGCTTGCAAAATGATGGATGTTTTGAAGAACCTGGGGTTCTGAGTCTACAGATCATCCACCAAATCTTGCTCCATTTGACCATTTTGTTTTCCCAATCTTAGAAAGTGAAAAGGAGGAAATTTTCTTATGATTTGGAGATGACAACAGCAAACACAGTAGAATTTCAGTGATGAGATATCATGTATTTGTGTGTGTGTGTGTGGGGGGAGGGGGGAGGGATTAAAGAAATGCAAGTTTCATGACTCTAAGTGCTTCTTGGTCAGGAGAATAACTTTTCAGCATCCCCTTGTAAGAGACAGCAAACACAAGATCCTATGAAATATTTCTTATTTTCTGGCTTGTTTAAAAAAAAAAAATAATTCAATAACAAAATAAAAACCACAGCAAAATTTTTTTCCCATTTAAGAATTTTGTGGCAAATTTTAAAGACATTATGACCCTGTTTTCTAATGCTATGTCACTAAAAAAAAAAAAAAAGAGACACTAAAATAATTAAAACATAATTTCTTAAAATTTCTGGCAAATGTTTCATTCTTCAGCGAAACATACACACTGAAAAAATGCATCCTTCAACTGCATATCCCACGTGAAGCTCTGAGCGCTGGGCAGCTGTACTCTCTGCTGCACCACCTGAAGCCATCTGCTGTCTCAGCACACCCGGGCCACACTCCTGTCAGCCTGTCAGCTAATCATGACACCCTCTTCATCCTCCTCTCTGCTGTGTGTGCTGATAACCGACTGACAAAACTCATCCAAGCCTGGCATATCTTCCTCCAGTTTGAACACCAACGCCTCCACGTCACTCAAATAATCTGTCACTGATATTTTGGAGTCTGGTAACTCGTACATGTTTGGTGCTCTAAACATCACACTTAAGAACGATTTGACATCTCGAGGGTCGTCATCGGCTGCAAAAGGCGGCTTCTGATGAGAAAAAAAGTGTTAAAGAGATAATATAAATTAAATCAGCTTCAGATAAGGTGATGACACCTGCCAAGTGAACATAAAATATAAAACTGGTAAAGCAAATTTAACAATGCAGAGGTAAGGCAAATTTTCTCTCTCTCTCTCTGAACCTTAAGTGCCCAGGACACATGGGGCTTCCGGTAGGGTTTTCCACAAATGCCTGTCCTTTGCCTTTTTTTCTGCTCTTGCCCAGGTGAGCCCTCTATTGCTCAACATCCTTTCTGTTGTTCTTCTCCATGTCTCTTTTGGTCTACCCTTACTTCTGTTCCCCTGTGGTGTCCATCTTAGTGCTATTTTTGATAGTGAGTTATCAGTCATTTGGAGCACATGTCCCAACCATCACCAGCGTCTTTCCTCAATAATTAAGGCAAATTCAGAAATTCAAAAATCTAATATCTTAAAACTAAATGTAAACTTCAGTGTACATAACTCAGAAGAGTTCTATATGTCAAGTAGATAAGAGAAATGATGACTCCAATAAAACTGTGGTTCTAGTAAAGAAGACAGACAGAGGTGCATGTTTCAGTTTTACAGAAAGACAGAGTGAGGAAAGTGGGTAGTAACAAGAACGGCAGAAAGTAAGCAGAGTACACATAAGAACAAACAACAATCCAATATTTTTGCAAAAAAGCCTTTTTCAAGAATCACATGCAGAAACTACATAACAGTGGAGCAAGCAGGGCTAAAACAAGAAAGCTGGGTACTGATAGCAGAAACAGAAAGAAGCAGCAAAAAAAGGTAGAAATTAAATCCAGCTGGGTGCTGACGGCCAGTGTGGAAAATTAGGGCACTGTTCCAGAACTTTCTGAGATCATTCATCAGAAGAACAAGAGCAGATTGCAGTGATAGAAATGCCCCATTTTCCTTGGTGATCTTCTTGATGGAAGTGACTGGTGCCAGTTCCTTATTAGATATGTCTTTCATATGCTGGTGAAATTGATCTTACAATGCAATATAAAAATATAGCGAAAGTTTAGGAGATTGGTTTTGCTAACATTTGAATTGCTAACATTTGAATTATGTCTCTTTATCTCATTTCTCAGCCAATCACCTGCTTCCACCTTGTGCTTACCAACATCTATCTGGGTGCACTCTGTAACTGTCTTTCTTACAAGGAGAATACCAAAGCAAACTAAGTGTTTAATGTTTCATCAATTTTTTTGTACTTTGTTGCTTTTTATGGTGATCCCTGAAAAAAAGGCTTTTCCTGAAATACTGGATTGTTCTATGTTCTTCTTACTTTCTGCCATTCTTTCTCCTGCCCACTTTCTTCACTCTTATCTTTTTTTTTTTTTTTTTGTTAAACAGGACCATACACCTCTGTCTATCTTTATATATGAAGCGGAAACACTGAGAAACTGACTTAAAAAATTAATAATTTGTCATGATTTTTATGAAAAAACATGACAATAATGAGGCCACATCCAGAACACAATAAAAAAAATGTAGCAAAAACAACCAAAAAACAAAAGCACATCTCAAGAAGTGGAGATGACAGTGGATCAGTCACACGCCCCACATGAAAGATAACAGATAACCAAGACAGTCCATGGGCTGAAACTCATACAGTAAATGAATACAATGAATCGCCAAACCTTTCCCAGCAGAACTGCAAAGTGCAGGAAAGACAAAATGAAAAACAGTGAATGATACACATAACAAGACTGTACGGGCTCATGATCAGAAACATGATGATGACTGCTTACATCAACCATCACATAGTCATCTTCCAAAGACATCTTCTGCTCTCCAGCAACATCCACCGATGATGAATCGCGGTTTTCTTTCTCATCCTCAATTCTATCCTCTTGCTTCCCTCTTTTCCTCTTCTCACCCAAGTCTCCATCCACATTGCTTTCTCTGTCCTGGTCACTTCTCTGGGCGGCAGCCTGACGGCCCATCAGGCTTCTCTTCATCAGACCCTCAAAAGGCACTTCCTGACTCAGCTTTCTTTGCCCTGCTAGCTTCTGAGCAGAAAAAGCTCCCATCACTGGCTCTGGGAACTCTTCAACGCCAAATATACTGGAAACAAAAATGAATGTGATTTACAGATCCTTCACAGAAAATAATAATAACCAGTATCAGTAATAACAGGCATAAAACAATGATGTATATTATCTCCCTTGCTTTTTTGGAACTGCCATAGACTTCATAATGACAAAATGCTTCACAGGTAACACAGGTATTGACTGGGTACATGGGACCCAATGAAAAGATCTTGATTTTGCTGATGACATAACTCTTATCAGTAGCAATGTAAAATTGATGCAAGAAAAAACAATGGCTAGTAAAATAGGACTTGAAATTAACAAGGAAAAAAACAAAAATAATGAAACTTCTCATTAACCATAATGGAAAAATATACATAGAAGTAACAGCTGTTGAAGAAGTAAACCATTTTGCATATCTCGACAGCTACACAGACCAGGATGGTGACACCAAAAAGGAAGTTAGAATTGTATAAGCAGCACTGGCCTTCAAGAATCTTGAGAACATATGGCACTCAAAAGTTATAAGCACAAAAACCAAGTTAAGACTATTCAATTCAAATGTAATATCCATCCTATATGCATTTATGCATACAAAAGCTGGAAAACAACTAAAGAAATAGACAAGAAATTAGGCTCTTTTGAAAACGAATGCCTAAGGAAAATACTCAGCATAAGGTGGGACGAATTCAAGAACAACGCACAGATGAGCAAACAACAACCTGTCTCATGGGTGATCAGAAAATGAAGATGGACATATGTCGGTCATGTGCTGAGAAGAAACAACCAGAGAATCCCAAAACAACCTATCAAGTGGAACACAAAAGGATGAAGAAAAATAGGTCGACCATGTGAAACTCTAAAGAGGACATTGTTAAGAGAGGCCAGTTTAGTAGGAATAACATCCCTTGATGAGGTTGAAAAGCTCACCGAAAACTGGAAATCTTGGCAAGCTATCATGCGAGCCCTAGGTGACATTTAGCAGCACGGGATGACTCTCACAGGAACAGGGAAACAGAACTGCTATACCATTTCTGATCTCATCCCTAAGTGGTGCTTCTAGAAACTTGACTGCTGTGTTATGCCAGCTTGGCTAGCAGGGTAGCTCCTGAATGTGTTTCCACGGTGCCAAATTCTGCTGAGAAGTCTGCCACTCTGGGAATCAAGACAGGTCACCGTACCCCACTCACTAAACAAACGGACTTGACCTCCCAGCCTGTCTTCAGGATCACCATAATGACAGAAACAAACACAAAATTCACAGCCACAAGAAGATCTTGTAATAGCTGTACACAACCTCCAATGAAAAGAGTTGGAGAAAACTGAACATACATGTTTCTGCAGGTATCCTCTTCTTCACTGGGCCTGTACCTCACTAAGCATCTCTCTCTTAACAGTTCCTCAACACTACTCTCTCGGCAGCCTCAAAATGTCAAAAACCAGGATGCCTGCATGAACTCATATGCACACGAGTGATTTCTATTTCTCTGTTTATCCCTTAAAGACAGTGGCAACCCAGAGAACAATGTAGTCTGATGTGCCTCAGCTACACTGATTTAAAAAACATTTCCCATAACAAGTGTATTAGATACAAAATTTGACAGCTGGGCAGAGTGCTGAACATTGATTGCTTGGTCTTCAAACAAATGCCTTCATCCAAACAGTTCATTATGAACTGAATTCACCCAAACAGTTCCATTACATTTGTGCCAGTATCTCATTTTTAAAAAAAATTCTCTTTGAAAATTCTTTTCATGAAAAAAGTGCTGCATTACTGCCACATAAAATGACCTACAGAAAAAGTGAATACAGGTGCCATGGACAACAAAATCACAGATATCACTGTACAAGTTCTCCTGCATGCTAGAAACAAGGTATCATTAGTGATTTACTGAGCATCAAACATAGTGCCCAAAACATTAAAAACAAAAAATACCACAGCAGACATAAAAACAGGCTTAAGAAAATGATGCTCTACTACCTGTTCTGCGATGGAGCACCCTGGAAGGCAAGCTTAACAGCCATCTCAGCATCCTCTTTCTCCAAAGATGATGGGGACACAGCAAAGCAATAAGGGCTCTCAGATCTATTAACAGGACTGAAATCATAAAATCAGGTTAATTAGACTACACTAATGTAATGTGAGAAGAGCAAGCATGGTTTAGGAAAGATTATACCAGATGAACATATTAAAAAGCAAATACCATTCATCGTGAACTTCAAAGGACAGGCAACTGCAGACTACTCAGCCACCTGCATCAACTCAAAATGTCTCACACAGACGAGTGTCCAGTGGCAGTGGAGTCCAGACTCCACAACATATCCCACAAGAGTGCCCAAACCATGAGGACCTGAGGCGTGAGACATGGCCAGAGGACACAAGCTTGGGGCAAAAGCTTTGGGGCTCCTATCAGGATCTGGAGAGGACTGCGGGCTTTGCCATGTCAACAGGGATCAGGATCTGAAGTGACCAACAACCTCGAATGCAGAAGAAGAAGAAGAACTGACAAGAAGTATACATAGAGACTCGCTGTGGAAAATTCTAAAACATGGAATATCAACAAAAGTCAATCAACATCTTATTTATGATGGCTATGTTTGTGCAGTTAACACAGCAGAAGGATTGAGCAAATGTTTCCAGATTGAAACAGGCACAAAACATCATCTCAAAATCACAAAATTCTGTACTGGTAATATGAGCACTGAATGAGTAATGGGGAATTCTGCTAGAGGACCTTGATTTTGAGGACAATATAGTGCTTACTAGTGGAAATGTAAATACAAGTATATCCATACTATAAGAACTTAATATTGAAGAAGGTTGGCTAGTAAAGAGGATTACACAGAGAAAACTTAAATATTTTGGATACATTAAACGTCTTGTTTAGTGAAGACAATCTTGGAAGGGTACATAACGGGAAAAAGAAAGAGAGGAAGACCAAGGCGAAGATGGCTGTAAAAGACATCATTGATAATCTGCAAATGGATGCATCAGCAGCAGGCCATCTTGCTTACAAATAAGAGGCCTACAGAAGAGCTGTTAGGAAGGCAAAGTTCTGCAAGGGACATGCAAATGACTGACTGACTGAGTGGAAATGATCTAAGAAAAATCAGATGCCCTGCCCACAATGGCTAGCAAAATAGGTCTTGAGATCAACAAGGAAAAGACAAAAATAATGGAGACTTTAGCTGTGCATGAGAAAAAAAAAGTATATCAGGAATATATAACAATAGAAACAGAAAACCATTTTGCATATCTCGGAAGTTACATAGGTCAAGAAGGAGGCACAAGGAAAGAAGTTAGAATAGCAAAGGCAGCATCAGCCTTTAAGAATCTTGAGAAAATATGGAAATCAAAACTCTTATGCACTAGAACAAAGCTTGTTATATTCAGCTCAGATGTAATACCCATCCTTACATATGAAAGCTGGAATACTAAGAAAGTAGTATATAAATCATGAGATAAGCGAGATTAGATGTTTTCAAAAACAAAAGCCTAAGAAAAATACTCTGCATATGACAGAATGAATTCAAGACTAAAGTGAAGGTAAGAGAAATGAGCACGGACCAAACGAGTGGTAAAAAAAACGGTGGGCATATGTGGGCCATATGATGAAAAGAAACAATCAGAGAATCACAAAGCAGGCCATCAAATGGGAAACATCTGGAAAAAAAAAAGATAAAGAGGCCAACCTTAAAAGACCCTTAAGAAAACACTGACAAGAGAGGCTAAGATGGCTGGCATCAAACCCCTTGATGAGACTAAGAAACTCACTGAGAATAGACACACAAGACATCATCATCATCATCATGTGCCGTGTCGACTGGCGTTGGCTATTATGCTTCTCCAGAGTATCCGATCCTTCATGCAGGCCATCAGCTCAGTTGGTGATCTCCTCTCACACCATCCCGTCAGACTGTCCAGTATCATTTCTCTTGGTCTTCCTCTTGATCTTCTTCCTTCTATTTTTCCTGTTGTTATAATATTTTCAATGCCCCCTCTTCTCATTGCATGTCCTATGAAAGTACACTGTCTCTCTCTTATCATTTTGACAAGGTTTTTTGTCTCTCCAGCTCTTCTCAAACATTCTTCATTAGTTATTTTTGCTGTCCAGGGGATTCGCAACATTCTTCTAATAAACCACATTTCTGCTGCTTCCAATGATTTTTGTGCAGACTTGCCTATTGTCCATGACTCACTTCCATATAACAAGATAGGTTCAATATAGCATTTTAGGACTCGTTTTCTAACATTCATTGATAAGGATGTGTTGGTTAATATGTTTCTCATTCTCTGAAATGCAGTCTTTGCTTGGCCTATTCTGTTCCTAATTTCTGTTCACACAAGACATACATTTTTTTTTAGAGCTAGAAAAAAAAAAATTCAATATGCTGCCTTACACACAAAGTTTTACAATGAACACATCTGCTCATCTGCTGCTGTCATCCTAGAAAATGATGTGACATTTTTTTTTTTTTTAGCTTTCCTGAGATTTTAAAATTGCAAATTTCCAACAATGTGACAAACTGTATGGAGAGTGTAAGTAAGTTAAAGAGTTAAACTGTGTGACCTGGTATGTCCATGTCCTTGACTAGTGATTGGTTGAGCAATCTTTACCCAGCATACTTTGGGGCGTCTCGCAGGGCAACAACAAATTCTCTTCATTTCTCATGCTATGTGAACAGCCTTTGTAGGATGCCCCAGCTGTGATTTATACATTTATGCTTTTGCAGTTCTCTGCCAGGTAGTCTTTGGTTGGCCTCTCTTCTCTTCAGGTGTCAACTGCATGACTGTTTTAGCAAATGGTGCTTGGGTCCTTTCAGGGCACATTGCCAATCCATTTTCCTGTGCTCTTCTGCTATTATAAAATGCATGTTTTCTTGTTCACACTGAGCAAATAAGATTTTATTTACCTTGACTTGGCATAACTTAAAATAAGTGGATCAGTCAACAGCAACATGTCCTGTGTTTCTGAGTCAGCTAACAGTACCTTTAGCTGACCCCAACTACAGAAGCCCTCCAGTCAAAATAGTCACCCAAGGATGTTGATGGTGGAATTCTTTAATCTTCCTACCTTCTGGCACCTCATGCAGCTGTGCTTGATTTCTAAGACATAACTTGTACTTCCTCTACAGCTAACGGGTGAGAAGTGCGACATGAACGAGAAAGGCACTATCTCCGTACCAACTTCCCAGGTGAAGCAGGACATGTGCACAACTAACATCTGCCAACTTCCAAAACTGATTGCTAAAAATGAAAACCTGAAAAATACCCATACATATAATACAAGCAAAATAATGGCTAAGATAAACGATGCAGGGTCTCATCTTTACCTCCTGTGAGTAGGCGTGCAAGGCTTTGGTGCTGAAGCTGTTGGCACATTTTGGTATTCATGTACAAAGTAGTTGTCTGTCACCTCAATGGTTGTTTTTGCTGCTGTGGACACTTCTGATGATAAGAGTAGCTTTGTGCGGAATGAAGCAACTATACTAAGAAGCCCGTTTGCTGTTGGCACTGACCCAGCACGAACTGTCTTGAATCCCTCACCAAGTAAATGAGTCTGTGTAAATTGTATCAATATTTCTCTGATATGTAAAACACAAATTAACACAATATATTACACTGTATTTCACTTACTTCTTAAAGTCATAAAACTTACTTGCTACTCCTCAACAAATAAGATTCCTTAATTATAAGCAGGATATTAATTTTCAGCATAAATTTATCGAAGCTACAAACTTTCTAGCAGTACTAGCAAAAATTCTCATAAGAAATGCATCATACAGGTAGTTCCTTGTGGTGACAGTCATGGCTTGCTATTCATTTGGAGAAAATTTCTGGGCCATCAGACATTTCAACAATAATAAATGCACAGGGCGTGAGTGACTGCTTGTGTATGCACATAAATTCCACATTGTCTTGGTTTCTTCCCTTTGTAAATGGGTCCTTTGTCACACTCTCCAATGACATTCAGTCTCTGAAAATCAAGAGCATCTGCCTGTAAAGACAAGGTACACTAACATTCACTACAACACACAGACATCAGTATAATAAGAGAACAGTAAGTTAAAAATGAGCCCCATGCATGTGCCTATCTTAACTGGCCAAGCTTGTGTCTAGAGAGATGACAACAATTCAGGGATGCATGCCAAAGTTATAAAAGCAGTGTCTGCTTATATGGGGGCATCAGAGTTCACAGTGAGCGAAAAAAAAAAATTAGTATCAATGCTTACTGTTAGTTAGTTAAGATGGACCATGCACTCTGCACATATACATATGTGCTCTGACCTCCTTGTCAGTATCTCCTTCAGCATACATATGTGCTCTGACCTCCTTGTCAGTATCTCCTTCAGCATACATATGTGCTCTGATCTCCTTGTCAGTATCTCCTTCAGCATACATATGTGCTCTGATCTCCTTGTCAGTATCTCCTTCAGCATACATATGTGCTTTGACCTCCGTGCCAGTATCTCCTTCAGCATACATATGTGCTCTGACCTCCGTGCCAGTATCTCCTTCAGCATACATATGTGCTTTGACCTCCGTGCCAGTATCTCCTTCAGCATACATATGTGCTCTGACCTCCTTGTCAGCATCTCCTTCAGCATACATATGTGCTCTGATCTCCTTGTCAGTATCTCCTTCAGCATACATATGTGCTCTGATCTCCTTCAGTATACATATGTGCTCTGACCTCCTTGTCAGCATCTCCTTCAGCATACATATGTGCTCTGATCTCCTTGTCAGCATCTCCTTCAGCATACATATGTGCTCTGATCTCCTTCAGCATACATATGTGCTCTGATCTCCTTGTCAGCATCTCCTTCAGCATATATATGTGCTCTGATCTCCTTGTCAGTATCTCCTTCAGCATACATATGTACTCTGATTTCCTTCAGCATACATATGTGCTCTGATCTCCTTGTCAGTATCTCCTTCAGCATACATATGTGCTCTGATCTCCTTGTCAGCATCTCCTTCAGCATACACATGTGCTCTGATCTCCTTGTCAGTATCTCCTTCAGTATACAGTAACTGATTACATCTGTTCTTTGTTTGTTCACCATGAAAATATGGTGCCCCTGATGAATCGTTTATTTGCTGTTACAGTTCATAAATATCTCTGGTCATAAATGGTGAACGAATATTTATACACTTCTACTAACCTGAGGTTTTCCCAAGTAGAACCGATAGTTCATTCGGTACCCTCCATGGTTTTCTCCCTGGTTTTTTGCTAGCCTGTATGCCGGCATTGCTCTTGTGGCACTCAAAAGTGATTTCAAAGTCACACCTTAGAACCAGAGAAAGTTTCAAAAATGTAGCCATTAACTAATTTCAAGAACTTGGCCAAATACTTCACAAACTCACACTGCTCTTCTGAATGGTCATGCACTGGTTCATCTACCTCCATGAACAACTTATGTCTACCACCTGATGCATTCAAATTTGTATTACAGTCATATTTACGCTATAACCTAAGCATCAAACATTTGTATACTTACATAAACTTATAAAAATATGGGACAACCATCATATCTTATGCAGTCTTCTTCTTCTTCATTCGCTTCTACCCAAGACCGCCCCGTGATCCTACTGAATTTACTCCTGTGGTCCTCGATAGGCCCCGTGGTCCCCCTGTGGTCCCCGAAAGGATCACACGAGATCCCTGACAGGACCACAAGAGGTTCAGAGTATCGCAGGGCTTGAGCCTGTATTCTCGGCGGGTCTCAGAAGCAGGAATGCATGACACTGTGGTTTTCTTTGTACCGGTTTAACCTAGAGTTGGACTTTCTCACCAGAAAACCTCAACGTGTTGTGGATATCAGTATATTCCCGCTGGGTGAGAGGTGGTTGCCCATCCAGACTAGAGTTGGACTTCTTTACTGGAAAACTTCTACGTGTTTTGGGATACCCATGTACCCCCGCCAGGTGAGAGGTGGTTGCCCATCCAATCCTGCATTGGACTTTCTCACTGGAAAACAGCGTGATTAGGATACGCATACATCCCCGCCAGGTGAGAGGTGGTTGCTTATCTAGACTGCACTGGTCCAGTGTCTCCAACTTCAGCATTTTGTGGTTGTGGCCACTACCCTTCCTAGTTGTGACCAGGACGGAGCTTTTGTCCAGGAGGATAAATCCTTGCCCTTAGTAAGTTTCACCTCTGGTTTAAGCTGGTTTAGGCATATTTCACCAGTATGGGTGTATATCGGATGTAGCCAGCCTCTAGAGCAGAGGTGCCGTGGTTTGAGTAACTCTCAAAGTGAGACTACTGGACATACCGATTAAGCTTCACTTTATCCTTTCCATCACCTTTTCACATCGGCGCCACACGGCAACCCTAATTGCTTTTTCACATTTTCTTCATTGGCTGGGAGGAGTTTCACTCCACACACTGCATTCGAAGAATCTCACCAGCAGTGGATCTTGTGCAGTATTTTCTATAATTTGCTTTGAACCTGATTTCATATCATAATATATAACTTATACTTATATGTGAAATCAATTTAGAAAAAAAAAAGTATAATATGAATAAACAAACTGTTAAAAATAACACAAATATTTTTTTAAAAATTAAGGAAAAATAAACCAACACTGATCATGTCTGAGGGTTCAAAAGTTAGTTGTTGGTTGACTGTTTTGTTGATTTGCTTCTACCACCAAGACCGCCCCGTGATCCTACTGAATTTACTCCTGTGGTCCTCGATAGGCCCCATGGTCCCCCTGTGGTCCCCAAAAGGATCACACGAGATCCCTGACAGGACCACAAGAGGTTCAGAGTATTGCAGGGCTTGAGCCTGTATTCTCGGCGGGTCTCAGAAGCAGGAATGCATGACACTGTGGTTTTCTTTGTACCGGTTTAACCTAGAGTTGGACTTTCTCACCAGAAAACCTCAACGTGTTGTGGATATCAGTATATTCCCGCTGGGTGAGAGGTGGTTGCCCATCCAGACTAGAGTTGGACTTCTTTACTGGAAAACTTCTACGTGTTTTGGGATACCCATGTACCCCCACCAGGTGAGAGGTGGTTGCCCATCCAATCCTGCATTGGACTTTCTCACTGGAAAACAGCGTGATTAGGATACGCATACATCCCTGCCAGGTGAGAGGTGGTTGCCTATCTAGACTGCACTGGTCCAGTGTCTCCAACTTCAGCATTTTGTGGTTGTGGCCACTACCCTTCCTAGTTGTGACCAGGACGGAGCTTTTGTCCAGGAGGATGAATCCTTGCCCTTAGTAAGTTTCACCTCTGGTTTAAGCTGGTTTAGGTATATTTCACCAGTATGGGTGTATGTCGGATGTAGCCGGCCTCTAGAGCAGAGGTGCCGTAGTTTGAGTAACTCTCGAAGTGAGACTACTGGACATACCGATTAAGCTTCACTTTATCCTTTCCATCACCTTTTCACATCGGCGCCGCACGGCAACCCTAATTGCTTTTTCGCATTTTCTTCATTGGCCGGGAGGAGTTTCACTCCACGCATAGCATCTGAAGAATCTCACCAGCAGTGGATCTTGTGCAGTATTTTCTATAATTTGCTTTGAACCTGATTTCATATCATAATATATAACTTATATGTGAAATCAATTTAGAAAAAAAAAGTATAATATGAATAAACAAACTGTTAAAAATAACACAAATATTTTTTTAAAAAGTAAGGAAAAATAAACCAACACTGATCATGTCTGAGGGTTCAAAAGTTAGTTGTTGGTTGACTGTTTTGTTGATGGTAGTTGCTGGACAGCTGACACGTTGGCTCACTGGCTTCTTGTGATTATGCCTGATAACTGCAGCCACGAGTTCTTTGCAGCTGATATCATTATAAAAATCTTAAAAACAAACATCAGGTAAAACTGTGGTCAGAAGTGTCTTTCTTAACTTTTGCGCTGACAGGTTCACCTCGCATGCTGTAACCACAACAGAAAAATACTTCTGTTTGTGGACTTTCTCCCATTGTTGAATACTTTTTTTATGTTGTCTGAAAACCTAAGACTTATCGCAATTCTTCATGAGTATTTTTTCACATTACCGTCACGTACTATTTATCTCCTTTATGACTAACATTTCTTCAATAAATGATTTTGACACAATTTTTTTTTAAATTATAAAAAAAGATTTTTTCATTTATGTTTTCATGTGTCAATTTTTTAAAAACATGGTGTACCACATAATGCAATATCCATCTTTGGACACTTGTTTTCTATGTCTTTAATTTATTGCATGCACAACACACTTTCTCAATGGGTCTTTTTGCTTTGATGCTGATGAAATGTAGTCTCTAAAACTGATCATCACACTCTTCAGTGCCATCATCTGAGAAATGAAACATTCTCAAAAGTAATAAAAAGTTATCCTGGCACACACTTTTATTTTTTAAAAAAACCTGACCAAAGCAAATAATTGTTCAACAACTATCAATTTATTCTTGCCATTCAGTTGATATCCATGGATGGGCATAAACATTCTGGTTATCTTGTTTACTGTCAGAACTATATACTTCATCTTCACTGCTGTCCTCTATAAGTAATTTTGAGAATTTCTACACAGATTCATTTTCAGGCCATGGTACAAGAAATATTTTTTTAATACACTAATGCAATATGACCACAAAATACCACCACAGCACACAATACAAGATGAACACTGGAACACAATGAACATATGTGTGGTACTGATAATCCCTCATGTCTCATGATGTAACTGGAGAGAGAAGATTAGGAATAGAGAGGAATGGAGGTGAACTTTATCTGCAGCAATGACTTTAATGGCTTGGAAAGCTGAAGAAGAAGAAGAAGAAGTCTCGTGATGCAAAAACAATACCGGAACCAACTTGTTGAAAAGTTCCGCATGCTGAAACTAGCCCGTGCATAAATAAAAACAGCTACCATGATTCCCCAGTGTTGAATAAGTGCTGTTTATAGCAGCATCTAGCAGAAGGCAGAGCGTGTTAACACGCTGTTAGCACCAAAAGTCCAGAAATCTTGGAACATGTTCAGACGTCCTTAGCAGTGACACATCACAACATCTACACATATCCATAGCAGCCAAAGATTTAACTTCCTGGAGTCAGCCTAAGAAAAAAAAGAATTTCTCAGTCACTATACCAAGCCCTCCATTGTCAGCCATGCTAAATTATTAACATAACACCCTGTTCAAGGGGCATAGTGAAGGTCTGAACAGAGTCCTGAGCAACACTAGATGTGTCCTGATTTAACTGCTGTTCCTCTTAGAGAATATGCAAATAAATAGAAAATGTATATTTATAATGAATACTTAGACAAATGGTGCAAAACATTAAATATAAATTTAATCCTTTGTTGAACACTTTTAACTTTTACATGACTATGAAAATACAGCTATGAATGCTTACCCATTCTTGTAAATACATGCTGTATTCTGTTGGCTGACATATCCAAGCTGCTGAGGTTAAAACTCAAGTCCCAAGTTTCTAGAAACATGTGGTCTCCATCATTTGTTACCAGGGTGATCTCCACACACACACTCTGGTCTCTGACGGGAAAGGATTTTACCCCATCTAAGGTTTTTCTTATCTGCTCTTCTATTAATGGATTGTCTGGGATTGCAATGCTGAACTGTAACAGGAAAAAAAGAACTTTAAATATTTTCAACGATGTTTTGAATGTCTGCATCTTATACTAATCTAAATATGTAATATCTGTTACTGAATAACTGATTGTTGATTTTACTGGAACTGGCAACTTAGATTATTAGCTCAACAGATTTATGTGCCTATGGCAAAAGAAACATAAACACCACAACATATCCTCCAGTGATGCCAGCTACACAACGTACTCCGGCAAAGGACCTGACCAGATCTAAACTCCCTACAGAAGAAGCAGTATGGTGATGCTGAAAATCAGAGATGAGCTGAAGCATTTATAAGTGAGACTGGTGTTGATGTCTGATCAAATGATAAAACTTCATGTATGGCCATCATACATCAGAATTGCAAAAGCAGCATCAATCTTCAAGAATCTTGAGAACATATGGAATTCAAAAGTTATAAGCACAAAAACCAAGTTAACACTATTCAATTCAAATGTAATATCCACCCTCATTTATGCATGCGAAAGCTGGAAAACAACTAAAGAAATAGACAAGAAATTAGACTCTTTTGAAAACAAATGCCTAAGGAAAATACTCAGCATCAAGTGGAATGAATTCAAGAACAATGCAGAGATAAGACAGATGACTGAACAACAACCTGTCTCATGGGTGATCAGGAAAAGGAGATGGACATATGTTGGTCACTTGATGAGAAGAAATGATCAGAGAATCCCAAAACAAGCTATCAAGTGGAACACAACAGGCCGAAGAAAAAGAGGCAGACCACGTGAAACTCTGAAGAGGACATTATTAAGAGAGGCCAAATTAACAGGCATAAAATCCTTTGACGAGGTTGAAAGATTCGCCGAAGACAGGAAAAATTGGCGAACTACTTTGCGAGCCCTATGTGACGTTTAACGGCACGGGAAGAATATAAGATAAGATAAGATAAGATAAGATGGCCATCAAGTCCGATGGGGAACTGTTTATAGTAATTTGCCTGAATCCCTGGAAAGGACTCAACAAAAGAGGTTTCTCAGCTGACTCCATCACCAAAAGACCACACTGATCTCCTTACTTGAGGAAAATAGCACAACAGCCTGTCATCAAGAACACCATGAAGAGCTGAAGTAGGGTCTTGGCTTACTCTTGTATGCTAGTCCTGATAGCTGCATAATCCTTTTCGTATAGTTATCTTTGTCCCCAATAATGTTCTAATTCCAAACAACTTGCAGCCAAATCAGAGAGCTTCTATTTGTTGATGGATGACACAGCCCTACTGACTCACAATGAGGCCACCCTGAAGTATGACAGGATCATTTGGCCTTCTATCATTAATTAAGTACCAGAAAAAACTCAGTTCTTGGAAAATGCACTGCCACATTGACTAATGTGATCTGAATGTAAATCCTCTTGAATAAGCAGGCAGGACCAACTATCTTGTATCTATGCTTTCTCCATAAATCAATAAATCAATATTCAAATAGAAAAAGCATACATACATTTGTAAAAACTAAGGAAAACAGCACAGAACTTGGGAAGGCTAATACTGAAGAGGAACTTTTTTATGTTTATCACAGCTGCATGAACAACACTCTGGGAATATTCTCATATTTAAGATATGAGAAGGAGAGATTAACAGTTTCTATCTTTGCTACCTCTGCAAGAAAATGTACATGTTATGGCAGGACAAGTTAAGCAACTCTGACATACTCCAGTAAGCTAAATTTCCATCCATGATCACATCACTTGGCAGATTCTGATAGCTGGAGCACATTGCAGATATGGGTAACAGCAGCTATAACCTCAAGCATACACTTACATGGCAAACTTCTGCAAAATGAAGATGGCTGTGAGATGTACCAGAACTGAAAGACAAAGCATCTAAATAAAATTTCTTCACCAGCCATGAAGACTGAGAAAAATGGGTGAGGTGCTGAACCCACAAGGAGCATGAATACTCAGGATCATGGAGTCTTCTGAAGGAGAAATGAAATCAGTCTTGAGGACTTGTGATGCAAGCACAAAGTAACCAGACCTCAAACCACTAAGGTTGTTGTTATTTTAGCTGACTGTATCAGTCAGATGGCAACAGAATCAGTCATGAAGAAGCTCCTCAACACAAAGATTTTCACTAGCTTCCACAAACAGAATTCAACTAATGGAGAATGTATGAGAAGAACTGGAGAGACAAATAATCTTGTCATAAGAGAGAGACAATGACAAGAGATTCATAGAGAAGAAGGGGGATTGAAAATATAACAACAGGAAAAACTCAGGGAAGAAGAGCCAGGGGAAGACTGAGAGAAATGATACTGGACAGTCTGATGAGATGGTGTTAGAGATCACCAACTGGGCTAATGGTCTACATGAAGGATTATGTGCTCTGGAAAAGCATAACAGCCAACACCAGTTGACATGGTACCTGATGATGATGATCATGATCAACAAACAGAGCTAACATTTAAATGCTTCAGAAGTGTCTTCTAGGACAAAATGGATAAGAAAAAGTGTGAATCAAGAAATTTGTGGGAATGTTAATATATATATATATATATTCAGTGTGGCAAAATCACACAACTACAGTTATTCAAAATATTGATGGCCCAAAAATTCGTGTTATGACTACTAGAAAATCTGAAAAAATCTACCACATACCTCCACAACTGTGCACTAAAATAAAATAAGAAACTGAACAAATGTTCACCGATGCTCTTCTAAAATGGCCTCCAAGAAAGTACAAATTTCGTGGATGTGATAATTTTTTTCCCCTAAAATTTCAGTGAGACTATCAGCAAAATCTAGTACAATCAGAACTTACTAAAAGAAATTCACATATAATTATTAATGAATTGAAGCCATATGTATGCGTAAATAACATTTTAAATGTCTTACTAATCGGAGATGAATATATCAAACATAAATTCAAAACAAATATCCATTATTCTCAATACTGTAGCTTTAAAAAATACTCACATAATCTGCTGAGGACGAGTCCTTCGTCGATCTAACAAACTGGTTTTCAGTTCTAGACTGAACAATGACCTGTAAACACTTGTATGTGAAGTTCTTAAACAGCCGTTCCAAGCTTTCATCCTTTCCAACACCACTGGCTTCCAAACTGGAAACGACACTCGTCGCCATCTTGTTTATTTTGGAACCAATTGCTGGTCTAAAACCTCACAGAAAAAGCTTTTTTCGTGAGTTCTAATTATGATTAACAATCATTGTAACAAGCAACTAATAATGCCAGAGTGAAAATCTTGAATAATGGTAAATGTAACATACAAACATGTCGACAAGTACAAACAATGTATCCAGTTGATGACTGTGTGATCTGTGTTTATGTTTGTACCGGAAGTCTGGGGTTCTATGCCACGAACCAATCACAGGCTCCCGTTTATGACACTCATGGGAGCTATGAGATATGAGGAATGGGGTTACGCGATCTGGGTTATGGCGTTACAGGATCTATGACAAATGAGACGAATGAGCACTTATGGAATCTATGAGTAATAGTAACAGAATCAGTGAATGTAAATAGTGAAGTTACTGTTTCTATGAGCAATAAGGATCAATGAGATTGGTGAAGCAGTTGTCGTGTTAGAAGGGGAGTGGACTATAGTGGTTGTAGAGTAGACCCAGAAAACCTCATTTCATGCAGATTCTGCCACCGTGTGGGATCAAGGTATTCTCTGCCTTGTTAGTCAGGCTTTATGATGGCACCATAGCCTATTAGACGAGGGACTGTGAAATAATAGGGGAGGGATTTCCCTAACTCTGATAACTATCAGCACAGTCGCTTCATTCTCTCCCTCCCACTTGTTCGAGATACCTAACATAAAACCTTGTCTATGCCTACGCCACATCTGTCTGAATCCGTTGACTCATCTCAGTTTTGACAGTCCAGCCCTCGGCGAATTCAAAACTACTTTTGCCCTTCAGGTCAAACACACAAAATTCATTAAATGAAACAGCAAAACTATGAAAAAAAAAAAACAACTTGTCTATACACCCGAGAAAGCATTGGGATAAACGGTGATAACATACAGGCTATGGGATTTGTAACAAGTTCTGCAAATAAAACAAAAGACTATGTATATATATAGACATCAAACATTGGAAGATGGCACCATGCATATTTCATATGCATTCTTTAATATATACAAGTATATATTCGTCTGGAAGCAGGAATTCCCAGATCAATATCAGGTTGGCTTCTCAAACTGGGATTTTGCTCCATTCTAATATTTCTTCTGTTCAACAAGATTCTTTCTGGCACAACAGAGTATGTGTACGCTGAAGTACGTTTTTAATCTGTGCATTTTCTTCCCACTTTCTCCTATACCAATTCTCCCCTTTTCTTCATTTTTTTTTCTATTTTGTAACAACTGAATCATGCACTTTCCTTCAGAGTAGGAAGCTAAGGCATACACGGACTTGCTCAAAGTAGAATGATAATAATATTTTTAAAATTTCTCTCTCTCCTCTCTCTCTCCCCTTCACACACACAAATACACATACATATACATACATACATATTTCTCTTGTGATGTTTTCGGGTCCTGCTGACTTCCTTGCCTCCATTTGTTTGACCGCATTTCTTACTTCTGTTTCCAGTATTGATGGTTCTTCATTATCCGTGCTTACATTGAACTGATCATTTTTCTTTTCATTATACAGCTGTCTAATGTGCTCTGATCACCTCTCCAGAATTTCCTCTTTTTTTCCATAATACATAACTTTACCCTCCATTTTTTTGGCTTGTTCTTTTCCAACAAAGTTCTTTTATTTTTTATGAAATTCTTTGCCATTATAAAACTGCTTTTCAGTCTCATCACATTCCTTTAATGGCCACTCTTTCTCTTCCCTGCACCACCTTCATATTTCTTTGCTGATCTCTTAATACATTTTTTTGGTTATTTTTCTTCTTTCTTCTCTTCTCCATCAATTCTAGAATTTCATCTGTTTTCCACTTTTTTCCTGGCTTGTCTCTGTGCCTTTGGACTGATACCTGTAATGCTTGATGGAGTGCTTCTTTTAAGGTTTCCTATTAATCATTTACATCTTGAAATAATATTTCGTAATCTGATAATGGAGGGCTGGTTAGCTGAGTGATTAGATGCTCAATTTATTAATCCTGTGGTACTGGGTTCAGTCCCAGCAGTGGAATTTTTTTTCTGGTACACACTGAGATAAAATGGGTACCAGAGAAATCCAGGAGGGTAAATGCAGCCAGGCATGATACTGACCACATGACACATTCATGTGCCAAAGGTCATGGAAAGCAAGGGCCCCAATATGCCTTAATGGCATAGGAATTTTACATTACCTTAATCTGATAATGCATTTTATCTATTTTTAACCTACATGTTGATTTTCTCTTTTATTTATCTATCTTTTCATAATATATCTATATCAGTATAAATAGCCAACGTAGGAAAGACAAAGTTAATGAAGCAAAATGTGAACAACAGAAATGTACTCAGAGTAGATAACAAGTAAGTGGAGGAGGTCAACGAATTTGTATACCTTGGCAGCAGAGTAGTAGAAAATGGAGACAGCACAGAGGACATCAACAGCAGACTTACTAAAGCAAACCAGGCTTTTGCAATGCTACAGAATATATGGAAATCAAATAAACTAAGCATAAATATGAAAATCAGGATATTTAAGAGTAATGTTCTAAGTGTACTACTCTATGGAAGTGAATGCTGGAAAATCACCAAAACCTTAGAAAACAAGTTGAATTCTTTCCAGACTAAATGTTTACGTAGAATTAAAAAAATATTTTGGCCAAACACCATAAGAAATAACATCTTATTGGCAGAAATGCAGATGAAACCACTGACAACAATTATTGAGGAAAGACGCTGGCGATGGTTGGGACATGTGCTCCGAATGACTGACAACTCACTACCAAAAATAGCACTAAGATGGACACCACAGGGGAGCAGAAGTAAGGGTAGACCAAAAGAGACATGGAGAAGAACAACAGAAAGGATATTGAGCAATAGAGGGCTCACCTGGGCAAGAGCAGAAAAAAAGGCGAAAGACAGGCATTTGTGGAAAACCCTTGCGGAAGCCCCATGTGCCCTGGGCACTTAAGGTTCAGAGAGAGAGAGAGATAAATAGCCACATCACATACTATTAAGAATCATTAACCTGAGAATATGAAATAAGTTAAAAACTGAAATCACTGAAGAAAATTGTAGTTTTGTTGAAGGAAAAAGCACACGTAATGCAATATTAAGGCCTGTAACTGAATGATCTCTAGAGGTAAACATAGGTACTCTTGTGCTTTACTGATTACACAAAAGCTTTTGACAGAGTTAGACATGAAGATGTGATACAATTGCTAGAAAAAATAATATAGATGGTAAAGATATGAGAATTATTAAGAATATGTACTGGGTGCAAATAGCAGCAATAAGAGTGAACAATGACATAGGCGAGTATGAGGAATAATGTGGATGGCACTTCTAATAGCCGAAAGTGAAAACAAGTTGTGGAAACTTGTGAATTTTATTGAAGAATTGAAGAGAGCAATAAGAGAAGACTAGAGCTAAATAGCAAAGGAGATGGACATATGTTGGTCACTTGATGATAAGAAATGATTAGAGAATCGCAAAACAAGCTATCATGTGGAACACAATAGGCCAAAGAAAAAGAGGCAGACCGCGTGAAACTCTGAAGAGGACATTGTTAAGAGAGGCCAAGTTAACAGGCATAAAATCCCTTAATGAGGTTGAAAGACTCGCCAAAGACAGAAAAAATTTGGCGAACTACTCTGCAAGCCCTATGTGACGTTTAACGGCATGGGAAAGATAGTAGATATAAGATAAGAGCTAAATAGCAACAAGATGAAACTATGGTAACATCAAAAACAGTAAACATACCAACATCCTCTCAAATGAGAAGACACTCAGCAAGTCATTTGCATGTCTCTTGCAGAACTTTGCCTCCCTAACAATGTATTGCAGCCATCTTCGCCATGGTCCTCCTCTCTTTCTTTTTCCCATTATGTACCCTTCCAAAACAGTTTTCTCTAGATTTTCATGAAGTTTAATGTGTCCAAAATATTTAAGTTTTCTCTCTTTAATCCTCTTTACTAGCCAGCATTCTTCAATATTAAGTCCTTGTAGTATGGATATATTTGTTCTTTTTTGTGTCCATGATATTTGAATAAATTTTCTGTAGCATTTACATTCAAAGGCATTTATGTGTTTGAGTCCAGGTTTCACAGGCATATGCTGTGATGGGAAAGATGCATGCCTTTAAAAATCTTATATTTGTAGTTCTGTCTGTTCCTCTCCACAGATTCTTTAGTTGTTTTACTTTCTGAAGAGTGATAGATGTCCTCCTTTTAATTTCCCTCATTGTATCTCCATTATTAGTTAGTAGTGATCCAAGATATTCAAAACTCCCCATCCCTTCCAATTTTTCCTCATTGATACATATATCAGCTGCCTTGTTTGTTTTTTTCAGTTGTCATCAGTTTAGTTTTCTTCGCATTAAGATAGAAGTTTTGTTCTTGGCTGTTCTTACGGACTGACATAATTAGTTTTTTCATTCCTTTTTGTGTTAATCTTAATGCCAGAGAAAACTAAATTGATGACAACTGACAAAACAAATGTGGCGACTAAAATATATATCAATGTAGAAAGTTTTGAATATCTTGGGTAATTATAACACTAGAGATACAATGAAGGAGATAAAAATAAAAGACATCAGTCACTCTTCAAAAGCTAAAGCAACTAAAGAAGCTGTGGAGCTGGGCAGACAGAGTTACAAAAATTAGGTTTTTAAGAACATGCATTTTTTCCATTGAAACTTATGCCTGTGAAACCTGGACATTTAACAGAACAGCTGAGAAACACATTAAGTGCCTTTGAATGTAAATGCTACAGAAGAGTCCTTCAAATTTCATGGACCATAAAAAAAACAAAAAACAAATACATACCCATACTTCAAGAATTTAGTACTGAAGAAGGTTGGTGAGAAAACTTAGGTATTTCAGAAATATTACACGTCATGAGAGTTTGGAGAAGACAGTCTTGGAAGGGTATATCTTACATCCTTCCCGTGCCGCTAAACGTCACATAGGGCTCGCATGGTAGCTTGGCAAGATTTACAGTTTTCGGTGAGCTTTTCAACCTCATCAAGGGATGTTATTCATACTAAACTGGCCTCTCTTAACAATGTCCTCTTTGGAGTTTCACATGGTCAGCCTCTTTTTCTTTGGCCTTTTGTGTTCTACTTGATAGTTTGTTCTGGGATTAAAAGTATAATGAGGGGAAAAAAAAAAAGACTGACGCAAAGACAGCAACAAGACATTGTTGATGGTTTGTGAATGGATGCATCAGCAGCTGGTCATCTTGCCTATGACTGAAAGGCCTACAAGAAAGCTGTTAGGGAGGCAAAGTTCCACAAAGGACATGCTAATGAATGAATGAAAATATGTGCATATATATATATATATATATATATATATATATAAAACCAAAGGAAACAACATAATAAAGAAGAGAGAAAATATATTCAGTTAGATCTTTCATTCCTTCTGATAATTCTAAAGAAGCCAATGAAACCCACTTGTGTGTTTTAACTGTTTGCTTTATTCAGCAGTCTCCATGTGCAATGGGAAATGCATAATTATTTAAAAGGCTACATAACATTTCTTTAACATTACACAACACACAAACAAAGCATTACCAAGAAATCACTCAGTTTTTCATACTAAATCATTACATTTTCTTCCTAAAATGACAGTTTTTACAATCAGAACATGGTGGCCTAGTTTTTAACACACTGATTATCATTGATAACTTTTATAGTAGTCATAGTACAATATTATCACTTCGTTGTTTTTTTCCCACTAGATTTACATTTTGGAAAATCACCAAAACCATAGAAAACAAGCTGAATTCTTTCCAGACTAAATGTTTACGAAGAATTTGAAAAATATTTTGGCCAAACAACATAAGAAATAACATCTTGTTAGCAGAAATGCAGATGAAGCAACTAACAGCAATTATTGAGGAAAGAGGCTAGCAATGGTTGGGACATGTACTCCGGAATGACTGACAACTCACTACCAAAAACTGCACTAAGTATAACAGCATATTGGAAAATGTACTGTTACGGTGCTTGGATTGTCATAAAATAGTTATATTCCGGGGTATTTTAATATTTTGACCATTTGATTTAAAGCCCTTGGTATTTTTTTGTTGTATAAGAGTGTAATTAAAAGGTCAGGGTTGAGACGTTAAACTCCACGAAATTTTTTATGAACTTAGCCTTGACATGTTAGTAACAGAAAAGTTATTTTCGGGATGAAGGTTGTAAACAGGTAGAATCACGGGCTCAATGATTCTCGGGATAGAAACTTCAGGAAGATTTAGGAATAGGAATTGTTGATATTTAAGGACCAAACTCTTACGTAGAAAAAGGGTTTAGGATTAGGTTTAGATTGATTGGTAGCTTGAGAGGCATTATGATTGTAAATTGATTATGTAGAGATTGACTGAGAAGGATGTTTCAGATAGGATGCTAAGATATGAACTGTTAGTTTCTTTTCTTTCTCATGGATCCAATGTGTAAATTTTTTATGCAGCTACGTGTTGTTAGAAATAGTCTGTAACAGAAGAAATGTGATTTTTTGAGGACTTTAAGTCCGATATTTTTTGAGTGATGTGAAGCTGTATATAAGGATCCATGTAATTTTCAGTGAGTTAGTAAGTTGGCTCTTATTCCATCATGTTGAATGCCTGTTTTTCCTAGCTGAGAGTAGTGACTGTTGCCACTCCCTCCCTACATGGCGAACTAGTTCTTGTCTGGAGAGGAGTTTGATTATTCATCTGTTTACTCAGTTTATTGCTACATCTTCACTTATTCATCACTCATTTTTCCCATAATAAATATATGAAATTGCTATTATCAATTGAGTGTTAGTGGTTCTCAAACTGTTGAGATGTGTTCGTTCTCAGTTACGTATTAAAACTCCTCAGATGTAATCAGAAGATACAGTAAGGAAAAGTAGTACAGTTTACCATTTGGGTGGCGGCTTTACACAATTGCGAAGTACTTAAATTATTGCTGTGTCTGTAACTAGCAGACAGATGCACGGTGTATCTATATGTTTGGTGCAGTACGGCTAGATAAGATGGACACCACAGGGGAACAGAAGTAAGAGTAGACCAAAAGAGACATGGAGAAGAACAATAGAGAGGATGTTGAGCAATAGAGGAGGGCTCACCTGGGCAAGAGTGGAAAAAAAAGGCAAATGACGGGCATTTGTGGAAAACCCTTGTAGAAGCCCCATGTGCCCTGGGCACTTAAGGTTCAGAGAGAGAGAGAGAGAGATTTACATATCTCATACAACAGCAGCACAAGAATGATTGTGCCACAAAACGGTATTATATTAAGAACATTTTAAATCTATCAAACATAAACATCACTTCTGGAGGAAATACCACATCACAGATTTGCAGATAACAGGTAGCAGAAAATTATGATGAACATCAGCCTTACAGATATTCTAGAAACAACAAAAAGGAAATATGAAAGGAAAATAATATATTGAATATTTTTTTTAAAAGCTGATAATTCAGTACAAAAATTGAAATAAAAGATACTTGATGGCATAAGATAATTCAAGCAGGTTACATAGTTTGCTGCTTTCATATTTTATTTGGACACTCTTCCTCATTCCACTAATTGTTTTACTCTCTTCTTGTATTAACTTTTTCACTGCTACATTCACCTCATGTGTGTCATGACTCACTGTGCTGCATACTTCTACTTGTGGGGTTTCCCCTGGTGCTGAATACTTTTTATGCCATCTTAAAATTGTAACTCTTTGTTATTTACTTTACCCCATTCATGTCACATATTACTGGTTATCTTCTTGAGGACTAAAATTTCACAGGAGAATGATTTTTATATAAAATTATGAGAAAGAAAAAAGAAAAACATTTTTTCAATGTTTTTGTATGTGAAATACTCAGAAACATGATATAAGAGCTAATTATGTCAGTCCGTAAGAATAGTGAAGAGCACAACATCTATCTTAATGCGAAGAAAACTAAATTGATGACAAATGACAAAACAAACAAGGCAGCTGATATATGTATCAATGAGGAAAAACTGGAAGAAGTGAAGAGTTTTGAATATCTTGGATCACTGCTAACTAATAATGGAGATACAATGAGGGAAATTAAAAGGAGGACATCTATTGTTCTTCAGAAAGTAAAACAACTAAAGAATCTGTGGAGAGGAACAGACAGAACTACAAATATAAGATTTTTAAGGGCGTCCATCTTTTCCATCGCAACATATGCCTGTAAGACCTGGACACTTAACAAAACAGCTGAGAAACATATAAATGCCTTTGAATGTAAATGCTACAGAAGAGTTCTTCAAATACCATGGACACAAAAAAAAAAAAAAAGAACAAATATATCCATACTACTGCATTCCAAGAGAAAAACCTTGTACTAGCAGCGTGGATAGACCTGAAGAAAGCCTTTGATAAAGTATGGAAAAAAGGTCTGCTGTGGAAACTAAGAAACTGCAATGTGAATGGAAGACTGTACAACTGGATAAAGTCCTATTTACACAATAGAAGAGCTAGAGTAGTAATGGATGGACACAACAGCCAGAAAGTACTTCTGCGACACGGTGTACCACAAGGAGGAGTCCTTTCGCCTACACTATTCCTTGTATTCATTAATGACCTGGTCAAGGAACTTCCCTATGGAATCAAAGCGGCACTGTATGCAGATGATCTGGTCATGTGGTGTACAGATGAATATGCGACAGTTGCTACACAGAGACTCCAAAGAGCAGCAGACATCTTGACATCATGGACAAACAAATGGTGTGTAAGTATCAACACAGAGAAATCAAGTACCACTCTGTTCACCCTCTCATCTAAACAGAAAGCAGGTAAGATCTTTGTAAATGAAATACCCTTAAGGATGGACAACCAACCCACTTACTTAGGAGTGACTCTTGACTCAAAACTGACGTGGAAGCAACACATCAACAGTGCAGAAGCAAAAGCCAGAAGAAAACTAGCCATATTAAGAAAATTGAGTGGAACCACATGGGGAGCTAGTGAAAGAATCCTCAAGAATGTATATCAGCAAAGTATTCTACCACATTTAGAATATGGCTCAACATCTTGGTGCACAGCATCAAACACTACGCTGCATAATCTAGACAAGATTCAAAATCAGTCACTACGGATTATCACAGGTGCCATGAGGTCCACACCAATAGTAGAAATGGATAGTTGGTGTTCAACCGCTAAAGGAACGTAGAGACACAAAGGTCATGACCATGGGAGAAAAATTCCTTAGCTCTGTAAGCCATCCCCTGAAGGAGAGATTCAATAACTTGGCATTAGGACGGCTTAAAAGAAGCAGCTTCATTCATCAGGCCAAGCGTATGTGTAAGCTGATACTTGACCTTCCAACTGTAGTCGCTCCATTATCATCTGTACCAGAGCATACACCATGGAAAGAAGCAGATTATACACAAATATCTATTCAGACTGAAGTGAAAGGTGTGCAGAATGGTGAGATGCAGAGCAGTCTTGTAAGATCAACAGCCACACTTAGTGTTCTAGATGACAAATATCCATGTGACACCTGGATACGTGTGTATACAGATGGATCTGCACATAATGCCATAAAGAATGGAGGGGCAGGAGCATATATTGAATATCCAAACAACACCATTGACAAGATTTCCATACCCACTGGTAAATACTGCAACAACTTTGATGCAGAAGTTAGGGCAATTATTGCTGCAGTTGAAAAACTATCAGACTCCAGAATTGATACATGTCCTGTAGTAATTCTCACAGATGCAAGATCAGTACTGGAGGCTCTTCAGTGCAACAAACTACCAGACCTTAAGGATGCCTTGTCAAAAATTGGCTTACAACATGGAGTCACTTTGCAATGGATTCCCTCCCACTGTGGGATACCAGGCAATGAGAAAGCTGACCAACTGGCCAAAGAGGGCACTGAAATGGAGCAACCAGACATACCAATCACTTAAAGGCCTACAAGAAAGCTGTTAGGGAGGCAAAGTTCCACAAAGGACATGCTAATGAATGAATGAAAATATGTGCATATATATATATAAAACCAAAGGAAACAACATAATAAAGAAGAGAGAAAATATATTCAGTTAGATCTTTCATTCCTTCTGATAATTCTAAAGAAGCCAATGAAACCCACTTGTGTGTTTTAACTGTTTGCTTTATTCAGCAGTCTCCATGTGCAATGGGAAATGCATAATTATTTAAAAGGCTACATAACATTTCTTTAACATTACACAACACACAAACAAAGCATTACCAAGAAATCACTCAGTTTTTCATACTAAATCATTACATTTTCTTCCTAAAATGACAGTTTTTACAATCAGAACATGGTGGCCTAGTTTTTAACACACTGATTATCATTGATAACTTTTATAGTAGTCATAGTACAATATTATCACTTCCTTGTTTTTTTCCCACTAGATTTACATTTTGGAAAATCACCAAAACCATAGAAAACAAGCTGAATTCTTTCCAGACTAAATGTTTACGAAGAATTTGAAAAATATTTTGGCCAAACAACATAAGAAATAACATCTTGTTAGCAGAAATGCAGATGAAGCAACTAACAGCAATTATTGAGGAAAGAGGCTAGCAATGGTTGGGACATGTACTCCGGAATTACTGACAACTCACTACCAAAAACTGCACTAAGTATAACAGCATATTGGAAAATGTACTGTTACGGTGCTTGGATTGTCATAAAATAGTTATATTCCGGGGTATTTTAATATTTTGACCATTTGATTTAAAGCCCTTGGTATTTTTTTGTTGTATAAAAGTGTAATTAAAAGGTCGGGTTGAGACGTTAAACTCCACGAAATTTTTTATGAACTTAGCCTTGACATGTTAGTAACAGAAAAGTTATTTTCGGGATGAAGGTTGTAAACAGGTAGAATCACGGGCTCAATGATTCTCGGGATAGAAACTTCAGGAAGATTTAGGAATAGGAATTGTGGTTGATATTTAAGGACCAAACTCTTACGTAGAAAAAGGGTTTAGGATTAGGTTTAGATTGATTGGTAGCTTGAGAGGCATTATGATTGTAAATTGATTATGTAGAGATTGACTGAGAAGGATGTTTCAGATAGGATGCTAGGATGTGAACTGTTAGTTTCTTTTCTTTCTCATGGATCCAATGTGTAAATTTTTTATGCAGCTACGTGTTGTTAGAAATAGTCTGTAACAGAAGAAATGTGATTTTTTGAGGACTTTAAGTCCGATATTTTTTGAGTGATGTGAAGCTGTATATAAGGATCCATGTAATTTTCAGTGAGCTAGTAAGTTGGCTCTTATTCCATCATGTTGAATGCCTGTTTTTCCTAGCTGAGAGTAGTGACTGTTGCCACTCCCTCCCTACATGGCGAACTAGTTCTTGTCTGGAGAGGAGTTTGATTATTCATCTGTTTACTCAGTTTATTGCTACATCCTCACTTATTCATCACTCATTTTTCCCATAATAAATATATGAAATTGCTATTATCAATTGAGTGTTAGTGGTTCTCAAACTGTTGAGATGTGTTCGTTCTCAGTTACGTATTAAAATTCCTCAGATGTAATCAGAAGATACAGTAAGGAAAAGTAGTACAGTTTACCATTTGGGTGGCGGCTTTACACAATTGCGAAGTACTTAAATTATTGCTGTGTCTGTAACTAGCAGATAGATGCACGGTGTATCAATATGTTTGGTGCAGTACGGCTAGATAAGATGGACACCACAGGGGAACAGAAGTAAGAGTAGACCAAAAGAGACATGGAGAAGAACAATAGAGAGGATGTTGAGCAATAGTGGAGGGCTCACCTGGGCAAGAGTGGAAAAAAAGGTAAATGACGGGCATTTGTGGAAAACCCTTGTAGAAGCCCCATGTGCCCTGGGCACTTAAGGTTCAGAGAGAGAGAGAGAGATTTACATATCTCATACAACAGCAGCACAAGAATGATTGTGCCACAAAACGATATTATATTAAGAACATTTTAAATCTATCAAACATAAACATCACTTCTGGAGGAAATACCACATCACAGATTTGCAGATAACAGGTAGCAGAAAATTATGATGAACATCAGCCTTACAGATATTCTAGAAACAACAAAAAGGAAATATGAAAGGAAAATAATATATTGAATATTTTTTTTTAAAAAGCTGATAATTCAGTACAAAAATTGAAATAAAAGATACTTGATGGCATAAGATAATTCAAGCAGGTTACATAGTTTGCTGCTTTCATATTTTATTTGGACATTCTTGATGCCATGTGCTATGTTACAGTCTTCCCTAACTCTTCCTCATTCCACTAATTGTTTCACTCTCTTCTTGTATTAACTTTTTCACTGCTACATTCACCTCATGTGTGTCTTGACTCACTGTGCTGCATACTTCTACTTGTGGGGTTTCCCCTGGTGCTGAATACTTTTTTATGCCATCTTAAAATTGTAACTCTTTGTTATTTACTTTACCCCACTCATGTCACATATTACTGGTTATCTTCTTGAGGACTAAAATTTCACAGGAGAATGATTTTTATATAAAATTATGAGAATGAAAAAAGAAAAACATTTTTTCAATGTTTTTGTATGTGAAATATTCAGAAACATGATATAAGAGCTAATTATGTCAGTCCGTAAGAATAGTGAAGAGCACAAGATCTATCTTAATGCGAAGAAAACTAAATTGATGACAAATGACAAAACAAACAAGGCAGCTGATATATGTATCAATGAGGAAAAACTGGAAGAAGTGAAGAGTTTTGAATATCTTGGATCACTGCTAACTAATAATGGAGATACAATGAGGGAAATTAAAAGGAGGACATCCATTGTTCTTCAGAAAGTAAAACAACTAAAGAATCTGTGGAGAGGAACAGACAGAACTACAAATATAAGATTTTTAAGGGCGTCCATCTTTTCCATCGCAACATATGCCTGTAAGAGCTGGACACTTAACGAAACAGCTGAGAAACATATAAATGCCTTTGAAATGTAAATGCTACAGAAGAGTTCTTCACAAAAAAGAACAAATATATCCATACTACAAGAACTTAATATTGAAGAAGGCTGGCTAATAAAGAGGATTAAAGAGAGAAAACTTAAATATTTTGGACACATTAAATGTCATGATAATCTAGAGAAAACTGTCTTGGAAGGGTGCATAATGGGAAAAAAAAGAGAGGAAGACCAAGGCGAAGATGGCTGCAAGACATTGTTGATGATCTGCAAATGGATGCATAAGCAGCAGACCATCTTGCTCACAACCGAGAGGCCCACATGAGTGCTGTTAGAGAGGCAAAGTTTCGCAAGGGACATGCAAATGAATGAATGAATGATGTAACACACAGTGAAACATCACAGTTTTTGGACATATATCTTGTTGTCTGTCATCCTTTATTTTTTTGAATACACAACACACTTTCTCAATGGGCCATTGTCCTTTGATATTATTGTTTCTACTGATGGGAAATGTAGTCTCTGAAAAAGTCAATCACCATGGGCTTCAGTGCCATTGTCTGAGAAATGCAACATTCTCAAAAGTAATAAAAAGTTATCCTGGGACATAATTCCACCAAACACAGGTAATCGAAGGAAAGAATTTTTCAGCAACATTCATTTATTGTCCTCTTTTTCATTCTTGCTGCCCAGCCAATGTACAATGCTAGACATAAGCACTCTGATTATCTTGTTCACCATCAGAATTAAATATTTTAATTTTGTCTTCACCATCACCTTTGTTATAAACTCTAAGAGTTTCTATATAGATTTGTTTTCTAGCCAAGAAATAAGAAATAGTTTTTATAGCATACTAAATACAACATGACAACAAAATACCAGTGTAACTCATAATGTAAGATGATTACTGGAATGCAACAAACACATGTACAGTATTAATAACCCCTCCTTTCTCATTAGGCAAAATTAACATTTGTACTGACTTTTTGACAAGTCCCAGTAGCTGAAACTAGGCCAACGAGAACTAAAAATAGCTACTGTGATTCTCCCTTTGTTGAATGACAATAGTTAATAGCAGCAACTACTAAAAATGCAAAATGTGTTAACATGTCATTAGCACCAGAAGTTCAGAAATCTTGAAATATGTTAAGACATCCATAGTAGTGAAAGAGTTAACTTAAACACCTTAAATAAAATAACTTTTGCAAACAGCTTTGAATGGCATCTATAGAATGCTATCTTGTTTCAAACTCAGTTTCCCCTACTCTAGTATTTGTAACAATCTGTAAATTTCAATATTTCTGAATACAGTCTCACAGCTCTAGCAAATTAATACTTAGATAGATGAAAGTATAGCATTAGTTCACTTCACAACCTTTTGATGCTGTCTGACTAAACATGAAACATAAAGTATTACTTGGAAATTACCACAGAATTTATATACATCTATGAACTGAATCTTCAGTGCTAGAAATTAAATATATCATAGTCTCTGACCACTCTTAAAGTAACAACTAGAGTCTCCATATTGGCATCCCACTGGGCTTTCCCACTTTTCTGGTCAACTGGATGTGGCAAATGAAGACCTAATTTGCTGTGAAAGAAAAAAAAATTAAGAAGATTAAGAAGAATCTGAAGTTAAATGGTAGCCTTGTTCCTGAAATTATCATGGCATCACTTAGGGTGAGGAAACAATGACATACTTTCCCATTGGTTCTAGCATGGTCATTTGAGCACAGTGATGATTCTTTCAAGATGTGTGCTCCTTCAAAGCAAGAATTAAGTAACTGTTTTGTAAAATAAATCTAAATGAGTATTTTTTCATCATTTTTAAATCAATTATTGCTAGCAATTTATAACTCATAAAAAATTTAAAGATGCACTTTCTAATGTTTGTTTTTTTTGGTTACCTGCACATGTGTCTGAATTCTTTGCAGGCTATGCCAGAACAGTCTTAAATCTGAGGCAATAAGCTGGACAGGAAATGGGTTACAAAGACTTTCCCAAGAAGAAAGCTTCTTGGCAGACCATTGTGAAAATATTGAATCCTATTTTGTTAGCTTGCCTGAAGAATCATGCAACCAATGTTCCCTCTAAGCCATGTGACAGCATGAATGCACACACGCACAAAATCACGATGTGCACAAAATTTAATATATTACACAGAAATAACAAAAATAATATTTCTGTTTTTCAGTTTCAAATGTTACTGTGAGCTACAGAAGCACTGACAAAAAAAAAATTAATGGTTCTACAGGACTTGGTTTTGCTGATTTCTTTTGTGTTTTGCTGATTTCTTTTGATTTTAATATAATTTTCTTTGAGAACTCTAAATTATATTTTGTAGTTTGACATCACAATGCACACATTTGCACACAATGATTTTTAAGAATATATTTGATCACAGGTTGAAAATTTTGCACACAAACCACAAAACCTTTAAAGGTATGTTGATAACAGCCTTTCTGAAAAATAAAAAAAGGTGGGATAGATTTGTGGGTAGCTCAGATCTACTTCTCTGTCAAAAAATAGAAGGGAAGTATAGTCCCATAGAACTATAGTCTTTGCTTTATATCTGACATCTTACATCCTTCCTGTGCCGTTAAATGTCATACAGGGCTCGCATAGTTGTTTGCCAAGTTTTCCTGTTCTTGGCGAGTTTATAGGCAAGTTTATCAACTTCATCAAGGGATGTTAATGGCCCTAAACTGGCTTCTCTTAACAATGTCCTCTTTAGAGTTTCACATGGTTAACCTCTTTTTCTTTGGCTTGTTGTGCTCCACTTGACAGCTTGTTTTGGTATTCTCTGATTGTTTCTTCTCATCACATGGCCTACACGTCCATCTTCTTTTTTTTTCTGATCAACCATGAGACAGGTTGTTGTTTGCTCATTTGTCTTATCTCTGTGTTGTTCATAAAATTGCTCTACTTTATACCAAGTATTTTCTTGAGGCATTTGTTTTCAAAAGAGTCTAATTTCTTGTCTATTTCTTTATTTGATTTCCAGCTTTCACATGCTTAAATGGGGGCGGATATCACATTTGAATTGAATAATCTTTATATACACCCTAATAAATCACATTATAAAATTACAATGTATCATATAATGTAATCATTTTGTAATGAAAAAAAGTATAGAACTTACTATTTTGGTGTTCGACAGTCTAAGAACTTTGATTTAACATCCAGTTCAACTTCTGTCATTTTTGTCTCTGGTAGTTTGATTTTTATCTGATAGCACAGAAAATGTTAAAAATTTATGGTGAATGAAAGAATAAAAAGAAGAAAACAAAATGCACCAAAGAATATTTGAAATGTCATTTAAGACTCATGAAACAAATTAATGCAGGTAATATTTCAGATCTGATCACCATTTGTTTAATCACTCTGAACCACCTGATATAAAAACAAGACTGAGATTTGTAAAATGCTATATCTGTTCTGTTCTACTGTATGGAACAGAAACCTGGACTCTAAGCAAAAAAATCAGAGAGTAGGCAGAAATGTAGATCTACAGAAAATTAGGCCATTTATCCTAGAGAATGAAAAGAACAAATACACAAGTTTTAGAACAGCTCCAAGTGCAATGTGAACTTCTTTAAGAAATAATGATCAAGAAAACAAAATACTTTGGTTGTATCGCAAGACATAGCAGTATACTAAAGACCATACTTGAAGGGGGAAGGTGGAAGGAAATGGAGTGAGAGGTAGACTGAGACGCAGATGGGAAGACAGCATACAAGAATGGGCAGGACACAGTATGGCTGTGTGCAACATCAAGGGTTTTCAGAGAAGAAACCGGAGATTCATTATCATCAACCTTATTTCTGGAGATGACACATGATGATGATGAACTGCAGTGCAATGAAAGATCTTCAGAAAAACCTGCTGCCACCAAACTTTCCTATCACAAACATGCTGTATGGAGATACAGAGCAACTGCACATTCTGCTATCTGACACAAGAGAAAAAGAGTAAAAGCTCATAAACCTGAGGACTAGGAAAGTCAGAGTTAAGTACTTTGAAATAATGTTTTTTTTTAAAATAAGCCATACCATTTTATAACAGATCAAATGTTTTTAAAATACATTAACTGAAAGTTTTTTTCAGAAAACTAACACTACCAGTTTCAAATCCTAGTATTTTTTTGTTTTTGTTTTTACAATTTCTTCATGGTTTAACTCTTTGTGTATTTGGACACGCGTCCCGCGTGGTTGTATCCCTGTTACAATATACTTATAGGCGCGATGATGGTTTGTAGCTCTCTAATTTTGAAAATAATCAAAGTATCTTAAAACCAGCAGTTGACTTCCTTCCGGAATTCAGTTGTCCACATTAAGCGCGTGTTTTGAGCAGAAAACAGAGCGATCTTTGTTCATTTAAAGCGAGTTTTTCAAAGTTTATCGTCGTTAGGCCTTTGTTTATCAACAAATATGGCTTCCAGTGCTAGTTTCTTTCGTCCAGAGCAGCATATTTCTGCATTAGAAGCTCAGAATTTAATTTAAAATTGTCTAGACTGTGGTGTAGAGAATGTAGTAGTAGAAATTGTGAATTTTCGGCCCACGTGGCACTGATTGAAAGGATCTTTTGTGTTTTTTTTGGTCCAGCAGCAAAATGTGTTAGAAGGGTAGCTGGTGATACTACTTCTCAGCTTTTTGCTAGTACTAGCTGTAATATCACAATAAGTAATACTGGAGATTGTGTAATTAAAAAAATTAAATGTTGTAGAATGCTTCAAATTTAAAAAAAAAACAAAAACAAAAACACAATGGCCTGTTTTCTGGTAAATATTAGTCAACGACCGCCCACTTGTTTTCATGTAAATATTACCTACCCACTTGGTGTTTTTAGTTTGCTGTGAATGCATAACTAGTGCATATTTTCATGTAAATTTTGGAAGATATGTTAAAGAACAGGTGTTTGTGTACATTTTTATTCATTATGGAATTATATAACCAACTACAGTGGATTAACTTGATGGGTAAGTGACAAAAAATTTATTTTATTACTTCATTTTCCATTCTTTCTTCTCAGTTCTTAGCTCTTTTTTTTTGTTGTATACTAACAAAATGTTAAAAATTTTATTTGAAAAACAAAATACATTTTTTCTTCTTCAAAATAAGGTATAATACTTCATACTACAGATCAGATTATGCCTTTGTCATTCTTTTAAATGTGACAACCATCCCATTTCACATTGTGAAATTTACCCCCCTTGGTCTTTTGAGGGAAACACCCCCAGTATACAAAGAGTTAACATAATGACATAATTATTCCTTTGAATTATATTCAACTATGATTTAGCAGTCTTTATCCTTGCACACACTTACAGTCATATTTTCACAGCTTGAGGTCATTGGTGTTTTGTTCCCCATCTGCAGGAAAATGTCTTCACTTGTAACTGCTTGACTGTATAAGATATCATATCTGAAAGCAAGAAAATATTTCTTAAATCCAAACCTTCTTCTTGGTTTTTTTTTTTTTTTGGGCATGCACCATCCAGAGATGGCTAGTTATGCTGTGCAACATTACGTGGCTTGCAAGGCCCAACAAATCTGAGCTTGGCTTCAAGTAAATCTGGTTACCAAATCATGTTCATCTTAACTTCCTGTAGTTGTCTCCACTTTATAACTCAGAAAGCTAGTCTGTCTGAGTAATCATGACAGTCATAACAACTACTGCTCAATATCTGACAACTAAAATAGCTGAGAAACACATAAATGCCTTTGAATGTAAATGCTACAGAAGAGTTCTCCAAATATCGTGGACACAAAAAAGAACAAATATATCTATACTACAAGAGCTTAATATTGAAGAAGGCTGGCTAGTGAAGAGGATTAAAGAGAGAAAACTGAAATATTTTGGACACATTAAACGTCATGATAATTTAGAGAAGACCGTATTGGAAGGATACATAATGTGAACAAGAAAAAGAGGAAGAGCAAAACGAAGATCGCTGCAAGACATCGTTGACGATCTGGAAATGGATGCAACAGCAGCAGGCCATCTTGCTCACAACCGAGAGGCCTACAGGAGTGCTGTTTGGGAGGCAAAGTTCCGCAAGGGACATGCAAATGAATGAATGAATGAAAATAGTATAATATTCAGAAAACAAACCATCCTTCAAAGAGAGAATGGAGGCCGATGGTGTGCATAAACATGGGAGTGTGTTTTGGAAGGGCTGGGAATGTTATTAAACAAGCTCATCAAATTTTTTTTTTTTATCAACAGTTACAAAAAGAAACGCAGACATCAAAATATTCTGACTTGTGCAGTAAATTACCAAAACACAAGCCTATAAAAATTAAAGGATCAAGAATATCTGATGGAAAAAAAAAAAAGGTAGTCAGTAAAGCTACAATACCAGCATGCATCAAAATATCACTTACTCTGGTTGAGGTCGAGGGTCATATAAAGAGTCATACTCTGATCCTTCTGGAACTTCTGCTTCTGACCAAATATCTTTTGCGTCTGTCACAGGCTCTGAAGTAAAACCAGTTTCAGCTAGTTATTGCTCAGTGTTAAATAGAAGTTCAAGAACCTGGCATGTAAGTACACAACACAGGAAAACCAAAATAAAATACATGGATTCTTAAATTTTTTTTTTTTCCCCCAACGCAGATACCACCATTATCAGAGCAGTAAAATATTCTATATTACATTATGTGCATATATTTGAAATCTTTAAAAAAAAACAAAGGAAAAACAAACTTCCTTGCTACTAGCTATAATAACATTTCTATGATCTGATTTATTTGTTATCCTTTTCATAACATACCTGAGCTTTTTATCTGGGAATCTTTAGCTGGTCCAATATTGCCAGGGCCAAGTTGTGATGTTGGACCTGTTGTGGGCTATCAGAATGAGGCAAGAGATTTCTCCTTGGTTAATATGGAATGTTCAAATGAATACAAATGTAAAAGATTTTTTTTTTTTAGTTTCAGAGCAAACATATTCCTGCTCAAGTAACAGGAGGAAGTTATTACTCAACAAATTTGTTTCTACTTTCTGACCGTTGTGTGAATTCTAACCCAGACAAGTCATGCTAGATCAGTGCCTTTCACCTTTTTTTTTTCAATCTTATGCACTGGTGATACAAAAAAAAGGACTTTTAAAACATCAAGAGACAGAATTAATAGCAATACAATAGTTTTAACTGTACTAAATAAATTAGACTGTTATTTATTACTATGGATTCTTTTTTTCTAATGATAATTTAAGCAGAGAAACTGAAATCATGAGTTTGCTTGTCTGGAAGAAAAGAATGTTTTCACTGAATAATAACGGAACAGGTTAAAAATTTGATTTCATAACACACAGTTTAAAAATAATTTTTTAAACATTCACTCTTTAAATGTTTGAAAAAAAATATACTAACAATTAAAGAAGTGAATCTAAAGTGATGATCCTTACTGTGTCATCATCACTGTCTGATCTATCGTCTTTGTCTTTGAATAGATCAATAATCGCAGACATCTGGGCGGGAGTAAATGCCATGGCTGCAGCTTTGCTCCTTGTCTGACAGACCAGGAAAAGATCAGTATTTTCTACATTAAAATGGTATTTAAGTTACCAAGTTCTTTCCTCACTAATATTACCATTGCATGTACTGGAATGTTCATAAATGCAAAATGTATATGTATGTATTTTAATATTTAATTTATCTGTATGATTTGGATGCTCAGTGCTGACACTCAAAGTGACATACAAGAAGTGTAAAAATAAAAAAAGGAAGTGTAAAATTTGACTGCTTTTTTTTGCAAATACTTTGGTATTTCAGAATCAGACAAACATGGCACAGACTGAACAAACCGTATCAACATCTTCATATTAGATGATGCATAAGAGACAGTGAAAATGATAAGACCAAATATATTGGGCAGCACTTGCATTTCCTAGCTTGATGTTGTCAGAGAAGATGACAGTGATGTAATGGTGACAAAATAAGTTCACTGGCTAGCAAAATAGGACTTGAAATTGATAAGGAAAAAAACAAAAATAATGAAACTTCCCATTAATCAAAAAGGAAAAATATATGTAGAAGGTACAGCTGTTAACAAGTAAACCAATTTGCATACCTCAGCAGCTACACAGACCATGATGGTGACACCATAAAGGAAGTTAGAATTGCAAATGCAGCACTGACCTTCAAGAACCTTGAGAACATATGACACTCAAAAGTTTTAAATACAAAAACCAAGTTAAGATTATTAAATTCAAATGTAATATCCACCCTCATTTCTGCAATGCCAAAGCTAGAAAACAACTAAAGAAAAACACAACAAATTAGACTCTTTTGAAACCAAATGCATAAGGAAAATACTTAGTATAAAGTGGAATGAATTCAAGAACAATGCAGAGATAAGGAGATTGACATAGGTCGGTCATATGATGAAAAGAAATAGTCAGAGAATTCCAAAACAAACTATCAAGTGGAACACAACCAGCTGAAGAAAATGAGGTCGACCACATGAAACTCTAAAGAGGACATTGTTAAGACAGATCAGGTTAGTATGAGTAACATCCCTTGATGATGTTGAAAAGCTCGCCGAAAACAGGAAAACTTGGCGAACTACCATGGGAGCCCTATGTGACGTTCAGTCGAACGGGAAGGATGTAAGTTCAAGTTTAGAATGATGACTGTAGAAAAAAAAACACACACAAACACAAACATTTTAGCTATAAAATTAAAATGTAAAAACTACAGGGCCATGGTGCTACTGAAATAAACTTGTTTGACCAAATATTTCTTTATTTTAAAGATATATATTTATTAATTCTTATAAACTATAAGTAAAAATTGGTGTACGGTGACATGAAAGCAATAATGTTGTCATAATTGCCATGGTAACCTAACGTCCGCTGCATACACTGAAAGCATTTACATTTCCTAATTAATTCAGGATAATCATCTGACAAAATTACTAACATATCATGTATTTTAGGTGCTCAAGCTGCTGCAGAAAACTCCAATCTGGAAATGTACTTCTGTTCAAACAACAGCGTAAAAGCAAAATTGACTTGGAACACAAATTTTCTTGCCGGAAGTAGCTTCAGAAGTGTAGCCACTTGCCAGAATGGACTGTTACCGAACGATAAAATGCCACACTAAATACTTATTCAATAATACATAAATATGTTCAGTAATTTTTATATCTATGCTCTGAAACAAAACAATATGAAAATTATCCTGATATAGATGTTTTAATTTTTTAAAATATCAAAATAGTATGACAATAGACCTTGTTGGCGGTGATGGGAGGTGTTTGTTCCAGCCGGTTTATCGCTCCTGACCCAAGAATGGGTTTCCTTATTTTAAAGGTGGTCGCGGAAGGCTTCTAGAGGCCCACAGTTGATGAAAACAGATAAGAGGGACCCTCACTTACAGCAACATGTCCTCATTCTGGGGTGGGGTGGGGGTAAGAATTACTGTTGGCTTACATTTTCGTGAATTCCCTGTTTTATCCACATTACCAGCGACTGGATTAAAAATTGGTTTTTTTTTTTGCACATCGTACAGGCCATCTTGCTCACAACCGAGAGGCCTACAGGAGTGCTGTTTGGGAGGCAAAGTTCAGTAAGGGACATGCAAATGAATGAATGAATGACAGGTAATTGATAGAACTTGAAACCAGATTACCAATCCCACGGCTAAATGTCAGCCTGGATGAAATTACATTAAACGAAATTGAAACAGCAGGTGAAGGTGAAATAACAGTCGAAATGTTAAAAGCTGTTAACAGTGACAACATAAGCCAACTACAAAGAATGTCTAATAAAGTTTGGAAAGAACAAAAGGTCCCTTCTAAATGGAATAAAAAAAAACGTTGTTAAAATACAAGCAACCTTAGCGACTGCAATCTTTGGAGAGCAGTAACCTTCCTATCACTTGCTTCAAAAGTATTTTGTAGTCATTCTAAATAGAATTAAAGATGTAGTGGATACCACAATGAGAGAAGAACAGGCAGGATTTCGAAAAGGGAGAAGCTATCTCAACCAGATCTTTACTCTAAGAATAATACTTGACGAATATACTGAAAAGCAAAAACCATTAATCCCGAACTTCATAAATCTTAAAAAAGACGCTTGATTGCATACACATAGATTCATTGTGGAGAATTTTAAGACTATATGGAATACTATCTAAAGATGTCAACATCATTAAGGACCCTTGCAACGGATATGTTTATGCAGTCATAACAGAAGAAGGAATGAGAGATTGGTTTCAGATTGAAACAGGCGTGAAACACGTTTGCATACTATCTCCCTTGCTTTTTAGAATTGCCATAGACTTCATAATGAAAAAAATACTGCACAGGTACAACGGGCATTGATTGGGCACATTAGACCAAACTATAACATCTTAATTTTGCAGAAAACATAACTCTTATCAGTGACAATGTGAATTTGATACAAGAAAAAAAAACAGATATCCTGTCTTCACTGGTTAGCAAAATAGGATTTGAAATTAACAAGGACAAAATAAAAATAAATAAACTTCCCATTAATCAAAAACCAAAAAATATATGTAGAAGGAACAGCCAATTTCCATACCCTGGCAATTACATAGACCATGATGGTGACACAAGAAAGGAAGTTAGAATTAGAATTGCAAAAGCAGCATTGACCTTCAAGAATCTCGACAACATATGACATTCAAAAGTTATAAATACAAAAACCAAGCTAAGATTATTCAATTCAAATGTAGTATCCACCCTCATTTATGCATGTGAAAGCCAGAAAACAACTAAAGAAATAAACAACAAATTAAACTCTTTTAAAAACACATGCCTAAGGAGAATACTTGGTATAAAGTGGAACGAATTCAAGAACAAAGCATAGATAAGACAGATGAGCGAACAACAACCTGTCTCATGGGTGATCAGAAAAGGAAACGGATATGTATTGGTCATGTGATGAGAATAAGCAATCAGAGAATATACTACGTATAGTACACCCATAGTATAGAGAAATAAGCTTACTACGCAAACAGAAAACAATTTAAGTAAAAGTGAAACGAGAACACTCTGAGGGTTACTAAAGTTTGTGACATTAAAAGAACATTTTGGTAAGACTACCTGTCAATACTTTGTAAGACTACCTGTCAATACTTTATAAGATTACCATCACATCTTTGTAAGATTACCTGTCAATACTTTGTAAGATTACCTGTCAATACTTTGTAAGATTACCATCACATCTTTGTAAGACTACCTGTCAATACTTTGTAAGATTATCTGTCAAATCTTTGTGTAGATTGTATCTTAAAAATGAAGGGGGGCATGCATGTAGAAAAGGGGCTTGTGATAACTCTACATCAGCTTTCCAACACTCTAGGAAACCTTGGATTATGGTTTTCAAGTCTCACAGAATCCATGCATACGCATTATTGTGTCTACAGTTCACAGTGTAATCTGTTAAATCGCAGATATTACAATTTCATATTAATTGCGAACGCTGTTTTCTGTATACAGAAGTCTGTTTGTTTGTTTGTTGTTGTTGTTGTTTTGTTGTTGTTTTTTTTTATCTGCTACAGACATACTCTTCTTCTTCTTCTTCTTCTTCTTCTATTATTGTTATTGTTTCCATGATCTCTCGTGAACCTCTAGACACCCAGTGTTCCCAAGTTGAGAAACGCTCCCCCACATACCATGTAATGTACTTGTATAAAATCTAACCACCGAAGCCCATAAAACTTGACAATGAGAGTACGATTTTTCAGGATGGGAGGTAACTCTCTCTCTCTCTCTCTCTCTCTCTCTCTCTCTCACACACACACACACACAATCGTCATTACAAGGTGAAGAGCGAAGACTTTCTCAGTGAAAGAGTTACAGTTGATTGTATGCCAGACAATCTAGAGACCAAAAGCAAGTCAAAAACATCTAAAATGAAGTAGTAAAAAAGTAAATCACTAAGGAAAGAATCTCATAACTTGCTACGTAAGTTAGTAACAAGAAACGTAGAAAAAGCTAGAAGTTATGCTAGAAAAGCGGGCAGGCCAGTGCAAGTTCTTGTTCAAGGTAACATCGAGCATATCTTTTTGTTTTGTCAGTCATAAAAGTCTGTGTTGCGACTGAAAATGTACGGAGAGGCGGAAAGGACAAAAATAAAACATCTTTGTAACAAAGAAAATCTTTCAGACTTGTTGAACGAGTGACAAGTGTGTGAAGTAGGCAAAAATTGCGTAGATAGAGAAGGGGCGGGGGGGGGGAGGGAACGGGGACGATTATGGCCAGGGTTGACTAAAACACATTGGACCGTCACAACTAATTCTGGGGGTTTATTGAGCATCATATTGAGGTGGCCGTATCATCTACGTCAATATAACCGTTAGAAGAACTTTTAGGATGAACACGGCCATAACTCTTGCAACCATGCATTACTTCCAAAATAAGAGAGTTATTGGCCCTTCAATTTATCAAGTGCCGTGCCGCGTGGCGTAGACGATTATTTCTCTCCACAACTCCGTCTTTAGACTTGATTATGAGATCTTCCTAGCCACACTGACAGCCCATCCAGTAACCTCTCTCTCTCTCTATCTCTCTCTCTCTCTCTCTCTCTCTCTCTCTTTCTGTCTTCCTATGTCTTCTCTCAATTTTTCCAGCTGCCACAATGTGTTCCAATTTTCTTCTTCTCAGAAAATCTCCTACAAATCTCGTTTGTCTGCCTCTGATCTTTGCTGTAATTTGACTTTTAACTCCAGCCTCTCTTAAGACTTTCTTCGTTGGTTTTCTTAGCTGTCCATTGTGCCTTCAAAATCCTTCTTATAAACCACATTTCCATGGCCTCCATTTGTCGCTGTACTCTCTTATTCATGGACCATGCTTCACATCCATAAAATAAAACTGGCTGGATGTAACATTTAAGCACTCGGAATCTTGTTTCCATTGATATGGATCTGTTGCACAAGATGTGTCTCATTTTCTGGAATGCTGACTTGGCCTGAGCAGGTCTGCTTTTTATTTCGTTGTGACATTTTCTATCAGTTGTTATAATTGTTCCTAAGTACTTGAATCTATCAATTTGTTTCAGATCTGAGCCATCGATGGTAATACTACATTTTGGTGGTATTCTTTTCTTTGAAATGACCATCACTTCAGTCTTCTTTTTATTCAGGCTGAGACCTTTACTTTTACTTTCACGAACCACGACGTCAAGAAGAGCCTGTAGCACCCTTTCACATCAGAAATGTGTCGTTTGCATACCTTAAGTTGTAAAGGTTGTACATGCCAGTTGATATTCATGGCAAGCTCTCTATATTTCTCATTATGTTTTCGCTGTACACGGAAAATAGGCCAGGAGAAAGAACATATCCTTGTCTCACTCCCAATCTTGGAATGCTCCTATTTGGTTCTCAACCTTCATTGCTGCTTCATTGCTATTGGCCCTTAGCACAATCTTCCAGTGAATTCCTCTAGGTCGTTTACTTCTGACTTCATATCACCACATACAGGTAAACGGTGTGGGGTTTTGTTGCTGGTAATATCCCATCTGTGAAAACGAATTTCACTTGAGCGGGTCAGTCTTGATTTTGAGGTGGGAACTGTGTTTAATAGAGGCTGGGTCACAGCGGTATTGCTGGAGTTCCTGAAGTGGATTCAACTCGCACGGCTGATTTCGAGTGACTTCACGAGCACGCTGTGCCTTACCCCAGTTCATCCTGATCCTGCGCCATCTCCCATCGGAAGATCGGCTGCAGTGGCTCTGTTCCTCGCTTCAACAGTGCAACGGCCCAGGCTGAATCTAACCTGTCTTGTTCATATTGTCCGACTATATTAAGCAAGGAAGGGACAGATGTTGAAGAAGTAAATCAATTTTCATACCTTGGCAGCTACATAGACCAGGATGGTGACACCAGAAAAGAAGTTAGAATTAGAATTGCAAAAGCAGGATTGATCTTCAAGAATCTTGAGAACATATGGCATTCAAAAGGTATAAGCACAAAAAGAAAGTTAAGGCTATTCGATTTAAATGTAATATCCACCCTCATTTATGCATGTGAAAGCTGGAAAACAACTAAAGAAATAGACAAGAAATTAGACTCTTTTGAAAACAAACGCCTAAGGAAAATACTCGGCATCAAGTGGAACGAATCCAAGAACAATGCAGAGATAAGACAGATGACTGAACAACAACCAGTCTCATGGGTGATCAGGAAAAGAAGATGGCCATATGTTGATTACGTGATGAGAAGAAACGATCAGAGAATCCCAAAACAAGCTATCAATTGGAACACAACAGGCCGAAGAAAAAGAGGCCGACCACGTGAAACTCTAAAAAGGACATTGTTAAGAGAGGCCAAATTAATAGGCATAAAATCCCTTGATGAGGTGGAAAAGCTCGCCGAAGACGGGAAAAATTGGCGAACTACCATGCGAGCCCTATATGACGTTTAACGGCACGGGAAGGATATAAGATATATTAAGCAAGAATTCAGCTAAACTGGGGCTATATATTAACAGACAAAAACAAAAATAATAGTGCAAGCAATAGCCTCATGGTAATTGAAGGAGTGCCAGTTGAGGAAGTAGAGTGTGTCATATATATAGGCAGTATAGTGGAAAATTCAGGGGAACAGAAAAGGATGTTAAAGCTAGAATAACCAAGGCCAGGACATCATTTATCCACCTTAACAGAATATGGTCATCTAAGAACATCAAAACAAGAGCTAAACTTAAGCTTTTCAATACAAACGTAAAGACTGTCCTACTATATGTTTCAGAGACGTGGGTTATGACCAAGACAATACAACATAGGATACAAACGTTCATGAACTACTGCTTGAGGAAGATTATAAAGCATTAAATGGCAGGACAAGATCAGGAACGAGGAGGTATGGGAAATGGTAGGACAAGACCCTATGAACCTGCAAATCATGTCTGGGAAATGGGTGTGGATTGGCCATACTCTGAGAAAACCCGACACCGGCATAGCAAGACATGCACTGATATGGAATCCTCAAGGAAACAGAAAACGAGGAAGAACTAGACTTACATGGAGAAGAGAAATTATGACAGTGCTCAGAGACAAGGGATACACATGGAAGGAAACAGAATAATTCCAAGAACAGGGGTGACTGGAGAGCCTTTACCTGTGGCCTATGCTCTCAAGGGAGTGAAAGGCGATGATGATGATGATGATGATGATGATGAGTGTGGAGAGGAACAAACAGAACTACAAAAATAATATTTTTAAGGTCATGCAACTTTCCCATCGTAACATATGCCTGTGAGACCTGGACACTTAACAAAACATCTGAGAAACACATAAATGCCTTTGAATGTAAATGCTACAGAAGAGTTCTTCAAATATCATGGACACAAAAAAGAACAAATACAGTATATCCATACGACAAGAACTTAATATTGAAGAAGGTTGGTTAATAAAGAGGATTAAACAGAGAAAACTGAAATATTTTAGATATATTAAACGTTTTGAGAATTTAGAGAAGACCGTCTTGGAGAGGTACATAATGGGAAAAAGAAAGAGAGGAAGACTAAGGCGAAGCTGGCTGCAAAACATCGTTGATAATCTGCGAATGGACGCATCAGCAGCAGGGCATCTTGCTTACAACCGAGAGGCCTACAGGAGTGCTGTTAGGGAGGCAATGTACCGCGAGGGACATACAAATGACTGACAAACTGACTGAATCTCATTCTGCTTCTTTGCCCCAGGAAATATTCAGGGGTCTTTATCTCTTCTGTAAATAAACAAGATGTAAACCAAAAAAAAAAAAACTTCATATTTTTTCAACGGTTGTGTCCCTTAATTTACTGTTACATTTTGTGACACGTCTTCGTACTCTGCAAACTTACTTGGGATAATATAGTGTACGTGTATCGTCTAAGTAGCCAAGTACTGTATCTGAAATAATGTGTCTGGCAAGGTAACATATGGTAGGTTAATACATTACTGCATACATGATATAACAGCACCATGCAAAAAAATTGCATTATATACATAGGCTAATAAGATGCGCCATCTTAATTTACTGTAAATAGAGCTTGGAAAGATAATTCCGACGCATACACGGTTATGCGGTAATTTGTTTTAATTTTTAAGTTTCACGTTAAAATAATGACTGAAAGTATGGTACACACAAACCAGTAGCAGGCGTTTTATTATGACTGTCAAGACGTGTGCATTATAGGTTATACGAGGGAGAAACAAGAAACGTAGAGGCAATTTGAAAATTCTATGGTAACCACAACGCAAAGAAGCTGACGCAGTACAACATATTCGCAATGGCTGATGGGTAGTTCGAACCTGCACGACGCAGAGCTCTGCCGTTAGTTAGGTCGTATAATGCACCATTGTGGATGGCAGCGCAATCGTTTTTTTCACATGAAATACAGTGTTGCACACAGAAAGCTGTTGAGATGGCATGTCCAGTTACGTCTTCTACGTACCGTACTCCGATCGGAATTTTTAAGCTGTCATAACATTGCGCGACCACAGTTGTATGGGTAGTTCAGTCAGACAATGTCCAAATGGACGCCGTTCGGCGCAAGACTGTATGTTGCTGAACCAAATGTGAGCGACAGAAAAGAGTCGATCCCACCCCTTTCTGTCCGAAACTGATCCTGAAACTGCCACTATTATTTGGACCAATCCAACCATTATTATGGTCCAAAGAACGCTTGACACATAATTATTGGGACAAAATAACAATCCTCTAGAAGGAAAATATTATTCGAAACTAAGAGAGAAAAGCAGTAATAAAAGTTTCAAAATCTTAGATCGAGAAATGGTACGTAGAACTGAAATAATGGGACGGGAATGCGGGAGAAAGGATGAATTTTAAATACGAGTCCACGTTCACATTATCTGAACTTAAAAAAAAAACAACTGTCTTCAAGTGGGAAAGTGTGGGTGGGGGGAGGTGGGGGAGGGGGGGAGAGTTACCTAGAGAAGAAAAAAAACAGCAGAACATCCTAGGAGATCAGATTCCAGTCTGTTCATTCTGTTAATTGAACACTACTTAACGTACTTTCCTCTTATTGATAATCGTAAGAGGAGTCTGTCCCGTACTGGCCTGATATCGCTGGAGTGAGAAATGCAGGAACACGGTCCGACGGCGAGTGAGACAGTGGCTTCGTGACTTTAACAAATATTTGCCGGACAACAAATAGCGGGCACGGAACCGCGGTCTTTTGTCATTGGGAATCGTAGTGACCAGAGCCTGGAAACTCTCTCTCTCTCTCTCTCTCTCTCTCTCTCTCTCTCACTCTCTGTATTTGTATGTCTGTCTGTCTTTCTGTCTGTCTGTCTATCTGTCTGTCTGTCTACCTCCCTTGTGAGAAAATAATTCGCTTAATAACATCTTTAGTTTATGTAGGTCTCTCCAGTGGGGGGAAAAAGGTCAACATAAAAGCTTGTAGATTCAAAACTGTGGTATATCGAAGGGCCACCTGGAGATCCGCTGTACAAGTCTAGATTATGCAAAATATTTGAAATGTATGAACAATTTTAATTTAAAACATGGTGGCAGAAGAGCGTATGAGGGGTTGAAAAATATCCTTAGCTTTAGGAGTTCATGATCTGACAACTGTTTGAGAACCGCTGTAGGAGACCGCACCATCTTCGAATTTTTCGACGTCTAATGCCTACAAGCTGCAACACTGTTTACTGTTTCACTTTGCAAACTTTCCTTTCTGCTCATACTTTGACTTCCAATCATTTTCCTTACTCTGTTGTCTCTGTACGAAGCTACAAGCATTGCTGTGACCGGCTATTCTTACCGACATCGTTTTTTTCTGTTATCTTTTATTGTGAGGAAGAGTTGAGAACTTGAAGAACGGCCATGCTCTGCTGCTGGCTTAGAGATGATCCTCCTTGCACCCGTATGTGCTCGGCCTTTGACCTCAGCATTGTTCGCACAGGTATGTAGGGTGATGGTATCAATGGCACACCAGCTCGATCACAACTCGATCTTTTCCGCTAAGTTCTGATTGCCTACTGCTGCCCTTTGTTATTCCTCTTTCGCATAGTCGGTGGTGATGAGTGCGAATTCGACATGTTTAGCTCATCTCCCTGAAATTTCTCCAGTGTGGTTGTTACGAAGTCTGGTTTGTCCATCTGTAGGTTGCCCAGGGTTGTTGCTTTGCTTTCTGGTTGAAGAGTTGCGAGTGAATGAATTCTTCAAAATACAAAATGGATCATGAATATTTTTTTCTCTACAGAAAGTATATAACTCATTAAATGCGGATAAGAAAGAAAGGAAAAAAAAGTAAAATATATGTTCTACACGTTGCTTCTTCCTTCTTCCCAGGTAAAGGTAAGTAAAGGTAACCCTGTCACGCCTTTAGAGGCACATAAGGATATGGTGTTAGTGCCCATATTTTCCTTGCCCTGTCAGCACACTAGAGGGTGATATGGTCAGTATCACGCCTGGTCGCCTTTCCTTTCCCAACTCCAGAAGAAGCCGGGTGCCCATTTCTACAGCTGGGTGACTGGGGTGCCTCCGGCCGGATTCGAACCCTCGACCTTCGCCATGAGAGCCTAGTGCACTAACTACTTCGCCACTCAGATACTCCCTTTTTCCTAGACTTAAACATAAAATGTAGTGCGAATGAAAACCTCCTTACGCTAACAAGACAACGTTATGATGTATCGGCCATCGCTTTTGTGCGAGCAATAACAGACAAAGAGGACGGAAGAGAAAACGGATGTTTAAGTAAAGAAAAGCAGATGTTAGATGTTAGATAGCAGCCACTTTTAGCCGATTTCTAGTCCATCTGAGGTATTATTTTTTATGATATCCCCAGAAGAGTCATTTATTAATTTAGTACAATTTTTTTTATGTATCCATAGTCCCTGCTCTGCTTTCCTTTCTCTTCATGTGTTTGCTGTTACTGTCTGAAAAAGGCCTGGGACGATATGTCACACTGTTCTAATGTCACTGTACGCTAAGCTTGTTTTTATTATATTTTATATTTGCATTATGGTCCACAGCTTTACAACGAAGATCGTGCAAATGTTTTTGCATACTCTTAAAAATATACGTACTCCACATTAGACTAGGTATTCCCCGAATCTCTCTCTCTCTGAACCTTAAGTGCCCAGGGCACATGGGGCTTCCGCAAGGGTTTTCCACAAATGCCTGTCTTTTGCCTTTTTTTCTGCTCTTGCCCAGGTGAGCCCTCTATTGCTCAACATCCTTTCTGTTGTTCTTCTCCATGTCTCTTTTGGTCTACCCTTACTTCTGCTCCCCTGTGGTGTCCATCTTAGTGCTATTTTTGGTAGTGAGTTGTCAGTCATTCGGAGCACATGTCCCAACCATCGCCAGCGTCTTTCCTCAATAATTGTTGTCAGTGGTTTCATCTGCATTTCTGCCAATAAGATGTTATTTCTTATGGTGTTTGGCCAAAATATTTTTTTAATTCTACGTAAACATTTAGTCTGGAAAGAATTCAACTTGTTTTCTATGGTTTTGGTGATTTTCCAGCATTCACTTCCATAGAGTAGTACACTTAGAACATTACTCTTAAATATCCTGATTTTCATATTTATGCTTAGTTTATTTGATTTCCATATATTCTGTAGCATATTCCCCGAATACTTAATGTACTATTTCCTGCATGTTCACAGAGTGAAGTGATTAAACACTAGCAGCTTTAGTTCTCAAAGACGGTCGTAAAGCGGTAGACGTTAGTTGTTTAGCGCGTCATTTTGTAGTCACCTTATCCCAGGACTGATTCTGTCAGTATTTGATTTGTATAGTCGTCCGAAATTGCATCGAACAACAATTGCGTCGTCCACTTTCCCTGGACTCGTCTTTTGTTTTCGCTTTTAACCCTCAAATGACGCTGTACCTTATCACGGAGTCGTCCCCCCCCCCCTCTTTCAGTGTGACTCTAGTCCCCACCCCACTCCACCCCACAGTCCTCATTTGCCACTACGTTATCCTTCAAACCTCACGCAGTTGCTAATAATTTCCTCAGATATTAGAGAAACTACAATGGAAGGAACTGTGGTGTATCGAACGATGGTATATACTATGGCGAGTACTCGTCGACGAAGCGTCATGAAACCATTGCTTTGCTTGATGTTCCAATGAATTATGTCTCACTACTCGATGTCCCACTGCTCCATGCCCCACTACTCGATGCCCCACTACTCCATGTCCCACTACTCAATGTCCCACTACTTCATGCCCCACTACTCCATGCCTCACTACTCGATGTCCCACTACTCCATGCCCCACTACTCGATGTCCCACTACTCGATGTCCCACTACTCGATGTCCCACTACTTCATGCCCCACTACTCCATGTCCCACTACTCGATGTCCCACTACTCCATGTCCCACTAATCCATGTCCCACTACTCCATGCCCCACTACTCGATGTACCACTATTCCATGTCCCACTACTCGATGTTCCACTACTCCATGTCCCACTACTCTATACCCCACTACTCCATGTCCCACTACTCCATGTCCCACTACTCCATACCCCACTACTCCATGTCCCACTACTCCATGTCCCACTGCCTACTTTATTATCACATTTTAGAAGAATGTGTTATAACGATGACCTAGATACTTGAAATTCTTTCCACCTATCATTGATGGATGTCATTTAATCCAGATTAGGATTCATTAAAATGGATTACGCTGGGATTTGACACACATGAAGGCAGTCGAGATTGATGGATTAACACTGGTCACTTTTGGCGTACAATAACGCGAGCGTATTTCTGTCTATACAGGCCAGTGACTTTGGTTTCACAGCTGTAGCTTGTATTTATCCGCTTGTTTGCGATCTACGTTGGGGAGATTGAAAAATATTCATACATCAAGGCTGAAATATGTTCAGTGTTTCTTATACAATTAAAAGCTGACTCTATTAAGCATAAACAAAATTGCAGTTTCCCAGTTGATTAGACAAAAGCGAATCGTGAGAAAAGTGAAATAATAATTTTTTTCCAGTTCACTCTCTCATTCATACGCGGTCCGGTATTTTAGTGAAGGATGTTTGCCTGAACACCTGGTTTTCTTTAATAAACTGGTTACCGTGTGCAAAAAACGGTGGGTACGGTACAGCATCTTGCAGACAGACACTTTATCTTTTCAGAGACTCTGCATTCTAAACAAAGAAAAGCAACCAGTCAGCAAGAGAACTGTCTGAAGAGCAACTAGTCAGCAGGAGAACTATCTGAAGAGCAACTAGTCAGCAGGAGAACTATCTGAAGAGCAACCAGTTAGCAGGAGAACTGTCTGAAGAGCAACCAGTCAGCAGGAGAACTGTCTGAAGAGCAACCAGTCAGCAGGAGAACTATCTGAAGAGCAACTAGTCAGCAGGAGAACTGTCTGAAGAGCAACTAGTCAGCAGGAGAACTATCTGAAGAGCAACTAGTCAGCAGGAGAACTATCTGAAGAGCAACTAGTCAGCAGGAGAACTATCTGAAGAGCAACTAGTCAGCAGGAGAACTGTCTGAAGAGCAACTAGTCAGCAGGAGAACTATTTGAAGAGCAACTAGTCAGCAGGAGAACTATCTGAAGAGCAACTAGTCAGCAGGAGAACTGTCTGAAGAGCAACTAGTCAGCAGGAGAACTGTCTGAAGAGCAACCAGTCAGCAGGAGAACTGTCTGAAGAGCAACTAGTCAGCAGGAGAACTATCTGAAGATAAACTATCTAAGTCCCGTAGCATGTGCATGACGTAGGCGTATGAAGTGTTAGTGCCTTCACTACAGCATTTGAGGTAGCGATGCCAGCACCTCGCCTCGCTGCCTGTTTTCATAGGGAAACCCCAGGCACCCATTTTTTTTTCTTTTTTAGTCTGAGTTGAACCCGGTGGCAGTCGGTCGGAAAAAATTCCGTCCGAGTACGAAATCGAACCAGAGACCTCCTGATTGGCAGGCGAGAGCACTAGCCCCTATACCACAACTGCACAAGAGAACTAGGACAATGAAAAAATATCTAGTCTTATAAACGGAAGGACTGACAGACACTTTTTCCCCTTACATATATATACACTGTATATAAATTGTTAAGTTCGACATATGTTGTTATTATGAACGTTACAGAAGGTATTTTTAAAATGGACATGGAGCCGTGAGTTTCACTTTCACGACTGAGAACATAATATGAAAGCTCGCTACCCAATGTATTGGTATCTCAGCAACATGGCCACCAGAAAGGAGCAGCATAGTGCTCTAGACTTTATGAAACTAAGCCTGCGCGCTTAATAGTGTGCTGTCTTCAGAGCTAGGTTTTAATGTTTACATCACCTAGCAACACATTTTTTACTTCCAAAGACTATTAGACATAACTCTGAATAGAGTTAGCTGTAAGAAAAGATATTCTATCTATCTATCTATCTATCTATCTATCTATCTATCTATCTATCTATCTATCTATCTATCTATCTATCTATCTATCTATCTATCTATCTATCTATCTATTTGTTGCCCTGCCGACTGGTGTTGGCTGTCATCCTTGTCCACAACTCCCTGCTCCGAGTGCAGATTATAAGTTGCGCTGGTGTTCCTTGTCGGTGTCATCTAGTTAACCCGTCCAGTAGCTCTCTCTCTCTATATATATATATATATATATATATGAAAATCAGGATATTTAAGAGTAATGTTCTAAGTGTACTACTCTATGGAAGTGAATGCTGGAAAATCACCAAAACCATAGAAGACAAGTTGAATTCTTTCCAGACTAAATGTTTACGAAGAATTAGAAAAATATTTTGGCCAAACACCATAAGAAATAACATCTTATTAGCAGAAATGCAGATGAAACCACTGACAACAATTATTGAGGAAAGACGCTGGCGATGGTTGGGACATGTGCTCCGAATGGCTGACAACTCACTACCAAAAATAGCACTAAGATGGACACCACAGGGGGACAGAAGTAAGGGTAGACCAAAAGAGACATGGAGAAGAACAACAGAAAGGATGTTGAGCAATAGAGGGCTCACCTGGGCAAGAGCAGAAAAAAAGGCGAAGGACAGGGATTTGTGGAAAACCCTTGCGGAAGCCCCATGTGCCCTGGGCACTTAAGGTTCATATATATATATATATATATATATATATATATATATATATATATATCCTGTTGCCACAATGTATTCAAGTTTGCCTCGTCGTAGAACGATCCTAAGTATCTGGTTTGCCTTTTTCTGACTTTTGTTATTGCTTGTCTCGTCTCTCCAGCCTCTCTCTGGATTGGATGCCTATACAAAAACTACTTTACTCCGTTGTATGCACCTTCGACTGAAACAGCGCCCTAAGTTCAAGTAATAAAGTTCCGTACTCTCTCAGAACTGGTCATAGTAAATTTCAGGATCCCCTACATCAGTTTAAAATATCATATACAGACCATTGCATAACAGGAGACGTCTCTGGAAATGGATATCTTTTTTAACTGGACAACTAATATTGTTCCATGAGAATCAGCCGTAGACATTATAGAAGCTTGTCTGAAAAACTCATTTCATTAGCCTTACGTTCATTGCTGCAGTGTTTTCTTTTGAAAAGTAAAAATTCTCAACCCCCGGTTGTCTTGTGCTATCTCCCTGTAACTGAGAACTAGTGTTTTTTGCAGCCGATGCTGTAGAGACGTCGAGGTACAGCATCGTATCGGCGTGGGAGCGGGTTATGGCGGCTGTTTTTTTTCAGTCCCGGAGTACAGCTAAAAAGCAGGGTGTGTGCAATGCTTCTTTAGCAGACTCCACCACCATGGGGACTATGGCGATCCCTACCCCGTTAGCCAGGCCAGGCTTCTTTCTTGGAGACCAACGGGGAGATGGGTAACAGGGTCTTGATCAGCTGTGGTTCGCTAACCCTGGCGCTAGCATTTCATCTATGGGTCGCCGATTGCCTCGTCGGACAGCGTCGTCACGCCTCTTCTTCCGGATGTACAAACCTGCTCAAACCAGTCGAGTCATTCTATGATACATACCTTCAACTCTAGCAGTCCACTCAGTCTTCAATGTGGCCGTCCAACAGATCCGGACTACGGCGTGTCGTCCAAAGCGATCTCAGCAGAGAGAGAGAGAGAGAGAGAGAGAGAGAGAGAGAGAGAGAGAGAGAGAGAGAGAAACAGAACGGAGGAGAGAAAAGTCAACATTATTGTCTCTTTTCTTCTGTATTCCTACGAGACTGGAGAATTCGTTGAAGACGGAGCCATTTATTGTCGTCTTGGTGACACCATTGTACCACCACAGGGAGACAGGGAGTGTTTATTTAATTTTAAAGTGACCGGGTTTTCAAGAACCCGAGCGCCATGAAAACCACAATGTTGGTAAAGGGCAAACTTTTTATCTGTTCATTGTGTTTAGATTTACCGGCACTGGTAACCACCATTGCTTTCACTCTTACCCTCTCATCTTTCTCCATTGTCATCATCGTCGTCATTATCGTCATGACACCGGTAACAAAGATGGAACAAGGTCAAATGGCCCCTGTGGGAAAAAAAAACGTTTTTTTTAATGGAATCCGGGAAATATCTAAAATGCGGATAATTCCATTTTACGTAAAGTAGGCCCAACATTTGACCTATACAGTGACGCTCTTGGTCTAACTTTTCTTACATCTCTCTTTTAGACTTGTGCACGCCTCGTCTCTTTCCTGCTCAGAGTCTTATGTGGTACCTGTCAGGGACGAGTACTAAGTTCTGAGCATTTAAAGAAAAAAACAAACATGATCAATGCTGATAATGAAGTGGAATAAACAAGGGGATATAAAAAAAAATGACACGGCAGACACAGATACCCACAGAGAGGAATTTTTAAAAAGAACTAACAAAAAAAAAACAAAAAAAACTAGGTTTTGACTTTTGTATGCAGTTTTTGGGCGTGATGCTGATGATGATGTCTAAGAAAAATACGAAAATGCCGTGATTTACACAGACGGGCCCGTTGTATGACTTAAAAGGAGTGCATGGAGCTGAGCATCCACGGACGTGTCCGGAGTGCAGATGGAGTTCTTGTTAGCTTCCTCTTTGTTGTTATTGTCTTCTAAAACGATGAAGGTGTTAGTTCTTCGTTCCCACTAACAGCTGGCTCTAACTTTTTTTGCATCGGATACATCTTAGTAGCATGCAAGTATGAAAGTTTCTGTCCCTTACTTAGATCTATCTATCTATCTATCTATCTATCTATCTATCTATCTATCTATCTATCTATCTATCTATCTATCTATCTATCTATCTATCTATCTATCTATCTATCTATCTATCTATCTATCTATCTATCCCACCATTTTTCTCGTGGCATGAAAGAAAAAAAAATTCCTTCATAAACAACATTCTACGGTCGGCCACTTGAGAATACCATTGAAAAGAAGGAACAACTAGACGTAACACAAAAGAAAACTAACAAAGCGGGTCGTTTACACAACGCTCTACAAGTAAATGGCGTCAGCTTCACAGCCCATATACTTTCCTTTCAGATTAGAAAAATGATTACACGGGAACACTCAGAGGTCTAAATATAATAGTAATAATAGTAATAATAATGATATTTTTCATCATATAAAACGGTTTTGAAGCAAATGGACGAACATGACCTACTTCGCGTTGGCAACTGGGTGGGTAATGTGGCGCTTTCCCCCTCTCGACTGTCAATTAACTAAGTAGGAAGGACATGGATGGATGGATGGATGGATGGATGGATGGATTACGTTATCCGCGGTCTGACATAGTCTCTGTGAGCACTTTAGCTATAGTTAAAAGACACGCTTGAGACATTATCTTACCACACGAAACAGACTTTCAAGCAAGAGATAGGAATCTAGCACGGCCGAGCGCTGGAAACAAACAAGCGTATGATGTGTATATGTCAGCAGTTTATCCGCACTTTACAGCTTTTAACTAAATATTTATCCTTTCACGGGTTAAGACCCGCTTATCTTTGTCTAGACTTCAAGTTCCCAGTTTCTTTTCTGACTCCCAGCTGTTGAAGAGCTTTCCATATGACGATTTTTTTTTTTTTACCAAAACCACAATTTCTTTACATCATCATCATCATCATCATCATCGTCATCATCATCATAATTCCTTGTCGCCCCTAACAGCACACTCTATTCAGCAGAGATGTGTGGTGCCATTTGTGTGTGTGTGTGGTTTTCTTATATATCTTGTCCTTTGGAGTTTCATCAGAAAGATTTGTCTTCTTGCGCCTTTGGATATTTTCTGTCCTTCTTTCTTTCTCTCTCTCTCTCTCTCTGTGTTTGTGTGTGTGTGTGCGCGCGCGCGCGCGTGTGTGTGTGTGACAGACTAGTCAAATGTGCCTAGGTTGTAATATAGGGGCTCTCGGATTAATGTAATTTCGATTTTATGAAAAAGGGAGGGGGGTGTGGCCATTGTATGAACTGTTTCATGCTGTCGAGATTTGGTAACGCTGACGCCCATCTCTCTCATAGATTTCCCCTCTACTCTCTCCTCTCTCTCTCCTTCTCTCTCAGTCTCTCCCTCTCCCTCCCAGACTCCTTCCTCTCTACCTCTCCTTTCTTCTCTATCTCTGTGTCCCCGTCTATGTCCTACTGTTACAACGGGAGCTGGAATGCGGGAGAGGTTCGCAGAACAGACAAGCGTGAATGGCTCATCCAAGTAATATCTTCCATTCCCTAAATCTGACTACATTAACGGGACACTTCTTTGGGTTACAATTTATACTATCATTTTTGCATTTAACTGTACCCTTTTTTTATTGTCAGAACTCTTTTACCCTTTTCGTTTTATTAAATGCGTTACTTTATAATGCTTAGCTTGAAAATATGAATTCCAGTATATGAAAGTGTGTTAGGCGCTGGGTTTACTTATCCAGTGGTACTGGGTTCAATCTTAGCTGCTGGATTTTTTTCTTGGTACACACCGAAAAAGGGCACTTGGCTCATCCATCCTCTAAAAATGGGTAGCAAAGAAATCTGGGAAAGTCAAGCGGCCAGGTATGATACTGACCACATCACGCTTTCATGTGCCGAAGGTCATGGAAAATACGGGCCTCACACCGTATTCCCCAATATGTTTTAATGACATGGAAACGGGAATTTTACCTTTATATATAGATGTTTAAAGGTACATATAATATGTTTATGTATACATATATATGTATGTATGTATGTTTGTATAATATATATATAATTTTGACGATTTTTTCACTCACAGTAGTTTGTCGTTCCATTTGTTGTATTGAGGTTGGCTAAAGAAAAAACAGAATATCCGAGAAGGAAGAAACTTCATATACACAGCCTATCTTCTTCTTCTTCTTCTTCTTCAGCTTTCCGAGCCATTAAGGCTCATTGCTGCAGATAAAGTTCGCCTCCATTCCTAATCTTCTCTCTCCAGTTGGTGACACCAATTTCTTTTATATCCTCTTCTATATTGTCTTTCCATCTCTGTCTTGGTCTACCCTTTCGTCTTGTTTCCCTCATCTCTTGTGCATACATCATTTTCATTTGTCTGTTATCTTCCATTCTTTCTACATGCCCAAGCCAGATTACTCTATTCAGTTTCAAGACGTTTATAATTCGCTGGGATTTAAATAAGCTGTTCAGTTCAGTGTTCTTTCTAGCTCTCCATTCTCCACTGCTGGTATCCTTTATCGGCCGAAAGATTCTTCTTAGGATCTTGTTCTCAAAGATCTGCAATTGTTCAACTTTCTTCGGTGTGCTCCATAGTTCGGATCCATACATAACGGCTGATCTTTTTTGTAGATTGTTATTTTGGTGTTTTGGGACAGGATTTTGGATTTTAACAAGTGTTGCAAGGCAAAGTATATTTTATTCCCTATCTGTACTACTGATTTTAATTTCCTCGCTTACTGTGTAGCTTCTGTTGAAGGGTGTGCCTAGATATTTGGATGTTTCTGCTTTCCTAATAATCATCTCTCCAACATTTATATAATCTAGATCATTATACCTCTGGTCTCTTGATATCTTCATATACTCTTGTCTTATCTTGGTTAATGGCCAAGCCCACTTTTAGTGCTACATCTCTCAGGTGTATGCAGGCATTGATGACTTCTTGCATAGATTCCCCCAGCAGTTCGATGTCATCAGCGTATCCTAGTATTTTAGCTTGTTCTTCTGTACTGCTTTTTTCCTTCGCTTTTCTGATTACTTTTTCTAGCACTAGGTTGAATAGTAATGGAGATAATGTATCACCTTGTTTTAAACCGGTTCTTACAAATGGGTTCTGACTTTCTTCCTTTATATACTATGTTTTGTGTATCCTCCATGCATATTCTGATTAGATTTATTAATTTATTAGGTATCTTAAATTCTTTCATAATTTTACGTAGGCTGCTCCTGTCTGTACTGTCATAAGCTTTCTTGGGACTATAAACCATACTGGTCTAGTGAGCTGGGAAAACTCCACGATGACGTGGAAGCAGCTCGAAAGCAAGCAGAAAATAGACCATGCCAAGAACACCACAATAATTACCAACATTCTAAGGCCAAATTTCAGAGAGCAAAGCTGCAAGCCAGACTGGAAAGTTGGAGAGAGAAAACAGAGTCCCTAAACTTTGAAAAGGATGGAAGGAAACTGTGGAAACTAATCAAACAGTTAAATGATGAGAGTACTGGAAGAAGTACAAAGATTACACTAATAGAGGATGGGAAAACTCTTACAGGTAAGCAGGTAGCAGATCACTTTGCTCGCATGTTTGCACAGGACTGCAACATTGATATCCATCCAGAGAAGGAGCGTACAGTGCGCATCGAGCCACAGAAAGAGGAGGAACAAGTCAGAAAAGTGGAGGTCATGGATGCACCAATCACACGCAGTGAGTTAGACCTAGCAGTTAGTAAACTGAAACCAAGGAAATCACCAGGACCAGATGGAGTGTCCAATGAAATGATCAAGAACCTGGGAATGGCAGCAATGGGAAAGCTGTTGGATATTTTCAATATGTGCTGGAGCACAGGTAAGTTACCTCAAATCTGGAAGGAAGCAAGCATGGTACCACTGCTAAAACCAGGGAAAAACAGTGATACTGCCTCCAGCTACAGGCCAATCAGTCTCACTAGCTGCCTATGCAAAACGATGGAACGCATCATTGACCTGAGGCTAAAATGGTACCTAGAAAGTGAAAACCTTCTCGTTCCACAACAAGCAGGATTTAGGCAGTACTACAGTACGGAAGATCAAGTGACCTATCTCTCTCAAGAGATTGAGGATGCATTCCAAGAGAAAAACCTTGTACTAGCAGCGTGGATAGACCTGAAGAAAGCCTTTGATAAAGTATGGAAAAAAGGTCTGCTGTGGAAACTAAGAAACTGCAATGTGAATGGAAGACTGTACAACTGGATAAAGTCCTATTTACACAATAGAAGAGCTAGAGTAGTAATGGATGGACACAAAAGCCAGAAAGTACTTCTGCGACACGGTGTACCACAAGGAGGAGTCCTTTCGCCTACACTATTCCTTGTATTCATTAATGACCTGGTCAAGGAACTTCCCTATGGAATCAAAGCAGCACTGTATGCAGATGATCTGGTCATGTGGTGTACAGATGAATATGCGACAGTTGCTACACAGAGACTCCAAAGAGCAGCAGACATCTTGACATCATGGACAAACAAATGGTGTGTAAGTATCAACACAGAGAAATCAAGTACCACTCTGTTCACCCTCTCATCTAAACAGAAAGCAGGTAAGATCTTTGTAAATGAAATACCCTTAAGGATGGACAACCAACCCACTTACTTAGGAGTGACTATTGACTCAAAACTGACTTGGAAGCAACACATCAACAGTGCAGAAGCAAAAGCCAGAAGAAAACTAGCCATATTAAGAAAATTAAGTGGGACTACATGGGGAGCTAGTGAAAGAATCCTCAAGAACGTATATCAGCAAAGTATTCTACCACATTTAGAATATGGCTCAACATCTTGGTGCACAGCATCAAACACTACGCTGCATAATCTAGACAAGGTTCAAAATCAGTCACTACGGATTATCACAGGTGCCATGAGGTCCACACCAATAGTAGAAATGCAGAAAATAGTTGGTGTTCAACCGCTAAAGGAACGTAGAGACACAAAGGTCATGACCATGGGAGAAAAATTCCTTAGCTCTGTAAGCCATCCCCTGAAGGAGAGATTCAATAACTTGGCATTAGGACGGCTTAAAAGAAGCAGCTTCATTCATCAGGCCAAGCGTATGCGTAAGCTGATACCTGACCTTCCAACTGTAGTCACTCCATTATCATCTGTACCAGAGCATACACCATGGAAAGAAGCAGATTATACACAAATAACTATTCAGACTGAAGTGAAAGGTGTGCAGAATGGTGAGATGCAGAGCAGTCTTGTAAGATCAGTAGCCACACTTAGTGTTCTAGATGACAAATATCCATGTGACACCTGGATACGTGTGTATACAGATGGATCTGCACATAATGCCATAAAAAATGGAGGGGCAGGAGCATATTGAATATCCAAACAACACCATTGACAAGATTTCCATACCCACTGGTAAATACTGCAACAACTTTGATGCAGAAGTTAGGGCAATTATTGCTGCAGTTGAAAAACTATCAGACTCCAGAATTGATACATGTCCTGTAGTAATTCTCACAGATGCAAGATCAGTACTGGAGGCTCTTCAGTGCAACAAACTACCAGACCTTAAGGATGCCTTGTCAAAAATTGGCTTACAACATGGAGTCACTTTGCAGTGGATTCCCTCCCACTGTGGGATACCAGGCAATGAGAAAGCTGACCATCTGGCCAAAGAGGGCACTGAAATGGAGCAACCAGACATACCAGTCACCTATAATCAGAAGAAAAGCATGATAAAAACCTACAGGAAGCCACAAACACCACCACATGATGACTATCACATGCTAAACAGAAAGGAACAAGTCACCATCTTCCGTCTCCGAACAGGACACAGCCGACTCCGAAGTCATATGTATACAAAGTTTAAGGTTGGTACTACTAATCTATGTACATGTGCCCAGGTGCCCCAAACCGTGGAACATATCCTCCAGAACTGCATCAACTATGAGACACTGAGAAATAATTACTGGCCCAGTGAAACCACTAAAGAAGATAAGCTCTACGGTTCCATACATGAATTACAAAAAACAGTGAAATTTATCCAAGAGACAGGACTGCAGATATAGACAGACAGTGCGAACGAAGAAGAAGAAGAAGAAGATAAGCTTTCTTGAAGTCAATGAAAATATTATGTACTTCTCTTCCATATTCCCAGTTCAGTATAAGTATAGAAGTATATTGAATGTTTGGATGTAAGATAGATAGCTCATCTGAGAATTGGAATAATTGTATAAAATGAGTTATCTTCTAAAGTAATCAGCTGTTTGTGAGTAGAGTCCATCTCCTTTGTCTCGGGTTGCACGAGGGTCACGGATGGGGAATGATAGGAAAAAGGTCAGGTGAGAAAGAAATCATATGATTGAGGGAGAGTTGTGTTTTGTGTATCGTCTGAGACAGACGTAGATTAGGCTGTTAGAAATGTTGTTGTTTAGTGAAATAGGTATAGAATAGAGTGTATTAGGTTGTTCTGATAGCGACAGTAGTCTGCCGGGAACATATATCGTGGAGGTGTCCGTCTTGTGTCCATGGATTTTGTTGATGCCTTTGTCGTTCTCGTCATATCGCTCATCGACTCATCGTCACCCCGTGCATCATTAAAGTAATTTCAACTGTAAAGTTGCTGCTTCTGTATTACTATTTCCACTGAGAGAGAATGAACCTGGGAGCAAGTAAGTCTGTGAAGTGAGTAACAAAACAGCTGCAGAACAACGTAGAATAGTAATGTAAGAAAGAACATTATTCCAGTGGACAATAGTGGAAATATACACAGAGATGAGCAACACGTTCTACATTTCACTTAGAAGAGCAATCAAACACTAAGCTGCATAATCTAGACAAGGTTCAAAATCTGTAACTAAGGATTATCACAGGTGCCATGAGGTCCACACCAATAGTAGAAATGCAGAAAATAGTTGGTGTTCAAGCGCTAAAGGAACGTAGAGACACAAAAGTCATGACCATGAGAGAGAAATTCCTCAGCTCAGTAAGCCATCTCCTGAAAGAGAGATTCAGTAACTTGGCACTAAGACGGCTTAAAAGAAGCAGCTTCATTCATCAGGCCAAGCGTATGCGTAAGATGATAACTGACCTTCCAGCTGTAGTTGCTCCATTATCATCTGTACCAGAGCATACACCATTGAAAGAAGCAGGTTGTACACAAATAACTATTCAGACTGAAGTGAAAGGTGTGCAGAATGGTGAGATGCAGAGCAGTCTTGTAAGATCAACAGCCACACTTAGTGTTCTAGATGATAAATATCCATGTGACACCTGGATATGTGTGTATACAGATGGATCTGCACATAATGCCATAAAGAATGGAGGGGCAGGAGCATATATTGAATATCCAAACAACACCACTGACAAGATTTCCATACCCACTGGAAAATACTGCAACAACTATGATGCAGAAGTTAGGGCAATTATTGCTGCAGTTGAAAAGCTATCAGACTCCAGAATTGATACATGTCCTGTAGTAATTCTCACAGATGCAAGATCAGTACTGGAAGCTCTTCAGTGCAACAAACTACCAGACCTCAAGGATGCCTTGTCAAAAATTGGCTTACAACATGGAGCCACTTTGCAATGGATTCCCTCCCACTGTGGGATACCAGGCAATGAGAAAGCTGACCATCTGGCTAAAGAGGGCACTGAAATGGAGCAACCAGACATACCAATCACCTGTAATCAGAAGAAAAGCATGATAAAAACCTACAGGAAGCCACAAACACCATCACATGATGACTATCACATGCTAAATAGAAAGGAACAAGTCACCATCTTCCGTCTTCGAACAGGACACAGCCGACTCCGAAGTCATATGTATACAAAGTTTAAGGTTGGTACTACTAATCTATGTACATGTGCCCAGGTGCCCCAAACTGTGGAACATATCCTCCAGAACTGCATCAACTACGAGACACTGAGAAATAATTACTGGCCCAGTGAAACCACTAAAGAAGATAAGCTCTACGGTTTCATACATGAATTACAAAAAACAGTGAAATTTATCCAAGAGACAGGACTGCAGATATAGACAGATAATACGAACGAAGAAGAAGAAGAAGAAGACTTAGAAGAGCAGAAGATTGAATCACCCGAGAATCCTGCTTCATAAGGACAAACATGAAAATCCCCAGATAACCTAACATGCAACCAGATAGACCACGTTTTAATTGATACCAAGCACACAACAAACATACTTCAGATCACAAGTTACAGAGGGGCTGAATGCAGCACATCATCTTGTTGGAGCTAAATTAAAAATACATAACCTATAACGTATATAATTATGTTAGCATGCAAGTAGTTCGACCTACGGTATTTTTCAGTTTACGGTGTTTTTGCATCGAAACGTAACCCTATCGTAAATCGAGAAAAGCCTGTAATAAACGGATTAATTGAAGGATTTAAGTACAGAAAAAAAATATAGGAAGAGTTTTCATTCGTAGAAATAACAATGTTTATTCAGTTGTTTTTTCTTTCCGCTCTAGATTTCCACAGTGAATTATAGTGTGAAGATCTTTCTGCCCATTAGGTCTTCTGTTTTTCTTTCTTTCTTTTTTTGTTTGTTTTTCATACGTAGTATATAGAAAATGTTTCAGTATTCGTTTATGTTTGGTCAGGTTCATTGCTCATGGTATGAAGAGGACACAAGCTTGGGGCAAAAGCTTTCGGGCTCCTTTCAAGATCTGGAGAGGACTGCGGGCTCTTACATGTCGACAGGGATCAGGATCTGGTGTGACCAGCAACCTCGAACGCAGAAGAAGAAGAAGAAGAAGTGGTATGAAGATAGATGCGCTAATGATCGGACATTTTGCAAAGGCCTGTGAAATGCAGCTTGCGAAGACTTTATCATATCTTCTTAAGGTAGGATCTATACCACCTGGGATCAGTTCTGCAGACTCAGATACCTAGACAAGGAGATGGGTCGCCTCTATTACACCCATCGTTTGCAGGAATTATTCATGTGCGTCCCATAGTTTTTCATTCATGTTTGTTTTTTTTCCTGTGACCAGATTTTGGCTTTTAGTTATCTTCTGGAGCAACGATGCACTGATCGATGTGTTCTCTTGTGGTTGCAGAGTTTGGAATCTGTACTTCTATTATCCCCTTGTAACTGCGAGCTGGTGTTCTATGCAGCCGATGCTGTAGAGGTGTTGAGGTACAGCATCATATCGGCGTGGGAGGGGGTTATGGCAGCTGCTTTTTCAGTCCCAGAGTACAGCTAAAATACAGAGAGTATGCAATGCTTCTTTAACAGACTCCACCACCATGGAGACTATGGCGATCCCTGCCCCGTTAGCCAGGCTATGCCCGCTACAAGAAGTACCAACGGAAAGGTGGGACAGGGTCTTGGTCAGCTGTGGGTCGCTGATTTCTTAATTGGACAGTGTCTTCACCCCTAGAGCCTGAGATAAAACTTTGCCGAACTCTGCTACAGAGAGCCCAGAGAGCACTGTATTTAGGTCATATCCAACTTGATGTCGGTTTTACATGATCTTCACCAGCATTGCAGCTGTCAAAAGCTCGCGTTTTTTATAAGGCGTGTTTCCGGCGAGAAGGACCGCATAGAATATTTGCCAAATCCATTCAGCTTTTTGTCCCCAAAACACAGCATTTAGCGTGGCATTTGTTGTGGCCGCCTCATTTTATGCTAAGAAACAGAACTTTATTGTAAAAATGTTGAAACTATTCAATAACAGGAACAGCTTTATGAATTAACGAGGACACAATTGTGACGTTTCAGTTTACACCTTAATCACACAAAAACATAAAGGGCAAAGAAATAGGGAAAGAAGATAAAATATAAAATATAAATTCACATTTTGCTTATGCAACAAATAGGAATGGAAAAAAAAATTAGAAAAAAAACAAACAAACAAAAGAGAGCACTTAGCCATGACTCTTAGGAAGGTGCGTCCAGGAGTGTGCGTGGTAGGTATTGTACATGTTTACATGAAGACCTGGGATGTGTGTGAAGAGCTAGTGATGAAAAAAAGGGTGGGGTGGAGGAGAAGTGGAAAGAGGAGAGCGAGAGAGATTTCCGTTTCAAATCTTTATTATTATTATTTTAACTAATAGTATCGCCAAATTAACAGGCATAAAATCCTTTGATGAGGTTGAAAGACTCCGCCGAAGACAGGAAAAATTGGCGAACTACTTTGCGAGCCCCATGTGACGTTTAACGGATATAAGAGATATATAATAGTATCGGGTCTCATTTCCTCCATAAATCGGTGTCGGTGACACTTATGTGCATATAAACAGTTAAATGTGAGGGGGGGGGGGGGAGACGCTGTTCGATCAGGTAATCAGTGACCCATAGCTGATATGCTAGCGTCAGGGTTAGCGAACCACAGCTGATCAAGACCCTGTCTCGGCTCTCCGTTGGTACCCCTAGTAACAGGCCTAGCCTGGCTAACAGGGCAGGGATCGCCATAGTTCCCATAGTGGTGGAGTCTGCTAAAGAAGCATTTCACACCCCTTGCTTATTAGCTGTACTCCGGGACTGAAAAAGTAGCCACCATAACCCGCTCCCACGCCGATACGATGCTGACACTTCTACAGCATCTGCTGCAAAAACAAGAGCTCGCAATTACAGCGAGTTCGTACAAGTACAAGTACAAGCAGACAGTTAAATCAGTGAAAAAAAAAATTGAAAATAACGAAGAACACATACATCGATCATAGCTCAATACACAATCATGAAAAAAAAAATCTCACTTGATAGCCTTCATATCTGAATATTTATTTATTTACACTCGTTACAGGTAACACGGCAATAATAATACAACAATAATATTGTCATGACACATATATTACAACAGACTTCACACTCTAATCTCTCATACTTAAACCCTAGCTTTCTACATAACTAACTGCCTACACAAACAGAGAGCCTGGATAATGTAAGCAGATCGATATTTACAGCGAGTTTAAAATATAAACTTATAAAAACCTTAGTTTACTTAACAGCTGCATCTGATTAAATATACAACAGACAAGATTAAAGTCTGGTTCATTCTAGTTTCTGTTTTAGTCAAACCCAGGACCTGTGAGAGGACTATCGTCTGGTTGATTCTAGTTTCTGTTTTAGACAAACCCAGGACCCGTGAGAGGACTATCGTCTGGTTGATTCTAGTTTCTGTTTTAGACAAACCCAGGACCCGTGAGAGAACCCGTGAGAGGACTATCGGGTGGTGGTTATAATTATGTTAAGGCCCCCCTACCTTACTGATTAGTCATTTGTGTTCATTCCTCTCTCTCTCCCCACACTCATTCACACTCTCTCAAAACAGGGGGATGGGGGGGGGGGCCTTCGGGTCCCTGAGAAATGCACAGGCGGTAACCCCCCTCACACAATAAAGGAAACAAATGAAATGGTCTCGTCCTTGTAAGAAAGAAGGGCTCAAAAAAGATATTTCATCTATTATTTGTGTTTTTATCTTTTTTTTAATCCTTGGAAATAGTTTTATGCCGAAATATTGGACTGTTTGTGTGTTATTCATTTCCACGCGCTCGTCTTGCTTTCTGTCATTCTTGCTTCTGACAACTTTCGTCACTCTTTCTATCTTGTTTTTTTTTTTTGTTTGTGAGGCCTACAAGAGATCCTGGAGAGGATCACAAGAGATTCAGAGTATCGCGGGGCTTGAACCTGTATTCTTGGTGGGTCTTAGAAGCGGGATTGCGTGACACCGTGGTTTTCGTTTCACCAGTTTAATCTAGAGTTGGACTTTCTCACCGGAAAACCTCGACGTGGTTTTTAGATGTAATTTACTTACGAGAAATAAAGTTTGCCTAAACCGTGGTACTAGAAAACGCCGTTGTGCCTTTTCAAAGATCATCATCAGTCCTCTGTACTCCCAATGAGGCATCAGCGAAGGTTCTCCAGTTCATTTGTTTTTAGGTCGGGGTGTCTCGAACCAAGTCTTTCCCCGCTTCCTTTATGCTCTTCCTGTGTTGTGCGTCTGTAAATCAGAGACTGGCATCCCGGCATTCCCATTCCTTCCGTTCCAACACCCACCGAAGCCTGCGCCTGCTGATGGACCCAGTCAAGACTCTGATCGTGGGTAACGCGCGCTTAAACACTTCGGAAAAACGTCAACTTTCCCCCTGTTCTCCCCTAACTCGATCATCCTTCTGATATGGTTATTTTCATTCAGTCCAGATGTCCTCCTCCATATGCATCCTGTCCAAAGTGGCTCATGCAATGTCCTTCTTGTCCATTCTGAGGGCATCGCTGCCGTGCCTGCAAGCTTTGTCTGCTTTCTCAATGACTTTCGAGTCCCCCATGACCTGGGAAGTAGACGCTTCTCCCTCAAGACTAGATAAACGAGAGCGGGAAAAAAATGCCTGTCAGTTCTCCATAACATGCTGTGGGAGTCCATAACATTGAACCCATGCGAGTCGTCCTGCTCCACTAACCAGGAAATTGCTTCTGATGCTGCCTGCGCCTCCATTCTCATTCTCGAAATGGGGTTACATAGACTCCTGATTCTCTCGCAACCAATTTGCCGTCGCGGTAGACAACATAGCCCCCATCCATTTTTTAAGCCTCGTTCCATGGACCAATCCGTGAAGATCACAGGGTCACGTGGTGCAGTGTTGCTGAATTTGTTTCTTCCTGCACGTGGACTTGTGTTCCAACCCGAGTCCAATCTTGGCATTCGTTGTCCAGCTCCGTCACGACCTTCACTAGATTCTGCTTGTCGCATGTGGCCCAGCCATTTTCATCTTCGTCTTTTAAACTCTTTAGTAATGTTCTCAATGCCCGTTCGTTTGGTTATTTTCCTCGTTGTCCTGCGCTCTTCCCAGTGTATTTAAAAACACAAACTAAGGCGTCTTCCTGCAAATCCTCTCAATCTACTTTTGATTCTTTGATTGGTTCTCGTGTGTTTCGGCTGCATATAATGGAACGGAACATACATTGGATTTATATATGTTTTCTAATTTGTTAAAGACCTGAGATGCCTGTTCAGTTCTTGTGGATATTTCATTCTTTCTTCTCTGCACATGCAAAACATTTAACTGTTCTGCCTACAACAGCACTGTGGGTATCAACTGTTATTTATCAGCTTGAAACACAGTGAATTTACAACATAAAATCTGTATTTTTAGTACAGTCTATTTACAAAAGAAATAAAAAAAAATTAGTCTCCATTTTGTCAGTGACTACCTGTGATGGAGAATGCTTGCCCATGACATATGTATAAAACATGTGTATAACGTTTTTGCTGAGCCATACGATCAGATACTTCCATTACTCTGACAATCAGTGTCTCTCTATACTGTTGATAGTGGCATCTAACCAATCAATCTCTTTTTACTGTTGATATTGACATCTAGTCAATCAACCTCTGTATACTGTTGATACTGACACCCAGTCAATTAATCTCTCTTTGCTGTTGATACTGACACCCAGTCAATTAATCTCTCTTTACTGTTGATATTGACATCTAGTCAATCAATCTCTCTATATTGTTGATACTGACACCCAGTCAATTAATCTCTCTTTACTGTTGATATTGACATCTAGTCAATCAATCTCTCTATATTGATACTGACACCCAGTCATTCAGTCTCTTTACTGTTGATATTGACATCTAGTCATCAATCTCTCTATATTGTTGATACTGACACCCAGTCAATTAATCTCTCTTTACTGTTGATATTGACATCTAGTCAATCAATCTCTCTATATTGTTGATACTGACACCCAGTCATTCAGTCTCTCTTTGCTGTTGATATTGACATCTAGTCAATCAATCTCTCTATATTGTTGATACTGACACCCAGTCACTCAGTCTCTCTTTGCTGCTGATACTGACATCTAGTCAATCAATATCTCTTTACCGTGGATACTAACACCTAGCCAATCAATCTCAGAAATCGTGAAAGTATCAAATGCTTTTTTACATGTCTAATCTGTTCTTTTTTTTTTTAAAATTTTCAGTTCATTTTACCATTAACTAAGGCAAAGATGACTACATACATGAAATCACAATCCACCAAGCGATGGCTAGTTAAGATCCTGCCACGCTGACACGCGATGCACCATATTTAAAGTTGATATAACGATCAGAGAGAAAAAATAATGGTAGATTATAGGTTTCTTGCATTCAAATCTCTCTCTCTTTCTCTCTCTCTCTCTCTGAACCTTAAGTGCCCCGGGCACATTGGGGCTTCCACAAGGGTTTTCCACAAATGCCTGTCCTTTGCCTTTTTTCCTTGCTTGCCCAGGTAAGCTCTCAATTGCTCAAAATCCTCTCTGTTGTTGTTCTCCATGTCTCTTTTGGTCTATCCTTACTTCTGTTCCCCTGTGGTGTCCATCTTAGAGCTATTTAAATCACAAGCATGTATTCATGCGTCCTTTAAAAATGATTCGATTATTTCCGTTGCAATGCACCATTCTATGAAGTTTTCTGCGCTTCTGTGCTATCGCGCAGGAAATTTTTAAGCTGTTGTTCATTAATGGCATAGAAGGCATTGATGAGTTTCTCAATAATCGGTAGTTTTTAGTGCATTTCTAAAAGAATAAGCCATGGTTAACAAGAAGGATTCTGTGGCACTTTTATAGTCTATAACTTCCGCAATTAACGTCCGTTAATTTGAAGATAAAATTCCAGGTCGAAGTTGTTTTTTTTTCAAGAAGTTCTGCAGGGAAACGCGCACACACAAGTTTATGTCTTGTCTTAACTGTATCCTGACATGATAACAGCACTAGACTCTTCAAGAAAATCATGCAAGTCAGTGTCTCTTGATTTACCTTAGCCACTATTCTGAACACCTCCGTGGGTCGAGCACAATAAATTCATATGCGAAATAGCAAGGATAATTTTGCTGTGCTTCATGTACTATGTGTTTGATTTTTAAAGCATAAAAATACCTTAATAAACTAGACTACAATATCTTGAACATCGTCGAAAAATAGTTTGTCTATTTCGTCGCATAACTCTTGAGGATCTACCGTGTAGCTGCCAGAAGTTGTTGTGTCTCCGTCCCAGGTTTCCGCCCCATCCAAACAGGAGTTTGAGTTGGACTTCTGGGACATGCAAGATCGTCTGCCTGTCATATCTGTGTAACCACATGCGGTGCTGATGTGCCTGGCATTCAAACTGTCTGACATGTTCTCACTGAGGGCTCTGCCGCGCTGTAGTTCTAACTCCTTATAGGACGGATTTGAACAGCGGCCATTTGTGATGCTGGGCAATGTAATGAAAGCCTCGTTGTGCTCAGAAACTACATTTGGGACGTATCTGGGCAGTATTGACCCATGTCTGTTGGCGACAACGCCTGGGAGGATGGGAGAACGTGGTGACCTATGCATGCCAGGTTTGGCCGGTGAAACAAATGAGCCAAAACCCACTGGGTCTGGGCGTATGTTCTGAAAGTGCACCGACTTGTTGGGATGTTTGGCGTTACTGTTGATGTTGCTGTTGCTGCTGTTGCTGCCGCTGCTGACTGCACTCAGGTTGTTATGTGCGTCGATTGTACGCTGCGATACAAAGGATGTATCACCTGTAAAACAGACAAAAATAAGTAAATAAAAATGATGAGGTATATACCCCTTTTTGGAGATTTCAGAGATGCCTAGAACAAAAACAAAAACAAAATCCAACATTTAGCAGATATTCTCAGACACACCCTGGCATCTGCAGTATATCAAAAGAATGAGAAGATGCATAACGTAGGACAAAAACAAGACGGATGAAAGGAAGCGGAACTGAAAGAAAATATAAAGCAAGGAAAAACCTTCAAAGATGAATGAATTATTCACGAACTAAATGCTAGACTGACATAGCATCATCAGGTGCCGTGCCGATTGGCGTTGGCTATTGCGTTTCTCCATAGTACCCGATCCTTCATGCAGGCCATCAGCTCAGCTGGTGATCTCCTCTCAAACTTTGTCATCAGACTATCCAGTATCATTTCTCTTGCCAGTCCCCTGATCCTTTTTTCCCTCCGTTTTTCCTGCTGTTGCAATATTTTCAATGTCCATTTTCTCAATGCATGTCCTATGAAAGTATATTGTCCAAAGAAAAAAAAAAAAGAAACGCATAGCTTAAATAAGCTTCATTTTTTATATGTTATAACAAAAATTTTTTTCCGAATATCTCAAACAACAGCAAAACTATCACCAAGATATCAGGTCCATAATTTAGCGTGAATTATGCTATTCTCGTGTAAAGTCAGAACGCATCTCTTTTTACTATAACAACCATTTGCGTTTATGGAAAAGTGATTTTTGTGGTGAACACAACTCACTTCCCACGCAAATGAAACCCTATAAAAGGATGAGGTTACACAAACACATTCAATTAATTTTCAAGCAGACAATTATGGCGCGTTTATCGCAAAATTTACGAAACATTGCTATTGGTCGCCTGCAAGCAGGCGAAAGTCAAAGTCAGGTTGCCAGACATTTAAACGTACAGCAGAGTACCATCAGTCGACTTTGGCATCATTTCCAAGCCACTATCTTAGCTGAAGACCGGCACCACAGTGGACGACCAAGGGTGACAACAGCAGGTGATGATTGCTTTATTCTGGCTCATCACCTCAGAAACAGGTTTGCAACAGCTTCCTCAAGTGCCCAGTCATTGCTTGCAGGACGTCGTGTGCCTGATCAAACTGTCCGGAACAGACTGCATGAAACTGGACTGGTGGCACGACAATCTCACTGAGGTCCTATCTTAACGAGACGCCATCGTCAAAATCGACTTGTTTGAGCCAACCAGCATCGGCCCTGGACAACTGACAATCAATGGAGACGTGGCTGGTTTAGTGACGAATCTTCCTTTTTGTTGCACCGCCATGATATGCGGAGAAGGATCTCCTTCATTCATTCATTTGCATGTCCCTTGAGGAACTTTGCCTCCCAAACAGCACTCCTGTAGGCCTCTCGATTGTGAGCATGATGGCCTGCTGCTGGTGCATCCATTTGCAGATTAGCAACAATGTCTTGCAGCCATCTTCGCCTTGGTCTTCTTCTCTTTCTTTTTCCCATTCTGTACCCTTCCAAGACGGTCTTCATTAGATTATCATGACGTTTAAAGTATCCAAAATATTTAAGTTTTCTCACTTTAATCCTATTTATTAGCCAGCCTTCTTCAATATTAAGATCTTGTAGTATAGATATATTTGTTCTTTTTTGTGTCCATGATATTTGGAGAACTCTTCTGTAGCATTTACATTCAAAGGCATTTATGTGTTTCTCAGCTGTTTTGTTAAGTGTCCAGGTCTCACAGGCATATGTTGTGATGGGAAAGTTGCATGCCCTTAAAAATCTTATTTTTATAGTTCTGTCTGCTCCTCTCCACAGATTATTTGTTTTACTTTCTGAAGAGCGATAGATGTCCTCCTTTTAATTTCCCTCATTGTATCTCCATTATTAGTTAGTAGTGATCCAAGATATTCAGAAAACTATCCATTTCTTCCAGTTTTTCCTCATTGGTATATATTTCAGCTGCCTTGTTTGTTTTGTCAGTTGTCATCAATTTTCTTCTTCGCATTAAGATAGAGGTTTTGCTCTTCGCTGTTCTTATGGACTGGCATAATTAGTTATTCCATTCCTTTTTGTGCTGTGGACAGTAATACAGTGTCATCAGCATATCTAATCTCTGGTATTTCATAACCTTCAGTTGTTATGGCATCGTAATATTCTTTGTCTACATCTTCTCTAACATTCCTCATTATATTTTCAGTATATAAGATAAATAACTAAGGCGACAATATGCACCCCTGACGGACCCCTTGTTTTATGTCAAACCAAGTTGTTGTTTCACCATTTATTCTTACTTCTGCTTGTTGGTCTAGATACAGCAGTGATGTTAATTGTATCAAATGTGTTGGAAATCCCATTTTTTCCATTATTTCCCAAAGTTTCTGGTGTTGTACACAATCAAATGCCTTTGAGTAGTCTATAAAAGATAAATATAGATTCACATTACACTCTCTGCATTTCTCTATTATTAATCTTATATTGATATATGATCTCTTGATCCTCTTCCTTGCCTGAAACCAGCTTGGACCATATTGACTTCTTCTTCTAGAGAAGGGTCTACCGTAAACCAAATGAACGTTTTGTCCAAAATTCCGTTGATGAAGCTCTGCCGCTCGGTGGTGGAGGTGTAATGGTATGGGGAATGATCAATTTCAACGGAAGGAGTCCACTGCTGCAGATTGAAGGCGGCTTGAATGCGCAACAATAGTTCAATGAAATTCTTCGATTCCATGTCCTTCCAGTTTTAGCTGAGCGAAGCTCTGTGTTTCAACATAACGCCAGACCCCTATCTGGACAGTTCACCACACAGTTCCTGACTGCCAACAACATTCTCACCCTTCCCTGGCCATCCCTTTCTCCACACATGAATCCGATCGAGCACCCATGGAATGAGCTGCAAAGACTTATTTGTCGCCGAAACGTTTCTCCAGCCAATCTTCGTGATCTGTGGCAGGCACTCCAGGAAGAGTGGGCAGCTATCCCACAGGCACACATCAGACATCTGATCGCATCTCTGCCCAGGAGATGCCAGTTGCTGATCGATGCAAGCTGAGGCCACACACAATACTAAGTTGAGAACCCCTGGGACTAACAAATTCTCGGATGTAAAGTGAGTGTTTAAACCCGTAGGTATTTATTGTGTACAATTTGAAAATTATTTTCATTCAATTTAAAAAGCTGTAGAATGTCATCAGTAGTTATGCGTTTCTCTCTTTTTTTTCATTGGCGGTATACATTGTTTTTCTCGTTTTTTTTTTTTTTGCGTGTGGCAAGACCGGTCTTCTCATGTATTCTTCATTAGTTATCTTTGCTATCCATGGAATTCGCAACATTCTTCTGATAAACCATATTTTTATTGCTTCCAATGATTCACTTTCATATAATAAGATAGTCTCAATATATCTTTTTATGAACCTTTTTCTAACATTCATTGACACGAAATACTTCGCATAATATGTCCCTCATTCTCTGAAATGCAGTCTTTGCTTGACCTATTCTGTTCCTAATTTCTATTCTGCATTCCCCATCCGAAGTTATTACTGTTCCAAGGTATTTGAATTTTTGCATTTGATTTAGAATTGTTCCATTTACTATATTTTCCTGAACTCTGTTTCTTAGATATAACCATGGTCGCTGTCTTTTTTATGTTTCTTTAGTAATTTTATCCAAGAGTTTTTTTTTTTGCAGGTCGTATTGGTTTTCAGCTGACAGTACTATGCCGTCAGCAGGTTGTTAATACTGTATCCTCCGGTCTGTTTATCTGGTTCCGTGATGACATAAAAGGCACTTATTCTGCAGGAAAATGATAGGAAAGTAGACCAAATCATACGTCTTTTCTTACTGTGTAATTCGAGCTTTATTACGCTGACTCGAAAAAGACGGCCATGGAATTTCACACACAGACACACACAAAAATCATTCTGTATCTGCAAATGAAACCTTCAATCTCTTATCCCGTTGTTTCCCTTACTGCCTTGCGTCGGTGTCGTTCTGAGAAAAATAAAGACCCAAGTTTCATGGATTCCCTGTTTCCCTCTACTGAGATCCTAGTTGTTTTTAAAAAAGCTGAATGTACGAATATCTGTCAGTCTCCGTTGAGTGTTGAGACATGCTAAAGCTATCTACAGCAAAGCCAAGATCTCACCAAACGTCTCTAGAGTAAATCATCTTTCCTCCTCCTTCTGTCCTCGCTGTACTAGGTTTTGAGATCACAGACCCATAAAACTGATACGACTCCTCAGGGGAGTAAGGATGGGTATGGAAATGAGCAGGCAGAATTATATTCCCTGTTATCAGGTTATCGCAGTAGCGGAGCCGTACTGGGCTGAAAACCTCTGGGATTTCGACATACTCTAGACTCCAGGCAACTGCAGCAATAATCACGAGGATAAAGCACTTGCTGGTTTGCTGTGTGTGTGTGTGTTTTTTTTTTTTTTGCTGTTGTTTTTGTTTTCACTTTAGAATACTTGCTTTCTCTTTTATTCATCTTTTTTTTTTTTTACATGAAATAGTTTTCCCAAAGTGGTCTTTTCGTGCACGAAAACAGAGAGAAAATATAACCAGGTTTTTAACCGCCATATTTATTTAGAGAAGACGGCAGACAGGAAGGATACAACGAGGAAGATTGGACAACAGAAACTAGAAACTATGAAGAGAGAACAGAAACTAGAAACTATGAAGAGAGAACAGAAACTAGAAACTATGAAGAGAGACAAGGGATACGCATGGAAGGAAGCAAAGAATAATTCCAAGCACGTAGTCTGTGCTCGCAAGGGGGAGTGGCAATATGATGATGAAGGTAATCTGTGAAAACGCAATATAAAATGAGCAATGAGAGACATGAATTGAAGTCGAATATACAGGAAACTGTGAAATGTAGAGTAACAACACACAGTCAGAAGGAAGTTACACGTGCCCAACCCCCAACAAGTGTTCCGGCTCTATTAAACTCCTGACACTCTAAGGGGGGGGGGGGGGGGCGCCCTCTGGGTCATGACTCCCAGATGTCTTGTGAGTTGTTGCTTTTTTTTTTTAAAATGCTTGTCCTATTGCCCATTCCGGAATAGAACCCGTGATCTTCCAGCTGGCACTGCACTTCGAAGTGCGTCTTTAGCAATTTAGCCACAGAGGACTGGCACTGGTTGTGACAGACGAAATTATTTAAATTGTCAATGTTTGTTACGCAAGCTCCACAGTCAACATGTGGCATTTTCTGCAGTTTCTGAAAGCCTTTTCAGTGACATTGCTCTTGAAGTCGAATAAAACAATGATGAGATATAATAAATGACATATAATATAAGCAAGGAGAGGTGTGAGTAATAAATGAATTATAATAAGAGCAAGGAAAGATATGTATAATAACTGATATGCATTGTAATATGACCACGGAGTGATATGAGTAATAACTGGCATACTGTATACTAAGAACAAGGAGAGATGTGAGTAATAATATGTATATAACAAAAGAACTGAAAGATACACACTATAAAAGAGCATTTCAAGACGCCGTTCGATTTGGCAATCAGTGGACCCATAGCTGACATGCTAGCATCAGGGTTGGCGACCCATAGCTGACCAAGACCCTGTCCCACCATTCCGTTGGTACTCCGACTATCAGGCCTGGTCTGGCTATCGGGACATAGATAGCCACAGTCCAAATGGTGGTGGAGCCTGGTAAAGAAACAGTGTGTAACCTGCTTTTTTATTCCACCCAGGGACTGAAAAAAAAAATAGCCCCCGTCACCCGCTCCCAATCGGTCACGATGCTGCCCTTCAACAACATCTTCGCCACTGCGGTCACAGTTCCAGGGAGGAAGAAGAAGAAGAAAACATGAATAATAATGCATAATAAGAGTATGATGAAACGCGAATAATATTATTCACATAATAATATTGAGTTGAATTTACAATAGTAATAAAAAGATCAAAAGAAATGTCCTGTGTGCAGGTGTAACACAGTTCCTTCAGACAATCAGAAAGAAGTTACCCGCGCACAACCCCCAATAAATGTTTCGGCTCTATTAAACTCCTGACACTCTAAGGGGGGTGGGGGGGGGGCGCCCTCTGGGTCATGACTCCCAGATGTCTTGTGAGTTTGTTTTTTTTTTTTTTGCTGTTGTTTTTGTTTTCACTTTAGAATACTTGCTTTCTCTTTATTCATCTTTTTTTTTTTTTACATGAAATAGTTTCCCAAAGTGGTCTTTTCGTGCACGAAAACAGAGAGAAAATATAACCAGGTTTTTAACCGCCATATTTATTTAGAGAAGACGGCAGACAGGAAGGATACAACGAGGAAGATTGGACAACAGAAACTAGAAACTATGAAGAGAGACTAGAAACTATGAAGAGAGAACAGAAACTAGAAACTATGAAGAGAGACAAGGGATACGCATGGAAGGAAGCAAAGAATAATTCCAAGCACGTAGTCTGTGCTCGCAAGGGGGAGTGGCAATATGATGATGAAGGTAATCTGTGAAAACGCAATATAAAATGAGCAATGAGAGACATGAACTGAAGTCGAATATACAGGAAACTGTGAAATGTAGAGTAACAACACACAGTCAGAAGGAAGTTACACGTGCCCAACCCCCAACAAGTGTTCCGGCTCTATTAAACTCCTGACACTCTAAGGGGGGGGGGGGGGGCGCCCTCTGGGTCATGACTCCCAGATGTCTTGTGAGTTGTTGCTTTTTTTTTTTAAAATGCTTGTCCTATTGCCCATTCCAGAATAGAACCCGTGATCTTCCAGCTGGCACTGCACTTCGAAGTGCGTCTTTAGCAATTTAGCCACAGAGGACTGGCACTGGTTGTGACAAACGACATTATTTAAATTGTCAATGTTTGTTACGCAAGCTCCACAGTCAGCATGTGGCATTTTCTGCAGTTTCTGAAAGGCTTTTCAATGCCATTGCTCTTGAAGTCGAATAAAACAATGATGAGATATAATAAATGACATATAATATAAGCAAGGAGAGGTGTGAGTAATAAATGAATTATAATAAGAGCAAGGAAAGATATGTATAATAACTGATATGCATTGTAATATGACCACGGAGTGATATGAGTAATAACTGGCATACTGTATACTAAGAACAAGGAGAGATGTGAGTAATAATATGTATATAACAAAAGAACTGAAAGATACACACTATAAAAGAGCATTTCAAGACGCCTTTCGATTTGGCAATCAGTGGACCCATAGCTGACATGCTAGCATCAGGGTTGGCGACCCATAGCTGACCAAGACCCTGTCCTACCATTCCGTTGGTACTCCGACTATCAGGCCTGGTCTGGCTATCGGGACACAGATAGCCACAGTCCAAATGGTGGTGGAGCCTGGTAAAGAAACAGTGTGTAACCTGCTTTTTATTCCACCCAGGGACTGAAAAAAAAATAGCCCCCGTCACCCGCTCCCAATCGGTCACGATGCTGCCCCTCAACAACATCTTCGCCACTGCGGTCACAGTTCCAGGGAGGAAGAAGAAGAAGAAGAAAACATGAATAATAATGCATAATAAGAGTATGATGAAACGCGAATAATATTATTCACATAATAATATCGAGTTGAATTTACACTAGTAATAAAAAGATCAAAAGAAATGTCCTGTGTGCAGGTGTAACACAGTTACCTGCTTTCCTTCTTCTCGCTCACACTGCTTCCCTCATGCAGCAGTTTCTGTTACCATTTCGCAGTCTGCATGTTATGCCTCTACAGACACTGAGATCTTCTTCTTCTGTCTCCTCCTTGCTAAGGCACAGCATCGCATCGGACTGGGAGCGGGTTATGACGGCCATTTTTCCAGTCACTGAGTAGAGTTAAAAAGCACTGGTGTGCAAAACTTCTATAGCAGTTCCGCTGTTATGGGGGATGGGGTGGGGAGGGGGAGAATAGGGCGATCCCTGCCCTGTTAGTCACCCCAGGCCTGTGACAGAGAGTGAGTGAGGGGGGCGGGGGAAGCAACGGAAAGGTGGTGGGACAGGGTTGTGGTGGGCTATGGTTCGTCAGCCCTGACGCTAGCATGTCGGCTTTGCTCGGTGACTTCCAAATCGGAGAGAGCGTCTTCTGAGATTAAGAGTTTGAATATGTTGAATGTAAGACTGTGTAAGTTCTAGTTGCCATTTAGTGTAACGCTGACGCATTATCTAGAATTTGACAATGTTGTTTTGAAATGTCTGTATTATTGCTTATACCCTCCACACTATTGTTTTGCCCAGCGGACTTACCCGAATCTTTGGACACGCCTCCATGACTCTGAAGGTCTACGTCGCTCCCGCCTCTTCCGCTGTCACTCGTACTGTCACAGCTGACGTCGCTGCTGTTGTCGTCTTGATTTCGTGCTGAGTCTGTGCTCTAGAAAAGTCGAAAGAAAGCCTCCGTCAAAAGTCTGCTATGGCTAAGCTTTACAATACACGAAAGAAAGCCTCCGTCAAAAGTCTGCTATGGCTAAGCTTTACAATACACGAAAGAAAGCCTCCGTCAAAAGTCTGCTATGGCTAAGCTTTACAATACACGAAAGAAAGCCTCCGTCAAAAGTCTGCTATGGCTAAGCTTTACAATACACGAAAGAAAGCCTCCGTCAAAAGTCTGCTATGGCTAAGCTTTACAATACACGAAAGAAAGCCTCCGTCAAAAGTCTGCTATGGCTAAGCTTTACAATACACGAAAGAAAGCCTCCGTCAAAAGTCTGCTATGGCTAAGCTTTACAATACACGAAAGAAAGCCTCCGTCAAAAGTCTGCTATGGCTAAGCTTTACAATACACGAAAGAAAGCCTCCGTCAAAAGTCTGCTATGGCTAAGCTTTACAATACACGAAAGAAAGCCTCCATTAAAAGTCTGCTATGGCTAAGTGCCCTGGGCACTTAAGGTTCAGAGAGATGGCTAAGTTTCACAATTTACCCCCGACAGTATTTATCCTTCCAAGAAAAGTACATAATGGGAAATAAAAAGAGAGGAAGGCCAAGGCGTAGATGGCTGCAAGACATCGTTGATGATCTGCAAATGGACGAATCAGCAGCAGGGCATCTTGCTCAGAGGCCTACAGGAGAGCTGCTAGGGAGACAGTTCCGCAAGGGACATGCAAATGACCAAACTGACTGGTATTTATCCTGCCTGACAGTTCTGAGTGCTGACATTTGCATTAGCATCTTCTAACGTCTCGTGGTACGTGCAAATGATTTCACTTAACGAGAAGTCACTTGGTAAAGTATGTAGATCTTAAACGAATGATGCGAGTCTCTTCTGATACCGGTAAGGGCGGCGAAAGTTTCTGCAGCTCTTGTGCTTGTTTATTTTGTCACCTTTAGAATGGTTCGAAATTGTGGACATGGTTAAATGATACAGAGTTACTTCTTCAATTATAAAACGCATATTTTAAATATGACTGGTTGGCTGAGTGGTTAGGATATCGGTCTACTAATCCAGTGATACCGGGTTCAAGTTCTAACAGTAGGGGTTTCTTTCCTGTTCCCACCCACACCAAAAAGGCTCCAGGGTCCACTCAGCCTCTAAAAATGGGTACCAGAGGAACCTGGGAAGGTAAATGCCACCAGGCGTGATAATGACCACATCAGACTTTCATGTGCCGAAGGTCATGGAAATACAGACCTAACACTGTGTCCACAGCGTGCCTTAATGGGAAGGAAAGTGGGATTTTTATTGAAAAAAAAAAATCAGGTAATTTCTGTTCTGCATTTCTTGAGCAGGAAAAAGATGTTCACCTGTTTGTGTTTTTGGCTATTGACGCTGGCAGGGTGGACCAGGTGGTAGTTAAATTCTTTCTTGGCACTTGAACTCTTGGTATGTCTGTCTGCCTGGAAGTGATTACTGGAAAGCATGTCGTTCTGCAATAAACAATTGTTGTAGATGATAACATTTAACTGTAATTAGTTTGTGTTTTTGAGCTATTGTTGTAGACGATAAAATATTAATTGTAATTAATCTGTGTTTACTTTGAAGGCCTTACTTTGAACATAAAAAAGACAGAGACCATGGTTATATGTAAGAAACACAATCCACCAAAATGCAGTATAAAAATTAAATGGAACTATTCTAAAGCAGGTGCAGAAATTCACATACCTTAGAGCAGTAATAACTTCAGATGGTAAATCTTACATCCTTCTCGTGCCGTTAAACGTCACACAGGGGTTGCATAGTTGTTTGCCAAATTTTCATGTTCTGGGCTAGTCTTTCAACTTCACCAAGGGATGTTATGCCCACTAAACTGGCTTCTCTTAACAATGTCCTCTTTAGAGTTTCACGTGGTCGACCTCTTTTTCTTCGGCCTGTGTGATCCACCTGATAGCTTGTTTTGGTATTCTCTGATTGTTTCTTCTCATCACATGGCCTACATATGTCCATCTCCTTGTTCTGACCACCCATGAGACAGGTTGTTCTTTGCTCATCTGTCTTGTCTAAGCGTTGTTCTTGAATTCGTTCCACTTTATACCAAGTATTTTCCTTAGGCATTTGTTTTCAAAAGAGTGTAATTTCTTGTCTGTTTCTTTAGTTGATTTCCAGTTTTCGCATGCATAAATGAGGGTGGATATCACATTTGAATTGAATAATCTAAACTTGATTTTGTGCTTATAACTTTTGAATTCCATATGTTCTCAAGATTTTGAGAACATATGGAAATGCAGAACAGAAATTAAGAACAGAATAGGCCAAGCAAAGACTACATTTAAGAGAATGAGAAACATACTATGCAACACATCCGTATCAATGAATGTTAGAAAACGAGTCTTAAAATGCTGTATTGAACCTGTCTTGTTATATGGAAGTGAATCATGGACAATAGGCAGGTCTACACAAAAATCATTGGAAGCAGCAGAAATATGGTTTATTAGAAGAATGTTGCGAATCCTCTGGACAGCAAAAAATAACTAATGAAGAATGTATGAGAAGAGCTGGAGAGACAAAAAATTTTATTTAAAAAAATCATAGAAACAACGAGAAGAGGGGGCACTGAAAATATTATAACAGGAAAAATAGAGGGAAGAAGAGCCAGATTAAGACCAAGAGAAATGATACTGGACAGTCTGACGGGATGGTGCGAGAGGAGATCACCAACTGAGCTGATGGCCTGCATGAAGGATCGGATACTCTGGAGAAGCATAATAGCCAACGCCAGTTGGCACGGTACCCGACGATGATGATGATTGTGATTTATTGTTGTAGATGATGAAATATTAACTGTAATTCGTCTGTTTATGTCTTATTATTTGTACAATGTGAGTGCATGGAAAACACTGAATGCACGCTTTCAATGAGTAAATTATGGCAAAAACGTTCAGAGTAGACCTACTTAAAAAAAAACTGATAATGGTAAAAACAGTGTCTTTTGTATATAATAATGTCTCCTGGATATAATAAGATCACCTATTATCTGTGGCGTCTGCATAAGACTAGGTCGGATGGGGGAAGGGACAAGGGTGTGTGCGTTTGTTGTTGATGGTTGCAAATTATACATAAATGTTGGTTAAATCGGTTGTGAAAGATGTGCAACAAATGATGCTCAGAAATTTCCACAACACCCAACATCTGCATGCTATCAATCCGTCTTCTGTAACGAAAAGTGCCACTATTACTATTTTGCACGGATGAAAATTATTCCAATTGCTTATGACAGATAGGAGGTAAACTTGAACAATTACGGTTAGCATATTCATTGCATATACTTTAACCTTCTTCATAACGATACAAAAAAGATGATTTTTTATATCTCTGACACTCATGTACTATAGCTGAAAAATTAAGTGAGAAAGATATACCGTTGTTCTTTGAATAAACGCCTCGGGCGTATATTCAAGACAGGTGTTTTATTCGTAAGTGCCAATTACTGTTATGCACTATCAGTATTAGCCCATACGGTAAGCCTTTTCACAGAACGACAGAAATGATGTGCTGACCCGGCGTTTATTAGAGGCATATACTCATTCGAAATATTACTCCGTAAGTTCCCCCCCCCCCCCCCCACCGGTTTAACTGAGGCAGACAATGTTTCAAAGCCGAGTTTAATCAAGGAAATACCGTGCATATATCTATCTGAAGATATATGCAAATGAAAACTGATTCTTAATGTTATCGTCTCTATTATAAAAACATGACCTCTCTTTGAAGGAGAAGCAGCATGGACACACACACACACACACACACACACACACCACACAAAGAGAATGGAATCAGGCTGATCTATGACCTGAAAAGAAGAACAACGTTAACTGATCATAGGGAATGCGAAACACTACTGACCTTGATTTTCCCTCTGTCTTTTTCGGAAATAGCGTCGTACTTGTCTGAGGCCGCAGTGCTGAATGTGGTCATTGTCTGCGGGCTGTTCATGTTATTGTCTTCGTCCAGAGAAAAACTCACTTCCTTTTTCTTTTTGCTTCCGTCTTTGGTATCTCCCGCTAGATCAGAAAGAGCTGATGGTGAATCTAAATCCACAACTGAACATGGGTTCAAGCGTCTTAGATTAGAATCGGCTTTGGCCTCCTCTATCTTGGCGTTGTACAGCCGCCTCTGTTTGTCCACCCGGCGAATAAGGAGAATGGTCAACAGAATGGCCACAGCCAGGACGGCAGTGACTACAATAAGCACAACGACTACCACGATGTTTCTGAAGCCCAGGCTGTCTTCCCGGTACGGCAGTGTGGCATTGCCCTCGTAAACCACGATGTGGAGCACGGACTGAGTTGCCATCTGAACATCAGCACCGCGATCATGAGCAACAACGACAATTATGTGAAGGCCAAACTCCTTAGCTGTAAGCGGCCGGACAAGAATCACGTGCCCTGTCTCGGATTCTACGTCAAAGAATTTGGACCCGTTGCCGCTATCTCTGGCAAATACTAAATCGCTGTTTCGACCTTCGTCTCGGTCTATGGCCAACAAGCTTCCGAATGCCGTGTTCTCGCTCAGTGTATGAGGAACGTACAGGGTAAAGTTATCATCGTTGGGGAAAACAAAATGTGGAGAGTTGTCATTGACATCTACAACTTTAACACGCACTGCAACAGTCGAGGACAGGCGAATTGGCTCTCCCATATCGTAAGCAACAACGCGGAACTCATAGCTCGCTTTAGTCTCTCTGTCAATGCCATCAGCAACTTTGATCACCCCGCTGGGACTCATCTGAAAAGGAACCATGTTAGCGTCCCTTTTGTGGATCTCAAAATAGAAAATACCGTTGCTCTCCAAATCAGCGTCGGTGGCTGATATATTATTTACGATGTGACCAGTGGGCGAATTCTCCGGGACGCTGAAGAAGTACATGAGTTCGGAAAACTTGGGCGGGTTATCATTAATATCTCGTATGTTGATTACAACAGTAGCCGTAGCTGTTAATTGATGTTTGCCGCCGTCAGTGGCCAGCACTGTCAACTTCCTTACAGCGCCCTTAACTTTGTCTTCTCTGTCCGCACCAGTTGGGTTGGCAACCACTATTGATCCGTCTGGGTAAATAGCGAAGTCGGCGTCGGTGCCTTCGGTAAAGCGGTAGGTGAGATGGGCGTTCTCGCCTGTGTCTCGGTCTGAGGCGTGTACTGTTAGGATGACATCATTGCTGGGGATGTAGGACAATAGTAACATTAGAGTACATTTAGAACAATAGCATAGTACATTCAGGACAACAGTAACATTAGAGTACATTCAACAGTCTCCATGTCCCACTAGATCATTCCTGACACACACCGCCGGACAAGCCACACCTTGCAATTTACAGCTAAGTACTCTTTAAAAAAAAATTTTTTTTAATAGTATTCATGTGAATCTATACTTTATCTCCTCTCTCTATTTCTTCGTCCTGCATGTTTTTGTATGATTAAGGCTCACGCCGAAACGTCACAACTTTATAATCGTTAAGTAATAAAGATGCTCCTACTTTTTTCCTATTTTATACATTCTAGTAACATTAGAGTGCATTTATGAAGATAGTAACATTAGAGTACATCTGTGAAAACAGTAACATTAGAGTACATTTATGAAAATATTAACATTAAAAACATTTAGGACAATAGTAACATCCTAAGTACACTTAGGAATACAGTAAAATTATACAAAAATGCATTTAGAACAATAGTAATATTATAGTACATTTATGAAAACAGTAACATTAGAGTACATTTATGAAAATAGTAACATTAAAACATTTAGGACAATAGTAACATCCTAAGTACTCTTAGGAATACAGCAAAATTATAAAAAAAAATGAATTTAGAACAATAGTAATAATATAGTTCATCAAAGAAAACAGTAAAATCAGATCACATTTGAAACAATAGCAACATTAAAATGAATTTAGGAAAACAGTAACATTAGAGAACACAGCCAGAATTATATCTAGAAAACAAAAAGTAACAGAGAATCTATTTAAATCTTCACGCTTAGAAAAAGTTTTTTTTTTAATATGATAGAGAAAGTCATTGATTTTCTTTCCTTTTTTCTCTAGAAAAGAGTCATACTTGTCTGACGCGATTAATAGAGTCACAGTTGCGTGACGCGACTAATAGAGTCACACTTGTCTGACGCGATCAGATTGAAGGTGATCAACGTCCGGCAGCCGGTCATCGAGTTAAAAAACTCACGTCCATGTTATTTTTACCTTCTATTTTTAGAAGTTGATATCCGAGTTCTTCATTGGTTTTTATTTTCTCTTTTGAAACAGAAAGTATGAAGACTTTAATTACCCAAAAGACAGAAAAAAAAGCTAACAATGATTTTTTTTTCAGTGCAGCCTGTGTAATCACATACTAAAGATAAACGATGGGCCCTTCCACAAACTAAAAAAATATAGACAAATGTCTTAACTGGTTGATATGGTTGTCATGTAGTGAGGAAGGAGCATTTAACAACAATGTAAGAACATAAACGATATCTGAGGAAAATAAGAGAGGACACAGGAGATGGGCGTGGTCTGAAACAATGAAATTCCACAACTCTGCTCACTAAAACCATGAAATCTAGAGACTTGTTGAAACACAATCGTTTATGGCAATCGGCACAGCACCCGATGAAGATGATACTACTCACCCACTGCGACTGCTGGTCCCAGTCCGCCCCTCTGTTACTTCAGCCGTGTAGTATAAGGAGTCAAACACGGGTGGGTTGTCGTTCTCGTCTTTCACTTCCACGATAAAGTTGGAGGAAGCGTTGAGGGGTGGAGTTCCAGAATCCTCACAAATGACAGTCAGGCTGCGAGGACGACAAAAGCACAGATGGCTAGAGTGTATATTTTGTTCTCTGGTCGCTTGCTAACTTCCCCGTTTTATGGAACTAAGTTGTACTGATAACCTATTTGCCCATTATCAACTGACATCCCTCTCCGTGTACGCAGCTAATCTTCACCTTCAGAGACATTTGTACTCATCACACCTTGTCGAGTACCCAATCGTACAACTAGGTCAATTGAGGGCTGACGAGCGGGAGTCGACCGCATGCTTTCAGTCGGAGGGACACAATTACTAACGCTTCGGTCAACTCAAGTCATCATTTATTGATCTCAAACTGCAGTAGTAAGACATCAGATACGGTCGAGTAGACAGTGATTTGATTTCTCTAGGCTCGTCCTACCCAAAGTTCGTGATTCGGGTGGCAGGCAGCACCCCATGCTTTTTCTTTCTCCCGCGTCTTAAATGCTGTGTTAACCAAACAACACTATCATCTATCACTTTAATATGCAAACAGTTGTATATCTTTTGAAACTACTTTTAAAAAAATTTGTAGATTAAATTAATACATCTCGCAGTTGCATATACTTGTTTCACTATTTATTCACACATATATTAAATATATTTTTTCTTTTTTTTTTCAATCTCCCTGTATCTCTAAACATTTATCTATGCTTTTAAAAATGCTTTTACTTTCAACTGTTCCCGTATCCGTTCTTTCTGAAACCTGTGGCATCATCCAGACAAGTATGTCCGCCTCCATTAACATATTTCCTTTTGAGAGAATTTCTTTGCATATACTCATGGCGGAGCTGTGCGCCCATTTTTAAAAACTGCTCGCACACATTTAGACTCAGAAACGGCTCTTTACCTGTGGAAGGTCTGCTGCTCCCTGTCAAGTCGTTTAGTCAGGATGATTTTAAACTGCTTCACGTCCATGGCCTGAAGCTGGAACTGTTCAGTGTTGTTCATAACACACGAGACCTGGCCGTTGGGGCTGAGACTAGAATCTGGGTCTGACACGGCCACGTGGGCCACCACACGACCCAGCTCTGCCAGTTCAGATACTTGAGCTGAAAATAAGAGCAGAAATTCAAAGATGCCTTTTTTTCAGATGGACAAACGACTACACTTGTAAAAGATGCCTTTTTTTCAGATGGACAAAGGACTACACTTGTAACAGATGCCTTTTTTCAGGTGGACAAAGGACTACATTTGTAAAAGATGCGTTTTTTCAGATGGACAAAGGACTACACTTGTAACAGATGCGTTTTTTTCAGATGGACAAAGGACTACACTTATAAATGATCCTAAGAGACATCTAGTGTCTTTTACACTTTTTTCTAGAGATATAGACACACACAAAAAACAATCGTGAAATTACAGGAAATATATATGTCCACAGTCAGTGACACTTTAATACACAATATTCATACAATAATACTTTTCGCTCAAAGTTCTAAAATAACGGCAATGAAAATAGATGAACGCATGGAAACAAGAACGAGAGAAAGTAAGATGAGTACATATAAATGAAAGACATACAACAATCCAATATTTCGGAAAAAAGCCTTTTTGAAGGATCACATACAAAGACAACACAACAGATTAAAAACAAGAAAAATAGACGAAAATATATAGGCTTTTGGGCCTCCTCCTTGTTAGAAAGTCAGACACAAAATACCTTTCCTTTAAAGTGTATACAGAGGTCATATATCAACAGCAATATTTAACTGCAGCAGGTGACGAGACTATGGAAGAGAGGAAGTTAAAGAAACAGTAGAAAACTACCTTCAAACACTATCAGACAGACAAAGATATAAGGGGGAAAATATTAATCTCTCAGACAAGAATAACCAGATGTAGGGTCTTTCATGGAGACAGAGATGGCATTGACTAGTGTCTGGGTTAGTATTGTTTTTTAAATGATTACAATAAAAGAACGTTTTCTTTTATTTTTCAGTATACTACTATTTTTTAGTATACCAGACTTAAAAGAAGTCATCTACAGTATCATGCTTCTACAAAACAACAAAGCAACTGGTTCAGATGGAATTGCTACAGAACTGATTAAGGAAGGAGATCTAAATCTACATGAACAGATATGTGCACTAATACAACACATATGGAGAGAATAAAAACTCTCTAGTGAATGGAGAGAATCATAACTGATCCCAGTATTAAAAAAAAAGATGATAAGAGCAATTGTGAAAACTACAGAGGAATATCATTACTACGAACAAGTTCTAAAATGCTATTATACTTTTAAGTAGATTAAAACCATACAGCGAGAACATACTGGGAGACTATCAAGCAGGTTTTAGGAAGAACAGATCAACCACAGACCAAATATTTTATCTACGTCAAGGAGCAGAAAAGTACTAGGAATATGGAAAAGAAGTACATAATATCTTCATTGACTTCAAGAAAGCCTGTGACAGCATACATAGGAGCAGCTTATGGAAAAATTATGAAAGAATTTAAGATATATAGTAAATTAATAAATCTGACAAGAATATGTACGGAGGATGTACAAAATATAGTAATATATAAAGGAAGAAAGTCAGAACCCTTCTCTATAAGAACTGGTTTAAAACAAGGTGATACATTATCTCCATTACTTTTCAACCTAGTATTAGAAAAGGTAATCAGAAAAGCGAAAGAAGAAAGCAGTACAGGAGAACTAGCTAAAATATGCTGATGACGTCGACCTGGCAGGAGAAACTATGCAAGAAGTCATCAATACTTGCATATACCTGACAGATGTAGCACTAAAAGTGGGCTTGGCCATTAACCAAGATAAGACAGAGTATATTGAAGATATCAAGTGACCAGAGGTATAATGATCTAGATTATATAAATGTTGGAGATATGATTATTAGGAAAGCAGAAACATACATATATCTAGGCATAAACTTGAACAGAAGCTACACAGTAAGTGATGAAAATTAAAACCAGATTACAGATAGGGAATAAAATATACTTTACCTTGCAACGCCTGTTAAATTCTGAAATCCTGTCCCAAAACACCAAAATAACAATCTACAATACTATAATAAGACTAGCCGTCATGTATGGATCAGAAACATGGAGTACGACAATGAAAGATGAACAACAATTTCAGATCTTTGAGAACAAGATCCTAAGAAGAATCTCTGGGCCGATAAAGAATACTAACACTGGAGAATGGAGATCTAGAAAAAACACAGAATTGAACAGTTTATTTAAATCCCTGCGAAATATAAACGTCTTGAAACTGAACAGACTACGCTGGCTGGAGCATGTAGAAAGAATGGAAGAGAACAGACAAACGAAAATGATGTATGCACAAGAGATGAGGGAAACAAGATCAAGGAGTAGACCAAGACAGAGATGGAAAGACAACACAGAAGAGGATGTAATAGAAACTGGTGTCACCAACTGGAGAGAGAAGATTAGGAATAGAGAGGAATGGAGGGGAACTTTATCTGCAGCAATGAACTTTAATGGCTCGGAAAGCTGAAGAAGAAGAAGAAGATACTAGGGACTGCGATCTGTGTTTTTTCCAGGCGACGTAATGAAAATACTGAAGCACAGCACAACATTTGTTACCAGGTGTTTCACAGTCGCAAGTTGAAGACCCAGCTAGCATCACCGCCTCAAGGGACCATGCCAGTCAGTCAGTCAGTCATTTGCATGTCCCTTGCGGAACTTTGCCTCCCTAACAGCTCTTATGTAGGCCTCTCGGTTGTAAACAAGATGCCCTGCTGCTGATGCGTCCATTTACATATTATCAACGATTCCGTCATCACAGTTACTAGTACTGACCTCTGTCTCACACTCTTCCCCAGTGTTAAAATTAGATCTATATGGCCCGGGGGACTCGCCCCACCAGATCTTTTTTCTATCTGACCTTCCATATTGATTTAGGTTTCCTTGGTATGTTTACAGAAGGTAGTTTGCCACTGCTTTCCTTCCGGGCAGTGACTGTACCAGTCAGTGATCATAGCCATTGTCCTTCTGTTGAGATTATCTGCCTACCATCATAGAATGGTGACAATAACCAACATTATCTGTCGGTTGCTCTCCCATTCCATCCATTACAGTGCTCCCATTGTAACCCAAGGACGATGAGGGGAAAAAAATAGGGAAAGTCGAAAGATAACATGGCGAAACACCGCAGAAGCCGAGTTGAAGTCGAAACACCGCAGAAACCGAGTTGAAAAGCATGTAATATAAATGTGACACCAGACAAAGGCTGAATGTAGATCATGAAAGATACAGAGAATTTGTTGCTGTACTGTAAGACGCCACAAGGTGTTATCAAGCGGCGACTGCAGAATCGCACACGTTACTGCTGCCTTAATAAGGCAAGATATATAATTTCCATAACAGCATATACATTTACTTGAACAAGACTTGAAATTAACAAGGACAAAACAAAAATTATGAAACTTCCCATTAATCAGAATGGAAAAATACACATAGAAGGGACAGATGAAGAAGTCAGTCAGTTTGCATACCTTGGTAGCTACATAGACCAGGATGGTAACACCAGAAAGGAAGTTAGAATTGCAAAAGCAGCATCGATCTTCAAGAATCTTGAGAATACATGGCATTCAAAAGTTATAAGCACAAAACCCAAGCTAAGACTATTCAATTCACACGTAATATCCACCCTTATTTATGCATGTGAAAGCTGGAAAACAACTAAAGAAATAGACAAGAAATTAGACTTTTGAAAACAAACGCCTAAGGAAAATACTCGGCATCAAGTGGAACGAATTCAAGAACAATGCAGAGATAAGACAGATGACTGAATATCAACCAGTCTCATGGGTGATCAGGAAAAGGAGATGGACATATGTTGGCCACGTGATGAGAAGAAACAATTAGAGAATCCTCAAATAAGTTATCAAGTGGAACACAACAGGCCGAAGAAAAATAGGCAGATCACGTGAAACTCCAAAGAGGACATTGTTAAGAGAGGCCAAATTAATAGGCATAAAATCCCTTGATGAGATTGAGAAGCTCGCCGAAAACAGAAAAACTGGGCGAACTACCTTGCGAGCCCTATATGACGTTTAACGGCACGGGAAGGATATAAGATATACATTGACACGTCTTTACTACATATGCAACATACAACAGGGCACTCTTACTATCTATACAGTCTCAGTCTTGCCAGATAAGAGAGAGAGAGAGAGAGAGAGAGAGAGAGAGAGGGGGACGCACACGCGCTCGCAGGAAAAAAAAAATCAGCATCTAAGACTACGAACCTAAACCAGCCACTCCAAGGACGTTCAGTAGGATCTTGGGTTGGCTGTTGTGCGTATCCATGATAGCAATGACCACATCTGCTTTAGCTGTCCTGTGAGTTGTGGCAGAGTCTTGTGCTTCGATTGTTAGTCTATTTGAGGAGAAACATGTAAGAATGAGATTAAACCTACGCCATTGTCACAACCAGATTTATGTGTTAATTGATTTTCAGTTGCATGGCATTCTCTGGTCGTGTGTAATCTAGCATTGTGGTTCCCAGTCTCTCTATACCCAATCACCACTTTTAAAACTAGATATGGCCACCATTCTATATGTAATATAAAAATACCATGAACCTTTAGTTGTCTTCCTTAAATAGATGGCACTTCATATTAGTTGGAGATCCAAGCAGCGGAACACTTGAGAACATTCTGAGGACCACTTGAGGTCCACATGCCACAGGTTGGGAACCATTGCACAAACGGACTGCAAGGATTCATACGTGCAAGTTCGAGGAAACAACATGAAATGCTTGATATGAACAAGGTAAATAATTCACGTGTACATAAGACTACCAGAGTAAACATATGCTGATGACACAGTATTACCGTCTACAACACAAAAAGGAATCGAAAAACTAATTATGTCAGTCAGTAAGAACAGCCAAGAGCAAAACCTCTATCTTAATGAGAAGAAAACTAAATTGATGACGACCGACAAAACAAACAAGGCAGCTGATATATGTATCAATGAGGAAAAATTGGAAGAAGTGGACAGTTTTGAATATCTTGGATCACTACTAATTAATAATGGAGATATAATGAGGGAAATTAAAAGGAGGACATCTATTGCTCTTCAGAAAGTAAAGCAATTAAAGACTGTTTAGAGGAACAGACAGAACTACAAAAATAAGATTTTTAAGGCATGTATCTTTCCCATCGCAACATATGCCTGTGAGACCTGGACACTTACCAAAACAACTGTGAAACACATAAATGCCCTTGAATGTAAATGCTACAGAAGGAGTTCTTCAAATATCGTGGACACAAAAAAGAACAAATATATCTATACTACAAGAGCTTAATATTGAATAAGGCTGGCTAGTAAAGAGGATTAAAGAGAGAAAACTTAAACATTTTGGACACATTAAACGTCATGATAATCTAGAGAAAACCGTCTTGGAATGGTACATAATGGGAAAAAGAAAGAGAGGAAGACCAAGAGGAAGATGGCTGCAAGACATCGTTGATGATCTGCAAATGGATGCATCAGCAGCAGGCCATCTTGCTCACAACCGAGAGGCCTACAGGAGTGCTGCTAGGGAGGCAAAGTTCCGCAAGGGACACGCAAATAAATGAATGAATGAATGACATAAGACTATATCAAAATACATTCACTGGAGTCTGCATAAATACAGATCCAGTCAATGTAATCTCATAAATCGAAGTTCAGTTTGTACAGTCTGCATATATTGTAATCTGGTCTGTACAGTCTGCATATATTGTAATCTGGTCTGTACAGTCTGCATATATCATAATCTAGTATGTACAGTCTGCATATATTGTAATCTGGTCTGTACATTCTGCATATATCATAATCCGAACTGTACAGCGTACACATATTGTAATCCAGTCTATACAGTCTGATATACTGTAATTGAGTCTGTACAGTTAGCATATATTGTAATTTGGTCTGTACAGTCTGCATATACTGTAATACAGTCTGTACACTCGCTATTTATTGTAATGTAGTCTGTACTATACATATTCGTATTTTGTAATCTAGTCTGTACAGTATGACATATTGTAATGTGGTCTGTAATATGCATATATTGTAATCTGGTCTGTACAGTATGATATATCATAATGTAGTCTGTACAGTCTGCATATATTACAAGCAGAAGATGAAAACTGACTTTGCTGATCGCTCAAAGATAACTTCTCTCAAAAAGCCAGGTTTTCTACAGTGCTACAGAAAATATGTCCAAAGCCCCAGAAAACTGCTTGAACACAATTTGAATGAAAGTACAATATAAATCTCATAATTGAAAATGCCACGGATGAAATTATATATATATATATATAGTGTGCGTGCGTGCATGCGTTCGTGCGTGTGTATGTGTGAGAGAGGTCTCCGAAGAAGTTCGCACAGCCATGACACATGTTTCAGAGAGCATGATTATGGAAATTCAAATAAATGTTCAAGCATTTTAAAAAAATGTATTAACAGTTTAGGTACTAGTGAGCAGTAAGAAACAAACAAGGCCAGCGTGTTTTAAAGCGCACATACAGATAGGAAGAAATTTAATATAAAAAATAAACTGCCACTGCAGAAATAGTTAGCTTTCCTGCCGTCCTGATACATGACTCTTTCAGAGTGTCAGAAGTTTAAAGGGCTCGAAACCTCTCGAGTATTCCTCTGATTATGTTAGGGACTATGTAAAATCTTTCCTTCTCATACACCGAGTTTCCTGCCCTGTATGTATGTCAGTCCCGAACATTAATTTTAATTTATAAAAATGTACAGATTATACTGGGAGATATGTGTACGAAGAAGAAGATGATACTGGGAGATTAAGCACAACCTCGGAAGACTGGGAGTGTCTGTTGCCCTCCAGCATGCCCAGCCCTAAAGACGAGCACTCGGAATTTTGAACTGATTGAAAAAAAAAAAAAAGAACTGTCTAAGGAAAAAAAAAAAGATCAGTGCCTGCATTGGTAAGGCACACAAAGTTATCATGCACATACACAACTGTCAGTGGAAAACTGGAAGTGCAAGTCTCTTCTATGACCCAGACTTAATCCGTGTCTCAGAGGATGAGCCAAAGTAAAAAAATCTTAGGACATAATTATGCCTTACCTATAGCTTCGCCCAGCATAGCTGTCCAAGGAGACCTTGTTCTTGACTTCTCCTGAAGAAACGTTGACGTAAAACATCTCAGACACTACTAGGTCCTCTTGGGTCGGTGACAGGAGATAGGACACCAGTCCGTTTTCTCCGATGTCTTGGTCGGTGGCCTTCACCCTTGCCACAACTGTATCTACGGCTGTGCTGTCTGAGATATTGACCGCGTACTCATTCTGATCGAAGACTGGACTATTGTCGTTGACGTCCACGACCTCGATATTGACGGTTAGTGTTCCTGTTAGTCTGGGAGTGCCTCCATCAATGGCTTGGACAAACATCTTGTACATCTGTTTTGCTTCTCTGTCAAGCTCAGTTTGGAGGCGAATACTGATACCCGCCGACGAGCCGCTCCCATCAACGACCAACATAAAGGGCGCGGATGTTGTCTCAGTGTTATATTCCATCACAGAGTTTCCAGTGCCCATGTCTGGATCTGTGGCCGTTGGAAGGCGGAAAGAAACTCCAGGAACTTCCCCCTCTGAGACCTTGATTGTGATGGAAGTTGGCATAAATGTGGGCGCGTTGTCGTTGACGTCTGTCACTGTGACCTTGACCTGAACAATCATGAAGAAAGCTCCCAGCTGCGCCTGAACAACTGTCTGAACCCTCAGCTCGCACAGGACTAGCCTCTGACAGATGGATTCTCTGTTAATTCTGAATATAAACAGTCAAAGAATGAAACAATTAAACAGCTACAGCCACAATTTACATTACTTTCTCTTTTCTAGACACAATCATCGGACATCGAGAGATGCCAGCTAAATATATGTGGTTAAAAGAGCATACTATATGTACAATATTTCCCTCTTCCTTCTTTCATTGTTATCAAATAATCAAGAAATTTTCTACCCATGTGAGCGATAAATCTCGTCTTGGGCGAGACCACCATATCTACACATTCGTTGAAATCACTGCTGCCTAAGTAATCTACCCGGATGAGCAATTTCTGAGATCTGCTACAGAATCCATCCCTTTCAAAGCGCACCTGCAGAGGTTTGAAAGATAAGATGCAAACATCAAGAGATGCATTTTCCTGTAATGGCCAATCTCAGCTTGTGATTACAGCAAAAGTTTCAGAAAAATAAAACTTTCGGCAGTGTTTTAGTTCGTGTTCTTTCCCCACACACCAAGATAAAAGATTTCCCCCCACCCCCAAGATAAAAGAAGCTAACGCCATCATTAATATTACTTTGAAACATTTGTCCAGTGTACAAATTATCCGTTAGTAAATATAAAAAATAATAAACATCTGGGTGCGCATAACTTTTCGAAATGCTTAACAAACGCACCACTAGGCCACATATAGTATGTCTCAGTCAATCTGTCTGCCCTGGACACAGACTGGCTTATGGAGAAACACATACGGTCAGTACACACACATCCACACGCACATTACGCATCACACACACACATACGCACACAGCAAGTAATTTTTTAAAATTTACAACACTGCAATCATTTAAAAGGATTCACTATATTCACAATATGAGATCTTCGTGAACATACCAAACTCAACCCTTACGTTAAAGTTATAAAAGAAAGAAAAAACAGACATTTATCACAGATAAAAGTGGCTATTAAATAAATGACAATCTAAAAATCCATTTCACAGCGTTAGATAATTTTTTTCTTTTAAAATTACCTTGAAGATGTTTTAATTTCCCCAGAAGTGGAATTTATCCATAGATACGATGCCTGGGGGTTCCCCTCAGTCAGGAAGCTATATCTCAGATCTGAGATATCAGCCGAAGAGACCAGGTCACGGATGTTGGAGTCTTCTAGTACGTTGCCGACATGAGTCATCGCAGGACGCTCCTCCACGATAACGTAAGACAGCTCTATGTTCTGACACAGAACGATCATGGTGGTCATGGAAAACGTGAAGGTCACGGCCAGGGTGGCAGCTCCAGGCGCTGGCATGTCTGTTCGATATCAAGCGACGCTAGTGACAGGAGTTAAATAACACGGCAGGATTTAGTCCAAGTTTTGTTTTTGGTTTTGTCTTCCCTGTAGAGAAGCGTCTGTCTTAGAGTACTTCTCCCATCACTGCTCACATCACGCACGTAAATTTCTGAAATAAACAAAGATCTACAGATCACTGAGTTTGTCTAAAAGAGAATAGACTTTAAAATTTTTCTCTGAACAATTTTTTTTTAAGATGAATTTAAACATGGCACCTCTGTAGTAGATATTTCTTCTCGGTTGTTGGAAGAAATGTTCACCTGTTTGTCACGTCCGTATTAGTATTCATTTCCTTTTCTTATAAATATGTATGTTTGTGTGTGGATGGGTGTGGAAGTATGTGTGTAATTTTATAAATTTTCCCCCCAGCTATTTTATCTTCTTTTTAATTTCCCTCGTTGTGTCTCCACTATTAGTTAGTAATGATCCAAGATATTCAAAACTTTCCACTTCCAATTGCTCCTCACTGATATATTTCAGCTCTATCGCTCTTCAAAAAGTAAAACAACTAAAGAAGCTGTGGAGAGGTACAGACAAAAGAAAAAGATTTTTAAGGGTACACATCTTTCCCATCGCAACATATGCCTGTGAGACCTGGACATTTAACAAAAACAGCTGAGAAACACATAAATGGTTTGATTGTAAATGCTACAGAGGATTTTATATATATATATATATTAAAAGAGCTTAATATTGAAGAAGGTTGGCTGGTAAAGAGGATTAAATAGACGCATTCAACGTCATGATAATTTACAGAAGACCGTCTTTGAAGGTTACGTAATGAGAAAAAGAAAGAGAGGAAGACCAAGGCGAAGATGGCTGCAAGACATCGTTGATAATCAGCAGCAAGGCCATCTTGCTCACAACCGAGAGGCCTAACAGGATTGCTGTTAGGGAGGCAAAGGCAAGAAACTGCAAGTGACTGACTGACTGCTTTTATCTTCTTTCTATCAGTTGACTGTCCTTATTTGTGATTGTGGACTAACGTTGAAAATATTGTAACAACGGGAAAAATAAAGGGAAGAAGAGTCAAAGGAAGACCGAGAGAAATGATACTGGACAGTATGACGAGACGGTGTGCGAGGAGATCACCAACTGAGCTAATGGCCCGCATGAACGATCGGGTACTCTGGAGAAACATAATAGCCAGCGCCAGTCGGCACGGCTCCTGATGATGATACTTTTACGTGGCAATATGGTTTCCCTTGTTACACTAACAGTCGCCAGTACAGTGCACTGTCTTGTTGGCCTGCCTTGCATGCAGACATACTTTTACTTCAGAATCTAGACATCTGCTCCGGTTATCTATTGATCACGAGAAGGCAAAACACTCAAAACTACGAGCAGAACATACGAGAAAGAAGGAAAACCGCAACCACTTCCTGGATTCGAACCCACGCGCTATGTTCAATGTGCGAAAGATAAATCACTGAGTTATCCAGCCACGTTTCGAATCTTGTCAGAGATTACTTTTTTTTTCTTTTTTTTTTTACAATATTTCAGAAAATTATTGAACATTCTCTTTCCGTTCATAAGCTTTATTTATGCTCCTTAATTCTAATCAAATAGCTTGAGAAGGGGCACTTCCTAGTGCAAAGTATTTCAGAAAGCAGAAATATGAACATTATAGGCAGAAATGGAAGAGTAGTGTCAGTGAGTGGACATGGAGCAAGTCTTTGAAATAACTGGATGGACCACACAGAAAAGATAACAACAAGAGGCGCGCCTGCTCGAAAGTGGGTTCCTAATCATCCAGTACGACCCCTTTTTATCAACCTTTTGTAGTTTAAAAAGAACGCTTGAAATAATTTCAGTTTCCAAGAAACCTTCAGCTCACTGCCCGTTACTATGACCTTTTTAAAAGTTGTAAATATAATAATAATTTTCACTATTCCTTGAAAAGGCCGAACAAAATGTTAATATGGATCTAATTGTGAACATTTTTTTTCGATCACAACTTTTGTGAAATCCCTGGGGTCCCTTGTGAAGCCTGTATTGAAAAATCTAAGGTCACCAGAGTTGAGCAAATGTAATAAAGATAGTGATGATGATTACGACGACGACGACGATGACGAGGCACGTACTACCTCATCCTCGCGCTAAAGTGTCATGTGGGCAGTCAGGAAGCAATGAGATTACCGGAAGCTACAATTTTGTTTTATTGTTTTACATGAACATTACATGTTTGCGAGGCATCTCAACTAAAACAGTCGTACATAAAAGAATATTTTCAGTTGATGATCAAAGCAGTTATTGATCGTCTCGAGCACAATGATGATGATAATGATGATGATTCTCACCTACGGTCTTCAAACAATGTTTGTGACAATCTAATAAACAACCCATTATAAGAATATACACAGAATGACTTCATCAAGAAAACTGGCGTTCTAAAAAAAAAAAACCATTTTATACAAAAGAAATAAATGATACTGCAGTAAGATAAAGACAACAACAGCAGATAACAAGATCTGAAAATAAGTAACAGATTTGATGAAAAGCTTCGCGGATTTAGTTCTATGACAAGAAACTGATCTCTTATGCCACCAGATACAGATAATGTGACAGATGTGTCATGACCAGTTTCCTTGCACCTTAAAAACGTCAGAATAATCCGTAATCGCCGCACACATCCCTTGAAAAGTTGTAGTCTTTTTTTTATATAAGTAATCCGTAGAATAGTCAAAACTTTGTAGAGACACAGTTAATTATCTTACCTTTTTTTTCATAAAATTAATCCGTAGAATAGTCAAAACTTTGTAGAGGCACAGTTAATTATCTTACCTTGTTTTTTTTTTCATAAAATTAATCCGTAGAATAGTCAAAACATTGTAGAGGCGCAGTTAATTATCTTACCTTGTTTTTTTTTCATAAAATTAATCCGTAGAATAGTCAAAACTTTGTAGAGGCACAGTTAATTATCTTACTTTGTTTTTTTTTTCATAAAATTAATCCGTAGAATAGTCAAAACTTTGTAGAGGCACAGTTAATTATCTTACCTTAAGCCGTATCTTCTTATCTGCGAATCAGTCTTTGTACAGAAACCATTCTACATGTAAATTAAATATCTTCTTGTACACACACCTGTACGTGTTACTGAATTCTATTATATACATATGTACGTAATACTGAATTCTGTCCTCAAGACTGTAAATTCCTGGACCAAGTTAAAAACTGTACATGGAACCACTGATAGGAAATCACTCCGGCTAAGAACAGGACGCAGGAAGGTGTGGCGGTTCAACACCAGGTCTGACCCACGTGAACCATCCACCGCAGTCCATCTCAGCCCAAGTGCGACAGTGCTTGTCAAACACGACCGATGGGACAAGTCGCAGTGACGACCTTCTCAGCCGCTACTGATCATTCCTGACAGTCAATTCGCTTCACTTACAACCCACTTGGGGCGACGCCGATACATCAGTCAACCACGGGGCCGACATATCGCGATCTGCCTTCAAACCCTGAGTAAACAGGCCCGACGATAAGTCAACAGAAGGGCATTACTCACAATAAAGAAATGCGGAAAACATGTTTTAAAAGCTGTTTCTTAGCATTTTTTTTCTTGCAACTGTGTTCTTGTCATGAAACAGGGAGGCTCATTATCAAATGAGCATAGAAACAAAGAAAATGTTATATTGCTAATCTTTGTTGTCATGTTATACACGTTAGACACGTCACTATCTATGTGAAACATTTTAAAACAAACCAGTTCCTCGTGTTTTGGTTTTTTTTCCTAGTTAGAGTCGCCTCTGATATTGAAGTTTCTGAATGACCTAATTTTCTTCAAAACTTACGTAAGCAACAATATCTTTCGACCTTGTATTTTTCTTTCTCTCGTATCTTTCTTTCTTATTTTCTCCCCCCCCCCCCCCCCGGCAGATCTCATCGGTTTCTGTTGTTGTTGTTGTTGCTGTTTTTAGGTGAAGCAATATTAATTTTACAGTTTGAACACATACAGCAGACACACTCGTTAAAAAACTCTGACACAAGCAAACTAAGATCTGGTATACACACACGCACACATAAATACACACTCTCACACACTTCGAGTTCTCTCATTTGCTACAATTAAATCCCCATAACACTTTCTCAGTTTTACATAATTTCTACGGCCCCCCCCCCCTTTTCTCCCACTTTTCAACTTTTGATTGGCTGCTTAAAGAAGACCGGAGTTCATTTTCTAGAAACCTTGAGGAAACAGCGGCAAAGAAGAGAGGGAAGATAGAAGATAGGTAGAAAATGAGGCTACTATCGATTCAGAGCCAGGATATACTCTACTTATCTTAGGCGCGTATAGTTTACATTTGTGTTAATTATTTGAAATCTGATGTAGCCCAGACTTTTTTGAAGGAGTTGAGGGGGGGGGGGAGGGGGGGAATACAGAGCCCAAAACAAGCTATACGCAGAAACTATGGTACTGGCTTATGTTTGGGTCAGAGTAGATTTAAGCTTCATAAACTGGCAGGACCAAAGAAAGTAAGCGCAAGGAAAGATAATATGTCAGTGCAACAATTTCATACAAATTGAAATCCCCTCCCCTCGCATCGTTAGTCATTTACATGCGCATCGACAGGATCCGTCCACTGAAGTCTGCATAAAATTTCGCAGTCCAAGTTTAGCTTGAATTTTTTTTTTTTAAACGTTAATTCTATGAACTCATATTTCATCACTGACACTTTGGATACAACAGTTAATATATCCAACAACCAACATATCGTTTAAGATCAACTTGCATAGGTTAATAATTGCTGTACACAGCGAGCGAGTTCTCTGTGAAATTATAAGAACATTGGGAGTTCTTGTTTCGTGATTCAAACACTCAGAAAACTTCTTACATCTTACATCCTTCCCGTTCACATAGGGCTCGCTTGGTAGTTTGCCAAGTTTTCCTGCCTTCGGCGAGCTTTTCAACCTCATCAAGGGATTTTATGCCCACTAAACTGGCTTCTCTTAACAGTGTCCTCCTTAGAGTTTCACATGGCCGACCTCTTTTTCTTTGGCCTGTTGTGTTCCACTTGATAATTTGTTTTGTGATTCTATGACTATTTCTTCTCATCACGTTACCGACGTGTGTCCATTTTATTTTTCTGATCACCCATGGGACAAGTTGTTGTTTGTACATCTGTCTTATCTCTGCATTGTTCTTGAATTCGTTCCACTTTATACTAAGTATTTTCCCTTCGGCATTTGTTTTCAAAAGAGTCTATTTCTTTAGTTGTTGTCCAGCTTTCGGAAAACTAGTCCAGATTAATTTGCCAGACTCACACCGGCACAAAGTGAATTAATCCAGATCTCATTTCCAAGAAGAAAGAAAAAGAAAAAAAGGACATCAAAACTCTCTCTGGAACTCTTCAGGACAAACACACAGACGCGGAGAAGAATGAAGAGACAAAACACTGATTTAAATCATTGAGTTCTCTCTCAGGGCTACAAAAGAACATCAACTGACTCGTGTAATTGCTGAAATTACCTTATCTGCCAGGGCTTTGCCAAACACTAGCGATGCCCTGGAACTTGTACGCTCGCCCAGAAAGACGAGCTATGTGAGTATTGAGTGCCGGTGAGCATGAATGCACTTAAGAGGACGTGGCAATTTTCTTCTGGGGGAAGGAGCAGAATCAGATGAACTCGCGTTAGCAGATATGAGGAAATGTATCCAATCACAGCGAAAATGCAAATAACGACAACACAGGGGTGTTCAGCTTCGTTCACCAGAACAAAGTAATTCATTTTTTTTTAAACCTCCCATCTCACAGAGGCGATTAAAAGATGGAAGATATTTCAGAACTAGGTCACGGAATGGTAGAAGAACAGAACATGCAGACCGAGAATACAAGAAGACCACCGTACGCCAGGATACAAAACTCTAGTGAAACCGGCTTCAATAACCACCACAACGATGATGTTTCTTTCTATTTCTTGTTTGTGTCTATGTACGATGATGTTTCTTTCTATTTTTTGTTTGTGTCTAAGTACACACGAGAGGTTTTCCGGTGAGAAAGTCCAACTCTAGATTAAACTGGTGCAACGAAAACCACGGTGTCACGAATTCCCGCTTCTGAGACTCATCGAGAATACAGGCTCAAGCCTCTTGTGGTCATGTCGGGGATCTCGTGTGGTCCTCAGGGGGAACCACTGGATCTATCGAGGACCACGGGAGTAAATTCAGTAGGACCACAGGAGTCATGGTGGTAGAAGCGAACGAAGAAGAAGAAGTGTCTAAGTACGATGAAGTCTCTTTCTATTTCTTGTTTGTGTCTAAGAACAATGATGTTTCTTTCTATTTCTTTTTTGTGTCTGTCACATTTTTTGTTAGGATCAAATGTTACATAACCCTGGTAGTAAAAATAAATCATAGGTGGGTGCTGAAGCCGCTGTATTTATCTGTGAAATCCACGATATAATCCTGTGTAAAGTGTTGACAATTCTGAGACAAGCTAGAGCATACCTGACTTGCTGTCTCTGAGATGTCCACCTTGTCTCTTATCTCTCTCACGTGCTCCAGTGCTCACATGTTGATAGTTCTTATCAGTTTTATCAACGGCTAGATACTGTTGATCTATGTAATATCCATCTTCTTCTTCTGCGTGCGAGGTTGTTGGTCACTTCAGATCCTGATCCCTATTGACATTTCAAAGCCCGCAGTCCTCTCCAGATCCTGATAGGAGCCCCAAAGCTTCTGCCCAAAGCTTGCGTCCTTTGGCCATGTCTCACGCCTCAGGTCTGCATGATTTGGGCACTCTTGTAGGATATGTTCTGGAGTCTGGACTCCACTGCCACATACTCGTCCTTGTGAGACATTTTGAGTCAATGAAGGTGCTTCGGTGGTCTGCAGTTGCCTGTCCTTAGGCGAAAGAGAACGGTTTGCTTATATCTTTGTAGATGGTGTATTGGATACTGAACGCATTTGAAAACAGATGTTTAAGGAAAATACTCGGTATACAATAGAAGGAATTCAAGACTAATGCCGAGATAAGAGAAATGGCCACGAGGCAAAGTGTCAGCAATGATAAAAAAAAAAAGATAGCCAAATGTGGGCCAGGTCATGAGATGAAACAAATCAATCAGTCTCAAAATAAGGCATCAAATGGGAAACAACTGGGAAAAAAGGAAAAGAGCCCGGCCTCGAGAAACCCTTAAGAGAACATTGACCAGACAGGCTAAATACTAGGCATCAGATCCCTTGATGAGGTTGAGAAACTCGCCGAGAACAGAGACTAATGAGGAGACACTGTGTGTCCTATATGACGTACCACTGCACGAGAAGGAGGTAAGATATCAGAAGATACTGTTACAAATAGTCATTTCTACGACTGTTTAATTACTATTTTTAAATCAAACGGCGTTTTTCAGTCACCGAAACAAGAATATGCTAGTCTCCACGTCAGAGAAGTCTTCCAGTAACTCATACTGGGAATTCAATTATCCAAACTGCTCTACCCCGGCGCTCCATGCTGAAAACACTGACACTGGTAATTATTTCGTGGACGGGTGAATTTAGGAGCCATTTCTCGTGGCTAAGATATCAGGATATTGCGTTACAAGGTGAGAAAGTGCAGGACATCTTCTGTCTGAGTTAGGAAAAAGAAATGGGTAGGAAGTTATTACAACGCACCGCTGGAATCAGAAATATGAAGAAAGAAAGTTTGACAGACACTTCACTAAGAAGGTGATACTGAATGTGTGAATAGTGAAGGGCGATAAAATTATGTAATGGTTTGGTAAAGATTCATGCACAATTCCTGACATCTAGGAAAAAAAAAACATGAGAATAGTTACTGAATAACATTTAAAGCTAACCAAAAGATTTTTTAATCCAAGTGTTTTTCATCACAGTATATCAGAAACACAAAAATGATATGTTAGTCCCATGATGCATTTTCTTCACAGACACTCCGCAGCGCATCTTTTCGGTGAGTGATCTTTGCGACAACTGACAAACACGTGGTCTCATGATATACACATTTTATTAGATTCGATGTTTCGACATCTCCAGTCTAGAAACAACTGGAATTAATATTTCACATATATGGAACTTTATATTCCCTAGAATATATTTCGTTCCTATGTTTAAACCGTTTTTAAACATGAATAGAATGATGAATAAGTAGACAGTAATCACAAAAGAAAAGTAATAACAGACCTTCAGAATTTCGTAAAAATAATGAGACAAAGAAAGATCACATTATGTAAGAGGTTAATAAAAGAGAAATATATAGTGCGAAAGCGACATTTATACTTGCTTTACAGATTATACAGGTGTTTAGATGACATGAATGCCCGATTAATTTAAATGGTGAAGACATCACAGTGACAAGCAAACTGTACTGGGAACAAAAAAACATCAAGAATAATAAGCAAACTGTACTGAGAACAAACAAAGACATCAACAATGACAAGCAAACTGTACTGGGAACAAACAAAGACATCAACAATGACAAGCAAACTGTACTGAAAACAAACAAAGACATCAACAATGATAAACAAAATGTACTGAGAACAAAAAATATCAAGAATAATAAGCAAACTGTACTGAGAACAAACAGTCCCTGAAAGGGTCTTTAAAGGCTTGTATTATTGATTAATGAGCGCCTGGGTTAATGATTAATGGAATAATAATTAATAATCTAAGACACGACAATGACACAGTGCTGACAGCAGACAATCAATGGAAACCTACCGAATCTTGTGACACAAATAAAAAATAAACACCAAGAATTCAGATTGGAATTTTTAAAAAAAACAGAAAAAAAACCCAGTTATGGAAATTAGTAGGAAAGAACAAAAACCATCTGTAACATAAAGTGCTCAGAGACAAGGGATACACGTAGAAGGAAGCAGAGAATAATTCCAAGAACAGGGATGACTGGAGAGCCTTTATCATCATCATCAATCTGACTGGAAATACACTAGAATAAGCAAATAAATTAATAAATAATAATACAATTGTATACTATTTTAGGCCCACATGATAACAAACTATAGGAAACGTGAAGTGAAAATTACGTGAAGAATAAGAATTGTCAAACGCTCTCTCAACAGAATAAAAATAAGTTCTTACTTTGAAAAATATAACGCAACAACTGAAACGTAGATTTGTTAAAAGCTACATACGATCCATTATTATGTAGAGACATAGGCATTAAAGGGACAAGAAAATTGAGACCTCTGAACTGTGGACATACGGGAGAATATGGCGTATGGTGTGGATAGAGAGGATAACAAAGACCTACTGCGACGCCTGAAATTGAAAAGATAATTAATGAAATTCATGACTACTGGACATTTGAAAATATGTCGGCTGTCTCTTAACCCATTGTGTACATAATGAGGAAAAAAAAAGAGAGGAATACCACGACCAAGATGGTTGCAAGACATCGTTGATGATCTGCAAATGGATGCATCAGCAGCAGACCATCTTGCTTACAACCGAGAGGCCTACAGGAGAGCTGTTAGGGAGGCAAAGTTCCGCAAGGGACATGCAAACTGACTGACTGATATCTTAAGAGACGTGATACAACACTGAAAACTATAACTGAGAGAAAAGTTGAGAGAAAAATGCTAGAGGACAACTGAGAAGTAGACAGATGGACAACACAGAGAGATGGACTGGATTCACTTTGATTCAGTGAACCGCAAAATTTGAGGACAGAGGAAGTTGGAGAAAAATTTGGAGCCAGCCTTCTAAAGTGAGACGAAACAAAACACAACAAAACAAAATCACGTTTATGAACAAAAATGTATACATGAGCTGAACAGTTTTGTGTGAACTCTTGTGAGTACTTTCAGTGGCATGTATCCTACATCCCCTTCATGTTTTAGATCCTTCTTTTTAATTAACAATGTCTCTTTCCTCCAATCTCACTATTATGTTGACTCATCAGAGTAGTCATGGAAATACCATCAAGCAACTCGTCGATGCTCTGGTCAATCTTTTTGAACTCATCAACACTCTGATACAAGTAAACCCTCTGTCTTTCTCTACAGAATACCGCCATGATTATAGAAACATCGACCACAAGATGTTCGTCTGAAAAGAAATATGGGAGTACTAGGCCAAGACGCACCGAAGAGCAAGAAGAAACGAGCGATGGAGATCGATAGAAAACTCTCTTCGACATCACTTTCCCAATCCTCGGAGATATTCCGCCATGGCAAACCACAAGAAAAAAGGAAAGGGGAAAAAAGAAAGACCAACAATGAAAGGGCAGAAGCGGAAACCAGCATCCCGTCATGAAAACATCTGGTTTAAAAAAAAAAAAAACATTTCTGACCCTGCACGAAAGTAGAGGATTTCCCATAATGCCTGAGAAGGTCATTTTAGCCTAGAAATGAACGTCTATCTGAAATTAGAGATACTGGGGAATTTAAATCTGAAAGTGTCAAAGTTTATGTAGAAGAAAAATTGATAAAATTACAGAAAACAGTATAATGTTAAGTATATGATTTCACGTTCGACGAGGATATACAATTTTACGGCTGATGCTTAAACTACCAAATAAACGGGTGATGTTGCATGAGACCACATCATCTTTAACTAATGTTTGTGCTGTCAGGTGAGATCGACTAAGGGTACAAAGACAGGATAAAGTGATGAAATGAAGTAGGCATTAATTTCAAAGTCACTTTTTAGGGAGTTAATACAAGTGCGAAATCTACAGTTAATACAAGGGCGAAATCTACAGTTAATACAAGTGTGAAATCTATAGTTAATACAAGTGTGAAATCTATAGTTAATACAAGTGTGAAATCTATAGTTAATACAAGTGTGAAATCTATAGTTAATACAAGTGTGAAATCTATAGTTAATACAAGGGCGAAATCTACAGTTAATACAAGTGTGAAATCTATAGTTAATACAAGTGTGAAATCTATAGTTAATACAAGTGTGAAATCTATAGTTAATACAAGTGTGAAATCTATAGTTAATACAAGTGTGAAATCTATAGTTAATACAAGGGCGAAATCTACAGTTAATACAAGTGTGAAATCTATAGTTAATACAAGTGTGAAATCTATAGTTAATACAAGGGCGAAATCTACAGTTAATACAAGGGTGAAATCTACAGTTAATACAAGTGTGAAATCTACAGTTAATACAAGTGTGAAATCTATAGTTAATACAAGGCCAAAATCTACAGTTAATACAAGGGCCAAATCTACAGTTAATAAAGGGCGAAATCTACAGTTAATACAAGGGTGAAGTCTTAATACAAGGGCAAAATCTGCAGTTAATACAAGGGCCAAATCTACAGTTAATAAAGGGCGAAGTCTACAGTTAATACAAGGGTGAAGTCTTAATACAAGGGCAAAATCTGCAGTTAATACAAGGGCCAAATCTACAGTTAATAAAGGGCGAAATCTACAGTTAATACAAGAGTGAAATCTGCAATTAATACAAGAGTGAAATCTGCAGTTAAATACAAGGGCGAAATCTACTGTTAAATACAAGGGTGAAATCTACCTGATGGCTGACAAAAGTGTGGACATCTGGGGGTTCAGTACTTGATCTTTCAGGTGTACATACTTTATACTGATTTCTACAAAACTGCCTGGTGCCAGTCTCTGAAACATCACGTAAAGCATGCTTAATGAGAATCACCGGAGCTCAGAAAGAGAATCCACACCATCTGCAAGTAAATCCCATGCCCGTGTATTTCAAGAAAGCAAGAGTACAAGGAAGAACTGGATAGGTAAACCATAAGATCTGAACAGATAAACCCTAAGACCTGGATAGGTGAACCCTAAGACCTGGATAAATAAACCCTAAGACCTGGACAGATAAACCGTAAGACCTGGATAAGTAAACCCTAATACATGGACTGATAAACCATAAGACCTGGATAGATAAATCCTAAGACCTGGATAGGTAAACCCTAAGACCTGGGTAAGTAAACCTTAAGACCTTGATAGATGAACCCTAAGACCTGAACTGATAAACCCTAAAACCTGGATAGGTAAACCCTAAGACCTGGACTGAAAAACCCTAAGACCTGGATAGATAAATCTTAAGACCTGGATAGGTAAACCCTAAGACTTGGGTAACAGGTCTAGCAGCTACACGGATAAACTAAGGCGTTCTTCTGGCCTGCAGGAAAACAAATGTGGTTATTGTTGGTTGGGTTTTTTTTTCCCTTCTTCTTCTTTCCTTGTTTCTGTGGTTGCCAGACGAGAATATCTGAGGACTGGGAAAGTGATGATGGAGAGTTTATCGATCTCCATTAAAGTATATAATTCCCTTCCCCTTGCTCTCTGCGTCTTGCCCTAGTTCTCCAAAATTCCTGGTCAAGCATGCTCTATGGCATGAAGATCTCCCAACAAGGCGATGAGAAACTAAGAGACATGTCCCTCAACAGAAAAAAAAGTCGTGAAGTTTAAGACAAATATATGTTGTAAGCACGGAACAGCTTCCTAGCTCTACATTCCCGTTAAAACATATTCAAAAGCATTAACATATTAAAACACGAATGTTTTATCAGCATCCTAGCAGAATTTTATATTCTGGCATCCATAAAAAATAAGACAAGTAACGGTAGTTTATGAGGTACGTTAGCCCGCTTAATCAGGGCATAATGGTTTCCACACCGGGTCCAACTTCACGCTTTCAACATCCGTGTCAACCTAACCGGGTAGAAGTTTGCTGGAAAAGCGCTAAACCAAGCCACCTGATTATAAGCTACTGCTCATACATATAACGTTTTCATTCTCGCGTCTGTGTACATTAATGACCGTAGTTTTCGTATGCTAATCCCACTTTATCCAGCAAGGATTACGTAGTACGCCTCCAATCCACTTAATGTAGTGTTGTAGGCGAAAAATAACTTTCAGGGATTTATAACTAGGGCAATTTTTTTTTTCTGGGAAGGAAATGATGAAGAAAATTTCACCCCCCAAAAAAAAAAAAGCTCTGAAAGCTGCAAGTGGAACTTTCCTGTTAGCGAAGTTTGTCAATCTAAATATTTTGTCCTGGGGCGATATAAAATATTAAATAAACAAAATGCAATACTTTTATATGTTTTTAATTTGCATTATTACCATATTTTTTTACAAACTGTACTCAGTGTCTTACTAGTGTATTTTTTTTTAGTCTGTCAGTACCTATGTATGCTACAGCACTTTGCAAGTTGATTTGCAGATGCACTATTCCCGCTCTGAAAGCAACTCATAAAAAGATCCTGCCACATTAAGATAAACCAACACACACAGACACACTAAAAAAGAAACACAAAATTCAACAGGAACACACGAAACAAACATAAACTCAAAATCCAACAAATCTAAAGGAAATCTGCTTTCCTACTCAGAAGCAATAACGTTTATGCTTGATTCTCGCCCAGTACAGCCAGCATTCATCTTATGAAAGAAATATATAATTGGGAACGAGGGTAAAACTGCCAGATCATAGATACTTCTTCTTCTTCTTCTAAAGTGATTTGGAACGGTCAGACATCTGAAATTGGTCCCATGTTTTCTTATGATCTACAAAAAGACTACGGAATCCACAGAAAGAGGACAGCTCTACACTGAATTTGCATACTTTTCACTGGATCTCGCAAGTACAGGAAACAGAGTTACACTTGAAAAGAGATGCTGGAGAAAACTGGTGGACAGAAAAGCAAGGACATAAAAAAAAACTTCGAAAGATTGAGGAAATATTCTAGTTCTGGAATAGGATAGCAGAGGTCTTGGTCCTGTTCTAATTCTGTGAAGAGACAGCCTAGATCGTGGTCTTGTTCTTGCTCTGTGAAGAGACAGCCTTTATCGTGGTCTTGTTCTTGCTCTGTGAAGAGACAGCCTAGGTTGTGGTCCTGTTCTAGTTCTGTGAAGAGACAGCCTAGATTGTGGTCTTGTTCTTGCTCTGGGAAGAGACAGCCTAGGTCGTGGTCTTGTTCTAGTTCTGTGAAGAGACAGCCTAGGTCGTGGTCCTGTTCTAGTTCTGTGAAGAGACAGCCTAGGTCGTGGTCCTGTTCTAGTTCTGGAATAGGACAGCCTAGGTCGTGATCTTGTTCTAGCTCTGGGAAGAGACAGAGTCTTATTCGTGGTCCTGTTCTAGTTCTGTGAAGAGACAGCCTAGATCGTGGTCCTGTTCTAGCTCTGGAAAGAGACAGCAAAGAACGTTTTCTCTTGAATCTTAAACATCTCTGGAATGGACAGCCTTACAGGTGGTCTTGTTCTAATTCCGAGCTTGAAAGACCAAAACACTTACTCCATTAACCAACGACGACGATGTTGATGATAATGATGTTTTTCATCACATGACGTATGTTAATCAGACTGTCATGGATATTTTCATTCACGCGGACGCACGTGAGAAGATCTGGCGGAGAACTTCTCTCACGGAAGGAAGAAAGACATTACAAAACGATTTGGTAAATATCCAGAGACGCGTTCAGAAACTGAGAAGAATCTCTGTGAACCGTTTTTTACAGCCACAGTTAAGAGCTTATTCAACAGTTTGTTTTTTAGTTGTTGTTGCAAATCCATCTGCGCCTTTTACAGTTCTATAAGCACCACCAATAAGGATCCTGCTACAGTGTTATTCTTGCTTTAGAATTAACTTTCACTAAACTGAGGGGGGGGGGGGGTGGTAGAGGAAAGGAGAACACTGGATGACAACAGACAGGGATAAAAGACCTGCGTAAATTTGACATTTCTGGTAGTTGCTAGTTTCTGCTAGCTGTTCAGATGACATCACCAACAACTTCTATTGTCATGTTCATCGAGACACCCTTTAAATTCGATCAAAATCGATAGATTTTTTTTTCCCCTGTATGGCTGATTGAGTATAGCTCTGTGTCCACGCTCCTAGACTATCTAGCCACATTTTTCATTGTGGCTGCCACGAGGCAAGCCATCGAGGGAGTAAATCATACTAGAATCTGTCCTTAGACCATAAATGAGTTTCAGTAAAACTCCCCTCTCCCTTCCCAAAACCACTCTGGGTTCGGGACTCAACCACACACGTGCCACTAGGAGAGTTGCTTCTCCTTTGCGCGAATCGAAATTTTCCGCAGACTTGGGCGCTGGAGGATTGTTGAGTATTGACTACAAAGGAGAAATAGGGAAGGCATCCAAGATCTGACCTGACTTTATCTCATCAGAGAGGATGAGAAGGGCTCTCAACGCGAGTAGCACTTGTGTGTCTCTCGGCTTTCATTCTGTGAGATTAATCAATTTTATGTAGGCCCTCTCATGCGCAGACGTGCAAACTCACGCCCTGGTGCTGTTGCCAATTAAAGGCGATGAGGTTACTGCGAGGACGACCTCACGACAGCCATGACTGCCATAAATGAGCGGTAATAGTTGAGGTGAAGCTAAGGGTGGACGACAAGAGACGATAATTAATTAGATAGAGAATCGACGTAGCATAATTTAAAGGCACTGCAGTAAACATACTGCAGCTAGAGTTGCATCCCTTTTCTCCCTGAGTTTTAGAAATGTTTAAATTTTATTTATAAAAAAAAATGGTTTACAAAAATATTTGTGAGTTTATGCTCTGTAGAAAAAAAACGAATGCACTGAAAGAACGAGGGAACGGACTTTATTTTCCATAGGCTGAAGAAATCGGGACATGCAGGCCCGTACTTCCTATCTCAGCTTCCGCGCCAGCTGATACTCAACGTTAGTTTAGGGCCAGTGTACTAATCAGTTATCAGGGGTGAATTTTTAAAATAATAAAATCTGGAGAGAGAGAGAGAGAGAGAGAGAGAGAGAGAGAGAGAAGATTAATAATCTGAAATGTTAATAGAATATCAAATATACTGCATGGTAAATCGCATATGAAATGTAAAAATTCCTCGCAAAAGTAAACGAAACAGGAATAAGAGGGGATTTGGGGGGGGGGGGGGGGAACCAACGCCAATATTGAATGTGAGACTTGCTTAATGTAAAGTTTTCTTTAAACGAATCTATCGTTATGTTTCTTCATAAACAGAGCTAGAACGCTAGGTCTTCATAAACAGAGCTAGAACGCTAGGTCTTCATAAACAGAGCTAGAACGCTGGGTTTCAGGTTTTTACTTGTATTGTTCTTCTAGTGCTCCATCCATGAACTTTCTAACAATTCCGATGAATTCAGAAAACTTTAACACTTCATTCTACTTACACAGAGAACGGTGTCATTTTTTTCTGATGTCAGTCTTCAACGTGTCACAAAAAGTGAGTGGGGGAAGAACAGCCGTAATCCAGAACTTGACACGAGAAAGTGATTACAGATACTACACCACGTTAAGTAAATACCTCCTGGGCTTGACGTAAGCTGTAGCCAGGCAATCTTCACTGAAACTCGACCACGAACGACTAGAAGATGTGGAGGATTTCGCGCTTGTGAAATATTATGACAGAACATGTGTGTCATAATCTACTTTCTTTAAAAAAAATTCGAGGAACTCCTACTTTCATCTTTATAAAACAAGAAGAAATAACATTTAAAAAGCTTAAAGTCGTATGAAATGTGTTTGAATTGTTTTAAAAATAATATGAGCACATAAACATTAAATCTAGAGAAGATTAAAGAGCCACATAATCACAGCTAAAGTATGGTTTTTTTTTTGGACACATCAAGAAGTACACATAATATACAAGACAACATTGCTGATTATGATAATCTTATTTCATAAATTTCAGTTCAAGATGGCTAAAAACAGCGAAAGATTTATTTTTCCAAAACGTCTGCTCTATATTTGTCTTGTTTTATCTCCTTCTTGAATGAGAATGCAGAGAAAACACCAGAACTAATGTTTTAATAATGACTTTAAAAAACCTTTCGAAACCTGTCAAATTATTGGTCTGTCTTTGTCTCTCTCTTTCTCTCCCGTCTCTCTCTCTCTCTCGCTTTCTCTGTCTCTGCCTTAAAAGTGTGTGGACAAAGAGAGGAAGCTACACGGAGATCTCTTCTACTGTAATGTCAGTCACTACTCTTTCACTCACTCGCGACTCTCCTCCTTCTCAAGCCAGATGTATTCTAGAAATTTCGAGGTAAACTTTTTCTGTTTTATGCAACACCTGGCATTCTTGATTCCATGTTTTTGACAAAGTGTTGGTCGCCCAACTTTTTTTCAGAATACATTTGCTCTTGTAGCTTCTCTCTCTCTCTTTCTTTCTTTCTTTCTTTCTTTCTTTCTTTCTTTCTCGCTCTCTCTTTCCTCTGGCTTCTGACACATTTTCCTGCATATTTGGACGATGCCCACGTAACTATTCTTTCTGCAGTTAATTATCCACTTTCTCGATCCTCACCCTGAAGCTAGTGTTTATTGTCAGCAAGGATAGTTAGCGTATCGATTCTTTAAAAGCTTGATCCAGAACAATTCGGCTCCACAGCTTTAAAAGGTATTCGATTCTGCTCATTAAACTGCCGTGGCCAAAGTGAAAAATTAAATATTAAATAGGTTAAAGGAAGAGAAAAGAAGCAGATTGTGTTTGTCGATGACTCTTCAGATGTACTGAACTGGAAGCGGTTCTGCCTCACTTCTCACTTGCGATGGGGAAACTTTTCAACATTAAATGGAAACTCTTCGGTGAATTCACCGACAACAGTTTTCAAATTAGCAGCCACTAGAAGGAGTCTCTGCGAGAGTCCCAGCTTCAGGTCTGTAATCTGAGTTTCACACATTCCTGGCTTATTGTCTCCGGTTAGCTAACACTTGAAGCTTGAAGAAGTGTTTTTTTTGGTTTTTTGTTTTTTGTTTTTGCTTCCTCCCCATTGCTCTATTTATAAATGAACTGGTTGAGTGATTCTGTACTTGTTAATCTCCGATTTTGTTGATAGGCTGTGCTGTTTAAAACGAAGAAGTGGGAAAAGTTCATTTATCTTCTTTTTTTTATTATGCGCTTATCAGGAATTTAGTTTTCAGAGAGTGGGGTTAAAACGTTGCATGTGCGGGAACGCTAAAACTGAGATGTCATAGCCTACTTTTTCATGCTACTTCAGTTTCTGAGTTTTTATTTTAACACATACACACACAAAGACTCTCCTTACCTTATGATTGGTACCAGAATATAAGTCTTTTCCCAGCAGATAAGCAATTAATACTAAATCCTTTGGTGAAAAAAACTTATCACGGAACAATATACAACGTAATTTGTATCTGCAAAATGTCTTCAGAAATCAACTTTGCTGCAAAAACTGTCAAATCTTGACGTAGGGAAACCAGAACGAAGCGACTCTTTCTTAATCGTCTACACGTCGAATCTGCACACTCGCATCAGGTGGCCGAACATTTCTCTACAGTTGAATATACTGGAAGTGATCGACTCTTCGTCAAAAATCCTCCTCCATTGACAGACAACTGAAAGCGAACAGTCATCTCTGTGCCCACCTGGGAAAAGTCCAAGTGAAACAAGTACTCTCCTGGGACAATGAAGGACATGCCTTCAGGGGAGAATTTCTCCTTCCATCGCGACTTGTTCGCCCAACCTCCCTCGTATTTGAACGATCCAACACAATAGCTGTAACTGAATCCTGGGAAACATCTATTAGGTGCTTGCTGACCTTTCAATGGCTCTTATCTTAAGGCGAGAGGGGACTAATTTAAGGCAGACAATATACCACTGCCTGAAGCTACCTCTTCCTCCAGGGCACTCTCTTGTTTTGTTTGTCGCCGATAAGAAATAGCATTTTCTTCCAGACGTAACTTCTAGAAACTCTGAAACTTGAATCGCGGTTTGTTTAAAAAGGTTAATTGAACTAACCCTCTCTAACGTGTGTTTGTGCTCCGAATGTATTTTCTAGAATTCACTCTTGGACTGATACACTTTTTTAAAACAAAAAGGTTGAAACAGCTGTATTCATTGATGAATGGAAATATGTATTTTATCACAGCTTTACCGCCGTGACTTTGTGTGCATGTATACATTTAGTTTTATATACACTTATAACCGAAAACTGTTACTCTTGGCTTGTACATTTAATATCAGCCAGTACGAGGGTAGAGCGGCAAGAGAGGGCTTTTTAACAATTTTAATCAGCGTTCCTTTTATATTGAACATAAATATTTTTATAGCCATCTTCGTTGGGGGTTTCGCTGAATTGGAGCTGTACAAAGGCTGCGTACTTGGGCATTAAATCATGGGGAAATAACTGCTATCGATTTCTTGAAAGACCTCTAGGTTCAGATGTAGTGAGTTCCCTCCCCACTACAACCTTTCAAACTACGTCCATGTACAACATTCCTCCATTCCTGTCTTGTTTTGTCAAGACTTTTCTTTGTCCTTCTTGTCGAGTCGTAACCTTCCCTCTTATCTGATTCTGTCTTCTCCTGTATTGATTGCATTGTTTCATTAAAATCTTTTTTTTTCCTCATCATTTCAGTCTTCACCTGCTCTCTCTCTCTCTCTCTCTCTCTCTCTCTCTCTCTAACTCTCACTCTCTGTGTGTGATATACCAGTTTGACTTCACTACATCATGTGTTTAATATTGAAGAAGGCTGGCTAGTAAAAGAGGTTTAAACAGATAAAACTTAAATATTTTGTGCAACATTAAACGTCATGAGAATTTAGAGAAGACCGTCTTGGAAGGGTACATAATTGGGAAAAGAAAGAGAGGATGACCAAGGCGAAGATGGCTGCAAGACATCGTTGATAGTCTGCAAATGGATGCATAGAAGCAGGGGATCTTGCTTACAACCGATAGGCCTACAGGAGAGCTGTATGGGACATGTAAATGACTGACTGACTGATATCAAGTGTAGTTAGTTACTCAGTATTGTTGAAGACATGAGTTAGAGGTTGTAGGCAAAAGTTTTATCACTTCAGATTTTATCGTTACACGTTGTACACTCAGTGTACTTGTACTAAGCTGAATGTGTACAACAGCGAACATTTGAGAGTGTAAAGCAGAATGTAAAGTAAGCCTGACTGCTCATTTCTTCAAATTTTAACAATAAAATTATGTATGTATGTATGTATCTCTTTGTCTCTGTCTCTGCGTATCCATCTATCCAAGGCATATAACATTTTCCCTATTTTTCCTGGACAAAATGAAATTAGTGATTTATGAACATTCAGGACTTGAAAGAATCCCCCAGTTTATAAAAACAGAAGTTCTTATCTTATATCCTTCCTGTGCCGTTAAACGTCACATAGGGCTGGAAAAGTAGTTCGCCAATTTTTCCTGTCTTCGGCGAGTCTTTCAACCTCATCAAAGGATTTTATGCCTGTTAATTTGGCCTCTCTTAACAATGTCCTCTTCAGAGTTTCACTCGGTCTGCCTCTTTTTCTTTGGCCTGTTGTGTTCCACGTGATAGCTTTTTTTTTGGGATTCTCTGATCATTTCTTCTCATCAAGTGACCAACATATGTCCATCTCCTTTTCCTTATCACCCATGAGACTGGTTGTTGTTCAGTCATCTGTCTTATCTCTGCATTGTTCTTGAATTCGTTCCACTAGATGTCGAGTATTTTCCTTAGGCATTTGTTTTCAAAAGAGTCTAATTTCTTGTCTATTTCTTTTGTTGTTTTCCAGCTTTCGCATGCATAAATGAAGGTGGATATTACATTTGAACTGAATAGTCTTAACTTGTTTTTTGTGGTTATAACTTTTGAATTCCATATGTTCTCAAGATTCTTGAAGATTGATGCTGCTTTTGCAATTCTGATCCTAACTTTATAAAAAGAGAACTATGAACACTAAAACTATGGCGGGGTGACATCCCAAACAGTACCGCGGTGAAGATTATATGTAACACCCGACCCTTTTACTGGCGTCAGGGTGTTGGCTAACCATAACTGACCAAGATCCTTTCCTTACAGCCTGGAATCTGATCAGGCAGATGCCTTTTTAACCTAGGTCTCATCTAACGACAGTCAGGGGCGCTTCATGATCGAGTCTGTCACTTGAAGAAAACAATTAAGACTTGTGTCTGAATTCTCACACCTGCCCAATTTCATTATGACGATCTATACCCGGACTAGTGGCATGTTTATTGACATAGCCTGGTGTTTTGTTGACAAGAGGGTGCTGTTGGAGAGTGATTAAGTGGTGGAAATGTTGTACGGTTGTGTAAAGAAGAAGTAAAACAGATTCTGTACGAAAATAGAAGAAGAATGCACACGAATAAGAACATTCTGTTCATGTATAGCTTTTGTTACGGTGCGAAGCAGAAGCAGAGAAGTATCTGGCGAACAAAAGGACGACAAACAATACTACATATATATGCGTGGGATTTTAATTCAACATCGAAAGTAATGATTCCCATCCGATAAAGAAAACATGTCGTGTAGACAACAACAACAAAGATTAAGACGATAGAACAGTCTCTTTTAAAGTATAGGTCACAAATAATAATAAAACTGATAACTCCGATCTGGCAGACCTCATATTTTGAATTCATTGCAAACTGGGAGTATTCGATATGGACCTTTAACATTCTTATCAAGTCAGTCCGAAATTTATTGAAGGAAATTTGATAACAAAGACTGATATATGGTTCGGAGACATGGGTTATGACCAAGACAATCCAACAGAGGATACAAACATTCATGAACTGCTGCTTGAAGGGGATTTTAAACATTAAATGGCAGGACAAGATCAGGAACAAGGAGGTCTGGGAAAGGGCATGAACCTACAAATCATGTCCAGGAAATGGAGGTGGATTGGCCACACTCTGAGGAAACCCGACACCAGCATAGCAAGACAGGCATTGACATGGAATCCTCAGGGAAATAGAAAACGAGGAAGGCCTATACTTACTTGGAGAAGAGAAATTATGACAGTGCTCAGAGACAAGGGATGCACATGGAAGGAAGCAAGAACGGGGATGACTGGAGAGCCTTTATCTGTGGCCTATGCTCTCAAGGGAGTGAAAGGCGATGATGATGATGATGATGATGATGATCTTCTTATTCTTCTTCGTTCACTTCTACCACCAAAAACCGCACCGTGAACCTACTGAATTCACGCCTGTGGTCCTCGTTAGGTCCCGTGGTCCCCTGTGTGGTCCAAAATAGACCACACGAGATCCACGAAAGGACCACAAGGGGTTCAGAGTATCATAGTGCTTTAGCCTGTATTCTTGGTGGGTCTCGGAAGCGGGATTGCGTGACACCGTGGTTTTCATTGCACCAGTTTAGTCTAGGGTTGGACTTTCTCACCAGAAGACCTCGACGTGTTTAGGATATCAGTGCATCCCCGCTGGGAGAGAGGCGGTAGCCCACCCAGGCCAGATGATGATGATGATGATTTCTGGGAAAGGAACATCGTTGAAGAATGTGCAGATAGTTATTTCAGTTTTGAAATATTTTACGATATTTTGTGACAGTTCCGGCTGGTTTCGTGGTAGGAAAATGGTAGCAGAATGCGAGGTCTTCATTCAGTTTCACAGAAGGAAAATGAGTGGCAGAACGCCCCGTTGTGATCTGAATTCACATGGAATTCTAATTATTTAATGAGCTTATCAAGACCGATTTATAATCACAACCCGAACCTGACAACCCCAGAGTTTCCATTCTTCATTGTAAACATTAATTAGCTGCCACATGCACAGCAGCACACGCCAGTCAACAACACAAAAAAAGTGTCAAGAATGTGAGAAGTGGCTGTTTTTACCGCGGATTTTCTTCTCCGTTACATGGCCGTTGTGAAAGAGCTTCGATTGGGGGGGGGGGGGGGGGAATGTTCCCATAGAGATGTCATCTTGACAGGAATGTGTCGACATCCTTTGGAAGTTCCCGGGGGTTTTGCGAAGAAAATGTGTAGGATAACAATCCACGGTGCACAGGGAACTGAAAACGTTGGCTAATAACAATCAGGAGAAAAACAGTGCAACTGTGCACAAAATTATAACATAGTACACTCTGGCTGGTTTAACACTAATTTCATTAGCATTTCGTTTTTCATATACAATTCACATAATGTAATTTCTCAGCACGTTGGCTGGTTGAAGCTGTGCTTGAAGTCATATTGTCCCTACTTTCATCGACACCGAAGTGAGTTTCTGAATTTTGTGTCGAACAAATACATTTAGCACAGATTTTCCAGTTAAGAACAGGCCGCCGCTGCAGACTACTGAGCCAGCTCCGCCAACTCAAGATTTCTCACACGGACGCATAACCCCCCCCCCCCCCGGGGTGCGGAGCACACACCGTGTAGCATGTGCTCCCAGATACGCCCAACGTCCACCGACCCACTTAACCCAGACCTGGCCACAGAGGACAGACCTGAAGCTGAAGCTGTGGAGCTGCCACGAGGACCTGTGGACTTCATCCTGGCGACCCCACTTCCGATTTAGAAGAAGAAGAAGAAGAAGAAAGACTCTTTTAGTTTGGCTAACATCAAATAGACTGAATCACCTTATCAGGATGAAGTATTTCCATGGACAACCCCTGGTGAAACATTTGATCAGTTCTTTGGATTTCTTTTTTTTTTTTAATTCAACTTCCAGCGATCATGCTGTAGCTACCATGGGGTCGTCTGTCGTCCTGTTGTTTCAAATCAGCTTCCCTTTCTTTCTTTTTATCTTAAGCTTGGTCATCGCGTTCAGGAATTCTCCCTGTGATCTCCCTCTTCTCCCTCTCTCCCCCACACACACAGGATTTGAGCTTAATCCAGGCATTGTCGGACTCTTTAACTTCAGCTACTTCATGGCATAATTTAAGAATGATAGTTTTCTGTTCCTTATGTTCTGCCACAGCATATCCGAGGATTTCTTCGGTTGTTCTTCTGGTTGTTCGGAATCTCTCTCTCTCTCTCTCTCTCTCTCTCTCTCTCTCTCTGAACCTTAAGTGCCCAGGGCACATGGGGCTTCCGCAAGGGTTTTCCACAAATGCCTGTCCTTCGCCTTTTTTTTTCTGCTCTTGCCCAGGTGAGCCCTCTATTGCTCAACATCCTTTCTGTTGTTCTTCTCCATGTCTCTTTTGGTCTACCCTTACTTCTGCTCCCCTGTGGTGTCCATCTTAGTGCTATTTTTGGTAGTGAGTTATCAGTCATTCGGAACACATGTCCCAACCATCGCCATCGTCTTTCCTCAATAATTGTTGTCAGTGGCTTCATCTGCATTTCTGCCAACAAGATGTTATTTCTTGTGGTGTTTGGCCAAAATATTTTTCTAATTTTTCGTAAACATTTAGTCTGGAAATAATTCAACTTGTTTTCTATGGTTTTGGTGATTTGTTCGGAATATGGTCCGCGTCTTTCCCCAACACAGTTTCTATTTGATCTGCTCACTAGCATGTTGTAAATTAATGATTCTCTAACTCAAGAGTATGTAACTGTTGCTCTGCTCACTAACTTGTTGTAATTAGTGATTCTCTAAGAGTATGTATCTGTTGTTCTGCTCACTAGCTTGTTGTAATTAGTGATTCTCTAAGAGTATGTAACTGTTGCTCTGCTCACTAGCTTGTTGCAATTAATGATTCTCTAACTCAAGAGTCTGTAACTGTTGCTCTGCGTATGAAAGAAGTACTACAACAAATATACTCACTATACAGAGATCAACAATGGCTGGAATGCATTCGGTGACCTCGCAAGAGTCAGATCTGGCTAGTTAGTTCCACTTGGGGAAACTGAAATCTGAAACAGAAATGAGATTATTCTTCATAGGATCGTTTACATGTACAGGGAGTAATCGTTAAAATATTTTCTTTAAAATATTTTAACTCGTAAAAGCAGCATTTATTTTTTTCTAGGAAATTTTGATTCTCCAGATTTTTTAGACATCACATCCAGTTATTGCTAATTATATACACGTTCAACGCTCGCGAATCATGTTTTAATAATCATGGAATATGTTTTTAAGACGTTGAAAATGAAACAGCGACGAACTGGAGAATGTTGCTCGTTATATTTCATTGGTCGTACAAAATTGTTGTGATAGTCAATGAGATAGTGAGGTTGTGAGATAATGAGGTAGTGAGGTTGTGAGATAATGAGGTAGTGAGACAATGAGGTTGCTCATTATATTTCGTTGGTCGTACAAAATTGTTTTGATAGTCAATGAGATAGTGAGGTTGTGAGATAATGAGATAGTAAGACAGTGAGCTAGTGGGGTAGATAGTGAGACAGATATTTTTTTTAACGATTTATTTTGAAACAAAAAACGAAATAGTAAGAAAACACTCTAACCAGTCCACCATATTTGTTGTCGCAGGCAGCGATCACAGATAAAAGGTAAAATTATAAGGTAAAACTGCAACGAGAGAGAGAGTAGAATGATCTGCTGGAAAACTTTTCAACATTAACCGCTTACCTAGGTCACAATACGTCTTGGCTTAGTTGGCAGTTAACTGAATGTCTGACACCTGCTTCCCCACAAAACTGTTAAGCATGAGAGTACAAGAAACTGCCATTGAAAGCAAACTCAACCGCCCATGAAGACGCATATCGAAGTCACTGAAGGACATTTCACGCCATTCGTAAACTGGACAAGATTCTGATTCCGCTTATTGTAGTCAAGAGCCCTTCACATTCCTTTTCATTTCTTGTGAGAAAGTTCGGCGACATATCCCACATTATTTTCTTTATCAAGAAATGACTGGCAGCGGCGGGCTCAAGAAAGAGCGAGACTATTTAATTTGCATCTTTAACATCCCCTGGTCTTTTTTTTTTCGCAAAGCTAAAGGTATCGGGGAGGTTCTTTACCACAATAGGGTACAGCAGAGAGCTCTTTGAGCATTTCTTTGGCGCACCCAGGGGCAAAGAATCATCCATGACGCCTACCTATTTCGCCGTGTTCTAAAGAAAACGTCCTATTATCATCGTGGCTGGACCGAGCAGTGTGTGTTCCAGACATGAACCTTGCAGCTCGATGCCGTCTACGACTTTGCCTACTTCATCTCCGAATCCAATTCTTGTGTTAATTATTTTTTTCCTTGTTATTTTCAAATCCTTGTGGTATATATGCATACAATTATAGATCGTTGTACCGGAAATAAAGAAGGTTAATAAGAAAAGCTCGTGTTAAACAATGTTACTTTAATTTCTGCTAGAGGTCCAGTAGAAAACCGTGATAATGAGAATGAACGAATCAAATGTTCTTTGGTCTATATGGAATGATTAAATGATAGATAAACCTAACTATGACTAAGGAAATGATGTTTGTTCATAAGTTAATATGGCTAACTTTTTAATCTCTGTATTTATGTTTTAGCGACGCCTTGTCGTTAATGTTTATGAACGTCCACACTTCACTGAAAATTATTTCATGTAGTCCAGAGCGACAAAAATACTTTCTTCTTCTTCTTCTTCTTCGTCTTCTTCTTCTTCTTCTTCTTCTTCTTCTTCTTCTTCTCCTCCTCCTCCTCCTCCTTCTTCTTCTTCTTCTTCTCGTCTTCCTCCTCCTCATTCTTCTTCTTCTTCTTCGTCCTTCCTTTTTCATTCCTCCTCCTCCTTCTTCTTCTTCCTCCTTTTTTAAATTCCTCCTCCTCCTCCTCCTGCTTCTTCTTCTTCTCCTCCTCTTTCTCCTCCTCCTCATTCTTCTTCTTCTTCTTCTTCGTCCTTCCTTTTTCATTCCTCCTCCTTCTTCTTCTTCTTCTGCTTTTGTCATTAGCCTCGCAGGGAGTTTCCATTCTTCGGTCCAGAGCAAGGTAAGAGATCTGGACATCTGTCATGTTATGATTTCCTCAGTATGTCTTTCACCTCCATCCACCCAGTTTTTTTTCCCCTTGGTCATCCTCGCGCCTTACATCCAGAAGTTTTCTAGTTGTATGGCCTTGCAGCTGGTTGTTCTAGAGTCAGTCAGTCAGTCAGGTCTTGCAGGTGGTTGTTCTAGTGTCAGTCAGTCAGTCAGGTCTCGCAGCTGGTTGTTCTAGAGTCAGTCAGTCAGTCAGGTCTCGCAGCTGCTTGTTCTGGATTCAGTCAGTCAGTCAGTCTATGTCCCTTGAGGAACTTTGCCTCTCTAACAGCTCTTCTATATGCCTCTAGGTTGTAAGCAAGATGCCCTGCTGCTGATGTATCCATTCGCAGATCATCAACGTTTTGCAGCCATCTTTGCCTTGGTCTTTTTCTCTTGTTCTGGATTCATGCGTCTCATATGCCCGAACCACTCAACTCTCTGATTTTCGATGTAGTCCATTGTCAGTTGTTGTTCCTGCCATCTGCTATATTATTTATTTCGCGATTGTTCCCTTCTTGTCTTGTTCAGCATTTTTCTTTAAAATTTTATAGCAATTTCTGTTCTTTGTATTTCTTGCCAGTAAAATAAAAATGACGAGAAATACAAAGAACAGAAATTCTTATATAATGTTCCCCTTCTTTTATTTGTGAACCTGAGTTTTACGAGTTTAGAACTATTCACATACCCAGGATGAAAGTATGAAATACTTCCCTGCCTTCACTGAGCGAAAAACCGGGATACAAGAGAGATAACTGAAGTATCAGAGTGAACTCAATTTTACGAGTAATATTGTTTTTCCATGTTCAGGTCCTGCGGGGTGCTAGGCCCTCTGGCACTGTGGTTCTCAGTTCTGTCTTAGATTTTGACAAAAGCTTCGCCGCCTCGGTCTCATGCCTAGACTTCTGGTCAGGTCTGTTGAAAGTAGACGAGTCAGATTCGGTACGCCAGTTCTGCCTGGATTTTCGCTTATATAATAAAAGTGATATAACTAAGCATAGCCGTCGGTTCTAAATGAAAAGACAAAGCTGGTCTGTCAGTGCCTTTGTGGGTGATGGATTGAGCCAAGATGGCTGCCTACATCATTTGTTCCCCTCTCCTACTAGATTGCTCTAATGATTAGTCACTCTAATAGTCCCACTGGAGGCCCTTTCATAAAGCAAGGGAAGCCCTCCGGACCGCGGAGGAAAGCACCGGGTGGGCCGCACTTGCTCTCGTTGGACCTACTTGAAGCTACTGAGAACATGTTTGGTTTCCTTCGGCTGCGTCTATATCATTAGAACTAGATGTTCAACAAGTTTTCTCAGACTTGTCCTGGTAATATTGTGGCTATTTTTCTTAGACGTGTCCTGAAGAGCTTGTGATTATCTTTCTTAGACCTGTCCTGAAGAGCTTGTGGCTATCTTTCTTCCACTTGTCCGGATGAGCTTGTGGCTATCTTTCTTCCACTTGTCCTGAAGACCTAGTGGCTATCTTTCTTCCACTTGTCCGGATGAGCTTGTGGCTATCTTTCTTCCACTTGTCCGGATGAGCTTGTGGCTATCTTTCTTCCACTTGTCCGGATGAGCTTGTGGCTATCTTTCTTCCACTTGTCCGGATGAGCTTGTGGCTATCTTTCTTCCACTTGTCCGGATGAGCTTGTGGCTATCTTTCTTCCACTTGTCCTGAAGAGCTCGTGACACATGTTCTCATGACGGTGCTGATTTTTTTAAAAATTGTCCTGATCCAGTCTCCTCCCCCCTCCCCCCCCCCCAGCTCCCCCTCCTGGGCCTAGAAAACACACACACTCACACATACACACTCACACACTCTCGTATTTAAAACAAAAACAAAAACTAAAAAATGTGATTTTCTTGCCATGAATCCGGGCTAATCTCATAATGTCATGCTTTCATTGACTTTGTGATCTGTGATAGGATAGTTCTTTGTTCTTGATGAACAATTGCTCCAATTTGCCTATCCTCCACTTTTTTTAAAGATGATTGCTACAGTTTACAAGTATATTCTACAAATTCTCGAAGCTTCTCTCTCCTTAATGCCGTATTTTCTTTTATGATAATGTTAGGACATTTTTTTTTTTTTTTTGCATTTCTGAAACACGTCCTGCGTTGTTACTTTCATGTTAGGAAGCGTTATTCGTACGTGTTTTGTTTCTTTCTCATATCTGCAGCTATTCGCACGGAAACGAGTCGTGATAACAATGAGATTACAGGACGAGCCCGTGACTATTTTTGCACGTGCTCTTGTCTGCTCGTGACTCGTCTTTCACCCCTCACCCCCTCACCGAGTGCGAACATTTGCAAAGGCCCGGGTCTGGGAGACCACCAAGAGACGACGCGTGAATGTCGAGCGGCTACACTCACGAATACCGTACGGGTTTTGTTTTCCTGCTACTCAGCCGAAGCGTGTTTTGATTTTTGAACAAGCATAATTTCGGCTCCGCTGCAGCGAAGGGTAGACGGATTCATAAGATATCTGGTAAATTCTAGAAAAGTTAGGAAGGTGTTGAGACACAGGGTGATGTTTCTTTACATTTCTAATGTGTCTGTGTTTTCTCTGCTCTCTTTTTCTAGATATTTCATGGTATTTCTTGAAGAAGATAGCTTTCTATTCTAATATTATAAGATCTTTCCTGTCAACTATGTGTGTGAAAAAAAAGTGGAAGGGGTTGGGGGGGGGGGGGAGAAAGAGAACGCTACAGCATAACTGATGATCAGCTTTCTAGTCATAGTTTTCTAGATCACACTTTTTCTATGACGTTGGAAGTGAAGACGCCTGTCCGATGAGGCAGTCAGCGGCCCATAACTGACCAAGACCCTGTCCCACCTCTCTGTGGTACCCCCCCCCCGTAACAGGCCTAGCCTGACTAACGGGTCAGGGATCGCCATACTCCCCGTGGTGGTGGAGTCTCCTAAAGAAGCATTGCACACTCCCTGCTTTCTAGTTGTACTCCGGGACTGAACAAAGTAGCTGCCATAACCCGCTCCCACGTCGATACGATGCTGTGCCTCAACATCTCTGCAGCATCGGCTGCAAAGAACACCAGCTCGCATTTACAGGGGGTTCGTATAAGTAAAAACCTTGAAAACTGCTACCCTCTACAGAAACTTGAGTCCAAACCAGGTCCCAGACAAAGAGCACAGACAAAAATCTGCGAGGGCGCATATGAAGAGGGGGAATCTGAGTGGCGAAGTGGCTAGTGCACTAGTCTCTCACGGCGAAGTTAGGGGATTGGAATCCGGCCGGAGGCGCCCCAGCCACCCAGCCGTAGAAATAGGTACCCGACTTGCTAGAGTTGGGGAAGGAAAGGCGGCCAGGCGTGATGCTGACCTTGTCACCCTCTAGTGCGCTGACAGGTCAAGGGAAATATGGGCACTAACACCGCATCCCTATGATATGCCTCTAAAGCATGACAGGGTAACCTGAACCTACCTCACATATGAAGAGCTCCTGCTGATGATGGGATTTACGGAACATTCGAAACCAGGAAAACTAACATTTCTTTTAACGAAGAAAAAAAAAAGTGCACGGAATTTTCATTTTACTTATATGTAATGACAGCGAGCGATTTATGATTCAGCCATCTTGAGTCTCAGGCCAAGAAAAAGGATTTAAATTCTCTGTATCTTCACAGTTGTCTCTTGTTTCAGAGCCAGCGAGCGCCAGGTCCTGGAGATTGTAGCTGATTCAGATCTCTTGTTATCGTTGTTACAGCTGCCACTTTTGATTCATCACAATAAAAAAAAAAAAAAAAACTTTACAACATCTTTTACCAGATTTCATTCTTCTTCTTCTTTGCTGTCATTTTTTTTTTTTGGTTTTGTTTTCCTCGTTCAGAAACGATATCGTGTTCTTTTGTAACTGTTCAACACTTTTACCTTTCGTTGGTTCAGTTTTTTGCAGTCTGTTAATTTATGTCACAAAGTACAGGACGAAACGCATCTTTTTAATATATAAATCCAGCCAGATCTCCTCGCTTTTTTTAACATGGTTTCTTACGTGCAATTCTTTGCACTGAGTGTTTAAAAAAAAGATAAGGTTTTGTTACTGTTATTTACTGCCTTCTGAAAGAATACTGCATGCAGCTGCTGACAAGTTTAGTGGAACATTTCAGGTGAAAAGACCTGTAGTTAGACAGACAGATTGATATTAGAACACGCTAGGAAGACAGTACAGACAGATAGCTGGACATAAACAGACAGACAGACGGACAGACAGACAGACAGACAGACAGACAGACAGACAGACAGACAGACAGACAGACAGACAGACAGATAGATAGATAGATAGATAGATAGATAGATAGATAGATAGATAGATAGATAGATAGATAGATAGATAGATAGATAGATAGATAGATAGATGGGGTTCCATAATCTTTGGAATAAATATAAACAATCACAAGGAAACTAATTTGAAGGAGACTTCACCTAGAAATGGGAGAGGCTACTCATTTAGTCAGAAAAAAAAAAAAACTTAAGAGTCCAGGAACTTTTCGAACACCCCTCATATACACACATTATGCACTTGAATTTAAAGCACAAATTATCGCAATTCTCAAGAACTGTATGACTCTCAGCATCCCATAATTCTTATCTCTCCGTTTCTCCCTGAGATTCCAACTCTAAAGAACACGCCCTAGGATGCAATGGAAACACGTTGATTCGAAATATGGAAAGATTGCGTTATCCGAGGCCTAATAAATGAAAAGGAGCTATCTAGGCCTTGCTGTCATTTCTCGGTTAGTGTACTTTGACCGCACAGCACCGGCGATACTCGCAGAACGAGGGCCTGGTCTGATAAGACTGCATCTCTCCAGCCCTATTTTCAGGTGGCAAAAGCGTTAAATGGCGGAGATAGATCTAATTTCTTTCCTAGCTTTATCTCCCACGTTATTCGTGGAGCTTAGCATTTGTAGATTTTCAGTTTAAACAAAAATCCTTTTCAACCTCTCTAATCTCTGCCTCTACTCCATCTTGAAAGATAACTCAGAAGTTGAAAATTTAGAAAGTTAAACTGAACTAATTTAAATTGGCGGAGTGATCTCATTTCTGTGCATACACCGAAGAAATAGTTCCCCTTCTGAAGAAACTGTTAAGTTAAAGGAACATGTGGATGTCTTGACAGTTTTGTTGCACACCATGTTTCCTTGCATTTATTACAGACACAAAAATTCTAATATAACATTCTTTTCCCAAGGAGATCAAGGAAGGGGGGAAACTGGTTCAGCTCTGAAGATTTGGATACTTGTGGACTGGTTGAGCTCTGAAGATTCGGATACTTGTGGACTGGTTAAGCTCTGAAGATTTGGATACCTGTAGACTGGTTGAGCTCTGAAGATTTGGATACCTGTAGACTAGTTGAGCTCTGAAGATTTGGATACCTGTAGACTGGTTGAGCTCTGAAGATTTGGATACCTGTAGACTGGTTGAGCTCTGAAGATTTGGATACCTGTAGACTGGTTGAGCTCTGAAGATTTGGATACCTGTAGACTGGTTGAGCTCTGAAGATTTGGATACCTGTAGACTGGTTGAGCTCTGAAGATTTGGATACCTGTAGACTGGTTGAGCTCTGGTTGAGCTCTGAAGATTTGGTTACCTGTAGACTGGTTGAGCTCTGAAGATTTGGATACCTGTAGACTGATTTAGCTCTGAAGATTTGGATATTTGAGCAGTTTCGGTTGTCTTCTCTCCTGGACATCATTCTTGTGTGGTGATTAAACTACTTGCTACTGTTTCACCGCCCCTGTTACAAAGGGGCGTGTTTTATTATATCAGTTGTTTTTTTTCTTCTTACCTTGTTAGTGTTCTTTCTTTCTTTCAGTCTTTCTTTCTTTCCTTTTCTCTTTCTTTCTTTCCTTTTCTTTCTTTCTTTCCTTTTCTTCTGTTTCTTTCTTTTTCTTTTTTCTTTCTTTCTTTTTTCCTTTTCCTTCTTTTTTTCTTCCTTTTTCCTTCTTTCTGTTTATTTCTGTCTTTCTTTCCCTCTGCAATGGTCCAAATAATGTATCATACTGTTAAGATCGAGTTCTTAAATAATTCCCAGAAAACTGAAAAATACTTTGAAGAAGAGCATATGAAGGATGTAAGAAGAGCATATGAAGGATGTAAGAAGAGCATATGAAGGATGTAAGAAGAGCATATGAAGGATGTAAGAAGAGCATATGAAGGATGTAAGAAGAGCATATGAAGGATGTAAGAAGAGCATATGAAGGATGTAAGAAGAGCATATGAAGGATGTAAGGGAAAAAAAACCATAGCACTGGAACAGGGGAGGGTGCTGATGTTTTTGTTTTTTTTAGGGGAGCCGGGAAGAGGGAGGGAGTAGAGATTAACTGAGAATTTAATGCCATTTGTAATGGACTGAGGGCCGATAGCGGGGACATATCGCGCTTAGAACTCCGGGAGCTCTGTCGGGGAATTGGCCAGATATCTCGTCACACATCCAGACCAGAGCTTGCGTCCCAGTTATCACTGCCTGAGAGGATTCTGGAATCATTTAATGGGATGCTATTAACATCAGTCATGTAGCAGAGCAAAGATTTGGCGGCAGACTCTAATAACATCGGTATTAAATTTATCATCAATGGAGGCAGGAAATAAAATTATTTTTCTTCTTTTTTTTTAACCTTAAAACCGGAACAGTAATGTCAGTTCTCATTTGGATAGACCATGCAGAAAAAAAAACTGGCATGTGCATCTGCGCCATTACGGGAGTTATCGTTTTAATTCGATAAATGGCTTTTAGTACCTTTCATTCGCGCAAGAAAATAGGTTACTTTAGTCGTTATTTTACATCTGCCTGCTGAAGGTTGCTGCAATGTAATTTCAGATAGGTCTGAGTTTTTTCATGATGACATATCTAGACAATTTGAACCTCTTTCTGTCTCTTGAAATTATCTACCCATTGGTATATGCTGTCTCTTCTGTCTCTTGAAATTATCTACCCATTGGTACATGATGTCTCCCTTTCTGTCTCTTGAAATTGTCTACCCATTGGTACATGATGTCTCTTCTGTCTCTTGAAATTGTCTACCCATTGGTACATGATGTCTCCCTTTCTGTCTCTTGAAATTATCTACCCATTGGTACATGCTGTCTCTTCTGTCTCTTGAAATTGCCTACCTGTTGGTACATGATGTCTCCCTTTCTGTCTCTTGAAATTATCTACCCATTGGTATATGCTGTCTCTTCTGTCTTTTGAAATTGCCTACCCGTTAGTACAATCTTGTCTCCCTTTCTGACTCTGGAAATTGTCCACCCATTGGTACATGCTCTCTCCCTTTCAGTCCCTTGAAATTGTCTACCCGTTGGTACATGCTCTCTCCCTTTCCGTCCATTGAAATTGTCCACCCATTGGTACATGCTCTCTCCCTTTCAGTCCCTTTAAATTGTCTACCCGTTGGTACGTGCTGTCTCTTCTGTTCCTTGAAAGTGTCTACCCAATGTTCGTTATTTAGACTTGCCGTGGCCTCCTTTGAAAGCAGTTTCAATCATTGTTTTCGAATACTTTGCCCGTGTAGTTTCATGGTGTTTAATACTTCTTGTGTCAGTTTAACTGTTAAAGTACATCACGTCTCTGCACATGAATTACGCTTTATTCTTCTAAATAACTGCCTTTCTATTCCATCTGTTTTATTATCCTTTATCTTATCCATGCTTCTTGGTCATCATTGTTTGTTTACTAAAAAGAATGCTAACATTCGTCTAAAAGTTGTCAACTTCTTCAAATTCGATTGCAGTAATCAAACTGCTGAACATTTACCAGTGATTCAAACTCACCAATGAGGTCTATTCGTCCAAATGTTTTAAGAATGTTGAAGACATTCCACTATAACAAGGGGGGGGGGGGGGGAGGGGTTCAGGATTTTGTCTGCTCACATCTGGTGGAAGGCAGTAATGTCTGATAATATAATTGTTATCTTGACTGCCTAGACTTCAGTTGCTACTAACAGTTTCGTTGTCTAGACATCAGTTGCTACTGTACGTCTGACTGTCTAGACTTCAGTTGCTACTGTAAGTCTGACTGTCTAGACTTCAGTTGCTACTAAAGGTTCTACTGCCTAGACTTCAGTTGCCATTAAAAGTTTGACTGCCTAGACTTCAGTTGCTACTGTAAGTTTGACTGTGTGGACTTCAGTTGCTACTGTAAGTTTGACTGTGTGGACTTCAGTTGCTACTGTAAGTTTGACTGTGTGGACTTCAGTTGCTACTCTAAGTTTGGCAAAGTAGTAAATTCCAGATTTTACAAGAAACAAATGAAGATGAGACAACTGAGACAAATAGTAGAAGAATGGGAAGGTGACCCAAAAAAAAAAAAAAAGAAATTTCAGAAGAAAAACAAGTGAAAGAAATATGCTGCATAGACAATTTGTGAAGAAGGAAAAAAATTAGACTCGATAAAAGACATGGATAAGTTATAAGATTTGATGAAATGAGAGAGAAGAAGAAATTGCACGAGGAATGTGATGAGTCAGGAAATACCAAAACACGGGAGTTTAAAAATTTTTGTGCAAGTATTTCAAATCGATAGCGGGTAAAGGAAAAAAAAAACCAATAATGCAAAAGAGAACACACATTGCCCCGACAGAAGGTTTCAAACGTCCGTAGACGACATATCTGTAAACTCATATTAGTGCTAGATATTTACGTTTAAACCCATTAGCGATTACCCAGCAGATAGGGCACGTTAATTGTATACTTAAGCATTAGAAAGGAAGGTCTTAAATCTTGCTTAAACTGGTTGCACTGCTCTAGAGAGGGGCTGGGAGATAAGCTTTATTTGAAATAAATAGCAGCCAGAGAGGGCGGGGAATATACCCACTCGCGGGCAGGGGATTCGGGTGTATCAGTGAGCGCTTAAAAGTGCCACTCACGGGGAGATTACACTCACAAATCACCGGAAAACAAAGTTTGCAACTTCTTGTTTAGATGTTGTGGTGTCTGAGAGCTGTTGAAGAGCGGCGTCTAAACAGAAGATAACGTAGTAGCAAGGTAGAAGTGGGTGTGAAGAGACCGCCACGAAAGAAGGGGCTAGGAAGTAACTGGTGCCATTGGCGAATTAAACAGGGCGAAAAGAACAGGTTTTTTTACATCTCTCTCTCTCTCTCTCTCTCTCTCTCTCTATATATATATATATATATATATATATATATCCCTATCTCTCTCTCTCTCTCTGTCCCATTCTCTCTCTCTTTATCCCTACTTTTCATTTCTACTTTTCACATCTCTGTATCTCTTTTCATCTCTGTATCTCTTATTTTCCTCTTTCTTCCGTTCCCTGTTTCTCCTTCTCATCTCTCTCTCTCGCTCTCTCTCTCTCTCTCTCACACACACACACACACATTTTATATGTTTCTGGGAGGTGCATTCCCCCATCAGCCGACATCAAAATTTCAGAAATTTATATAACGCAATATTACGATAACAATTTTCACCGCATACAAAAATGTTATCTTCCCGTTTATTGCCTTCTTAGCGAGTTGGCAGTAATCTAGCAAGTATTTATAAAGCTAAGGTTTATTTTCAACAGTTCTAAACATTTTTTTCGTTAATTATATCACGACTGCCAATTTTGATTATAGAAATCTTCTCTTTTTTGTTTCAATTTTTTCCACGTCCTGGCGGCTAACATCTTCAGTGGTTACAAAGAACTTCACTACATGTGTCAGAATAAGAGGAAGGTCTGCTACTGTTTGGTGATCTACGACAGCAGATCTTCTTAATGGACGTGGCATGTGAGAGCATAGTGTGGGAACCGCTGATCCAAGGAAATGTTCCCCTAGAGAGTCCAGGTGTGTACAAGCTGATAGTACACATCTGTAGATAAACTGTGCTTTTCTGAGTGAAATTAAAATCGCTGATCTCTGATACCAGTTTATGCGTTTGTAAAAACACGGATATTAGATACATCCTGTTGGCATCTTTCTAATCATTAAAAGCTGATTGGTTGCCAGACTGGATAAGGTCGAATATCCAGACCATTAGTTTTGTTTCAATGAAAATCACTTGGTTTCAATGATAGAAATCAATGTATATTTGTTTTAAGATGTCCGTTTTAATGCAGACAATGAAATCTGGCAATTCAAGATACGAGCCCACAGAAATATATGTCTAAGATGGAATTGTTTACCATCGTTTTCTCTACATATGTCATAAGATGGAATTGGTTGCCATCGTTTTCTCTATATATGTCTAAGAGAGGGCTATTTACCATCATTTTCTGTACATATGTCTAAGAAGGAATTGTTTACCATCGCTTTCTCTACATACGCCTAAGAGGGAATTGTTTACCATATTTTTGTCTACATTTGTCTAAGCAGGAGTTGTTTACCATCGTAGAGTCATTTACTATCGTTTTCTCCTTAAAATGTCTAAGATGGAGTCAGTTACCGTCGTTTTCTCTACTAACGTTTATAGCTGGTAAATGCCACGTAAGCACAAAGATACTTCACTTTATAGCTGTGGCCAGGAGTGCCTTTCTGAACAGTTTAGTTTTGTAACTCAAGAACAGATAAATCGTTACATATGAACTGTAAGGAGCGTTTAGATTCAGATAAATAAATAAGAGACCGTCAGATGGTGAAGTTTCATTAGCAAAGCATACGCAAAAGGAACCGAAATAACGTAGTGGAGTCTTCTTACGCGATAAGAAGAGCTTTTTTCCAAGCAGTTTTAGCGGATGCAATGATCCTCGCACTTGTACACAGGCGACAGTAGCTTTATCGCTCGTGTTCAACTCTTGAGGAGGGTTGGGGTGGAGTGTGTGACAAACTGTGTTAATAGAAGTCCTTGTTACATTCTCCAGTGTGCACGGCTGCATGCGCTACAAGATCTACACTGCCACATCAGCTGCATGTGCCAGCTGTTTCCAGTTCTCTGTAACACAGAGAAGCAACAGCAAGAACAAATAAGGGGCGAGAAGATTCAATTGAACAAAGAAAGCTGAGAAATAACGGCGTGCCCAAACTCTGCACGGTAAAGGGCCTAACCAGCATATCTCTGAGAACTTTCCGGAACACATCCGCTACATCAGACATTCGCAGTGAACATAAAGAACAAGAACTATGTCACGACTGAAAGGATAACATTTGTTAAGCAAATCCATTTCTTGCTTTCATATCTCTTGCCTGTCATCTCACGTCTCTACGCTATCAATGTTTTGTTATTCCATTCCTAAACTCACTGACACAAGATCAGTCGACCGCAGGCATCTACTAACACTGCTCACCTTATCCCAGATATGTCTTGTAGTAAGCAGCGCACATTTGAAGTAAGAAATTCAAATTTCCACACATACGGGCTAAAGCGCCAGTTTACATCCGGGATACCGTTGCCGGTAACATTTATAAGAGATATTCTTGCCTTTTTACGGGACGCAGACCAGCTGAGAGCGGTACGCAGGCACTACCTCCTGGACTGGTTCCTGCCAGCGTCAATCTCCGAAGATCGCGAAAAGCAAGGACAGAACTCGGGTGTCTGGTTTGTAAAGCAAACGAGAAAATTATCTGGGTGTGTACACAAGCAATATGAGCAGGGAAGCGGGTATCTACACAGACAACAAGACATTTGCCAATATCGATGTATTATTCGGTGCAGCGCCTTCACAAAAGAGCATCAAAATAAACCATTCTTTTTGTTGTTCCCCCCCCCCCCCCCGCCACCCCCGGTTTTTTGTTTTTTTTTTTTACTATATACAAGCAGTTTAAATCTTAGATTCAAGAGAATTCTTTAGAAGACAGTTCTATATTTTATTGGTGGAAAAAGAAGAGCGAAGATTACCTTTCTAGAACTGGTACTTGCAGAGTACAGACAAAAATATATTATCAAGTTTTACAAGAAACGTAAACAGAAAGGGAAGAAAATAAGAAAGAAACAGTAACCCAATATTTCGGTCAATATTTTTGTCAAGTCCAGCAAAAAATAAAGAAAGTGGGAGGGGGGGGGGGAAGAAAGAAAGCAATAACAACAACAACAACAACAACACGAAAAGGAGCTGACTTCTCCCTCTTCTGGTTTCCTTGATAAAGAAGTTCTGCCGCTGTGCTGCATATTTCCTTGTTGCTATCTTTGACCCAGTATGACGGCCAGGACAGAACAGGCTAGAAATGAACTGCATGTATAGGTCAAAGCCAAAAACTTTTTAGAAAGAATATTCTTGTTTAGCATTTGCCCGTCTTGGTCCTATGATCTTTAACATTATAGTTTGTGGTGGAAGATGATTTCACTGATGGCTATGCGAGAGTGATGACGATGTTTTTATCAGGGGGGGGGGGGTAACCAAGCTGATCAAGATCTTGCAGCATCCGTTAGCTGTGAGTCTGGTCAAGCTTTGATCAGCTTCTTCTGGCCACTCGGGCAGACTTTGCCCTGGGCACCATGGCAGTAGAATATGTAAAGAATTTTGTTTCTTCGGCTCATTCTGGTTCTTAAAGCAAAATTTCTCGATCCAGTGTCCACCCGACATGTTGCCTGTTAATCATGTTGTATCATCATGGCTTCATGTGTAAAGAACAAGAGTTATCCGCCCTGCAGAATAAAGACAAAGACTGCAGGAAAATATCCACAGCCATCTTCTTACCTTCGGTCTTTTTTTATTTTAAATACATATTCTTTGCCATTAAAGATCTTTCACAGACTGGCGCTGTTCAGTGACTTGGTTGGAATGTTAAACCAGCCCAGTCAATCACCAGGCACAGCACATGCACAGCAAGCATCTGAGAAGCAGCAAAGAAAAGCGAGGACATTTCCAAGAGGACTGGCTTGGAACTGTTGAAATATATCAGCGACAGGACAGAACGCTACACACGCAAATCACTCTTCTGTCACCCCCAAACCCCCCCCCCCCCATTTCCACAAAAAAAGATCCCTGATTCTCCCTACATCGCTAAATGGCAACAGCAGGAAAGGTCATGCAGACACCATCAGCTCACGAGAGAGACAAAACACTCAGTGAAGAAAACCAAAATACAAGTTTTTAGATGAAAGCATTCTTGAACACCTGTTTCACCCAGCAAAGATTCTGCACGTGAACAAGCTCTGTGTATGCACGAACATCTAGTTCTAGACCGAGTTCAGATTAATTCTGCCACTTCTGTAATGGGAATTTGTCCTCCCGAAGGACCTCGGCGTGAGGGATGTTTATAAAAAAAAAAAGAAAATGAAAGTACAAACACCAGTGCTTGTTCGTTTCTTATCAAAAGGCTAGAGAAAATCTAATAAAATTTGGACTCTCGTTCACCGCATGAATGGACACGTGACCCCTGCATCCTCGCGTGATTGGACCTGCTGTTATTCATAGTCGGGGCCCACTGAATGGGGTTCGGAATTAATGAGAAACGACTTAGAATGGAAGCAACCTGCCAGAGACCGGGTCAACAATCAACGAGTTCACTAGAGATTAGCATTTGTACTAGCAGCAGTGGGGGAAGAGTCCTACAGGGGGACTTCACGAAATCTACGCAGAGTGGATTACCCAAAGATAACGACTCATGTCCTGAATAGTGATATAAGGTTCCCCAACCCCCGACGAACTGCTTCTAAGCCCGTTTTGTTTTCGTTAACATTCGAGTTCGGCTTTGTTTAAAAACAGCTGGAAGTGAAGAGTTGTCCATGATATAAACTCTCAAACAATTTTTGTTTTCTTTCCTGCGGTGGTGGAGCAGGAGATACATATTCAGATAAGGATAAAATCAGCAAAACAGAAATTGATAAGATCACTGACTAAGGCGTCCTTGGTTTTTAGTTATAAAAATAAAGCCTAATTACACAAATAAACTCTAATTATAGAGCGACACAAACTCAAAACTGAAAAAAATGCCTGCTGATTTTTTTTGTTTTTTAAGCTACAATTACTACATTAAATTCTCATTGTGATATTATTATTGCTACAGTAAAATCTCATTATTACATCATTACTACAGTCAAACCTCATTATGAAATTATTATTGCTACAGTAAAATTTCATTATGACATTATTATTCACGGAGACGGAAAAACAGGTCAGTTATATCCATCGTCCGCTATAACAAACACATACATACATACATACATACATACATACACACTCACTCACTCACTCAAACTTGGAGTAGAATCTCTCTTAATCGGCACCCAATTTACCGGCAATAGGAAAATAACGCCACTTTCGAAGGTCTAACTTGAATTTAGGCCTATAAGATAAGTAAAATATGCAATGGACTTGCATTCCGGCAACATTGTAGATAATTCTGTTCCCATGTCTCTTTCACTCACTCTCTCTCACTCTCCTTCTCTTTCTCTCTCACACGCTCATTGTCTTTCTCTCTCTCACTCTCTTTTTCTCTCTCCCTCTCTTTGTGTTCCTGTGTCTCTTTCACTCACTCTCCCTCTCTTTCTCTCTCACACGCTCTGTCTTTCTCTCTCTCTCTCTCACTCACTCTTTTTCTCTCTCCCTCACTCTCTTTCTCTCACTCTCTCTCACTTTCTCACACACTCTCTCTCTCTCTCTCTGATTCTCTCTTATATATGTACGTAGTTACTTCTGTACTGAGTGAATGAATAAGAGCGAAACGTAAATGTTATATTTTACTTTATGTCTCTCAGCTTCAGTGTTAATTATGTTTGTTACATGAACAGCATATTTGTAGAATGTCTGGAATAGAGTGAAAGATGTATGGTAAAGGGCAGAATGTCAGACGGGCCTGCGTGCCCAATTCTTAACCCTTTTGAAATAAAGATCCATCAATCAATTTCTCACTCTCTTTTTTCTCTCTCCTCTCTCACTCTCTCTTTCTCTCTCCTTCTCTCTCTCTCTCTCGATGAAGGTGAAATAATTGAACACGTGCTGGAAAAAGAGAAAGATTATGGTAAAAAGATGAAGATAAGGATGACGGCACGCAGTCCAAGAAAGCTACGTAGAAGGAAGCTCACAAATGAATGCAGACTTTCATAAGATTTTCCGAGCAATGCTCATCCATGTCAGCATATGGTGTCATTAAACTTCATTGTATCCACAGTGAATTTTGAAAGCTTCGGCGACAATCTTGTCAGCACCCAAACTTTGGAAGTTACATCGTCACACAAAAAAAGTTTCACAACTTTCTGGTGATGATACGCGCTATAAGTTTTCAATGCTGTTTAAATTTGATTTTGTAAAACATAAAATTATATGTACGTGTTTTTTTTTTATTTTTTAAAATCCGCACGAGTTTTGATGTTATTTATTTAAATATAGCCGGTAGATCGAAAAACATGGCCGGCGAACTTCGCATGTTGCACTTTCTACAGATGGCGTCACAAAACATGAACAGGTAAGTTATGGAAATATATACTCAGTTATCCGGCAAAATCTTGTATCCGGAATCGGTGACCTCCCGTTGTTGCCGGTTAAGACAGATTCTATTTTGTGTGTGTGTATGTATATACAATGTTTAAAAAAAAAGTAATTTTGTCATGCCTTAGAGGTACATAGGGATCTACAAATACAAAATCAACGATTAAATCTATGGAGATTTTCTGTTATATATAATATTATATATATATATAACAGTTGAAAACGTGAAGCTAATCGTTTTCTTTATTTTTATTTCTTTTATCATTATTATTTTTAGTTATCACATTTCTAGCCCTGCAAGGAAAGGAAACTAGTTACCCCCAGCCAAGCAGTCCTCATCCCTTCTCATATTCACCCCTACCCTTCACACATGCACACACACACACACACATACATACAAATAGTCCACTGTTGAACTTATGAGTTATGCCTCGCAACAGATAAGGTGAACGACGAAACTTAAACAAAGAAAGCAAAAGAAAGACCGAAAGAATAACTGTCATCAGCCTGACAAATTTTTGTAAAGATTTACACTCTCGATTAAGAATTACAATAAATCACTTATCCACAACTCGATGTTCCCTCGTTTACTCTGGGACACTCGCTTTCTTCTCGTTCATCCTAGAACGCTGGCTTTCTTGTATTTTCTGTGATGAATCTCTCCTCTTATTTTATTAAAATGCAATTAAAAAGGACATAAATCTAGTATTTTTCTCCTGCTATTTTGCGATATTGCATCCAAAATCTCCCGTATCTCATGGCCGCGGAATGAGGAACAGTGTAATGAAAACACACGGCTTTGTGCTGCTGCAGTCAAGAAAGGGAAAATATCCTCAAGTTGTTTATTATGCAAATCCCGGGAAATAATGTCAGTCCTGCCCTTCTCTCACAAATCAAAAAGCAATAATGCTATAATGTAAGTTCTCTTGTGTCTTGCCAGTGTGTGATCAGGGGCGGCAACTGATTGGGTGAAAATTATGCAAGTGAGTAAATGTGGCATGAATTCGTGGAAACAAAAGCTTGTGTAGAAACATTACGTGTATTCCCAGGCCACCGATTGGTCATAAAGCCGGCCATTTGATGTGAAAACAGGAAGGAGCTTTGGGGACTTCCAAAACCACAAAGAACAAAAAAAAAAAAACCAAAAAACAAAGAAGCGTTGGAAAATGGTGAGATTATTGGATAATTTTCAGTAATTTGGGAACTTGCTGTTATTGGCTTTCACGTGAATGAACTTCAAACACTGACAGGTAATATCTATGAGTGAGTGTGGACATTTTTCATGGATGTTATTTCATCAATTATTTTAATCTAGCGTAGGAGTAGTGCTGCAGTTAAAGGTTCTCCTCGTGTGAAGAGTTCCAAACTGAAATATTCACATATATAATCGGGGTACGTAGTGTTTGGTTGGGAAACAGAAGGCATGACACTTTACTGAAGACCATTCTTGAGAGCGAGATAGAAGAGAACAGAACACGAGGACGACAGCGACAGAGATGGGTGGAAACATCAAGAGATGGGTGGTCAGCATCAAGAGATGGGTGGACAGCATCAAGAGATGGGTGGACAGCATCAAGAGATGGACGGGGACCAGCTTAGCCGGAAAAATTTTTTTCTTTATAATCTGACATTTATGGCGACATGATCAAGCAGTACCCTGTGGATTTATTGGATTTTTTTTTCTTTGTTTTGGTCGAGAAATTAAAACCTGCAGAATTCACCATTTTATAAATACAATACGCGTATATTGCATAACACAGAACCTGCGTTTAAGCAGCTATTAACCCTTTATAAACCTAAGAGATATTCAGAACGACTGCAAATTATTTTCATTTGCTTAGTAAACATTTGGATGCAGTAATATTTACCACAGAGTTAATCAGATACTGCCTAGCAAAATTTTATAACAGTTTAATGTTAACTTTTGGCGGCGGCGAAAACTGTTTAATTTGACAGTCGCTAACCCCACAGCTGACGTGCTAGCCACAGGGCTGATGAACCATGGCCGACCAAGACCCTGTCCCACCTCTCCGTTTGTACTTCCAGTAACGGATCTAGCCTGTCTTACACGGCTATAGTCTTTGTGGCGGAGAAGTCTGCTAAAGAAGTATTTGCACAACCCTTGCTTGTTAGTTTCAAATAGGGATTAACACACACACACACACACACACACAAAACATCCGACGTAAAACCTGCTCCTAATCCGACACAGTGCTGTATTTTAACACATTCACCGCATCGGCTACAAAGAACATCATACTCGCAGTTCCTGGGAGACAGATAGAAGTAAAAACAAAAGTAGACATGGTAATTTTTTTTTTTAAAGCTAACTTTGATTTCGTTGTGTACCACGTGATAAACGCGCTGCCCATCCGAGTATTAAAGCGCACCCACCTTCGTCTGATGGAAACGTAGCCGCCACTGCCTAAAGTGAATCACTGCAGCACAATAAGAGGCTAATATAAACCGGCAGAAACTATTGGCATTTCAGATGTTTTATCCGTGTCTGAACATGGAAGACGCATAGTTTATTTATAACATTGCATTGCGTGTCGGTCAGTGAACACCAATATGTTTATGAGCTTGTGTGTATATGTGTGTGTGTTAAAGTGTGCATCGAAGAAAGAGAATTCCTTTGTCAAAAAGTGCACCAAATATCCAGTGACCTTTATGCATGCAAATTTAAAAAAAAAAAGCCTTCCTTTTCACAATAAACCTTGTATGAAGCTCTTCAAAAGCCAGAAATATATAAAACATTATATTCCACTGCATTAATCTGCCTCCACAGACATGTCAAGCATTATAATAACCACATACAACTACCATTATACCAATAATAACCAGTAAGGAAAAAAAGTTATGTATAATTATACTATGTATCAGTGTTTCCCAAAGTGGGCGATAACACACCCCTGTTGGCGTTGGAAAAGACCCGGGGGAGGGAGGGGAGGGAATAAAGAGTCAGTAGGGAGGCATTGGGGAAAATGGGGCGGGGGTGCCGCCAGTGGGAGGAGCGTTGAGAGAAAACGAAGAGCAGCAAACGGCGGGGTAGGGGGGGGGGGGGGGCTCACTAATACCTTCCTTCCTTTCTAGAACTTTTCAACTGTTCCTAGAACTCATCCGTTACATCAACATTTTAGAAAATAAAGCAGTAGGTGAGTTATAAATGTACTCCACATTGTTAAATAAACTAGTTTGCTTGTTGAAGTTTTTAGCTGTTGTAATCCATATTCTATTTTAACAGGCAGTTGTACGAATAGTACATGGGGGGGGGGGGGGGGGGAGGGGAGATTAAGGATGTGGCTCCGGAGAAAGGGGCCGGCAGCCCGAACACGTCTGGGAAACACTGCTACATATTATAACTGCTATGTAGTTTATTGCCATTATTTTCAAAGCACGACTGCAGCGACGTACGGAAGAAGTGGTTTTCCTAGTCTGTATTTAGTGTGATTCTCTAGTCTGTATTTAGTGTGATTCTCTAGTCTGTATTTAGACTGATTCTCTAGTCTTTATTTAGTGTGATTCTCTAGTCTGTATTTAGACTGATTCTCTAGTCTGTATTTAGGGTGATTCTCTAGTCTGTATTTAGATTGATTCTTAGATTGATTCTTGATTATTAAGTCTGTATTTAGACCGATTCTTTAGTCTGTATTTAGATTGATTATCTAGTATCTATTTATATTGATTCTCTAGTCTATATTCACATTGATTCTTTAGTCTGCATTTATATTGATTCTCTAGTTTGTAATTAGATTGATTCTCTAGTCTGTGTTTAGATTGATTCTCTAATTTGCATTTAGACTGATTCTCTATTCTATATTTAGATTGATTCTCTAGTATGTATTTAGACTGATTCTCTAGTCTGTATTCTCTAGTCTGTATTTAGACTGACTCTCTAGTCTGTATTTAGATTGATTCTCTAGTCTGTAATTAGATTCATAGCCGGTCCTAAGACTTTTAACTTCTTCAGCCTGTGTGTCTTCTTCTTCTTCATGCACGTTTATAGACTTGTTGAACTATTGTGAAAAACGTCTTATATCTGTTCATCTCTTTGCTGATGCGAATATTCTGCATGTACATGTCCAGGATGTGAATGGAAAGCCATTCATCTGCTCCTCCCAGGTTGTCCCAACATAACGTAAGTGACTGAAGTGACGTGTGAATTTACGTAAACGGCAAACCGTAGTAGATCGCTGGTGTAATCTGGCTGGTCTTGGGTGTGAGTCGCTGGTGTAATCTGGCTGGTCTTGGGTGTGAGTCCACTGTTGCCATTCTAGAATTATTCAATTAGATCAAACTAACAAACTGAATATAATAACTTTTACAGAATATATTGCAATCATCGCTTTCCATGAAGCTCCACCTCTGACAGAAGCGCTACCTTTGTTGTAGTCACCTCAGCCTTCAGATCACCATCGTAGACAGACTGTTGGAAAAAAAAGGGGGAGGAGGAGGAGGGGGTTCCCTCATTTCCATTCTCACCAACTCGTGAAAATGAGGTTAGACTCTGAGATCAAGTACCCAAATTGTGGAATTAACCTGCAGGATCGCGTGTGCCATCCAAATCATTGGTGGCATTTAGCCGTCGGGAAGGCAGTGGACTTAGTTGAGATCTCTTGTTCCTTATGGCCAGAAATAGACAGGCTCAGCTGATGTTCTCAAGCAGAACAAAAACATAAATTAAGGTCACTTATAACTGAGAGTACCGGGAATATGATTAAACTGCTGACCTGCTTATGAAATCCAGTCCAAGTCACTACTGATTTATTGTAGTGTAATGTGCCAATGGCCAAACAAAGAATGATATAAGGAAAGAGAATGCTGAAGCGAGAGAGAATATATATATACATATATATATATATATATATACACACACACATACATATACATACAATCATTTAATACCACTATGTCAACTCTGTCGTGCAGGAAATTTATCTACAACAGACAGATAGACAGACAGAATGAATGAATGGATAAATTAATGAATGAATGATCTTTATTTTAAAAGGGTGAAGAATTGAGCAGCAGTATAGATAGATAGATAGATAGATAGATAGATAGATAGATAGATAGATAGATAGATAGATGGATGGATGGATAGATAGATAGATAGATAGATAGATAGATAGATAGATAGATAGATAGATAGATAGATAGATAGATAGATAGATAGATAGATAGATAGATAGATAGATAGATAGATGGATGGATGGATGGATGGATGGATAGATAGATAGATAGATAGATAGATAGATAGATAGATAGATAGATAGATAGATAGATAGATAGATAGATAGATAGATAGATAGATAGATATTTGGAAGTAGAGACACAGAGACTAATGTAGTAAGTCTACGAGATAGTTCAGAACGGAAAATCCCGACCAACAGAAAGACTTGAAAATCTGTCCTATCCTTCCTGGCCTGACTTGAGCATGCAGTGAGAAAGAAATATACGCTGTAACAGAAAATGTAAATAAAAATGGAAAACGGAAGTATGAAGCCAGAGAAATGAAAGAAACAGACAAACGGGGATAGAATGAGTGAATGCAACACATGAAGGCGAACAGGAAGACATAATAGCGCCAATCAGTAGCACCAACAGATTTCTGAAATTCTTCCACATTTAAACAAAAAAAAATCAACAAATAATCTGAATGAAGAAAATAAGCCATTCAAACAAATCTACGAATAAAACTATGTATAAATCTATGAATAAAGCTATGAATAAATCTATGAATAAAGCTCGGATTGAAGATGTGTAAAAGAAGAGTACCAAAGCTGGAGTGATAATCTTTGCAGGTAGTGATGTCCGAACTAACTTTTCAGAAGCTTGTCAACTGCCAGAGCGGGGGCGTAGAGTTTCCATGACAACGTTACAAAAGGGTATTTTGGATGACTTTAATGTAAAATTGACCTCCACGGGAAAAGAGGGGAGAACTGGTGACAAAGTGAAAACAGAACAATGGGCTGAAATGACGAAAGAGGAAAGAGGGAAGGGTGAAAAGGGGCTTCACGCGTCGTATGTATCAATACCGGAAAACGCCCGTAATATGAACTAGATTGGATGGCCCGATTTAAAAGTGGGGTGTGAGCCCTGTTACGGGAATGAGACAGTTAATTTAAGAAGTTATTCTTGTCCACCCCTCGTGTCACACTACAGTCCAGTTCTCGTTGCTGAACTAGACTTTTGACTTCGTCGTTGCTTTTCTTTCAGGATCTCCCTGAAGCTCTGAAATAGAAGCTCTTTGGCAACCGCTGACCTGGTGAAGGTCTTGAACAAACGTTATCATTACAGACTCTGAGCAGTAGACGCTAAGACGGTCTTTATCATTTCCAGAAACATATCTAAGACACGGGTTCCGCCCACTATGTGAAGGCTTCGGCTCCACCACTGTTCGTCTGACTGGAGAGTCACAATAGCCTATTGTCAGGGGCACAGCCAAGAGGCAGTCTTTATCAGTTTTCTTTTGTTTATTTTCATGATCTAACACGGTCACCCATTTCGATTTGTTCTGTCAGGTGCTATATTCTTTTCCTGTCTCCCTGGAATTGCTAGCTGGTGTTCTTTGCCGCCGATGCAGTGAAGATATTGAGGCGCAGCATCGTGTCGGCTTGGGAGCGAGTTACAGCAGCTATTTTTTTCAGTCTCTGAGTGTAGCTAAAAAGCAAGGGGGGTGTGCAGTACTTATTTAGCAGACTCCACCACCATGGGGACTATGGCGGTCCCTGCCCCATTACCCAGTCTGTTATTACTGTATGTAGTAACGGAGGGGTGAAACAGGATCTTGGTCAGCTATGGTTCGCTAACCCTGACGTCAGCATGTGGCAGCTATGGTTCGCTAACCCTGACGCCAGCATGTGGCAGCTATGGTTCGCTAACCCTGACGCCAGCATGTGGCAGCTATGGTTCGCTAACCCTGACGCCAGCATGTGGCAGCTATGAGCAGTTATTATAAAACACGAAAATCAGCGTCTTACGTACACACGAAACAAAACCCGTTTGCCAAGTTTTCATTTTGGTAAAAAGAAACTAACTGAATAGACAATGCTAGATGACAGACCTACACATGATTAATGAGAGTGCTTATTCAGTTAAGATTCTCCTGATAAACAGAAAAGTAAAGACGAGATCGTTTGATCCACCATCTGAGGAAGTTACTGGCAATGTTGAAACAGCGAAGAACCTTAACAACATTATTTTTTATATAGTGCACTGTAAGTTCAAGTAGTCTTGTTCTCAGCTATGAAAGTAATTTGTCTTTCTGGTGCTTATGTCCCTTGTAGCAGCTACGTGCTACAAAATTAAGGTGTTTTTTTTGTCTCAAAGTAAGAGGACATTATTTTTATGTTTCGCGCAGCACAGATATACCTGATATTAAGACAGTTAGTAACCCTGTCAGCACAGATATTTCTGATATTAAGACATGTACTAGGCCTGTCAGCACATATATTTCTGATATTAAGACATGTACTAGGCCTGTCAGTACATATATTTCTGATATTAAGACAGTTAGTAAGCCTGTCAGCACAGATATATCTGATATTAAGACATGTACTAGGCCTGTCAGTACATATATTTCTGATATTAAGACAGTTAGTAAGCCTGTCAGCACAGATATATCTGATATTAAGACAGTAAGCCTGTCAGCACAGATATATCTGATATTAAGACAGTTAGTAAGCCTGTCAGCACAGATATTTCTGATATTAAGACAGTTAGTAAGCCTGTCAGCACAGATATATCTGATATTAAGACAGTTAGTAAGCCTGTCAGCACAGATATATCTGATATTAAGACAGTTAGTAAGCCTGTCAGCACAGATATTGCTGATATTAAGACAGTTAGTAAGCCTGTCAGCACAGATATTTCTGATATTAAGACAGTTAGTAAGCCTGTCAGCACAGATATTGCTGATATTAAGACAGTTAGTAAGCCTGTCAGCACAGATATTGCTGATATTAAGACAGTTAGTAAGCCTGTCAGCACAGATATTTCTGATATTAAGACAGTTAGTAAGCCTGTCAGCACAGATATATCTGATATTAAGACAGTTAGTAAGCCTGTCAGCACAGATATTGCTGATATTAAGACAGTTAGTAAGCCTGTCAGCACAGATATTGCTGATATTAAATAAGTGATCTGTTGACGTTGTGAATATTTCTTGGTCTTTTAAAGTTTGACATGAAGTTTCCTGAATTCAGTACTCTTCTTCTTCTTCTTCTTCTTCTGTCCGAGCCATTACGGCTCACTGCTGCAGATAAAGTTCGCCTCCATTCCCCTTTGTTCGTAAGCTTCTCTCTCCAGTTGGTGACACTAGTTTCTTTTATGTCCTCTTCTATGTTATCTTTCCATCTCTGTTTCGGTCTACCCCTTGGCCTTCTTTCCCTCATCTCTTGTGCATACATAATTTTCGTTTCTATGTTCTCTTCTATTCTTTCTACACGGCCCAACCAGCGTTGTCTGTTCAGTTTCAAGACATTTATAATTCGTTGGGATTTAAATAAGCTGTCCAGTTCGGTTGCTTTGCGTTGTTGTTGTTTTTTTTTTTTTTAACGATCAAAACTTCTGAAACCATTAAAACTTCACTGTTTCACATTATAAAGTTTGCTGAAAGTACAGCGCAGTTACACATGAAACCTTGCATTAGCATTATTTTACCCCAAATCAGGCTTGATTGTATCCGCATCATTTTACCACACACACAACAAATCAGGCGTCAATGTATTCGCATTATTTTACCGCAAATACAGCAAAGCAGGCCCCCACCATGTAAGCATTTTGTATCCTCTCATTACGTCTCGGCCTCCGTGAGGGAGTGGAGGCGCTGATGAGCTGAATCTGACAAATAACCGGGATAGATCTTAGAAACAATTACCCGCTGGTAAACTTATTTCACAATGCGATTACGTGCCATCAATCCTATAGTGACAACCAATTACATGGACGATCTGAACGAGACGGACCACCGCTGAGGGGGGAAAGCGAAATAAAAGAAAAAAAAAAAGTTTCTAGAGTAAAGAAGTGACTAAATAAGAACTAGAGTAAAGAATTGACTAAATAAGAACTAGAGTAAAGAAGGGACCAGAGTAAAAAAGTGACTAGAGTAAAGAAGTGACTAGAGTAAAGAAGAACTAGAGTAAAAAAAGTGACTGGAGTAAAATGTGACTAAAGAAGCGACTAGAGCAAAGAAGTTCTAGAGTAAAGAAGTGACTAGAGTAAAGAAGTGACTAGAGTAAAGAGGTACTTATATGTTCAACAGTATCCAGTTACATCTAAACACATTGTTGTGAAGCTGTGAAAAGTTTCAGGAAAACACAGCAACTACAACATATCTATATATAAAATATCTACTTTCTGTTACAGAGCCACTTCCATGTTTTATTATATAACCCTTCACCAGTTAACGAACGTTTGCCATATGGTACACAACAAAATGAAGCAACAGTACAAAAAATATTACCATAAAATTATTATAAATTTGATAAGCATTTTCTGACCGTCGCTTTGATAAATTTTTACTGCTCATAGATGAATCTTAATAATAAATAAGTGATCTGTTGACGTTGTGAATATTTCTTGGTCTTTTAAAGTTTGACATGAAGTTTCCTGAATTCAGTACTCTTCTTCTTCTTCTTCTTCTTCTGTCCGAGCCATTACGGCTCACTGCTGCAGATAAAGTTCGCCTCCATTCCCCTTTGTTCGTAAGCTTCTCTCTCCAGTTGGTGACACCAGTTTCTTTTATGTCCTCTTCTATGTTATCTTTCCATCTCTGTCTGGGTCTACCCCTTGGCCTTCTTTCCCTCATCTCTTGTGCATACATAATTTTCGTTTCTATGTTCTCTTCTATTCTTTCTACACGGCCCAACCAGCGTTGTCTGTTCAGTTTCAAGACATTTATAATTCGTTGGGATTTAAATAAGCTGTCCAGTTCGGTTGCTTTGTTTTGTTGTTTTTTTTTTTAACGACCAAAATTTCTGAAACCATTAAAACTTCACTGTTTCACATTATAAAGTTTGCTGAAAGTACAGCGCAGTTACACATGAAACCTTGCATTAGCATTATTTTACCGCAAATCAGGCTTGATTGTATCCGCATTATTTTACCACACACACAACAAATCAGGCGTCAATGTATTCGCATTATTTTACCGCAAATACAGCAAAGCAGGCCCCCACCATGTAAGCATTTGTATCCTCTCATTACGTCTCGGCCTCCGTGAGGGAGTGGAGGCGCTGATGAGCTGAATCTGACAAATAACCGGGATAGATCTTAGAAACAATTACCCGCTGGTAAACTTATTTCACAATGCGATTACGTGCCATCAATCCTATAGTGACAACCAATTACATGGACGATCTGAACGAGGCGGACCACCGCTGAGGGGGGAAAGCGAAATAAAAGAAAAAAAAAGTTTCTCCAGGGATTACAATAAGCCGTAATATTGGTTAAATGAGAGATAATCAAGATTACTTAAAAACGGAGAAAAAAAAAGTTTACAAAAGAATAAATAAACGCCAGCAAGATGTATCCAAAAGATGTGAAAGAGCTGATTTTATTTTATAAAAAAAAATAATTTGCAACAGCTGAAAAAAAAAAAAACATTCCCAGAAGACAGAGAATTCATGGGAGAGGATAGTACCAAGACAGAGAGAAGTCTGTTATCTTGTTGTGTCTACAGAGCCATTAAAGAGAAGTCTTTTATCTTATTGTGTCTACAGAATTATAAGTCTGTTATCTTGTTGTATCCGCAGAACAGACAGCTGTTCCTCATCTACGTGATAGGATGAAATTATGGAAGAGAAAACAATGAAAAACTTAGGGCAAATAAGAAACTTATCGAAGAATTTTTTTTTAAAGCAGCAACTATTCTTTCAAACAGTTTCTTTTACATGGGACCTCAATAAACATTGTTTAGGAGGCAGCCGATGGGCCTACAGGAGAACTGTTAGGGAGATAACCGAGAGGCATACAGGAGAGCAGTTAGGGAGGCAGCCGAGAGGCATACAGGAGAGCTGTTAGGGAGGCAGCCGAGAGGCATACAGGAGAGCTGTTAGGGAGGCAGCCGAGAGGCATACAGGAGAACTGTTAGGGAGGCAGCCGAGAGGCATACAGGAGAGCTGTTAGGGAGGCAGCCGAGAGGCATACAGGAGAGCTGTTAGGGAGGCAGCCGAGAGGCATACAGGAGAACTGTTAGGGAGGCAGCCGAGAGGCCTACAGGAGAACTGTTAGGGAGGCAGCCGAGAGGCATACAGGAGAACTGTTAGGGAGGCAGCCGAGAGGCGTACAGGAAGCAGAACTTAAGAAGGTCATCATGACCGTATCCTAGAACAGTCTGTGGCATGAGTAGAAGAAGCACATGCTGGTAGGTACTGAAGTAACTAGAGTAAAGAGTGACTAAAGTAAAGAAGTGACTAGAGTAAAGAAGTGACTAAATAAGAACTAGAGTAAAGAATTGACTAAATAAGAACTAGAGTAAAGAAGGGACCAGAGTAAAAAAGTGACTAGAGTAAAGAAGTGACTAGAGTAAAGAAGAACTAGAGTAAAAAAAGTGACTGGAGTAAAATGTGACTAAAGAAGCGACTAGAGCAAAGAAGCTCTAGAGTAAAGAAGTGACTAGAGTGAAGAAGTGACTAGAGTAAAGAGGTACTTATATGTTCAACAGTATCCAGTTACATCTAAACACATTGTTGTGAAGCTGTGAAAAGTTTCAGGAAAACACAGCAACTACAACATATCTATATATAAAATATCTACTTTCTGTTACAGAGCCACTTCCATGTTTTATTATATAACCCTTCACCAGTTAACGAACGTTTGCCATATGGTACACAACAAAATGAAGCAACAGTGCAAAAAATATTACCATAAAATTATTATAAATTTGATAAGCATTTTCTGACCGTCGCTTTGATAAATTTTTACTGCTCATAGATGAATCTTAATAATAAATAAGTGATCTGTTGACGTTGTGAATATTTCTTGGTCTTTTAAAGTTTGACATGAAGTTTCCTGAATTCAGTACTCTTCTTCTTCTTCTTCTTCTGTCCGAGCCATTACGGCTCACTGCTGCAGATAAAGTTCGCCTCCATTCCCCTTTGTTCGTAAGCTTCTCTCTCCAGTTGGTGACACCAGTTTCTTTTATGTCCTCTTCTATGTTATCTTTCCATCTCTGTCTGGGTCTACCCCTTGGCCTTCTTTCCCTCATCTCTTGTGCATACATAATTTTCGTTTCTATGTTCTCTTCTATTCTTTCTACACGGCCCAACCAGCGTTGTCTGTTCAGTTTCAAGACATTTATAATTCGTTGGGATTTAAATAAGCTGTCCAGTTCGGTTGCTTTGTTTTGTTGTTTTTTTTTTTAACGACCAAAATTTCTGAAACCATTAAAACTTCACTGTTTCACATTATAAAGTTTGCTGAAAGTACAGCGCAGTTACACATGAAACCTTGCATTAGCATTATTTTACCGCAAATCAGGCTTGATTGTATCCGCATTATTTTACCACACACACAACAAATCAGGCGTCAATGTATTCGCATTATTTTACCGCAAATACAGCAAAGCAGGCCCCCACCATGTAAGCATTTGTATCCTCTCATTACGTCTCGGCCTCCGTGAGGGAGTGGAGGCGCTGATGAGCTGAATCTGACAAATAACCGGGATAGATCTTAGAAACAATTACCCGCTGGTAAACTTATTTCACAATGCGATTACGTGCCATCAATCCTATAGTGACAACCAATTACATGGACGATCTGAACGAGACGGACCACCGCTGAGGGGGGAAAGCGAAATAAAAGAAAAAAAAAAGTTTCTCCAGGGATTACAATAAGCCGTAATATTGGTTAAATGAGAGATAATCAAGATTACTTAAAAACGGAGAAAAAAAAAAAGTTTACAAAAGAATAAATAAACGCCAGCAAGATGTATCCAAAAGATGTGAAAGAGCTGATTTTATTTTATAAAAAAAAAATAATTTGCAGCAGCTGAAAAAAAAAAAAACATTCCCAGAAGACAGAGAATTCATGGGAGAGGATAGTACCAAGACAGAGAGAAGTCTGTTATATTGTTGTGTCTACAGAGCCATTAAAGAGAAGTCTTTTATCTTATTGTGTCTACAGAATTATAAGTCTGTTATCTTGTTGTATCCGCAGAACAGACAGCTGTTCCTCATCTACGTGATAGCATGAAATTATGGAAGAGAAAACAATGAAAAACTTAGGGCAAATAAGAAACTTATCGAAGAATTTTTTTTTTAAAGCAGCAACTATTCTTTCAAACATTTTCTTTTACATGGGACCTCAATAAACATTGTTTAGGAGGCAGCCGATGGGCCTACAGGAGAACTGTTAGGGAGATAACCGAGAGGCATACAGGAGAGCAGTTAGGGAGGCAGCCGAGAGGCATACAGGAGAGCTGTTAGGGAGGCAGCCGAGAGGCATACAGGAGAGCTGTTAGGGAGGCAGCCGAGAGGCATACAGGAGAACTGTTAGGGAGGCAGCCGAGAGGCATACAGAGAGCTGTTAGGGAGGCAGCCGAGAGGCATACAGGAGAGCTGTTAGGGAGGCAGCCGAGAGGCATACAGGAGAACTGTTAGGGAGGCAATGTTCCGCAAAGGACATGCAAATAGCTGACTGACTGACTGAGAAAAAGTTCAGGATAGGAAACAAACAACAACAACAACAACAAAAATTAGATGCGAAGACGTCAAAATATTTCGCTGGAAAAATGATCTTCCAGTTGCGTCATGGGACAGTGTGAAAGAGATAGTTTTTTAGATCTGCTGATATGACATTTGTTCATTTTCAGCACAGAAGAGCAGCAATGGCGGTGAAGAGTAGATCAATATGACACTTTTTTCACCATCTCAACATATCAAAATTATATGAAATGTGCGCCCGCTACCGCATACGTGCCTTTACTAAAGTTCCAGATCTCTTATCACCATCAGGAAAAGAAAAAAATCTCTCTCTGTCTCTGTCTCCTCTTCCCCCCACCCCCTTTCTCCCTCTCCCTCAGCACTCTGAATTAGAAAAATAAAGGAGCCCTTGAGGGTATATGAATACATCCAGGGCCGTTGACCCTTTAAGCGTGTTTGATTCCGGAGTCCCCGCAGTCTACACAAAAGCACAGTCCGGCCAGCTTTATTCATCACATCGAAGTGGAATTTGTGCAAGAGAGTGTCACTCTCTACCACAGAGAGCTCTAGAGATGGACTGTGATTCTTTACATTTCTGTTACGTACAGTGAAAAATCAGTGATTTATGATTTCAGGGGAAAAAAAAAAAGTTTACGATTAGTGGCACTGAATTTAGATGTAGGCACCTAACTCTGTAATTTGTCTTATACCTCACATAGAACAAATGCTGTCTTCCTGTAACTGCGAGCTGGTGTTCTTTGCAGCCGATGCTGTGGAGGTGTTGAGGCACAGCGTCGTATCGGCGTGGGAGCGGGTTATGGCGGCTACTTTTTCAGACCCGGAGTGCAGCTAAAAAGCACGGGGTGTGTGCTATGCTCTTTAGCAGACTCCACCACCATGAGGACTATGGCGATCCATGCCCCGTTAGCCAGGCTGTGCCTGTTACTGGGAGTACCAACGGACAGGTGGGACAGGGTCTTGATCACCTACTGTTCGCTAACCCTAATGCTAACATATCAGCTATTGTTCGCTAACCCTGACGCAAGCATATCAGCTATGGTTAGCTAACCCTGACGCTAGCATATCAGCTATGGTTAGCTAACCCTGACGCTAGCATATCAGCTATGGTTAGCTAACCCTGACGCAAGCATATCAGCTATGGTTAGCTAACCCAGACGCAAGCATATCAGCTATGGGTCGCTGATTGCCTCACCGGACAATGTCTTTCCCTCCCCCCCCCCTCCCCAAACTCTGTAACAGAAAATGACTGAATATGTCAGACAACTAACAAGAAGCTGAGAATAGACCACGACCATGTCCGCTCATAATTTTGGTTTAATTTCTTTTTATAAGAAACAGGCAATGAAAACAAGAACTGAAAACACGCACCGAACATAAGGAGTAAACAAGACCAATGAAAACAACTGCTGTACATATCACGATCCGGGAACACATTGACAGACACACACACACAAATTCTATCCAATCCCATGTTAGGTCCTTATGTTTTCTGTTTCCTCATTCTTGTACCTTTAAGAGTCCAGTCTAAAAGGTCTAGAGTCCAGATTTGAAAGGTCTAGAATCCAGTCTAAAAGGTCTAGAGTCCAGTATAAAAGGTTTGGAGTCCAGTCTAAAAAGTCTTAGTCTTTCAAAAAATAAAACAGCAACAACATAACAAATGTTAAGTAACACACACACACACACACACATACGGAGTGAATTGTTCCTGGAACAAACAGAACCACTAGAACAGTGGTAGTCAACTTGTGGTCTGAGAACCACTTGTGGTCCTAGGAGCCTCATCAGGTGGTTCGATGTTGCGTTATCCATTTGGTATTAAACTGTCATATTCTGAACAGAAACAAGCACTATGTACAGGAGAGCTGTTAGGGAGACAACCGAGAGGCATACAGGATAGCTGTTAGGGAGACAACCGAGAGGCATACAGGAGAGCTGTTAGGGAGACAACCGAGAGGCATACAGGATAGCTGTTAGGGAGGCAGCCGAGAGGCATACAGGATAGCTGTTAGGGAGGCAATGTTCCGCAAAGGACATGCAGATAGCTGACTGACTGACTGAGAAAAAGTTCAGGATAGGAAACAAACAACAACAACAACAACAAATTAGATGCGAAGACGTCAAAATATTTCGCTGGAAAAATGATCTTCCAGTTGCGTCATGGGACAGTGTGAAAGAGATAGTTTTTTAGATCTGCTGATATGACATTTGTTCATTTTCAGCACAGAAGAGCAGCAATGGCGGTGAAGAGTAGATCAATATGACACTTTTTTCACCATCTCAACATATCAAAATTATATGAAATGTGCGCCCGCTACCGCATACGTGCCTTTACTAAAGTTCCAGATCTCTTATCGCCATCAGGAAAAGAAAAAAATCTCTCTCTGTCTCTGTCTCCTCTTCCCCCCACCCCCTTTCTCCCTCTCTCTCAGCACTCTGAATTAGAAAAATAAAGGAGCCCTTGAGGGTATATGAATACATCCAGGGCCGTTGACCCTTTAAGCGTGTTTGATTCCGGAGTGCCCGCAGTCTACACAAAAGCACAGTCCGGCCAGCTTTATTCATCACATCCAAGTGGAATTTGTGCAAGAGAGTGTCACTCTCTACCACAGAGAGCTCTAGAGATGGACTGTGATTCTTTACATTTCTGTTACGTACAGTGAAAAATCAGTGATTTATGATTTCAGGGGAAAAAAAAAAAGTTTACGATTAGTGGCACTGAATTTAGATGTAGGCACCTAACTCTGTAATTTGTCTTATACCTCACATAGAACAAATGCTGTCTTCCTGTAACTGCGAGCTGGTGTTCTTTGCAGCCGATGCTGTGGAGGTGTTGAGGCACAGCGTCGTATCGGCGTGGGAGCGGGTTATGGCGGCTACTTTTTCAGACCCGGAGTGCAGCTAAAAAGCAGGGGTGTGTGCTATGCTCTTTAGCAGACTCCACCACCATGAGGACTATGGCGATCCATGCCCCGTTAGCCAGGCTGTGCCTGTTACTGGGAGTACCAACGGACAGGTGGGACAGGGTCTTGATCACCTACTGTTCGCTAACCCTAATGCTAACATATCAGCTATTGTTCGCTAACCCTGACGCTAGCATATCAGCTATAGTTAGCTAACCCTGACGCTAGCATATCAGATATGGTTAGCTAACCCTGACGCTAGCATATCAGCTATGGTTAGCTAACCCTGACGCTAGCATATCAGCTATGGTTAGCTAACCCTGACGCTAGCATATCAGCTATGGGTCGCTGATTGCCTCACCGGACAATGTCTTTCCCTCCCCCCTCCCCAAACTCTGTAATAGCAAATGACTGAATATGTCAGACAAGTAACAAGAAGCTGAGAATAGACCACGACCATGTCCGCTCATAATTTTGGTTTAATTTCTTTTTATAAGAAACAGGCAATGAAAACAAGAACTGAAAACACGCACCGAACATAAGGAGTAAACATGACCAATGAAAACAACTGCTGTACATATCACGATCCGGGAACACATTGACAGACACACACACACAAATTCTATCCAATCCCATGTTAGGTCCTTATGTTTTCTGTTTCCTCATTCTTGTACCTTTAAGAGTCCAGTCTAAAAGGTCTAGAGTCCAGATTTGAAAGGTCTAGAATCCAGTCTAAAAGGTCTAGAGTCCAGTATAAAAGGTTTGGAGTCCAGTCTAAAAAGTCTTAGTCTTTCAAAAAATAAAACAGCAACAACATAACAAATGTTAAGTAATACACACACACACACACACACACACACATACGGAGTGAATTGTTCCTGGAACAAACAGAACCACTAGAACAGTGGTAGTCAACTTGTGGTCTGAGAACCACGTGTGGTCCTAGGAGCCTCATCAGGTGGTTCGATGTTGCGTTATCCATTTGGTATTAAACTGTCATATTCTGAACAGAAACAAGCACTATGTACAGGGATCTCAGAGCCCCGACAGAGAAGCTTGGAAGAGAAACTGAGGCTCCTACGAAGACCTACTGCTGACAATAGGATTCATGGAGGCAACCCAGCTCCTTGTTTAGAAAGGAAACTGAAGAAGAAAGAAGAATAAAAACAACGGACAGACAGAAAGAGACAGACATGATAGATAGATAGATAGATAGATAGATAGATAGATAGATAGATAGATACATACATACATACATACATACATACATACATACATACATACATATATACATACATACATACATACATACATACATAACAACCTACATACATACATACATACATATATACATAAATACATACATACCAACCTACATACATACATACATACAAACATACATACCAACCTACATACATACATATATACATACATACATACATACATACATAACAACCTACATACATACATACACACACATACATACATACATACATACATACATACATACATACATACATACATACATACATACATACATACATACATACATTCAATATCCAACAGGAAGCGGTCAACCCCTGGAGCTTTTATCCCATAAATCTGCCTCTCTCTTTTCTGACCGTATGCCGAAGATCCGCTTTAAGCTCAATCTGTTGCTCATTCAATTACTCCAGATCTGTCCGAAGCATTCCTGCCGTCACCACAGAGCCATGGGAGCGTATCTGCAGCGTGTGACAGCTTCTCCCTGCCCAGTCCAACCAGAGACACAGAAAGGGTTTGGGGTGTGAAATAGGATATTTACTTTAAAGGGTTTCTCAATTTAATCAATGCTGTAGAGGGTTGTATTTGTCAGCCAGGAGCAGGCTTCCTAATTTGTGTAATTGTTTTTCTTTTTTTCTTTCCTGTTGAAGACAATCGGTGCAGAATTTCTGGAAGATTGAGAGAGAGAGAGAGAGAGAGAGAGTGAGAGGGAAGAGAGAAGAGAGAGAAGAGAGAAAGAGGACTGAGATACAAGGAAAAGTTAAGGGAAATCATTTTTCAGCTGTTGTTACTACTACTACTCTACTGCTATTATTGTTTCTTGTTATCGTTATCGTTGATGCTGTTGTTATTGTTACCACTGTTGCTTATTGTTATTTGCTGTTTTCGTTGTTGCTTATTTCTGTTACTGTTACCATTGTTGCTATTGTTGTTGGTGTTGTTGTTGCTATTGTTATCGCTGTTACTGTTATTGTTGCTATTGTTACTATGCTCGTACTTATGCTATTATTATTGATGCTGGTAGTGTTGTTACTGTTGTTATTATTGCTACTATTGTTAGTGTCATTATTACCGTTGCTACAGCTATATATATTATATGTATATATATGTATATATATGTATATATATAATGGGGGAAAGAGAGGAAGACCAACGCAAAGATGGCTGCAAGGCATCGTTGATAATCTGCAAATGGATGCATCACTTTGCTTACAAGCGAGAGGCCTACAGGAGAGCTGATAGGGAGGCGCAGTTCCGCGAGGGACATGCAAATGACTGACATATATATATAAATCTCTTGGATAAAGTCGCCAAAGAAAGTGAACAGAAAGGTCTTACTTTTAACATAAAAAAGACAGAGACTATGGTTATATCTAAGAAACAGAATCCACCAGCATGCAGTATTAAATTAAACGGAACTATTCTAAAGCAGGTACAGAAATTCAAATACCTTGGAGCAGTAATATCTTCAGATGGGAAATGCAGAACAGAAATTAGGAACAGAATAGGCCAAGCAAAGACTGCATTTCAGAGAATGAGAAACATATTAGCTAACACATCTTTATCAATGAATGTTAGAAAACGAGTCCTAAAATGCTATATTGAACCTGTCTTGTTATATGGAAGTGAATCATGGACAATAGGCAAGTCTGCACAAAAATCATTGGAAGCAGCAGAAATGTGGTTTATTAGAAGAATGTTGCGAATCCCCTGAACAGCAAAAATAACTAATGAAGAATGTATGAGAAGAGCTGGAGAGACAAAAAACCTTGTCAAAAAGATAAGAGAGAGACAATGTACTTTCATAGGACATGCAATGAGAAGAGGGGGCATTGAAAATATTATAACAACAGGAAAAATTGAAGGAAGAAGATCAAGAGGAAGACCAAGAGAAATGATACTGGACAGTCTGACGGGATGGTGTGAGAGGAGATCACCAACTGAACTGATGGCCTGCATGAAGGATCGGGTACTCAGGAGAAGCATAATAGCTAACGCCAATCGGCACGGCACCTGATGATGATATATATATATATATATATATATATATATATATAATATATATATATATATATATATAAAGCGAGTGGTGGTCCTGTTTCTATTCTATGAACTTAGATTCATATTCGGTCACCCAGAAAATAAAATATGCGTATTCGGTCAGTTACCTAAAATTCTTCTTCGAATTGTCACTCTGGCCAGATATTAAAGTTTTGCCATGGCATGTTGAACTGAGGTTCATCATCATCAGGTGCCGTGCCGACTGGCGTTGGCTATTATGCTTCTCCAGAGTACCCGATCCTTCATGCAGGCCATCAGTTCAGTTGGTGATCTCCTCTCACACCATCCCGTCAGACTGTCCAGTATCATTTCTCTTGGTCTTCCTCTTGATCTTCTTCCTTCTATTTTTGAACTGAGGTTAGATGAACAAAATCATCTAAGAAAACATAGCAACATGGCTTAGTTGTATAATCTTTCACGTTCTCGGTGTTCAAGGAGTTTCACAAACTGTGTCTGGGGGTGGGGGGAGGGGAGAGAATGTTCATAGTTAGAAACGAGAGGTCATAGCGCACTATAAGTGCACCGAGAAACTGGTGCGCTGACGCATGACTGCAATAATTTCATAAAAAATAAAACTCGCTCTTTTACCTGTTTCTCTTTTGCTTATCCATTCTCAAAATTTCAGTACATCACTTGCGCTTTTCTTCAAGTCTCCTGTTTTATTTTCCTCTTTATCTTACACTTTCCTTCTTCACAAAACAACACTCACTTGACTGTGATTCTCAAAACTGAGAAAGGCATGCCATGCGACTGGAACGTTCGACTCTTAGGAAAATCCCTTCCGCGCACATCTCCCTCTAAAGTTTCGTCGACAATGAAGGAACTCTTGACCTTGCCTCCACCGAGGGTCAGTATTTTCAAAACTCTAATCACGAAGTCAGGAAGAGGACTCCGCGGATGTGGGACTGCTAATTGGTTACGCGTGACTTTGTCCACCGGGATGGGTGGACAGAAAGGAGACGCCCCTGGCTGATTTTTTTTCTTGTGATGATTGGGGGGGGGGGGGGGAGAGAGAAATGGCAGAGCTGATTAGTTTTATTATTGTTTGGAGACTGGCAAAGTTCGTGAGTTTTATTATTGTTTGGAGACTGGCAAAGTTCATGAGTTTTATTATTGTTTGGAGACTGGCAAAGTTCATGAGTTTTATTATTGTTTGGAGACTGGCAAAGTTCATGAGTTTTATTATTGTTTGGAGACTGGCAAAGTTCGTGAGTTTTATTATTGTTTGGAGACTGGCAAAGTTCGTGAGTTTTATTATTGTTTGGAGACTGGCAAAGTTCATGAGTTTTATTATTGTTTGAAGGCTGGGGAAAAAAAACCTGATTCAGCAATTAACACTTTACATGTTTACTGTTCCTCTACCATACTTCTTTTCACTTGCTTTTTTTTTTAAGCTTCAATTTATCATTCTCTACAAAACTGTTCTTTTTGTATCCTGTCGATTGATACCGGTTACTTTCTTCCTCCTCAACGTTTTTTATAAATGTCGGATTTCCGAATCATTTAAAGGCTATAATCTTTTCATTATTATCTGAAAAATTTTTTCGGTTCGAAATGTGTTTGGGAAGAATTTTTCTTCCTCGTCGTCTTTCCATTGGTTGCTTGACCTTTCTTGCGGTTCATGCTCTCTGTTGATTCAAAACGGCCTCGAAATTCTATCGAGAGATGAAAGTTTAATCGTATTTGATCACACTAATTAATACAATGGGTCATATAGAAAAACAATGCAAACACGCTTCCTGAAAACGGGGGAAGATCAGCTTAAGAAACCACTGGCACTCTCAACACTGTACTCACTGAGATCGTGATTAGACGACGCGAACGTTTTCTGACTGGTTATCACAAGACAGATTTCTGGGAAGGTTACGTCTGTTAAATCAACCTCTATACCAACAAAAGAAGCGGAAGGGGGGGGGGGCGGTTGGGGGTGGGGGTGGAGGAAGGTGTGTGTGAAAAGAGACCTTCACGATCTAGCTTATTCATTTATTCACTTTATCTTATTCAGAATGTCATACAAAATTTCAGTCTGTTGGTTCCTACCCGCGGTTTTGTAATTTATCATTTAAGGTTAATGAATTCCCAAAAACATGCTCTCAGCGCTCTAAGCCATACACATTCGCAGAATTTTAATTTTAAAACATAATCTAAAGACCGGAAGTACAATGACACCGTTGTCATGTTATTCTTGATAATTCTACAGCGCATAAAAAAAATAGCATGTCTATGTTCCCCAACATTCAGTGAAATCGATGCACTGTAGCTGAAAAGATTTATTTCCATTCTCTGCTCCGCCACGAGTTTGCCCTGCACTTCACAATGTGGGTTCTTCAACCCGTGACGGAGTTTCTGAATCTCGGCGATCTCTTTAGTGGGTCTGAATCCATTACGGACGGCTTATGAAACTGGAGAGTACAAGTGCTTGTATTGTGACTTGTCTGCCATGTCTGAGTGCCACAAAATATAAGTTGTATCGTTGTTCAGATGATAACATGCGTGAATATAGGAAAAATTTGACAAATTTATACTTTTAGGAAATTTATTGCCAAACTGAAGTAAAACAACAGAAAAAATGTTATTTGGCGATGACACCTGGATGTTTTCTTTGCTTGCAAGCAGATTTTTTTATTTGCTTGGTCAAATGTCTTTTCTTGCTCTTCAAACTGTTTTCACTTTATTCTTCTGGTATTTTGTTGCAACAAAGATTCATCGTTTTAGAATTCTCACACACGTCAGCAAACTATAACTGTTCAAACTCCCCCCCCCCTCTCTCTCTCTCTCTCTGCCCCAGCCTCAGTACGGTGTTTCTGATAGACAAGGTGTTGTGAAGCTCGACCTTATAGTGGTAGAACTTTGCTTCTTCAGTTGGGTCAGAGCACTAGAGTCGGTCATCCGTAAGTTCTTGCCTCATACCAGAAGAAGCTTGTTTTGCTAGATCTTCACAGCATTATCTGTGCCATCTGCCTAAAGCCTCCAACTGCAAGAAAGTACAACAAACAAGGCCGACAGCTACAACATTCAAATAATTATCACTAGGGAGGGCGATCGCAGACTGCACAACTTGACGTAAGTAGATTGATTCCTATACTCTTGTTTCATGGTTATTATTTTCTTTTGGTTCAACTATTTCTGTCTATATATTTTTATGTGAACATTCACTTTTTTTCTGTGCTCTTTTCTATATTCCTCAGAATGTGTCTCTGTCCATTCGTTTCTTCTTTAAATATTAGTTGGGATAATTTATAAGCTTCTATTCTCTTACAATCATGAAATTCAAGTCACAAATTATTCCTTACACTCAATAACAATCGAACATAACGCGTTTTCCTGGAATAGGTAAATAATCTCTCTCTCTCTTTCTCTGTGTGTGTGTGTGTGTGTGTACCTTAAGTGCCCAAGGCACATGGGGCTTCCGCAAGGGTTTTACACAAATGCCTGTCCTTTGCCTTTTTTCCGTTCATGCCCAGGTGAGCCCTATATTGCTCAACATCCTCTCTGTTGTCCTCTCTATGTCTCCTTTGGTCTACTCTTACTTCTGTTCCCCTGTGGTGTCCATCTTAGTGTTATTTTTGGTAGTGAGTTGTCAGTCATTCGGAGCACATGTCCCAACAATCGCCAGCATCTTTCAGGTAAATAATACTTTTCTCTCTTTTTTTTTCACCAGTATCTATGTATCTATATATTTTTTTTTATCTTTTGGTTAAGTCATCGCACCTACAGCAAAGTAGATTTATATTGGAATGTCCGGACAATGAAGCACTCATGCATGTTCTTGTTTCATTGAATTCACGTAGTTTCGTTACAACTATTCTGATCTGTTATCGGTAACTCATTTTATGTTCACGATCAGCCTAAGATTGTGAGCATCGCTTCTATTAAATTAAAATGGCGGCAAATTGGAAGTGGTGACTTTGTGTCACAAGAGCCTGGTGCCTTCAGCTGACTGTGTCATGCTTCTCTTCATTATCGTCTGTTCTCGAGCAGCTACAGATATCGATGCCCGGCCTGACTGGATTGACAGGCCGACGTTCACTTGGTGAAGCAAGTGGCAGACGCAATCTCTCAAGAGAGTTGAAGGAAGCCCTCGCTGGACAGAGATGGTTGGCTCGTCTAACAATGGGCATTGAAGATTTCGGTAATGAGAGTCAAATTGGATGGGCATGGAAAGTCCTGGTGCAGTTTCCGATGTAAAAATTTCAAGTTTCTGAGAAATGTATGGCTTGAAATAGAGAGAGAGAGAGAGAAAAGGGAGAGAGAGAGAGGGAGGGATGGGAGATGGGAGGGAGGGTTACTGTGTCTATTTACTGAAGGACGGACAAGATGGCTTAGTTTCGTTGTACAAAGAGAGAAATTTATCACAAGCGTTCATCATAAGATTTTGAACTAGCAGAGCAAAGTGAAAGTGTTTAAAGTGAGGTCAGCTTTCTGTGTCATAACTCCTTTTTTTTCTTAGCTTTGTTTTATAAGACAAAAGTATGAATGCTACATTCATCACACCCTCTTCCCCCCCCCCCCCCCCCCGCTTTGTTTCCAGATAAAGGGGTTCTAGATTTACCCATCATGAAAAGATCCGTCTTCAGTGAAGTAATGCCATGTCACCGTAGTGTCCACTTCTATGATATAATCGTCTGTGACCACGAGGAAACTTAAATATTTTTGACATTTTAAACGTTATGATAATTTAGAGACGACAGGTTCTAAGGACTGTTATTGCTGGAGGTGGAGTAGAGGATACGCTCTCCACTCCAATGGCGTGCGTCTCAAATAGCCTGTGTCTGTTTTTTCTTCTCGTGGCAGAACTGTTCAAACTGACAGGAGAAGGGGCGAAGGCGAATATCTGGCGCCTGAAAACCAGACGCTTCGGGTAGATGAGAGTCATATTTGGTAGCTCATCTACCGCTGCTGGCGAGATTCTTCAGTTGCCGTGCGTGGAGTGGGGCTCCTCCCGGCCAGGTGAAGAAAGGTGCGAATGGGGTTGCCGCGCGGTACCACTGTCGAAAATATGAAAGAAAGGAGTAAGCGAAGTAAACAATAGTCAAATCACGGCACCTCTGGTCTGGAGGTCGGCCACGTCATAAGTGCACTCATATAGGGCGAAATGCCTGAACCAGCTTAACCCAGAGGTTAAGATACTGCTGGAGAAATTATTCGGATGCCGCGTGTGGAGTCAAACTCTTCCCAGCTAAGGAAGAAAATGCGGAAAAGCAATTAAAGTTGCTGTGTGGTGCCAATGTGAAAATGTAATGGAAAGGATAAAGTGAAGCTTATTAGGTATGTCCAGTAGTATCGCAGCGAGAGCTACTCATACCGCGACACCTCTGCTCTAGAGGCCGGCCACGTCTGAAATACACCCATAATGATGAAATATGCCTAAACCGCCTTACAACCAGGGCTGGAAGTCACTAGTGGCGAGGATTCGTCCTCCTGGACAAAAGCTCCATCCTGGTCACAACTAGGAAGGATAGGGCCACGACCACAAAATGCTGAAGTCGGAGACACTGGACCAGGGAAGTCTAGATAGGCAACCACCTCTCACCCGACGGGGATATATGCGTACCCTAATCACGCTGAGGTTTTCCGGTGAGAAAGTCCAACGCTGGACTGGATGGGCAACACCTCTCACCTGGCGGTGATACACGGGTATCTCAAAACACGTCGAGGTTTTCCAGTGATAAAATCCAACTCTAGCCTGGATGAGCTACCACCTCTCACCCAGCGAGGATATACTGATATCCAAAACACGTCGAGGTCTTCGGTTGAGAAAGTCCAACTCTAGACTACAACTGGTGCAAGGAAAACCACGGTGTCATGCACTCCCGTTTCTGAGACCCACCAAGAATACAGGCTCAAGCTCAGCGATACTCTGAACCTCTTGTGGTCCTTTCGAGGATCTCGTGTTGTCCTTCTGGGGACCTATCGAGGACCACTGGCGTAAATTCAGTAGGATCACAGGGCGTCTTGGCTGTAGAAGCGAACGAAGAAGAAGTAGAAGAAGTAGTAGAGGAGACAGTCTTGGAAGGGTACATAATGAGAAAAAGAAGATGGCTACAAGACATCGTTGATGATATGGGAATGGATGTATCAGCAGCAGGACATCTTGCTTACAACCGAGATGCCTACAGGAGAGCTGTTAGGGAAGCATACAGGAGAGCTGTTAGGGAAGCAATGTTCCCCAGGGGACATGGAAATGACCGACTGGCTGACCATGGAAGGTTGGCTACAGTATGCCTCCAAGTTCTCTCCCCTTTTTCTAACTATGCCTCACCCCCGACCCCCATAACTAAACTGACGCCAGTCAATCTCTTGATGTTGTCAAACCATCTCTGTCGTTGTTGTCATTTTTCTCTTTTTTTTCTTTTATCTTTTCCTCTATTATGGTAGTCATTTTTTGTATTATGCCTTTTTGTATGAAGAAATTGTTTGGCTTCTAATTCTTTTTTTCATTATGTCACTTTTGAATTTCAGTTGATTAAATACTTCCTTCTGAACATGATCCAACTGAGAAACTAGAAGAAGCACTTGACAAGTAAGAAGGAAAAAAAATACTTCTATTTACTTTTCCCCTTTGTTTCTGTGACTTCCTTTTCTTTCCTTCTCTTCACCACTGAAAAAGCTGGTGCACCTTACAACTCGGACCATAAGGTCATCAGTCTTAAGTTTGGGCAGTGAATGTTAAAGAATTCATGCCGGCAATAATGTTTGAAACATTCTCTGAGCTACATCTCCAGACTCCGAGCATCGAACTGACCGCGGAGGTGATCTCTAACCTCTTTACCGATGTCCTAGTTTTTTATTCTGAGGAAGGATTTCGCTGCAGGAATCGCCCCGGTCCCTGGTGTTGTTACAGACCTTGATCCGTCTGTTTTTTTTTCAAGGCTTACTTTAACGACTATCACTTTTCAGACAGATCATTTTTTTTTTTTTAGTATGGCGTGTCAGAATATGGTACCTGAGCTAAATTCATTCATTCATTTGCATGTCCCTTGCGGAACTTTGCTTCCCTAACAGCACTCCTGTAGGCCTCTCGGTTGTGACCATGATGGCCTGCTGTTGATGCATCCATTTGCAGATCATCAACGATGTCTTGCAGCCATTTTCACCTTGGTCTTCCTCTTTTTCTTTTTTCTATTATGTACCCTTCCAAGACGGTTTTCTCTAGATTATCATGACGCTTAATGTGTCCAAAATGTTTTAAGTTTTCTCTCTTTAATTCTCTTTACTAGCCATCCTTCTTCAATATTATTAAGTTCTTGTATTATGGATATATTTGTTCTTTTTTGTGTCCATGATATTTGAAGACTTCTGCAGCATTTACATTCAAAGGCATTTATGTGTTTCTCAGCTGTTTTGTTGAGTATCCAGGTCTCACAGGCATATGTTGCGATGGGAAAGATGCATGCCCTTAAAAATCTTATTTTTGTAGTTCTGTCTGTTCCTCCATGTATGTGCATCTATGTGTGTGTTTTCTTTTTTTCTCTTAAGTTGAGAGTACCGCGTCATGGTAACCCTACGATAACAACAAGGGATTTTAGCTCAATAAAGAATTCTACTGGGTGTATAGATTTCAACCTGTATTTACTACAATAAATTAAAACAAACACAGAAGTCAATATATAATATAGGCCAGACCACAGTCCACTCAAAGGCCAGACTGACCTTTAGCCCAACATCAGGAGCTGAAAAGTGGTGCAGAAAAAAAGAGAGATTGTTTGTGGGAGAGACTGTTTGTGAGAGAGATTGTTTGTGAGAGATTATTTGTGAGAGAGATTGGCGGTCGATGTATGAGCAAATGAAGAAGAAGAAGAAGAAGACTAATCAGAAACTATAAAAAAAAAATCACACACATCTTTGATTCCTACAAATCCATGGTCTAAAATAACTAGACGCATTCTAATATAGCAAATTTGAAGAAAACAAGAGCAACTAAAGTTATCAACGGATACATGAGAGATTCTTTAATCTCTCGTATACTTATTTTGAAATGTCTCTCATTGATTTTTGTAACTGTGAAATCTTCTACGCTCTAGAACATTAATACATTTCACACGAAACCTTTCACAACTGTGCCCGCCATCCAAGACCGTCCCCACACAGATACTGCAAAATACGAAGTGAGAATCTGGGAATACTTTTAACAATGACTGTAGAAAAACTGGATATGAATGTGCAGACAGGTTCATGCCGGTGGCAGTTATTGCATTTACGAGTCTCTCTCCACAGAAACCCGAGGGCCCCCCGATAGCAAGAAATGATTCAGCGGCCGTTGAGTTCTACGTCGGCATAAAAATGAGGAAAAATTTATCGCCTAGGATTATATATCCTAATCCCTTTCCATAATTCTATAAGGTCTGCTAATGTAGAGAGGGAGTGAGGGAATAAAGACAGGGCAGTATAAATTCCACCTCGTGATTGAGTGAACAAGATGTCTGGGAATAACACAATAATTTGTTAAGTTCATTAGAGACGCTGGGACGGATGCCATGAAAGCGCGTTAAACGGAACGTTGCTATGATTTTATTTTGGATGCAAATATATCTTTAAAGATTCAGGGCAAAATCTGGGGCGGGATGATGAAAAGGAGGTAGATGTGTAAGGAATGGCTAAAGCAGGTTTAAGATAGTGGTTCTGAAGCTAAGACGCTCTCTGATGTAGGAGTCTGAGACCCACGACATTGCTTTCGTCAGGGCTAACGAACCATAGCTGAAATGCTTACGTCAGGGTTAACGAAATATAGCTGAAACGATTACGTCAGGGTTAACGAATCATAGCTGAAATGCTTGCATCAGATTAGCGAACCATAGCTGAAATGCTTGCATCAGATTAGCGAACCATAGCTGAAATGCTTACGTCAAGGTTAAAGAAATATAGTTGAAATGCTTACGTCAGGGTTAACGAACCATAGCTGAAATGCTATATTCCCGTCGGGTGAGAGGTGGTTGCCTATCTAGACTGCACTGGTCCAGTGTCTCCGACTTCAGCATTTTGTGGTCGTGGCCGCTACTCTTCCTAGTTGTAACCAGGACGGAGCTTTTGTCCAGGAGGACGAATCCTCGCCAGTAGTAGGTTTCACACCTGGGTTAAGTCGTTTTAGGCGTATTATCCCAGTATGGGCGCGTTTAGGACGTGAAAGAAATCTAGAGCGGAGGTACCATGACATGAGTAGTCATCAATTTTCACCCCTAGATTAAGTTGGTTTAGGCATATTTCACCAGTATGGGTGTATATCGGACGTGGCCGGCCTCTAGGCAGGGGTGCCGTGGTATGAGTAGCTCTCGTTGCGAGACTACTGGACATATTGATTAATCTTCACTTTATCCTTTCCATCACTTTTTTCACAGCGGCGCTGCACGGCAACCCTAATCGCATTTTCTTCATTGACCAGGAGGAGTTTCACCCCACGCACGGCAGCCGAAGAATCTCGCCAGCAGTGTCTTAGTTTAACCCTGGGTTAAGCCGGTTCAGGCAATCCGCCCCAGTATGGGTGCACATAGGACGTGGCCGGCATCCAGAGCAGAGGTTCCATGATTTGAGTAGTCCTGACTTCGAGATGGTTACTGCACTTAATCCTTTCTTCACTTACTCCTTTCTTTCACCTTTTCCACAATGATGCCGTGCGGCAACCCCATTCGCACCTTTATTCACTGGCCGGGAGGAGCCCCACCCCACGCACAGCAGCTGAAGAACCTCACCAGCAGCGGAGAACTTCGGCTGATTTAATGAGCCATTCACGGTTTCACGGTGAGACAGGGTGAACTCAAACATGCATGACTTACTCTTTGAGACAAGCATATGACTACTGGCAGGATCAACCAGATAGTTTTCTTCACCGAGCCTTAGTCGGATATTTGCCGACAGACCGACGCGGGCCAAGGGAGACAGCGCTCTGCTCAGAGCGAATCCTTTTCGACCCGGCGGTGTTTCATCACCTTTAACCACCGGCGGCGGTGGCCGGCTCTCTCTGCTCTAACGAACGAGAAGAAAGCGCGGCACTAGCAACCAACGCACATTACATACTGCAGACCCGATAGTCTTTGTGAGAGATGGGACAATTTCGAAGCCATCGGTCGACAACACCGTAGTACACCACCGACGCGTTAGCACGAACCTGGTTGGTTAGCCGTTTATAGGCTTCGCTCGACGGACAAAACCACTCGCTTCTGCATCGAAACACCTTAACTCTCGCCGTTCTGGAAGGGAGCGAAAGCCTTTCTCCCCACGGAACTCGAGAGCGCTTTTTGGCCAACAAAAAACGAGATATCTATATACGTATATACTGACAGACACCATAATATGTATATACTGACATGTAGCATATATCTATATACTGACAGACACCATATATACTGACATGTAGCATAATATCTATATACTGACAGACACCATAATATCTATATACTGACAGACACCATAATATCTATATACTGACGAATGCCATAATATTTATACTGATAGACACCATAATATCTGTACACTGAAAGATACCATAATATCTAGATATTGAGAGATACCATAATATCTGTATACTGACATATACCATAATATCTGTATACTGACAGATACCATAATATCTATACACTGACAGACACCATAATATCTGTATACTGACAGACACCATAATATCTATACACTGACATACACCATAATATCTATACACTGACAGACACCATAATATCTATATATTGACAGACACCATAATATCTATACACTGATAGACACCGTAATATCTCTATACCGAAAGACACCATAATATCTATATACTGACAGACACCATAATATCTATATATTGACAGACACCATAATATCTATACAGACACTGTAATATCTCTATACTGACAGACATCATAATATCTATATACTGACAGATACCATACTTTCAGAACACAGAATTCTCTAAAGCAAATATACAAAAAAAAAACCCAGGTATCGATACTGCGGAAGGGTAAGAACAAATATGTGACTATAGCTAATTACAGAAGCGTGTATTGATAAGAAAATCCGAAAATCGAATACGCTGAGATGACATGTGGCACGTTCAACAAACAGATTCAAGTACTAGAAGTGTAGTTGTTATCGATGCTAAGATGAGGGTACAAAACTGAAAGTGTACTCAACATAACATAATAATACAATTTAGGAAAAAAAACGGCACGTTCAAGTTAAATAGAAAAAAAAACTTTACACAGTGCTTATCTCTCTCTCTCTCTCTCTCTCTCTCTCTCTTATACATACATATATATATATATATATATATATATATATAATATACATATATATACATACATACATATATGTATATATATATATATATATTATATACATATATATACATACATACATATATGTATATATAGACAGATAAGATAGACAGATGGACCAATGGATGGACAGACAGACAGACAGACAGACAGACAGACAGACAGACAGATAGATAGATAGATAGATAGATAGACAGACAGATAGATAGATAGATAGATAGATAGATAGATAGATAGATAGATAGATAGATAGATAGATAGATAGATAGATAGATAGATAGATAGATAGATAGATAGATAGATAGATAGATAGATAGATAGATAGATAGATGCAATCTTTGGTGGTAGTTATCTCTCATAGAATCTGCGAACTGAATTGGCCAGTCTTTTTTTTTTTTCATTTCGTCCGTGAGTGTGGATTTCTTTATAGAAGCGTTCTGTTTTGTTTTTTGTTGGAAAGCTTGACGTTTCTTAGATCCAAGCCAAGAACCGTGGACGTTTTTTGTGAAAAATGATTCTAAATTGTAGCTTGCTCTAAAGAAAAAAAAAAAACAGCGAGAAAACAAGTTATCGTTCATGCCAGGAGCGAGTAACTCTGATTTTCCACAGATAACAGGAGCAGGTAACTGTTTCATTAAGTCGCGGGTCATGACAAAGAAAAACGAGAGGGGATGGTAGCGACCTCAGGGAAGCAGTTGGGACAAGTTAGATATTACTTTATTTTGCTTAAATACATCGGTCTCTACCATGTGTGTGTGTGTGGAAGGGGGGGGGGGTGGGGTTCGAAAATTAGTAAAGCGTCTCAGGAATTGTTTGTTTGTTTGTTTGTTTGTTTTGGTAGATGGGGATAAATTACTTCAAATAAAATGGAAAATAAGCAGAGAGAAAGCCACACGCTTGAATTTCTGTATAATAATTTGCATACCTTGGCAGCTACATAGACCAGGATGGTGACACTAGAAAGGAAGTTAGGATCAGAATTGCAAAAGCATCATCAATCTTCAAGAATCTTGAGAACATATGGAATTCAAAAGTTATAAGCACAAAAACCAAGTTAAGACTATTCAATTCAAATGTAATATCCACCCTCATTTATGCATGCGAAAGCTGGAAAACAACTAAAGAAATAGAAAAGAAATTAGACTTTTTTGAAAACAAATGCCTAAGGAAAATACTTGCCATCAAGTGGAATGAATTTAAGAACAATGCAGAGATAAGACAGATGACTGAACAACAACCAGTCTCATGGGTAATCAGGAAAAGGAGATGGACATATGTTGGTCACTTGATGAGAAGAAATGATCAGAGAATCCCAAAACAAGCTATCAAGTGGAACACAACAGGCCGAAGAAAAAGGGACAGACCGCGGGAAACTCTGAAGAGGACATTATTAAAAGAGGCCAAGTTAACAGGCATAAAATCCTTTGATGAGGTTGAAAGACTCGCCGAAGACAGGAAAAATTGGCGAACTACTTTGCGAGCCCTATGTGACGTTTAACGGCACGGGAAGGATATAAGATATAAGATAAGATAATATAAAGAAAGACAGCAAAATAAAAAAACTCTAATGCAAGGATTAAGAAACATATAAGACGTATTAAATAGAGAAATACAGTGAATATAAAGACGTATTAGAAAGAAACAGAGTGAATATAAAGACGTAGTAGAAAGACAAACAGAGTGAATATAAAGATGTATTAGGAAGACAAACAGAGTGAATATAAAGACGTATTAGAAAGACAAACAGTGTGAATATAAACACGTATTAGAAAGACAAACAGAGTGAATATAAAGGCGTATTAGAAAGACAAACAGAGTGAATATAAAGACGTAGTAGAAAGACAAACAGAGTGAATATAAAGACGTATTAGAAAGACAAACTGAGTTAATATAATGACGTATTAGAAAGAAAAAAGTGAATATAATGGCGTATTAAAAAGACAAACACAGTAAATATAAAGACGTATTAGAAAGACAAACACAGTGAATATAATGACACATTAGAAAGACAACCACAGTGAATATAATGACATGTTGGAAAGAGAAACAGGGAATATACAACGTATTAGAAAGACAAACACAGTTAATATAGAGACGTATTAGAAAGGCGAACACAAGGAATATAAAGATATACATCTTTATATTCCTTATCCATGAATATAAAGATGTATCAGAAAAGACAAACGATAGACAGCTGGAAACACAGGCAGAAAATTGAAGAAAAAAAAAAAATAAAAAATTGTTTACTGTTCTTATAAGAAAGCCTTACATATTTGGGATAACTGATTTCAGTTTTATTTGTTTATCTGATGCAAGCTTTATAACTTTATCTACTGTCAGCTTTATAAATTTATTTGATATCAGTTTTATAAATTTATCTGATGTCAGCTTTGTAAACTTATTTGATGTCAACTTCGTAAATTTTCCTTGTGTCAGCTTTATAAATTTATATGATGATGTCAGTTGTGTAAATTTCTTGTCAGCTTTATAAACGTATCTGATGTCAACTTTATAAATTTACCTTATGTCAGCTTTATAAATTTATATGATGCCAGTTGTGTAAATGTGTTGTCAGCTTTATAAATTTAAATGATATCAGCTGAATAAATTTGCTGTCAGCTTTATAAATGTATAACAATGATTGTATAAATTTGTTGTCTGCTTTATAAACGTGTCTGATATTAGCTTTATCAGTTTATCTTATATCAACTGTATAAACTTAGTGTCAGCTTTTATAAGTTTATCTTATGTCAACTTTATAAGTTCAGCTTAATAATACTCCTTTTAACCAAAACCTTAGAACAAGGAATGTCACGAACTTGATCTTTTATGTTTTTTTTCCACTGGCAGTTTCTTTCTGTCTTATAGACAAGGACAAGTTTTGTGATCGATGTGACACAATCACGCAGAACGTTACAAACTTTCTTTCTTTCTTCCCTCCAATAAACGTTTCAGTCTGAGAGCCTAGATCATCATCATCATCATCATCATCATCATCATCACCACCACCACCATCATCATCATCACAGGCAACATGATCGTATTGCCTTCCTTATGGCCATCTTATATGTTATAAACTCGTTACACTTTTCATAATCTGAGTTAGTCCATATCCTTCTTTCGAAGACAGGACAGGAAAAGAATGAGGAAGCACTTGCCTGCCACTAAAGGGAGTTTTCTGACAACTGACAACAGTATTTGGACACAGGATGTTATAGCATGCACTTGTTCAATAAGGTAACCAGTCCTAATATAGTATATCCGAAGATTTCACTGCCAAAACTGTTTCTGCAGCCCTCATACCGTCACATGGAGCGGTTAGAACTGAGTTGGCCCTATTTGTTAAGGACCCGAACACACGCTACAATTCGACTTGGATATTCGGAATAACAGAAAACAAAAACCTCCCACATTTGCCACTAGCGGGGATGTTTACATTTAAGTGAAGAGAATAACAAAATCTAATCTTCTCTTCTTATAAAGAGTTCTGTATCGTGTAGCTCGCGTTGCAATCGGATGCCACGTGGCAGTAGTCTACAGAAGCAGATAAATGTAGTATTATCGCCCGATATAAGAAAGATACCTAATTTTCTTGACACCGTTAATTTCGTAGTGTTAAAAAAAAGGAATTGGGGGGGGGGGGGAATTTATCACGAAGTGAGCCAAGGCATTTATTTTCTGTTTTCTGTTACAGCAAAGTAGCTCTTTCATTCCAAAACAGCGCTGAGAGTGCTGATAGATTTTTCACACTTATGCAAATCAATGCTCCGAGCGACATTTAGGTAAAGTCTAATTAAAACTAGAAGATCTTGATTTTGCAGATGACATAACTCTTTATCAGTGACAGTGTGAAATCGATGCAACAAAAAACAGCCTGTCTTCATTGAATATTAAATTAGGACTTGAAATTAAGAAGGAAAAATGAAAAATAATGAAGCTTCCCATTAATCGAGAAGGAAAAATATGCATAGAAAGAACAGCTGCTGAAGAAGTACACCAATTTGCATACCTCGGCAGCTACACAGACCAGGATGGTGACACGAGAAAGGAGGTAGAGTTATAATTGGAAAAGCAGCATTGACCTTTAAGAATCTTGACAATATATGCACTCAGAAAGTTATAAGCACAAAAACCAAGCTAAGACTATTCAATTCAAATGTAATATCCACCCTCATTTATGCATGCGAAAGCTGGAAAACAACTTCAGAAACAGACAACATATTAGACTCTTTTGAAAACAAATGCCTAAGCAAAATACTCTGTATAAAGTGGAACAAATTCAAGAATAATACAGAGATAAGACAGATGAGCGAACAACAACCTGTCTTATGGGTGATCAGAAAAGAAAATGGACATGTCGGTCACGTGATGAGAAGAAACAGAGAATTTCAAAACAAACTATCAAATGGAACACAACAGGCCGAAGAAAAAGAGGTCGACCACATTAAAGTCTAAAGAGGACATTGTTAAAAGAGACCAAATTAGTAGGCATAAAAAAATCCCTTGATTTGAAAAGATTGAAAAGCTCGCTGAAAAAAGAAAAATTTGGCGAACTATCATGTGACGTTTTAACGGAACAGGAAAGATGTAAATAATTAAAATGAAAAGTAGTATATTTCTAACTAAATCCGTAATTTTAGAATAGCTTACATCCAGTTTAACTCTACCAAAATTTCTCATCAGAATGAAAATTAACTGGGAAGTGGAAGAGCTAAAGAAAGTAGCAGCTCCAGAAGAGTAATAATATTATTATATCCATCCATTCATTTCAACTATTGTGTTTTTCCCAAAACAATTACATTAAGAACTATTGGCTCACTCGGTCCAAACGAATGGAAACTCCTTAGAAGAAGTTTCTTCAGCTCTTTGTAAGTTCTCCTTCACCCCAGTAAAAGGTTCAGCCAACTTTCGTAAATGGCGAAGTGATTAGTGCACTGGTCTCTCAGGACGAAGGTCGGGGGTTCGAATCTGACAGCAGGCGCCCCAGTCACTCATCTGTAGAAACAGGTTCCCAACTTCTTCTGGAGTTAGGGAAGAAAAGGCGGCCAGGTATTTTTCTGACCACATCACCCTGTAGTGTGCTGACTGGTCAAGGAAAATATTGGCACTAAAATCATGTCCCTATGCGCTTCTAAGGCACGACAAGGGTTACCTTTATCTTTACCTTTTTACCTGTTATGTGAATGGTTCTTTCGAAACCTAGTCAGTATGATTCATCCTGTTTCTGTAAATCATGCATTTCAGTTTCAGTAAATGATTCAGCTAACCGGTCAACCCACGAATCAACTGGTTCAGTCGGGCAAGCTCTAGGTAAACGTTTGGATCAGACTCAGTACATGACTTGGATCAGACTCAGTACATGACTTGGATCAGACTCAGTACATGACTTGGATCAGACTCAGTACATGATTCAGTCAGCTCTTGTATGTGTTTCAGTATCCTCGGCAACGAACCCAGAGTAATTATAACCAGTGAACGTCAGCCATAGCCAACTCACTGCTTCATTAGAAGTGGAAATAACATTGCTAGTAAGTCTGAATCAAACGAAGGCAGCTTCTGAGATTTCTGTGTTTTTATAGACTTTAACTTTCAAGACACATTCTTTATGCCACCCGGGCCCAACCCCCCCGGCCCCCCTTTTTTCATATTTTCCCAGCGAGTTTTTGGGGAATCCAGCAACGTCTTTCGAAGTATAGTCTTTCTTGGGGTTTATTTTCAGAGGAGGGGAAAAAATGCATCTCTTCGGGTCAGATATAAACCACGTGGATTCTTCCTTTAATTATTACGATAAAAGTAATCTAAATCTGTTTTTTTTTTTCTGTCGTAAAAGGAGGAACGCTTGCTGTATATGCCAAGCTAGTCTAAGCTTCTCTCCCGATACCATCTAACCGTGGCAACTAGTTCAGCTGTGCTGTCAATAATGATCATATATTTAACTTTCAAAAAAAAATAACATCATGTATCTTATCACAACTACACGACGTGAACTCATAAAAAATCACATGGAGAAAGAGAGGGAGTGGGGGGGGGGGGGGGGGGGGGGCGAGCGTGAAGGGAGATTTATATACGGTTGAGCGACAGTGATCAAAGCGATAAGGAGAAATTCATTAATTTTTGAAGACTTGGGAGAGATATTTAACCGAGGACGATGTCAAGTCTTAGAACTAATGATACATACAGTATGATAGAGGCTTCATGATAAAGAACTCCAAGGAGAGACATGGAAGGACGGAGTAACGTGTAATATGAGAAAGAGTTTAAGAAATGAAAGAAAAAAAAAAGCGAGAGACGAAGAGATAGAAGATGGATATGGCGAGAGAGGGGAAAAAAAAGAGAGGGACATATGAACAGGCTAGTAATAGACATAAAGAATATGTGTTACAAATATGGAGAGTAGACACACCCCGAATCATATATCAGTAGATGTACTGTATCAGGGACAATATCAGTAGCTGGACAGTATCAGTAGGTGTACTGTATCAGTAGCTGGACAATATTAGTAGCTGGACAGTATCAGTAGGTGTACTGTATGAGTAGGTGTACTGTATCAGTAGCTGGACAATATTAGTAGCTGGACAATATTAGTAGGTGTACTATATCAGTAGGTGGACAGTATCAGTAGGTGTACTATATCAGTAGGTGGACAGTATCAGTAGGTGTACTATATCAGGAGGTGTACAGTACCAGTAGGTGTACTGTATCAGTAGGTGTACAGTATCAGTAGGTGTACTATATCAGTAGCTGGACAGTATCAGTAGGTGGACAGTATCAATAGGTGTACTGTATCAGTAGGAGTACAGTATCAGTAGGTGGACAGTATCAGTAGGTGTACAGTATCAGTAGGTGTACAGTATCAGTAGGAGTACTGTATCAGTTCGTGTACTGTATCAGTAGCTGGACAGTATCAGTAGTTGGACAGTATATCTGTCCTTGCCTGATTGCACAGTACCACTTATTTGCCTGTCTGATGCCTGTCTGTTAATCTTTCCTGTGTCTGATGTCCGTCCTGTACAGTGACGGATTAGTCATGGCCCCCTGAATTTACTTAGGGTCCCCGTGCCCCTAGACAAATAAAGACACGCAAACATACAATCAAAAACAAGACAGACATAGGACGGACAGAGAGAAAAGTTGATATGCAGTCATGTGTAAAATAGATAAACAAAACACATATAGAAATAAAGATGCACAGAACATACACCAGTAAGCTCTTAAGCCTTGCTTTAAGTGGAAGCGTTTCTGAGTTTATCATTTCTGAAGAAAAGCGAAAATCTCAAAACCATAGAAACGCCCGAACTGTGTATGATTAAAGATACATTATTAAGCCTATCGAAAGGCTGTATAGAGTTTTCAGATATCTCTTGGCACTTGTGTTTTATAATGAAAGAACACAGTTACTTCGCCTTTGGAATCATTCATGCCCGCGCTGCATTGCGATTATGATTCGAAACGAACTATTTAACACTCTTGGGAAAAGTGGGTTCTCGCTCTGCGCAAAGAAAACACCGTCCTGTCTTATCAATAAGGATTCGTGTCCTCTTGAAAATAGATTAGAAAACCCCTTATCTCCCTTTTATGCTGTCGCCCTTCCGCGACCGATAGCGGATGGGTTTCGCAGACCTTTTGTCTGTCAGTGCCTCTTTTAGGCAGATAAAGCTCAGGAGATGCCGTTTGCTGCCTGGTAGACTCTGCGGTGGACACTTATGGGACTTTACAGATAACGAAAAGGAACTGATATATATCTGATGGAAGTTAAGTATGTTACGTGTGTGTGTGAACTAGTCTTTCCTCCCATACACTTCTGTTCACTTCTACCATCATCAGTTTCTATCTTCTTAGCACACTTTCAACTTATGCTCCTCCTGCTTCTTTGTATTATTCTTCTACTTCTTATTCTTTCAGTTTTCTCTCGTCTTATTTTCCAGTTTCCTCTCTCGTTTCTTTTACTATTTTTTGAGCTCAGTTCTCTTATCTTTCTCCGTCTCTTTTTATCTTTTTTTCTTTGTGCAAATTTGATCTCGTCAGTAGAATTTCTAATTGTATGTCTTCTGTGTATTTTCTCTATCATGTTAATGTTATCATTCAACACAGTCAACTAGAGACTGACAGAATGGCAAAATAACTAAAGGACAGACGTATGATTTGTAAGTGACTGAAATGAGGAACGAACAGACAGACAGGCATGCATAAAGACAGAGAGATAGATAGATAGATAGATAGATAGATAGATAGATAGATAGATAGATAGATAGATAGATAGATAGATAGATAGATAGATAGATAGATAGATAGACAGACGGATGGATGGATGGATGGATGGATGGATAGATAGATAGATAGATAGATAGATAGATAGATAGATAGATAGATAGATAGATAGATAGACAGATAGATAGATAGATAGATAGATAGATAGATAGATAGATAGATAGATAGATAGATGGATGGATGGATGGATGGATGGATGGATGGATGGATGGATATGCACTCTCCAAATACCTTTCATATTTTTTAGTGTATTATTTTAGTGAAAATGTTGAATACCAGATTCTTTTTGTCCCGTTTGTTGCTTAATGTTTCAGTTTTTTAAACTCTCACCTAAAATAAATTCTAGCGCACCTTACGTATACATGCCCTGCACCTGCCTACACATGCGCACCTGGTTGTATTACAGTACTCTTCACATTTTAAGAATTTGAATGAGTCTTTTACTACAGTTCATTACAAGCTTCTCTAATACCAATTAGTGAAATCTAAGATGAAAAAAAAAAAAACATGAAACACAAGAGACAGATGTCTGCTTAGCAATGTGAGAAAAAAAAGTGAGCTAAAGAAGAGTATTTAGATAAATAAAAGATGAGATAAATTGTTTGTTGATTAGTGTATCATCTGTGTATTATCATTAAAAAGTCGTCATAGACAAAAATAATAGAAAAGAAAACACACTATGATACGTGCAGTATTCCTTTCTTTCCACGTATATTTTGTTTAAAATGCAAACTCTCTGATATGCGGTAATGATATTTTAATATCCAGCGCACCTGGAGTGAGGCTCGACGTACTGGTCTAGCACTTTTTAAATATGTCCAATATTCATTGGCTAATTAACTCTTTGATCATTCTATTTCCTTGTCTGCTTTTTTTTTTCTCTTTCCCCATGTGTTTTCTAGTCTTCCTAAATAATGAGGACAATATTCCAGAATCTTTTTTTGACCGCTGCCTTTTGAAGTACACTGCTTTTGTTTTGTTGTCTCACTACCTGCCCTTTCACGGTACATGCGTCGTACATTCCATCTTTCCTGGTCAGTATAGAAAGTGCGTCTACCCCTGCTAAGCTGTAGGGGAATTCTAAATTTTATTTTAACTTAAACATAAAAGAACATTGTCAGAATTCAGTGTCAAGACCACGTTGATTGTCCCTCTAAGGAAAATACCACACTCTGATACATATACTTCTTCTTCTTCAACTTTCCAAACCCTTAAGGCTCATTGCTCCAGATAAAGTTCGCCTCCATTCCTCCCTATTCCTAATCTCTTTCCAGTTTGTGACGCTACTTCCTGTATATACTCTTCTCTCTCTCTCTCTCTCCCGCTCTCTCTCTCCCCATCTCTGTCTTGGTCTACCTCTCGGTCTTGTTCCCTTCATCTCTTGTACTCATACATAACATCATTTCGTTTGTCTGCTTTCAGTTCTTTCTACACGACCCAGCCAGCGTAATATGTTCAGTTTCATGACGTTTATATCCAAAGTTGATGTAAAAATGAAACTGTTACAAAGTGAATATTCCTCCTTTCCACCCAGACACAAACATATAAATGCGAGTATACGCTCCCACGATATACATGGGCTCGCAAAACAGACACGCATAGACGTCTTGTTATCATTTTATTATTTTTTACAATTTTTTTTTTTTAATAATGGAATTGACGTGAACAAATCAACACCACTCTAGGCCAGCCGCGTGAATCTGTCACGAACGTGGTCTGCAATTCCGTGCGCGATCGACGGCGCGTAGAGGATGGAATGCGATATCAAAGCTCAATGTTAGACGTTGCTGTGATTTACACATGATCTGCCTAGAAGATGCCTGAAATGGCCCGTACTTGATATCTGCTGGGATTTTTTTTTTTTAGAACGTCGAGAATACGAAAAGGAGAAAGAAAAAAAAAAAGAAAAAAAACTGAAGATCTGGAAAAGAAACCGCACTTTATCATTTTAGCTTCAAATATAAAGAAACACGAATTCATTTCTCCTGCTTGTATATTGATCGGAGAAGATTTATTGTACACTCATTTCAAACTGAGCACAAAATCAAATAACTGAAAAATTAGAAAACTCGTACAACCTTATATAAAAGTAAGAGAACAAATTTTGTAGGATTAGACCTCGAAAAAAATCTTAGACAAAGCACTTTAGTGAGACGTGAGAGAAAGAAAAATCATAAGAGAATTACCTGGGATTCGAACCTCGGACTCCGGTAGGACGAGCAGCCGTCTAGCCACGAGAGAACAGCGTACTATCGACTTAGCCAACTAGCATCCCAAAAAAAGGTGTTTTGTTGATATAGTCTTTAGTAACTGCTCAGTAGACATGAAAGATCGTGACACCCGGAAAGAAACGAGGTCGTGACACAGAAATTCCGTAGCTTAGATTCTGTCTCTCTAGCAGGTACCAACTAGACAAACATACACACGGTCTCCTGCCATGTCTGGTGCAAACTTGAACAACTTTATATACTGTCACAGCAGGGAGTCAAGACGCTATCCGACTTGCCACTCACAGTTGACATGTCTCGGTTTCCTATGATTTTTAGTGATTGACGGGTTTGATGATATCAAGTTCTTCTTAAGATCTTTCAGAGCACCGCAGTCTAGCAGGTGCTGCTTAACAGTTTTTTTTTCTTCTTCTCTGTTGCTGTACAGGCAGTTTGTGTGTGTGGTCAGGGGCCGCTATCTGTGTGTTTACTGAGGGGGGTGTGTGTCCTGAATGAGTGATCTTTATTTTTAAAGGGTAAATAATTGGGCACGCAGGCCCGTCTTACATTCTGCCTTTTCCTGTGAACAACCAGAAGACTCTGCACTGACCTCTGCGACATAAGCTGTTGAAGTGGTCTCTGGGGTTGGACCTTGGCAGGTTTGAAATATAGGAATCTTCCAGTTCGGCTGCTAGCCCAGTTGCTTGTTGTTGTTGTGTATAATATGGTGTGGATATGAAGCTGTGGCATAATGGTTCCACTCTTTGGCAGTCTGTCAGCAGCTTCACTGCCCCTGACATTAATGTACCATGGCATTGCCCTGATATCCATGTGCCCTGGCATTGGCCTGATATCCATGTGCCCTGGCATTGCCCCTGACATCCATATACCCTGGCATTGCCTTGACATCCATATACCCTGGCATTGCCCTGACATCCATATACCCTGGCATTGCCCTGACATCCATATACCCTGGCATTGCCCTGATATCCATGTGCCCTGGCATTGCCCCTGATATCTATGTACTCTGGCAGTCTCTGAAATCCATGTGCCCTGATGTCCACTGTAGGGCGGTCATGCTGTTACAGGGGACAAGCACTTAATAAGTCGATTGCAATATGGTCAGTTATTGATATTCAATTTCTAAGGGCCTGGAGAGCAGAATGAGATAATGATAAAGTTTATTGGGTGAGCAGCAGTTTTTGTATTTGGTGGCGATGGCTGTCAGGGTTGCTGAAATAACCTGCATCTCAGCATCTTAAATGGAGCAGCCTGAACCAGCAGGGAGCAGAAATGGGGCTTGTTGCCTGGAAACATTATTAGTACTTCGTATTCTGCATTGTCTGTTTCCTTGAACGCTGACCAATCAGAGCATGCATGAGTCAAGCCTTTGGGGTAGAATTCAGACAGCTATTTACTTCAGTATCTTTCTTAGATTCTTACATCCTTCCCGTGCCGTTAAATGTCACACAGGGCTCGCATGGTAGTTCGCAAGTTTTCCTGTTTTTGGCGAGATTTTCAACCTCATCAAGGGATGTTATACCCACTTCTTCTTCTTCTTATTCTTCCGCGTTCGAGGTTGTTGGTCACATCAGATCTTGATCTCTGTCGACATGGCAAAGCCCGCAGTCCTCTCCAGATCCTGATAGGAGCCCCAAAGCTTTTGCCCCAAGCTTGCGTCTTCTGGCCATGTCTCACGCCTCAGGTCTGCATGGTTTGGGCAGTCTTGAAGGATATTATGCCCACTAAACTGGCCTCTCTTAACAATGAGTTTTTTTCTTAACTTACCACACACACAAAAAAACCCGCTTCATTTAGACGGGAGAACTGAATCTGCCAAGACTCATATTGTCAGTAACTATACAAGATAGAAAAAAGGGAGAGAACCTTGTATATGGTGGAAAGAAGTGATCTGTCAAGCTGTCAATTTTTTATTTCACTTCTTTTAACAAGGTCGTCCTTTTTTTTCCCCCTCCAGATATCGCCGGGAAAATCCTGCATGTATTGACACTATCACAAAGATTTGCTTCGCTGAACAACTTGGACATTCTTTGTACCGAGCACAAAGATGAGATTTTCCGGGGCGGAGGGGGTGGGGGTGAGACACCAAGGAAGGTGAAAACAAAGACAGTTCAAGAAGTGGCAATCACATAATTGAATGCAGCAGCAAACAATCACTTGTTTTTTTTTTCCCTCTCACCTCGGATAGAATGTATAAAATGTGACTTTTATTTGTTACAAAACTAAATTAGCGCTCATTTTTCTGCTCTCTGAGATCGTGCCAATTCTTACAACAACCAAACATTTTTTAAAAACCTAGAAAAATATGTTACATTAGAGTAAAAATACAAAATAGCGGCGCGCAATTTCCAGGCGTTTAACTTTGTTATTTTCTTCAGTCCTCGTCTACTCTAACGATGTTAAAAGAAAGATAAACAGCGAGGAAAAGGACGAATCTTCATGCTTCACGATTTAAAGACTTCAATTTAAAGGTCAAGGTCAGAAATTAAGCGACGAAGGAATTTTTTGCAGTGTCTCTAAGGGTCAAAACAACAGATAAATGAGCTGCTAGTTTAACTTTCATCCCAAAGCAACACCGGCAGCGCTGGTAGGTCTCGGGGACACGTATGTGAACCAGTGATCAGAACTGTATTTTGGCAAAGTCTATATCAAATGAAAAGTAGTACATTTCTAACCCAAGTCATATTTTTAAATCATAGAGTAACTCTCTTCCAGTTTCTTTCTACCAAAATGTGTCTAACAGGTTATTCTGATCAGTCAGTCACTCATTTGCATGTCTCTTGCGGAACTTTGCCTCCCTAGCAGGTCTCCTGTAGGCCTATCTGGTGTAAGCAAGATGGCCTGCTGCTGATGCGTCCATTTGCAGATTATTAACGATGTCTTGCAGCCATCATCGCCTTGGCCTTCATCTCTTTCTTGTACCCATTATGTACCAGTCCAAGATTGTCTTCTCTAAATTCTCATGACGTTTATTATGTCCAAAATATTTACGTTTTCTCTGTTTAATCCTCTTTACTACCCAGCCTTCTTCAATATTAAGTTCTTGTAGTATGGATATATTTGTTCTCTGTGTGTGTGTGTTTGTGTGTGTGTGTGTGTGTGTCCATGACACTTGAAGGACTCTTCTGTAGCATTTATATTCAAAGGCATTTATGTGTTTCTCAGCTGTTTTGTTAAATGCCCAGGTCTCACAGGCATATGTTGACGTGGGAAAGATGCATGCCCTTAAAAAAGTCCTATTTTTGTAGTTCTGCCTGTTGTTCACAGCATCTTGAGTTGTTTTATTTATTTATTTTTTGAAGAGCGATAGATGTCCTCCTTTTAATTTCTCTCCAGTTCACAAATAAACCGCGAACTACATATCTACCATTGCAGGACGCAAACCTCATATATGTAGCATGCATACAACCATACACACCACTTCACCTACCGCACTTACACACTAACTCACCGCGCACACACACACACACACACACACCGTAAATATACTCTGCCGTACACACAGCAGCTGTCGTGCGTGAAACATCAGAATAGATACTATACGCGTCCAAAGACAAATTGCCCCCCCCCCTCTCTGAACTATTCTGTTTCTATACCAAGATTTGATGCACTGACGAGAGAAACAATCGTGTCGTTAATCACGTGACCCGTGAACGAAGATGCGTGCGCAAGTGCTTGCAGGGGTAGTTTTATATTTTCTCCCCCAGGAAGAATTTTGAGAAAAAAAAATTGTGTGATTGTTTTACGTGTATTTATATATTCATCTTTCACTCCAGAACATCATAAAACATCAGTTATTACTAATTACTATTTTTCTGTCACATACATTCCATTGCTCTTTCTTCTAATTCCTGGAATTAAACGTACATCACAAAGAACTCACGAATTTAATCTACTTTTACATCGTTACTTCTTCAATTCTCCCCACCCATTCCCTCGGTCCACACCTCCCCCTCCCCCTTTCTGCCCCACCCCACCCACCTCACATCTTAAGTTTACATTCAGAAAATCATAATTTATTAATCAATTCTCACTAACTTTCCCGGCGTGATCTCCATTTTTTTCCCCCCTCTAAACGATTTCTCGTGATTACCTCCCTTCAAACTCTCGGCCTATTTTTATCCCCCATTTCGTGTCTTTCACTTACGCAATATATCAGCCGCCTTTTCTCTGCGCAGAAAAAAAAATCTTTTCTTCGTTTTTCTTCTTCTTCTTCTTCACCCTCAAACACTGCATGTTCTGTCATCTTTATCGATCATCTGTGATTACTATCATCACGGTCGGTCCGAATAAACATCACCATTGAAAGGTTACGCTTGTCGCGTTCAGCCCTCAAATGATCTCCCTTGCATGCTCATTATGGAGTTCCTCCTGAGGTCATTATTCCTAGGGCGCGCCTGGAATTCAGAACTCGAGGACAGACAGTCCCTGGCTCACGCCAACAAAGTTTTCAGGTTTTAGTTTTACAGCTCACGTTCAAGCTCCAGATGTTCGCCGAAACGACATCACCGGATGTTGCGCATGCAGTCTGCAATTATCGTCGACCCTGGTGGGACTTGTCTAAAACGACCCCCAAACCACAGGCACGTGATTAGAAGGCGTGTAACTGACCATTTCTTAAATTTGTCTCTCGACGTAAACGTTCTGGGGGTTAAGAGGCTGTCCGATGAGGCAATCTGCGACCTATAGCTAAGATGCTAGCGTCAGGGTTAGCGAACCATAGCTGACTAAGAACATATCTCCATCTCTCCTTTGGTACCCCCTGTAACAGGCATAGCCTGGCTAACAGGGGCAGGGATCGCCATAGTCCTCATAGTGGTGGAGTCTGCTGAAGAAGCATTGCACACACACACACAAACACACACACACACACCCTTGCTTTTTAGCTGCACCCAGAGACTGAAAAAAATAGCTGCCATAACCAATGTTTCCTCTCAGCTGCGCGGGCGCGCACAGAAAAAACAATCATATCGCGCGCATTTTTGGAGCCGCACAAAAAAAAAAAAAATGAAACAGTTACTTTTTTATTTTCCAGTTTCCCGATGTTACTCCGTGCTATAATTGCGATCAAGAAAAATATATTGATGGTACTTGTTTTTTCCTTTGCTGTTTCTTTCTTTTTGAGATATGACTTTCGGATCGGATGTTTCAACTGGTCTTTTATCGCGCAGTTTCGATAATGCTGTAGCAGAATCGTGACGAGGCAAGTCACAGGTAATAGAGGGTAATTAAAATAAACGGGCAGATGAATTTCCAGTGCGACGTGGAAAAAGAGAATGTCCATCGAGCTGCTCAGATACGCGAATTGAAAGATCAATTCGCGTATCTGAGCAGCTCGATGGTAACTAACACTAGCCGTCATTAAAAAAAAAACAAAACCAGTAACCGAAAAATACGGCATGTTTATCCTGTTATTAAATGTACAGGACTTTACAGTGTGTGCATGTGTATATACGTATTCATTATATATATATATATATATATATACACGTTACTACGTACATTTGCACACACAATATTTTTTTCCACACGAGCTGAACATTTTGCACACAGACAGCAAACCCTTAGAGGGAACAATGGACATAAGCCGCTCCCAAGCCGATAAGGTGCTGTGCTTCACCACCTTTACAGCATCGACTGCAAAGAACATCAGCTCGTAATTACAGTGGCACAAGACAAGACAATGCAAACGTTCACTGTGTTGAACGTATTTTTCAACTCCGTAGTCATCGTGCAGCAATTATCGAGGAAAGACGCTGGCAATGGTTGGGACATGTGCTCCGGATGACTGACGACTCACTACCAAAAATAGCACTAAGATGGATACCACAGGGGAGCAGAAGTAAGGGTAGACCAAAGAAGAACAATAGAGCTGATGATGGGCAATAGAGGGCTCACTTGGGCAAGAGCGGAAAAAAAGGCAAATGGCAGGCATTTGTGGAAAGCCTTTGCGAAAGCCAAATGTGCCTTGGGCACTTAAGGTTCAGAGAGAGACCATTGCAAACTTTTGGAAACTGTTGCTACTATTTATCTTCGAAAGCCACGTATTTGGGATGGAAGACGGAGCGAATCCAGAAGAACCTCTATGCAGACACCTTGCATATAATACAGGAACACTTGAAAAGCCCACAGCTGCCGTTCAAAGAAATATTTAAATGAGGACGAACATAAACTGCAACATTCTTCTTCTTCTTCTTCTTTCTTCTTCTTTTTATCTTTCTTCTTCTTCTCCTTCTCCTCCTCCTTCTTCTTTCTTCTCCTCCTCCTCTTCCTTCTTCTTCTTCTTCTTCTTCTCCTTCTTCTTCTTCTTCTTCTTTTTCTCTTTCTTCTTCTTCTCCTTCTCCTCCTCCTCCTCCTTCTTCTTATTCCTCTTCTTCTTTTTCTTTTCTTCTTCTTTTTCCTCCTCCTCCTGTTTCTTCTTCTTCTCCTCCTCCTCCTCCTTCTTCTTCTTCTTCTTCTTCTTCTTCTTCTCCTCCTCCTCCTTCTTCTTTTTCTTCTTCTCCTCCTCCTCCTTCTTCTTCTTCTCCTCCTCCTTCTTCTTCTTCTCCTCCTTCGTTTTCTTCTTCTCCTCCTCCTCCTTCTCCTCCTTCTTCTTCTTCTTTCTTCTTCCTTTTCTCTTTCTTCTTCTTCTCCTCCTCCTCTTCCTTCTTCTTCTTCTTGTTCCTCCTCCTCCTTTGTTTTCTTCCTCCTCCTCCTCCTTCTTCTTCTTCTCCTTCATCTTCTTCTTCTCCTCCTCCTCCTTCTTCTCCTCCTTCTTCTCCTCCTCCTTCTTCTTCTTTTCCTCCTCCTCCTTCTCCTTCTTCTTCTTCTTCTCTGGAAAGTGCGAGCTAATGTTCTTTGCAGTCGATGCGGTGGGGATGTTGAGGCACAGCATCGTGTCGGCTTTGGAGCGGGTTATGGCGGCTAATTTTTTTTTTCACACCGGTGTGCACTACTTCTTTAGCAGACTCCACTACCACGGGAACTATGGCCAATCCTTGACCCGTTAGCGAGGCTAAACATATTAAGAGCTCCAACGGAGAGGTAGGACATGGTCTTAGTGGGCTATGGTTTACCAACCCTAACACTGAGTACAGGATTCTGAGACAACTATAGCAGAGAGAGAGAGCGCTGTCAGGAAGCTGATGTTGAACTCTCTCTCTCCTTTCTCTCTCTCCTCTCTCTCTCTCTCTCTCTCTCTCTCTCTCTGAACCTTAAAGCGCCCGGGGAACATGGTGCTTCCGCGAGGGTTTTCCACAAACACTTAAAGTAAGAGAACACAGTTTTGTAGGATTAGACCTCGAAAAAAATCGTAGACAAAGCACTTTAGTGAGACGTGAGAGCAAGAAAAATCACAAGAGAATTACCTGGGATTCGAACTACAGACAGTAGGACGAGCAGCCGACTAGCCACGAGAGAACAGCGTATTAACCAACTGCGCTAACTCACACCTCCTGTGTTAGCGCCGTTTGTAGTTCCACTCTCATGGCTAGACGATCTACGATTTTTTCGAGGTCTAATCCTACAATGCTGGAAAATCACCAAAACCATAGAAAACAAACTGAATTCTTTCCAGACTAAATCTTTACGAAGAATTAGAAAAATATTTTGGCCAAACACCATAAGAAATATCTTGTTGGCAGAAATGCAGATGAAGCCACTGACAGCAGTTATTGAGGAAAGACGCTGGCGATGGTTGGGACATGTGCTCCGGATGACTGACAACTCACTACCAAAAATGACACTAAGATGGACACCACAGGGGAGCAGAAGTAAGGGTAGACCAAAAGAGACCTGGAGAAGAACAACAGAGAGGATGTTGAGCTATAGAGGGCTCACCTGGGCAAGAGCAGAAAAAAAAGGCAAAGGACAGGCATTTGTGGAAAACCCTTACGGAAGCCCCATGTGCCCTGGGCACTTAAGGTTCAGAGAGAGAGAGAGAGAGAGAGAAGGTTCAGAGAGAGAGAGAGAGAGAATCCTACAAAACTATATTCTCTTACTTTATCGTAGCGTCATTGCTTCTTATTTATTAAAAAAAAATTGTTCCACAAACAGCTGTCCTTTACCTTTTTTACCCCTCTCTTGCCCTCGTGAGCCCTCTATTGCTCAGCATCCTCTCTGTTGTTCTTCTCCATGTCTCTTTTGGTCTACCCTTACTTCTGTTCCCCTGTATGTTGAACTATCACGTGATAAATATAGGGAGCACATTCCGATGTCAGGCAAAAAACAATGCATTTTTTTTTTAAATTGGGGAGGGGGGAATGGGATAACTTCACATAGAAGTAACTAAAAGAGAATGTTAATATCTACACAAGCATAAAAAGTAACATTCTGATAATGAAAGAAGAGTGCTGAAAAATCAATAGACTTCGATGGTCACTACATAACAGAAAGTAATACTTTTCTCTGAGCCCTTTTGGTAGCAGGAATTCATATTTTCCAGCGATAACTTTACTATAATGTTACTCTTCCCTCCCCCCCCCCCTTTTTTCATTACTCCTTCTTCTTCTTTACGGTTTTTCCTATTTTAAATTCCCTCTTACTATCTTTTTTAAAAATTCTTCAAATTCTATCACTCTTTTCCTGTCTTCAGTTTATGGGAGGTTTCTATCACACCAGTTCCAAACCTGTTAGAGAAAGTATCTCAGAATTCTCATTCATCACTATCAACATTTTCCTCATTTGTTCGTCTTTTCTCCAGTGTTTCGAGTCCCGTATGTTGTTTGCAGGTAGCACTGCCCTCATCTGTTATAGATAAGTTCAGTCTCGCTTATCGCCCCCCCCCCCCCCTCAGATCCTGGAGGTCCGGCTTTCCATTGCCTAGCTACCATCTAACTATGTCACTCGCCAGGGCCTGGCATCTTTCACCTGCTCTGAGTTTTATTTTCTTTGTCAGCCCCGAAACCCTCCATCTCGTCTTTTCTTCACATTATCATCCATCTCGGAAACCCTTTTTTTTTCTTCTTCTTCAAGAATGTTAGTTTAAAAAAAAAAAAAGCAATTCATGGAAGACGTCGCAACGTTTTCTTTCCTAGCAAGAATGGGAAATAACATGTAATGTGCTACTCTCAACATGTAATATGCAACTCTCAACATGTAGTGTACTACTCTTAACATGTAGTGTGTGCTACTCTCGGCATATATTGCACTACTATCACCATTTTCTGCATATGCGAAATACAAAGTAATCAGGGGTTTTTTTTTTCATAATCTCGTAGCACAACCTCACTTTTAATTGTCGGCGGAGCTAGTTTGATACAGGTTTGTGAAGAGGCATGATCGTTCAAAGAAGAACAGTCCAAAACACATCTTATAGAAAGAGGAAAGGACAGATGGTTGTAGAAATCAGTGATAACTAACATCTGATTGCCATAGACCAGAGAGAAAGATGATCGTTCACGATGACTAGGCACAGCTGCTGACGATCAGATTATTTTAGAAACAGATCATCAAGAAAAGCAGGACTGTCTGATATCACGTCTTGTTTGTATGTATTGTGCATCTCACAAACAAAAATCTTATCTTACATCTTACATCCTTCCCGTGCCGTTAAGCGTCACATAGGGTTCGCATAGTAGTTCGCCAAGTTTTCCTGTTTTTAGCGAGTATTTCAACCTCATCAAGGGATTTTATGCCTACTAATTTGGCTTCTCTTAACAATGTCCTCTTTAGAGTTTCATGTAGCCGTTCTTTTTTTTCTTCGGCCTGTTGTGTTCCACTTGATCGCTTGTTTTGTGATTCTCTGATTGTTTCTTCTCATCACATGACCGATATATGTCCATCTCCGTTTTCTGATCACACATGAGACTGGTTGTTGTTCAGTCATCTGTCTTATCTCTGAGTTGTTCTCGAATTCGTTCCACTTTATATCGAGTATTTTCCTTAGGCATTTGTTTTCTAAATAATCTAATTTCTTATCTATTTCTTTGGCTGTTTTCCAGCTTTTACATAAAAAAATGAGTGTGTGTATTACATTTGAATTGAATAGTCTTAGCTTGGTTTTTGTGCTTATAACTTTTGAGTGCCATTTGTTCTCAAGATTTTTGAAGGTCACGCTGCTTTTGCAGTTCTAATTCTAACTTCCTTTCTGGTGTCATCATCCTGGTATATGTAGCTGTCGAGGTATGCAAATTGGTGTACTACTTCAACAGCTGTTCCTCCTATGTATATCTGTAAAAAGGTAAAGGTAATCCTATCATGCCTTAGAGGCACATATGGTGTTAGTGCCCATATTTTCCTTGACGTGTCAGCACACTAGAGGGTGATATGGTCAGTATCACGCCTGGCTGCCTTTACTTCCCCAACTCCAGAAGAAGTCGGGTACCCATTTCTACAGCTGGGTGACTGGGGTGCCTCCAGCCGAATTCGAATTCCCCCACCTTCGCAATGGGAGACCAGTGCACTAACCACTTCGCCACTCAGACACCCATGTATAATCTGTCCTTTTTTATTAATGGAAAGTTTCATTATTTTAGTTTTTTCCTCGTTAATTTCACGTCCTATTTTGCTAGCTAGTAATGATAGGGTATCTATTTTTTTTCCTTATATCAAATTCACATTGTCCAGTGATAAGAGTTATGTCATATACAAAATCAAGATCTTCTAGTTGGGTCCTGCGTACCCAATCAATGTCCGTTTTACCTGTGCAACATTTTTTTCATGATGAATTCTCTATGGCAATTCTAAAAAGCAGGGGAGATAATATACATCCTTGTTTCCTGCCTGTTTCAATCTTGAACCGTTCGCTAGTTCCTTCTTCTGTGTTGAATGCACAGGCATATCTGTTGTAGAGATCCTTAATGATGTTGACAATTTTAAATGGTATCTAATCAATATATGCATACAGTAACTTCAGTATTGGTGAAAGCTTAGTTTCACAAATAAATATTTATCAGTCCTAGCCTTCTTTGACTTGGTCATCTGCTTTTTCTCTCTTTTTTTCTTCTTATTTGCTTGTAACAAGATTCCAGAAACTCAACAAAGTAGTGCCAGTAATGCTGTCAAAGTCGGGAAATTCGTTATATTGTCTATTTCCATATTTCAAGCATTTGGGATTTTTCAATTCAATCATTCCCACATAGTCCATTAAATACTTTACTAAAACATAGGATTTCTCTGGCGCTTATGACGGCTCAGAGACGAACGTGCTATCACTTAGATGCGAATATTGGAAACCCATTACATTTCATTCTCTATCTAGAAGCTTTTATGCAAAAGGGGGGGGGTGGCATTGAATTGTGGCCACACGGTATCCCCATCAAAAGAAATCAATTTTTTCCTGTCTTCTCTCTAGGAGTGGAGACCACTGGCACAGTAGGATGGTTAAGTTATCAGAACCAGGGATGACCAAGATCTTGACCTTCCTCTGGTAGTGCTCGCGGAATCTAGTTCTTTTATTAGTCCGCCGTCGGCAGTGGAGCTTAAGACGAACGTGCTCCTTCTATGGCGGCACGGTTTCCTGTGAACGTCCATCTTCTTGCGTGCAAGCTGGAATTAAAGTTCGCCATCCTAGCCTACTTCCAATCCTACACCATGTCTGTTTCCAGATCTGTAGGAGGTTAGAGAAATGACAGTAAAACACAACACGAAACAGGTGACCTAAGCCACATACTGCGAGCAACAGGGCGAGAACGTAGCTAGGCAACGTGACTCTGTGGCTCCATGATCTGGGGAGATAAGTGAGGAAAGGCCTTATCTGTGACAAATGAGGGCAGCGCTGAGAAGAAAACAAAGAAAACAACGGCAGGGAGATCTCGAAATAGCAACAATTCTCTCTCTCTCTCTCTGTCTCTCTCTCTCTATATATCTATCTATCTATCTATCTATCTATCTATCTATCTATCTGGTCCAGAAACATGCGTCTAAACTTTTTTGTCCCCTCTTAGGGCATTTCTTCCACTTGCCGTCTAAGCTTCAACATTTTTCTTCTACTTGCTGTCTAAGCTTCAACATTTTTCTTCCATTTGCTGTCTAACCTTCAACATTTTTCTTCCATTTGCTGTCTAACCTTCAACATTTTTCTTCCATTTGCTGTCTAACCTTCAACATTTTTCTTCCACTTGCCGTCTAACCTTCAACATTTTTCTTCCATTTGCTTTCTAACCTTCAAAATTTTTCTTCCACTTGCTGTCTAACCAACATTTTTCTTCCATTTGCTGTCTAAGCTCCAGCATTTTTCGTCTTACATTATCTCTCATAACAATAATAAAATTCTTAAAATGTGCTTCTTTGTTCCAGTGAACTCCTGTTCTTTTCACTTGACATTTCCTCCAGGTCTGTTTGAGATAAAGAGTGGCCCTCGCCTACCAACGACGAGACCTCGTCAATTTGTGGACGTTAGGTAGTTATTTCCGTACAATGGTCACCCTTTGAGATCAACCACCCATGAAAGCAAGTACAGGGTTCATCTCGAGTCCGTCCCTCTTGCTAGCGGAAGGACATGGGCGTGAACAAAGGCCACTGATCAGTTCTAAACGATAGGGCATCTCACCTTCACTCGGCAAACGACAGTCTATTAAAGAGAATTAGCAGCACAATGCAAATGATAGGGTTTGACTTTGCCCCCTCTTGTCATTGTCTATAGACCTGTTTCTCTACGCGGGTTGGGTTCGCTTCACCAACCTCAACTTCCCAGTTTCTGACAGTTCTTGTTTTTTTTTCACTCCGTATACGCCTTTCTTTACTTCCTTTCACCAAAATCTCTTGAAAGACACGGTGTTGAAAGACAGTCACGCGAAGGTGAATGCTGGTTCTTATATATCACTCTTTCATTCCATTTTTTTTTAAACCAAATTGGAAACAACGAGACTTGCGCAAGGTAAAGTGACTAGGTACGCAAGGTAAAGTGACTGGGTACGAAGTATGTACTAACAGGAATATTTCTTACTCAAGATTAGTTCAGTTTTTCAAGGCTAACCATAAACACTGCGTACGTTTTAATTTTTAAAAAAAAGATTATTATTGAAAGGAGGTATTTACTCTAAATGTAGATTTCTACTGTTTTATAGTCCATGTACAGATAGTTTTGTTATTATACCGTACCAAAGCCTCGTAATTTCCTATTTATAAAAAAAAATTGTTCCTTGTTGTTTGATAGTCCATGTACAGATGGTCTTGTCTTATAGTCCATGTGCAGATACTCTTGTTGTTTTATAGTCCAAATACGGATCGTCATTCCAGCTGCAGAAATGAGTACCTGACTTATCCAACTAGGGAAGCAAAAGCAGCTAGGCGCGACACTGCTCACATCACCCTCATTATAAAAAAAAAACCACACAGACACAGAAACGCACGTTTTCATAACCAGCGTTGAAAATTTCTAAAACTGTCTTTTTCTTCAAAATTTCATTTTTTTAAAATCGAATTCAGCATGGCGTCCTGATCCCATTAATTTTTCCTTCTGCTCAGTTTTCATTAAAGATTTGTTTATGAATTACCGTGGTAACAAGCATTGCCGAGTTTAAGTAAGGGAAAAAAAAAACAGAAGGTGAATATGACTTCTATGTTTTGATTTCTCCAGCACTAATGACTTGGCTGCGTGGGGGTAGGCTCTGACATGACTTATGATGCCACGAAGAGGGCGTGATGGCACTAAGCTCTGATTACGACATACCTCGTTAGATTCCTGGAGAAACTAAAATGGATGCTGGCAAACGCCGGCGATGCCGTGAAGAAATTGCTTTAGGCTAAACATTTCTCCTTTTCTTGCTTCAGCTTTTTGTGCTTTAATTAAGCTCTTCGTCGTGAGAGCGAAGGAGCAGCGCAGTGATAGCTACCGAGGTTTTGTCAATACGAAGGCCATACTCATGTAGATCACACTGACAAGAGAGTAGGATATCGCCTGAAAGAAGAAGGGAAAAAAATGTACCTACAGGGCCAGCTAAGCCAAGTAAACTGCATATGAAACTGTCGGTGTCTTAAGGAAAACAAAATATTCACGGAAAAAAATGAGGCCACGTAAAAGCGATCTGCCAGTCTCAGGATATTTCCAGAAAAATGTGTCCATAGTTCCAAACAGCACCAACGGTGGTTACGTGGACCAGAAGCTTTGTAACAACACTTCTGCTCTTACTGATAAGGCTGAACATTGAGTGAAGCACGAGAATAGAGGAACGATGTGGCTGTGAAGAGATTGCTGGGCCTAGGACATATTGCTGGCAGGAAATCTGAACAGAGAACGAGTCGTAAACAACCAACACCTGAAGGGAACTATCAGCAAACACACTCTTGGGTGGAAGATGTTGCGGCATGCGGCGGAGCATGTATAGGGCTGTCCTGAATGCAATGAAGCAAGATTCTGAATTTTTAACCTTTAACCTCGCATGATACCCCATTTTTCAATTCATGTCTTTGACAACCGTGGGTATAATGGAATCTAATGTACCTCTCCCTACAGGCAAATCCTCTCCGATATACAGAGCCGCTACAAGATCTGAAATTTGGTCACCTGTCACATTATTTAATGCTGTAAGCGCGTACGGTCCTACATAACTAATATTTCTCGTCCTGTCAGAAGTAGCCAGATAAAGTAATGTTTTTTTTTAATGTAAGAACTCGTAATACTTCAGTAAAGTAGCTATAGTACACTACTCCTAAAACAAAATGCTTATGGTTCAAGACCTTCAAAAACATCTACATACAGAGAATTACCGGTGCCATTCAAAGAAAATTACTAGGCTGTTCTGTTTATGTAAACCCCGCCCCCCCCCACCTCCTAAACTAAGCATACATTGACATAAGATGTTTTATTGTTTGTATGATTCCTGTTTTCTGGAAAGCGCCGAACAACCAGTTCGGGCGAACCATCCTAATAACACCGCGTCGAGGAATACTAGTTTACCATTACAAATATAAGAGTATCACATAATAAAACAAAATAAGAAGGCAACGATGAGGAAGAAGATGAAGAAGAGGAGGAGGACGAAAATATGCGCTCTAGAAGAAACCCAAGAATGTGCTCCGAATGACTGATAACTCACTACCAAAAATAGCACTAAGATGGACACCACAGGGGAACAGAAGTAAGGGTAGACCAAAAGAGACATGGAGAAGAACAACGGAGAGGATGTTGAGCAACAGAGGGCTCACCTGGGCAAGAGCGGAAAAAAAGGCAAAGGACAGGCGTTTGTGGAAAACCCTTGTGGAAGCCCCATGTGCCCTGGGCACTTAAGGTTCAGAGAGAGAGAGAGAGAGAGAGAGAGAGAGAGAGAGAGAGAAGAAACCCAAAATCTGTAGTACTGTGTGTTCTTACTTTGAAACTGGCTTTCGTTTCAAACTTGTGCATTCTTCTTCTTCCACACCCTCACTGACGTAAACAAATGAACCTGAGACCCCAATTATAGCGCATGTTTGATTACTGATATCAGACCTGGCACGTGCGGCGAAGCTTTCATGTTCCGGGTCACTGGGCGAACCACCTGAGATTCCAGGAAGATCCTCACCAGTTTTAATGCTCAGTCACGTTCTGTTCTTTCAAGTAAATTCTGATCCTGCCTTGAGCTGGCTTTAAAGGAATTCATGCATAATTTACAAAAGAACATCTACACACTAATGCATAAATTATGCTGATGTATAGCACGCGCAGTGCAACCAGTTGGCGAGAGAATTCCTATAGAGAATCACAAAGACTTGATCCAGGGCAGTTAATCTCCATTATTACCTGTATATGCTAATTGTCTTTTAAAGATTAAACCAGCGGAGAGAGCTTTGGATGTCAGGGTGATTCCCGCATAGGAAAACAAGACTAGAATAGGTCTGATCTGTTTGTAGGGCTTAGTCAAGGTTTCTACCTCACTTTCACCAAGTGGGAAGAAAGGTTGCGCCACGTGGTAAGCGCTGTGGTGGACGATGCTCAGTGCCTGGCAGTGTAGCCACCTGGAAGAGGATCAAGACCATCGTCTTATGTATGCTCTAGAAATTTACTGTAGCTGAATCTCTCTGGAACTTCGAGCAAAATTTTCTACGAAGCCGAGGCAGTAAGAGCATCGTATAGAATTAGGAATGGGTAATGGAGATATTCTTAATATTGAAGAAGGTTGGCTAGTAAAGATGATTAAACAGAGAAAACTTAAATATTTTCGACACATTAAACGTCAGGATAATTTGGAGAAGACATAATGGGAAAAAGAAAGAGAGGAAAACCACGACAAAGATGGCTGCAGGACATCCTTGATGATCTGCAAATGGATGCATCAGCAGCAGGGCATCTTGCTTACAACCGAGAGGCCTACAGGAGAGCTGTTAGGGAGACAAAGTTCCGCAAAGAATATGCAAATGACTGATTGAACTTGAGCTAATCTGATGGCGCCCACCGATCTCACGGTGTAAGTAAGAATCAAAGAAACCGCCATGTTTTCTATTTTCTAACATTCAAGACCAGTAATGTGACACGTAGTGCGTTCTTTCCAACATGGAAAATATGGAAAGACATGTTCCACACTCTGTATATATATCGTTTGTTACTACGTTCTGTTATACGTATGCTTAATATGAGGGCGTAGAAGTAGTTGTCATTTTGCAGTCATTTGCGGAGCTCTGCCTCCCTAACAGCTCTCCTGTAGGCCTCTCGGTTGTAAGCAAGATGCCCGGCTGCTGATGCGTCCATTCGCAGATCATCAACGATACATTGCAGCCATCTTCACCGTAGTCTTCCTCTCCCCCCCCCCCCAATTATGTACCCTTCCAAGACGGTCTTCTCTAGATTATCATGACGTTTAATGTGTCCAAAATATTTAAGTTTTCTCTGTTTAATCTTCGTTACTAGCCAACCTTCTTCAATATTAAGTTCTTGTAGTATGGATATATTTGTTCTTTTTTTTTTGTGTGTCCATGATATTTGAAGAACTCTTCTGTAGCATTTACATTCAAACGCATTTTTGTGTCTCTCGCTATAGGCGTAGTACGTAAGTTAAATGAGATGGCGAGCAGTGACACACAATCAGCCGATTGTGTTAGGCTTGGCGAACTATACCGGCCAAGACCCTCTTCCACTTTCTAGTGCAGTCTTAGAAACAGAGAAGTTCTGGCCAAGTGAACAGCGATCACAATAGAGAGGAGGATCTGGTCTTAAAAATACAGCGAGTCAAAGTCGAATGTTTCCAGCTGCCAGGCGGCACAGCGCACTCAACGCTATTCTTAAGGCGAAGAAAGAAAGAAAAAGAAAGAAAGAAAGAAAGAAAGAATGAATGAATGAATGATCTTTATTTTTCAAGGGTAAAGAATTGGGCACGCAGGCCCGTCTTACATTCTGCCCTTCAAGAAAGAAAGAAAGAAAGAAAGAAAGAAAACGAAGATCAAGAAAATTGCCAATTTTATAAAGCATATCATAACAGGAAAAAAAAACCGAACATAGAACAATATATTTGCTGACATCCACAATGTTACAATCATTGTTCCACTATGTCTGCACGTGCTGGACTTGCTGGTATAACAAATACGCTTCTATCATCCGCATTCAGTGTCTGCCCTGCATTGTGCATCATTCTGTCACATTGCGTTTGAATATAACAATAGCACGTACATACATATTATGCATAATAATTATCATCATCACTGTTTTATTACTATGGGGTTTATATTTTGAAACAGTGCAGAATTCAATTACATGTGACAAGGGATGAAATCACAAAGCATATACAAAAACTGTACAATAATTCTTTTTTAATATACTGGAAGAAAATAGAAGAAGAATGAAAGACTAAAGCGTGGAGGATCTTCCATTGCAAGAAAGGAGAGTCTTAATCCCCAAGAAACCAGAAGAAAGAAGACTCGTCTTGTAAATTGCTTCAGGATGTCAGTCAGTGTTTCCGGTTCATGAGATATCCGTCGTGTCAACAGCGAGATACTGCTTCCGGGGTTAGCTAACATGAGGCGATGGCGAGTGAGATAAGTTTTCGACAGGCAGTATGTAATTTAGGACTAAACGTGGACAGTGCGTAATAAACTGAATGTTAGACAGAATGAAAGGTTATATTTAGGAACACGGAATGTGATTATTTATTATGGCAGTGATACAATGTTTTGATTCTCATGATAAATGTGATTAGCACAGCAATGGTGACAAAAGAATTGTGAAAAAAAATACACAAAAAAACTAAGAACAACCAATTTCAATAATAATGAACATCATAAGGTCTGGCAAGAGAAGAAAAGGATGTGAAAGCATAACAAATCTAGAGAAAAAAAAAGAATGGAAAACAAAACAAGCAGAGGAAGACAAAAAGAAAAAGGGTTTTTTTTTTTTTTGGGGGGGGGGTGGTTAGGGAGTTGTGTTGACATGATAGAAAATAACTAACTTGACCTAGAGGAAGCTTCAGAGACCGATATTTTTAACAATGATGATGATGATGAGCATTCATTAAAAAGATGACCAGTACAACAACTTAAGAGAGAAGAGTGCTTCAGGCATGTAGATGTAAACATGACGGTATACTGATGAGGTAATATACGAACAATGTACAGTCCAATGTTCTCTCTAAGCTGAGCGGCATCGCAGACGCGCACATTAAAAATCATGCAACTCACGAAATTTCATATGATGTGCAAAAAATTAAATAATAAAATTGATATTTAATTTTTAATTTTTTTTCTCCTGTTGCTCTATGCTGTTGTAGCACTTAACAAAAAAAATGGGTTAGCGCTACATGACTTTGTTGTCTTGATTTATTTTGATTTTAGTTGATTTTTTTTTAATAACAGCTGTAAACTATACTTTGGAATGTGATAGTACGTTACATGTTTGCATAGGTTGATTGTTTGTTATATAGTTCAAAATTTTGATCACAGCCAGTAAAACCTTAGAGGTCACATAGATACAGTCCGTTGTGAAAGTCCAACTCTAGACTAAACTGGTGCAATGAAAACCACGGTGTCACGCAATCCCGCTTCTGAGACCCACCAAGAATACAGGCTCAAGCCCTACGATACTCTGAACCTCTTGTGGTCCTTTCGAGGACCACATGGGGGACCACGGGACTTAACGAAGACCACAGCGTAAATTCATTGGGATCACAGGGCGGTCTTGGTGGTACAAGCGAACGAAGAAGAAGAAGAAGACGTGGATACAGTCTGTTGTGAATGCTAAATCCAGGTCATTCAGGCAGGAATTGGTAGATTCTCTATGATGAATCTGCCCGCCTTCTCAGTTGAGCCGCGTGAATCAAAGAAAACCAGTGGCACTACTAACCGCCTATTATTACGCCTATAAAACTAGTATCACTACGCCATCAGATCTCGAATATCTTCGGAATTTCTGGGATAAACAACTGCAGCAACTACGTAGCACTTCCGTTTGCTAATTCCATCATATGAACAAATGCACAAGTTTTAGAGCAGCCCTAAATGCAATGTGAACTTCTCAAAGAAGTAAAGATGAAGAAAATAAAATACTATGGTCATATCGATAGATATAACAATATACTGAAGACCATACTAAGAAGAAAAGGTGGAAGGAAAAAAGAGCAAGAGGAAGACAGAGATGTAGATGGGAAGGTAACATACGAGAATGGACAGGATATAGCCAGGCTGAGTGCAAATATCAAGGCGAGGGAGCATGGGAAATGGAGATTCATCACCGCCAACCTTCGTTCTGGAGAAGGTACATGATGATGATGGTGAATTCTATGACTGACTGATTACTTAAAATGTGCTCTTCAAAGAAAATGTAAAGCATATTCAACTTTTCTGACAGATATTTTATTTCCTGTTCGTGATTCACATCATTCCTTCCTTTCAGCTATGATGATTTTTTTTTCCTTGATCATTCAATCCATTCAACTATTAGGATCTTCTGCTTGATCATTCCATCCTTTCAACTATTAGGATCTTTTCCTTGATCATTCCATCCTTTCAACTATTAGGATCTTTTCCTTGATCATTCCATCCATTCAACTATTAGGATCTTCTTCTTGATCATTCCATCCTTTCAACTATTAGGATCTTTTCCTTGGCTCAGCTTGCTGTAATGTTTGCTGGTAATCGAGACTGGTGCTGTTGCAGTTGGTTGGTATTTGTGTAACAGTGGCCTTGAGGCTTTTAAAGAATTTGTCAAAGAGATGTCTCCCATCTGAAGACCATCAGGGCTTGATGGTTTCCCGCGTACCCTTCACTAACCCAACCCATGTTCCTCAGATCTTGTTCATTTTACGTGTCCCCTTGAATCTGAGCTCCAGAGCAGAACAAGACCAATGCGTCTTGTAACGTCTTCCAATACACCTTCACGACGTCGGTTACAAAGAACATTATGCTCGCATTTTCCACGACGATAGAACGCCAACAACGTTCTGTGAGAAACAACAACCACTGACCACTATATGTAGCTAGCTTGCACATCTGCCATATTGCGTGCTGTCCGTCTTACAGCTTTAACAACTCTTCACCGCGTTGTCCCTGACCGACCTCTTTTCTTACTTCCGTTAAGCATTCATTGCAATCAAACAATAGCTCTCTCCATATTTTTCCCCAGACTGATATATTTTCACAAGGTTGCTAGAAACAGTCGATTCTGAGCCTTGTGGTCAACTGGCAAGAATACTTTACTTCTAAGGCACCTCGTGGAAGCATGTCGGCTGGTCATGAGCTTCTGTTCTTTATGTCGGCTTCTATCTCCAGAACAGGAAGGGGGGGGGGGGTTGTTGGGGAAACGTCTTGGAACATTCTCAGAGGACAAGTTGGATGTCCTTGGAAGGTGCAGAAGTCTGTATCAGGTTGTCGACACTGCCATGCAGATTAGTCTAGTCTGGTGATGATTGTGTGCGTTTTCTGTGTTCTGAGCAGGGGCAAGCCAGCAATTCGGCATCAACATTGACGAAAAGGAAATATATGAAGAATAAGAGATGTAGAAGAGAGAGAGAGAGAGAGAGAGAGAGAGAGAGAGAGAGAGATTTAGGAAACAAAGAGAAGGAAATGGATTTATAACGAAATAAAAATAATAGAATACTTACATGCTGAACTTTAGCTTGGTCAAGGGTTGTCCCACCCCAGCGAGCAGTTATCTGGCTAACGTTTGAGACTATTCTGTTATTATATGTCAGATTTGTGGCGCAAGATGTTCTACCTTTCTTCTGTGTGCATAAATTATACTTTAGTTTATGGAGTTAATGCTTTGCCCACAGTTCACAGTTTTTTTTTTAATCACAAGAATAAAACACATTTCCACATCGACCTAATGTCGCATAGATCAAATTATAGATTACTCATTTGTTCACCAAAGAAAAAACAAAAAGAAAAAAAAAAGATGTGGTTATATTGTTCACAGAATAAGGACTAAAAAGTGCGATGACAGATCAAAGCGCACGAATGATGACCTTGGCTAGGATCTCCAAAGCTAGCCCGGGGTGTTCATGCATTTAATCACAATGACTTGTTTCTTTGAAAGTAGTTCCAGCACGTTCAGATACACCGCTCTTTTCTGCTTCCGCGAGTTCTCTGCTGTAATTTTCTCGCGTGTGATGTCTGCTATAGCAGTTTGTCTCGCGAGTGGTCTGTCACTGACAGATTCCCGTTCCCGAGTTCGTTTCGTTCAGCCAATCAAACTAAGGCGCTGCAACAACTGGTTTTGGAAGTCACGCCCTCTGGTGGAGAAAGAAAGTGGGCAAAAGAAAATCACACTTTAAGTCTAGGTAATCACACTTTAAGTCTAGGTAATCACACTGTATAAACGAAAGGATATTTAGGAGGAAAAACAGTAATCAGTTTTCTTTAGGAATATCCGATTAAAGAATTTCAGGAATGCCTAATGAACCTTTGCCACCAGTCTGCCAGTCAGTCATTTGCATGTCTCTTGCGGAACTTTACCTCCCTAACAGCTCTCCTGGAGGCCACTCGGCTATAAGCAAGATGCCCTGCTGCTGATGCATCCATTCGCAGATTATCAACGATGTCTTGTAGCCATCTCCGACTTGGTCTTCCTCTCTTTATATTTCCCATCATGTACCCCTCCAAGACTCTCTTCTCATGACGTTTAATGTGTCCAAAATATGTAAGTTTTCTCTGTTTAACCATCTTTACTAGCCAGCTTTCTTTAATATTAAGTTCTTGTAGTATGGATATAAAATTGGCGAACTACTTTGCGAGCCCTATGTGACGTTTAACGGCACGGGAAGGATATAAGATATATATATATATATAAGATAAGTATGGATATGTTTTTTTTTGTGTCCATGATAACTGAAGAACTCTTCTGTAGCATTTACATTCAAAGGCATTTGCGTGTTTCTCAGCTGTTTTGTTAAATGTCCAGGTCTCACCAGCATATGTTGTGATGGCAAAGATGCATGCCCTTAAAAATCTTATTTTTGTAGTTCTGTCTGTTCCTCTCCACAGCTTCTTTAGTTGTTTTATTCTTTGAAGAGCGATAGATGTCCTCCTTTTAATTTCTCTCATTGTATCTCCATTATTAGTTAGTAGTGATCCAAGATATTCAAAACTCTCCACCTCTTCCAATTTTTCCTCATTGATATATATTTCAGCCGCCTTATGTGTTTTATCAATTGTCATCAATTTAGTTTTCTTTGCATTAAAATAAAGGTTTTACTCTTCACTGTTCTTACGGACTGACATAATTAGTTTTTCCTTTTCTTTTTCTGTTGCGGACAGTAATACTGTGTCATCAACATATCTAATTTCTGGTATTTCATAACTCTAAATTGTTATGGCATCGTAATATTCTTTGTCTACTTCTTCTCTAACATACCTCATTATTTTTTCAGTATATAAGTTAAATAAGTAAGGTGACAGTATGCATCCCTGACGGACCCCTTGTTTTATGTCAAACTAAGTTGTTGTTTCACCATTTATTATTACTGCTGCTTGTTGGTCTAGATACAGCAGTGATGTTAATTGTATGAAATGTGTTGGAAATCCCATTATTTCTCACAGTTTCTGGTGTTGTACACAATCAAATGCTTTTGAATAGTCTATAAAAGATAGATATAGATTCACATTAAATTCCCTGGATTTCTCTGTTAATAATAGAAACCTTTACCACCAGATCGGGCAAAATAACTCGAAACAAATAACAGAGCAAGCTCTCCCATTCTCTGTGTGGCCCATCTTTAATGCATGCTGCAGTAGCAGGTAAAGTGGCAAGAAAACAGGAAATACAACTGAAGCACCTGAAATAAGACTATGAAGAAAAATTATAATGCTTTTTGCGGGAAGAGTATAGACGAAGTATTAGGTCAGAAATATTAGAGCAGAAAGTCTATTTTGAGAGGCAAAATGTTTGACTGAAAACAGGGGTCTGCCCCACAAGTTGAAGGAAAAACTGAAGGGAAGGATACTTGTATTATCTCCCTGTAACTGTGATCTGGTGTTCTTTACAGCCGATGCTGCAGAGATGTTGAGGTACAGCATCGTATCGGCGTGGGAGTGGGTTATGGCAGCTACTTTTTCAGTCCCAGAGTACGGGGGTGTGCAATGCTTCTTTAGCAGACTCCACCACCACGGGGACCACGGCGATCCCTGTCCCGTTAGCCAGGCTATGCCTGTCACTAGGGGTACCAACGGAGATGTAGAACAGGGTCTTGGTCAGCTATGGTTCCCTAATCCTGACGCTAGCATATCAGCTACGGGTCGCTGATTGCCTCATGGAACAGCGTCTTCACCCCCAAGAGAAGGATAAAGAGGGTGTTAGCAGCGTGACCCGGTGGGCAGCGTCAAGAGACGGGCATGAATCAGCTAAAGCAGGCAGCAAACTTGAAATCTATCACAGTCAACTTTCCTGATGTAGATGAGATAAGCTGATAAATTTGTCTTGTCGTGTCTCCTTCCTCATATACTTTTCAGCGATAAAGGGAACACACAGACGTCTTGATAGATCTCGGCAGTTTTGTTTCATATGCTTATATAATGGGATATTTAAGGTTTCTGTAATTTTCTACTTCCATTTCTTTCGTGAACGGCCTCTTTCTTCCCTCAGTCAGTCATCTGCATGTCCCTTACGGAACTTTGCCTCTCTAACAGCTCTCCTTTAGGTCACTCGGTTTTAGCTGCTGATGCGTCCATTTGCAATTTATCAACGATGTCTTGCAGCCATCTTCGCCTTGGTCTTCCTCTCTTTCTTTTTCCCATTATGTTTCCCTTTATTTTTTTCTACTCTGTTGCCTGCAAATCGTAGTGTGGATTTTTCTTGCGGTGTATTGTTTCGTGGTAGCCATTTGACGTGCTGTTTCTATATATAGTATAAACTCCAACCTTTGCCCTGATGGTGTCATCTCTTATTTGGTCTCATCTTGTCACATGTGGTATTCTCCTTGAGCATTTCTGCTGTGATGATTTTCCTTCTGTGTTTGACTGTTAGTGTCATAGACAAGGGAGGAAAATTGTGTGACTTAAGACATACTTTCAAATGTGAAAAGATGATTATGCCAGGCAGATGGGGGTGAAATCATGAAAAGAAAACAAATGCTGACAAAGAGGGTAATTACAGTGCTCCTAGAAATAGGCTGTTGTGGCACTTCGGCCCGGCAAACTGGAGCTCGTTGGACATGTTTCCTTTTGATGAAGTCTATACAGAAATCTATTTCCTATGATGGATACTATATATAGAAATCTACTTCCTATGATGGAGTCTAAACAGACGTCTACTTCTTTTCGATAGAATATATACAGACATTTACTTCTCTTGATAGAGTATGTACAGAAATCTAATTCTTATGATGGAGTCTATACAGAAATCTAATTCTTAGTTTATACAGAAATCTCCGCTGTTGGCGAGATTTTTCAGCTGCCGTGCGTGGAGCGGTGCTCTTCCCGGCCAATGAAGAAAGGTACAGATGAGGTTGCCATGGAGCATCACTGCGGAAAAGGTGGTAGAAAGGATAAAGCAAAGCAAACAGTCAAATCACGGCACCTCTGGTCTGGAGGTCGGCCACGTCCTGAGTGCAGTCATGTCGGGTGAAATGCATGAACCAGCTTGTCTCACTGCTGGCGAGACTCTTCAAATGCCGTGCGTGGAGTGAAGCTCCTCCCGGTTAAGGAAGTAAATGCGAAAAAGAAATAAAGGTTGCTGTGCGGAGTCGATGGGAAAAGGTGGTGGAAAGTGAAGTTTAACTGGTATGTCCAGTAGTATCGCTACGAGAGCTGTACCACGGCACCTCTGCTCTAGAGGCCGCCCACGTCCGAAATACACCTACACTGGTGAAATATGCCTAAACCGGCACACACCAGGGGTGGAACTTGATGACTAGACATGTCATGCCACCTCCGCTCTAGAGGTCGGTAACGCCTGATAAACACCCATACTGGTGAATTTTGCCTAAACCGGCTCATACCAGGGGTGAATCTTGAAGGCTATGCATGTCACAGTACCTCTGCTCTTGAGGTCGGTCCCGTCCCAAACACGCCCATACTGGGATAATGCCTAAACCAGCTCAACCCAGGGGTAGAAGTCACTAGTGGCGAGGATTCGTCCTCCTGGACAAAAGCTCCATCCTGGTCACAACTAGGAAGGGTAGCGGCCACGACCGCAAAATGCTGAAGTCGGAGACACTGGACCAGAGAAATCTAGATAGGCAACCACCTCTCACCCGGCGGGGATGTTTGTGTATCCTAATCACGCTGAGGTTTTCCGGTGAGAAAGTCCAACCCTGGACTGGATGGGCAACCACCTCTCACCCGGCGGTGATACACGGGTATCTCAAAACACGTCGAGGTTTTCCAGTGAGAAAGTCCAACTCTGGCCTGGGTGGGCTACCGCCTCTCACCCAGCGGGGATGCACTGATATCCTAAACACGTCGAGGTCTTCCGGTGAGAAAGTCCAACCCTAGACTAAACTGGTGCAATGAAAACCATGGTGTCACGCAATCCCGCTTCCGAGACCCACCAAGAATACAGGCTAAAGCACTGTGACACTCTGAATCCCTTGTGGTCCTTTCGTGGATCTCGTGTGGTCTATTTTGGACCACACAGGGGACCACGGGACCTAACGAGGACCACAGGCGTGAATTCAGTAGGTTCACAGTGCGGTTTTTGGTGGTAGAAGTGAACGAAGAAGAAGAAGAAGAAGATACAGAAATCTAATTCTTACGATAGAGTCTATACAGAACTCCACTTCTTATGATAGAGCCTATATAGAAATCTACTTCTTTTGATGGATTCTATACAGTAATCTACTTCTTGGATTTACTACAGCAAACCACTATCATATTTATCTATGTCTATTACAAATCTTCTTGTCTTCTATATGGCTGGTTAGCAGGTAAGGAAGATAAAACATAGACAATTTAAATATTTTGGACATATTAAACGTCATGATAATGTAGAGACGGCAGTCTTGGAAGGATATAGAATGGGAAAAAGAAAGAGAGGAAGACCAAGGCGAAGATGGCCGCAAGACATCGTTGATGATCTGCGAATGATCGCGTGGGCAGCATGGCATCTTGCTTACAACCGAGAGGCCTGCAGGGGAGCTGTTAGGGAGGCAAAGTTCCGAAGGGGACATGCAAATGAATGACTGAGTGATGCCTGGTTAGCTGAGTGGTTAGGCGCTCGGTTTATTAATCCCGTGGTACCGGATTCAAGTCCTACTCTGGTACACACCAAAAAGGCCACGGGGTCTACCCAGCCTCTAAAAATAGGTACTGGAGAAATCTGGGAAGGTAAATGTGGCCAGGCGTGATACTGACCTCATCAGACTTTGCTGAGGGTCGTGAAAGTAAGGGCTAACACCGTATCCCCCAATAAGCCTTAATAGCATGGAAACGGGAATTTTACCTGTTTACCGACCGTGGAAGTTTTCATTATCAACATATGGAAACATCTGGTGGTGGAAATTAATGCTAAGCGTAAAATAAAAAATAAAAAAATTGAAGCATAAAAAGAGAGATAACTAGCGATTTCCCCCGTGTGGTACCCGGGATCTGCAAAGAATAGGATCACTGTACCCTACCACGCATGATCGTAAAAGGCGACTAAGGAGGGTTCGGCATAGAGCCAGCAACCCTAAAAAAAACAAACTATCAGACTGCTACAGAAAAAGAAGCAAGGGAAAAAACAAATGCAGGTGGAAGGAGAAATGCTTATCAGGAAACTGAACCCATAAAGGTTGTGGATGAAAGCCAGCCACTGGAACTCCCCAGCCCGACTGCAGACTTCCTGGAACCTAAACACAAGATGCAAATAGGCAGCTGGAATGTAAGAACACTTAATCAGACTGGAAAACTACCACAAACCATCAAGGAAATGCACAGATACAAACTAGACATACTAGGAATACAAGAAGCAAGATGGACAGGACAAGGCAGAAGGAAATTAACAACACAACACATAGGAGATACAATAATATGGTCAGGTAACGAAGATCATCATGAAGGAGGAGTATCACTGATTATAACAAAAGAAGCATCAAGAGCATTGCTGAAATGGACCCCTATAAATGAGAGATTATTGTATGCACTCTTCAACTCAAGATTCAAGCTGTCTTTTATAGTTTGGTATGCACCAACAGAAGCAGCTGAAGAGGAATTAAAAGACAAGACGAAGCAGAAATGTCCATACTAGACTTCAGTAAAACACTACAGGAAACAGCAAAAGAGGTGCTGGGGTATCGGAAACGGAGAAAAGAGGAATGGATAAGCACGACCACATGGGAAAAGATAGAGCAAAGAAAGGAAATCAAGAAAAAATTACTGAACACCAAATCACAAAGGCTAAAAGAACAAGTTTTAAGTAATTATGCACAAAAGGACAAAGAAGTGAAGAAATCATGAGGTCAAGATAAACGTCAATACTATGACAACTTAGCAGAAGCAGCAGAGAAGGCAGCATATGCAAATGATATGAAAACCATATAAAAATCACAAAGCGGATGACGGGTAACTTCAGCACAAGATCTGGAGTGCAGTAAGGACACATAAGAGACAACTGGTCAGAGGAGAAAGAGAAAAATTTGAAAGGAGAGAACACTTTAACACCCTACTAAACAGAACACAAGCAGCACAAACAATAGACATACCTGAAGCAAAAACGGAACTAAACATCAATACAGGACCAATAACAATAAGTGAAGTAAAGGAGGCGATAAAGAAGCTAAAATTAGACAGGGCACCAGGTGAAGATGAAGTGACTGCTGAGATGTTGAAAGCAGAAGAAACAGAAACACCAAAACAACTTTGCCGGATACTACAACAAATTTGGGATCTAGACAAAGCTCCAGAGAAGTGGAAAACTGGCCTTATAGTAAAACTACCAAAGAAGGGTGACCTCAGAGATTGCGGGAACTGGAGAGGCATTACCCTACTGCCACTCACCAGTAAAGTATTTTGTAGAATAATCATCAACAGAATTGTACCAGCACTTGAGGGAAAACTTTGGAAAGAACAGGCAGGATTTAGGAAAGGAAGATCATGCATAGACCACATATTTGTACTTAGACAAATATTAGAACAGGTAAATGAGTGGCATAGCACAACATATGCATTGTTTATAGATTTTGAGAAAGCCTTTGACAGTGTCAACAGAGATGCACTGTGGAAAATCCTAAGATGGCATGGCCTCCCCCATAAGACAGTGAATGTAATCAAAGTCCTATGCGAAGGTTTTCAGTGCAAAGTGATCTGTGGAGAACATACCTCCAGCAGCTTTAGGGTACAAACAGGAGTAAGCAGGGATGTGTATTATCGCCAACATTATTTATCTTGGCAGTAGACTGGTTAATGAAGGAGACAACATCAGATAAACACAAAGCATTACAATGGACCTTGGACACAGTGCTGGAGGACCTTGACTTTGCGCACGACATGTGTCTACTATCAAGCAGCTACAAAGATATGTAAGATAAAATAAACAAGCTGACTCAGAATGCAAACAACATAGGACTTCAACGTAGGAATGAAAGACAAAGTTAATGAAGCAAAATGTGAACAACAGAAATGTACTCATAGTAGATAGCAAGTTAGTGGAGGAGGTCAACGAATTTGTATATCTTGGCAGTAGAATAGTAGACAATGGAGACAGCACGGAGGACATCAACAGCAGACTTACTAGAGCAAACCAGGCTTTTGCAATGCTGCAGACTATATGGAAATAAAAAAAAAACCTAAGCATGAATACGAAAATCAGGATATTTAAGAGTAATGTTCTAAGTGTACTACTCTATGGAAGTGAATGCTGGAAAATCACCAGAACAATAGAAAACAAGTTGAATTCTTTCCAGACTAAATGATTACGAAGAATTAGAAAAATATTTTGGTCAAACACCATAAGAAATAACATCTTGTTGGCAGAAATGCAGATGAAGCCACTGACAGCAGTTATTGAGGAAAGACGCTGGCGATGGCTGGGACATGTGCTCCGAATGACTGACAACTCACTACCAAAAATAGCACTAAGATGGACACCACAGGGGAGCAGAAGTAAGGGTAGACCAAAAGAAACAAGCAGAAGAACAACAGAAAGGATGTTGAGCAACAGAGGGCTCACCTAGGCAAGAGCAGAAAAAAAGGCAAAGGACAGGCGTTTGTGGAAAACCCTTGCATTAGCCCCATGTGCCCTGGGCACTTAAGGTTCAGAGAGAGAGAGAGAGAGAGAGAAAGAGAGAGAGTGAGAGAGAGAGAGAAAGAACTGGCGGTTTACCACGCCGTTTATGGAGATCTTCTCGACACAGTACAGTTCAAGAGCTTTTTGCTTTGCATTTTACTATGGCTACAAGTGTCTTGTGCTTTTCATTCAGCCAGGCATCGATGGAAGGATCGGGATATACCTCAGTGTAGGCGCCTGTAAAAAAAAAAATCCTTCCTAGGTAGGCCGGAAAGTTTTTTTTTTTTTTTTAATCTGTTACGGACATCAGAAGTCGGCGATGACGGGGCATGTACCCCGGGTGACTGGTAACTCACTACCAAAAAATGGCCACGTCAGGGAAACAGAAGTAAAGGAGACTAAAGAAGGAGTGGAGAGGAACAACGAGAAGGGACGCTGACAAACAGAGGGCTCACCTGGACAAGAGCGGGGGGGGGGGGGGGGGGGAATGGGCGAAAGACAGGCGTTTGTGGGAAACATAAAGCCAGTGTTTCCCAACAGAGGTCGTACTCCCCCACGAGAGGGGGGGGGATTTGATTTTTTTTTTTTTGGAGGGGGGGAGCAGTTAGAATATATTTATGTTATAATTTTTCAGAACTTGGTTGACTAATAATAGTTTGATCAAATATAAACATAAGCTGCTGGGGGGAGGGCGGCATCAAAATATTTGAGGCGTTGAGGTGGGACATGATTAAAAAATAGGTTGGGAAACACTGCCCTAAATCTTCAGACAGACAGACAGGCAGAGATAGAGATTACGGACATTGTCTTGTCTTGTCTTGTCCCTCCTCATTTACTGCTAGGTGTAGAGGTGAAGTGCAATTGTCTTCCAATGGCTCGCCTGTTGGCTTGGTACATTGAGATGTTCAGGGACTCTGCTATACCATCGGTCCATCGTTTGCATGGGCAGCCCCTTCCTCTGCCTTTGTGTGGTCTGTAAAACATTGCTCTCTGTGGTACACGTTCTGTTGGTGGTCGTGATACATGGCCGAACCATTTTATTTGCTGTTTTTGAACATAGTTCAGAACGGGTTCGACTCATACTTTATTTCTAGTGACATCATTTCTAATTCTGTCCATTCTTGATATTCCACGAATTCTTCTCAAGAATCTCATTTCAGTTGTTGTAATTTTCCTTTTATCTTTTACTGTCAGCATCCATGCCTGGCATTGGTAGCACAAAGTTGGTATGAAGATTGTCTTATAGATAGTTCTTTTGGTTTCCAGTGAGACATGCTTGTTGTTTAGTATGGGAGCCATTTGCCAGATAAGTTGGTTCGCTTTGTTACATCTGTTTTAGATCTCTATGTCTATTTTTCCTCTTGTTGAGAAAATGCTTCCGAGGTATTTGAAATGCGTTACTTGCTTCATAGTATGGTTTTCCAGTGCAATGCTGTGTGTCTACTCTTGTGATGATCATGATTTCTGTTCTACGGACATTATTTGCACACACACACACACACACACACACACACACACACACAACACACACACACACACCACACACACACACACACACACACACCACACACACACCACACACACACACACACACACACACACACACACACACACACACACACACACACACACACCACACACACACACACACACACACACACACACACACCACACACACACCACACACACACACACACACCACACACACACACACACACACCACACACACACACACCACACACACACACACACACACACACACACACACACACACACACACACACACACACACACACACACACACACACACACACACACACATAAAAAAGTTGACTGAGCTAAGGAGATTAAGAACAAGGCAAACTACAAGTCAGCAAAAATCCACACGTTTCTTGTGCTGGAAAATGTTGACCTGTATATTCTTGTCCCCCAGTTTTGTGTAAAAGTTGGATCTCCTGTTTGTTTGTTTGTTTGTTTGTTTGTTTGTTTGTTTGTTTCTGCTAACGTTCGTGCAGTAAGTTTGTTTTTTGCCTGCTCCTCTATCTCAGGCGGTACTGTGTTATAGCTACTAGATTTCTAGTTTAAAAGAAAAAAAAATGAAACGGTGGAAAATATTTGTGTTCAAGAAAAGATCAGAAGTTTCAAAGGCGGTCTCTTCCCATGTGAGTGTGTTTTAATCCTTCTGGGGCATTTTTAGAATGCAAGGTCTGGGAAGTGTGCCAAGGTCGTTAGCCAAAACTGGACAGAAATTAGCGTTGGATAATCGTTTGGTTGTTACTGATCGGTGGCCATGGCCAGTGTCCAAGTGAACAGAGCTAGTAATGTTCCTTCCACAGACGTCTGACGTCTTGCAACTTTTTCTCACGGGTATACTTGGATTTGTTGCCCGTTTTAAGCAAACCATCGATGACGCATCTCAGCACTAAACAAGAAAAGAAACTCAGTTTTTTTTCCCAAAATTGTCCCCCTTTTTTGTTGTTAAGGAAAGCAAGCAATGTCGTTTTAATGGTCTTTAGTACTAATTTATTTAAAGTGAGGCTTAATGATCAACGATACGCGTAACTGGTTCAGAGATAATCAGGGACTCTGCTATACCATCGGTCCATCGTTTGCATGGGCAGCCCCTTCCTCTGCCTTTGTGTGGTCTGTAAAACATTGCTCTCTGTGGTACACGTTCTGTTGGTGGTCGTGATACATGGCCGAACCATTTTATTTGCTGTTTTTGAACATAGTTCAGAACGGGTTCGACTCATACTTTATTTCTAGTGACATCATTTCTAATTCTGTCCATTCTTGATATTCCACGAATTCTTCTCAAGAATCTCATTTCAGTTGTTGTAATTTTCCTTTTATCTTTTACTGTCAGCATCCATGCCTGGCATTGGTAGCACAAAGTTGGTATGAAGATTGTCTTATAGATAGTTCTTTTGGTTTCCAGTGAGACATGCTTGTTGTTTAGTATGGGAGCCATTTGCCAGATAAGTTGGTTCGCTTTGTTACATCTGTTTTAGATCTCTATGTCTATTTTTCCTCTTGTTGAGAAAATGCTTCCGAGGTATTTGAAATGCGTTACTTGCTTCATAGTATGGTTTTCCAGTGCAATGTTTACTGTGTGTCTACTCTTGTGATGATCATGATTTCTGTTCTACGGACATTATTTGCACACACACACACACACACACACACACACACACACACAACACACACACACACACCACACACACACACACACACACACACCACACACACACCACACACACACACACACACACACACACACACACACACACACACACACACACACACACACCACACACACACACACACACACACACACACACACACCACACACACACCACACACACACACACACACCACACACACACACACACACACCACACACACACACACCACACACACACACACACACACACACACACACACACACACACACACACACACACACACACACACACACACACACACACACACACACATAAAAAAGTTGACTGAGCTAAGGAGATTAAGAACAAGGCAAACTACAAGTCAGCAAAAATCCACACGTTTCTTGTGCTGGAAAATGTTGACCTGTATATTCTTGTCCCCCAGTTTTGTGTAAAAGTTGGATCTCCTGTTTGTTTGTTTGTTTGTTTGTTTGTTTGTTTGTTTGTTTCTGCTAACGTTCGTGCAGTAAGTTTGTTTTTTGCCTGCTCCTCTATCTCAGGCGGTACTGTGTTATAGCTACTAGATTTCTAGTTTAAAAGAAAAAAAAATGAAACGGTGGAAAATATTTGTGTTCAAGAAAAGATCAGAAGTTTCAAAGGCGGTCTCTTCCCATGTGAGTGTGTTTTAATCCTTCTGGGGCATTTTTAGAATGCAAGGTCTGGGAAGTGTGCCAAGGTCGTTAGCCAAAACTGGACAGAAATTAGCGTTGGATAATCGTTTGGTTGTTACTGATCGGTGGCCATGGCCAGTGTCCAAGTGAACAGAGCTAGTAATGTTCCTTCCACAGACGTCTGACGTCTTGCAACTTTTTCTCACGGGTATACTTGGATTTGTTGCCCGTTTTAAGCAAACCATCGATGACGCATCTCAGCACTAAACAAGAAAAGAAACTCAGTTTTTTTTCCCAAAATTGTCCCCCTTTTTTGTTGTTAAGGAAAGCAAGCAATGTCGTTTTAATGGTCTTTAGTACTAATTTATTTAAAGTGAGGCTTAATGATCAACGATACGCGTAACTGGTTCAGAGATAATCAGGAGAATAATCCGTGGAGAATTAACCACTACCGAGGCCTCTAAGATCAGCCTTGTAAGGGCCTTCCTCTCCTTCCCTCAGAATAACTCCACTAATTCCCACACTAAGGCTGGTAACTTATTCCTGGCAGAATAACTCCACCAAATTCTCACATCTGAACCAGGGTACATGTTCTCAGAATCATCTTATAAGGAAAAGATATTTCTCTGAATCATCTTATATGGGGAAGATCTTTCTCTGAATCATCTTATATGGGGAAGATCTTTCTCTGAATCATCTTATATGGGGAAGATCTTTCTCCTCCAGCAAACAAGTGCAGAAGCGAAATGAAACACTTAGAGACAGAATTAGTAATCCCACAAAAATATGTTTACATAAGCTGGCATGTCGGTAATGATGCTCGTAAACTTAGCGTATTTCAACAACTTAAATCCATTGTTTTAAAGACTGACATGACACGCAGTAGAAGTAACTTGACCATGACCTCAGTACTCATGACCTGTTTCCGTTTCACCAGATTATTCTATTTTATTCCAGCCATTCTCCAGCGCGTAACGCCGCCTAAAGTTTGATGACTCGATGAAAGCTATTTACAATATTAAAAAAAAAAAAACGAACAGTTTCGGAATTCGTTTGGTTATTTTTAACGTAGAAACCTCTGGCTTGCACGGACATTCCACTTCCACGACGCTTAGGCGAGCATCGGAGGTTTCAAATTCCCCAATGTGTCCAAAATTAATTTTCATCACGAAATGTCCTTTCATGCTTGGAAAACTTCCATGCAGCCAAGCGCTGAAACTCGCCGAGTATTCAACAGGAAATATCCATTAGTTTCACATAAATTCTCACCAAGAATATGAAACAACGCAGCATTTTATATATTTTCTGAGCTGCAGTGGGTCTGAGAAGACAACGCTGGCGCTTAGAACAGATCAGCTTTACTATCTCTTACAGCAATAAGACAGGGATTAAAAGTATTTTCGTAAGTTTGCCTTTGCTCAAAGAGGCAAATATTGCCCAGTGTTACATATATAAAGTTTTAACCTGACAAATATAAATATAAATACAAGTATTTATATTAGACCAGTCAAAAGAAAACCTAAAACAGAAACTGAAAACGTTTTCAGCAAAAAAAACCCAGGTATTTGTTGTTTGTTTGTTAATATCAACCTTTGTGTTTTGGCTGTCAGAAGTTGGGGTAAAAACGCCAGTTGAGGAATCAGCGACCCATAGCTGATATGCCAGTGTCAGGATTAGCGACCTATAGCTGACCAAGACCCTGTCCAACCTCTCCGTGGTACCCCCAACAACAGGCCTAGCCTGGCTAACGGGACATGGATCGCCATAGTTCCCATAGTGGTGGAGTTTGCTAAAGAAGCATTCCACATACCCCTGCTTTTTAACTGTACTCTGGGACTGAAAAAGTAGCCGCCATAAACCGCTCCCACGCCGATACGATGCTGTGCCTCAACACCTCTACAGCATCGGCTGCAAAGAACAACAGCTCGCAGCTTCAGGGGGTTAGTACAAGTACAAGTCTCTCAGAAGTTGACGTGGAACTTAATAAGCATCATTCTGCTGAACAGCTTCTCTCTGATTCCAGGCACGTTAGATTTGGGTACTCTCTCACAGCAACAGCGGCAAATGTTTGTCTCGCAATGTCCAGCAGCAACGGAGTTTGTTTCTTTCGTCCTCAACTTTCGCCCTTGGTTCCTCTTGAATGCTGCTGCGCCCGTGCCTTGAGCGAGTCGACCTTAAAAAGGTCAGCAAATAAGAACAGGAAAACTGTGGGGGGCGGGGGAAACAAAAGAACGTTGTTAAGAGTCGTCATTTTAAAGGTGAAGGTTAAAGATTTTAATCAGGACAAATCTAAAAGAAAAAAAAATAAGACAACAGCAGTTAAAGCAAACAAACTATGAAGCAGGAAAAAAAAGATGGTTGCGTTAAACAAAGATTAGAAAGAAATGATTAAAGTAAAGAAATCAAAATTAAACGGGAAATGGTAAATGTCAACTGAGATATCGGAGAAGCGTTAAATAATGTGAAACGATAAAGAGAAAGAAGGATGTTGTTAATGATAATTTAAAGAAAAACATTAAACGCAGCAACAGTAGAGACAAAAGATGGGGGGTTGTGAAAGCGACTAATGCAGGAAAATTGATACAAAAACAAAATAACACAACCTTGTGTGTGGTGTCTGTGTGTGGTTCTGCGTGTGGTGTCTGTGTGTGGTTCTGCGTGTGGTGTCAGAGAATATTTATACCATAAAAGAATCTTTAAAACCCATAATCCATAACCGCGGTCATAAAAACACCGCCATGAATTGACTTTTGGAGCGACCAAAATCTGAGGCTAGACTTGTAAGAACCAGCATGGAAATGTTTGCTTTCTTTTGCCTGCCACACACAAAGAACCACCTTGGATGCGAGGAACACGGCGTTCGCCAGGTTGAACGCGTTAATGAAATAAGGTGGCGCTGTTTTGCTTTAATTAAACGCCGACAGGGCAAGGATTTATGGGTGGCCGACACTCCAGCAAAAGTAATTACTTCACTTTTTTGTTTCATATAATTTCGCAGGGATTATTTTTTTTTGTACAAAACAATTATTTCGCTTTCATTGTCTAATTTATTGAAATAGAAATAGCGTCTTTGCGCATGAAAATGCTGCGTTTCTCTAGAGCTGTGTTTCCCAAAGTGCAGTACTTGTGCCACCAGCGGTGAGCTATAAATTTTCAGGTGGTACGCAGTGCCAAAACTCATTACAATTTTTTAATAATTAAAATTTAAAACTCACGGCATGCCTGCACTTATATATATAGCCTTCTCTATAGGCAAATAAATTTTCAAGTGAAATTTAAGGAAGATTTAAACTACTTCTTTTTCTTCTTCTTTTGTTCTTCTTTTGCATTCGAGGCTGTTGGTCACATCAAATCCTGATCCCTGTCGACGAGGCAAAGCCCGCAGTCCTCTCCAGATCCTGACAGCAGCCCCAAAGCTTTGCCCCAAGCTTGTGTCCTCTGGCCATGTCTCTCGTTACAGGTCCGTATGGTCTGGGCACTCTTGAACGATATGTTCTGGAGTCTGGACTCCACTGCCACATGGACATTCGTCTGTGTGAGACATTTTGGGTCCATGTAGGTTTTTAACGATTTCCATTTTCAATAAATTGTCTTAACCGTCATGGAGTTTTTTTCTGCATCTGATCTTCATTTTCATTGTAAGTGATACTCTTTCAGACATAGCACCGAAAGTGGTGCAAAAATACATCGATTTTCAGAAACTGTTATGATGTGTTTCACACAAGACAATATAATAAGATATAAAACACTTGTCTGAGGGGGTGTACTTCCTCTGATGATCTGAAGGAGTTGTGTTGTTGTTCCGCTCTCTATGGTAGAGAGTTTCCTGCATATTGTATTTTGTTTATTAGATATTAATGACGACTGATAGCATTACCTTTCTTTACTATCATATTACTGAAGATGTTCTTTAATCAACCCATCACACATCGAGGTTTCACAAACATTACAATATTCGTTAGATCAAGTCCGATGAAAAGTTCATTGACACATACGATCCTGATATATGGTTGACAACATCACTTATAATAAGATGTAATATGACAATAACTTCAGTAGTTTCGTAGTTGAACACATAATCATCTGTTTACAATATCAAACTCTGTCATATTCTATGTAAAAAGTAAAGGTAACCCTGTCTTCAAGAATCTTGAAAACATATTACATTCAAAAGTTATAAGCACAAAAACCAAGTTAAGATTATTCAATTCAAATGTAATATCCACCCTCATTTATGCATACGAAAGCTGGAAAACAACTAAAGAAATAGAAAAGAAATTAGACTCTTTTGAAAACAAATGCCTAAGGAAAATACTCGACATCAAGTGCAACGAATTCAAGAACACTGCAGAGATAAGACAGTTGACTGAACAACAACCAGTCTCATGGGTGATAAGGAAAAGGAGATAGACATATGTTGGTCACGTGATGAGAAGAAACAGTCAGAGAATCCTAAAACCAGCTACAAAGTAGAACACAACAGACCAAAGAAAAAGAGGCAGACTGCGTGAAGCTCTGAAGAGGACATTGTTAAGACAGGCCAAATTAACAGGCCCTTGATGAGGTAGAAAGGCTCGCTGAAGACAGAGAACTGACGAACTACCTTGAGAGTCCTATGTGACGTTTAACGGCATGGGAAGGATATAAGATAAAAAAAATCACTATACTTGAAGTTTCAAAAGTAACAATTCTTCAAAATCACTTGAAACACATCTTCTGTCTAACACTACTTCTCATTCTCTTTCTTGTTCTTCTACTAGTCTGCTTGTGTTCCCCTTTCCTGTCCCCCTGGTGTCCTACCGTCTTTCTTCTCTCGCTATTCCCCTAAAACTACCTTCCTGATTTATATGTCGTAGGTCAATTGCCTCTAAAAATTTAATTGGTCATCTAACCTAGCCGGTCTACTGCTTTGTTTGAAAACCGTGTGCAAATGGCGTCCTAAAATTAGCAACATGCCATTCATGTTAATCGCTTCAATTCCGTCTGTCTAATAGTTGTTTTTAATTAAGTGCACTGATTAGTCCGTTCTCTATTCTGTCGCTAACAAGACCCTTACCCTAACTACGCCCATCAAGTATCAATGTCTATTTTCTTTCACCTCCGCTAGTTGTTCTTGAGTGTCTATGTGACGTCGCGTTGTTGGTACTGGACTAATTTACTTCCGAGCGTACGCTGCTGGCGAGATTCTTCGGATGCCGCGCGTGGAGTGAAACTCCTCCCGGCCAATGAAGAAAATGAGGAAAAGCAGTCAGAGTTGCCGTGCGGCGCCAATGTGAAAAGTTGATGGAAAGGATAAAGTGAATCTTAATCGGTATGTCCAGTAGTATCGCGGCGAGAGCTACTTATACCACGACACCTCTGCTCTAGAGCCCGGCCACGTCCGTTCTAGACCCATATTGGTAAAATATGCCTAAACCGGCTTAAACCAGGGGTGAAAATGATGGCTGCTCAAGTCACGGTACCTCCGCTCTAGAGGTCAGTCACGTCCTAAACAGGCCCATACTGAGATAATACGCTCAACTCAGGGGTGAAAACTCACTAATGGCGAGGATTTGTCCTCCTGGACAAAAACTCCGTCCTGGTCACAACTAGGAAGGGTAGCGGCCATGACCATAAAATGCTGAAGTCGGAGACATTGGACCAGGGCAGTCTAGATAGGCAACCACCACTCACCCGACGGGGATGTATGCCTATCCTAATCACGCTGAGGTTTTCCGGTGAGAAAATCCAACACTGGACTGGATGGGCAACTACCTCTCATCCGGCGGGGATACACAGGTATCCCAAAAACACGTCGAGGTTTTCTGATGAGAAAGTCCAACTCTAGATTAAACTGGTGCAACGAAAACCACTTTGTCACGCAATCCCGCTTCTGAGACCCACCAAGAATACAGGCTCAAGCCCTGCGATACTCTGAACCTCCTATGATCCTCTCGGGGATGTCGTGTGGTCCTTTCGGGAACCACGGGATCTATTGAGGACCACGGGATAAAATTCAGTAGGGGTACGGGGCGGTCTTGGTGGTAGAAGAGAACGAAGAAGAAGAAGAATTCTGAGCGTCACGCCTTAGTATTTCCTATCTCTAAGCGTCACTGAGTCTGCCTTTTGCTTCCTCTGTTTACTTTTGGCAACGATTTGCATTTCTAAGTATCTACTCTTCTGAGCGTCCTATCCTAATATTATGTCGCGGGAGTTTACCTCTCTCACCTTTGTCGGCGTTTTGCATTTCTAAGTATCTACTCTTCTGTTGCTATTCGATGTTACTATTTTGCCTACAATATATTCATAATTATATTCATAATTATATTCATAATCATATCATTAATAATAATAATAATAATAATAATACTATAATCGTTACTTACAAGGCCATGCCACAAAAAAAAAACAGTGTACCTACCGTGCTCTCTCTCTCTCCCAACCTCCCTCCCTCCCTCTCTCGCTCTCCTCCTCTCTCTCTCTTCCTCTTTCTCCCTCTCTCCTTTCCTCTCTCTCACTCTCTCCCTCTCTCTCTCCCTCTTCCTTTCTCTCTCCCTCTCTCTTTTCCTCTCCCTCTCTCTCCCTTTCCCTCTGTCTCTCCCTCTCTCTCCCTCTCTCTTTCCAAAACACATGGAGTTGCTTATAAAAAGAGATTTTCACTTTTGTTTGTCCTTCACTATCTTCTTCTTCTTCTTCTTCTTCGTTCGCTTCTACCACCAAGATCGCGTCGTGATCCCATTGAATTTACTCCTGTGGTTCTCGCGATAGTCTCATTTAGGATGGAGGCTCAGAGCGTCGTGGGGCTTGGGCCTGTAATCTCGGTGGGTCACAGAAGCGGCACTTCGTGACACTGTGGTTTTCGTTACTATCTTCTTACTTATCTCCCACGTCGGCGCTTCATTTACTAACATTCTCTCTGCTGTACGTCTCCGTGTCTCTTTTTTTGGCCACCTCATGGTTCTTTAGTCCCGTGGGGTCCATTTCAAAGCTGTTTCATAGTAGGATTCGTCTGTCATTCTCATGGGGTGGGCAATCCATCTCCACCTCCTCCTTTCAATCACTGTCGACAATGTTGTCATACTTGTCCGGCTTAAGAAGACGTCATTTCTTTTGGTACAGCTGTGAGAGTGATCAGGGCATGCTGACATGTCACGTCAAGCATGGACACCTGGTGACATAACAACCATGATATCAGGTCCTGTCTGATTAGGCAACCAGCGACCCGTAGCTGCTATGTTAGCGTCAGGGTTAGCGAATCATAGCTGATCAAGACCCTTCCCATCTCTCCGTTGGTACCCCTAGTAACAGGCCCAGGCCGGCAGGGATCGCCATAGTCCCCATTGGGGTAGAGCCTGCTAAGAAGCATTGCACATTTCCTGCATTTTTTTAGGTGTACTCCGGGATTGAAAAAAAAATAGCTGCTATAACCTGCTTTCACGCCGATACGATGCTGTACTTCAACACCTTCACAGCATCGACTGCAAAGAACACGAGGTCGCAGTTACAGGGAGATAGCACAAGACAAGACAATACAAGAGAAGATCAGATAAAGCTCAAGAAATGAAGACTGTACAATACACAGAACAGCCATGATATCAGGTAAAACACAAGAAATGAACACTGTACAATACACAGAACAGCCATGATATCAGGTAAAACACAAGAAATGAGCACTGTACAATACACAGAACAGCCATGATATCAGGTAAAACACAAGAAATGAACACTGTACAATACACAGAACACCCATAATATCAGGTAAAACACAAGAAACAAACACTGTACAATACACAGAACTGCCATGATATCAGGTAAAACACAAGAAATGAACACTGTACAATACACAGAACACCCATAATATCAGGTAAAACACAAGAAACAAACACTGTACAATACACAGAACAGCCATGATATCAGGTAAAACACGAGAAATGAACACTGTACAATACACAGAACTGCCATGATATCAGGTAAAACACGAGAAATGAACACTGTACAATACACAGAACTGCCATGATATCAGGTAAAACACGAGAAATGAACACTGTACAATACACAGAACTGCCATGATATCAGGTAAAGCACGACAAATGAACGCTGTACAGTACTTAGAGCGACAGTGAACATTTCAGACAGGTTATGAGCAGCGTCCACGGAGAAAGAAGGAAGTGATACAACTGTTGGGGGAGGGGGGAGGGGGACACCAAAAAAAATACAAGCTATTTTGCTGAAGAGAACCAGAAATCGATAGCCAAGCCTCACAAGAAGAGATGCTTCATGAAATAAGCAGCTGAAAGAAGAAGACAACCATGAAAGGATAAGTTAATCAACTTCCGAGAAAGAGGCGAGAATCAGTAACTGGTGTTTGTTCAGGGCAAATACTGGCTCCGCTGCAGCGAGATGACACCATCGTGCACTCGACCAACTCTGGGGGGGGGGGGGGGAGAACAGCACAAAAAGATCAAGACGAAATGTTTCCGTTAGATGAATTATCTTTCAAATTTCGGATATTAAATTGTTCACACGATGGCCATTTGTGGCCTTTCTCTCTCTTCCTCCACCCCCACCCCTCCCCCCAACACCCGGGTCTGGCAAATAGCTGGTGGTCGCTTGTTGACAAAACATGAGCCAAGATTCAGAACTCTCGCTGATAATATCTGGCATGAGTGTCCGTTTGTTTGCTTGTTGAAAGCCTTGTTATTTCTCCTTCTAATATGTGAACCAGAAAAGTGTACGGGGGTGTTTTCCATTACCACTTCCATTCTTGTATCTTGCCACCATTTGAAATTCTTTCTCGGTATTATTTTTATTTCTGCCCTTTTATTTTTTCCTTCTTTCATCGCATTTTCTTTCCATTTCTTCCTTTACTTCGCCTTCCTTTCCGTTTTATTTTTATTCCTACAATTTATTTGTGTCAAATTCCAAACTAGATATCGAATGAGAGAATTGGACTCGATCACAATATCCAGTGTTTCCAAATCCTACATCAGTGTGCTCTGTTCATTTCTGTCATTTCCCTGGTCTGCACAAGTTTCATATAGTGCGAGTTACAGTTGGTTTCTTAAATTAACTGAATTAAGTTCATCGTTGTTGAACTTCGGACAAGTCTGTAAGTCCGCTGTTCTCTTCAGTATATCCTTCAGTGTAGGAAGACTGCTCACGGTGGAAGTTCTTCCATTCTCCCCCATCCCCCATCCCGCAGGGCTCACAGTTCCCATTTTCTTCTCTCTGTATATGTGAGTGTGTGTGTATACATGTGTGTGTATGTCCGTGTGGAGATATAAAACTACCAAGATATCAACTTCGTTGGCTGCACAAATATCATCGGTGTTAATGGCAAAAGTATCTGACAGTGTCATGGGATACATAGCGCATACAAGTCATGAATGAGCTATTTTGTTGGCAAAGTAAGACAAGTCATGGATCACGTAATGTTGGTAAAGTAAGAGAAGACAAGTCATGGATCACGTAATGTAGGTAAAGTAAGAGAAGACAAAGTCATGGATCACGTAATGTAGGTAAAGTAAGAGAAGACAAGTCATGGATCACGTAATGTAGGTAAAGTAAGAGAAGACAAGTCATGGATCACGTAATGTAGGTAAAGTAAGAGAAGACAAGTCATGGATCAGTTAATGCAGGCTAAGTAAAACCAACACATAATTATGTCCATGGTACAAGAAAGAACTGACTGGACCCAGTAGGGGTAAATGAAAATGAAGAAAACCAAGGGAAACGAATGGCCGCAACTGCGACTACAGAACTTAGCAAACTCGAGAAGAAAAGACAAGGAACAGCAACAACGGTGGAAACAGCAGACACAGTAGTTGTAGAACAGGGGTTTCCAAGTATTTTTGAGCGTGAACATAACCCAGACATGGTAGGGGACCCGCGATCCATAGAAAAAGGAAGAAGAAATATATTCGAATTTAAGAAAAATTTACTAATTCTATTTCAGTGTCTCGAACGTGACATTACTACGTCAGAATGTGACATAACTTCGGCGGAACGTGACGTAACTTCGTCAGAACGTGACGTAACTTCGTTAGAACGTGATGTAATTTCGTCAGAACGTGACATAACTTCGCCACCACTCACAAAAATTATGTATGATGCCACTTTCTAAATAGTCAAATGTTTTTCACGATCAGTATTATTATGAGATACTCTAAACATGAAAAAAAAAATTTGTTAAAAAACACACAAAACACATTTCAATGAACAGAGGCGATTGTGGCTGTTATTTTAATACTGATTTTTCATCATCATCATCAGTATCATCATCATCATCATCATTATCATCATCATCATCATCATCATGTGTCATGTAGGTAGGCGGTGACAATCATCCATCTCCACAGACCTCTTAGCCTGATATTTTCCATCAACTCAGCTGATGATTTATTTATTTGTTTTGGTTGAGCCATCGCGTTAGACTGTTCATGATTTTTTTTCTTCTCTTGGTCTGCACCTGCCTCTCTTCTCATTTATCTTTCCTGTTGTTATGTTTTCAAACCCTCCTCCTCTTATTATATGTTCAATGAATGATGAGTGTCGTTTTCTGATTGATTTAATTAGGTTTCTATTAGGTTCATACTTAGGTTTCTATTGGGTTCCTATTAGGCTCCAGGTTTCTATTAGGTTCCTATTAGGTTCCATTTAGGTTCCTATTAGGTTCCTACTTAGGTTCCTATTAAGTTCCCGTTAATTTCCTATTAGGTTTGAAAACATAAAAATATTAGGATTTCCCTAAAACTTTGTTTCTTTTAGTCTCCTCGCAACTCTACCAAAGATCCCCTGCGATCATACTTTTGGTCGTGACCTGAATTTGGGGAACACGGATGTAGAAATACTGCAAGTTGCTCGTAAAATTTATAGTAGTAGTAGTAGTAGTAGTAGTAGTAGTAGTAGTAGTAGTAGCAGTAGTTGTAGCAGTAGTAGTAGTAGTAGTTGTAGCAGTAGTAGTAGTAGTAGTAGTAGTAGTAGTAGCAGTAGTAGTAGTAGTAGTAGAAGTAGTAGTAGTAGTAGTAGTAGTAGTAGTAGTAGCAGTAGTAGTAGTAGTAGTAGTAGTAGTAGTAGTAGTAGTAGTAGCAGCAGCAGTAGTAGTAGTAGTAGTAGTAGTAGTAGTAGTAGTAGTAGTAGTAGTAGTAGTAGTAGTAGTAGAAGTAGTAGTAGTAGTAGTAGTAGTAGTAGTAGTAGTAGTAGTAGCAGCAGTAGTAGTAGTAGTAGTAGTAGTAGTAGTAGTAGTAGTAGTGGCAATGGAGACTACAACGGCAGTAACAGCAGCGGCCATAGCAACGGAATAGTTTTTGGCACTTTCGAGCACTTCTTGTAAGACGCATCCAAGTACTTCGATCTCTTTTTGTACTATTTTTCCCTTTATAATTTGTTGTATATCATTGATATTAATTTATATTTTATCTTTTTTTTCCCTAAATTTTTGTCCTGAATAATTTTAGCCCTAGAGTATTACGAAATAGTCAATGAAATAGTAATAGTACTAGGACTGGTGGTATCATTATTATTATTATTATTGTTATTATTATTATTATTATTATTAGTAGTAGTAGTAGTAGTAATAGTAGTAGTAGTAGTAGCAACTGTGATTGTAGTAGTACTATTAATAGTAGTAGTAAAAGCATCAATGAGGAAAAACTGGAAGAAGTGGAGAGTTTTTAATATCTTGGATCACTACTAACTAGTAATGGAGAAACAATGAGAGGGAAATTAAAAGGAGAACATCTATCGCTCTTCAGAAAGTAAAACAACTAAAGAGTCTGTGGAGAGGAACAGGCAGAACTACACAAATAAGATTTTTAAGGGCATGCATCTTTCCCATCGCAACATGCCTGTGAGACCTGGACACTTAACAAAACAGCTGAGAAACACATAAATGCCTTTGAATGTAAATGCTACAGAAGAGTTCTTTTAAATATCATGGACACAAAAAATAACAAATATATCCATACTACAAGAACTTAATATTGAAGAAGGCTGGCTAGTAAAGAGGATTAAAGAGAGAAAGCTTAAATATTTTGAACACATTAAACGTCATGATAATCTAGAGAAAACTGTCTTGGCAGGGTGCATAATGGAAAAAAGAAAGAGAGGAAGACCAAGGCGAAGATGGCTGCAAGACATCGTTGATGATCTGCAAATGGATGCATCAGCAGCAGGCCATCTTGCTCACAACCGATAGGCCTACAGGAGTGCTGTTAGGGAGGCAAAGTTCCGCAAGGGACATGCAAATGAATGAATGAATGAGTAACAGTAGTATTAATAATAACAGTAAAAGTAGTAGTAACACTAGTAGTAGTAGTTGAAGTAATAGTAGTAGTAGTAGTAGTAACAGCAGCAGCAGCAGCAGCAGTAGTAGTAGTAGTAGTAGTAGTAGCAGCAGTAGTAGTAGTAGTAACAGCAGCAGCAGCAGTAGCAGCAGTAGTAGTAGTAGTAGTAATAGTAGTAGCAGTAGTAGTAGTAGTAGTAGTAGCAGCAGCAGTAGTAGTAGTAGTAGTAGTAGTAGCAGTAGTAGTAGTAGTAGTAGTAGTAGTAGCAGTAGTAGTAGTAGTAGTAGTAGTAGTAGCAGTAGTAGTAGTAGCAGTAGTAGTAGTAGTAGCAGTAGTAGTAGTAGTAGCAGTAGTAGTAGTAGTAGTAGTAGTAGCAGTAGTAGTAGTAGTAGCAGTAGTAGTAGTAGTAGCAGTAGTAGTAGTAGTAGTAGTAGTAGCAGTAGTAGTAGTAGTAGCAGTAGTAGTAGTAGTAGCAGTAGTAGTAGTAGCAGCAGCAGTAGTAGTAGTAGTAGCAGTAGTAGTAGTAGTAACAGCAGCAGCAGCAGTAGTAGTAGTAGTAGTAGTAGTAGTAGTAGTAGCAGTAGTAGTAGTAGTATAGTAGTAGTAGTAGTAGTAGCAGTAGTAGTAGTAGTAACAGCAGCAGCAGCAGTAGTAGTAGTAGTTAGTAGTAGTAGTAGTAGTAGTAGTAGCAGTAGTAGTAGTAGTAACAGCAGCAACAGCAGTAGCAGCAGCAGTAGTAGTAGTAGTAGTAATAGTAGTAGCAGTAGTAGTAGTAGTAGTAGTAGTAGCAGTAGTAGTAGTAGTAGTAGTAATAGCGGTAGCAGTAGTAGTAGTAGGCGGAGTGGTAGGAATAAAAATAGTAATAGTAGTTGTTTTACTTCTTATAGCAGAGGAAGAAGAAGAAGAAGCGGAAGATGACGATGAAAAATTAGAAAGGAAAAAAAAGCAAGAGAGAAAATACGATTTAGAAAATAACGCATAAAAGACATGACGAAAACAAAAATAATAGAAAAAAGAATATAATTAAAATTGACACGAATCTGACAGCTCACTAATGTGAATAGATTTTAAAAATATTCTTAGTTGCTTGTCTAATATTATATCTTGACTTTTTTTTTTTTTTGTTTAAACAGAGGAATCTGTAAAACTAACAGGCCAGTTTTTTGGCGCCAAGACGGTCAAGTACTCAACGTGTTTGCTGGCCAAAATTATGTTTACTCGTCCTCTGACCTGGACTTCAAAGTTCAGAGTGCACGTATTGCTCTTCATAACCGGCCGAGAATTTTGAGAAATTCAGATTTTAGAAAACAAAAAGCAAGCGCTGGTGTTGATGCTATTGATTTTCTATTATGTCCATTTGAGAACAGCGTTTTTTGTTTCTAAACTGGAATAGTGGAGATAACATTGACTTGGGGGAACACGTTTCCTACTCCAAAGTGTGCCAACTGTGAAACACTGAGGCGCACCCAGTGGCCCAGTGAAAGCGTCCAAGGAGCTAAGCTCTACGCTACTACTCCAGAAGTGTCAGAAATAGGGTCCAGTTTTTTTTTTTCAAGAGAGACAATTGTAGATATAGATAGTAAATGTGTAAGAAGAAGAGGAAGAAGAAAAAGAAGAAGAAGAAGAAGATGATGATGATGATGAGGATGATGAGTATCTGGGTTTTCTCCAGGAAAACAAAGACAGTGAGGACGGGCGCTGACATCTCTTACTCATGTGCAGTAGCGACCGAGTTAATGTCAAGGCACTAACACCTCACACCCCATTCATTCATTCATTCATTCATTTATTCATTTGCATGTCCCTTGCGGAACTTTGCCTCCCTAACAGCACTCCTGTAGGCCTCTCGGTTTTGAGCAAGATGGCCTGCTGCTGATGCATTCACAAACCACTACGGCATGCAAATGCTACGGGATATAGATGGTCTGTTATCTTCCAGTTTTTACAAGTAGTTACTATTGTCTATCAGTTGTTGTTTTTTTTAAAATAGCTACTACTGTGTTATTTATCTATTATTGAAGTAACTGCTCGTATCCTTAAGTTCCATAGAGTTTTACATGCTGTCTTACATGTCTATGAAGTACTTATTGTCGCCTTACAGTTCTGCGAGGTAGTTTACATAACTTGCCGGGCAGCAACCATTTTCCTGGTTGTAGAACCACCGCGAGCACGTGGTGAGGGGGGGGGGGGGAATCACCGAAAACAGCAAACAGCTGGCACCAGCGCCAAAATGGCGACAGGACAGAATCCGGCAGTTGTGGCCTCAGAGAGCGCTACTTTCTGTTTGTTGTTTCCAGGAAATGAAATTATCCTTCTTTGTGTTTCCGTGCTCTGGCAGTGCGCATGCTCCAGTTTAGCCTTTCCCAGACTCCACAGGAAGAAAATTTGACGGGCTGCAAAGATATTAATCAAATATTGAAATATTTATCTTCAATAAAATACGTATAAATAAACAGACCAGGAGGTCTCGAACAGGCACAGGCGTAGTTTGTAAATTTTCATTACTGGTAACAACGTTTGATCTGTGAAATTAGTTTCATGCTCTGTAGAATTCAGATTTTTTAAAAAGTATTAGAAACTGGAAGGCTATATTGAATTTAATAAACCACAGGGATAATGGACGTATCATCATTATCATCATGTGCCATATTCAGAACGAAGGTTGATGGTACTGAATGTATAGTTTCTTCGCTCCATGGCCTTGATGATGCGCTCATCCAGGCTGTTTTTTTTTCTTTTCTTTCTCGTATGTTATCTTGCCATCTACATCTCTGTCTGTCTCACGCTCTTTTTTTCCTTCCAGCTTTCTGTCCTCTATGGTCTTCAGTATAATACAATGTCTTTTGATTTGGCCGAAGTATTTTGTTTTCTTAATCCTTAGTTGTTTGAGAAGTTCACATTGCACTTGGATGTGTTCTAAAACTAGTGTATTTGTTCTTTTCATTCTTCATGATGTATGGCCTAATTTTCTGCAGATCCACATTTCTGCTGCATTAAGCCTTCTCTCTCACCCGGCGGGGATATGCTGATATCCGAACCACGTCGAGGTTTTCCGGTGAGAAAGTCCAACTCTAGATCAAACTGGTGCAACGAAAACCACGGTGTCACGCAATCCTGCTTCTGAGACCCACCAAGAATTCAGGCTCAAGCCCCGCGATACTCTGAACCTCTTATGATCCTCTCGAGGATCTCTTGTGGGCCTCTTGGGGACCACAAGGGGACCATGGGACACATCGAGGACCACATGAGTAAATTCAGCAGGATCACGGGGCAATCTTGGTGAAGAAGAAGAAGAAGAAAAAGAAGAAGAAGAAAAAGAAGAAGAAGAAGAAGCCGTCTCTCTGACATTTTGCTCAGCGTCAAAGTTTCTGCTCTTTACAGTAAAACAGAATATGAATGGATACGAAAACAAAAAAAGGTGGAAATTCATGACAGAGAAACGAATTATCTGCTCTTGAGAGGCTACATAATCGACCAATCACAAGATGTATTTGCTCAGTTATCTTCCGTCTTGTATTAGAAACAGCAAACATCAAATTTTGAATTAGATATCGTGTAAGACAGTTATCCCAAAATTTAAATGTTTTAAAATTCTGTGTCGTAGATCTGGTAATTCTGAACTACGAATACAGGGCTTTAAAGAAACATCCACCATTTAAAACTGATTCTTTTCCAAAATTTTAACAACATTTACAAAATACAGTAAAGTTTTTCTTTCTGCCATAAGCTACCAAGAACCTGTACCCTGCAATCACAGGAAATCCATCACCATCCAGCTATGTTGGAGCTCATATTTCAATATATCTAGTCGTCTCTTGACTTATTGCTTAGTTTTCTTGCATCTAGTAATTTTTTAAACTCATGTTTTAGTTTTCGTCTGTCTAATAATTCGTTTTTCTATATGGATGTCAAAATTAGATAAATCGCTAAAGATTTGTTGAAATCAACACACGAGTGACCGTCTGCAACAACTAATGCCACACTCTGCTTTGGTGTTGTTTTTTTTTTTCAAAATGTGTGACTACTTCCTAATTTCCGTATCTGTGATTGCTATTATCATGAAAAAAAAAAGCAACTGCATCTAAAATAGTTCCAACATATGAGGTAGCAAAAAAAAAAAAAAACGGTCCTGATTTGTATTTGTAAAACTTAAATGCCTTTAGGGTGGCAGAAATAGTTCATTTGTACCATATCTGATGCAACATGAAGTTCAGGATACCCGTATCATACAACACAGGAATCCAAAGAATGTGCTACAGTAGAGTATCCAGTCTCTTATTAGTTGGCGCGGTGGTTCCGAACTTTTTGCACCCAAGGGCCACTTTTCCAACTACATAGAAGTTGCCCGGACCACTGTCTTATACGTAATATAGTAATGTCAGGAACCCCCTTAAATGTTTTTAGATGGCCCTTACATCGAGTTGATGAAGCAGTCACGGGCAACTGATACTCCTACGAGGATTATACGTGGCCTGCGGAACGCAAGTTGGAAACCACTGGGTTAGGGCACTGATGGCACTGGTCAGCGTCATAATTTGACTGTGCTTCACTCCCCAGCTCTAGAAAGAGCCCAATGGCTTACAGCTGGGTGACTGCTGCGTATCCAGCGGAATTCGAACAACCGGCCTTCCCCATTAGAGACAGACGCACTAACATCTTCGCTACTCTGGCCCCATTTTCTGGTGTGAACTAAAATTTCTGCTTCCATATTTTCCTCGCAGACAGTATAGTCTATACAGACTTCTGAATTAGCGCTGTTTTACGTTCGCCAAGGCAAGCAGACAAAGCTACCACATGACTCTCTCTGCATATCGCACTGTGATCTTACACCAAAGTACATCACAGAATCTGCAGTCAAGGCGTCTTCAGATACACAAAAATCCATGAACATAATTTCTGTGACATTTGTAAACAAATCACCACTGCCCTACTTCACTATTAGACGAACAAGCCAGCCATGTGACTGCCCATGAACGTGACATTTAACCTTTGATGCCACAATCTATGCTGATTTGTATACTTTGTTCTAAGAGAATATAAATAGATAACTTTTACTAGGCCGCAGAGTTGTTCTGTCTGCTTATTAGTATGTTTTGTTTTAAGAGAATATAAATAGATAACTTGAACTAGGGCGCAGAATTGTTCTGTCTGCTTATTAGTACGTTTTGTTTTGAGAGAATGTAATTAGAAAAAAAGAACAAATATATCTATACTACAAGAGCTTAGTATTGAAGAAGGCTGGCTAGTAAAGAGGATTAAAGAGAGAAAACGTAAATATTTTGGACACATTAAACGTCATGATAATTTAGAGAAGACTGTATTGGAAGGATACATAATGGGAAAAAGAAAAAGAGGAAGACCGAAACGAAGATGGCTGCAAGACATCGTTGACGATCTGGAAATGGATGCAACAGCAGCAGGCCATCTTGCTCACAACCGAGAGGCCTACAGGAGTGCTGTTTGGGAGGCAAAGTTCCGCAAGGGACATGCAAATGAATGAATGAATGACTAGGGCGCAGAGTTGTGAGGCTGATATCAACTTTCAGGACTTTTAGTGTCAAACTTTCCAGGTTCTCCTAAGAAGTAGTTTTGGTCTATTTTAAAATCTGTTTATTTTCTTCACTGCTTATCCTTTTCTCTTCACCCGGCGGGGATGTATGTGTATCCTAATCACGTCGAGGTTTTCCGATCAGAAAGTCCAACGCTGGACTGGATGAGAGGTGGTAGCCCACCCAGGCCAGAGTTGGACGTTCTCACCGGAAAACCTCGACGTGTTTTGAGATACCCATGTATCCCCGCCGGGTGGGAGGTGTTGCCCATCCAGTCCAGCGTTGGATTTTCTCACCGGAAAACCTCAGCGTGATTAGGATACGCATACATCCCCGCCGTGTGAAGAGAAAAGGATAAACAGTGAAGAAAATAAACAGATTCCAAAGCACGTCGAGGTTTTCCGGTGAGAAAGTCCAATACTAGACTAAACTGGTGCAACTAAAACCACGGTGTCACGCAATCCCTCAAGAATACAGGCTCAAGCCTTACGATACTCTGAACCTCTTGTAGTCCTCTCGGGGATCTCGTGTGGTCCTTTCGGGGACCACGGGACCTATCGAGGACCACAGGTGTAAATTCAGTAGGATCACAGGGCGGTCTTGGTGGTAGAAGCGAACGAAGAAGATCCTTTTCTCTCCCACTTTATAGCCAATATGGCGCCTTCATTCTATCTTTTTCTCTCAATTTGTAGCCAATATGGCGACTTCACTCTATCTTTGTTCTCCCAATTTATAGCCAATATTGCACCTTCACTCTTGTCTTTTCTCTCCCAATTTATAGCCAACATTTTTGTCATCACTTTCCTTTTCTCTCCCAATTTATAGCCAGTATTTCTCATTACTTTATCCTTTCTCTCTCACTTTATATAGCCAATTTTTTTTCCTCACAGCTTCAAATTCTATTTGCCTTTTTTTTCTGCACTCAATTTTGGAGGAACGTATCCCTGGTCATTGTTCTAAACAACAAAAGCTCATTTATATATATGTGTGTGTGTGTGCTTTTTCTTTTTTGGTTAACGATTCATTTCCCCCCCCCCCCCTCCGATATATCTCAGAGCCCTGGAACACCGATCCATTTTCAATTTATTCATCGCATGAAGATGGAGTGGCAATTTACGTTTTATATTTACGAGCGCCACATTTTGTATAGTCTCTTTTTTCCCCCTCTCCATCATTCCACATACAGCCTCGCTCATGGTCTAAAAATAGAAATGACTTGTTGGACCCTAACACGGTTTCCATTGGCTTCCCGTAGAGTTTCTCTGTTTCTTCAGAGACGACTATTAACTTTCGTGTATATGCAATCTGCGATTGTACAGCGTCATCTAGGAGGAGATGTACGAGCCACAAATGTAAAATAGTTTTTTTTGGAAAACAGGACAAGATATTTTATAAGTAACTGAAATAAAATATTTTTTAGACATATAAAAGCAATGTAAACTAAGGCGAGAGACATTGCTCGAGAACTCGTAGGCAGGGGCAGAGGCTTTGGGGCTTCTATCAATATCTGGAGAGGGCTGCTAGCATTGCCCTGTCGACAGAGGTCAGGATCTGGTGTGACCAATAATCTTAACAAAGAAGAAGAAGAAGAAGAAGAAGAAGAAGAAGCCTCCAAGACCAAGCGAAAAAACTGTGAACCGCGTTAGCCAAGCTTACCAGCGAACCTCCCGCAAGTCCACTACGCGTGCAAGTTTACAGCTAGGAGCCTCGCAAACAACGGTATGGCGAATACGCGTAATGGACTTGCGGGAGGTTCGCTGGTAAGCTTCTCTAACACGACTGACAGTTTCTTCGCTTGGTCCTGGACGTCCACGCATAGAAGCTGTAGCAGACAGCCTTCATGCCGGAATTTCGCATACCACTTCTTGATACTAGTGAAAACAGGTGCTGCCTTCTGGAATTCCGCTCGAAATCGTCGCTGTACAGTCACAAGGGACGAGGTTCTTGAGTATTTCAAAATATAAAATGACTGCTCACATTTACTGAACGCCATATTTGCTACTGCTGCCTCCTAGCGGCAAACCACGGGAGCTCTGAGCCCTGGTTTAATTTTTAAAAAAAACAAACTTGAAGAGATTATCTCCCTCCCTCTCTCTCCCTCTCCCTCTCTCTCTCTCTCTCTCTCTCTCTCTCTCTCTCTCTCTTGCTGTAATAATTATCATGATCCGTTTCGTAGGTTCTCTGTTGCGAAGTTTAGAAATGTTTCACGGACTTACAAATAATATATATATATATATATATATATATATATATATATATATATATATATATATATATGGAATTATAGAAACTATTTTAAAATATTGCTTATAAAGGTAGCACAAAGTAAGTACAAATAAGAAAATAGGAACAACATTTTGTAACTATTACTGACAAATTGACGAACGAAATTTAAAACGAAAAAAATACGCACACTTTTGTCAAATGTACTCTTGCACGGAAAGCATGAAATAGTTAGCCCACATGAGCGATGTGTTGCAACTTTGCAATGATTAAAAGCGGGGCATGATCTTCTCCTCCCCCACCCCCCCCCCCACCCCATCTTTCCAAGAATATCGGTGGTCAAGCTATACTTGTCCATACAGTGTTCTGGTCGTTTGAGAATCATGAGAGACAAGATACTGAGAACAAAAGAAAATGAATTATATTTCCAGGAGGAATGGAGCAATAGGAAAGGGATTTGTGTAAACGTAGATTACCGTGTACAAAAAAGAAAAATGCTGACACAACAATATAAACTGATGTAAAGATATTTACTGACAAAAAAAATACCACATACGCAGTGGCACTGGGAGTGAGGAAAAGAGCAGTCCAGTGCCAAACTGAACCGGTTTTAATTTACGGACGTGAAGGCCAGAGATATCTTAATAGCAACAGCTAAAGACGTGGTTCAAGTAAAGAAAACACAAAAGAATGGATGGATTACAGCAGGCACACTAGAACTGATAAAACAAAGTAGAGAAGTGAAGACGCAATGGAAAGTGACAAACAACGGCAACGAGAAATATAAATCTTTAACAAAAGAAGTACGAAGAAACATAAGAAAAGAAAAAAAAACAATACATACAAGATTGTTGTGAAAGAATGGAAGGACATCAGAAGTGTGGAAGAGATAGTGAAATGTTTAAAGAAATGAAGACATTGACGAGAAATGTCACACCTAAGCTAAATGTAATTTGTGACAAGATGGGGAATACCTTGACAGAAATCAACAGTGTGAATTATTATTGGAGGAGAAAGAACCTTAACCGACAATAGAAGAAGTTTCATGGGCAATAGAGAATCTGAAAAATGGTAAATCACCAGGACGTGATGAGATAACAGCTGAATTTATTAAAGCAGGAGGAAAGGAATGTGCAACAATCTATCATGCACTATCAGGTATTTGGCCAAAAGGATGGAAAAGAACTATATTCATATCACTGCCAAAAAAGGCTAACCTGAAATTATGCACAAACTACAGAGCTGTTGCCCTGATTAGTCATGCCAGTAAAATTCTGTTAAAAATCATAATGGGTAGACTTCGAAAGAAAATAGAAGAAGAAGCCAATATGGTCTAAGCTGGTTTCAGACAAGGAAGAAGATCAAGAGATCATATATTCAATATAAGATTAATAATAGAGAAATGCAGAGAGTTTAATGTGAATCTATATTTATCATTTATAGACTATTCAAGGGCATTTGATTGTGTACAACACCAGAAACTTTGGGAAATAATGGAAAAAATGGGATTTCCAACACATTTGATACAATTAACATCACTACTTTATCTAGACCAACAAGCAGCAGTAAGAATAAATAGTGAAACAACAACTTGGTTTGACATAAAACAAGGGGTCCGTCAGGGGTGCATATTGTCACCTTACTTATTTAACTTGTATACTGAAAATATAATGAGGAATGTTGGAGAAGATGTAGAAGAAGAATATTACGATGCCATAACAATTGGAGGTTATGAAATACCAGAGATTAGATATGCTGATGACACAGTATTACACTCCACAACACAAAAAAAAATGGAAAAACTAATTATGTCAGTCCGTAAGAATAGTGAAGAGCAAAACCTCTATCTTAATCCGAAGAAAACTAAATTAATGATAACTGACAAAACAAACAAAGCAGCTGATATATGTATCAATGAGGAAAAACTGGAAGAAGTGGAGAGTTTTGAATATCCTGGATCACTTCTAACTAATAATGGAGATACAATGAGGGAAATTAAAAGGAAGACATCTATTGCTCTTCAGAAAGTAAAACAACTAAAGAATCTGTGGAGAGGAGCAGGCAGAACTACAAAAATAAGATTTTTAAGGGCATGCATCTTTCCTATCGCAACATATGCCAGTGAGACCTGGACACTTAACAAAACAGCTGAGAAACACATAAATGCCTTTCTTCTTCTTCTTCGTTCACTTCTACCACCAAAAACCGCACTGTGCACCTACTGAATTCACGCATGTGGTCCTCGTTAGGTCCCGTGGTCCCCTGTGTGGTCCAAAATAGACCACACGAGTTCCACGAAAGGACCACAAGGGGTTCAGAGTATCACAGTGCTTTAGCCTGTATTCTTGGTGGGTCTCGGAAGCGGGATTGCGTGACACCGTGGTTTTCATTGCACCAGTTTGGTCTAGGGTTGGACTTTCTCACCGGAAGACCTCGACGTGTTTGGAATATCAGTGCATCCCCGCTGGGTGAGAGGCGGTAGCCCACCCAGGCCAGAGTTGGACTTTCTCACCGGAAAACCTCGACGTGTTTTGAGATACCCGTGTATCACCGCCGGGTGAGAGGTGGTTGCCCATCCAGTCCAGGGTTGGACTTTCTCACCGGAAAACCTCAGCGTGATTAGGATACGCAGACATCCCCGCCGGGTGAGAGGTGGTTGCCTATCTAGACTTCCCTGGTCCAGTGTCTCCGACTTCAGCATTTTGCGGTCGTGGCCGCTACCCTTCCTAGTTGTGACCAGGATGGAGCTTTTGTCCAGGAGGACGAATCCTCGCCACTAGTGACTTCTACCCCTGGGTTGACCCGGTTTAGGCATTTCCCAGTATGGGCGTGTTTGGGACGGGATCGACCTCTGGGGCAGAGGTACTGTGACATTCATAGCCTCCAAGATTCACCCCTGGTATGAGCCGGTTTAGGCAAAATTCACCAGTATGGGTGTTTATCAGGCGTTACCGACCTCTAGAGCGGAGGTGGCATGACATGTCTAGCCATCGAGTTCCACCCCTGGTGTGTGCCGGTTTAGGCATATTTCACCAGTGTAGGTGTATTTCGGACGTAGGCGGCCTCTAGAGCAGAGGCGCCGTGGTATAGCTCTCGTAGCGATGCTACTGGACATACCAGGTTAAACTTCACTTTCTACCACCTTTTCCCATCGGCGCCGCACAGCAACCTTTATTTCCGCATTTACTTCCTTAACCGGGAGGAGCTTCACTCCACGCGCGGCATTTGAAGAGTCAAGCCAGCAGTGACTTAACCTCTGGGACAAGCCGGTACATGCATTTCACCTGATATGACTGCACTCAGGACGTGGCCGACCTCCAGATCAGAGGTGCCGTGATTTGACTGTTTGCTTCGATTTATCCTTTCAACCACCTTTTCCGCAGTGATGCTGCGCGGCAACCTCATTTGCAAATTTCTTCATTGGCCGGGAAGAGCACCGCTCCACGCACGGCAGCTGAAGATCTCGCCAACAGCGGCAGATGAGCTACCAAACGTGACACTCATCTACCCTAAGTAACTGGTTTTCAGGCGCCAGATATTCGCCCTCGCCCCTTCTCCTGTCAGTTTAAACAGTTCTGCCACGGGAAGGCCAGGAGCTGGACTTGACTGCCAGAGGCTGTTTGTGGCGCGTTTGCAGTCCTTAGAACCATAAATGCCTTTGAATGTAAATGCTACAGACGAGTTCTTTAAATATCATGGACACAAAAAATAACAAATATATCCATACTACAAGAACATAATACTGAAGAAGGGTGGCTAGTAAAGAAGCATAAAGAGAGAAAACTTAAATATTTTGGATACATTAAACGTCATGATAATCTAGAGAAGACCGTCTTGGAAGGGTACGTAATGGGAAAAAGAAGGAGAGGAAGACCAAGGCGAAGATGGCTGCAAGACATTGTTGATGATCTGCAAATGGATGCAGCAGCAGCAGGACATCTTGCTCACAACCGAGAGGCCTACAGGAGTGATGTTAGGGAGGCAAAGTTCCCAAAGGGACATGCAAATAAATGAATGAATGAAGTCAGTCTCTAATGAAGTGGAACGCCACCTGGAAGCCACTGAAATGTGGTTCCTTACAAGAATGCTGAGAATACTGTGGACTTGGAAGAAATCAAATGAGGAGGTTCTGAGAGAGGCTGGAGGGACGAGGCAAGCAATAACAAAAGTCGGAAAAAGGACAATCCATATTATTAGGTCACATTCTAAGGCAAGGCAAGCTAGAATACACAGTGACAACGGGAAAGAAAGATGGCAAAAGAGATGGAGGTGGACAGAGAGAAAATGCTAGACGGGCTAACAAGACGGCACGGACAGAGAACGCTAGCACAGCTTATACTCAGCACTCGGATTAGAGAATTGTGGGAAAGCATGATCGTCAACGCCAATCGTCAGCGCAGTAGACAGATAGAGGAAGAAAAGAAAAAAAAAAAGAAAAACAATTTTTTAAAAAAATGAAAGTGAATCACTCAGATGGCTTTCCCAAAATCACTCTTAGTTTTACTTCCCCAACTCTACCCGATCCTCCCCAACTTCAACGACCTCTTAATTCTTGGACTAACAGCTTCACACCTCACACCTCCCTTGATCCAGGACATCCAACGCGGTCGTGAATCAACTTCAAAGCCCTGTACAAACACCATTCAACCTTCATCGCCACTAGACGGCGCTTCTCGAAGATCAAGTTCTAACTGTGGAACTTCTAGTTCCTTTGTTGACCGCCCGAACGTATATCCTTGCGGGGGGAACGGACAATGTACTTGGGGTTCTAGGAATGGGTGACTCCTAACTTGACTTTACCAACTTAAGCAGTGACTGATCGTCATAAGTAATCCCTTTTTCAAACAACTCTGTGGTAAGGAGGGGAGGAACAAAGTCTATCCGGTAACAGAAAGACAACACTACGACGTTTCGACTTTCTCAATCTTTGGACAAAGACTTTTCTACCAATTGTTTACTTTACAAAACAAATCGTGCAAGTTTTGGCGTATACGTTGTAAGCAGTCAGCTTGAAACGCTCATCAGAACACTGTTAGACTACACGCTGCACAATGAGAGCTACCCAAGGTGGTAGTAATATTAAGCAAACACATTTAGTCTCTCTCGGATAAAGACATAATGGATATTAGATATGATCTAGCTCTGTTGCTCGTCGGGGGACGGGGGACTACATCATTACACTCGGGACATGCCCATAAGTGTTCTACATTCGGCTTCAGGATGTCCTTTAGTGTTTCAGATGATACCATTAATAAGTTAGTTGTTCGTTAGTTAATTAGTAACTAGTTAGTTGTAAATGGGTTGTAAAAATCTTGTAAAAAAATAAGAAAGAGACAATGTACTTTCATAGGACATGCAGTGAGAAGAGGGGGCATTGAAAATATTATAACAATAGGGGAAAAAAAGAGGGAAGTTGAGCCATAGGAAGACCAAGAGAAATGATACTGGACAGTCTGACGGGATGGTGTGAGAGGAGATCACCAACTGAGCTAATGGGCTGCATGAAGGATCGTGTACTCTGGAGAAGCATAATAGCCAACGCCAGTCGGCACGGCACCTGATGATGATGATGATGACGATGATGATGATGATGATGTAAATGGGTCGTGTTGAAATGCACAAATGTTATTTGCTTCCACTCACTGAGATGGGCGTGGTGTGTACTTTTCATGAATGTGTTTTGCGCAAATTCTTCGATCTGGTGCTTGAAAGATTGACATATGCCTTCTTTGTCCAAACTGATGTCTCCTAGTGAGTTAGCTCTTGCTGATATTGATTAGCTTTTTTCCTTGCCAGCGAAGTCGGAGTGCTCGAGGCAATACATCCATGTGATATTTCCGAACTGCGTTTTGGATATTATGTTCAAGCAATCTCCTCTGGGGGCACAGTTTTCTATCTTTCCCGAACAGACTTTGACAGTCCGTGATAACTGTAGTTCGTTCAGCCAATTCAAGGCTTGCGTAACTGCTCCGTCTTTGGTAAGCAAAAGTACACATACACTGATAAAAGGGAAAGGTAAAAAGGGTAAATTCCCGTTTCCATTCCATTAAGGTATATTGGGGGATAGGGTATTTTCCATGACCTTCGGCACATGAAAGTGTGATGTGGTCAGTATCACGCCTGGCTGCTTTACCTTTTCAGATTTCATTTTTTATAGGCCGGGTGAACCCCAGGGCCCTTTTTGTGTGTAAAAAAGTAAAGATAGTCCCATAGCATTTCAAATGCCGTAGGGGGTGAAGCGTTAGAGACCTCATTATGCTGGGTCATCAGCGTATGAGGTAGGGTGACCAGTTCCTTTCCTCGCTGCCTTTACTTCCCAGATTTTCTCTGGTACCCATTTTACGAGGCTGGGTCGACCTCAGGGCCGTATTGGTCGGAAAAAAAATCCCGCTCAGCTGGGGATTCGAACCCTCGACCATTTGGTTGCTAGACGAGTGCTCTAACCACTACGCTAGCCGGCCCCTGTACCAGGGGGGGGGGGGGGAAATCGCATTGCTAGGACTGAACCTGGTACCACTGGATTTAGGAAACCGAGCGCCTAACCATTCAGATAATCATGCCAAAGGTGGAATGCTCGCTAGTAAAATGTAAAGAAAGAAAAAACAAATCTTTTCATAAAATATCTGGAAAAAAACACTTTCAATTATGACTAATTCTGCGTGTCTACATCAGGTCGTGGCATCACCGAGATTTTTTTTTCATGAAGAAAAAAAAAAAAAAGATCCACAAAAAAAAAAACGAACTCTAATCTCCGTTTTTTTCCCCTTCTATATATGGGTGTCTCACAAACTACATCAATCGTACGTTCACAAGAAAACATAAATCACAGGTTCGTTATTGTTGAAAGCGTTTGACACTTCATTTAATTTTTTGTGTTTACAAAAAATGGAAAAATAAAGGAAAAAATATAAGCAGATTTGAGTAATACAGTTTTTGCCAGGGCAAGATGACATCGTCAAATACATCCAGATTTGCCTATAATGAGTTTGTGATTTTTTTGCATTATCATCATCGCCATCGTCGTCACCCGATTCGATTTTAATGTGTCAGGTCCTTATTCTATGCCCAACTGATATTTTTTTTTCTAAATACTTGAAACACCTTAACCAGAATCTTCATTTTGTCATAAAAATGTTACAGTGGCGCTTAAAATTATTCTTTGTAGATCCAAGTCCATATCTGCACATCATATGGGTATGTAATTTAACGTTTGGGTTACTCAGATAAATAAATACTTCACTTCAATACACTTACTTTTTCGTGTTCATAAAACACTAAACAACTAAAGAATATGTGGAGACGAACAGACAGAACTACAAAATTAAGAATTTTAAGGCCATGCATCTTTCCCATCGCAACATATGCTTGTGAGACGTAGACACTTTACACAACAGCTGAGAAACACATAAATGCCTTTGAATGTAAATGCTACAGAAAAGTCCTTCAAATATCACGGGCACAAAAAAGAAAAAAAATATATCCATACTCAGTCAGTCAGCCATTTGCATGTTCCTTGCGGTACATTGCCTCCCTAACAGCTCTCCTGTAGTCCTCTTGGTTGTAAGCAAGATTCCCTGCTGCTGCAAATGACTGAATGACTGAAAACACTCATTTACTGTTCCATTTTTCAATCACCAGAATTTAAAATAAGCGCATTCCCAACCCATCGCTTGTCTTCTCTTGTCTCCTTCCTCATCTGTCTTTCAGTTTTTGAGGGGACAAATAGACGTCTTGAGAGGGCTCGGTGGTTTGCTTCATATAATGGGATGTTTATTGCTTCAGTAATTACCTCCCTTCATCTCTTGCGTGGGCGGCATCTTCCTCCCTTACCTACAAATCTTAATGTGAATGCTTCTTGTGGTATGTTGTATGCTGTATGTTGGTAACCGTATATGACGGTCAAACCATTTGACTTGTTGTTTCTGGATACAGTGTAATGCTGGTGTTACTCCAACCTTTATCCTGATGGTGTCATTTCTTATTTGGTCTATTCTTGTCATATTTAACATTCTCCTTAAACATCTCATTTCTGTCATGATGATTTTCCTTCTCTCTCTCTCTCTCTCTCTCTTACATTGATAGCATGGAGCTGGGAGGAAAATTGTTTTCAGTACAGCGCTCTGTTTCAGTTGTGATATTTGTTTTTTTTTTCAGTAATTGGGTCATCGCAGCCCGGTTAAATGATAACAAAACAAGCTTTTAATCCGGCACATTTTTAATATTCGCAGCTGTCCTTGACAGAAGTGTTTCTTGGAAGACGATACGCCTGTGCAGAGCGCACAGCAGACCAGGTATTAAGATATCTCCAGGTGACTTATTGTTGACACTTCCAAATACCAGCTCCGGTCATCTTTCAAAGGACTGCTGGACACATTCAAGAACGTGGAGGAAAGCGAAGCCTTGTGGGTGAGGTGTCTCATTCGCTAGGTCTCTGCCGTGACCAGCTAGTCTCTAATTACCATATTAATTGTCCGGATCCGTGGTCACGTCGTCCCTGGCCAGTGTCCGTGTTTGCTCGGACATGTAAATTAAGGCGGAAATTCCCAGCTGGAAACCCGAGTTGGAGCGAGGGTCAGGTTCCATAACTCTGCATCAAGGAACGGGCCGTTTTACGCTTTGATTTGCATTCAGACTCATGGGCGCACTGAATAAGTTGTATATGCGTATGTTTTGCTATGTAATTAAATGCACATATATATGCATATATAATAACGAGAGAAAACAAATTTCATGCCTGACTTTCTTACATGCGGGAGGAAAGAAACGCTGTCTATATACTTTTCATACAATTTTCGTGTTTTTCTTTGTTGTTTTTTTTATGTGATCTTTGAAAAGGCTTTTTGCCGAAATATTGGATTGTTGTATGTCCTTCATTTATGTACCCATCCTGGGGTTGAAGACACTGTCCGATTAGGCAATCAGCGACCTATAGCTAATATGTTAGCGTCAGGGTTAGCTAACCAAGACCCTGTCCCACTTCTCCGTTGGTACCCCCAGTAACAGGCCTAGCCTGGCTAACAGGGCAGGGATCGCCGTAGTCCCCATGGTGGTGGAGTCTGCTAAAGAAGTATTGCACATCCCCTGCTTTTTACCTGTACTCTGGGACTGAAAAAAAAGTAGCTGTCATAACCCGCTCCCACGTCGATACGATGCTGTATCTCAGCACATCCACAGCATCGGCTGCACAGAACACCAGCTCGCAGTTACAGGGATATAGTACAAGTACAATATGTACTCATCTTGCTTTCTGTCATTCTTGTTTCCTCCCACTGTCCTCATTCTTTCTATCTTTCCATCTATTTTCATTACGAGAGAAAACAAGGAGTGTCGTTATAACATACAGAACAAATAAATGTAAAAAAAAAATAATTCATATCATCAAACTTATTCGTCTTTAACACCATGACGCTACTGATGTTGTAAAGTGTCTTTTTCTTTACATAATTTTAACTCCAAACGCTACTGATGTTATAAAGTGTCTTCTTCTTTAAATATTTTTACCCCATGAAGCTACCGATGCTACAAAGTGTCTTCTTCTTTACATATTTTAACTCCATAACGCTACTGATGTTATAAAGTGTCTTCTTCTTTAAATATTTTAACCCCATGGAGCTATTGATGCTACAAAGTGTCTTCTTCTTTACGTATTTTAACTCCATAACGCTACTGATGTTTTAAATTATATTTATATTTATGTTATAAAAATAATAAACGCTTGCTTGCCTATAGCAGTTTGATGCATAAATGAAGTAGATGGAGGTTTATGGCTCAGTTTTACAAAAAAGATAGAAATAGTGAGGAAAGTTGACAGAAACAAGAAAGGCAGAAAGTATGATGAGTACGTATAATTGAAGAACATACAACAATCCAATATTTCGGCAAAAATCCTTCTTCGAGGATCCCATACCAAAACGACATATCAGATAAAACAAAACAAACAACCAACAATAGATGAACAATTAAACACTTGGCTTTTTTTGTGTGTGATATCCTTGTAAGAAAGACGGACACAAATGTCAAAAATAAAGGACAATAAATAAAATGTAGCCGATACATTTCAATGTAGGCGACGAGTCTCGGCACTTTTCTCCTCTTTATTACAACACATCACATGCCATAGCCCAGTGCTAGAGATAACATCAGCAGCTTAAGTCGTAGGTAGCAGCACACAGTCTGCATGTTGTGCACATGACAGACACATCATCCTGAAGAATGAAGAAGCATTTACACAAAGTGACCACTGACCACGCGCAAAACAAAACAAAACAAAACAAAAAAACAAACTGAAACACCACCTGCTGGACTGCTAGTGTACTGAAAGATCATCGGAAAAGCCTGCTACCGCCAAACTCTTCCCTCACTGCGGGGAAAGTACCGTCAAACTCTTCCATCACTGCGGGGAAAGTACTGCCAAACTCTTCCATCACTGCGGGGAAAGTACTGCCAAACTCTTCCATCACTGCGGGGAAAGTACCGCCAAACTCTTCCATCACTGCAGGGAGAAAGTACCGCCAAACTCTTCCATCACTGCGGGGAAAGTACCGCCAAACTCTTCCATCACTGTGGGGATAGGAAAATTTAGTCATTACGAAATATTCAGAAAGGCAAGAAAGAAAAAAAAAAACTGACTAGATTCGAGTTGGCTGGTTTGCACTATGAAAACAAGGGAAGGAAGCGAGTCTGAATACTATAGGGACCAACTTTACCTAAGTAGACTGTGAATGCAAGGAAATGAGCGAGTCTGAAACCAGCAGCGACCAACTGTACCTAAGTAGACCATGAAAGAAAGAGAAGGAGCGAGTCTGACGACCATAGCGACCAAGTGTACCTAAGTAGACTATGAAAACAAGAGAAGGAGCAGTCTGAAAGACCATATGGACCAAATGTACCTAAGTAGACGACACAAGATGAGAGACTGAGAAAGAAAATCTTAAAAAAAACACTATCTATCTATCTATCTATCTATCTATCTATCTATCTATCTATCTATCTATCTATCTATCTATCTATCTATCTATCTATCTATCTATCTATCTATCTATCTGTACTCCCTGTCCAATTTAATGAACTCTCTATCAGTTATACGGGTCGTGACGTATACCTTTACTCTGGTGGCAGTCACCAGGCCATTAAACTCCTGCATGTTAAATAACATTCTCGCTGTTTACGTACAGGAGTCTGCGTTTAAACATTCCCATCCATTGTTTAAACAAGCAAAGATCAGTCTGTTTAAACACAAAGAGGCGGTTTGCTTAAGTATAGCTTGACATCGGTTGTTTAAATATGGCAAGAGTCTAGATGTTTATATATGTACTTCACTCTGCCTGTTAAAATACATCTTGATACAATTAGACTTCAAACCAACTAGACAAGTTTGTCGAGTTATGGACTTTCTTGCTTTAAGTCCACGGCGGGCCGGCTTTATTCACAAATTCAACAGTTTTTTTTTTTTTAGTTCGCTCGGATTTCTCCACGTGTTAGTAGCTAAAAATAGCAAATGGTAACTCATACTATCTTGTCTTGTTTTGTTTGCTTCCTCATATACCATTCAATAATAAGGGAGAAGCTCTTATTAGGCAATGCATTTCTAGAATAGTTCTCTCGCTTTCTCTCTCTCTCTTTAAAAAAAAGACAAACTCATCTTACATCCTTCCCGTGCCGTTAAACGTCATATAGGGCCCGCATGGTAGTTCGCCAAGTTTTCCTTTCCCTGGCGAGCTTTTCAGCCTCGTCAAGGGATTTATGCCTACTGAACTGGTCTCTCTTAACAGTGTCCTCTTTAGAGTTTCACTTGGTCGACCTCTTTTTCTTCGGCCGATGAAAATTTCGAAAAGTATAACACTACGGGACTCAAAACTTGCAAGAAGGCGCACAAAAAAGCTAATGAAATCACAAACAGACAAAAGCATAGAGTGCAGAGATAATATCATAAGGTGCATAGATATTAACATAGAGTGCAGAGATAATATCCCAGAATGCAGAGAAACAATATCACAGAGCGCAGAGACAGTATCATTGCAGAGACAACATCATAGAATGCAGAGACAATACCATAAAGCGCAGAGACAACATAATACAGTGCAGAGATATTACCACAAGTGCAGAGACAGTACCATAAAGGCTGTAAGCAAGATGCACTGCTGCTGATGCATCCAAAATGGACAGACAAGAGTCAAAGAATGGGCAGACAGGTGTTCAGACAAAACTATCACAAGAACGAACAAAATTACTAGCTAGGGTGTAAAAATAAAGATGATAAAAAGACCAAAGAAAACAACTACCACTGGTTCTTGATAAACAAAAACAACAACAACAACAGCAACAACAACAATGAAATCTCCTGACTGAAACTTGTTGGGACACTGCTTCTCTTTGATCGCTTAACATTTAGTAGATATTAGATACAGATGCAGAAGAGACATGAGAAATATGGTTCAGACAAAACAGTATATCGATCTTGAGGAAATTTACGCGTATAATACGTATGTGAAATCTTGTCTTGTCTTGTGCTATCTCCCTGAAACTGCGAGCTATTGTTTTTTTTTTTTTTTGTAGCCGATGCTGTAGAGGTGTTGAGGTAAGATCATCGTATAGGCGTGGGAGCAGGTTATGGCAGCTATTTTTTCAGCCCCAGAGTACAGCTAAAAAGCAGAGGGTGTGCAATGCTTCTTTAGTAGACTCCACCACCACGGGAACTATGGCGATCCAAGTCCCGTTAGCCAGGTTAGGCCTGTTACTACGGGGTACCAACGGAGAGGTGGGACGGAATCTTGATCAGCAAATAGCGGGGCAAGTTCGATCTCGTCTGTATTGTGTTTGGTATGGAAATACTTAGCCACAGCCGCCATGAATATTGTGTTATATATGTATATATATATATATGTGTGTGTGTGTGTGTGTATGCATTGGTGATTCATAACGAATAATGTTCAATGCTGCGTATTCATATATATTGTGTAAAGTGCAGAATAAGCATGTGTACTGCACGATCATTGTGGAGAAGTATCTTGATGATTTACTCTAATATTGTTCTCTTGAAGGGCACGAGCGATATGCTGTTATATTCATGTGGATCTAATGTAGGCAATTCAAGATGTATGTTGGGATGAGGATCCCGACAATACCAGCTGCATCAAGGAGGTGGTAGCAATGGAACCAATGAAGTGAGGCTGAGTAATATTGCGTTAGCACATACGAACTTCATGAAGGAGTGGACGAGTATTAGTGCGTTGGCACAATGTGAAATACGTTATTCAGTGCATGTGCACACAAATGAATTATATTATTCAGTTCATTGGCACAAATGTAGAAATATGTATTCAGTGCATTTCGCACATTTGGAAATATGTTATTCAGTGCATTGGCACAGGGAAGTTTTATGTGAAGTGGGGGAATGGGGATTTAATGGCAGCAGCTGCTGAAATGTGTTACTAGTGCATCGGCACAATTTTGAGATATATGTATAATTGCTTATAAGGGCCAGAGGAGCCCAAGCCAATCTGGTCCACTGAATTAGTTGATACTTAGTTATAAATAATACATTGTATTTATGTCATGCCTTGTTATTATCATGATGATACATGTTGATGTCATGTGTTTGTAATGTCTGTGGTGGTGTCACTACGATGTATGTAGAGAGTGTTAATAAATGGAGGTAAATTGATTTGCTGACTTGGTAATACGTATGTCATGTTGATGTGATGTATGAATATATATATAGAATGCTGAATTAAACTGGATGCACTATCCTTGGAGAGGAGAATCTGGGTTGGCGGTCATGGGGGTCGCGAGATCTTGGCCTCGCAGTAGGGCAGTACATGCCACGGGAATGCCTGAAATAGCTGGGCTGATCTATTTCTTCCCAATTTATCTATAAAATATAGTTTTAGAACCAGATAAGTGTACCTCGGCAGATACATAGACCAGGATGGTGACACTAGAAAGGAAGTTAGAATTAAAATTGCAAAAGCAGCATCGATCTTTCAAGAATCTTGAGAACATATGGAATTCAAAAGTTATAAGCACAAAAACCAAGTTAAGACTATTCAATTCAAATGTAATATCCACCCTCATTTATGTATGCGAAAGCTGGAAAACAACTAAAGAAATAGAAAAGAAATTGGACTCTTTTGAAAACAAACGCTTAAGGAAAATACTCGACATCAAGTGGAACGAATTCAAGAACAATGCAGAGATAAGACAGATGACTGAACAACAATCAGTCTCATGGGTGATCAGGAAAAGGAGATGGACATATGTCGGTCACTTGATGAGATGAAATGATCAGAGAATCCCAAAACAAGCTATCAAGTGGAACACAACAGGCCAAAGAAAAAGAGGCAGACCGCGTGAAACTCTGAAGAGGACATTGTTAAGAGAGGCCAAATTAACAGGCATAAAATCCTTTGATGAGGTTGAAAGACTCACCGAAGACAGGAAAAATTGGCGAACTACTTTGCAAGCTCTATGTGACGATATAAGATAAGAAGTGTACAGCTGATTACCTAGTCGGACAGCTTCTTCACTTCCTACATGTGAAATAAACACACAGATATGATAATATATCACCGGGTTTGAGCTCTGTCTGAAATCCATTATTAAGGTCTATTTACAAACAGCTGCTTTTATAACATTTTATCTAATCTTTTACAAACAATTGTTATTATTACATTTTATCTATTCTCAAATACGACGAGACTACACACATTCATCGGATTCTCCAATAAGTTGCACTACGAGGGGATGCATCGTCGAACTCTACACGTTTGTCGAGTTGTTGAGGCGTGCTTCCTTCAGTATGCAGTAGAAAAAAAAATGAGAGAAAGCTCTTGACAAAAGACCCGCCAACCCCTGGTCGCCAGAGAATGATACGAGGGTTGATTGATAAGTTCTCGGCATAAGGTACAAATACTTGAAACACACAGTTGATATTAGGTACATTTGTAGATCAGATTAATGTAAGATTAAACACCAAGTTTCAAGAAATTGACTGCAACCAATTTTTTTTTTTTACAGGCTACCGAAATGGTAAAGAGTGGCAGAAACTGAGAAAATGGATACAATTTCTCTTCGAGCAGGCATTCGTTACCTCTCTATCAAGGGCTTATCATCGAAGGGCGCTCTCCCCTAGAAGAGGATATGGTAGAGCTTCTAGGGGAGAATGCCATTCTTACAACACAGTGAAGAAATGGGCAGCTCACTTCGAACATGGAAGGGAGAGTCTGGAAAATGTTCCCAAGTCCAGGAAGACCAAGAATACTAACCACCGATGAAACCACCGGCAGAATCCATGACATGATAATGGAGGACTGACGACTAACTGAGCAGTACATTGCTACTGAGTTTGGCATCTCCTAGGAACGTGTTCATGCCATTATTCATAACCATCTGCAAATGACAAAGGTCTCTTCTCGATGGGTCCCGAAACTTACTGGATCTGATCACAAAAGACAGCGTCTCGACATGTCAAGTGTCAGTCTTGGCCATTTTTCTGCAGATCCTGAAAAGTTTCTTCAGCAATTTGTGACTATGGATGAGATTTGGGTTCATCATTTTCAACCAGAAACCAAAGAATAGCCAAAGCAGTGGGAACATCATGAATCCCCACCTCCAAAGAAAGCAAGGGTGATTTTGTCTGCAGGCAAAGTGATGGCTTCCATCTTTTAGGATTCAGAAGGTGTGCTATTGGTAGACTATCTTCAAAAGGGCAGAACGGTCACCGAAGCCTATTAAGCTAATCTTGTGAAGCAACTGTGGGTCAAATTGAAGGGAAAACATGGAGGGAAATTGATGAGAGGAGTCATCTTTCAGCAAGACACAAGTCCGCAAGTCGGCGGTGGCAATGGCTGCCATCTATGAATGTCTCTTTCAGCTTCTTGAACCTCCTCCTTATTCCACAGATTTGACCCCTTCGGACTATTACCTGTTTACCAAACTCAAAAAAAAGAACTCAGTGGTTGCATTCATGCTGTAGACCACTTTTTACTGGCACAAGATGCTGGGATTCGTATGCTCCAGGCTCGCTGGACTAAGGGTATAAACTTTGCAAGGCGACTATGTTGAGAAATAACCCCAAAAGGTTGTCCACAAATACTCCGTTGTACCTTATGTCGAGAACTTATCAATCAACTCTCATTCATGCACTTTATACAGCACAGTTTGAGAACCGTTGTCTGATATTCTTATATTATTTATCATGGGTAAGGGCTATGAAATTGTTATTTTATTTATCATGAGTAAGGGCTATGAGGTTGTTGTTTTAGTTGTTATGAGTAAGAGCTACGAGATTGTTATTTTATTTGTTATAAAGCAAGGGCTAATAGTACAAATCAATTTTCTTCCATTCCGTACACTACGTCAAACACACATACAACCTGCGCCCTGTAAACATGAAATCTCATAGCCCGAACACGCCCCATATAAAGGTATAATCAAAGAACGCGTCTTAGCTCATTACAAAAGGCTTTTTCCGTAAACCATAGCTGGCTTATCTAGTCAAGTGTTGCAGTGGTGGTAACTGTAAATGCAAGGCTGACAGACAGGCTATCGGGGAAGTGAAAGAGGTGCAAATCCAGAGAAGAGCTACGATTTATCATGACCAGATTAAGAGCTACGATTTATCATGACCAGATTAAGAAGTGGACAGCTGGTATTCAAGATGCGCTTCGCACAAAGACACTGCATATCTTTTGGGATCGTTTATAGTAGAAAATCCCTACATGTGTCCTCATTTTCAGTTTAGACTTTTTTTTTCTGACTAGTTTGAAAGTTTAGCTTTTCATTTCAAAAGATGCCTTAATTCGATTTCATTTGACTCATGGAGCGCAATACTATAGAAGTAGGCAAGGATAATGTATATCAACATCAGCATATGACCTATGTAAGCAACTGGGCATAAAGGGACAAGCAAGAGCAAGGGCATTGAGAAGCCTTTCAGAAACAGCAGAAAAGGCCTCATGCTGGCTGTGGAGTATGCGAAACAAGCATTGGGAACATAAGTAATTTCATTTGCCACAACCAGTACCAGTCCTCCGTAGCTAAATCGCTAAAGACGCACTTCAGAAAAAAGTGCAGTGGCAACTGGAAGATCATGGGTTCAATCCCGGGACCAGAAAAAAAGCAAAAAAAAAAGCAACAACTCACAAGACCTGTGGGAGTCATGACCCAGAGGGGCCCACCCCACTTAGAGTGTCAGGAGTTTAAAGGGCCGAAACACTTGTCTGAGTGGGGGGGGTGTACTTCCTCTGATGATCTGAAGGAGTTGTGTTGTTGTTCTGCTCTCTACGGTAGAGTTTCCTGCATATATATCAACTATGATTACGAATAGTAATATTTTCATTTTAAATTACTCACTTTTTTTATTTATAAGCACGCTCAATACATTTACAGTCTCTCAGTATAACTTCATGAGGGGTCATTATATTTCAACCTTCTTTGCTAATTTATTTAACTCTAAGACAACAACACCCTCAACAAACAAGAGTTTAGAACCATGAACCCCTAACTGTGGAACAATACTAGAGTGCAGTTAGTCAATTTAATCTTTATACAATATATCAGCCTCTGAAAGTAGTGTAGACGTCTTCATCGCTCCAAATCCTTAACATTCATCGACATTACGATCTCTGTGACCATGGAATGTCCATGTTCTGATGTAGACGTTACGTGAACATTATCTAAAAATACAGAGACCACACTGCGTTAATATATATAATATATATATATATATATATATATAGAGAGAGAGAGAGAGGTCTGTAGGTTCTTATATTTTCACTCTCATTATTCAAAAATTCGTCATTTCTCTTCTTCATCATCGTTCGCTCAGACATCGACATCAATCTTTCTCACAAATGCGGCAGTTCATCTCAGGAGTTCAATATCGTCGTAGTTTTTCATGTAGAGGGAGGACACCTGGCCAGATCCTTTGCCTGAGAGGGTTGTGTTGCTGGCAACTCTGGAGGTTGTGATGTAGTGTCTGTTGCCTTTTGCCACCGTCACGTGGTTCTGGTGGACATATTTTCATCTCCTGGTATACATTGTGTCTCAGCCTACAGTGTCGTGTTCTCTGTCTAAAGACTGGCACTTAGTCGTTTCTTGAGTGTTTATCCGTCGTCTGTTTTCGCTTTGGGGTGATGTTTTATCCGTTTGTTTTTATACATGGCACTGTTAGCATGAGGAGTTCTTCAAATATCACGGGCACAAATAAAAACCTACAGGAAGCCACAAACACCACCACATGATGACTATCACATGCTAAACAGAAAGGAACAAGTCACCATCTTCCGTCTCCGAACAGGACACAGCCGACTCCGAAGTCATATGTATACAAAGTTTAAGGTTGGTACTACTAATCTATGTACATGTGCCCAGGTGCCCCAAACCGTGGAACATATCCTCCAGAACTGCATCAACTACGAGACACTGAGAAATAATTACTGGCCCAGTGAAACCACTAAAGAAGATAAGCTCTACGGTTCCATACATGAGTTACAAAAGACAGTGAAATTTATCCAAGAGACAGGACTGCAGATATAGACAGACAGTGCGAACGAAGAAGAAGAAGAAGACGGGCACAAAAACAAGAGCAAATATATCCGTACCACAAGAATTTAGTATTGAAGAAGGCTGGCTAGTAAAGAGGATTAAACAGACAAAGTTTAAATATTTTTGACACATTAAACGTCATGAGAATTTAGAGAAGACAGACTTGGAAGGCTACATAATGTGAAAAAGAAAGAGAGGAAGACCAAGGTGAAGATGACTGCAAGACATCGTTGATGATCTGCAAATGGACGCATCTGCAGCAGGGCATCTTGCTCACAACCAAGAGGCCTACAGGAAAGCTGTTAAGGAGGCAAAGTTCCATAAGGGACATGCAAATTACTGACTGACTGACTGCTAGCTTAGATACTAATCTAGGTCCCAACAGGTGTTTCAAACTGTAGCCTGCTTGATAACAATTCATGATCCGTGGTGATTCATCACAAGAAGGCTCGGTCAGTTCCCGAAACACTTAAAGAAAGGCGTGTAACTGTAACACAGTTTGAAACAAGTTGCTTGCCCGCAGTTTACTCCAGTGCTAGCCAGGACTCGGTTTTCTGATGAAAATCTTTACTATGCTTTTTTGTTTGTCTTCGGGATGCGTGTTAAGTTTGAGTCTCTTATTATCTGAAATAAAATATTTTAAAATATATATTTCATATATCTAGAATATATGGATCTTGTTTATTATAGAAACCAATATTGTGTTGAACTGAAAAAAATGTATACTGTATGAGAATATATGAAATGAACAAACTATAATTTCCAGTTAATTCATAAAGAACTCTTTAATAATTTTGACACTGTAGCAGTGTACTTGACGCACCTTCGAATTGTTTCCGTATGTAAAATGTGACATTTGTCAGTTTTAAAACGATTCACTTGATGTCAAGGATGCATGTCAGAAATGAATATCATAAAGAAAAAAAAAATATCCGTCACGTCACAGATGTAGCTGGGAGTACGGAGTTACTGCCAATATTTTCCTCTCATCTGTCGTCACAAGACAATCTGTCGTCACAAGACAATCTGTCGTCACAAGACAATCTGTCGTACAAGACAATCTGTCGTCACAAGACAATCTGTCATCACAAGACAATATGTCGTCACAAAACAGCCTGTCGTCACAAGACAATCTGTCGTCACAAGACAGCCTGTCGTCACAAGACAGCCTGTCGTCACAAGACAATCTGTCGTCACAAGACAATCTATCGTCACAAGACAATCTGCCGTTACGAGACAGTCTGTCGTCACAAGACAATCTGCCGTCACAAGACAATCTGCCGTCACAAAACAATCCGTCGTCACAAAACAGTCTGTCGTTACAAGACTTTCCTAGTCTCAGAACAAGTCGGAGTATCCACTTCTACAACTTTTTCCTTTCCTAGTCTCAGAACAAGTCGGAGTATCCACTTCTACAACTTTTTCCTTTCCTAGTCTCAGAACAAGTCGGAGTATCCACTTCTACAACTTTTTCCTTTCCTAGTCTCAGAACAAGTCGGAGTATCCACTTCTACAACTTTTTCCTTTCCTAGTCTCAGAACAAGTCGGAGTATCCACTTCTACAACTTTTTCCTTTCCTAGTCTCAGAACAAGTCGGAGTATCCACTTCTACAACTTTTTCCTTTCCTAGTCTCAGAACAAGTCGGAGTATCCACTTCTACAACTTTTTCCTTTCCTAGTCTCAGAACAAGTCGGAGTATCCACTTCTACAACTTTTTCCTTTCCTAGTCTCAGAACAAGTCGGGGTATCCACTTCTACAACTTTTTCCTTTCCTAGTCTCAGAACAAGTCGGGGTATCCACTTCTACAACCTTTTCCTTTCCTAGTCTCAGAACAAGTCGGGGTATCCACTTCTACAACTTTTTCCTTTCCTAGTCTCAGAACAAGTCGGAGTATCCACTTCTACAACTTTTTCCTTTCCTAGTCTCAGAACAAGTCGGGGTATCCACTTCTACAACTTTTTCCTTTCCTAGTCTCAGAACAAGTCGGAGTATCCACTTCTACAACTTTTTCCTTTCCTAGTCTCAGAACAAGTCGGGGTATCCACTTCTACAACTTTTTCCTTTCCTAGTCTCAGAACAAGTCGGGGTATCCACTTCTACAACTGGATTACTAAAGCGCCCCCGGCCCTGAGAGACAAGGGCAATAAACCACTACTCCTCCACTCAAGGGGACCGGAATGAAGGAAAATTCTTCCAACTAAATTTCATTGGCCGTTCTCTTCTCACGTTATTGCTCTTATCATTCATTCAAGCTATTATCATGTGCCAAAAAACTGTCAATATCTGCGGCATTGTCTCACCTCTTGATGTGTCCCTGGTCGACGGTGAAGCGCTTTTAAAAAAGTGCAAAGACTAATATTAAGATGCCTAAAAGAGGTAATCAAAAATGTAATAACTCTCCATGACTGGCAAGGGGAACGAGGAAACTACAATAAAGGAGAGAGAGAGAGAGAGAGAGAGAGAGAGAGAGAGAGAGAGAGAGAGGGAGAGAGAGAGGGGGGGGGTGTAAATGTGCCAAACCTGGACAGAGAAACCACTAGAGCTAAGCACTCTAATTCCTTTCCCCAGAAAACATGCTGGAACGATACCAGCACAACCAGCCTGCTATCCACTTTCTATGCTCTTCCTCGTTCCCGCCCTCTCTTCTCATATCTACCGTTTCGTCCTTCTCGTCATCTCCATTTAGCAGATCATACATACCCCCCTGCATCTTTTTTTGTATCACTGTCATCAACAATGGCGCCCCCTTGTCAACACTGAAGTCCGACTACTCTAACCAAATATTAAGGAATTAGCTCCCTTGGTTCTGAAACAATCGCGTCTGACAACGGGAACATTGATGGCTTTTCTACTACCTGCCATTTATGTCTTCAGAGTAACCCTCTTCTGGGTTTATTTCTGTCATTTTTCTATTCATCTACACATCCCTGTAAGATCTGCGGTTTGGCTATGAAAGTATTCATTTTCTAGCGGATAATTTTATGATTTATACAGGAGCACAATCACAGAAGCACAGACTAGAGTCCCAGTCGTTATTCAAATTACTGGGTTATATTCTGCAATCAAAAACTTCTGTGTTTTCTAGAAATTTTGAGATTTTCGGGGATAGATTTCTCAGTTTCTGTTTGATGGACAACTACTCTAATCTCTTCATCCATTTCTCATCTAAGCTCGTCACGCTTCTCTTTCTTTCATTCGTTTTTTTTTATGAAAGGGTTATCTTCATTGCACAGTAGACAAACCCATACTTGATCTCGTCTTTTTTTTCTATGAAGGAGGATCTTAACACCGTGCACGTACTCCGTAGCACTTGCGAGAACCATGACAAATGAGAGGTAACGGGAGGGATTAGACACCCAGGCCCTAGTCCCATGTGTGTGTGTGTTTTTCTCTCCTTTATGTTTACATTTCATATGAAGAACCCCACCAAGAACTGTAACCTGGTGTAGCAGTTCAAGAAAAATGGGGGGGGGGGGTCTTAGCCGTGGTGGAGTCTGTATTTTAGCCATGTATCTGCTTGCTTGATGTCAGGAGCAGATATTACAAAATAGGCTTCTAAATAGACTCCACTATACCGTGAGAAATAATCGAGCTCTACACTGTTATGTCAGATGAAAGACTGACAAGTTTGGAGCATCACGGGGCCTGGCATGGAGTCTTCGTTGACTTTGAATTGCTGACCCTGTTTGGGTCCCATGAGGATACAATAGCCGACTGCTTGCGCTAGGGTTGGCGAAACATGTATAAGACGCTTTTCTAGTTCCCTTTTTGTTGCTTCTTGGAAGCAGACAGTAGTCTGACCAAGGGAATAAGGATCGCTATGGGAGGGTGACCTATTTCCCAAGAATGCACCCAACATAATTCACATGTATCGGGTCCAGTGGCGCACTACTGTAACACCAAGCAACTAACACCCTTATGAGGGCGAACGTCGAAAATTGTCTCTTTCTTTTACACGCATTCCTTTTCTTTCTCTCTTTCTTATGCTCTCTTATACACGCTCATTTCTTTCTCTCTCTCTCTATTTCTCATGCACTCTTACACATACTCATTTCCTTCCTTCCTTCTTACCTTCTTATCTTCCTTCCTTCCTTCTGGGCAGAATGTAAGACGGGCCTGCGTGTCCAATTCTTTATCCTTTAAAAATAAAGATCATTCAAAGATCATTCTTTCCATCCTTTCTTTTTTCCTTCCTTCCTTCCCTCCTTCCTTCCTCCCTTCTTTCCTTCCCATCCCTGTTCCCTCATGATGACTTTATTTTAAGAATAATTTCGTATAATATGGGAAGATAAATAATAAATAAGATAAATATTTCACTTAAAAAAAAAACCCCAACAAAACTTAAAACTCCCTCTGGCCTGTGTAACACTGGATAACTAATTAATTTACATTTTTTTAAAAATTGCATTTTCAAATATACTGTCAAAATTTAACAGTGATCAAGATGAAACTTATTTATACAACAGCACTAAAAAGAGAGTTTTAGGTGAATTTTAACGATACCGCAGATGAAGATGATGACGATGATGATGTTTCTGCTTTACCAAGAGTGTCCAGTTATTCTCTCTCTCTCTCTCTCTTTTTTCCCCAGTTTCTTGTATCTCACAGCATCCTTTCCTCATGCCCCTCGTGTTTTGTCCTCCAATGCTCGGCGGGGATGACCAACATTCGAGAAGCGATCTAAGCCCAAGTCAACACATTTTCTGTCTCACTCCGGGCGCAGCGGCAGTGACGAAATTACATTTCCCACAGCGCTTGACCTTGGAGGGCAACACGTGGCCAACAGATAAAGTGCCTGGAGGTTTTCGGAGATTTGAGGGCGCTAAGCTAAAACACACCACAATCTCATTCTTTACATTCCCCCCCCCCTTCTTCTCTCTCACTCCAGCTACCTCACCCTCGTGTCGTCTCTTACGAGCTTCTGTTAGCTTCTTTTGTTCGCTTTACTCTCTTTATCTAAGGTTTGTGACGTATAACACATGACGTGTTTATTATGTCGACAGTTCTTTCGTTCTAATATCTTTGTGTCTTTGTTTCCCTCTCTTAAGGTTTTTGTTCTTGCCTTCAAAGATGTTCGTGTGAATAGCTTCACTATCTATCTATCTATCTATCTATCTATCTATCTATCTATCTATCTATCTATCTATCTATCTATCTATCTATCTATCTATCTATCTATCTATCTATCTGCATGTCTGTATCTGTTTATGCCTGTCTTATCTGTCCAGACACTCATCTATGCATGTTGCATGAAAGTCTATTTTCTATATTTACCCCGGGATACTCTGACAGTGTTAATTTCTCTGGGGAAAGAAAAAAAGACTACAGGCAAAATTCATAAAAAAAAAACTTAAGTGAACCCATCAGTTCAGAACCAGAAAAATTTTCTCTATATCAGACAAATAATGTAATGATGGGTAAACAGTACTAACCAGGCTTTTAAACTATAATAAGACAGATTGCTTGTACTCTGCCAAATGCCGGCCATATTTCTCCAGTTTTCCGCAGCTCATCTTGGGACATCGAACAAAAATTGCTTCGCTTAAGGGGCCTGGTTTTCCCCCAGAAAGGACCAGTAATGACGAGCAATTGTCGGAGTGATTGTCTGACGCGAGACATTACAAGGGCTTACGACATGTTGTGTTTTGAAGAGCTTTATAAAGTATCAAGAGATTCTGGACTAACCCAGGCACGTGGGAGCAGCCATTTATCAAGAAGCTTGCGGTAAATTCACCCCAGTATAACGGGAGGTGAAAAGAAAATACGATTTTGCTAACATTTCTACAAGCCCTGTTTAGTTACACCGTATCTCCTTAATAATTTAGTGCTGAAGGGAGATAACCTAAAAGTTTTCACCAATATCAGAATAATATTCGCTTGACTTCAGGGGCAGCAACCATATATTTGCAGAAGAAATAATTCCGCAGATTTTTAATTATCTATAAGAGTGATTTCCCATCATCTTCGTGCCAAGGACATTTTATGCTAATAAAATAATACGGTCACACTACACACTACACGCTACACGCTATACGATATTGCCACCTTGTAGCGGTGGTAGTGGTAGTACAGTCAACCCAATTGTCATGGGGTTGCACATAGTATACCGTAAAGATAACTGACACTAACGAAGATTACCATGAAATAAATAAAAAAAAAAGTGGTCTTTCTACCCAAGTTAAGTTTAATCAACAACCCTCACCACACACGTGGTAAAATTATCTAGCGAGCCCATGCGGGCACTTAAAAAAAACTGACACTAACAAAATCAAACATAGCTGGTTCTGCTTCACATAACTTCTATGAATCAAAACGATAATTCTATGTCCATCGCCCCAAAGATCTAGTTCTGTTCTAGTGTTCTCTCTCTCTCTCTCTTTCTCTCTCTCTCTGTCTCGCTATAAAATCAAATATGCAGCGATCTTTGTCAATAGCCCTAAAGTTCATATCAGCGATTAATTTATAGTTACGCCAAAGAGCACAGTGCTAAACCACCTCTTGCTTCCTAATGCCACAAAAGCCTGTTTTTTCGCGAGACTGACAAGTTGTCAAGTTTTTGCTTCCAAACCAGCTATTTGTATGATTCGTGTTCCAGTAACTAAGATGGCGGTGCGCTTTTGTAAAAGGCGGCAAAGCAAAAATTATCTGTTTCTTAGTGCATCATGACATTCGCACAGAATTTTTTGCATGTTTTTGACTGCAGGTTGTCAAGCTGTTTGGCTGTTTTCGGCAGCGAATATGAAGGAGAAGGTAAAGTAAGAGAACAAATATTGTAGGATTAAACCTCGAAAAAATCGTAGACAAAGCACTTTAGTGAGACATGAGAGAAAGAAAAATCACAAGAGAATTACCTGGGATTCGAACACGGACTCCGGTAGGACGAGCAGCCGTCTAGCCACGAGAGAACAGCGTACTATCAACTTAGCCAACTAGCAGGTGTTCTCTCTTGGCTAGACGGCTGCTCGTCCTACCGGAGTCCGTGTTCGAATCCCAGGTAATTCTCTTGTGATTTTTCTTTCTCTCGCGTCTCACTAAAGTGCTTTGTCTACGATTTTTTCGAGGTTTAATCCTACAATATTTGTTCTCTTACTTTACCGTACCAAAACCTCGTAGTTTCCTATTTATAAAAAATTGTTCCATGAAGGAGAAGGAACCTTCTAGATGATTCTGACCAATGTGTCAGAGTACGTACGCCCATACTGAAAGCCAGTTTAACTGATCTATCAGCATATATTAAAAAGCCCCGAGTTGTCACTCTTTTCTCGGATTTTTTTTCAAGAGAGTTCGGATCTCTGATTTGTCCTGGAATCAACCAAGCTACGCCGGTGTACATAATTTTTATTTGGTAATATATATAAAAAGGCAAAGGTAACCTTGTCACGCCTTAGAGGCACATAGGGATATGGTGTTAGTGCCCATATTTTCCTTGACCTGTCAGCACAATAGAGGGTGATATGGTCAGTATCATGCCTGGCCGCCTTTCTTTCCCCAACTCCAGAAGAAAGAAGTCAGGTACCCATTTCTACAGCTGGGTGACTGGGGCGCTTCCGGCCGGATTCGAACCCCCGACCTTCGCCATGAGAGACCAGTACATATATATATATATATATATATATATATATATATATATATACAGGGAACTGTCTACTGCACAGAGCGGAACAATAACACAACTCCTTCAGATCATCAGAGGAAGTATCCCCCCTCAGACAAGTGTTTCGGCCATATTAAACTCCTGACACTTTAAGTGGGGTGGGCCCCTCTGGGTCATGACTCCCACAGGTCTTGTGAGTTGTTGCTTTTTTCGTCCCGGGATTGAGTTGGCACTGCACTTTGAAGTCCGTATTTAGCGATTTAGCTATGGATGACTGGTATTGGTTGTGGCAAACGATATTTATGTTCTCAATGCTTGTTTCGCATACTCCACAGCCATCATGAAACCTTTTCTGCTGTTTCTGAAAGGCTTTTCAATGCCCTTGCTCTTGTTTGTCCTTTTATGCCCAGTTGCTTACATAAGTCGTATGCTGATGTTGCTACGAATCCCCTTGCTCCCACTTCTACAGCTATCACGTTTGCCCTGACTCTTGCCCCCTGCCTCAGTTGCTTGACCAGATCATTGTACTTCTCACATATGAATAGATGCTGCTCCTCTATTCTTGTTTCGTACGGAACCGTAAGTTCGATCATTATTAGTTCCTGTTTTTCTATGGAGTACACTACAATGTCCGGTCACACTCCTGTGTTCTTGATGGCAGTCGGGTATTCTCATCTTCATGGTAGGTCCGCTATCACATCCCAGTCATTTCCACTATCTAGCAGCGATGGTAAGGGAATGTCACTGATTTCAATATTCGATGTCATACCAGCGCCTATGAAGTATTTAGGATGGGACTTCAACTACCTATCTATCTATCTATATATATAAACTTGGAAGTTAGACAAATCCAGCCTTCCCGGCGTGACCAAAGCTGCGCAAAATGCTCATCGCGCACGGAAGTGTAACACTTCTAGTTAGTTTCATTATGTCTCATAAAATTTCCCTACAGAAGCGTCTGCTCACATTCTTGTGTGACAACAGCAAAAACATTCCACTGAGCTGGAAGTGGTGCATGCCAGATAATTAACGTGGACAATCCATTTCAGTTTCACATTCTGGGCAATTCACTCTTCACCGACGTGGGATTGTGGAAGATTTTTTTTCCATTTCTCTTTTCAAGACTCCGTGTTATGTCTTTTGTCTAAATTCAAGGAATTGTTATATTTACATTGATTATTGAATATCTTTATAAAAGAAAATGTAGGACGCACATGAGGACCCGTGATTTCAACTGTGAATTCGACATTTATGTGGTATATAACTGTAGATCTGACATTTGTGTGTTATGTAAGTGTGTGGGTCCGACACTTGTGATGTATATAACTGTGGATCTGACATTTTGTGTAGTTTGTAACTCTCGATCGATGTTTGAAAGATTTTCTTAACGCACCTTGAAAAGTGCTCCAATTCTGTACGTCAAACTGACACGCAATTAGCCCAGGTACGAGTATTTTAAATGCAAGGACAGTCCGACCTTGTACGCGTGACTCATTATCACTCACTCTGTTCTTTTCGGTCTGTCCTAGTTGCTGTCATATTCATTCTATCAGTTCTGTCAGATCTTCCAGTTTTTTATTTTCTTTTTTTCTCGCTCTTCCTTTCTGTACAAGTACCCACTTCCAGATATCTTTCGACATGATTAGTTTCAGTTCCCGTGTCACAGTTTCTCTCTCATTATCCGTGGCACAGGAATATCTATCTATCTATCTATCTATCTATCTATCTATCTATCTATCTATCTATCTATCTATCTATCTATCTATCTATCTATCTATCTATCTATCTATCTATCTATCTATCTATCTATCTATCTATCCATCCATCCATCCATCCATCCATCCATCTATCTATCTATCTATCTATCTATCTATCTATCTATCTATCTATCTATCTATCTATCTATCTATCTATCTGTCTGTCTGTCTGTCTGTCTGTCTATCTATCTATCTATCTATCTATCTATCTATCTATCTATCTATCTATCTATCTATCTATCTATTCATCCATCCATCCATCCATCCATCCATCTATCTATCTATCTATCTATCTATCTATCTATCTATCTATCTATCTATCTATCTATCTATCTATCTGCCTGCCACCCTGCCTGTCTGTCTGTCTGTCTGTCTGTCACAGCCTCCTACTTGCATACTTTCTCGTGCAGGAACACAAGACTGTCAGTCATATACAAACCTTGACATGTGCAGGCCCTGGTAAAACACAAAACTACAACACACTGAACCGCACCTACTGCCCCGCCGGCACCACACAAGAAGCTAAGCTCTAATGTTCTATACAGAGACAGCCAAAATGCAGTTAAAATGATCTAAAAAATAGAAGAACTCATACACAAACATTGTGACGCAGAGTTTCCTCTGTTAATTCCTCGCACATAAAAACTTGTGTTAAAAATTCTCTAATAAACACATTGTCCCACACAAGACAGCCTATAATACTTTGTTCCACGAAGGTCTCTCTCTCTCTCTCTCATACCCATACAATCACTCTAGCATTATCATCCCATCACCACTTTCAAAAACTAAACCTAAGATCTTTCTCTCTTCCTCTCTCTCTCTCTCTCTCCTCTCTCTCTCTCCTCTCTCTCTCTCTTCCTCTCTCTCTCTATCTCTCTCTCTCTCTATCTCTCTCTCTCTCTCTAACGAGTTCGATCGCGGCGCCCACAATGCAATCTGCGCCATCTTTTATCGCCGCCTCTCTCCGCGAGGAAGAAATGTAATTACCACGTCATCGTTATTACATCCCGCGCTCCCACAGCAAATCAGCTGACCCATTTATGATATTAACACATCGAAGATATAGTCAGCGGCGTCTTGCCATCTCGTGCTGCCAGCGAACAATGGAGGTACAGCAGAAGATCTGCTAACGCTGTAGGCTGGACTTTCCCCAAGGTGCAAGTGTGACGGTAACATGTCTGCAGGAAAGAAGGCGGAAATACGCCCTTGAATCAGAAAGAAACTGTTATAAAGTGGGATATTGTTGCCATGGTGCTTTTGTAACTATTTATGTTCCTGGGTTTTGTTTTTTGTTTGTTTTTTTTTCTTTTAATGCTGTTGTCATTGTTGTTATCGCTGTTCGCAGCAAAGCTGTGATATCTGCGATTTTCGGCCTATATTCGGTACAAAGTATTTTATTTTAATGATCTAGTTTACTTCTCATTCTTATCCCTCTTCATTTGGACAGACTCTTGTATGTTTCCGGGGAACAGAAAAAAGGAGGGGGAGGTAGAATAGGATCTTGGTCTGGTACGGCTCGTCATAAGTCAGGTAATAAGTAAGGTAAGAAGTCGCTAGCCATCATCTCATTCAGTTTATCTACTGTTTCAGCTTCCCTGAAATGATGGCGTCGTTTCAGACATGGAATGTACGACTTTGGCGTTATATCTGTAAATGAAGTAGACCTTCTTAGAAATCTTCCAGTCAATCAATCATCAAGAAGGGGCCGATCCCCAGCCACTAGCTTGACTGAAATAGCAGAACATTTTGTAATAAAGAACAGTGTAGGACTGGATACTGGATCTGGTCAAGCTCCACGCCCCAGCTCTAACAACAACGTTACTGCAGTTACCTTTCTTTCATTACACGTCTCGTTTTATTTATTTATTGTTTGTTTGTTTGTTTCGGTACACGTAAGTTTTATATCCTTCTCTCTCTCCTTTCTCTCTCTCTCTCTCTCTCTCTCTCTCCTAAAACCATTGCAGTTTTTACCCACTGAAAGATACGCCTCTGACAGCTCATTACTTCAAGGTCATCCAGCCACTGCGCCCAACGGGTCGGGTCAGCCAGCCCTAGGGTAGGAGAATCTGTAACTCATTTCCTCGTGGAGGGCCTAAAATCACAACTAATTACAGCAAATTGTAGTAAAAACCACTCTCTCCAAGTCCCTTTTCACCACAAAGACCGCGGCTGACGTCTGTCCGGGCTCCCAGACTACTTTTCTTTTTACTCTTTCATTTTCTCTTGGTTTTTCTCTGTCATTATCGCCGCCTTGTCATTCCCCAGCGTCCTCTTATTTGATTATTTTTGTAATGCCATGTTTTCATCGTTATAAGAGTAGTTTGCTTCTCGTGTTTTCCTCGCTCCTTTTACTCTCTTTCGTTCATGTCCCCCCCCCCCATACCTAATGTTTAAAGAGTTGGGAGCTGAGTTTATAGTCTGTCCATAAGTATTTCTGTTGTGGTTGTTGTAGAAGTAGCAGCAGTAGTAGAAGTAGTAATAGTGGCAGTAGTAGTAGTAGTAGTAGTAATAGTAGTAGTAGTAGTAGTAGTAGCAGTAACAGTAATACTAGTTGTTACAGTTGCAGCAGTAGAAGTAGTAGCACTAGCAGTAGTAATAACAGTTGTACAAGAACAGCGAAGAGCAGAACCTCTATCTTAATGCAAAGAAAACTAAAGTGATGACAACTGACAAAACAAACAAGGCAACTGAAATATGTATCAATGAGGAAAAACTGGAAGAAGTGGAGAGTTTTGAATATCTTGGATCACTACTAACTAATAATGGAGATACAATGAGGGAAATTAAAAGGAGGACATCTATTGCTCTTCAGAAAGTAAAACAAATAAAGAATCTGTGGAGAGGAGCAGACAGAACCACAAAAATAAGATTTTTAAGGGCATGCATCTTTCCCATCGCAACATATGCCTGTGAGACCTGGACACTTAACAAAACAGATGAGAAACACATAAATGCCTTTGAATGTAAATGCTATAGAAGAGTTCTCCAAATATCGTGGACACAAAAAAGAACAAATATATCTATACTACAAGAGCTTAATATTGAAGAAGGCTGGCTAGTAAAGAGGATTAAAGAGAGAAAACTTAAATATTTTGGCCACATTAAACGTCATGATAATTTAGAGAAGACCGTATTGGAAGGATACATAATGGGAAAAAGAAAAAGAGGAAGACCGAAACGAAGATGGCTGCAAGACATCGTTGATGATCTGGAAATGGATGCAGCAGCAGCAGGCCATCTTGCTCACAACCGAGAGGCCTACAGGAGTGCTGTTTGGGAGGCAAAGTTCCGCAAGGGACATGCAAAGGAATGAATGAATGAGTATTAGTAGTAATAGCAGTTGCAGTAGTAGCAGTAGTAGCAGTAGTAGTAGTCGCAATAGTAATAGAATAGTAGTAGCAGCAGCATCAGTAGTAGTAGTAGTCGTGGTAGCATTAAATGTTGCTTTACCGAGTTCCAACATGCTGTCAAATCAGAATGTGAGATTGCTGAAGATTGGCAAATGACGCGACCCAACAGAAGGTTCACCTCAGTAAAGGGTTTTTCACCTCAGCAAAGAGCTACTCACCTCAGCAAAGGGCTCATCATCTCAGCAAAGGGCTCCCCACCTCAGCAAGGGCTCCCCACCTCAACAAAGGGCTCCTTACCTCAACAAACGGCTGCACAAAAAAAAAAACAGCAAGGAAACCCACGCAATGGCAGGATCAACATGGGAATATCAACGTGTAGTTATTATGAACAGTATTATTTTCCTCCCGCCCCCCACCCCCACCCCCCAGCTGAATATTCTTCGTCATCAAAAAAGTTTAGATATTCTCACTGCCAACGTTGATAAACTCACTGGACCCCAAGATCTGCACTGGCTTGGAAAGATCCAAATCTGTGATGTTTCCTTTGATTAATGGACCGTGAGAGATATTAAAAACCAAAAGCTCTGCGGCTTATGCCGCCTTTTAACATTTTTTTTCCTTAGTCCCAAACTGTCTCAGGGTTGGATAATGTTTCTCTCCAACCAAATCCCTAACCCACTCCCACTTGGTGTCTCGGTCGAAGAGTGCTATATCGATTACTGAAGAAGTGACCATGCTCACGCAGTTACGTAAGAGCTCTTTTTCTCCAGTGGTCCACAGCTACTTTATATGTTTATGTATTAAGTTTATATATTGCTTTATTATGCGTTATTTTATTCATTTTACTGTTTTGTGATATTTAGTCAAAATTAAATGTTTTTATCCAGTCAGTCAGTCATTTGCATGTCCCTTGCGGAACTTTGCCTCTCTAACAGCTCTCTCTGTAGGCCTCTCGGTTGTAAGCAAGATGTCCTGCTGCTGCTGCATCCATTTGCAGATCATTAACGATATCTCGCAGCCATCTTCGCCTTGGTCTTCCTCTCCTTCTTTTTCCCACTATGTACCCTTCCAAGACGGTCTTCTCTAAATTATCATGACGTTTAATGTGTCCAAAATATTTAAGTTTTCTCTCTTGAATCCTCTTTACTAGCCAGCTTTCTTCAATATTAAGCTCTTGCAGTATAGATATATTTCTTCTTTTGTGTGTGTGTGTCCATTTTATTTGAAGAACTCTTCTGTAGCATTTACATTCAAAGGCATTTATGTGTTTCTCAGCTGTTTTGTTAAGTGTCCAAGTCTTACAGGCATATGTTGGGATGGGAAAGGTGCATGCCCTTAAAAATCTTATTTTTGTAGTTCTGTCTGTTCCTCTCCACAGATTCTTTAGTTGTTTTACTTTCTGAAGAGCGATAGATGTCCTCCTTTATGTTTTTATCTACATAAATTAAAAGACCAGAAAGATAATAATTTGTCAATTGTTTTCTTTCTTACTTCTCGCCTTTGTATTCCCCCCCCCCCCCAATACTCTAAGCATGAATGGGTTAATGGCTGGATTTATGGACGGATGGCGATGTTATACATCTTTTAGTGAAGTTATAAATGTACGGGCTGAATTCTCTTTCGTAGCATCAAATGTAGTAAGTATTCTAATTCTTCGGAACAAAGCTCATTTGTATTCATCTCGCTATGTGAAATTATTTGTATCGATCTTTGCTATGTGAAATTATTTATATCGATCTTTGCTATGTGAAATTATTTGTATCGATCTTTGCTATGTGAAATTATTTGTATCGATCTTTGCTATGTCAAATTATTTGTTTTGATCTCACTGTGTGAAATTATGTGTATTGATCCTTGCAGAACCAAGCAGAACCTCTATCTTAATGCAAAGAAAACTAAATTGATGACAACTGACAAACCAAATAAGGCAGCTAAAATAAGTATCAATGAGGAAAAACTAGAAGAAGTGAAGAGTTTTGAATATCTTGGATCACTACTAACTAATAATGGAGATACAATGAGGGAAATTAAAAGGAGGACATCTATCGCTCTTCAGAAAATAAAACAAATAAAGAATCTGTGGAGAGGAACAGACAGAACTAAAAAATAAGATTTTTAAGGGCATGCATCTTTCTCATCGCAACATATGCCTGTGAGACCTGGACACTTAACAAAACAGCTGAGAAACACATAAATGCCTTTGAATGTAAATGCTACAGAAGAGTTCTCCAAATATCGTGGACACAAAAAAAAAATATATATCTATACTACAAGAGCTTAATATTGAAGAAGACTGGCTAGTAAAGAGGATTAAAGAGAGAAAACTTAAATATTTTGGACACATTAAACGTCATGATAATTTAGTGAAGATCGTATTGGAAGGATACATAATGGGAAAAAGAAAGAGAGGAAGACCAATGCGAAGATGGCTGCAAGACATCGTTGATGATCTGCAAATGGATGCAGCAGCGGCAGGCCATCTTGCTCACAACCGAGAGGCCTACAAGAGTGCTGTTTGGGAGGCAAAGTTCCGCAAGGGACATGCAAATGAATGAATGAATGAATAAATGATCCTTGCTATGTGAAATTATTTGTATTGATCTTTGCTATGTGAAATTATTTCTATTGATCTTGGCTATGTGAAAGTATTTGTATTGATGTTGCTATTTGAAAGTATTTGTATTGATGCTACTATGTGAAATATTTGTATTGATATTGCTATGTGAAATATTTGTATTGATGTTGCTATGTGAAATATTTGTATTGATGTTGTTATGTGAACTATGTCACTATAAAAAGTATTGTGATGATCATATTAGAGCAGCAGTTCTTCGGTCGCAGAACTTCTTTGCGGCCTGAGAACAAACAGTTGTGGACCACCATTCTGGTCTGAGAACAACTGTGGACTCTTTTTCTGGCCTGAGAACAAACAGTTGTGGACCACCATTCTGGCCTGAGAACAAACAGTTGTGGACCACCGTTCTGGCTAGAGAACAACTGTGGACCTTTTTTCCTGCCCGTGAACAACTATGGACCCTCTTTCCGGCCTCTGAAAAACTATGGACCCTTTTTCCGGCCTCAGAAAAACTATGGACCCTCTTTCTGGCCTCAGAAAAACTATGGACCCTCTTTCTGGCCTCAGAAAACCTGTGGACCCTCTTTCCGGCCTCAGAAAAACTGTAGATTCTCTTTCTGGCCTCTTAAAAACTATGGACCCTCTTTCCGGCCTCTGAAAAACTATGGACCCTCATTCCGGCCTCTTAAAAACTATGGACCCTCTTTCCGGCCTCTGAAAAACTATGGGCCCTCTTTCCGGCCTCAGAAAAACTATGGACCCTCTTTCTGGCCTCAGAAAACCTGTGGACCCTCTTTCCGGCCTCTGAAAAACTATGGACCCTCTTTCCGGCCTGTGAACAGTTGTGTATCCCCTTTCCTGACTGAGAACCCTTTAAGCGATGCTAATGCGTACTACCCTCGTATCTTGCTTTTTGTAACATGCTGTAACAGTAGTAGCAGTAGTAGTAGTAGTAGTAGTAATAATAGTAGTAGTAGTAGTAGTAGTAGTAGTAGTAGTATGTCCGCATTGCTTTACTGCACTGGCCTCTTGTATATTTATATATTTATATATTCAGCTATATACAGTCGTACAGTTGTTTTCATTTTCATACAACATGGCGAAACAGTCATTCATGGATGTAGTTCTCCTTAGCAGAGAACTTTCCTGATAAAGTTTTATATGCTTTATAGTTTTGAGAAGCGATAAGGCAGAGATCGAGATGGACAAGATGAAGTATAACTGGGAGGTTATACGTGAACAGGCTGTAGACCGTGAGAAGTGGAGAGAATTTGTTGCTTCCTTGAAAGAGACCACAAGATGTTCATGATGCTTTCTGCTGGATGGATGGATGGATGGATGGATGGATGGATGGATGGATGGATGGATGGATGGATGGATGGATGGATGGATGGATGGATGGATGGGGAATTAATGGAAGCATTATCGTAATTACTGTGACATTCAATTTGATGCTCATTTCACAAGATCTTCATCAAGTAGTACAGTACATAGAACAGGTAGCAGTACAGGACATAGAACAAGACATAGAACAGTACAGTACACAGCAGAGGACACAAACTGATGGAGGCGTATTATTAATTTCTCTGGACAAATAGAAAAATAAAATAATCACTTACGTAGTTCAGTATTTTCTATATTTCAGATTAAATTTATTATGTAATCTTTCTCTTCTGCCAAGCAATCAATGTCTGTGGACCACTTTCCGACAGTGATATTATACGTATACAACAATCAGTGTCTTCTACCAAACAGTCTCTTGTATCAAACAACCAGTGTTTTTTGTCATCCAATCAGTGTCTTCTGCCAAACAACCAATGTCCTCTCTTAAGCAACCAATTTCTAAGCGACAAATTGTGCAACAAATTTTACAGCTATCAGTATTCTCTATCAAACAATCAATGTTTTCTGCCAAACAATCAATGTCTTCTATCAAATAATCAATGTATTCTGTCAAACAATCAATGTCTTCTGTCAAATAATCCGTGACTCTTACCAAGCAATCAAATTATTCCATCAAGCAATCAGTACTTCCTCCCATCTTGCACGGTCACGCCCATCTCTGACATGCGTGTTGCGTGTCCCCCAGGATGTTAGTTCCATCCTGTGAGACCCAGAGTTCATCTCTGCCAAGATAAAATTAGAATGAACACCTACAAAATAGGATACCAAATTTTCGGAGTCCGGTCAGTAGAAAAACTCAACATAAATTGATCTCAAAAGTGTTGGAGACTATTTCTTGAGCTGGGTGGTAGAGAAATCTTACATCTTGTGTCTTACATCCTTCCCGTGCCGTTTAACGTCTAGTAGGTCTCCCATGGTAGTTCGCCAAACAGAGAATCCGAAAACAAGCTGTCAAGGCCGAAGAAAAAGAGGTCGACCAAGTGAAACTCTAAAGAGAACACTGTTAAGAGAGGCCAAATTAGTAGGCATAAAATCCCTTGATGCGGCTGAGAAGCTCGCTGGAGAAATACACAAGAATAAATACGTGAATAACATTTAACAAGCAATTTATAAGTAGTTAAATCTACAGATGGAGGCCCACGGTAGTTAAATTTACAGATGGAAGTGGATTTTCCACATTTCCTCTTCGTCGTAATCACCTCCCGGAGAAAAGTGGCATAGAGCAAATGTCTACATCGGTGTGATAATGTGGTGGCACACCACCTTGTTGAAAGTAACACTCTTCCAAGCGATACAGGAAGGTAATAGCTCGGATGATGTTGTTTTGCAACATTCTTAAGTAGGAGCTAATGTAGCATGCCCTTGTAAGTAATGATTATAGTTGTTGTTGTTATTATTATTATTATTAATGAATATGATTAGGACAATATACTGTAAACAAAATAGTAACATCGAATAGCAACAGAGAAAAGTAGGCAGAAAAAGGAAGAGAAAGACACTAGAACAAGACGTGGACAAAACTAAACAGTGGAAACGGTGAAAAGAAAAAGACGAGACTCAGTGACCCTGAACACTGCTGGCGAGACTCTTCGAATGCCGCGTGTGGAGTGAAGCTCCTCCTGGTCAAGGAAGAAAATGCGGAAAAGAAATAAAGGTTGCTGTGCGGCGTCGATGTGAAAAGGTGGTGGAAAGGATAATGTGAAATTTAATCGGTATGTCCAGTAGTATCGTTGCGAGAGCTATACATACCACGGCGCCTCTGCTCTAGAGGCCGGCCACGTCCGAAATACACCTACGCTGGTGAAATTTGCCTAAACCGGCACACACCAGGGGTGGAACTTGATGGTTAGACATGTCATGCCACCTCTGCTTTAGAGGTCTGTCACGCCCGATATACACCCATACTGGTGAATTTTGCCTAAACCGGCTCACACCAGGGGTGAATCTTGAAGGCTACGCATGTCACAGTACCTCTGCTCTAGAGGTCGGTCACGTTCCAAACACGCCCATATTGGGTTAATATGCCTAAACCGGCTCAACCCAGGGGTAGAAGTCACTAGTGGCGAGGATTCGTCCTCCTGGACAAAAGCTCCATCCTGGTCACAACTAGGAAGGGTAGCGGCCACGACCACAAAATGCTGAAGTCAGAGACACTGGACCAGGGAAGTCTAGATAGGCAACCACCTCTCACCCGGCGGGGATGTTTGCGTATCCTAATCACGCTGAGGTTTTCTGGTGAGAAAGTCCAACTCTGGACTGGATGGGCAACCACCTCTCATCCGGCGGTGATACACGGGTATCTCAAACACGTCGAGGTTTTCCGGTGAGAAGGTCCAACTCTGGCCTAGGTGGGCTACCACCTCTCACCCAGCGGGGATGCACTGATATCCTAAACACGTCGAGGTCTTCCGGTGAGAAAGTCCAACTCTAGACTAAACTGGTGCAACGAAAACCACAGTTTCACGCAATCCGCGTCAGAGACCCACCAAGAACACAAGCTAAAGCCATGCGATACTCTGAACCCCTTGTGGTCCTCTCGGGGATCCAAAAGGTCCACACAGGAGACCACGGGACCTAACGAGGACCACAGGCGTAAATTCAGTAGGATCACAGTGCGGTCTTGGTGGTAGAAGCGAACGAAGAAGAAGAAGAAGAAGTGACCCTGAGATATAGGTAATACACAGGAAAGACGCCAGAAAGTAGGATGGTCCAGTGATAACAAACCGGTGACTGGACGTTGACACGTGTCAATAAAATAGAAAAGACGAATAGAAAAGGCAGACACAATGAAAAGCGAGGACACAATAAAATCTCCGACATGAAAGAGCAAGATAATGAATTAGGTAAATGACAATTGTATAGACGGATATGACACGTGTGATACCTATTAGCGTTAGGACGCTATTAGGACGCTATTGCACACGGCTTTGAAATAAAGGAGTGACCAGCTCGGCCAGCTGACCAATTAAATATTTAGAAGCGTGGCCTACTGGACAAGTGACTTACGACATATAAATAACGGGACAGTTTGAATGACGGACAATCATAACACTCATTGGAACCAGTGGACATCTGAAGAATGGAGCCAAAATACTTGTTGGTTTATTCATCAAGCTGGAATGAAGATAAAAAAGGCGAGCGGAGAGATATAAAGGACGAAGAAGTACAGAAGTACAGGAAAGGACGAAGAAGTACAGGAGAGAGGAGACAGAGGAGGGAGCCCGAAGACGGAGGAACAAGGACGGTCGGTGAATAGAGATCGGTCCAGACGTCAAAGTAAGGAGCTCGAGAAGGAAGTCCAGAGGATAGCCGACAAGTAAGGGGGATCTTCAGAAGCAGACAAAAGAGAAGAACAGCAGACGGAAGAATAGACGATCAGGGGAGGATAGACAGAAGAAGAACAGAAGGACAGACAATTAGAGAAGAAAGGAAAGAGAACGAGACGCTATAGAATCACAAGTAGTATTAGACTGAAGATGTGGTTCAAGTGATTAAGAAGATTTGATACTTTTGGAACTTCGAGTAAAGTGATTTTAGACGAGAAACTAGTTGACCATGTGTTGCAGATCTGATATAGTTCTAGATTAGGAAATGTCCTTGTATCAAGTGTAGAATATTGTGAAGATGAGAACATTGAAGAAATGCTGCATGTAGAATATGATAAAGTTTGATATTGTGAATGAGTAATTAAGTGATTCAATCCAAGTGATGCTGTAGACAGTACATCTTGATCTTATCTGTCAGGATAAATGAATTCAAGGAACATTTTATCCGGCTTGATCTAGTGGTGGTAATGCTTGTGAATCAGTAAACCTCCATGTGTGGTGTGTTAAATAAAGAACATCTTCTCCAGTAATGTGATAGTAAAGAACACTAATGTCTTCAGTTACCAAGAAAAAAGATTTCATAAATTTACTATATTATACTAGCAGTTGACGGTCACTTTAAAAAAAAAGAGAGGCCCCCTCATCAATTCTCTGAAAGACAGACCTCCCCACTTTGTTACGTCTGGTAGAGTAATTGCTTGTTGTACCACCACGTGCGGATTTCCATCCGTCCAGTACACACAATTATGTCAATTAACATTACCTTTAAGTTTAAAAGTGGCTTAATTAACCCAGACAATAAGAAATGATCACAGTCACTAATTTTGTATCTTTGCCACTCTATTTTAATTTGTGTGTTTGTATTAACATTCGAAATGTGAGTATATATATATATATATATATATATATATATATTCCTGAAATGTCAAATGTTTTTATACGAAAAAAAAGATCAATAACTAAATAAGCGCTCAAACAGTGATTCATAAATCTCATTCATGTTTAATAATCCAATAGAGGCTCGTCACTTCTGTAAAGGAAGCGTACCGTATGTTAAATGGACAATCTGATCAGAGAACTGTTGATGAAACGGCGAAGAGTTTATGCTACCAGCAGGGGATGGGCGTCCTTTGTTGGTGTCTGAGAGAAGAGCCACCGCGTGAGGCCCAGCAAGATCTCCGTTAGAATCGCCAGTTGTTGATTGTTGAAAAGATTATCACACCAGGGCATTGTCAAGAGCTCGGCTGTTGATCCACGTGGCGTTTCGGCTTCCGTGTCGCTGGCAACACACTCGGAATTGGGCTCACTAGTAAAATGTAGTATACGGGTTTCCTTTAACCCTTTTACTCCTGAATTCATTTCTGTTCTCTGCCAGAATACATTTTGATAATAAATTTTGGTAGAGACAAACGGGAAGGAAGTTACTCTATAAATGAGAAATATTGATTGTGTTAGAAATATGCTGCTTGTGGTTTTACTGAGACTTTGTTTTAAATATCGTTCTGAACATTGATTCTCATATGCGAAAAAGATCTACCAACACTGCTACTGTTGTTTTTGGAACCGAAAGAGTTAAACCAAATAGAAATGCTGAGGTGATACCAACTCAACATGTCTCATAACACTCCAAACACAGAACTTCTCCAAGGAGTATGAACATTACTTAAACAACAGTGGGTAGTTTTAGTAACAGACAGGCTCTTGCAAACTGGCTTTTAAAAAAAGTCTCTGTTAAAAATGTTAAGTTTTTCTGAGGCTTACCACATGTGACCTGATGAGAGAACTTAACCAAAAGCTTCACTGAAGGGCACAGGTTGAAAGGGGTAAGATGAAGTGTCTTCAGTAAAGTGGATTTGATCAAAGTAAATTTACTGAATTATTTAGCACTATTTTGTTGTTGTTGTTCATACTTTAGTTAGGTAGGTTGACTGTCATAACAATGGTAACTATGATGATAAGTGCCATGATGATGTTGTTGTTTGATGATGATGATGATGATGACGATGATAATAAAACTTGTAATTTTTATGTCCTTTTGAAGTTGGAAAGGTTTTAGCTGTCTCATTGTGCGCGGAATTCACGGACTGTGACAGATGTGACTGACAACCCTGTTAAATTATTACACGCAAAAATATATCACTTGCACCCTTTTGTTTTAGCCACGGAGTGCTAAGATTTACAAAGAAGAATTCACAACGGTGTAATTCCTGTCTTAGCGCTGGAAGTTAACAAAAGGGTAATTCCTGTCTTAGCGCTGGAAGTTAAAAGAGTAATTCCTGTCCTAACACTGGAAGTTAACAACTGCTTTATGTTCTACACCAGTTGTTTCCACAGTGAGCGGTACCTCGCACCGCCCCCCCCCCCTCCGCCCCTCTGCAAGGATACGATGGGACGATCTATAATCTAGGGGCGCTGTGGGAGAAAAGAGTAACAGAGAGCATCAGAATCAAATGAGTGAGACATGTTTTTGGACTGCACTAAGCACATGGGGGCGGGGGGGGCCTGGAGGGACATAGTGGTTAATTCACAAGTCTCTCATGGCGAAGATCGGTGGTTCGAATTCGGCCAGAATCGCCCCAGTCACCCAGACACCCCCGCCCCCAGAATGTAGAAATGGGTGGGGAGCTTCTTCTAGAGCTGGGGAAGGAAAGCCACGCATGCGTGATGCTGACCACTACATCGCCCTCTGGCGTGCCGACAGGTCAAAGAAAATATGGACACCTTATTCCCTGGGTGCCTCCGTGGCGAAAGAGGGTTTACCTTTTACCTTATTTAGTCAGTATACCAAGGGGGCGGTAATCTTGAAGTGTTTGGGAACCGCTGCTCTCTACAGATGATCTACACCTCCCCCACCCCCACCACAACCCTTCATTCCTTTCAACAAGAAACAGGCAGGCGCGGAATCCATGTAACAATAATAACCTTAACCATCACCGTAATACACCTGCATTATAACAGTCTCTGCACCTGCATCTCAAAGCTTAACAAGAACGACAAAAGATAAAACAAATGGAGCAAACAACAAAACAACAACACAAAACCCGAAGAACAACATATTTTATAAAGGGTTGTTTAGAGTTAACCAGCAAAAGAAAAGTTAAAAGGCCAAACAATTTCTTTTTAAAGAAAAGATAAAAGGCCAAACAATCAATTTCTTTTTAATGTGAAGATGCTGTCTCAGGTCATGCTGGATATTTGAACAGAAGGGGAAACAAACGTGCCGTTTGATGAAGTTTCCTTTGGTTTTTTCCACAGCAAAGTGGCAAAGACCGCAGTACAACGCGCGGAGGAAATCTGCGGGATAAAGTTCCCCCGCAAGATCGGATGAATTTCACCTAAGGAATGAAACCTTGACTGAGCAACGCCAGGGGACAAATCACAGGAGATACCACTAGGAGACCCAAAAAAAAAAAATGACCTCGCCAGCTTCTTCTATACGCTGTAGCGATCAAGTGACTAACATCGTTTCACAAAATCTCTTGTCGTCCTTGACTGAATGTTTCTCCCTGGCTGGAGTGCACGGTGTCTTCTGACGCTTTCTAGTCTTTTCCCGCACGGAACATACAGAGAATTTAACACGTTCGCTTTCTTCTCTCTGTGTAATTAACCTCTTTGTTTCTTTTTTTTTTAAATGTGTTTCTCTCTGAAAGGAAACCAGCGTAGCTAGATATAGGTTTACTAGGGCAGAGGCCAAAAATTTGCAAATCTTAGTGGTCTGAAATGTTATGTGACAGGGCTGGGCTAACTTAATTAAACTATTCGCTACAAGTATCATCATTATCATTTGGTATCATCCCAGCAAACGTTGGGGGGTCGTGCTTCCCCACAGATCTCCGTCCCTGATATTTTTTATCAGTTCATATTGGTAAAATGTTTTTTTTATCGTGTCTTCCTTTTAAACTGCCAATATTATTTACACTTGGTCTTCCTTTTGCGCCTGTTTCCATTTATTTTTCCTGTTGTTATGATGTTTTCAACCCCCCTCCCCCTTTTTTTTTTTACTATACCAGAAATAAGCCCACTGAAACGTGAAATTCGTCAGGGCGTGAAAAACTATTGAATAAAAATGTTATGAAAAAGATTGATAATATTATTCAAATACTGGGGAAAAGCTAGTTCAGTATAAGTATACATTCATTTGTCAGTAACAAATGCTGGAAATAATAATAGAAAAAATGTAATAGAAGCAACAACAAAAAAATGATATCAGTCTTATTACTTAATTGTCGGACCTTGTAATTAGTTGTTCTATTCCTTTTTTTGCTGAAATAGTTCACTATAAATATAAATAACGGTATGATGACATCTATCGTACAGGAAGTGTAAATATTTATACTTTCACGAGCAGTTCATGACAATTACCGCTTGGCTGTCAGGTTACACTGCTCTCGCCTGATTGTATGTGATCACTTTGTTTGCTTTTCACCAAACAGGACCACCTGACACAGAAAATACGTGAATCTTCGTCTTCTTCTTCTTCTTCTTCTTCTTCTTCTTCTCCCTCTTCTTCTACTTCTTCTTCTTCTTGAAATTGATGTATTATTCATGGAGGTCCGATAAAACTTATTCACTTGTCACTATAAAACAGCTTTGACTAAGTCAGGTTATATTTACAAGAAAAATAGATGGACAGACAAAACGAAAAGTTGGAAACAACATGAAAATATGTGGCACTCCCAGAATGTTATCAGACAAAAATCACAAACATCTCCATGAGACGGCGAACATTTGCTGTGGTTAGACTAGTTGTCTGCTGATGTTGAAGTAAAAGTGGGTTATTACAAAAAATCTTTATTCCTTCCCCCCCCCCCCCAAATTGCTGTTCACTACCCCCTTGGAATCCAGGTTATGTGGTAGGATAAAACTATCGTCTCGCGGGCCCAATCACGACCCTCTAAGAGTTTGTGGTCTGTGTGCAAAACATTCAGCTCGTGTGCATAAAAATATTGTGTGTGTAAATGTTTGTGTGTGTATATATATATATATATCTTATATCTTATATCCTTCCCGTGGCGTTAAACGTCACATAGGGCTCGCAAAGTAGTTCGCCAATTTTTCCTGTCTTCGGTGAGTCTTTCAACCTCATCAAAGGATTTTATGCCTGTTAATTTGGCCTCTCTTAATAATGTCCTCTTCAGAGTTTCCCGCGGTCTGCCCCTTTTTCTTTGGCCTGTTGTGTTCCACTTGATAGCTTGTTTTGGGATTCTCTGATCATTTCTTCTCATCAAGTGACCAACATATGTCCATCTCCTTTTCCTGATCACACATGAGACTGGTTGTTGTTTAGTCATCTGTCTTATCTCTGCGTTGTTCTTGAATTCATTCCACTTGATGCCGAGTATTTTCCTTAGGCATGTGTTTTCAAAAGAGTCTAATGTCTTTTCTATTTCTTTAGTTGTTTTCCAGTTTTCGCATGCATAAATGAGGGTGGATATTACATTTGAATTGAATAGTCTTAACTTGGTTTTTGTGCTTATAACTTTTGAATTCCATATGTTCTTAAGATTCTTGAAGATTGATGCTGCTTTTGCAATTCTGATCCTAACTTCCTTTCTAGTGTCACCATCCTGGTCTATGTAGCTGCCAAGGTATGCAAATTGATTGACTTCTTCAATATCTGTCCCTTCTATGTGTATTTTTCCATTTTGATTGAGAGGAATTTTCATTATTTTTGTTTTGTCCTTGTTAATTTCAAGTCCTATTTTGCTAGCCAGTGAAGACAGGCTGTCTGTTTTTTCTTGCATGGAATTCACATTATTACTGATAAGAGTTATGTCATCAGCAAAATCAAGATCTTCTAGTTGGGTCCCATGTACCCAGTCAATACCTGTGTTACCTGTGCAGCATTTTTTCATTATGAAGTCTATTGTAATCCCAAAAAGTAAAGGAGACAGTTTACATCCTTGTTTCACGCCTGTTTCAATCTGGAACCATTCACTCATCCCTTCTTCTGTCTTGACTGCACAAACATATCCATTGTATAAGTCCTTAATGATGCTGACAATTTTAGATGGTATTCCATGGTATGTATGTATATATATATATATATATATATATATATATATATATATATATCAGTAAAGGCATGTGCATTTAATAACAGGATAAACCTGTTGTACTTTTCAGTTACTGGTATTTAGTTAATTGCAACGATGATTTCTTTGTTTACTTATTCAGTGACAGTAGTTATTTATTTACATAGTTGTTTATCCTATCATATTCGACTTACTATGTTTTCATAATCCCACATTAAGTCCAGAAGCAAATAAATGACCTCAGTTTATCAAAATTTAGAAGATTAAATTAGAGTGATAACAGGATAGATCTGATATCCCAGTCCCACACTTTGCTGTCTGGCCACCTAATTATGAGTTAGAACTTAGTTACTTTCACTTTTAAAGGTGACATTCTAATTAAAACCTCTAGCCACCCAAATTTATGCTTGAAAAGTATATGGCACAGAATGAAAGAGACTTTGTTAGTACCAGTTTGAACACTACAAAACCACACACTTGAGTTACATACAATTTTGCACGTTTCCACAGCGATAGTAAATCTACTGCTTTTAAATAATAAAATAAAACAAAACAAAACAGAACAGCTCTAATGTTGGTGGTCACAACGTCTGGTGTTAGTTACCAAGATCAATTTGCATACCTGAGCAGCTCAATGGGGATTCTTCTTTCCCACGAAATTGGATCTGCTCGTTTATTTTAATTACCCTCTGTTCTCTGTGCGCCCACTTGCTTCGTCACGATTCTGCTACAGTATTACCGAAACTACGCGATAAAACATCAGTTGAATCATCCGACCAGAAAGTCATTTCTCGGGAAGAAACAGTAAAGGAAAAACATGTACCATCATTGTGTTTTTCTTGATCGCAATTACAGCGCGGAGTAACATCTTGACAGCAATTATAACAGGGAGTAACATCCTGACCGCAATTATAGCACGGAGTAACATCTTGACAGCAATTATAGCGCGGAGTAACATCTTGACCGCAATTATAGCGCGGAGTAACATCTTGACAGCAATTATAGTACGGAATAACATCTTGATCGCAATTATAGCACGGAGTAACATCTTGACAGCAATTATAGTACGGAATAACATCTTGATCGCAATTATAGCACGGAGTAACATCTGGAAACTGGAAAATAAAAGTAGCTGTTTCTTTTTTCTTGTTCCGCGGGTCCAAAAATTTTGTGTGCGATATGATTTTTTTTTTGTGGGCGGCCGCGCAGCTTAGAGGGAACAGTGGTTACGACCTGTCTCTTGTCGGTCACAGTCACGACCTGTCTCTTGTCGGTCACGGTCACGACCTGTCTCTTGTTGGTCATAGTCACGACCTGTCTCTTGTTGGTCACAGTCACGACCTGTCTCTTGTCTGTCACAGTCACGACCGGTCTTGTATTGGTCACAGTCACGACCTGTCTCTTGTCGGTCACAGTCACGGCCTGTCTGTTGTTGGTCACAATCACGACCTGTCTCTTGTTGGTCACAGTCACGACCTGTACCAGAGCAAGGAAATGTGACCTTCTTAAACAACTTTACCTCAGCGTCTGACGGAAAATGGAAGTAATTATAACAATATTACCCGCATATTGGAGTAAATTATAACAGGGCGTGGTTGCAGCATACGGGGTACAAGAAGGAATATCAGCAGAAGAAACGACACGGGGGCCTTGATAAGTTACAGATGTGAGCATGGAGTAGTAGAATCAGTCTCGTGAAGGGATTATAAAACAACAACTCACAGCCCTCTGGGAATCATGGTACAGAGGTACCCCCCTCTCTCTCTTTTCTTCTGCTCCTCCCCCCCCCCCCACGCTAGTGTCAAAATTTTAAAGGCTGAAACGCATGTTTGAGGAAGGAGTTACTTCTTTGACCATGTGAGGAGTTGTGTTATTGTTTCTCTTCCTAGAACAGTTTCTTGCCTAAGCTAATAATACACATGCAAACTTATTCTTTCTCTATTATTTCCCCTGATTTCTTTCTCCTGCGTGTCTCTCTCCCCCCCCCCCCCCCCCCCCCCCCCCAGAGTATACCTTAATGGCAGGGAGACGGGAATTCTGCCTTTTTAAAACCTTCTTTTTAGGACTAAGGCGGAAGTTGAAAGATTACAACTTTGTGTTCCGCATTATTAGGCTGTTACCACCTTTTGACAAATTTTCCCTGTTTATAATAATTCATGTGTTATATTTGGCCACATCCCCTCAAAAGTGAGCAACAAGACAGTATAATAATTATTAGGTATTATAATTCACATAAAAACAAGTTGAATTCTTTCCAGACTAAATGTTTACGAAGAATTAGAAAAGCCACTGACAGCAATTACTGAGGAAAGACGCTGGCGATGGTTGGGACATGTGCTCCGAATCACTGACAACTCACTACCAAAAATAAGCACTAAGATGGACACCACAGGGGAACAGAAGTAAGGGTAGACCAAAAGAGACATAGAGAAGAACAACAGAGAGGATGTTGAGCAATGGAGGGCTCACCTGGGCAAGAGCAGAAAAAAAGGCAAAGGACAGGCATTTGTGGAGAACACAGAAGCCCCATGTGTCCTGGGCACTTAAGGTTCAGAGAGAGAGAGAGAGAGAGAGAGAGAGATTAAAATTCACCATTACATATACAGCAATTGAAGACTCTATTTCTTATTCTTGCAATTCCCAGAAATCCCAAGAAAGTAACGATCACATGGGGAGGGTCAAATCAACTGGACACGATGTGCTCTCATGTATTACAAAGGACTCAAAACTATCCTGCAGCAGATGTCAAGCGTTAAAACTCAATTTAACACAAATGAACCCTTTGTGCCCAAAGCCCAGAAGTTGCTCCCAGCCTAGTTAATCCTCATTTGGGCTCCAGCAGAGTCCGCCATTGTCGTAAAGTGGGAACATGCTAGGCTTCTGAGATTAGGACGCTTGACCTTCTTAAAACGAGGGGTTCCAGTGAGTGGCCCTCACCTTGTTCGTAAAACTGTGACTGTTTGTTGGCGACAGAAGCAGAGCAGTAGACAAATGTGAAGTTAAAATCCACTTAACGTTTGAAGGAAAACTTCCATTTATTCTTTCTTGTCTTCCGCCAGGTTTTGGGACAGTTGGTCCCAGTTTAATTCGAGTGCGTGGCGCAAGTTTCCCAAGTTCATTCACGGGCGTTTCGCCATTACAAAGTTCCTTCTTAATGCTAACGGTGGGGCGCTGTTTCTGCTGCTGGGAATGCTTCTTGCCGAATGATTGTTATCAAGCTGATTAACCGAAGTGAAGGTGATTTTTGATACTTCACGAGACAATGCGGTCGTGGCTGCTGTAGCTTGGATGGGCTAAAGAGGCTTCTGGTAATCTTTGCTGGAGGTCATTTATGAATGCCTTTAAATTTACCGAGGGACTATGAAGTCACAATGAAAGAAATATAAAGAGTGTTACTCTTAAATGTCAGCAGTTAAAAGAAATATTTTTAAGTCATTATAAACTACTGTAAGACAGCAAGATCAATCTGTAGAATGTTGACTGCTAGCAATGGTCAATATACAGAAGTAGACGGCTGGTTGCTAGCAATGATCAGTATACAGGAGCAGAAGGTTGGTTGCTTGCAGTGATCAGTATACAAAAGTAGAAGGTTGCTTGCTTGCAATGATCAGTATACAGAAGTAGAAGGTTGGCTACTTGCAATGATCAGTATACAGAAGTAGAAGGTTGGTTGCTTGCAATGATCAGTATACAGAAGTAGAAGGTTGGTTGCTAACAATGATCAGTATACAGGAGTAGAAAGTTGACTGATAGCAATGATCAGTATACAGGAGTAATGGGTTGGTTGCTAGAAATGATCAGTATACATGAGTAGAAGATTGACTGCTAGCAGTGATCAGTATACAGGAGTAAACGGTTGACTACTGGCAATGATATCGATATATAGAACGTTGGTTGCTTGTAATGAAGGTTTACTGTAAGCAATGATCAATGTACACAGGATTTGCTGCTAGCAATGATCAGCCAGTAGAAGGTTGGTTCTAAACAACGGCCAAAGTACAGAAATTTGACTGCAAGCAACGACCAATATATTCCATCTTTGGTTCTCGAGAACACTGTTCATGTCTGTTGTTTCATTCTGTACTTGATTAGTTCCTTCGTTATCAAATTTATAAAATTACTTCTTTACGGGATGTTCTGAGTAATTTATTTCATTCGTTCACATGGCATGTCCTTTCCAGAACGTTGTCTCTCTCACAGCCTCTCTGAATGCAATATGGCCCTTCAGACTGGCCATGTTAGGTTTACTGACAGTGTAAGAAGGTCATGAGTACGATGTAATTTATTAAATGACCCAGATTCTTTTATTATTTATTACGGTGTCCATGAAAAGTAATTTGATCACCCAACGTTTTGCTCAATTTTTATGTATTTATATAAATAACATACATACAAAGTAATTCTTTCACTTCCTGGACTTTCCTAAAGTAGAGATATCTATTTTGTGTTCAAGGACGTAATTTATTTGCACGCAGCGAGCTTACACTGGAGAAGATCATCTAAGACAATAGTATATATTTTTTTCCTTGAAAAACTTCTCTCTTACAAACTCACAAATAGAGATTCTACTTTTTCTTTCTGAAATCCCAGCTTCATAATTGAGATTATGAACAACAGGTGCTATGATTAGACTGAAAGAGACAGACAGACATACAGAAGGAATAAAAATGTCTAAACGACAACTAGTGAGTGAATGTAAAAACAAATATACAGAGAAATACAAACGTACTGACAGAAGGACAAGGAGACAGACAGACAGACGGACGGACGGACGGATGGATGGATGGATAAATGGATGGATGGATGGATGGATGGATGATGGATGGATGGATGGATTGATGGATGGATGGATTGATGGATGGATGGATGGATGGATGGATGGATGGACAAATACCACCCACTCATATTTATAATTGGAAATTCCGCCCATTTCACTAATGTCCATACATTAGATTCTGCCAAAGCCAAGAAAAATGATTGACAACACCTAATAACCAATCATGATCACTGTCATATGAAACATAACGTTAAGTTTCACTTTCAGGGAAAGATTAATCATTTCAGGCATACTTTACAAAAATAAACTTTTCAAGAACTTGGGATGTAGCATGTCTTATCACAGAATACACATTTGAATTGACAGATTTTATTGTTTTACTTTATCTCATGTCACTTTCATGAGTCATACTTTATGTAAATAAACATGGCTGTCAAGAGAGTTTTTGGAACATCAGAAAGAGGCAATATTGGATGTACTTTGGTCGGCTGTCGTTGAAGACAAAGCCATTACGAATACAGTTCGCTGAAAACAGTCATCATCATCATTAATGCGATCTGTGAATCTATAAAAATAGGACTGCCATTCGAGTATGCAAGGAATTTTGTACTAAGCCAGATACCATCGGCATACTAGAGCATGAATGTGGTCAGTATCATGCCAAATAGCTTTCCTTTCCATAATCTCATGAACTAACCAGGTACCTGTTTCTACAGTTGATTTGATTTGACCAGGGGCACCTCTGTACGATATAAAACTATAGATCTTCACTTTGAGAATCGAGTACTTCGGTACCAAAGAGACAGGCTCTTTCCGTGAGTATTATTGTCAGCAGGAGTTATTTACGTATGCCCGACTGTTTTCCTAATTCTGACGTAATCTCATGGCGCTTTTTAAAACATTACAGTTTTATTTCTCTTTATGCGCCACTTTCATTAATTTAGAAGCATATCTGGTCTATGTGTGAACCTCAGAAAAGGTAGGCTTGTCGGAGATGTAGACTTAAATGGATCAACTGGGTAGGATCAACTTGAAGATGTAGAGCGACTGAAACTTGCAATCTGACATTTTTCGGTCAGTCGACTAGACTAGTTTGCTTCAGCTCTTCAATGGGTGTTCCAGTAACGTCATTCGTTTTGTGTGCTGCCAAAGTTATCTAATCAGATCTGTTTAGTTTTACCCGGCACATGAATACTATGTTGTATTTCGCTTACTCTAGACAGTAATGATGACTCGAACAAAAATAGCGCGTACATCAATCAATGTATAGCAATCGTGGGGGGGGGGGAGAATAAGAGAAATGATTTATTTCACTAGTCTCTGGCACGTCAAAGCCTGCCATACCCGTATTATCACAAGTGACTTGGAGAGAGAGAGAGAGAGAGAGAGATTATCACACGTGACTTGGAGAGAGAGAGAGATTATCGCACGTGACTTGGAGAGAGAGAGAGAGAGATTATCACATGTGACTTGGAGAGAGAGAGATTATCACACGTGACTTGGAGAGAGAGAGAGATTATCACACGTGACTTGGAGAGAGAGAAAGATATTATATGTGACTTGGAAAGAGAGAAAGATATTATTACATGTGACTTGGAAAGAGAGAAAGATATTATTACATGTGACTTGGAGAGAGAGAAAGATATTATTACATGTGACTTGGAGAGAGAGAAAGATATTATTACATGTGACTTGGAGAAAGAGAAAGAGAAAGATAATGGGAGTGTAAGTTAGAAAATTGATGTTCAGAACTGTTCAAATTTTTCAAAATGTCGACGTGGTGTTCATGTTTCTATTCAGCGTTACCGCTTTAAACGTAACGTGAGGCCCGACTTGACTTAAAACTTGACTTTAGAAACCTGATTTGAACTTACTTTAAATACTTGAAGGTAATGAATTGAGACCTGGCTAGCACACTGCTATAAAGAACCTAAACGAACCTAAGGTTTACTTAACAAAGCAAATTGAAAGATCGGATCATATCTTAACAGAAACACAAATACGTCGATTGCCGAAATAACTGAAAAAAAAAATCTAACTCACTGAATCAATGAAATAAGCTGAAACAACCGAAGGGGTAGATCTAATTGACTGAATCAAGGAAAGAAAAGAATTAGATTTCTGGATGATCTACTGACCTGGCAAACCACTCAACCTAATGAAAAAAAAAAACAGTAACAACACATAAACGATGACAACAGATAAGAATATGCAGTTTTTCCTCATCTTGCTTTTCTCGTCGTCGTAAATCTGTTGTAGATCATACATTTTTATGGAAAGAGCAGTGACAGGGTTGATATTTTTATGGAAGGAACAGTCATAGGGTTGAATGTATCAAGGAGAGAGTGTAATCGACCCGATCATAGCCAAGAATATTTGAGCAAGGGCCTGGAAACAGAGAACGTACTTACTCGAAAGCTGAAATTCTTACATCCTTCCCGTGCCGCTAAACGCCACATAGGGCGGTTCTAAGAAATGTCATGGTCGGAGGTGGGGGTGGGGATATGCTCTCCACTCCAATTAAATGTCTTCAAGGTGTGCGTCTCAAATACCCTCTGACAGTTCACGTCCGGCTCAACCAAGGGGTGAAACCTACTAGTGGCGAGGATTCGTCCTCCTGGACAAAACTCCATCCTGGTCACAACTAGGAATGGTAGCGGCCACGACCACAAAATGCTGAAGTCTGAGACACTGAACCAGGGCAGTCTAGATAGGCAACCACCTCTCACCCGACGGGGATGTATGCATATCCTAAACACGCTGATGTTTTCCAGGTGAGAAAGTCCAACGCTGGACTGGATGGGCAACCACCTCTCACCCGACGGAGATATACTGATATCCAAAACCACGTCGAAGTTTTCCGGTGAGAAAGTCCAATCTAGATCAAACTGGTGGAACGAAAACCACGGTATCACGCAATCCTGCTTCCGTGACCCACCAAGAATTCAGACCCAAGCCTCGCAAGATTCTGAACCTCTTGTGATCATCACGGGGATCTCTTGTGGGCCTCTCGGGGACCACAGGAGGACCACTGGACACATCGAGGACCAGAGGAGTAAATTCAGCAGGATCATGGGCGATCTTGGTGATAGAAGCGAACGAAGAAGAAGAAGAAGAAGTCACATCGGGCTCGTATGCTAGTTGCTAAGATTTCCTGCTTTCGGCGAGCTTTTCAACCTCATCAAAGGATGTTATTTCCACTAAACCGAACTCTCTTAACAATATCCTCTGAAATTACTAAGCATGAAATAACGAAAGAAGCAGCAAAGATGTGTTTTAAAACTTAACAAGATTCTTTTTCTTGGACATGTATCCGGTCCTTATTGATAAGATTTAATCGGCGCAGAGGAAGGCAGACAAGAAAGAAGCGCTAAAACAGACAGAAATAAAGAGACTAACATGTAAGTGAGTGAAGTTTGTGCTGGTTCCTTACATTAAGGCTGAGTCTATGTGCAACACCTTCTGTGACCTACATTGAAACTGCGCATGTCCCGCGGCTCTTGACCCCATGCCACTAACATTGGATTTTGGGGAAAGTATTTCAAGCGAATTTCTTTAACATTTTTCCCTAATCCCTGCTCCTGAATCGAGCCAGGGCGGGACAGTGGGGGCAGGGTCCTAACCGAATTCGGAGTGGGACGTTTACTCCTTCCAGGACAGATAGTCGAGCCAGGGTCACAACCGAATTCAGGGTGGAGCGTTTACTCCTTCCAGGACAGATAGTCGAGCCAGGGTCACAACCGAATTCAGGGTGGAGCGTTTACTCCTTCCAGGACAGATAGTCGAGCCAGGGTCCTAACCGAATTCAGGGTGGAGCGTTTACTCCGTCCAGGACAGATAGTCGAGCCAGGGTCCTAACCGAATTCAGGGTGGAGCGTTTACTCCGTCCAGGACAGATAGTCGAGCCAGGGTCCTAACCGAATTCAGGGTGGAGCGTTTACTCCGTCCAGGACAGATAGTCGAGCCAGGGTCCTAACCGAATTCAGGGTGGAGCGTTTACTCCGTCCAGGACAGATAGTCGAGCCAGGGTCCTAACCGAATTCAGGGTGGAGCGTTTACTCCTTCCAGGACAGATAGTCGAGCCAGGGTCCTAACCGAATTCAGGGTGGAGCGTTTACTCCGTCCAGGACAGATAGTCGAGCCAGGGTCACAACCGAATTCAGGGTGGAACGTTTACTCCGTCCAGGACAGATAGTCGAGCCAGGGTCCTAACCGAATTCAGGGTGGAGCGTTTACTCCGTCCAGGACAAAAGTCAGGGGACATGCGAAGCTACTAGTTTTTCTAAAAAATAAATAAATAAATAAATACATTTTTCTAAACAAAAAACAAGTAAACTGCGTCATAATCTAAAGCATACCTTTAAAAAAGGGTTTATTTAAAATTCGCCAATCGTATATCCTCTGTATTACTAGACTCATGCTCCTACTGAATGAGCTAGCGGGGCGGTTCAAATACTTCTCATTGTGTCGTATATAAGCAGTTTCAATGTAGGTCACTGAGGCTGGTGTGCGGATAGACACTGCCTTTTAGTTATGTCTGTCCTGCCAATGGCGAACTGTGGTGGTCTTTATATGTCCTGGTTCGGCTTGGCGCCCCAGCTACGCAGTTCGTGTCGAGAGCGACGCTGACTAGCTTCGCATCCACATTATTGTGGTTCCTAAAATGGCGTCCTCACTGGGTGACTCATCATCAAGGACTGATGCGAGGGACCGCCGATGAACATTTTTTTTTGTTGCCATATTCACTGGCATAGGCGGTGGAGAGATTATCTGAGCATTCTCTTTGGCGAGGACACTGAGAACCTAATACAAGAGAATCTAGATGTCAAAGAAATATAAAGATCGATATAGAATGGTTCTGTGCTGCTACAAAAGCCTCTCTCTCTCTCTCTCTTTCTCTTTCTCTCTCTCATTCCCTCACACACACAAGCACACACACAAACATATATATATATATATATATATATATACACCCACACACTCCGGCCCTGTTTTTATTTCATCCTCTTATGCAGACTACCTGTGCCCACCACTAGACTGGCCTTGTTTCAGAAGAAAGTACAGTACACTAATTTGTTGACAAAAGAAACTGCTAACATTTGTACACCGTAACCTCTGCTGCACCGATTTACTGTAAGGCAGTGTCTATCCGCTCGCCAGCCTCTGTGACACTAAAAACCATCAAGCCTATCTGTGCGAAGTTCACAGCCCTCAGTGAGGCCATAGCACTAAGCTCAGTAGCTCGGCACACAGAAATCGACCTCTATCTTGAAAGCAATGACGACACAGTTGCTCATTTGACACGATTGTGGGTTTCTGTTCGCACCACACTCAAAGAGCGAAGAGCCACAAATAGGACGCAAGTACTTTCAACCGGCAGCTCCATATCAAATATCACAACAATCACTAGGTAGACTGTAAGAGCATGAAATGGTCAAATACGACCCACCGCCATTCTTGAACCGGAAGTCTCCTAACATTTAAAGATTTTAACTTTTCCTATCCTCTGGTTTAAGAGGTATCAAAGTTGCGATGATATTGTGTTATTTTTAATAAGGCATATAACAAATTCATTCATTCATTTATTTGCATGTCTCTTGAAGAACTTTGCCTACCTAACAGCGCTCCTGTAGGCCTCTCGGTTGTGAGCAAGATGGCCTGCTGCTGATGCATCCATTTGCAGGTCATCAACAATATTATATATATATATATATATATATGTCATATAACAAATATCAGACAGATATTGATACAGCCTGAAGTTGTGCAAAGGAATATTATTCATGAGTTTTAAGTAGAGTCAAAGGCTATTCCACAGAGAGGGAGAGAGAGAGAGATGAAAATCATAAACGGCTATGTAGGAGCAATCAGTAATAAAGCAAAACAGATAGATAGATAGATAGATAGATAGATAGATAGATAGATAGATAGATAGATAGATAGATAGATAGATAGATAGATAGATAGATAGATAGATAGATAGATAGATAGATAGATGTGTGTATATATATATATGTGCGTGCAGTCAAGTAAAAAAGAAAATTACTTAATATTAGACAAACATAATAAAGTTTAAACGCTGACACTTAAGAGAGATAAATTACAACATGCTTTTAGTAAAAATCGAAGGCATATTTACTGGTAATAAATGTGTGGTTCTCTTCATATGTCTTAGCTGTTTGAGGCTGGGCAGAACCTTTCTTAGTCCAGAAAAAACTGAAACATTTTTGGCATTTTTTCCTACAACCACTCGCTAATCCGGCAAGTTCTTGACCACAAAACGTCTGGGAAAAAGGCATTCGTTGGCATCGGACACAGTTGGTTAAACAGTTGTTTACTCACTTCGGAGAGGGGAGAGAGAGAGAGAGAGAGAGAGAGAGATGCGCTCTGTTTCTGATCTGCGTTCTGTTGTCTGGTTCTCTCATGGACAAGTATAGGAAAGGAAGAAAGCTACGAGAAGAATTTCATAAAAATGAAAACCAGATGGCCAGGGCGAGAGAACAGGACGGATTAAAGCATTTCTAAAGTTTCCCCCAAGTTCTATTCTACCAGACGTAGCAACTTCCCGTAGATCTTTGATGTCCCCAGGGAAAATTGGACTGTAAAGAAACGTACATCCTTCCATGACCTGTTACTAGAAAAACAGACAGAGACGATACCTGGCCCCGGGGAATATCAGGCTAATTTTAGGCCCTCAAGGCGAAGTCAAGAACATGACCTCAGCCGCTTCTGTGGAAGTGTTCTTTTTTTTTTCTTTCTCTTTTTGTCTTTCCCTTCTTTCTTTCTTTCTTTCTTTTCATTCTTTTGCTTTCTTTCTTTCTTTTTCTTTTTTTCTTTCTTTTCTTTCTTTCTTTCCTAATCACTATCATATCCTGCCTGGATGAATAATAAGATGATGACAAAAGACAACTATAAAGGAAAAATAATAATGCAGGACTGATATTAGTGGAGAGGGTTATGTACTTACGCCTTTTGTGTGTGTGTGTGTGTGTGTGTGTGTGTGTGTGTGTGTGTGTGTGTGTTTAAGGGGATTTACAAAGAGCAGTCAGTAGATTTCAAAAGATGCACCAAGAGGTAAACTGAGACAGAAATATCCCCGTTAAATTGGATGGTTATCTGTTACGTCAAGCATGTACTCCCGCTGATATGGTTATCTGTCACGTCAGACATGTAATCTCACTGACATGGTTATCTGTCACGTCAAATGTATAGCCACACTGACATGGTTATCTGTCACGTTAAACATGTAATCCCACTGACGTGGTTATCTGTCTCGTCAAATATGTATAACACTGACACAGCTGTGACGTCAAGTATATAGTCCAACTGACAAAGGCCATCTGTCACGTTGACATTTTCTGTGGAAGAAGAGGCAAATGCAACAGGAAGTGAAAAGACTAAGGGGAAAAACTGTTGAATATCACAACCACCGGATATATTTTCGATTGCTTCCCTTACATGGTTTAGAATGAAATTCACAAAAAAGAAGGATACACGTGAGATGATGATGATTATTATTTTATGTAAGGAGTTCGACATATTTTATGTCAGGGTGATCTAGCAGCATATCTGGACTTGGAATCTGTTTTTAATATATTTCCTATTGATATTTTAAATAAGTTTATATATATTGGTGTGGAACTACCAGGAGCCGCTAGTTACAGTTTGTGGTTCATGTCACTGTCTAGAAAGAAATCTGTCTTTCAGTGGTTTAAACATATAAATTCAGTTTTCTTTTACATGATACCACGCTTCTCAGTATACCTAATCGTCGTTGATCTCTCTCTCTCTCTTCTCTCTCTCTCTCTCTCTTGCTCTCTTTTCTCTTTCTCTAGTTCCCCTCTCTCTTTCTCTTTATTTCTTTTTTAGTCAACTCGTTTTCGCGCTCTCTCTCTCTTCATCTCTCTTTTTCTCTCCCTCTCTCCTTTTCCATCTTTCTCTCTCTCCCTCTCTATCTCTTTATCTCTCTCCTCCCTCTTTCTCTTTCTCTCTTTTTTCCCCTCTCTCTCTCAACTCTTTCTCTCCCGCTTTCTCCCTCTCTCTCTTCATCTCTCTTTTTCTCTCCTTCCCTCCCTCTCTCCTTTTCCATCTTTCTCTCTCTATCTCTTTATCTCTCTCCTCCCTCTCTCTCTTTCTCTCTTTTTCCCTCTCTCTCTCAACTCTCTCTCTCTCTCGCTTTCTCCTTCTCTCTCTTCATCTCTCTTTTTCTCTCCTTCCCTCACTCTCTCCTTTTCCGTCTTTCTCTCTCTCCCTCTCTATCTCTTTATCTCTCTGCCTTCTTCTCTCCATCATCCTCTTTCTCTCTCAGTCTTTCTCTCTCTCTCTCTCTCTTTTTGTCTCTCTCTCCCTCTCTGTATGTGGCGGATAGAATGAATACGTATTCATTTATTTAGCCTTTGAAAATAAAAATCGTTTTCCTTCTTTCTCCCCACCCCACCCCCTCTCTCTTTCCCCCTCTCTCTCCCTCTCTCTCTCTCTCTCCTCTCTCTCTCTCTCTCTCTCTCATCCCAGTGCAACAACTATTGCAGATGAGTTAAGAATTAGGGATTCTAAACTTTACGCAAACTTTAATGTCTTGTCATCATAATTTCAGCAGCTATTTCTTCCTCTCACGACCTTCATCTGACCTCTGCCTGCAACTTTAACATGAAGGCAAACAATACAAAAACTCTCTGAGTAAACATTCGGTCAGTTTGTCATGTCTTTCAAACATACACTGGCAATTTTCGACTAAGAAGACAAGTTCTCATGCAAGAAGATGTTCCGTGTGACTTTTTTTTTCCTAGCATCATTTTGCTGCACATCTCCTCTCTCTTTCTTTCTCTCTCTCTTTCTCTCTCTCTCTCTCTCTCCTCTCTCTCTCTCTCTCTCTGAACCTAAAGTGCCCAGGGCACATGGGACTTCCGCAAGGGTTTTCCACAAATGCCTGTCCTTTACTTTTTTCTTTTCTTCTCTTGCCCAGGTGAGCCCTCTTATTGCTCAACATCCTCTCTATTGTTATTCTCCATGCTTCTTTTGGTCTACCTTTATTTCTGTTCCCCTGTGGTGTCCATCTTAGTGCTATTTTTGGTAGTGATTTGTCAGTCATTCGGAGCACATGTCCCAACCATCCCTCGCATCTTTCCTCAATAATCACTGTCAGTGGCTTCATCAGCATCTCTGCCAACAAGATGTTATTTCTTATGGTGTTTGGCCACAATATTCTTCTAATTCTTCGTAAACATTTAGTCTGGAAAGAATTCAACTTGTTTTCTATGGTTTTGGTGATTTTCCAGCATTCACTTCCATAGAGTAGCACACTTAGAACATTACTCTTAAATATCCTGATTTTCGAATTCATGCTTAGTTATGCAGCACATACCCTCTCATACATGGCTCGGTCAGTTTCGAATTTACATAACTGACCATAGTAACAGCAAGCAATATTTGTTTTGTGAGAACCTGTTTCTATTCTCTTAGGTCTTTAAATCTGACCCTCGTCTCTTCTTGAATGCATCTTAGCAAAACTGCTCCATCTTTCGAAAATTCTTCCTTGTATACTATAAATAAAACAGGACGATGTAAGGAAGTTTGGAACCAAAAAAAAAAAAAAGTAAAGAAAATACGAGCTGAGATATTCAATACAGATCTGCGTTTCAGCTAGTGGACTAGATATACTGCTGGTCTGCCACGGCGATGTGTAAACAATGTTTCAGAGAATTTAAAAAGGGGGTAAAATTCCCCGTTTCCATGCCACCAAGGCATATTGGGGGATACGGTGTTAGGCCCGTATTTCCAAGACCTTCGGCACATGAAAGCGTGATGTGGTCAGTATCACGCCCTGGCCGCTTTGCCTTTCCAGATTTCTCTTTTTCCCCATTTTTAGAGGCTGGGTGAATCCTGGGGCCATTTTTGGTGTATATCATAAAAAAAAATCCACTGCTGGGACTGAACCCAGTACCAGCAGATTAATGGGCCGAGCGTCTAACCACTCAGCCAACTAGGCCGCTGTTTCAGAGTACAGAAATTTTATTTTCCTGATGACTGAGCTTTACATGGTTGTGTGTGCCGAGCTACTGTGGGGGGGGGGGGGTGTAATGACGCTGTCCGGTTAGGCACTCAGCAACCCATAGCTGATATCCTAGCGTCAGGGTTAGCGAACCACAGCTGACCAAGACCCTGTCCCTACATCTCCATTGGTACTCCCAGTAAAAGGCCTAACCTGGCTAACGGGGCAGGGATCGTCATAGTCCCCATGGTGGTGGAATCTGCTAAAGAAGCATTGCACCCCCCCTCCTTGCTATTTAGCTTTACTCTGGGACTGAAAAAATAGCTGCCATAACCCGCTCCCACGCCGATACGATGCTGTATCTCAACATCTCTACGGCATCCTGGTTCGACTTGACGCCTTACATGAGGAGTTCATTGTTATCAATGAATGTTATTTCTGTAATGAAGTCTTTGCTATAACAACAGCGATATGTCCGAATCTGTGATGAGAAATAACCATTAGTTGGTGGTGGACACGGCACATGGTGATGATGTTGACTCAGATACTTCCAGAACAGTGTACCCCTTAAAGAACACCAGGAACAAACTATTGACTTGCTTAGGCCTCGGATATCGATCCCATGGGATGTTTGGTCATGTTTGACATCGCAGGCCAAAATTACTGCCGTCAAACATAGATGTATCCTCCACTTAGAACTTTCTGATATACTTCCCTGTTGTTGCATATTGTGAGTTTTTCAGTTATTGTGGAACATATGTACATGGCATGGCGAAGGTAAGTTCCGCAGAAACTGATATTCTAACAAACATTTGAATAACGTCAAAAAAAAAAAAAGAGTAAGATTTTTTTCTTTTAAATGAGGATACATTTTTTCTAACTGCCAGATTAATTATGTTTTCTTTGCTCCTTATTCGTTGATGAATATAAAGGTTCTTGTCTTTTTTTAAAGTCTAATTATTTGTTATCACAGCTAAACTGTACTGGTTTTGTTCATTGTTATATACATTTTGTATACGAGTACTTACACAACTTGAAAACGTTGTTTTAGTGAATTCGGAGGACGTGTTTGCCTAGTCGATAGGAGTTTTAAAATCTAAAGTTGTGCTGTAATATACGATACTGCTTCGTTTGTAATGGCACGGCGTATTTTAGGAGACTTTTTTTTTTACTTTTTTCATCAGCAGTTTATGAAAGCTGGTCAGCGGAATTCTGCAGCTTCTTTTTTTTTTGGCTGGTAAAACTAGCCACATCCACAGCGGACTTGTTTAAATTTGTATGGTCCAGTCCGGTATATCTACCTATCTGTCTGCCTGCCTGCCTGTCCGCCTGCCTGTCTAACAGCTGTCTTCTGCCAAAACCTCATTCCTGATTGGTACAAGAAAAGCCTTGCTTACTCTGCCACTTATGTACTTTTGGACTGTTGTTCCATCCCACTTCAAGCACATAAATAATACTCATTCTTTCAACACGAATTTTTCCAGTATATATTGACGTGCAATGGCACCAATTTATGACGTATGTGTCTACCGTTATTATGTTTGTGTACTAACTAAATGATATGGTACCTATACCACAAGGTAATAACGTTTACATCGATATTCACAGTGTAAACACTATATCACACCCAGGAACATCACAACATATATCATAGGCCAACAAGTTACCCAACTAGAATGAGAAGCATGACGGCACCGAAACCTGACAACCAGTCAACAGAATTCACAATTCACGCAACTACATCAAAATTCAACAATCTTTAATGTGAGAAGGAGCCATGATATGATGTGAATGATTTGTGACGATAAACGACTTCAAATAGACTCATGAGCAACAAGACCAACATGAGCAATTCCGGCGGTTGAACTTCGCCTTATGGAATTTACCGAACAAGCATACAAAAAACCAGATATACTTGCAGGTATAAGAAATTCCCTCTTAACTCACACATCAAGAAATCAAACAGCCTGTTCCGCTCCGTGTCCTAACAAAGACAGGATACCTAGCAACTAACAGTCATACTGTAAGGAATATTGCTCACGGTTAAAGAGACGCGACTCATGTAAACCTTCTGAGTGAAATGAAATTATTTTGTTAAATTCCCCCCTGAATAATAATGATTATACAGCCGAGAAAATTCTGCATGGACCATGGGTGGAGCTCATGTTTTTCAAGAAGGTCTGGTCCGTGAAAATGCTAGATAGGTGCTTAAATGTTTGATCAGTTTAGAGTTAGATGTTTTTGTGTTAGGACGTACTGTTTGTTAGTAATGTAACTATAGAACTAGTGATTATCAGCGTCGGTTATAATGTTTGTGTCCAAGACTTTTCTTTTGTAGGAATAGTGTCATATTTCATTTAGTATCCTGTGCCGGCTATCTTATATTGAGATGCAAGCCGACTGGATTTCTTGTTCTTGTTTTGCTGATCAGTTTGAGGTATGACGCGACATATTTCACCAACATGAATTCATCGGCCAGTGTTATCATCATCGTGTGTCGTTAATTAAATGTTTGATCGGCACTGGATGCACTTTTAGTTCATTGATTCAACGTTATTGTTGAGCGAATTCCTGGGTTGACAGTTAAGCATGTGAGGCAGAGAAGAACGAAAATAACGTTATTATCATTCAAGTGCATTCACAGTTAAATCAATCATCATAAGTTTTAATCAACAGCATCTGTATCAATAAATGCCAGAAACACAAATACACAAAATAAATATATACCAAATCGATATCAACTAACACAGTTGCTATATATTTGAATAATATTTCTATTAATAAAGTTTTAATGTGATAATATATCTTATAATAGTTGCGGAACTTTGGCTCCCTAACAGTTCTCCTGCAGGCCTCTCGATTGTAAGCAAGATAAAAGATGCTGATTCCATGTGCAGATTATCAACCATGTCTTGTAGTCATTTTGGCCTTGGTCTTCCTCTCTTTTTCCTACTATATCCTTCAAAGACTGTCGTCTCTAAATTCTCATGACGTTTAATATGTCGAAAATATTCAATTTTTCTCTTTTTAATCCTCTTTCCTAGCCAGCCATCTTCAATGTTAAGTTCTTATAGCATATAATTAGCACATACTCGTATATCTTACATCATGCATCCTTCCCGTGCCGTTAAACGTCACATTGGGTTCTCATAGTTGTTTGCCAAGTTTTCCTGTTTTCGGCGAGTTTTTTTAACTTCATCAAGAGATGTTATGCCCTCTAAACTGGCTTCTCTTAACAATGTCATCTTTAGAGTTTCACGTGGTTGACCTCTTTTCTTTGGCCTGTTGTGCTCCACTTGATAGCTTGTTTTGGTATTCTCTGATTATTTCTTCTCATCACATGGCCTACATATGTCAACCTTCTTTTTCTGATCACCCATGAAACAGGTTGTTGTTTGCTTATCTATGTTACCTTTGTGTTGTTCTTAAATTTGTTCCACTTTATACCAAGTGTTTTCCTTGGGCATTTGTGTTCAAACGAGTCTAATTCATTGTATATTTCTTTTGTTGATTTCCAGCTTTCGCATGCATAAATGAGGATGGATATCACATTTGAATTGAATAATCTTAACTTAGTTTTTGTATTTATAACTTTTGAATTTCATATGTTCTCAAGATTTTTGAAGGACAATGCGCATTTGCAATTCTAACTTCCTTCCTGGTATCACCATCCTGGTCTATGTAGCTGCCAAGGTATGCAAAATGGTTTACTTCATCAACAGCTTCTACGTGTATTTTTCCTTCCTGATTAATAAGAAATTTCATAATGTTTGTCTTCATCATCATCATCAGGTGCCGTGCCGACTGGCGTTGGCTATTATGCTTCTCCAGAGTACCCGATCCTTCATGCAGGCCATCAGTTCAGTTGGCGATCTCCTCTCACACCAACCCGTCAGACTGTCCAGTATCATTTCTCTTGGTCTTCCTCTTCATCTTCTTCCTTCTATTTTTCCTGTTGTTATAATATTTTCAATGCCCCCTCTTCTCATTGCATGTCCTATGAAAGTACATTGTCTCTCTCTTATCTTTCTGACAAGGTTTTTTTGTCTCTCCAGCTCTTCTCCTACATTCTTCATTAGTTATTTTTGCTGTCCAGGAGATTCGCAACATTCTTCTAATAAACCACATTTCTGCTGCTTCCAATGATTTTTGTGCAGACTTGTCTATTGTCCATGATTCACTTCCATATAACAAGATAAATTCAATATAGCATTTTAGGACTCGTTTTCTAACATTCATTGATAAAGATGTGTTAGCTAATATGTTTCTCATTCTCTGAAATGCAGTCTTTGCTTGGCCTATTCTGTTCCTAATTTCTATTTTGCATTTCCCATCTGAAGTTATTACTGCTCCAAGGTATTTGAATTTCTGCACCTGCTTCAGAATGGTTCCGTTTAATTTAATACTGCATGCTTGTGGATTCTGTTTCTTAGATATAACCATAGTCTCTGTCTTTTTTATGTTTGTCTTGTCTTTGTTAATTTCAAGACTTATTTAGCTAGCCAAGGAAGACATCGATTTCATACTGTCACTGATAGGAGTTACGTCATCTGCAAAATCGAGATCTTCTATTTGAGTCCCACGTACCCAGTCATTGCCGGTTTTACCTTTACAGCATCTTTTCATTATAAAGTCTATGGCAATTTCAAAACGCAAAGGAAATAATATACATCCTTGCTTCACGCCTGTTTCAGTCTGGAACCATTCGCTCATTCCTTCTTCTGTCTTGACTGCACAAACATATCCGTTGTAGAGATCTCTAATGTTGTTGACAAATACTCGTGTATAACGTAGTACTCGTATAAGTCATACATCGATGACGCCTGTGATTAATAAGTTAAAAATGTCTACGATGAAATCTTTTTAACGCAAGATTAAGTGCGTTAATTTAATCTGATTAACTTGACCACACAAGTTCTTCTAGAAAATTCTGGCCATCTTGATGATGATCAACACGCAACAGAAAAATTATCCGACAAAAAAAAATGCGAATGCACGAACTGTCGATCAGAATTTGAAGATGAGCCACTGACTTCTTCTTCTTCTTCATGAACACAGTTGTTGATCGATACAGACGAGCAAAAAAAAACTGACACAAACTTGAATACAGTATAAGTGAAAGCTGAAGCTATAGGAGGACAAATACCCAGCTCTGGTCAAGTTAGCTAGAAAATATTTAGCACTCCCAGCTCTTGTTAAGTTAGCTAGAAAGTATTTAGCATCCCCAGCTCTAGTTAAGTTAGCTAGAAAATATTTAGCATCCCCAGCTCTGGTTAAGCTAGCTAGAAAGTATTTAGCATCCCCAGCTCTGGTTAAGTTAGCTAGAAAATATTTAGCATCCCCAACTCTGGTTAAGTTAGCTAGAAAATATTAGCATCCCCAACTCTGGTTAAGTTAGCTAGAAAATATTTAGCATCCCCAACTCTGGTTAAGTTAGCTAGAAAATATTTAGCATCCCCAACTCTGGTTAAGTTAGCTAGAAAATATTTAGCATCCCCAACTCTGGTTAAGTTAGCTAGAAAATATTTAGCATCCCCAACCCTTACTCTCCAGCTTGCTTCCTGTGTCTGGATGTGTTGTTAATAATAATAATTACTATTATTTGAACTCGGCGCAGCACATCATACACTAAGTGCTACATTAATGAAACGTTTTCGGCGGATGAGTTCCACAAACAACCGCCCCCCCCCCCCCGATGATATTTGTCTTCCTGATATTTACTTGTATTTCCAGACCATACTATTGACTTTCATCGTTTATTCGCGTCTACAGATTCTGTAGATTTTTTTTTTCTTTTGTTCTCTGCCATCAGCACAGTGTCATCAGCATATCTTAATTTATTGATTGGTGTTCCGTTAATATTTAATTCAAGCATCTCAACACCTTCTCTGTATAACGGTTAAACAGACAAGGATAGAGGACACATCCTTGTCTAGCCCCCCCCCCTCTTTATATCTATTGGTGGTGAGTAGTTTGTGTTGGACCTCACAACTGCTGTCTGTTCCGATACAGTTTGCTTATTATTCTGGTGTCTTTGCCATCAACATTAATCTCTTTCAGACATCCCATCAGCTGTTCGTCAGAGGCCTTTGTGCAATTTATAAAACAAGCATAAATGTCCTTTTAAACTTCTATATACTTCTAAATTATCATCCCAATGCTGAATATTGCTTCTCTTGTTCCACTATTTCTTCTAAATCCGAACTGTTGATCTCTGATTTTCTTATTTATTTTGCCTCTCATTCTATCTAATATCTTTGTCGCATGGCTCATTACACTGATGGTTCTAAAGTCGGTACATTCTACGGAGTTTTTTTGTTTTGTTTTGTTGGTAGTGCTATAAATACCGAAATTACCACGTCCTGTGGTAGGTATCCTCTGTTGTATACATCATTGTACAAATCTGTGATCTTCTCTTTTAAAAGTTTTTCATAGGTCTTCTAACATTTCTATGCTGATATTGTCCAAGCCAGTAGCTTTACCATGTCTCATTGTTCTCATGGCCTTTTCTGCTTCTGGTTTTAGTATTGCTGGGCCTATCTCATTGTCTATGTCTGGGCTTTTTATTTCTATTATCTGCGGAAAGCTCGCTGATATATTCCTTTCCCTAAATGTCTGAGCCTTCCATTAAGAGAGCTGTCCCTGCTTGCTTTTACTGCAGCCGCCCTGACCTGCTTTCTGATTCGTGCCTGTGAGTTTCTTTATCTCTTCACACATCTCTCTTGTCTTCTGTTCTTTCTCCATCTCTTCTATTTCTTTGCAGCTGTTATCTAGCCATCTCTTCTTTTCCTTTGGGGTACATCTAGAGGTTGCACATCTAGAGCAGATGCATGTTTCTTTTTCTAAATTATTATAGCCTGGGTTTTTTTTTTTTTGTTGTTGCACGTTTTCTTTCTTCCATTTTTGTTAATATTTCATTGCTCATCCACTTTTGCTTAGCATTCTATTCCCATTTGTTGTCTATTTTCTCTCTTGGGTTTTTTGTATTGCTCTATGCTCACTTCTAGAAGGCATTCGTATTTGTTCTTCACTTTTACTGGATATTTCTGCTATAAGTCTGTATTTCTTAGGGCTGTAATGTCTGTTTTTGACGTCTTATATTCCCTACTTTGGTTACTGTTCTTTAGTTTTATTTTCATTTTCATCACTAGTTGGCTGTGATCTGAATTTATGTCTACACCGGGGTACGTTTTTGTTGATTTAACATTATTTCTAAATCTGCCTTTCATCATCATCATCATCATCATCATCGTCATCGCCTTTCACTCTCTTGAGAGCATAGGCCACAGATAAAGGCTCTCCAGTCATCCCTGTTCTTGGAATTATTCTCTGTTTCCTTCCATGTGCACCCCTTGTCTCTGAGCACTGCCATAATTTCTCTTCTCCAAGTAGGTCTAGGTCTTCCTCGTTTTCTATTTCCTTGAAGATTCCATGTCAGTGCCTGTCTTGTTATGTTCGTAAACATGCAATGGTAAAATGTGTCCTGGTACTCAGGTGGGATATCGGTTCTGCAGCTTCCTTTCGGCTTTAACTGCATAGCGTCATGCGCTCTAAATCTGCCTTTGATCATTACAAAATCAATCTGATTTTTTTTTCTTAAATCACCAGGGTTTTTCCATGTATATAACCTCCTCTTCTCTTGTTTGTAAAATGTCTTACAGATGATTAGTTGGTTTTCCTCACAAAACTGTATCAATCTGTCTCCATGCTCATTTCCTTTACAAAGTCCATATTTCCTACGATGATCTTATAACTTCCTTCTCCTACTTTTGATTTTATGTCTCCCATTACTATTAGAATATCTTTTGATTTGACATGTTTTAAAACTTCCCGCGGTCTGCCTCATTTTCTTCGGCCTGTCCGAGCTATGCACAATTATTATTATTATTATTATTTGCCGTTTAGGGAGTAGATAATAAGTAGGTAAATAAGATATAGGAGGGTGTTTATAGCGTACATACAAACCTTACATATGCGTCTGTTGGCGTTGGCGATCATGTTTCTCTATCTTGTTCAGAAGCTTTGCTTTTTCTGTGCCACTTGGTTAGTCCATTGAGATATTTTTCTCTGGCCTTCCTCTCTTCCTTTTCCTTTGAATTTTCCAGTGCTCTGTCTTCTGTCTTGTCATGGCGTGTTCTGTCCTGTCATGACGTGTTTTGTCTTGTCATGACATGTTCTGTATGTCATGACGTGTTCCGTCCTGTCATGACGTGTTCTGTCTTGCCATGACGTGTTCTGTCTTGTCATGACGTGTTCTATCTTGTCATGACGTGTTCTATCTTGTCATGACGTGTTCTATCTTGTCATGACGTGTTCTATCTTGTCATGACGTGTTCTGTCTTGTCGTGACGTGTTCTATCTTGTCATGACGTGTTCTATCTTGTCATGACGTGTTCTGTCCTGTCATGACGTGTTCTGTCTTGTCATGACGTGCCGAAGAAATGTTTATTTTTCTCATCACTGTACAAGTCATTAGTTTCCGTTGCTCTAGAACTTCATTGAGGACCTATTTGTTTGTTCTTCTCTCTTTCCATAGTATTTGTTACATCTTTCTCCAGAATCACATCTCTGTTGCTTCCAGTTTCTTTGTCAGTTTTGTTGTTGCTGTTGTTGACTGTTTCACAACCATATAACAATGTTGGCTCTATATGGAACTGTAATACTCCCTTCCTCACTTTTAGGGACATTTTCTTGTTTGTTAATATCTTCTTCGTGACATACAAAGCTGCCTTTGCCTTACCTTTTAAGCACTAGCTACCTGATGTTGTTCCAAGGCAATAAGTGAATTAAGTTACCTGTGTCTGTGTCGTCCCGTTGGAAAGGGTGCCTGCACTTTGGTATGTTTATTTTTTTCGATGCTGCTGTTGTTTCTGCCTTGTTGTTTAGCTCTAGATCTCTTATGTTTGCTCTCTTCAGTAACCTTATTCAGGATTATATTCAATCAAATTTGCGAAATCCAACATCCATCATGAAGCAGAAAACTTGTGGGTTTTTTTTTTTTTTGCTGTTTTATTTTGAAGATGTTGTATTTCGAAAATGTTATATTTTGAACATGTTACGAGATAGATTCCTGACCGACATTTCTTATGTATTTTGGATATATATATATATATATATATATAAACGAGATGTAACGTCTTCCAGAAAACGAAAGTTATCGGCCTGATTTTACTCTGATACAAAACTGATCACTCTGCACAACGATACAGCCAGCAGCGAGGTTCCTGGCACAGCCCCTATATTCAGAACTCACACGCAGAGTTCACATAACTGCTCACATAATCGCACGAGGAGAGCACAGGTGTACACAGCATTCGCAAAAGAAAAATACCCACACCCCCACCCCCCAACCACACACACATACTCGCTGAGTCATCATAGCACAGATCAAGACTAAGCACCCGCACCGAACTTATCGATCGACCTCTTGGGAGAATCTCACGAGATGTGTAAAAATACAGTTTGGTGTTTTCGAGTTACGGTCATGTGAGTACGGCATTTGTACACGGGTGAGCTAATTTTTATACCTCTTCTGATGGGACTCTTATAAACGGATAAGCCGGACATGTTGTGTGTATTTCGTGCAGGTATTTAAAGTGAGCGCGACCGCTTGATATTTATTTATTCATCTCGCACGCGTCCCGTTCTCCGCGTCTCAGGGACGGAATTCAAAGATTATATTGTCCATTATTCTTATTTGCACGGATGCGCTCGCGCATTCACATTAATTAGAGCTTATTTTAGACTATCACGCTTGCTGGGTTCACCTGCAGGTCGTTGAAATGTTTGTAAATGTATCTTGCTGGCTAGACTGCTTTAGCGGTGTGTGTACTATTGATATGACAGTGTGTTGTTCTTTATTATAGTCCACTGAACAATGACACTTGACCTATGCTTATATTGTTTCTTTATATTATTAGATTCACCATCGATAGATATTTTCATAATTAAAAAAAATTCAGACTTATTAGTTTTTGCTATCTAATTTCATGATGTCACTTCATTTCAAGTCATATTAAATCGAGTGTATGGGAGGAATCAAAGATGGAGTGATGAAGGACAGGATGTAAGACGGGGCTGCGTGCCCAATTCTTCATCATTTGAAAATAAAGAGTATTCATTCATTCGTTCTCCAGACTAAATGTTTAGAAGAATAGTTTGGCCAAACACCGTAAGACATAACATCTTGCTGGTAGAAATGCAGATGAAGCCACTGACAGCAATTATTGAGGAAAGACGCTGGCGATAGTTGGGACATGTGCTTTGGATGACTGACGACTCACTACCAAAAATAGCACTAAAATGGAGATACCACAGGGGAACAAATGTAAGAGTAGAACAAAGGAGACGTGGAGAAGAACAACAGAGACGATGTTGAGCAATAGAGGGCTCACCTGCGCAAGAGCGGAAAAAAGGTAAAGGACAGGTGTTTGTGGAAAACCCTTGAGGAAGCCCCATGTGTCATGGGCACTTAAGGTTCAGAGAGATTCATTCGCACATTCACTAACATTTAGTGTCTGAGTGCGTAGTTAAACGGATGAAGAGGGGACCATATTTTGACATTTTGGTTTAGATTTAGCAAGATCAATTTGAAAGGAAGAAACGTCTTGCACAGATCTTCTATCTAGAAATAATGATTTCTTTGTTCAAAGAGCAGATCCATTTCTTCATAATTCTAGCGAAGGAAAGCAGACTGATCAGAAAGTAAGGCAAAGGCAGCTTTGTATGTCATGAAGAAGATATTAACAAACAAGAAAATGTCCCTAAAAGTGAGAAAAGGAGTATTACAGTTCCATATAGAGCCAACATTGTTATATGGTTGTGAAACAGTCAACAACAGCAACAACAACAACAACAACAACAACAAAACTGACAAAGAAACTGGAAGCAACAGAAATGTGATTCTAGAGAAAGATGTAACAAATACTATGGAGAGAGAGAAAAACAAACAAAGAGGTCCTCAATGACGTTTTAGAGCAACTGATTCTTTAGTGCTGTGACATTCACATAAGATCTGGGCTATTAAGATGAAATTCATCTTCTCTGTTGCTATAGCCTTTCCTCTTACAACATGACTGAGCATGATTTAATATCTTCTTGTTTCTGAACACCTGATTGTGGCCCATGAAAGATTAGAGGAGTGCTGAGAGTATAGCAACATATAGTGGTGTCGTAGTTATCCAAGCTTTACTACAACACATGTTGGAAGCAAGTGATCACGTGAATGTTGGTCACGTGGTCATGTCTCTGAGTTGTTACTGAACTTGGTCACGAGCACTGTGTTATGTTAGGTGTGGAGTGATGTGAGCAAAAAATGTTATATCCGTGAGCTAGAAGAACTACCAGCATTAAAGTTGGTGCGCGAAATCTGTCGCAAAATTCCCTTGTCAGCAGAGCCAAAACTTTGTGATCGTTCTATCTGGCAGTCAGCGATCCATAATTGACATGCTAGCGTCAGGGGTGGAGAGCCATAGCAGTCCCACCTCTCCCTTGTACCCGACCAAGTCTGGTTAATTGGGCAGGAATAATCAGTCTTCATGGCGGTAGAGTCTGCTAGAGAAGCATTTCAGTCTCCCCGCTCTTTAGTTCCATCCAGGGACTGAAAAAGCAGCCATCTTAACCTTTGTGCAGCTTAGAGGGAATACTGGCCACGAGATGGGCTTTGGCGGGACTTATGGAGAGAAAACGGCTGTGTGAAACCTAGAGGATGGAGGTATGGAAGTATGCAAGCTCTTTATCTGTCTACATGACTGATGAGACAGCGATTACACACGAAGTATTTGTGTGAGATTTTGGGGTTGACTTGTGCTTGGACCTGTTCTTCAGTATAGAGGTCGTTCCCGTGTTGCTGTCAAAATCAACGTGAAGGTGTTCGTTTGTTTGTTGAGGAGTCATTACTGACAACATAAATCATCACACAATACACATATCCATCACTAGTGTACGCTGTACACGTACGAGGGGGGAAATGTGTACAAGAGTCTGCCGACCAGAGTTGGAGAGAGCCGGGGTTGCACCTCTAGGTAGTAGGTCCAGCGGCTCTGTATGTGGTTGTTTTTCCCTCTCCTCTTTTCTTATTAGAGACAAAATTCAGGAAGCAACTGAACCCGAAGCCCGATTTTGCTCTGCACGGCACTATTTCCATGATACAATACTGCCTTTACTATTGTGGTCCTAGCAGAGTTCAGCAAATAGTTCTTCACCAGTTTAGTCTTAATTACTGTTTTCTTCTTCATTCTCACATGACATTTAATATGTCCAAAATACTTAAGTTTTCTCTGTTTAATCTTCGCAATGACAGAAGACAGTCTTGGAAAGGTACATGGTGAGGAAAAAGAAAGAGAGAAAGACCAAGGGGAAGATGGCAGCAAGACATTGTTGATGATTTGCGAATGGACGCATGGGCAGCAGGGCATCTTGCTTATGACCAACAGGCATTCAAGAGAGCTTTGTTAGGGAGGCAAGGTTCCGCAAGGGACATGCTATTCAATGAATGATTGTCTTCGTCACATCCATAAACAATAATAACTGACCATGTCTTCGCTCTAGGATCACACTAATCGTTCCCCCCCCCCCCCCCTATTTTGCCATAGTTTAATACCAGCCAACTCTGCAAGAAAAAGAGATAGGGTCTTGGTCGACTAAGATACCGAAAATCGCTGGATTTGTACTGGTTTTCCCTAGTTTTTGTTGAAACATCTGGCACTCCCCTTTCGTGTCTTTCCATCATCACATCATGTCGGATGTAGTTTCACACAGATATTCCAGGAGTAGTTTGTTACAGTGTTAGGTGTTTGTGCATAGTCAGTCTGGTGCAGCTAATGCCAGCACCTGTCGCTGTCCGTGAACAGTCAGGTGTCATTTGGCAAGAGCTTTCATTAGAAGCTTCTCGTATTTGTGCTGACACGAGAAGCTAGCTAGGGCAGTCTTTGTCTTCAGCAAACGTGAGATCTCATAAATAATAGTCTATCTATCTATCTATCTATCTATCTATCTATCTATCTATCTATCTATCTATCTATCTATCTATCTATCTATCTATCTATCTATCTATCTATCTATCTATCTGTCTGTCTGTCTGTCTGTCTGTCTGTCTGTCTGTCTGTCTATCTATCTATCTATCTATCTGTTAATCTGCTTTTCCACATTCGTGTTCATCCGTCTATTCATCTATTCTCATGCGTATATTCATCTATTCACACATGTATATTCATCTATTCCCACGTGTATATTCATGTATTCACACGAGCATACAAACTAAACAGCATAATTACGTAACGTTCACAGAATCCATCAGTCTTCAAATATCTTGAAGGCGACCCCCGTACAGTACAACATTCCCCAGCTGTAGCCTGCATCCTGCACCGCTATATCGGTCTCTTTGTTTGTGCACCTGCTTCTTGGACCTGCCTGCAGTTTATTATCTCCCCTCCCTGTACCTGATCTAGCACATTATCTCTCCTCCCTCAGCAATGCCCCGCGGATAGACGTTACCAGAAACGGGACAGGAACTATCTTCTCCAACGCACGAAAACTTCACTTTTTTTTTCTTTTTATTTGCCAGGTCAATTCTCCAGCATCCTGTATCTGATTATCACCATGGAGATTCTTTCTTTGCCTTTTTAAAAAATTATTTTAAACTGTGATTCAGCGTCTGCTGTTCTGATCTCTCTACACTTTGTTGAAGCTTTTTTTCCCTTGATTTTACCCCCATATTTTACACCAATCTGTATCTAAATTTTCTTTCTAACATGGTGAATTTTCATAAGCGTTTATACACTCGCCCATACAGGTCCTCCATTTCACAATAAACAGTGTATAGTATTTTGTTTAGAAGATCTCTTTTATGTTTTTGTGGTTGGCTGAGTGGTTAGACGCTCGGATTACTAATCCAGTGGTACCGGGTTCAGTCCCAGCTGTGGGATTTTTTTTTTTTTCTGGTACACATCACAAAGGCCCCGGGGTTCACCCAGCCTCTAAAAATGGATACCAGAGAAATCTGGGAAGGTAAATGCGGCCAGGCGTGATACTGACCACATCAGACTTTTATGTGCCGATGGTCTTGGAAATACGGGCCTAACACCGTGTCCCCGATGCCTTAGTGGCACGGAAACGGGATTTTACCTCCTTTATGCTTTTATATTGTTCTTTGTAAGAACGAAAAAAAAGGGTTTTATTTATTTAGTTTCGAAGGAGAAGGGGCGACAAATCAAAGTGTTTCTTTCATCACAAATGGTCTGTTGTTTTGTGTCGTGTTGCATGCCTAAAGACATATTGTACTTTATGGGACGACTTGATTTCGCTACCATTAGAGTTCGGGTTAGGGTTTGTGTTAGAGTCAGGGTTTAATGCTGGGGTTCGGGTTATGGTTTAGTGTTGCGGTACGACTAAGTCGCAACAATTGTGCATTTATAAAAAGAAAACCAAATTTGTTATTATTTTACTGCAGCATTAAAATTGTTGTAGGAATGTTTAAAAGGCGAGTACTTTTGTAACAAGTTCTTCATTGTACCAAGACACAGCAGATGTCGCAAGTAGTAAGCAGTATTGTAGCGATATCTGTGACAGTAAAAAATGTTTTAGAAAATTTTCTTGTAGTGAAAATGTAGCGAGTTTTCACATAGACTGAATGTTGTATCGAATTTTAATGTAACGAAAGTACTGTATCAAGTTTTCATGTAACGAAGATAATGTAACGAATTTTAATGTAACGAAAGTATTTTACCGAGTTTTCATGAATCGAACGTAATGTAGCGAGCTTTCCTGTAAAGAAAATAGTATAGCTAGCTTTCATATAACGAAAGTATTGCAGCAAATTTTCATGTAACGAATGTGTTGTAGCCAGCCTTCATATAACGAAAGACCTGTAGCGAGTTAACTGTAATGCAATGTGCGGAACCTGAAGATAAGCGAAGAGAAAAGAGACAGAGGAAAATAAGTATTGAATGTCAAGGCTTGATTTCATCTAAAAAAAAAAAAGATCCTTACATCAAATGCAATCCATCTCTAATTCATTCGAATTGCAAGATATCATCTGTTCTTCAGGCAGTGCATTTTTGCATTGTCCAAATCTGATCTTCAGTTCTTGGTCAATATTTCAAGTATTCCGTTACCAACATACACATCAACTCATGGTTCATGCTCTTACATTTATATCTTTCCATCGTTGTTATTTTTATTCCTGTCTACATTCTGTTTGTAACAATCCATATTCTTTCCCTGATCCACAATATTCCTTTCAATTCTTATCCATATTATTTCTTTTACTGGCTGTCAACTTGTCTCTACATATTCCTGTTCTAAATTCCTATTCTGTTCTATGTTCCATAACGTTTTTTCTTCAATATTCCTGTTCTAAATTCCTATTCTCTTCTATGTTCCATAACATTTTTTCTTCAATTCTTTGCGTTTCTTCTTTTTCACTCTCACATGCCATTCCTTGCTTATTTAAAAAATTCCTTCTATTCCTTGATTTAGCTGGATTCTTTCCAGGCTAAATGTTTACGAAGAATTAGAAGAAATAGCATCTTGTTGGCAGAAATGCAGATGAGGTCACTGACAGCAAATATTGAGGAAAGACGTTGGCGATGGTTGGGATATGTGCTCCGGTTGACTGACAATTCACTACCAAAAATAGCACTAAGATGGACACCACAGGGGAACAGAAGTAAGGGTTGACCAAAGGAGACATGGAGAAGAACAACAGAGAAGATGTAATAGAGGGCTCACCTGGGCAAGAGCGGAAAAAAAGGTAAAGGACAGGCGTTTGTGGAAAAACCTTGCGGGAGCCCCATGTTGTGCCTTGGACACTTAAGGTTCAGAGAGAGAGAGAGAGAGAGAGAGAGAGAGAGAGAGATTTATATCATTCATTCATTCATTTGCATGTCCCTTGCGGAGCTTTGCCTCCCAAACAGCACCCCTGTAGGCCCCTCGGTTGTGAGGAAGATGGCCTGCTGCTGATGCATCCATTTGCAGATCATCCATTTGCAGCCATCTTCGCCTTGGTATTCCTCTCTTTCTTTTTCCAATTATGTACCCTTTTAAGAGGGTCTTCTCTAGATTATCATGACGTTTAATGTGTCCAAAATATTTAAGTTTTCTCTCTTTAATCCTCTTTACTAGCCAGCCTTCTTCAATATTAAGTTCTTGTATATATAGGGAATATTTGTTCTTTTTTGTGTCCATGATATTTGAAGAACTCTTCTGTAGCATGTACATTCACAGACATTTATGCGTTTCTCAGCTGTTTTGTTAAATGTCCAGGTCTCACATGCATATGTTGCGATAGGAAAGATGCATGACCTTAAAAATCTTATTTTTGTGGTTCTGTCTGCTCCTCTCCACAGCTTCTTTAGTTGTTTTAGTTTCTAAAGAGCGAAAGATGTCCTTCTTTTAATGTCCCTCATTGTATCTCCATTACTAGTTAGTAGTGATCCAAGATATTCAAAACTCTCCGCTTCTTCCAGTTTTTCCTCATCAACATACTTCAGCTGCCTTGCTTGTTTTGTCAGTTTTCATCAATTTAGTTTTCTTTGCATTAAGATTTTGCTCTTCGCTGTTCTTACGGACTGACATAATTAGTTTTTCCATTCCTTTTTGTGTTGTGGACAGTAATACTGTGTCATCAGCATATCTAATTTCTGGTATTTCATAACCTCTAGCATTGTAATATTCTTTGTCTACATCTTCTCTAACATTCCTCATTATATTTTCAGTATACAAATTAAATAAGTAAGGCGACAATATGCACCCCTGACGGACCCCTTGTTTTATGTCAAACCAAGTTGTTGTTTCACCATTTATTCTAACTGCTGCTTGTTGGTCTAGATACAACAGTGATGTTAATTGTATCAAATGTGTTGGAAATCCCATTTTTTTCCATTATTTCCCAAAGTTTCTGGTGTTGTACACAATCAAATGCCTTTGAGTAGTCCATAAAGGCTAAATATAGATTTACATTAAACTCTCTGCATTTCTCTATTATTAATCTTATATTGAATATATGATCTCTTGATCTTCTTCCTTGCTTGAAACCAGCTTGGACCATATTGACTTCTATTTTCTTTCGAGGTCTACCCATTATGATTTTTAACAGAATTTTACTGGCATGACTAATCAGGGCAACAGTTCTGTAGTTTGTGCATAATTTCATGTTACCCTTTTTTTGGGAGTGGTATGAATACAGATCTTTTCCATTCTTTTGGCCAAATACCAGAATGCAATATCTTTTTACATAGTGCATGAGATTTATATATTATCCTGTATTTTATATGTTTCTTTGATATGGATATTTGCATATTGTCCTGTCTTTTATATATTTTTTCATATGGTGATACTTATATATTATCCTGTCTTATATTTCTTTCATTTGGATATTTATATATTGTCCTGTCATTTATGTTTCTTTCATATGGATATCTATATATTGTCTTTTATATGTTTCCTTCATATGGATATCTATATTTTGTATTGCCTTTTATGTCTTTTATATGTTTCTTTGATGTGGAATCTATATATTGTATTGTCTTTTATGTTTCTTTAATATGAGGATCTATATATTTCCGTATATTTTATATGTTTCTTTCATATGGATATCTATATATTGCCTTGTCTTTTATATCTTTTCTTCTTTATGGAATCTATATATTGTATTGTCTTTTATATGTTTCTTTCATATGGAATCTATATATTGTATTGTCTTTTATATGTTTCTTTAATACTGGTATCTATATATTTCCTTGTATTTTATATGTTTCTTTCATATGGATATCTATTGTCTTGTATTTTATGTTTCTTTCATATGGATATCTATATATTGTCTTGTATTTTATATGTTTCTTTCATGTGGATATCTATATATTGTATATGTTTCTTTCATATGGATATTCATATATTGTCTTGTATTTTCTTTCGAGGTCTACCCATTATGATTTTTAACAGAATTTTACTGGCATGACTAATCAGGGCAACAGTTCTGTAGTTTGTGCATAATTTCATGTTACCCTTTTTTTGGGAGTGGTATGAATACAGTCTTTTCCATTCTTTTGGCCAAATACCAGAATGCAATCTTTTTACATAGTGCATGAGATTTATATATTATCCTGTATTTTATATGTTTCTTTGATATGGATATTTGCATATTGTCCTGTCTTTTATATATTTTTTCATATGGTGATACTTATATATTGTCCTGTCTTATATTTCTTTCATTTGGATATTTATATATTGTCCTGTCATTTATGTTTCTTTCATATGGATATCTATATATTGTCTTTTATATGTTTCCTTCATATGGATATCTATATTTTGTATTGCCTTTTATGTCTTTTATATGTTTCTTTGATGTGGAATCTATATATTGTATTGTCTTTTATGTTTCTTTAATATGAGGATCTATATATTTCCGTATATTTTATATGTTTCTTTCATATGGATATCTATATATTGCCTTGTCTTTTATATCTTTTCTTCTTTATGGAATCTATATATTGTATTGTCTTTTATATGTTTCTTTCATATGGAATCTATATATTGTATTGTCTTTTATATGTTTCTTTAATACTGGTATCTATATATTTCCTTGTATTTTATATGTTTCTTTCATATGGATATCTATTGTCTTGTATTTTATGTTTCTTTCATATGGATATCTATATATTGTCTTGTATTTTATATGTTTCTTTCATGTGGATATCTATATATTGTATATGTTTCTTTCATATGGATATTCATATATTGTCTTGTATGTTATGTTTCTTTCATATGGATATCTACATATTGTCTTGTATTTTATATGATTCTTTCATATGAATATTTATAGTATCATTTTCGGAAGTGTTTTCTTTCCAGTGTTTCAGCCCGTGTCCCACATTCACAAAATAAAAGACGTGAAAAACCACAGGAGCTTAATTTATACCTTTAAAGTGAATCACGCACGAGAGAGAATCGCCCGTTTTTTGCCTGGAAGTTGAAATCACCAGACTTTCAGCGTTAACATCTGTCCAAACGTGTTTTGCTTGTGCAACTCGTGGGAGGATGTTCAAGTGTGAGGAATATGGCTGAGAAAGGGGAAAAGATATGATGCCTCCTTCCGCCCGTTGTCCTGTGTTTGTTATGGCCTGCGTGCGTGTCTCCTCCGTCCCCATCACCGCTCCTCACGCGTTCATACCTCTCTCTCTCTCTCTCTCTCTCTCTCTCTCTTACCCCGTCCTCACACTCCAGTCACCCCTCTCTTCAGAGCTACACAGTGACGAAAATGTGAGTCTGAAGTCTAACTATCGATGAATGTCCGGGCGCTTGATCCATAAACTCAGAATATTATATTTTCTCGTTCAGTGAAATAATGTATTGTATTATATTTTCTCCTTTAGTGAAATAATGCATTGTATTATATTTTCTCGTTCAGTGAAATAATGCATTGTATTATATTTTCTCGTCCAGTGAAATAATGCATTGTATTATATTTTCTCGTCCAGTGAAATAATGCATTGTATTATATTTTCTCGTCCAGTGAAATAATGTATTATATTTTCTCGTCCAGTGAAATAATGCATTGTATTATATTTTCTCCTTTAGTGAAATAATGTATTATATTTTCTCGTCCAGTGAAATAATGTATTATATTTTCTCGTCCAGTGAAATAATGCATTGTATTATATTTTCTCGTTCAGTGAAATAATGTATTATATTTTCTCGCTCAGTGAAAAAATGTATTATATTATATTTTCTCACTCAGGGAATTATGTATTATATTTTCTCGTTCAGAGAATTATGTATTATATTTTCTCGTTCAGTGAAATAATGTATTATATTATCTTGTTCAGTGAAATAATGTATTATATTTTCTCGTTCAGTGAAATAATGTATTATATTTTCTCGTTCAGTGAAAAAAGTGTATTATATTATATTTTCTCACTCAGTGAATTATGTATTATATTTTCTCGTTCAGTGAATTATGTATTATATTTTCTCGTTCAGTGAAATAATGTATTATGTTAAATCTTCTTGCTCAGTGAAATAATGTATATTATCTCGTTTAGTGAAATAATGTATCATATTATATTTTCTCGCTCAGTGAAATATTCTAGAGATTCTAGACCGGCCTAATCAGTGCCACACTTCGCTTCATCATTTCTTGGTCATATGATCCGAAAGCTGCCCGTCTGTCTAGAATATGGTGTCTCTGCGTGCTGGTTAATTAATCGCGCTGTTCCTAGTTTTCTCCTAGTTCATGCATTCGGAATTATTTTCAAGTTTTCAGGAATTTGTCCTTTTTTCCCCCCTTTTCTTTCAGGTGCAGTTAACTGGTAGATAAACCTTTTTTTTTTTTCCTGACCTTGAACCTCAGAATTTTCAATATTTCCTGTCTGCCTCTGCCGAGTGCAGCATATTTTCTGTTGGCAACTCCACCATGTTGTAGCGGTTTATTTCATCAAGTTACAAGACCGGGTAGATTTCTGTGGTATTACACTTTTGATTCAGACCGGTTTTTTTTCCCTTCTAATTCAGTATATTGTTAGAGAAGGTAGAATTTATTTTGTGGGCATCATCGATTTTGCAAAATGTATTCTGTAAGAAAATAGATTGTGTAGAATTTATTCTGTAAGAATATCGATTGTGTAAGATACAGAATTCAGTAACTCGAGATACATACACTTTTGTTTTGTTTTTTTTTTCCCTAACAGGAAATGACTCACGTTTCTGTTTTTTTTTTTTCTGGAAAGTGTGAAAAACGTTTTGTTTTTGTTTATAATTTATAGAGGAAAGTAGAGTTTCTTCCCTTAACAATTGGTAAAGTGTTTATGAAGCTGACGAATATTTATAAACAGACTTTGTTTGTTTGTTTGAAATACGAGCTTCCACGTGTACAGATTTGGATATTTAACAAAGTTTTTTTTTAAACTTCACGTTTAAAAAAAAAAACAAAAAACTTCACATATTTTTAACTTCACATCGTTTGAGTGCACGAGCAAGCCGAGGAATGTGCAGGCACATGACTCTCTTTGTGTGCTGTGTGAGTAGTTCTTTCTGTGACTAATTCTGCTTGAAGTCTCAGCAGTTATCTGCTCGTGAGTACCACCGGATGCGAAACTTTTTCTAAACATATTATGATATATAAATATACGATTTTATGATATATAAATATATAAGACAATAATACGTTGACGGAATAGGAAATGAATATATGATTGTTTTTTATGTATCGAACTCTGCGGCAAAGGAATAAATAGGGGTCAGAATAAATTATATATATATATATATATATACATATATAATAGATTTCAGATCACATATGCGCAATCGTTGGTCTATGGGCTAGTGTGGCCTGTGGTAACATTGTTTTGGCCCGCGGCTAATCTAGGTAGTTTCTTTAAAAAACAAAAATAAAGTATAATTTGCTACAGATGTTAGCAATACTGATTTTATCTTGTAGAATTACAATAGTCTAGCTTGAGAACTTAATAATATAGTGCATCGCGTTTAATTATGTGCGTTCTGCAACTATGAGGTTCGTAAATTTCAATTTTTTAAAAGTGTGTGGCCCACGTTAAGATGGAAAAATTCGTTTTATGACTGCTGAACAAAAGAGGTTGTCAATATTTCCTCTAGGTAAATGATTATTGGTGACAAATCTTCGATCTCTTTACCGTGCCGCCATAAGTTAAGTTTTTTTTTTTTTTTTGTTAAATCACCAAAACATTGGTTGATGGTCGCCTTTGATTAAAAGTTCTTTTTCTGAGGAAATCAACTCCGAAAGAACGACAAGTTTATCACGAAAGATGATTCCTAGCTTTTGCTGCTTTCTTCCAATAGTTTCTAACGGAAGTGTGTGGTACAGTTTTACAAAAAAAAAAAAAAGATAGAAAGACTGAGGAAACAGGGAAGAAATAGGAATGGCAGAAACTAGGATGACTAAGATTTGTTTTCCAACCCTGAAAATCTTCCCTTTTTGCGGTTATTTTTTTAAAATCTATTTTTAATGTTTTTATCTGCTGTGTTGTTTTTGTATGTTATCCTTGAAAAAAGGCGATTGCCGAAATATTGTTGTATGTTCTTTAGTTTTCCTGCTTATCTTCCTCTTGCCATTCTTGTTTCTGCTCACTTTCATCACGCTTCCTATGTCTTTTGTAAACCTGAACCATACACCTCCATCTAGTTTTTATGCGTTCGTATGCCGTGTCCACACAAGTGTGTATTTATATTGATGTTGAAACTGTTAAACATACGCTTAATTCATAATACTTCTGTATTTTCCTCATTATTGCAGATGGTGTTCCATAATTCCTAGAGCCCTCATTTTGTTCTACAATGTCCAGGGCGAACCAAAACCGGTAGAAATTTTATCACGCGGCTGATAATTTGGGGACACAGCCAACAGATTCTCCCGAAAACTCATTATCCTCGTGTGGCCCGACTGGCATCAAGTGTTGCTCCCGCAGTGTGGTCTGCTGGTGTGTCAGTCTGCTTGCCGACAGCACTACGTTGGTTTTTTTTTTTTTTTTCTAGGATTCTTAATGACATATCATCGATTACATCTCGCATTCAATATGGCGGATGGCTGGACGACAAGTTTGGTAGGAAGAAGGTAAGGCATACTTTCTTTTGTCTTTGTGTTTCTTGTGCTTATAAATGTGAGGGAAGAACGGTTTTTCTATTGAACTGTTATTTGTTAATTCATGAGCGAAGAGTATTTAGATTCAGCGTGATCAGCCACGTAGAAAATTGCTGGAAGATTGATTTTCGTGAACAGGGCTGTGATTTCCTTAGCTGTTGTACTTGCTCACAGTTTCATAGTGTGTGTTGAGGCTGTTCATCTTTCCTAGATGTGGTTATGTTTATACTCCTTGATCTTTTCTATATGTGATTGTGTTTCAGTCATTGATCTTTTGTCGCTGTGGTTAGGTTGTTGTAATTTATGCTTTCTAGCTGTATTATATTATAGTACCTGATCTTTTGTAGCCGTTATTTTGTTGTAGTAACTGATCTTTTGTAGCCGTTATTTTGTTGTAGTAATTGATCTTTTGTAGCTGGGATTATATTGTAGTAACATCTTCTGTAGCTGTAATAATGTTGTTGTAACCGGTCTTTTCTAATTGTGATTATGTTGCAATAGCTGATTTTTGCAAGCTGGGGCTATTTTGCATTTTATTGCTTGAGAGATGTATGAAGCACCAGGTGAACGAACGACAGTTAGAGGTATGACATGACAAGTGTGGGGTGGGGGAAGGTGTGCGTGTTTGAGTTAAGAAGTCGATTTCAGAAGCGATTTTTAATAGCGTGAGAGTCAGTGTCACGATAAATGTACCATTTATAATGGAGTCTGAGTAAATGTCAGTAGAAATGTACCGTTTATAATGAAGTATGAGTAAATGTCAGTAGAAATGTACCATTTATAATGAAATATGAGTAAATGTCAGTAGAAATGTACCATTTATGAATAAGTCAGAGTCAATGACAGCAGATGTATTTATCATTTACGATGGAATCAAGAGTCTGACAGTGACTCTAATAAATATAAGGCGGGTTCAGTGATTGGAATTAGAATCTAACTATTTGAATGTGCATTTAAAATTAAGAAGCACTGTGAGGAATGTACAGTTTTTCGTTAAAATGAAGTCTACCTGAGACCTTTGATTTTTTTTTTATATGTGTGAATTTCCTCTGTCTTAAATCTGTGATTTTTTTATACGTGTGAATTTCCTCTTTATTAGATCTGTGATTTTTTTATACGTGTGAATTTCCTGTCTTAGATCTGTGATTTTATTTTATATACGTGTGAATTTCCTCCGTCTTAGATCTGTGATTTTTTTATACATGTGAATTTCCTCTTTCTTAGATCTGTGATTTTTTTTATACGTGTGAATTCACTCTGTCTTAGATTTGTCATTTTTTTGTATGTGTGAATTTCCTCTGTCTTAGATCTCTGATTTTTTTATATGTGTGAATTTCCTCTTTCTTAGACCTGTGATTTTTTTATACGTGTGAATTTCCTCTTTCTTAGATCTCTGATTTTTTTATACATGTGAATTTCCTCTGTCTTAGATCTGTGATTTTTTTATACGTGTGAATTTCATTTGTCTTAGATCTTTGATTTTTATATGTGTGAATTTCCTCTGTCTTAAATCTGCGATTTTTTTATACGTGTGAATTTCCTCTGTCTTAGATCTTTGATTTTTTATATGTGTGAATTTCCTCTGTCTTAGATTTGTCTTTTTTTTTATACGTGTGAATTTCCTGTCTTAGATCTGTGATTTTTTTATACATGTGAATTTCCTCTGTCTTAGATCTGTGATTTTTTTATATGTATGAATTCACTCTGTCTTAGATCTGTGATTTTTTTATACGTGTGAATTTCCTCTGTCTTAGATCTGTGATTTTTTTTTATATGTATGAACTCACTCTGTCTTAGATCTGTGATTTTTTTATAAGTGTGAATTTCCTCTGTCTTAGATCTGTGATTTTTTTATATGTATGAATTCACTCTGTCTTAGATCTGTGATTTTTTTATATGTATGAATTCACTCTGTCTTAGATCTGTGATTTTTTTATATGTATGAATTCACTCTGTCTTAGATCTGTGATTTTTTTATATGTATGAATTCACTCTGTCTTAGATCTGTGATTGTTTATATGTGTGAATGTCTGAGGCGTGGGATTCTTTCTATGTCATTCAACATCAGGCACTGTACAGATGATATCCGAGCCTGTCATACATAACGAACACATGGTGTCAGCGAGAGCTTTATTCTCCATTCTGGCCTCGTCTGTCACCGTCTATCATCGTCTATCATCGTCTATCATCGTCTATCACCGTCTATCATCGTCTATCATCGTCTATCATCGTCTATCATCGTCTATCACCGTCTATCATCGTCTATCACCGTCTATCATCGTCTATCACCGTCTATCATCGTCTATCATCGTCTATCATCGTCTATCATCGCTATTATTCATCGTAGATCATCGTCTATCATCGTCTGTCATCGTCTATTATAGTCTGTCATCGTCTATTATAGTCTGTCATCGTCTATTATCGTCTATCATCATCAGTTCCACGAAACTTCAGCAGCAACAAATGCCGAACACCCCGGCATGCAGTTTGACACTTTATTTCAACGCCTGATCTTGGTCAAAGCTTTACTGCGCTTTAAAGAAAACAAAACTCGTTGCTGAGAAAGAAATTCATGTGAACTAGAAGAACTAGTAATCAGTCACTGCAGACGCAGACAGACAGGGTCCTGAAAGTTAGAATTTATTAACCGACTCTTCATTATACAGCTCAGCGAATTCAAGAACCGACTCTTCATTATACAGCTCAGCGAATTCAATCTCAAACTCTCGAAGATAAACAGCTTCTCTACGACACTTCGTCAGCGGTGAAAGCCTTTCTACAAATTCTGTTGGGGATGGGGGTGGGGGGGGGGGAGGGAGCCTTTGAGTTGGCACTTGACAATTATTTGCATGGCATACTTGTCCATGCTGTCAAAAGTTCTAGAAATAAGGACGAGGTCTCTGTACCCACCCACCCACTCACACACACACGCACACACAAACACACACACACGCACACTAATTTGCTTACTCAGCAAAGTGTCAGGTGGAGATAATCATCAAGTGTTCCAACCCTCGACCTCAACCCGCCCGCTCCCGCCCCAAAAACAAAGAGTAGAAAAAAGGAATACACCAATATTCCAGTTAAAGTAGGTATCAATGTTCCAGTTAAAGAATACATCAATGTTCCAGTTAAAGAATACATCAGTATTCCAGTTAAAGAATACACCAATAGTCTAGTTAAAGAATACATCAGTATTCCAGTTAAAGAATACACCAATAGTCTAGTTAAAGAATACATCAATATTCCAGTTAAAGAATTATCACTATTCCAGTTAAAGAATACACCAACATTCCAGTTAAACAATACACCAACATTCCAGTTAAAGAATACACCAATATTCCAGTTAAAGAATGCACCAATATTCCTCTTAAAGCATATATCAATATTCCTGTTAAAGAATACATTGATATTCCAGTCAAAGAGTGCGTCAGTAGTCCAGTTAAATCTCTCTCTCTCTCTGGGCCTTAAGTGCCCAGGGCACATGGGGCTTCCGCAAGGGTTTTCCACAAATGCCTGTCTTTCGCCTTTTTTTCTGCTCTTGCCCAGGTGAGCCCTCTATTGCTCAACATCCTTTCTGTTGTTCTTCTCCATGTCTCTTTTGGTCTACCCTTACTTCTGCTCCCCTGTGGTGTCCATCTTAGTGCTATTTTTGGTAGTGAGTTGTCAGTCATTCGGAGCACATGTCCCAACCATCGCCAGCGTCTTTCCTCAATAATTGTTGTCAGTGGTTTCATCTGCATTTCTGCCAATAAGATGTTATTTCTTATGGTGTTTGGCCAAAATATTTTTTTAATTCTACGTAAACATTTAGTCTGGAAAGAATTCAACTTGTTTTCTATGGTTTTGGTGATTTTCCAGCATTCACTTCCATAGAGTAGTACACTTAGAACATTACTCTTAAATATCCTGATTTTCATATTTATGCTTAGTTTATTTGATTTCCATATATTCTGTAGCATTGCAAAAGCCTGTTTGCTCTAGTAAGTCTGCTGTTGATGTCCTCTGTGCTGTCTCCATTTTCTACTACTCTGCTGCCAAGGTATACAAATTCGTTGACCTCCTCCACTAACTTGTTATCTACTCTGAGTACATTTCTGTTGTTCACATTTTGCTTCATTAACTTGTCTTTCCTACGTTGATCTTTAGTCCTATGTTGTTTGCATTCTGGGTTAACTTGTTTATTTTATCTTGCATATCTTTGTGACTGCTTGATAATAGACAAATGTCGTCCGCAAAGTCAAGGTCCTCCAGCACTGTGTTAAGGGTCCATTGTAATCCTCTGCGTTTGTCTGATGTTGCCTCCTTCATTAACCAGTCTACTGCCAAGATAAATAATGTTGGTGATAGTACACATCCCTGTTTCACTCCTGTTTGTACCCTAAAGCTGCTGGAGGTATGTTCTCCACAGATAACTTTGCACTGAAAACCCTCGTATAGGGCTTTGATTACATTAACTATTTTATGGGGGAGGCCATGCCATCTTAGGATTTTCCACAGTGCATCTCTGTTGACACTGTCAAAGGCTTTCTCAAAATCTATGAATAATGCATATGTTGTGCTATGCCATTCATTTGCCTGTTCTAATATTTGTCTAAGTACAAATATATGGTCTATGCATGATCTTCCTTTCCTAAATCCTGCCTGCTCTTTCCGAAGTTTTTCCTCAAGTGTTGGTACAATTCTGTTGATGATTATTCTGCAAAATACTTTACTAGTGAGTGGCAGTAGGGTAATGCCTCTCCAGTTCCCGCAATCTCTGAGGTCACCCTTCTTTGGTAGTTTTACTATAAGACCAGTTTTCCACTCCTCTGGGGCTTTTTCTAAATCCCAGATTTGTTGTAATATCCGGCAAAGTTGTTTTGGTGTTTCTGTTTCTTCTGCTTTCAACATCTCAGCAGTCACTTCATCTTCACCTGGTGCCCTGTCTGATTTTAGCATCTTTATCGCCTCTTTTACTTCATTTATTGTTATTGGTCCTGTATTGATGTTTAGTTCCGCTTTTGCTTCAGGTATATCTATTGCTTGTGCTGCTTGTGTTCTGTTTAGTAGGGTGTTAAAGTGTTCCCTCCATCTTTCAATTTTTTCTCTTTCTCCACTGACCAGTTGTCCATTTTGTGTTCTTACTGCACTTTCACATCTGTATTGAAGTTACCTGTCATCTGCTTTGTGATTTTATATATGGTTTTCATGTCATTTGTATATGCTGCTTTCTCTGCTGTCTCTGCTAAGTTGTCATAATACTGACGTTTATCTTGACGGCATGATTCCTTCACTTCTTTGTTTTTGTGCATAATTACTTAAAACTCGTTTTTTAAGCCGTTGTGATTTGGTGTTCAGTAATTTTTTCTTGATTTCTTTTCTTTGCTCTATCTTTTCCCATGTGGTCTCACTTATCCATTCCTCTTTTCTCCTTTTCCGATATCCCAGCACCTCTTTTGCTGTTTCCTGTAGTGTTTTATTGAACTCTAATATGGACATTTCTGCTTCGTCTTGTAGGACACTGAAGCGGTTCTTAAGTATTATTGAGAATTCATTTCTTGTTTGCTGGTCTATCAGTTTTCTTGTATCAAAATGTATCTTTCTGTGTTCTCCGATTCTGGCTTTCCTTAATTTTAGTTTTATTTTTGCTACCAGAAGGTTGTGATCACTTCCTATATCTGCTCCTTTCCTTGCTCGCACATCTTGTAGTGACCGTTTCCACTTGTTGTTTATTAGTATGTGATCGATTTGGTTTTCTGTGGTTTTATCTGGTGACCTCCAAGTCACCTTATGGATGTTTTTGTGTTGGAAAATTGTCCCTCCGATGGTCATCATGTTTTCTTCACAGAAACTGCATAGTCTTTCTCCATTTTCATTTATTTCTCCGATTCCTTCTCTTCCCATGATTCTTCTTCTATCTTCATTTCCTTCACCTACTTTTGCATTGAAGTCGCCCAAGATGAGTAGCATGTCATGCTTGGGTATTGTTTCTACTGTGGCTTGGAGGCTGTTGTAAAAATCTTCTTTTAATTCCTCTTCAGCTGCTTCTGTTGGTGCATAACAAACTATAATAGACAGCTTCGTGAATCTTGAGTTGAAACGTGCATATAATAATCTCTCATTTATTGGGGTCCATTTCAGCAATGCTCTTGATGCTTCTTTTGTTATAATCAATGCTACTCCTCCTTCATGAAGATCTTCTTTACCTGACCATATTATTGTATCTTCTGTGTGCTGTGTTGTTAATTTCCTTCTGCCTTGTCCTGTCCATCTTGCTTCTTGTATTCCTAGTATGTCTAGTTTGTATCTGTGCATTTCCTTGATGGTTTGTGCTAGTTTTCCAGTCTGGTTTAGTGTTCTTACATTCCAGCTGCCTATTTGCATCTTTTGTTTAGGTTCCAGGAGGTCTGCAGTCGGGCTGGGGACTTCCAGTGGCTGGCTTTCATCCACAACCTTCATGGGCTCAGTTTCCTGATACGCATTTCTCCTTCCACCTGCATTTGCTTTTTCCCTTGCTTCTGTTTCTGTAGCAGTCTGATTGTTTTTTACCAGATAGGGTTGCTGGCCCTATGCTTAGTCGCCTTTTACGATCATGCATGGTAGGGTACAGTGGTCCTATTCTTTGCAGATCCCGGGTACCACACGGGGGGTCCAGTTAAATACGCGTCAGTATTTCAGTCAAAGAATACATCAGTATCCCAGTCAAATTCAACAAAAAAGCTGTTGAAAGCTTAACAATGTCTGGTTATGCATAATCCCTCTACTCGGCTTTTTATCATAAAAAAAAAATAATAGACAGACATCTTTCGTTCTTTCCATACACTGATTTTTATCCAAACTCCTCCACGGAGCAGAATGCTGCAGAACAACTGAACGGGAAGTGTGCAAATTATCCTCATTCCTCGCAACCCAATTCTTTACCCTTTAAAAATAAAGATTATTCATTCATTCAACCCACACCAGAAAAATTTTGAATGTTTACTGGGAATAAGCAATAAATAATAGAGACCTACCCAATGTTATTTATTGGCACATCATAATAAGGAAAAGGTAATCCTGTCATGCCTTAGAGGCATATAAGGATGTGGTGTTAGTGCCCATATTTTCCCTGACCTGTCAGCACACTAACTGTCACATCATAATAGTTAAGTAACTGTCACATCGTAATAGTTAAGTAACTGTCACATCATAATAGTTAAGTAACTGTCATATCATAATAGCAAACTAACTGTCACATCATAATAGCTAAGTAACTGTCATATCATAATAGCAAACTAACTGTCACATCATAATAGCTAAGTAACTGTCACATCATAATAGCAAACTAACTGTCACATCATAATAGCTAAGTAACTGTCATATCATAATAGCAAACTAACTGTCACATCATAATAGCTAAGTAACTGTCATATCATAATAGCAAACTAACTGTCACATCATAATAGCTAAGTAACTGTCATATCATAATAGCAAACTATCACATCATAATAGCTAAGTAACTGTCATATCATAATAGCAAACTAACTGTCACATCATAATAGCTAAGTAACTGTCACATCATAATAGCAAACTATCACATCATAATAGCTAAGTAACTGTCATATCATAATAGCAAACTAACTGTCACATCATAATAGCTAAGTAACTGTCACATCATAATAGTGAATGAAAAAAGAATAGACTGGAAATAGATTGGTCATGTGCTTGGAAGAGACTCCAGCAACATCGCTAACACAGTCACGTGATGGACACCCGAGGGAAATAGAGAGGCCGGCTAAAAGAAGGAGAACTGTAGAAGCAGAGCTTGGCCACAGTGGAATGACTGGCCGCAGACCGTGAGAGGTGGAGAGAATTTGTTGCTGTCCTGCAAGATAGATAGAGTGTGCTGGACGGTGGCTTGCTTAGGTGTTCGCCGACCAAGTATGGATGGATGGATGGATGGACGGACGGATGGATGGATGGATGGATGGATGGATTGATGGACGGATGGATGGATGGATGGATTGATGGATGGATGGATGGACGGACGGACGGATGGATGGATGGATGGATGGATGGATGGATGGATGGATGGATGGATGGATGGATGGATGGATGGATGGATTACACTTATCACATCAGAATTAAATTAGCACAAATAATGACAGATGTAAGAAATGAATTAATTCTCAGATTAATAATAAATGATTAAGATGTGTTAAACAGAAGTAAAAAATAATGTGGTAATATGTAGGCGAAGGAGGAATGTACGAATCGATTGCAGGGATCGAGAAAGATATAAAATTGATTTTGATTATTTTTTAGCAATGAAGTTGATCTCAGAGTGGAATGTTAGATGGCCATGGAGGAGACAGATGATCTCAGAGTGGAAGGTGAGGTGGATGTGGAAGATACAGTTGATCTCAGAAGGGGAGTTGAGGTGGATGTGGAGGAGATGATACTGTCATCACGGATATTGAAATAAATCTGATCAATAAATCGTCCTGTATCCAGAGTGCTTTTAGTAATAATGTATTCTGATAGAAAAGAACTTCAGCGTTGTGTAGGGTTCAAGGTGTTCCTTGAGGTGGTCATCAGTCTTGAGCAGGGTTCAGGGTGTTCCCTGAGGTGATCATCAATCTTGAGTAGGGTTCAAAGTGTTCCCTGAAGTGATCATTAATCTTGAGTAGGGTTCAGGGTGTTCTCTGAGGTGATCATCAATCTTCAGTAGGGTTCAGGGTATTCCCTGAGGTGATCATTAATCTTGAGTAGGGTTCAGGGTGTTCCCTGAGGTGATCATTAATCTTGAGTAGGGTTCAGGGTGTTCTCTGAGCTGATCATTAATCTCGAGTAGGGTTCAGGGTATTCCCTGGGGTGATGGAACTTGCTAAAAATCCTACTTGTAGGTCATGTAGGGAAGGTAAACTTGTTAAACTGAAAACAAGATGTCCTTAGTATGATATGCCTAACGTACCCCTACCTGTGAACAGTATTCTTCTGTCTCAGTATTCAAAAGCCGCAACATGACTCACTGTACCACAGTTGCGAGAGAAAGGTCATAAACTAACGAATATGAAAAAAAAAACAATTTTCAGTGGGTGAAGTATGAGTTTCCTGGCACCAGTTAGGCCAAACTACTGTCATCTTAAATGATCAGAAATTAGGTAAGCCAAGATGGCGGATTCTTACATTAGTTGGCAGGTCTCCCGGGCTCTGTACACTGTCCGCGTGCAGCTAAAACAAAATCGATCTGGGTCTCAGATGCCAGTTGTTGTCTGCAGTTGACGCATCTCAGTTTCCATAACTGAGGTAGCAGGAGTATGTTTTTTTGTTTCGTAAACCATTGCTGTATATAGTATTTTACATAATGGAGTTATTGTTTATTTGTTGTTATTTATATGAATTACTTTATTTGTCATTGTTATGATTCTCAAAACTGATATTAATGTGTACGTATCCACTCGTTCTTACATGTATATTGCCTTGTTTTGTCTTGTCTTGTCTTGTCTCCTTGTAAGTGAGAGCCGATGCTGTAGACGTGTTGAGGTAATAACATCATATCGGCGTGGGAGCGGGTTATGGCGGCTACTTTTTTTCAGTCCCGGAGTGCAGCTAAAAAGCAGGGGGTGTGTTCAATGCTTCTTTAACAGACTCCACCACCATGGGGACTGTGGCGATCCCTGCCCCTTTAGCCAGGTTATGCCCGTTACTAGAGGTACCAACGGAGAGGTAGAACAGGGTCTTGATCAGTTATGGTTCGCTAACCCTGACGGTAGCATATCAGCTATGGCTCGCTGATTGCCTAATCAGACAGCGTCTTCAGCCCCTCTTACATGTATATATATATACCAGCTGTTTGTATATCACTCGTTCTCTCACACATCGGTAGGGAGCAATAGGGACTTGTGAAGCATCAAGATCTGCATATAAATCGTTAGTTTATTCAAGCTCAGTCTGCCAAGCGCCCGAGTATACTGCTCAAAGTAGCAGACAGAAAGTCAGTCCATCATTTTCATATAATGAATCGATTTCAAATATAACACGATAATATAGTGATACAGCGAATATAATATTATGATGATTGACGTTCTAACAGAGAGACACAGAGAGAGAGAGAGAGAGAGAGGAGAGAGAGAGAGATTCTTATTTGAAACAAATTCTGAGTTGCACGTTTACAACTTTCCACTCCGCCGACGAGGCTTACACTGACCACGGGTTCTGGATCCAGTTCTTGCCGCCGTATGCCCGCTCAAACTGACCACTAGTTCCGATCCGGTTGCCAAGACTATACCATCAAAAGAGATCTGTCCAGGTACGTTTGGTCAGAGATCAAACAAACATCAAAGGGCCTTTGTTCAATATACAGATACAGACTATCGACATCTGTCAGTCAGAGAGCCAGACATGTTCACTGTTCCACCTCTTACGGCCACACTCCCCCCCCCCCTTTCCTCAACCCTTGGGAACGTTTGAGGAGATTCATCTTTGTGACGCTGAGAGTATAAGACTTCCAATCTGGGAGACTTTGCAGGAGGTATTTTACATTCAGAGGTGGGACTGAACTGTGAAAATTGTCGTTGTTCGGGAAGATAAGGAAGTAACTGCATGTCGGCTGCCACTTTTTTTCCTTCATTAATGGGAGTAAGGAATGTCAGAAGATGCTTTTCACTTTCTTGAGTATTGCTGAATTTGATAATTATTGCGCTGGATTTGAACTGTCAACACCTGATGCGCCCCCCGGCGATTCATGCCTTGACCACACACTTACTTGCTGTTTTAACTTCTTCACGTTAGCCCGTCCTTCGCAGAAAGTTTCTCTCTCATGAGAGCCAATTATACAACGTCTCGTTGTCTAGCCAGGACTCCTGCTTCAGTGAATGTGGTGTCTAGAATATCAGTGATGTCCAGGAGCCCGCCGTCTGTTTGGCTGCTCCTTTTCTCTTTAATGAAGAATCGTACTCAGCGTTATCGGTTTATCAGTCAGTCTTTTCCACGTCCCTTGCGGAACTTTGCCTCCCTAACAACTCTCCGGTAGGCCTCTCTGTTGCAAGCAAGGTGCCCTGCTGCTGATGTATCCATCTGGAGATAGTAAACGATGTCGTGCGGCCTTCTTCGCCTTGGTCTTCCTCTCACTAGTTATCGGTTATCATGTTATTTAATATAACAGAAAGAACGACAACTTTTCCTTTCGGTGATGGAGCTGGGGAGCCTCCTTTCATTCACTTCTGGTTCTTCTAAAATGATTCTTTTCGTTCACTTCTAGTTATTCTAAATTGCTTCTTTTCATTCACTTCCAATTATTCTAAAATGGTTCTTTTCATTCACTTTTAGTTCTTCAAAAATGGTTCTTTTCACTAGAAGAACTGGAAGTGAATGAAAAGAAGCATTTTAGAAGAGCTAAAGAGCCTTATGTAATATTTCCTCCCAAGATATGTGATCCTCTATTCCGATGCTTAAGTCAAAGTTGAAGGTCCCGAAGAGCATTTCTTTTTATACTCATGAGCCCAGCTGTTCTAAAGTACAGCAGCCAAGCAACTCCTGTTTAATTATATCAGTTTCTTTCTTTCTTTCTTTCTTTCTGTCTGTCTGTATGTGTCTTCGTGCAGAACTGAAGCATTTGGGGCGTGATTTTAGATCAACATTATTCCCCTCCCCCCATATAATAACTGAGAGCTGAATCTACGTTGTGCTTGTGCTTACCTGGTTTTGAAAGCAGCATATTTTCTCTTGTTGTTTTACTGTACAGGTCTGGCAGTACCATCCTATTTGCAAGAAGATCGTAACACGATCCCAGGAACAATGGGGTCTTTAAATAAAATCCCAGTAGTGTACTAGGATTTGAACTCCCCCCCCCCTCCCCACTCCCCGGTGCTCAAATGGCGTGTGGTTCGAGCACTGAGTTCGCCAGACTTTAACTAACAAAGCCGCTTCCGAAGAAATGGGTAGTCGGCATACCAAACATTTCATTCCCAATTCTAGATTTTTATCCTGCGAGACTGCCACTCCTTCATAAATAATACATTTCTACCTACTCCGACTCCTTCATAAATAATACATTTCTATCTACTCCGACTCCTTCGTAAATAATACATTTCTACCTACTCCGACTGCCACTCCTTCATAAATAATACACTTTCTACCTACTCCCACTGCCACTCATTCATAAATAATACACTTTCTACCTACTCCGACTGCCACTCCTTCATTAATAATACATTTTTACCTACTCCGACTCCTTCATAAATAATACATTTCTACCTACTCCGACTACCACTCCTTCATAAATAATACACTTCTACCTAATCCGACTCCTTCATAAATAATACACTTCTACCTACTCCGACTCCTTCATAAATAATACATTTCTACCTACTCCGACTCCTTCATAAATAATACATTTCTACCTACTCCAACTACCAATCCTTCATTAATAATACATTTCTACCTAATCCGACTCCGACTCCTTCATAAATAATACACTTTCTACCTACTCCGACTGCCACTCTTTCATTAATAATACATTTCTACCTAATTCGACTCCGACTCCTTCATAAATAATACACTTTCTACCTACTCCGACTACCACTTCTTCATTAATAATACATTTCTACCTAATCCGACTCCGACTCCTTCATAAATAATACACTTTCTACCTACTCCGATTGCTACTCCTTCATTAATAATACATTTCTACCTAATCCGACTCCGACTCCTTCATAAATAATACACTTTCTACCTAATCCGACTACCAATCCTTCATTAATAATACATTTCTACCTACTCCGACTGCCACTCCTTCATAAATAATACATTTCTACCTACTCCGACTGCCACTCCTTCATAAATAATACATGTCTACCTACTCCGACTGCCACTCCTTCATTAATAATACATTTCTACCTACTCCGACTGCCACTCCTTCATTAATAATACATTTCTACCTACTCCGACTGCCACTCCTTCATTAATAATACATTTCTACCTACTCCGACTGCCACTCCTTCATAAATAATACATTTCTACCTACTCCGACTCCGACTCCTTCACAAACAATACATTTCTACAGTTATTCACCCCATGTAAAGTTTGCTCTTGAAACTGATTCCATAATGCTGACCCCTCCCCCTTTTTTTTCCCCCTCCTCCTCTCCCCCCCCCCCCCGCCCCAATTGTTCTGATTAGTCACAGTTCATAATGAAATGTAATTCTGTTGCCACATGACTATTTTCATGCAAGCCGGACCCCAGATTCTCGGCAACACAGCGTGCATGTAATGCTGGATAGCAGCAATCAATCCAGGCTCTGGGAGTCTAGTTCTCTGGGAGACTGATCGATCTGTGACTCACTCGTCGCGCTGTGTTCGCTGGTTGTCGCGACCGTGTCGCTCGTAAGCTTATTACCTTTTGTCTAAGATTTATGAAAAGCTGTGCTATGACGTGTGTTCATACATTAGGTAAGTTCTGTCGCCTGTTATTTCTCTGTTACGTCTTGTTGCTTTTCTGTAATTTGCTATATACATTTGTGGGTAAATTATTCATTAGCTGTTGCATAGAACCCAAGGTATACGTGCATACCTACATTTGCGCGTCCTTTTTTCTGTTGGAGAACTATTCATGAAGTATTACAAGAACTTAATTGTAGCTAAAATGTGAAGGGTCTAAACATGGCTGTCCAGAGCAAAGAAGCTTTTCACCGAAGATGGATGAACTGCCTAAATGCTTAAGGTGATTTAGTGAATGACACGATTATAGGTACTTCAAAGTTTAATGAAGATTTGAGATGTTAGGAACTTTGAAGAGTTGTTGCTGTAGGTGAGATCAGGAAGGTAGCCTACCTGGTATAAGGTGATCTGTTGCCAGTGGTATTGAGAAGGAAGTTTATAGGAGAGATTAATTAAACAAAAAGAAACACTGATGTATTAAATTATCCATGAAAAAAATAGTAGTTTCATCATGTTTCATCATTCTACTACTACTGCTACTACTACTACTACTACTACTACTACTACTACTACTACTACTACTACTACTACTACTACTACTACTACAAAATACTTCTACCACTACTACTACTACAGCTACTACTACTACTTCCACTACTACTCCTTCTACTTCTACTTCTGCTACTACTACTACTACCACTACTACTACTACTGCTGCTGCTACTACTATTATTAATACTTCTACTTCTGCTACTTCTACTACTTCTACTTCTACTTCTGCTACTTATGCTACTACTACTACTTTACCTGGACCTGCGAACTAGTGCAGCCGATGTGGTGAAGATGTTCTTGCACAGCATAATGTCGGATCGGGAGTGGGTAATAGCGACTGTTCTTTCAGTCCCTGAGCAAAATGGTGTGCAATGCTTATTTTAGCAGACCCCACTGCCATGGGAACTATGGCGATCCCTGCCCCGTTAACCCCTATTACTGGGGGTACAATCGGAGAGGTGGGACGGGTTCTTCGTCAGTTATGTTTCGTCAGATCTGTCGTATGTCACTGATTTCCAAACTGAAAAGCGTCTTCGTCGTCGCCACATCCCCTCCCCCCCCCCCTCTTTTTTTTCTTATTTTCATCAATAACAGTAAGGGAAATATAAACCATATTTTTCAGTCGTATATGTGAAAATATCTTGCTGCTGCTGTTTTAACTACTGTGCGTGTGTGTCTAGTATATTTTCAGCAGAATTGATATCCATAATCTGTGAAGGATCTGTGTTCATTGTTTGATTTGGTTGTCTCCACAAACGGCTTTCCGTGCACAGGATAAATTGAATTTTCAGGAGCCACGACGTCAGAGATAAGAGAAATGATGGCCGCGGTAAAACTAGTTCTAGTAGTGAAGTAGACAGAGGGGTTACGGTTCAGTTCTACAAAAAAAAAAAAAAGAAGACAGAAATAGTGAGGAAAGTGGGGAGAAACTTTAACATTATCTTTTAATATTATCGGTTTGGAGTGGCAGAAAGTAAGATGAGCACGTTAAGCAAGTGATAAAGATATACTTGTAACAATCCAATATTTCGGCAAAAACGCTTCTTCAAGAGACATACATAAACAAGGAAGACATTTCGTGCCTGTCTTTTCTTCCAAGGAGGATATCAAGAAAAAAAAAAGCTCAGCGTTTAGTTTTTCATCTCCCTCCTCCCCTCCCCCTGTTTTTGTCTGTTGTGTTGTTTTTGTATGTCATCATTTTTGCCGAAATATTGGATTGTTGTATGTTCTCCATTTATACTCCTCTTACTTTCTGTCTTTCTTGTTCCTGTCCACTTTCCTCACTCTTTTTAACTTTTTTTTTTTAAAAACTGAGCCACTGCGTATTTATAATAATCAAAATGACACAGTGTTCCGACTTCCAGGTGTTACATTTGTGTGTTATTTTAAGGTGCTTGGAAGAGTGTATCGTTGAAAACGAGTCTAAAGTCAAGTATATGTTGTAAACGAGTAATTTTTAAAAACAAACTCAGATAATTATATGTAAACAATAAGCAAAAGATAATGTTAAAGTAAAGAAATGAATTATAATTTAAACAATTGACAGTGTAAGAAATATATGCAAGTCACTGAGAAAGGAGGGACTCGCGCATACATTTGTAATCTTATATTTGGCATCCTTCCCGTGCCGTTAAGCATCATACAGGTCTCGCACGGTAGTTCGCCAACTTTTCCTGTCCTCAGCGAACCTTTCAACCTCATCAAAGTATTTTATGCCTACTAATTTGGCCTACACGTAGAAGGGACAGATATTGAAGAAGTCAATCAATTTGCATACCTTGGCAGCTACATAGACCAGGATGGTGACATCAGAAAGGAAGTTAGAATTGCAAAAGCAGCATCGATCCTCAAGAATCTTGAGAACATACGGCATTCAAAAGTTATAAGCACAAAAGCCAAGTTAAGACTATTCAATTCAAATGTAATATCCACCCTCATTTATGCATGCGAAAACCGGAAAACAACTAAAGAAATAGACAAGAAATTAGACTCTTTTGAAAACAAATGCCTATGGAAAATACTCGGCATCAAGTGGAACGAATTCAAGAACAATGCAGAGATAAGACAGATGACTGAACAGCAACCAGTTTCATGGGTGATCAGGAAAAGGAGATGGACATATGTTGGTCACGTGATGAGAAGAAACACTCAGAGAATCCCAAAACAAGCTGTCAAGTGGAACACAACAGGCCAAATAAAAAGAAGCAGACCGCGTTAAACTCTGAAGAGGACATTGTTAAGAGAGGCCAGATTAAAAAAAAAAAACAGGAAAAACTGGCGAACCACCCTGCGCACTATGTAACGTTTAACGGCACGGGAAGGATATAAGATAAGAATTTGGCCTCTCTTAACAATGTCCTCTTTAGAAATGAACATCTTCTTATATGGTGGACCTCTTTTTCTTCGCCCTGTTGTGTTCCACTTGATAGCTTGTTTTGGGATTCTCTGACTGTTTCTTCTCATCACGTGACCAATATATGTCCATCTCCTTTGTCTGGTCACCCATGATCACCCATTACATTTGTAATAGAAGTAAGCAAATTACTAGCGTCATGACTCTCCAGAATGTAGTCATTCTAAATTCAAAGGACTAAGTCTTATCTCTTCTGACAGTTTATCTTTCAGCAATTTAAATGCTGGTACATCTGCTGGATAACAGTTTATAATAGTTTTATAATGGTCGAGTGATATACTTGATTCGAGAGACGGGTAGGGATAACAGATTATATTAGTTTTATATTAGTCGAGTGATATGCCTGATTCGTGAGATGAGTAGTGATAACAGTTTACACTAGTTTTATAATAGTCGAGTGATATGCTTGATTCGAGAGATGGATAGACAGAATAGGAGGAAGGCTGCATGTATATTAATAGACAGAGAGACGGATAATGAGATAGAAACTCAGATAGATGAATGTATACATGAACTAGTAGATGGAAAGATGGCAGATAGACAGACTGGTAAATAGGTAGATGCAATATCTAAATGACAGACAAGTTGTAATAACAGACATATACATACCTGGATGACAGACAAGCAGTTGGACTGAACAGAAGTATGCATAGCTAGATGATGGACAAGCAGTAAGAACAGACATATACATACCTAGGTGATGGATAAGCAGTAAGAACAGACATATACATACCTAGATGATGGACAAGCAGTAAGAACAGACATATACATACCTAGATGATGGACAAGCAATAAGAACAGACATATACATACCTAGATGATGGATAAGCAATAAGAACAGACGCATACATACCTAGATGATGGACAAGCAATAAGAACAGACATATACATACCTAGATGATGGACAAGCAGTAAGAACAGACATATACATACCTAGATGATGGACAAGCAATAAGAACAGACATATACATACCTAGATGATGGACAAGCAATAAGAACAGACGCATACATACCTAGATGATGGATAAGCAGTAAGAACAGACATATACATACCTAGATGATGGACAAGCAGTAAGAACAGACATATACATACTTAGATGGTGGACAAGCAGTAAGAACACAGCACGAACTTTTAGCTAGATGGCTGTTTGATCAGTGACGAAATGTTTTAGCGTATTTATCTGTCCTAGCCAAAACTGGTTGTTTATCATCAGAAAATTGATTGTTTATCATGATTCGTATGTGCCCCATTCATTCAGTCATTCATTTGCATGTCCCTTGTGGAACTTTGCCTCCCTAACAGCACTCCTGTAGGCCTCTCGGTTGTGAGCAAGATGGCCTGTTGCTGATGCATCCATAATAGGCGCCCTAATCACCCTTAAATAGACATGAGAACCACCTGGAACTGGGGGAAAAAAAAGAATGTCAGCCAGGTCTGACACTAACAACACCGACATCTTTTATATGGACAGGTCAAGAGAAGCTATTGGTGCAAGCACTATATTATCTGCCTGCCTCGGTTTTACGGGACAGGAATGCCTTAATATTTTATGGATTAATGGATAGATGAATAAATAGGTGGGTGCTGGACTGATCGTGTAAGCGGGATAGGGGTAACTACAAAAATAAGATTTTTAAGGGCATGCATCTTTCCTATCGCAACATATACCTGTGAGACCTGGACACTTAACAAAACAGCTGAGAAACACATAAATGCCTTTGAATGTAAATGCTACAGAAGAGTTCTTCAAATATCATGGACACAAAAAAGAACAAATATATCCCTACTACAAGAACTTAATATTGAGAAGGCTGGCTAGTAAAGAGGATTAGACAGAGAAAACTGAAATATTTTGGACACATTAAACGTCTTGATAATTTAGAAAACATCATCTTGGGAGGGTATATAATGGAAAAAAAGAGAGGAGGAACAAGGCGAAGATGGCTGCAAGACATCGTTGATAATCTGCAGATGTATGCATCAGCAGCAGGGCATCTTGCTTACAACCGAGAGGCCTACAGAAGAACTGTTAGGGAGGCACAGTTCCGGCTACTGGACTGATGGATGGATCTCAGGGACTCTCACAGGTGGTGCAAAATTGTTATCAAGCAGCCTACTATATTGATTAATCATTCTCTTTTCATCTACTGAGACCCACCTCTCCCCCTTTCTTAAGACAGGGGATGCTTTCCAGGCCTTGGAGCAATGCACCCCCTCCTTAATGGGCCTCGATGCGCTGATAAAATCTACCAACATAAAATACACAACAAAACAGTTCGTAAACAGCTTCGCGCAACCAACTTAAAATTCACTCAGCCAGATCGACTGCATGAGTCATCAGCGCACAGCTTGGGGACGCCAGGCAGAAGACTGCTTCCATGATTGGCTGAAAACTGCAAGACGAGACACGTGACTTAACGATCTTTCAGACGGTCGAACACTCCCAGACATACCAGGGAAACTTTTTCTCCCTGTCATTATTGAAAAATTATGTCTGTAGAGATGGGGGGAAAAACCAGAAGAAATGAGTGGGGAAAATGAATGGGAATGGTTTAAGAATAGAAAAAAAAGCTGAAAGTAGATTTTAGAAACAGATCGGATCAGATCAGTGCCACGCCGATAGGCGTAGGCGTAGGCAGTCATTTCTCTCCATCTCGCTTGATCCTGCGTGTCTCGAATCAGTTCAGTTGTTTTCACACAAAACCATGCAGTCAGGCCATCCAGGTGTGTCTGTCTTCTCCGCCATTACTTGTCTTTTGCCATTTACCTTTCCAGTCATGGCCAATTTTTAGAGGCCTTCATGTCTGCTGATGTGTCCGAGAAACGTTGTCTTTTTTATGTTTGGGATATTCTTTAGCCTGCATACATAGATGTCTCTCTGGCTGTCCATGGTATGCAAAGCATCCTTCTTAGGAACCATATTCCTGTAGCTTTTATTCTGTGTTCTAAATGTTTATTCTTGGTCTATTTTTCACTTGCATCAAGTAGAAAAGGTTCTATAAGCTTCTTAGAACTCTTTCTTATTTCCAATGACAGTTTTTGATTTGTTAATATGCTCTTCATTTTCCTGAAAGCTGTCTTTGCTATTGCTATCCTGGTTGTGATTTCTTCCGTGCATCTGTTGTCAGATGTTATGACTACCTAAATATTTGCATCTATTGATCTGTCTTAACATCTTCCCCTGCACTGTAATTCTGCATTCTGGTGTTTTCTTTTTCTTGGATCTCACCATTACTTCTTTGTTTTTAAATGTTTAAACTCTAACCCTTTGTTATTTTAGAAACAAGGGACTTAATTTTAAAGTATTGCAAAAATAACTGGGTATTCATAGAAATTCTAGAGCGCGGATTCTTAAAACTGCCTGATATATAGGTTTCTTTAACCCATGTGATAGTCCAAATTCTACAAAGATATTACGGTCATAGATAAGTGTTAAATTTTATTCATCTCCACTAGAAAAAAAAAGTGGATTAATGGCCCAAAATAGAGGGGAAAAATGCAAGAAAAATAAGAGGGAGAGAGGGAGGTAACGGGACTCATATTTCATGAAAATTAACAGCTGAACTTTATGAGAAAACTTTAGAGGCACCGTTCTGTTCATTGCTGATGGCGAAGATAAGGAAAAAAATAACAAGAATATAATACACAGCAGAGGTCAAGTGTATTTTTCTAACTAAAGGAGTATACGTGCTCCTGATAATTTGTGTAGTTCTTCCGCCAACATCCGCCATCTGGTCATGTTATCGATTGGTTTCGCTGTATGTGTCTAAATATATGCGATCTCATTCTGAGTCTTTCCGTTGTGTTTTCTACGCCTTAAAAAAAAACTCTTTTTGTCTGTTTACAGAAACAGAGGAAAACTGAGTAACTCGCACTTTCTGATGACTCCTGCCGCTTTCTGATGACTCCTGTTCTTGTCTAATGACTCCTGCCACTTTCTGATGACTCGAATCGGAATTAACTAAACATTTAACATTTTCAGTTATTAACTTCTATAGCGGTGGCAAATTGAGTCTGATATCACTGACCCCTGACTTAATGACTCGGTTTGAAAACAAATCAGATTTAAGTTGACCTGGCGGGGTGGAGAAGAAGCGGAAGAGAGAGAGAGGGAGAGAGAGAGAGAGAGAGAGGGAGAGAGAGAGGAAGAGAGAGGGAGAGGGAAAGAGAGGGAGAGGGAGAGAGGGAGAGAGAGAGGGAATTACACGAAATATCAGAAACTGATCAAATGGAAGACCCGCTTGGCCCGGCTTTTGGCGATTGCTGAAGACAGTTGATCTCGAGATAGCTGCTTGAGTGTGGACATGTTCGTGACCGGACAGAATGTGATTTGGAAAATGGACTGCAAAATTACTGTGTCTTGAGATGTCCTGGAGAAGAGAATCCAGTTCTTTCGCTGCCAAGATTAAGGAGTTGACTTCTTCAATTGGTCTTCGTTTGTGTGTTAAGGTTGTCACTGGCTGTCGCAACACTGCCCACAAGAAATCACAACGCAACAGAACTGTCAGTTTTTACCTGAGAACAGATTCGAGAAAATAAAACTTGATATCGTGACCAACAGTTCCTACCCTCACACGCGAACACTTCACTCGGTCCGCTTTCTCATCCATATCAACAAACGCCTTCTTAGTGTTGGCCATATGTACCTCTATCAACAACCATTTGTAGCTTTTCTCTCCTTTAACTTTCACATCTTATAAAAATATTCAACCAATGTTGACTAGCAGCCATCATCATCATGTGGCTCGCCCTTTCCAGAATGTTGTCCCTCTCACTGCCTCCCTGAATGTAATGCAGTCTTGAGCAAGCTGACCAGCGTCTGGCAGTGACATGTTCAGACTTTCCGTGATGTCCTGAGTCCACCTGCGGCGAGGTCGTCCCTACTGTCTGGCACCCTGCCATCTGCTGTCAACCTCTCCAAACCACTATGTCTCTTGATGTATCTCACCTTTATAACTTTGATGGTGTTTACAAGCCAGCTTTCTGACTTTGATGGTATTTACAAGCCAGCTTTCTGACTCTGATGGTGTTACAGGCCAGCTTTCTGACTCTGATGGTATTTACAAGCCAACTTTCTGACTCTGATGGTGTTACAAGCCAGCTTTCTGACTCTGATGATGTTTACAAGACAGCTTTCTGCAACACCCAATCCCGCCAGTATTTCTTTATCTGACTAGCAACCACTGAACAGAATGTGTCAGTGCTAGAGGGACGTTTCAAGCATCAGAGCACGTGAATCTTTCATAGCGCACCTGTTACCGGGGCTACATATCTGGAGGAAGATCTACGGGGGGGGGGAGAGGCTGTGGCTCTTTGGTTTATTCCGAGTTTTGAGCTAAGCCATTATAACCCACTCCCCATCCAACACCATGTCTGTGATACATTATCGCAGTGTCATCGACATCAATGAACTAAAACTTATGCTATCAGAAAATGTGATGGAGAAGGAGAAGAAGAAGAGGAAGAGGAAGAAGAAGAAGAAGATATATGCTCAAATTTTTCACCTCATATATACAGTCCCTACGAGCACATGTCTGGCTGCAGCGTTACACCAAACATCCATTCGTCTCCTTGATCGATGATATGGCATCGACAGCAATGAACTAAAACTTATACTATCAGAAAATTTGAAGAAGAAGAAGATATATGCTTATATTTTCCACCTCACTTACGCAATGCCTGCGAGCACATGTCTAGCTTCAATATTACATCAAACATCCATCCACCTCCTTGATCGATGATCGACTTAAACAACCACCGCCAGGTACACTTTGTAGAGTCTTGCAGGGCAGCACCAAATCCTCTCCACTTCTCACGGCCCGTATCAAATGAAGGGCAGAATGTAAGACGGGCCTGCCTGCCCAATTCTTTACCCTTTAAAAATAAAGATCATTCATTCATTCATTCAGCCTTTCTACGACCCCAGCTGTACCTACAGCTCTTCACCAGTTTGTCTCTGGTCAGTCTTTCTCCTTCCCTGGTACATCTTCTTACATCTAGATTTAGCAGTCTATATCATATACTCATAGAGTAAAATGAAAGACATTTTTACGTACCTTTTGGTATAAGTTTTTTTAAAGTAAAAAACGGGATGTTGCTAGAATCTGGTCGTGTTGGAACACGGTAATACAGAAAAGCGATGACAACGCAGTATGATAGTACTGGGAACATGAAGCTACAGAATTTGAGGATAACAAAATGATGAAAGTGAAACTGAGATACCGCAGTCATGATTGTAAAGGAAGTCTGAAAATGAGACGTTGTGGTACTGGACCACAAAGATATCGGGCAGGGTGAAACTGGGACACGATAACAATGTGACAAGTTAGTATTTGGACATGATGGTACCGGGAGAATATGAAGATGAAATTCATTTAAAATAAAAAGGAAAAAGAGGTCATTGGTCGATACATGTTGAAACTAGACCAAGATGTCAATGAAAACACTTTTTTTTCGCAGATGTAGTGACCAGACTGCACAGGTCAAAACTCTAATAATGTATATTTTAAAAAATATAAAAAATATGACATTTGTGCAACTTGGTTTACCGTAGTCATAAGTTCGCTCGCTCACACACGGTTTGCGCCGAGTTAGGAAAGGTGTGTTAGATATAAAGAATGCCAAGGAGTACTAACACAATCACATCAAATTCCGGGTTCGCCTCGTTCACATAAGCTTTACAAATAATATCATGTTAATATTTTGTGTTATTTTGTAGCGATCCTCTGCCAAATTTGGATATTGAACACTAAACATTATAGTAAAAACCTTATAGTAAAACATTATAGTAAAACATGATAGTGAAAAAACCTGATAGTAAAACCTGATAGTAACAGATTATAGTAAAAAAACCTGATAGTAAAAGATTATAGTAAAACAAGATAGTGAAAAAACATGATAGTAAAACATTATAGTAAAAAAACCTGATAGTAAAACATTATAGTAAAGAAACCTGATAGTGAAACATTATAGTAAAAAAACCTGATAGTAAAACATTATAGTAAAGAAACCTGATAGTAAAACATTATAGTAAAAAAACCTGATAGTAAAACATTATAGTAAAAAAACCTGATAGTGAAAAAACATGTTAGTAAAACATTATAGTAAAGAAACCTGACAGTGAAAAAAACCTGATAGTAAAACATGTTAGTAAAACATTATAGTAAAAACATGATAGTAAAATCATGATAGTAAAAACATGATGGTAAAAACATGATGGCAAAAACATGATAGTAAAAACCTGATAGTAAAACATGATAGTAAAAACATGACAGTAAAAACATGATAGTAAAACATGATAACACAAACATGATAGTAAACTACCTATACACTGAAATGAATTTTTTTTAATAACAGCTAAAAGAAAGACATAATAAAGACATAAACAATGTCCTATATGAAAAAAAGGTAAAATTCCCGTTTCCATGCCATCTATGTTCCAGTGGAAGAGATAATATTCCTCACTGTTTGAAATCGTTGTTCCATGCCATCTTGCAAAAGACACTTGTCTAAAGATACATAGATCTCCATTTTGCACTGTATCACGTTCTCACAGTAAACCCCCAGCTCCTATTTCTTAATTTGCGGTTTCAGCAAGAATTTGAGTACTGTAAGAAAGATGTTTATGTGAGCACGTGGATGATGCTTTATTAGCTAATCAGCGTGGGTAAGCTATAAGGAAATGCAAGGATGGAAGAACAGATTTGTTGGAATACATAAAAGTATTGCAGATAAAATTGCTTGCGATAGAAATTAGCGGCCAGTAAAAAATGGGAAATTGTGAACCTGAACAAAAATAACTGTTTATATTTTGATAATAAAATAAGTAACTATTTGCAGAATTTGTGTAGTTGTGTGACAGGAACTGAGATACTGGTAAGCAAGGACACACAGAGAGAGAGAGAGAGAGAGAGAGAGAGGAGAAGAAGAAGATACAGAAGGAGAAAGACAGTATAAGAGAATGAGAGAGAAAGAATAAATCAGAGACAGATAAATAGAAAGAAAGAACAAAAGAAAGAGTAAAATACAGAGAAAAGAAGAATAAGACAGAGAGAGAGAGAGAGAGCGACAGACAGAATGATTAGAGAGACAGACAGACAAACAGATAGACAGACAGACAGACAAACAGACAGACAAACAGACAGACAAACAGACAGACAAACAGACAGACAAACAGACAGACAAACAGACAGACAAACAGACAGACAAACAGACAGACAAACAGATAGACAGACAGACAGACAAACAGACAGACAGATTACTTACGGGCACTCAGTCCCTAGACCTAAACTGTAAGTCTTGCTGAATAATTTTAAAAAATTGCTCTGGCAAGAAACATGTGCGTGCGCGCATGCGTAATGAAGTAATCAGCATTAAAATGGCGACATTCACTTCCTGGCAAACTGTTTATTCTGCAGACAAATCTCATTACGGTGCGGGCTTTTTTTTTTTAAAAATCTCGAAGTGAATTTCCAAACCGACAACTGGCGTATGAATGCGGTCTAGTCTGTTTGGATGATACTACACAGCTCGTCTGATTATACCTGACATCTTTCACCACATCCAGATCCCATGCCTCCAATTTATGTTTCCTTCTTTGCTTATTGTCGAAGTCCAGTGCGCATAAAGTAACTGCTACGCCATATAGTACTTTGTTGTTCCTGAAGTGCAGAGAAGTCATCTTACAGTGTTGGTATTCTCTAAATGAAATGGAAACCAACCGCCCAAAGTAATACAGCAAGAAACACAGCATTGGGGGGGGGGGGGGTGGGGTATAACAACATTTCCAGCATAAGTGCAGGGGAAAAAGGGAAGGAGGGGTTACCCTTGAGGCCCAGATTGTTGTGAGGGCCCCCTGGTTCTTGTCAGAGACAAAATTTCAAGAAAACGACTGTAACGCTGCGTCTAGAGTTTTTCTTGATTTATGAGGGTAAATTTCCCGCGTTCCGATAAGGGGCCCAATAGTAACTGATCCGGGAAAGAGGGGGGCGGGGCTCCCCTGGCTCTCCACAACTCTACATATGTGGCATAAAGCAAGTCATTTTTACTGATGACCAAGGACCTTTCGCCACCGCAGACGAAGATCATCAGCAGCACATACATAATCTAAGGGAGGGTTCTTAATCAGTGGGGAAACCCCTCCCCCCTTTGGAATTTTTTTTGGGGGTGGAGGGGGTTGGGGAATTGAGACCACAGGTTTACAGACTGAGACTTTTAGAATAGTATATGCATAATATCTAGAATACATCTTTTGAGACAAACAATCTTGGAAAAAAAGGAAGGGACGGAGATGTAGTCCGATGTACGATGAAAACAGTACATGGGGGTCGGGGGGGGGGGAGGTTTTGAATCATTAAAATAAGACATGTACAGACTGTAACACAAGTAAGATATGTGCAGACTGTAACACAAGTAAGACATGTACAGACTGTAACACAAGTAAGATATGTGCAGACTGTAACACAAGTAAGACATGTACAGACTGTAACACAAGTAAGATATGTGCAGACTGTAATACAAGTAAGACATGTACAGACTGTAACACAAGTAAGACATGTACAGACTGTAACACAAGTAAGATATGTGCAGACTGTAACACATGTAAGACATGTACAGACTGTAACACAAGTAAGATATGTGCAGACTACAACACAAGTAAGACATGTACAGACTGTAACACAAGTAAGACAAGTAAGACATGTACAGACTGTAACACAAGTAAGACAAGTAAGACATGTACAGACTGTAACACAAGTAAGATATGTGCAGACTACAACACAAGTAAGACACGTACAGACTGTAACACAAGTAAGACAAGTAAGACATGTACAGGCTGTAACACAAGTAAGACAAGTAAGACACGTACAGACTGTAACACAAGTAAGACAAGTAAGACATGTACAAACTGTAACAAAAGTAAGACATGTACAGACTGTAACACAAGTAAGACATGTGCAGACTACAACACAAGTAAGACACGTACAGATTGTAACACAAGTAAGACAAGTAAGACATGTACAGACTGTAACACAAGTAAGATATGTGCAGACTACAACACAAGTAAGACACGTACAGACTGTAACACAAGTAAGACAAGTAAGACACGTACAGACTGTAACACAAGTAAGACAAGTAAGATATGTACAAACTGTAACAAAAGTAAGACATGTACAGGCTGTAACACAAGTAAGACAAGTAAGACACGTACAGACTGTAACACAAGTAAGACAAGTAAGACACGTACAGACTGTAACACAAGTAAGACATGTACAAACTGTAACAAAAGTAAGACATGCACAGGCTGTAACGCTGCAACATAAATGAACCTAATTTATGATTATTAACAGAGACAGAAAATCAATGAAAATCATCCAGTAGAATTATCCCTCGAAACAAGTGAAGGATTTCAAATGCTTAATGGACGTAGTGTCTTCTTGGTAAGATACAAAAATCGATGCTCAAACTGGGGAACAGATGTAACAAAGCGAACCGGATAATTGATCAAATGACACCTTTACTGAATAGCAAATACGAGTACGTAACGGTCGATGCATTAACATAGCCTTGTACAGAACATTGGCTCTTCTATTCTTGTGTTACCATGTCAGATTTCGATATTGGCACCTAAAGGAAATGTTAGAGGGGGGAAAAAACACCAGAAGAGAAATGAGATGTTTGAGAAGAATACTTAATGTAACCAGAAGAGATAAAATTAGAAATGATGTCATGAGGAAAAAGAGTTGGAAGATCTCTGGTGAGACGACTTCCAGAAACAATATAGTCTGGCCACATGACTTGACTGTTATCGGGCATGACGCACTCCGTCTCAGAACTTATGAAAACACGTAATGGAATGAAACAGCAGAAACATTGAAAATAGTTCTTATTTAAAGCGAATAGTTGAGCTCTACCAAGAAGTTGACTTGCTCCCTCTTTGAAGAAGGAGATAAGACAAGCACTGAAGTTGCTCACTGTTAAAGAAATCCTCTTTTATGATAACCGCCGATACAATACGGAAGACCTAGAAACACCTGGCCAAGGAGTCTTGAAGCAGAGGCCAAAAAACGATCGAGTACACCTGGAGACGGATTGATTGATTGATTGATTGATGTTTATTTCAAAAGGGTTAAGAATTGGGCACGCAGACCCGTTTGACATTCTGCCCTTTATCATACAATGTTCATTCTATTTCAGACATTCCACAAATATGCTGTTCATGTAACAAACATAACTAACATTGAAGCTGAGAGACATAAAATAAAATATAACATTTACGTTTCGCTCTTATCCATTCACTCAGTACAGAAGTAACTACACACATATATATAAATGACTATCTACTAAACAAAAATTTCAAGATTATTCAGAGTAAACAATTAACTGTATTCGGTGTCTGTAAGAGCAGTCTAAAATAAGTTTTATGATTCATGGAGGCATGCAGTCCACATCAAATATATTGGGAAAGTTTGTAGTTGTAGGAAGGAGTATAATTTATACAGTATTTTTTATACAGGATGGGAGGGATAGAAGAAACAGCCCAGGCAGAAATAAATGGATAGCCCTTTTTGGTGACCTATGTCATAGATAGGGGGACAGACAGACAGACAGATAGACAGACAAGAAAGGAAATGATTAGTTCACCTAACTCGGGAAAGATGAAGCATGTCGAAATTTACGAACAGTTATTGAAAAACAGAAAAAGAGGGTGGTTCGACAGGAAAATATCAGAATATGTTGGTCAACAGGTTCAGGAAAAGAGAAGTAACTTATATGTTCAGGAAAGGAGAGGTAACTTATATGTTCAGGAAAGGAGAGGTAACTTATATGTTCAGGAAAGGAGAGGTAACTTATATGTTCAGGAAAGGAGAGGTAACTTATATGTTCAGGAAAAGAGAAGCAATCGATTAGCTCAAGAACACTAAGGATAATATGAGAGAGAGTGAGAGAGAGAGAGAGAGAGAGAAAGAGAGAGAGAGAGTGTGTGTGTGTGGAATTATGACATTCTCTCTACATCTTAAACTTTGTCTGTGTCGGGTTAACAAAGTTTATATTTTCGGAAGTAACTTTAGTGATAAATTTTATTTTGTCATGTATTTTTTTTTCCTAAAGTGAAGATTAGTTTTAAAAACAAATTATTGATTTGTTCTAAACGGTGTTTTACCAACTTTATCCACGGTAAGACTGTAAGGAAGAAGCAAGAAGACTGGCTGATCGACGGGGTCTTCTGATGTGTTTTGATCTCAGCTAGACCAGTGTGTAGGGTGGGGGGTGGAGTGAGTGAGGCAATTAGAATAGACAGCATTTCCTTGAATAAACGCCTTGTTTTGTCAAATCACAAAGTACACATTAAAGTTCTCATAAAAAACAAAATAATTTTTAAAAAAAACGAACTCATGTAACCATAATGTTTCTTAAGCGCTGTTATATCATAGGATATATAAAGAAACTTAAAAGTAGCAGTTGTTTCTTTGCGAGGCGGACAAATTTTCTTGCGCGGCAAGATTTTGCGTGTGTGCGCGCGCGCACGTGAGCGTGCTCGGCCGCGCTCCTATGCAACTTAGAAGGAGCAATGGTTCCTGGTGATGTTTAACTTCTGCAAGTAAAGTTTCGCATAGCATGAAAATTTCTAGTCGGCAAGAATGTCTTTATCAAAACAAACAAAAAAATGATGCGATAAAAGAAATTTTATTCAGTAACGGTTACATAGTTTTTAGTAATGTTCTTTTTATTTCTCCGTTTTTGAGACGGGCTAATGTTCCCCCTAAGGTGCACGGCTGCGCACTCAAAAAAATCATGCCGAGCACGAATATTGTATGTGCAAATGTGCGTCATATTGTCAAAGGAAGAAGAAGAAGAAGAAAAGAAGAAGGGAAAGAAGAAGAAGAAGTGAAAGAAGAAGAAGGGAAAGAAGAAGAAGAAGGGAACGAAGATGAGGGAATGAAGAAGAAGAAGAAGAAGAACCAGAAGGGAACGAAGAAGAAGAAGAAGAAGAATCACGAACAAAGTAAATTGACTTTCATTTTTATATTTTATGATGTTACTCTTGCTATAAGAAATCTATGATAGATAGCGCTGTATGAGCTTTCCTGATTTCTTCACGTTTTAGTGTTTTAGTCAGGGTTTCTATGAGAACCTTAAATCATATTCTGTACTCTGACGTTGCAAATCATATTTGCTCATACAATGTTTTTTCACAGAATATATTTGCACATGAGTTGCAAATGTTGTGCACGAGCCACAGAACCTTAGAGAGAACATTACTTATAATTCGTTATTTACACATTTTCCGTGATTGTCCTGACAAAAGACCCTCATAACGGACGACCAAAGCTTAACTCGTTTATAATATACTGAGACCTCATAATGAATGATGTGTTGTATTGACACGCCAGTTGAAACCCAGACGACGATATTTGATAGCAGGATTACTCAGGTCATACCCCCCAGGACTTCCAATATTAGCATAACCAGGCACAGACCGAAATAGAATATGGGGAAGGAGAAGTGTGTAATTCAAGGTCCAAGTAAATGATAGAAGACAACAGGACGCTTTGAGGGATAGCTTCTTCATCATCATCATCATAATCATCATCATCATCACCATTATTATCATCCTTCTTTTCTTCTGCTTCTTCTTCCTCTACTAAGACTTCAGCTATTCCTGTTACTGCTACAATCACAACTACTACTATTGGTGCTGCTGCAGCTACTTGTTGTGGTTTCACTGCTACTACTACTTCTCTTTTACAACAACACTACCACCATCACCACTACACCACCACCATCACCACTACAACTACTACTACCACAAGTTGTATTACTACAAGTAACACAATGAATAATGCTACTATAGCAGTTACCACCATGACTTCTAGTACTACAAATATAACTTACATTTACTGCTCCTTACTTCTACCGTCTCTTTGAATTTGCTGAAATTTGGAACTTGTACCCTCCCTGCAAATGGATGCATCAGCAGCAGGCCATTTTGCTTACAACCGAGAGGCCTACAGGAGAGCTGTTAGGGAGGCTGTCTCCGCAAGGGACATGCTAATGACTGACTGACCCACCCCACCCCCCCTTTACAGCCGACACCATCACACTAATGAAACACAGGTCGTTTGAAAACTGCATTACAAGGCCTTCCGTAAGACTAGGAATGGACCCAGGAAAATGCTTCTGGACTGAATCCACCACCGTAGTGAGCATTTTGAACACCACTCTATTCAAGTAGTCTGCATAAACACGCCAAATGGTAGCGGGAGCATCAAGGTTATCCAGCTTCTGTTCCCGGCAGTGTTTACTGTACCTCCTGCTCAGTCCAATCAGCTTGAATCTGGCAAGGAAACGTGGAAGTGTGATACATTATCATAAGTGAATGGCTTGTGCTTCACCGGAAGTGAAAAAGAGTTACGGTATTAGTTTGATTACTGTGAATAGTTGCCTTGATCTTTAGTCCTTAATCAAAATGAGAGCATTTAGTTTTTGAAATCTGTCATTCTGATACGGCTAAAACAGAGGCAGCCATCCAGACCTGCGGGCCAGCATCCAGACCTGCGGGCCAGCTAGCAGCTGGATCGCTCTCAGATTTGGCCTTCACGCTGTTGTGTGTATCTTGTGTGAATTTATATGCATTAAAGCTCCGGAAATGATCAACTTTCACGTGAAGCAAGTTCAGCTACTTTCCTTAAGTTTATGTAGCGCTCTAGTCACGGGGCAGAGAAGTCCACTTCTTTCTACTTCATAAATATTTGAACTTTTCTATGTCCTCTTTTACATGGATGGATGGATGGATGGATGGATGGATGAAAAGTAAAGATATGTATAAACTCAGTACAGACCTTATATCTTATATCCTTTCCGTGCCGTTAAACGTCGCGTAGGGCTCGCAAGGTAGTTCGCCAATTTTTCCTGTTTTCGGCGAGCTTTTCATCAAGGGATTTTATGCCTATTAATTTGGCCTCTCTTAACAATGTTCTCTTTAGAGTTTCCCGTGGTCTGCCTCTTTTTCTTCGGCCTGTTGTGTTCCATTTGATATCTTCTTGTGGGATTCTCTGATCGTTTCTTTTCTTCATGTCACCAACATATGTCCATCTCCTTTTCCTGATCTCCCATAAGACTGGTTGTTGTTCGCTCATCTGTCTTATCTCTGCATTGTTCCACTTGATGCCGAGTATTTTCCTTAGGCATTTATTTTCAAAAGAGTCTAATTTATTGTCTACTAGCTGAGTACCCGACGTTGTCTGGGTATTTATTTATCCCAATCACGAAAGTTCTAGAAGGTTCTACAAAGTTGTATTCTTTTCCACAACCTTTTAGAAGGTTATAAAGAGTCTAGACTGTTCTACAGAATTCAGTTCGTTCTATTTGACTCAACTTGGGCGTAATTGTCATCAGGACTGTCACCAATCAGCTTAGCGACCCCGAACACTATGGATTCGACACTAACCTCGGTCAATTTGGACATTTTATTTCCCATACCGATGGGAATTGAAATTGAACTAAACTCCATCGGGAATGTCACTAGTCATCTCAGGGACTCAGAAAACTATGGATTCGACACTAATATCGGTCGTTTTCGATGATTTATAAATGTCACCCCCATCCCACATCCACCGCTAGCCTCCCACCCCCAAATGTGGTTGGTGGCTGATTAACCACTGTATGGGCGCTCTCTGTTATGAAATAAACACTCTGACCATTTTCTAAATGGACGCTGAGGTGAACAACAGTAGGGTGTCTTTCGTGAATCAAAAATCTGCTCCGTGTATCATGTTTCTCTTTATCAAAGCCAAAGGTTCGGCACCTTAGCAGATATAACGTCATCGATTTGAGTGGGCTGACATTTGTCCGCCAGGGCTGACAATCCAAAGCAGGCATAAATATCACGGGAGTTACTTCCCGTCGTTCAGTGGGGTATTGTGTGCATCGGTCAGTTTCGATTCCACCCCTAACACCCAAGCCCTCCTAGGTGTCCTAAGGATGATCTAACCCACACGGCGCATTGTCCAGATTGTAACTCATGTGTGTGCCACGTTTGGTTGAAATTGCTCCATGCGTTTCAGCGTGATGCTCTAGCATACATATAAACACACGGACAAGTTATATATATATATATATATATATATATATATATTATATATATATAAAAGTATACTCCCTGCTGGCGAGATTTTTCAGCTGTTGTGGGGTCAAACTCCTCCCAGCCAATGAAGGAAAATGCGATTAGGGTTGCTGCGTGGCGCCACAGTGGAAAATGTGAAGGAAGGATTAAGTGAAGTAGCCAATAGTCTCGAGGTCAGGGCTACTCAAATCACGGCACCTCTGCTCTAGAGGCCAGTCACGTACTATATAACCCATACTGGGGTAGACTGCCTAAACCGGCTTAACCCAGGGGTTAAAGAGATTCTTCGGCTGCCGCGCGTGGGATGAAACTCCTCCCGCCCAATGAAGGAGATTCGATTAGGGTTGCCGTGCGGCGCCGCTGTAGAAAAGTGATGGAAAGGATAAAGTGAAGTTTAATCGGTATGTCCAGTAGTCTCGCGGCGAGAACTACTCATACCCCGGCCTAGTCCTATATACACACATACTGGTGAAATATGCCTAAACCGGCTTAACCAAGGGGTGAAACTTGATGACTATTCATGTCACGGTACCTCCCCTCTAGAGGTCGGTCACGTCCCAAATACACCATACTGGGACAATATGTCTAAAGCGGCTTAACCCAGGGGTGAAACTTACTAATGGCGAGGATTCGTCCTCCTGGACAAAAGTTCTGTCCTGGTCATAACTAGGAAGGTAGCGGCCACAACCACAAAATGCTGTAGTCAGATACACTGTAGCAGTGCAGTCTAGATAAGCATCCACTTCTCACCCGACGGGGATATATGCGTATCCTAAACACGCTGAGGTTTTCCGGTAAGAAAGTCCAACGCTGGACTAGATGGGCGACCACCTCTTACCCGGCGAGGATATACTGATATCCAAACTACGTCGAGGTTTTCCGGTGAGAAAGTCCAACTCTAGATTAAACTGGTACAACGAAAACCACATTGTCACGCAATCCCGCTTCTGCGACCCACCGAGAATACAGGCTCAAGCCCTGCGATACTCTGAACCTCTTGTAGTCCTAGGAAGGACCACAGGAGTACGTTCAGTAGGATCACGGGACGGTATTGGTGGTAGAAGCGAACGAAGAAGAAGAAGATATATATATATATATATATATATATATATATATATATATATATATATATATATATTATATATATATATATTCTTTAGTTGTTTTCCAGCTTTCGCATGCAGAATGAGAGTGGATATTACATTTGAATTAAATAGTCTTAACTTGGTTTTTGTGCTTATAACTTTTGAATGCCACATGTTCTCAAGATCCCTAATGATCGATGCTGCTTTTGCAATTCTAATTCTAACTTCCTTTCTGGTGTCACCATCCTGGTCTAGGTAGCTTCCAAGGTATGCAAATTGATTGACTTCAACAATTGTCCCTTGTACGTGTATTTTTCCATTTTGATTAATAGGAAGTTTCATTATTGTTTCAGTACAGACCTACTAAGTACAAACTATACAGGCATGAGCACATACAAAAATTCTTGAAAACTGTAGAAAGTAAAGAATGAAAGCAAACAGAGCAGCGATATTCAGACGTGGTAGGTGAATTTTTTAAAAAAAGAGAGTGTAGTGTTTGGCTTTGTCGAAGCACGCTAACCAGAACTTGGTCATGCATGGCTAACATTTGTGTGACAGCAGAAACTGCCTGACTTCAGGCTTCTGTGAGTCGGTTGCCTTTCTCAACCTGGAATATACAAGTTTGTCAGTCGACGAGCTATAATGTTATGCTGATAAACAAAAGGATTTCGTGTCAAGGAAATCTCTTTGTGTGTGTGTGTGTGTGTGTGTTTTTCTCTCTCTCTGTGTCTCTTTCTGTCTGTTTGTCTCTGTCTCTGTCTCTCTGTCTGTCTCTTTCTGCTTGCCTCTGTCTGTCTGCCTATCTGTCTGTCTCTCTCTCTCTCTCTCTGTCTGTCTCTCGCCCTTCTCTCTCTCTCTGTGTCTTTCTGTCTGTCTCTCTCTCTCTCTCTCTGTGTCTCTGACTTGGACTTTACCATCACTGTACACCAATCTGTATGGTATTTTAACAAAACTTTTATGTATGAAACACTGTATTTTAACAAAGCGTTAATGTATGTATGAAACACTGTATTTTAACAAAACGTTTATCTGTGAATAACACATTGTATTTTAACAGAAGTGTATCTGTTATTTTCATCATTCATTCATTTGCATGTCCCTTGCGGAACTATGCCTCCAGAACAGCACTCCTGTAGGTCTCTCGGTTGTGAGCAAGATGGCCTGCTGCTGCTGCATCCATTTGCAGATCATCAACGATGTCTTGCAGCCATCTTCGTTTTGGTTTCCTCTCTTTCTTTTTCCCATTATGTATCCTTCCAAGACGGTCTTCTCTAAATTATCATGACGTTTAATGTGTCCAAAATATTTACGTTTTCTCTCTTTAATTCTCTTTACTAGCCAGTAAATGTTATTTTACATTAAATATAAACCTTGAACATTGCAGCAACATGCGAAAAGTAAGCTTAGCTATTTTGTTTAAAAATCAGTGTTATTTCTTAACGAAACAAAATATCAGTTAACTAAGAACAGAAGGAGGAATGGAGAAAGTTGCTTGTATGTTGTGGAATACAAATAGGCTGAGGTAGGCTGAAGCTAAAACAGTAGGGGAAAAATACTCTGGCTTTCCGTGGCTCCGCATTTACATGTTTGGTTTGGTTTTTTTTTACGCCTGCTAACTCATCTTCTAAGAATTACAACAACAACAATAATAATAATAATAACAACAACAAATTGTTAATTAAACCGTTTTCTTTACAGCTTTAACCATATTGCCTCCCTCCTTCTCTCTCTCTCTCTCTCTCTCTCTCTTTCTCTCTGTGACTGTCTCTGTCTGTATCTCTGTGTTTCTGTCTCCCTCTGTTTCTCTTTGTATGTGTGTCTCTCTCTCCCTCCCTATGCCTCTCTCTCTGTGCCTCTCTCACCCCCTTTGTGCCTCTCTCTCCCTCCCTCTGCCTCTCTCCCTCTCTGTGCCTCTCTCCCTCTCTGTGCCTCTCTCCCTCTCCGTGCCCCTCTCCCTCTCCGTGCCCCTCTCTCCCTCTCTGTGCCTCTCTCTCCCGCTCTGTGCCTTTCTCTCCCTCCCTTTGCCTCTCTCTCCCTCCCTTTGCCTCTCTCTCCCTCCCTTTGCCTCTCTCTCCCTCTCTGTGACTGTTTCTCTCTCCCTCTCTGCATCTCTCTGTCTCTTTGTCTCCTTCTGTCTCTCTCTTTATCCCTTTCTCCGTCTCCCTCTGTCTCTGTGACTCTTTCTCCTTCTCTGTGCCTCTCTCTGTTTTTCTCTCCCTCTTTGCGTCTCCCTCTGTCTCTCTCTATGTCCGTCTCTCTGTCTCTGTCACTCCCTCTCTGTGTCTTTATATTTTTCTGTCTCTCTCTCTCCCTCCTGCCTCTCTCTATCTCAGTCTTAAGACTTTTCTCACAGCATTACTCACCTAGAGCTCATGATATGCTTGCAGAGTAACTTAAATATTTTTCTTAAGCGAATCCATTTGTCTATCAGACTGTAACTCGTAACATGCGAGAATGTAAAAACAGCTCTGACGTACGTTGTCGTCTTGTTGAATGTAAGGACAACAGGTTCTACGTATTAGGTGTTCATTAGATACTAATATTCTTCCGTATGTTTGTATAATACTTGTACTAAACTGACGTTGAAAGATGACATTAGGATAGGAGTTAAAATGATGAAAGACACGCTGTTGGCGAGATCTTCAGCTGCCGTGCGTGGAGCGGTGCTCTTCCCGGCCAATGAAGAAATTTGCAAATGAGGTTGCCGCGCAGCATCACTGCGGAAAAGGTGGTTGAAAGAATAAAGCGAAGCAAACAGTCAAATCACGGCACCTCTGGTCTGGAGGTCAGCCACGTCCTGAGTGCAGTCATATCGTGTGAAATGCATGAACCGGTTTGTCCCAGAGGTTAAGTCACTGCTGGCTTGACTTTTCAAATGCCGCGCGTGGAGTGAAGCTCCTCCCGGTTAAGGAAGTAAATGCGGAAATAAAGGTTGCTGTGCGGCGCCGATGGGAAAAGGTGGTGGAAAGTGAAGTTTAACCTGGTATGTCCAGTAGTATCGCTACGAGAGCTATACCACGGCACCTCTGCTCTAGAGGCCGCCTACGTCCGAAATACACCTACACTGGTGAAATATGCCTAAACCGGCACACACCAGGGGTGGAACTCGATGGCTAGACATGTCATGCCACCTCCGCTCTAGAGGTCGGTAACGCCTGATAAACACCCATACTGGTGAATTTTGCCTAAACCGGCTCATACCAGGGGTGAATCTTGAAGGCTATGAATGTCACAGTACCTCTGCCCTAGAGGTCGGTCCCGTCCCAAACATGCCCATACTGGGAAATGCCTAAACCGGCTCAACCCAGGGGTAGAAGTCACTAGTGGCGAGGATTCGTCCTCCTGGACAAAAGCTCCATCCTGGTCACAACTAGGAAGGGTAGCGGCCACGACCGCAAAATGCTGAAGTCGGAGACACTGGACCAGGGAAGTCTAGATAGGCAACCACCTCTCACCCGGCGGGGATGTCTGCGTATCCTAATCACGCTGAGGTTTTCCGGTGAGAAAGTCCAACCCTGGACTGGATGGGCAACCACCTCTCACCCGGCGGTGATACACGGGTATCTCATAACACGTCGAGGTTTTCCGGTGAGAAAGTCCAACTCTGGCCTGGGTGGGCTAACGCCTCTCACCCAGCGGGGATGCACTGATATTCCAAACACGTCGAGGTCTTCCGGTGAGAAAGTCCAACCCTAGACCAAACTGGTGCAATGAAAACCACGGTGTCACGCAATCCCGCTTCCGAGACCCACCAAGAATACAGGCTAAAGCACTGTGATACTCTGAACCCCTTGTGGTCCTTCGTGGAACTCATGTGGTCTATTTTGGACCACACAGGGGACCACCGGACCTAACGAGGACCACATGTGTGAATTCAGTAGGTTCACAGTGCGGTTTTTGGTGGTAGAAGTGAACGAAGAAGAAGAAGAAGAAGAAGAAGATGAAAGACAGAATGTCAGACGGGCCTGCGTGCCCAGTTCTTTACGCTTTGAATCACAAAGTCGTTAGTTCTCTCTTCTTCTTCTTCTTCTTCTCTTCACTTACTCTCCAGTTTGAAAAACGTAAACCTCAAGCGTAACGTTAATCAGTCTTACAATTCATATGTAATAAAGAAAAGTAGCTGAGTTCACTAAAGTCTGGAGTAGTGTGTGTGTGTGTATGTATGCCCCGGGGGGGTGGAGTGGGGGCAGGGGGTAGAAAGAAAAAAAAAGGGGGGAGATGACCTCTTTGCTAATAAAAAGTAGTAATGATTTCATTTCAAGACTCTTATACTTTTGTTTGCGTATATATCTTGTCTTGTCTTGTCTCCTTCCTCATATACCTTTCGGTGTTGAGAGGACAAATAGACGCCATGATAGGGCTCGACTATCTGCTTCATATAATTGGATATTTAATGCTTCTGTAATCCCATGTCTCCATCTCCTACGTGGGCGGCCTCTTCCTCTGTTAACTACAAATTTTTGTGTGAATGTTGTCTGTGATATACTGTCTGGCCATAACCGTGTAACACGGTAAAACCATTTGACTTGCTGTTTCTGGATATAGTGTACTTCTGGTGTTACTCCAACCTTTGCCCTGATGGTGTCATTTCTTATTCGGTCTCTTCTTGTCACATTTAGTATTCCCCTTAAACATTTCATTTCTGTCGTGATTATTTTTCTTTTGTTCTTGGCTTTTAATGTCCATGTCTGACATTGATAGCATAGAGCTGGGAGGAGAATTGTTTTCGTACAGTGCCCTTTTTGTTTCAGTTGTGATATAAAGGAGTCGTTTGTCCAATGACCTGATTTGCTTTATTGCATCTGTTCTCAATCGTCGATCGTCCCTGAGGATGATATTGCTAACATTCACACATGAAATGCAGGGTAAGAGGAACGAATGGAAAAATAATGAATAAAAAGAAGGTGGTTTGACATTGTTAACATGGTTCTTAAAAAAAACGACCAAAAAAAAATTCTTACATACTACACAAGAAGCATTAGATACTTCCCTGGTACTAAGGACTGTAATAGCCGGAGGTGGGGGTGAGGGATATGTTCTCCACTCCATTTTAAATGCCTCCGTGGCGTGCGTCTAAAATAGCCTCTGACAGTCCAAGTCCAGCTCCTGGCCTTCTCGTGGCGGAACTGTTTAAACTGACAGGAGAAGGGGCGAAAGGCGAATATCTGGCGCTTGAAAACCAGACGCTTTCGGGTAGATGAGACTCGTTAGTCTTGGTTGGTAGCTCATCTAAGAGAAGGAAAGCTACTGCTCGCTGCTGGCAAGATTCTTCAGCTGCAGTGAAACCTCCTGGACAAAAGCTCCGTCCTGGTCACCACCAGGAAGGGTAGCGGCCATGACCACAAAATGCTGAAGTCGAAGACACTGGACCAGTGTAGTCTAGATAGGCAACCACCTCTCACCCGACGTGGATATATTTTATCCAAATCACGTTGAGGTTTTCCGGTGAGAAAGTCTAATGCTGGACTGGATGGGCAACCACCTCTCACCCGGTGGGGATATACTGATATCCAAAACACGTCGAGGTTTTTGGGTGAGAAAGTCCAACTCTAGACTAAACTGGTGCAACGAAAACCACAGTGTCACGCAATCACGCTTCTGTGACCCACCGAGAATATAGGCCCAAGCCCCACGATGCTCTGATCCTCCATCCTAAATGAGACTATCGCGAGAACCACAGGTAGGATCAAGGAGCGATCTTGGTGGTAGAAGCGAACGAAGAAGATACTTCCCTTTTCATAAAAAGTTGTATGTCGTGCCCCTCCTCCTCCTTTTTTTCTGTGATTAGGAAGGGTGTCTCAGTACAGTATTTATGTAAATTTCTATGATTATCTCTGTACAAGAGTTTCTGCTTTCACGCCCGTGTAATATATATACATATAATTATCTCCTTTATATTTTAATATGCTTTCACATCCGTGTAATATATATGCATATAATAATATCCTTTATATTTTAATATGCTTTCAAATCCGTGTTTGCGCTTGCGTTTCTGGCTGTAAGCAACCTCTTGTTCATGCCTAGTCAGAAAATGAGAACAAAAAGTACGAAAGAACAGATAGAAATATATGTATGTATGTATGTATGTATGTATGTATGTGCGCGCGCATTGTCTGCCCCTATAATTCAAGAACAGACTTTGTCTGTCCGGAAATAATTTTCTGTAGTGCTTTCTCCACTCCACATTCATATGAAAACAAAAGTACACAGGATACACACTATAATTTTTTAATATCTGTTATTTTTTTCTTTCTGTTTTTCAAGCACTCATAGATTATAGTTTAAACATATACGTATTTTCGAAATAATAAAGACATTTCCTATGATAAAGAAAAGAAAATATGTAAAATATAAAGGTCTTTCGGGTTCATTCAGTGGTTTAAACTTTGCTTTGACCTGGTTTTGATTGTTTCATTTTGCGTGTAGTAGATAGGTAGGTCAATCATTCAAGTGCCCTGTCGCGTGGCATAGGCGATCATTTCTCTCCACAGTTCCCTGTCTTTAGACTTGATTATGACATCCACCGGTGACTTTCTTCCTAGCCACACTGACAGCCCATCTAGTAACTTCTCTCTCTGTCTTCCTCTGTCTCTTCTTCCCTCAATTTTTCCAGTTGCCACAATGTGTTCCAGTTTTCCTCTTCTCAGAAAATGTCTTGCAAATCTCGCTTGTCTGCCACTGATCTTTGCTATAATTCGCCTTTAACTCCAGCCTCTCTTAAGACTTCTTCCTTGGATTTCTTAGCTGTCCATGGTACCTTCAATATCCTTCTTATGAACCACATTTGGTTTTCTTAGCTCTCCATGGCGCCTTCAACATCCTTCTTAATGAACCACACTTCCATGGCCTCCATTTCTCGCTGTACTCTCTTATTCATGGGCCATGCTTCACATCCATAAAACAAAATTAGATCGACATAACATTTAAGTATTCGGAATCTTGTTTCCATTGATATGGATCTATTGCACAAGATGTTTCTCATTTTCTGGAATGCTGACTTGGCCTGAGCACGTCTGCTTTTTATTTCGTTGTGACATTTCCCATCAGCTGTATAATTGTTTCTAAGTACTTGAATCTATCAATTTGTTTCAGTTCTGTGCCAACGATAGTAATACTACATAAACTGATTTATTGAGATAGGTAGGTAAGTAGATAAGCAGATAGGTAGGTAGGTAGGTAGGTAGGCATGCAGGTAGGTAGGTAGGTAGGTAGGTAGATAGGTAAGGTTAGGTTAGGTAGGTAGATAAGATTAAGTAGGTAGTTAAGGTTAGATAGGTAAATAAGATTAGGTAGGTATGTAGGTGGGTGGGTGGGTAGGTAGTTAGGTAAGATTAGGTAGGTAGGTAGGTAGCTGAATAAAACCGTCCAGGCATTTAGGGGTTATGGTGTTAATAGTCTATATTTTCCTTGACTTCTGGGCACATTAGAGGGTGATGTGGCCGGTATCACTCCTGGCTGCCTTTCATGCCCAAGCACATTATAGGGTGATGTGGCCAGTATTACTCCTGGCTGCCTTTCCTACCCCAGCACACTAGAGGGTGATGTGGCCGGTATCACTCCTGGTTGCCTTTCCTACCCCAGCACACTAGAGGGTGATGTGGCCGGTATCACTCCTGGCTGCCTTTCATTCTCAGCTTCAGAAAAAAGCCAGATACTCATTTCTACACCTGGGTGACCGGGACATCCCTGCTCAGATTCGAACTATCGATCCTTGAGAGACTAATACACTAAAGACCACTAAATATTTCTCAGTGTTATAGCTCTGTGGATTTTGCTTAACTGCCACATCCTGTTTACGCCCCTGGTTACTTTATTCAATTTCACTTCCACCATCCCCTTCGGCCGCACGTAGATTTCACATTGTCTGTGTAGGCCTGGAATACGTCGTTGCCCGTCGTTATTTCTTCGCTGTGTGAATTCCTCTGTGTTTATAAACCGAAGGAAAACCTGATGGGCATGTTTACATATTTCACGAAGTTTAATTTCAGTTTGCATTACTTCATTTCTGTCTCTGGTAAACAAAAATCTGTTCCACCTCTTTATGTCAGCGTTTCTAAAATTTTGATCACGTAAAAAAGCCCCATATTATATTTTATCGCATTCTCAGAAACCTGTAAGTAGGACATTTTATTGCCCCAAAAACTCAGTCTGTATGAACAATCCAGGTTCGATTTAATTGTCTAATGCACTGATGTAGGAAAACATATTTCCTCTTGGTCAACGTATTATGATAAGATGACTAAGAGCAAGTATTTTTCCTACATGTATATATATATATATATATATAGCACGATGTAACCGCCATTGTTCATTAATATTCATTCATTCATTCATTCATTCATTTGCATGTCCCTTGCGGAACTGTGCCTCCCAAAACAGCACTCCTGTAGGCCTCTCGGTTGTGAGCAAGATGGCCTGCTGCTGTTGCATCCATTTCCAGATCGTCAACGATGTCTTGCAGCCGTCTTCGTCTTGGTCTTCCTCTTTTTCTTTTTCCCATTATGTATCCTTCCAATACGGTCTTCTCTAGATTATCATGACGTTTAATGTGTCCAAAATATTTCAGTTTTCTCTCTTTAATCCTCTTCACTAGCCAGCCTTCTTCAATATTAAGCTCTTGTAGTATAGATATATTCGTTCTTTTTTGTGTCCACGATATTTGGAGAACTCTTCTGTAGCATTTACATTCAAAGGCATTTATGTGTTTCTCAGCTGTTTTGTTAAGTGTCCAGGTCTCACAGGCATATGTTCCTATGGGAAAGATGCATGCCCTTAAAAATCTTATTTTTAATATTTTAATATTTATCATTAATATTATACTACAATATTTTCGAAACTGTGTGACAATGTCCCGCTGGAGTTCCGAACAGTTTGAAAATGTTCCGCTGGAGTTATGATCAATTTGACAATGTCCCACTGGAGTTATGAACAATCTGACATTGTCCCACTGGAGTTCCGAACAGCCTCTACATTGAGACACATTGCCAGAGATCTTATTAAAGCACGTTCTGCAAACAAAAGGTAGCAGATAACGAACTATATTACCTTACCCAACCCATTATGTGCAGTATTCGGTTTCCGGGCCGTGTTCTGTGGGAATCTAATGAAAAATTACAACTCAAGTTCCGCCTCGGACATATTTTGTTTTTCTTTCTTTTGAACGGAAATGGATTTCCGGAAAGTTGTTTTTATAGACCGTCGTCTGCTTTGGTTAGTAGTTCTCAAATTTGGCTGTATCGAGCACCCCCTCCCTACCAAAAGGGAGGAGGGGGGAGAAGATCCAGGAGGGTGGTAAGGGGAAAGCAAGTGAAACTCGGAATTAGAACAAATAGAAAGACAAAAATGTTTTTAGGGACGCTAACAACGTGGTCTCAGAGACTAGGGGGCGTCAGCTCGAAACATTTTGAGAGCCAGTGTTTGTGCGAAATTGAGACATACGTAAATTCATTCATCCATTCGGCTTTTACGAATCATTGGGGTTCGTTGCTGCAGACAAGACTCCTCTCTGTTCTTAAAAAACGTAAATCACATGTAAATGTAGGTCACTGCTCATATCGTGTGCCCATGAACCTTGACCACATTCTTCTTCTTCTTCAGCTTTCCGAGTCATTACGGCTCACTGCTGCAGATAAAGTTCGCCTCCATTCCCCTCTATTACTGATCTTCTCTCTCAACTTGGTGGCATCAATTTCTTTTATATCTTCTTCTATGTTGTCTTTCCATCACTGTTTTGGTCTATCCCTTGGTCTTGTTTCCCTCATCTGTTGTGTGTACATAAGTTTCATTTGTCTGTTCTCTTCCATTCTTTCTACATGTACCAACCAGTGTAGTCTGTTCAGTTTCAAGACATTTATAATTCATTGGGATTTAAATAAGCTGTTCTGTTCAGTGTTCTTTCTAGCTCTCCATTCTCCACTGTTGGTATCTTTTGTGGGGCCTAAAGATTCTTCTTGTTCTCAAAGATCTGCAATTGTTGTTCATCTTTATTTGTTGTTCTCCACGTTTCTGATCCATACATGACAGCTGGTCTTATTATAGTTTTGTAGATTGTTATTTTATTTTATTTTTTTTTTTGGAGGGGACAGGATTTAGGATTTTAACAGGCGATGTATATTGTATTCCCTATCTTTATTCTGCTTTTAATTTCCTCGCTTACTATGTTGCTTCTGTCGAAGGTTATGCCCAGATATTTGTATGTTTCATACCTTGGTCACATGGCGAACAATAATACATTTAGATCGATGAATTTAAACGCTTTAATTAAAGATTCTGTGTCATATTAACACGCATATTACAAACTCAAATGTAAATGAACATTTATTTCAGGCGAATCTTTGTTCGTATATGAACAGTTTTTAAAAATATGTATATTCAGATTCTCTTAATAAAATTCATTCATTCATTCATTCAGCTTTCCGAACCATTGCGGCTCATTGCAGGCAGACAAGACCTGTCTCCCTTCCTGTCTGTTCTTAGTCTTCTCCTGCCAGTTATCTCCCTTCCTCTCTGTTCTTAGTCTTCTCCTGCCAGTTATCAACCCCGAGGGCTCTTAGGTCTTCTTCCAGACTGTCAGGCCATCATTATTTCCGTCTGCCTCTTAGTCGGTCTCCGTTTAAGCTCTTTTTTGTCTGTCTCTTAGTAAAATGGCTTTTAAAAAACAGGTGGTTCGAATTCATGAACAGTCGCCGCTGTTCTGGATACGTTGCAGCGATCTGACGAAGCATTGAACTCTGTGTGCAGAACTGTCTAACTGCAAGTTCTACAGAAGCATCTTGTATAAACTAGGAAAAAAGTAGGAACAGCTTTATTAATTAACGAGCAAACAATTGTGACGTTTGGGTGTGAACCTTAATCATACAAAAACACACAGCACGAAGAAATAGAGAGAGAAGACAAGATATACATTTACATGAATGCTACGTAAAAAAATAGGGATGGGAAAAAATAATTAGAATAAGGCAAAATGAATAGAGCACTTAGCCGTGACTTCTTCCTTCTCCTAGCTAGATTACCATTGCATCACTCTCTCCCCTTTCCACGGCTTCTCCCCCTCCCCCTTCTTATTTATGGCCCACCTACCACATATCAGAAGTCTCCATTTAAACACTCTCCACACTCCACCATGCGCACTTCTCTTACATGTCACAGCTAAGTGCTCCATTCATTTCATTTTATTCTTTATTTTTTTCCATTCCTATTTTTTTACATAGCGATTTATATTTTTATCTTCTCTCTCTATTTCTTCATTCCTGTTTGTTTTTGTATGAGGTGCAAACCGAAGCATCATAATTGTGTGCTTGTTAATTAATAAAGCTGTTCTTACTGTTTTCCTAGTTTATACATTATGTTATCACAGTTTTACTCGGCTTCGCGTATAGTTATATACTTAGTTTTATATACTTATAGCTGAATACTTATTTTTATACACGTATATTTATATATTTAGTTCTATATACTTATAGTTATATATTTAATTCTATATACTTATATATTTAGTTTTACATACTTATAGTTATATACTTAGTTTTATATACTTATACACTAATTAGGCGTGTGTTACAGAAGTATCTTGAGTATCAAAATATACGGAACAGATTTATTTAGAAGAAGAAGAAGTTAAAACTCTTATTAACTTTTCGTATTCTAGGGGTTTTTACATCAAATGACCAAGGGGGTAAATTTCAGAAAGTGGAATGGGGCGGTTGTCACACTTAAAAGGATCACAAAGCCATAGTCTGATTTTGCAGTATGACATATTATACATTAGTTTAAGAAGGAAATGTTGTATGTTTCTAATAAAATTGTTAGTATGTTGTTAGTATAGACCAGAAAAAGAGCTAAGAATTGAGAAGAAAGAATGGAAAATTATGATGAAATAATTTCTCACTTATCCCTCAAGTTAATCCACTGTACTGTGTCTAATATATAAAAAATGAATAAAAATGTACACAAACATCATTTCCTCACAGAAAATATACACTAATTATTTATTTACAATGAACCTACCGTCTACAATAAACTGAAAACACGAAACCACATGTGGGTGGCGGGTTATAAGCTTAGAAAAAAAAACTTAAAAAAACAATTAAATATTAACACAAACTGGCTCTGAAATCAAACACGTGGGTGCCTCGTGTAGACGGCTTTTTTATACCGGAAGGAAGTAATACTACCGGTTTTGCCAGATTTTTTACTATAGTGTGGTTAAATTCAAAATTCAAAATTAGAGACCAACGTATCCCAAAGCACAACGAGTAGGGTAGCGAAATTACTCGGACCCCATCCACGCAAGGGACGTCGAAAAGGATACAGCCTTTATGCAATACTGGATGCCGCAATAGTATAGTATTTAGTGCACTCACTAGCCGACCAGAAGGTATCTGTTTCGATTCCGCACCGAGGCGGAATTATTTGGGACTTTCCACCCCCCGGGGTCAACCTAGCCTCAAGAAGTGGGCACTTCCGAGTTTCCAAAGACAGCCAGGACAGGCACTGACCTCACAGTACTACTGTGACCTAGAAGTATGAAGGCATTACTAACACCTCTGAAATATGTATCAGTGAGGGAAAATTGGAAGAGGTGGAGAGTTTTGAATATCTTGGATCATTACTAACTGGTAATGGAGATACAGTGAGGGATATTAAGAGGAGGACATCTATCGCTCTTCAAAAAATAAAACAACTAAAGAAGCTGTAGAGAGGAACAGACAGAACTACAAAAATAAGATTTTTAGAGCGTGGATCTTTCCTATCGCAACATATGCCTGTGAGACTTGGACACCTAACAAAACAGCTGAGAAACACATACATGTCTTTGAATGTAAATGCTACAGAAGAGTCCTTCAAATATCATGGACAGAAAAAAGGAACAAATATATCCATACTACAAGAAATTTATTAAGTTCTTGTAGTATGGATATATTTGTTTCTAGGCTGGGTAATAAGGAAGATTAAACAGAGAAAACTTAAATATTTTGAACATATCAAATGTCATGATAATTTACAGAAGACAGTCTTGGAAGGGTACATAATGGGAACAAGAAAGAGAGGAATATCAAGGCGAAGATGGCTGCAAGTCATCGGTGATGATCTGCGAATGGACGCATCAGCAGCAGACTATCTTGCTTACAACCGAGAGGCCTACAGGAGAGCTGTTAGGGAGGCAAAATTCCTCAAGGGACATGCAAATGACTGACTAACATCTCACACACTCTGTTGCATGCAGATGCCAGGGGACCTAATTTTATTCTGAAACATAAGCCAGGAGCAACGATTTTGGGTTAAATAAGAGAAACACACCAATGTGACTTTGTGTTTGAGAGCAGTATCTGTCCATTTTGGTATATTTGTTTTAATGGGGAGTAGAAAATGGGCACGGAAGTACAAAATTAATCCCAAAAAATGAACAACGGTGGGACTTTGCATAGAAAATGGTCTTCGTAACTGATTACTATCTACCCTATACATGATATAATATATCATTATTTACCCTATACATAATATATCATTATCTACCCTATATATGATATAATATATCATTATACATGCAAACTGCGCTTGAGCGGCGAAGTATTTAGTGCACTAGTCTCTCAAAGCTCAGATCCTTGGTTCGAATCCGGACGAATGAATGGAAAGTTTGTATCATAAACTTGTGCTTTCGGTATGAAATAAGTAGATTTTCATGTAGTAAACTTTTCTTTTAATTTTTTAATATGTTTCCTTCGTGGTTAAAAGACATTAATTAAACACTACATTAAAATATCCTGCTTTGTTATGGGCGATCAGAGTGAAAAGTGCTATATGGCATATATTCTGTATCTAATAAAACTAGAGTTGATAGTGGAAAACCTGTGCCATTTTTTGGAATCAGCAGGTCAGAAACAGGTCTAACATTTGAGGCACCAAAATGTGTGTTGGCCAGTGCAATATATAACAATAAATATGTTATCTAACAACATAACTACAATGTGAAGATATCTATGCAATAAATATGCTATCTAACAACATAACTACGATGTGACGATATCTATACAATAAATATGTTATCTAATAACATAACTACGATGTGAAGATATCTATACAATAAATATGTCATCTAACATAAATACGATGTGAGGATGTCTGCACAATAAATATTACTTAAATCCTTACCCATGGTTCTTATTATCTATTTATGTGTTAAAAGATCAGTTATTATGCAGACAATTATCTATAATGGCATTTAAATATCAAAGTAGATATAAGAATTATAAAAAGTCAAAACGCTATGTTACAAATAAACGGTCTGCATACTGATTCCATGCGCCAGACACCCGTGTAGTATTGCCGGTATGAATGAATGAACAATATGGTATAGCAATATCTCTGAACTTTTAAAGGCACAAGGCATATGGTGGTTTCCGCAAGGGTGTTCCACAAACGCCTGTCCTCTGCCTTTCTTTCCTCCCCCTCTCTAGTCCCATGTAAGCCATCTGTTGTTCTTCTCCATGTCTCTTTTGTTTACCCTTACTCTTGTAGTTCATATCAGTGGTATTTTTGGTAATGAGTCAGCAGTCATCTGGAGCTCATGTACCAACCATCTCCAGCGTCTTTCCTCAGTAATGATCAAAGTTAATGGCTTTATCTGCATTTCTACCAGCAATGTGTTGTAAGCAATATCATGTGTAAGTAAAACAGAGTGTAGATGACTGATATTTGAAAGTAGGCGACTTGCAGATTACTTTTTTTTCCATTTCAGTTTTACTCTCTCTTTCTCTCTCTCTCTCTCTTTCTCTCTCTCTCTCTCTCTCTGTCTCTCTGTCTCTCTCTCTCTCTGTGAGATGCGAAGTCTGTTATTTCAGAAAGAAAGAAAGAAAGAAAGAGACAGATAAGAATTATTACGTGCTTTTACGATTTTAAAGCAATACTACTACGTACATCAAGCAGACAGTCGCATTCAGTCATTGTTCTACTTACCGTCTACTTCACAGAACACCTGTATTTATTTTACATCACATTATGGGCACGAACTGAATAAAGCTTTAATTAACATTAAATGTCACACTGCTAGTGATGGCCCTGGAGATAAAGGCCCACGAACATCCCCCTCTTTACTGTGTTAACTAAAAAAAATGTCATGATGTCCGTGGCCAAGGGTTAACTCTTTTGCTTCAAAAACAGCATCATCGGAGCTGACAACTCTAACTTGCTTAATGTGAATCGATACTGAAAGCTATATTTAGGCATAGACTAAACAATGTTTTTTTTAAAAATAGCACATTTCTAACCTCATACAAAGTTTTAAATTATAGACTACCTTCTTTCCAGTTTCTTCCTATTATAATTTATTCTGGGACAGAACAGAAAATAATTCTGGAGTGAACTTACAGAACCCCCGAAGCCGTGCTCTTGTTGCAACCGCGAATCGATTACTTTTGTCGCATGTGTGTAAAAAATTATTCGGAATCGAACACGTCCTCTCTACCTCGAAGGTTAGACGTCAGACAAACAGTCAAGTTCAAGACCTCGCAACTTACTAGAGAACAACTTGCGTGATTGGAAATCTTGACAAAGGATAATAAAAAATTTGATTTCGTTTTTCAGTATTTCATTTCTCTGGTATAAATCCTGCGATGCAGCAAATGAAACGTAAATGTTATTATCATGAAAAAAAAACGACAGACAACAAAGATAAGCGATTGATTGAACGCCATGAGACAAATCTGAAAGGGCAGACGCAAAGCGACATGGAGAAGAAACTTGTCAGAATTCCAAAGTGCAAGAAAGATTTTTTTTTTGGGGGGGGGGGGGGGGGGGAGAGGGGGTGTGAAGACAGAGTCGGATGGAATGTTTCAGCCTCTTTTTTTTCTATATGCTTGCAACGATAATGGATAATTCATTCATTCATTCATTCAATTCATTCATTCATCTTTCCAAGCCGTTGCGGCTCACTACTGCAGACAAGACGTGTCTCCCTTCCTCTCTGTTCTTCTCTTCTTATATCTTATATCTTATATCCTTCCCGTGCCGTTAGACGTCACATAGGGCTCGCAAAGTAGTTCGCCAATTTTTCCTGTCTTCGGCGAGTCTTTCAACCTCATCAAAGGATTTTATGCCTGTTAACTTGGCCTCTCTTAATAATGTTCTCTTCAGAGTTTCACGCGGTCTGCCCCTTTTTCTTCGGCCTGTTGTGTTCCACTTGATAGCTTGTTTTGGGATTCTCTGCTCATTTCTTCTCATCAAGTGATCAACATATGTCCATCTCCTTTTCCTGATCACCTGTGAGACTGGTTGTTGTTCAGTCATCTGTCTTATCTCTGCATTGTTCTTGAATTCATTCCACTTGATGCCGAGTATTTTCCTTAGGCATTTGTTTTCAAAAGAGTCTAATTTCTTTTCTATTTCTTTAGTTGTTTTCCAGCTTTCGCATGCATAAACGAGGGTGGATATTACATTTGAATTGAATAGTCTTAACTTGGTTTTTGTGCTTATAACTTTTGAATTCCATATGTTCTCAAGATTCTTGAAGATTGATGCTGCTTTTGCAATTCTGATCCTAACTTCCTTTCTAGTGTCACCATCCTGGTCTATGTAGCTGCCAAGGTATGCAAATTGATTGACTTCTTCAATATCTGTCCCTTCTATGTGTATTTTTCCATTTTGATTGATGGGAATTTTCATTATTTTTGTTTTGTCCTTGTTAATTTCAAGTCCTATTTTGCTAGCCAGTGAAGATAGGCTATCTGTTTTTTCTTGCCAGTTCTCAAATCCGAGGGCTTGTAGGTCATCTTCCATGTTGTCCCGCCACCGTTGTCTCGGTCTGCCTCTTGGTCTGTCTCCTGTTAATCACTTCTGTATAAGCCTTTTTTGTCTGCCTATTGTCGCCCATCATCTCCATGTGTCCCAGCCATCTCAGTCTGTTGTTTTTCATAATGGTGGCTATAAGTGGAGACTGGAATAGCGTTTTGTGTTTCTTTGTTATTTCTAATTCTCCATTCTTGTAGTTATAGGTTATATCTAAGAAACAGAATCCACTAACATGCATTATAAAATTAAACGGAACTATTCTAAAGCAGGTGCAGAAATTCAAGTACCTTGGAGCAGTAATAACGTCAGATGGGAAATGCAGAACAGAAGTTAGGAACAGAATAGGCCAAGCAAAGACTGCATTTCAGAGAATGAGAAACATATTAACCAACACATCCTTATCAATGAATGTTAGAAAACGAGTCCTAAAATTTTATATTGAACTTATTTTGTTATATGGAAGTGAATCACGGACAATAGGCAGGTCTGCACAAAAATCATTGGAAGCAGCAGAAATGCAGTTTATTAGAAGAATGTTGCGAATCCTCTGGACAGCAAAAATAACTAATGAAGAATGTATGAGAAGAGCTGGAGAGACAAAAAACCTTGTCAAAAAGATAAGAGAGAGAGAGACAATGTACTTTCATAGGACATGCAATGAGAAGAGGGGGCATTGAAAATATTATAACAACATGAAAAATAGAAGGAAGAAGATCAAGAGGAAGACCAAGAGAAATGATACTGGACAGTCTGACGGGATGGTGTAAGAGGAGATCACCAACTGAGCTGATTGTCTGCATGAAGGATCGTGTACTCTGGAGAAGCATAATAGCCAGCGCCAGTCGGTACGGCACCTGATGATGATGATGATGATTCTTATAGTTACATGATCTCTAATCGGTCCAAAAACTCTTCTCAAGATTCTGTTTTCAAAGATCTACAGTACCGGGCACACGTAATGATGGATAATAACGGAATAATTTTTATTTACTTTCAAAGTATACTTTAAATGAAGGGGAAAAAAAAATAAAGCCGAAGTTCTCATATCCTGGTTGTGTTATCTTGACTCTGGCCTTCTGTTCCTGCAAGGTTCTATTTGCCGGCGTCGAAACGAGATCTGACGCTCCCTCCTCCCCCCCGGATAGAACAAACGAGGGCTAAAGTTGTCTAAGTGAGCGTGGTTTGCTCAATGCGGGACAGTCAGTGGCTGTTTGTTCTCTATGGTTCTTCGCAAGGTGTGCTGGTTGTATTGGCCCAGTGTTCTTGGCTGACTTTTTCAGAGCTGGGGGCGCACGTAAGTTTGGGATCATCGTGGTTCAAGTTTTTTGATGGGTGTGCATTATCCCTCGGTCGGATTAAATGTTCTCAGAGTTGTCAACCTTGTTCTGTAACGTCATGGTAAGATATTAGTTATATTGTTGCATACCATTCTATTATTTCATACTTTCTTAACCATGGCATTACTAGACGTAACAAATGGTGAGAGATTAGACAAATGATGATTGAGATAAAACTCGTCCTTTTTTCTGCCACTTTCGTTCCGCCCCAATTTTTTCTCTCTTTCTATCCTTTGTGTGTGTGTGTGTGTGTATGTGTAAAACTGAAACATACACCTGCCTACCTTTACAGACGTAACAAACACACGCCCCGCGAACTCTTTCATGCGCTGAACTCTTCCAGAATGAGTGAAGGAACAATATTATATAGTAATCTGTATTGTGACGTTGACGGTCTAACTCTCCACAACTCTCTTTTTTTGTGTGCTGCCTCTATGAGTTGCTCTCGTCTCCTCTTTCCATGCCATCTTGCCAATCCATCCAGGATTTTTTCTCTTAGTCTACTGTAAAATATATATTAATTATGTTGTGGTTTCGGTTTGCTTTAGATGAGTTGTGATTATTACTTATTATTACTTATTACTTCTTATTTCTCCGTATTAATTCTTATTTACTTTATCTCTTTTTTACTTTTCCAATTCTTACTTCTCTCCCCTATCTCGCTTCTCAGCGAATTTAATTCTGAATTGAGTGTGTGGGAAGAATGAAAGATGGAGTGATGAAGGACAGAATGTAAGACGAGCCTGCATGCCCAGTTCTTTACCCTTTAAAAATAAAGATCATTCATTCATTCTCACGCCCAATCTCACTTCTTCATTTTTTAAAAATTTAGTCATTCTTTATCACCGTCAAATGGCCCTCAGTGGAGATTTTTCTGGTGCTCATGGCTTAAATCGCTAGCCTAATGTAATGAGATGGTGCCCAATGAAGTACAGCTGTGTCTGCAACACTCTCAACTTGCGAGCCTCTCCTGATGATCCTACCCCAAGTTCTTTTCCTAATTCAGCTGGCGTCCATGTAAGCTCCCCTAAATAACCTTTGTGGCTGGAAAATGAACTTATCACTTCAGTCATTCTCAAGCTCTACCAGCAACCAATAAGTACTCAGAAGGTATACATTTGATCCAGGAAAAATAAATGGTTGGTTTATTGACAACATCAGACACCACACACGTTTACACCAGATAACATGTTGACACATACATAGCAGGTCGCTCCACAGCAAATAAACACCAGGCACGAGAAATATGAGCACGCCATGTCACATCAGCGTGAAACAACCAAAAACCTTATGTGAGGCCCTTAACTATTCAATATCTCTACTAATCTCTTGTCTTCATTTTACTTGTATAATACACCCCCATCATTAATTTAGAACTGGCCACGCTTCCTTAATACAACATAGGAGCTAAATTGGCAATTCATATATATCACATATATACGCAGAGACTCTGCCTGCGCCCAACATATAAAACATAGAGTGCAAATATGAAATGGTTCGATGACACATAAATTAAACCGTGGTGACTCAATGATGATAATGAAAGATGAACATGGCATATCAGTATAAATCAAGTGCATTAGATACTGAGCTGCACAAGCACGTGCACCACACACAAACACAGAGAAATCACCTTCCAGTGTCTATAAATCAAAGGTTAAACTTGTGCATTCGTGAAGCATGATAATGAAAAGTTACAATAATGAAAAATTATGCATTACAACGTCTTAACTCACTAAACATATCAGTAAACACCCAACCTTGAGCACGGTCTATACTTACACAACTCTACATCCGACGTACAAAACTTACGGATATGAGCGTCACCAACATGAGCCGGCTTGGAACAGCACCTGGCTTCATAGCTAGACAATCCTTGTATCCAACATCACAAAAATATATTTGATAACTTCGTCAGACATCTCAGACATACCACGACATGGCTCCCCTAGAATACGTGCTGTCGCCACAAGGCTCTAAACAAAGACTGCTACCAGCTCAACACATTACACCCTGACCAACACATCATGTGACCAGGTACCCCCCGCCCAAACAACTGCGAAATAGGCCAACCCTTGAACCTCCCCCCCCCCCCCCGAAACGGCCGAATTTCGAAGAACCAAGCCTAGCTCATTCCACACTACCTCGGCCTCTTTTTCTCCTCTAGTTTTCCTGTTGTCACGATGTGTTCTAATTTGCCTTTTCTTTTATGACATGTTATATAAATTTAGACTGTCTTTTCCCGACTGTTGTAATTATGTGTCTTCTAGAATCGGTCCTTCTCAAAATGTCTTCGTTTAATGTTCTTGCCGTTCATGGTGTGCTTAACATTCCTCTAAGAAACCACATTCCCGTGGCTAGCATGCGTTGCTGAGTCCCTTTAGTAAATATCCAGTCTTCACATCTGCAGATCAGAGTCGGCACTATGTACTTGTAAGACGTAGTTCAGAACCTCCTCACAGCATCAGATTACAACCCATCTATACCAACTATGATCACCTATTCCCCCTTCTTCCGGCTAGATTACCATTCGTTCACCCTTCCCTTTTCCACGGCCCCCCCCTCCACCCCCGCTCCCTCCTCATGACCCGTCTATCACATATCACAAGCCTTCATTTAAACATTCTCTACACTCCACCATGCGCACTGCTGAACACAGCCTCTTACAAGCCACATCTTCATACAAATCACAGCTAAGTGTTCCATTATTTTTATTTTATTCTAATTGTTATTCCATTCCTATTTTGTTCATAGCATTCATGTGAATTTATATTTTGTCTTCTCTCTCTATTTCTTCGCCCCGTGTGTTTTTGTTTAATTAAGGTTCACACAGAAACCTCACAACAGTGTGCTCATTAAGTAATAAAGCTGTTCCTACTTTTTTTCTTAGTTTAAAAAATGTATGTAGCATTCAAGCATCATTTTCCTTACACTCGGTGACAGTGATTCATCATCATCATCATCATGTGCCGTGCCGACTGGCGTTGGCTAATATGCTTCTCCAGAGTACTCGATCCCTCATGCAGGCCATCAGTTCAGTTGGTGATCTCCTCTCACACCATCCCGTCAGACTGTCCAGTATCATTTCTCTTGGTCTTCCTCTTGATCTTCTTCCTTCTATTTTTCCTGTTGTTATAATATTTTCAATGCCCCCTCTTCTCATTGCATGTCCTATGGAAGTACATTGTCTCTCTCTTATCTTTCTGACAAGGTTTTTTGTCTCTCCAGCTCTTCTCATACATTCTTCATTAGTTATTTTTGCTGTACAGGGGATTCGCAACATTCTTCTAATAAACCACATTTCTGCTGCTTCCAATGATTTTTGTGCAGACTTGCCTATTGTCCATGATTCACTTCCATATAACAAGATAAGTTCAATATAGCATTTTAGGACTCGTTTTCTAACATTCATTGATAATGATGTGTTGGTTAATATGTTTCTCATTCTCTGAAATGCAGTCTTTGGTTGGCCTATTCTATTCCTAATTTCTGTTCTGCATTTCCCATCTGAAGTTATTACTGCTCCAAGGTACTTGAATTTCTGCACCTGCTTTAGAATAGTTCCGTTTAATTTAATACTGCATGCTGGTGGATTCTGTTTCTTAGATATAACCATAGTCTGTGTCTTTTTGATGTTCAAAGTAAGGCCTTTCTGTTCACTTTCTTTTGCGACTTTATCCAAGAGATTTTGCAGGTCTTGTTGGTTCTCAGCTATCAGTACTGTGTCTTCAGCATACCGAAGGTTGTTAATATTGTATCCTCCAATTTTTATGCCTGGTTCTGTGATGATCGTTCTTAGAATATTCTCGCGGTATAGAGAAAAAGGTCTGGGGATATTACACATGACAGTGATTAGTTTGCACAAAATACTTTTCATCTCTTGGAACATTATCTTATCTTGGGCTATTCTGCTCTTTAATATCCGTTAGATATCTTCCATCTGGCGTCAAGATTGTTCCTAAATACTTGAACTTGTCTACCTGCTTTCAAATTTTTTGCCTTTATTGTTATTTTGCATTAATGGATCTCTCTTTTCTTGTAGATGACCATAACTTCAGTTTTCTTCTTATTCAAGCTGGGACCTTTTCTTTACCGTTATATCCAGTAGTTCTTGTAGTTCTTGATCTCCTCTTGATGTTAAGACTGTGTCTTCCGCATATCGTAAGTTTTTGAAATTATTCTTCCTACTACTGTTCCAGGTAGTTTCTTTTTAAATGCCTCATTATATTTTCGTAATATAATATAGTAATGTAATGTGTAATTGTACGTAAGTACTGGTAATCGCAACTTTTACATTAAATAATTTGCTGTGCAGATTTTCTTTCAGTTCTGTTTTAGCTCAGAAAATGTGTGAAGTCTGCTATTTAAAACACAAAAGTAAAGAAAAAGTTATCAATTTTTTTTTGCAATTTTAAAATAATAATACAGGCACATGGTGCATATAATCACTCGTAATCATTATTATTTATAATTACGGCCAATTAGTAGAAACACCGACGTGTTTATTTTACCAAGACTGCAATTATATACGTATATAAATATGGTGTTCAGAATGTTCCTTTGCACCTTTTCGGTGGCCACCACGGGAAGATAAAGGCAGCTACCTGGAGAGTATGTTATTTTATAGAGAGATTTTTTTTTTCAAAGTTTTAACATGTCTTACAGGGACTTAATGTTGGTCTCCCTGGTAACATGACGCAGATCAATGTGATAATCGAATTTCTACAAGGTTTTTATTTTTTTTGTAAATGCAGCACATGTGGAAAAACAGATGTTAAGACGGCCTTGATTCGCTACTTCATAATGTTCAGATCACGAGAATGTGATGGCACGTTAACCTTGTTGTTTTGAATGTACCCCCACCAGAAAAAACAAAACATAGGGTGTCAGGGTAGAGGAGCTTCTAGCAGGCCACCGTAACAAATGTGAATGGATTTTACTAGCCCTTTCAGTCTACCAACTGAGCAGTTTAGCGTTGAAAAGAGGAGCGTAAATCTCAGTGCCAGGGAAAAGGTGGCCTGTAGTGCTGTCTTCCTGGCCCGTCAGCCAAACAATTAACATGACGAGAAGAGACATAACAGCTACACAGAGTCGTCCTCGAAGAAGTAGGGACATAACAGCTACACAGAGTCGTCCTCGAAGAAGTAGGGACATAACAGTTACACAGAGTCGTCCTCGAAGAAGTAGGGACATAACATTTACACAGAGTCGTCCTCTAAGAAGTAGGGACATAACATTTACACAGAGTCGTCCTCTAAGAGGTAGGGACATAACAGTTACACAGAGTCGTCCTGGAAGAAGTAGGGACATAACTGTTATACAGAAGTCCTCGAAGAAGTAAGGCCCATAAACTGCCCCCCCCCCTCCTGAAAATATTTCATTGCAATAAATAGGATTTTTCCTCTTATCCAACTTCCTTCAAGAGACTAATCCAAGTATACTATGTTTTTTTTTTTTACAAATAGGAAACAACGAGGTTTTCGCATAACGAAGAACTCGTAATAGAATACAGTGTTGTATGGATCTGTGTTTATGATTTTGTTTTCGAGGTCTTACTATAGAACACTGTGCTGTAATACTTTACAGAACAAAGTAAAACTTGTAGTCGATTACCACAGTTTAATATAGTTTGCTGGCCGTCCTTAGTTCATTGCTATTTTTATTTTATTTATTTATTTATTTTGGTTTTCTGACGGATTGGTTTGTTTAGTTGGTTGATTAATAGGCTGATTTTCTTGGTTGACTGACAGATTGGTTTGATTGATTGATTTGTTCGCTTGCTTCTTCTATTGCTTCTTTGGCTGATTTGCTTTTTTTGGGTTGGTGTTCTTGGCTGGTTGGTAATCTTGGCTGGTTGATGGTCTTGGCTGGTTGGTGTTCTTGGTTTGTTGGTGTTCTTGGTTTGTTGGTGTTCTTGGCTGGTTGATATTCTTGGCTGGTTGGTGTTCTTGGTTTCTTGGTGTTCTTGGTTGGCTGGTGTTCTTGGTTGGTTGTGTACTTGTTTGGCTCGTATACTTTTTTGTGTGTTTGGCTGAGTGATTGAGTTGTTGACTGACTAGTAGTCAGTGTTTTGACCAACTGATGATCTCTCATTAAGTTCATGTGCAGCCAACCCCAAGTGAAGATCTTGAAACTCGGACTCGACTCGCGGAGTCTGGTGTGGAGTGAGAAATTGCCCTAGTAAGTGCCCCAACATAAATGTTTTCGTCCTTTTGTCAGGTCACCATTATTCCACTCCCCCTCCTCACTCCGCCACACTTCCCACTCCCTCCCATTTGGCCCCAATGACTCAGGTCAACTCCCCCATCTCTTTGTTACGTTTGGTTTAAATGGTAATCATATAGCAGCTCAGGTAGTGTTGTGCATAATGTTTGAACACTGCAATATCTTAGGGCGTTTCTAAACAAGGTAAACTTCTCATCAATAATGATATACGCCAGCCACCATAGACGGTTAATGTCCAATTTTTAAATATCCTCGTATACTCTTTCTTGGGGGATTTTTTTTATATTTTTGTATATGTTTTGGCGTTAAGATGATAGGTACGTGTGATATGAACATACGTCTGCATATAAGACACGTTGGACCACGTTAAAATCTAGTTACTATTGTCAGACACGCCTGATATTCTTATATACTGTTTAAAAAAATACGATGTTGAGATTTAAATTGAAATTTGCTGATCAGACAAGGGCAAATTGTCTGAAACGTTCACTTGGACGTCAACTTCACGTGCTGACCTGAATTGTACTCTGCAGATGATTCATGACGACAGAAAAGCGACACTAGTCAAAACAGCATTTTTGTCAAAAAATCATGACAGGTTCACGAGAATCCCGTGAAACTTACAGAACAGAAAACTCACTGACCATGTTATTGAATGCCTATAAAAGATTGACGCTTCTTGAATCAATCCATTTGAAAATTCAATGCGCAAGCATGGCTCATCTCACTACAGAACAACGACACATCATCACTGGACGTTACAGACTGGACAGTCACAAAGTGTAGTGGCCAGACAATTTAATGTGGTTAGAAGCACCATTAGACGCCTTTGAAGACGATTTCAAGAAACTAGCTCAGTTGCAGGCCGGCCGCGCAGTAGAAGACCCATAGTCACAACATAGTCAGGAATCGATTTGCATCTGCGCCCTCAACAGTCCAGTCAATGACTGCAGCTTGTCGAATGTCAATTCAAACGGTCAGGAACCGGCTGCACGACGCTGGTCTTTGGGCTAAAAGACCCTACAGAGATCCTGCACTTTCGGACCGGCATCGCCGAACCGTCTGCAGCGGGTGAACCAGCATCGTCAACGGATGTTGCGAATGACTGGAGAAGGGTTTGGTTTAGTGATGAATCATTCTTTCTGCTCCAGCGACACGATAGACGGAGAAGAGTTTACCGCAGGGTCCACGAACGCTACGCCCAGAACTGCGTGGGTGAGGGTACTCTACACATGGTGGAGGTGTACTGGTGTGGGGGACGATCAACTTCGTGGGAAGAAGTTACTTGATGCAAATTGAAGGACGCCTGAATGCCCAACGATACGTTGCTGAAATTCTTCGTCATCACGTCAGTCCACTTCTGGCTGCACCAGGGTTGACTTTTCAGCAGGATAACGCTTGACCTCATGTGGCCCAACTCACCACCCAGTTCCTCGCTGACAACAACGTCCAGACCATTCCGTGACCATCAATGTCATCAGACATGAACCCAATAGAACTTACTCAACAGACAAGTCCACCAGCGAGACGTGTCGCCAACCAATCTCCGACAGTTGTCTCTTGCACTGCGGGTAGAGTGGGCAGCCATCCCACAACAACAGATCCAACGGGTAATCGGATCCGTGTCAAGGAGATGTTGTTCTCTGATACAGGCCAAAGGAGGCCATACACCTTACTCAAACGGAGGCCTCAGTCGCAAAGAATAAAAGTACAAACCAAATTTAATGAACATCATTTCATTGTTAAAATCTTAAAGTTTCTTCATGCCAATATTGAAACATTAATTCTGTAAAATAAAATTTTGATACAAGTTTGAAATTTGGTGTCCATTACAACTACAGCAGTGTTGAGTTTATTATTTTAAACAGTATATAATGTTTTATTCTTGTATTCTGAGATCATTGTTTTGTAGTCTGTAATTATAGCAGCAAAGTACTGTAAAGAAAAGATAAAATCCCCATTTCCGTGTCATTAAGTTATATTGGGAATACGATGTTAGGTCTGTATTTCCACGACCTTCGGCGCATGAAAGTCTGATGTGGTCAGTATCACGCCTGGCTGTATTTACCTTTCCCAGATTCTCTGGTACCCATTTTTAGAGGCTGGGTGAACCCTGGGAGCTTTTTGGTGTATAGCAGGAAAAAAACCCCACTGCTGAGACTTGACCCCGGCACCATCGGATTAGTAAATCAAACGCCTAACCACTCGGCTAACCAGGCCGACAATAAATTATTATAGATTCTCTTTTTCTGAGATTTCCTAATCAACTTTTTTGTACATACTTTTAGCACAGTTTTCACAAAACATTTGATTTTTCAGGGAATTTAGACATTTCTTTGAGCCATAAATAGGCATGTATAAGTCACGAATAAGCTGAACTCATCGATTGTTCAGTTTTAAGTACCAAAGCTGAAAGTATGAATAATGTATCTGCATCCGTCTTTATACTCGATATAAAGTGGAGCGAATTCAAGAACAACGCAGAGATAAGACAAATGAGCAAACGACAACCTGTCTCATGGATGACCAGAAAAAGGACACTGACATATGGTTGTCACGTGATGAGAAGAAACAGAGAATCCCAAAACAATCTATCAAGTGGAACACAACAGGCGGAAGAAATTGAGGTCGTTCACGTGAAACTCTAAAGCGGATATTGTTAAGAGAGGCCAGTTTAGTGGCCATAACATCCCTTAATGAAGCTCGCCGAAAACAGGAAAACTTGGCGAACCTACCATGTAAGCCCTATGCACGGGAAGGATGTAAGATCCGCCTTTGGTGAAGTCCTTTTATTTGGAGGAACGTCAATACCACAATTATAGAAGCTGTTTGTTCCTTTTTTTTCAGCTAACAAGAAAAAAAGGTCATAGTGACATATTCCATCCTGTTACAGAGTTGCACTTTCCTTACATTGCTGGTGACATTCTTACACTGTATTCTCAGACACGTACTAGCATTCACATTCACAATGCGTGGTGAACCTTTCTGCATATTTTGCAGGTGAAGGCAGCAGTCAGGTCAAGGCACCTGAGACTAAGTAATAAGATGTCCACAAAAGCAATGCAGTGTGTCAGTTTTTGTCTGCAACTCTTCAGAGCTCATCAATTTTCTCAGTTTTTAACCCCCCGTAAATAAAAATCAGAAAGGAGGAAGTCACTTTCAGAAATGTTAATATCTTGAGTGCGACGAAGTTAATAATGTATAGGTTCATAATTATGGTGTCCGTTATCGATCTGTCTGTGTCTGTCTGTCTGCCTGCCTGCCTGCCTGCCTGCCTGAGCGCATGAGTGCCTGAATGCTTGTCCATCCATCCATCCATCCATCTCTGTCTGTTTGTCTGTCTGTTTGTCACTGAGTCTTCTAAAATTGAAACATTTTAATGGGGTTTTTTTTTTTTTGCACATCGTGACCCACAGCTGATTTGAAAGATACGAGAGATCCCGTGTCACAATATTTTGACAGATGTCGTCCGTCATCATCGTATCAGAAACATCAGGCGTAAACGTCATCGAGTCTTCCCTTTCGCCTTGTGTGACCTGGAGATGCAGTCAGAATGTTTCACACGATCGATAGCCGTGAACCAATCAGAAGCGAGAGATTAGATTTCGATCGGTTGTTTCAGAGCTGATGAGGGAGGGCGGGGGGGGGGGGGGCGTGGTGATTTGCCCTCCGCTTGCGTTTGTTCTTATCTGTGTTTGTGCGTCTGTTCAACTGCCTCCATTATTGTGTAGGAGATGCAGATTAAAGTTCGTTATTGTTGAATGTAAACAGGGACTCACGCAAGCCAAAATAATCTTTCAGACAAAGAAAAAAAACACTATTCTGTGTAATAAATTACTGTCACTTGGAGTGAGGAAAAGAGTGCTCCATTGACACACTGAGGCAATTTTATTTTACGGATGATGAAGCACAAAGCCACCTGGAGGCCTCCGAAGTGTGGTTCTTGGAGGAATGCTAAGAACACCGAGGAACGCTAAGAACACCGAGGAACGCTAAGAACACAGAGGAACGCTAAGAACACCGAGGAATGCTAAGAACACCGAGGAATGCTGAGAACACCGAGGAATGCTAAGAACACCGAGGAACGCTAAGAACACCATGGACGGCAAAGAAATCAAACGAGGAAGTTCTGAGAGAGGCTGGAAGATGAGGCAAACAATAATAAAAGTAAGAAAAAGGCGATCCAGATTCATAGGACACGTTTCTAGGGCGAGGCAAGAATACACTGTGACAACAGGGAAGACAGAGGGCAAGAGCTGGAGAGGTAGAGAGAGAGAGAGAAAGAGAAAGGATTAACAAGATGGCACGGACAGAGAAGGCCAGCACAGCTTATAAACTCAGCACTCGGAACAGAGGATTGTGGGAAAGCATGATCATCAACAACAGTCGGCAGGCAATACTTGGAGACAGGTTGCTGAAACAGACTTCATGTTACTGACATATTTATACCACTAGCTTTTTCCCCAGAGTTTTTTTTCTCTTTTTTTTTTTTTTGCTTCCTGTTAATATAGTTACTACACCACACAAGGAACACTTCATAGCCACTTATAGTTTTATACACGGTATAAAACTACCAATTTACTCCACAATAATAATTCTTCCATTAGAACCATTTATTTTTCTTCTTCTTTCTTTCTTTTTCTTTTCCACTGCTACTGGTCCTTTTCCCCTATCTTCTCCTCCTCTCACTTCTTCTTCTTCTTTTTCTTCTTCTTTTTCTTCTTCTTCTTCTTCTTCTCCTTCTTCTTCTTCTTCAGCGTTGCCTGGCATGTATCAGTGCTCATGCTGGTCACACAAGCTACTGACCATCTTTACTTCAGAAGCCAGAATGTTCGAATTCTCAAAAGAAGGATGTGTCCAAATAACTAGAAATTACTCCAACACAAGTTCGTTACTCTTTATTCTCATAGTCTGATCCCCAAATGACTGAAAAACAATGTGATTACAATGACTAAAGAACAATGTGATTACAATGACTAAAGAACAATGTGATTACAATGACTAAAGAACAATGTGATTACAATGACTGAAGAACAATGTGATTACAATGACTAAAGAACAATGTGATTACAATGACTGAAGAACAATGTGATTACAATGACTAAAGAACAATGTGATTACAATGACTAAAGAACAATGTGATCACAATGACTAAAGAACAATGTGATTACAATGACTAAAGAACAATGTGATTACAATGACCGAAGAACAATGTGATCACAGTGACTGAAGAACAATGTGATTACATATAATTCATTTCTCAGTTTTGCATTTTTAATATGGTGAGATCTGGTAAGTGGCCCTTGACCTTTTGTTTTGCTTTTGTTTTTGAGTAGTTTATTTCCGCTCCATTCTCCACCACCTAATTGTACACAAACTTAGGAGTAGAATGCACTCACCTACATTCTATCAACTTTGTTTTTATAGTGGACTGGTTCAGACGATGTAGCACGCTCTAACTTTCCGTGCTGAGAACGAACTTTTGAGTACCACTGAGAATCACAAATGTGTTCATATTTCAAGAGTATGTCTTTCAAAAAAAAATTTTAACACTTGTTTGGGAGTTAGATAAAACTAACGAAGGAATGTTATTTTCAAATGGTAAAGATAATTTGAAACACAACCTCGGCTCACACACATACAAACATACACAGACACACATTTACAAACACAGCATACATACATACACATATGCAATCAATCAATCAATAAAGTGCGCTGGCGATCAGTCTCTCCACAATTCCCTGTCTTTTGACTTTTATTATGATATCCGCCGGTGACTTTCTTCCTACCCACACTGACAGCCCATCCAGTAACTTCTTTTTCTGTCTTATTCTTCCCTCAGTTTTTCCACTTGCCACAGTGTGTTCCAGTTTTCCTCTTATCAGAAAATGTCCTACAAATCTCACTTGTCTGTCTCTGATCTTTGCTGTAGTTTGCCTTTTAACTCCAGCCTCTCTTAAGACTTCTTCTTTGGTTTTCTCGGCTGTCCATGGTACCTTCAACATCCTTCTTATGAACCACATTTCCATGGCCTCCATTTCTCGCTGTATTCTCTTATTCATAGACCATGCTTCACATCCATAAAACAAAATTGGCTCGATATAACATTTAAGTACTCGGAATGTTTCCATTGATATGCATATACAATGCACCCATATAAACACACACGAACCCTTGTATACAGAGAGACAGACAGACAGACAGAGGAGACGAGAGGAGAGACATACGAAGAGAGGTCCACCATACAAATTTCTCCATCTATTCACAAACGTCGCAACATGAGATGTTCAGATTATGGATTCCCGGCAGCGGGTTCAGATATTGATCTTCTGTCTCTTAAATGACCCTGGTTGTGTTTCTGTTTAGATTTTGAAATTAAATTATAAAGTTCACCAGGTGTAGATAGTTTTGTTGATTTACCAGTTTTTAAATATAATATTAATTTTATGACTAACAATCCTAATACTTCTTAACCTGGATTCATGGGTTCCCAAATAATCCACAGAAGGATTCGGCGGGGGATGGGGGGGGGGGGGTGTGGATTTAGAAGCTAGAAACTGGATTGACTTGATTTTTAAAAAAAATCTTAACATCACCTGGGTTTTTTTTTTTTTAATTGCTTTGCTTTCAGTGATGGATCTACAGCGGTCCTCAGACTGGAAAGGGTTCCATGACCAAAAAAAAAAAATTTGAACCACTGATCTAAAGTGCTAATACACTAAATTTTGTGAATGTGAGGTCATAAAAATAGAAGGTCATAAATTGAAAATAGAAGCGAGTAATCTTCTTTTTTTTAATGGTTTCCTTCGTTCGTGACATCGGATGCCACAATTCTCGTGAGAGCAGTTTCGGTAATAATTTGTTTCCTTTTGTGAAGGAAGAGTTCCGCTTGCTTTCAAATGATTCAGAAATTTAAAACAGATTTCAGAAAAAAAAACCTCAAAGAATTTATCCACTGGTTTATTAAACTTCTGAATGACCATGTCTGCGGGAACGTAGATTTGTTTGTTTGATATGTTTAAAAGTTCATGAATGTCAAAGAAACATTCAAAATTCTTATCCTTCCCGTGCCGTTAAACGTCACATAGGGCTCGCAAGGTAGTTTGCCAATTTTTCCTGTTTTCGGTGAGCTTTTCAACTTCATCAAGGGATTTTATGCCTGTTAATTTGGCCTCTCTTAACAATGTCATCTTTAGAGTTTCATGTGGTCTGCTTCTTTTTCTTGGGCCTGTTGTGTTCCACTTGACAGCTTGTTTTGGGATTCTCTGATCTTTTCTTCTCATCACGTGACAAATATATGTCCATCTCCTTTTCCTGATCACCCATGAAACTGGTTGTTGTTCAGTCATCTGTCTTATCTCTGCACTGTTCTTGAATTCGTTCCACTTGATGCCGAATATTTTCCTTAGGCATTTATTTTCAAAAGAGTCTATTTTATTGTCAATTTCTTTAGTTGTTTTCCAGCTTTCGCATGCATAAATGAAGGTGGATATTACAATTGAATTGAATAGTCTTAACTTGGTTTTTGTGCTTATAACTTTTGAATGCCATATTTTCTCAAGATTCTTGAAGATCGATGCCGCTTTTGCAACTCTAATTCTAACTTACTTTCTGGTGTCACCATCCTGGTCTATGTAGCTGCCAAGGTATGCAAATTGATTGACTTCTTCAATATCTGTCCCTTCTACGTGTATTTTTCCATTGTGATTAATGGGAAGTTTCATTATTATTGTTTTGTCCTTGTTAATTTCAAGTCCTATTTTGCTAGCCAGTGAAGACATGATATCTGTTTTTCTTGCATAGTGTTACTGATAAAAGTTATGTCATCAGCAAAATCAAGATCTTCTAGTTGGATCCCATGTACCCAGTCAATACCTGTGTTACCTGTGCAGTATTTTTTCATTATGAAGTCTAAATTCCAAATTGGATGTTTCTAATTCTGAAGTAGGAGTTGGTAACCCGGTCTTCAGTCGCCACTCGAGAAAGTGGAACAGTTTAGTGTTTCCCGTATAAAGCAGTGTTTCCCGTATAAAGCAGTGTTTCCCGTATAAAGCAGTGTTTTCCGTATAAAACAGTGTTTTCATACATTAACTGTTTTTTCATGTCGGCAATAGAACTTTCCAGGCCAGTGAAGCGTAATAGGTGAAGATCTTTATACTTATCTGTCAGGAAGTGCTGCTCGGAATAGACCGTGTCAGGACGACCTGGCAGACCAGGTAAGAATCAATACGATACCCATCATAGCGAAGTCTGATGAAAAGGTCGGGAACGGAGGGAGATTGGGAAGTTATCAAGATATCTTCTCAGGTGAGACTCAGAGTAAATGTAGGAAGTATTGGCAACCCACTGTCAGCATTATCTGTCACCTTTGATCTGTTATCCTCTCTGGATACATAATTTAAACCATGCAAGACTCGTAGCATTCGTAAGAAAAATAACCACGAGATCTGTAGTGGGATCAGAACGGATCTTTGAAACAAAAGAGATTCTTTTTTGCTTACACCTCTTCCAACTTTCACTCTCCAATTATACACAAACCATTAATCAATATATATATATAATTTTCCTATTCTGTGTGCACGTATGTATATATATATATATATATATATATATATATATATATATATATATATATATATATATATACATGGATGTGTTAAAAAATATTAAGGCTTTTGACATCAGCAGGTGAAGTGCTAAGAATTCAAGCATTTGATCGATGATGTCAGCGTGTGTGGGTTATAAAATTTCTATGAAAAAAAAAACCTACGCTGGGAGAAATAATATTATTTATTAATATTTTCTGTCGCCATCATTTTCAAATAGTTACAGGTGGGTTTTTTAATATAATAATCATGAGTTGATTGCTAAAAAAATGTGTTATGTGGTTTAGAAGCCTCATGCGCTCTTGTAAGCCAAAGATCTTAATACTTACATAGCACGGTAGCTGCTGTATGTAATTTTCTTCTGCACCAACTGCCGCGGTTGTATATATATTTGCATCCTGATAAATTCGTCAGGTAAATTCAAAAGTAAGAGGTCGATCACGTGAAACTCTAAAGAGGACGTTATTAAGAGAGGCCAGTTCAGTGGGCATAACATCCCTTGATGAGATTGAAAAACTCGCCGAAGACAGGAAATCTTGGCGAACTACCATGCTAAACTATGTGACTTTTAGCGGCACGGGAAGGATGTAAGATGTAAGAAATTCGTCATGCTTACAGATTTTAATCAACTTCAAAAAGATTTCATCGCAACAAATTGAGCTTATGAGTATTAATACAAATTCTGCGATTCCTTTTTTTTTAAATATCGGTTGTTAAGTTAGACATAAATTTTAAGGAAACTACATACACAATGCTTGAATCTTTTTTAATCACATAATGAAGTCTGAACACATAGAAATGTGCACATATTGACATACAGGTCCTGATAAACTGTTATATTGTATGTCTAGTGCTTCTCTGATTGGTTGGATCGTTTTCTTTATTCGCCATTCTGTTTTGTTTTGTTTTTAAACGGGCAGTCCATCTAGGCAGATCTTCGCCGTTTCCATTTCGTGTTCAGCTTGATACTAGAAAATATCACACGGGTCGGCATCAAAAGAGTTAAAGTCTGGAGTCATCTAACAAACAAAAATATCATTGTACAAGTACTGTAGTAAAACACGTACTTTATTAAGTGTACTTCATGTATGGTGACTCAGTGTGATGCCTGCGAGTAGAAAGCAGAGTTTTCTTGGCCTCATATAAAGACATGCGTACTTTCTTGTTTCACGTTTATTCTTCACAGCAGAACAAAATCTGAAAGAAGTCCTGCCTAATGCGCTCAAGAGAGACGTTGATAATTCATGTTTCTGGATGAAGGACAGTGTGATCCAAACATTTTGACATCCATAAACATGCCTCTTCTGCTCTTGCTGTTTCTTTTGCTCGAAATGGAGGATCCAGTAACCCACTTTTCGCTGTTCACAAAAGCACCTCGTGCTTCAGTTTTCCTCTCTAATGGGGCCAGGGGAGTTGTGGGGGGGGAAGGGGGTCTATTTCTGTCAACAGACGGGCCCTGAATATAGCTCCTGAGTTTATGTTCAGAAATGCTGGTTGTCCTACCCTCTTTGTGATTTTTTTTTTCTTGCAGTTCGAGAGGCAGCAGTAAGAATATCGTGAACTGAGAGGCATCTAAATCTATTTTTTTTGTCAATATTTTTGTGGCTATGAAGTTAATGGGTTTATGTTTTATGTTACAACCATATGGCATCGTTTTTTTTCCTGCATAATACTAACGTCTGTCTGTCAGTCTGTCTGATGATAAACTATTTTACAGTTTCAGCCGAATAAATGTGAGCTCACATAAAAGAACGAAAGTTAAAAACACGCTAGTTTAGAACCCTCGAGCACACGTTAAAACACATTTAATAGCCTCTTTAACGCCGCTGTTTCTACTCAACAGAGTTTGTGCTCGCCATGTTGCACAAAAACAAAAAAAAATGATGAAATCTGAAAGATGTGGGAAATTGCTTCAAGTCTAGCTCTCTCTCTCTCTAGTCGTGTTAAGAATGGTATTCCAAGATTGTGTCCTCACGCGCGCGCGCACACACACACAAACATACACATTCTCTCTCTCTGTCTGTCTGTCTCTGTCTCTGTTCTCTCAAGTACACAGACACGTTCACTCATGCATTACTCATCATGCATTCTCCCCCACCCTCCCCTTTTCTTCCATTTCTTCAATAGTCTATTCCAGGGTTAAGGTCGAAAGTCTGACCTCATTTTGCATCTGGAAGGCCAAGTTAATGTTTAGCTGTGTTTGTTGTGGAAGGGAAAAACAAAACATTCTTGCAACTGAAGAGACTAACGATAACGTTCAGAGATCTAATATTCATGATATTATTCCATAGTTAAAGAGTTCCTTCGTGGAAGAAAAAAGCCATGACAATAATTGTTTCGGCGATTTTGTTTGAATTTCTTCAATATTTTCATAGTAAAATCAACAGTTTATCATTTTATCTGACCGTAACATGCACTGTCATGAGAATTTAGAGAAGACCATCTTGGAAGCTAAAAACAAAGAGAGGAAGACCAAGGCGAAGATGGCTGCAAGACGTCTTTGATGATGTGCGAATAGATGCATCAGCAGCAGGGCATCTTGCTCACAACCGAGAGGCCTACAGGAGTGCTGTTAGGGAGGCAAAGTTCCACAAGGGACATGCAAATGACTAACTAACCTGCACTGTGTCATATAATGAGGGTAGGGGTAGTGTCTGGTGTGTGAAAATAGGTAAATGTCTTCTCTGTTGCCCAGAATTAAGCTTACAGTGAGTTTACAACTGAGCAGCTGTCATAAACATGTCATGGGATTTTTATTTGGGCACCAGGTTTTTCGGCTAATTTGTTGATACTGTTCTCTGGCGATTATACGAGTACTAATAGGGGAAAGAAGGTAACTAACTCTGTCAGAAATCTTACTCCATGTACTCTCCCCTCATTTTTAAATGGTGTATTCAGATCACAGGGGCGTCAACATTTGCTTCGGCTATTTTTGGGAACTATACAAAAGAAGAAGATAGATTTCCTGAAACCTACCAGGAAAGTTGTTTCTCCAGCTCCACCATCTTGAAGAAAGTTTCAGCATCATCAAATAAGAAAGGGGGGGGGGGGGGGGGGAATGACTTCTTAATCACACATTGAAGTCTGAGTATATGGAAATGTGCACATATTAACGTAGATACATACAAGTGCAAAGAAACTATTATATTGTATTGCTAGTGCTTCTGTAATTGGTTGCAGCGTTTTCTCCAGGGGCTGCCGTCCATCTAGACAAATCCGCGACTGTGGTCCATTTCATATTCAGGTCGATACCAGAAGATTTTAACCGCACTGTTCGCATCAAAGAGTTAAGATCAGGTTCCTCGCACACACGCAATAAATGTTGTTTTCCGCCAAAACCTAAAGAGAAATTTGTGAGAGTTATACGTGAGTGGGATGTGACGATTTGTTCGCTCACTCATCGATTACTTCCCCCGCCTTAAGCGCATGACAAAATTTGAGTTTCCTCTCTAAGAATTCTGGGCTTTCCGGTGGAGAAGTCGTTGCACAAAAGTTGTTAATTGCAGAATTATTTGTCGGCCTACGTTTTGTGGTCGAAAATGTGTGTATGTAAGGAAGGAGGAGGGGGGATGGAAGAGGGAAGGTAATACCATTTCATTAATTTAAAAAAAAAACAACTCTAAGTACCAAATTTACTGAAGTTCTACACATCTGACGAGATAGTTAGTCTGTCCTCGCGTTGACCGTATTTACTCTCTGGCTAACATGATTCAAGGGTGTCAAAGTGGTTAGTGCACTGGTCTCTCATGGCGAAGGTCGGAGGTTCGAATCCGGCCGGCGGCACCCCAGTCACCCAGCTGTAGAAATGGGTACCCGACTTCTTCTGGAGTTGGGGAAGGAAAGGCAGCCAGGCGTGATACTGACCATATCACCCTCCAGTGTGCTGACAGATCAAGGAGAATATGGGCACTAACACCATATCCCTATGTGTCTTTTTTTTAACATGATTCAAAGAAACTGTTTGACATGATCTGATCTTACTCACTCACAATTTACTAATGATAATTCGTTTTCAGTCATACATTAGCATTGTTTTTTTTTTTGGTAGGAGAGCTCTGTCAGTTACGGTATGTAAAGATATAAACGTTTTGTGTTCTTTACAGATATCTGCAATGATATAAATGTTTTGTTTTCTTTGCTAATATCTGTAATGATGTAAACGTTTGTGTCTTTTACAAATATCTGTAATGGTATAAGTTTTGTGTTCTTTACAAATATCTGTAATGATATAAACTTTGTGTTCTTTACAAATATCTCTAATGATACGAATTTTGTGTTCTTTACAAATACCTGTAATTATATAACTTTTGTGTTCTTTACAAATATCTGTAATGATATAAACGTTGTGTTCTTCACAGATATCTGTAATGATATGAACTTTGTGTCCTTTACAAATATCTGTAATGATATAAACTTTGTGTCCTTTACAAATATCTGTAATGATATAAACTTTGTGTTCTTTACAAATATCTGTAATGGTATGAACTTTGTGTTCTTTACAAATATCGGTAATGATATCAGCTTTGTGCTCATTACAAATGTCTACGTATTGTAGAAAAGGTTTTTGTGTTACAGCTAAGCCACTGATTTCGGATTCGCTGTTTTAACCCCCTGTTTTTGCCTGCTCGTTTTCTGCCGACAGCGCCCAGCACAGATTTACAACGAAACGCGAGTATACATTGTTGATCTCTCAATTTTACGGTGCCTGTTTTTTCATAGTTTTCCTGTCTTAAATAAACCTGACATCTAAAAAAAAAAAAAGAATCACTTAAGCTGACACTTTATCCTTTGAACTCACGAGGCAAAGATTTATTTTGTGGAAGTTTATGACACCAAGTTTTCCAGCAAGAGAAAAAAAAATTACTTAGCTTTTCAAGAAACAAAGGTCAAACATGGAGATAACGTGTGTTATGTATTCTTATCTACAATGCAACCTGCAGTTTTGTTTGTGATAATGTGCCACCTGGTGTGCTTTGAAAGTGCAGTATCACATTTGGAAGAGGGAGGCACTTGAAAGTTGATTGTTTGTCAAATAACAGACGGTCACGGGCAGTTGGTGTTTCACTGACATATGTTCTGTTGGTGTTTCACTGACATATGTTCTGTTGGTGTTTCACTGACATATGTTCTGTTGGTGTTTCACTGACATATGTTCTGTTGGTGTTTCACTGACATATGTTCTGTTGGTGTTTCACTGACATATGTTCTGTTGGTGTTTCACTGACATATGTTCTGTTGGTGTTTCACTGACATATGTTCTGTTGGTGTTTCACTGACATATGTTCTGTTGGTGTTTCACTGACATGTGTTCTGTTGGTGTTTCACTGACATGTGTTCTGTTAGTGTTTCACTGACATGTGTTCTGTTGGTGTTTCACTGACATGTGTTCTGTTGGTGTTTCACTGACATGTGTTCTGTTGGTGTTTCACTGACATATGTTCTGTTGGTGTTTCACTGACATGTGTTCTGTTGGTGTTTCACTGACATATGTTCTGTTGGTGTTTCACTGACATGTGTTCTGTTGGTGTTTCACTGACATGTGTTCTGTTGGTGTTTCACTGACATGTGTTCTGTTGGTGTTTCACTGACATGTGTTCTGTTGGTGTTTCACTGACATGTGTTCTGCAATTCATTTATGTGTTTAAAATCCCAGATGTTGTTAACTGGCGCTGTTTTGTCCTCTTTGTATGTGCGAAGTGCTTCCCTCACTGTCACCGTACATGTTCTTGATTTTTTATCTGCCCTCTTGTACACGTGAGTTGTCGAGATGCATTTTGGTGGTGGTGGGGGGTTGGGGTTGGCCATATGAGTGGCCTAAATGATGTTCATGACATAATTCGTGAGTGTTTCCACAACTCTGTCCATCCATTTATCTTTTTCCGAGGTCTTCCTCTTGATCTGTTTCCTGTAATTATTTGATTGAAGGTCCTCGAGGTTGGCTGTGTATGCATCATTCTCATCTTAAATCATTTAGAGAGAATAGAGGAAGATAGACAAACAAAGATGGCCTAAACAGAAGTGATGAAAGGGGACAGACCAAGAGGCAGACCTAGACAACTAGTCAGACAACCTAGAAGAAGACAGACGCCTCTTGAAATGGACAATTCGCAGTAAAAGATCAATATCAGAGATGAATAGAAACGTGTTTTGTCTGCGGCATCGAGCCTCGATGGCTCAGAGAGCTGCTGAAGTCTTCAGCTGCTCAAAGAAAATGAATGAATGAATGCACCTAACAATCAATTACGAAGATTTTGTACCGTGGTAAAACACAATAATTGTTTTTAAAATACCGTATACATGGATTAAAAAAAATAATTGTATTCTGTACCTTTCTATTTCCTTTGTAAAACGTTGCAGCTTTCGAGTTTTGTTTTGTTGTTTCGTTGTACTTGTATGTGGTGTACCTCACCTTTCAGTTCAGTCTTCCCTCGTGTTTTTTAAGCTATTTGATCATTCACGTAACATAAATACATACGTATTCACATAACGTTGAACACGCAAACATTATTTGTGTACCAGGTTAAACATGCTATCACGTGTGTAAGTGAACTGTCACTAAAAGAAAATGACCTGTCAGCTCATCAAATATAAACTGCCACTCATTCAAATGTAATCTGTCACCCCTTAATCTTTAAACTGTCGCCATTGAAAATTATGGTCGAAATTCCATTTTCCAAATTCCTGCCACTTTATCTGCTACCAGATGTTTCTGCTCACTGAGAGTCAAACCAGATCTGCAACTTTCACTGTGGATATGAGAAATATATCACTTTCGCACAAACCTACCCAAGTGCCATCTTTCTTCTTGGGTGTCATTTACCTGTTTGATTTAGTGGAAATGTCTGAAACGTGGACCTTATCCATGGGCGTGTCGTTTCATGCTTGCGTGAATAGTCAAGGTATATTACAGGCGAACAAAGGTATCAAGTGATAATTTACAAAAGAAGGGATATCAGGTGAGGAAGGAGAGAACTAAAAAAAAATTAGCAAAACTATACATCACAGAATTAGTCACGCATTCTTCATGTGTGGGATGTCTGGGGTACGTGGGGTGTGTGGAGTTAAGGTTGCTAGACTGATTTTCTTCATGACGTTTTCTTCTTCTTCATCGTTCACTTTCAAAATAGCTCTGGTTGCGTTGTGACACTGCTATGCTCCTTTCGGCCCGAAACACCCAGCTTCATCTCGGCGTATTTAGTTTTTTTTTTTTTTGGACAGAGTTCCCCTCTCCTTACTTGGAGCATCAACTGAGATGTGGGACAGCGTTTTTGCCAGCTCCGGTTAATTGTCCCATCACACTAACAAAGTCATTCCCCCCCCCCCCCACAAAAAAAATATCGAGAGGTAAAATAGAGAGAGCCAAACAAAGAGGCAGTTGGAAATCCCCTGTAAACAACCATCATTTAGAATGCGTTACAGAATGGTCTTCAACCAACGCTACACATTTTTTTAACTTCAAGTTTGTTGAAAGTAAAATGGTGATTACTTACTTCATTTTATACAAATGCTCGTATAATAATCCCTCCGGCTAAATGATTCAACTTTTCATATTGGATTCCGTCAACTGTTTTCGATTCCTCTTGTCTTGTCTCTTGTCTTGCCTCTTGTCTTGTCTTGTCTTGCCTCTTGTCTTGCCTTGTCTTGTCTCTTGTCTTGTCTTGTCCTGTCTCTTGTCTTGTCTTGTTTCTTGTCTTGTCTCTTGTCTTGTCTTGCCTTATCTTGTCTTGTCTCTTGTCTTGTCTTGCCTTGTCTTGTCTCTTGTCTTGTTTTTGTCTCGTCTTGTCTCTTGTCTTGTCTCTTGTCTTGTCTCTTGTCTTGTCTTGTCTTGTCTCTTGTCTTGTCTTGCCTTGTCTCTTGTCTTGTCTTGCCTTGTCTTGTCTCTTGTCTTGTCTCTTGTCTTGTCTCTTGTCTTGTCTCTTGTCTTGTCTTGTCTCTTGCCTTGCCTCTTGTCTTGTCTTGTCTCTTGTTTTGTCTTGTCTCTTATCTTGTCTTGTCTCTTGTCTTGTCTCTTATCTTGTCTCTTGTCTTGTCTTGTCTCTTGCCTTGCCTCTTGTCTTGTCTTGTCTCTTGTCTTGTCTTGTCTCTTGTCTTGTCTCTTGTCTTGTCTCTTATCTTGTCTTGTCTCTTGTCTTGTCTTGTCTCTTGTCTTGTCTCTTGCCTCTTGTCTTGTCTTGTCTCTTGTCTTGTCTTGTCTCTTGTCTTGTCTTGTCTCTTGTCTTGTCTTGTCTCTTGTCTTGTCTCTTGTCTTGTCTTGTCTCTTGTCTTGTCTCTTGTCTTGTCTTGTCTCTTATCTTGTCTCTTATCTTGTCTCTTGTCTTGTCTTGTCTCTTGTCTTGTCTTGTCTCTTGCCTTGCCTCTTGTCTTGTCTTGTCTCTTGTCTTGTCTCTTGTACTATCTTATCGTGTCTTCTATTTCCCTGAAACTGTGAGCTGTTGATCTATGCAGCCGATGCCGTGAAGATGTTGAAGCACACCGTCGTATCGGCGTGGGAGCAGGTTGTGGCAGCTATATTTTCATTCCCGGAGTACAGCTAAAAAGCAAGGGGAGGGAGTGTACTATACTTCTTTAGCAGACTCCACCGCCGTGGGGACTACGGCGACCTCTGCCACCTTAACCAGGCTAAGTTACCAAGGGAGAGATCGGACAGAGTCTTAGTCAGATATGGTTCGCCAACTCTGACGCTGGTATGTCAGCCATGGATCGCTGACTGCCAAAAACGGAGAGTGTCTTCTCCAATGGTTATAAATTTCGAACCCACATTAGGGATACCCCTTTGGTCCAAGGAAATGGCGTTCTGCGAACCCGCGCTGAAGGAAACTTATACCAGTATTACACACGCAGGCCCAGCAAAGTCGTACGCTGGTGCTAGGGAAATATTGCTTTGTCAGACAATGAACGAAGAACATAATTGCGTACTTTATCCTGGCATTTCTCTGGCTACTCGTTTGGAAACCGTTACGAAACATCATTGTTTTGTTATGATAGCATTCCGCGTGTACAGAGTAAGTTGTGAGTTTGACACGGATTAAGTGTGTCAATATGTGACATCGTTCAGGATAGTGCTCGCGTATAGCTTGTCTCAGGCTGTGATAATTTTATAACGCAACTCTTAACATTACTAGAACGCTTTTTACAGGTAGCGTCTCTCTCTCTCTCTCCCTCTCTCTCACTCTCTCTCTCTCCCAATGATTAATCTAGATTTCTCGTTACGTTTTTGCACATTGTATCATACAAGGATCGTGTAGGTCGCTAGGTAGATGCGATATGAAACATTATTGCAGTAACAACAGCACTTCAACATGTTACGAATTTTAGTTTGTGACACGAGGTCAGTGTCTATGACCAGTTTTTTTTTTTTTTTTTGGCAGAAACTATTTGGGTTATCTGAAGTTTGAAAATAGTTTTTGATAATGTTAATGAAGTTTCTCATGCCATGCGTTTTTTAAGGAATGAGAGAAACAAGATTTGGTAACTGGGACGATTATTTTGTAGATTAATCGTGAAAGATCAAAGATCTTCTATCATCACCTGATGTTATTGATGTTATTGCCGATGTCTTTGATGTTACTGTTGTTGTTGTTGTTGTTGCTTGTGCTGTAGGTGATGTTTTTGTTGTTGCTAGTGTTGTTGCTCTTGATGATGTTGCTGAAGATGTGTATGGTGTTTTTTCTGTTGTTGTTGTTGTTGTTGCCAATACTGTTTGCTTTTGGTGTTGTTTCTGTTTTTGTTGCTAGTGTTGACATCAACATTACTGATTATGCTGTTTGTATCTGCTGTTGTTGCTGCTGTTTTCATTAGTAGCATAACCGATGTTGTTTGCTATACTGTTGTTCATATTCTTGTCGTTGCCAATGCTGCTGGTGTTGATGTTACAGATGATACCGTTATGTCTGATGTCGATGCTGCGTCTGGTGTTATTGTTACTGCTGATTTTTCTGTTATTGTTGTGCCTGATGTTGTAGCTGATAATATTGCTGAGGTTGTATCTGATATCGTTGTTGTTAGGCTGATATTCTTTTTTTTTTGGTATTGTTGCAGCTGCTGTTGTATAACTGTCTTCTGATGTCGCCTGTCTGAGGTACATTTCTTAAGTAACAGCTAACCTGGAAGAGAGGGGAAAAAACTCTTCACATAAACAGCGGACAGCTCTTTTAACTCTTTCACTCCTGAAATAATTTCCATGCTCTGCCAGAATACATTTTGATGAGAAATGTTGACAGAAAGACCTGGAAGGAAGTTGCCCTATAGTTTAAATATGAGTTGAATTAGAAATGTGCTGCCTTTCACTTTATTAACTTTACGAATATCGCTCTGAGTAGTGATTCTAAAAAGTGTGGAAGATCTACTAACACTACCGGCGCTGGTTTGGAGTTAAAGAGTTAAACATCAAACTCGTGGTAGCAGACTTTTTTGTACAACAGGTCTCTAACAGGCTACCCGCTTATCAAAGTGAACTGTGAGGCAGAAAGGTCTTGCTGACGTCAGTACTGGTTATAGTTTGTTTTTGTTTTTTAATGATGAGTTGTATGTCATGTAAAAAAAAACACAGCAATTAAATTGAAAGAATTAGATACTAATAGACTGATGACTTGTTCTCCGGATGACTGACGGACTCACTACCAAAAATAGCACTAAGATGGACAACACAGGGGAACAGAAGTAAGGGTAGATCAAAAGAGACATGGAGAAGAACAACAGAGAGGATGTTGAGTAATAGAGGGCTCACCTGGGCAAGACCGGAAAAAAGGGCAAAGGACAGGCGTTTGTGAAAAACCCTAAAGAAAGCCCCATGTGCCTTGGGCATTTTAAGTTGAGAGAGAGAGAGAGAGAGAGAGAGAGAGAGAGAGAGATGACGTGCAGCTGATGAAGACAGTGTGGTTAAACGGAGGACAGCTCAAGATAACGATGGCGCCTACATGATGGTCTAGATTGTGTTCATTGATTAGATCTGTGTGCCTTTGTTGATTCGGACCTTTTAAAACTTAATCACGTTTTGTAACGACCTTATCATTGCTAGTAGTGAAAAAGTGTTTATTTGTTATAATGTAGCATCGTTTGACCATTTGTGACCTTAGCATTCGCGTCTTGGATCTCGAAAACTGCAAACTGTGTTATACCTCATGTGTGAAACGACTGGAATTGATTTTTTTTTGCGTGGAGAGCATCGTGTGTTTGTGCTGTTGTGCATTCCTGGCTCCGTGTAACAGCTTGCGTGCGTTAATATGACCAGAATGTGGTTATATTAGCAGTTACTCCGTGGATCATATTTCTTGGCCACAGTTTTTTTTAAGTAAGTGTACGTTAATCGTCGTCTTTATTTACCAATGTTTACTACTACAGTGTGTGTGTGGTCTTAGTTCAGTGGTAGAGATCAAAGTAGTTTCTGATACAAAGTACTAAGTAAGAACGTGTAGGGTTTTTTCTGTTGTTGTTGTTGTTGTTGTTGTTGTTGATTCCGACCGCAAGTTATATGAAAGCACAAATCAGTCAAAAAACAAACAAACAAAACGGAGATATGCCAATATTTATTATGAATTTGGTTTATAATATCTGATATCACATGACCGTGGAGAGAATCATGCACAGTACATTTCTACTTGTAAGTCTACATATTTCTACTTGTAAGTCTACACATTTCTACTTATAAGACTAAACATTTCTACTTATAAATCTACACATTTCTACTTGTAAGTCTAAACATCTCTGCTTGTAAGTCTACACATTTCTAGCTGTAAGTCTACATATTTCTACTTGTAAATCTACACATTTCTACTTATAAGTCTAAACATTTCTGCTTGTAAGTCTACACATTTCTACTTGTAACTCTGCAATGTCCTGTTAAGAGTATGAAGACTGTTCTTATTCTAAACATTTCAATCATTATTTGTTCATCACTGAACATTAGCGAGGACATTATATATCTTCGCCAAAGATATTATCTTTTCATTATTATGATGATGTGACAAGTACTGATCGTCTGTATAAATGTGTCCAGAACGTTGAAAATTTCAGTTACTAGTTTGTACGGGGAGATGATTCAGACAGTTGGTGGTGGGCTTATTGTACGAGGAGATGATGTATCAGACAGCTGGTGGGCTTATTGTACCAGGAGATGATGTATCAGACAGCTGGTTGGCTTATTGTACAGAGAGATGATATATTAGACAGCTAGTGGTGGGCTTATTGTACTAGGAGATGATGTATCATACAGCTAGTGGGCTTAATGTACGGGGAGATGATATATCATACAGCTGGTAGGCTTATTGTACGGGGAGATGATGTATCATACAGCTAATGGACTTATTGTACGCGGAGATGATGTATCATACAGCTAGTGGACTTACTGTACGGGGAGATGGTGTATCATACAGCTAGTGGACTTACTGTACGGGGAGATGGTGTATCATACAGCTAGTGGACTTACTGTACAGGGAGATGGTGTATCATACAGCTAGTGGACTTACTGTACGGGGAGATGGTGTATCATACAGCTAGTGGACTTACTGTACGGGGAGATGGTGTATCATACAGCTAGTGGACTTACTGTACAGGGAGATGGTGTATCATACAGCTAGTGGACTTACTGTACGGGGAGATGGTGTATCATACAGCTAGTGGACTTACTGTACAGGGAGATGGTGTATCATACAGCTAGTGGACTTACTGTACGGGGAGATGGTGTATCATACAGCTGGTGTGCTTATTATACGAGGAGATGATGTATTACACAGCTGGTGGGCTTATTGTACGGGGAGATGATGTATCATACAGACAGCTGTGGACTTATTGTACGGGGAGATGATGTATCATACAGCTAGTGGTGGACATTGTACGGGGAGATAATATATCATACAGCTGGTGGTCGACTTATTGTACGGTGAGATGATGTATCAGACAACTGGTGACCCTGAGCTTTCGAATGCATCTACAAAATCAGTAAAGCTGATATTCAATGATGAATCACGTTCTGCTCACGTTGTTTTTATCTGTTGTATACTGAACCAAGCAGATCTTGTGAGAACTAAACATAATTGTACAAGGTGTCCCAAAAAACTACTCCGGGGTTCCTGTTGCTAGTGTTTGGATACATAAATTGATTTTTCTAAGACTTGGTTACAGCTTTTTCATTCCAAATATCTTCTCTGCATTGCGTTCTTATGTTTCTTTTTTATTTAACTGTTTATTTATTTTGCATGGTCTAATGGATTTCGTTTCCGCAAATCATACATGGACTGCATATTTACTGCTCTGCAGTGCTGCTATTTTAAAAAAAACTAACATTAACTATAAAATAATAATAATAATAATAATCACAAAGAAAGCATCAGTAAAACATATCACTACCACATGTAGTCAAGTGTCTGTTTTAAAATGTATGAGAAATATTGGCGGTTCAAATCCCATAGCTCTTTTTTGGAAACCCTGTACTAAGGTACTCACTCTTGTTTTTCGCTTACTCCATTTACTTCCCGTTATCTTCTGTCCGTCTCATGTTCCAAACTCTTTCTCTCCCACCTACGCTATATTAATATTCTGAATCTAACATGTACAGTCTCCTTTAGTTTGTTTATCTTCATGAACTGTTTTATTATGAAGCTGATGTGTTACCTAAAATCCTCGTTAGAAGTCACCTCATGCAGCGCTTTTAACTTAATTTCACCTGCAGGTAGAGAATACAGAAGTTTAGTCAAGTCGTTGGCCTCTGGACTTTTTATGAATATTTCACAAAGACTTTGGAATTTTGTTCCAGTGTTGGAATTCTTTCATCATAACACTAGCGACAATGGCTCCGAACCTGTGATGTACTTTCTTGCATAAAATAATCTTAATTATACTTTAACCCCTTTTCGCCCTCGGTGGTTCTTCATTCACACAACATTCACATCCTTTTCTCTCCGTTTTTTTCTGGCTGTCATTCTTCATCTTCACGACCTGTGATATGGTCCATCTGTTTTGTGTAACCGTTGCCACGTAGAGAACACTTTTCATAAATTATGTACGTATGCAAGCACCTCTGATGTTGTTTTCTTAGCGTTTGCCATTTCTTGTATTGCTTTATGCTAGCCGTTTGCACACAAACAAAAAAAAAGTTATGGTCTCAGTCTTGGTCTACGCCTAGTCTCTGCATCAACTGATTATTATTTTGTCCTTGTCCTAATATTTTTTCATATTCTTCATAAGGAGACTCTTATTTTGATCCGTTTTTCGAGCGGTTGAAAGACAGCTTCTCCGAGCCAAATTCTCTCAAGTTTCCGCCCACGCAGCGGGCAACCTTAAACAAAGTTAAGTAAACACTGGCTGCTTGGGAGACCGCGTGAGAGGCTATATTGTAAGAATAACAGAGCGTGATAATGCCGGCTACTTCCAGCTGCGCTTTTCTACATCGTCACCAAAGCTGACTCGGAAATGCTTCAGAAACGATCCTTTCTCATTTTGCCTGATACACACCTTCAAGCTTCTCTTTCCGTCCTTCTGGCTTGTTCAGCATTTGTCTGCACAATTCTTTCTTTCCCATGCCCACTTCAAGCTACCCGCGAGGCCAGATTTCGTTCAAAGCAAATGATTTAATGGAACAGGTCAGTGCTTTATGCATTTTCAGTACTCCCATATGTATATACATCCATATCATTGTGTGCAGATGGCAGGAAACTATATTACAATGAAATACAACCAAATGAAAGCGGATACAATAAACACCAGGTAACAGTTACAGGTACTATATAGAATCTGTGAAGCGAGGAGTACACGGCGCCTAGTACTAGCTGTAATCAGTACAAGGTACTGTCAAATAGTACAACAGAACAGCGTAGAAACAGCATTAACCTTTGTGTAAGGTCAATGTCAGGATGACAATGTTACCTGGCGCAATCTAATGTCTGACTTCAGGCAGGGGGTAGCGACTATCTGTAGCGCGATATCCTTAGTTTAATAATATCCAAAGAGGTTGCGAAATCTTATAAACGTGGGAGTTTGTGCTCCCAGCCAAATGCTGATAAGAGCGGTCCATGCATTTGTTATGTGTGATTGCATACACATAAAACACACACAGGTAATCGTTAGTCCAGTCTCTCGTTTATAGATCATCTTTGTTGAATATCTTGAGTGTTTTTATCCCTGTGTTAAATTTCAGCAAGATATTTCACGAATTAGGGCCCACATTTGTTCTGATATAAGACGGGCCTGCGTGCCCAATTCTTTGCCCTTTGAAAATAAAGATCATTCATTCTCAGCGCCTGTGCTGGATGATGTGAATGATCATCACTGTCTCTCTCTCTCTCTCTCTCTCTCTCTCTGAACCTTACTCTCTCTCTCTGTCTCTCTCTGAACCTTTCTCTCTCTCTTTCTCTCTCCGAACCTTACTTTCTCTCTCTCTGAACCTTTCTCTCTGTCTCTGAACCTTACTTTCTTTCTCTCTCGGAACCTTACTTTCTCTCTCTCTCTCTCTCTCTCTCTCTCTCTCTCTCTCTCTCTCTCTCCGAACCTTACTTTCTCTGAACCTTAAGTACTCATATTCTTCCGTAAGGGTTTTCCACAAACGCCTGTTCTTTGCTTTTTTTTCGTCTCTTGTCCAAAGAGTGAGGCCTCTGTTGCTCATCATCCTCTCTGTTGTTCTTCTCCATGTCTCCTTTGGTCTACTGGAAGAATGAAAGATGGAGTGATGAAGGGCAGAATGTAAGACGGGCCTGCGTGCCCAATTCTTTACCCTTTAAAAATAAAGATTATTCATTCATTCATACCCTTACTTCCTTTCTCCTTTGGTGTCCATCTTAGTGGTATTTTTTGGTAGTGAGTAGTAAGTCATCTGGAGCACAGGTCCCAACCATCGCCAGCGTCTTTCCTCAATAATTGCTGTTAGTGACTTCGTCTGCATTTCTGCCAACAAGATGTTATTTCTTACGGTGTTTGGCCAATATATTCTTCTAATTCTTCGCAAACATTTAGTCTGGAAGTGAATGATCATAAACCGTCGCAGACTTTTGTTACTGGTGCGGCACTGCCTGACCCTTTCTTTTCGTTTAATGCTTAAGTGCGAGGTCAAGGCTAAAACCCAGAGCCTTGTTTCCAGAATGAGGTGAAGTGCTCAGTTTTGTTTAAGTTCTCCTGGCAGCCACATAGTTTCTGCTCCAGTTCTAGACCCATATACCAGATGTGGTCATAGTAGGTCTGCGTACTTCGGACCCTGCTGCATATGTTCTATGGACTTGCGCTACATTTTGATGTGCTCAATAAAAAATTGCGTGTATGCTCATGAATTTTTCTTATATATTTTAATAGAAATATAAAAAGCCATTTTAAAAATAAATTTACGTTAAAAGGTCCAAATTTACACGCCCAGAAATCCATTTGTAACTGCTCTCTCTCTCTCTCTCTCTTTCTCTTTCTCTCTCACTCACTCACACACACACACAAATAGTCTTAGAATATTTGAAAACCTATTTCCAGTGTTAGATTCACTGTGTAAGAAAAGTGATGTTATTGCTTATTGTTGCTCAAATTGTATATGTAATTTTATCTTCTTGCGAGTTTTCCTTTATTTAACTCCATTTATAATGTGCTATGCCGCGTGGCGTAGGCGATCATTTCTCTCCACAATTCCCTGTCTTTAGACTAGCTTATGAGATCCTCTGGTGACTTTCTTCATAGCCACACCGACAGCCCATCCAGTAACTTCTCTCTCTCTCTCTCTCTCTCTCTTCCTCTGTCTCCTCTTCCTTCACTTTTTTTTCCAGTTGCCATAGTGTGTACCAGTTTTCCTCTTCTCAGGACATATAAATCTCGCTTGTCTGCCTCTGATCTTTGCTATAATTTGCTTTTTAACTCCAGCCTCTCTTAAGACTTCTTCACTGGTTTTCTTGGCTGCCCATGGTACCTTCAATGGCCTTCATTTCCTGCTGTACTCTCTTATTCACAGACCACGCTTCACATCCATAAAACAAAATTGACTCGATGTAACATTTAAATACTCGGAATCTTGTTTCTATTGATATGGATCTGGTGCACAAGATGTGTCTCATTTTTTGGAATACTGCCTTGGCCTGAGCACGCCTGCTTTTTATTTCATTCTGAAATTTCCCATCAGGTGTTATAATTATTCTTAAGTACTTGAATCTATCAACTTGTTTCAGATTTGTGCCATCGATGGTAATGCTATATTTTGGTGGTATTCTTTTCTTTGAGATGACCATCACTTCAGTCTTATTTTTGTTCAGGCTGAGACCTTCATTTTTACTTTCACGAATCACAATGTCCAGAAGAGCCTGTAGCTCCCTTTCACTTTTAGCAATCAGAACTATGTCGTCTGCATATCTTAAGTTATTAATGTTGTAGCCACCAATTGATATTCTTGGCAAGCTCTCTGTATTTCTCATTATGTTTTCTATGTACAAGGAGAAGAGGTCAGGAGATAGAACACATCATTTTCTCACTCCCAATTTTATGTCTTGGAATGCTCCTATTTGGTTCTCTACCTTCGTTGCTGCTGATTGTTGCCAGTATGTGTTTTGATGAGTTTCAGATCTTTCTCATCTATGTTGATATCTTCAAGCATTCTTATAATTTCTATTCTTATTATTTATAATGACGGCGTAGAACTCTGGAAGAGCTCGTTTTGCTCAGAATGCGTCCAAAATAATTTTTTAAAAGAAGCTATAACATTTCAAGTTTACTTTACTTTTACCAACTATAATACTTTTGACACAACTGATACTAAGGTTACTTCTCTCCAGTTGTTACAGTCTCTAAGGTTATGGTGCTTCTAGCCACATTAAATTGTCTGGCCGCTACACTTTGCGACTGTCTAGTCTGGACACGTCCAATGATGATGAGTAGTTGTTCTGTAGTGAGATGGGACATACTTGCTCATTGAATTTTCAGATGAATTGGTTCGTGGAGCTTCAATCTTTAATAGGCATTCAATAACATGGTCAGTGAGTTTTATGTTCAGTAAGTTTCACGGGATTCTCGTGAACCTGTCATGAGTCTTTGTCAAAAATGCTGTTTTGACTAGTGTCGCTTTTCTGTGCTTGTGAATCATCTACTGAGTAGAATTCAGGTCAGCACGTGAAGTTGATGTCCAAATGAACATTTCAGGCAGTTTGCCCTTGTCTGATCAGCAAACTTCGGTTTAAATCACAACATTGCATTTGTTGCGTTTCTTTTTTTAAAATAGTATATAGTTACGCTGTACTACTTGTATTATGTCCGTGAGAGATAAAGGGTCTAACTCAGCAAATGAAGGAAAATATGACTATAGGGGAAACAGCTTCAAATAAAACTCCAGTTATTCATCCGCTTAATCTACAACATACAGACTATTGTATGTCTACCTTCATATACGTCAAGCATGTAGATCAGTGTGTTGTACTAAGTCGTCTGTTTACAACACGTGTTTCTCAGTCAGTCTTGTTACTTCGATCAGTGGTATTTCACTTTGGACTGACTACCCTGGAAAAGATTCAAAGGCTAAATGTTGTGAAGGCAGGCCACCTTTAGGCCCATGTTCTTCTTGTTAATTACGTTTTTTTCACGTGTTAACGCGCCGTGAAAGCAAGTTCTCCCAGCCAGAACTGCAGAGAGAAGGAGCGATGTTGATATTTGGGTAATGAGATTTTCTCTCACCTCATCTTCTCAGAGGCGTAACTTTCGCATTCCGACCCAGGATGGTAAATATACTACCTGGCGTATGTATGTATGTATGTTTACCTGTCTGTAGGTAGGTAAGTATGGTTAGGTAAGTTAGATTAAGTAGGTAGGTAGGTAAAGTTAGGGAGATAGAAAGGTAAGATTATGTAGGTAGGTAGGTATGGTTAGGTAGGTTGGTACGGTTAGGTAAGTTAGATTACGTAGGTAGGTAGGTAGGTAGGTAAAGTTAGGGAGATAGAAAGGTAAGATTATGTAGGTAGGTAGGTACGTTTGGGTAGGTAGGTATGGTTAGGTAGGTAGGTACGGTTAGGTAAGTTAGATTAAGTAGGTTGGAAGGTAAGTAGGTATGTATGTATGTTATGTAGGCATGTATGTAATATAGGTAGTTATGTATGTATGTATGCGTGTGTGTCTGTTTTAACTATTAGCTACGTTACAGCCAGGATAGCAGGATAGTTCATATGGCCTTGTAACATGGTGGAGACAAACATAAAAGTACTCTCTAGTGATCTATTTAAACTTCAGAACTATATTTCTTCAACCTAATGTTTCTCCGACAGTTTAAAAGATTCGTACAATAACAAATAAAATACTGAGTCTAACGGTCTTTAAACTGTCCACTTTTGCCTTTCCACTTTTAAATCTTTAGGCATTTTCATTCTCTACGCATGAAACGGAAATTTCTAACGGAAATTATTTCCTCGTTTACTGTAAACAAAATCTCTGGAAAAGAAAGTACGGTTTTTTTATCCAGAACTGTCACATTGAGCTGATTCTGAAGAACTTGTAGTGTGAAATCATGTGGCGATGTTTTTTGTTCTGTTTCGTGTTGTTTTGTTTGTGCAGGTAAGATTAACATTCAACATTACCGTGCCGTACGTAGCCCGGTTAATGCAAATTTTGGCCAACAATGCAAGTCAAAGTAACCAAGTCTATGGGAAAAGGTAAAAGTTGTTTGGATAATGACCAGGTTTAGATTTCATCCGGAGTCCTTTCTTGCTTTGTCTCCCTAGAACTACGAGCTGGTGTTCTTTGCAGCCGATGCCGTGAATGTGTTGAGGCACAGCATCGTATCTACGCGGGAGCAGATTATGGCGGTTTTTTTTTTTTGTTTCAGTCCGAGTGAAGCTAAATAAGACGTGCTCAGGCCATGTCAGCATTCCAGACAATAAGACACATCTTGTGCAACAGATCCGTATCAATGGAAACAAGATTCCGAGAACTTAAATGTTACATCGAGCCAGCTTTGTTTTATGGTTTATGAATAAGAGAGTACAGCGAGAAATGGAGGCCATGGAGATGTGGTTTATAAAAAGGACGTTGAAGTAAGACAGCCAAGAAAACCAATGAAGAAGTCTTAAGAGAGGCTGGAGTTAAAAAGCAAATTATAACAAAGATCAGAGGCAGACAAGAGAGATTTGTAGGACATTTTCTGAGAAGAGGAAAATTGGAACACACTGTGGCAACTGGAAAAAAATTGAAGGAAGAAGAGACAGAGAAAGACAGAGAGAGAAGTTACTGGATGGGCTGTCAGTGTGGCTATGAAGAAAGTCACCAGAGGATCTCATAAGCTGGTCTAAAGACAGGGAATTGTGGAGAGAAATGATCGCCTATGCCACGCCACATGGCACTTGAACTGAAGCTAAATAACAGGGGGGTGTGCAATGTTTCTATAGCAGACCCCACCACCATGTGGACTATGGAGATCCCTGCCCCGTTAGCCAGGCTAGGTCTGTTACTGGGGGTACTAACGGAGAGGTGAGACAGGGTCTTGGTCAGTTATGGTTCGCCGGCCCTGACGCCAGCATGTGAGCTATGAGTCGCTGAGTGCCAAAAAGACATCGTCTCCCCCCCCCCCCCAAGTTGATCCGGAGATAAATAAAATGCGTGTTTACAGCTCACGTCTTTGATTTTATGACACTGGCGTGCACAACTCACTCGCCAACGGCCACCTGTGGCGATTTGGTGTCCTCCATATTCTTGGCCTACAGTGCAACGTTTCTTCGCGTGTCTTAGCTGCAGTTTGAAACAAAGAAGTATCTTAACCTGGAGTTTCTGTTGCATTTAGGAATATGTGTCCTTTCTATTACCGCGCATGTTGATAATAGTTCTGTTAATATTTTTTATTACGCAACAATATGATTCAACAGTTTTTATAATAGTATTGTGAATTTCACTTTCTCATTGGTCATATCCATCCATTTGTCCGTATGTCCGCAGATTCACTACCCATCCATCCGTCTATCAACCCATCCACTTATCCATCATCCCCATCCATTTATCCATCTAAATCTATTCATCTATCTATGCACTCACCAATCCGTTTATCTGTATTTTTATCTATGTATTTTCGCCTAATCTGTCTGTTCATACCTTTCAGTATTTATTCGTGAAATAAAATGAATGTCCGCCCGTGACACCTTCCCCCCCGCCCAAAATTCTCCAAGTCTAATTCCCTATGGCATTTTCATTTGAATATCTGTCTGTGCCAGTGTGTCCCATCTGTTGCTTATGTTGTCCTAGTTATCGTTAAGTCATGGTGTCCGTGTAGTAAAAAGAAGCTGTTTGTCATAAGCGCTGTAAGCTAGTGTGTCCGTGTAATAAATAGAAGTTGTTTGTCCTAAGTACCCTGAGCTGGAGTGTCCGTGTAGTAAACAGAAGTTGTGTGTCCTTGTTCCTACAAACAAAGGTGTACATGTGGTAAACTGCGGTTGTTTGTGTCCTAGTTCCTACATGCAAAAGTGTACATGTGGTAAACTGCAGTTGTTTGTCTCAGTTTCTGCAAGCAAGAGTTTACATGTGGTAAACTGTGGCTGTTTGTCCTAGTTCCTACAAGCAAGAGTTTACATGTGGTAAACTGTGGTTGTTTGTCTCAGTTTCTGCCAGCAAGAGTTTACATGTGGTAAACTGTGGTTGTTTGTCCTAGTTCTTACAAGCAAGAGTTTACATGTGGTAAACTGTGGCTGTTTGTTCTAGTTCTTACAAGCAAGAGTTTACATGTGGTAAACTGTGGTTGTTTGTCCTAGTTCTTACAAGCAAGAGTTTACATGTGGTAAACTGTGGTTGTTTGTCCTAGTTCTTACAAGCAAGAGTTTACATGTGGTAAACTGCGGTTGTTTGTTCTAGTTATTGTAAGCGAGAGTGTGCATGTTTACTAAGCGTGTTTGTACTAGATGCTGGCTCAAGGTTCGTGTGTTGAAGCTTCTGGGGTTTAATAATCTCATCCACATGTCTTTGCAGGTGGAGTTTGACCTATGATGTTCACGAGAATGACAACCAGCTCAGACAACAATGCTGCAGTGTCCCGGTACTGGCATTCTAACCTTGACCTTCTGTGCTGTGCTATTTGTGACCAACGCTACAGAGAACCCAAGGTTAGCTCTTCTTCCTAAATGCTTTCTGTTTTTCAGTTTCTGCTTTGTTCTTTTGTTGTATAAATCCAGTGTAAAAAATCTTCATGTCTGTTTCAGCATGTTTCTCTTTACCGATGTCTAACTTCATTTGCTGGTGTCCAGTGTGATTGGATGTCTTCCTTCATATACTATAATTTCTGGTGTCCATCTCTGTCTTGAATGGATGTCTACCCTCACATACTGTCATTGCTGGTGCCAATTCCCTCCCCCCCCCGAATTGGTTATCTACCTTCATGTCATTGCTGTTGTCCATCTCTCTTGAGACTGGATGTCTACCTTCATATACTGTCATTGGTGGTGTATATCCCCTCCCTCCCTCTCTCTCTCTCTCTCTTGATTGGATGTCTACATTCATATACTGTCATTGCTGCTCTCTCTCTCTCTCTCTCTCTTGATTTAATGTCTGTGTTTCGTATACTGTCATTGTGAGCGTCCACCCCCACCCCCTCTTTCTCTTGACTGAATGTCTACCTTCATATACTGCTATCTCCCAATCTCTCTTTTGAATGAATATTTACTTTCATATACTGTCATATACTATTGTCTCTCATTCCCTCACTCCTTCGTCTTTCTTTCTTTCCGTCCCTCCTCTCTCTCTCTCTCTCTCTCTCTCTCTCTCTCTCTCCTGGTATCTAACCTCATCTATTATTATTGTTGTAATTATGATCAAAGACGACTGCGCCAAGTGAAGCATGTTATTATCGCCGCCGAATCATATCACATCAAGACATTGTCCTTCATCTTCATTAGTGCACCAAGTAACAGCCTCGTCCTGGCCAACCTTGACATGGATCGCGATGATTCCTATGGTGGTGGAGTCTGCTAAGAAACTCACTTTTTTGGGGGAGAGGGGGTCGCTCTCAGCAATTTAAAGTGAGTCTTACTCGTAGCTAACCACCACCATCATCTTCACAAGTTCGGCTAAAAAAATACAAACAAACAAAAACCTTCTAACAGCTCTGGAAACTTAAAACAATAACAACTGCCAATATATAAAGATCTTAGCAGCTGATGTAAAGATCCTACAGAATAAGATTTGTGTCGGACAGAGAGCAAGTTGTGGTGGCTTTAATTCCCCGAAAGGAAAAAGGTTTCTCAGCAAGTTATACCATCTTGGAAAAACAAAAGTCAGGTTTCTCAGCAAGTTGTATCATCCTGGAAAAACGAAAGTCAGGTTTCTCAGCAAGTTATACCATCCTGGAAAAACGAAAGTCAGGATTCTCAGTAAGTTATATCATCCTGGAAAAATGAAAGTCATGTTTCTCAGCAAGTTATACCATCCTGGAAAAACGAAAGTCATGTTTCTCACCAAGTTATACCATCCTGGAAAAACGAAAGTCATGTTTCTCAGCAAGTTATACCATCCTGGAAAAACGAAAGTCATGTTTCTCACCAAGTTATACCATCCTGGAAAAACGAAAGTCATGTTTCTCACCAAGTTATACCATCCTGGAAAAACGGAAGTCAGGTTTCTCAGCAAGTTATACCATCCTGGAAAAACGGAAGTCATGTTTCTCAGCAAGTTATACCATCCTGGAAAAACGAAAGTCATGTTTCTCACCAAGTTATACCATCCTGGAAAAACGGAAGTCAGGTTTCTCAGCAAGTTAGATCATCCTGAAAAAAAAACGCACCGTATTAAAAGAGGCCAGTTTGCTAGCAAACTCATTCTGAAGTAGGCCAGGGTCTTGACTAATTGTACTTCTTAGACTATAATTGTAGAGCCAGAGTCGTAAGCTGTTTTTTTTAAGAGTCGTAGTTAGCTGTAAAAAAAGGACACTGAGAAGCAAACACTTTCAGATGGAAACCGACTCGGTAGAACTGAAAATGTTGTGAATGAAACGAGTTGAAATATATGAGTCAAACTTCTCCACTAGGGAAATCTGAGTCGAAAATCAGAAAAGTAGGCAAGTGAGAGTCGAAAAAGAGAAGGGTGGGAGTCTAACAGTAGAAGAATGAATGAGTGGGAGTCTACAAGTAGAAAAACAGATGAGTGGGAGTCTACAAGTAGAAAAACAGATGAGTGGGAGTCTACAAGTAGAAAAACAGATGAGTGGGAGTCTACAAGTTGAAAAACAGGTGAGTGGGAGTCTACACGTAGAAAAACAGTTGAGTAGTGGGAGTCTACAGGTAGAAAAACATGTGAGTAGGAGTCTACAAGTAGAAAAGCAGGTGAGTGGGAGTCTGCAAGTAGAACAACATGTGAGTGGGAGTCTCTACAAGTAGAACAACATGTGTTGAAGCTTCTGGGGTTTAATAATCTCATCCACATGTCTTTGCAGGTGGAGTTTGACCTATGATGTTCACGAGAATGACAACCAGCTCAGACAACAGTGCTGCAGTGTCCCGGTACTGGCATTCTAACCTTGACCTTCTGTGCTGTGCTATTTGTGACCAACGCTACAGAGAACCCAAGGTTAGCTCTTCTTTCTAAATGCTTTCTGTTTTTCAGTTTCTGCTTTGTTCTTTTGTTGTATAAATCCAGTGTAAAAAATCTTCATGTCTGTTTCAGCATATTTCTCTTTACCGATGTCTAACTTCATTTGCTGGTGTCCATTGTGATTGGATGTCTTCCTTCATATACTATAATTTCTGGTGTCCATCTCTGTCTTGAATGGATGTCTACCCTCACATACTGTCATTGCTGGTGCCAATTCCCTCCCCCCCCCCCCCGAATTGGTTATCTACCTTCATGTCATTGCTGTTGTCCATCTCTCTTGAGACTGGATGTCTACCTTCATATACTGTCATTGGTGGTGTATATCCCCTCCCTCCCTCCCTCTCTCTCTCTCTCTTGATTGGATGTCTACATTCATATACCGTCATTGCTGCTCTCTCTCTCTTGATTTAATGTCTGTGTTTCGTATACTGTCATTGTGAGCGTCCACCCCCACCTCCTCTTCCTCTTGACTGAATGTCTACCTTCATATACTGCTATCTCCCAATCTCTCTTTTGAATGAATATTTACTTTCATATACTGTCATATACTATTGTCTCTCATTCCCTCACTCCTTCGTCTTTCTTTCTTTCCGTCCCTCCTCTCTCTCTCTCTCTCTCTCTCTCTCTCTCTCCTGGTATCTAACCTCATCTATTATTATTGTTGTAATTATGATCAAAGACGACTGCGCGAAGTGAAGCATGTTATTATCGCCGCCGAATCATATCACATCAAGACAATGTCCTTCATCTTCATTAGTGCACCAAGTAACAGCTTCGTCCTGGACAACCTTGACATGGATCGCGATGATTCCTATGGTGGTGGAGTCTGCTAAGAAACTCAATTTTTTTTTTGGGGGGGGAGGGGGTCGCTCTCAGCAATTTAAAGTGAGTCTTACTCGTAGCTAACCACCACCATCATCTTCACAAGTTCGGCTAAAAAACAAACAAACAAACAAAAACCTTCTAACAGCTCTGGAAACTTAAAACAATAACAACTGCCAATATATAAAGATCTTAGCAGCTGATGTAAAGATCCTACAGAATAAGATTTGTGTCGGACAGAGAGCAAGTTGTGGTGGCTTTAATTCCCCGAAAGGAAAAAGGTTTCTCAGCAAGTTATACCATCTTGGAAAAACAAAAGTCAGGTTTCTCAGCAAGTTGTATCATCCTGGAAAAACGAAAGTCAGGTTTCTCAGCAAGTTATACCATCCTGGAAAAATACAAGTCATGTTTCTCACCAAGTTATACCATCCTGGAAAAACGGAAGTCAGGTTTCTCAGCAAGTTAGATCATCCTGAAAAAAAAAAAAACGCACCGTATTAAAAGAGGCCAGTTTGCCAGCACACTCATTCTGAAGTAGGCCAGGGTCTTGACTAATTGTACTTTTTAGACTATAATTGTAGAGCCAGAGTCGTAAGCTGTTTTTTTTAAGAGTCGTAGTTAGCTGTAAAAAAAAGACACTGAGAAGCAAACACTTTCAGATGGAAATCGACTCGGTAGAACTGAAAATGTTGTGAATGAAACGAGTTGAAATATATGAGTCAAACTTCTCCACTAGGGAAATCTGAGTCGAAAATCAGAAAAGTAGGCAAGTGAGAGTCGAAAAAGAGAAGGGTGGGAGTCTAACAGTAGAAGAATGAATGAGTGGGAGTCTACAAGTAGAAAAACAGATGAGTGGGAGTCTACAAGTAGAAAAACAGATGAGTGGGAGTCTACAAGTAGAAAAACAGATGAGTGGGAGTCTACAAGTAGAAAAACAGGTGAGTAGTGGGAGTCTACAAGTAGAAAAACAGTTGAGTAGTGGGAGTCTACAAGTAGAAAAACAGTTGAGTAGTGGGAGTCTACAAGTAGAAAAATAGGTGAGTGGGAGTCTACAACGAGAAAAACAGGTGAGTGGGAGTCTCTACAAGTAGAAAAACATGTGAGTGGGAGTCTACAAGTAGAAAAACATGTGAGTGGGAGTCTACAAGTAGAAAAATAGGTGAATGGGAGTCTAATAGTTTAAAAATAGGTGAGTGGGGAGTCTAGCAGTAGTAAAAATAGATGAGTGTGGGGAGTCTAACAGTATAAAAATAGATGAGTGAGGGAGTCTAACAGTATATAAATAGGTGAGTGTGGGGAGTCTAACAGTATAAAAATATGTGAGTGTGGGAAGTCTAACAGTATCTTCTTCTTCTTCTTCTTCGTTCACTTCTACCACCAAAAACCGCACTGTGAACCTACTGAATTCACGCCTGTGGTCCTCGTTACGTCCCGTGGTCCCCTGTGTGGTCCAAAATAGACCACACGAGTTCCACGAAAGGACCACAAGGGGTTCAGAGTATCACAGTGCTTTAGCCTGTATTCTTGGTGGGTCTCGGAAGCGGGATTGCGTGACACCGTGGTTTTCATTGCACCAGTTTGGTCTAGGGTTGGACTTTCTCACCGGAAGACCTCGACGTGTTTGGAATATCAGTGCATCCCCGCTGGGTGAGAGGCGTTAGCCCTCCCAGGCCAGAGTTGGACTTTCACCGGAAAACCTCGACGTGTTTTGAGATACCCATGTATCACCGCCGGGTGAGAGGTGGTTGCCCATCCAGTCCGGGGTTGGACTTTCTCACCGGAAAACCTCAGCGTGATTAGGATACGCAGACATCCCCGCCGGGTGAGAGGTGGTTGCCTATCTAGACTTCCCTGGTCCAGTGTCTCCGACTTCAGCATTTTGCGGTCGTGGCCGCCACCCTTCTTAGTTGTGACCAGGATGGAGCTTTTGTCCAGGAGGACGAATCCTCGCCACTAGTGACTTCCACCCCTGGGTTGAGCCGGTTTAGGCATTTCCCAGTATGGGCGTGTTTGGGATGGGACCGACCTCTAGGGCAGAGGTACTGTGACATTCATAGCCTTCAAGATTCACCCCTGGTATGAGCCGGTTTAGGCAAAATTCACCAGTATGAGTGTTTATCAGGCGTTACCGACCTCTAGAGCGGAGGTGGCATGACATGTCTAGCCATCGAGTTCCACCCCTGGTGTGTGCCGGTTTAGGCATATTTCACCAGTGTAGGTGTATTTCGGACGTAGGCGGCCTCTAGAGCAGAGGTGCCGTGGTATAGCTCTCGTAGCGATACTACTGGACATACCAGGTTAAACTTCACTTTCCACCACCTTTTCCCATCGGAGCCGCACAGCAACCTTTATTTCCGCATTTACTTCCTTAACCGGGAGGAGCTTCACTCCACGCGCGGCATTTGAAAAGTCAAGCCAGCAGTGACTTAACCTCTGGGACAAGCCGGTTCATGCGTTTCACCCGATATGACTGCACTCAGGACGTGGCCGACCTCCAGACCAGAGGTGCCGTGATTTGACTGTTTGCTTCGCTTTATTCTTTCAACCACCTTTTCCGCAGTGATGCTGCGCGGCAACCTCATTTGCAAATTTCTCCATTGGCCGGGAGGAGCACCGCTCCACGCACGGCAGCTGAAGATCTCGCCAACAGCCGCAGATGAGCTACCAAACGTGCCACTCATCTACCCTAAGTATCTGGTTTTCAGGCGCCAGATATTCGCCCTCGCCCCTTCTCCTGTCAGTTTAAACATTTCTGCCACGGGAAGGCCAGGAGCTGGACTTGACTGCCAGAGGCTGTTTGTGCCGCGAAAAACATGTGAGTGGGAGTCTACAAGTAGAAAAATAGGTGAATGGGAGTCTAATAGTTTAAAAATAGGTGAGTGGGGAGTCTAGCAGTAGTAAAAATAGATGAGTGTGGGGAGTCTAACAGTATAAAATAGATGAGTGAGGGAGTCTAACAGTATATAAATAGGTGAGTGGGGGAGTCTAACAGTATAAAAATATGTGAGTGTGGGAAGTCTAACAGTATCTTCTTCTTCTTCTTCTTCGTTCACTTCTACCACCAAAAACCGCACTGTGAACCTACTGAATTCACGCCTGTGGTCCTCGTTACGTCCCGTGGTCCCCTGTGTGGTCCAAAATAGACCACACGAGTTCCACGAAAGGACCACAAGGGGTTCAGAGTATCACAGTGCTTTAGCCTGTATTCTTGGTGGGTCTCGGAAGCGGGATTGCGTGACACCGTGGTTTTCATTGCACCAGTTTGGTCTAGGGTTGGACTTTCTCACCGGAAGACCTCGACGTGTTTGGAATATCAGTGCATCCCCGCTGGGTGAGAGGCGTTAGCCCTCCCAGGCCAGAGTTGGACTTTCACCGGAAAACCTCGACGTGTTTTGAGATACCCATGTATCACCGCCGGGTGAGAGGTGGTTGCCCATCCAGTCCGGGGTTGGACTTTCTCACCGGAAAACCTCAGCGTGATTAGGATACGCAGACATCCCCGCCGGGTGAGAGGTGGTTGCCTATCTAGACTTCCCTGGTCCAGTGTCTCCGACTTCAGCATTTTGCGGTCGTGGCCGCCACCCTTCTTAGTTGTGACCAGGATGGAGCTTTTGTCCAGGAGGACGAATCCTCGCCACTAGTGACTTCCACCCCTGGGTTGAGCCGGTTTAGGCATTTCCCAGTATGGGCGTGTTTGGGATGGGACCGACCTCTAGGGCAGAGGTACTGTGACATTCATAGCCTTCAAGATTCACCCCTGGTATGAGCCGGTTTAGGCAAAATTCACCAGTATGAGTGTTTATCAGGCGTTACCGACCTCTAGAGCGGAGGTGGCATGACATGTCTAGCCATCGAGTTCCACCCCTGGTGTGTGCCGGTTTAGGCATATTTCACCAGTGTAGGTGTATTTCGGACGTAGGCGGCCTCTAGAGCAGAGGTGCCGTGGTATAGCTCTCGTAGCGATACTACTGGACATACCAGGTTAAACTTCACTTTCCACCACCTTTTCCCATCGGAGCCGCACAGCAACCTTTATTTCCGCATTTACTTCCTTAACCGGGAGGAGCTTCACTCCACGCGCGGCATTTGAAAAGTCAAGCCAGCAGTGACTTAACCTCTGGGACAAGCCGGTTCATGCGTTTCACCCGATATGACTGCACTCAGGACGTGGCCGACCTCCAGACCAGAGGTGCCGTGATTTGACTGTTTGCTTCGCTTTATTCTTTCAACCACCTTTTCCGCAGTGATGCTGCGCGGCAACCTCATTTGCAAATTTCTCCATTGGCCGGGAGGAGCACCGCTCCACGCACGGCAGCTGAAGATCTCGCCAACAGCCGCAGATGAGCTACCAAACGTGCCACTCATCTACCCTAAGTATCTGGTTTTCAGGCGCCAGATATTCGCCCTCGCCCCTTCTCCTGTCAGTTTAAACATTTCTGCCACGGGAAGGCCAGGAGCTGGACTTGACTGCCAGAGGCTGTTTGTGCCGCGTTTGCAGTCCTTAGAACCTCTAACAGTATAAAAATATGTGAGTGTGGGAAGTCTAACAGTATAAAAATATGTGAGTGTGGGAAGTCTAACAGTATAAAAATATGTGAGTGTGGGAAGTCTAACAGTATAAAAATATGTGAGTGTGGGAAGTCTAACAGTATAAAAATATGTGAGTGTGGGAAGTCTAACAGTATAAAAATATGTGAGTGTGGGAAGTCTAACAGTATAAAAATATGTGAGTGTGGGAAGTCTAACAGTATAAAAATATGTGAGTGTGGGAAGTCTAACAGTATAAAAATATGTGAGTGTGGGAAGTCTAACAGTATAAAAATATGTGAGTGTGGGAAGTCTAACAGTATAAAAATATGTAAGTGGGGGAATCTAACAGTATAAAGATAGGTGAATGTGGGGAGTCTAACAGTATTAAAAATAGGCGAGTGGGGGAGTCTATAAAATAGGTGAATCGGGGAGTCTAACAGTATTAAACATAGATGAGTAAGGGAGTAACGGTATAAAAATGCTTGAGTGGGAGTCTAAAAGAAAAAAAAAACTAGGTGAGTGGGAGTCCAAAAGTAGAATAATGGGTGAGCGGGAGTGTAAAAGGAAAAAAAAAACTAGATGAGTGGGAGTCTAACAGTAGAAGAGCAGAGGAGTGTGAGTCACAGTAGAAAAACAGAGATTGAGGAGTGGGAGTCTAACAGTAGAAGAGCAGAGGAGTGTGAGTCACAGTAGAAAAACAGAGACTGGGGAATGGGAGTCTAACAGTAGAAGAGCAGAGGAGTGTGAGTCACAGTAGAAAAACAGAGATTGAGGAGTGGGAGTCTAACAGTAGAAGAGCAGAGGAGTGTGAGTCACAGTAGAAAAACAGAGATTGAGGAGTGGGAGTCTAACGATAGAAAAACAGAGATTGAGGAGTGGGAGTCAAAACAGAATTTGAGGAGTGGGAGTCTAACAGTTGAAAAAGCGAAAGAATGAGAGTCTAACAGTACAAAAATAGATGGTTGGGAGTCTAACAGTAGAAAAACAGAGATTGAGGAGTGAGAGTCTAATAGTCGAAAAACAAAAAGTAGAGTTGGGAGTCTAACAGTAGAAAAATAGACGAGTGGAAGTCTAACAGTAATAAGAAACAGAGAAGTCAGAGTGGAAAGATTAGTACACGGAGTGATATTGATGTAGTATCTTAAATGCTATCTTAAAATAATAATTTTCGCTAACGGTTACTGCCATGACAATTACAGCAACACATGTTTTCTTGTATTTATTTTTGCCTGTATTAAATTAATCAGATGGTATTTTTTTAATAGCTCGCTTCATCTGTACTTCGATAGAACGGTTAACAGAATACATACATCCTCGTTTCGGTTCAGTGCCTTTTGCATCACTTTTGTCACGCTTCACTGATTATATTGAGTGAAAGTTTACTTTCTTTTTTCCCCCTCTGGTTATAAAAAAAAATGTAAACGAGGAAGTGATACACGTCATTTGTGTCGTGTACAAAGTAAAACAGGCAATGTTAGGAGAAGAAATGAGTAACAGCTTGAAACACTGTTTTTGTGTACTACTAAACTACTTGGATGCTGAAATATTATTTTTGTACTACTAAACTCTCTCTCTCTCTCTCTCTCTCTCTCTCTCTGAACCGTAAGTGCCCATGGCACATGGGGCTTCCGCAAGGGTTTTCCACAAATGCCTGTCCTTCGCCTTTTTTTCTGCTCTTGCCCAGGTGAGCCCTCTATTGCTCAACATCCTTTCTGCTGTTCTTCTCCATGTCTCTTTTGGTCTACCCTTACTTCTGTTCCCCTGTGGTGTCCATCTTAGTGCTATTTTTGGTAGTGAGTTGTCAGTCATTCGAAGCACATGTCCCAACCATCGCCAGCGTCTTTCCTCAATAACTGTTGTACTACTAAACTACTTGGATGCTTAAATATTATTGTTGTACTACTAAACTACTTGGATGCTTAAATATTATTTTTGTACTACTAAACTACTTGGACGCTGAAATATTATTTTTGTACTACTAAACTACTTGGATGCTGAAATATTATTTTTGTACCACTAAACTACTTGGATGCTGAAATATTATTTTTTTACTACTAAACTACTTGGATGCTGAAATATTATTTTTTTACTACTAAACTACTTGGATGCTCTCACCGCAGGCAGTGGGACAACGATGGTCCACAAAGTTTTGATGAGTTTAGGGTAATAAAAAAAGGGAGGGGGGAGAGAAAGTGAGAAGAAAAGAGGGGGGAGAAGAGAGAGAAGAGAGAAAAACCAGAGAGAGAGATATCAGAGAGAAGAAAGAGAAGAGATAGAAAGGAGAGAGAAAAGAGCGAGAGAAAAAAGATGAGAGAAGAAAGACAAGCGAGAGGAGAGAGAGAGGAGAGAGAAGAAAGGGAAGAGAGGGAAGAAAGAGAAGAGACAGAGGGGAGAGAGAGAGAAGAAAGAGAAGAGGAGAGAAAGAGAAGAAAGAAAAGAGATAGAGGGGAGAGAGAGGAGATAGAGGGGAAAGAAAGAAGAAAGAGAGAGAGAGAGAAGAGATAGAGGGGAAAGAAAGAAGAAATAGAAGAGATAGAGCGGGAAGAGAGAGAGAGGAAAGAGAAGAGATAGAGGGGAGAGAGAGAGAAAGAGAAGAGGAGAGAGAGAAGAAAGAAAAGAGATATAGGGGAGAGAGAGAAGAGATAGAGGGGAAAGAAAGAAGAAAGAGAAGAGGAGAGAGAGAATAAAGAAAAGAGATATAGAGGAGAATAAAAAAGAGACGCGAGAGAAGAAAAAGAAGAGCTAGAGGGGACAGAAAAGAAGAGAAGGAGAGAGAGAAAGAAAAAAAAAGAAAAGAGATAGAAGAGAGAGAGAAGAAAGAGAGGAGAGAGAGGCGAGGTGTTTAGTATCAATGTTGAAGAAGTTTTTTTAGTCGGCAACTTTGTCATCACAAAACTCATTTAGTAAATCATTCCACACATCTTCCACTGTTGATTTCCCTAGATGGATAGGATGACGAGGTGTATTTTAGAAAACTTCCCCGTTTCAAGATCATCCACGTATTTCTATACTAATGATACTTTTTTGCACATTCATCTTTCCACGGGAGCACGTTAATCTAAATTTGGTTCATGGCTAATCTCTTCCAAAATCGAAGGACATGCGCAGAAGCAGAGCGGAAACCGCTTGAAAGATGGGTTTTATTTCAAGCGTATCCAATGTCGGAAAATTACCGTGTGTGATGCTTTTTTGTTTTTGATATTCAAATGCCACTTGAACCCATTGTGCACTTGTGGAGAAAAATAAATTGATATTCAATTGCCACTTGAACCCATTGTGCACTTGTAGAGAAAAATAAATTGATATTCAATTGCCACTTGAACCCATTGTGCACTTGTAGAGAAAAATAAATTGATATTCAATTGCCACTTGAACCCATTGTGCACTTGTAGAGAAAAAAAAAATGCATGTAACAGTTTTTCTGTATTTATTATTTATTCCTTTTTTATCCTGTAATCAAATGGCGGTTCATGAGAGGTTCACAAAATCAGGATATGTCTGGAAACGTTGGGGGTTTGTATCCAGCGCAATGACTAGCGGGAATGGGTGTATAGGTTTTTTTCTTCCGTGGCAGTAACAGATATGTGAATAAAGAGGAATATTCTTATTTTTAATGTGCTAACATATCTAGGTGGTGGTTGTTTAAGATTCAAGTCTTCTGAACGTTTTTTTATGTCCAGCGCTCATTCAAGGCGTACTTTCGGGGTGTGGGAGAACTCGCCACAGTCAAAGTCGCTACTAACAAACTCGCCACAGTCAAAGTCGCTACTAACAAACTCGCCACAGTCAAAGTCGCTACTAACATACTCGCCACAGTCAAAGTCGCTACTAACAAACTCGCCAAAGTCGCTACTAACAAACTCGCCACAGTAAAGTCGCTACTAACAAACTCGCCACAGTCAAAGTCGCTACTAACAAACTCGCCACAAAGTCAAAGTCGCTACAGATTAATACTTTCTATTTAGAAACCTCGCTGCATTGAACACGGGCTACATTAAATCTCACTACAAAATAACCCACAACTATATTAGTATATTTGCTACTATATTGATTGCTTCAAAAATAAATTCTTATCTTATATCTTATATCCTTCCCGTGCCGTTAGACGTCACATAGGGCTCGCAAAGTAGTTCGCCAATTTTTCCTGTCTTCAGCGAGTCTTTCAACCTCATCAAAGGATTTTATGCCTGTTAACTTGGCCTCTCTTAATAATGTCCTCTTCAGAGTTTCACGCGGTCTGCCCCTTTTTCTTCGGCCTGTTGTGTTCCACTTGATAGCTTGTTTTGGGATTCTCTGATCATTTCTTCTCATCAAGTGACCAACATATGTCCATCTCCTTTTCCTGATCACCCATGAGACTGGTTGTTGTTCAGTCATCTGTCTTATCTCTGCATTGTTCTTGAATTCATTCCACTTGATGCCGAGTATTTTCCTTAGGCATTTGTTTTCAAAAGAGTCTAATTTCTTTTCTATTTCTTTAGTTGTTTTCCAGCTTTCGCATGCATAAATGAGGGTGGATATTACATTTGAGTTGAATAGTCTTAACTTGGTTTTTGTGCTTATAACTTTTGAATTCCATATATTCTCAAGATTCTTGAAGATTGATGCTGCTTTTGCAATTCTGATCCTAACTTCCTTTCTAGTGTCACCATCCTGGTCTATGTAGCTGCCAAGGTATGCAAATTGATTGACTTCTTCAATATCTGTCCCTTCTATGTGTATTTTTCCATTTTGATTGATGGGAATTTTCATTATTTTTGTTTTGTCCTTGTTAATTTCAAGTCCTATTTTGCTAGCCAGTGAAGATAAAAAATAAATTGCTACTGTATTAATTCGCTAGAATCTCTTGCTTCTGTATCAGTTCGTTACAACAGTATAATCAGTGCTGTATTTTATTTTATATATTAACTGTTGAATTTCTTATGTAGCTTCGTTATTTCTATTAAGTTTATCTGCATTAAATGGTCGCTTTTTTAAGTTATGCAAATGGCTGATTCTGAAGCCAAATAGTTTTACCCGATACTATGTCAAATAGATATAAATGTCATGTTCTTTAGAATGGGAAATTTTTCACTTAATTTATGAAGTATGGCTTGAGTCTTTGCTCCTGTCTTTGAAGTGGTAATATCTGTAATCCTGCTCTTTGATCGTGTTGATTCTGGGACAAAACTCTTTACACTCTTTTGCCCATATCTTGCACAATACTGCTATGAAAATGTCCACCAGCTGTGAACTGTAACTATAACTGTAATCAGAGACTGACACCCCCGCATTCCGGGCATTCCCATATGTGCTCCGCCTCCCGTTCTAGCACCCACTGAAGCGTGCGCCTGCATATCCACCAACTGTGACACCATCCACCAATCTGGTTTCAGAAAAATCGCTAAAGATTTCACTAGGAGAGAACAGTAGCGATTAAAATCTATATAGCAGATAACGGTCAGCAGAGCTTTCATTTGTAGCACGTTTTCGCTGTATCATGTATTATTTAGTGCTTTATAGATGTTTTTAAACTGTAACAAATACGCACCGTGGCGTATATTTTTTGTAGTGAGTTTATGTATGCGGCGTCTGAGTGGCGAAGTGGTTAATGCACTGGTCTCTCATGGCGAAGGTCGGGGGTTCGAATCCGGCCGGAGGCGCTCCAGTCACCTACCTGTAGAAATGGGTACCCGACTTCATCTGGAGTTGGGAAAGGAAAGGCGGCCAGGCATGATACTGACCATATCACCCTCTACTGTGCTAACAGGTCAAGGAAAATATGGGCACTAACACCATATCCCTATGTGCCTCTAAGGCATGAGAGGATTACCTTTACCGTTTTTACCTTATGTATGCAACAAAAGAAGACAGTAATGAAATAACTCTGTAGCGAGTCGAATCGTGGCAAATTAAATGCAGGAGTTTCCATGTAGGATATCAGTATATACTGTATATTAATACATGTAGCGAATTTCATGTATCGAGTTTTTCGCACCCATTTTTTTTGGGAAAAATTCCGTTTTAGCTCATTTCAGTTAATGAATACAAACGCCATCTCATTCATGGAATCGTTGTGACTCAATGCACATCTGTTGCACCTTGGCGAAAGTACCGCCTCGTGGAGACGCAGAACAATTATTTTAGATCTGACAGAGTTGATAAATCTTGCGCACCCGTGAGAATCAGTGCTCTGAACTGATTTTTAGGCGGAGTCTAAATTAAATGAAAAGTAGCACATTTCTAACTCAACCCTTACTTTTAAGTTACAGAGTAAATTCCTATCAGTTTCTTTCTACCAAAATTTCTCGTCAGAATTTATTCTGGCAGAGTACGGAAATTAATTCTGAAGTTAACGAGTTGACCTCAGGGCTGTGCTGTCATAAAGTGGTACCTGATCCCGCGAAGTAAACTTCGGTTTCAACATATGAAACACGATGGATGGATGGATGGATGGATGGTTCGTTGGTAAACGAATGTTGGCTGGCTGGCTGACTGACAGGCTGGCTGTTTGGCTGGTTGATTGTTTGGCTGGCTGGCTGGTTGTTTGGTTGTTTGGCTGGCTGGCTGGTTGGTTGGTTGACTAGCTGCTGGCTGGTTGGTTGGTTGGTTGTTTGGCTGGCTCGCTGGCTGGTTGATTTGTTGACTGGCTGGTTGGTTGGTTGGTTTGTTGATTGGGTGACTGGCTGGTTGGTTAGTTGGTTGTTTGGCTGGCTGGTTGGTTGGTTATTTGACTGGCTGGTTGGTTGGTTGATTGTTTCGTTGGCTGAGTGGCTGGTTGGTTGATTGTTTGGCAGGCTGACTGGATGATTGGTTAGCTAGTTGGTTGTTTGGCTGGCTGACTGGCTGGTTGGTTGGTTGCTTGGCTGGCTGTTTGGTTGGCTGGCTGGCTGGTTGGTTGTTTGGCTGGCTGGTTGGTTGGTTGGTTGTTTGGTTAGCTGGCCGGTTTAGTTGGTTGTTTGTTTGGTTAGCTGGCTGGTTTGTTGGTTGGTTGGTTTTTCTGGCTGGCTGATTGGTTGGTTAGTTGGTTTTTAGCTGTCTGGTTGGTTGGTTGTTGGCTGGCTGATTGATTGGTTGGCTAGTTGTTTGGCTGGCTGGCTGGTTGGTTGGTTAGTTGATTGTTTGGTTGGCTGGCTGGCTGGTTGATTGCTTGTTTAGTTGGCTGGCTGGTTGGTTGGATGGTTGTTCGGCTAGCTGGCTGACTGGTTGGTTTTTTGTTTGGCTGGCTGGCTGGTTGGTTGGTTGTTTGGCTGGCAGGCTGGTTAGTTGTTTGGCTGGTTGTTTGGTTGGTTGGTTGGTTGGTTGACTGGCTGGCTGGTTGTTTGACTAGCTACCTGGTTTTTGGTTGGTTGGTTCGCTGGCTGGCTGGCTGGTTGGTTTGTTGTTTGACTGGCTGGCTGGTTGGTTGTTTGACTGACTGGCTGGCTGGTTGGCTGGTTGTTTGGTTGCTTGGTTGCTTGGTTGGCTGGTTGGTTGTCTGTTTAACTAGCTGGTTGGTTGGTTGATTGGTTGTTTGGCTGGCTGGCTGGTAGGTTGGTTTGTTTGTTGCTTGGCTGGCTACCTAACTAGTTCTTTGGCTGACTGGCTGGCTGGGTGGCTGGATGGATGCATGGATGGATGGTTGGTTGATTGGTTGGTTAATTGGTTAAGTGGGTGGCTGGCTCGCTAGCTCGCTGGCTGACTGGCTGGTTGGTTGGTTAGTTACTTGGCTGGCTATTTGGCTGGGTTGTTGGCTGGGTGGTTGGATGGTTGGTTGGCTTGTTGGTTGATTGGTTGGTTGATTGGTTTGTTGGTTCCAAATTTAACATCTATTGTTATGACACAAGGACACTCCTTCAAGGACATTCATCTTATCTAATGTAGCCCTTTGTGGGCTGCTCCTGTGTTATCGGCCTGAAAGGTAACAACTTCATAATTTTCATAAGTATATTGACGTGCTTGCTTGTAGGCCAGGTATGCTAATGAATAAATTATTTATCTTCTAACTTTGTGTTGCTAAGAATAGGACAGTTATCTCCCGTCTATTTGCCTTATCATCACCAGGTACTGCCATGTCTGCATACTTTCTGCCAGCAGTGCCTGAGTAGGGTCATACCCTCAGAGTCGCTGTCTGTGACTTGTCCAGTCTGTCGGCAGCAATCTATTCTTCCCCTCGACGGAGTCTCGGCTCTGCAGACAAATGTCTTCATTGTCAATCTCCTCAACGTTCTAACTTTGCCGGATAACTGCACCAGCTGTGGTAAGTAGAGCCCGTGGGCGATGTTGACGATGATTATTGTTATGATGATGATGATTATGATGGTGATGGCTTTGGTGTAGTAGATGCAGATAATTGAATAGTTCATATATGTAACTGCAATGTTTACACTACGAAAAAAAAAAAGTAGGAACAGCTTTATTACTTAGCGAACACAAAGCTGTGACGTTTCGGCGTTAGCCTTAATCATACAAACATAAACAGGACGAAGAAATAGAGAGACGAGATAAAGTATAGAATCACATTAATCCTGTGTTACAGAAATAATAAATAAATGAACTTAATTAACACTTAGCTCAGTCTTGGAAGAACACAAGTAAGCGTTGGCCAATACAATATTGAGAATGTGCCAGTTGTTACCTTCAAAATGTGTTCGTTCTGTTTATACGATAATTATTTATATATAACTCCAATGCTGGGAAAATTAATAAACGAACACAGAGGAAATAATGAATAAATAAACACAGATGAAATAACGAATAAACAAACACAGATGAAATAATGAATAAACAAACACAGATGAAATAATGAATAAACAAACACAGATGAAATAATGAATAAACACAGATGAAATAATGAATAAACAAACACAGATGAAATAACGAATAAACAAGCACAGATGAAATAACGAATAAACAAGCACAGATGAAATAATGAATAAACAAACACAGATGAAATAATGAATAAACAAACACAGATGAAATAATGAATAAATAAACACAGATGAAATAATGAATAAACAAACACAGATGAAATAACAAACACAGATGAAATAATGAATAAACAAACACAGATGAAATAATGAATAAACAAACACAGATGAAATAATGAATAAACACAGATGAAATAATGAGTAAACAAACACAAATGAAATAATGAATAAACAAGCACAGATGAAATAATGAATAAACAAACACAGATGAAATAATGAATAAACAAACACAGATGAAATAATGAATAAACAAACACAGATGAAATAACGAATAAACAAGCACAGATGAAATAATGAATAAACAAGCACAGATGAAATAACGAATAAACAAGCACAGATGAAATACTGACACTGATTATGACCGCACTTCCTTATCAAAGTTTTGAGATGGGGGTTGGGGGGGGGGAGTGGTGTCTTGTCTTCCCCTGTTATCAGACTCTGTTTGCTAGTCGCCTCCATCCATGTCCCCGGCCTGGCCTTGCCAGTTCTCTCTGTGTGTGCTTTCCTTGCTGTCGTCTTAACAAGATGCTGTTGCATTTAGGCGCTGTTTGTTACCACAGCAAACTGACTTCCAGCTCGACGATGCACTTAAAGACCAAACGTTGCATTTCTGACCGTGCCTTCTTTACGGTCACGGAGATTATTTGTTATTTGGTTCTGTTCGTTTCTAGGCCATATTCTGTAATGTTAATGTGTGGTTTATCTGTAAGGAATGTTCAATACATTTAGTGAATTATTATTATTATTATTATTCATGAAATAATTGATATAAATTATTATTACAGGAAGTATGAATGTGTTCCTTATTATTTCTGTAACGTAGTGCAGTTTTTCGAAGCTCTTATTCAGTTTCTGATAAACGCACGCACACTTTGCATTCATTCTTCATTTCCACAGCCAGTCTTCTGCTTCGACAACCGCAATCTACATTCCTGATTGTGTATGCGTGCGTGCGTGCGTGCAAGCGTGCGTGTGTATGTCTGTGTATGACGAGAAGTAAGACGATTGCGGTAAACCTGGTTCTAGTGATGAAGTTAAATAAGAGATGTATCGTTCAGCTTTACAAAAAGATAGAATGAAGGAGGAAAGTGGGCAGAAAGAAGAATGGCAGAAAGTAAGATGAGCACATACACTCGTAAATGAAACACATACAACAATCCAATATTTCGGCAAAAAGACTTTTTCGGGGGGACCCCATACAGAAACAACACAAACAGACTAAAAACAAGGAAAAACAGATGAAAAATTAGACTTAGCTTTTTGGTGTCCTCCTTGTGAGAGATACAGGCACAAGATGCGCCCGGATAGAGTTAGGTAAGCGCTAAGACAAAGCAGAGGCAAAAGCGATTGGCTGAGAAATGAGGTGAAGTACACTCATATACATTACAGATGTCACCTTTGTATCCATATTTATTACTGATGCGCACAATACGTATTTAATAACCACCTCTCACCCGGCGGTGATACATGGGTATCTCAAAACACGTCGAGGTTTTCCGGTGAGAAGGTCCAACTCTGGCCTGGCTGGGCTACCGTCTCTCACCCAGCGGGGATGCACTGATATCCTAAACACGTTGAGGTCTTCCGGTGAGAAAATCCAACTCTAGACTAAACAAGTGCAATGAAAACCACGGTGTCACGCAATCCGCTTCAGAGACCCACCAAGAATACAAGCTAAAGCCCTGCGATACTCTGAACCCCTTGTGGTCTTCTCGTGGATCTCGTGTGGTCCTTTCGGGGACCACACAGGAGAAAACGGGACCTAACGAGGACCACAAGCGTAAATTCAGTAGGATCACAGTGCGGTTTTGGTGGTAGAAGCGAACGAAGAAGAAGAAGAAGACGTATTTAATAGATATTTAATGACTGGAACATTCACCAAAGGATGGCATTCACTTGCAGTCTTGTCACTGAACTTCGTGAGATGAAATAACTCTCACTGCAGGCAACAGCTGTCCAGCATTTTATGATGTCTTTCATTTCTTGTTTCGTGGTTTTAATAATAACAAATATTTTTTTGGCTCCAATATTACTTTCTGCTATTTTCACCTCACTTTATTACATTTCATCGTTGTTTGTGTTATTTTTTTCTGTGTATGTTGGGAGCCTAAGTTTTCTTGTTTTTCTCTTCCGTATCTCCAGAGCCTCAGTTTTCTTGTTTTTCTCTTCTGTATCTCCAGAGCCTCAGTTTTCTTGTTTTTCTCTTCTGTCTATCTCCAGAGCCTCAGTTTTCTTGTTTTTCTCTTCTGTATCTCCAGAGCCTCAGTTTTCTTGTTTTTCTCTTCTGTCTATCTCCAGAGCCTCAGTTTTCTTGTTTTCACTTCCGTATCTCCAGAGCCTCAGTTTTCTGTTTTCACTTCCGTATATCCAGAGCCTCAGTTTTCTGTTTTCACTTCCGTATATCCAGAGCCTAAGTTTTCTTGTTTTCACTTCCGTATATGCAGAGCCGAAGTTTTCTTGTTTTCACTTCCGTATCTCCAGAGCCTAAGTTTTCTTGTTTTCACTTCCGTATCTCCAGAGCCTCAGTTTTCTGTTTTTACTTCCGTATATCCAGAGCCTCAGTTTTCTGTTATGTACACATGATATATTCTGTTATATCAGAAGTCTCAATTGCTCGTTCTTTTCGATCCCCCCCCCCTCTCGCAGTTCATTATCACATCTGGTTCATTATCATATTCTTGTTCAACGACTGTAAACGTTTGATAAACGTACAGCAGCCAAGTACGCCTGCAAGTTCATAATTTAAACTGTTAGCCAAGTTCTAGCTACAAAGAAGGAAAAATAAACTTATTTGAATGTTTTAAAGAAAGCTCAAGCGGGTAAGCTCTTTCCACTGATACTGTGGTTCTCTGTTGTTCGCACGCGCGATTGAAAATTCTGTCTCTTTATTTTGGTTTGTTTTGTTTTTTCTTTATATCCACATGATAATAAAATATAAAAAATGCTACAACGGGTTATCTCTTCTGTGTATCTATGCTGCCTGCCTGCCTTCTCCATTTGACCCCAAAGCACAGCGATCGATAAAGTCAGGAGATGTTGAAATGTGCTTGTACAGAACTTAGATGAAAGAAGTCAACATTTTATGGCGAAATATTTCGAATTAAGTAGGTTAATAAAATTAATAGAGTTAATACACTTTGCTATTTGAACTTTGTGGTATTAAAACTTTGAGGAGAAGGGGGGGGGGGGGGGGGAGAAGGGCAGACAGACAGATAAGAACTGAGACTTCTAATATGTGGGTATAAATAATAGAAAACTGAGACTTCTAATATGTGGGTATAAATAATAGAAAACTGAGACTGTTGATATGCAAATGTGAAAACAGCAAAACTTGAGGCTCTGGATTTATACGTAGATACACAGACGAAAAATTAAAAGAGAAGCACTCTTTGGTCAGAAAAATACGTCATATCACATGTGAAGTTTGTTGCGTGGAGGAGATTTCATCGATTTCTAAAGCGGATATTCCATTTTTTTTTCTTCACTGTAGCGTTACAAGAGTTTCCTGTTTGTCTGTTTGTTATTTCTAAGTAGAGCAAGTCGTGGCTGGTCAAAAATGATGTGCAAAGAAATGAATTTACGGATTTTGTTCGAGTCAGTTACTTTCCCAGTTAAATGTTACCAACACTCCTTGGATCACCCGAGAACTATATCACCAGTCACTTAACCTAATCAAAAGAACAGCATGTCCAAGTATTTATTACTACCGAAAATCTCTTCACATTAAAGAAAAATTGCTTTTTTGCTAGCTTTAGCATGGGCAATAAAATTTGTTTATATGAAAATGATTAAAGAAAAGAAATAGTCCCTCCCTCCCCCCCCCCAAAAAAAAGCACACACACACGGCACGCGCGCGCGCGCGCGCGCAAACACACATACATCATTCTTTCCTTTGCTTTCATTCAGTGATGCGGTGAGACTACAGTCTGCTGAATATAAGAAAGTATGATGTTAGATTAATCATAATGGCCATTAATGACAAGCATAGAAAATCATTTGCAGTAAAGTTTTCATACTTTTGTGCTTTCATCTTTACAATAACAAGCATAGAAAATCATTTGCAGTCAAATTTTCATACTTTTGTGCTTTCATCTTTACAATAACAAGCATAGAAAATCATTTGCAATCAATTTTCATACTTTTGTGCTTTCATCTTTACAATGACAAGCATAGAAAGTCATTTGCAGTCAAATTTTCATACTTTTGTGCTTTCATCTTTACAATGGCAAGCATAGAAAATCATTTGCAGTCAAGTTTTCATACTTTTGTGCTTTCATCTTTACAATGACAAAAATCGTTTATATCCCCAGGAAACGGTCCATCCCGCCCTACTGCCAAGTGCTTGGTCTGTCACGAGTTCCTCTGTGACAACTGCAGCCTCAGACACACAACAATGGACAACACCAATAACAACATCAACAGCCAACACAACGGCGAGGACAAAATCGGTGACAAGGGTGACAGCCGAGGCCACCATCACGTCGTGAAGCTGCAGGAGCTGTCCACCGCAAATTCTGCCCCCGCCACAAATGGAACGGCCACTGCCGCCACGAAAGAAGGTGTCGCTGAGACCATTGTGTGCCCGAACCACGCTGGCAGTGCTCTCAAATATTACTGCTCTCACTGTGATACAGCCGTGTGTGAAACCTGCACGCAGGTAAGTCAGGCACATCATTCAGCTGTTTTAAATCAGAGCTTTATGCAATGGTATCATGTAGTGTATTCCTACATATATCATTCCATTATGCAGTGGTTTCATGTATTCCTATATATAAAATTCCTTTATGCAGTGGTTTCATTATATATATATATATACTTGAATACAATAATTGTTTTCTTTCAAAACAATTTTAAAGTTCTTTACTTCTTTTATTTGTGCAAATTGTGCTTGCAAGTTGCTATTGTTTACAGGATCTTCCTATACCTGCAAATTATAAGCTCTTCAAAACTTATACTTTATACTTTAGTAGCAGCATACTAGCACCAGGTGGAAGTAACATAATGCAGATCACCGACATTTGATTACAGAGTTATCTCTGCAAGCTTTGAAATACTACCCATTATATATTTACCCTTTTTTTTTTGCACAAACAGTGAAACCAGTGCATCAAAGTTTTGTGAATAATGATAGTGCATAAATGTTAACAAATAATACTAGTGTGTAAATGTTAACAAATAATACTAGTACATAAATGTTAACAAATAATCTGAACACATAAATGTTAACAAATAATAATAGTGCATAAATGTTAACAAATAATACTAGTGCATAAATGTTAACAAATAATACTAGTGCATAAATGTTAACAAATAATACTAGTGCATAAATGTTAACAAATAATACTAGTGCATAAATGTTAACAAATAATACTAGTGCATAAATTTTAACAAATAATACTAGTGCATAAATGTTAACAAATAATAATAGTGCATAAATGTCAACAAATAAACTGTTATGCATGTGAACAGTCAGTAAGTATTTAATTGAACAACAGTGTGTGATGTAAAGAACTTGCTTGCCAGATCATTGGTCATGGCCAGAGCTTCCTGGACAGGACTCTGCTGCCAACTGCCCCAAGTCAAAATTCATCATATCTGAAAGAAAAAAAATGAAGAGAAACTCCTGCATGATGCCAAAAACAAAAAAAAAACCCAAAAAGCCAAGGGCCTAAACAAAGCTTAAACATCAGTCAAAACAACATAAGTAAGCTTCTAGGTTCAAGAGTACGTGATCTCATAATTAAAGGCTGCTGTTACAAATGCTATTACAGACTTCCGTTAGTGAATTCTCAAGTGTGAGATGTAAATAACGTTAGTTTTTGGTATTTTGTTTTAATTTACTTCTTATTTTATACCTCCAAACCTCCAAGGCTGAACATATGGGTCACATGACTGTGATCCTGAGTGAAGCTGTGACAGAGCACAAAACGTCCTTGACTTCATTAGTATCCAGGGTCAGGCAGATGACACCAGAGGTTGAAAAGGCAATTCAAGATGTAGAAGAAACACGTAAACAGTTGAAAACCAACACAGAAGCTGCTGAGATCAAAGTAAGTGTATGATGATGATGATGATGATAATAATCAGCATGCTTTTCTTTTTGTGTGTTTTAGGTTGCTGGTCACTCTAGATCCTGATCCCTGTCGACATGGCAAAGGCCGCAGTCCTCTCCAGATCCTGATCCCTGTCGACATGGCAAAGCCCACAGTCCTCTCCAGATCCTGATCCCTGTCGACATGGCAAAGCCCGCAGTCCTCTCCAGATCCTGATCCCTGTCAACATGGCAAAGGCCACAGTCCTCTCCAGATCCTGATCCCTGTTGACATGCAAAGTTGCAGTCCTCTCCAGATCCTGATCCCTGTCAACATGGCAAAGCCTGCAGTCCTCTCAAGAATCTGATCCCTGTTGACATGGCAAAACCTGCAGTCCTCTCCAGAATCTGATCCCTGTTGACATGGCAAAGTCTGCAGTCCTCTCCAGATCCTGATCCCTGTTGACATGGCAAAGCCTGCAGTCCTCTCCAGATCCTGATCCATGTTGACATGGCAAAGGCTGCAGTCCTCTCCAGATCCTGATCCATGTTGACATGGCAAAGCCTGCAGTCCTCTCCAGATCCTGATCCCCGCCGACATGGCAAAGCCTGCAGTCCTCTCCAGATCCTGATCCCTGCCAACATTGCAAAGTCCGCAGTCCTCTCCAGATCCTGATAGGACCCCCAAACCTTTTGCCCCAAGCTTGTGTCCTCTGGCCATGTCTCACACCTCAGGTCTGCATGGTTTGGGCACTCTTGAAGGATATGTTCTGGAGCCTGGATAGAAGAAGAAGAAGATGAAGGGTTGGTGAACCACCGCTAATATGCTAGCATCAAGGTTGGTGAACCACAGCTGACCAAGACCCTGTCCTACCTCTCTTTTGGTTCCCCCCCCCCAGTAACAAGCCTAGCATGGCTAATAGGGCAGGGATCACCTTGGTGGTGGAGCCTTCTAAAGAAGCATTGCTTTTTAATTCTTCCCAGGGACTGCAAAAAATAGCTGCCATAATTCGCTTCCAAATGCTGTGCTACAACAACTTTACTGCATAAACTGCAAGGAAAATCAGCTAACAGTTCTAGCGAGACTAAAAAAGGACAAAACAAAAGATGATATCTATCCAGCTCATTTAAACTGAGCAGTTACTGTGACCTATGGTTCAGGAAGTGATCCATACTGCTCACAAAAATTTCACTGACAAACATTTTATTCCTATCAAAGTGTCATCGAAAAGAAAAGAAAAAGAAGCATACAAAAGTGAAATTCAGGAAGACATTATTCAGTATACCTGTACATCAAAACAGGATATAATTTGACTACCAGTTTCTGCTTTTGCATGAGAGCCAACCTGATGAGAGGTTCCTAACTGTTTGAGCAGGAAGTCATGTCCTAATGATTGCTTTGGAGGTCATGTAACACCCTTTGTCTGCATGTTGATGTCTTGCAGAATAGACAAGGAAACATTTATTTTTCTGGCTTGTGATTCATGACTGACCATTCATTGGCAAAACAGAATGCAGTCCACTTTCCTGGAAACGTCAGGAGGACTTGTGGATTATGCTTCTATACAATACAGGAGTCTATAGCAATATGACTGAAGTTCCAACATGTGGCATTCCTTCAGTGTGGGCAACACTTTTATGTTCAGTAAAATAGGTTCTTGATCATCTTTAGGTATCAATTCATCAACAAAAGAAAAGGAAATGTATTCAGGCCTGGTTTCAACCCCTCTTGTAGCAAACTTTTCACTACAGATCTATATCAAGTTACAGGTACAATGACCCAGTTCTGAAGCTACTTTCTTATTTTGCACATTCAGTTAAAATAACTTTTCTGTGATTTATGTTCACAAAAAGGTTATATTTATATACAAGTATATGTATGAAGTAACATTTTATAAATTCTGAAAATTGATATCAGAGTTATTATGTTGCATAACTTTTTGGGAGTGGAATATAAATCATACAAAAGGAATTTAAAAAATGAAAGTGCCAAAAATCTCATTTAGAATAGGTGTCTGGAATAATTAGACTTTAAGAAAAGATGCAGCACACAGCTATAACATTTCAACCTGCTTTATTCAAACAAAAGCACACAGGATGAAGAAGTAGGAAAAGAAGAGAAACCGTTGAGGATAAAAAGTGTCTAGGATGGCCATACACTTTGAATACCTGTTTCTCATCTAGAAAACCCAGATTCAAATCATGATACAGTCTGGGTTTTTTTTTCATGTTAGGGGACAAAATTAAACACCTAGATTACACACACCCAAGCGACTGCTTTAGGTAAGCGGCCAATAATCACTCAGTTGCAACATATCCCCTCAGGGAATGTTGGGAAACTAGTATATGCACCGTAATTAGCATTTTCATTCTGTTAATGCATGAATAAGATGAAAATGGACATGTATGTTTTCGTTAATGAATAAAGCTGCTCCTACATTTTAAAAAAAAGCTGTTTACATTCTCCACTTATGCTTTAACATTATCAGTTTAAAATTATGACTACCTAAGACTGGCCACGTATGGTGATTCAGATCCTGTTGTCATACAACAGCATGTGTTTTAAGAACACATATGATTTGCCTAGGGTCTTGACTAGCTGTGGTTCATGGACTTTGATAAGTGTTATACATCAAGCACAGTCATCCTTACTCATCATCATCATGTGCCGTGCCGACTGGCGTTGGCTATTATGCTTCTCCAGAGTACACGATCCTTCATTCAGGCCATCAGTTCAGTTGGTGATCTCCTCTCACACCGTCCCGTCAGACTGTCCAGTATCATTTCTCTTGGTCTTCCTCTTGATCTTCTTCCTTCTATTTTTCCTGTTGTTATAATATTTTCAATGCCCCCTCTTCTCATTGCATGTCCTATTGCATGTCTCTCTTATCTTTTTGAAAAGGTTTTTTTGTCTCTCCAGCTCTTCTCATACATTCTTCATTAGTTATTTTTGCTGTCCAGAGGATTCGCAACATTCTTCTAATAAACCACATTTCTGCTGCTTCCAATGATTTTTGTGCAGTCATCCTTACTGCCACGTTAAATATTAATTACATTAAATTGTGTAAATATTCACACAGAACAATTCACTGATAAATTAAACTAAATGTTCACCCCTTTCATCTCAGTACTGTACGTACAAGCTCTCCTAACTTTAATGAATGCTGGGCATGAGTCAAATGGAGAAAGCAGGCAGACAGCATTCAGAAGAGTTCATTAATTAATTAAACTGTACAGTACTCACACAGAACAATTCATCAATTAATAAAATGTTAAATATTCATTGCCCAAACAGGTTAAGGCACTTTTTGATGAGCTTCTGTCCCTTGTGAAAGAACGGAAGCAGTCAGCCCTAGCAGAACTAGCTCAGGTGTCTGCCAGCAAGGAGCAGGTGTTGCAAGATCAGAAGTTATCCCTCCATCAACATCTGGCACGCATCAACAGCTGCTGTGAGTTGACGGAGGACTCACTACAGAGTGGCACAAACACTGATATTGTTATGGTGAAGAAAGAAATGACAGGAAAGGTAAGATAAATATTTTGTATGAGTACTCTCTTACCACAGTCTGGTTAACAGCAGTATGTTGGTGACTTACTGTTCGATAATCTTCCAGTAATGTGAAAATGAAACCTTGACATCTAATGACTGTGATAAAGATCTTAAACAAATCCATCATTGGAAATAATGGTTTTTTAACTTCCTAGAAATAACATAAAAAATATGGTTATCAGTGTTTTTTGTTGAGAGAGTTACATCCTCATATATGTAAATTTTTTTTCTCTTAAAAGTGTGTTTAAATGTATATAACCTGTTGCCATTGTTTAATTTGTTTCAGAATTACTCTTTAGTTTACCTGGATTCTTTGCAGCTTCTACACTATTGCATCATTTATTGTAATTTATCCTTTCTAGAAATTTGTTAAATAACCTGATTTCAGACGGTAGTTTGGTTTTGGACAAGGGTAACCAATCAGTGAATCATATGCCAAAAGAGACATGCACGCAAATATTTTTCTTGGAAATACAAAGATTTAATAAATTCACAGTTCAGAATGCGTGGTAAAATTCTTAGTGACATGGAAAGAAAGTTTGGATTTAAAAAAAAAAAAGAAAAGGAAAAATTGCCAGTTTTTGTTTGCACACTTTTTGCCGTATATGGTTCAGGCAGTTTTGTTTCTAAACTCATAGTTCTTTTCTCCATCCTTTTCTTTTCATTGTTTGTTCTTGTTGTGTTTATAAAGGTGCAGGCTGAACTCGAAGCGCTGTTTTATTCCTAGGTAATCTGTAGTATCTTCATTTATATCTTACTTACATTTTTTTTCTTGCGTCCTTCCTGTGCTGTTAAACGTCACATAGGGCTTGCATTGTAGTTCGCCAAGTTTTTCCTGTTTTCAGCAAGCTTTTCAACCTCATCAAGGGTTTATGCTTACTAATTTGGCCTCTCTTCACAATGTTCTCTTTAGAGTTTCACGTGGTCGACCTCTTTTTCTTCTGCCTCTTGTGTTCCACTTGATAGCTTGTTTTGGTATTCTCTGATTGTTTCTTCTCATCACGTGACCGATATATGTCCATCTCCTTTTTATGATCACCCATGAGACATTTATATCATTGATTCTGTTTTCTCTATCTGTAACAGTGAGACTTCATATTAAGACAGCTGTGTACCATTTTGAATATCCATATCTTCCTGGACTAGCAAATTAGGTCTTGAAATTAACAAAGGCGAAACAAAAATTATGAAATTTTTCATGAATCAAGAAGGAAAAATATACGAAGAAGGAACAGCTGTTGATGAAGTAAACCTATTTGCATACCTTGGCAGCTACACATTAAACGTCATGATAATTTAGAGAAGACCATATTGGAAGGATACATAATGGGAAAAAGAAAAAGGAGGAAGACTAAAACGAAGATGGCTGCAAGAAATCGTTGACGATCTGCAAATGGACGCAGCAGCAGCAGGCCATCTTGCTTACAACCGAGAGGCCTACAGGAGTGCTGTTTGGGAGGCAAAGTTCCGCAAAGGACATGCAAATGAATGAATGAATGAATGGCAGCTACATTGACCAGCATGGTGACACCAGGAAGGAAGTTAGAATTAGAATTGCAAAAGCAGCATTGTCCTTCAACAATCTTGAGAACATATGGAATTCAAAAGTTATAAGCACAAGAACCAAGTTAAGATTATTCAATTCATATGTAATATTCACCCTCATTTATGCATGTGAATGCTGGAAAACAACTAAAGAAATAGACAAGAAATTAGACTCTTTTGAAAACAAATGCCTAAGGAAAATACTCGGTATAAAGTGAAACGAATATAAGAACAACACAGAGATAAGACAGATGAGCAAACAACAACCTGTCTCATGGGTGATCAGAAAAAGAAAATGGACATATGTAGGCCTTGTGATGATAAGAAACAATCAGAGTACCAAAACAAGCTATCAAGTGGAGCACAACAGGCCGAAGAAAAAGAGGTTGACCACATGAAACTCTAAAAGAGGACATTAAGAGAAGCCAGTTTAGTGGACATAACATCCCTTGACGAAGTTGAAAAACTCGCCAAAAAAAGGAAAACTTGGCAAACAACTATGTGAGCCCTATGTGACGTTTAACAGCACGGGAAGGATGTAAGATGTACCATTTTAATATGTCTCTCAATGTTCAGACTGTTCAGTTGATTAATTTTTTTAAAATATAAGCTATTCTGAGGCTGGTCAGTGTTGTTAACATCTTTGTTTATTGATTTAATGTGATAATTAATAATACAATGACTTTTATCTCCAATGCAGCTAAATGACCTTCTGACCTGCGGCCTAGTTTTACAACCTGAGACCAACTCGCTTGCTTTTTTTGATGATAAAGACTTCGCCAGTTTTCAGGAGAAAATCAGTAGCCTGGGATATGTATGTAACAATACGGCTGTTCCACAACAAACAACAGCTGGCGGTGAAGCCTTCAGTGGCTGTGTTGCTGGAAAAGCATCAACAGTTACTGTAACAACAAGGGACAGAAAAGGAGACCTAGTGAAGACAGGGTTTGCTCCCATTACTGCTTCTATATCTTCAGGTGAAAATGAGACTCCTCTTCTCTTCAGAGACTCTTCATCTCTTCAAAGACTGTTCAGTTTCCCATCAGAGACCTGTACAGTTCAGCACTCTTAATCTGTTACTAGATCTACTATTGCATCATTGTTTTTTTAATAATTAGCTATGTATTTTTGGCAATTACATATACTGCTATGTATTTGTAATGCATTTTCTTTAATGTAACTTGGAAGACCAAGTAACTTTTTTAACAGACATATGTATTTAGCACTGTCTTACATTGATCTGAAATGTTGATAATATATTCAACAGACTTAGCAGTCTCTGTCTTTGCTAATTCACAAAATAATGAACATTAAGTGGCCAGACAAAGTTACCAACTTTGAGGTACATCAGTGTGCCAAGCTCCTGTCACTGCTGACAGTATTCCAGCTGCAGAAGATTATCATGGCTGGGGCATGGAGGAAGGATGGATAACAGATATATCCCTAATGAATTACTGTTTGGTGAACTTCATGAAGGAAAGATGCCAGAAGATAGATTAAAACTGAAAAACAACACAGAGGCCCTTGTGCTCAGTGGCACAGCATTATGACAGAGTAGGATCAAAACTGAAGGCAAAGCATGCAAGTACAGGGGCCCTGCAGTATAGACTTTGTTTGCTGTTATTATGGTTTGTTATGCAAAATCCAATGAGTTATGACAGGGTTTGTTTAGCAAAACTCACAAGTAACATCTGTCTGCTTCCAAACCATCTTTGAAGACAAAAAAAAAAACAAAACTGCTTTTATTAGTTTTAGTTTGTAGCACTACAAGAGATGATTTCTTAGCAAGAAAAAAAAAGACAAGGGGAGGAGGGAATGAGAGACGGACACTGTCTGTTTTGACAATCGAATCATAGCTGATATGCTGCCAAGACCCTGTCCCACTTCTCTGTTGATATCCCCAGTAACAGGCCTAGACTGGTTAATGGGACAGGGATCACAGTAGTCCTCATGGCAGTGAAGTCTGCGAAAGAAACAATGCACACTCCCTATATTTTAGCTGCACTGAACAGAATAGCCACATAATCCACTCCCAGACTGATGACACTGTGCTTCAACATCTTCTTCGCATCGCCTGCAAAGAACATCAGTTTGCAGTTCCATGGTGATAGTAGAAGAAGAAGAAGAAGATAACTACAAGGATAGGTTATTCAGAAGGAAAGTTATAGAGATAAAAATTTATCTGTGTAAATACTTCCAGGAAAGTGTGAGCATTTGTTTTTACATTATTTTTGTGATAGCTGTAGAAGTGGGAGCAAGGGGATTCGTAGCAACATCGGCATATGACCTATGTAAGCAACTGGGCATAAAGGGACAAGCAAGAGCAAGGGCATTGAGAAGCCTTTCAGAAACAGCAGAAAAGGCCTCATGCTGGCTGTGGCGTATGCGAAACAAGCATTGGGAACATAAGTAATTTCATTTGCCACAACCAATACCAGTCCTCCGTAGCTAAATTGCTAAAGACGCACTTCAAAAATAAAAAAAAAAGTGCAGTGGCAACTGGAAGACCATGGGTTCAATCCCGGGACTGGAAAAAAGCAACAACTCACAAGACCTCTGGGAGTCATGACCCAGAAGGGCCCACCCCCCTTAGAGTGTCAGGAGTTTAAAGGGCCGAAATACTTGTCTGAGGGGGGGTACTTCCTCTGATGATCTGAAGGAGTTGTGTTGTTCCGCTCTGTGCAGTAGAGAGTTTCCTGCATATATATAGAATAATTTACAGAAGAAAATTACAAATTTTACTCTTTATATTCTCATGGCAGATCAAACCGAAGATAGACTAGTTCCTACAGTCACTGATCATCATAATGGGAATTATGATATAACATTTGTATTGCAAGCTGCTGGAGTCTACTATCTCAGTGTGTGTATGTTTGGTCAGCATACAAGAGGATCCCCTTACAAGATAAGAGCCATGAATGCATCAGAGGCTAATGGAAATGGATCTTCTAGGCAAGAACTGTTGTGCTTGTTTTTGTATTCTGAGTATTGATCTCTCTCTGGGTCATGGAAGTCTGGCATTGGTCATCATTGATTTTCACAACCATCTATCCTTTGCTCTTACTATAAGGTGTGTGGGCTGTGCTTTGTGATACTCTTTTAGTCTGTCAGGTTTCTTTATTCTTTGCTTCCTCTGTTCTTTGTCCCTCCAGTTTTCCTGTTGCCAGTAGATGTTTCAGTTTGCCTCTTCCCAAAACAACAAATCTGGACAGCTGTGTTCTGAATTTTGCCACAATTTCTCTCTTTTTTCCTCACTTAAAATCTTTTCTTTTTTTTTAGGCTGCCCATGGTATTCTCAATTTATGCTTCATTGATTACACCAAGGCATTTGACAAGGTGAAACATAATGAAATTATTAAAATGCTTGAAGACATCAATATAGACGGCAAAGACCTGAGGATTGTAAAACATCTATACTGGCAGCAAGAAGCAGCAGTTCGAGTTGAAAATAGAATTGGAAAATATCAACCTATAAAACAAGGGGTGCGACAAGGATGTGTACTATCTCCAGACCTTTTTTCTCTGTATAGCGAGAATATTCTAAGAACAATCATCACAGAACCAGGCATAACAATTGGAGGATACAATATTAACAACCTTCGGTATGCTGACGACACAGTACTGATAGCAGAGAACCAATAAGACCTGCAAAATCTCTTGGATAAAGTCGCCAAAGAAAGTGAACAGAAAGGCCTTACTTTGAACATCAAAAAGACAGAGACTATGGTTATATCTAAGAAACAGAATCCACCAACATGCAGTATTAAATTAAACGGAACTGTTCTAAAGCAGGTGCAGAAATTCAAATACCTTGGAGCAGTAATAACTTCAGATGGGAAATGCAGAACAGAAATTAGGAACAGAATAGGCCAAGCAAAGACTGCATTTCAGAGAATGAGAAACATATTGACCAACACATCCTTATCAATGAATGTTAGAAAACGAGTACTAAAATGCTATATTGAACCTATCTTGTTATATGGAAGTGAATCATGGACAATAGGCAAGTCTGCACAAAAATCATTGGAAGCAGCAGAAATGTGGTTTATTAGAAGAATGTTGCGAATCCCCTGGACAGCAAAAATAACTAATGAAGAATGTAGGAGAAGAGCTGGAGAGACAAAAAACCTTGTCAAAAAGATAAGAGAGAGACAATGTACTTTCATAGGACATGCAATGAGAAGAGGGGGCATTGAAAATATTATAACAACAGGAAAAATAGAAGGAAGAAGATCAAGAGGAAGACCAAGAGAAATGATACTGGACAGTCTGACGGGATGGTGTGAGAGGAGATCACCAACTGAGCTGATGTCCTGCATGAAGGATCAGATACTCTGGAGAAGCATAATAGCCAACGCCAGTCGGCACGGCACATGATGATGATGGTATTCTCATCATTCTTCTTAGGAACTACATCTCTGCCGCTTCCACCAGATTTTTAGTGCTCTTTTTTTTTTTTGCTGTCCATGATTTGTTTCCATATAACAATGTTGTAACAGAATGTTATTCTGTACAGATTGTTTTGTGAGAAACCCTGTTGTTGTGGTCTAATAGACCACAACTCATCTGTTTACGCTAAGCATGGAGAAAGTATCTCGTGTTTCCATGGCACAACTGAGTCACGTGAATTCTGATAGGCGGGATATATGAACGAGTTTGAGAGAACAGTTTGGGTCAGAATGTTGTAGTGACAGGTTGTGGTGTTTTAATTCTAGTAGGAATGTAGAGATTCTTTAGTTCAGTATGTAAGTTAGATGGACTGTCCTTTTTAGGACAAAAGTTATTGTAGTTGATGGATTGTTCTTTTTAGGATGAATGTTGTAGTAGTCATGTAGATTGTGTGTTGGATTTTGTCCCATTTTGGACAAGGTAGTAATGTCAGATTGAAGGTCATGTGTAATTTTTGAAGTTGGTATGTTTTGTCAAGGTTGAATGTCTGACTTGGTCCCATGGCGATGTTAGTCGCCCGGACATATTTTTATGATCATTTGTAAATTATTCTCATCAAGTTTACACTCCACATCATTGCAACACACATCGAACAAATGGGATTTCATCATTAAACATTTTCGGATTTGTGTCTGCTGCATCCTGTGGTTATTAGATTCATGTTAAGTGTCATCTGTGGTGCTGAGTTAGTTGATTACATGTAACTGGTCATGTTGTGTATTAATGTGTAGTTGAGGTTTTTGTTATCTGGGTTGTCTTGTTACACAGAGTATACCAATGTAACATATGTTGTGTCACTGGGCCTAATGCTTATGTTAAAACGTAATAGGCACAGTACAGAAGAGAGTGTGTGCAAACACAAGTTTAGTGTTCATTAATACAAGCAAGTACAGTACACAGTACACGAAGAAAGAATTCTGTTTTAATGTGAGTTCAGTGTAGCAATAAATAACTCTCTTTCTGGTATTCATCGACAGAGCTTTATTGCACAGTATGTTTTTCATTTTCATAAATGCCGACTTGACCTGGGCTATTCTGCTCCTTATTTTGGGTTTTGCATCTTCCATCTTGTGTTATTATTATTCCTAAATATTTGAATTTGTCCACTTGCTTCAGTTCTGTACCTTACATTTTGATGTTATGTTTTGCTGGTGTCTCTTTCTTGGATGTGACCATGACCTCTCTCTTATTTTTATTTAAGCTATGTCCTTTCTCCTCACTTTTTCAGTCACTGAGTATTGATAGAAAAAAAAATAATGGGCAGAAACTAAGAATTTTTTGGGTGAAAATTGTCATAACCAGTTGCCATATTTGTACTGAAGGAATGACAGATTCTCTAAACAGGTTAAGTTTTTGTAGTTGCTGTGTTTTTGAACTAGATCAAGCTTTGTGTACTACAACAGCATGAGTAACAAATAGATAGGAGAAACACTTCAGCTGTGCTAGGTAAGCAAACAAATTTGCTTAAGCTTAAAACATTTAATTCTGGGACCAAATTTTTAGTATAAAAATACTGTAGATCAGAGACTGCCAAGTGGAAATTACTATTTATGCCATCTTCAGCCTTGTGAAAGATTTATAAACCATCATTCCACAGTTTTAACTCTTTCACTTCAGAACAGCACTGACATTGTTGGTAGATTTGCGCACATTTGTGAATCAATGCTTTGAGCAGTATTTAGACAGTAAATTACATTTCTAACCCACTCTATATTTCTAAATTATAGATTAATGTCCTCCTACCAAAATTCCTCATCAAAATTTAGAGAAGTGAAGCATGGAAGTTAATTCTGGAGTGAAAATGTTAAACCACCAGCTTCTGGGAGACATGACCAAAGGGGAGCCAGTGGGGACCCTACCACCTATAGTGTCAGAAGTTTAAAAGGGTCGGAACCCTTGCCTGAAAAGCTGTGTTGTCATTTCTTTCTCTGTAAAAAGAGTTTCCTGTCTTTCAAGCTTGTCCCATTAAAGAAGAAAATAAACTTTCACACACTCAAGTTCTGGCAGCAGAAATATTTCTCAAACTCCTTGTGATCTAGGACACCAAGAGTGTATAACTCACAGTGCCAGGCAGAGATTGTGGTGGCTTAATTATGATTACAACATGGATAATGTTAGCTTACAATTGGATATGTGGATAACTTCCTTTCAGAAAATGAGCACTGTACCATGAAAACTACATTGCAAAGATCTATACATAAAGAAGTATGATGGCAACTGTAGCATATTTAATGTAGTACTGGGCGAGCACCTAAAAGAGTATGGTAACAGGGACTCACGTTTTCTTTGTAATTATAAAAGATTAAGGTGGAAAATGACAAGTACAGTTCTATGAACACCCACTGTGATAGACAATGCTGATAAATAGTGGATCTAACCAGGTACAGTGGATGCTGCCACAGCAGTGTACCATTTGGACATTCAGCCATAAATGAAACTAAGGAAATAAAACCAATCATTCACTGATAAATAAGACCACAACAACGTACTGTGTTTGCTTTTAAATTACTTGAATGATTTAGGGAGTTTGTGGTCATCATCATCATTAAGCCTTTAGGCATTGGTGGTCATGTTTCTTCATAGATCTAAATCCTTGACATTTTAGATCTAAATCCTCGATACTTTCCATATGCTCGGTTGGCAATGTTTTATTGTGCATCAGATTAGAGTAGTACTTGAGTTGATATAAATACTGGCTGCATAAAAATATATCCAATTTTTTATGAGCTGTCAGAAATCTTGGCAGGTTTAGATGAAAGCACTGCTAATGGGGTTTTTTTATAATTAAATCTTTATACTGTATTCTTCATTATTAAATTGTGTACTCATTTCTAGGATTCCAAGGACAATGGCAGTGAAGCAGAAAGGTGTGAAACGTCCATCAAGTTCAAGGTCTCAGGGATCGAGTAATAGACGAACAAATAGAATAGAAGATGATCTCATTATGAGGATAGGGGTGAAAGGTCGAAATAAAGGTAATCTTGCAGATTCTGCATAGAATTTCAGTTCATGATAGTGTCTGACTGTTTCAACAAGCTTTTGATATGAATTTGAGAAAGTACAGATATGTTTCTTTGAGTAAAGACTGAATTATTAGTCTTAAAATATTAGTGTTTTAGAAATATTCAGTTTCTGCAATTAAAAATATCAAGTGAAAAATAATCTCTTCCCGTGCCCAAGAAAAAACGCGGTCGTTCCCGTCCGTGCCACACAAAAAGCGCGGGTCCTGATCTGTATAGTGGGCATAGTTGTAAAATGGAATGGAAAACAGTATTTACATGTACTTCCATGTACTTATTATGTTTCAAAGTATAACTAAATGTATGAAAATTTCATAAATGCAGAGTTTTTTTAGGAAAAAAGAAGTAATGTGGTGTTTTTAGGCAACGATTGTGCCCAGCTCACCATCGGCTAGGTCTAGATATGCACTAATTACCATCTGAGATGTCTAGATCTACTTGTCGATCTCGTATTGTGATTCTATGTTGCATTCTCGCTAAATTAATGTCTGAAATAACCTACTAACTATTTCTCCAGTCGTCTAATATGTCTAAATCTACTTAGGATACATTCAAGAGCACTGGGGTGGTGACAGGCCATGTCCATACCCCTATCTACATCGTCAAAAATTGAAAAATTTCGATGTTTCTCTTCCTTTTTCTTGCTTGGCATCGCTCGTAACTAAGGACTTTTCCATCATTTTGAAAAGTGACACCAGAAACGCGAACAAAATATGTACAATCTAAATGTTACACCAGTTGGTTTTATTGAAACAAATGAATTGTCACTATAACGACTATGGCATGCAACTCAGTAATCGGAAATCCTCACTATAGCGACTATGGCACGGGAAGAGTTAAACTGCATTTGAAAGTGACTAAATCTGGCCGGCGGCACCCCAGTCACCCAGCTGTAGAAATGGGTACCTGACTTCTTCTGGAGTTGGGGAAGTAAAAGGCAGCCAGGCGTGATACTGACGATATCACCCTCTAGTGTGCTGACAGGTCAAGGAAAATATGGGCACTAACACCATATCCCTATGTGCCTCTGAGGCATGACAGGGTTACCTTTACTTTTACTTTTAAATCGTCAGTGTCATTTATGTAGTTGAACTGCGTAGTCCACTGATAGTGATCTTGCAGCACTGTGGATTTTCCAAGCTGTTAAGCAGTGGTCTTTCCTGTTTCATCTAATTTACTCAAGATAATTTGTCTTGAAATATCAGGACTGCCTTTTCTCAGACTTCAAAAATTCTATTTTACCATTTCAAAGATGATTTAAAGATGTTTCTTTATATAGTATGCATTATGTATTAGCTCTTCACATATTTCAAGCAAAGCATTTGCTTAATTTGAGGTTTAACATTTTGATCAGCATAATTTCAGTTTTCCTAAATCATCATTGTTCTCACTTAACAGGAGAGTTCTCCAATCCACAAGGTCTCTGCTGTCATGAAGATAAAGTTCTGGTAGCAGACAGTAACAATCAGGCCATCCAGGTGTTTGCACCATCTGGAGAATGCTGTCTTAAGTTTGGATCTCCAGGCCGGGCTCCAGGAAAGATACAGCGACCAACTGGTGTCGCAGTCAGTCAGAGCGGGAGCTATCTTGTGGCAGATTATGACAATAAGTGGATCAGTGTGTTTACTGCTGATGGGAAATATGTGAGGTAAGTGATTACCATGTTCACTGCTGATGGGAAATATGTGAGGTAAGTGATTGCCATGTTTACTGCTGATGGGAAATATGTGAGGTAAGTGATTGCCATGTTTACTGCTGATAGGAAATATGTGAGGTAAGTGATTGCCATGTTCACTGCTGATAGGAAATATGTGAGGTAAGTGATTGCCATGTTCACTGCTGATAGGAAATATGTGAGGTAAGTGATTGCCATGTTTACTGCTGATGGGAAATATGTGAGGTAAGTGATTGCCATGTTTACTGCTGATTTACAACATGTGAAGTAAATCTTACATCTTTCATCCTTCCCATGCCGTTAAACATCACATAGGGTTCGCATGATAGTTCGCCAAGTGTCCCTGTTTTCGGCGAACTTTTCAACCTCATCAAGGGATTTTATGCTTACTAATTTGGCCTCTCTTAACAATGGTCTCTTTAGAGTTTCATGTGGTCAACCTCTTTTTCTTCAACCTGTTGTTTTCCACGTGAAGTAAATTGAGATCTGAAAATGATTTTTTAAAATTTCACTTATTCATTAAAATATAGAAAACAGATTGTTGCTAGTGTCTGATATAGAACACTTTGTTGTTAAATTCACAAATTGAAATACATTTATTAAAATCTCAGAATAGATTGTTTATTTTGATAATACCATTGTTAAAATCTTATATGGAAGAGGTTATTTTTTTCTGAGAATATTGTTGTTGTTCTAAAGCAGTGGAACAGAGCAGTTCACTTGTCTCCCTTTTATTGATAGTGACAGCAGATACTACTGATGGCTGGTTTCATCATTTTGTGGGGCATGCATGAAAAGAATGGAATCCTGCCCTAACAGTGAGCCAGGCATCTCCATCATAATGAAGACAGCGGTGATTCTTTCTTCTGTTTCTCCAGACAGCTATTACATCCTATGTCTGGTGGGAATTTACAGGAAGTGAAGTTGGCAATGGTTGGGACATGTGCTCCGAATGACTGACAACTCACTACTAAAAATAGCACTAAGTTGGACACCACAGGGGAACAGAAGTAAGAGTAGACCAAAAGAGACATGGAGAAGAACAACAGAAAGGATGTTGAGCAATAGAGGGCTCACCTGGGCAAGAGCAGAAAAAAGGCGAAGGACAGGCATTTGTGGAAAACCGTTGCAGAAGCCCCATGTGCCCTGGGCACTTAAGGTTCAGAGAGAGATAAGTTGGTGTCTTCACTGACTATGATTCACTGACCCTAGCTTCACAGATATTTATATTTCTCATGATTAGAACCAAAATAAAACAATTATTAGAAATTTGATTCACCTGTGAATCACTGATTTTGATAAGTCTTTTGAAATGTGCACTACAGTGCAGAGATCATCATAGAGTCCAATGATAATGAAGTACACAACAGAAAGACGAATCTTAGCAGTTACAAATCCACACTGTTTTCCTAAAATGACTTAGAAATGTGGAAAACAAATGAAAAAAGTATGTTTGTTTGATACACTTTGAAAGGTAAATCCATTTGAGGGCAGAGGGTAAAAAGCCAGAAGTGGATTGTTAGTAATGAAATTTAATGTACGGAATAAAAAGCCAGGAAGGTAGGAGACAGAAGAAAAGCTCACTAGTTTCCAGATGTAAACAAAATGTTGAGCAAGGTGAATGGGCATCAAGAGAAGAACATTTTGTAATTAAGATTGGTTCATATTTGCACAGAGACAGTTTCTATTCATGAATCATGATCTCAGACCTATCAGATTAACACAGATGTTTTTCTGTTAAAATTTAGTTTGTAGTAAGCTCCATAGCTGCACTTTTCCTCTCTCAAGTCGTATAGGTGCTGGCCGTCTCCAAGGACCTAAAGGTGTGGCTGTTGACAAAGAAGGCCGTGTTATTGTTGTGGACAATAAATCCAATTGTGTGCTGGTGTTTCAGCCAACTGGGAAACTGATGCATAAGTTTGGGTCAAGGGGGAATAAGGAAGAACAGTTTGCTGGGCCACACTATGCTGCCATCAGTGAGAACAATGATATTATAGTTTCTGACTTTCATAACCACTGTGTGAAGGTAAGACAGTATTTCTTTTCCATTCTCTCATTTCAGTTTCTACTTGTAATTTCTAAATGAGTATATAGTTTATATATATATATATATATATATATATATATATAGTATACAGTGGAGATTTTATATAGAGTATATAGTGGAGCACCATAAGAAATAACGTCTTATTGGCAGAAATGCAGATGAAGCCACTGACAACAATTATTGAGGAAAGACGCTGGTGATGGTTGGGACATGTGCTCCGAATGACTGACAACTCACTACCAAAAATAGCACTAAGATGGACACCACAGGGGAACAGAAGTAAGGGTAGACCAAAAGAGACATGGAGAAGAACAACAGAAAGGATGTTGAGCAATAGAGGGCTCACCTGGGCAAGAGCAGAAAAAAAGGCGAAGGACAGGCATTTGTGGAAAACCGTTGCGGAAGCCCCATGTGCCTGTGGCACTTAAGGTTCAGAGAGAGATATAGTGGAGAGGAACAGACAGAACCACAAAAATAAGATTTTTAAGGGCATGTATCTTTCCCATCGCAACATATGCCTGTGAGACATGGACACTTAACAAAACAGCTGAGAAACACATAAATGCCTTTGAATGTAAATGCTACAGAAGAGTTCTTCAAATATCATGGACACAAAAAAGAACAAATATATCCATACTACAAGAAATTAATATTGAAGAAGGCTGGCTAGTAAAGAGGATTAAAGAGAGAAAACTTAAATATTTGGACACGTCATGATAATCTAGAGAAGACCGTCTTGGAAGAGAATATGATGGGAAAAAGAAAGAGAGGAAGACCAAAGTGAAGATGGCTGCACATCATCACTGATGAAATGGATGCATCAGCAGCAGGCCATCTTGCTCACAACCGAGAGGCCTTCAGGAGTGCTGTTAGGGAGGCAAAGTTCTACAAGGAACATGCAAATGAATGAGTGAATGAATGATATAGTTCTTGTCTTAATAGTATGCCTATCCTTGCAAGCACATATCCCAAAAGACAATTTTAAGTCAGTTGTGGGGTACCCATTTGTCCAGATTAGTTGATTGGAGTGCACCTGAGCTGGGCTTCACCCAGTCTATGTTATTCTACATATACACATGCCATGCTGGAAAGCACTAGTGATCATGCTTCTCCATCTCTTGTGTGATCCATGGTGTTTCTGACTGGTTTACATCAATGTTCCCTCTGAGCTGCATGGCAAGACAATTACTCACATAAAGAGATCATGCTGCACATGAAATTTTATATGCTATGCCAAAAAAAAAAATGAAACTGCTTCTGTTATTTTTCAATTTTCTGATGCTGTAGTAGCATTGAAGAAAAATATAATGGACTCAATCAGTCAGTTATTTGCACGTCCCTTGGGGAACTTTGCCTCCCTAACAGCTCTCCTGTAGGCCTCTCGGTTGTAAACAAGATGCCCTGCTGCTGATGCATCCATTTGCAGATTATCAACGTAATGGACTACATGAGTTTTTTTTCCTGAATTCTTTGGATTTAGCATTTTTATCTGTGAGAACTTTAAATTATACTTTTTTATTTTGACATATTGTACACAAAATCATTTCTGAGAAATTATTTGGACACTTATTTGCTATTTTGTTATCATAATTATTGTTATTGTTGTTACTGAATTCACACAAAATCAGAAATATAAAGTGAAACAAGAACAGTCTAATGAAATGCAACTCTGTATATTTGTACAGTGCAGTGTACAGTGTCTGGTCTTGACTTACTGGTTTTATAAATTCAGATTTGTCCATGCCTAGCTAGGCAGTTATGACTGCTACATTCTGATATGTTCATGTTCTTGTGCCAGGTGTTTGACAGAGATGGGAACTTCAAGTTTAGCTTTGGCTCCAATGGTGAGGGGAATGGGCAGTTCAATGCCCCCACAGGTGTGGCTATAGATGAAAAGGGCAACATGCTTGTAGCTGACTGGGGTAACTCCAGAATACAGGTAAGCAGAAGCTAGGCAAACTGTTGGTTGCAGGAGAATATGCTGGCTTTACCTGTTTACAGACATGTATCAGCCTTAAATTTGATAAACATGTAACCATAGAGACTGTAATATTTTGTTTTGATATAAGTAATAGTGACTTATTCCTTTCTGCTAGTAAATAATATTATGTTTTGGTGGGATTGCCTTTCTGCTTATTTTCACTGTGTTTTTATCATAGTGATAGACAATTGGGCACTTGGTTGTTGAATTAGAGAATTTCATTTGACAAAACATTTGACTTTTTTTTTCACTTTCTATATCCAACAATGAAAATGAAGAAACACACTGTTTTATGAAAATTACTTATAAAACAAAGCAAGAATGCCAGTTAAGTTTACTTCATCAGTGACTTGTGGTAATAAAAAGACACAAAAATAAAAGCCACCTGTGAAAGGGGGCTACAAAATGTATAATTATTATTACATCAATTAGTAGAAGGAATTAAATAAATTAGGTTTGCTTTCTACAGTATAATCAGTTTATGGGATAAGTAAGATTACTGAATTACCCCTTGTTGACTCATTTGAAAGTTAGGTCTGTGGCATTAAGAATGGATGCTGATATTCAGACTGTTGTTGGAGTATGAATAATTTGAAACAGGTATGAAGGAGAGAATTTACTGAACCAGCATGTGTAGACGGTGAGTTATATGAGTGGTTGCCACTGCCTGGTGATAGTTTGTTAACTTCCAGAAGTTTATCACCAAGCAGTGTAGTGTTGCACTGACCTCAGTAAAAACAGCACAGGTGTGTGCAGATGTACAATATCTGGTAAAAAAAAAGTAAAAGGTAAAGGTAACCCTGTCATGCCTTAGAGGCACATAGAGATATTGTTAGTCCCCATATTTTCCTTGACCTGTCAGCACACTAGAGGGTGATAAGGTCAGTATCACGCCTGGCCGCCTTTCCTTCCCCAACTCCAGAAGAAGTCGGGTACCCATTTCTACAGCTGGGTGACTGGAGCACCTCCGGCTGGGTTTGAACCCCCAAGCTTCGCCATGAGAGACCAGTGCACTAACCACTTCGCCACTCAGACACCCACAATATCTGGAGATGTAATTAATTTTAATGCCAGTCAGTGGTGGGCAAACAATAGTGACTGACTGACCGTTAACACTAAATGGAGGTAACAACACATAAAACTACCCATTTCCTTTGTACCAACAATGGTGGACTAACAATAACCATAACAATTCCTGTGGTTGTCAAACAATGATGGACTGAAGGGAACCCTCTTTCCTATGTCACTAAACAGTGGTCCTCTTTCTTTTGTCATCAATCAGTAGTAGACTAACAGTAACTCTTAATCTTTTCTTCTGTCATCCAGCAGTAGTAGACTAACAGTAACCCTAATCCTTTCTTTCATCTTCTAGCAGCAGTAAACTAACAGTAACTCTAATCCTTTCTTTTGTCATCTAGCAGTGGGTGACACACACATAACCCACAAATATCTGTGCACTGTTTTCATTAACTTGATTTTTCGGTTATTTTTTTTTTACTTTTCTGTCTCCAGGTATTTGATGCAAGTGGATCATTCCTGTCATTTGTTAACACTGCCAGTGAACCTCTTTATGGGCCACAAGGATTGGCAGTGACATCTCAGGGAGTAGTGGTTGTTGCCGACTCAGGAAACCATTGTATTAAATACTACAAATATCTGCAGTAGGATTCATCTGTTTGAATTATATTGTCTGGACACTTCGTATTCAAGTGCCATGGAGTTTGTGAAAACTTAGGCTTAATTAATTTGAGAAACTATTTATTTAGCTGACAAAACAGGAGCAGTATTAAGAAGCAAAAGAGAATTACAAGGCGGCTGTTTGAGTATATATAGTCTACAAGCTATGTTGACTGTAAGTTAAATCTTCGGATGTGCTGCACAAAGAGACAGTGCTTACGTGCTTATTTCTGCTCCAGCGGTGATTTTATACATCAAAGATCTCTTTTCACGGACAAAAAGTGCATGAACGCTTGTGTCAGAAAAAGAGGATATTATAGTTGTACACATTATCTTTTTTGTCTCATTGAGGCCAGATTATGATTTGTACAGTGAACTTATTGTATAGTGAACTTTCCAAATATGAAAAATACAAGACATTCATCATGAGTGAATGTGAACAAGCAGTGTAGACTGCTTTACAGTTTATTTGTGAGATCAATTGATTCTGCTCAAAAATATATTCAGAGATTTGCTTCGCATAACCTGGAATGGATTTTTTTTTAATGAAAATATATATGGATACATGTATATCACCTGTCACACTTAAATATTATTTAGAGTATGGTAAATGTTCTGTGTTAAGATATATATTGAAGTATATGTTTAGTTAGGTTTGCTTTCCATTATAGAAAGATATATCTGTCAAACCAACTGCTTGGAATGTGTATTAGAGTCACATTGTTAATCTGATGAGAGTCAAAAGCCTGATGGAGAATCAACAAGAGAAAACTTTGAGTTGACCAACATCTTTTCGTTTGCTACCCGTGTTCTTACATTCCCCTACAACTTTGTTAGATTTCTACACATATAAACTTCATTTATCCTATGTGAGGTAATCATGCATCGATAGAGAATTAGTGCATTATGAGAAAGACATTTTCTGAAATTTTTCTTTTTCCTTTGAGGTAGGACATATTCTCATTCAGTGCCATCAGGATGGACAAATAAGAGCTGTGCATACATTCAGTGCCATCAGGATGGACAAATAAAAGCCATGCATACATTCAATGAATTCTAAGTAATTCTAGTGGTTCAACTTTGGATGTTACCTTTTGTTTTGCTCATCATATACATTCACATGAAACTAGCTTCAGGTTTGTGTGAATTTTATGTAATCAAAGACCTGTTTCAGGTGTGAAGCTACAGCAGCACAAGTTTTAAAAAAATACAAAGCATCTTCACGTCACGTGTAACTTTGCTCCTTCCATCACTCAAAAGTAAATTTCCAAATAAAAGCTATTCTAATATCAACCAGTATTCCAAGGAGAATTTAATGGCTTATAATTACAGACAGACTGATTCACATGATTTTTGATGTTTGTGTAATTTCATGCAGACAAGAATTCTAGGAAAAGAAAGGAAAAGTGCAGAAAAAATCATTTCTGTGAATCATGACATATCAAGAGTTTAAAAGTGGCTAAAGCAATTGTTTCAGGACAGGTGTTTCCTCAGCCGATCTAGGGAGCTGCGAAGTTGTTTCTCTCTCTCTTTGTTTTTTCTCTCTCTGTGGTAGAGTTCCTGCCTGTCTGATAAATATTTACAGTAACTGGTTGAAACTATAAATGCCAAAGTAGAGTTTGTGAAAATTAGTACTTTCTGTAATGATTGGAGTTACGTTCAATTAAGCCCCCATCAAGCAGGCTGTTGTAACAATCTGTCATTAAATTTTAAAGATAAATTAAAGATATGAGTAATGCACATTACAAAAAATTGCCAATTCTGATATTATGGAAGAAGTTTATTTGGTGTAAATATGAGATAGATATTTTACTCGTGAGAAGTATGTGAACAACCGAGTCTTTACTGTTGGTGAGCAGTATAAATGCTGGTCAGCTGGTTCAAGGAGATTGCATCAGAGATAATCACTGCTAATGGAGCAGTGGCAGCATGACAAATGGGAGAATTCAGTTGTCTCCTTATTGCTGTATTTTATGGAGCTTTTCTTGCCAGTGCTGTATTTCTGTGATGCATGATAATAGTGGTCTGTATCCATGCTTTTGTGTTCACTGTTTGTGTTTATTCTTGAATGTGTCCATTTCTTTATGATAATGTAATGCAGGGTTGGATTAACCACCCCTCCCTTCCCCCCCCCCCCAGTTCCCTAGGTTAATCTTAGTACAGAATCTCCCCCAGCCTTTACTATTTGTTGATTGATATAAATTCATAAATAAATAAACTATGTTCACATTTTTTTTTATGATGCAGGGCTCTCTGCCCTTCCAGGCCCTAAAGCTTGAACCTGTTCAGCCTAATGAGTTATCTGCCACTGATGTAATGTTTATGGATTTATGAAAAATTACAGAATATCTCCTTTAGAGTGGTGAGATCTTTGAAAATGAGGAATATTTTGATATTTTTGTTGATAAACAAAATGAAAAATGAAAGAGTGAAATAAAAATATTTAGTTAAAATCTATAATGCTGTGATACCACAGAAAACCAAATCGATCACATACTAATAAACAACAAGTGGAAACGGTCACTACAAGATGTGCGAGCAAGGAAAGGAGCAGATATAGGAAGTGATCACAACCTTCTGGTAGCAAAAATAAAACTAAAATTAAGGAAAGCCAGAATCGGAGAACACAGAAAGATACATTTTGATACAAGAAAACTGATAGACCAGCAAACAAGAAATGAATTCTCAATAATACTTAAGAACCGCTTCAGTGTCCTACAAGACGAAGCAGAAATGTCCATATTAGAGTTCAATAAAACACTACAGGAAACAGCAAAAGAGGTGCTGGGATATCGGAAAAGGAGAAAAGAGGAATGGATAAGTGAGACCACATGGGAAAAGATAGAGCAAAGAAAAGAAATCAAGAAAAAATTACTGAACACCAAATCACAACGGCTTAAAGAACGAGTTTTAAGTAATTATGCACAAAAAGACAAAGAAGTGAAGGAATCATGCCGTCAAGATAAACGTCAGTATTATGACAACTTAGCAGAGACAGCAGAGAAAGCAGCATATACAAATGACATGAAAACCATATATAAAATCACAAAGCAGATGACAGGTAACTTCAATACAAGATGTGAAAGTGCAGTAAGAACACAAAATGGACAACTGGTCAGTGGAGAAAGAGAAAAAATTGAAAGATGGAGGGAACACTTTAACACCCTACTAAACAGAACACAAGCAGCACAAGCAATAGATATACCTGAAGCAAAAGCGGAACTAAACATCAATACAGGACCAATAACAATAAATGAAGTAAAAGAGGCGATAAAGATGCTAAAATCAGACAGGGCACCAGGTGAAGATGAAGTGACTGCTGAGATGTTGAAAGCAGAAGAAACAGAAACACCAAAACAACTTTGCCGGATATTACAACAAATTTGGGATTTAGAAAAAGCCCCAGAGGAGTGGAAAACTGGTCTTATAGTAAAACTACCAAAGAAGGGTGACCTCAGAGATTGCGGGAACTGGAGAGGCATTACCCTACTGCCACTCACTAGTAAAGTATTTTGCAGAATAATCATCAACAGAATTGTACCAACACTTGAGGAAAAACTTCGGAAAGAGCAGGCAGGATTTAGGAAAGGAAGATCATGCATAGACCATATATTTGTACTTAGACAAATATTAGAACAGGCAAATGAATGGCATAGCACAACATATGCATTATTCATAGATTTTGAGAAAGCCTTTGACAGTGTCAACAGAGATGCACTGTGGAAAATCCTAAGATGGCATGGCCTCCCCCATAAAATAGTTAATGTAATCAAAGCCCTATACGAGGGTTTTCAGTGCAAAGTTATCTGTGGAGAACATACCTCCAGCAGCTTTAGGGTACAAACAGGAGTGAAACAGGGATGTGTACTATCACCAACATTATTTATCTTGGCAGTAGACTGGTTAATGAAGGAGGCAACATCAGACAAACGCAGAGGATTACAATGGACCCTTAACACAGTGCTGGAGGACCTTGACTTTGCGGACGACATTTGTCTATTATCAAGCAGTCACAAAGATATGCAAGATAAAATAAACAAGTTAACCCAGAATGCAAACAACATAGGACTAAAGATCAACGTAGGAAAGACAAAGTTAATGAAGCAAAATGTGAACAACAGAAATGTACTCAGAGTAGATAACAAGTTAGTGGAGGAGGTCAACGAATTTGTATACCTTGGCAGCAGAGTAGTAGAAAATGGAGACAGCACAGAGGACATCAACAGCAGACTTACTAGAGCAAACCAGGCTTTTGCAATGCTACAGAATATATGGAAATCAAATAAACTAACATAAATATGAAAATCAGGATATTTAAGAGTAATGTTCTAAGTGTACTACTCTATGGAAGTGAATGCTGGAAAATCACCAAAACCTTAGAAAACAAGTTGAATTCTTTCCAGACTAAATGTTTACGTAGAATTAAAAAATATTTTGGCCAAACACCATAAGAAATAACATCTTATTGGCAGAAATGCAGATGAAACCACTGACAACAATTATTGAGGAAAGACGCTGGCGATGGTTGGGACATGTGCTCCGAATGACTGACAACTCACTACCAAAAATAGCACTAAGATGGACACCACAGGGGAGCAGAAGTAAGGGTAGACCAAAAGAGACATGGAGAAGAACAACAGAAAGGATGTTGAGCAATAGAGGGCTCACCTGGGCAAGAGCAGAAAAAAAGGCGAAAGACAGGCATTTGTGGAAAACCCTTGCGGAAGCCCCATGTGCCCTGGGCACTTAAGGTTCAGAGAGAGAGAGAGAGATAATGCTGTGATGAATTTGGTGCTCACGCAATCAAGATGAACAAGATGTAGGCTGTATGAGATAGTGTATCCAAAGTTCTGGATGAGTTATGTCATGTAGTAATACATAAGTAAAGCAGTTCTCTTTCTGCATAAAGTATTGTTCAGTTACATTAACTTTTGTTTCAGAATCATTGATACTTTGAAATGAGTCTTAAATATTTGCCAGACTATCTTTATTATCTTGTAATCTAAACTTTTGACACAGTAAAAGAAAGATACCAGAAAAAAGTGGTACAGACAGTCCCAGAGTTACGAACAAGTTCCATTAAAAAATAAGATTTGTATCTGTAATCAGAGAATGGCATCCCAGCACTCTGTGCATTCCCATGTGTGCTCCACCTTCCGTTCCAACATCCTCTGAAGTGTGCACCTGCTGATGGGACCAGTCATACTCTGGTTGTGGGTAATGTGTGCTAAATTGCTTTGTTTAGAAAATGTCCACTTCTCCTCTTTCCCCCAACTTGATCATCCTCCTAATGTGATTGTTTTCATTCAGCCAGATGTCATCTTCCACAAACAGCCTATCCAAAGTGATTCTTGCAATCGATTCCTTGTCTATTCTGAAGGTAACCTGAATTGCTGCCAATCTTGCTAGCTTGTCTGCTTTCTCATTGCCTTTAATTTGTATATTAGTCAGAACAGTTAAATGTGGTTCTATCTAATGTCAGTTATATCCTATAGTATAGTAATACTTTTCTATGCTTGAAAAACATTAAAGAAACCACTGAACTTCTGTAGACATGCAGTGTTTTGATGTGCACTGCAGAGTAGCATCTGTCTGTTATTCTTATCTTATATCCTTCCCGTGCCGTTAGACGTCACATAGGGCTCGCAAAGTAGTTCGCCAATATTTCCTGTCTTCGGCGAGTCTTTCAACCTCAACAAAGGATTTTATACCTGTTAACTTGGCCTCTCTTAATAATGTTCTCTTCAGAGTTTCACGCGGTCTGCCCCTTTTTCTTCGGCCTGTTGTGTTCCACTTGATAGCTTGTTTTGGGATTCTCTGCTCATTTCTTCTCATCAAGTGGCCAACATATGTCCATCTCCTTTTCCTGATCACCCGTGAGACTGGTTGTTGTTCAGTCATCTGTCTTATCTCTGCATTGTTCTTGAATTCATTCCACTTGATGCCGAGTATTTTCCTTAGGCATTTGTTTTCAAAAGAGTCTAATTTCTTTTCTATTTCTTTAGTTGTTTTCCAGCTTTTGCATGCATAAATGAGGGTGGATATTACATTTGAATTGAATAGTCTTAACTTGGTTTTTGTGTTTATAACTTTTGAATTCCATATGTTCTCAAGATTCTTGAAGATTGATGCTGCTTTTGCAATTCTGATCCTAACTTCCTGTCTAGTGTCACCACCCTGGTCCATGTAGCTGCCAAGGTATGCAAATTGATTGACTTCTTCAATATCTGTCCCTTCTATGTGTATTTTTCCATTTTGATTGATGGGAATTTTCATTATTTTTGTTTTGTCCTTGTTAATTTCAAGTCCTATTTTGCTAGCCAATGAAGACAGGCTATCTGTTTTTTCTTGCATGGAATTCACATTGTTACTGATAAGTGTTATGTCATCAGCAAAATCAAGATCTTCTAGTTGGGTCCCATGTACCCAGTCAATACCTGTGTTACCTGAGCAGCATTTTTTCATTATGAAGTCTATTGTAATCCCAAAAAGTAAAGGAGACAGTATACATCCTTGTTTCACGCCTGTTTCAATCTGAAACCATTCACTCATCCCTTCTTCTGTCTTGACTGCACAACCATATCCATTGTATAAGTCCTTAATGATGTTGACAATTTTAGATGGTATTCCATATAGTTTTAAAATTCTCCATAATGAATCTCTGTGTATGCTATCAAATGCCTTCTTAAAATCTATGAAATTCAGTATTAATGGTTTCTGCTTTTCAATATGTTCTTCAAGTATTATTCTGAGAGTAAAGATCTGGTCGAGACAGCTTCTCCCTTTTCGAAATCCTGCTTGTTCTTCTCTCATTGCAGCATCCACTATATCTTTGAGTCTATTCAAAATGACCTTGCAAAATACTTTTGACACAACTGATAGTAAGGTTACTCCTCTCCAGTTGTTACAGTCACTAAGGTTGCCCTTTTTTGGTATTTTAACAATGATTCCTTTCTTCCACTTAGAAGGGACCTTTTCTTCTGTCCAAATCTTGTTAAACATTCTCTGTAGTTGTCTCATGTTGTCACTACTGATAGCTTTTAGCATCTCTGCAGTTATTTCATCTTCACCTGCAGCTTTGTTGTTAGCCATTAAATTCACTGCTGTTTCAATTTCATGCAATTTAATTTCATCTAGGTTGACATTTAGCTGTGGGGCTGGTAAGTCAGTTTCAAGGTTTAACAATTCTTTTGGGTGTGGTCGATTGAGTATTTCTTGGAAGTGTTCAGCCCATCTTTGCTTTTGGTCTTTATTTGATGTTAATAGTGTTCCAGTTTTGCTAAGGATTGGTCTTTCTTTAGATGTAATAGTACCTGTTAGCCTTTTTTGTATGTTATATAAAGTTTTGTTGTCTCCTGTTTTTGCTACTTTTTCTGCCTCATTCGCCATATTGTCTATGTATTCTCTTTTATCCCTTCTAGCTGAACTTTTTACTTTCTTGTCTATGTCTTTGTATTTTGCTTTTGCCGAATCTCTTTCATGATCTGCTTTTGCATTCAACATGTTTAATTTGACTGCTCGTCTTTCATGTATATACTTCCATGTTTTATCTGATATCCATGCTTTTCTATTTGGTTTTTCCAATCCAGCGCTTACTTTTGCTGCTGTGATTATGGCTGTGCTGTAAGAATTCCATAACTCATCTATATCTATCTCCTCAACTTCACTGGGTGTTTTTGAATGATTGGCAAGTTCCTGATTGAAATTAATGTTAGTATTTTCTTCTTGTAGGCTGTGGATGTTTATCTTTCTGTGTACTGATTTCTTGTGTTGACTTTTCAATTTTAGTTTTATTTTCCCTATGCACAGGTTGTGATCACTGTTGACATCTGCACCCCTATAAGCCCTTACATCCATGAGAGATGTTCTGTATTGCTTTCTAATACAAAAATGGTCTATCTGGTTTCTAGTTCTATCATCTGGAGATATCCACGTTGTTTTATGTATCTCTTTGTGTGGGAATATTGTCCCTCCAATGACCATGCCCTCTGTTAGACATATTTCAATTAATCTTTCTCCATTCTGATTAACCATGTCAATTCCTTCTTTCCCCATCACTTTTTCAACGTCGGTATTATCCTTCCCTACCTTAGCATTGAAGTCCCCCATAGCAATTAGGATGTCGTGTTTAGGGACTTTGTTGGTGATTTGTTGTAGTTGGTGATAGAAGTCGTCTTTCACATCATTATCTGCATCATTCGTGGGTGCATAACACTGTATTATTGTCATTCTTCCGTGTCGTAGGTTGTATCGTGCTCTTATTATACGACTGTTCACTGGTTCCCATTCTACAAGGCTCTTTGCAGCTACATTTGACATAATAATGCCCACTCCGTCTCGGAATTTATTGTCATTTCTACCTGAATGTATAATTAACTTGCCGTGTTCCGCCGACCTTTTACCCGCTTCTGGCCATCGCATTTCGCTGATGCCCAGTATGTCTAGATGGTATCTCTCCATTTCTTTGATGACCTGGTTAGTTTTTGTTGGTGCTGCCATCGTTCTCACATTCCAGAATCCGATCTTTGTCACATGCTTGGGGCCGACGAATGAGCTCTTCGGAGTTGGCATCCCTGATGCTCGGTTGGGTTCTCTGCGAGTTTCCATAACGATATCTCTTTTTCCCATCTGGAGTTGCCTCTAGATAGGTCTCAGGAGAAGGTTGTTAGCCTTATGCCCAACTCCCGGTACAAGATATGTAATAGATCAAGCGGAATTCCGCTGCTTTCTGCATGCCGGCGAGAGCGTGTTAAAAACGACCGCCATCTTGCACGTCACGACATTAGGTTACACTCCGTTTAATAGCGGTACAGCTTTGAATTATCCACTAAACCTGATTAGATTTTCACCACAAGAGTATACTTTAGCGATGTCATGTCAGAAGCGTGTAGATAATGTCACTAGATTATAGTCCGTGTGCGAATTAAGTCCGAAATAATTGTTTCACTATTTCACAGCGCGTAATACGCCGATCTCCATCTTGACCGGATACAATCCTATAAACCATCATATATAACTTCATTTTATAACAACAGGTTTTATGTGGTTCATTCATAACTACAGCTTGTATGTATGTCAGATGTTCATAACCTGGGGACTGCCTGTACTTAAAACCTGGTTGTGCACAAAATTACTTGGTTCTAGGAGTTCATGTCCTTGAAAGAGCTCAGAAATAAGTAACATCTGTTACAAGAGAGTTCAGTAAATGCAACACTCAGATCTCATTTGTGACCTGTGCTGCCTCCTCTTAATGGAAAGATAATTTGTAAGCTAAAGTCTACAGTATAATTTGTAAATGAAGTTGGATATCATCAGAGCAAGAAAGATGATGATGAAATGCAATTAATGTTGTAACATTTCTTAATATGAACACACAGTTTGTGAAAATGGATTTGTGGTTTATTAGAAAGTCAATAATATTGTTAAATTATATGGTAATTGGTTGTGCTGTTGTCACCAATTGTTTCATGTAAATTATGACAGATATGTTGTGTTATTTTAGAGTAGTTAACGCATTTTAGAGCAAGTTATTGAGAAAGCCAGTATAAAAAATGTCTGGTCTGTTCCGCTGTTTAGTACATACACTACACGTCATGTATGTCATGAGTTGAGTGATTAAAACCCAGCCTCTCTCATCTAGTTAATCTCTGAGCCTAGTATGTGTAGATGACTGGGACCAAACAGTGGTGGCATCGTGAGACATTGCGGTGACAGTTTATGGTTTTCTATAGCTTGGGGCTTCAGAGACACTGGATTTTGTCTCTCTGACATCCGCAAGGCAAGGCTTCTCATAGGCTTCACCACGGGGATTCTCAAATGTGTACCCTGTACATGTATATCTGTAAATGTACAGTTTTGTGGGGGGGGGGGGGGAGGTTGCATTCGTTTGCAAACTGCCATTCATCCATCCATGTCCTTGGTTGGCAATCGGCTAAGCAATCACCACACAGTACACCTTGTGGCCCTTGCAAGGCAGCAACAAATTCTCTCCATCTCTCACAGTCTGTGGCCAGCATTTGTATTGATCCCAAGCTGTGCTGCATGCTACTCATTTCTGCTTCTACAGTTAAAACAGTCATACTTCAGTAAAAATGGGATAAATTTTTACATGAACCCTGTTACACCCTTAAAGCACTGACAGCCATGTAATCTGGTGTGCTTAACCCTACAGGCAGAATTTCTGTGATTTCAAAGGGTGCTGCTTGATGCAAGTGTGTTAGGTACTCATTTTCCTTTAATTCTAGTTTGTCAGGAGCACAGTCACAGCTAATCTCTCCATCCTACAGCCTCTGTCCAAGAAACCAGTTCATTATGGCCACTCTCACATTCACATTCTCACACTAAGTGTACAGATATTTCATTAGTGATAATGCATACTACCCTGATTTTTGCAATGCACCATCTGGTTGGGTGCCTCTGACTTCAGCATCTTTTCTTGCTAGGGTAGACTGTGGTCTTGCTCGGACTGCCATGAAGACAGTGGTTTAGGCTGACCTGACCATAACTTTGTTTTCCAGCCTCTGGTGGCTGTACTTAATCCCCTTCTTCATGTCAGGCCCTATGTGCAACACCAGCTGGCCAGAGAATTGTTCAGGTGCTAAAAGAACATAGAGACACAAAGGTCATGACCTTGGGAGAGAAATTCCTCAGCTCTTTAAGCCATCCCCTGAAGGAGACATTCAATAACTTGGCACAAAAGCAGCTTAAAAGAAGCAGTGTCATTCATCAGACCAAGTGTCTGAGTAAGCTGATACCTGATCTCCCAACTGTAGTTGCTCCATTATCTTATGTACCAGAGCATAATACACCATGGAAAGAAGCAGACTGTATATAAATAACTATTCAAATTGAAGTGAAAGGTGTGCAGAATGGTGAGATGCAAAGCAGTCCTGTAAGATCAACAACACTACTAAGTGTGCTAGATGACAAATATCCATGTGACACCTGGATACGTGTGTATACAGATGGATCTGCACACAATGCCATAAAGAATGGAGGGGCTGGAGTGCATATCAAATATCCAAACACCTCCACTAATAAGATTTTCGTACCTACTGGAAAATACTGCAACAACTTTGATGCAGAAGTTAGGGCAATTGTTGCCGCAACTGAAAAACTATCAGACTCCAGAATTGATGTATGCCTTATAGTATTTCTCACAGATCCAAGATTAGTACTAGAAGCTCTTCAGTGCAACAAACTACCAAACCTTAAGGATCTTACATCCTTCTCATGCTGCTGAATGTCACATAGGGCTCATATGGTAGTTCACCAAGTTTTCCTGTTTTCTGCAAAGTTTTTCAACCTCATCAAGGGATTTTATGCCTACTAATTTGGCCTATCTTAACAATGTGATTTTATGCCTACTAATTTGGCCTATCTTAACAATGTCCTCTTTAGAGTTTCACATGGTCAACCTGTTTTTCTTTGGTCTGTTGTGTTCAACTTGATAGCTATTTTTGGGATTCTCTGATTGTTTATCCTCATCATGTGACTGATAAATGTCCATCTCCTTTTTCTTAAGGATGCTTTGTCAAAAATTGGCTGGCAACACACAGTCACCTTGCAGCGGATTCCATCCAACTGTGGGATACCAGGCAATGAGAAACATGACTGTCTGGCCAAACAGGGGACTGAAATGGAGTAACCAGACATACCAATCACCTGTAATCAGAAGAAAAACATGATAAAAACCTACAGGAAGCTGCAAACACCACCACATGATGACTATCACATGCTAAAAAGAAAGGAACATGTCACTATTTTCCATCTCCAGACAGAATGCAGCCAACTCCATCGTCATATTATACAAAATTTAAAGTTGGTACTTTTACTCATTGTACGTGTCCCCAGGTGCCCCAAACTGTGGAACATATCTTACAAAACTGCACAAACTATGAAACACTGAGATACATTTACTGGCCCAGTGAAACCACCAAAGAAGATATGCTCTGTGGCTCCATATATGAACTACAAAAAATAGTGAAATTGATCCAAAAGACAGGACTGCAGATATATATATATATATATATATATATATATATAAAATGCATATGGCGAAGAAGACTAAGTGTAAGTAAGTTTGCATCTTTCCTTGTCTGTTGCTTCTTATATTTTAAGACACAAGTTTCAGATTCTTTGCAGACTCCTGTAATGTTCATCAGTTTGGATATTATTTCCACCGAAATGAAACTGAAGATTCACAGTGCTCAAGTAGTGATTTAAACTTTTATTTTAGAAACATTGCTATATGAGAAGTACATCATCCTGCACATGAAAAATGAATATTCGTAAGATCTGATTGTGTTATGAAATCTGATTGGTCATGGAACTCCATAGAATGTTATGAAATTTGACAGTTCATTTTAAAAAGTCTTAAAATCTAAATATTCGTAGAAAAAAAAAATCATGAAACCAGTATGTTCTTTGAATGCTTTGCAAGAGGCAGCATTTATCCATCATAGAAACTCCAGTTGTCAATATTCTATGATAACCAAAATACAGGTGACTGAAAATGTATCATTTTCTCATGCACTTCCACCATTTACATTCCAAGTATCTACTTTATTACAATTTACAATTTCTTATTTTTGTCACCAATCAGTTAAGAGAGCATTGATACAGCAATGTCTACCATAAATAGAGCAAATCCCAGAATGTTTTTTTGCATGTACATTGTACTTCATTTAGTACTCTGTGTGCTATGGTTATTGCAAACCAAGAATAAGGGTCCAACAAATCTATACTTCAAACATCTTTTCAACTTGTTTGTTTTGCTATTCACAAATCATTTATGGTAGCAATGCACTTCCTGTTTCACATTCCAGTACTTTCAAAAACCTGAACCTTTTACTTGCAAAGTAGAAAGATGTATGCAGTTTGGTTCCATTTCCTGAGTCTAAAGTCTGTTGATAACAATGGAAAAGAAAAGCAATAATAATGATTATCCACTGACCAAGGAGAGTCCTTGTAGTCTGCAATTTGCCAACCTTGTGGTCTGCAGCTTGCCAACCTAAGTTCTGAGTCTTCATTCATGGTAGGGCTGGATAGTAACTTGTAGAGTGTTGTATGATCTATTTTTCCAGTCAGGCTGACATTGATGTCAAGTTTGGTGTCTCTTACTGGTCAAAGCATTAGACTGAAAAAGGCTTAAAATATCTTGGATTGCTGATTTTCTTTTCCAGTATTAAATCTGTTTTACTTTTTTCTCTCTTTTTTTTTTAAAGTTATTGTTTCCGCTGATAGCACTTCAAAGATATGAATGCCAGATATTTATTTATTCAGAGCTGAAGAAATTTATTTGTCATGATTTTTGTCAGTATCTGTATATATTTAATAATCTCTGAAGCACTGAGCACAATACTGTTTACCTTTTTTGTGTTTCTTAGTTAATTTGATTTATATGAAGCCTATAACCAGAATTTTGCACCATACATATAATGTAATGTAATGTAACACTGTGCTCAGAATTTGCTTTTCATTGGCTCCAGTGTATCATAGGTGTCTATGTTTTAGTTACACACATCGTAGTTAGCCCCAGTTTATGCTAAGGTTTGCTGATACGGAGTAACTGGTGTGACATGAAGCAGCAGGAATGGTAACATATTTTATAACAAAAGTCAGTGAGTTAGGCTTTTGAGTCCAAAACCTTTATTTATAGTGTTTAAAACTTTTACTTCATGATTATTAACTGGACAAAGCATGTTTGTTTCTTCTTTCATACAAATAAAACAGTTAAGGTGAAGGTGAATGTAAAAATAGTTTTGTATGCTTATTTGAACGACATGTGCCCTTTGAGTAATATACCAAAGCACTGTACTCCTGAAGTTTGATAGCAGAACAGTGCAGAGTTTGTAATAAAGTCTCTCGCCTGGTTAGCTGAGTGGTTAGGGACTCATTTTACTAATCCGGTAGTGCCAGGTTCAAATCCCAGCAGTGGTGAATTTTTTTCTGGTACCAAAGAGGCCTTGGGGTCCACCCAGCCTCATGAAATGGGTGCCAGAGAAATCTGGGAAAGTGATACTGACCACATCAGACTTTCATGTGTTGATGGTCCTGGAAGTTTGGGCCTAACACCATATCTCCAATATGCCATAATGGCATCTCTCTCTCTCTCTCTCTCTCTGAACATTAAGTGCCCAGGGCACATTAGAATTCTGCAAGGGTTTTCCACAGATGCCTGTCTTTTGCCTTTTTTTCCTCTCCTGCCCAGGTGAGCCCTCTATTGCTCAACATCCTCTCTGTTGTTCTTCTCCATGTCTCTTTTGGTCTACCCTTACTTCTGTTCCCCTGTGGTGTCCATCTTAGTCTTAATGGCATGAAAACTTAATAAAATCTCTGGATTCTCTTACCTTTTTTTTCTTAAGAAAATGTCCACTGCTGACATGTAATAGATTCCTCTTCCTTTTTATGATAATCTCACTACAAAGGCTTAAAGTATATTTATATGTTACTATTCATTATGAATGTATTTTCCAGAAGGAATATGCTGTATGTTGCTTGTTATTGTAGGATTTAAGAGAAACTTTTTCATACTTTCTCATCCTCTTTCTTTTTCCAATAACTTAGTTATGCAGCTGAGTGTTTTAAGTTTTCATATTTTCAAAAACTACAAATTTTCATGTTTTTAAACTTGGAGCACATGTAACAGTCACTAATGAATAAAACAGAGTGCTTCAAATTATGGGTGTAGTGCTTATTTCCTTAATAGACAGGATGTGTAGATAGTCTGGGTCATCACTTCTACTGGCTTCAAAACAACATAATTGTTGTGAATAAGGTCAAGGTGAATCAGTGTAAACTGAAGGTTAACTATACTGTGATGTATGAATCTCAGTTCCACTCTTAACTCCTTTTCACATGCTCACTTCCAACTCCTCTTCTCCCCCCCCCCCCCCCCCCCACCTTGTGAAAAGTATTAAAGTTTTCATCAGTGATGATCCTTTTTGCCAGAAATGTGCTGTACGCTGTTTGTATTTATAATTTGGTTTGGACAGAATCCACTGTAAATACAAAGTGTTTGATGCGCTAAGGGCCCAAAGCAAAAGAAAGCAGATTAATATAATAAAAATGTGAAAGTCAGATGTACAGTAAATGTCAGTAAGTATAGCAGAGGTTTGTAGTAGAAGAGTTGAACAAACTGTATATTTGTATATAATTTGATTTATGAAGCAGAGATGTGAGCAAAGATGGATGACAGCTTTAGTGTACTGAGAAAGAGAGAGAGAGAGAATAAATGGCAAACCATTAAGTCAGAGGTGTATGAAAATTTTTTCTTCTGAACATATGTACACATGACCATCTTGGAATATCATTTTTTTTGTAATGTTATGCCAGAGATAATTTTAGTTCTCATTTTCTTACCATTAACTTTACAAAACATAATTACTTAATCTTTGATATACATGTTATGTAAATTCTAATAGGTAAATAACTACACTTTGAGAAATTTTTTTTTTGTGTGTGTGTTTGCAATTTGTTCTTCAGAGCTGTTAATGTTTACTTTCATTTTAGATGTCAAAAACAAGAATTAACACAATGTCAGATATTTTATTTTTCATGCCCACTGTAACTCAGACAGTCTCTAGGGGTTAGTATGCTCATCTTTCATGTAAAGGGTGGTGGTTCAAGTCCAGTCAAGTCACCTGGCTGGATACTTGGGGAAGGAAAAACAGCCATCTGCAGTTTTGACCACATTTCTCTGTCAAGAGATGGCAAATTGTAGAAATGATGTCCACTAACACCATATCCTTAGGTGCCTGTATGGCATGATTGGACTACAGTTTCAAAAAGGTGTGTCAAGTTCTTAATAAACACATCTATCTGTTTTGAGGAAAATGGTCAGCTAAATTAAGAACACATGTTTTATATGAGTGGTGCTTTCAAGTTCAGTGTTGTAATTGTGATGCTGCTTCCACTTTGCATTTTAATTATTGAATATTTATGATGTTGATGCTTTCATGTGAAAATAAACTCTTTGGTTTGCTTTTGCTTTTCTTACCAACAATTTGTTTCTTCATTTGTTTTGTTTTCATTTTCTGAAGATCACAAAAAGATCATTTTCATCTGTTATATCACAGTAACAAAAACAAAAACCAAAAAAAAAACAGTGGGGTTTTGTGCAGGGTAAAGTGAAACTAACATTTGTTTGTGGACCTCAAAATTTTTCATAAAACACGTTTGAGTAACACAGATGAACCAAGGACATAACAAGTGAGTGACGTGGTCTAAATGAAGATTCATGTAAATTACACACATGATTCTAGATTTTAATGTCTGAATGGCGCAAAACAAACCGAAGATTCAACAAGTCAGTGCCACAAACAGATCTTTTGTTCAACACTGACACACCTAGGAAGAATGACACAGTGAACTTACGACTCAGCTATGATGGGTTATGACTCAGCTATGATGGGTTACGACTTGGCTATGATGTGTTATGACTCGGCTATGATGGGTTACGACTCGGCCATGATGGGTTATGACTCAGCTATGATGGGTTACGACTCGGCTATCTTGTGACTCGTACATCTATATTACATTTACCAAACTGCAGCAGGAACACAAATTATTATTATTTTTTTAACAGACTTTTAAAACACATTTTTCTGATCTTAGCTACATCAAAACAAAGAAAGTTTTTTTGTTTAAAACTACACTTGTCATATATCAGCTGTATAAAATTGATGTGAGATTATGGTAACTGGTTTAATTTTCTTTTGATGAACAAAAGTGTAGCCAGTTTGGTCTTTGCGATTACATTGATGACTGTAGAAAAAGAATAAGTAATCCATAGTTGTCTTACTGTCATTCAACTCACCACTGAGGTATGTAACCAACATAAACGATACAAACAAAACTGGCTAGGGAAAGAAACACTCTTTCAAAAGATGAGGACAACATTGTGTGGAGACTGTTTCTCCACGGTGTGTTTCGTTAGCAGGAATGGCTAGAGATGATACACGAAGACCGCGTTCACCAGAGGTCGTGTTTGTTGCATTGATGGAGCGCATCTCACCCAGAGTCTTATCAATGTCAAAGTAGCATTCACGAATGTTCTTTTCTAAAAAAACATGTAAGGCTTGAAGATTTTAATTTCCTCCTCTGTGGGCTGCCTACCATGACGTTCGAGTACACATCTGCCTGCTCTCTCATAACTCTGGCATAACCCATCTAAGTCTCCTTCTTGAAGTTTCATCTTTTCTTTTAAAAGTTTAAGGTAACAATTTTGGGACCTCTCTGGGGCTTTAGTTTCTGTCAAGTGAAAAAATATCATTTAAGGAAATAATATATGTATGTACGTATGTATGTGTATACATACATATGAATGTATGTATGTATCCATGCATGTATGTCTATGTACGTACGTACAATAATATGTGTTGTGTGTGTATGTATGTATATATGTATGGCATAAAATCAATATGAAAGCTGGAAAACATACAAGATTAACATAAAGGGATAAACAATGAACAAGCATGACTGGGACCTCCTGCAAAATCTGTTTAAGAAGTATAATAACTGCTCTTTAGCTCCACTCAGTGTGACTGACAAAAATAGCCATAGCAGTGTAAAGTAAATAGGTGTGGCTGTCGATGGGCTTGCAAAAAATAGAGCTAACAAGCCTGTTTGTGCCAGCTGACATTTTAATGTCTAAAAAGTTGATAGACTTGTCAGAAATTTCATAAGTGAATTTTATATTACTATTAAGTGAAGCGAGTTCAATAAACCTTTTTAGCTCGTCCTGTGGCATACTACTGCCTCCAATACCATCATCGATATACCTTTTATAGAATTCTGGAAGTCTGCCAGCGTAGTTTTCCCATAATTTAACTTCCACAAAGCCCATAAATAAACATGCATAACCGGGACCCATTTTTGTTCCCATGGCAACACCACTGATTTGCTCAAAGTATTCGCCGTTGAATTCGAAATAATTTAGGTTGAGTACTAGTTGTGTGAGTCTTATTATGGCATCAGTGTTAATGATGGGGTGAGGGTCTTAGCTGAGAAAATAACGGCGTGCTAAGAGACCATCTTCATGGGGGATAGAGGTGTAGAGGGAACAGACATCAAGGAGAAAGATGTGATAGGAGTAGTGCGAAGAGAGTATGATCGCTTCAAGAGTAGTTAAGACGTGGTTGGTATCTTTCAAAAAAGAGGACATTTTGTGTACTAGCGACTGGAAAATGCTGTCCAGAAAGTCAGAAATGTGCTCAATGGGTTTGTGGATTTTAGGAAGAAGATAGAAGCCAGGTGTGCCTAAACAACTGTCCTTGATATGAAGAGAGACGGCTCGAAGTGGGAGACTACCTTCTCTAATCAAATCTTTAATGGCTCCCTGCACTTTATGAATTTCGACATGAATTTATACATTATGTGACGTAAAAAACTGGCTTCTAAACATTATCACAGTTAGAAAGATGAAAAATTTCGACCACATCAAGAGACACGATGATTTGGAGAGACTGATAGCAGAAGGCATAGTCCCCGGTAAAAGATGACTCAAGACAACAAGGAAAGTTTGAATACTCGTATGTCACTGCGAGACGCTGGTCAACCTGCTCAAGACCGCATTGCATTCTGGGAGGCAGTGAGAGGAACAACGTTCTGGAAAGGGCACATCACATGACACTAACAGTTTTCAGTAATAGTATAGCAGCGGTAGCACCAACTCATTTGTAACAGTTGTAGTAATGACTTATGTTATGACACTGTGATATTAAATTAACTGTAAAAGCTAAAATAAGTTACAGGCACCATAGCTGGGGCACAATTCAAAGCCTGGACGCGGACCGTAACGGCTGGAGAGAGTTTGCTGCTGCCCTGCAAGACGCCACTGAGCGAACTAGGCGGTGATTGCTTAGTCGGCCGCCAACCAAGGACATGGATGTATGGATGGATGGATGGATGGATGGATGGATGGATGGATGTTACATACAAACATGTCATTGCAAGAGTGGTCCTTGGATGTTAAAAGTTTGGGAAACACTGTTCTAGATTCTTTGCTAACATAGGTTTAGTTGAGTCTAGAATTATTCTTGCCTAGTTACCGTCAGCACCAGTTGCCCACCACTCACTCTTGTTAGTCCACCCTAGACGACATAATTTAAATTCAACTGATAAAATATTTTTAATATATAATTTTTTCATGAATATTTATGTCCTGTCACATCTTTCATTGGCAATTCAATCTCAGATGGATATACACTTATATAGATAAGTAAATTCTGACAATGTGCAGATATCATCATCCCCATACTATCCCTACCTGCGGTTCACTAATGGCTATAGGTCGAAAATAATCGTGTCACGCTCTCACAAGCTGTTATGATATTTATCGTGGAGCTGGCTTCTGCGTTTCCGGTTGAACGTGCTTCTTTCCTGTGGTGGTTCTTGGCAGTATGACTGAGTGTGGCGCAGACAGGAACTCACTGAAGTGTTAAATGAGCAACATTGCCATCATTGCTTTCAAGATGGAGGTGGGTTCTGTGCACAGAGCGACCGAGTTGAACGCTGTGGCGCAAATGTGAGCTGTCAACTCCGCATGAACAGCACTGATGGTTGTTAGTTATATCTACCCGGCCAGAGGTGACCTATGGTGGTTTTTATGTGTCCTGTTTCGACTTGGCGCGTTTATGACGGAGTTCGTGCTGAGAGCGACACTGACTGATTTCTCATTTGGACTTTCATGGATTCTAAAATGGCGTCCACACTGTGTAGCTCATCATCAAGGATTGATACGAGGGACCATCAATGAACATTCTGTGCAATATTCTCTGGCACAAGCTGTAGCGATTGTAGGGGTATCTCGTTCGCGATGGTACCAAGAACCTAATACTAAAAACTGAAACCCTACCTCAAATGCTGTAGTGGCCTACAAATGTGAAGAAAATGTCACTTCACCTCCCTACAGAATTATACATTTACAGCGGTCTGTTTTCTTCGAAGTTGGCAATTTTAAAGCTCAAAACCAGTAATTAGATATTTTAAGTTTTAACAGTGATTCCGTGATCTCTGCATTAAAAAGAGATATTTGTTAGCAGCCTCTGTGTTCAGATTATTGTCCCCTGTTTTAAAGCACGTTTTAGTAGCGGATGCAGTTTTCTAGCAAGAGCATGGTCGAAGGATGCCACAACAGCCGCTCAAGCATGCATATGGAAACTGAAGCCGTCACGCAAGCTTTGGAACGGCTGATGACCCAGAATGTACAACAAACAACAATCGACAAATAATCTCAAAGTCTATTAAGAAAGCCACAACACTGGACCATTGGAAGTGAGTGGTTGGACGTAATATCCAAAACGCAAATCCAAAACATCATATTGATATACTGTATGGGGAATTCCGGCGTTATTGTCAACGTAAAAACTAGTATCAACTTTCAGCCAGGGCTAATCCATTACGAAACATTAAACTGGACAAACAAGACATATATCAATCATTCAAGCAGGAAATAAAAGAATCACCACAATAAAGTCCCATCAATGTACACACCACGCCCCCTCTCAGCGACTTACCTGTAATCACAGGACGCGGAAGCAAATCCCAGTTGTGCGCTAGAATTCTCGCCACTAGTAAATTTCACCCCTGGGTTAAGCCGGTTTAGGTGTTTTATCCCAGTATGGGCGTGTTTAGGACGTGACCGACCTCCAGAGCGGAGGTACCGTGACATGAGTAGTCATCAAGTTTCACCCTGGGTTAAGCCAGTTTAGGCATATTTCACCAGTATGTGTGTATATCGGACGTGGCCGGCTTCTTGAGCAGAGGTGCCGTGATATGAGTAGCTCTCGCCGCGAGACTACTGGACATACTGATTATCCTTTCCATCACCTTTTTCACAGCGGCGCCGCACGGCAATCCCGATCGCATTGTCGCATTTTCTTCATTGGTCAGGAGGAGTTTTACCCCACGCGCGGCAGCCGAAGAATCTCGCCAGCAGTGTCTTAGGTTAACTCCTGGCTTAAGCCACTTTAGGCAATCTGCCCCAGTATGGGTGTATATAGAACATGGCCGGCCTCTAGAGCAGAGATGGTGATTTGAGTAGCCCTGACCTCGAGACTACTGATTATTCCACTTAATCCTTTTCTTCACCTTTTCTACGGCGGCGCCGCGCGGCAACCCTCATCGCAATTTTCTTCATTGGCCGGGAGGAGTTTCACCCCACCAACTGCAGCTTAAGAATCTCGCCAGCAGCGAATACTAGTATAAAATCAGCTAAAAACATTAAATGACTTCCTGGTGTCGAATGCAGAACAGTTATTGGCATGTCCAGAGTGTAATGAAGCAACCCCCGTAGGCCAGCAAAAGTGCTAGGTCGTATCTAGTTTCCAGTAGATTACTGTCGTTTCTGTGGAGATAATTTTATATCGGTATATCTTTTCTTTTCATTTTGTTTTTCTCTTGAGCTTTCTAATGGTTCCAAGGTTTTCTAATTTATGTCCTTGTCGTGACATGTCCAGGGAATCCTGACTTTTTTTTTCTTGTCATTTTACTTAGTTTTAATTGTTTTGTAACTTCCCTGAAAACTTTTACTTAGTATGTTTGCCTGTCCTGGATTTTTACTGCATTTTTCTCCAAAAATCACACCTCTGTTGCTTCTAATTTCTTTATCATCTGTTAACTGTTAAACTAAGTTTAAAAATTATATTCTAACATACGATCCGTATAGCACTGTAAGAGCACTGACTTGAACATCACTGCTTGACATTTCTGTTGCTGTATTAATTTGATTGTAACAGTCCTGATAGGTCGTGGTATTTTACTTCCCCCCCCCCCCCCCCCCCCAGCCCCACGAGATGGGGAATGAGCCGAGGCTGGGGTACCGAGCGCGTTGTTGAGGAGGCTCTGAGGTCCTTTCTTCCCCCCCCCCACCCCCTTTTTCTTTGATATTCTTTGATAACGGTACGTTATTTCACAATTTGAGATGTGAATTGGCCATCCAGTGCTTCTGGAATTTCCATCCCAACTTTATTTTTGTGGGGTTTACTTAAAAGGTTGTACACTGCAGAACCAGTCATATCAGAGGATGTCAAACAGCGCATCACGCAAGAGATTGAAAACATCACTTGGGGCGTGTTACTTAAATAGCATAGTAACTAGATTGATGGCTCTCTCTCTCTCTCTCTCTCTCTCTCTCTCTCTCCATCTCAAAGTCCCTGCCAACAGGCGTAGGATATCACGCCCTACCATAACCCTCGATCTCTTCTGTACCTCAATAGACTTGTTAATAAGCATTTCCCGTGCCAGGATACCAAACATGACATCTTTTCTCTCTATCCACCTCTGTCTCTTCTACCTTCGATCTTTCCTGTTGCCATTAGGTACTGTAACCCGCCTGTCCTCCAAATATACCCCACAAATGGCTCACACAAAAGAAAAAAAATAAGAAAAAAGTATGGCGCATAAATTGACGGTTAATTTTAGTGCATTTTAAACATTAAATTAGCGAATATTTTTAGTAATGAGTTCTGCTTTCCAACTTCAAGTGACGTTACTAATTTTAACTCATTCATATCAAACAATTAACTGGTATATTTAAAACAGGATTCTCGGGTGATTCTATCTCCTGCTTTACTGTGTGTAGAATGTAAACTGTAGATGTATTGGTATTCATTTATGTGCATATTTCCACTACTGTCCACTGGAATAATGTTTTTTCTTACATTATTATTCTACGTTGTTTTGCGGCTGTTTCGTTACTCACTTCACAGACTTACTTGCTCCCAGGTTCATTCTCTCTCCGTGGAAATAGTAATACAGAAGCTGCAACTTTACAGTTGAAATGATTTTAATGATGCACGGGGTGACGATGAGTCGATGAGCGATATGACGAGAACGACAAAGCATCAACAAAATCCATGGACACAAGACTGGACATATGTTCCCAGCAGACTACTGTCGCCATCAGAACAACCTAATACACTCTGTTCTACATCTATTTCACTAAACAACATTTCTAACAGCCTAATCTACGTCTATCTCAGACGATACACAAAACACAACTGTCCCTCAGTCACATGATTTCTTTCTCACCTGACCCTTTTCCTATCATTCCCTATCCGTGACACTCGTGCATTCCGAGACAAAGCAGATGGACTCTACTCACAAACAGCTGATTACTTTAGAAGATAACTCATTTTATACAAATGTTTCAATTCTCAGATGAGTTATCTATCTTACATCCAAACATTCAATATACTGCTATATATTGACAACCACTGCATCTCTCTTCTTTGCTCCCTTGTCTCTACCACTTCTCAACTGTCTGCGTTTCTTCACTGCGTTTTCGTCAACAGTGTGGTTTCTTCCGTTACATTTCTTTCATTTCAGTAATATTTCATAGGTTGCTATTCTCAGGTTGTGCTTGTAGATAGAATTCAGCAATCTTCTTCGATAATTCTCATCTCTGATTTTACTCTTACTTTATATCATCATCTTTACTGCCCACGTCTATGATTTTACTCTTATCATCATCTGTACTAATATTTTATATTTTATATTTTTCTTGTGACAAAATGGTCAGCCGTCACAAGCCAGGAGCTACAAAAACGACAAGATCAGGAAGGAAGAGATAAATCTGCAAAGAAAAATAAAACTATATTTGAGACACATCTGTCGGAGATAAAAGAAACTATAGAATCTACTGTACAAGAGATATACTGGCACAAAAACCATTGAAAACTACTTGAACACTTTCGAATGTGTAAATAACACCCCACCCACTTCCCAAAAAAAAAAACCCTGTAAATATACAGCTGGAAAGGGGAGCTCGTTAGTTACTGACCCATGGGCCCGACCTGGCTCTCTACGGCTTTGCCTCTTCTTCCACCACAACATCCCTTTACCCTATCATCATCATCATCATCATCATCATCATCATCATCATCATCAGGTGCCGTGCCGACTGGCGTTGGCTATTATGCTTCTCCAGAGTACATGATCCTTCATGCAGACCATCATCTCAGTTGATGATCTCCTCTCACACCATCCCGTCAGAATGTCCAGTATCATTTCTCTTGGTCTTCCTCTTGATCTTCTTCCTTCTATTTTTCCTGTTGTTATAATATTTTCATTGCCCCCTCTTCTTATTGCATGTCCTATGAAAGTACATTGTTTCTCTCTTATCTTTTTGACAAGATTTTTTTGTCTTTCCAGCTCTTCTCATACATTCTTCATTAGTTATTTTTGCTGTCCAGGGGATTCGCAACATTCTTCTAATAAACCACATTTCTGCTGCTTCCAATGATTTTTGTGCAGCCTTGCCTATTGCCCATGATTCATTTCCATATAACAAGATAGGTTCAATATAGCACTTTAGGACTCGTTTTCTAACATTCATTGATAAGGATGTGTTGGATAATATGTTTCTTATTCTCTGAAATGCAGTCTTTGCTTGGCCTATTCTGTCCCTAATTTCTGTTTTGCATTTCCCATCTGAAGTTATTACTGCTCCAAGGTATTTGAATTTCTGCACCTGTTTTAGAATAGTTCCGTTTAATTTTATACTGCATGCTGGTGGATTCTATTTCTTAGAAATAACCATAGTCTCTGCCTTTTTCATGTTCAAAGTAAGGCCTTTCTGTTCACTTTCTTTGGCGACTTTATCCAAGAGATTTTGCAGGTCTTGTTGATTCTCAGCTATCAGTACTGTATCGTCATTTACCCTTTACCCTAACGATAAAGAACTGCAGTCAAGCGAGAATATTATTTGAATATATTTATATCATCAGTAGATGGTTTCAGCAGAGCTCTCACAATAAAATGCGTCAACTTTGAACTGAAAACAACTGCTACCTATCCCTGGCCTATGAACACTATACCAAAGCACTATACTTCTGAATTGTGTTAGTAGAACAGTGCAGAGTTTATAATAAAGTCTCTGGCCTGGTTTGCTGAGTGGTTAGGGACTCAGTTTACTTATCTTGTGGTACCAGGTTCAAGTCCCAGCAGCGGGGATTTTTTTTTCCTGTTACCACTACCCCAACGTGGCTCCGGATCCACACAGGCTCATAAAGTGGGGTACCAGAGAAATCTGGGAAAGTAAAAATGGCCAGACGTGATACTGACCACATCACACTTTCATGTGTCAACGATCTTAGAAATATGAGCCTAACACCATATCTCCAATATGCCTTAATGGCATAGAGGTTTTAATAAAATCTATGGATTCTCCTAACTTTTTTAAAAATGTTCACTGCTGACGTGAAATAGATTCCTCTTCCTTTTTATGACAATCTCACTATAAGGGCTTAAAGTATATTTATATGTTACTTTTCATTATGAACGTATTTTCCAGGAGGAATATGCTGTATGTTTCTTGTTTTTGTAGTACTTAAGAGGAACGTTTTCATACTTTCTCATCCTCTTTCTTTTTCCAGTAATTTAGTTTATGTAGCTGAGTGGTTTAGGTTTTCATGTCTTCAAAAACTATAAATTTTCATATTTTAAAACTTGGAATGTTTCAGGTTTTCATGTCTTCAAAGGCTATACATTTTCATGTTTTTAAACTTGGAGTGTTTTAGGTTTTCATGTTTGCACACACTACAAATTTTCGTGTCTTTAAATTTGGAGTGTTTTAGGTGTTCATGCCTTCAAAAACTATCAATCTTCATGTTTTTAAACTTGGAATGTTTTAGGTTTTCATGTCTTAAAAAACTACAAATTTTCATGTTTTTAAACTTTGAGCACATGTAATACAGTCACTAATGAATAAAATAGAGTGCTTCAAATTATGGGTGTAGTGCTTATTTCCTTAATAGACAGGATGTGTGGATAGTCTGGGTCATCACTTCTACTGGCTTCAAAACAAACTAATTGTTGTGAATAAGGTCAAGATGAATCAGTGTAAACTGAAGGTTAACTATACTGTAATGTATGAATCTCAGTTCCACTCTTAACTCCTTTTCACATGCTCCCTTCCAACTCCTCTTTCCCCCTCCCCTTGCAAAAGTATTAACGTTTTCATCAGTTATGGTCTTTTTTTGTCAGAAATGTGCTGTTTGTATTTATAATTTGGTTTGGACAGAATCCACTCTAAATACAAAGTATTTGATGCGCTAAGGGCCCAAAGCAAAAGAAAGCTGATTAATATAATAAAAATGTGAAAGTCAGATGTACAGTAGAAGTCAGTAAGTATGGCAGAGGTTTGTAGTAGAATAATTGAACAAACTGTATATTTGTATATAATTGGATTTATGAAGCAGAGATGTGAGAAAAGATGGATGACAGCTTTAGTGTACTGAGAAAGAGAGAATAAATGGCAAACCATTAAGTCAGAGATGTACACAAAATTGTTCTTCCGAACATATGTACACATGACCATCTGGGAATATCATTTTTTTTAATGTTATGCCAGAGTTTTGAATATCTTGGATCACTACTAACTAATAATAGAGATACAATGAGGGAAATAAAAAGGAGGACGTCTATCGCTCTTCAGAAAGGAAAACAAATAAAGAATCTGTGGAGAGAAGCAGACAGAACCACAAAAATAAGATTTTTAAGGGCATGCATCTTTCCCATCGCAACATATGCCTGTGAGACCTGGACACTTAACAAAACAGTTGAGAAACACATAAATGCCTTTGAATGTAAATGCTACAGAAGAGTTCTCCAAATATCGTGGACACAAAAAAGAACAAATATATATATATATATATATATATATATATATATATATATATATACTACAAGAGCTTAATATTGAAGAAGACTGGCTAGTAAAGAGGATTAAAGAGAGGAAACTTAAATATTTTGGACACATTAAACGTCATGATAATTTAGAAAAGACCGTATTGGAAGGATACATAATGGGAAAAAGAAAAAGAGGAAGACCAAAACGAAGACGGCTGCAAGACATCGTTGATGATCTGCAAATGGATGCACCAGCAGCAGGCCATCTTGCTCACAACCGAGAGGCCTACAGGAGTGCTGTCTGGGAGGCAAAGTTCCGCAAGGGACATGTAAATGAATGAATGAATGAATGCCAGAGATAATTTTAGTTCTCATTTTCTTACCATTAACTTTACAAAACATAATTACTTAATCTTTGATATACATGTTATGTAATTCTAATAGGTAGATAACTATACTTTGAGAAACTATTTTGTTGTGCTTGCAATTTGTTCTTCACAACTGTTAATGTTTACTCTCGCTTTAGATGTCGAAAACAAGAGTAAAAACTCAGTTTTTTAACACAATGTCAGATATTTTATTTTTCATGCCCACTGTAACTCAGACAGTCTCTAGGGGTTAGTATGCTCATCTTTCATGTAAACGGTGGTGGTTCAAGTCCAGTCAAGTCACCTGGCTGGAACTTTGGAAGGAAAAACAGTCATCTACAGTGCTGACCACATTTCTCTGTCAAGAGATGACAAGTCATAGAAATTATGTTCACCAACACCATATCTTTAGGTCCCTGTATGGCATGATTGGACTATAGCTTCAGGTGGTCAAGTTTTCAGGAAGAATGACTGGACTACAGTTTCAGAAAGTTGTGTCAAGTTCTTATAAGAACACAGATCTATCTGTTCCTGATAACATACTCAGGTAAACTAAGAAAACATATTTTATATGAGCGGTGCTTTCAAGCTAAGTGTTGTAATTGTGATGCTGCTTCCACCTTGCTTTTTTAATTACTGAATATTTATGATGTTGATGCTTTCATGTGAAAATAAATTCGTTGGTTTGCTTTTGCTTTTTTTTACCAACAATTTGTTTCTTTATTTGTTTTGTTTTCATTTTCTGAAGATCACCAAAAAAGAACCCACTGAAAAGAGAAATGAAATATTGTTATAATCAATTCATTATTTTCATCTTGTATATCACAGGAACAACAACAACAACAACAAAAACACCAGTGTGGTTTTGTGCAGGGTAAAGTGAAACTAAAATTTGTTTGTGGATCTCAAAATTTTCCGTGAAACACAAACAGAGAAGTATGTCACATGTGAGTAACACAGATGAACCTATTGTTAAACACTGACAAATCTAGGACTAGTTACAAACTGTGCACAAACTGGAGTAGGAACACAAATAATTGTTTGTTGTTTATTTTTTTTTTTACAGACTTTTAATGCAGATTTTTTTAGTCCCAGGCCAGAAACAAACAAAGATTTACAAAAAAATTGCAGTAGTCATTTATCAGCTTGTATAAAATTGTTGCGAGATTATGGTAACCGTTCTAATTATATTTTGATGAACAAACGTGTAGCCAGCTTGGTCTTTGTGATTACATTAATGACTGTAGACAAAGGATAATTAAATAGTCCAGAATTATCCTACTGTCCTTCAACTCACCACTAACGTTTTTCAAGCAACAGAAACGATAGAAACAAAACTGGCGAGGGAAAGAAACATTACTTCAAAAGATGAGGGCAACACTGTGGAGACTGCTCCTCCACGGGTTGTTTTTTCAGCAGGACTGGCCGGAGATGACGCCCGGAGACCGCCTTCACCGGAGATCGTGTTTGTTGCATTAGAGGAGAGCACCTCATTCACGATCTTCTCAATGTCAAACTGGCAATCACGAATGATCTTTTCTGTAAACAAGATGGTCTTGAAACTTTTTATTTCTTCCTCTGTGGGCCGTCTATTAAGGACGCCGAGCGCACATCTGCCTGCTCTCTCATAACTCTGGCATAACCCATGTAAGTCTCCTTCTCTAAGAGTCCGATTTTCTTGTACAAGTTTAAAATAACAATTGTGGAGCCCCGCTAGATCTTCAGGTCCTGGCAAAGGAAGAAATATCAATGAAGGAAAGTATGTATGGTGTGTATAAGTATGTATGTATGTATGTATGTATGTATGTATGTATGTATGTATGTATGTATGTATGTATGTATGTATGTATGTATGTATGTATGTATGTATGTAAGTATGTATGTATGTATGTATGTATGTATGTATGTATGTATGTATGTATGTATGTATGAATGGATATACAGTATGTATATATATATATATATATATATATATATATATATATAAGATATATGAGATGGTATAAAAGAAAGTCACTGTGGAAGCTGGAAAACATACAAGATTAACATAAAGGGATAAACAATGAACAAGCATGACTGGGACCTCCCGCAAAGTCTGTTTAAGAAGTATAATAACTGCTCTTTAGCTCCACTCTGTGTGACTGAAAAAAATAGCCGTAGCAGCCCACTCCCAATCCGACATGATCCTGTGCCTCAACATCTTCACCGCATCGGCTGCAAAGAAGACCAGCTCGTAGTTGCCGGGAGATAGAGGAAGAAGAAGAAGAAGAAGAATACAAAACATATGGATATGCAGAAGACTGTCATGATATTAGTGGCAATAACGATATCAGCAGTTTAAGCGAAAGTAATTGCTTTACTAAATCATAACAATAATGACAACAGCAATAGCAGCAGCAACAGTAGTAGTAGAAATAGTAGTAGCAGCAATAGTAGTATAGCAGCAGCAGCAGTAGTAGCAGTAGCAGCAATAGTAGTAGTAGTAGTAGTAGTAGTAGTAGTAGCTTCAGCAGCAATAGTAATAGTAGTGGCAGCGGCAGCTGCTGCAGCAGTATAGTTGTAGCAGCAGCAACAGTAGTAGTAACAGCAGCAACAGCCTAGCATCAATAGTGTCACAGTTGTAGTAGTAATAGTAGTTGTATAGCAGTTCTTTAAGTAATCTGCAACAGCTAATTCTCGTCATCAAAAAACATCGAAGCTTAGAACTTCTTTTCACACTCACTCACTCACTCACTCACTCACTCACACACACACACACACACACACACACACACACACACAACGAAGTAATGATAACTGACAAAGAAAGAGGCAAATCCAAAATTACCACGAAGAACTAGAAAATGTAAATAAATTTGAATATCTAGATTCAACCATTGCCACTAATGGTGATGGCATAGTGGAAATTGAAAGAAGACTAGTAGTTGCACTACTGAAACTAGACCAAATGAAGAGTATGTGGCAAGGCATCAACAAGAAAACAAAGCTATGTTTACTAAGAGCTTGTATATTCCCGGTGATAACATAAGGATGCGAAACGCGGACACTTAACAAGTCACTAGAAGAGAGAAATATTGCATTTAAAATGAAATGTTATAGAAGGGCACTTAGAATACCATGGATAGAAAGAAAATCAAATAAAGAGATACTGACAGGATTATGTGACGTAAAAAACTGGCTTGTAAACATCATCAAAGTTAGAAAGATGAAAAATTTCGGCCACATCAAGAGATACAATGATTTGGACAATGATGTGGAGAGGTTGATAGCAGAAGGCATAGTGCTCGGTCAAAGGGATAGACCACCTCGCCTCTGGTGGACTCAGGACAACAAGGAAAGTTTGAATACTCGTATGTCATTGCGAAAAGCTGGTCAACCTGCTCAAGGCCGCATTGCAATCAGGGAGGCAGTGAGAGGGATAACGTTCTGGAAAGGGCACGTCACATGACACTAACAATTTTAAGTAACAGTACAGCAGCAGTAGCATCGACTCATTTGTTGCAGTTGTAGTAATGATACACATCATAATTTGCGGTTCCAATAGCAACAGTAGCAAAATTATAGTAACAGTAATAGAAGCAACAGCAACTGCAGTAATAGAAGTTATGCTGAGTGACAAGTTGTAGTAACGATTTTTGCTCACAGAGCCACAATTTCCGCTACTTCTGACTAGGGCAAATTAGCCAGTGTAGCAAGTATGAAGCATTCGCAAAGCAGGACTGACTCTATCTCGGTGGTTCCCATTCTCGACCTGTGGTTCATCGGGCATTATCACGTGATCCGTCAGGCGTTATCACATGGTCCGTTGATGCGTTATAAGTTTAGTATTTAATATCATCGATTGAATTTTCTTTTTTAAAGTTAAGGATTTGTGGCACTATGGTATTAAATTAACTGTAAAAGCTGAAATAATTAACATGCAGCATAGCTGGGACACAATTCAATGGCTGGCCGCGGACTGTGTCAGCTGGAGAGAGTTTGCTGCTGCCCTCCAAGACGCCACTGGCGAACTAGGCGGTGATTGCTTAGTCGGCCGCCAACCAAGGACATGGATGGATGGATGGTTGGATGGATGGATGCTCCTTGGGTGTTAAAAGTTTGAGAAACATTGTTCTAGAGCCTTTGGTGCCATAGACTCGTTCGAGCTAGAGTTACTCCTGCCTAGTTACCGTCAACACCAGTTGTCCACCACTCACTCTATTTATTCCTTCCTAGACGACAGATACACCATCATTTAAATTCAACTGATAAAATATTTTAAATATATAATTTTTCATGAATATTTATATGCTGTGAAATTTTTCATTGGCAATTCAATCTTAAATGGATATACGCTTATATAGGCATGTACATTCTGACAATATGCAGGTACCATTCCCCCATTACGATTGAGAGTGGCGCAGACACGAACTCACTGAAGTGCCAGATGAGCAACACTGCCATCATTGCTTTCAAGATGGAGGTCAGTTCTATGCACCGAGCGACCGAGTTCAGTGCTATGGCGCAAATGTGAGCTGTCAACTCCGCATGAACAGCATTGATGGTTGTTAGTTATATCTACCCGGCCAGTGGTGAGCTATGGTGGTTTTTGTGTCTCCTGTTTCGATTTTGGCTCGTTTATGACGGTGTTCGTGCTGAGAGCGACGCTGACTACTTTCGAATTTGGACTTTTACAGATTCCAAAATGGCGTCCTCACTGGGTAGCTCATCATCAAGGATTGATGCGAGGAACCATCGTTGAACATTCTGTGCAACATTCTCTGGCACAGGCGGTGGAGCGATTGTGGAAGTAGGCTGCGTCTATTGGCACATGCTATTCGCACGTTATGTGACCTAGATTGACAATGTACGGCACATCAGCCGACTTTACCTGTTATCTATCCAGCTTTGTGGGGGAAATATTTCATGCGAATTTCTTCAGCTTTTTTCCCTAATCTCTGCTACTGAGTCGAGCCAGGACAGAGAGTCGAGCCAGGGTCCTAACCGAATTCGAGGCAAACGGTCAGTGGACATGCGAAATTGCTAGCTTTTCTAAAAGTTAAAAGTATAATTGTTCTTATAAAGACAAATAAATAGTGTCATAATCTAAAGTATAACTTTAAAACGTACAAAAAATAAATTAATAAATAAATAAACAAAAACAAAAAAAAAACCAAAAACCCACGATTGAGGCTCGAACCTATTACCTCTATATTAAGAGTCTCATGCTGTACCGACTGAGCTAGCCGGATGGTTGAAAGCTGCCTCATTTTGTAGTAAATACTCTTAGTCTATTATTCGTGGTTCCTAGTCTCTTATGATGCGAAAGCTGGAAAACAACTAAAGAAATGGAAAAGAAATTAGACTCTTTTGAAAACAAATGCCTAAGGAAAACACTCGGCATCAAGTGGAATGAATTCAAGAACAATACAGAGATAAGACAGATGACTGAACAACAACCAGTCTCATGGGTGATCAGGAAAAGGAGATCGACATATGTTGGTCACTTGATGAGAAGAAATGATCAGAGAATCCCAAAACAAGCTATCAAGTGGAACACAACAGGCCGAAGAAAAAGAGGCAGACCGCGTGAAACTCTGAAGAGGACATTATTAAGAGAGGCCAAATTAACAGGCATAAAATCCTTTGATGAGGTTGAAAGACTCGCCGAAGACAGGAAAAATTGGCGAACTACTTTGCGAGCCCTATGTGACGTTTAACGGCACGGGAAGGATATAAGATAAGATATATAAATCTCTTATTCGTAGTAGTGTGAAGGTCAGTGGACACGCCCAATGGCTAGAGTTCCTTGTAGCAATAAACACTCCCGTGGAAGTATCTCGTTCGCGATGATACCAAGAACCTAATACTAAAAACTGAAACCCTACCTCAAATGCTGTAGTGGCCTACAAATGTGAAGAAAATATCACTTCACTTCCAGACAGAATGGTATATTTACTGTGGTCTGTTTTCTTTGAAGTTGGCAATTTTTAAGCTCAAAACCAGTAATTAGATATTTTAAGTTTTACCAGTGATTCCGTGATCTTTGCAATAAAAAGAGATATTTGTTAGCGGCCTCTGTGTTCAGATTATTGTCCGCTGTTTTAAAGCGCTTTTCTTAGTAAACAACGGCTGCGGTTTTCTACCAAGAGCATGATCGAAGGATACCACAACAGCCGCTCAAGCATGCAGATGGAAACTGAAGCCGTCACGCAAGCCTTGGAATGGCTGATGACCCAGAATGTACAACGAACAACAATCGACAAATAATTTCAAAGTCTATTAAGAAAATCACAACACTGGACCATTAGAAACGAGTGGTTGGACGTAATAACCAAAACGTCATATTGATATACTGTATGGGGCATTCAGGCGTTGTTGCCAACATAAAAACTGATATCAACTTGCAGCAAGGTTAACCCATTATATAATCTTTCAAGCAGTAAGTAGAAGAATAAAAAAATCACTACAGTAAAGTTCCCTCAAAAGTACACACCACGCACCTCTCAGTGACCTACTTGTAACCACAGGATGCGGAAGTAAATCCCAGTTGTGCGCTGGAACAAGTGTCATCCTAGGCCAACATAATACTGGAATAAAATCGGCTGAAAACTTTAAATAACTTCCTGGTGTCGAATACAGAGAACTTATTGGCGTGTCCAGAGTGTAATGAAGCAACACCCATAGGCCAGCAAAAGTGCTAGGTCGTATCTAGTTTCCAGTAGATTACTGTCCTTTCTGTGGAGATAATTTTCTATGGGCATATCTTTTCTTTTTTTTTTTTCTTCAGCTTTCTAATGGTTCCCATGTTTTCTAATTTATGTCCTTGTCGTGACATGTCCAGGGAATCCTGACTTTTTTTTTTCTTGTCATTTTACTTAGTTTTAATTATTCTGTAACTTCCCCGAGAACTCTTCATTTGTATTTTTGACTATCCTGGATTTTTACTGCATTTTTCTCCAAAAACCACACCTCTGTTGCTTCTAACTTCTTTATCGTCTGATAACTGTTAAAGTGAGTTTGAAAATTATATTCTAACATAAGATCCGTATATCCCTCCCTCTCTCTCTCCCTCCCTCTCTCTCTCTCTCCCTCCCTCTCTCTCTCTCCCTCCCTCTCTCTCTCTCTCTCTGCCCCTGCCAACAGGCGTAGATATCACGACCTACCATAACCCTCGATCTCTTCTGCATCTCAACAAGCATTTCCCGTGCCAGGATACCAAACTTGACATCTTTTCTCTCTATCCACCTCTGTCTCTTCTACCTTCGATCTTTCCTGTTGCCATTAGGTACTCTAACCCGCCTGTCCTCCAAACATACCCCACAAATGGCTCACACAAAAGAAAAAAAATAAGAAAACAAAATATGGCGCATAAATTTACGGCTAATTTTACTGCATTTTAAACATTAAATTAGCGGATATTTTTAGTAAGGAGCTCTGTTTTCCAACTTCAAGTGACGTTACTAAGTTTAACTCATTCATATCAAACAATTAATTGGTATATTGACAACCACTGCATCTCTCCTCTTTGTTCCCTTGTCTCCAACACTTCTCAACTGTCTGCGTTTCTTCACCCTGTTTTCGTCAACAGTGTGGTTTCTTCTGTTAAATTTCTTTCACTTGAGTTCTTGAGTAATATTTCATAGGTTGCAATTTCTAGGTTGTGCTTAAAGACAGAAGTCAGCAATTTTCTTCGACAATTCCCGTCTCTGATTTTACTCTTACTTTATACCATCATCTATACTGCTCACGTTTATGATTTTACTCTTACTTTATATCATCATCTATACTGCTCACGTTTATGATTTTACTCTTATCATCATCTGTACCAATATTTTATATTTTATATCTTTCATGTGACAAAATTGACTGCTTTTACAAGTCAGGAGCTACAAAAACGACAAGATCAGGAAGAAAGAGATAAATCTGCAAAGAAAGATAAAACTATGTTTGCGACACATGTTGGGGATGAAAGAAACTATAGAATCTACTGTACAAGAAATGTAATACCACAAAAGCCATTGAAAACTACTTAACACTTTTGAATGTATAAATAACATACACACATACACAAAAGAAGCGTGTAAATATTATATGGAAGTTACTTTCCACGGTTTGTAAGGGAAGCTCGATAGTTACTGACCCATGGACCCGACCTGGCTCTCTACGGCTTTGCCTCTTCTTACACCGCAACACCCCTTTACCCTAATAATAAAAAATGCAGTCAAGCGAGAATATCACTTGAATGTACTTATGTCATCAGTTCTGGAGATGGTTTCAGCAGAGTTCTCACAATAAAATAAATGCGTTTGAACTGAAAACAACTGTTGCCTTATCCGTGTTTCATGCTGTTTTTTATCCATGTTTCATGCTGTTTTTTTTTAACCGTGTTTCATGCTGTTTTTTTTTATCCGTGTTTCATGTTTTTTTATCCGTGTTTCATGCTGTTTTTTATCCGTGTTTCATGCTGTTTTTTATCCGCGTTTCATGCTGTTTTTTATCCGTGTTTCATGCTGTTTTTTAATCCGTGTTTCATGCTGTTTTTTAATCCGTGTTTCATGCTGTTTTTTGTCCGTGTTTCATGCTGTTTTTTGTCCGTGTTTCATGCTGTTTTTTGTCCGTGTTTCATGCTGTTTTTTGTCCGTGTTTCATGCTGTTTTTTGTCCGTGTTTCATGCTGTTTTTTGTCCGTGTTTCATGCTGTTTTTTGTCCGTGTTTCATGCTGTTTTTTATCCGTGTTTCATGCTGTTTTTTGTCCGTGTTTCATGCTGTTTTTTGTCCGTGCTTCATGCTGTTTTTCACTTTAAATTTACGGGACTGCTTCCTGCTTGACGTGAGTGCACGGTATCCGCAGGCTACAGTGATGCTATGGTGGACGCCACCTTGAGCAAGAAAGAGTCTAAGTTCAAGCCTCCTGTGAAGTGCTCCCTGTCTGCTACGTTGGTCCATTTACAATTAAAAAAAAATAACCGAAACCTGCAGTGACCAGATGATGGTTTTTCGTGCATTTATGCAGTGTTTCTTACTCACCTTCTAATGACCTTTTTTGTCTATAATATGAAAGTATTATTCCTTCTTCTTTTTCTTCTTCTTCTTTCGCATTCGATAGCAGAACAGTGCAGAGTTTATAATAAAGTCTCTGGCCTAGTTAGCTGAGTGGTTAGGTACTCAGTTTACTTATCCTGTGGTATCAGGTTCAAGTCTCAGCAATGCGGATTTTTTTTTTCTGTTACCACCAAACCAAAGAGGCCCGGGGGCCACCCCGGCTCATAAAATGGGGTAGCAGAGAAATCTGGGAAAGTAAACGCGACCAGACGTGATAGAGATCACATCACACTTTCATGTATCAACGGTCTTGGAAATATGGGCCTAACACCATATCTCCAATAAGCCTTATTTGCATTTCAATCATTAGCATGTCTGTTATGGAACTCTGCCTCCCTAACAGCTCTCCTGTAGGCCTCTCTGTTGTAAGCAAGATGCCCTTCTGTTGATGCATCCATTTGAAATATTATCAATGATGTCTTACAGCCATCTTTGCCTTGGTCTTCTTCTCTTTCTTTTTCCCTTCCAAGACGGTTTTTTCTAGATTATCATGACGTTTAATGCGTCCTAAATATTTAAGTTTTCTCTTTTTAATCCTCTTTACTGGCCAACCTTCTTCAATATTAACTTCTTGTAGCATGGATATATCTGTTCTTTTTTTCCATGATATTTGAAGGACTCTTCTGTACCACTTACATTCAAATGCATTTATGTGTTCTTCAGATGTTTTGTTAAGTGTCCCACAGACATATGTTGCGATGGGAGAGATGCATGCCCTTTAAAAAATCTTATTTTTGTTGTCTGTTCCTCTCCACAGATTCTTTAGTTGTTTTATTTTTTGAAGAGCGATAGATGTCCTCCTTTTAATCTCCTTCATTGCATCTCCATTATTAGTTAGTAATGATCCAAGATATGAAAAAAATATCCACCTGTTCCAATTGTACCTTTTAGATATATTTCAGCTGACTTGTTTGTTTTGTCAGTTGTCATCAATTTAGTTTTCTTCGCATTAAGATAGAGGTTTTGGTCTTCGCTGTTCTTACAGACTGACATAATTAGTTTTTCCATTCCTTGTGTGTGTGTGTGTGTGTTGTGGACAGTAATACTCTGTCATCGGCATATATAATCTCTGGTATTTCATAACTCCCAATTGTTATGGCATCGTAATATTCTTTGTCTACATCTTCTGTAACATTCCTCATTATATTTTCAGTATACAAGTTACATAACTAAGGCGACAATATGCACCCCTGATGGACCCCTTGTTTTATGTCAAACCAAGTTGTTGTTTCACCATTTATTCTTACTTCTGCTTGTTTGTCTAGATACAGCAGTGATGTTAATTGTGTCACATGTGTTGGAAATCCCATTGTTTCCATTATTTCGCAAAGTTTCTGGTGTTGTACACAATTACATGCCTTTGAATAGTCTATAAAAGATAAATATAGATTCACATTAAACTCCGTGTATTTCTCTGTTATTAATTGTATATGGCATGGAGACTTTTAATAAAATCTATAGATTTTCTTACCTTTTATGTTATCTTAAGAAAATGTCCACTGTTGACATGTAATAGATTCCTCTTCTCTTTTATGACAATCTCACTATAAGGGCTTAAAGTATATTTATATGTTACTATTCATTATGAATGTTTTTTCCAGAAGGAATATGCTGTATGTTGCTTGTTATTGTAGGATTTAAGAGGAACTTTTTCATACTTTCTCATTCTCTTTCTTTTTCCAGTAACTTAGTTATGTAGCTGAGTGTTTTAGGTTTTCATATCTTCAAAAACTATCAATCTTCATGTTTTTAAACTTGGAATGTTTTAGGTTTTCATATCTTCAAAAACTATCAATCTTCATGTTTTTAAACTTGGAATGTTTTAGGTTTTCATATCTTCAAAAACTATCAATCTTCATGTTTTTAAACTTGGAATGTTTTAGGTTTTCATATCTTCAAAAACTATCAATCTTCATGTTTTTAAACTTGGAATGTTTTAGGTTTTCATATCTTCAAAAACTATCAATCTTCATGTTTTTAAACTTGGAATGTTTTAGGTTTTCATATCTTCAAAAACTATCAATCTTCATGTTTTTAAACTTGGAATGTTTTAGGTTTTCATGTCTTAAAAAACTACAAATTTTCATGTTTTTAAACTTGGAGCACATGTAATACAGTCACTAATGAATAAAACAGAGTGCTTCAAATTATGGGTGTAGTGCTTATTTCCTTAATAGACAGGATGTGTAGATAGTCTGGGTCATCACTTCTACTGGCTTCAAAACAACATAATTGTTGTGAATAAGGTCAAGGTGAATCAGTGTAAACTGAAGGTTAACTATACTGTAATGTATGAATCTCACTTTCACTCTTAACTCCTTTTCACATGCTCCCCTCTTCCTCCTCTCTCTCCCCCCCCCCCCCCCCCCCGACCCTTAAACAAAAGAAAAACTATAGCTCATCAGTGATGGCCTTTTTGTCAGAAATGTGCTGTACGCTGTCTGTATTTATAATTTGGTTTGGATAGAATCCACTGTAAATACAAAGAGTTTGATGCACTAAGGGCCCAGAGCAAAAGAAAGCAGATTAATATAATAAAAATGAGAAAGTCAGATGTACAGTAAATGTCAGTAAGTATAGCAGAGGTTTGTAGTAGAAGAGTTGAACAAACTGTATATTTGTATATAACTGGATTTATGAAGCAGAGATGTGAGCAAAGATAGATAACAGCTTTAGTGTTCTGAGAGAGACAGAATAAATGGCAAACCAGAAATGTACAACAATTTTTTTCTTCTGCCTGAACTTAGTACACATGCCCATCTGGGTATATCATTTTTTATGATATCTTACACTCTTCCTGTGCCCGCTAAAACGTCACGTAGAGCTCACATAGTTGTTTGCCAAATTTTACTGTTTTCAGCGAGTTTTTCAACCTCATCAAGGGATGTTATGTCCACTAAATTGGCTTCTCTTAACAATGTCCTCTTTTTCACGTGGTCGACCTCTTTTTCTTCGGCCTGTTGTGCTCCACTTGATAGCTTATTTTGGTATTCTCCGATTGATTGTTTCTTCTCATCACATGCCCTATATATGTCCATCTTCTTTTTCTGATCACCCATGACACAGGTTGTTGTTTGCTCATCTGTCTTATCTCTGTGTTGTTCTTGACCTCATTCCATTTTACATCAAGTACTTTCCGGAGGCATTTGGTTTTCAAAACAGTCTAATTTCTTGTTTATTTCTTTAGTTCATTTCCAGCTTTCGCATGCATAAATGAGGGTGGATATCACATTTGAATTGAATAATCTTAACTTCGTTTTTGTGCTTATAACTTTTGAATTCTATATGTTCTCAAGATTTTAGAAGGACAATGCTGCTTTTGCAATTCTAATTTTAACTTCCCTCCTGGTGTCACCATCCTGGTCTATGTATCTGCCAAGGTGTGCAAATTGGTTTACTTCATCAACAGCTGTTTCTTCTATATATATTTTTCCTTCTTAATTAATGAGAAATTTCATAATTTTTGTTTTTTCTTTGTTAATTTCAAGACCTATTGTGCTAGCCAAGGAAGACAGGGAATGTTTTTTCCTGCATGGATTTTATATTGTCGCTGATATGAGTTATGTCATCTGCAAAATCAAGATCTTCTATTTGGGCCCCATGTACCAAATCAATGCTTTTATGATATGCCAGAGACAATTTTACATCTCATTTTCTTAACATTAACTTTACAAAACATAGTTACTTAATTTTTTATCTGCATGTTACGTAGTTCTAATAGGTAGATAACTATAGTCTGTGAAACTATTTTTTTGTGTTCGCAGTTTGTTCTCCAGAACTTTCATTAAATGTCAAAAACAGGAATAAAAACTCAGTTTTTTAATACACTGTCAGATATTTTATTTTTCATGCCCACTGTAACTCAGACAGTCTTTAGGGGTTAGTATGTTCATCTTTCATGTAAAGAGTGGTGGTTCAAGTCCAGTCAAGTCACGTGGCTGGATCTGAGGAAGGAAAAACAGCCATCTGCAGTGCTGACCTATTTCTCTGTCAAGAGATGACAAATCGTAGAAATGATGTCCACTAACACCATATCCTTAGCTGCCTGTATGGCATGATTGGACTATAGTTTTAGTTGGTCAAGTTTTCAACGGGATGACAGGACTATAGCTTGAAAATGTTTGGTCAAGTTCTCAGTACACAGATCTATCTGTTTCGAAGAAAATGGTCAGCTAAATTAAGAAAACATGTTTTATATGAATGGTGCTTTCAAGTTCAGTGTTGTAATTGTGTACTGAAAAAAGAAATGTGAATAAGGTCGAGAAATGGAGGGCACTGAAATGTGGTTTATAAGAAGGATGTTGAAGGTACCATGGACAGCCAAGGAAACCAATGAAGAAATCTTAAGAGAGACTGGAGTTACAAAGCAAATTATAGCAAAGATCAGAGGCTGACAAGCGAGATTTATAGGACAGTTAAAGGGGATGGCAAATGCAGTAAAACTGGTTCAAATAATAAAGGTAGATAGAAGTGTATGGTGTATGTTTTTCATATATACATTTTCATACTTTCTATTCGTTTTTTCTCACTTTACTCACTCCCTCTGCCACTTTGTAAAACTACACCATACACCTCTATCTACCTTTATTATGAGATTTATAGGACATTTCCTGAGAAGAGGAAAATTGGAACACACTGTGACATCTGGAAAAAAATTGAGGGAAGAAGAGACAGAGGAAAACAGAGAGAGAAGTTACTACATGGGCTGTCAGTGTGGCTAGGAAGAAAGTCACCGGCGGATCTCATAATCAACGAAAGGACATGGAACCGTGGAGAGAAATGATCGCCTACGCTATGCCGCATGGCATTCAGATTAGATTCGATTAGTTGTAATTATGATGTTGCTTCCACTTTGAATTTTTATTATTGAATATTTGTGACGTTGATGCTTTCAAATGAAAATAAACTCTTTGATTTACTTTTGCTTTTCTTACCAACAATTTGTTTCTTAATTTGTTTTGTGCTCATTTTCTGAAGATCACAACAACAACAACAAAAAAACAATGAAAAGAGAAATGAAATATTCCTATAATCACTTGATCATTTTCATCTTGTATATCACAGGAAAATAAAATACAGAACACCAGTGGGGTTTTGTGCAGAGTAAAGTGAAACTAAAACTTGTTTACGGACCTCAAAATTTTCCATGAAACACGCACAAAAGTATGTTATGTGTGAGTAACACAGATGAACCAAGGACATAACAAGTGAGTGACGTGGTCTAAATGAAGATTCATGTAAATGACACAGATGAATCAAGGACATAACAAGTGAGTGACGTGGTCTAAATGAAGATTCATGTAAATGACACAGATGAATCAAGGACATAACAAGTGAGTGACGTGGTCTAAATGAAGATTCATGTAAATGACACAGATGAACCAAGGACATAACAAGTGAGTGACGAGGTCTAAATGAAGATTCATGTAAGTGACAGAGATGAATCTTGATCTCAGTATCTGAATGACGCAAAACAAACCGAGGATTCAACAAGTCAGTGTCACAGATGAACCTATTGTTAAACACTGACAAACCTATGACTCCAGAAGTGAATGACACAGTGAACTTACGATTCGGCTATGATGGGTTAGGACTCGGCTATGATGGGTTAGAAGTCGGTTATGATGTGTTAGGACTCGACTATGATGGGGCACGTACATCTATATACTGTTACCTCACTCTTACAAACTGTGCACTAACTGCAACAGGAACACAAATAATTATTGTTGTTGTTATTTTTTTTTCAAACAAACTTTAAAAAATTTTCCGGCTCCAGCCACAATAAAACAAACAAAGATTTTTTAAAAATTGCACTAGTCGTTTATCAGCTTCTATAAAAACTGGTGCAAGATTATGGTAATTGTTTTAATTTTTATTTTGGATGAATACAGCATAACGTGTAACCACCTTCGCGATTACACTGATGGCCGTAGACAAAGAATAATTAGGTAGTCCAGAATTATCCTACTGTCCTTCAACTCGCCACTAACGTATACAAGCAACAGAAACGATAGAAACAAAACTGGCGAGGGAAAGAAACATTACTTCAAAAGATGAGGGCAACACTGTGGAGACTGCTCCTCCACGGGTTGTTTTTTCAGCAGGACTAGCCGGAGATGACGCCCGGAGACCGCTTTCACCGGAGATCGTGTTTGTTGCATTAGCGGGGTGCACCTCATTCACAATCTTATCAATGTCAAAGTGGCAATCACCAAGGTCCTTTTGAGCACTCATGAGGGACTTGACCATTTCAAGTTCTTCCTCTGTGGGCCGTCTACCAAGACGGTCGAGTACACATCTGGCTGCTCTCTCATAACTCTGGCATAACGCATCTAAGTCTCCTTCTCTAAGATTCATCTTTTCTTCTACAAGTTTAAGGTAACAATTTTGTAACGCCTCTTGAACTTCAGGTTCTGTCAAATGAAGAAATATCAATTAAGGAAATGTAATGTCATGTGTGTGCGCGCGCGCGTGTGTGTGTGTGTGCGCGCGCGCGTGTGTGTATTTTTGTATGCATGTACTGTGTATGTAGTGTATGTATGTACCTAATGTATATAATGTGTTATATTGTATGTATGTATGTATGTATGCTATGTATGTAATGTGTTATTGTATATCATGTATGTATGTAGGCTATTATGTTATGTGTGTATGTATATCATGTATGTATGTATGTATGCTTTTCTTACCAACAATTTGTTTCTTAATTTGTTTTGTGCTCATTTTCTGAAGATCACAACAACAACAACAAAAAAACAATGAAAAGAGAAATGAAATATTCCTATAATCACTTGATCATTTTCATCTTGTATATCACAGGAAAATAAAATACAGAACACCAGTGGGGTTTTGTGCAGAGTAAAGTGAAACTAAAACTTGTTTACGGACCTCAAAATTTTCCATGAAACACGCACAAAAGTATGTTATGTGTGAGTAACACAGATGAACCAAGGACATAACAAGTGAGTGACGTGGTCTAAATGAAGATTCATGTAAATGACACAGATGAATCAAGGACATAACAAGTGAGTGACGTGGTCTAAATGAAGATTCATGTAAATGACACAGATGAATCAAGGACATAACAAGTGAGTGACGTGGTCTAAATGAAGATTCATGTAAATGACACAGATGAACCAAGGACATAACAAGTGAGTGACGAGGTCTAAATGAAGATTCATGTAAGTGACAGAGATGAATCTTGATCTCAGTATCTGAATGACGCAAAACAAACCGAGGATTCAACAAGTCAGTGTCACAGATGAACCTATTGTTAAACACTGACAAACCTATGACTCCAGAAGTGAATGACACAGTGAACTTACGATTCGGCTATGATGGGTTAGGACTCGGCTATGATGGGTTAGAAGTCGGTTATGATGTGTTAGGACTCGACTATGATGGGGCACGTACATCTATATACTGTTACCTCACTCTTACAAACTGTGCACTAACTGCAACAGGAACACAAATAATTATTGTTGTTGTTATTTTTTTTTCAAACAAACTTTAAAAAATTTTCCGGCTCCAGCCACAATAAAACAAACAAAGATTTTTTAAAAATTGCACTAGTCGTTTATCAGCTTCTATAAAAACTGGTGCAAGATTATGGTAATTGTTTTAATTTTTATTTTGGATGAATACAGCATAACGTGTAACCACCTTCGCGATTACACTGATGGCCGTAGACAAAGAATAATTAGGTAGTCCAGAATTATCCTACTGTCCTTCAACTCGCCACTAACGTATACAAGCAACAGAAACGATAGAAACAAAACTGGCGAGGGAAAGAAACATTACTTCAAAAGATGAGGGCAACACTGTGGAGACTGCTCCTCCACGGGTTGTTTTTTCAGCAGGACTAGCCGGAGATGACGCCCGGAGACCGCTTTCACCGGAGATCGTGTTTGTTGCATTAGCGGGGTGCACCTCATTCACAATCTTATCAATGTCAAAGTGGCAATCACCAAGGTCCTTTTGAGCACTCATGAGGGACTTGACCATTTCAAGTTCTTCCTCTGTGGGCCGTCTACCAAGACGGTCGAGTACACATCTGGCTGCTCTCTCATAACTCTGGCATAACGCATCTAAGTCTCCTTCTCTAAGATTCATCTTTTCTTCTACAAGTTTAAGGTAACAATTTTGTAACGCCTCTTGAACTTCAGGTTCTGTCAGATGAAGAAATATCAATTAAGGAAATGTAGTGTCATGTGTGTGCGCGCGCGCGCGCGTGTGTGTATTTTTGTATGCATGTACTGTGTATGTAGTGTATGTATGTATCTAATGTATGTAATGTGTTATATTGTATGTATGTATGCTATGTATGTAATGTGTTATTGTATATCATGTATGTATGTAGGCTATGTATGTTATGTGTGTATGTATATCATGTATGTATGTATGTATGCTATGTATGTTGTGTGTGTATGTATATCATGTATGTATGTATGCTATGTATGTTATGTGTGCATGTATATCATGTATGTATGTATGTATGCTATGTATGTTATGTGTGCATGTATATCATGTATGCTATGTATGTTATGTGTGTATGTATATCATGTATGTATGTATGCTATGTATGTTATGTGTGTATGTATATCATGTATGTATGTATGCTATGTATGTTATGTGTATGTATATCACGTATGTTTGTTTGTATATATGTATATATGTGTGTGTTTGTATGTATTTATGTATGTGTGTATGTGTATTTATGTGTGTATGTGTGTGTATGTATACACATGTGTGTATGTGTGTATGCGGTATATAATATGTATATGATGGCATAAAATAAAGTCACTGGAAAACATGGAAGATTAACATCAATGAACAAGCATGACTGGCAACTCGTTTAGGGTCTGTTTAAGAAGTGCAGCCCCTGCTTTTTAGCTCCACTCAGTGACGGAACAAAATACCCGCAGAAATCTGCTCCACATCCGACACCATCCTGTGTCTCGGCATCTTCACCGCATAGGCCGCAAAGAATACCAGGTCCTACTTGTAGAGAGATAGAAGAAGAAGAAGAAGAAGAAGAAGAAGAAGAGGATGAAGAAGAAGAAGAAGAAGAAGAAGAAGAGGATGAAGAAGAGGATGAAGAAGAAGAAGAAGATGAAGAAGAAGGAGGAGGTGGACGAGGAGGAGAAGAAGAAGAAGAGGATGAAGAAGGAGGAGGAGGAGGAGGCGGACGAGAAGAAGAAGAGGATGAAGAAGAAGAAGAGGATGAAGAAGAAGAAGAGGATGAAGAAGAAGAAGAGGATGAAGAAGGAGGAGGAGGAGGCGGACGAGGAGGAGAAGAAGAAGAAGAAGAAGAGGATGAAGAAGAAGGAGGCGGACGAGGAGGAGAAGAAGAAGAAGAAAGAAGGGGGAGGAGGAGGAGGACGAGAAGAAGGAAGAAGAAGAAGGAGAACAAGAAGAAGAAGGAGAAGGAGAAGGAGGAGGACGGGGACGAGGAGGAGGACGAGAAGAAGAAGAAGAAGAAGTAGAAGAAGGAGGAGGACGAGGAGGAGGAGGACGAAGAGAAGAAGAAGGAGGACGAGGACGAGGACAAGGAGGAGGACGAGAAGAGAAGAAGAAGAAGGAGGAGGAGGAGGAGAAGAAGATGAAGAATACAACACAAGACTCTATCATGATGGCAGTGGCAATAACAATATCAGTACGTTAAGCGAAAAGTAAGTTCTTTAATAAACCATAGCGACAATGACAACAGCATCAGCAGCAGCAACAGTAGTAGTAGTAGTAGTAGTAGTAGTAGTAGTGATAGCAGTAGTAGTAGTAGTAGTAGTATAGTAGTAGTAGTAGTAGTAGTAGTGATAGCAGTAGTAGTAGTAGTAGTAGTAGTAGTAGTAACAGCAGCAGTAGCCTAGCAGAAATAGCAGTATAGCAGTCACTGTGGTAGTGGTGATAGTGGTTGTGTAGAAGAAATTTAAGTAATTCTCGCCATCAAAGAAGACAAAAACTTCTTTTCAAACACGCACACAAAACAAAAGTTAATGATAAATGACACACCAAGAGGCAAACCCAAAATTACAGTGGACCACGAAGAACTAGAAAATGTAAATTTCATCTAGATTCAACCACTGCCACTAATAGTGATGGCACAGTGGAAATTGAAAGAAGACTAGCAGTTGCACTACTGAAACTAGACCAAACTAACTAGCAGTTGCACTACTGAAACTAGACCAAACTAACTAGCAGTTGCACTACTGAAACTAGACCAAATGACGAGTATGTGGCAAGGCATCAACAAGAAAACAAAGCTATATTTACTAAGAGTTTACATATTCTCGACGTACTAGGCGGTAATTGCTTAGTCGATGGATGGATGGATGGATGGATGGATGGATGGATGGATGGATGGATGGATGGATGGATGGATGGATGGATGCAACTTGTATGTCGTTGCAAAATTGGTCTTTGGGTGTTAAAAGTTTGAGAAATATTTATTTGTTTCTAGAGTCCTTGGTGACATAGGCTCGTTTGAGCCTAGAGTTATTCTTGCCTAGTTACCGTCAATACCAGCTGCCCACCACTCACTCTTTTTATCCCTCCCTATACGACATCATTTAAATTCAATTGATAAAATATGTTAAAAGTGTAATTTTTTTATGAATATTTATGTGCTGTGAAATTTTGCAATTCAATCTTAAATGGTTACACAGTTATCTTATAATCTTATATCTTATATCCTTCTCGTGCCTTTAAACGTCACATAGGGCTCGCAAGGTAATTCGCCAATTTTTCCTGTTTTCGGCGAGCTTTTCAACCTCATCAAGGGATTTTATGCCTTTTAATTTGGCCTCTCTTACAATGTCCTCTTTAGAGTTTCACGTGGTCTGCCTCTTTTTCTTTGGCCTGTTGTGCTCCACTTGATCGCTTGTTTTGGGATTCTCTGACTGTTTTTTCTCATCAAGTGACCAACATATGTCCATCTCCTTTTCTTGATCACCCATGAGACTGGTTGTTGTTCAGCCATCTGTCTTATCTCTGTATTGTTCTTGAATTCTTTCCACTTGATGCCGAGTATTTTCCTTATGCATTTATTTTCAAAAGAGTCTAATTTCCTATCTATTTCTTTAATTGTTTTCCAGGTTTCTCATGCATAAATGAGGATGGATATTCCATTTGAATTGAATAGTCGTAACGTGGTTTTTGTGCTTATAACGTTTGAATGCCATATATTCTCAAGATTCTTGAAGATCGATGCTGCTTTTTCAATCCTAATTCTAACTTCCTTTCTACTGTCACCATCCTCATGTAGCTGCCAATATATGCAAATTGATTGACTTCAATATATGTCTCTTCTATGTGTATTTTTCCATTTTGATTAATGGGAAGTTTCATAATTTTTGTTTCGTCCTTGTTAATTTCAAGCCCTATTTTGCTAGCCTTTGAAGACAGGCTATCTGTTTTTTCTTGCATGGAATTCACATTGTTAATGCTAAGAGTTATGTCATCAGCAAAATCAAGATCTTCTAGTTGGGTCCCATGTACCCAGTCAATACCTGTGTTACCTGTGCAGCATTTTTTCATTATGAAGTCTATTGGAATTCCAAAAAGCAAAATATGCTTTCTTGTTTTACACCTGTTTCAACCTGGAACCATTCACTCATCTCTTCTTCTGTTTTGACTGCACAAACATGTCCACTGTAGAAGTCCTTAGTGATGTTGACAATTTTAGATGGTATTCCATATAGACATAAAATTCTCCACAATGAATCTCTGTGTATGCTATCAAGTGCCTTTTTAAAATCTATGAAGTTCAGTATTAATAGTTTCTGCTTTTCAATATGTTCTTCAAGTATTATTCTTAGAGTAAAGATCTGGTCGAAACAGTTTCTTCCTTTTCGAAATCCTGCTTGTTCTTCTCTCACTGCGGTATCCACTATATCTTTAAGTCTAATCAGAATGACTTTGCAAAATACTTTTGACACAACTGATATTAAGGTTACTCCTCTCCAACTGTTACAGTCACTAAGATTGGCTTTTCTTGGTATTTTAACACTGATTCCTTTTTTCCATTTAGAAGGGACCTTTTCTTCTTTCCAAAGCTTATTAAACATTCTCTGTAGATGTCTCATGTTGTCACTACTGATAGCTTTTAACATTTCGGGTGTTATTTCATCTTCACCTGCAGCTTTAGTGTTAGCCATTAAATTCACTGCTGTTTCAATTTCATCCAATGTAATTTCATCTAGGTTGACATTTAATTGTGGGGTTGGTAAGTCAGTTTCAAGGTTTAACAATTCTTTTGGATGTGGTCGATTAAGTACTTCTTAGAAGTCTTCTGCCTATCTTTGCTTTTGGTCTTTACTTGATGTTAATAGGGTTCCAGTTTTGCTAAGGATTGGTCTTTCTTTAGATGTACTTATACCTCTTTTGTATGTTATATAAAGTTTTGCTGTCTCCTGTTTTTGCTGCTTTCTCTGCCTCTTTCGCCATATTGTCTATGTATTCTCTTTTATCCCTTCTAGCTGAACTTTTCACTTTCTTGTCTATTTCTTTGTATGTTGCTTCCGCCAGATCTTTTTCAAGATGTCTTTACATTAAACATGTCTAATTTGGTTGCTCGTCTTTCGTGTAAGTATTTCCAAGTGTTATCTGATATCCATGCTTTTCTATTTGGTTTTTTCAGTCCAGTGCTTGCTTTTGCTGCTGTGGTTATGGCTGTGCTGTAAGAATTCCATAATTGATCTATACCTATCTCCTCTACTTCACTGGGTCTTGTGGAATGATTGGCAAGTTTCTTATTGAAATTACTGTTAATATTCTCTTCTTGTAAGCTGTGGCTGTTTATTTTTCTGTGTACTGATTGCTTGTGTTGGCTTTTCAGTTTTAGTTTTATTTTCCCTATAGTGATCCCTGTTGACATCTGCATCCCTATCAGAGATGTTCTGTATTGCTTTCTAATACAAAAATGATCTATCTGGTTTCTAGTTATATCATCTGGAGATATCCATGTTGTTTTATGTATCTCTTTGTGTGGAAATATTGTGCCTCCAATGATCATGCCCTCTGTTAGACATATTTCAATTAATCTTTCTCAGTTCTGATTAACCATGTCAATTCCTTCTTTCCCCATTACTTTTTCAACGTCGGTATTATCCTTCCCTACCTTAGCGTTGAAGTCCCCCATAGCAATTAGGATGTCGTGTTTAGGGACTCTGTTGATGATTTGTTGTAACTGGTGATAGAAATCGTCTTTCACCTCATCATCTGTATCGTTCGTGGGTGCATAACATTGTATTATTGTCATTCTTCCGTGTCTTATGTTGTATCGTGCTCTTAAAATACGACTGTTCACTGGTTCCCATTCTACAAGGCTCTTTGCTGCTACATTTGACATAATTATACCTACTCCCTCTTGATGTTTATCGTTGTATCTGCCTGAATGTATTATTAACTTATCATTTTCCGCCGATCTTTTATCTGCTTCTCGCCATCGCATTTCACTGATGCCCAGTATGTCTAGATGGTATCTCTCCAATTCTTTGATGACCTGAGTAATTTTTGTTGGTCCTGCCATCGTTCTTACATTCCAGAATCCAGTCTTTGTCACATGCTTGGGGCGGACGAATGAGCTCTTCGGAGTTGGCATCCCTGATGCTCGGGTGGTTTCTTTGCGAGTTTCCGTAACGATATCTTTTTTTTCCCCCGTTTAGAGTTGCCTCTAGATAGTTCATATGATAAGGCTGTTAGCCTTACACTTATACAGATATGTAAATTCTGATAATGTACCATGTTTTTGCAGCTAACATTCCCCCATACTATCCCTACCTCTGGTTCAGGTCTGATATTTAACGTGGAACTGGTTTCTGCGTTTCCAGTTGAAAGGTCTTGTTTCTTGTGGTGGCTCTTGGCAATATGACTGAGCGTGGCGCAGACATGGAACTCACTGAAGTGCCAAATGAGCAACACCGTCGTCACTGCTTTTAAGATGGTTCTGTGCACCGAGAGACCGAGTTGAATGTTAAGGCGCAAATGTGAGCTGTGAACTCCGCATGAACAGCATTGATGGTTGTTAGCTATATCTACCCGGCCAGTGGTGAGCTATGGTGGTTTTTGTGTGTCCTGTTTCGACTTGGCGCCTTTATGACGGAGTTCGTGCTGAGAGCGACGCTGACTGATTTCGAATTTGTACTTTTATAGATTCTAAAATGGCGTCCTCACTGGGATTAAGGATTGATACGAGGGACCATCAAGAACATTCTGTGCAATATTCTCTGGCACAGGCGGTGGAGCGATTGTGGGGGTATCTCGTTCGCGATGATACCGAAACCTAATACTAAAGACTGAAACTGAATCCCTACCTAAAATGCTGTAGTGGCCTAGACATGTGAAGACATTAAAACTTTCCTACCGAAAAGATCACTCAAAGCGGTTTATTTTCTTAAAATAATCTTGTTTTTTCCTCGTGTCGACTGAACAGCTACTAATGACTTCGCTTTCAAACATTTTTTGGGGAGGTGTGAAACAGTATAATACGTTAGTACGCAGTTTTCTCGTGGCTAGATGGCTGCTCTTCCTACTGGAGTCCGTGGTTCGAATCTCAGATCTCTTATAAATGTTTCGTTCCCTTACGTCTCACTAAACTGGTTTGTCTAATCCTACAAAACTGTTTTCTCTTACTTTAATTTCTTAAATGTTGAACATTTAAGATAAAAAACAGTATCTAGATATTTTAAGTGTTACCAGTGATTCCGTGATCTTTGCATTAAAAAGAGATATTTGTTAGCAGCCTCTGTGTTCAGGTTATTGTCCGCTGTTTTAATGCGTTTTTGTTTTTTTTTTAGTAAAAAGCGGATGCATGGTCGAAGGACACCACAACAGCCGCTCAAGCATGCAGATGGAAACTGAAGCCGTCAAGCAAGCTTTGGAATGGCTGATGACCCAGAATGTACACCGAACAACAATCGACAAATAATTTCAAAGTCTATTAAGAAAGCCACAACACTGCACCATTAGAAGCCAGTGGTTGGACGTAATATCCAAAACGCAAATTCACAACATCATACTGATATACTGTCTGAGGCATTCTGCGGTTATTATCAACGAAAAAACTGATATCAACTTCTAGTCAGGGCTAACCTATTAGGAAACATCAAACCGGACAAACAAGACATATACTCGTATATCAATCTCTCAAGCAGGAAATAAAATAATCAGAGCGAAAAAAAAAAAAACACTTCCCTCAGAAGTACACGCCACGCCCCCTCGGTGACTTACTTGTAATCACAGGACGCGGAAGTAAATCCCAGTTGTGAGCTAGAACAAGAGCCATCCTAGGCCAACATAATACCGGAATTAAATCGTCCACAGACATTAAATAACCTCCTGGTGTCGAATGCAGAGAACTTATTGGCGTGTCCCGAGTGTAATGAAGCAGCCAAATAGGCCAGCAACAGAGCTAGGTCGCATCCAGTTTCCAGTAGATTACTGTCCTTTCTGCTCAGAGATTTTTTTTTTAATCCGCTTTCTTTTTCCTTTTTTTCCCTCTGAAGTTTTCTCATTTATGTAGTTGTCGTGACATGTCCAGTGAATCCTGGATGTTTTTGTTTTCTTGTCATTTTACTTAGTTTTAATTATTCTGTAACTTCCCTGACAACTCTTCATTTGTATTTTTGCGTGTCCTGAATTTTTTCTGCATTTTTCTGCAAAATCACACCTCTGTTGCTTCTAACTTCTTTATCATCTGTTAAAATTAACTGTTAAAGTAATTTTGAAAATTATATTCTAACATAAGATCCGTATAGCACTGTAAGAGCACTGACTTGAACAACACTGCTTGACATTTCTGTTGCTGTATTAATTTGATTGAAACAGTCCTGATAGAAATAGGTCGTTGTATTTTACTCTCCCCCTCCCCCCCCCCACGAGATGGGGAATGAGCCGGGACTTAGGGTACTAAGGGAGTACTGAGGAGGCTCTGCGATCCCTTTCCCGCACCCCCAACTTTTTCTTATTAAAGAACGGCGCGTTATTTCACGATTTGAGACGTGAATTGGCGTTCCAGTGTGTCTGGCATTTCCCTCCTAAACGTTATTTTTCTGGGGTTTACTTAAAGGTTGTGCACTGCAGAACCAGCCATATCGGAAGATGTCAAACAACACGTCACGCAAGAGATTGAAAGCATCACTTGGGGGTATGTTACAGGGGTCAATGTTGACTTTCCGAAAACGGCTTCAGAAGTGTGTGTAATGTAAAAGAGACCGTTTAAAAAACGTAATTTTGTAGGTAGACATATAAGTTGTAAGAGCTAAGAATTCTGTATTCAAGACAGATCTTCTTTATGTGTAAACCATGAACTACACCATTTAAAGGTTTATTAGTAAAAACCGATGATTAATTATTTCGTATAAAAAAAAATCGCCAGATGTTTCTGTTCTACCCTGTATATTTACGACTATTTGTCATGATATTTCTATAAATTTTGCAAGTAACCAACCAAACATACAAGTAAAAAATAAAAAGACACGTTATCATGACTGAGTTTATCGGCGCTATAACTTTTCAATAAATATAGAGCGGTGACATTTTTCGCAGTTCTGAATGTGCATCGTTTCCCTTCTGTTCATAGTCTGATGATAATTCTATACCACTTTAATTTTTCTAAATAAATAATAATTTGAAATGTATAAACTAGCGCCACATCTAATAAATGACAGCCTGACTTTTCTATGATTGGCAATTCTGTTAGAAAGAGCTTTATGTTTATTATTCCCATATCTATCTCCAGATGTAGTACGCTAGAATGTTACTTAAATAGCATAGTAACTAAGGTTGATGGCTGCCACCCTCTCTCTCTCTCTAGGTCACTGCCAACATATCACGCCCTACCATAACCCTCGATCTCTTCTGCATTTCAACAAGCTTGTCACTGGGGATTCCCCGTACCAGGATGCTAAACCATCAAACATATTTTCTCACTGTCTACCTCTGTCTCTTCTACCATCGATCTTCCCTGTTGCCATCAGGTGCTCTAACTCACCTCTCCTCCAAATCTGCCCCACAAATTGCTCACACAGAAAAAAATATGGTGCATAAATCGACGGTTAACTTTACTGCATTTTAAACATTAAATTAGCGGCTATTTTTAGAAAGGAGCTCTGCATTTCAACATCAGTGATGTTACTAAGTTTAACTCATTCGCATCAAACAATTAATTGGTATACTGACAACCATTGCATCTCTCTTCTTTGTTTCCTTGTCTTCTCAACGCTGTGGGTTAAAGTTCAACAGCGTGACTTCTTAAGTTAAATTTCTTTCTCTTGAGTTCTTGAGTAAAAAGTTCATAGGTTGCGATTTCTAACGTTGTGATTGTAGTTGTAATTCAGAAATTTTCTTCGATAGCTCTGGACCCTGATTTTATTCTTACTTTATATCATCACTGGTACTGTCTACGTCTATGATTTTATTCTTACTTTATATCATCATCTATACTACCCACGTCTATGATTTTACTCTTACTTTATATCATCATTTGTACTGTCTACGTCTATGATTTTATTCTTACTTTATATCCACTATCTGTACTGCCCACGTCTATGATTTTATTCTTACTTTATACCATCACTTGTACTGCCCACGTTTATGATTTTATTCTTACTTTATATCATCACTTGTACTGCCCGCGTTTATGATTTTATTCTTATTTAATGTCATCATCTATACTGCTCACGTATATGATTTTACTCTTACTTTATATAATCATCTATACTGCTCACGTATATGATTTTACTCTTACTTTATATAATCATCTATACTGCTCACGTATATGATTTTACTCTTACTTTATATAATCATCTAGACTGTTCCGTATATGATTTTATTCTTACTTTATATAATCATGTATACTGCTCACGTCTATGATTTTATTCCTATCATCATCTGTACTAATATTTTATTTAGAGCCCGACCTGGCTCTCTACGGCTTTGCCTCTTCTTCCTCCGCAACATCCCTTTACCCTAACGATTGAGAACTGCAATCAAGCGAGAATATGATCTGAATGTATTTATGTCATCAGTTCTGGAGATGGTTTCAGCAGAGCTCTCACAATAAAATAAATGCGTTTGAACTGAAAACAACTGTTGCCTTATCTGTGTTTCATGCTGTTTTTTGTCCGTGTTTCATGCTGTTTTTTGTCCGTGTTTCATGCTGTTTTTTGTCCGTGTTTCATGCTGTTTTTTGTCCGTGTTTCATGCTGTTTTTTGTCCGTGTTTCATGCTGTTTTTTGTCCGTGTTTCATGCTGTTTTTTTTAACCGTGTTTCATGCTTTAAATTTACGGGACTGCTTCCTGCTTGACGTGAGTGCACGGCATCCGCAGGCTACAGTGATGCAATGGTGGACGGCACCTTGAGCAAGAAAGAGTCTAGGTTCAAGCCTCCTGTGAAGTGCTCCCTGCCTGCTATGTTGGTCCGTTTACAATAAAAAAAAACCGACATCAGCAGTGACCAGATAATGGTTTTTTTGTGCCTTTATGCAGTGTCTCTTACTCACCTTCTAATGACTTTTTTTGTCTATAACATGAAAGTATTATTCCTTCTTCTTTTTCTTCTTCTTCTTTCGCATTCGTTCTCAAACGGCCGTTCGTTATACCTGCGCCTTTTGGTCCAACACAACCGTCCTAGTCAAGGATTATTATCAGCGTCCGATCTGCCTTCTTATTCAGATCCCTGCTCATTCGGCCAGATTTCTTTCCATTTCCAGGAGGGCAGCACTGGGAGGGTCTTAATTTCTTTGTCTGGATTCTGGTAGTAATCTTTTTTTAGTTTCACATTCATAATACACAGTGTCAGAGTTAGCTGACCACAGCTGACCAAAACCCTGCCCCTCCTCTCCGTTGGTACCCCCCCCCCACCCGTAACGGGCATAACCTGGCTAACGCGGCAGGGATCGCCATAGTCCCCATAGTGGTGGAGACTGCTAAAGAAGTATTGCACACCCCCTGCTTTTTTAGCTGTACTCCAGGACTGAAAAAGTAGCTGCCATAACCTGCTCCCAAGCCGATACAATGCTGTGCTTTAACGCCTTCACAGCATCAGCTGCAAAGAACACCAGCTCGCAGTTACAGGGAGACTGTACAAGTACAAGTCATAATACACAGTACAGGATCAGTGTACCTGCACTAATTCTCCACAGACAGTTGAAAAATGTGTCCAAGCTGGTGATGATAGACTGCCATTATGTTTTTGTAGTCCACATGGTAAGATTGGTTCAACATTGAAGCTGAGGAATTCTATCTTTGCTGGCATCACGCTTTTCTGGAAATCTCTTTGGGTTACAAATACAATTGCTGATTTGACTACTCTAATTAATAATTTACGGGTTGCATAGATATACAAATGCTGATTTGACTATAGTATTGTAATAACCATTTACGGGTTGCACAGATATACAACTGCTGATTTGACTAACCATTTACGGGTTGCATAGATCTCCAGTGTCTCTCCTCTGATGGATGCGATCTTCTTATTTACCTAAGCTTCTATTCTGGTTTTGCTGTATTCTGTATTATCAGCTTCTGTCTTCATGACATTTTCCTAGTTTTCTGAAATATTCATCCAAGCTGAAGTGACGGCCAGTTAAAAGGCAGGAAATGTGCGAAACGTCCTTAGCAGACTACCGCCATGTGGGGAATACAATGATTCCTGCCCTATTAGTTAGGCTGAACTTGCTACTAGGGGCATGACCGGAGAGGTGGTCAGTGTCTTGGTCGGGTATGGTTGGCCGAACCTGACACTGGCATGTCAGATAAGAGTCCCAGACCGCCAAACCACACAGCCTTCACCCTTATACCTTTTTTTTTTGAGGGGGGGGGGTACTTTCTGTCATATTTTACTCTTACTTTATATAATCATCTATACTGCTCACGTCTATGATTTTATTCTTATCATCATCTTTTATATTTTCTATTTTTTTCTCTATTAGTTATTGCATTGTTCTTTTTGTCACCGGGTTTTGTTTATGTTCTCCTTATTTATTTTAGTTACCAAATGGAAAAAAAAAATTTAATATCCAAATTCTGCTTGATAAGTCTGCTATTCATTTCACTTTATACTGACTCCTTAGTCACATACTGCTGTGTATGTTGTCTACTTCGCTTGTTATGTTTCTGCCACTGTTTCTCATGGCTGGGGAGGGGGGTGTACTTCTGCCTGTATGTTAACTGCGACAACCGAGAACAATCTTCGTCCAAACCATGCGACTCAGTTGAGTAGTCCAGCTGATATTTGATCTTCCGGTTAACAAGGAGCCGTTCATGAACATCTTTGATGATACAACGGAAACTTGTATTTCTCTCATCACACAGCCATACCATCAAGAACATGCTTCTGTAACACATCAAGCCTTATTTTCTTATCTCAATATCCCAGTGGAAAAGATGAAGTGAAAAAAAAAGTCTACAATAGGTTATCTAATTATCTGAACCTGCATTTTTTTTCACCTGAGATGCAAATTTGTTCGGTTTGCAAAAAAAAAAAAAAAGTACCAATGCATTCGAAAATTTCAAAGAGCACGCTATCAGCTGGGGGAGTAGTTTTCTTTCTCTTCTGTTCGCGCCTGTCCAACGCTGACCCTTGTTACGATCATGCCATCTCGTAAACAAGTGAGCGATCTTCATCCTGCCCCTTTCTTGCTACATTGTTTATTCAGCCACAGTAACCAGCCATACATAACAAGACATGAACATACTGTTACAATCATTGTTTTTTGTACATTTTGTTACATTTGTGTCTTCTTGAAACCGTTGCTCTTACTTATGTGGTAATCTTTGTGTTGGCATGTTGATTAAAGATCAGCATTTATCCTCAACTTTTTACGCATCTCTCTCTCTTCCCCCCCCCCTCTCTCTCTCTCTCTCTCTCTCTCTCTGCCGTTATGACGTTAAAGAGTACAAGTAAGACTGTCTAAGTGGAAATATCTTACCCATATTTGAAAACATATTATTAACTTGTCTTTTGACCATCACCCTGAAATCCTCTTTACATTCAGCGCCAAGCTTCTGTGACTCCTCTTCTACGGCCTTCTCCAGACCTTGGATCTCATCTTCTGTGGGTGGTCGGTCAAGTAACTGTATCTTGCAAGCTGCCAAGTTTTTGACCGCTCGGCACAGCAAGTTCTTGTCTTCCTTTCCACTGATTATGTCACCGATCCTCTGCTGTTCTGCATCGCAACTTTTAGGCTTTTCACCTGAAGAGAAAGAATTTGGAAAAGTGTACTAAATCATTAAGAAAATATATCAGCAGGACAACACGCTGAAATACTGTGCTAGATAGCTGAAATAAATAGAACTCACGACAAACCAACAGCTTAGTAGCGGAGGTGGGGGAACATGGTTACAGCTGTAACATGCAGCAAATGTTCCTATCTTCTATAAATGAAATCGTGGTCATGAATTTGCCATCACCCTCACTGTAGTGGATCTGCAACGACGGAATATGATTTTATTTCCCTACTTTATGCTTAATTGATTACGCTTTCATTCAAATTGCTCCCTACGAATAGGTCCCCCCCCCGCTCCAAGACAGGGCCCATTTCAGCCAGTTTTGCTGCCTCTTCCTGTTCTAATTTTTGTTGCCTCTTCTGGTTCTTTTTTTTTTCTTCTAGCCTCTTCTTGTTTTTTGCTGCCTCTTCTTGTTCTTGTTTTTTTTTTGCTGCCTCTTCTTGTTCTTGTTTTTTTGCTGCCTCTTCTTGTTCTTGTTTTTTGCTGTCTCTTCTTGTTCTTGTTTTTTTTTTGCTGTCTCTTCTTGTTCTTGTTTTTTGCAGCCTCTTCTTGTTTGCTGCCTCTTCTTGTTCTTGTTTTTTGCTGCCTCTTCTTGTTCTTGTTTTTTGCAGCCTCTTCTTGTTTGCTGCCTCCTTAGTCACATACTGCTGTGTATGTGTCTACTTCGCTTGTTATGTTTCTGCCACTGTTTCTCATGGCTGGGGAGGGGGGTGTACTTCTGCCTGTATGTTAACTGCGACAACCGAGAACAATCTTCGTCCAAACCATGCGACTCAGTTGAGTAGTCCAGCTGATATTTGATCTTCCGGTTAACAAGGAGCCGTTCATGAACATCTTTGATGATACAACGGAAACTTGTATTTCTCTCATCACACAGCCATACCATCAAGAACATGCTTCTGTAACACATCAAGCCTTATTTTTCTTATCTCAATATCCCAGTGGAAAAGATGAAGTGAAAAAAAAAGTCTACAATAGGTTATCTAATTATCTGAACCTGCATTTTTTTTTCACCTGACAAAAAAAAATGATGCAAATTTGTTCGGTTTGCAAAAAAAAAAAAAGTACCAATGCATTCGAAAATTTCAAAGAGCACGCTATCAGCTGGGGGAGTAGTTTTCTTTCTCTTCTGTTCGCGCCTGTCCAACGCTGACCCTTGTTACGATCATGCCATCTCGTAAACAAGTGAGCGATCTTCATCCTGCCCCTTTCTTGCTACATTGTTTATTCAGCCACAGTAACCAGCCATACATAACAAGACATGAACATACTGTTACAATCATTGTTTTTTGTACATTTTGTTACATTTGTGTCTTCTTGAAACCGTTGCTCTTACTTATGTGGTAATCTTTGTGTTGGCATGTTGATTAAAGATCAGCATTTATCCTCAACTTTTTACGCATCTCTCTCTCTTCCCCTCCCTCTCTCTCTCTCTCTCTCTGGCGTTATGACGTTAAAGAGTACAAGTAAGACTGTCTAAGTGGAAATATCTTACCCATATTTGAAAACATATTATTAACTTGTCTTTTGACCATCACCCTGAAATCCTCTTTACATTCAGCGCCAAGCTTCTGTGACTCCTCTTCTACGGCCTTCTCCAGGCCTTGGATCTCATCTTCTGTGGGTGGTCGGTCAAGTAACTGTATCTTGCAAGCTGCCAAGTTTTTGACCGCTCGGCACAGCAAGTTCTTGTCTTCCTTTCCACTGATTATGTCACCGATCCTCTGCTGTTCTGCATCGCAACTTTTAGGCTTTTCACCTGAAGAGAAAGAATTTGGAAAAGTGTACTAAATCATTAAGAAAATATATCAGCAGGACAACACGCTGAAATACTGTGCTAGATAGCTAAAATAAATAGAAATCACGACAAACCAACAGCTTAGTAGCGGAGGTGGGGGAACATGGTTACAGCTGTAACATGCAGCAAATGTTCTTATCTTCTATAAATGAAATCGCGGTTGTGAATTCGCCATCACCCTCACTGTAGTGGATCTGCAACGACGGAATATGATTTTATTTCCCTACTTTATGCTTAATTGATTACGCTTTCATTCAAATTGCTCCCTACGAATAGGTTCCCCCCCCCCCCCCCCCGCTCCAAGACAGGGCCCATTTCAGCCAGTTTTGCTGCCTCTTCCTGTTCTAATTTTTGTTGCCTCTTCTGGTTCTTTTTTTTTCTTCTAGCCTCTTCTTGTTCTTGTTTTTTGCTGCCTCTTCTTGTTCTTGTTTTTTTGCTGCCTCTTATTGTTCTTGGTTTTTTTTTTGCTGCCTCTTCTTGTTCTTGTTTTTTGCTGTCTCTTCTTGTTCTTGTTTTTTGCTGTCTCTTCTTGTTCTTGTTTTTTGCAGCCTCTTCTTGTTTGCTGCCTCTTCTTGTTCTTGTTTTTTTGCTGCCTCTTCTTGTTTGCTGCCTCTTCTTGTTCTTGTTTTTTGCAGCCTCTTCTTGTTTGCTGCCTCTTCTTGTTCTTGTTTTTTGCTGCCTCTTCTTGTTCTTGTTTTTTGCTGCGTCTTCTTGTTCTTGTTTTTTTTTCTGTTGCCTCTTCTTGTTTTTGTTTTTTGCTGTCTTTTCCTGTTCTTGTTTTTTGCTGTCTCTTTTTGTTCTTTTTTTGTTGTCTTTTCTTGTTCTTGTTTTTTTTTTTGCTGTCTCTTCTTGTTCTTGTTTTTTTTTTTGTTGCCTCTTCTTGTTCTTGTTTTTTTTTTTGTTGTCTCTTCTTGTTCATGTTTTTTTTTGTTGCCTCTTCTTGTTCTTGTTTTTTTTTTTGTTGCCTCTTCTTGTTCTTGTTTTTTTTTTGCTGCCTCTTCTTGTTCTTGTTTTTTGCTGCCTCTTCTTGTTCTTGTTTTTTGCTGCCTCTTCTTGTTCTTATTTTTTTTGCTGTCTCTTCTTGTTCTTGTTTTTTTTTTTGCCTCTTCTTGGTATTGTTTTTTGTTGCCTCTTCTTGTTGTTGTTTTTTTTGCTGCCTCTTCTTGTTCTTTTTTTTGTGTGCTGCCTCTTCGTGTTCTTGTTTTTTTTGCTGCCTCTTCTTGTTCTTGTTTTTTTTTGTGGCTGTCTCTTCTTGTTCTTGTTTTTTTTTTGCTGCCTCTTCGTGTTCTTGTTTTTTTGCTGCCTCTTCTTGTTCTTGTTTTTTGCTGCCTCTTCTTGTTCTTGTTTTTATTTTTGCTGTCTCTTCTTGTTCTTGTTTTTTTTTTGTTGCCTTTTCTTGTTCTTGTTTTTTTTTTGTTGCCTCTTCTGTTCTTGTTTTTTTTTGCTGCCTCTTCGTGTTCTTGTTTTTTGCTGGCTCTTCTTGATCTTGTTTTTTTTGCTGCCTCTTCTTGTTCTTGTTTTTTTTTTTTGCTGTCTCTTCTTGTTCTTTTTTTTTTTTGTTGCCTCTTCTTGTTCTTGTTTTTTGCTGTCTCTTCTTGTTCTTGGTTTTTTTTTTTTGCTGTCTCTTCTTGTTCTTGTTTTTTTTGCTGCCTCTTCTTGTCTTTTTTTTTTTTTTTGCTGCCTCGTTTTGCTGCTTTGCTGGGTAAAGCTGGGGCGACCATTCCCAACCCAGCGCGTCACAGGTGACGGATGGTGAAAGTCCTCCAGATATGGAGGATCCCTGTGAATAAGGAGTTGTCCAAATAAGCAGGCGTGGACCAACTGGCGGTAGACTCAGAGAGAGAGGTGGGGTAGTAGGTGGCTCTACTACTCCTATAAAGTGCCTCAGGTGCTCAGTGAAGGGAATACCAGGCGGGTCAGAGGCGCCTTAAAACCTCTCGCTCCCGCTGCCTTGCAGGTAGGACAGGAGTCCAAAGGCTAGCAGAGAGTCCGTACACAAACCGACAGAAGGCAACGGGAAACCACTGTTGTAGCTCCCAAGAATAGTTATGCTTGAACAGAATAATCGATTCATCATGAACGACGTTAATGGATGTTCCTCTGGAACAGCCTCGTCCGGTAGGGCAGCTCACGAGCCACAGGTGAGGCCAGATCGTCATCAAGCTACTGGTGGCAAAACTAACAAGTTCAAAATAGCAACATGGAATGTTAGAACTTTATTCCAGGCTGGAAAATTAGAAAATGTAAAGATGGAAATGGAAAGGATGAAGATCAACATATTAGGAATGAGTGAAGTTAGATGGACAGGTGCAGGGAAGATAAACTCAGATAAATATAAAATAATAAATATTCAGGAAATGAGAAACATGAACGAGGAGTAGGAATTATATTTGATGAACAAACAGCAAGGACAACTGTAGGATATTTGAACATCTCGGACCGAGTCCTGCTAGCCCAACTGAAAGGACAACCAATAAACAAAAATATTATACAATTGTACGCTCCAACATCTGAAAGTTCTGAAGAAGATGTACAGCTATTTTATAATGACATAGAGACAGCACTAAAACACACAAAGTCACATGAAGTTACCATAGTCATGGGAGATTTTAATGCCAAAGTTGGTAAAGGAAATATTTCAGACATCGTTGGTGACTACGGACTGGGAGAGTTTAATGACAGAGGTTACAAATTAATTGAATGGGCAAGAATACACAGCATGGCTGTAGGAAACGCTGGTTTAAACAACATCCTCGAAGACTGGCAACGTGGTGCAGCCCAGACAAAAAAATATTTAACCAGATAGACTACATATTAATCAACAAACGATTCCGCAATGCATTACTGACAACAAAAAACATGCCAGGAGCTGACTGCAATAGTGACCATGATCCACTTTGTGGAAAAGTTAGAATAAAACTAAAGAAAGCAGGCAGAAAAGTGAGAAACATCAAACTGAATACAGAACTTCTTAAAAATGACCAAGAACTGCGAGAACAATACAAAGTTATTATAACAAATAGATACAATGCAATAGCAAAGATAAATAGTATAGATGAACAATGGGAAATGTTAAGAGATTCTATCCACCAAACTGTTAAGGAGATAATACCACCAAAAAAAGAAGCCTCTAAAATAAATGGATGACAGACGACATCTTACGACTGATGGACAAGAGGAGGAGTAAAAATAACGAGAAAAAAATATAACAAGATAAATAAAGAAATAAGACGCATATGCAGAGAAGCAGAAGAAGTGTGGTTAAATGAACAGTGCAGACAGATAGAGGACTCTCATATTAAAGACAGCAAAAACATGCACAAACGAATTAATGAACTCACAGGCAGGAAAACAAAATATACCACAGGGTGCCTGAAATCGAAAGAAGATAAAATGTTAATGGGAAAAGAAGACATTGTGGACAGGTGGACAGAGTATATCGGTGAGCTATATGGAGGAGATGTGCTCCGAATGACTGACAACTCACTACCAAAAATAGCACTAAGATGGACACCACAGGGGAGCAGAAGTAAGGGTAGACCAAAAGAGACATGGAGAAGAACAACAGAAAGGATGTTGAGCAATAGATGGCTCACCTGGGCAAGAGCAGAAAAAAAGGCGAAGGACAGGCATTTGTGGAAAACCCTTGCGGAAGCCCCATTTGCCCTGGGCACTTAAGGTTCAGAGAGAGAGAGAGATATGGAGGAGAAAGATCAGAATTAACACCAGATACTGAAAACTGTGATGGACCACCAATACTTGAAGATGAAATCATAGATGCCATCAAACACATGAAGAAATGAAAAGCGACTGGGCCTGATAATATAACAATAGAAGAAATAGAGGCACTAGAGGAGACAGGAATAAAAATAATAACCAAGTTACTGAATGACATTTACAACAGTGGTTATATTCCCAGTGACCTGATTAAATCCACGTTTATAGCACTACCGAAGAAACCAGGTGCAAAGGAATGTGACGACCACCGGACTATCAGCCTCTCATGTCACATAACGAAGCTACTTCTGTGAATAATTATGAGAAGAACAAGGAAAAAGATAAAAATGGAAATAGCAGATGAACAGTTTGGATTTGTTGAAGGAAAGGGAACACACAATGCCATTTATGCTTTACGAACACTAACAGAAAGAGCTTTAGAAGTACAGAAAGATCTCTACTTATGCTTCATTGATTACACCAAGGCATTTGACAAGGTGAAACATAATTAAATTATTAAAATGATTGAAGACATCAATATAGACGGCAAAGACCTGAGGATTGTAAAACATCTATACTGGCAGCAAGAAGCAGCAGTTCCAGTTGAAAATAGGATTGGAAAATATCAACCGATAAAACAAGGGGTGCGACAAGGATGTGCACTATCTCCAGACCTTTTTTCTCTGTATAGCGAGACTATTCTAAGAACAATCATCACAGAATCAGGCATAAAAATTGGAGGATACAATATTAACAACCTTCGGTATGCTGATGACACAGTACTGATAGCTGAGAACCAACAAGACCTGCAAAATCTCTTGGATAATGTCGCCAAAGAAAGTGAACAGAAAGGCCTTACTTTGAACATCAAAAATACAGAGACTATGGTTATATCAAAGAAACAGAATCCACCAGCATGCAGTATTAAATTAAACGGAGCTATTCTAAAGCAGGTGCAGAAATTCAAATACCTTGGAGCAGTAATAACTTCAGATGGGAAATGCAGAACAGAAATTAGGAACAGAATAGGCCAAGCAAAGACTGCATTTCAGAGAATCAGAAACATATTAGCTAACACATCTTTATCAATGAATGTTAGAAAACGAGTCCTAAAATGCTATATTGAACCTATCTTGTTATATGGAAGTGAATCATGGACAATAGGCAAGTCTGCACAAAAATCATTGGAAGCAGCAGAAATGTGGTTTATTAGAAGAATGTTGCGAATCTCCTGGACAGCAAAAATAACTAATGAAGAGTGTATGAGAAGAGCTGGAGAGACAAAAAACCTTGTCAAAAAGACAAGAGAGAGACAATGTACTTTCATAAGACATGCAATGAGAAGAGAGGGGATTGAAAATATTATAACAGCAGGAAAAACAGAAGGAAGAAGATCAAGAGGAAGACCAAGAGAAATGATACTGGACAGTCTGACGGGATGGTGTGAGAAGAGATCAACAACTGAACTGATGGCCTGCATGAAGGATCGGGTACTCTGGAGAAGCATAATAGCCAACGCCAGTGGGCAAGGCACATGATGATGATGATGATGCTCTTCTTGTTCTTGTTTTTTTTTTTTTGGTTGCCTCTTCTTGTTCTTGTTTTTTGCTGCCTCTTCTTGTTCTTGTTTTTTTTTGGTGCCTCTTCTTGTTCTTATTTTTTTTTTTTTGCTGTCTCTTCTTGTTCTTGTTTTTTGCTGCCTCTTCTTGTTCTTTTTTTTTTTTTTTTGCTGCCTCTTCTAGTACTTGTTTTTTGCTGCCTCTTCTTGTTCTTTTTTTTTTGCTGTCTCTTCTTGTTCTTGATTTTTTGCAGCCTCTTCTTGTTCTTGGTTTTTTGTTTTGTTGTTGTTGTTTTTTTTTCTGCCTCTTCTTCTTCACGGCTTCATTATTTTTCTCCATTTTTATTTTTCAATTTCCCACGCTGACCTCAGTGAGTATTTTTTTATCTGTATTGATTGTACGGGACAGAATCTTCAGGAGTAAGATGTGGCTCGGGTCTAATAAAAGACAATTCTGACAGATGAACCGTCAAAAGAGATTGTGGACACAGTAAAAGAAGAATGTTCGGGATTCTGGGCAGAGGAAAAGAACAGAATATAGAACTGCAGATAAGTTGAAAGACCAGCGTTTGGGATTTGTGACGGGGGAACAAGCATCCTTAGTAGTATAGAATAAGCAGCAAGTTTGACTTGGGAAAGAAAGAAATAATAATTCCAGAGAGCAGAGAAAATGGCCATTCTGTGAATGTATTTAGCTCTTCAAAGTATGGAAGAAGTTGTTATCGTTATGTGAAACAGTTAAAACTGCAAGCCCAAGTGATGAATATTCTTAAAGGTTTTTAACACAATCGCCCACTGTTCACTCTTGTGGCCGATTCGTGGAAAAGAGATTATGATTTACGAAACTAAGTCTTATTTACAAGCGCGATTACTAGTATGGTCTATGTACACTTGCCTCAACTTTTGAGAATCTGTTGTTCTTTCTTTGCACTGCTGCTGCTGCTGTTGTTGTTTGTTTTGTTGTCCGAAGAAGGCTTTGTGCCGAAATACCACGCTTTTTCTCGTTAAAATAGGTAAGCAGATCTTGCCTTTAATTCCGCCCTGAACTACAGATTCCGTCTTCAAGATATTACTGATTCAGTTTAGAAAAGAAAAATATGTTTTCATGCAAAGCCCTCTTTGGTGTGAATTCACTCACTTACCAGTGACTCACTCACCACTGGCTGTTCAGTACACATCAACACATCAGATTGTCTCACTAATGTCTTAGTCAACATGTACCACAAATCAAACTCAACGATACAGACGAACACTTACCTCTAGCTAGCATCCATGCACACAGAAGCCACATCAGAGAAGAATACATTTCTGAATATCTTCTTTACAGGCACTAAGCAAACATAAAAAAACAAATAATGATGGTAATGCCACGTCCTGTAGTCGTATTAGCGACTGCAACGGATGAGTGATGAGTAGCTGTCAGAATGTTCTTATGCTTAACATAAAAAGTACTAGACACTGTCAGCTCAGAGCGGTTCCTGTTATGTACTCTCGTATAAAGATAAACATACAGAATCACTACCGTAAACCTATGAAAAGTAAGGATACAACCCAGGTTGTCAACATTCTTCACATAAACTCACCACGGACATTTCTGTATTCTTGTTGATCTCTCTCTCTCTCTCTCTCTCTCTCTCTCTCTCTTAACTAATCTTCCCTCACTTACATATCCATCAAGTACGTCTTTCTGTCGTCCAGTCGGTCATTTAAGCTCCCCTCCCCTTGATCATCTACTGGTCAGCTGGTCTTTCTGCGTCCTGACTGGACTCCGTATATGACCAGTAACACTTGTTCAATTCGGCCGTTAAAGGAACAATTTACACAATTAGATGTATGCCAGTTAAACACATGCGCATTATTTTCGCGTGGTTTTTTTTTTCAAGCTTTCATAACCTGTAACTGCATTTCTAAACATTACAGTAAGCTAGAGGGTTTTTTGTTTTTGTTTTTGTTTTTGTAAGTTGTCAAGCGCAAAGAGGAACAGATAATCAGCTTTTTTTTATCTCACCTTTGTTCAGAGAGCATGAGGAAAAAACACTTGAGAGTATACAGCTTTCTAAGTCCCATATTTCGCTCATTTTTCTCCATCTGAACTATCAGTGCTCTTTGTTTTGGACTTATGTCCCTGTAACCTACAGCATAAATGTAATTAATATTTAAGAAATCTTCTTTTTCTTCTTCATTCGCTTCTACCACCAAGACCGCCCCGTGATCCTCCTGAATTTATTCCTATGGTCCTCGATAGGTCACGTTGTCCCCCTGTGCTCCCCGAAAGGACCACACAAGATCCACGAGAGGACCACAAGAGGTTCAGAGTATAACTTCAGCCTGTATTCTTGGTGGGTCTCAGAAGCGAGAATAAGTGACACTGTGGTTTTCGTTGCACCAGTTTAATCTAGAGTTTGACTTTCTCACCGGAAAACCTCGACGTGTTTTAGATATCAGTATATCCCCACATGGTGAGAGGTGGTTGCCCATCCAGCCTAGAGTTGGAATTTCTCACCAGAAAACCTCGACATGTTTTAGGATACATGTGTAACACCGCCGGGTGAGAGGTGGTTGCCCATTCAGTCCAGAGTTGGACTTTCTCACCGGAAAACCTCAGCGTGATTAGGATACGCATACATCCCCGCCGGGTGAGAGGTGGTTGCCTATCTAGACTGCACTGGTCCAGTGTCTCCGACTTCAACATTTTGTGGTCGTGGCCGCTACCCTTCCTAGTTGTGACCAGGACGGAGCTTTTGTCCACGAGGTCGAATCCTCGCCACCAGTAAGTTTCACCCTTGGGTTGAGCCAGTTTAGGCATATTATCCCAGTATGGGCGTGTTTAGGACGAGAACGACTCTAGAGCGGAGGTACCATGACATGCCTAGCCATAAAGTTTCACCCCTGGTTTAAGCCGGTTTAGGCATACTTCACCAGTATGGGTGTATATCGGACGTGGCCGGCCTCTAGAACAGAAGTGCCGTGGTATGAGTAGCTCTCGCCTCGAGACCACTGGATATATCGACTAAGCTTCACTTTATCCTTTCCATCACCTTTTCACATCGGCGCCGCACGGCAACCCTAATTTCTTTTTCGCATTTTCTTCATTGGCCGGGAAATGTTTCACTCCACGAGCGGCATCCGAAGAATCTCGCCAGTAATGTCTTAACCTCTGGTTAAGCCGGTTCAAGCATTTCGCCCGATATGAGTGCACATAGGACGTGGCCGACCTCCAGACCAGAGGTGCCGTGATTTGATTACTGTTTACTTCGCTTAATCCTTTCTTTCACCTTTTCCAAAGTAGTGCCGCGCGGTAACCACATTCGCGCCTTTCTTCACAGGTCGGGAGGAGCCCCACTCCAGGCACGGCAGCTGAAGAATCTCGCCAGCAGCAATAGATGAGCTACCAAACATGACTCTCATCTACCCGAAGCGTCTGGTTTTCATGCGCCAGATATTCGCCTTCGGCCCTTCTCCTGTCAGTTTGAACAGTTCTGTCACGAGAAGGTCGGGAGCTGGACTTGATTGTCAGAGGCTATTTGAGACGCACGCCACTTGAGTGGAGAGCGCATCCCCCACCAAACCTGCGGCTATAACAGATCTTAGAACCATTTAAGAAATAACTACCATCAATTTTTAAAACGTCGATAAATTTCCTTCAGTTCTTTGTTGGATATGAACAACTCAGTGGTTATGAAGCGTGGGTAGCAACACTGTTTTATTCGAAGTTTTCGGGAAGTATTTCCAACTTTTTGTAGGCATACAGACATGCCCTACGACCAGACAACTGTTCTTGAATGTACCCCCAAGTAGATCTAGACCTATCAGATGGGCTGGAGAAGTAGCTAGAAGGTTACGTATTTTTGATATTATTTTTGTGAGCATGCCACATATAATCACGATCTCGTCTTGTGTGGTACACATAGATCTAGACTGCGCCGATGGTACGTAGGACACAGTCATCATTTTTGTTGTTGTTGTTGTTGTTGTTGTTGTGGTGGTGGTGGTGGTGGTGGTGGTGGTGGTGGTGGTGATGAAAATGTTCTCCTATTTTCACATCACTTCTTTTTTTCCTAAAAAAAAACTGCATTTATGGAACCTTCATACATTTGTGATGCATAATAAGTATACTTTTAACGTGGAAATGCTTTGTTACATTCACTTTTACAACTACACCCTCTGTACATATCAAGACCCGCGTTTTTATTCTCGCAGAGTTTGAACGTCTGCGTTTTTTTTTTTTTACTCAAGCAGGGAACGAACCAGCAACTTGCTGAGGAAGAAACTTTTGGTGGTTCAAGACTCATCGTGTGATGTATTTATAAGAAATGGTATCGGAAAGTTTCCGGGCTGGTCCTAGAAAGAAGTACAGGGTTGCCTTACTTAAACTTGGTCGCCACCTCCCTTGGGAACGTACACAGCTATTCCATCGCCTCTTCCACGTTTTAGAAGCACTGCGAAAGTACTGTTCATGAAGGGCGACCAATACCGCCCATGATTTCGCAGGATTTCATCTATGAAGTGGCGTTCCTTCACCTTCAATTTCATTTCGGGGAACTAGGCGAAGTCATAAGGGGGTTAGGTAAGGGGGACATGCCTTAGAGGCACACAGGGGATATGGTGTTAGTGCCCATATTTTCTTTGACCTGTCAGCACAATAGAGGGTGATATCGTCCACTAGAGGGTGATATCGTCAGTATCACCCCTGGCCGCCTCTCCTTCCTCAACTCTAGAAGAAGTCGGGTACCATTTTCTACAGCTGGGTGACTGGAGCGCCTCCGGTCAGATTCGAACCCCCGACCTTCGCCACGAGAGACTAGCGCACTAACTCCTTCGCCACTAAGGTGCCTATAAGAGGTTAGGTCGGCCCAAGTTTCATCTCCCCGTGATGGTCCTAGAGATGACAGGTCATTGTTGGCCACTTCACGAAACTCAAGGTACACGTCGAGACGCCGCTGCTTCCGATCGATTGTCCAGAGTGAGGCACGGGGAGGGGGGGAGGGTAACTTCGCAGCAACTCAATGCACGTTCATGCTTTACGCGAGGATCTCCTGGTAGTCTCCATAACTGATCTCAACCATGAGAGAGACACACACAGAGAGAGAGAGAGAGAGAGAGAGAGCTGATGGGCTGTTCGGTGATATCTCCATTAATGAACCACTATTCCCTCTCCCCACCCAATTTTCTGACCTTTTGCTGGTGACTGATCACCCCTGAAACTCGCCATCTTGAACAGACACTAGACCGGCCTAGAAAACGAGCGTGCCACTCTAAAAATCTGTGTGTTGGACCTAAAAAAAAAAAAAGTGCTTGCCCGAAGAATCACTTCGAGGTGGGGGGGGGGAGGTTGGTAGCAGATCTGTCCGAGCTTCACTCACAATTTCATGCAGGACACGTTGCTGGAATCTGTCAGCCACAGTGACGATCGGAGAGCGGTCCTACACGAGGTCACAAGACTGCGCGGTTAACATGGACATGCGTAGAGCGCCTCTGGAAAATCAATGGCGAAACCGAGAACACATGCAAGAAAGCAAATCGGGTCACTGGATAGGTGACACCCTACTGAAAAAACAAATGCATCACAACTGAAACAACACAGCAGTTTCATCTCAACTCTTAGCTGTCAATGAAAAAAAAAAAAAAAGAATGAAAATTATCACGTCAGAAATGAGATGTTTAAGGAGAACACTAAATGTAATAAGAAGAGATCAAATCAGAAATGGCAATATCAGGGCAAGGGTTGGAGTAGCCACAGAAACTCAGAAACCACGAGTCAAATTGTTTGGCCACGTTACACTGCCACCGTCAGACAGTGTACCACAAGAAACACTGAAAGCGGAGAACAAATTTCCGAGTATGAGGAAATCACAGCGCTTCTCATACAACTGTCAGTGTAGTAATGAAATGCTGGCATTCTCGTAAAGTACGATCCACCACATTATAAACAGAATGGGGGAAGTAATCACTGTTTCGTTTAGTGTGATTTGTCAGTTTGTGCGATTTTGCTGTCTCTATTACAAAACTTATGGGAGTTAATATATTTTATATATTTTACACATACTGAGTTGGGGCAAACAGATGTCTCATGTTGTACTAAAGAAAAGCATGTTTATTTTTTAAAGTTGAAAGTCTGAGGAGCCATGTGACAGAAAGTGAGCACTTACCATCGTGGACGCGGGATAAGTACTGGATCCCTGTCAAGTGTCTAACTTAAATGACAGCGTTTACAACTTTTTTTTTTAAATCTCTTTAATTGTTCTACTGCGCACATTATATGCTTTTCTGTGATTTGTTTTCTTAAACGAAGAAAAAGAAGAAGAAGAAGGAAGAGGATGAGGAAGAAGGAAAAGAATGAGGAGGAGGTGGAGAAGAAGAAGAAGGATGAGGATGAGGAACAGGAGGGAGAAGAAGAAGATGAAGAGGAGGAGGAGGAAGAGGAAGAAGAAGGAGGAGGAATAGGAGGGAGAAGAAGAAGAGGAGGAGGAAGAGGAAGAAGAAGGAGGAAGAGGAGAGAGAAGAAGAAGAGGAAGAGGAGGAAGAAGAAATAAGAGGAGGAGGAAGAAAGATAAGGTAGAAGAAGAAGAAGTAGAATAAGAAGAAGGAGGAGGAGGAAGAAAGAGGAGGAGGAGGAGGAAGAGTAAGAAGAAGAAGAAGGATGAGAAGGAGGAAGAGAGAAGGATGAGGAGAAGGAGGAAAAAGGAGGAGGAGAAGGAGAGAGAAGAATAAGGAGGAGGAAGAAGATTAGTAATAAAAAGTATGGTTTTTATTTTTAAGTTGGGGTTACTACAAAGACTTCGTGCTCAAAGCGGCAATCGTGAAGGCAACGAGAATCCTTATTTAGAAAGTTGAGCATCTTACATGATACATCATTCCCGTGCCGTTAAACGTCACACAGGGCTCACATGGTAGTTCGTCAAGTTTTCCTGTCCTCGGCGAGCTTTTCAACCTCATCATCGGATTTTATGCCTACTAATTTGGCCTTGGATCCCTTGGATTACTTCTAACTAATAATGGAGATGCAATGAGGGAAATTAAAAGGAGGCCATCTATTGCTCTTCAGAAAGTAAAACAACTAAAGAATCTGTGGAGAAGAACAGACAGAAACACAAAAATAAGATTTTTAAGGGCATGCATCTTTCCTATCGCAACATATGCCTGTGAGACCAGGACACTTAACAAAACAGCCGAAAAACACATAAATGCCTTTGAATCTAAATGCTACAGAAGAGTTCTTCAAATATCATGGACACAAAAAAAAGATATATCCATATTACAAGAACTTAATATTGAAGAAGGATGGCTAGTAAAGAGGATTAAAGAGAGAAAACTTAAATATTTTGGACACATTAAACGTCATGATAATCTAGAGAAGACCGTCTTGGAACGGTACATAATGGGAAAAAAGAAAGAGAGGAAGACCAAGGCGAAGATGGCCGCAAGACATCGTTGATGATCTGCAAATGGATGCATCAGCAGCAGGCCATCTTGCTCACAACCGAGAGGCCTACAGGAGTGCTGTTAGAAAGGCAAAGTTCCGCACGGGACATGCAAATGAATGAATGAATGAGTTTGGCCTCTCTTAACAGTATCCTTTTTAGAGTTTCATGTGGTCGACCTCTTTTTCTTATCCAATTGATAGCTTGTTTTGGGATTCTCTGATTGTTTCTTTTCATCAGGTGACCGATATATATATATATATTTTTTTTTTATATATATATATCTTATATCCTTCCCGTGCCGTTAGACGTCACATAGGGCTCGCAAATTAGTTCGCCAATTTTTCCTGTCTTCGGCGAGTCTTTCAACCTCAACAAAGGATTTTATGCCTGTTAACTTGGCCTCTCTTAATAATGTCCTCTTCAGAGTTTCACGCGGTCTGCCCCTTTTTCTTCGGCCTGTTGTGTTCCACTTGATAGCTTGTTTTGGGATTCTCTGATCATTTCTTCTCATCAAGTGACCAACATATGTCCATCTCCTTTTCCTGATCACCCGTGAGACTGGTTGTTGTTCAGTCATCTGTCTTATCTCTGCATTGTTCTTGAATTCATTCCACTTGATGCCGAGTATTTTCCTTAGGCATTTGTTTTCAAAAGAGTCTAATTTCTTTTCTATTTGTTTAGTTGTTTTCCAGCTTTCGCATGCATAAATGAGGGTGGATATTACATTTGAATTGAATAGTCTTAACTTGGTTTTTGTGCTTATAAATTTTGAATTCCATATGTTCTCAAGATTCTTGAAGATTGATGCTGCTTTTGCAATTCTGATCCTAACTTCCTTTCTAGTGTCACCATCCTGGTCTATGTAGCTGCCAAGGTATGCAGATTGATTGACTTCTTCAATATCTGTCCCTTCTATGTGTATTTTTCCATTTTGATTAATGGGAATTTTCATTATTTTGTTCTGTCCTTGTTAATTTCAAGTCCTATTTTGCTAGCCAGTGAAGATGGGCTATCTGTTTTTTCTTGCATGGAATTCACATTATTACTGATAAGAGTTATGTCATCAGCAAAATCAAGATCTTCTAGTTGGGTCCCATGTACCCAGTCAATACCTGTGTTACCTGTGCAGCATTTTTTCATTATGAAGTCTATTGTAATCCCAAAAAGTAAAGGAGACAGTATACATCCTTGTTTCACGCCTGTTTCAATCTGGAACCATTCACTCATCCCTTCTTCTGTCTTGACTGCACAACCATATCCATTGTATAAGTCCTTAATGATGTTGACAATTTTAGATGGTATTCCATATAGACATAAAATTCTCCATAATGAATCTCTGTGTATGCTATCAAATGCCTTCTTAAAATCTATGAAATTCAGTATTAATGGTTTCTGCTTTTCAATATGTTCTTCAAGAATATATATATATATATATATATATATATATATCCATCTCCTTTTTCTGATCATCCATGAGACAGATTGCTGTTTGGTCATCTGCCGTATCTCTGTGTTGTTCTTGAATTCGTTCCAATTATACCAAGTATTTTCTTTTAAATAATGTTTCGGTTCTTAAAACTGTCAATTAAGCAAATGCCATGAAAAAAAAACAACACTCACACGCATGCACGCACGCGCGCGCGCACACACACACATACACACGAAGAGCATTGCAAGAATAAGCAAAGTTTAAACTGAGTTACTAATCTGTTTTGTGTTACATAAAACAAGATTTTTTTTGTGTTATATAAAACAAGAAACAGACAATTTTATTTAATTTCTGTGTTACATAACCACAAGAAACGGAAGATTTTATTTAATTTTTTTGTTACTTAAACGAGAAAAAGACGATATTATTTAATTTTTTTGTTACATAAAACACGAAACGGAAGATTTTATTTAATTTTTTGTTATATAAAACCAAAAAACAGACGATTTTATTTCATAATCAGTCTGTCTGCTAAAATACGTAGTAACCACAGCAAGTGTGGCCAAGTCTATCTTGTCATTTTTCACTTTGTCAAGATTATGTTCTCAAAATTCTAATCTTTGGACTCTAGAAATCGGTACTAGTTCATCGACTGTATTCTTAATGCACATCACTATCAGGTGCCTTTTGGAATGCAAGATGCTATCGCGCTTCAAAACAGAGCTTAAATGTTTGGTTTTTTTTTCCATAAGCTTAGTAATATTTCATGTTATCTCACCCGACAGTCCTTTTTCTTCTCTCTGATCCTTGTTCTGTTTATTTTCTCTCTGATCCTTGCATTGTTTATCTTCTCTCTGATCCTTACTCGGTTTCTCTTCTCTCTTATCCTTGCTCGGTTTCTCTTCTCTCTGACCCTTGTTCTGTTTATCTTCTCTCTTATCCTTGCTCGGTTTATCTTCTCTCTTATCCTCGCTCTGTTTATCTTCTCTCTGATCCTTGCTCTGTTTATCTTCTCTCTGATCCTCGCTCTGTTTATCTTCTCTCTGATCCTCGCTCTGTTTATCTTCTCTCTAATCCTCGCTCTGTTTATCTTCTCTCTGATCCTTGCTCTGTTTATCTTCTCTCTGATCCTTGCTCCGTTTATCTTCTCTCTGATCCTTGCTCTGTTTATCTTCTCTCTTATCCTCGCTCTGTTTATCTTCTCTCTGATCCTTGCTCTGTTTATCTTCTCTCTGATCCTTGCTCCGTTTATCTTCTCTCTGATCCTTGCTCTGTTTATCTTCTCTCTTATCCTCGCTCTGTTTATCTTCTCTCTGATCCTTGCTCTGTTTATCTTCTCTCTGATCCTTTCCCATTATACTGTCATTTTGGGAGGCCTGGTTGGCTGAGTGGTTAGGCGCTAGGTCTACTAAGCAGGTGGTACCGGGCTCAAGTCTCAGCAGTGCGTTGTGTTGGGTTCCTCCATCCTCCCCCTCCCCCTCCCCCCGTACACACCGCACCAAAAAGCCCCTGGAGTCCACCTCGGCTAAAAAGAAAAAAATGGGTGCCAGTGAAATCTGGGAAGATAAATGCGGCCAGGCGTGATCATATCACACTTTCATGCACTTAGGTCTTGGAAATGGGGGCCTAAAACCGTATTCCAAATATGCTTAATGACATGGAAACCGGAATTTTATCTTTCACCTTTATACTATGACTCATTTCTACACAGCAAGATCTGCGCAATATAACATTTTTATATTCCGTGTGATGCATAGAATGTTTTACACTTCTGAGGATAGGTCATTCATTCATTCATTCATTAGTTTGCATGTCCCTTGCGGAACTTTGCCTCCCTAACAGCACTCCTGTAGGCCTCTCGATTGTGAGCAAGATGGCCTGCTGCTGATGCATCCGATGATAGGTCATAAATCTTAAATATTGTCTGTGCGACAAAAACAGGTCAAAGCATTTCTAGCCTAGAATAAAGAGACCGAATAAAGATTCAGCATCCACATAAAGGCAATACACTTACCAGAATCATTTTTTTTAAAATCCTCTTTACCTTATAAGCACTCGGAAACACACACTGACCTTAACTGGCAACCATCTTAACAAATCTAGGTCAGTGGTTCTCAACTTGCAGTCTACAAATCACAAGTGATCATCCAAGCTTTATCAGATCGTTCGCAGTTATCTATCTGGTATTAAATGCTATATATTGACTAAAAATAATCACGGCTTTATGGAAATGCAGTATTACATATAAGATAGTTGTCCGTAACTCACATACAGTTAGAAAAATGGTCCTTGAATGTAAAAGGTTGGCAAGCACTGATCTAGATAACGTAAAAAAATTTCAATCACGGGCAAGGGGGAAAAAAAGTGTCTGTCATACCATGTACCGGTATCTCGTATAAATATAAACTGTCAGAGGGAAGAAACCGTGAGATACAAAGAGAGTAACTTTGTCAACACTAGGAAAATAATATCAGTATCGAATGACACGAAAATCATGGCGAGGCACAGCAAACTAAGGGAGTTAACACACTGGTGAGTTACACACAAATAGGAGATAGTGTGGTTGTGGGCCTTGGCATTCTACGTGGCTAAGAGTACTGTAAACCAAATTTTATCATGTGTATATCAAAGAGCAGTACAGAGCAACTATGCATATCTAAGAGCAGTGATGCGTTAGAGAGTATATCACAGAGCAGTACAGAGCAACTATGCATATCTAAGAGCAATGATGCGTTAGAGAGTATATCACAGAGCAGTACAGAGCAACTATGCATATCTAAGAGCAATGATGCGTTAGAGAGTATATCAAAGAGCAGTGTTACGTTCAGTCAATCAGTCATTTGCATGTCCTTTGATGAACTTTGCCTCCCTAAAAGCTCTCCTGTAGGCCTTTCGGTTATAAGCAAGATCCCCTGCTGCTGATGCATCCATTTGCAGATTATCACCGATGTCTTGCAGTAATCTTCGCTTTGGTCTTCCTCTTTTTCTTTTTCCCATTATGTACCCATTATGTATATAAAAAAACAATCATGCGTTAGAGAGTATATTTTTAAAAAGTAGTGTACAAACTAGAAAAAAGTAGGAACAGTTTTATTACTTAACGAGTACAAAGTTGTGACGTTTCGGAGTGAGCCTTAAACATACAAAAACACACAGGACAAAGAAATAGAGAGATGAGATAAAGTATAAATTCACATGAATGCTGTGTCTTAAAATAAATCAAATAAAATGAATAAAGCACTTAGCTGTAACTTTTAAGAAGATGTGGCCTGTCTGACGCTGTGTCAGAAATGCACATGGTGGAGTGTAGAGAGTATTTAAATGGAGACTTGGGATATGTGATAGGTGGGTCGTAACTGAGGATGGTGGATTGGGAAACTGTGGAAGGGAGAGAGAGAGAGATACAATGATAATTTGGTCGGGAGAAGGCGAAATATGTGATTATAATTAGGGTAGAGGAATTGTAATTTGATGCTGTGAGGGGGTTCTGAACTATGTGTAACAAGTGAGAAGGGAGTGGAGCTTAGTGGGGAGGGATTGTGGAAGAGGAGAATGTTAGATGTTTGTGAATAACGAGTTTATACAGCTAAGTGCTTTATTCATTTTATGTGATTTTTTTTCACACAGCATTCATGTGAATTTATACTTTTATCTCCTCTCTCTATTTCTTTGTCATGTGCGTTTTTTTTTTGTATGATTAAGGCTCACGCCGAAACGTCACAACTGTGTACTCGTTAAGTAATAAAGCTGTTCCTATTTTTTTCCTAGTTTATACATTTTGGTATCACAGCTTTGCTGCAGTGGCTCCGTGTATATTTATATACTTGTACACTAATTATTGTGTGTTACTAAAAAAAAAAAGCGATGATGCGTTAGAGAGTATATATTTTTTAAAGCAGTGATGCGTTAGAGAGTATATATTTTTAAAGCAGTGATGCGTTAGAGAGTATACAAAAAAGCAATGATGCGTTAGAGAGTATCTTTTTTTTTAAAAAGCAGTGATGCGTTAGAGAGTATATTTTTTTTAAAAGGCACTGATGCATTAGAGAGTATTAAAAAAACAGTGATGCGTTAGAGAGTATAAAGAAGAAGCAGCGGTGCGTTACAGAGTATATTTTAAAACACAATGATGCGTTAGAGAGTGTATAAAAAAAGCAGCGATGTGGTAGAGAGTAGATACAAAAAAGCAGTGACGCGTTAGAGAGTATATAAAAAAGCAGTGATACGTCACAGAATATATAAAAAAAAGACAGCTATGCATTAGAGAGTATATTACAAAAAAGCAGTGATGTGTTGGAAAGTTATTATGTGTGACAGATAGTCAAAAATTAACTTCAATTCTGCTGGGAAAAAGTTTATTCGACTAGCTAATGTTGTAGTATAGATAGGTTATGCGATCCCTATCTAGATGTATGTTTATGGAGGCACGTCGACCATTTTTTTAATATGACGTCCGCAGACCATATTAAAGTTGACTGTTCCCGTGGAGGAAGCCTGTTTGGCTGAGTGGTTAGGCGCTCGGTTTACTACTCCGGTGGTACTGGATTCAGTCCCAACAGTGAGATTTTTTTTCTGGTATACACACACACACACACACACACACACACACACACACACACACGGACACGCACAAAGGCCCGGGGGTCGACCCAGCCTCTAAAAATTCGTAGCAGAGAAATTCGGGGGGGGGGGGGAATGCGGCAATGTGTGATACTAACCACATCACATTTTCATGTGCCGACGGTCGTAGAAATACGGGCCTAACGCCGTTTTCATATTATGCAATAATGGCATGGAAACGGGGAAAAACACCGGAGAACCTCGACTTGTTTTGAGATACCCGTGTATCACCGCCGGGTGAGAGGTGGTTGCCCATCCAGTACAGCGTTGGACTTTCTCACCGGAAAACCTCAGCGTGATTAGGATAGGCATACATCCCCGCCGGGTGAGAGGTGGTTGCCTGTCTAGACTGCACTGGTCCAGTGTCTCCGACTTCAGCATTTTGCGGTCGTGGCCGCTACCCTTCCTAGTTGTGACCAGGACGGAGCTTTTGTCCATGAGGACGAATCCTCGCCAATAGTAAGTTTAACCCCTGGGTTGAACCGGTCTAGGCATATTATTCCAGTAGGGCGTGTTTAGGACGTGAACGACCTCTAGAGCGAAGGTACCGTGACATGAGTAGCCGTCAAGTTTCATCCCTAGTTTAAGCCGGTTTAGGCATACTTCACCAGTATGGGTGTATATCGGACGTGCCCGGCCTCTAGAGCAGAGGTGTCGTGGTATGAGCAGCACTCGCCGCGAGACCACTGGACATACCGACTAAGCTTCACTTTATCCTTTCCATCACCTTTTCACATCGGTGTCGCACGGCAACCCTAATTTCTTTTTCGCATTTTCTTCATTGGCCAGGAGGAGTTTTACTCTATGCGCAGCATCCGAAGAATCTCGCCAGCAGTGTAGACAAGCATATGACTACTGGCAGGATCAACCAGATAGTTTTCTTCACCGAACCTTAGTCGGATATCTGCCGACAGACCGACGTGGGGCAAGGGAGACAGCGCTCTACTCAGAGCGGATCCCTTTCGACTCCGTCGGCGTTTCATTTCCTTTAACCACCAGCTGCGGCGACCGGCTCTCTCTGCTCTAACGAACGAGAAGAAAGAGCGGCACCGACAACCAACGCACATTACATACTGCAGTCGCGATACTCTTTGCGAGAGATGAGCCAGTTTCGAGACCATCAGTGGACAACACCGTAGTACACCACCGATGCGTTAGCACGAACATGGCTGGCTAGCCGTTTATAGACTTCGCTCGACGGACAAACCACTTGCTTCTGCATCGAAACACCTTAACTCTCGCCGTCCGGGAAGGGAGCGAAAGCCTTTCTCCCCACGCATGGAACTCGAGAGCGCTTTTCCATCAAAAGAACGGTCGGCCTGTGCAACAGCAGGCCAAAACAACCCATATACGATCTGAAAGAAAGTCCTGAAACTGTTTGTGAAACGCACTCAAGAGGTCCAATTTCGAAGGCATTGACGAAAGCGCTTAGCTCTTTTGCCTTGACTGTACAGTCGAAGGCTACACTCCCAGGATATTTGAAAATGGTGTTCAGTGAGACTCGTGAGACGATGTTATGGTGGTTTTTGTTTTGGGGGCTTTTTCGAAGCCCCACAGCTTGACAGAACCTGAGGAGCTTGAATCTGTTCTACTTTGTTGCAGGTGTCGAGTTCCTCAAAAAGTCCCACCTCGTTCGAGGACTGCTCATTATGATACTTAAAACCGATTATATATAACCACTTATATCCTTCCCGTGCCGTTAAAAATCACATAGGGCTCGCAAAGTAGTTCGCCAATTTTTCCTGTTTGCAGCGAACTTTTCAAACTCATCAAAGGATTTTATGCCTATTAATTTGGCCTCTCTTAACACTGTCTTCTTTAGAGTTTCACGTGGACTGCCTCTTTTTCTTCAGCCTGTTGTGTTCCACTTGATAGCTTCTTTCTCTGACCGGTTCTTCTCATCAGGTGACCAATATATGTCCATCTCATTTTCTTGATCACCCATAAGACTAGTTGTTGTTCAGTCATCTGTCTTATCTCTGCATTGTTCTTGAATTCGTTTCACTTAATGCCGAGTATTTTCCTTAGGCATTTGTTTTCAAAAGAATTTAATATTTTTTTCTATTTCTTTAGTTGTTTTCCAGCTTTCGCATGCATAAATGAGGGTGGATATTACATTTGAATTGAATAGTCTTAACTTGGTTTTTTGTGCTTATAAATTTTGAATGCCATATGTTCTCAAGATTCTTGAAGATCGATGCTGCTTTTTCAATACTAATTCTAACTTCCTTTCTGGTGTCACCATCTTGGTCTATGTAGCTGCCAAGGTATGTAAATATATGTCCCTTTTCCATTTTGATTAATGGGAAGTTTCATTAATTTTGTTTTGTCCTTGTTAATTTCGAGTCCTATTTTGCTAGCCAGTGAACACATTATATCTCTTTTTACTTGCATGGAGTTCACATTGTTACTGATGAGGGTTATGCCATCAGCAAAATCAAGATCTTCTAGTTGGGCCCATGAACCCAATCAATACCTGTGTTACCTGTGCAGCATTTTTTTTTTCATTATGATGTCTTTTCGAATTCTAAAATGCAAAGGAGACAATATATATCCTTGTTTCACGCCTGTTTCAATCTGGAACCATTCACTCATCCCTTCTTCTGTTTTGACTGCACAAAAATATCCATTGTAGAAGTCTTTAATGATGTTGACAATTTTAGATGGTATACCATATAGATTTAAAATTCTCCTCAATGAATCTCTGTGTATGCTATCAAATGCCTTTTTAAAGTCTATGAAATTTAGTATTAATGGTTTCAGCTTTTCAATATGTTCTTCACGTATTATTCTTAGAATAAATATCTGGTCGAGACAGCTTCTCTCTTTTCGAAATCCTGCTTCTTCTTCTCTCATTGCGGCATCCACTTTATCTTTAAGTCTATTCAAAAAGACCTTGCAAAATACTTTTGATACAAGTGATATTATGGTTACTTCTCTCCAATTGTTACAGTCAATAAGGTTGCTTTTTTTTTTGGTATTTTAATAATGATTCCTTTTTTCCAATTTAAAAGGGACCTTTTCTTCTTTCCAAATCTTATTAAACATTCTCTGCAGTTGTCTCATGTTGTAATTACTGATAGCTTTTAACATTTTGGGTGTTATTTCATCTTCACTTGCAGCTTTGTTGTTAGCCATTAAATTCACTGCTGTTTCAGTTTCATCCAATGTAATTTATCTAGGTTGACATTTAGTTATGGAGCTGGTTCGAAGGACTGCAAACGCGCCACAAACAGCCTCTGGCAGTCAAGTCCAGCTCCTGGCCTTCCCGTGGCAGAACTGTTTAAACTGACAGGAGAAGGGGCGAGGGCGAATATCTGGCGACTGAAAACCAGTTACTGAGGGTAGATGAGTAACACCTTTGGTAGCTCATCTGCCGCTGTTGGCGAGATTTTCAGCTGCCGTGCGTGGAGCGGTGCTCCTCCCGGCCAATGAGGAAATTTGCAAATGAGGTTGCCGCGCAGCATCACTGCGGAAAAGGTGGTAGAAAGGATAAAGCGAAGCAAACAGTCAAATCACGGCACCTCTGGTCTGGAGGTCGGCCACGTCCTGAGTGCAGTCATATCGGGTGAAATGCATGAACCGCCTTGTCCCAGAGGTTAAGACACTGCTGGCGAGACTCTTCAAATGCCGCGCGTGGAGTGAAGCTCCTCCCGGTTAAGGAAGTAAATGCGGAAAAGAAATAAAGGTTGCTGTGCGGAGCCGATGGGAAAAGGTGGTGGAAAGTGAAGTTTAACCGGTATGTCCAGTAGTATCGCTACGAGAGCTATACCACGGCATCTCTACTCTAGAGGCCGCCTACGTCCGAAATACACCTACACTGGTGAAATATGCCTAAACCGGCACACACCAGGGGTGAACTTGATGGCTAGACATGTCATGCCACCTCCGCTCTAGAGGTCGGTAACGCCTGATAAACACCCATACTGGTGAATATTACCTAAACTGGCTCATACCAGGGGTGAATCTTGAAGGCTATGCATGTCACAGTACCTCTGCCCCAGAGGTCGGTCCCGTCCCAAACACGCCCATACTGGGATAATGCCTAAACCAGCTCAACCCAGGGGTAGAAGTCACTAGTGGTGAGGATTCGTCCTCCTGGACAAAAGCTCCATCCTGGTCACAACTAGGAAGGGTAGCGGCCACGACCGCAAAATGCTGAAGTCGGAGACACTGGACCAGGGAAGTCTAGATAGGCAACCACCCCTCGCCGGAGGGATGTTTGCGTATCCTAATCACGCTGAGGTTTTCCGGTGAGAAAGTCCAACCCTGGACTGGATGGGCAACCACCTCTCACCCGGCGGTGATACACGGGTATCTCAAAACACGTCGAGGTTTTCCGGTGAGAAAGTCCAACTCTGGCCTGGGTGGGCTACCGCCTCTCACCCAGCGGGGATGCACTGATATCCTAAACACGTCGAGGTCTTCCGGTGAGAAAGTCCAACCCTAGACTAAACTGGTGCAATGAAAACCACGGTGTCACGCAATCCCGCTTCCGAGACCCACCAAGAATACAGGCGCACTGTGATACTCTGAACCCCTTGTGGTCCTCTCGTGGATCTCGTGTGGTCTATTTTAGACCACACAGGGGACCACGGGACCTAACGAGGACCACAGGCGTGAATTCAGTAGGTTCACAGTGCGGTTTTTGGTGGTAGAAGTGAACGAAGAAGAAAAAGAAGAAGTTATGGAGCTGGTAAGTTGGTTTCTAGGTTTAAAAATTCTTTTGGGTGTGGTCGATTAAGTATTTAGTAGAAGTGTTCAGCCCATCTTTACTTTTGGTCTTTACTTGATGTTAATAGGGTTCCAGTTTTGCTAAGGATTGGTCTTTCTTTAGATATACTTATACCTGTTAGTCTCTTTTGTATGTTATATAAAGTTTTGCCGTCTTCTATTTTTGCTGCTTTCTCTGCCTCTTTCGCTATACTGTCTATGTATTCTCTTTTATCCATTCTAACTGAACTTTTTACGTTCTTGTCTATTTCTTTGTATGTTGTTTTCGCCAGATCTTTTCCAAGATCTGTTTTTACATTCAACATGTCTAACTTGGCTGCTCGTCTTTAATGTATGTACTTCCATGTATTTTCTGATATCCATGCTTTTCTATTTCGTGTTTTTTTTTTCAGTCCAGCGCTTGCTTTTGCTGCTGTGATTATGGCTGTGCTATAAGAATTCCATAGAATAATCATCAACAGAACTGTACCAACACTTGAGGAAAAACTTCAGAAAGAGCAGGCAGGATTTAGGAAAGGAAGATCATGCATAGACCACATATTTGTACTTAGACAAATATTAGAACAGGCAAATGAGTGGCATAGTACAACATATGCATTATTCATAGATTTTGAGAAAGCCTTTGACAGTGTCAACAGAGATGCACTGTGGAAAATCCTATGATGGCATGGCCTCCCCCATAAAATAGTTAATGTAATCAAAGCCCTATACGAGGGTTTTCAGTGCAAAGTTATCTGTGGAGAACATACCGCCAGCAGCTTTAAGGTACAAACAGGAGTGAAACAGGGATGTGTACTATCACCAACATTATTTATCTTGGCAGTAGACTGGTTAATGAAGGAGGCAACATCAGACAAACGGAGAGGATTACAATGGACCCTTGACACAGTGCTGGAGGACATTGACTTTGCGGGCGACATTTGTCTAATATCAAGCAGTCACAAAGATATGCAAGATAAAATAAACAAGCTAACTCAGAATGCAAACAACATAGGACTAAAGATCAACGTAGGAAAGACAAAGTTAATGAAGCAAAATGTGAACAACAGAAATGTAATCAGAGTAGATAACAAGTTAGTGGAAACGAATTTGTATACCTTGGCAGCAGAGTAGTAAAAAATGGAGACAGCACAGAGGACACCAACACTAGACTTACTAGAGCAAACCAGGCTTTTGCAATGCTGCAGACTATATGGAAATCAAAAAAACTAAGCATAAATATGAAAATCAGGATATTTAAGAGTAATGTTCTAAGTGTACTACTCTATGGAAGTGAATGCTGGAAAATCACCAAAACCATAGAAAACAAGTTGAATTCTTTCCAGACTAAATGTTTACGAAGAATTAAAAAAATATTTTGGCCAAACACCATAAGAAATAACATCTTATTAGCAGAAATGCAGATGAAACCACTGACAACAGTTATTGAGGAAAGACGCTGGCGATGGTTGGGACATGTGCTACGAATGACTGACAACTCACTACCAAAAATAGCACTAAGATGGACACCACAGGGAACAGAAGTAAGGGTAGACCAAAAGAGACATGGAGAAGAACAACAGAAAGGATGTTGAGCAATAGAGGGCTCACCTGGGCAAGAGCAGAAAAAAAGGCGAAGGACAGGCATTTGTGGAAAACCCTTGCGGAAGCCCCATGTGCCCTGGGCACTTAAGGTTCAGAGAGAGAGAGATAAGAATTCCATAATTTATCTATAGATGATCTCCTCAACTTCACTGGGTGCTGTGGAATAATTGGCAAGTTCCTGATTGAAATTACTGTTAATATTCTCTTCTTGTAGGCTGTGGCTGTTTATCTTTCTGTGTATTGATTTCTTGTGTTGGCTTTTCAGTTTTAGTTTTATTTTTTGTGATCACTGTTGACATCTGCAGCCCTATATGCCCTTACATCTATCAGAGTGTGGAAATACTGTGCATCCAATGACCATGCCCTCTGTTAGACATATTTCGATTATTTTTCTCCGTTCTGATTTCCCATGTCAATTCCTTCTTTCCCCGTTACTTTTTCAACGTCGATGTTATCTTTTCCTACCTTAGCGTTAAGTCCCCCATAACAATTAGGATGTCGTGTTTAGGTACTTTGTTAATGATTTGTTGTAACTGGTGATAGAAATCGTCTTTCACTTCATCATCTGCATCGTTTGTGGGTGCATAACACTGTATTATTGTCATTCTTCCATGTCTTAGGTTGTATCGTGCTCTTAAAATACGACTGTTCACTGGTTCCCATTCTACAAGGCTCTTTGCTGCTATATTCATTCATTCATTCATATGTATGTCCTTTGCGGAACTTTGCCTCCCTAACAGCACTCCTGTTGGCCTTTCGGTTGTGAGCAAGATGGCCTGCTGCTGATGCATCCATCTGCAGATCATCAACGATGTCTTGTAGCCATCTTCGCCTTGGTTTTCCTCTCTTTCTTTTTCCCATTATGTACCCTTCCAAGGCTGTCTTCTCTAGACTATCATGAGTTTAATGTGTCCTAAATATTTAAGTTTTCTCTCTTTAATCCTCTTCATTAGTCAGCCTTCTTCAATATTAAGTTATTGTAGTATAGATATATTTGTTCTTTTTTGTATCCATGATATTTTAAGATCTTCTGTAGCATTTACATTCAAAGGCATTTATGTATTTCTCAGCTGTTCTGTTAAGTGTCCAGGTCTCACAGGCATATGTCGCGATGGGAGAGATGTATGCCCTTAAAAATTTTATTTTTGTGGTTGTGTCTGGTCCTCTCCACAGATTCTTTAGTTGTTTTACTTCCTGAAGAGCGATAGATGTCCTCTTTTTATTAATTTCCCTCATTGTATCTCCTTTGCTGCTATATTTGACATAATTATACCTACCCTCTCTTAATGTTTCTCGTCGTCTCTGCCTGAATGTATTGCTAACTTACCGTTTCCGCCGATCTTTTACCTGCTTCTGGCCATCGCATTTCACTGATGCCCAGTACGTCTAGGTGGTATCTCTCCATTTCTTTGATGACCTGAGTAGTTTTTGTTGGTGCTGCCATCGTTCTAACATTCCAGAATCTAATCTTTGTTACATGTTTTGGGCCGTCGATTGAGCCCTTCGGAGTTGGCATCCCTGATGTTCGGTTGGTTTCTTTGCGAGTTTCCATAACGAGATCTTTTTTTTTTCCCATCTAGAGTCGCCTCTACATAGATCCCAGGATAATATTGTTAGCCTTATGCCCAACTCCCGGTACATGATATGTAGCAGATCAAGCGGAATTCCGATGATTTCTGCATGCCGGCGAGAGCGTTTAGAAAAAGCGTTCGCCATCTTGCATGTCACACCGCTTACATAAAGTACTTAAAATCGTCTATATATAACTGCTTATATAAGGTACTTAAAATCGTCTATATATAACTGCTTATATAAGGTACTTAAAATCGTCTATATATAACTGCTTATATAAGGTACTTAAAATCGTCTATATATAACTGCTTACATAAGGTACTTAAAATCGTCTATATATAACTGCTTACATAAGGTACTTAAAATCGTCTATATATAACTGCTTATATAAGGTACTTAAAATCGTTTATATAAAACTGCTTATATAAGGTACTTAAAATATAATATTTATGATTGTGAATCATATATTTCTCTTTTAATGACTGATAAAATATAATATTGATGATTGTGAATCATATATTTCTCTTTTAATGACTGATAAAATATAATATTGATGATTGTGAATCATATATTTCTCTTTTAATGACTGATAAAATATAATATTGATGATTGTGAATCATATATTTCTCTTTTAATGACTGATAAAATATAATATTGATGATTGTGAATCATATATTTATCTTTTAATGACTGATAGCAGAAGTGTTCTTTGGTTCTCTGATCATAACACATCGATGTTTCACAAATATTACAACATTCGCTAAACCACAGTAAGTCTGATGAAATGTTCTCTACAGAATTCATTTACAAATAAGTTCAAGATGTATTGTCGACTAATTCACTTGGTTTGAAACGCTTAATCATTTGTTCACAATATCAAACTCTATCATATTCTACATGCAGCATTTCTCAATTTCTCAAATTCACAATATTCTACACTGGATACGAGAACATTTCCTATCTCAGTATTATATCACATCTGCAACACTTGGTCAATTAGTTTCTCGTCTAAAATCACTTTACTCGGAGTTTCAAAAGTGTCAAGTCTTCTTAATCACTTGAAAACCATCTTCAGTCTAACACTACTTCTGATTTTATATCGTCTCGTTCTATTTCTTCTCTTGTCTGTCTTCTGATTTCTTCTGACGATCTTCCTCTACCGTATCTCAATCGCAGTGTACTAACTAGCAAAGTCTACTTGCCTCTTCTCTGGTGTGTGTTCTCCTTCTGCTGTTCTTCTCTGATTTCTTCTAACGGTCTTTTTCTGCCTTCTCTCAATCACAGTGTACTAACGAGCAAAGTCTACTTGCCTCTTCTCTGGACTTCTGTTCATATCTCTCATCTGATGGCTTCTCGGCTGTTCTGGTCGGACATTCTTTCTTCCTCTTGTATTCCGTACTTCTTCGTCCTACTTGGTTTTCTGATTGTCTATTCTTCCGTCTTCAGGCCCCCTCCTCTGTCTCCTCTCTCCAGGACTTCCGTACCTCTTCAACCTAGATTGTCTGTTCTTCAGTCTTCGGGCTCACTTCTCTGTCTCCTCTCCTCTACCTCCGTACTTCTTCCTTTTTTTCCCTGTCTTTCCGCTCGTCTTTTTATTTGTAAATCCAGGTTGACAGATTAACCAATAAGTATTTTGGCTCCACCTTTCAGATGTCCACTGGTTCCCATGAGCGTTCTGATTGTCCGTCATTCAAACTGTCCCGTGACTTATCTCTCGTAAGTCAATTGTCCAACAGGCCACACCTCTAAATATTTAATTGGTCATCTGGCCGAGTTGGTCATTCCTTTATTTAAAACCGTGCGCAACAGCGTCCTAACGCGTGGCAGTCTGTGCTAGTCTCGTCTATACATTTGTTATTTACCTAAATCATTATCTTGCTCTTTGAAGTCGGAGGTTTCATTGTGTCCTGGCTTTTCATTGTGTCTGCCTTTTCTATTCGTCATTTCTGTTTTGTTTACACGTGTCAACGTCCAGTCGCCGCTTTGTTATCACTGGATAATCCTACTTTCTGGCGTCCTTCCTTTGTATTACCTATATCTCGGCGTCATTGAGTCTCGTCTTTTTCTATTCACTGTTTCCACTGTTTACTTTTGTCTGCGTCTTGTTCTAGTGTCATGAAAGTTTTATACTTTTCTCTGCCTTTCCTACCTATTTTTCTTTGTCGCTATTCGATGTTACTATTTTGTTTACAGTATTTTATTTTTTCATAATCATATTCATTAATAATAATAATAATAATAACAATCATTACTTACAAGGCCATACTACAAAAAGTGTTTATATATAACTGCTTATACAAGGAAAGGGAACACACAATGCCATTTATGCTTTACGAACAACAACAGAAAGAGCTTGAAAGTACAGAAAGATTTCTATTTATGCTTCATTGATTACACAAGGAATTCGACAACGTGAAACGTAATGAAATTACTAAAAATCTTGAAGACATAAATATAGACGGCAAAGACCTGAGGAATGTAAAACATATATACTGGCAGCAAGAAGCAGCAATTCGAGTTGAAAATAGAACTGGAAAATATCAACCTATAAAACAAGGGGTGTGACAAGGATGTGAAATCCAGACCTTTTTTCTCTGTACAGCGAGAATATTCTAAGAACGATCATCACAGAACCAGGCATAAAAATTGGAGGATACAATATTAACAACCTTCGCTATGCTGACAACACAATACTGATAGCTGAGAACCAACAAGACCTGCAAAATCTCTTGGATAAAGTCGCTAAATGAAGTGAATAGAAAGGCCCTACTTTAAACATAAAAAATACAGAGACTATGGTTCTATCTAAAAAATAGAATCCACCAACATGCAGTATAAAATTAAACGGAACTATTCTAAAGCAGGTGCAGAAATTCAAATATCTTGGAGCAGTAATAACTTCAGATGGGAAATGCAGAACAGAAATTAGGAACAGAATAGGCCAACCAAAGACTGCATTTCAGAGAATGAGAAACATATTATCCAACACATCCTTATCAATGAATGTTAGAAAACGAGTCCTAAAATGCTATATTGAACCTATCTTGTTATATGGAAGTGAATCATGGACAATAGGCAAGTCTGCACAAAAATCATCGGAAGCAGCAGAAATGTGGTTTATTAGAAGAATGTTGCGAATCCCCTGGACAGCAAAAATAACTAATGAAGAATGTATGAAAAGAGCTGGAGAGACAAACAAATCTTGTAAAAAAAAAACAAAAAACAAGAGAGAGACAATGTACTTTTCATAGAACATGCAATGAGAAGAGAGGGCATAGAAAATATTATAACAACAAGAAAAATAGTAAGAAGAAGATCCAGAGGAAGATCAAGAGAAATGATACTGGACAGTCTGACGGGATGGTGTGAGAGAAGATCACCAACTGAGCTGATAGCCTGCATGAAGGATCGTGTACTCTGGAGAAGCATAATAGCCAACTCCAGTCGGCACGGCACCTGATTATTATTATTATTATTATTATTATTATATAAGGTACTTAAGGAAATCCCATTCTTTCCATTAATTTCCCAAAGTTTCTGGTGTTGTATACAATCAAATACCCTTGAGTAGTCTATAATGGCTAAATATAGATTCACATTAAACTCTTTGCATTTCTCTATTACTAATCTTCTATTGAATATATGATCTCTTGATCCACTTCCTTGCCTGAAACCAGCTTGGATCATATTGACTTCTTCTTCTATTTTCTTACGAAGTCTACCCATTATGATTTTAACAGATATATATATATATATATATATATATATATATATATATATATATATATATATATATATATTACAGAAAAAAAATATTGCGCAATGAAAATGAAAGAAGAATACAAACAAATCACCTATCTGCATAAAATTAACTACAGATTCAAAATATGGTCTACAGATATTCGAAAGAGAATCAACACCAACAGCGAAGACAACAACAACAACAACAACAACATCCTTAGCTTACACAGAGAGAATTATAACCAACATCTTACCAGGTATATCACCGGAAGCCGGACACTGAGAGGACAGAAAACATCACCTGATTCGTTTAAATACTTAAGCACACATTACCATCCCACACCTGCGGATTATTGGAGATGGCAAGTAATTTTCCCACTGAAATTTAAAATATACTTATCTGTCATTGAAGTTACAATATTTATGCGCAGGCTGTAACAGGTGTAACTTCTGCTCTCGCTGATAACGATTTTTATTTGACCTTTTATCTCCCAGAATCATTCGTATTTATTACTGTTTGAAGATGGTGGATGTCCATTTTTTTTAATGCGTCACATTTAACTAATAGTTTAAAAATTTGACTAACCTGCTTACGAGCGCCTCTGTAGCGCAGTGGTTAGCGCACTAGGTTAAAATGGCAAAGGTCAGTAGTTTGAACCGAGCCTGGGTCACCCTCCCCTCCCCAGCCACTCAGCTGTAGAAGTTTTACTAGGCCTCTATTATGAATGATACGAGGGTCATACCAAAAGTCATGAGCAATTTTTTTTTTTGTTGAAAATCACAATTTGCAGATAGAGAAAATATAAATGTATCACCTTAACTGCATCCTTTGCATTTCATGCAGAAGTAACATGACGTCACCATCACTGTCACGTGACCACGCGGAACATAAACAAAATGCCTGGTGTTGAAGTTCCGTTTCTTCAACATGATGTTATTGAGTTCCTCGTTAAAGAGGAAATCCTGCTGCTGAAATTCACCAAAGACGTCAACTTGCTTATGGAGATGTGTATATGGGTGTTAGCAGTGTTAGGAGGTGGGTGAAACATTTCAAAGATGGAAACACGAACATCCAAGATATGCCTCGCAGCGGTCGCCCTCGTACTACCTCCACCGAACGCAATGTGGAAAGGGTTGACGACATCATTAAAGAAGACAGACGTGTCACAGTTTCTGAAATCGCTGTACATCTTAGAATAGGGCACAGAGCAGTACAAGAAATGATTGAAACCCTAGGCTATAGAAAAGTTTCTGCCCGCTGGGTCCCACAGGAGAGAACGTCCAGAAAGCAGTGCGTCTGTGCCGTCGATCAACTGGAACGGAATTCTACCAGGAGGGTATTTTCAAACTTGCAGAGCGATGGGGAAAAATGTGTGCAGAGAAATGGAGATTATGCCGAAAAGTGAAGAAAAGAATGCAGATTAAGATGATACATTTATATTTTCTCTATCTATAAATTATGATTTAAAGCAAATTTTTTTGCTCACGACTTTCGGTATGACCCTCGTATATATGCGAACACGAGCTGCGTGAAACATGACAGACAACAAACTACGAGTACATGGTTCCAGATCAACACGGGAGTAAGGCAAGGATGTATACTCTCCCCACTTATTTTCGTGATCGTTATGGACTGGATAATGAAAACTGCCACCAAAGACAGACCCAGAAGATTAACTTGGGGGCTCATAAGTCATCCAGAGGATTGCGACTTCGTAGACGGTATTGGTCTACTCTCGCATACCCAAAGAGACATACTGGAGAAGACAACTAGAACTTACGAAATAGCCAGATCAGTAGGTCTGAGTATACATCCAGACAAGATAATGAGAATCAATGAAAAAATTAAGGAAAGAATCTCATTTGGGAGAGAAGTTGTACAACACTTTGAGTATCGTGGAAGCCTCATTTCAGAGGACAGCAATTTGAAAAGGAAACATTCACAAGAATTGGACAGCACCTCAGGCCTTTAACAAATTCAGTAAACATATGAAAATCTCCCATTCTTCATGTGAATCTCAAGCTCAGAGTATATAAATCCAAAGTTCACTCCATTTTGTTATATGCAGCCAAAACATGGAGAACCGATCAGATAATTGAAAGTAGACTGAGAGGATTTGAAGGAAGATGTCTCAGAAAATTTCAAGAAAACACTGGGAAGAACACGTGACAAGTGAGGAAATAACCAAATGAACAGGCATTTAGAAGATTACTAAAGAGGTCAAAAGACGAAGATGGAAATGGCTGGGCCACATATTACGAGTGGAAAAGACAAGACACCCTTGTACCAACTTGACCTGGACACCTCAAGGGAACAGAAAGAGGGGCAGACTACTGGGGACATGGAGACGCACAATACAGGGAGGACTAAAGGAAGCGGGAAAGACTTGGTTTTGAGCTATCCCGAGTTGCTCAAGACAGAACTGGCAGGAAAATCTTTGTTGATGCCCTATGCTCCATTGGGAGTACAGAGGACTGATGATGAAGATGATGATGATGATGATGATGATGCTCGTGATGTAGTGTTTATGTCCATTTTTTTCTTTCATTTTTCCTGTATACAAGAGATTGATGTAGACGTATCGTCTGGCTGTCTTTCCTCTCCCAGCTCCAATAGGAGCCTTCTTCTACTCTTCATCCTCCTCCTACTCCTCCTCCTCCTACTCCTCCTCCTCCTTCTTCTTCTTTTCTTCTTCTCCTCCCCCTTTTCTTCTTCTTCTTTCTCCATTGAACAGCAACTTGGCGTTCTTTGCAACCAAAGACGTGAGAATGTCGAGGAACAGCATGGTGTCGGATTGGGAGCTGGTTATGGCGGCTATTCTTTCAGCCCCTGAGTGGAGCTGAAAAGCCGAGGATGTGCAAAAACTTCTTTAGCAGACTCCACCACCATGGGGACTGTGACGATCCCAACCTCGTGTACTGCGCTAAGCTTATACCGATCAGCCATGTTTCGCCAACCCTGACTTCAGCATATCAGCTACTATGGATCGCTAGCTGTCAAATCAGACAGCAATCCCACCCACCCCCAAATAGGAGTCACACCCCCATTTCTAAAGCTAGATGGGTCTGCAGCAACCTTCCCCTCATACGAGTACACTGTTCAGGACCCATATATTTGAAATGCACCACAAAAACTGGAAGAGCTGGAGAGTTTTGAATATCTTGGATCACTACTAACTAATAATAGAGATACAATGAGGGAAATTAAAAGGAGGACATCTATCGCTCTTCAGAAAGTAAAACAACTAAAGAATCTGTGGAGAGGAACAGACAGAATCACAAAAATAAGATTTTTAAGGGCATGCATCTTTCCCATCGCAACATATGTCTGTGAGACCTGGACATTTAACAAAACAGCTGAGAAACACATAAATGCTTTTAAATGTAAATGCTACAGAAGAGTTCTTCAAATATCATGGACACAAAAAAGAACAAATATATCCATACTACACGAACTTAATATTGAAGAAGGATGGCTAGTAAAGAGGATTAAACAAAGAAAACTTAAATATATTGGACACATTAAACGGCATGATAATCTAGAGAAGACCGTCTTGGAAAGGTACATAAAGAGAGAGAGGAAGACCAAGACGAAGATGGCTGTAAGACATCGTTGATGATCTGCAAATGGATGCATCAGCAGCAGGCCATCTTTCTCACAACCGAGAGGCCTTCATGAATGCTGTTACAGAGGCAGATTTCCGCAAGGGACATGCAAATGAATGAATAAATGAATGAATGAATGAATACACCACAAAATCAACACAGAAATGACACGTGGTTCTCTTCCCCCCCCCCCCCTTTCTATGTAATAAATCAATTTAAAGAAAGGTATAAAAATGTTTTTTTTTCCTTTTCCTAAGACAGCTAAGATCTTAAAAGCGTGATCTGAATATATCATTAACAATGTAAGATAGTCATACAGCAGTGGAGAAAAGAAGAAATCCCACATAATAAATGAAATGAGTACCCAGTGCACACATACTGGAGGGACAAGAGAAATCAAAAGTATCGATGGTAAAGATTTACACTATAGGCAAACAATAACACAGTTTATAGAGGAGATGGGCATCTCCAAAGGATGTGATTCCATACCTGATATACCCTGAATTATAACTTTGTTAGTCAGTCAGTCATTTGCATGTCCCTTGCAGAACTTTGCCTCCCTAACAGCTTTCCTATAGGCCTCTCGGTTGTAAGCAAGGTGCCCTCCTGCTGATGCATCCATTTGCAGACTGTCAACGATGTCCTGCAGCCATCTTCACCTTGGTCTTCCTCTCTTTCTTTTTCCCATTATGTACCCTTCTAAGACGGTCTTCTCCAAAGTATCATGACGTTTAATGTGTCCAAAATATTTAAGTTTTCTTTGTTTTACTAGCCAGTCTTCTTCAATATTAGGTTCTTTTAGTATGAATATATTTGTTCTTTTTTGTGTCCATGATATTTGAAGAACTCTTCTGAAGCATTTACATTCAGAGGCATTTATGTGTTTCTCAGCTGTTTTGTTAAGTGTCCAGGTCCATGAAAAATCTTTTTCACTTGTAATAGGTCACTTACCATTCCTATTGCGCTAAAAAAAGGAAAAGTTTGAGAACCGCTGTTGTAAACCGTGAGTGTGACTTCACATCCAGACGGGATGTGCAACAGATCACAGACATCCTTTTTTATTCACTGTAAATCTTTCGTTGTATTTTCCATTCAGAAAGCAGATATTATTGTTTCTCTCTCGGCTTCCTTCAACGCGCCTGCAATGTTAATCGCCATTTTCTATATCGTTATTACGTTTTGTTATTTTCCAAAACGCCTAAATGTAGCCATGTGGGAGGAAATTGGATGCAAAATGATCTAAAATCCTCTCCAGTTTGTACATCTTCCAAGTTCACTTAGCGCATGAGTTCAGGTATCATACAGAAGCAGTTACACAGTTGATATGCCTAAGTATTAACTTCCACAACATCCCCGCCAAGGAGTTTGTGAATAACCCACGCCTGCCGACGACAAGAACAACAAAGCCACTATATTCACACACCTTTGTGTGTGTGTGTGTGTGTGTATGTGTGTGATCAAATGGGATCTAAATCCTGAAAACATGTGCATACAGTAAACACTATATGGGCTTCACAGCGATTCAGTTAATATTTTCTGCAGATAAAGATACAGCAATAACTCCTTTCCCTATGGACGCCCACAGTCTTACAGAAAAACAAATAAGTTAAAATGAATGTACATTATAACAGGCTGACATTATAAATGAGGAAGGGGGGGGAAGAGAGAATAAATACAAACAAAAATAAAACCACTAATACTGGAATAACAGACATGTCAGAATGTTAAGCCAGTAGGGACTCCTCCAGGCGAACGAAGACTAATGAAGCTAATAGTTGTCTCCCTTATATTCTGTATCTTGCCAAATCGCTGTAGCCGACACGAGACTCCCAGAGATCGCCTGACGAGAATTCCCAAGCTAGAAAAATATGCCAGAGTTTGGAGGTGGGACGCCAGCAGACCCTGGAAGAGTTCTTCGAGAAAAAAATAACAACTTTCGTTTAATGTAGACTTGTCTAACCCAGCGTGTTCAGCACGATGGGATAACAAACAATCCTCAAGAGTCCATCAGCCGCGTTTATTGTTTGTGGGTGCTGGGCTTCGTTCCCTTCCTCTATAGTTTTGATTGATTAACCCTTTACATACCTCCACACAATATTTGGAGAGAGGATATTGTTGAAGCTATTCATTCATTTATTATATGACATGGCAAATAACGCTGGCGTTCATCCTTCTCCATCTTGTGCGGTCCTATGTGTTTCCAGTCGTTCAGTTGCTCTTTCCGTGTTATTTTGGTCAGCTCTTTATTTACCCCCCCCCCCCCGGGAAAAAAATTTTTAAGTTTTACAGTGATTGTTATATTCTCAATCTTCTGTCTTATTATAGATTCCCTAACTTTTGTTTCCTCGTAGATTACCTAACTTCTGTCTTCTCATAGATTACATAACTTCTGTCTTCCCACGACTTGTCCTGGGTATGCGCATTTTGTTTTTCTGTAAGATTTTAGCTTGTTTTATTTGCTAATCTGAACCTCCGTTTTCTGCTGTTTATCTTAATCATGGCGGCATTTTTTCAGCCCGTGAGTAGTGCTAAAAAAATGTGCAATGCTTCTTTAGTAGACTCCACCACCACGTGGACTATGGCGATTCTTGCCCCCTTTAGCCAGGCTTCGCCTTCTGGGGGGTGTTGGGGGGGGGGCGGTAGCAGTGGAAAGGTGGGACAGGGTCTTGATCAACTATGGTTCGCCAACCCTAATGCTAGTATGTCAGCTATATCCCAAGAAGAAGAAGAAGAAGATTATTTCCCTCGTAAAACTTCATACACTGCTCACATCGTACACACATGCGTGCTCTGTCGTGGTCGCAGGGCAGCCACCAACAAAATAAATGCACTATTTCATAAACATCCAGTAAGTTCACATCTTAACTGGCACAAATCGTGAACAAAATGATAAAACTATTAGCCTAGGTTTTGCAACAGAAACTTGCTAAGCTGGTAAGAGCACGACGCGCCACAGTTTACACAAACAAGTATCAGAAACTTATTACCCAAAGTTTCATTGTTTACTAAAAGCGCGGGGGGGTGGGTGGGGGGTGAACTAAAGACAATCTGTTCCGCCTTCTCTACCAGCCTCCGCCATAACAAACCTTTGATGCCGCTCGCGATCCCAGGTAAACTGTGTATTCATTCTGAGATTTTATTGTTAGATCAGCCTTCTCAACTTTCCACCCCTCTCATATCCCTCCCTCCCCAAGCCCCACCTCTTCATCTCCCCCCCCCCCCCACGACCCTTTCTCACAAATGGCAGGTCCTGTAGAAGTAATGCTCCGGCGCTAAGATGCTTCAGGCTACAAGATGCTGATAAAGATCTCCTTGATCTATACAGCCGGAATCAATCCATTCACGTACCTGCCTATCTAGCTTTATACACACCCAGCCACCAGTTAATCTATCCATCATCCCGCCGTTCTTATTAATCCAATCTCTTTCTTTTTTCTTTCACTGATCCCATCATTTCTTCTTTACGTGTAGTTCACTAAATCTGGTTTCGCTCTCTTTTCATATTCATTAAAAATAAAACCAAAAAAAAACCCCAACATTAATATCCATTCATCCATCCATCCATCCATCCATCCATACATACATACATCCATCCATCCAGTTTCGTTTATTGTTTTCCTCCAAGCTTCCAAAAATTTATCCCACGTTTCTTTTTATCTCTTCATTTTTGTTTAACAAAACATTAAAAAGTTCTCCCGAAGGAGTCTATTACCCCAGACCGTTGACGCGTCCATGTAAAGAGATAGCGTTTACGCGGTGTACAAACTGCTTGATGGTCGTTCCATGAATCCAGATCGCATTAGTGGGTCGGTGAAACTCATTGGCACGCTTTATCCCGCTCTACCTTCTCTTCCAGTAGGGAAACTGGAGGACACGTGAAAAATGTGGATGGGGTGTGTAAATAAACGCGGCTTTAAACGCGAGGTCTCAAGTGACAGACGATCAGGGTTAGAGCATCCCTGGGGTCTGGCCTTACTACTCGTTCTTTCACGTGGGAGGCGATCTTAGATTTTGTTTAGTTCATCTGTGGCAACTCGGAGGCACAGCCGCTATAACCCCCGTCTGGCAGAGGTCTTCAAACTTTATTTGTGGGGGGGGGGGGGTGTCCTGCTTTCTCTGTGGTCCCCAGCTATAAAATCTGTCCTTGTGGTCCAGTTCGTCAGGTACGGGTGTATGAGACTGTCTTGTCCAGATTTACTAGCTGACCGTCAATGGCTTCTGTGTCACTTACAAGTGAGTAAAACTGATGGAAAAAAAGAACAAAGAGGATGACAAAGAACGAACATACTTTAAGAATTGGGCACCCAGGCCCGTCTAACATTCTGCCCTTCATCATACAGCTTTCACTCAGTCACAGTCATTCAGCATTTGTTAATGAGCATAATAATCATGAAGACACAATTAAATGATTACATAAATAAATAATAAACTTATCTCATGTCCATACACACTACACTCTGATTTATGCAACAACATGAAATAAACTTGCATTCTTACATTCATTCAAAACTAAGAAATTTATAATTTATAGAAAAACTCTCTCTCTCTCTCTCTATATATATATATATATATATATATATATATATATATAAATGGACGAGTGGATAACAAAGAGGTAACTGGAAAAAAAAAAGAGAAAGCGGGGAACAAGACAAGTTGGAGGGTCATTGTAGCCAGCTTTTCGGAGGGAGACAGCAAAAGAAAAGATGAAATTGAGTAAAAATATTAGACCAAAAAAAATAATTAACGACCAATGTGAGATTTATTTTACAAACTGGTAAGATAAAGATTTTAGGGATGTCCAAAATGTGGAGACCTGGCTGTCAGACTCAGCAGTTGGTGATGCTGTGAGAATTTTGAATATATAACTTCAATTTCATTCTATGTGAGAATTTTTAATATATAACTTCAGGTTCATTCCATATGAGAATTTTGAATATATAACTTCAGATTCATTCTATGTGAGAATTTTTAATATATAACTTCAGGTTCATTCTAACCTAATATCTGTGCATTTTCTATTTATGTCATGATTTATTTTTTCCCTGGAAAATCTTAGTGCCTGGTGGTAATTGCTATTTTTTTTATTTGGATGTACGACCAGGTTAGCTCAGTGGTCCTTAAAGGCTTTACGTTCAAGGACAACTTTTCCAACTTCGTGTATATTACATGTAATTACATATTTTCATGTAATGAAATTATTAAAATGCTTTTAGACACCAATATTGACGGCAAAGATATGAGGATTGTAAAACATCTAAACTGGCAGCGAGAAGCAGCATTTCAAGTTGAAAATAGAACTGGAAAATATCAACCGATAAAACAAGGGGTGCGACAAGGATGTGTACTATCTCCAGACCTTTCTTCTCTGTGCAGCGAGAATATTCTAAGAACGATCATCACGAAAACAGTTATGATTTAGGCAAACGCAACAGTCCATGCAGCTGTAAAAATAGGTACCCAGTGAACACGTATCAGGGGAACAACAGTTTCTAAAAGACGGAGATTGACAGTTTACAGAGCTGAGCGCACCAGGCCCCACTGCAGACAATCTGTCAATTAATTAAAAGCAGATCATCCTGTAAAGAAGGATGTCGTCAAAATGTATTCCGTGTGGAGAAAATGTCCACCAACTAGCACCACACGCACCATAGTTTGAGAATCCTTGCCCTGGAACATTAGGAGGCGGTGTATGGGGCTGGATGTTAAGAGGATACATGCAGTGAGTGAGGGAGATAGATAGATAGATAGATAGATAGATAGATAGATAGATAGATAGATAGATAGATAGATAGAGAGAGAGAGCAGAGAAAGAGAGAGAAAAGAGAGACGTAGAGAGAGAGAGTGGAGAAAGAGAGAGAAGAGACAAAGAGGGGGAGGGAGAGAGGGAAGGAGAGAGAGAAGAGAGAGGGAGAATGAGAGAGAGAGGTAAAGAGAGTTGAGAATGAGAGAGAGAAGAGACAGAGAGAGAGAGAGAAGGAGAGAGGGGGAGATTTTTGCTTGCACCGGCCCGACTATCCACAAATGTATCTGAATGTTTTTCTTCATCTCATTTATCTATCATCTTTGAATATAAACCATTTCATTAGAATAAAATGTGTTATGTTGTGTATACGCTATGTTTTTTAAGACCACCTTTTAATAATTTTAAAATGTCTATTTGTTTATTTTTTTTAAGATAAAGTTTGTTTTCACTTCCATCTTAAGCTCGTTAGATTTTTTTGTGTGAAGCCACACATTTTTCCCTGGAAAGTGAACAGATCTTTTTGTTTATAACTGGCCTAGTTAACACTTTATAATAATCTTTGTTTTACTCCCCATCCCAATCTCTCACTCTCTCTCTCCTCTCGCTGCCTCTATCTCGTTTTCTCTTTAACTGTAAAATGTCTCTATGTACCGGTCTCCGCCATGTTTACCTGCCACACAAAGAGCTTTGTGTAATATGGTCGTGCCTTCCTCCATACTCACTTTCTGATAACTGTATCACTACTTTATTCATCTGACGTTTCCGGGACACGCCTTCGCTCCTTGGTTTGTGTTTTGACACGTCAGTCAATTTTTCCCAACGAATAATTATCTCCGATCTTCTCTCCCCGACCCCAGGTCTGCCATACATTGTTCAAAGTATCGTAGAAACAAGATTTTTATTCTGACAATGAAGCATTTCTATAAAAGAAGGAAACTCTTGGGACTTTACAGTCTATTTAATGTTTCATATATTTTGTAAGATTTTTTTCATGCCGATCTCTATCGATATACTGAAAATGAGATTGTGATTCTGAATCAAATTATAATGAAAGTGGATGAAGATGTATGGTTCAGTTTTAAAAAATGATAGAAAGAGTGAGGAAAGTGTACACTTTCACACTGGCCACTTTCCTCACTCTTTCTATCACTGTGCAAAAAAGGAACCAGACATCTCCATCCACTTTCTTTACGTGACACCCCCCTCCCCCGGGAACAACTGTGTTAAGAACACATTTATCTTAACATAGTCTTTGTGAGGCAGGGAACATAGATCTGTTTGCTTAAAAAACTCTGACTTACTTCTGCAGTCCAGAAACCTGTAGCAATCAACACTAATTGTAATTGTTAATTTTGTAAAATGTAATGTCAGGTTGGTGGACGGGTGGGGATATGGGGATCGCCGGCAGGGATGAGGAAAATCTGGTGGGAAACCAATGAATCCAGGACGTGACAAGCCTATGGGTCTTTACAACAATGGCTATCAGAATGATGTAAACAAAACAGAGCCAGTAGACTATAGGTGGCGGGGAATGGATATCATTGATGCCCTTATCGGATTCCTCATCCCAAAGTTGGAGTGTCTCTGTGGATACTGTCTCAAAGCCGTCTGGCCAGCCAACGTTGCATGCTGGATCTGACATGAAGAACCAGAGGCTGGAAAACAAAGTTTTGGCCAGGCCAGCCTACACCACTGTCTTCATGGCAGCCCGAGCAAGACCACAGTCTGCCCTAGCAAGGAAAGGTGCTGAAGCCGAAGGTATCCAGCCAAAAGGCGCATCGCAAAAATCAGGGTACCACGCATCATCCCCAATGTGCGTAGAAAGAAGAAGAAGAAGAAGATTGCGTGAACCAATTTTACCGAAGTCGTCATTTCTCTTATACATCAAATTATACCACTAAAATTAACATTTTTAACCTACCGATTTTACTGACGTTATTATTTTGCAGTGACCTAGTTAGCTGAGTGGTTAGGCACTTGGTAACTAATATAATAGATTTTGTGCTGTGGTCATTTGTGAAATAACAGGGTAATCTTTTTGCGACACAGACTTTGCTGTGTATATGACACTCGTTATCTGGGCCGTGTCGACATAAGTTGTGCTGATTCACGTTACGCACGTGAATATCAGGGTCGACTTCCATCTTGCTCTTCGAGAGTTGAGGTTACTGGACTAGTTACACACATAATTCCAGCTCTCACTCTCACCTGCTGGATTAGTTACACACTGTTCCAGACATACTTCTCATCCAGGCTCGTTCAAAACCTCACGTTGACGACAACTGGTACAGATAGTCAAGTAAATCCTGGGTAACGGTGACTTGGAACATTTATTGATGGAATGATGATAATGCTGATGAAAATAACATTAAGTTCGACTGCCGGCTGGTTATCCCTGCCATGTGGCCAGTCCATTCATACGTACAACTAAAATGTTCATCTGTTCCACGAAGACATCACACAGCTCGACAGAACACGTCCACACAGTTACACGTTCAAACCAAGACTAAAACTCCACGGACTCAGCATTGCCCCTACAATTTCCTGTCACGGGTTTTGCAGCCCCCGTGACCTTCTCGAAGGATCTCAACAGGAGAAAATTGAAAAGGAAAAACCTATAATAATGCCCTTACTATCATTGTTACACGAATACTGCTATACTAATCCACTGGTACTGGGTTCGAGTCCCAGCAGGGGGATTTTTTTTTTTTAGTACACACTAAAAAGGCCCCAGGGTCTATCCAGCCTCTAAAAACGGGTACACAAGAAATCAGGGAAGTTAAGTCGGCCAGGCATGATACAGGCCAAATCACACTCTCATGTGCCGAAGGTCTTGGAAATACGAGCCTAACATCGTATCACCATTACGCCTTAATAGCAAGGACACGAGAGTTGTACCTTATTTATTTTTTGCAAAGTACAAGGTATCGTCCCGCTTTTCGAAAGTTCGCTTTACGCTACCTTGTTTTTATGAAATATCTACCCCGATACCTATTTTAATATCGCAATGTCGTACACCCTTAACTTTTTTAGAAATCAATCTTCTTCTTCTTCTTCGATCTCCCTGGGACTGAGCTGGTGTTCTTTTAGCCCGGCGCGGAGAAGATACTGAAGCACAGCATCGTGTCGGTCTGGGAGTGGGTCAAGGCAGCTTTTTATTTTTTTTCAATTCCTGAATGTAACTAAAAAGCAAGAGCTATGCAGTACTTCTTTAGCAGACTCCACCACTATGGAGATTATGGTGATCCCTACCGCTTTGGCCAAACTAGGCATGTTATTGGGGGTACCAAAAGAGTGGCAGGATAGAGTCTTGATCAGCTGTGGTTCGCCAACCCTGACGCTGGCATGTTAGCTATGGTTCGCCAACCCTGACGCTAGCATATCAGCTATGGTTCGCCAACCCTGACGCTGGCATGTCAGGTATGGTTCGCCAACCCTGACGCTGGCATGTCAGCTATGGTTCACTGATTGCCAAAACGGACAGGGTACTGAGAAGAAACCCTAAGAGAATGTTCACTCTTACATAAAAAAAAAAAAATGCGGAAGTAGGGTTCAGCGTTTCCTTTGCCGCCGGTGCCGTTATAGAGGCAAGGAGATACGACGAAATAAACTTCTAGACAACCCTCTTCTCTGTCTCTCTGTCTCTGTCTCTCCTTCTCTCTCTCCTACACCCTCGTCCCCTGTACCTCCCACTAAAACTAGTATTGATGTGTGCCTATTACGTCTTAACTATGAACGTACTGCAACTATTTGGCGTGTTGCCTTGTCAAACATACTGTGGGTGTAGATGTGTTCACACCAGCTGAACAAGTATTTGACTGAGTACTTCACATCACTATTTACAGCGCAGTTATTGGCTTAGTGCCATACAGGTGACAACGTGACGTTACATGGGTATACACATACCACAAATAGTCAGTACACGAATATGAAAAGTCTACGTGAGTAACAGCTCAACACTAGCACAACAGCTGGCACACTCAGTATAGATCCAAACAACACAGGACCCAGGAGTTGCAAAGAAACACAAGAGTTTAATGATGAAACTTGTAGATGCGTGTTGTAAATGAACGTGATGACCGAAACTGATAAAACAATCAACAATGAATACAGGAAAAGCTGTCCGGGCGAATAACATCGCCATGGGACACTCACACTATCACACAACGAAAAGCATGCTAATTCCCAAATACCGAAACTCCAGCATACCTTTCTGTGTCAAGAATCCATCCATGTCCAAAAGGGGACAATTCAAACACACAACTCTACATAATGACTTATGATAACTGTCCTAAAAAGGACAAATCCAGTTACAAAACTACATAATCACTTTAACACGCATTTGTCCTAACAAGGACAGCCAACCAAAAATTTTGCATTACGAAGCAACTGTCCCAACAAATATTTCAGAGCAAACTAACCAACCTATCTCCACAACATCTCGAAACAAACTCCCTTTCGTGCATCCCAGCCAGCTCAGAATCTGTGACGGAGCCAGCCAGTCAGAACACGGAGATACCTCCTACTCCGTGCTCGCTTAAACAGCTGAGCCGTGGTCAAGAACCTTTGACCACAACAAGCGGGTGTCGAGAACGCATTCTGCAACAGAATAAACATACTGTTAAACCACCACCCGATACTCTGACAACTCGTTCTAACACAGTCTCCACCAGCACCATCACCTCTCAGCCTTTCAGTATGTTCACCTTCTTCCTGAGTTTGCTAAGTCAAATCACACTATACATACATTACTTCTACTTTATATAGGCTGTTAATTTATCATATCATTCCTGCTTTTGTTATATTATTAATAATAGTTTACTTTTTATGTTCTCCGGTATGATTAGCAGATTATTTTTGCGGGGGAGGGGGGTGGGGGGAAGGACATACGGAAAATTTGTTCGTTCATAAATTAATGGTAATTCTTCGCCATTTCGGCTTACGACAGTTTCAAAAGGAACCGCTCTACTTTCGGATACCGGGGAGAAGCTTAGTACAGGCGTGATAAGGGAGACAACCGAAAGATCAGCAACAAGCATAGTTTACAGGTGACCTGAGATTTACGTGTAACTCAAGAGCAGACAATACAAATACTTTTTCTTTGGAAAAAGTTGATTCTTTAAGTGTGCTTCATTAAACATGAGCTTTGGATGACATCTAAACATGTAAAAGTTCTCGAGCAGGACATATCCGCTATCTACAACAGTAAAACAATGTTTGCTCTGTAGCATACTGTAGCATTCACATGCATCTTGTCAGAGCTTTTTCACGTCGAGGTCTTCCGGTGAGAACGTCCAACTCTAGACTAAACTAGTGCAATGAAAACCACGGTGTCACGCAATCCGCTTCAGAGACCCACCAAGAATACAGGCTAAAGCCCTGCGATACTCTGAACCCCTTGTGGTCCTCTCGGGGATCTCGTGTGGTCCTTTCGGGGACCACACAGGAGACCAAGGGACCTAACGAGGACCACATGCGTAAATTCAGTAGGATCACAGTGCGGTCTTGGTGGTAGAAGCGAACGAAGAAGAAGAAGCAGTCAGAGCTTTTTGATCTGCTTCGTCGTGTAAGGAAATGATACTCTTTGGATTTGAATTTTTCGCGCTTTTCTTTGAATCTGACGAGAGAGAGAGAGAGAGAGAGAGAGAGAGAGAGAGAGAGAGTGTGCGATCGTCTGAGTTTTATGTGTGTATGTGTGTGGGGGGGGGGGGTTATGGGTTGAAGCGAGAGGTGACGTAGTATTCACTGAATGACTTAGTGGTTAGTGACAAATTACTGACTGCTATCCAACCCTAGACTAAACTAGTGCAATGAAAACCACGGTGTCACGCAATCCCGCTTCCGAGACCCACCAAGAATACAGGCTAAAGCCCTGTGATACTCTGAACCCCTTATGGTCCTCTCGTGGATCTCGTGTGGTCTTTTCGGGGACCATACAGGGGACCATGGGACCTAACGAGGACCACAGGCGTGAATTCAGTAGGATCACAGTGCGGTTTTTGGTGGTAGAAGCGAACGAAGAAGAAGAAGACTGACTGCTAGCTTGGGGGGGGGGCACTACTCAAACTGAGCGAGGCAGAGGTTAGTGACCCATACCTGACGCTTATGTCAGAATTGGCGAACCATAGCCGGCAAAGACCCTATACTACCTCCTAGCGGTGTCCCAGGAAACAGTAATCTGCCTAAGTGAATAGGGACCGCCAGTGGGAAAAATGCGTCGAGCCGGTGTCGGATGTGTTGAGTCTGTAGACGCATAGCCGAGACGCAACGCAGCCAACGTTCTTTTGAGGATGAGCGAGGAAGAAGACTGCTATCTTCGTGATTAGCCAACCAAGACCCTGTTTTACCTCCCACTGGTGCACCATGGTAGCGTACTCGAAATAGACGAACCAGGATATAAGGAAAAAAAATAGCCCATGCCGAATTCGAGTGTGAGTCCGAAAGTAGCAAATATAGCAGCCTTGCTGCAAATTATGACAAAGCTTTGAGGGCAAACGAAGAATATATATCTCTCTCTCACACACACACACACACATACTCTCTCTCTCTCACACACACACTCTCTCTCTCTCTCTGAGCATATGGGGGCTTCCTCAAGGGTTTTCCACCAACACTCGTACTTCGCCTTTTTTGAGCATTTGTCCAGGTGAACCCTCTGTGACTCAACATTCCTTCTGTTCTTCCCTTCCGTGCCTCCTTTGGTCTGCCTTTACTCCTGTACCGCTGTGGTGTTCATCTCAGTGCTATCTTTGGTAATGAGGTATCAGTCATCCGGAGCACATGTCCCAACTATCCATCCAATATATATATATATGGCTGATTTCCTCATATACAATAATACTGATTTATTTGTTTGTTTATACTTTACTTATAATTACAAGCTATTTGGTTTTGTCTCTATTTAGTTGTCGTTTATACTTGTGTATTATTTTTAGACAGCTTTCATCTTCATTTGCCATCAGTTTACTGTCTGGTTATCTGAGATTATTGGTGCTCTTATTTTAATTTCTTTTCATTCTAAAATATCTCTCCTTGAATTGGTCTTTTTTTATAATAAAATGTATTTTATTTATATTCAACATGTAACAGTTTCAAAGTCAACTGAAATGATGTGAAATCGGGATGATTGCCCGTGAGATGAAATAATGAAATGGTGGGCATTTATAAATCCTAAGATGATAGTGATGAGCATGACAAAAGTAATAAAGTTATGCCTGAATCGAACATTTTTCGCAATAAAAGGGTCAAAATAATGTTCTGGTCACACATAGGCATAGATAGCAAATGTCAAGACAATAAAACATTTGTGAGATAACTTAAACAGTACACATGCAACATTTTGAGAACATTTCATTCTTTCTGGGGGAAAGGGGAGTGGATAAAGACTGAAGTGATAAAACTCCTATAAAAGATTCTAGTCTCAGTTCCCAGTTTGTAATGAAACCCACTGTGGATTGTATTTATATATTATTTCCAAAGGCGAATTCATTGTTCATAAAATGTACTTTATTGTTTATAGTCTTCGTTTTAATAATGACGTTGTTACGAAAACGTCCACCTTCTTCATTTGCCGTTTTTCTGTCACATCTGTCACTTCGCAATATCTTCCTTTTCGTTTTCTTCTTCTTCTGCGTTCATTATCGTATTCTCAGCTTTCTGTTGCCTCCAGGAATCCTGTTGTCAGAAGGAGGTCTTCGTAGGAACCCCAGAGTTTCTACTCCGTGCCTCTCTCTCTCTCTCGGGGCCATACCTGAGTTTCTACTCCGTGATACTCTATCTCGGAGCCATACCTGGTTTCTGAGGTCTCTACTTCATGATATCAAAGACAAGTGGTAAAGAGCACCAATGTTCAGCGTGCAAATCATAAACATTTATTTAGCACTCAGTTCAACAGCCAAAACAGGCATCGGGTATTTTCATTATTTGTGTAGAAATCTTTCCAAAATCAGACTAATGACACAGTGAACTGAACACAACGTAACGATACTAAACTGATGATTTGGCTGAGAGAGGCTTTCTTTTCTCTTGCTGAAACTCACTGGTTTCCTTCTCGGTGGTGTTTCCTGAGCTTCTGGTGTAAAAACTGACCACTCGCCTGGTCTGCTACTGCTTAAAGGCTTCTAGTTCCAACAGCCATGCTTATCTCCCCTGATCGCTAATTGGCGGACCAGATCAAAGCCATTTGGTAAGAACGTTTGGACCCCGATGAAAAGAAGGCATCAAAGGGTCTTTGTTCTGCATTTTTGACTAATGACATGTGTCAGTCATAGAGACTGGCGTGTTTACTGCCACGCCTTTTCTAGACCGGTCTAGAGCAGTGGTTCTCAACCTATAGGCCGCGGCCCAAAGGTGGGGCGTGACCGGGAGTATTGTGGCCCGCGCTGAAGTCTCAAAGCAGCAAAAAAAAAAAAAAAAAGTAGATAGAATAAAACAATTATTCCACATTTTTCACGCAACGCATAAGAGCAGACTGCATAGACGCAAGCCACAGAATTGTAGGTCGCTTTATTCATCATCATCATCATCACCATCATCATCATCATCATCAGGTGCCGTGCCGACTGGCGTTGGCTATTATGCTTCTCCAGAGTACCCGATCCTTCATGCAGGCCATCAATTCAGTTGGTGATCTCCTCTCACACCATCCCGTCAGACTGTCCAGTATCATTTCTCTTGGTCTTCCTCTTGATCTTCTTCCTTCTATTTTTCCTGTTGCTATAATATTGTCGCTTTATTAGTAAATGAAAAGAACTTTTATGTAGAATATGCAGTTAAATATGTAGATAAAACACTACATAATGCTTTATAAAATTAGATTTATACCTTGCACATATAAAGCACTTTATTAGTGGGCCGCAAACATGTTTGACTTTTAAATATGGGCCGTGCAGTAAAATGTTCTGAGAACCGCTGGTCTAAGTCGAACAACGTTATAGATCTTGGTACTCTTCTGATTGATGGCTTAGCTTCAGTTTTTTTTTATTTTAAAAAAACTCCGGGGGTGGGGGGGGGGGGGGAGGGGATCTATTTTTCCTTCCATTCGTTGATCGACGGAATAGACGACAAGAGAAACGACAACGCGATCAATACTGGCAAAATAAAAGCGTTGAACATTTCTTCGATCACTCGCAGCCGTCGACTTCTATAATTCTGAAGTAATCGGTGCTCCGCTGGAGCTGATGTACATCCCTGTATAGCTTCTCTTGAATTGATATAGGCGTTGGACATGTGTTTTCTTGTAATATAGTTTCTTTAAGTTATGATTGTAGCATTATTATAGCCGTGTAAGTTAAGATAGTATTATTGTTATAAGATATATTATTATTTTCATTATAGTTATGATTATCATTGATAAGTTGAAAGTATGTAAGACACCATGGAAAATGTGAGAACCAGTGGGAGAGGGACACTTCCATGATATTAATATTATTCCACGACAGAATTAAGTAGATACTTAGAAATACCAGACGCTGGCAATGATTACGGATACGGACTGAGAGAATTACTCAGATAACAATGGCACATGTGGAGACAGACAGACGGACACTGTAAACCGAGTTGGAGTTATAATCCCCATCAGATATCGCAAACACCCTATTCTGGATAAGAAGAATTACCTTCTCCAGAAAACTCAGTAGTCGGATTTGACGCAACAGACTTACTGACAGGTGAGGCACATTTGCTAATCTTAGGACGCAATTTGCACACATAAATAGTCTAGCGGATCAATAAGATTACCAAGGGGAGGGGTCCACTCATTCCAAAATCCAATCGGTATGTAGTCAAGCAGCTGATCAACAGAAAGATCTGTAGGTATGTCCTATTGGACAATTCACACACACACATATAGATAGATAGATAGATAGATAGATAGATAGATAGATAGATAGATAGATAGATAGATAGATAGATAGATAGATAGATAGATAGATAGATAGATAGATAGATAGATAGATAGATAGATAGATAAACCGGACACGAAGTGTAGAAGACAGAAGAAAGAAGAAAGGAAAAAGGATAGAAGGAGAACGACATATGGAGCAGATGAACAGGAAGAGCCAATATGTGTTCATGAGATAAAGAAGCAGTTTAGGACAGATAGAAGATAGCATTTCAAGTTTAAAAGTGATTATTAGTACTGCGTGAGAAATGCAGAAGACTCGATATTTTTTTTTAACTTTGTGTAAAATGCCTCAAACTGATACTTGTTTGGTGAAATTACAGGTGAACTTACGAGTATAATCTGGTTCAGGAAAGAACCATCCAAATTTTATAGAGTTAAGATTTCAGTCTTGTGGTGAATCATGTAGTATCACGTGTAGTGTCATTCTGAAATTGTGAAGTGAACAAAACATGAAGACGTAGTAACGTGCGTTCATCAATTATTAATTTGAAAAGTGGCAATGGTGAAAGATAATGCGGTCGCGGCAACAATGTGTTGACAATGCTGTATGAAAGTGCATTAGGTTGATAAGATTTAAACGGCGAAAGTTTGTTACTACACGTGACAGTCGCCATCATTCACAGCCCAGCATAACAAGCAGCAGAAGGAGATCCAGATTTGCGAAATCAGTTTTAATCATAAAAAAGAATCAATATTTTCCGCACTTTGTATGTTGGGCACTCGTGCAGGATATGCTCTCCTGTCCTGCTTCAAAACCAGGCTTCCGGTCAACAGGCTGTTGTAGGCCTGAGCAAGGCTGTCAGATCATTGTGCTCCCAGTGACAGTGGAGCCTTATAAGAAACTTGCCACTTAGATCGGCTGTAAGAATTAAATAAACTAATGCTGCTCACTCAGAAACGAAAGGTTTATGGCATGTATGCGTGTAACTTATGAACAAATAAGAGAGTGAAATAAGTGTGTATGTATGGTTTATGTGTGCGCCTGATGGATGGATGGACGGACGGACGGACGGACGGACGGATGGATGGATGGATGGATGGATGGATGGATGTATGAATGGTTCTAGTATGAGTTGTTATTTGAAAAACCTCTGATTTGAACCGCGCGCCTGAACTTGAACAAAGCCAAGTCCTAACCCCCACAAAACGTGCCATATCAACAAACGTGTCTCCCCAAACTCTCGGCGCATCTCGTTGATCTCGACACCTTAAGATTACACGTGACGCTCAGAACTGCATGAATCTGAGGGATTTGGGCGTCAGACCTTATTTTGACCGCTCTTTGGGCGTCAGACCTTATGTTGGCCGCGCCACCCGGCATATCTGGGGGTGTCATGAGTTAAAAAAAATCTTTTTGGAGTAAAGAAAATGGAGGCAACATTTTTAGCACAGAAACTGTACATTTCCTGAAGTACAGATAGCTAACTGATAAAGCCGAGTTTTATAAGGAAGTAGATTTCAAAGTTTAACCTTGTTTCAGTGGCATGTGATTTGTTTGTCTATAAAAGAAATTACTAATAATGAGATGCACGTTAAAAGCTGCATTAATCTTAAAAAACGACTTCCTCTAGTAGTCCAACTCCGTTGCCGCAGTGGTGTAGTAGTTAGTGTAATAGCCTGTCGATTAGAAGATCCCTGGTTCGATTTTGCGCTCGGGAGTTTGTTTTTTTTTCCGAATAGGAGCCAATTCAGCCTCAAAAAATGAGTACGTGGGATTTCCCTAGAAAAACAAAGGGAGTTAGGACATGTGATGACATCCCTACCTCAGCTGCTGGAGTGGCCTAGAAATGTGAAGGCACCAACACTTCACACCGACACGGCGTGAAGATGCTACGGGACTTAGATTAATAATCTAACTCACAATTCAAGAGGTCAGGTAGTACCAGAGAGAAGTTCACCAGAACCTGTCTCAAGGTTTAACACTGCAACTCGGATTTTCTCCCAAGCATTCTGATCATAGGAAAAACTGGCGAACTACTGTACGAGCCCTATGTGATGTTTAACGGCACGGGAAGGATATAAGATATAAGATAAGATTCTGATCATATTCTCCCAAACAGCAGTTTTGCGTTGTTAATCGTATTCGTCCAATAGTTTTGTACCGTCAATTGTCTTGACCCAGACCAGCTTTACGTATTCATACACACCAACTGCGTGTTCACCAACAGTTACGTTTCTCTGGCTGTGGTTTCATTTTTTTGACAATTCGGTTATAAACTGACTGGAAGCATTTAAGTTTTGTGTTTACAATGAGTGAAGCCATTCCTTCCTGGAATCTTCCATTCTCTGTGACAGAAAATGAGCTGGACTGGAGAACTTCACCCGCAGAATAGGAATCTTAACGAGCCGCAGCTAATTAGTCGTCACCTCGTTAAATCATGTCTCAAGACCCAAAGTTCACGTATGAATTTAAGAGAGTCTGTTTCCGTTTGCACAGTTACTGGAATTCTGGGAGAAAGGTAAGTCTTCCTCTTTGATCTCCATACAAAGATGGATGTGTTTTCTTTAGCAGTCGCGTTTAGATCATCTTGAGGTGGCGGTATCATGTCGGATAGGAAGTGGATTACATTAGTTTGGCTGTAGTCCGTTAGTGGCAGCATGAAGTGAATTCTGTGAAGACCACATTATAAAGGCTCAAGTGCAGGAAGCCCCTTAAAAACACCCCTTGCAGTGAAGGTAGAAATCTTTTTCCAATGTTTATTTCACTACATTTTATTATCCCTCCACGAGTTAAACTGTACTATTTGAATTTCATTATATGCTGACAGCTCAGAGAAACAGATTAATTTAGATACATAGGACCTTCAGAGTAGTTTAGATTACTTCAAGAGTAGATTCAGAGAATCCCAAAACAAGCTATCAAGTGGAACACAACAGGCCGAAGAAAGAGAGGCAGACCGCGTGAAACTCTGAAGAGGACATTATTAAGAGAGGCCAAATTAACGGGCATAAAATCCTTTGATGAGGTTGAAAGACTCGCCGAAGACAGGAAAAACTGGCGAACTACTTTGCGAGCCCTATGTGACGTTTAACGGCACGGGAAGGATATAAGATAAGATATAAGATAAGATAAGATATAAGATAAGATAAGATTAGGGGCGGTGGATTTCAAAAGTAATGTAAGACTACAGGACCTATTTTTGTTGACACAGGACACTCTGTAACCTCTCGTGCTGACATAGGATCTCTCTATGTGCTCTCTTTTTGACACAGGGCCTGTCTGTGTCCTCTTTAGAACATAGAACCTCAAGAACAATTCGGAAGCATAGAACCTCAAAAAACAATTTACGTATACGGGACCTGTTACGTAGTTTAGAGACACGGGATTATTGCACACCGGACTGCTGTTCTAGTTCCTCTCATGGACTGAAACAAAAAGTAGCCATGACCCACTCCCCATCCGACACACGTTAACACGTTCACTGCATCGGCAGCAAAGAACACCACAGATCCAGGGAGATGAAGAAGAAGAAGAGACATAGGACCCCATAAGTAGTTTAGATGGACATGACCTCTATAGAAATTTAGGACCATAGAGGCATTAAGAGAACTCTATAGCCTCTAGCCCACCACTGATGTTGCCAAATGAATTCTCGTGCCCAAGGAGAAAGTTGTATACCGTCTTCAGTTTTTCTGCGGCTGAGGGGAACAAAATAAGACCTTGTGCAACGTGAACAGCTTCGGAGATGGGAGAGTGTCTGCGTCCATGCGAAAGCATTAGAGGGCATGAGGAAAAGCATTAGAAGGCATGAGGGAAAGCATTCATTAGAGGGCATGAGGGAAAGCATTCATTAGAGGGCATGAGGGAAAGCATTAGAGGGCATGAAGGAAAGCATTCATTATAGGACATGACGGAAAGCATTAGAGGGCATGAGGGAAAGCATTAGAGGGCATGAGGGAAAGCATTAGAGAGCATGAGGGAAAGCATTAGAGGGCATGAAGAAAAACATTCATTAGAGGGCATGAGGAAAAGCATTAGAGGTCATGACGGAAAGTATTCATTAGAGGGCATGAGGGAAAGCATTAGAGGGCATGAAGGAAAGCATTCATTAAAGGGCATGAGGGAAAGCATTAGAGGGCATGAGGAAAAGCATTAGAGGGCATGAGGGAAAGCATTCATTAGAGGGCATGAGGGAAAGCATTTTAAAGCATGAAGGAAAGCACTATAAAGCATGAGGAAATGCACGAGAGAACATGAGCGGAAGCACTAGATAGGGAAAGCACTATAAAGCATGAAGGGAGCATTAGAGAGCATGAGGGAAAGCATGAGAGAGCATGAGGGGAAGTACTAGAGAGCATGAGAGAAATAAACAGACATGAGAGAAAGCACTAGAGAGCATGAAAGAAATAAACAGACATGAGAGAAAGCACTAGAGAGCATGAGAGAAATAAACAGACAGGAGAGAAAGCACTAGAGAGCAAGAGGGAAATAAATAGACATGACAGAAAGCACTAGAGAGCATGAGAGAAATAGACATGAGAGAAAGCACTAGAGAGCACGAGGGAAATAAATAGACATGAGAGAAAGCACTGGCGAGCATAAGGGAAAGCAACAGAGAACAGTTAAAAAAAACCAGAAAAAACAAATGTAACTGCTCCAGTAAGTTGTCTCGTTCATTTTGCTTGTAACGACGCAGGAGTACGCAGGAAGTAAACTTAAGGGTAATAATAGCAATGATAGTAATAATCATAAAGAAAGTAAGACCTGGTACACCAGGTTGAACTGAAAAAGAAAAAAAAAAAAAAGAAACAAAAGTTGCCTAAAAAATAGAATAAGATATCTCACTTTCTGTGATCATTGAGATGGGGGTGAGGTTTTTTTTTTTTTTCATTTTATTTTGCTCCGTTGCAGACGGCAACGCATTTTTAAAATATCTTGTTGGTGTATACGACACAAAGAAACGAAGCAGAAATTAGAAGAAAGAGACACGCGATTTACGGGGCAAAGCTGCGACAAATACCTCGGACGGAGAAGGAAATTTTTAAAAAAATTATATTCTCAGTTAAATTTCAAAATATTTTAAAATAATAATCAAAACCTTAAGAAAATAAGAAGTAAAATTCTAGGAAGAGTATCATGACATGAGAGAAATACGTGAATTTGATAGTTACGGGAAAACTAAGAGAAAGGCTAAGATGTTAATGGGACGACGAAGGACAAACGAGAGCGGGGAGACGAAGGACAAACAAGAGCGGGGAGACATAACGAGAGCGGGGAGACATAACGAGAGCGGGGAGACGAAGGACAAACGAGAGCGGGGAGACGAAGGACAAACGAGAGCGGGGAGACGAAGGACAAACAAGAGCGGGGAGACGAAGGACAAACAAGAGCGGGGAGACGTAACGAGAGCGGGGAGACGAAGGACAAACGAGAGAGCGGGCGACGAAGGACAAACGAGAGAGCGGGCGACGAAGGACAAACGAGAGAACGGGCGACGAAGAACAAACGAGAGAGCGGGCGACGAAGGACAAACGAGAGAGCGGGCGACGAAGGACAAACGAGAGAGCGGGCGACGAAGGACAAACGAGAGAGCGGGCGACGAAGAACAAACGAGAGAGCGGGCGACGAAGGACAAACGAGAGAGCGGGCGACGAAGAACAAACGAGAGAGCGGGCGACGAAGAACAAACGAGAGAGCGGGCGACGAAGGACAAACGAGCTGATAAGAAACACGAAGGTAGTGACCGCATAAAGCAGAAGCACGTTTTCCTGAGCGTCTGGAGGTGAAGACGCTGTACGTGGCAATCAGCGCCTCATAGCTGACATTCTTGGGTCAAGGTTAGCGACCACGACCCTGTCCTACCTGTCGCACTCCAATTTGGTAGCCCCAGTAACAGACCTAGTCTGGTTACAGGGGCAGAGATCGCCATGGTGATGGAATCTGCTAAAGAAGCACTGCACACCCTCTGCTTTTTTTTTACGCTAGGTTCAGGGATTGAAAAAAAAAACAAACAAACCAACCAACAGCCGCCATAACTCCGCTCCCAAGCGAACACGAAGATGTACCTTCAACACCTTCACAGCATCGACTGCAGAGAGCACCAGCTCGCAGTTCCAGGGAGATAGAAGACAAGGCAAGACAAGGCAAGACAAGACAAGACAAGGCAAGACAAGACAAGGCAAGACAAGGCAAGGCAAGACAAGACAAGGCAAGACAAGACAAGGCAAGACAAGACAAGACAAGACAAGACAAGACAAGACAAGGCAAGGCAAAGCAAGACAAGGCAAGACAAGACAAGGCAAGACAAGACAAGGCAAGACAAGACAAGGCAAGACAAGACAAGACAAGACAAGGCAAGAATGTCTGTCGGTGCATAGCGAATGAAGGAATTCTTCTTTACCTGCAGCACCATAGCTATAGGGGATAGGGGAGTGGGGAGATAACAATGTTATAAAGATGACACCGTTACCATAGAATAATTTTTAATAATTTTTAAAAACAAATATTTATTTACTCTATATCTTTCCCTGTGATGCATTAAAACGTGATTTTGTACATTCAGTGTTGTCAACTAGAGGGAACGCCCACTCTCTCTCTCTCTCTCTCCCTCTCTGAACCTTAAGTGCCCAGGCCACATGGGGCTTCCGCAGTGGTTTTCCATAAATGCCTCTCCTTTGTCCTTTTTTCCGCTCTGGCCCAGGTGAGCCCTCTACTGCTCAGTATCCTCTCTGTTATTCTTCTCAGTGTCTCCCTTGGTCTGCCCTCACTTCTGTTCCCGTGTGAGGGACTCAGTGTGTTTTTAAGTTCATAAAGCCTTCCCTGGGGGCTGGGGGCGGGGGAGGGAGGGGAGAACTGCTTCTGAAATTCGCTCCAAGAAAGCAAATTGACCTGTCCCTTTTTCATTCTCCTGGACCTGATGTACTCCACTATACCAGTTGCTCACCGTTTCAATCCTCTGAGACAGTATGATGTATCAATTTTTTTTAAAAACTTATATTGTGAACTTCAAGCAATTCACGCTGTATCTTGGCCAATCCCGCGAATATACTTTTTGAGATACCCTGTGCTCACACACTGCGTTCTTTCGCCAGCACAAACACGGGTAACATAGCATAGACATAAACATAAATGCACGCACATTCGCATTAACATATTCACAAACACGCGTAACATTTATGGCATATTAAAATACTCATACAGCAGATTTTTACAACAAATATTCTTTGGAGAATAGAACAAACGTCATCTAAAAGCAGCGCAAACAATAACACAAAACGTGCGTGAAACTAAATAAACCAGCAGACATGACCTGATTAATCTCAGTGTTGTGAAATGTGCCAGGGATTTATGAGACAGAAGGCGCCCCGTTCCCGCCGAGAATAAATTAACTGTTTGCTCTTTTCCGGAGGGTTTGCTGGGATTCTGGGGCCGGTAATTGACTGTTTTCTTTTCTGCTCGGTTCTGGAAGCCAGAACAAGCGGAATCTGTCCAGGAAGCGGTGTACTCCAGGACACAAATGTTAATACTCAACATACCGCTACTTTACCTCTCCTTTCTCTTGTTCCTTCTCAAGCCGTGCTCACCGCTGTACTGCCACAGATCACGCTGTACTGCCACAGATCACGCTGTACTGCCACAGATCACGCCGGATCTGAAGGATTCTACTACAGGATACAGGAATATTTCATATAGTGGCTTCAGGGATGTTGAATATGAAAACCTGGATATCTCTTGGGTCGCTCAATACGTGAAAAACCACCTGAGATGGAATCGATATCACCTGCAGTAACCCGACACTTTGTATGAACACGCTATATACTAACGCTTTCACTTCTGGGTTTAATTTGCAGGCTTTGCCAGAATAAATTTTGATGAGAAATTTCAGTAGAAAGAAACTGGAAGGAAGTTACTCTGTAATTTAAAACCATGGCTCGTTTTAGACATGTGCTACTTTTCGTTTTATTCTGACGTTTGTGTCTACGCATTGATTTACCAATCCTCCCAGTTTGTTTTGGGGCAAAAGAGTTTAGTACTAGAATTCCCTCTCAGGTCGAATTCGCCGGTAGTTATAATGATGAATCTTGTTCTGCTGCATGCAGGAGATATTGGTTTGTAGGTTTTTACGCGACTGAAAGCCACTGATAAATGTAGAGAAAAATTATCATGAACGGTAGACAAGTTTAGCGTTTAGAACCTATTAGGAAGTGTAATATTATGCTGGGCCCTGGAATGGCGTAGTGGGGAATAGACATAGACAAAGTGTGCCCTTTTTACTCTCAGGCGGAGGCTGAGAGTTTAACTCCGGCCGAAGATGCCCCAGCTGTCGGAAACTGAGAAAACGAGGCGGAGGCAAGCCGCGACGCTGAACATATCACCCTCTGTTGCACCGACAGATCCGGGAAAATATCGGTTTTCGTACTACGTGGTGATGTCTAAAAAAGTTCGGTGAACGGTAGCAGTAAACAAACAAAACAGAAGATGCGAACAAATTACCTTTATTGGCTTTCAAAATAACTACCATCCTTCACAATACACTTTTGGCAACGTTCATAAAGCTTCTGGAAACTGTCAGCAGCGGCCTCTTTAAGAATCGATCACAGAAACCGCTGTCACATGTTCTTGGATTGGCGCCACGTCCACAAAACGTGTGCCTTTCATGACGCTTTTCGAAAGAAGTCCACGGTGGATGATCGAGAAAAGGTGCGTCACGCGTTGTCGTGCAGCAACACCCACTGTCCAGCCCTCAGTTGTTGCCTTCCCGTCATAAAAGCGTTTGAACCAGTCGTAAGCACACTTTCTGCTCACAGCTTCCGTGCAGTACACTTGCACCAACATTTCATGCGTCTCTGTCCCCGTTTTCCCTGATTTGAAGCAGAACTTGATGTTCTCTCGTTGCTCCACTGCATAACTTGGTATTCACAAGAGTTCCCTTTTGGAATTTTTTAAAAAGTGATTGAGAAAGGCTGGTTACATTATGGATGAATGCGAGTATTAATGAAATATTCACACGTAGCCGACCAATCGTTGTCAGAATGGAGGACAGCCCAATATCCTGGAAGACTGAATGAACGCTTTAAGTTATTGTATATAAGCGTATGACAACGTTCCCAACCCCGTTCCAGCCTGACGCATTCTAATAGTAGGGACAACTTCTTTTGCTGTCGCTACTTACATCTTACATCCTTCCCGTGCCGTTAAACGTCATATAGGGCTCGCGTGGTAGCTCGTCAAGTTTTCCTGTTTTTGGCGAGCTTGTCAATCTCATGAAGGGATTTTATGCTTACTAATTTGGCCTCATATAGGACTAAAGATCAACGTAGGAAAGACAAAGTTAATGAAGCAAAATGTGATTAACAGAAATGTACTCAGAGTAGATAGCAAGTTAGTGAAGGAAGTCAACGAATTTGTATATCTTGGCAGTAGAGTAGTAGAAAATGGAGACAGCAAACCAGGCTTTTGCAATGCTGCAGACTATATGGAAATCTAAAAAACTAAGCATGAATACGAAAATCAGGATATTGAAGAGTAATGTTCTAAGTGTACTAGTCTATGGAAATGAATGCTGGAAAATCACCAAAACCATAGAAAACAAGTTGAATTCTTTCTAGACTAAATGTTTAAGAAGAATTAGAAAAATACTTTGGCCAAACACCATAAGAAATAACATCTTGTTGGCAGAAATGCAGATGAAGCCACTGACAACAATTATTGAGGAAAGACGCTGGCGATGGTTGGAACATGTGCTCCGAATGACTGACAACTCACTACCAAAAATAGCACTAAGATGGACACCACAGGGAAACAGAAGTAAGGATAGACCAAAAGAGACACGGAGAAGAACAACAGAAGGGATGTTGAGCAATAGAGGGCTCACCTGGGCAAGAGCAGAAAAAAAGGCAAAGGACAGGCATTTGTGGAAAACCCCTGTGGAAGCCCCATGTGCGCTGGGCACTTAAGGTTCGGAGAGAGAGTGAGAAATTTGGCCTCTCTTAACAATGTCCTCTTTAGAGTTTCACGTGGTCGACTTCTTTTTCTTCAGCCTGTTGTGTTCCACTTGATAACTTGTTTTGGGATTCTCTGACTGTTTCTTCTTATCAGTGACCGATATATGTCCATCTCCTTTTTTCTGATCACACATAAGATAGGATGTTGTTCGCTCATCTGTCTTATCTCTTCTTGAATTCGTTCCACTTTATACCAGGTATTTTCCTTAGGCATTTGTTTTCAAAAGAGTCTGATTTGTTGTCAACTTCTTTAGTTGTTTTCCACCTTTCACGTGCATAAATGAGGGTGGATATTACATTTGAATTGAATAATTTTAACTTGATTTTTGTGCTTATAACTTTTGAGTGCCATGTGTTCTCAAGATTCTTGAAGGTCAATGCTGATTTTGCAATTATAATTCTAACTTCCTTTCTGGTGTTGCCATCCTGGTCTATGTAGCTGCCAAGGTATGCAAACTGTCGATACTTGATCACACTGGAAAATAAAATGTTGCTTGATTTGATTGAGCGATGGTAGGCGAACTTTTAACTACTAATCTGCGTAAAACATCAAGGTGAAAAATAATACAACACTCACTCTCTCCCTCTTTCTCTCCCTCTACCCTCCCACCCACTCTCTCCCTTTCTCCCTCTCTCTCTCTTTCTCTGAAACTTCAGGTGCCCAAGGCACATGGGCCTTTCAAGCGTTTTCCACAACCGCGTTTCCCCCCCCCCCCCCTTGCCCAGGTGAACCATCTATTGTTCAACATCTTATACGAGCCTATGCCAGGGTTAATTTCTCGTTTTCCTGCTGTCATTTACAACATGCTTGTGCAAGATGTGTGACGAAAAAGTCAATATATTTATACTGAAGTTCTGATAGTTATTTGTGCAGGCGAAGCAGGTATATATTCCAACACCACCCTATGTGTTCCCTGTACCTGGCCAATAGTCCAAGGACTGGAATGCTTCCTATAGTGGTGGAGCTCGCTAGAAAGACTTGGGGAGGGGGCGGGATTCAGAGATGCCCTGTAACTCGCTCCCCCCTGTGATCCGATGTTCGCGTTTATCCCCCGCTACAGCTTCTATTGCTAACAACTCTTAGCTCGCGGGTTTAACGGAGAATTAGAGAGAAAATAACAAGACAAAGCAATGAAACAGGTGGGTATTGAGGAAGACAGACAGGGAAGGGGTGTCTATCTTTGCTGATACCTACAGCTAAAATATTCGAATTATGCAGACAATTTAAGCGAAAAAAAAACAAACCGCAGTCAGACATAAATTTTGGCTGGCACTTATAAGACAAATTTTTGCAGGCCAGAGAGAAGCACTTCGGAGGGTTCTTGCAAGGCGTTGTGGGGATCATGAACCGGCAAGTTAAAGGATGTGGCCACTTGAGATTTAGTTTCCCTGAGATCTCTTCCCCGCTATCGGAGCTACGGCTTCGTTAACTCTCGTAAGTGTTAACATGCAGGTGACATGGGTGTCCCTGGCAGAGTGGAGTCTGGGTGAGGAAGTGAAAGTTTAACGGGGAAAGTGTTATCTGGCAGGATAAACAAATTATGATGGAAGTGTGATCTTAACTGTCACTAAAAATAAAAGAAGAAGACAATCTAGCAGACGTTCATTGTGAACTTTTCTTGCCTCAAAACGCAAAGTAGCCTGGACATTTTGGAATTTGTCTCGGTAAATGGGCGGTAACTCTGTTTTAAGTTATAGGGCACCTATTTTTAAGTGGCAACGATGACGAGACTTGTCTTGTATTATCTCCCTGTAACTGCGAGCTGGTGTTCTTTGCTGCCGATGCTGTAGAGGTGTTTATTAACTACAGCATCGTATCAGCGTGGGAGCGGGTTATGGCAGCTACTTTTTTCAGTCCCGGAGTACAGCTGAAAACCAGAGAGTGTGTGCAATGCTTCTTTAGCAGACTCCACCACCATGGAGACTGTGGCAATCCCTGCGCCGCTAGCCAGGATAGGCCTGTTACTAGGGATACCAACGGAGAGGTGAGAGAGGGTCTTGGTCATCTGTGGTTCGCTAACCCTGACGCTAGCATATCGGCTATGGGTCGCTGTCTGCCTAATCAGACGGCGACTTCAACCTTGCAATGACGAGAATGATGGGATAATATTGTGACAACAAAAAAACACACGTGTATGAACAAACATTTATTATGCACCTTTTTTATGGTAAATCTCTGTGCTTTAGCTTCATTTTCATACTTCGCAATTTTGTTTATTCATCACCACCATTAAATGTAGTCATCATCATCATTATCGTGCAGATATTGATCATAGTTATGTATGATACTGAGTTTTTAGGTCATTGCAGTCAGGGCCAGTGAAAGAAAAAAAAGGAGGTGGGGGAGCAGTTCCAGCTGACTAACTGCTTCAGGGCCTGAAGGTTTTTCTCCTGTTTCAAGCGTGGGTTCGGAGGGCTTTCAATGGGGGAGGGGGCGGGGGTCCAGCTGATTAGCTGCTTCAGGACCCAGAGGTTTTCTCCTGTTTCAAACGCGGGCCCAGAGGGCTTTCATGGGGGGGGGGGGGGGGTCCAGCTGATCGGCTGCTTGGGAGCTCGAAGACTTTTTCCTGTTTCAAGCGTGGGCCCAGAGGGCTAATTACAAAAAAAAATAAGCAGGGAGAAGGAAGGGGAGTTTTGTACTGACTTACAACATTTATCTCAGGGGGCCCTGCTCGCAAGCACAGCTACAGCTGACTCTTGCGCCAATCTCGTGAGAACATGTTTTCATGCCTTTTAAACGAATAGAATATATGCAAGATCAAGCTATGCCGACGTGTATACAATTGATAACTAAAATATGAATCAAGGAAAAAATGATAACATGGGAAATAAGCCCACACCTGAAAAGATTTGTGAAGCTTATTTAATTAAGCAAAATGTTACGAAAATATGTGAATATGAGAGGAATCACACAGAGCAGCGTCATCCAACTGTGGGCACGCGGGTAGCTTGCGGTTCGTGGAGCCTTCTATGCGGCCCGCGAGGTTGTTATGAAGATGTAATTTATTTTATAAAATTAACGTTGTTAGCCGAGACATGATGTGTCTTAGTTCTGTGTTGCGAGATAGAGAGAGAGAGAGAGAGAGAGAGAGAGAGAGAGAGAGAGAAAAGTCATCATAGTTCCAGATGATTGTGCAAGTCAATTGTAAAAGTCCTCTAAGCGTGTACTAGTCACTTTAGATAGCTCGCCACTCGATTCGTGGATGCAGCTATGGCCTGGAGTTGGACACCTCTGAACTAGAAACTCTAGAAAGTAGTGATTTATAGAACTATGTTGCCAGCCACTACGATAATTTGAAACTTAAACTCTCTCTCTCTCTCGCTCTCTCTCTCTCTCCCTCTCTCTCTCTCTCTCTCTGAACCTTAAGTGCCCAGAGCACACGGGGCTTCCGCAAGGGTTTTCCACAAGTAGACCAATATTGATGACATAATACTTTACCAAAACTATCCCAAACTGGCCCGTGCCAGAAAGGAGCTAACCGTCTGTTGACTTATTTTTTTCTAAACGCAATTGCTTCCAATTTGTTGAGCGAAACCGCCTGTGCTGAGAGCTGCTGTTGTATATTACCTAGAACCTTAGGCTGACGTCATGAAACTTTCGGGATTTTTTTTTCTCCAGTGAAATCTTCAAGAACTGGTTAACTTAATCATCTATGACGGACAGCAAAACTTTTGGAATGCCAGCGCAACTGGACGCCACGTTACACGGCTACGCTGCTCTATCTCAAACAAATTGACGTCTGATTCGTGGGTAGATTTACTCTGACAAAGATTTCCCTCCATTCGCTCGCATATAAACTATTTAAGCCTCAACAACATACACTCAAGACCGATGTTTCTCAATCTCTGTACACCTAATGACCACCATCTTATAAGTAAGTTCGCAATACCAAAAATCCTAAATTGGTTTTATTTATTTAATGGGACTTAATAGTAACACACTGACAACATAGTCACAGGCCATCTGATAATGTGTCTCGTACCATAAGGTTGGGAATCATTGTTCTAGAATTTGATTCGGGCGCCTCCAGACTTAAACCTTTCGATCTAAAAGATGATCCGAGCTAGAAAGAAATAGAAGTCCAAGAGTGAGTAGATATGTACGTGTTCTTACACTTCTCTCTCACAGAAGTAGCCGGGGTTTCCATCACAGTTCCTCTTTCACTGGCTGTTTTTCGTCTTTTTTGTAATTGTTTTCTGTCACTCAAGAACCCCCCCCCTCACCCTTATCTCTCTGTCACTCAAGAACCCTTCCCCTCGTTCTCATCTCTCTGTCACTCAAGAACCCCTCCCCTCGTCCTTATCTCTCTGTCACTCAAGAACTCCTCCCATCGCCCTTATCTCTCTGTCACTCAAGAACCCCTCCCCTCGTTCTCATCTCTCTGCCTCTCGAGAATCCTTGACCTTGTCCTCATATCTCAGTTAGTTGAGAACCCCGTCCTTCGTCCTCATCTCTGTGTCACTCGAGAATCCCTCACCCTCGGCTCTATCTCTATGTCACTAGATACGGCAAGCACAATCGTCCAGCCTTTTTGCTATTAGTCTGTTTTACTTGCATCTCGTATCCCATGGTAATCTCTCTCTCTCTCTCTCTCTCTCTTTCTCTCTCATCCTTTCAGTGTCCGAGACATATGGGACTGCTAGTAGCAAGAGGTTTCCACTTCTGTCAGTCCTTTGTTTATCTTCTTGGCCGTTTCCCATGTCAGTCCTTTGTTTATCTTCTTGGCCGTTTCCCATGTCAGTCCTTTGTTTACCAGCGTTTCCTCTACTGTACGTTTCCGTGTCTCTTTGAGTCGTCCCATGCTTCTTTCGCCCTGTGGAGTTTCCAAAGGTCATACGTAGGTCTAAATCTTTTGCCCCACATAGAGAAAAAAAGTAAAAAAAAAAAAAAAAGGAAAACACTTGTGTATTTTTAGATTTCAGATGACGTGAGAAGAAGAAGAAGAAGAAGAAGAAGAAGAAGATAATGTTTATAGGATGCCTTTCATCGGTTGTTGGAATGCACTCGTAGATGCAGTGGGGACCAAGTATTTGAGAATCGCTCCTGATGAAGACCAGAAAGGTTTGTTTAATAATGGCGGTGACGAAGACGATCAAATTCTTAATAGTGGAGAATTTTTTTCTTTTTATTTGGTTCATTTTTTTCCGGTAATTTACACCCAACAAACTTCCAATTTTTAAATAAGTGTCACGTGAAACTGGAAATTTATTGGACGTTATTAAAGAAATGTAAACCCCCAAAAGCTTCCAACGTTTCATCATCATCATCATCATCATCTTCTTCTTCTTCTTCAGGTTAAGATTGACTGCACTGGATCTCCAGTTCGCTGTGACTGTTGCTCTTCCAGACCACAGCCAGAACACAGACAGAACACAGACAGACACACACCTTTCTCCAGACTGCTACCTGTCAGTCTGTACTACTGTCACCCTCCAGCTTTTTTCGTCTCTGGACTTTTTGTCGTTTAAAATGTGTGCATATTTTAATTCTTCTACTATGTCCGAAACTTTCTGTTCGAGTGTAACGTCCACTTTATACAAACATAACCCAGTAATAATAACAACATCACACAATAACAGTTTTTGTCCTAGAATACTCAGATTTGAAGGCAGTAGTTTATTATTTTGACATATCTTGCTTGCTTCTCTTGGGCACCTTGTTGCTCCCGTTGTGTTTTTCTCTTCTGGACTGTGTCATTGAGTTCCAAAAGGAAGGATAGAGCCCATGCGTTTCTGTCACTAAGTTCCAAAGGAAGGATAAAACCCATGCATCTCTGTCACTGAGTTCCAAAGGAAGGATAAAACCCATGCGTCTGACAGCCTTATAGAGTTTCAAGGTATGGCAGAAGATAGGGAAGCTTAAGGAAGAAAAATAAAACCCACAAATCATGTGACTTGGAATCTATCCCTGTGGACGTTTCTTTGAGGAAACTTTAACTTCTTTTTCAGGAAACGTAACTCTCCTCTTTAAGGAAACTGAACTCTTCTGAGCCACCCACAAGGCAGTAGGTTTGGCAGAGACTAGTAAAACAGAACAATTACTGCAGAGACTAGTAAAATAGAACAATTACTGCAGAGACTAGTAAAGCAGAACAATTACTGCAGAGACTAGTAAAGTAGAACAATTACTGCAGAGACTAGTAAAACAGAACAATTACTGCAGAGACTAATAAAGCAGAACAATTACTGCAGAGACTAGTAAAGCAGAACAATTACTGCAGAGATTAGTAAAATAGAACAGTTACTGCAGAGACTAGTAAAGCAGAACAATTACTACAGAGACTAGTAAAACAGAACAATTACTGCAGAGACTAGTAAAATAGAACAATTACTGCAGAGACTAGTAAAGCAGAACAATTACTGCAGAGACTAGTAAAACAGAACAATTACTGCAGAGACTAGTAAAATAGAACAGTTACTGCAGAGACTAGTAAAGCAGAACAGTTACTGCAGATACTAATAATACAGTACAATTACTGCAGAGACTAGTAAAGCAGAACAATTACTGCAGAGACTAGTAAAGCAGAACAATTACTGCAGAGACTAGTAAAATAGAACAGTTACTGCAGAGACTAGTAAAGCAGAACAGTTACTGCAGAGACTAGTAATGCAGTACAATTACTGCAGAGACCAGTAATACAGTACAATTACTGTACCGTCATGGATGACAGAAGAACCCAGTCATACACAAAAGTAACATGGCAGCTAAAAAAAAAAAAAACAATCACACAGCAATAAACGCGGACAACGGTTCCATCGATGCACTAACTTTACATGAATTTACCAGACGCTCAAATGGACTTTACTTCATGTTTCCTTGACATTCATTAATCATACTTACAGAATGTAACATCTCAAAGTAAGCGTGCTGTTGTTTCTCTTGTCTTATTTAACCTGACCATCTTTTCTAAATGCAAGCAGGGGACATTCAATCAAGCTTGCGGGAGGGGGATGGGGATGGGGCGCGGGTGGGTTATGGTTATTTAACCCAAAATTTCAAAGTTTAATCAGCGGGAAACTTTGCTTTACAACTTTACTTACAAATTTGCAAATCAAGTCTGCTTATTGTGATTCCCTACTGAGTGAATTTTCTTCAAAATAGCAACATTTCCAGTAGGATTTTTTTTTTCTTCTAAATTTCGGAATAAGCAGTCATCAAAGATGGCAGGCAGTATGGTTTATACGAGACAATATGTGACTGGTGTTTTAAAATAAGGGATATTTATACGTGCCCTGGACAAATCCTTAAAAAATGGACTGTCCCGAATAATTCATGACCGTTGGTCACTTAATCGTATTCCAAATGTTACTGGGAAGTTTGCATACGTAAATATAAGCTTGTGTAGCGAGTGGCCAGTAAATTGTGAGAAACCCTGGTGCCAGTTATGTAGAAGTTTAAGATTGAGAATGTTGGATGCAGAAAGTCTTCCCTTCAAGTTTATTTCAGCCGTGCTTGCCCGAGAGCAGCTAACTCGCGAAGTTTCTGAAGCTCGACAATTTACGAGAGTCGCGTGGAAAACGATTAGGCTTGTTCGTTCTTTTACTGTCTCATTTGTGTAAACCTGGAGATGTCCCAACAGATTTATGCTTCCGTTCTTACTGGCAACATTCTGTCTCACTAAATTTCGTTTAGTCCAAGGTTTCTCAACATTTTCACCCTCAGAACATTCTGCTGTTGTTCTTCTACTATCTCCCAAGAACTGTTCGCAGTTCTCCGCAACCGGTGTGGTGAAAGTGTTGAGGTCCAGGAAATTGGGAACGAACTACGGCAGCTATTTCTGGGTCCCCCAGGGTAACTTTAAAAAAAAGCAAAGGATGCAATAATTTGTTAGCAGACTCCGCAGCCATGAGGACTATGGCGATCCCTGTCCCCTTAACCAGGCTAGGCATGTTACTAAAAGTACCAACGGAGAGAAGGGACAGGGTCTTGGTCAGTTAAGCTATGGGTAACCGATTGCCAAACGTGACAGCGTCTTCGTCCCCTTTCTCAGAAAATAAATCTTCTGATTGTCATGCGGCAACTTTAAGGCCGCATCTGGGACCGGGCACCTTATCGTAAGTCGATCTGGCCGTATGTCAGTAGCTACAGAAGGAGGTCCGACAGTTCACTGCTTTAACTTGTTACAAGATAAATAGACATGTTTACCAATATTTTAAAATATTAACAAAATGCAAAATAGTAAAGTAATTATGTGGAAGGTAATCACAAGATATGAACCACAACTTATCAAATAAAGAAGCATACTGTAACGGTACCTTGGCCGCAAGTATGAATGGCCGTGAATCTGCTGGCTGTAAGTCGAGGCATTACTATATAATACCGCCGTATTGTAGGTAAACTTTGTGCTATATCAATGGGTATCCAGCTATACTAAACCCCATTTTTTCTAGACAGTAGACAGTAGATGAATAGCGTCAACAGATGGGGGATAATGTCAGCTTTGACAGAAGCATAGTGAGAGCAATAGAGCAAGATGATATAAAATCATCCATTGCGAAATTTATAAAACACTTTTTTTTATAATTCTTCCAAAGCGGATTTATTCTTCGTAAACTGTAAAATAATTTCCCTAGAGGAATTATTGTTTCAGGGTTTTTTTTTCTTTTAACGCTAACATAAGTTAATTTGTTGTTTGCTGTTCCCGTTCAATGCTTGATCTTGTTGTAAATACCCATCATGCGTCAGTATCACTCGATCGCTCTGTCATTGGAAATTAGAAATGATAACCTGGACACTTAACAAAACAGCTGAGAAACACATAAATGCTTTTGAATGTAAATGCTACAGAAGAGTTCTCCAACTATCGTGGACACAAAAAAGAACAAATATATCTATACTACAAGAACTTAATATTGAAGAAGGTTGGCTAGTAAAGAGGATTAAACAGAGAAAACTTAAATATTTTAGACACATTAAACGTCATGATAATTTAGAGAAGACCGTATTGGAAGGATACATAATGGGAAAAAGAAAGAGAGGAAGACCAAAACGAAGACGGCTGCAAGATATCGTTGACGATCTGCAAATGGATGCATCAGCAGCAGGCCATCTTGCTCACAACCGAGAGGCCTACAGGAGTGCTGTTTGGGAGGCAAAGTTCCGCAAGGGACATGCAAATGAATGAATGAACTTGCAAGGCAGTTATATTCAATTGCTGAATCAATAAGTTTATTTACCACTTCCTTGAAAGTCAGTCAAGTAACAGCATCCTCTCTCTATGAGTGTGTGTGTGTGTGTGTCTGTCTGTGTCTGTCTCCTCGCGCTGAGAGTTCTTACTAAATTCGTGCTCTTATCTTCTAAAAACGTTTATCCACACTCCCTATGTGACCTACATTGACTGCCTGCGCATAGAGTCTGCTTACATGCTACAGAATGAGAAGTGTTTCAACCGTCCGGCTTCCTCAGTCGGTAGGAGCATATAGAGGATATGGGTTCGAACTCCACTCTTGGCGAAATTTTTCTTTTTAACTTTTTAAAGTTATATGTTAGCTTATGACACTATTTATTTGCTTTTTTTTTTTTAATTAAGAAAATTTTACTTTTAACTTTTAGAAAAACTAGCAATTTCGCTTGTCCACTGACGGAGTAAACGTTCCACTCCGAATTCGGTTATGACTCTGGCACGACTATCTGTCCTGGAACTCCGGAGTACCCGAATTCGGTTAGGACCCTGGCACGACTGTCTGTCCTGGAAGGAGTACCCGAATTCGGTTAGGACCCTGGCTCGACTATCTGTCCTGGAAGAAGTAAACGTCACACCCCGATTTCAGTTAGGACCCTGCCCCGCACTGTCCGTCCTGGCTCGACTCAGGAGCAGGGATTAGGGAAAAGTGTTAAAGAAATTCGCTTGAAGTACCTTCCCCACAAATCCAAAGTTATTGCCATGGGGTCAAGGGGCGCGGGACATGCGCAGTGTCAATGTAGGTCACACTCTGGAATGGGAATAGACTCAGCCTTTTTTTTTTTTTAGCCTCCTTATGCTTGAGTCTCTCCGGCCTGCCTGGTCAACTGCCCACGAGTAATTAGTGTATCTGAGTGGCGAAGTGGTTAGTGCACATGGCGAAGGTCGGGGGTTCGAATCCGCCCGGAGGCGCCCCAGTCACCCAGCTGTAGAAATGGGTACCCGACTTCTTCTGGAGTTGGGGAAGGAAAGGCGGCCAGGCGTGGTACTGACCATATCACTCTCTAATGTGCTGACAGGTCAATGAAAATATGGGCACTAACACCATATCCCTATGTGCCTCTAAAAGGCATGACAGGATTACTTTTACCTTTTTTTTAATATAAAACTAAGTACATAACTAAACACGAAGCCACTATAGTAAAGCTGTGACAACAAAATGTATAAACTGGGGGTGGGGGGGGGGGGGGAAAAAAATGTAGGAACAGCTTTGTTACTTAATGAGTACACATTTGTGACGTTTTCGGTACGTCGTAAATCTGATTTGACGTTTTATCTCCTCTCTCTATTTCTTCGTCCTCTGTGTGTGTGTGTATGTCTGTGTGTGTGTGTGTGTGTGTGTGTGTGTGTGTGTGATATATTAAGATTCACACTGAAACGTCACAACTGTGTGCTCGTTAATTAAGTAATAAAGCTGTTCCTACTTTTTTCCTACTTTTGGTCAACTGCCCAGTCTGATTCTCTACCCCCCCCCCTTTACCCCCGGTCACGCTGTTTTCTGAGACACTGACGTGCATGTGTGAGTGTATGTGTGTGAGACACTGTCCTTGAACTGTGTGTAAGCTGTCTGTAACTACGAGGGTTATGTTGCTCTAGAAATCCCTTCTCGCGGGGAAAATAATATTCTATCCACTATAAGAAGAGAAATAAAAACATCACACACTCACACACACACACACACTTATGAAAACAAATTTAAGCTAGAAAATTTTAATGAAAGAGCCTTGAACGACTAATATATGTTATGTTATATGTTATATCCTTCCCGTGCCGTTAAACGTCACATAGGGCTCGTATATGTTATATATATATATATAACAGAGATGCAGAAATACAGACACAAAGTCATGGAGTTTTTAGGTGATCAGTCCATTACATTTTATAAAATACAGATCACAGACCTGATGGATAAAGACAAGATGATGATGATGATGATGATGAATTAATCTTGTTACGTCGACCCATGATCAAGGGAGGTAATTTGAATGTACTAGGCGATCTAAGCTGTAGCTGGTCAGTATACAGTTGATCGGTGGATGTATCAACATCGTAAGCGAAACAAGTGAATTTTGAACAATTTTTGTAAAAATAAGAAACAACGAGGCTTTCGCGCAGTAAAGCAACAGAACACAGCATTGTATCAACAGACCCTGGAAACATCACAGATAAAACATTGGTAAACGTGAGAGAAAGAAAAATGACAAGAGAATTACTCAGGACTTGAACCACGGACTTTTGAATGAGCATGTTAAGAAGAACCTCTCTCAACCAGATCATCAGCTTAGTGTCATGGCTCGGTGTTATAATCAGCGAATAAAATGCTTTGATTTGCTCTGTTTTGTGTTTGCCAAGTAATGTGTCATCCTACAACCAGATAAGTTGAATAATTTACTCGGGCGTCTGTCAGGCCGAATTGTAAAAAAAATACCAACTTTTATTATTTAGAAGGTGACCATCATGCCTTCCTAGTTCTTTCAGGTTGTGCCGCCATCGTTGTCTTGGTCTGTCTCCGTTTATCACTTCTGTATAAGCAATTTTTGTTTGTCTGTTAAAAATTGTATAAATATAAAGAATTCTTTCATTATGGAAGTTTTATAGTGAAAAATAATTTCGCTACTAAAAATATTCTACAAAGAATACATTTTGTGCATTAGCATCGTCCAATAATTAGATCAGAAAGAAAATAAATTAATATCTCTCAGTTCCCCATCAATCCATGTTCACAAACTTATCTCATGCATCCTGCTCTATTTTGTACTCTTAGCATCCTCTAATTCGCCATCTTTGCTGGAGTATCCTTTCTGTTAACACTGATTTCGTTCAGTAAACTACCAGATTCGGTATGTTATATACCTGTTTTTTTTTAAATTCAGCATTTTGTCAAGGTATGAAATACATGAGCCACTTAAGTTTCATGAACTCTCTTCTCCAGACTTACAGTTTGTTAGCGCTTGACATAGTCCGACCAGACTCCGTGAGAGATGCTCTGCGCTTGTGTAACGGACTAGGATGATAATCAAGCGAGTCGAGATGTGGGAAAGGAATGTTTACAAGCTCTCGGGAGCCTGCCATGGGCGTGGCTGAAAGAGAAAGAAGATGGTTAAATCTTTGGAAGGTTTTATGTGCGTTAAGTCCCCACTAGCTGAGGGTTACAACGTTCTGGGGAGTGGCATAGGGAGGAATGGGTCAGGGTAGGAATGTAACGTTGCCCGCCCTGGGTGGGACGGGAAAATGTGTGGCAGTAAACATGTCTGTCTCTCTGACTGACCACGAAGTATTCAATATGTTGAACGACGGCTGGTTTTTTTTTTTTTTAATCAGGGACCGAAGTTCACGGCCATGACTTTGATCTAGGTAGCCCAGTCAACGAGCAGTGCAGGTAATCTAATAGGTTGACTAGTCAAACGAGCAGGGGAGGTAATCTAATAGCTTGACTAGTCGACGAGCAGGGGAGGTAATCTAATAGCTTGACTAGTCGACGAGCAGGGCAAGTAATCAAACTGCGTTAGGCGAGTTAAGCATGATTGTTCGAACTAGGGGCACTGACTAGGCCCATGACCAAGTTTTATACCGATCGTCGCTGACTTAACATCATTATAGAAACTTGTGAATTTGAACATAAAGAACGAAACCCTCTCTCGGCCAGATCGTCAGCTTTGTATCGTCACGCTGAGTTCAGCTCCTTGTTTTATTGCTGTGACTTGCAATTATTCTTTACAAACAGTGGAATAACCGGCTACCTGTTGTGTCTGTTAGGCTGAATGTTAAATAAATGCTTATGATTTGCAAGCTGAAGGTGATGATCTTTGATATCACGAATTGAATGACCTGACAGAAAGTATGAAACATAACAGAAGTAGCACCAACCAAGCATGAAAAAAATAAACTGAACCATATTTCATTCATTTGCATGTCCCTTGCGGAACTTTGCCTCCCAAACAGCACTCCTGTAGGCCTCTCGGTTGTGAGCAAGATGGCCTGCTGCTGTTGCATCCATTTCCATATCGTCAACGATGTCTTGCAGCCATCTTCTCCCATTCCATCCACCACCTGGTCCCATGGCTTCACGTCACCCTGATCGGGGGGCTATACGGGTACTCCACCTTGCCCAAGGGTGTCCCGTAGACTGACGGAGGTAAGGAGGCGTCTTACTTCTCCTTTGATAGGGGATACCCCTACCCCGCTAACCACCTGAACCATATATGAATATTTAATTCCTGATAAAAAAACAAACTGCGCTATGGAAATTATTTTACAACTCATAAACTGATCAGCTATTGTATCGGCTGTTATTATTTAGTTCAGTTTTTATTAAATTCCCCTCGATCTACTAATATCTGATGGTATCAGGTTCAAGTCCAATGTTCCCTGTAAGAGTTTACAAAACAACAACAACAACAAGACGGCTCTATTGTTGGTGGTCTTGACGTCTGGTGTTAGTTACCATCATTTTGCATACCTGAGCAGCTCAATGGACACTCTCTTTTTCCACGACGCAGTGGAAATTCATCTCCTGGTAAATTTTAATTACCCTCTATTCTCTTTATGCCCACTTACCTCGACAAGATTCTGCTGCAGTATTACCGAAACTACGCGATAAAAGACCAGTTAAAACATCCGATCTGAAAGTCATATCTCGACAAGGAAAAAAAAAACAGTAAAGGACAAACATGTACTATCACTGTATTTTTCTTGATCGCAATTATAGCGTGGGGTAACATCTGGAAACTGGAAAGTAAAAGTAGGTAGGTAAAGGTAAAGGTGACCCTGTCATGCTTTGGAGGCACATAGGGATATGGTGTTAGTGCCCATATTTTCATTGACCTGTCAGCACACTAGAGGGTGATATGGTCAGTATCACGCCTGGCTGCCTTTCCTTCCCCAACTCCAGAAGAAGTCGGGTACCCATTTCTACAGCTGGGTGACTGGGGTGCCGCCGGCCGGATTCGAACCCCCGACCTTCGCCATGAGAGACCAGTGAGAGTAAAAGTACCGGTTTCATTTTTCTTTTTTTTTGGGGCGGCTCCAAAAATTTTATGCGCAGTGTGATTTGTGTGTGTGTGTGTGTGTGTGTGTGTGTGTGTGTGTGCGCGCGCACGACTGCTCAGCTTAGAGGGAACAGGTTCAAGTCCCAGCAGTGGGGTTTTTTTTTCTAATACACACACAAAAAGGCCCCGGGGTCCCCCAGCCTCTAAAAAATGGGTACCAGGGAAATCTGGGAAGATAAATGCGGCCAAGCGTGATACTGACCACATCAGACTTTTATGTGTCGAAGGTCGTTGAAATACGGGGCTAACACTGAATCCATACCATTAATGGAATTGTACCTTTTTTTACCATTATTAAAATCAGCTATTTTAATTCAGTTAAGGAAATATCTTATAAAGTATCAATGGACCTTTTTGTGTGGGTGGGGGGTGATGATGGGAGAGAAAAAAGTGGGGGAGAGAAGAAGAAGAAGAAGAAGAAGCAGAGATTAAGAAGTCTGGAAGGTTACTTAAGAACGTTCACACGACTTTTGACTCAAGCCAAGCTGCACCCGTGTAGGTATTTGCCGTTTTTAGTTTAGTTTGATTATCAAAGATATTTTGTTGATTGCTCAGCCTGTCTCTGGACACACTCCGGTCAAGAAAATAGGTTATACTTGTCACTGGACAGACCCTGGTCAAGAAAATATGTTATACTTGTCACTGGACAGACCCTGGTCAAGAAAATATGTTATACTTGTCACTGGACAGACCCTGGTCAAGAAAATATGTTATACTTGTCACTGGACAGACCCTGGTCAAGAAAATATGTTATACTTGTCACTGGACAAACCCTGGTCAAGAAATAGGTTATACCTATCACTGGACAGACCCTGGCCAAGAAAATAGGTTATCTTCATTCCACGAGCACAAAGAAAGTGGGATTAAGCAAGATTCCTGCTGGAAGATTTCTGCTGGAAGAGTACTCGGTCTTCTGTTCAGACCTGACCAGATTCAGTACACTACCTTATTGTACAGGACAGTTTCGTATTTGAAGGATTGTCCCGAGAATCGTATTACTTATACTTATCCCGTATATTAAAAACATGTGTCCCATATCTTCCCGTGTTCTTATCTTGATCACCGCATGTTAAGGAAATAAATGGAATTTCAATGCTTGTGTAGACAGCAGAGAGGAAATTTTTGTGTTACTTGTAGACATTTTGGGTTAAAATTAAAATCGTAATTTTAAACATTTTTTTGTACAACTGTCCCCTTTGATTGTGTGTCCCGTATTTGAACTTAGAAAAGATGGTCAGGTTATGGAAGCGCCACCGTATTAACGCTACTTATGCCTGGCTAAGCTCTGTTGGCATCTGTGGAGATGGAGCTCGCCCAGAAGCTTGCTGCTGTGTTCTCTAGAAACTAGCACAGGTCACCCTAACACGCTCGCAATGCCCGTGTTACGGAATGTTCAGAGCGGGTTTGTCTGAAGGACATAATACAGGAAGATTAGCAACTGACCAACCAACGAAAACTATAATCCACAAACTGACCTATTTATGTCAACAAAATACATAAAAATGAACGAAAATTCTCTCCGATGAAAAGCAAAACTGAATCTTTCATCCACCGCTGCAGGTATCAATTTCAACGACATATGAGTCCCGGAAAGACCGCAAACTTTTAATTACGGCAAACGACCGGCCTTTGACCGCGAGCGGTGGCTGATCTCACAGGTGAATCCTTGGGCCGGGGAACGTAGAGTCCCTGGGTGTCAGTGTCCGAGTCTAGTGGCAACACCTCCAAACATTAAGCAGCGGTGACCTCTCTTGATCCGTCGGTTCATTATCTTAATTACAAGGGTGGCTTCTCCGTGAGAGTGGCTAATCTCATCTTTCACTTGGAAGTGTTGATACCTCTAGAGAATCGAGACAGCGGAATGAGAACATAGCTAATCTATCATGGTAACCAACTTGCAAACACCAGGTTTGAAACAGAAAAAAATGGTGGTCTGTTTTCAAAAGATGTGTAGCGTGGATTTCGCTTTAAAGGGGCTCTCGTATAGCGATAAAAATACAGTATAGAAATATTATCGGTCACAAATATATACCCACAAACGCAGACTTTTTCCTTGTTCGCTTTTTTTTCCTGCTTAACTGAATCGGAAGTTTACCTTCTTCTTTTCAGTTATCTTAATTCACGTTTTGTTAACTGTGTTGTTTTATATGCACAGTTTTAAGAATATCCTTTAAGTCGAAATGATTACATTTTGTCTTTCTGTATTATTCGAAAGCACAGCTATTAGAGTTTCTGACTATCTTGTGTTGATGTTAACAATTTGAAATTATTGACCAGTCTATTCCTGTGTATCCCGGTCGACATGTCTCTGATACGAAGCCACAGATGCTGTACGACTGCGTGTTACGAAATTCATTATTTACTTATCTTATATCCTTCCCGTGCCGTTAAACGTCACATAGGGCTCGCAAGGTAGTTCGCCAATTTTTCCTGTCTTCGGTGAGTCTTTCAACCTCATCAAGTTATTTAATGCCTATTAATTTGGCCTCTCTTAATAATGTCCTCTTCAGAGTTTCACGCGGTCTGCCTCTTTTTCCTTGGCCTGTTGCGTTCCATTTTATAGCTTGTTTTGGGATTCTCTGACTGTTTCTTCTCATCACATGACCAACATATGTCCATCTCCTTTTCCTGATCACCCATGAGACTGGTTGTTGTTCAGTCATCTGTCTTATCTCTGTATTGTTCTTGAATTCGTTCCACTTGATGCCGAGTATTTTCCTTAGGCGTTTGTTTTCAAAAGAGTCTTAATTTATTGTCTATTTCTTTAGTTGTTTTCCAGCTTTCACATTTCAAGAAAATGAGGGTGGATATTACAATTGAATTGAATCATTATTTACTGGGAAAAAAAGGAGAAAACTTTTTTTTTCAAACTTGGTAGTTCATGTTCTCTAGCACACTTGTACTTATAATGCCAGTCACATTAACATAAACAGCCGCCAGTACCTGCTGACGTCATCATTTGTCGTTGGCGACTGGCGGTGTTTTAGTTTAGAATTTGAGACAGAATAAACCAATGTTACGCAAATGTTAGTTAGGCCGGTGAAAATTCTTACACAAACATGGCTGTCTAAACAGGCAAAAATGCTCCGCAATGTGAAGGAAAATATTTTTAACTGTCGGAATATTTATCTGTACACACCGATGCTTTGGTTCGGGGGAGGAGCAGGTTTCTAACAAAAAAAAAAAAGCTATCACAGCTTGGAGCTGCTTTGATCAATATTGCTATAACCTGTACGGGGTAAAGCTCTTACCATCTAGGTTCAACTCTTGATCTGGTCTTTTCGCTTCTTGGGCCGCTTTATTTTAATGTGAGAAAAGACGACGGCAAGTTTCTGTGGATGAGAGTCAGGAAAAAAAAAACTTCTGATAGGTCTTGAGTGACATGTACCTCACAAAACTCATATAATATATAACTCATATAATATAAAACTCATATAATATATAACTCATATAATATATGAAAAGCCTCTAAAAATGAAGTAAAAAGGTACTTGTATTTCATTTCTACACGCTGAGGTTTTCCGGTGAGAAAGTCCAACTCTAGGCTAGATGGGCAAGCACCTCTCACCCGGCGGGGATATTCTGATATCCAAAACACGTCGAGGTTTTCCGGTGAGAAAGTCTATCTCTAGACTAAACTGGTGCACCGAAAACCACAGTGTCACGCAATCCGCTCCAGAGACCCACCGAGAATACAGGCCCAAGCCCTACGATGCTCTGAGCCTCCATCCTAAATGAGACTATCGCGAGAACCACAGGAGTAAATTCAGTAGGATCACGGGGCGATCTTGGTGATGAAGCGAACGAAGAAACAGAAGAAGAAGATTTCATTTCTTCGACCAATCAACCATTACAGCCTGCGTTCTTCAGCTCTAAGCAATGGCAAAGTAACTGCAGGTCTTATTTAAACGTATGATGTGGCTTCAATGTCTGGATGTTCAGGCAAAAGATAAAGGTAAAATTCCCCTTTCCATGCCATTAAGGAAAATTGGTGATATACGGTGCTAGGCCCGTTTCACATGAAAGTTTGATATGGTCCATATCACACCTGGTGCTACCTTTGCAGATTTCTCTGCTGTGTGGACCTTGGGGCCTTTTGTGTGTGTGTGTGTGTGTGTGTGTGTGTGTGTGGGAGGGGGGACTTGAACCCATTAGCACTGGATTAGTAAACCGGGCACATATCAATTACCTAGGCCGCCCTCAAAATGGGTACGAGAGAAATCTGGGAACATAAATGTGACCAGACGTGATACTGACCATATCACACTTTCATGCGCCCATGGCCTAACACCGTGTCTCAAATATGCCTTAATGGCATGGAAACGGGGATTTTACCTTTGTTTTTACTTATAACGTATAAATCCAGTCTTCTTCTAAATATCATAGGTACACTATTAGGCCACTTTTCGGATTCTGGTATAGACAGTGTCTCCGCCTGCAATATCCTGTTCTCAGTCGCAAGATTAACACTTTCTTAATTAAAAAAAATTGGCGAACTACTTTGCGAGCCCTATGTGACGTTTAGCGGCACAGGAAGGATTTAAGATATAAGAAGAATTAAGAGGCGGTCTGGTTGGCTGAGTGGTTAGGCCCTCTGTTTACTAATCCGGTGGTACCGGGTTCAGTCCCAGCAGTGGGGATTTTTTTCTGGTACACACCAAAAAAAAAAGGCGCCGAGGTCGACACAGCCTTTGAAAATGGGTACCAGAGAAATCTTGGGAGGTAAATAGCGCACAATACTGACCACATCACACTTTCATGTGCCGAAGGTCTTGGAAATATGGGCCTAACACCGTATCCTCAATATACCTTGATGGCATGGGAACGGGGATTTTACCTTTACATTTCCTGAGAGTTTATAGTAATAGGTTTGACATGTAGGCTTACATAAGGAATGTTTAATAATAGGGACATACGGACAACCGCGCTCCAGTAATCCTCATGTTGCATTTTCTCATTCACTCCCTTCCTTCTACCAAACTGCAGTAAAGTTCACCTTCTCTCAGCCCCTCACCCCCATTCTCTCCCCCCCCCCTTTTCCCTCCGTCTCCACCCCCACCCCAGCCGCTCGAGGCATCCTCGTCTTGTCCTAGCCGACATCTCGTCTCCAATACGAGTGTTGTTCTAGCCGTCAAAAGTGTCTCCTGAATGTGAACTATGCGATGTTCTACTTGTTTTCCTATCCCTAAAATTGGATGTTGACTGGATAAACGGCGGGTTTAGAAAAACATGGACTAGCAAAACATCGGCTTTAACCGGGTCCCGGGGGGATTATTTCACAACATAAGAAACACGTTTCAAGCCCAGGCCACACGTTTCCTGTAGCCAATGTTCTTTCATAACATATATTATACAGCATTATCCTTGTCCCGAACATGTAACTCCTTGTTCGAAACTCTCTTCTTGTGTTTCTCTTTTGTCTTTTTCCTCATATAAATACACTTAATTCTCTTGTTATTTTTAAAATCGCGGATAAAAAGATTGTTAGTTTAAGTATCGAATATGAATTTATTATTCTCCTTGAGGGGGATGCCCGATATTCTCTGCCATGGATTTTGCCACATTCATGCTTCTATTTTATCAAATCCACCAACGGCTGATTTGTATGTGTAAAAATAATTCCACTTGCCCATCGTGTGTCCTTGAAGTTGACAGGCACAGCAAAAGATCTTCATTATACAGGGTTCTTCATATGTTGCATGAAATCTTTCAAAAATTCGCAGCGAATTAACTACGTAAAGGATACCAATTTTTTTTTTTTTTACTAAATTACAGATAATCTCATCAAGTTTTTTTTTTTTTCATTTACGTATTTCACAGCTGCTCGATGTGTCCACCTCTGGTCATTGTGGCAGACATCTATATGATAATCCATTTCATGCCACACGCGTTTCAGCATATCATGGTCGACCAGAGCCACAGCAGCGGTGATGCGGCTGTGAAGATCCCGGAGATTAGCGGGGGAGTGGTGGCACAAAGACGGTGTCCTTCACAAACCCCCACAAGAAAAAGTCGCAATGGCCACCCCATTAACGTGTCGTCTTGTCGTCCTCCACTCCCTATCTATCTTTGTGGCAAATTTTTTTACTGAAATACCCTCGCACATCTCTGTGGTAGCTTACACTTTAATCTCTTACTGGAGAATTCGCTACACTGTTGATTGCGAGACTCCTAGCTGTAAACTTGCACGTGTAGCGAGTGAACTTGCGGGGGCTTCGCTGGTAAGCTTCTCTAACACGATTCACAGTTTCTTCGCCTTCGTCCTGGACGTCCCTGCCGAGGAGCTGTGCATAGAGTCTTCATCCTGGAATTTCGCATACCACTTCTTGATACTGCTGAAAACAGGTGCTGCCTTCAGGAATTCCGCTCGAAATCGTCGTTGCACAGTCACAACGGGCGAAGTTCTTGGGTATTCTAAAACACAAACTGACTGCTCACGTTTACCGAACCCCATATTTACTATTGCTGCTTCCTAGCGGCAAACCAGGGGAGCTCTGGCGCGGCGTCATTAAAAAAAAAACTTGATGAGTGTCTCTCTCTCTCTCTCTCTCTCTCTCTCTCTTGGCATAAGAATTATCATGATCCGATAAGTAATTTCTCTGTTGCGATTTTTGAAATGTTTTATAGACTTATGAATAACACTGTACTTTGTGGCGTCTTACAGAGCAGGAATAGATTCTTTTTTTTTCTTTTTAGACGACGAAAACAACAGGCCGTGACCCAGTGGTACTGCAAACCGGGTTAATCCTTAACGAGATGTGGACCATACCCCCGGCATTCAATGTGCAGGGCAGGCCTCATGCATCTCGTTTAGTTACAAAATAACGACGCTTTTGTCCTAACCAAAGGGCACGTTGATCAGGGTACCTGCCAAGAGGACAGTTTGACCTCAGCCACTTTGATCTTAGCCAAAAGGTCGAGAAGCACTACAGATTCCCTCCACACCTGACAGTCTGTAGAGCCACCTTTCCTGTTGCGCGCTGTCTTTCTCTACAGTTCTCCTATTGTTGTGGCGACGATGGCTGCAACCAGATCTTGGAGGAAAGCTTTGGGACATTGCAGACAGGTCTTCAAATTTAATATGGTTCAGCAGTACCTGAATGCGGAGGAAGCTCGTGTTGGGGATGGTGTAGGAGGGTGGGGGGGGGGGGGTTGCATCGCCTCGGGGCCTGGACAGTGTACTTTTTTTTAGGGTAAGTCATCAGCATACATGGGAAAGAACTGAAACTCATCAAAAACATATACTGGCAGCAGTCAGCAGCAGTGAAGGCTGAGAACCAAATAGGAGCTTCCGATGAGAAAGTCCAACTCTAGACTAAACTGGTGCAACGAAAACCACGGTATCACGCAATCCCGCTTCTGAGACCCGCCAAGAATACAGGCTCAAGCCCTACGATACTCTGAACCTCTTGTGGTCCTCGCGGGGATCTCGTGTGGTCCTTTCGGGGACCACAGGCGTAAATTCAGTAGGATCACAGGGCGGTCTTGGTGGTAGAAGCGAACGAAGAAGAAGAAGAAGACAAATAGGAGCATTCTAAGACATAAAATTGGGAGTGAGACAAGGATGTGTCTGTCTCCTGACCTCTTATCCTTGTACAGAGAAAACATAATGAGAAATATAGAGAGCTTGCCAGAAATATCAGTTGGCAGGTACAAACCTTAACAACGTAAGATATGCAGACGACACAGTTCTGATTGTTAAAAGTGAAAGGGAGCTACAGGCTCTTCTGGACTTCGTGGTTCGTGAAAGTAAAAGTAGAGGTCTCAGCCTGAATAAAAAGAAGACTGAAGTGATGGTCATTTCAAAGAAAAGAATGCCATCAAAATGTAGCATTACCATCGATGGCACAGAACTGAAACAAGTTGATAGATTCAAGTACTTAGGAACAATTATAACAACTGATGGGAAATGTTACAACGAAATAAAAAGCAGACGTGCTCAGGCCAAGTTAACATTTCAGAAAATGAGAAACATCTTGTGCAACAGATCCGTATCAATGGAAGCAAGATTCCGAGTACTTAAATGTTACATCGAGCCGTTTCTTGGATGTGAAGCATGGTCCGTGAATAAGAGAGTACAGAGAGAAATGGAGGCCATGGAAATGCGGTTCATAAGAAGGATGTTGAAGGTACCATGGACAGCTAAGAAAACCAATGAAGAAGTCTTTAGAGAGACGAGTTAAAAGGCAAATTACAACAAAGATCAGAGGCGGACACACGAGATTTATAGGACATTTTCTGAGACGAGGAAAACTGGAACACATTGTGGCAAGTGGAAAAACTGAAGGAAGAAGAGGCAAAAGAAGACAGAGAGAGAGAGAAGTTACTGGATGGGCTGTCAGTGTGGCTGTGAAGAAAGTCACCGGCGGATTTCATAATCACGTCTAAAGACAGGGAATTGTGGAGAGAAATGATCGCCTACGCCACGCAGCATGGCACTTGATTGATTGACTGAGTCTTGGAAACTTCAGGCAGCCCTTTAAAAAGTGAGTCATGGAAACTTCAAGGCAGCCCTTTAAAAAGTGAGTCATGGAAACTTCAGAAAGCGTCTGCAAAGGTGAGCCAGAGATATTTCAGGAAGCCTCTATAAAAGTGAGCCAGAGAGATTTCAGGAAGCCTCTATAAAGGTGAGCCAGAGAGACTTCAGGAAGCCTCTAAAAAGATGAGCCAGAAAGACTTCAGGAAACCTCTATAAAGGCGAGTTATATACACTTCAGGAAGCCTCCAAAAAGGTGAGCCAGAGAGACTTCAGAACCCATAGTGGTGAGTCAGAGAGACTTCAGAACCCATAGTGGTGAGTCAGAGAGACTTCAGGAAGCCTCTGAAAAGGTGAGCCAGAGAGACTTCAGGAACCCATAGTGGTGAGTCAGAGAGACTTCAGGAAGCCTCTAAAAAGGTGAGCCAGAGAGACTTCAGGAAGCCTCTGAAAAGGTGAGTCATAGAGACTTCAGGAACCCATAGTGGTGAGTCAGATAGACTTCAGGAAGCCTCTAAAACAGGTGAGCCAGAGAGACTTCAGGAAGCTTCTATAAAAGTGAATCAGAGACATCAGAAAGCTTCTATAAAGGTGAGTCAGATAGACATCAGGAAGCCTCTATAAAGGTGAGTCAGACAGACATCAGGAAGCCCGTAATAGATGAAAAAGGGAGTGAGGGTAGAGTGAAAGAAATAGATGAAATAAGTTTTAGAAACGCCTTACAACATTTCTCAACCAGACATTGCATGTATGCAATTACTTAAAAACATATATCAAATCCACAACAAAAAATAGCTTCAGTGTTGAGACTGCATTCTGTGGTATATGTGTTGTGTTGTGTTTCATGTGCATGACGTCGCTGACGCGGAACTGCTGGTGTTGCTTGCTATCACTGCCGCACGAGGAGGGTGAGCGAGGGCAAACAGACAAAGAGTCGCTGAATAAATTGCCTGCTCACATCACCCAAACAAGACAGCACAATTTCATGCCAGCCGTAAATTAATGACACCAGCGGAAGTTGAGTGTGGGAGCTTGGGTGTCAGACATGGAAACCAGGACCGTGTTCGGCCAGCCCCTACGTTGAGAAGAAACCAATCTTCAGCTCTTTTATGTAACTCGCTGACGTACACGTTATATTTATACTACACCATCATGGACGCATGAGTGACGAAGTAGTTAGTGCGGTAGTCTCTCGTGGCGAAGGTCGGGGGTTCGAATTCCGGCCGGACGGCGCCCCAGTCGCCCAGCTGTAAAAGTGAATACCGGACTTCTTCTGAAACTGGGAAAGGAAAGGCGGCCGGGCGTGATGCTCACCATATCACTTTCTAGTGTGGTGGCAGGTCAAGGAAAATATGGGCACGAGCACCATATCCCAGAGGTTACTTTAAGGCATGACAAGGTAACCGTTACATTTACCTATTACAAGCATCATTTTTTTAAAAAGCACTGCTTTTACTGTAGTCATTCCTACTGTGTGTGTGTGTGTGAGAGAGAGAGAGAGAGAGAGAGAGAGAGAGAGAGAGAGAGATTGTTGCGTTGAACTGTAGTTCTTCGCGTGTCTGCCTCCCTTTGCGTAAAAGGCCCAGTACATCCGTCTTCAGCACGTCTTCTTTCTGGTTTGTTGTTACCCTAGACGCTGGCTGTCCCCAGCACGTCTTTCTTTCTGGTTTGTTACCCTAGACGTTGGCTGTCCCCAGCCATCCTGCAAGGCAGCAGAGCTGAGTCGTGCTTTATCTGGCCCCTACCCACAGACCTCTCTGTCTGGCTTGGGTGGCCTTGTCAGAAGCTGCTGCTCCCATCAACATAGATCTCTGGGTCATGGGGTCACATAAACTCTCTCACCACGGCAGAGATAGCACAACCCAGAAGAGAGTACTTTAATTCTTATAAATGTAATACTACTGTCTTGATCTTCGAGTACGAACTTGCTAAGAATCAATATTTTCCACGACTTTAACGGATCTTAGAGCGCTAGAAAGATCCTTAAGTTGTTTCTAAACTTGCTATTAGTTTATAGCGATAGTCATTAAACTTGCAACATAACACCAAAAAAAAAAAAAAAAACACTGAACGTTTATTGGACGATATGGAGAAAATCTCATCATCTTTCACACTGGATCTCCACATAAAAGATGGATCATAATACTGTCTTCTTCGTCGAACACTTTCAGACGCCAACTAGGATATCTCTGTAGAACGCTGCTGCTTGTATTAGGCTGTTAAGATCACTATCTTTTTATATCTTATATCTTATATCCTTCCCGTGCCGTTAAACGTCACATAGGACTCTCAAGGTAGTTCGCCAATTTTTCCTGTCTTCGGCGAGTCTTTCAACCTCATCAATGGATTTTATGCCTATACATTGTTAAGATCACTATACAGGTCATAACAGATTTCCACAGAAAAAGGTCGGCCAGAATCTTATCTCCACAGAAAAGGCCGATCATAATTAATCTCCACACAGAGAAGGTCTGCCATAATGAATCTCCAAAGAAAACTCCACAGCAGCATTGAATTTCCACAGAGAACATCCGCCGCAGGAGAGAGTCCCCAGCCTGCTAAGTCTTCATTTTTTTACAGAGTAACCGGTCACGTTGATTTCTGACCATCTGATGATGTTTCCTAGTCGCCTATACCGTTGTTGTCCTTTTTTTTTTACAATTTTCCACGGACCAAAAACATAATAGTAATTACGGGGATAAATGGCGTGAGATAGGGAGAGGTGCTCTTCTTCATCGTACGCGTACGAGAGTAAACTGTATTTGTTTCTTTTAAAATAATACATTTAGGAGGACAGTTCTCAGTCAGTGCGGAGTTCCAATAAGTCTACTCCCAGAAATAGCCACTGAAAAGCTGATGAAGGTAGTTGATGATGTTGACGATGATGGTTATGATGATTATGACTGCTAGGACTGTGATACTAGTTAACTTTTGACATCAACGTTGCATGATGCTGATGCTGATGCTGATGCTGATGATGATGATGATGGTTGCTAGGACTGTAATACGGGCTAGCTTTTGACATCACCATTGTACTGCATTATCACAGTGATAACACCTGAACTCTGAAGGAAGTCTTCGTGCACTGAACACTTTTCCACATCATACAAAAGACTTGGTTCACTGAACACTTCTCCACATCATACAAAAGACTTGGTTCACTGAACACTTCTCCACATCATACAAAAGACTTGGTTCACTGAACACTTCTCCACATCATACAAAAGACTTGGTTCACTGAACACTTCTCCACATCATACAAAAGACTTGGTTCACTGAACACTTCTCTACATCATACAAAAGACTTGGTTCATTGAACACTTCTCAACATCATACAAAAGACTTGGTTCACTGAACACTTCTCCACATAATACAAAAGACTTGGTTCACTGATCACTTCTCCACATCATACAATAGACTTGGTTCACTGATCACTTCTCCACATCATACAAAAGGCTTGGTTCACTGATCACTTCCGTACATTGCGAGAAACCAGAGAGCCATCCTAGTCATCTTTAAGGTTTCACTCCTCTCCGACACTTTAACGTGCTCTTAAATTCACATTAAAGAATTGTAACGCTTGGGGAGGCAAGTGCTAAACGTTTGCTGCCAAGTCTCACAAAAGCGCTACCCAAGGTCTAAACAGAAGCACTTTCTTCGGTATAAATGAGAGACTAATTTTGGCCATGTCTTGACATTTTGAGAAAAGAGCAGTAAAAGGAAACATATATAACGTAGAAGGAACAGCTGTTGAAGAAGTACACACATTTGCATACCTCGGCAGCTACATAGCAAAGGATAGTAACACCAGAAAGGAAGTTAGAATTAGCAACATTGACCTTGAGAACATATGGCATTAAAAAGTTATAAGCACAAAAACAAAGTTAAGATTATTCAATTCATATGTGATATCCACTCTCATTTATGAATTCGAAAGCTGGAAAACACATGCCTAAGGAAAAATACTTGGTATAAAGTGGAACGAATTCAAGAACAACGCAAAGATAAGGCAAATGAGTGAACAACAGCCTGTCTGATGGGTGATCAGAAAAAGGAGATGGACATGTGTCTGTCATGTGATGAGAAGAAACAGAGACTCTCAAAACAAGCTATTAACCGGAACATAACAAGCCGAAAAAAAAAGAGATAGATCAAACACGTAAAAGAAGATTGTTAAGAGAGGCCAAATTAGTAAGAGTGAGGTTGAAAAGCTCGCCGAAAACAGGAAAACTTGGCAAACTACCATGCGAGCCCTATATGACGGCATGGGAAGGATGTAAGATGTGTTAGATAGATAGATAGATAGATAGATAGATAGATAGATAGATAGATAGATAGATAGATAGATAGATAGATAGATAGATAGATAGATAGATAGATGGTAGGTAGGTAGGTAGGTAGGTAGGTAGGTAGGTAGGTAGGTAGGTAGGTAGACAGACAGACAGACAGATAGATAGATAGATAGATAGATAGATAGATAGATAGATAGATAGATAGATAGATAGATAGATAGATAGATAGATAGATAGATAGAGAAGATTTTGCCTCAATCGAATGAAAAAACGTTTGTCTGAATGGTGTATTATTTAGTGCATTCGTCTTCCAAGCATTTGTCGACGGTTGAAGTCTGGGTTAACGGGCTTCAGTTATTGTGCCGTGGAAATTTGTATCCAACTCCTTCTTGAGCTCGGCAAGGAAGGTCATCAAGCGTGATGATGGCCAATGTTCCTTCTAAGCTGCGCTGCTGCGCACACATACAAATTTTTTTTAAATTCATGCTGAGCACATAAAAAAGTAAAATCGCTACTTCTATTACTCAGTTTCTTGATCCCACTCTGTGGTATAGAAGAGCCGAAGCGATAGCGCTACATGAGTTTGTTTTCTCAGTTTCTTTGGATTTTACTTTTTTTTTCCTACAACAACTTTAAATTACTCTGTAATTTCACATTACGACACACATTTGCGCAAAGAATATTTTGCGAGCATATACAAGGTCCGAAAATTAAGTAATGAGACTAATTCCACAACAAAATAAAATAAACAGCTGAAGATATAACCTATATTTTATATAATGTAAGCCCTTTGTGCATTGATACAGCGAGTGGCACGATCTAACAAACTCTGGAACTACCTCTGCGGTTCTTCTGTTGGTATGGCCCTTAAACTCGATGTTACGGCTCTTTGGATGTTATCAGCATCGTAAAAGAAGCGTCCTTCCAATGGTAACTTTAATTTTTGGAATAGAAAATAATCGCCGAGAGACAAATCTGGGAAATAGGGTGGATGGTTGAGAACATACACTTGTTTTTGGGCCAATAATTATTGTACAACTACCGCCCGGTGAGCAGGTGCATTATCATGAAAAAGGAAAAAACTGCCAGGTGTTGAATACTCGAGTCGGAATGGGAGAATCGTTTTCAAAAGGCTTTTCAAAATACTTAAATAAACTTTGGCATTGTCAATCTGTCCCTCTGAAATAAATTCTTTGTGAATAACTCCTTTGTTGTCGTAGAAGCATACCAACATTGTCTTTCTTTTCGACTTTTAAAGACGAATTTTGTGCGTTTTGGTGATGACGATGATGATGACTTCCACTGAGCACTTTGGCTTTTAGTTGTGTGAACATAGCGGAAAATCCATGTTTATTCCTCTGCAACAATCAAATTTAGGAAATATTTATTTCTGCGACACGTTTTGATGATTTATTTTGCGTGCTCAACACCCTGATGCTTTTAGTCATCAGATAACGAATGTGGTACAAACCGGCAAGCAACTTTTTTCTTGCCCAAATCTTTCACTAAAATTTTATGAATGGTCTTTAGCTTAACACCAAATTCATCTACAATCATCCTCACAGTCAAATAACGATCTTCTTGTATCCTTTCTCTGACTTTTGCAATGAGCTCCTCATTACGAACAGAAATTGGGCGTCCATATCTAGCTGCATTTGTAATCGTTTCCACACCACTTTTGAATCTTGATTACCACCTGAATATATGTGCATGAGATAAACAATTATCCCCATAAACTTGTCGCATCAATTCAACTGTCTCAATGGCACTTTTTCAGTTTTTCCGAGTTTTAAACAGAATGTAATGTTAGCTTTTTGCTCCATGCTGATTACGTGACAACGCACCTCTAACTAGGTGAACAAAATGGCGGCTTGTTTCTCGTCTGCTTATCGGGCGGCGATGAAAAGTTGCCAGATTATAGATGAAGGGTGCCTCTTTGGATTCCATGCTTTGCTTCATAGGTGGCATTTTTTATCTTGGCCATAATAAAATCAGTCTCATTAGTTGATTGTCGAACCTTGTATTTACCTTCCGGTTGAAAATTTTGAACAAGAACCGCAGAATCTTACACGACACATCAGCCACCGTGTCCTCGCTTGTCAAGAAAACTATGGACACTAACACTGCATCACCATTGCCTCTATAACATTTTGATAGCAACACGAATGAGCAAAGCAACACTGAAATGGTAATGTAGTATTTATATTTTATACAGGATATTAATATTTTATATTTACTTTTAATGACGTGAATTATTATTCAATCTTTTATTCTGTCTGGCCGCCGTCGTACTTAGTGGTGGAGTGCTGACTACACGTTCACACCTTACATGTAAATAACAGGAACACGAAACAACAATCCTTTTTTTTATAAAATCACGATCCTTGTATTTACAAAATTCTGATCCATAAGGCAACACAAATCAACGAATCCTATGCACATGATGTCCATATAAGTAATACATTTCCACACGCGTTATTGATTCATAAAAAAGGTTCCTTGAATAATATGATTTCAATCCTGATTACAATGCACATACACGTCAGCCTCCATCTATCGAATTCATCCTCCGTCCACCACTGGTCGCTGGACTTTCACGTGCTCAACTTATCCCCCTTTTAAACTTCTCTCTTTTGTCTTATATACCTGGTCAGCGACGGACTCGAAGGCCTGGGGATTTTCTATTCACACGTGGCCGTCTCTGGCCAGTGGGATTTCCAATCAAACCGGGTCACTGCTTGCTTATTTTTCCACTCCTTACAGTAAAGTAGAAATGAACATAACATTCCTTAGGCTTCATTGTTATCATTACATTTAATAGAACTTGAAGATTGTATGAGCTGTTGAAGTAAAACCTGGTGCTAATAAGTGACAGCTCCAGAGATGGGACTGCTTCGACTTACACAGGTGAGACATTGGGTTTTAAACGGCAAAGGAGACAGCGCGTTCAAGCCACGCACTCAGTGCTTTTATCGGTGCCTGAGACAGTTTTACAGCAGAAATATTTTTTTGTCATCTACATATATCTTCTTTTTTTTCATACAATTGTTTCCTTGATGTATCATTTTTCATTTAAGCATTATGTCTGTTGATATGGTGAAAACAACTGAAATTCTATTGTTTTTTTTTTAAACGTTTTTCTTTGGGGGTGAGGACCCTGGACAATCATGCTAGCGACCCTGTCCCACCTCTCCGTTGAGCCTGGACAATCACGCTAGCGACCCTGTCCCACCTCTCCGTTGAGCCTGGATAATGGGACAGGGATCGTCATAGTCTCCTTGGAAGTGGAGTCTGCCATATGAGTACTCCGCGGTTCTTGCTATTTAGGGATTGAAAAATTAGCCGCGTACAACCCGCTCCCTATCCGATATGAGGATGTGCCTCTATAACCTCACTGCATCGGTTGCAAAGAACGCCAGCTCGTAGTTCCAGGGAGATTGAAGCAGAAGAAGAAGAAGAAGAAGAAGAAGTTTTTCACTATTTTCATTTTACAATTTAAGCATTCCTAGGAGTGACTAAACTTAAGATGACAACAGCCTAAAAGAAAAAATACTCAACAATTCTCCAGGACATTTCAAAACTCCGTACCCAACCAACTGCCCCTTGATTTTTTTTTTTTCGAAACGTCAGACAAGGAACGGTAACATAAGTTCACTTCTCTGACAGCGCCTGTTTATTTTGAATCCATGTGTGCACCAAATGAGGAAAAATCTCATCGTCTTTAATCCTCATTAATGCCAAACACAGCAGGAAGCCATGCACCCAGGGACGCGCGTTTCCACTTTTGATAACAACATATATGGGGCAACGAAGCTGTTCAATTTCGTAGTCAGCCACACATAGCTCTTCTATCTCTTCTATCTCCTCCATCTCTTCTGTCTCTTCTATCTCTTCTCAAAAGTAAAACAAATAAAGAATCCGTGGGGAGAAACAAACAAAACTACAAAAATAGGATTTTTAAGGGCATGCATCTTTCCCATCGTAACATGTGCTGGTGAGACCTGGACACTGAACAAAACAGCTGAGAAACACATAAATGCCTCTGAATGTAAATGCTACAGAAGAGTTCTTCAAATATCATTGACACAAAAAAGAACAAATATATCCATACTACAAGAACTTAATATTGAATACGCTAGTAAAGAGGATTAAACACAGAAAACTTAAATACTTTTAACATATTAAACGTCATGAGAATTTAGAGAAGACAGTCTTGGAAGGGAACATAATGAGAAAAACAAAGAGAGGAAGACCAAGGAAAAGACGGCAGCAAGACATCGTTGATAATCTGCAAATGGATGCATCAGCAGCAGGCCATCTTGCTTACAACCGAGAGGAGGCCTACAGGAGAGCTGTTAGGGAGGCAAAGTTCCACATGCAAACGATTGACTGACTGACCCATAGCTGACATGCTAGAGTCAGGACTGGTTAACTATAGTTGGCCAAGACCCTGCCCACCTCCCTTTTGATATTTTCAATAACAGATTTAGCCTGAGTAAAGGGCTAGCACGTATCACCACAGTTCCCCCTCCCCCGTGGCAGCGGAGTCTGTTATAGAATTGCACATCCCCGGGCCTTTTAGCTCCACTCACAGGCTACAAGAAATAGTCTCCGTAACCCGCTTACAATCCGACACGATGCTACGCCTCAACATCTTCACTGTATTGGCCGCAAAGATACCAGCGTTCAGTTTCAGAGAGGTATAATATATATGGATGTGTGTATGTTTGTACAAGTATGTACGTATGTATGTGTATTACAACATCACTCTAGAACGCCTGGAGCAATTTCAACTAAACTTGGTACACATATGACTTACAATCTGGAAATGTATAATGTGGAGGTAAAATACCCCTATCTCCCATAGGGTTAGGAGTACGAAGGGGGTGCCATACTTTCCACTAAACTGAAGGAGAATGAAGGAATAGTCTAAGGGAGATAATCGTGAAATAGAGCGGTGCTGGTCTAAGAACAGCATTCCTAGCCTCCCATGGAAAATCGAAATAATTTTGATGGTCTAAATAATTTTGATGGCGTCTTTTTGTTTTGATTACATTTGTAAAAATAAATTTTAACTTTGTTGTTTCCTTATGTTTATATTAGCTTTTTATTGTATTCTATAGTAGATTTAAGTGCTCAGTAACAGTGTCTCTTTTAAAATTTTTTTTTCAAGAGATTTTTAAATTAGGGAGAGTGAGAGGAAGAGAGAAGGGAGAGAGAGGAGAAGAGAGAGGAGGAGAGAGAGAGGGAGAAAGAGAGGGAAAGAGAGAGGAACAGAAAGATAGATTTGAGATCGCCATGTTTCTACCACGGACAACATTATGTTGGTTGCTGAAGGGTGAGTTCACCAAAGAATTTCTTTATTCCTCCTCCTGGAGATAAAACTAAAAATGTTGCTTATAATCACGTTTTGAATTAAATTAATATTATAGCGAGTTTGTAAAAGACTTTACTCTATAATTTTTATACTGTACTTATATTTTAAAATATCTGTAAATAAAATTACTTCGATATTACACTATCAATATAATTCATTCGTTTTCCTGTCTAATACACTTCTTCTTCTTCTTCTTTCGTTCGCTTCTACCACCAAAACCGCACTGTGATCCTACTGAATTTACGCCTGTGGTCCTCGTTAGGTCCCGTGGTCTCCTGTGTGGTCCCCGAAAGGACCACACGAGATCCACGAGAGGACCACAAGGGGTTCAGAGTATCACAGGGCTTTAGCCTGTATTCTTGGTGGGTCTCGGAAGCGGGATTGTGTGACACCGTGGTTTTCGTTGCACCAGTTTAGTCTAGGGTTGGACTTTGTCACCGGAAGACCTCGACATGTTTAGGATATCAGTGCATCCCCGCTGGGTGAGAGGTGGTAGCCCACCCAGGCCAGAGTTGGACCTTCTCACCGGAAAACCTCAACGTGTTTTGAGATACAGGTGTATCACCGCCGGGTGAGAGGTGGTTGCCCATCCAGTCTAGAGTTGGACTTTCTCACCGGAAAACCTCAGCGTTATTAGGATACGCATGCATCCCCGCCGGGTGAGAGGTGGTTGCCTATCTAGACTGCCCCGGTCCAGTGTCTCCGACTTCAGCATTGTGCGGTCGTGGCCACTACCTTTCCTAGTTGTGACCAGGATGGAGCTTTTGCCCAGGAGGACGAATCCTCGCCACTAGTGACTTCCACCCCTGAGTTGAGCCGGTTTATGCATATTATCCCAGTATGGCATGTTTGGGACGGGACCGACCTCTAGAGCAGAGGTACTGTGACATGCATAGCCTTCAAGATTCACCCCTGGTGTGAGCCAGTTTAGGCATAATTCACCAGTATGGGTGTATATCAGGCGTGACCGACCTCTAGAGCGGAGGTGGCATGACATGTCTAGCCATTAAGTTCCACCCCTGGTGTGTGCCGGTTTAGGTATATTTCACTAATGTAGGTGTATTTCGGACGTGGCCGGCCTCTAGAGCAGAGGTGCCGTGGTATGTATAGCTCTCGGAGCGATACTATTGGACATACCGATTAAACTTCACTTTATCCTTTCCATCACCTTTTCACATCTGCACCGCAAAGCAACCTTTATTTCTTTTTCCGCATTTTCTTCCTTGACCGGGAGGAGCTTCACTCCACGCGCGGCATTCGAAGACTCTCGCCAGCAGTGTCTTAACCTCTGGGACAAGCCAGTTCATGCATTTCACCCGATATGACTGCACTCAGAACGTGGCCGACCTCCAGACCAGAGGTGCCGTGATTTGACTGTTTGCTTCGCTTTATCCTTTCTACCACCTTTTCCGCAGTGATGCTGCGCGGCAACCCTATTTGCACCTTTCTTCATTGGCCGGGAGGAGCACCGCTCCACGCACGGCAGCTGAAGAATCTCGCCAATCGCGGCAGATAAGCTACCAAACGTGACACTCATCTACCCTAAGTATCTGGTTTTCAGGCGCCAGATATTCGCCCTCGCCCCTTCTCCTGTTAATTTAAACAGTTCTGCCACGGGAAGGCCAGGAGCTGGACTTGACTGCCAGAGTCTGTTTGAGACGCAATAACAGTCCTTAGAACCATCTAATAGACGATTGGGATAAAAAAATCACCGGGCAACGCCGGGTAATCAGCTAGTACATAAATAAGCACTCCCAAGAGCAAGTTCAGACGTAGTTTATTCTCCATAACATCGATTTAATTCACTGAGTTCTCTGTACTCCCCATGGAGGATAAAGCACATCAGCAAAAGATTCACCAGCCAGTCCTGTCTTGAGCAAGCCGGGATAACTAAAACCATGTCTTCCCCGCTTCCTTTAGGTCTTCCTGTATTGTGAGCCTCCATGTCCCCACTGGCCTGCGTCTCTTTCTTTTCCTTTGAGGTGTCAAGGCGGTGTGGGGGTGTCTGTGTTCTTTCCATTTCCATAAAATCGATAATTTAGCCATATTGCTTTATTCTTTAGAGCTTTTCTAATTTTATACATACAGTATAGCCCATGTTTTTTTTTTTTAAATTTAATGTACACTCTCTACAAACTAGCAAATGTTGTAAATATTCTCATCATTAATGTCGTTTTAAGACGATAAAATTTCTGGACTCTGCTTTTTTTTTTTTTTTAAACAACAAGCACATCATTCCATGAAACAACCGAATTTCTGAATATTAAAACATGTTCACAAAATCGCACTGGTTTTGAAAGAGAACCGGCACTGAATGTTTTAACCGGTTGGCTCGTTGGGCAAGAGTAAATGAGAGAACGAACACCACGGGCACTAGGAAAGTTATCCTTCTACCAGCTCTTTTGCAACCACAGTCCTAGTGCAATTCAAAAAGCCATCAGGGTCGACCCAGCCTCTAAACATGGGTACCAGCGAAATCTGGGAATGTAAATGCGGCCAGGCGTGATACTGACCACATCAGACTTTCCTGTGCCGAAGGTCGTGGAAATGGGGACCTAACACCGTGTCCTGAATATGCCTTAATGGCGTGGAAACGGGAGTTTTACCTTTAATTTGTATAAACTCCGTAGTGAGGAGCAAGTAATCCTTCTTCTTCTTCGTTCGCTTCTACCACTAAGACCGCCCCGTGAATCCTACTGAATTTACTCCTGTGGTCCTCGATAGGTCCCCTGGTCCCCGAAAGGGCCACACGAGAAACCGAGAGGACCACAAGAGGTTCAGAGTATCACAGGGCTTGAGTCTGTACTCTTGGTGGGTCGCAAAGCGGGATTGAGTGACACCGTGGTTTTCGTTGCACCAGTTTAATCTAGAGTTGGACTTTCTCACCGGAAAACCTCGACGTGTTTTGGGTATCAGTATATTCCCCCCCCCCCCCCCCCCCAAGATGAGAGGTGTTTGCCCATCCAGGCTACAGTTGGACTTTCTCACCGGAAAACCTCAGCATGACTAGGATATGCATACATCCCCGCCGGATGAGAGGTGGTTGCGCCTATCTAGACTGCACTGGTCCAGTGTCTCCGACTTCAGTATTTTGTGGTCGTGGCCGCTACCCTTTCTAGTCGTGACCAGGTCCGAGCTTTTGTCCAGGAGGACAAATCCTCGCCACTAATGAGTTTTTTTTTTTTTTCTTTTTTTTTTTTTTCAGACTCAGTGATTGATCTGTCAAGACCTTGCACTGTGCAACTTAGAAAACTCTTTCGAGTGACCGTTGTTGCTGTCATCATGTGGTAATATGTGTTTAGGTGTGTGGTTTCTTAACCCTTTGCGTTTTTCTTTCTTTGTTTCTCTTTGGATTTTTTTTTTTTTTGATTTTTTTTTTTTTTGATTTTTTTTTTTTATATGATTTTTTTTTTTAATAAATAATGTATAAAAATTGCCTAATTTGTGGGATTTCCTGTGTACTCTTTTTCTCCCTTTCGCTCTCTCTCTCTCTCTCTCTCTCCCATCGTTGTCTTCCTCTCTGGTGATGTACATTTGTTTTGGCAAAGGCCTTCTCTTTCACTCATGGGATGTACATGGGTTTTTAACTTAAATTTTATCCTCTCTTGCTCTCTCTTTCTCTCTCTCTCTTTCAGTCCATTATTTTGCCAGATCTTTGTTGAAACATTCTCAAGAACGTGACAGGACTAAACGTGCAGAAATCGAAACGAGCTCTGTTTCTACACGTCCACACCAAGTACCTGAACTCTGCGAGCAGTGCTATTAACTTGGTGTGTATGTCCGCCTGTGTTTTAGGGATTGTATTCAACATTATGGCTTTGTAGATGTCTGCATGTTGTGCCGTGTGTGTTTCTATTGTGTTCTGTATTGTTTTTACTGTGGTTGCTACTGTTTTGCATTCGTAGAAAATGTGTTCTTCTGTTTCTAGTGCGTTTCTCCTGCATAGGTGACATCGTCTCATGTTTCTTTGTGTTTTGCTGTGTGTCGTGGGCGTCATACTGTATATGAGTCTGAAAGTGATTTCTCTGGCTTTTGGTGTGATATTTTTGAGATGGAGGTTTTGGAATGTATCAGTATAGTCTAGTATGGGGTATCTACGTCCCCTTTTGATCCTAAGGTGTAATGGTGGTGCTTGATTTCTGACCAAATGTTTGTATATGCGGCTTGTTTTACATTGGGTGAGCGTTTCGTGTCCTTGAATTGCTTGTATGCAGTTCTTGTAGAAGGGTGGTAGTGTGCCAAAGTAGTGTGCCTGCGAGTTGTTTGGTGGGACTAAATTGGATAGTCTCAGTCCTATGTAATAGTGGGCTAGGGGGTGTTGGTTTGGGTGTTTGATGATGCGGCCTACATGGCTGATTCTGAGTGCTCGTATTTTTGTCTGTATTTCTTGCAAGGCAATCCCTCCATGTATTTTGTCCTGCATGAGGGTTTTACGTTGTATTTTGTGAACGGTGTTTGTAAAGATAAAGTTTCTGATTTGCTTGTTTATTTCTTTGATTGTCTGCTGCGGAGGGTCTAGTACTGTGGCAGTGTATATTATTTTTGGTATTATGTATGTATTTACTATGACGCTTCGTCCAAAAATTGTTGCTGTTTTGTATTTGTATCGTTGTAACATGTTTGTAATTTTTGTTATGAGGTTGTCCCATGTGGGTTTGTGTATTGTGTCGGGGTGTGATGGGAAAGTAATGCCGTACAGGCGGATGCTGTCTGTGCGTTTGAGACGAAGAGGGAAATCTCTTTTATCTCGCCATTTTCCTATTCCCATGATGTTAGATTTGTGTATGTTGAGTTTCGCTCCGCTGCTTTCACCGAATTCTGTGAAGGTGTCTAAAATGCGGGTTATTGACCTGTCTGTTGTTGGGAGGAAGATCGTGTCGTCCGCATAAGCGAGCAACTTTCTCTCTCCTCTGCCAGGTACGAAAGTACCCTGGATTGTTGTGTCTTGTCTGATTTTCTCTAGAAGTGGTTCTAGAGTGAGTATGTACAGTAACGGAGATAGGGGGCAGCCCTGTCTCACTGATCTTGTTAGCCTGAAAGTCTCTGTAAGCGTATGGTTTACTAAGACTTTGCTCTCAGGTTGTGAGTAGAGAATGTGAATCCATTCTCTGAAGTAGTCTCCTATGTTACAGTGGAGTAGTGTCTTGTGTAGGTATTTGTGTGATACTCTATCGAAGGCTTTCTCCTGATCTAATGAAAGAACTGACGATTGGCAGTTCTTCTGGTGTGTGTAGTATATGACGTCTCGTATGAAATGTGTGTGCTGGTGTATGTTTCTGTTTTCTACACTACATTGCTGGTCTTCGTGTATGAGTTTGTGCATCAGTGGTTTGAGCTTGTTTGTGAGCGCTTTAGTGAGGATCTTGTAGTCCACGTTTAGTAGAGATATGGGTCTGTAGTTTTTGAGTTGTGTTTTGTCTGCGCTGTCTTTGCGTATGAGGGTGATGTATGATAGGTTTAGACTAGGTGGGAGTTGTTTGTTTTGGAAAGCCTCTGTGAAGACTTGTAAGAGAAGAGGACCTAAGAGTGTAAAGAAGTGTTTGTAGAATTCTGCTGTGAGGCCGTCTGGCCCTGGTGACCTGTTTTCTTGCATTGCTTGTAGTGCCTGCGTCAGGTTGTCTAGTGTTAGTGGTGTGTCCAGTGCTTGCTTGTCCGAGTCTGTGAGTTGTTTAGTGTACTGCATGTATTTGTCTTGTATGTGTGTTTGAGTTTCTTCCTCTGTGTACAGTTTTTTGTAGTATTCTCTAATGGTTTTAACTATGTTTGTACTGTCTGTTTCTCTGTTCCCTGTGTCGTCTGTTACTTCTCTTATCTGTCTGCTTCGTTGTATGTTTTGCTCTATGCTCAAGTACTGCTTGGTGGGTATTTCTTGTGTGATGGTATTGAGTCTTGTTCTTAGAAGTGCGCCTTGAAATCTGTGTTGTCTGTGTTTATCCAGTTCTTCTTGTAGCGTAAGTAAATGTGATGAGTTTTTGTCCATCTGTCGTGTTAGTTTGATTGCTTCCTCTAGTATTTTTTCCTGTCTCCGTCCTTCTCTGTGTATCTGTGTTGAGAGCTTTTGTGCTTTGTCTCTTATTGCTTGTTTTAAAGTCTCCCAGTGCTGTTGGATGTTGTGTGTGGGTGTGTTGTTCGTGAAAGTGTGTATCAGTTGTGTCATGGTTTCAACAAATGGTTTGTTTTGGAGGAGTGTGTTGTTAAATTTCCAGTGTGGTGATCGTTTTAGAGGTATAGCTGTAGGTATTGTGTTAACTGTTGCTACGACTGCTGTGTGGTCTGTGAAAGCCAATGCACTAGGGATATGTCTGACTTGTGCTATGTGGCATGTACTTGGTGCGTAAATTCTGTCCAACCTATATCCTCTGCTGTGTTCGTCGTTTTTATGAGTGATCTCTCTGCCCTGAGGGTATGTGTGTCTGTATGTATCTACTAGATCATGTATGTCTACTATGTCTTGCACAAAATTTTGCTGGGGCCTCTCATATGTGTTGGTTCTGGTTGTACCTCCTATAATGTCTAGCTCTGATGTTACGCCATTAAAATCTCCTGCTAATATAGTGTTGTGTCCCCTGTATCTGTGGCCGAGTAGAGATTCTAAGTCTTCGTAGAAGTTTGACTGGTGGCTGTGGTTTGGTGGTGCATGTATGTTCACTATAGTGTATGTGTGTGAGTTGTTCCTAACTTCACATATAGCTACTCTCCCCCTGCTATCCCTGTTTGTTCTAAGTACCTCCCACCTATCCGATGTCTGTATTATTGCTACCCCCGATCCTGATGCGTGAATGGCTAAGCTAATGAGTTTCATCAAGTAATCCTTCTTCGGCTCCGCACTGCCAGGACAGACTGAGCTGTCATCTTTTCAAGAGACTCAAGATCAGCCTGACCGGCATATACACACGTGGCGCCTGGTAAACATGGCTGGAGAACGTATCCAGCAAGAGCGCCACGAAACATAACGAGGTTCACAGAAAACAGATGCGGCCAACGCCTGCATCAGCTCAAGGGAAGCTTCATTGGGAATGTACATGAGCTCCAGCATACCGCTGATTTCTTAAAGTCCACGTCTGGGAATGATCGAAGGAGACTGTTTAACCCAGGGGACAACGCTGGCATGCAGACATTTTTGTGGTGAGATACACGGTGGGCAGGGAGTTAGTTACACTGTGGGCAGGGACCTAATTACACTGTGGGCAGGGACTTTGGGAGGAATTCTGTAAGGTGGTTCAAAACCATACCTCGGGCCCCACCTCTTCCGCATGCCATATTGATTAGACATTCTGTTCCCTACCCCTCCAAAGTCATCTGGGTCCACCCTGAAGTCTTTCCGGCCCATGAACGATGCACCTGCTCCCCCCACCCCCATACAATCACATTCCTAGTGCAATTCAGTGTTCTTTGAGCTTATACTCGTAGTGCAGTTCAAATGTTCTTTTTATAACCACAGTTCTAATACAATTCAAGTGTTCTTTGTAGTTCAAAAGAATGAACAGCTTTAAAGCTCATATTTATTTTTGCTGCTGATGAAATAATTTCTCGAACAAAGAAAATCTTTTTTTTTTTTTTTAATGGCATTTTAAGCAAGAATTTGTTAGGATTTAAAATGAATAACTCAACACAAAACTAATGGCTAATATTTGTCTAATTCAAAGCGAACGTTTTGGGAAATCTTCTACTGACGTTCTCGAGTATCTCTCATAAGTTCTTCTCCAATCTCCTTGTAGATAATCACTCGTACATAGATTCTTGCAGAAAAAAAAAATTGATACACGTGGTCTCTCATAAAAATAGCACCAGCGCATAGATCATGTTGCTAACTAGAATGTTCAGCCGACACAGCTATCTTGCCCTCACAAATATGTTTACTGTATTTTTTGTTTAAACAGAATTTCCCCTTTTCCAGCTTCCTTTTAGTTCTCCCCTCAAAAAAAAAAGGGGGGGGGGGGGAACCCCAGTGCTTTTCAACAAATGAACTCCAATCTAACATGTTTTCTCGTCCTATTCCCAATGATTGATTCTCCTAACTATTGTAGATGACACATAAGACGGACCGTCTGTAATGAGTTTTTTTTTCTCTCCCCTACAAGAATTCGCTCTTCAATTTACAAAAACAAATAAAACTCAACTTCCCTTGTCACTCTCACCTCGTTCTGACAATTATTTATTGCGTTTATTTCCCACGAAGTTCCTAACCTTGTTATTTTTTTTTTTCCCTTCAAATATTTGTTCCTCGTATTTCGTTTCGTCTGTTCGAGTTTGTGTTTTTATTTATTTTTCTGTGGCTTCTCCATAATTTCACAGACACCAAACTTTACCTTAAACGTCGTAGATGATTTGTGAGGGATAAGAAGACGGGAAACTAGCGATATAAGCTTCATGTCTAATTATCCAAGCCACGTGCTGCGAGTTTCTTGTACATTGTTCTTAGGTTATTTGGAGCAAGCAAAATTTCTCTTTGTCTGGAATTATTATTTTACACACATTATATATATATATATATATATATATATATATATATATATATATATATATATATATCAACCACAGGCAGATGCTGCTTGCCAAACTTGAAACTGTTTGTGAATGTAGGACCAATTTTAGTCGGAAGATACGGAGAACTGTATGTAAATGGTTGGCTAATATTTGTCGGAAGATACGGAGAACTGTATGTAAATGGTTGGCTAATATTTGTCGGTAGATATGGAGAACTGTATGTAAATGGTGGGCCAATATTTGTCGGAAGATATGGACAACTGTATGTAAAAAATGGTCGGCGAAAGTTTGTAGGAGATATGGAGAACTTTATGTGAATGAAGACCAGTGTTTGTCGGAAGTTATAAAGAACTGAATGTAAATGGTGGGCCTATGTTTGTCGGAAGATATGGAGAACTGCAGGTAAAATGAGGTTTCTACTTTTGTCTCATCTTATATGGTTGTATATATCGACTTTACGTTCTTGCTATTCTGTCACCTTAGAACTGCAGACTGGTGTCTTGGCAGCCGATGCAGTGAAGATGGTGAAACATCGTGTCGGATTGGGAGCGGGTTATGGCAGCTACATTTTTCAGGCCATGAGTGGAGGAAAAAAAGAAAAGGAACAGGATGTGCAATACTTCTTTATCAGACTCCACCATCACGAGGGGGGGGGGGGTATGCCGATCCCTGCTCTGTTAGCCAGGCTAGGCCTGTTACAGGTTTTACCGGTGGAGATGTGGGACAGGGTCTTGGTCAACTATGGTTTGCAGGTCAGCTATGGGTCGCTGATTGTCAAATTGAACTGTGTTGTCTGCTCTATATACTGCGCCAAAGTTCAGCCAATAACACGTGCACGATGTCCTACGTAGTGCTGCACACTTCAAATGAGTATCAGCAGCTCAGTGTGTAAAGTTAATATAAAGCTGCAAAACCAAGCAGGCAGAGCTTCGTACTTTTGTTTCATCCAGTATATACTGAGTTTAGTGAAGCAAATTCTTGCTACTTTCGTAAATCATTTTCTTAAATCTAGATCCGAAACTACCTACACTACTAACTAATAATGGAGATACAATGAGGGAAATTAAAAGGAGGACATGTATCGCTATTCATAAAGTAAAACAACCAAAGAAGCTGTCGAGAGGAACAGATAGAACTACAAAAATAAGATTTTTAAGGGCATGCATCTTTCCCATGGCAACATATGCCTGTGAGACCTGGACACTTAACAAAACAGCTGAGAAACACATAAATGCCTTTGAATGTAAATGCTACGGAAGAGTTCTTCGAATATCATAGACACAAAAAAGAGCATATATATCCATACTACAAGAACTTAATATTGAAGAATTCTGGCTGGTAAACAAAGAAAACTTGAATATTTTGGACACATTACACGTCATAATAATCTAGAGAAGACCGTGTTGGAAGGGTACATAATGGGAAAAAGAAAATAGAGGAAGACCAAGGCGATGATAGTTACAAGACATCGTTGATAATCTGCAAATTGATGCATCAGCAGCAGGCCATCTTGTTTACAACCGAGAGGACTACGGCAGTGCTGTTAGGGAGGCAAAGTTCCGCAAGGGACATGCAAATGAATGAATGAATGAAAGTACGAACAGCAATGTTAAACTTAGTGTCTGATGCTGAATTTAAGTACAGGTATGCAAAACCAGTGCACGTGGTTACAAACATGGGATTTGCTGATGGAGATTTTTTTTGTTTTTTGTTTTGCTAATGAACGCAACGAAAGATGCGTTGGATTGCTCATACCAATATCATATTGCAGTAATAAGAACAATAACAAATCCGTTCTATCTTTCGAATTATGAAAATAAAAAGTCGCTTTTGTGAAGCTACAGAGCATCCCTCCATTCGTCAGATATTCTTATCAGTAACTGGCTGGCGTAACTGAGCACAGTAACTTTGATCCACCCTGTGCTGAAAGTCTAGCCTCGTTAAGCTAGCGTCTAGTTCTCTCCCCTCCTCTCACCCCACCCACAAGTCAAAGTTTTCTTTTAGCTGATTGGTTAAAGCTTATAGAAATATTTGTCAACCATGTCAGTTAGTGTTTCATAAAGATATAGCTCTTATCTCGTTTTAAACCGAATCACACGCGACAGCTAACAAATGGTGGGGTGTGACAACTGGTGGGGTGTGACCATTGGTGGAAAACTGACATGAAAAGATTTTAACAAATAGAAAGAGAGGGGGAAAAACATATTTCGAAACGATGGAAATGAAAGCTGCGATATCTTCTTCTTCTTCTTCTTCTTCTTTAAACGGCTGTTCTTGGAGTTTGATTGATTCTAGTCATCACCATTTTCCATTTAACTGAACTTTTGCGCTTAGCCTCTAAACAGAGACTTTGATCGCTGACGTCTTCCATCAGATCTTCAGCTACGTCCTCTCAAATCAGGGAGTCAATGAGGAGGCTGGAGTGAAGTCCCTTGTGAGCACAATGTCTCCGATGATCCCAAAATCCATTAAAGATTTTCCTAGTCTCCAAAAAGAAAGTCCTTTGTTGGAGTATCTATCTATCTATCTATCTATCTATCTATCTATCTATCTATCTATCTATCTATCTATCTATCTATCTATCTATCTATCTATCTATCTATCTATCTATCTATCTATCCGTCCGTCTTGTCTGTCTGCCTATCTGTCTATCAATAGATATCGATCTGTCTCTCTATTTATCTATCTATATCTGTCTGTCCGTCCATCCGTCTGTCTTGTCTGTCTGGTCTGTCTGTCTATCTCTTTCTGTCGGCAGCGGAGTATAAAATATGCCAAAACAAATGAAGGGGGAGGGGGACACAAAAAATAGAGAGGAAAGTGGAAGTTTGGTGGAGGAGAGAGGGGAGGAAAACAACAAATACAAGCGGGACAAGTGATAAACTTGACGAGATCTGATAAAATGTATCTTGACATGTAAAAATTAACACCTACATTCATGAGAACCTGTTCAGCAGTTAAAACCCAGTGACTCTTTCATTAGTCAACAGTTAAAACACAGTGACTCGTTCAGTGACTCTTTCATTAGTCAACAGTTAAAACCCAGTGACTCTTTCATTACTCAACAGTTAAAACCCAGTGACTCTTTCATTACTCAACAGTTAAAACCCAGTGACTCTTTCATTAGTCAACAGTTAAATCACAGTGACTCTTTCACTAGTCAACAGTTAAAACCTAGTGACTCTTTCATTAGTCAACAGTTAAGACCCATTGAATCTTTCGTTAGTCAACAGTTAAGACCCATTGACTCTTTCATTAGTCAACAGTTAAGACCCATTGAATCTTTCGTTAGTCAACGGTTAAGACCCACTGACTCTTTCATTAGTCAACAGTTAAAACCCAGTGACTCTTTCATTAGTCAATAGTTAAGACCTATTGACTCTTTCGTTAGTCAACAGTTAAAACCCAGTGACTCTTTCGTTAGTCAACAGGTAAAACCCAGTGACTTTTTCATTAGTCATTAGTGACTTAACTATTTTGGGGCGCTGCTTCCCCCGCCAGCCGGGACGTTCTCTTGTCTCTCTCTCGACATTCGCCAGCTCTGGCTAACATCTCTCTTCTTGGAATGTATTTTACGCTGTCGACAGACCCATATTTCCTCCCAAAGAATGTCAGTTTCAGTGATATCTCAGGCACTGAAACCCAAACCGAGCCGTATGGGCAAAAGAAAAAATTACCTTATTCAAAGTTTAAAAGAAATCACCAGGAAACAAGAAACACTCTAAAGACAACAGGAATTTTCAAATTTATGATTTGTGGAAGAGACATTTTAACATCCTTCCATGAATTACTTTTATTACCTTGCCTGACGTGGGCTTGTGATGCTGGAACGCTAGCCCTTTGTTTCCGACTCCTCTAATTTTCTACTGCCCGACTCTTAACTCAGACTTCTTCATAAATGGTAGTAGGTACACCTCCACCGACTCCACACCAGCTGGGACATACTTCAGGCTGTAAGTTATCTATTTGTCTCCTTTCTGACTCCGAAACACACGATGTGGTGAATACCGAGTAATCAAAGCATAATATGGTGAATATCGAGCAATCAAAGCATAATGTGGTGAATACCGAGTAATCAAAGCATAATGTGCTGAATATCGAGCAATCAAAGCATAATGTGGTGAATACTGAGTAATCAAAGCATAATGTGGTGAATATCGAGCAATCAAAGCATAATGTGGTGAATACCGAGCAATCAAAGCATAATGTGGTGAATATCGAGCAATCAAAGCATATTGTGGTGAATATCGAGCAATCAAAGCATAATGTGGTGAATATCGAGCAATCAAAGCATAATGTGGTGAATACCGAGCAATCAAAGCATAATGTGGTGAATATCGAGCAATCAAAGCATATTGTGGTGAATATCGAGCAATCAAAGCATAATGTGGTGAATACCGAGCAACCAAAGCATAATGCAATGAGTATAAAGCAAATCAATCTTCGGACGTGAAATCTAAAACCTAGTGGAATAGTTCTGTTCCAGTCTCTGTCTCCATTAAGTGTGTATGAGAGAGAGAGAGAGAGAGAGAGAGAGAGAGAGAGAGAGAGAAAGAGAGAGAGAGCAACGTACAGACAGTGAAATTCAATGCCTAATGAAAGTTTCGATTCAGCTGTAATGTGGAATTTTAACTGAACCATAAATGGACCGGTTTCTATAGGTCAGACTATTAGAAACAAAAACATTATAGACTCCCTCTGTCACATTATCTCCCCGACTTTCAGTCTTTACGTCATCATCAGTTCTTTGTACTCCCAATGGCTCCATAAGGCATCAACAAATGTTCTCCAGCCAATCCTGTCTTGAGCAAGACGAATACCTCAAACCATGTCTTTCTGACTTCCCTTAGTTCTTCCTGTATTGTGTGCCACAGTGTCCCTGTTTCTTTATCCTCGATGTGTCCAGGGCAGGGCGGTATAGAGGTGTCTTTTTTTCCTTCCATTCGTAGTATGTGACCTTTTTAGTGATGTTCATTAAACTGAACAGGTGAATACAAATGACATTTTTTTTGGAGGCGGGAGGGGTGAGAGAGGCAAGACCTTAGGGAAGCTGATGCTGTGGAGACTCAGACGTGAAGGTTTACAGTTTCAGTTTTCGTTTCTTTCCACTTGGCCATAACGCCACAACAGCCACCAAGACGCCGTTTGCCCGGGGCACAAGTGTGAAACAATTCCAAATGCAGTGGGAAATTACCTGTCCAAGGTGCTAACCAGGAAGCTTTTCATCCCCAGGTGTTATATTTCCTGGATTTTCTGGGCTGGCTCTTTGATGGTACGGGGGAATTCCATCCGCGAGGGGACAAAGTGATACGGGGGATAAAAAGAGGGGTCTGTATGTCACTCTCTCCAGGTCTCTTTGTGCAGCAGTCAGGTGTGTGACCTGGAGCACTCCTTTAATTAACTTTACCATTGCTCCATCTTCCAATATTTCAGCCACTACACCCCTAATAAACTTTTTTTTTTTTTATAAATAAGAAACTACGAGGCTTTGGTACGGTAAAGTAAGAGAACAAATTTTGTAGGATTAGACCTCGAAAGAATCGTAGACAAAGTACTTTAGTGAGACGTGAGAGAAAGAAAAATCACAAGAGAATTACCTGGGATTCGAACACGGACTCTGGTAGGACGAGCAGTCGTCTAGCCACGAGAGAACAGCGAACTATCGACTTAGCCAACTTATCTTATATCCTTCCCGTGCCGTTAAACGTCACATAGGGCTCGCAAGGTAGTTCGCCAATTTTTCCTGTTTTCGGGGAGCTTTCCAACCTCATCAAGGGATTTTATTTTTTATTTGGCCTCTCTTAACAATGTCCTCTTCAGAGTTTCACGCAGTCTGCCTCTTTTTCTTTGCCTGTCGTATAACACTTTATAGCTTGTTTTTGCGTTTCTCTGACCGTTTCTTCTCATCAAGTGACCAGCATATGTCCATCATCTTTTCCTGATCACTCATGAGACTGGTTGTTGTTCAGTCATCTGTCTTATCTCTGCATTGTTCTTGAATTCGATCCACTTGATGCAGAGTATTTTCCTTAGGCATTTGTTTTCAAAAGGGTCTAATTTCTTGTCTATTTCTTTAGTTGTTTTCCAGCTTTCACATGCATAAATGAGGGTGGATATTACATTTGAATTGAATAATCTTAAACGCTGCTGGCGAGATTCTTCAGCTGCCGTGGGTGGAGCGGTGCTCCTCGCGGCCAATGAAGAAAGGTGCAAATGAGGTTGCCGCGCGGCATCACTGCGGAAAAAGTGGTAGAAAGGATAAAGCGAAACAAACAGTCAAATCACGGCACCTCTGGTCTGGAGGTCGGCCACGTCCTGAGTGCAGTCATATCGGGTGAAATGCATGAACTGGTTTATCCCAGAGGTAAGACACTGCTGGCGAGACTCTTCGAATGCCGCGCGTGGAGTGAAGCTCCTCCCGGTCAAGGAAGAAAATGCGGAAAAAGAAATAAAGGTTGCTGTGCGGTGCAAATGTGAATAGGTGGTGGAAAGGATCAAGTGAAATTTAATCGGTATGTCCAGTAGTATCACTGCGAGAGCTACACATACCACGGCACCTCTGCTCTAGAGGCCGGCCACGTCCGAAATACACCTACACTGGTGAAATATGCCTAAACCGGCACACACCAGGGGTGGAACTTAATGGCTAGACATGTCACGCCACCTCCGCTCTAGAGGTCGGTCACGCCTGATATACACCCATACTGGTGAATTATGCCTAAACCGGCTCACACCAGGGGGTGAATCTTGAAAGCTACGCATTTCACAGTACCTCTGCTCTAGAGGTCGGTCACGTACCAAACACGCTCATACTGGGATAATATGCCTAAACCGGCTCAACTCAGGGGTGGAAGTCACTAGTGGCGAGGATTCGTCCTCCTGGACAAAAGCTCCATCCTGGTCACAACTAGGAAGGGTAGCGGCCACGACCGCAAAATGCTGAAGTCGGAGACATTGGACCAGGGCAGTCTAGATAGGTAACCACCTCTCACCCGACGGGGATGTTTGCGTATCCTAATCATGCTGAGGTTTTCCGGTGAGAAAGTCCAATTCTGGATAGGATGGGCAACCACTTCTCACGCGGCGGTGATACACGGGTATCTCAAAACACGTCGAGGTTTTCCGGTGAGAAGGTCCAACTCTGGCCTGGGTGGGCTATCGCCTCTCACCCAGCGGGGATGCACTGATATCCTAAACACGTCGAGGTCTTCCAGTGAGAAAGTCCAACTCTAGACTAAACTGGTGCAACCAAAACCACGGTGTCACGCAATCCGCTTCAGAGACCCACCAAGAATACAGGCTAAAGCCCTGCGATTCTCTGAACCCCTTGTGGTCCTCTCGGGGATCTCGTGTGGTCCTTTCGGTACACAGGAGACCAGGGGACCTAACGAGGACGACAGGCGTAAATTCAGTAGGATCACAGTGCGGTTTTGGTGGTAGAAGCGAACGAAGAAGAAGAAGAAGAAGAAGAAGAATAGTCTTAACTTGGTTTTTGTGCTTATAACTTTTGAATGACGTATGTTCTCAAGATTCTTGAAGATCGATGCTGATTTTGCAATTCGAATTCTAACTTCCTTTCTGGTGTCACCATCCTGGTCTATGTAGCTGCCAAGGTAAGCAAAGTGATAGATTTCTTTTCTTTTGGCGAAAAAGCGCTCTCGAGTTCCGTGCGTGGGGAGACAGGCTTTCGCTCCCTTCCCGGACGGCGAGAGTTAAGGTGTTTCGATGCAGAAGCAAGTGGTTTGTCCGTCGAGCGAAGCATGTAAACGGCTAGCCAGCCAGGTTCGTGATAACGATGTAGTATGGTTTTGTCGACCGATGGTCTCGAAATTGGCCCATCTCTCGCAAAGAGTATCGGGTCTGCAGTATGTAACGTGTATTGTTTGTGGGTGGCCAGGCTTTCTTCTCCGCTCGTTAGAGCAGATCGCTGTTGGCGAGATTTTTCAGCTGCCGTGCGTGGAGCGGTGCTCTTCCCGGCCAATGAAGAAAGGTACAAATAAGGTTGCCGCGCAGCATCACTGCGGAAAAGGTGGTAGAAAGGATAAAGCGAATCAAACAGTCAAATCATGGCACCTCTGGTCTGGAGGTTGGCCACGTCCTGAGTGCAGTCATGTCGGGTGAAATGCATGAACCGGCTTGTCTCACTGCTGGCGAGACTCTTCAAATGCCGTGTGTGGAGTGAAGCTCCTCCCGGTTAAGGAAGTAAATGCGGAAAAGAAATAAAGGTTGCTGTGCGGAGCCGATGGGAAAAGGTGGTGGAAAGTGAAGTTTAACTGGTATGTCCAGTAGTATCGCTACGAGAGCTATACCACAGCACCTCTGCTCTAGAGGCCGCCCACGTCCGAAATACACCTACACTGGTGAAATATGCCTAAACCGGCACACACCAGGGGTGGAACTTGATGGCTAGACATGTCATGCCACCTCCGCTCTAGAGGTCGGTCACGCCTGATAAACACCCATACTGGTGTATTTTGCCTAAACCGGCTCATACCAGGGGTGAATCTTGAAGGCTATGCATGTCACAGTACCTCTGCTCTAGAGGTCGGTCCCGTCCCAAACACGCCCATACTGGGAAATGCCTAAACCGGCTCAACCCAGGGGTAGAAGTCACTAGTGGCGAGGATTCGTCCTCCTGGACAAAAGCTCCATCCTGGTCACAACTAGGAAGGGTAGCGGCCACGACCGCAAAATGCTGAAGTCGGAGACACTGGACCAGGGAAGTCTAGATAGGCAACCACCTCTCACCCGGCGGAAATGTTTGCGTATCCTAATCACGCTGAGGTTTTCCGGTGAGAAAGTCCAACCCTGGACTGGATGGGCAAACACCTCTCACCCGGCGGTGATACACGGGTATCTCAAAACACGTCGAGGTTTTCCGGTGAAAAAGTCCAACTCTGGCCTGGGTGGGCTACCGCCTCTCACCCAGCGGGGATGCACTGATATCCTAAACACGTCGAGGTCTTCCGGTGAGAAAGTCCAACCCTAGACTAAACTGGTGCAATGAAAACCACGGTGTCACGCAATCCCGCTTCCGAGACCCACCAAGAATACAGGCTAAAGCACTGTGACACTCTGAATCTCTTGTGGTCCTTTCGTGGATCTCGTGTGGTCTATTTTGGACCAGACAGGGGACCACGGGACCTAACGAGGACCACAGGCGTGAATTCAGTAGGTTCACAGTGCGGTTTTTGGTGGTAGAAGTGAACGAAGAAGAAGAAGAAGAAGATAGATTTCTTCAATATCTGTCCCTTCTATGTGTATTTTTCCATTTTGATTAATGGGAAGTTTCATTATGTTTGTTTTGTCCTTGTTAACGTCGAGTCGTATTTTGCTAGCCAGTTGAAGACAGGCTATCTGTTTTTTCTTGTATGGAATTCACATTGTTACTGATAAGAGTTATGTCATCAGTAAAATCAAGATCTTCTAGTTGGGTCCCATGTACCCAGTCAATACCTGTGTTACCTGTGCAGCACTTTTTCATTATGAAGTCTATTGTAATTCCAAAAAGCAAAGGAGACAGTATACATCCTTGTTTCACGCCTGTTTCAGTCTGGAACCATTCACTCATCCCTTCTTCTGTTTTGACTGCACAAACATATCCATTGTAGAAGTCCTTACTGATTTTGACAATTTTAGATGGTATTCCATATAGAAATAAAATTCTCCACAATGAATCTCTGTGTATGCTATCAAATGCCTTTTTAAAGTCTATGAAGTTCAGTATTAATGGTTTCTGCTTTTCAATATATTCTTCAAGTATTATTCTTAGAGTAAAGATCTGGTCGAGACAGCTTCTCTCTTTTCGAAATCCTGTTTGTTCTTCTCTCATTGCGGTATCCACTATATCTTTAAGTCTATTCAAAATGACCTTGCAAAATACTTTTGACACAACTGATATTAAGGGTACTCCTCTCCAATTGTTACAGTGAGTAAGGTTTCCTTTTTTGTGTGGGTATTTTAACACAAAAAAGACAGAGACTATGGTTATATCTAAAAAACAGAATCCACCAACATGCAGTATAAAATTAAACGGAACTATTCTAAAGCAGGTGCAGAAATTCAAATACCTTGGAGCAGTAATAACTTCAGATGGGAAATGCAAAACAGAAATTAGGGACAGAATAGGCCAAGCAAAGACTGCATTTCAGAGAATGAGAAACATATTAACCAACACATCCTTATCAATGAATGTTAGAAAACGAGTCCTAAAATGCTATATTGAACCTATCTTGTTATATGGAGTGAATCAAGGACAATAGGCAAGTCTGCACAAAATCATTGGAAGCAGCAGAAATGTGGTTTATTAGAAGAATGTTGCGAGTCCCCTGGACAGCACAAAGAACTAATGAAGAATGTATGAGAAGAGCTTTATAGACAAAAAAATCTTGTCAGAAAGATAAGAGAGAGACAATGTACTTTCATAGGACATGCAATGAGAAGAGGGGCATTGAAAATATTATAACAGGAAAAAATAGAAGGAAGAAGATCAAGAGGAAGACCAAGAGAAATGATACTGGACAGTCAAATGGGATGGTGTAAGAGGAGATCACCAAGTGAGCTGATGGCCTGCATGAAGGATCGTGTACTCTGGAGAAGCATAATATCAAACGACAGTTGGCACGGCACCTGATGATGATGATGATGATTTTAACAATGATTCCTTTTTTCCATTTAGAAGGGACCTTTTCTTCTTTCCAAATCTTATTAAACATTCTCTGTAGTTGTCTCATGTTGTCACTATTTAACATTTCGGGTGTTATTTCATCTTCACCACAGCTTTTTTGTTAGCCATTAAATTCACTGCTGTTTCAATTTCATCCAATGTAATTTCATCTAGGTTGACATTTAGTTATGGAGCTGGTAAGTCGGTTTCAAGGTTTAAAAATTCTTTTGGGTGTGGTCGATTAAGTATTTCGTGGAAGTGTTCAGACCATCTTTGCTTTCAGTATTTGCTTGATGTTATAGGGTTCCAGTTTTGCTAAGGACTGGTCTTTCTTTAGATGTAATAGTACCTGTTAGCCTCTTTTGTATATTATATAAAGTTTTGCTGCCTCCTGTTTTTGCTGCTTTCTCTGCCTCTTTCGCCAGATTGTCCATGTATTCTCTTTTATCCCTTCTAGCTGAACTTTTTACTTTCTTGTCTATTTCTCTGTATGTTGCTTTCGCCAGATCTTTTCCAAGATCTGTTTTTACACTCAGCATGTCTAATTTGACTGCTCGTCTTTCATGTATGTACTTCCACGTGTTTTCCGATATCCATGTTTTTCTATTTGTTTTTTTCACTCCAGCCCTTGCTTTTGCTACTGTGATGGTTCTAAGGACTGCAAACGCGCCACAAACAGCCTCTGGCAGTCAAGTCCAGCTCCTGGCCTTCCCGTGGCAGAACTGTTTAAACTGACAGGAGAAGGTGCGAGGGCGAATATCTGGCGCCTGAAAACCAGTTACTTAGGGTAGAGTAGCACGTTTGGTAGCTCATCTGCCGCTGTTGGCGAGATCTTCAGCTGCCGTGCGTGGAGCGGTGCTCCTCCCGGCCAATGAAGAAATTTGCAAATGAGGTTGCCGCGCGGCATCACTGCGGAAAAGGTGGTAGAAAGGATAAAGCGAAGCAAACAGTCAAATCACGGCACCTCTGGTCTGGAGGTCGGCCACGTCCTGAGTGCAGTCATATCGGGTGAAATGCATGAACCGGCTTGTCCCAGAGGTTAAGACACTGCTGGCGAGACTCTTCAAATGCCGCGTGTGGAGTGAAGCTCCTCCCGGTTAAGGAAGAAAATGCGGAAAAGAAATAAAGGTTGCTGTGCGGCGCCGATGGGAAAAGGTGGTGGAAAGTGAAGTTTAACCGGTATGTCCAGTAGTATCGCTACGAGAGCTATACCACGGCACCTCTGCTCTAGAGGCCGCCCACGTCCAAAATACACCTACACTGATGAAATATGCCTAAACCGGCACACACCAGGGGTAGAACTCGATGGCTAGACATGTCATGCCACCTCCGCTCTAGAGGTCGGTCACGCCTGATAAACACCCATACTGGTGAATTTTGCCTAAACCGGCTCATACCAGGGGTGAATCTTGAAGGCTATGCATGTCACAGTACCTCTGCTCTAGAGGTCGGTCCCGTCCCAAACACGCCCATACTGGGAAATGCCTAAACCGGCTCAACCCAGGGGTAGAAGTCACTAGTGGCGAGGATTCGTCCTCCTGGACAAAAGCTCCATCCTGGTCACAACTAGGAAGGGTAGCGGCCACGACCGCAAAATGCTGAAGTCGGAGACATTGGACCAGGGCAGTCTAGATAGGCAACCACCTCTCACCCGGCGGGGATGTTTGCGTATCCTAATCACTCTGAGGTTTTCCGGTGAGAAAGTCCAACCCTGGACTGGATGGGCAACCACCTCTCACGCGGCGGTGATACACGGGTATCTCAAAACACGTCGAGGTTTTCCGGTGAGAAAGTCCAACTCTGGCCTGGGTGGGTTACCTCCTCTCACCCAGCGGGGATGCACTGATATCCTAAACACGTCGAGGTCTTCCAGTGAGAAAGTCCAACCCTAGACTAAACTGGTGCAATGAAAACCACGGTGTCACGCAATCCCGCTTCCGAGACCCACCAAGAATATAGGCTTTCAATGAAAACCACGGTGTCACGCAATCCCGCTTCCGAGACCCACCAAGAATACAGGCTAAAGCACTGTGATACTCTGAACCCCTTGTGGTCCTTTCGTAGATCTCGTGTGGTCTATTTTGGACCAGACAGGGGACCACGGGACCTAACGAGGACCACAGGCGTGAATTCAGTAGGTTCACAGTGCGGTTTTTGGTGGTAGAAGTGAACGAAGAAGAAGAAGAAGAAGCTACTGTGATTATGGCTGTGGTGTAAGAATTCCATAATCCATATATACCTATCTCCTCTACTTCACTGGGTGTTGTGGAATGATTGGCAACCTGATTGAAATTACTGTTAATATTCTCTTTTTGTAGGCTGTGGCTGTTTATCTTTCTATGTATTGGTTTGTTGTGTTGGCATTTCAGTTTTAGTTTTATTTTCCCTATGCACAGGGAAAATGTTATAACTGTTAACATCTGCATCCCTATAAGCCCTCACATCTATCAGATATGTTTTGTATTGCTTTCTAATACAAAAATGATCTATCTGCTTTCTAGTTCTATCATCTGGAGATATCCACGTTGTTTATGTATCTATTTGTGTAGAAATATTGTGCCTCCAATGACCATGCCCTCTGTTAGATATATTTCAATTAATCTTTCTCCGTTCTGATTTACCGTGTCAATTCCTTCTTTCCCCATTACTTCTTCAACGTCGGTGTTATCTTTCCTTACCTTAGCGTTGAAGTCCCCATAGCAATTAGGATGTCGTATTTAGGTATTTTGTTGATGATTTGTTGTAATTGGTGATAGAAATCGTCTTTCACCTCATCGTCTGCATCGTTCGTGTGTGTATAACACTGTATTATTGTCATTCTTCCGTGTCTTAGTTTGTATCGTGTTCTTATTATGCGACTGTTCACTGGATATATCCCAGGATAATGTTGTTAGCCTTATGCCCAACTCCCGGTACATGATATGTAACAGATCAAGCGGAATTCCGCTGATTTCTGCAGGCCGGCGAGAGCGTTTGAAAAAGCGTTCGCCATCTTGCACGTCACACCGGAAGACAACTAGCACACCTCCCAAGCTAAAAAAAAAAGGTGTTTTATTGACATAGTCTTTAGCAACTGTTCAGTAGACACGAGGGATCGTGACACCCGGAAAGAAACGAGGTCGTGACACAGAAATTCCGTAGCTTAGATTCAATCTCTGTAGCAGGTACCAACTTTTAGACAAACATACAAACGGTCTCCTGCCATGTCTGGTGCAAAAAAGACTATGTCAATAAAACACCTCTTAGGGGTGGGGGATGCTAGTTGGCTAAGTCGATAGTTCGCTGTTCTCTCGTGGTTAGACGGCTGCTCGTCCTACCAGAGTCCGTGTTCGAATCCCAGGTAATTCTCTTGTGATTTTTCTTTCTCTCACGTCTCACTAAAGTGCTTTGTCTACGATTTTTTCCGAGGTCTAATCTCATAAAACTGTGTTCTTTTATTTTACAGTACCAAAGTCTCGTAGTTTCCTATTTATAAAAAGTTGTTCCTTAAACTATACCTGAAACTAACTTCATTTAATAAGTATTTGTTCGTTTGTTATTGTTGTTCAAGTTTGCACCAGACATGGCAGGAGAGGGTGTGTAGGTTTGTCTAGTTGGTACCTGCTAGAGAGACTGAATCTACGCTACGGAATTTCTGTGTCATGGCCTCGTTTCTTTCCGGGTGTCACGGTCCCTCGTGTCTACTGAACAGTTACTAAAGACTATGTTAATAAAACACCTCTTTTTTTAAGGGGGGGGGGGAAGGGTGCTAGTTGGCTAAGTGGATAGTACGCTGTTCTCTCGTGGCTAGACGGCTGCTTGTCCTACCAGAGTCCGTGTTCGAATCCCAGGTCCTGTGATTTTTTTTTTCTCTCACGTCTCACTAAAGTGCACCCCTAATAAACATTAGTAGAGACTCCTTACTCTGAATTTTTTTTACTGAAGTCTGTAAAGAATCCTGTAACAGCATGTACGTAGTAACTAGGGCCTCAGTTAATGGGGTTAGGTGTATGAGGTTCAGATCCGATAAATGTATTAGGAAATTTTGTTTGTAAACACGTAAGCACTGGTTTCTTGTTTTCTTAGAGATGCCAGACCCTCTGTTTCCTTAGAGATGCCTGGCCCTCTGTTTCCGTAGAGATGCCAGGCCCTCTGTTTCCCTAGAGATGCCAGGCCCTCTTTTTCCTTAGAGATGCCAGGCCCTCTGTTTCCTTAGAGATGCCAGGCCCTCTGTTTCCTTAGAGATGCCAGACCCTCTGTTTCCTTAGAGATGCCAGACCCTCTGTTTCCTTAGAGATGCCAGGCCCTCTGTTTCCTTAGAGATGCCAGGTCCCCTGTTTCCTTAGAGATGCCAGGCCCTCTTTTTCCTTAGAGATGCCAGGCCCTCTTTTTCCTTAGAGATGCCAGGCCCTCTTTTTCCTTAGAGATGCCAGGCCCTCTTTTTCCTTAGAGATGCCAGGCCCTCTGTTTCCTTAGAGATGCCAGGTCCCCTGTTTCCTTAGAGATGCCAGGCCCTCTGTTTCCTTAGAGATGCCAGGCCCCCTGTTTCCTTAGAGATGCCAGGTCCTCTTTTTCTTTAGAGATGCATGGCCCTCATTTTCCCACATAAACAATGACATGATATTAGAAATTGAAAAATGTGTTTGGGGGTGGGGGGTGGGGGGTAATAAACCAGGGTACAGAGCTCACAGCACCCAGTGCATCAAGAGAAGACACATAATGACGTAATGTAGCATGGCCTTGTAACTAATGATTATATTTAATATTATTATTATTAAGGAATATGATTATGAATATATTATAGGCATAATAGTAACATCTAATAGCAGAAGAAAAAGTAAATAGGAAAATTAGAGCAAGGTAGAAAAAAATACTTCCATGACAATGTATGACTGGACGCTGACACGTAAACAGAATAGAAAAGACGAATAGAAAAGGCAGACACAATGAAAAGCGAAGACACAATAAAACCTCCGACATGAAAGAGCAAGATAATGACTTAGGTAAATAATAATTGTATAGACGGAATTGATGTAGATTGATACGCATGACACCTATTGTCGGTAGGATGCTATTAGGACGCTGTTGCATACAGTTTTGAAATAAAGGAATGACCAACTCGGCCAGCTGACCAATTAAATATTTAGAGGCGTGGCCTATTGGACAGTTGACTTACGATATATAATTCACGGGGTAGTTTGAATGACGGACAATTAGAACACTCATGGGAACCAGTGGACATCTGAAGGGTGAAGCCAAAATACTTGTTGGTTAATCCATCAAGCAGGACTTGAAGATAAAAAGGCGAGCAAAGGGACAGGAGAGGACGAAGAAATTCAGGAGTACAGGAGAGAGGATCAGACAGACAAGAGGAGGATCAGAGAAGAACAGCAGACAGAGAGGGACGATCGATTGGGGGTCATCTGACCTAAGACGGTCAGTATGCGAAGACCAATTCAGACGGCAGAGGAAGACTGTCAGAAGAAATCAGAGGATAGACAAAAGAAGAACAGAAGGACAGACAAAAGAAGAAAGAGGACGAGACGATATAGAATTAGAAGTAGTGTTAGACGGAAGATGTGTTTCAAGTGATTAAGAAGATTTGTTACTTTTGAAACTCCGAGTAAAGTGATTTTAGACGAGAAACTAGTCGATCACATGTTGCAGATCTGATATAGTACTGAGTTAGGAAATGTTCTTGTATCAAATGTGGAATATTGTGAAGCTGAGAGCATTGAGAAATGCTGCATGTAGAATATGACAGAGTTAGATATTGTGAACAAATGATTATGTGCTTCAACGACGAAACTAACGAAGTTTATGTCATATTACATCTTATTTCAAGTGATGCTGTGAATTCTAAGTCAAATATCTTAATTGTCAGAATTAAACGAATTCAGAGAACATTTCGTCGGACTTGCTCTGATCTAGCGAATGTTGTAAAGGTTCGTGAAACCTCTGTGTGTTCTATCAAAGAACAAAGAACTTCGACTTCATCAATATAATAAGATCAAAGAACTTCAGACAAACAATAATATGATAAGAGTTCACAACTTGAAAATATTATAGTAATAATCAGTTCCGTATACATTAAAATTACTCCTTACCTAGATAGAGCACGAATACATCTTCTTTTTTTCATCCTACTTTACTGATTGCCAATCGTTCTATTTACTTTTTCCATCTGTTTCTTCTGATTATCATCTTCTTAAACCGCCGACGCCTAAATTCGGTTCAGTATTAGCATAGCAATCATACACGGTAGTTTTTCTTTGAACTTGTTACATCAACAAATTCTCCCACACAGAGTTTGACAACTGAAACATTGTAGCACATATTCTCTTTTGTTGCTAATTATCTGGAAGCAGCGCGGGGTGTCTGCCAGGGGCTGTATCTCCTCCACGATAAATATAATGGAAGCCAGACGCCAGGATCTCCAGATCTTCGTGCGGCGATGACATGATTCCTGCGAGTCACCCGCTGAAGTTATCAAGCTGTCAGTCATCGAAAGATGCCAGAACACGGCCAAACATCCCCGTGAATGTAAACGTCATTCAACACCAAGGGAACATAATGAACTATCACAAACATGAAGGGTTTCATGACCCCCATAGATCTAATCAGTATAAAAGCAGACTTACATTAAGCTGTGTAATAATCTGTTTTCATGCTAAAACACTGAAACTAGTCGCTAAGGTCTTCTTCTTCTTCTGCTTCTTCGGTGTTGGCTTCAGAGGGGAGTTAGCTACTAAATCATCATTCGACCCAATAGAATTGACTTCAGTTCGAAATTTTTTTTTTTTTTTTTAGGATAAAGTTGATCTTTTACAGTTTCGATCTCTTATTGATGTGGCTAGATTACTGTCTACTTCCGCGAAGAAAGAGGGAGGGATGCACTGGGCGGTAGAATAGGCTCTTGGTCTGCTTGCTATAGTTCGCCAACTCGCCAGCCCTGAGTCGAGCAGTTAGTTATGGATTTCAGCCCCGCTAAGGTTTATATCTGCATCTTATACATTTTCTGATCAACTAACAAAACGAAAACCTGAAAGTCTGTGTGCCGAATGCATATGCACAAAATCTTTGTGGAGTTTCTGAACATCGGTATAGAGTCCACAAATTATAAAGAAATGCATCGAAAGTTGAGCTTAAGGAATTCTAGGGCAATATATAGATTAACATATAGTGGTGTGTTTCACCTTAGATGAAGGTTTTGAAGAAGAAGTTAGCGGAGTACATATCTTACTTCTCCTGGCCAACAGTTATGGAGAAGCTGCCTTGCCCACGTTGCACTTCTCGACCCTGTCAATCAGTTACAGAGGAAGACCAAGGTCCAGAGTTTTCGACATCAAGCAAAAGCTGCAGAGATGCCAGGAAGTGAGAGTTCTAAAGAGCTCAACATCCTTAGTAACACACAATAATCAGTGCATAGGTATACAACTATACACAAAGCACTGCAGTAAAGCTGTGATACCAAAATGTATAAACCAGCAAAAAAGTAGGAGCAGCTTTATTATTTAACGATTTCATTTCAACATCCTTAGGGTCTCTTCCTTCAGGTTTTCCTGTCAGGGTTTGCTCCCGTAGCCTTTGACTCTTGCTCCACACACACAAGGCAGTTCGACAGAAACTGTTGGGATCGTTTAAAGTCATATAGCAGGAGGCGAAACCGACTGGACAAGGTCAGATTATCGTGAATCTAATGTATTTACTTTTACTTTTTTATTTCAAGAACCTCTCTAATTGCGGCAGCTGGATCTAGCAGTGTAGCAGAAGAACTGAAATTAGCACCAATATAAGACGAAAGTTTATTACTTCTTCCATAGAAGAAATATGCTTTCATAAAGATTTCATAAACAAATGAAACAACAGATAAACCACGTTGCTGGTAAAACAGACTTCGAATCAGCCCCGAAGTCTCTGAAGTTAGTGAGACTTGCAAGAAATCCACCGGAGATCATTAGTCGTTTCTCTTTGAATACAAACATCTGGAAAGACCTTCTTACAAAATTTACTGCGATATTTTAACATTTCTTCGTCTCGAGTTATCGAAAAGTAAAAATGAACCAAATGCATCATGAATACTCCGTGAATTCCTTTCAACACATGATAATACAAGTGTATAAACTGTCGCTCAACAGAGATGCATTGTGGAAAATCCTAAGATGGCATGGCCTCCCCCATAAGATAGTAAATATAATCAAATCCCTATATGAGGGTTTTCAGTGCAAAGTGATCTGTGGAGAACATACAGCTTTAGGCTACAAACAGGAGTGAAACAGGGATGTGTACTATCACCAACATTATTTATCTTGGCAGTAGACTGGTTAATGAAGGAGGCAACATCAGACAAATGCAGAGGATTACAATGGACCCTTGACACAGTGCTGGAGGACCTTGACTTTGCGGACGACATTTGTCTATTATCAAGCAGTCACAAAGATATGCAAGATAAAATAAACAAGCTAACTCAGAATGCAAACAACATAGGACTAAAGATCAACGTAGGAAAGACAAAGTTAATTAAGCAAAATGTGAACAACAGAAATGTACTCAGAGTAGATAGCAAGTTAGTGGAGGAGGTCAACGAATTTGTATACCTTGGCAGTAGAGTAGTAGAAAATGGAGACAGCACAGAGGACATCAACAGCAGACTTACTAGAGCAAACCAGGCTTTTGCAGTGCTGCAGACTATATGGAAATAAAAAAAAAACTAAGCATAAATATGAAAATCAGGATATTTAAGAGTAATGTTCTAAGTGTACTATTCTATGGAAGTGAATGCCGGAAAATCACCAAAACCATAGAAAACAAGTTGAATTCTTTTCAGAATAAATGTTTACGAAGAATTAAAAAAATATTCTGGCCAAACACCATAAGAAATAACATCTTATTGGCAGAAATGCAGATGAAGCCACTGACAACAATTATTGAGGAAAGACGCTGGCGATGGTTGGGACATGTGCTCCGAATGACTGACAACTCACTACCAAAAATAGCACTAAGATGGACACCACAGGGGAACAGAAGTAAGGGTAGACCAAAAGAGATATGGAGAAGAACAACAGAAAGGATGTTGAGCAATAGAGGGCTCACCTGGGCAAGAGCAGAAAAAAGGTGAAGGACAGGCATTTGTGGAAAACCCTTGCGGAAGCCCCATGTGCCCTGGGCACTTAAGATTCAGAGAGAGAGAGAGAGAGAGAGAAAGAGAGAGAGAGAGAGAGATAAACTGTCGCTGCGCAAAAATCAAACCGAGGATAACAATGACAGGAGCAACTTTATATACTTATTTGTTTTATCTACAAAAGGATCAGTTTTCAGGCGTGAAGAACAAAACTAGACACTGAACACGTGACACGCCACGCCTACTTTCAACAAAAAGAACAGGAAACTTACTCGCTAAACAGGACAGTAGCGTCTGACATTTTTTTTTCAAGTGAAAAGGTGAGCAGGGAACTGAAAAGTATAAATGTCTGGCACCGGGGTGGCAATCTGCCTGCCTCTGTGGGCCGCACCTGACTTCGTTAAAACTTAACACTAATTTAGCATGTGGGTGGCAAGCGTCGGGTGAAAGGATGAGCAACTGCACAACCACGAGAGGCTGAGCTGGTGAGCTCTGTCCTATCCTGTCCTGGATGGGCGGTTGATTGTCCTAGAGAAGTCCATGGTTCGAGTTACGATCATCTCTTTCTCACGTCTAAACTGCTTTGTCTGCTATTTTGCTCTCACGTCTAAAGCACTTTGTTTACTGTTTCTCTCTCTTTCCCCCCCCCTCTCTCATACACACGCACATCTTCTAAAGCACTTTGTCTACTATTCTCTCTTTCTCTCACATTTAAATCGCTTTGTCTACTACTTTCTTTCTATCACATCTAAAGCACTTTGTCTATTATTTTTCTTTCTATCACGTCTAAAGCACTTTGTCTACTATTTTTCTTTCTATCACACCTGAAGCACTGTGTCTACTGTTTTCGAGGCTATTCCTCCGCACCATCTTCTTCTTCTTCTTCGTAGGCATTGTATGTCTATATCTGCAGTCCTGTCTCTTGGATACACTTCACTGTTTTTTTGTAATTCATGTATGGAACCGTAGAGATTATCTTCTCTGGTGGTTTCACTGGGCCAGTAACTGCATCTCAGTGTCTTTTAGTTGGTGCAGTTTTGGAGGATATCTTCCACAATTTGGGGCACCTGGGCAAACGATGTATACGAGCGTACATATGACTTCGGAGTCGGCTGTGTCCTGTTCAGAGATGGATGATGGTGACTTGTTCCTTTCTGTTTAGCATGTGATAGTCATCATGTGGTGGTGTTTGTGGCTTCCTGTAGGTTTTTATCATGCTTTTCTTCTGATTATAGGTGATTGGTATGTCTGGTTGCTCCATTTCAGTTCCTTCTTTGGCCAGACGGTCAGCTTTCTCATTGGCTGGTATCGCACAGTGGGATGGAATCCACTGCAAAGTGACTGTGTGTTATGAGCCAATTTTTGACAAGGCATCTTTAAGGTCTGATAGTTTGTTGCACTGAAGAGCTTCCAGTACCGATCTTGCATCCATGAGAATTACTATGGGGCATGTATCAATTCTGGAGTCTGATAGTTTTTCAACCGCGGCAATAATTTCCGTAACTTCTGCATCAAAGTTGTTGCAGTATTTACCAGTGGGTATGGAAATCTTGTCAGTGTTGTTGTTTGGATATTCAATATGTGCTCCTGCCCCTCCATTCTTTATGGCATCATATGCAGATCCATCTGTATACACACGTATCCTGGTGTCACATGGATATTTGTCATCTAGCACACTAAGTGTGGCTGTTGATCTTACAGGACTGCTTTGCATCTCACCATTCTGCACACCTTTCACTTCAGTTTGAATAGTTATCTGTATACAACCTGCTTCTTTCCACGGTGTATGCTCTGGTATAGATGATAATGGAGCGACTACAGTTGGAAGGTCAGGTATCAGCTTATGCATACGCTTGGCCTGGTGAATGAAGCTGTTTCTTTTAAGCCATCTTAGTGCCAAGTTATTGAATCTCTCCTTGAGGGGATGGCTTACAAAGCTGAGGAACTTCTCTCCCAAGGTCGTGACCTTTTTATCTCTACGTTCTTTTAGCGCTTGAACACAAACTATTTTCTGCATTTCTACTACTGGTGTAGACCTCATGGCACCTGTGATAATCCGTAGTGACTGATTTTGTACCTTATCTAGATTATATAGCGTAGTGTGTGATGCTGTGCACCAAGCTGTTGAGCCATATTCTAAATGTGGTAGAAAACTTTGCTGATATACATTCTTGGGAATTCTTTCTCTAGCTCCCCATGTGGTTCCACTCAGTTTTCTTAATATGGTTAGCTCTCTTCTGGCTTTTGCTTCTGCACTGCTTCCATGTCAGTTTTGAGTCAAGAGTCACTCCTAAGTAAGTGGGTTGGTTGTCCATCCTTAAGGATATTTCATTTACAAAGATTTTACCTGTTTTCTGTTTAGATGTGAGAGTGAACAGAGTGGTACTTGATTTCTCTGTGTTGATACTTAACACCATTTGTTTGTCCATAATGTCAAGATGTCTGCGGATCTTTGGAGTCTCTGTGTTGCAACTGTCGCGTGTTCGTCTGTACTCCACATGACCAGATCATCTGCATACAGTGCCGCCATGATTCTATATGGAATCTTCTTGACCAGGTCATTAATGAATACCAGGAATAGTGTAGTAGAAAGGACTCCTCCTTGTGGTACGTCATGTCACAGCAGCCAGACATCCATTACTACTCTTGTTCTTCCACTGTGTAAATAGGACTTTATCCAGTTGTACAGTCTTCCACTCACATTGCAGCTTCTTAGTTTCCACAGAAGACCTTTTTTTCCCATACTTTATCAAAGGCTTTCCTCAGGTCTATCCATGCTGCTAGTACAACGTTTTTGTCTTCGAATACTTCCTTAATCTCATGAGAGAGATAGGCCACTTGATCTTCTGGATCTATTACTTTAACTTCTCTCTAACGATCAGTAAGACCTGATGATGTGTGTCCTTTGTCTGAATATCAACTTTAAAAAGTGATTACAGCTTATAAATATTCTTAATAGAAAAAAATGTTTTTTCTTCGCACAATTATGGACGAGAAAAATAGCACTAAGATGGACACCACAGGGGAACAGAAGTAAGGGTAGACCAAAAGAGACATGGAGAAGAACAGAAAGGATGTTGAGCAATAGAGGGCTCACCTGGGCAAGAGCAGAAAAAAAGGCGAAGGACAGGCATTTGTGGAAAACCCTTGCGGAAGCCCCATGTGCTCTGGGCACTTAAGGTTCAGAGAGAGAGAAAGTTGCGGGCATTCAATATTTCAAATACAAAGGACTTAATGCAGAATAAGGATAACGACAAGACTAAGAGAATCTGACGGGGCACAGAAGACATAACTGTTCAGTTACAGGTCAGGAGTCAGGTTGAAACAGAAAGGAAAAAAGGAAAATGTTTGGGGTTTAGCGGGAAGAGGTTATAAGACAGTGGCCCCTAAACTGAGGTCGCGGCCTAAAGTAGTTGGATCATTGGAGGGTCTGAGACAGTGCTCCCTCTAAGCTGCAGGACAACGCCGCCATGCGCGCTAAAGTCATGTCTCCTATTGCTCATGTCACTCTGTGCTACAGCAGCTCTGAACAAAGTGTTACATGAGTTTATTTCTTAGATTTCTTTGAATTTTAGCACTTTTTCAATGAGAACTTTAAATTGTAATTTGTAATTTTACATTACGACGCACATGTAGGCGTACAGGATCAAAATACTGCACATGAACCGCAAAACCCTCAAAGGGAACATCAGTCTGTAGTAGTGTCATGAGAAGATATTATGACACGAGGGGAGTTCAGAAAGTAATGCACCACATCGTTTTTTTTTCAGCTAATAATGAAGATAGAAGCATGAAATTTTACACACTTTAAACATGGCATGTGCCGATTGTGTGAACCAAACTGCACCGCAAACGGCCAAAGAATATGGCTGCCTTAACCGTTGAAATGGACCGTGTTAGCAACTTGCAGTATAAGCAGCGAATTGTGGTAGAATTTCTCGTTGCAGAGAAGGAAACTGTTGTGAACATTCACAAGCGTCTATGTGATGTGTATGGAAATTTTGCGGTCGACAGGAGTACAGTCAGTTGTTGGGTTCAGAGAATCAAAGAATCAATAAGTGGAGATAAGGAGTTGCATGGTCGGCCGCGCTGTGGACGTCCTACCACAGCCACCAAGGCAGAAAGGTTGAAAAGCGCTGAGAGCATTATTCGTACTGATAACCTCATCACTATTCAATAATTGCCCTTAAAGCTGTCAGTCAGCAATGGTAGCGCAAATGCAGTTATAAAAGCTCTCGGATTTTCTAAAGTTTGCGCAAGATGGGTTCCTCGAAGTCTCACAAATGACCGTCGATTGCAAATGAAGGCAATTTCTTCTGAATTGTTGGAGCGTTTCAATGCTGAGGGAGATAACTTTTTGGCTAAGATCGTAACATGTGACGAAATCTGGGCACATCGTTTTGACCTGAGACAAAAAGACAGTCAATGGAGTGGCATCAGCCGCAATCACCACGAAGAAAGAAATTCAAGACAACTCCTTCAGCTGGAAAGGTCATGATCATTGTCTTTTTGGACACTGAAGGTATGATTCTTGTGGATGTTGTGCCAAGAGGAGAGACAATCAATTCACAAGCTTACACTAAGACACTGAAAAACTCAATTAACGTTTTCGCAGAATTCGGCCGCACAAGAATCCAGCAGACCTTCTCCTTCACGACAATGCGCGCTCTCACACGCGTCTGGCACCACGTGAAGCAATCACCAGATTGGGTTGGGCTGTACTATCCCATCCACCCTATAGTCCCGATGTGGCACACTCTGATTTCCATCTGTTTGGTCCACTTAAAGATGCACTCAAAGGGGTAAGATTTGAAGATGACGAAGGAGTGATTCATGCAGCGAAGAAATGGCTACATAATCAAGAGAAAATCTGGTACGGGCTAGGAATACATGCACTTGTTTCGCGCTGGCGTAAAGCTGTAAAGGTTGATGGGGATTATGTTGAATAGTATCGATGTTTACATGACATATCCATTATACTGTGTATACATTTCATGCTTTTTAATAAACAGCTCCTGAGAAAAACGATGTGGTGCATTACTTTTTTAACGCCCCTGGTAAATGTTGGATTATTGTGAAATGAAATTTATACATAAATTTTAGTGATTTGTGGAAAACATATTCGCCATGCTAAAGGCACTGAAATAGTATTAGTTAATTTTTGTTGGTTTTCAATAATTTTAAACATCTGTTTTAAACAGCTGCTGAGAGTAGGGGGAAACTCCTCCCGGCCAATGAAGAAAACTGCGATTAGGGTTGCCGAGCTACGCTGCCGTGGAAAAGGTGAAGGAAAGGATTAAGTGAAGTAACCAGTAGTCTCGAGGTCAGGGCTATTCTTCTGCTTCTTCTTCTTCTTCGTTTGCTTCTACCACCAAGACCACCCTGTGATCCTACTGAATTTACCACTGTGGTCCTCTATAGGTTCTGTGGTTCCCCAGTGTGGTCCCCAAAAGACCACACGAGGTCCCCGAGAGGACCACAAGAGGTTCAGAGTAATCCACGGCTTGAGTCTGTATTCTTGGTGGGTCTCAGAAACGGGATTGCGTGACATCGTGGTTTTCGTTGCACCAGTTTGATCTAGAGTTGGACTTTCTCACCGGGAAACCTCGACGTGTTCTGATATACCCGTGTATCACCACCGCGTAAGAGGTGGTTGCCCATCCATTCCAATGTTTGACTTTCTCACTGGAAAACCTCAGCGTTATTGGGATACGCATACATCCCCGCCGGGTGAGAGGTGATTGCCTATCTAGACTGTCCTGGTCCAGTGTCTCCAACTTCAGCATTTTGTGGTCGTGGCCGCTACCTTTCCTAGTTGTGACCAGGATGGAGCTTTTGTCCAGGAGGACAAATCCTCGCCACTAGTGACTTCCACCCCTGGGTTGAGCCTGTTTAGGTATATTATCCCAGTATGGGCGTGTTTAGGACATGCCCTCCTCCCCCCTCTAGAGCAGAGGTACCGTGGCATGCTTAGCTATCAAGTTTCACCCCGGGTGTAAGCCGGTTTAGGCATATTTTACCAGTATGGGGCTATTCAAATCACGGCACCTCTGCTCTGGATGCCGGCCACGTCCTATATACACATACTGGGGCAGATTGCCTAAACCGGCTTAACCCAGGGGTTAAACTAAGACACTGCTGGCGAGATTCTTTGGCTGCCGTGAGTGGGGTGAAACTCCTCCCGGCCAAGGGAAAAAATGCGATTAGAGTTGCTGTGCGGTGCCGCTATGGAAAAGGTGATGGAAGGGATAAAGTGAAGTTTAATCGGTATGTCCAGTAGTCTCACGGCGAGAACTACTCATACCAAAGCGCCTCTGCTCTAGAACCCGACCACGTCATATATACACCCATACTGGTGAAATATGCCTAAACTGGCTTACACCAGGGGTGAAACTTGATGCTCTAGAGGTCGGTTATGTCCTAAACACGCCAATACTGGGATAATATGACTAAACAGGCTTAACCCCTGCAAATTTACTAGTGGCGAAGATTCGTCCTCTGGACAAAAGCTCCGCCCTGGTCATAATTAGGAAGGGTAGCGGCCACGACCACAGAATGCTGAAGTCGAAGACACTGGACCAGTGCAGTTTAGATAGGCAACCACCTCTCACCCGACAGGGATATATGCGTATCCTAATCATGTCGAAGTTTTCCGATGAGAAAGTCCAGCTCTATGCTGGATGGGCAACCACTTCTCACCCGGCGAGCATACACTGATATCCAAAACACGTCGAGGTTTTCCGGTGAGAAAGTCCAACTCTAGACTAAACTGGTGCAACGAAAACCACAATGTCACGCAATCCCGCTTCTGCGACCCACCGAGAATACAAGCCCAATCCCTGCGATAATCTGAACCTCTCGTGGTCCTTTCGGGGATCACTTATGGTCCTCCCTTGACCGTATCAAGGACCACAGGAGCAAATTCAGTAGGATCACGGGGCGGTCTTGGTGATAGAAGCGAAAGAAGAAGAAGACTTACTATAGATAGTTAATGGTCGCTCTAAAAAAAAAAAAAGATTGGGAACCACTGTTATTAGAGAAAGATAGTTAAAGAATTTTTTAAAAAAACCTGTATTATCACTGTCAGCACCGAAGAGATCAGTGTAATCTAAAAGTATGGAATCATGTAGCAACGATAAAAATGTCTTTCTCCTTTCAGCGGTCAGCGAAACTGAGATAAAGAGTGAAGTGTTTTTATCTTCACTTTGTAAAATCGTAGATATTCTGTCTAAATCTGTTGGTCAAAATATTACTTCTTTCAACTGTTTGCTTATTCTGCAGACTATCTCCACGAAGTAGTTCTAAGAAAAGTCACGGGTATTTTAATGAATCTATGGAAAAATTTACCTTGCGGGTCTTGTATCTAGGGTCGTGACATCGTGTTATCACTGAAAGTATATAGAATTTCTTCTTAAAATTTCCATTCTGTTCCAGGTCCGTCAGATGACTAGAGGGGGGCCCTGGAGATCCAAGAACACAGAAGCTGGCCCGCCTCATACTGTCGTATCGGGAGGTGGAGAAATAAATCATTTTGACAGCGATGTAGTGGATGTGGTAAGCTAAGACTAATTTGACTCTTATCTGAAATGGAGGGATGCTTGAGAGCATGGAGCTTCGTAAGTTTTGTGTCTAGGAGAGACAGAGGTTTCGTAAGTTTTGTGCCTAGGAGAGACTGATACTTCGTACATTGTGTTTAGGAGAGACGGAGGTTTTGTGGATTGTGTCTAGGGGAGACTGAGGTTTCGTTGGTTGTGTCTAGGGGAAATGAAGGTATCGGGGGTTGTGTCTGAGGGAGACAGGTTTCGGGAATTGTATTTAGGGGAGACTGAAGTTTCTAGGCTATGTCAAATTTTTTATCTCATCTTACATATAGTCAAGAGCCATTAAGCGAATTCAGCATTTTCATGTTAACAGCTCAAATTATAGGTGCTGTTATTTGAATAAGTTGTAACTACCCCCCCCCCTTTTTCGTGTACTCTGGAGAAGCATAATAGCCAACGCCAGTCGGCACGGGACATCATGATGATGATGATGATGATGAACAACACACACCATCCCCACCCTCTTTCCAAAAAAAAAAAACAAACCCCGCAACATATTTAATTTTATCTGGAACCTGACAAATAATTATTTGTTGCTAGCGACAGTGGCATCACGTGCAAGCAGGCAATGTCACTAGGGCTCATGCCACCTTCAGGTGAAAGGTCATTAGCGCCGTCTCTCTCTGAAACACCAGAGGTTCGCTGCGTGTAAACAAAAATTTGTATTGCTTTACCACGGCGATATTTTTTTCTGTACACATTTTGTCTCCTACCTGTCCACTTGTTTTGTTCTCATTAACATATCGCCAGCCCAAGTGATCATGGAAAAGTTAATTACAAAAGTTTCTGAGCCATGGAATTTCAGCCAGTAACCTGGCTCTGATACAACTGTGGTGTAGTGGTTAGTGTACTCGCCCACCGAGCAGAAGGTCCCTGGCTCGATTTCGCACGCGGGCACAATTTGTTCGGACCGACCAGGACCGGGGTTTAGGAAAACAAAGGTAGTGAGGACAGGTGCTAGCATCGCTGTCTCAACCGATGTAGTGGCCTAGAGATGTGAAGGCGCTACCACTTCACATCCTCTATCTCAAACGCTGTAGCGGCCGATAGATGTGAAAGCGCTGCCACTTCACATCCTCTAGTAAAGTAAAGATAGTCCCATAGCAAATGCCGTAGGGGGTGAAGCGTTAGAGACCTCATTATGCTGGGTCATCAGCGTATGAGGTAGGGTGACCAGCTCCTTTCCTCGCTGCCTTTACTTCCCCGATTTTCTCTGGTACCCATTTTACGAGGCTGGGTCGACCTCGGGGCCGTATTGGTCGGAAAAAAAAATCCCGCTCAGCTGGGGATTCGAACCCTCGACCATTTGGTTGCTAGACGAGTGCTCTAACCACTACGCTAGCCGGCACGCAAATGCTACGAGACTTAAGATTTAGAATCTCGTTTTCTACATACTATCTATACAAGTTAATTAATATCTTTTGTTAAAAATAAAATTAAATGTTAAAACTATTCAACACAAAACAGGAAGAACGTCAGTAACTAACGAGCACGCACTGGCTGTGTTTTTGTCAATTAATAAAGCTGCATTTATGTTTTAATCTACGTCTTTATTTGTGGAGGTCCCTTTAAAATCAACAACGTTATTTTCCATGCCATTAAGGCATACTGGGGGGATACGGTGTTAGGCCCGTATTTTCCACGACCTTCGGCACATGAAACTGTGATGTGGTCAGTATCACGCCTGGCCGCTTTACCTTCCCAGGTTTCTCTGTTGCCGCATTTTTAGAGGCTGGGTCAAGCCCGGGGACTTTTTGGTGTATACCAGAAAAAAACAATCCCCACTGCTGGGACTGAACCCTGTACCACTGGATTAAGTAAACTGAGCGTCTATAGTTCCTTATATTGCCATTAATAATCTCTAGCCAGTAATAGGGGCCATCAGTTTCGTCGACCATTCTTCAGACGATTCTACCCACTCGTTCCACAGTGTTCACTGCTTCAGCATCAGAGTCAACAGAAGACTGCGACGATGTTAAATCTTCATCTACACTTAATCAATCTGTGTACCAGTCGGTGGCATTACTGGCTATTCATTCGATGAGTGACGAACAAGATCTGACAGGCTGGACAAAACGGTGACGAAAAGAGCGGTTTGCAAATGATCTTCCACAAAGATTCTGATTGGTCTTCTTAGTAGCCTGGCTAATCGCGGCCCATCCGTGAAGTATTTGTTGTTACTGTGTCCGTGTCTTTTTTTTTTCTCAATTAACTTTTAGTCCTTCAGTTACCCCCCTTTTGTTTTCTTACAATTAACTGTCAGTGCCACAGCCACACACAGGTCAAAGTGTCTACTGATAATTTCATTACCATTCTTGATTTATGCAGAACATGGTCTGGCTTATCTGTTTGATTCACCTGGCAGAAACTTCCCATGCCTCTATCTCAGCCAAAACGTCACGTTAACAAAACCGACCCCCCGCCCCCTTTTCCCCCACGATGCCTAATAACTTGCCTAATGCCCAAGGGAGGTCAGGCTTGCAAGCAAAGCCATGTTGTCAGGTATCGTGGACGTATTACTGCGTACTCGTTAAAGCTGTTCCTACTTTTTTTTTCCTCCCTAGTTTATACATTTTACTAAAGCATTGCATGCCTTTACTTAAGAGTGAGCCATAACTTCCGTGTATTCGTAGATGCAGCTTAGTTTGATCATAACAGCCAAAACAGTTCGCAGTTTCCATCACTAAACAAGACTAGGCTAACTACAGCTCTACCCGGTAACAAACTTACAGTGACTAAGTGTAACGAACCCGCTACCCGGGACCAGTAACAGAGCTAGGGCCCCTTTGTTTTTGTACAGTTAAAGTTACAGACCTATTATTCACTGAAATAAAACTCAGAATTGAGTTTGTCACTGATACAAGATTCCACAGACTTAAGCTTTCATCACTAATGTAAGACTTCATGGAGCAAAGTGTCATCCACAAAAATAACATGTTACTACGGTGTTATTCATTAAAATAGACATGCTCAACTAAGCTTTTACTTATAGAAATAAGACACTACAGGTTGCAGATTAAGGTTTTATGTATAGAAATAAGACACGACAAAACTAAGCTTTTATTTATAGAAATAAGATACTGCAGAGCAAGGTTTTACTTATAAAAATAAGACATTACAGGCTAAGCTTCTATTCATGGAAATAAGACATTACAGACTAGGTTTATATTTACAGAAATGAGATAGTATGGACTAAGATACTATTTATATTTCATTAAAAAGAATTAAATAAATAAGACTAGACGGCCTAAATTTTTATTCACTTAAAAAGACAACATAGGCTAAGACTTCACTCACTAAAGTAAGGTTCGTCTTTTCTGTCTCACTGGAACTGAGGCCAGGTTCTTCCTGTGAAACGGTCACATGAAGATTCTGAGGAGTAGCATTGCACTGGATTAGGAGCGGGCTATGGTGGCTGTTTTTCTCGTTTACTTTATGGAGTTAAGAAGAAGAAAGGGGTGTGCAGTAGTTCTGTGAATATGTTTTGTTTCGTTTCGTGTCAGCCGACGCGAAAGCGAAACGAAACATAGTTCCGGTAAAGTTCTGAGTTGTTAGTTTTCGAGGGAGATTTATATTGGTTCGAGAACGCGGATAGGTGGTTGTTTTATGCATGAAAGTTTTAGTCTCGTGTTTTCAGTAATTCTGCGTTGTGGTAAGAATGATTGTTATAAGCAATGATCTCCACCTGTGCCACCTTATTTATGTAAGTTTTTGTTATACTTTGTCATAAGTGTAGATTGTTACAAATGTGTGTGAAGAATGGCAGATTGAAGTTAAAAAATGGAGTATTTATGTTACAGGCTTAAAAATTGGTTTTGGGCCAATTAAGACATCGGTTTTGTCTATAAGTGAAGTGATGGTATATTTTGCTGATCAGTCATGTGTAGTAATTGTTAATGGTGGGATATTTTCAATGTAATATGTGTTAGTCCTGGAAGACTGGGATATTTTCAATGTAATATGTGTTAGTCCTGGAACACTGGGACATTTTCAGCGTCAATGATCATTTTCATCAATTATTAATTTCATTTGAAGTTTTGATGCATTTAAATTCACATGATATTTTCATGTCATTCATCATTGTTGATATAATGTGTTCATTCAAAATTTGTGTGTTTATGGTTTTTATTATGCTTTACAATCATCATTATGCTTCATTAACATCAACTGCCATCAAAATAAGTTGTGCTCCTTGATGTTTTGTCTGTTTGCAATTGTTTGTATTCGTTAGTAGAAATAAATTGATATAAATTTCTTAAAGTCTTGAATTATTGATTTCATGTCCGTGTAGGTTCTGTGAAGTTTAGAACTGCTGTTCTGCTCAAGCAAAGATTTACATTAAGTAACCACAATGATGAGCCACGTAAGTTCTGGGGGCAGAAGATTGATGAAACATATAATAAAGAAAGTTGCTGAGTTCAAGTAACTGATAAAGTAGAGGGGAAGGAATGTAGAAATGATTTTCACCAGTACGATAGTACATTAAATAAGAGAATAGGTTCCTTCTCACAAGTACGCTAGTACTTTATACCTTGGTGAAGAAACAAGAAATGAAAGGAATAAATCCTTATTTTAAGTTTCATCATCATCATCATCATCAGGTGCCGTGTCGCCTGGCGTTGGCTATTATGCTTCTACAGAGTAAACGATCCTTCATGCAGGCCATCAGCTCAGTTGGTGATTTCGCTGCTGGCGAGTTTCTTCAGCTGCTATGCGTGGAGTGGGGCTCTTCCGGGCCAGTGAAAAAAGGTACAAATGGGGTTGCCGTGCGGCACCACTGTAGAAAAGATGAAAGAAAGGAATAGGCGAACTAAACAGTGGTCAAATCACGGCACCTCTGGTCTGGGGTCGGCCACGTCCTAAGTGCACTCATATCGGGCGAAATGCCTGAAACGTCTTAACTCAAAGGTTAAGACACTGCTGGCGAGATTCTTCTGATGCTGCGCGTGGAGTGAAGCTTCTCCCGGCCAATGAAGAAAATACATAAAAGCAATCAGGGTTGCTGTGTGGCGCTGATGTGAGAAGGTGATTGAAAGGATAAAGTGAAGCTTAATCGGTATGTCCAGTAGTATCGCTGCAAGAGCTACACATACCACGGCGCTCCTGCTCTAGAGGCCGGTCACGTCCGAAATATACCCATACTGGTAAAATATGCCTAAACTGGCCTACACCAGGGGTGAAACATGATGGCTACGTAAGTCAGGGTACCTCTTCTCTAGAGGTCGGTCATGTCTTAAACACGCCCATACTGGGATAATATGACTAAACGGGCTCAATCCAGAGGTGGAAGTCACTGGTGGCGAGGATTCATCCTCCTGGACAAAAGCTCCGTCCTGGTCACAACTAGGAAGAGCAGCGGCCACGACCACAAAATGCTGAAATCAAAGAATTGGACCAGGGCAGTCTAGATTGGCAATCACTTCTCACCTGGCGGGGATATATGCGTATCCTAATCACGCTGAGGTTTTCTGGTGAGAAAGTCCAACGCTGAAATGGATGGGCAACCACCTCTCACCCGGCGGGGATACACGGGTATTTCAAAATCTCAAAACAAGTCGAGGTTTTCCGGTGAGAAAATCCAACTCTAGATTAAACCAGTGCAACGAAAACCACAGTGTCACGCAACCTTGCTTCTGAGACCCACCAAGAATAGAAGCTAAAGCTGTGCGATACTCTGAACCTCTTGTGGTCCTCTCGGGTTTCTCGTGTGGTCCTTTTGGGGGACCACGGGACCTAACGAGGACCACAGGTATAAATTCAGTAGGATCACAGGGCAGTCTTGGAAGTAGAAGTGAACCAAGAAGAAGAAGAAGAAGAAGAAAAGAAGAAGAAGAAGAAGTTGGTGATCTCCTCTCATACCATCCCGTCAGACTGACCAGTAACATTTCTCTTGGTCTTCCTCTTGATCTTCCTCCTTCTATTTTTCCTGTTGTTATAATATTTTCAATGCCCCCTCTTCTCATTGCATGTCCTATGAAAGTACATTGTCTCTCTCTTATCTTTTTGACAAGGTTTTTTTGTCTCTCCAGCTCTTCTCATACATTCTTCATTAGTTATTTTTGCTGTCCAGGGGATTCGCGACATTCTTCTAATAAACCACATTTCTGCTGCTTCCAATGATTTTGTGCAGACTTGCCTATTGTCCATAGTCTCTGTCTTTTGGATATTCAAAGTAAGGCCTTTCTGTTCACTTCCTTTGGCCACTTTATCCAAGAGATTTTGCAAGTCTTTTTGGTTCTGAGCTATCAGTACTGTATCGTCAGCACACTGAAGATTGTTAATAATGTATTCTCCAATTTTATGCCTGGTTCTGTGATGATCGTTCTTAGAATATTCTCGCTGTACAGAGAAAAAAGGTCTGGAGATAGTACACATCCTTGTCGCACCCCTTGTTTTATAGGTTGATATTTTCCAGTTCTATTTTCAACTCGAACTGCTGCTTCTTGCTGCCAGTATAGATGTTTTACAATTCTCAGGTCTTTGGCGTCTATATTGATGTCTTCAAGCATTTTAATAATTTCATTATGTTTCATCTTGTCGAATGCCTTGGTGTAATCAATGAAGCATAAGTGGAGATCTTTCTGTACTTCTAAAGCTCTTTCTGTTAGTGTTCGTAAAGCATAAATGGCATTGTGCGTTCTCTTTCCTTCAATTTTCAGTTTAGAATAATAAATAATAAATATAGAGTTAATCATATCTCTTTGAAACATTTTAAAAATCCGCAACAAATAAACTAAGTAACGGATCATGATTATTCTTACGCGAGGAGAGAGAGAGAGAGAGAGAGAGAGAGAGAGAGAGAGAGGGAGAGAGAGAGAGAGAGAGAAACTCTTCAGATTAAAAAAAAAAGCCCGCGCGCAGAGCTCCCGTGGTTTGCCGCTAGGAGGCAGCAGTAGCAAATATGGCATTCAGGAAACGTGAGCAGTCATTTTGTGTTTTGGAATACTCAAGAACTTCGCCCGTTGTGACTTGCAGCGACGATTTCGAGCGGAATTCCAGAAGGCAGCGCCTATTTTCAACAGTATCAAGAAGTGATATGCGAAATTCCGGGACGAAGGCGGGGGCTTCGGTGGTAAGCTTCTCTAATGCAGTTTCTTCGTTTGGTCCTGGACGTCCCTACTAAGGAGCTGTTCACATCAGACCACGGGAGCTCTGTGGGCGGGCTTTATTTAAACAAAACGAAAAACTTGGCGTAAGAATAATCACGATCCGCTACGTAGTTTATTTGTTGAGAATTTTTGAAATGTTTCAAGGAGCTATGAATAATCCTGTATAATTATATTCCCATTGTTTACACTTCTGTGTTAAAAGAACCGCCATGGGAACTAGTAGTAGGATGATTTCAGAAAATGTGTTGCCCTTTATGTGTCTCTTCTTCTTCTTCTTCTTCTACTTCTTCTTCTTCTTCCTTTCATGGTTCTAGCCTCAGATATCTGTATTTATTGTCCTGATAAGGCATGCAATCTTTCTTGCAGGTCATGCTCAATTGTTTGAGCACTGTTTGATTTGTTTAGTTCTCAGTTCAGTGTTTCTTGTTTTCCGCTCGTTTTGTCCATCATCTTAGTCACTTTAGTAAACCATCGGATCTTACTGACATCGGATCTTACTGACAAAATTTATCTCTGCACTAAAAGGATAAAAAGAAAAACAACCCAAAAAAAAACTTTCCCTTTCCAAGTCGTTAGGGCATTCTGGGGTGGGGTAAGGTGTTAGGCCCATATTTCCACAGACTTCGGCACATGAAAGTCTGATGTGGTCAGTATCAGGCCAGGCCGCATTTACAGATTTCCCAGATTACTCTTTTTTTTTTTTGTTTGGTTTAGGCTGGATGGATCCCGGGGCCTTTTTGGTATGTCAGTCAATCATTTGCATGTCCCTTGCGGAACTTTGCCTCCCTAGCAGCACTCCTGTAGGCCTCTCGGTTGTCAGCAAGATGCCCTGTTGCTGATGCCCTCATTTGCAGATTATCAACGATGTCTTGCAGCCATATTCGCTTTGGTCTTCCTCTCTTTCATTTTTCCCCATTATGTATACTTCCATGACGATATGTACAAGAACAAAATCCCACTGCTTGGATTTGAACCCGGTACCACCGGATTAGTAGATCAGGCTCCTAACCATTCAGCTAACCATGCCACCCCCCTTACCTGTGCACTAAAAATTCTCTAATGTAACTTTTACCCTATTATTATGTCCTTCGAAAATGTATTATTTCACCGTCTGTTTTATCTTCCTCTCTCTCTCTCACTCTCTCTCTTTCCCCTTCTCTCTGCCCCTCATTCTCTCTCACTTTCTCTTCCACCTCTATCTGCCCCCTCACCCCCTCTCTCTCTCTCATTCTATCTCCCCCCCCCCCTCTCTCTCTCTTTCAGCTCCTGTTGTTATTGTCTTCCAACTAATAAACAGCTAGTTTTATTGTTTCCCATCCAGCGCTTGCTTTTCTAGGCTGGGAAAACTTGAAGCGCAGGTTCTAAAACTATCCTGGGTTATTTCTCTTAGAGTCTACACACACACCACACCTTTAACTTTTCCCCCTTGTGAAGTGGCAGGGAATTTCTGAATGGTATAGACCTGGTACAGGGTGAGCACTGAACGCACTGACAAGACAGGAAAAGGTTAATCTTAAGTGACGTCCGAACAGACGCGACTTTCCAGAAATCTGCTCATTCTGAAAACAAACACGTGTAAGTATTATGTAGGAGTGAGGTAAGCGCGCGCGCACATGTTTGTTCTAAATCTGGTGAGATATTGTGCACGTGTGGCTAAGAAACCTCGAAGTAATAACAACCAGACTAACGAACGCTGAAACGAGTGTACTGGAAAGAATGCATGTCGTGGATAACAAACAAACAAAAATGACACGCGCAAAAGCTTTAGCCTGTAGCATGTCGTATCAAATAACTTGGGATATTATTTTATCTCTGATATTAGCTCGTGTTTGGCATATCGCGTCAACAGCTTCATTTATTTTGTTTGATTAGCAAAGAATGTAAAGCAACTATTATATTAGCAAAGAATGTAAAGAAACTATTATATTAGCAAAGAATGTAAAGCAACTATTATATTAGCAAAGAATGTAAAGAAACTATTATATTAGCAAAGAATGTAAAGCAACTATTATATTAGCAAAGAATGTAAAGAAACTATTATATTAGCAAAGAATGTAAAGCAACTATTATATTAGCAAAGAAACTAGAATATAAACATTAATCGAATGGTTATGTTATTATATTAGCAAATAAACTAGAATATAAACATTAATCATGCGGTTATGTTCATATGCATTAGAAATCAAACACGCAACAAATACGGTAGCTAGAGTTCTAAGGCTAACAAATTAAGAAGGAAAGCAAGGACCACGAAAAATGAGACTTTTGCAAGCAGTTTAAGGAAAAGAAAAATAAATATACAAAACAAAATAACAACTCAAGGAGTAATATGGTTCTTGCAATTGCTCTAGAAAATAACCACGAGTCTAGGAGACGGAAACTCCTCACAGAGGCTCACAGTTAAGGAGAAACTCTGAAAAATGATCCATAATAAACGCAGAAGTCTCACAGACGCAGTTTAAAAAAAAAAAAAAACAAGACACGAAAGATGTGGGAACTGTCCGAGTAAGCTGCCAGGATACAGGAAGTCGCGCAAAACGAATGCGCGGATGCTCTATTTGCATGAACTCCGCAAGATAGTCTCCTTCAACACGCATCGTCAACCAAGGACAGGGGGTACACGAGCGAAACATTGCCGTGATGGAGGTCTTGATAACGCAGGGCACGGGGCTGGGATCCCACCTGATAGATCACATACTCGGAGACCTTTAAATACTCCTCCTTGTGTGATGGAACCGAGATAAAGTTCTCAAAGTAGCTTTGAAAAAGATCTCCCCTTGGTGTTTTATATAGATATTCCCTTCTTGGAAAAACGACTGGCACACGCCAAGAGATCGCCGTCCAAGGCAGGCTTCCGCAATAATAAACATGGTTAAAGTTGTTACAGAGGGAAAGACGTGTTGGTGAGTAGCAGAAAATAGTCCTTGTAGAAGATATGCTCATTTCTCATCATCAGAAGAGGCCTGGTATTAAAGGAACGTATGTTTCATCTTAGTTTTATTTTCTGAGTTAAAAACAAAAGATTACCCAGCATTATCGGTCGTATCAGTGATAGTATTGATGTTGGAGAGCAACGCTAACACAGAGGAATACAGTGAAGAGATGGGAGTGCTAATGTTCCTGGTGGTAGAGAATGATAATGTCACACTTGTTTTAGAAGATAGTTCTCAAACAGGTAGATTAGGGGCCCTCAACCTGTTGGGAATTCCCACCCTAACTCAGGGGTGAACTTTAGAGTTGGGGGGGGGGCGGGGGTGGGAATAGAACTGGGATCACATATTGACGGACCCCAAACCGTTGGAGCATTGGTCTATACTACAGACAGATCAGTATACCAACAGTGTGAGTCTAACTACTGCGATCCCGATTTACCCTCTCCCCAACTCCCCCCCCCCTCCAAAAAAAAACCCTAATATTCCTCCTGGAAGGAAAGGAATTCCCCGTCTCCACTGGTTGAGAACTCCTGATGGAACAATTATGGAACTTTCCGAGCGCCTTTCTGTTGAGTAGCTACTCTAATGATTGAATTTAAAAGGGATAAAAAGAAACTTCAGTGTTGTAGTTAAGAACTTTCAGTGTTGTAGTTAAGAACTTTCAGTGTTGTAGTTAGGAACTTTCAGTGTTGTAGTTAGGAACTTTCAATGTTGTAGTTAGGAACTTTCAGTGTTGTAGTTAGGAACTTTCAGTGTTGTAGTTAGGAACTTTCAGTGTTGTAGTTAGGAACTTTCAGTGTTGTAGTTAGGAACTTCAGTGTTGTAGTTAGGAACTTTCAGTGTTGTAGTTAGGAACTTTCAGTGTTGTAGTTAGGAACTTTCAGTGTTGTAGTTAAGACGAGAAACAGAACAACAACGACAGTGACTCTTGACCTTTCCAGTCCCTCGGTTTACGAGTTTTCGCTTTTTCTCCCCTTGTACTAGAGAGTGGAATGTACAAGTTTTTTTTTTCTTTTTTTTAGCTGCTCTATACATACTCGTGCAGAACGCCGGTGATGGAGGAGTTTGGTGACATCAAATTCTTCCGAAAATCTTTCAGTGCTCTGCAGTCCAGCAGCTGGTGCTTAACAGTTCTTTTTCTTGCCTGATGCAGTGCATGCAGTTTGGTGTGTGGTCAGCGGTCACTCTCTCTGTGTAAGTGCTTATTTAGGGTAGTGTGTCCCATGTCCAGCATGAAGACCGTGCATTGATCTCTGCGACATAGGCTGTTGATGTGGTATTCGTGGTTGGCCTTTGGTAAAAAATGAGAAACATCTTGTGCAACAGATCCATGTCAGTGGATAAGATTCCGGGTATTTAAATGTTACATCGAGCAAATTTTGTTGTATAGACGTGAAGTATGGTCTATGAATAAGAGAGTACACAGAGAAATGGAGGCCATGGAAATATGGTTCATAAGAAGGATGTTGAAGGTATCATGGACAGCTAAGAAAACCCATGAATAAGTCTTAAGATAGGCTGGAGTTAAAGGGCAAATTACAACAAAGATCAGAGACAGACAAGCAAGATTTGTAGGACATTTTCTGAGAAGAGGAAAAGTGGAACACAATGTGGCAACTGGAAAAAACTGAGGGAAGAAGAGACAGAGGAAGACACAGAGAGAGAGAGAGAGAGAGAGAGAAGTTACTGGATGGGCTGTCAGTGTGGCTAGGAGGAAAGTCACCGGCGGATCTCATAATCAAGTGTAAAGACAGGGAACTGTGGAGGGAAATGATCGCCTACGCCACGCGGGACGGCACTTGATTGGTTGATTTGGTAGATATGCATATAGAGATCGTCCGGCTGGGTTGCTGGCGCAGTTGTTCACTCACTGCTGCTTGCAGCTGTTGTGTATAATGTTCTCGTGCTGGTGGGATTGCGGGGATGTGGCTTCATTCTTTCCCAGTCACGTTCATTGCCTCTGATACCCATGTGTCCTGGGTACCCAGTCTTGACGTCCTAGGTACCCAGTCTTGACGTCCTAGGTACCCAGTCTTGACGTCCTAGGTACCCAGTCTTGACGTCCTAGGTACCCGGTCTTGACGTCCTAGAAGGAAGGTGGATTTATTACGCTGAGTATTGCAGCTTTGATGTATTCTGCTGTTGATATCCAATATTCAAGGATCTGGAGAGCAGATTTGGAATCAGAGAAGATGGTAAGGGTTTTGTATGGCACTGATTTTGCAGTTGGTGGTCTGCTATGAAAAAAGATAAAAATGGAAATAGCAGATGAACAGTTTGGATTTGTTGAAGGAAAAGGAACACACAGTGCCATTTATGCTTTACGAACACTAACAGAAAGAGCTTTAGAAGTACAGAAAGATCTCTACTTATGCTTCATTGATTACACCAAGGCATTCGACAAGGTGAAACATAATGAAATTATTAAAATGCTTGAAGACATCAGTATAGACGCCAAAGACCTGAGGATTCTAAAACATCTATACTGGCAGCAAGAAACAGCACTCTGAGTTGAAAATAGAACTGGAAAATATCAACCTATAAAACAAGAGGTGCGACAAGGATGTGTACTATCTCCAGACCTTTTTTCTCTGTACAGCGAGAATATTTTAAGAACGATCATCACAGAACCAGGCATAAAAATTGGAGGATACAATATTAACAACCTTCGGTATGCTGACGACACAGTACTGATAGCTGAGAACCAACAAGACCTGCAAAATCTCTTGGATAAAGTGGCCAAAGAATGTGAACAGAAAGGCCTTGCTTTAAACATCAAAAAGACAGAGACTATGGTTATATCTAAGAAACAGAATCCACCAACATGCAGTATAAAATTAAACGGAACTATTCTAAAGCAGGTGCAGAAATTCAAATACCTTGGAGCAGTAATAACTTCAGATGAGAAATGCAAAACAGAAATTAGGAACAGAATAGGTCAAGCAAAGACTGCATTTCAGAGAATGAGAAACATATTAACCAACACATCCTTATCAATGAATGTTATAGAAAACGAGTCCTAAAATGCTATATTGAACCAGTCATATTATATGGAAGTGAATCATGGACAATAGGCAAGTCTGCACAAAAATCAGTGGAAGCAGCAGAAATGTAGTTTATTAAAAGAATGTTGCGAATCCCCTGGACAGCAAAAATAACTAATGAAGAATGTATGAGAAGAGCTAGAGAGACAAAAAACCTTGTCAAAAAGATAAGAGAGAGACAATGTACTTTCATAGGACATGCAATGAGAAGAGGGGGCATTGAAAATATTACAACAACAGGAAAAATAGAAGGAAGAAGATCAAGAGGAAGATCAAGAGAAATGATACTGGACAGTCTGACGGGATGGTGTAAGAGAAGATCACCAACTGAGCTGATGGCCTGCATGAAGGATCGTGTACTCTGGAGAAGCATAATAGCCAACGCCAGTCGGCACGGCACCTGATGATGGTGATGATGATGATGGTCTGCTATGGTTCGCAAACCTTGACACTAGCATATCAGCTATGGATCGGTAACCCTAACGCTAGCATATCAGCTATGGGTCGCTGATTGTCCAATTGGACAGCGTCTTCACTCTAATCAAATAGCATAAAACACACGCACACACAGACATACAGAGTAGGATCGGAAAAAAAGACCCCATGCCTATATTTAGGAGCGTAGCAAAGAAACAGTGTTATCAGTGAGCCTGGCTGTCAGGAGAGAGAACTCACAAATCCTGATATGCTGAGAAGACTAACATAACCCGGCAGATTTCTGAAATGGCGGGGTTCTCTTCAGATAGGGTCTTGATAAGTCATTGTTCCCTTGTCTGAATATCTAGGTCATCTCTTTAAAGCAGCAGTTTTGCCCCGTGTATTTTTTATATTTTGATTTGTAGTAAATTATGAATAGCAATTCTTCTTCTTCTTCGTTTTCTTCTTCTTCTTCTTCTTCTATCTTACTGATACTACGAGTTTGATATTCCTTACAGCCAATGCTGTTAAGGTTTTGTAGCACAGCATCGTTTTCGATTTGGAGCAGATTTCGACAGCCATTTTTTTTTTCAGTGGCCGAATGGAGCTAAGAAACAAAAGGTGAACAATACTACTTTAGAAGGCTCCACGCCATGGCATTAGGACTATAATGATCCCTGCCCCATTAGCTAGGCTAGGCCTGTTTTGGTCGTACCAAAAGACAGGTGAGACCGGGCCATGGTCTGTTATTTTTCGCCAACCCAGACGCTGGCATGTCAACTATGGGTCGCTGGCATGTCAACTATAGGACACTGGCTGCCAAAATGGACAGCATGCAATTAAAAAATAACACGAAACTGCGAGGGGCGTTCATAAAGTAATGCACAACATTGTTTTTTTTTCAGCTAATTTTTTATAAGATAGAAGCAATAAATTTTGCACACTTTAAATATGGCATGTGCTGATTGTGTTCACCAAATTACACCGCAACCGGCCAAAGAATATGACTGTCCTAACCGTTTAAATGGACCGTGTTAGCAACTTGCGGTATAAGCAGTGAGTTGTGATAGAATTTCTCGTTACAGAGAAGGAAACTGTTGTGAACATTCACAAACGACAATGTGATGTGTATAGAAGTTTTGCAGTCAACAAGAGTGCAGTCAGTCACTGGGTTTAGAGAATCAAAGAATCAATAAGTGGAGATAAAGAGTTGCATGATCGGCCGTGCTGTGGACGTCCTGTTACAGCCACCAAGGCAGAAAGTTTGAAATGCTCTGAGGTAATTATTCTTACTGATAGCCGTATCACTACTGAAAAATTGCCATTAAAGCTGTTAGTCAGCAATGGTAGTGCAAATGCAGTTATAAAAGCTCTCGGATTTTCTAAGGTTTGCGCAAGATGGGTTTCTCGAAGTCTCACAAATGACCATCTATTGCAAAGGAAAGCAATTTCTTCTGAGGTGTTGGGGCGTTTCAGTGCTGAGGGAGATAACTTTTTGGCTAAGATCGTAACAGGCAACATCAGTTTGAACCTGAGACAAAAAGACAGTCATTGGAGTGGCATTATCCGCAATCACCACGAAGAAAGAAATTCAAGACAACTCCTTCAGCTGGAAAGGTCATGATCACTGTCTTTTTGGACATCGAAGGTGTGATTCTTGTGGATGTTATGCCAAGTGGAGAGACAATCAATTCGCAAGCTTACATTAAGACATTGAAAAAACTCAATGAACGTTTTCGTAGAGTTCGGCGGCTCAAGAATCCAGCAGACCTGCTTCTCCTTCACGACAATGCGCGCCCTCACACAAGTCTGGTAACACGGGAAGCAATCACCAAATTGGGTTGGATTGTACTACCCCATCCACCCTATAGTCCCAATTTGGCACCCTCTGATTTCCATTTGTTTGGTCCACTTAAAGATGCACTCCGAGAGGTAAGATTTGAAGATGACGAAGGAGTGATTCATGCAGCGAAGAAATGGCTACATAATCAAGAGAAAATCTAGTACGGGCTAGGAATACATGCATGTATTTCGCGCTGGCATAAAGCCGTACAAATTGATGGGGATTATTTTGAATAATACCGTTGTTTACATGACATATCCATGTATATTGTGTATAAATATCATGCTTTTTTAATAAACAGCTCCTGAGAAAAACGATGCGGTGCATTGCTTCCTGAACGCCCGTCGTATTTAAAATAGTAGAAAGAATGGATTTTACATTATAGTTATATTTATGTATTTTAGTCTATTATAATTATTAGGAAATAGCTTTGGTGTTGTTCTCGTTACATTGTTGACATCAGCGACATCACCAATCTTCCCTCTAAGAGTTTGCGGTCGGTGTGCAAAATGTTCAGCTCATGTGCAAAAAAAAACATTGTGTGTGCAAAATGTTCAGCTCATGTGCAAAAAAACATTGTGTGTGCAAATGTGCATAGTGACGTATGTGTGTACAGAGAGAGAGAGAGAAGAGAGAGAGAGTAAAGGCCTGTACAGGATAAACCTGCTGTACTTTTCAGTTACTGGTATTTAGATCACTGAAATGATGATTTCTTTGTTTACTTATTCAGTGATTCAGCCACAGTACTACCGAAACTACGCGATAAAAGACCAGTTGAAACATCCGATCCGAAACTCATATCTCAACAAGAAAGGAACAGTAAAGTACCATCTTTGTGTTTTTTCTTGATCGCAGTGTAGCGCGGAGTAACATCTGGAAACTGGAAAGTAATAGTAGCAGTTTCATTTTTCTTTTTGCGTGGCTCCAAAAAGTTTTGTGCGCGGTATGAATTTTTTCTGTGTGCGGCCGCGCAGGCGCGTAGATTAGAATGAACAGTGGACATCACCACTTTAAACTAACATTTCATTCCTGTGTTCCAGATTTACGGTGGAACTGGCTTTGAAAATCTCAGACGCTGAAAAATAACATCTGTCGCTAACAATACGTTTCTCTTCCTCCCTTCTCCTTCCCCGCCTACTGGACAAACGCTTCTGGGGAACATATCCTGCTAATGATACGCCCATGATAGCAACCAGTCAGTATGGCAGCTCTTTACAATGATCGTCCAAATGTTGGCACACTGATAATGTCAGAAGCAAGTACTTGGAAATGCCACAACCAGTCCGAGGAGATGGGAACGGAGATGGGTTTCCATCCTTCAAGATGCCATCATCGAAGCAACAAAAAATAGGGGGCATTGTTTCCTTGGGTGGGGTTGAGCGGGCTGGAGTGAGCTTTTTACTAAATGACTTTACCGTGTTTTTTATCATCATTTTCATTATATGATACCTTCGTTGTAGATATTGATAACCAAAAATCCACAATTCCTTCTCTCTCTCTCTCTCTCTCTCTCTCTATATATATATATATATATATATATATATATATATATATATATCATGCTAAATAGTGCCATAGTTTAGTTTCCCTATATCTATATCCTTCCTTGTGTTGATACATCACATCTTCATTTTCTTATTCGTCTTCTTCTTCTTCTTCGTTCGCAGCTCTCTTATTCGTCTAAATAGTAAGTCTTTATCCAACAAGTCTTTACTTTAAATATTATTTTAAAACTTTTACTTGAAACCAAATAGTCGTATAAGAATTTTTTTTTTCTAGAGCATATCCAAGAACCACAATAATTAGTGTATAGGTATACAACAATACACAAAGCACTGCAGTAAAGCTGTGATACCACAATGCATAAACTAGCAAAAAAGTAGGAACAGCTTTGTTATAAACGATTACAAAGTTGTGACATTTCGGCGCGAGCCTTCATCAAACAAAAACAAACAGGACGAAGAATCAGAGAGAGGAGACAAAGTATAGATTCACATGAATTTTATAAAATTTTACGTAATTTAAATAATAAAAAATGAAAAATTAATGACTTATCTGAGGTCTTGGAACCTTAATGAATTACGATCGCTTGTATGTCGCCGGGAGCATAAACAAAATGCACCGGTTACTATGGAAACAACGCATTCGTTCTGAAAGGTGCAAAACTATGCATGGTCGAGTGTAGAAAGTGTTAAGAGACAAGAGATGCGTATAGAAGGAGTAGAGAATTATTCCAAGAACTGGGATGACTGTAGAGTTATTATCCACGGCCGATGCTCTTAAGGGAGTGAAAGGCGATGATGATGATGATGATGATGATGATTGATGATGATGATGATGATGATGATTGATGATGATGATGCTTGATAGTAGATGATGGTAGTGAAAGGATAGGGGTTTGTGATGTATGACAGGAGATGATAGTAGGGAAGGGGTGGTAATCTATTTAGGAGAAGGTGAAAGGAGTGATAGTGATTGTTATAGAGGAATAGTAATGCGATGATGTATGAGGGTACTAAACTATATGCAACAAGTGAGAATAAGTAAGATTGTGGAAGATTATGTGTAGCTGAATAACGAGTTCAAACCATGTGGTTCCAGTGTCCCATAGTCCTGAATGTAGCGGTTCTCAAGCGCTAGATGGCTTATATCATCAGCTTGACATTGTTTGACGGCTGTTACCAGAAAATCGGATTTACCTCTATGGTTAGGGCCACTGAAATGATTAGGGACTGGTTCCGAAGCATGCTGGGTGATACTGTACATATGTTTCTGTATGCGGTCCCCTAGCCTGAGACCAGTTTCACCAATATAAGTTATCCTGCATCTTTTGCATACGATGAGAAATATTACATTGCAGGATTCGCATGTGAATCTCTCATACAGAGTCAGGATAGTTTTATGAAAGGTGATTGTTGTTGTTTCCCAGACTACAGGGCAGGTAACACACGAGGGCGGTTACATTTTCTGCTTTCAACATATGTAAGGTTCCGCTTTAAGTGGCTGTGGACAAGGATGTCCTTGAGATTTGGCTCACACTTGTATGGTAATAGGGGTGGATCAGAGAAGATGTCACGGGTGTCAGGGTCAAATTGGATTAGTGGCAGATGACGATAAAGAATTTTCTAAACCATCTGACCTGGGGGGTACTAACTTAACTCTGGAAGATGAGGTAACAGGCTTTTTTTTTCTGAATGCTTCCTTGCGGTTTATTAGATGGATACGGTTGAAGGTTGCACGAAGGACATTTTCTGGGTAGTTGCGATGACGGGAAAACTGTAATAAATTATTGTACTGATCGATAAACTCTGAGTTATCCTGACAAATACGGCGTGGACGGAGTAGTTGGGAGTATGGTATGGAATTCTTACACGCTTCAGGATGGAATGAACTGTAAAGTAAATAGGTGTGGCTGTCGATGGGCTTGTGAAAAATGGAGGTATCAAGCCTGTTTGTGACAACTGATATTTTAATGTCTAAAAAGTTTACAGACTTGTCAGAAATTTCATAGGTGCATTTTATGTTACCATTAAGTGAGTTAGCGATTTCACTATATTTTTTTAGCTCGTCCTGTCGCATTCATTCATTCAAGTGCCATGCCCCGTGGCGTAGGCGATCATTTCTCTCCACAATTCCCTGTCTTTAGACTTGATTATGAGATCCGCCGGTGACTTTCTTCCTAGCCACACTGACAGCCCATCCAGTAACTTCTCTCTCTGTCTTCCTCTGTCTCTTCTTCCTTCAATTTTTCCAGTTGCCATAGTGTGTTCCAATTTTACTCTTCTCAGAAAATGTCCTATAAATCTCGCTTGTCTGCCTCTGATCATTGCTATAATTTGCTTTTTAACTCCAGCCTCTATTAAGACTTCTTCATTGGTTTTCTTAGCTGTCCATGGTACCTTCAACACCCTTATTATAAACCACATCTCCATGGCCTCCATTTCTCTGTGTACTCTCTTATTCATAGACCATACTTCACACCCATAAAACAGAATTGTCTCGATGTAACATTTAAGTACTCGGAATCTTGTTTCCAGTGATATGGATCTGTTGCACAAGATGTGTCTCATTGTCTGGAATGCTGACTTGGCCTAAACACGTCTGCTTTTTATTTCGTTGTGACATTTCCCATCAGTTGTTATAATTGTTCCTAAGTACTTGAATCTATCAACTTGTTTCAGATTTGCGCCATCGATGGTAATGCTACATTTTGGTATTATTCTTTTCTTTGAGATGACCATCACTTCAGTCTTCTTTTTGTTCAGGCTGAGAACTTTACTTTTACTTTCACGAACCACGAAGTCCAGAAAAGCCTGTAGCTCTCCTTCACTTTTAGCAATCAGAACTGTGTCGTCTGCATATCTTAAGTTATTAAGGTTGTACCCGCCAATTGATATTCCTGGCATGTTCTCTATATTTCTCATTATGTTTTCGCTGTGCAAGGAGAAGAGGTCAGAAGATAGAACACATCCTTGTCTCACTCCCAATTTTATGTCTTGGAATGGTCCTATTTGGTTCTCAATCCTCATTGCTGCTGATTGCTGCCAGTATATGTTTTTGATAAGTTTCAGATCTTTCCCATCTATGTTGATGTCTTCCAGCATTCTTATAATTCGTCGAAGGTCATGCTTTCCCACAATTCTCTATTCCGGGTGTCAGTTATGAGCTGGACTGGTGCTCTTTCTCCATGCCACTTCGTCAGTCCATCTATCATCTTCTCTCTTCATCTTCCTCGGTCTTTTTTTGCCCTTTACCATCCCTGTTATTAAACATTCCCGTCCACCTGCTCTCGTGACTTGTCTTATGAATTCGGATTTGGACTAGTCTGAAAAGAGAAAAAAACAGATAAACTATTTTTCAGTATTTCCTCAAAGGTGTTCTGCTATTTTAGAGACTTGCATGCCGTCTTTTTTGCCTTTAAATTTAAAATAGTGCCTGAACTTCCCCCTTTTTTTCCTGTTGCTAAAACATGTACCTCTTCTTCTTCTAGGAGTCTTTATTCTCACTATTTGTCGTCTATTCCTAGAGGACCTGTCATCATCTGCGATCTGGTCTTTATTCCCAGTATCACTGTCCTCTGCCTCTAAAACATATGCACATTTTTTTCCTCCTATGTCGCTGACATTTGTTTTTCACTTCCTACCCGGTACCTCCTTTTCCGAAAGTGCTTTCTCTGTCTCTATCCTTGCCTCCCAGTGAGTTGCCTCTTTCACTTTAATTGCCACCCTCTTTTCCCCCCAAACCCTGAAATCTGGTCTCTATTGTTAACCAGAGACCCTTACCGCCAGACAAAGCCATTAAAATAACAATAACAAGAGCCGCCCTCAATTTTAGTATCCAAATAGTCTTTCTGCCTCGCTCCGGGCATTGGAGGTACTCGCTTGTGCTTCTCTTAAGTGAAGATCTCCAATGATTGGTAGAACATTCAGGTGACCCCCCAGGCGATCTATCTTCGTGGGGATAATTTACTCACCGGGGAGCTCAGAAGCAGCGAAATACTTCAATATATTTCTCCCAGTTATTGTCCAGGTGCTTTTAAGTGCCCAATAGTAAAGATGGTCCTGTATCTCCTGTGTCCAAAAGGTAGGTCTGGGAATCTTTCAAGTTCCCAAGTGTTTCAGTATTTCCTTCTGTTCTTAGTTTATAATTCAGTCAGTTTATTATAAGAGTGTGTCAACTTTAGATCTACCAAAATGTATATCAAAGGTGAACAAGAAAAGGCAGAAAAAAAAGAACTTACAATCAATAGGGGATGCAATTTTTGGCACAAGACGAGATGTAGTTTGCAAGAGCAAATAGTCCAACTCCTTAATACAAAATAACAAGTTTATACAAGAAAACTGTGATGTGCACCAGTTTTTCTATAGATTTCTGAAACATTGGAAATTCAATCTAAAAAAAAAAAAACGAACATAGAGGCAGAGTTGAACGAAACAATGAAACATAAAATTATAATATCAAATACATATCTTCTTCTTCTTCTTCTTCGTTCGTTTCTACCACCAAAACCGCACTGTGATCCTACTGAATTTACGCCTGTGGTCCTCGTTAGGTCCCGTGGTCTCCCCGAAAGGACCACACGAGATCCACGAGAGGACCACAAGGGTTTCAGAGTATCGCAGGGCTTTAGCCTGTATTCTTGGTGGGTCTACTGAAGCGGATTGCGTGACACTGTGGTTTTCGTTGCACCAGTTTAGTCTAGGGTTGGACATTCTCACCGGAAGACCTCGACGTGTTTAGGATATCAGTGCATCCCTGCTGGGTGAGAGGTGGTAGCCCACCCAGGCCAGAGTTGGACCTTCTCACCGGAAAACCTCGACGTGTTTTGAGATACCCGTGTATCACTGCCGGGTGAGAGGTGGTTGCCCATCCAGTCCAGAGTTGGACTTTCTCACCGGAAAACCTCAGCGTGATTAGGATACGCAAACATCCCAGCCGGGTGAGAGGTGGTTGCCTATCTAGACTTCCCTGGTCCAATGTCTCCGACTTCAGCATTAAATACATATCAGTTCACATTGCTATTTTTGTTTGTCGCTTTTATTTCTTTTTTTTTTTTATTTTTATTTTCAGTGAACTTGAATTTTGTCAATTTCTTTAGATTTTATGTTAAAATATGAAGAAGAAGACTTGAACAGCGGCAAAGACAAGAGAAAGACGCTATTATTATCTTTTATGAGAGAAAAACGTTTATCGAGAAATTTACACCATAATGAAACGGACACTAGAAATGGCAATAAATAAATGAACAAGCGTATATAAGGAAGGACCGAAATGTAATGACAACCAGTGGTCCATGTAGCGTTAAATCATAGCTCTACCGTGCAGGAAATTTTATATTCTGGGAAAAGAAAAAAAAATGATAATTTAATTTTTCTGATGTTACTCTGTGGTAAAGCACAATTGAAGAAAATATGGTAGCTCTATATGAATTTGTTTCCTTTATTTCTTTTGATTTTAATTTTTTTTTTCTGTCAGAACTTCAAATTATACTCAGAAATGTGACATGTGTGGGAGACCGGCTAGCGTAGCGGTTAGAGTACTCTTCTAGCAACCGAATGGTCGAATCCCCAGATGAGGGCAATTTTTTTTTCTACCAATATGGTTCCGAGGTCGACCCAGCCTCGTAAAATGGGTACCAGAGGAAATCTGTGAAGGAGAGGCAGCGAGGAAAGGAACTGGCCACCCTACCTCATACGCTGATGGACCAGCACAAAGAGATCTCTAACGCTTCGTCCCCTATGGCATTTGCTATGGGACTCTACCTACCTTATCACATGTTTATGCAAAATGGTTTCTGAGAATATACAGTATATTTGCACACGAACAGCAAAATCTTAGAGAGCACACTGATGACTACACATTAACCTTAAAAACGATCTTTGATCAAACTTGAAATAGATATTTTGATGGCATTTCATAAACTACACTTAGAAGCAATGTGGAAAATCTCAACATTAGATGTTATGTTGAAAATCTCACCGTTATATGCCATGCTACAAAACTTGATGTGGAAAATCTCACCATTTGATGTCATTCTACAAAACGTTATGTAGAACATCTCAACATTAGATGTCATTCTAAAAAAACGTTATGTAGAACATCCCAACATTAGATGTTATTCTACAAAAAATTATGTAGAGAATCTCTTCTTCTTCTTCTTCTTCTCTTCTTCTTCTTCTTCTTCTTCTTCTTCTTCTTCTTCTCTTCTTCTTCTTCTTTTTCTTCTTCTTCTTCTTCTTCTTCTCTTCTTCTTCTTCTTTTTTCTTCTTCTTCTTCTTTCGCTTTTACCAGCAAGATCGACCCGTAATCCTGTGGTTCTCGCAATGGTCTCATTTAGGATGGAGGCTCAGAGCTTCGTGGGGCTTGGGCCTATGTTCTCGGTGGTTCACAGCAGCTTTCGTTGCACCAGTTTAGTCTAGAGTTGGACTTTCTCACCGGAAAAACTTCAACGTCTTTTGGATATCAATATATCCCCGCCGGGTGAGAGGTGGTTGCCCATCTAGTCCAGCGTTGGACTTTCTCACCGGAAAACCATATATCCTCGGTGGGTGAGAGGTGGTTGCCTATCTAAACTGCACTGGTCCAGTGTCTCTAATTTCAGAATTTTGTGGTCGTGGCCGCTACCCTTCCTAGTTGTGACCAGGACGGAGCTTTTATCCAGGAGGACGAACCCTCGCCACTAGTGAGTTTTACACCTGGGTTAAACCGGTTTAGGCGTATTATCCCATTATGAGCGCATTTAGGACGTGACCAATCTCTAGAGCGGAGGTACCGTGACATGAGTAGTCTCATCAAGCTTCACCCATGGGTTAAGCCGGTTTAGGCATATTTCACCAGTATGGGTGTATATAGGACGTGGCCGGCCTCTATAGCAGAGGTGCTGTTGTATGAGTAGGTCTCGCCACAATACTACTGGACATACAGATTAAACTTAACTTTTCCTTTCCATCACCTCTTTCACAGCGACACTGCACGGCAACCCTAGTCGCATTTCCGCATTTTCTTCATTGGCCGGGATGAGTTTCACCCCACGCGCTGCAGCCGAAGAATCTCGCCAGCAGTGTCTTAGTATAACCCCTTGGTAAATCCGGTTTAGGCGATCTGCCGCAGTTTGGGTGTATATAGGACGTCGCCGGCCTCTATAGCACAGGTACCGTGATTTGAGTAGCCCTGACCTTGAGACTACTACTTACTTCACTTAATCCTTTCCTTCGCCTTTTCCACGCTGGCGCCACGCGGCAACCCTAATCACGTTTTTCTTCATTGTCCAGTAGGAGTTTACCCCATTTATGGCAGCTGAAGAATCTCGCCAGCAGCGGGTTTTAAATCGGAGTTTTCCTTCTTTTAGATGAGCTACCAACCAAGACTCTCATCTACCCGAAGTGTCTGGTTTTCAGGCGCCAGATATTCGCCTTCCCCCCCCCCTTCTCCTGTCAGTTTAAACAGTTCCGGCACGAGACGGCCAGGAGCTGGACTTGGACTGTCAGAGGCTATTTGAGACGTACGACTTGGAGACATCCGGCTATAACAGTCCTTAGAATAGTAGAAAATCTCAACATTAGATGTTATTATACAGAAAGTCATGTAGAAAATCTCAACATTAGATGTCATTCTACAGAAAGTTATCAACGTATCGAGAACCCTATAGCATAGGATATCAATGCAAAGTGAAACAAAACGGTCCAAAGATCAAGTTGTTTTTTTTTTCGTTCTTTTTTTTTCTCCAGCGCAATGAGGTTTTAAAAACAAAGGTGTAGGGAAGACACACATTTTGTTTTCAGAAAACTTACAGGGAAGGCCGTTGTTCACGACCCTGTTAACATCCGTGGGCCACAAATTCAGGTCCGCCGGTCTTCACAAGTAAATGTAGCACTTGAGAAAGAAAACATTATATCCAGGCGATGGTGTGCTTTAAAAGTGTTTATATTGCCCTCCTTTCCCCCCCCCCCGACCCTTATTTTTACATTTCTTTTATAACGCCTTCCGATTTTATGAAATATAATACACAAAAAGAGAAGGCCAACGATTCTCATATCTTCAACACAAGACCCATCTTTCTTCTAGACATAACGTGGAAACTGTAAGAGAGGGAACATAATACAGTGTTTATTAACAAACCTAAATAAATACAGATGAGGCTACAGGTAGAGTTGCAGGTAGCTGGCTCAATATGAGACATTCAGTCCTGGGATACGAACCAGGATAAACGGTGATAAAAGCTGGTAATGACATAATTCTATTTCTGAAAGCACATGTGTTTTTTTTTAACCTGTTATCCTTGCTGTTATTGAAAGATGCTAGTTTATGTGGGCAGATATCAATAATTAAATGGAGATGTGAAACTTGCGAGGGCAGACATGGGAAGTGCAAGAAATAAGGTAGTTTTTTTTTTTTTCCACAAAAATGTTGACCAAGGGAAAATGGATAATGGATAAAAGAACAGGTAGGGCAGGAAGTGTGAGAGATAAATAAAGGTAGATAGAGGTGTATGGTTCAGTTTTACAAAGCGACAGAGGGAGTGAGGAAAGTGAGAAAAAAAAAACACAAATGGCAGAACGTATGAAAGTAAGATGAGGATGTATAAATGAAAACATACAAAAATCCAATATTTCAACGTCAGCCTTTTTCAAGGATTGCATACAAAAACAACATGACACATAAATAAAAAGAAGAAAAATGAAAATGAAAAAACTCAGCTTAGCGCCATCCTTCCTCGGCTCATGCCGAAATATTGGATGTTGTATGTTTTTCATTTATATATCCTCATCTTACTGTCATACTTTCTGCCATTTGTGTTTTTTTTTTTTTTTTCACTTTAACCACTCGCTCTGTCACTCTGTAAAACTGAACCATACACCTGTCTGTGTTTATTACTATAACCAGTTTTACCGCAGCCTTTATCTCTTTTATGTGAGAGATAAATAATAATGTTCTGAGTATATAAATTTGTTGTACACATAAGCCGGAGCTTTGACACATTATTTGCGATTGGCAGATCTTAGCTCACACGCCAGCGTCACGATCAAGACCCTGTCCTATCTCTTCGCTGCTGATACATCCCAGCTACAGGTCTAGCTGTGTTAACAGGCCAGGGGTCGCTGTAATCCCCACGGTGGTGGAGTCTGCGGATAAAATAGCGCACACACCCTGCATTTTAGCTCCATTCAGTTGCCATGACCCACTCCCAGTCCGATACGGTGCTGTGCCTCAACATCTCCACCGCATCAGCTGCAAAGAACATCAGCCTGCAGTTCCAGGGAAGAAGAAGAAGAAGAAGAGGCTTGCGCAAAGTGATTGATTATAATTTTGTATGGTTGGCCGTGGAAGATATATTTCATAAACTGCACTTAGAAGCAGTGTGGAAAATCTCAACATTAGATGTTATGTCAAAATTCTCACCATTATACGCCATTCTACAAAAAGCTGATATAGAAAATCTCAACATTTAAATCTATTTAAATCGTGAGAGACAAAAACATATTAAATGAATGAGAGTGACTCGAACCATGGACTTCTGAATGATTAGCATCCGTCTAGCCATGATAGAACAGTTCAGCATATTTAACATAGCAAAAACTTACTTTTTGTGGACTGTCTTCACAAAGTAAGAGTGTAATAACAAGAATAGCTCGGTTTAAAGATTTTAAAGAAAAGCAAAACGAGTTTCCTACTATATGACCATGGAATCTTATGCAAGGCCAACCTGTCCTGCATATTTCACCCATATCATCATATGCTCTCTCTTCACTCTTTCTGGCCCTCTTCTCTATTTCTCCTTCCCTTCTCTCTTCTTTCACTTTCTTTCTTCTCTCTCTCTTCTCTTCTCTCTCTCTTCTCTTCTCTCTTTTTCTTCTCTCTCTCTTCTCTCTTGGCTTTCTCTCTCTGCTCACACGCTCTACTCTCTCTGCTTATCTCTCTCTCTCTTCTCATTCTCTCTCTCTTCTCTCTCTTCTCTCACTCTCACTTTCTCTCTCTTTTCACCTCTCACGTCCTCTTCCTTCTCACTCTCACTTTTTCTCTCTCTTCTAACCTCTCTCGCTCTGTTCTCTCTCTCTCTCTCTCTGCTCACACGCTCTTCTCTCACTCTCTGCTTGTCTCTCTTCTCTCGCTCTTCTCACCTCTCTCGCTCTTCTCTCATGTCTTCTCACCTCTCTCCCTTTCTTTTCTCTCTCTTCTCACCATTCACCTCTCTTGCTCTCCTCTCACCTCTCTCGCTGTTTTCTTTCTCTTTTCTCTCGCTCTCTTCTCTCACCTTCTCTCTTCTCACATCTCTCACCCTCTTCCTCTTTCTCTCTCTGCTCACACGTTCTTCTCTCACTCTCATTCTTCTCTCTCTTCTCTCATTCTTCTCTCTCTTCTCTCATTCTTCTCTCTCTCTTATCTCATATCTTCTTTCCTCTCTCTCTCTCTCTCGCTTCTCTCACTTTCTCTCCTTCCTCTCTTTCCCAGCTATCGCAGGTATTCTTCATCCTTTCTGAAATTCTAGCTGAAAATGTTCTTCAAAGCGAGTTCGACGATAGCTTTTCCAGGATATCTGGTCTATGCTATCATATCTGATATACCCGCATCTTTGAGCGCGGCATTTGTTGTCTTTTCAAATGCCATCTGGCCTCTGCTGGTCTAGAGAACATTTTTGAGAATTCACACACTAGACGTAAATCAACAGTTTACCAAGTTAACACAGTCATAAAATGAGCGGTATCAGCAATGAATACAACTTCGAAGAGATCTCCTGGACTTGTGAACGTGTGTGCGCGCGTACAGAAGTTTAAGAGAGTGAAAATTACAGAAATAAAGCAGATAACAAGAGATACCAGCTCCTGTAACAAACGCTGCGCACAGACAAGCCGTATGCAAACAAGCAGAACATAATTATCAACATCGAGTCTCCAGCCAGTCTTCTGTGCTGTATCTTGTTCCTCTCTAGCGCTCTTTGATGCCGTGGTTAAGCTAAGTACACGTTGCCAGTTTAGCAGAACGGAACCGACAGATGGGAAAACAGAACCTCGACGATGTCCCAGCGTTCAGCACAGATTTAGGTTTTTCCCCTCTATATATAAATATAAAATAAATGATAAAGCAGTGTTTCTAAAACTGTGTGAAGTCCAGTGAACAGATTACCGGACACGGAGGCTTGTAATAATTTTTGATAATTTATAACTGGTACACAGAATAAAAGAAAATACTTCAATATCTAAAGAACAGCGCCAGAATGTACTGAGCCCATGTGTAGCGAAGTGCTTAGTGCACTAGTTTTTCATGGCGATGGTAGGTAGTTCGAATCCGGCCGAAGGCGCCCCACTCACCCCACCCCCCGTATAAATGAGTACCCAACATCTTTTGGAGCTGAGGAAGAAAATGTGGCCAGGCGTGATGCTGACCACATCATCCTCTAGCGTGCGGACAGGTCAAGGAAAATATAGGCACTAACACCATATCCCATAACTGCCTCAGTGACAAAGTTTGTTTTGTTTTAAAGGTCCAGTGAACAGGCGATGTTATTTATAGAAATAAAATGTAGGAAAAGTATGTAAAAAGAAAATTTAGCATTAGAATACGTATTTATTTTCAGATATTGTTATTTTGGGAATACCAGAATAAATGATTAATAAGTTGCTGTAATAAGTTACTGTACGCTGAACGAGGCACTGAAGAGGAGATCGGAGCACTTAAGGATGTGTCAGGAGTTTTTTTTACCGTGATGTTGAAAGCCTGAGACGAAATGGCACATGAGAGAGGCTGGTGTCCATGTCTGAACGTGCGACGACGAAGAAGAAGAAGAACATCCTGCATTAAAAAATCTAAAGGTGTAAAATAAGATATGACATTTATGAGCAGAAAATATTTAGCTTAATATCTCTCTCTCTTTCTCTCTCTCACTCACTCACTCTCTCTTTTCTCTCTCTCTCTCTCTCTCTCTCTGAACCTTAAGTGCCCAGGGCATATGGGCTTCCGCACGGGTTTTCCACAAACGTCTGCCCTTGTCCTTTTCAACATCCTCTCTGTTGTTCTTCTCCGTGTCTCCTTTGGTCTACCCTTACTTCTGTTCCTCTGTGGTGTCCCCATCTTAGTGCTATTTTTGGTAGTGAGTCGTCAGTCATCCGGAGCACATGTTCCAACAATCGCCAGCGTCTCTTCTCAATAATTGCTGTCAGTGGCTTCATCTGCATTTCTGCCAACAGGATGTTATTTCTTACCATTTCTTCCATTTCTTCGTTAACATTCTATCTGGAAAGAATTCAACTTGTTTTCTATGGTTTTGGTCTATGTCTCCGAGCCATATAGCAGAACAGTCTTTACGTTTGTATTGAAAAGTCTAAGTTTGGTTCTTGTTTTGATATTCTTAGATGACCATATTTTGTTAAGCTGGATAAATGCTGTCCTGGCCTTGGTTATTCTAGCTTTAACATCCTTTTCCACTCCCCCGTATTTATCCATTATGCTGCATAAATATGTTTAATACTCCATTTCCTCAATTGGCATTCCCTCAGTTACCATGAGGCTATTGCTTGCACTATTACTTTTCATTATCTTTGTTTTTTGTCTGTTTATATATAGTCCCAGTTAGGCTGAATTTTTGCTTAAGATCTGAAGTTTATCTTGCACTTGTGTGTGGCTGTGTGCCAGAAGTGCCACATCATCTGAGAAGTCAAGATCTTCCAGTTGATTCTACAATGTCATTTGTATCCTATTTCTTTTGTGTGGTAGTTTTCATGATCCAATCAATTGCTAGAAGAAATAGTAATGGTGATAGCAAACATTCCTGTCGCACGCCTGTTTCCACTTTAAAACTTTCTGTGAGAGTTCATCCGTGCACGATTCTACAACTTGTTCCTTCATATATGGTCTTTATAAGCTTCATTACCGTGGCTGGGATAGTGTTCTAGTAGTTTCCATACCATTCTACGATCTAAACTATCAAATGCCTTCTCGTAATCAATGAGTGTAACTAACAGTGAAGAATTCCACTTCATTGACTGTTCTACTATTATTCGCATTGTAACAATGTGGTCAGTACAGGATCTTCCTTGCATGAAATCTGCTTGCTCTTCTCATAGTTTATTATCTAATGATGTTTTAATTCTATTTAGAAAAAAAAACCTGCTGAAGACATTGCTGGGTATTGAGAGTTCTATAGTTCTTACATTCTAAGAGACCTCTTTTCTTGAGACACACAAATAATTAGTGTATAGTCATACAACAATACGCAAAGCTCTGCAGTAAAGCTGTGATACCAAAATGTATAAACTAGGAAGAAAGTAGGAACAGCTTTGTTAGGGAGTTTTCTTCTTTAACATACGTGCTCTTTATTGTTCCATATTCTCATCCTTCATCGTCGCATTTTTGGAAACACTTATCATTTTAAAATGAATCTTAGTGGACGTGTCTGCTGTTTTGAAGACAATTCACTCTGTAGAGAAGCATAGTATGTAGGCCTTATTGGTATATTTGTAAGCAAAATTACAAGTAAAGATTAAAGTTTGGGTTAAAATTTAAATTTACCCCCAAACCCCACCCATCTGCCGTGATTAAATATCCCGTATTTGAACTTAGTAAAGATGATCATATTGCTAAAGTCTAGAACAATGAGAGATAGTAATAAAGATGGTTAGATTACTAAAGACTAGGGCTATGAAAGATAGTAGTAAAGATGAATATATTGCTAAAGTCTAGAACTACGAGAGACAGTAATAATGGTTAGAGTACTAAAGTCTAGAGCTATGAGACATGGCTAATAAAGATGGTTAGCTTACTAAGGTCTAGAGCTATGAAAGATAGTAATAAAGATGATTATATTACTAAAGTCTAGAGCTATGAGAGATAATAATAAAGATGATTAGATTACTAAAGTCTAGAGCTATGGGAGACAGTAGTAAAGCTGATCAGATTACTAAAGTCTAGAGCTAAGAGAGATAGTACTAAAAATGGTTAGAATACGAAAGTCTTGAGGTATGTATGTGTGAGTGAGTGATAGATAGATAGATAGATAGATAGATAGATAGATAGATAGATAGATAGATAGATAGATAGATAGATAGATAGATAGATAGATAGATAGATAGATAGATAGATAGATAGATAGATAGATAGATAGATAGATAGATAGATAGAGACGAAGAGAAAGCCAGTGGAAATACGTGCACACAACATTCATGGATCGGTATCTAATTTCTTTTAGTGCCAGCGAAAACGAACACTACAATAAAAATTTTAAAATGTCCAAGTTCAAGCTAGGCAAGCCAGCTCAGTCCTCTACAAATTACAGTCGTAAAATACTTGTCATCAAGCGGTTCTGTGCTCACATGGCGCCACGTCACTCGACGCTTGCGTATATCAAACCTCCAGGCTTAACACACGATTTGCTGAATGAGACTTGCTTTCTGATGACAGAATAATAATTTGCGCTGAAGATTTCAAACTTTCCAGAGCACTGTACGCACGCTGGTTTCGTCTTTGCGAGTAAGGAGATGGGAGCTTGCAAGGTCATACATTATCTAAACTCTTTTACCAGCTTAGGCTTACTTGAACTTATACACCAGATAATATACGTAAAAATAGCATGGGGGCACCTGGGGATTTGGTGTCAGTCTTCATATTTTCCTTGACCTGCCGCTAGAGAAATAAGGCAGTTGAAACATATATCAGTGAAGAAAAATTGGAAATGGTGGAGGGTTTTGAATATCTTGGATCACTACTAACTAATAATGGAGACACAATGAGGGAAATTAAAAAGGAGGACATCTATCGTTGTTCAAAAAGTAAAACAACTAAAGAATCTGTGGAGAGGAACAGACAGAACTACAAAAATAAGATTTTTAAGGGCATGCATCTTTCCCCATCGCAACATATGCCCGTGAGACCTGGACATTTAACAAAACAGCTGAGAAACACATAAATGCCTTTGAATGTAAATGCTACAAAAGAGTTCTTCAAATATCTTAAGCATAAAAAAGACTAAATATATCCATAATACAGGAACTTAATATTGAAGAAGGGTGGCTAGTAAAGACGATTAAACAGAGAAAACTGAAATATTTAGAACACATTAAACGTCATGATAATCTAGAGAAAACCGTCTTGGAAGGGTACATAATTGGAAAAAGAATGAAAGGAAGACCAAGACGAAGATGGCTGTAAAACATAGTTGATTATCTACAAATGGATGCATCAGATCAGCAGCAGGGCATCTTGCTTACAACTGAGAGGAGAGCTGTTAGGGAGGCAAAGTTCCGCACGGGACATGCAAATGACTGAATGGTACTAGAAAATAGTTTTTCACACGGGGCGTCACCGCCAGGGACATGGAGGTGTGCCGACAAATTTTTAGAGTAAAAATACATGTGACCAACTGACAGCACATATTTGCTTATTTATATGATAAATACCGGCCAGGCAGAGAACGCACAGCATGTGCAAGCTATTAGTCCTAGTCCAGCGTCAGCTGACATGGCCAAAGATCTGTGCCTCGATGCAGGCTCACATTTCACATTGAAATGTGTAAGAAAACATAACTTAGGCCTTTCAATGCAAACGTAAAGACTGCCCTACTATATGGTTCAGAGACATGGGTTATGACCAAGACAATACAACAGAGGATACAGACATTCATATGAACTACTGCTTGAGGAGGATTTTAAACATTAAATGGCAGGACAAGACCAGGAACGAGGAGGTCTGGGAAAGGGCAGGACAACAACCTATGAACTTACAAATCATGTCTAGGAAGTGGAGGTGGATTGGCTACACTCTGAGGAAACCCGACACCAACATAGCAAGACAGGCACTGACATGGAATCCTCAAGGAAACAGAAAACGAGAAAGACCTAGACTTACTTGGAGAAGAGAAATTATGGCAGTGCTCAGAGACAAGGGGTGCACATGGAAGGAAGAAGAACAATTCCAGGAACATGGATGACTGGAGAGCCTTTATCTGTGGCCTTTGCTATAAGGGGAGTGAAAGGCGATGATGGTGATGATGATGATGAAGAAAGCATAACACATCTGTATATAGCCAGTATAGTGTGTTTAAATATGTTTAAATCTGCTGGACAAATATAGTTAACTGCTTGACACTCCAGTATTAAGAATACAGGTATAGTTGTATATTTATACATTACTTATTGTCTGTTACTAAGAATAGAGGAATAGTTGTATACTTATACACTGCTTAGTGTCTGTTACTAAGAATAGAAGTATAGCTGTATATTTATACATTACTTATTGTCTGTTACTAAGAATAGAGGTATGTTGCCACGGAAATTTGCGTTACCATGTCTGCCTCTGTCTTTAAAAAAGTCCGGGGACCACTGCACTAATGGAAAAGAGAAAGAGAGGAAGACCACGGCGAAGATGGCTGCAAGACATCGTTGATGATCTGCAAATGGATGCATCAGCAGCAGGGCATCTTGCTCACAACCGAGAGGCCTACAGGAGAGCTATTAGGGAGGCAAAGTTCCTCAAGGGACATGCAAATGAATGAAGTTTAGCTTAGTTTAGTTTAGCTTAGCTTAGCTGGCTTACTTTAGTTAGTCAGTCAGTTTATTTTAGTTAATTTCCTTCGGCGTTCACGTTCTTGATCGTGCTAAATCAAAAGCCCGGTCGCCAGGACACGGTCCACAATCTTCTCCCTGCAGCCACACAGCCTCGCCTTAGATCCGAGCTCTGTGGCCTTGTCTGGTTGCGTAGTTAGTTACTAAAGTTCAGTTAGTTAGTTAATAAAGTTCAGTTAGTTAGTTAATAAAATTCAGTTAGTTAGTTAATAAAGTTCAGTTAGTTAGTTAATAAAGTTCAGTTAGTTAGTTACTAAAGTTCAGTTAGTTAGTTAATAAAGTTCAGTTAGTTAGTTAATAAAATTCAGTTAGTTAGTTAATAAAGTTCAGTTAGTTAGTAAATAAAGTTCAGTTAGTTAGTAAATAAAGTTCAGTTAGTTAATTAATAAAATTCAGTTAGTTAGTTAATAAAGTTCAGTTAGTTAGTTAATAAAGTTCAGTTAGTTAGTTAATAAAGTTCAATTAGTTAGTTATTAAAGTTCAGTTAGTTAGTTATTAAAGTTCAGTTAGTTAGTTAATAAAATTCAGTTAGTTAGTTAATAAAGTTCAATTAGTTAGTTAATAAAATTCAGTTAGTTAGTTACTAAAGTTCAGTTAGTTAGTTAATAAAATTCAGTTAGTTAGTTACTAAAGTTCAGTTAGTTAGTTAATAAAATTCAGTTAGTTAGTTAATAAAGTTCAGTTAGTTAGTTACTAAAGTTCAGTTAGTTAGTTAATAAAGTTCAGTTAGTTAGTTAATAAAGTTCAGTTAGTTAGTTAATAAAGTTCAGTTAGTTAGTTACTAAAGTTCAGTTAGTTAGTTAATAAAGTTCAGTTAGTTAGTTAATAAAGTTCAGTTAATTAGTTAATAAAATTCAGTTAGTTAGTTACTAAAGTTCAGTTAATTAGTTAATAAAATTCAGTTAGTTAGTTACTAAAGTTCAATTAGCTACTATATTTCAGTTAGTTATTAGCTAAAGTTCTTTATCTCTTTTACTAATGCTCTTGCTTACTAACATTCTTGATCACTCTTACTAAGGATCGTGATTTTGTTCTGAATCTTGTTTAAGTAAAAAGTAAAGATAGTCCCATAGCAATTATGCCGTAGGGGGTGAAGCGTTAGAGGCCTCATTATGCTGGGTCATCAGCGTGTGAGGTAGGGTGACCAGTTCCTTTCCTCGCTGCCTTTACTTCCCAGATTTTCTCTGGTACCCATTTTGCGAGGCTGGGTCGACCTCGGGGCCGTATTGGTCGGAAAAAGGTCCTGCTCAGCTGGGGATTCGAACCTTCGACCATTTGGTTGCTAGACGAGTGCTCTAACCACTACGCTAGCCGGCCCCCCGAATAATCTTGTTTACAAACAGAAATATTTCATGTTATGAACGGCAATGATTTTAATGATAATTAGAGACAATGATGATGATGACGGATGATGATGATCTTCTTATTCTTCTTCTTTTATGACAATACGATCTTCTCACTGTGCTACCTGTGTAACCCCCGAGATAAGCCTCATCATAAGATGGAGGTTCAGAGAAGTCTCATCATAATATGGGGGTTCAGATAAGTCTCATTTTAAGAAAGGGGTTCAGATAAGTCTCATTTAACGTGGATGTTCAGATAAGTCTCATGTGGGGTGGAGTTTCAGATATGTCTCATGTAAGATGGAGGTTCAGATAAGTCTAATATAAGATGGAGGTTCAGATAAGTTTCACGTAAGATGGAGGTTCAGATAAGTCTCACGTAGGATGGTAAGGTTCAGGTAAGTCTCATGTAAGATGAAACCTACGACATTCTTCGTGCTTGTGGCCATTCACAAGAATACAGGACAATGTCAGCTCTGGTGAGCTTCAATACCAAGCTTCGCTAGTCACCACCACTTGGACTACATCGATGCCTGCCTCATTAGTCCGGCTGTGTAGAACATCATGTTACCAGCACTTGGACTACATCGATGCCTGCCTCATTAGTCCGGCTGTGTAGAACATCATGTTACCAGCGAGACGTGCGAAATGGTAAGAGAAAAAAAAAAGGGGGGGGGGTGGGGGTCATACAGCTGTGGCTCAAAGACGAACATATCTGTAAGAGATTCTGTGCCAGAAGGACACAACCCGGAGGTTCAGCTGAGTGCCAGATCAAAAGCGCGGGTCTTGATATGTATAGGGATATATTAGCAAAAGTGAATGAAACACAGTATTTCCTTGTACTTCCGTGTACTTGTTAAGTTTAAAAATATAATTTAATCAAATATATGAAGATTTCATAAACACAGAGTTTTTTTTTAAGGAAAAAAAGAAATAATGTCATGTTTTTAGACAATAACTGTGTATTACTTACAATTGGGTAGGTCTAGATCTAGAGCACTTACTATCTGAGATGCCTAGAACTACCTGTCGAAGTTGTCTTCTTTTGATACGTTGCATTCTCGCTAAAATAATGTCTGAAATAGCCTTATAACTACTTCTTCGTCTAGGTCTACTTGGGATACATTCAAGAACAGTAGTCTGGTCACAGGCCATGTCCATACCCCTATCTACTTCACCAAAAATTAAAATTTCTCGATGTTTCTCTTTGTTTTTCTCGCTCGAATCGGTTGTAACTAAGCACTCTTCCGCCATTTTGTAAAGGGAAATAAGCAGTTAACGTGAGAACCAAAATGAGAATTACACTTATACGAAACAAAACATGTGGGAATATAGGAACGAAAGGCGCGGAAATCGGAATGGACTGTGGGTTTTACATGACCCACAGGCACGGAAAGTGTTAACTTTTCAGAACCACCAGAACGAAAACGTGCAGCTGTTCTTACCGTGTATACGTGACCCTGTGTGGTTATTTCACCCCCAGTTTTTACAGATCAATTCCTGGACTGTATAATGGCGGCACCCATGGGTCTGATAGCTACGTTTGCTGTTTAACAGATGGAAGCTCAAATATAACATAAAACTTGATAATGTGCATCGCTCTGTGAGAAGAGAATCTTCAGCTGCTGATAATTTAATAAAAATTCGACGGTTTGTATTTGTGGTTCTCAAACTGTGGAGAGTGTACCTTCCAAAGCGCACCAGTTATTTACTGATAGTAGGCAAAAATGAATCACAAAGTCATCAGATGGGAAACATCCAGTAAAAGAAAAAAGAGGCCGACCTCGAGAGACCCTAGAGAGAATAATGACAAGAGAGGCTAAGATGGTAGGTATAAAATCCCGCGAAAAGCCTGAGAATCTCGCTCACAGACATTCACTGCGAGACACACTGCGAAACCTGTGTGACGTCTGACGGCACAGGAAGGATGTAAGATGTAAGTAGGCAAAAGTAAAGTGGAAGTGAGTTATTGGTATCAAATCACTGAGCCATCTGTGATGTTTAGATTTTCATTCGTATTTTCTTATGTAGTATATCTCTGTAATGCGAGTTTTAGCACTTTGTAGTCAAATGATTTAGCAAAGTATTCTGTGACTAGCATTCGAAAAATTATAGACAAAGCATTTTAGGCGTGAAAGAAAGTGCTTTGTATACTATTTTTTGAATGTTAACCAAACAACACTTTGCTAAATCACTTTACTATGCCACAACTTCGTCGTTTCTCTATTTAGTTAACTAAGTAGTAGTTTTTTTTTTTAATGTGCTCTGTAGTTAACCAGAAAATTAAGATTTTCAGTGGTCGACATGGGAACTGCTTGAGGTTTATTCATTCATTAAGGGCCAAATTCTAAGACGTCAACAGTCATGTGTTGCCATTTTGTACTGTCCTTGGTTGTTTTATAGAAAGTCTTTCTTATGTAGCGTTTCTGTTTCGTTGGAATCTGTCAGTTCAGCTTCCATTCTATCTTTTTTTTTCCTTGATTTTTTTTCCATGATAATTTATTAATTAATTGAATTGGAAGATGTGGAGAGTTTTGAATGTCTTGGATCATTACTAACTATTAATGGAGATACGATGAGGGAAATTAAAAGGTGACATCTATCGCTCTTGAAAAATAAAACAACTAAAGAAGCTGTGGAAAGGAACAGATAGAATTACAAAAATATGATTTTTAAGGGCATGCATCTTTCACATCGCAACATATGCCTGTGAGACCTGGACACTTAACAAAACAACTGAGAAACACTAAATCCCTTTGAATGTAAATGCTACAGAAGATTTCTTCAAATATCATGGACACAAAAATAGAACACATACTTCTATACTTAATATTGAAGAAGGTTGGCTAATAAATAGGACTAAACAGAGAAAACTGAAATATTTAGGACACATTAAACGTCATGATAATCTAGAGAGGACCGTCTTGGAATGGTATATAATGGGGGAAAAGAAAAAGAGGAAGACCAAGACGAATATGGCTGCAAGACATCGTTCATGATCTGCAAATGGATGCATCAGCAGCATGGCATCTTGCTTACAACCGAGAGGCCTACAGAGAGAGCTGTTAGAGAGGCAAAGTTCCGCAAGGGACATACAAATGACTGACTGACTGATAATTTATTTCCCCAGCTTCTGTATTCTCATGACATGACATGCAAACAACAGACTTTCCTGTAAACTGCACGTTCAGCAACAGACTTTCATGTAAGATGCACGTTAAACGACAGACATTAATGTAAGCTGCACGTTCAACAACAGACTTTCATGTAAGCTGCACGGTTTTGTTTGCTTCGTTTTATTAACATCCATCCTTCTTTCTAGGGGCTAGGTTTGGGCTCTTAAGACTCATTACAGGAGCAGGTGGTAGCTCTTGCAATAGACATGCAGGTGGAAGATTTCAGTTTCATCGTGATTGTGTCCTACTCAATGCCGAGCAGACCTACATTAAGTAACTGTCTCGCTTACATTAAGTATTTCCAGATCTGTATTAAATACTGCCATACCTGCATTAAATACTGCCAGACCTGTGTTAAGTACTGCCACACCTGTATTAAATACTGCCACACTTGCATTAAGTACTGCCATACCTGTATTAAATACTGCCAGACCTGTGTTAAGTACTGCCATACCTGTATTAAATATTCCCACACCTGTATTAAATACTGCCAGACCTGTATTAAGTACTACCAGACTTACATTAAATACTGCCACGCTGGCATAAATATCACCAGACCTGTATTAAATACTGGCAGACCTCTGTTAATTATTGCCAGAATCGCATGTTCAAAGGTCTTTTCTTGCAAGAACTAAATCTGTTGTCATCCCTTGGATTTCGTCAAGCCTCAAAAATTATTATTATTCCCCCCTCCCCCCTTTTTTTTGTTTTCAACTAATTCGAAATTCTAACTTTTACTTCAAAATGTAAACGGACAGAGGGGGTGGGGGTGGAGGAGAAGGGTGTAGAGCAGGGTATGAACCCTAAACCTCTCCATCAGCATCTCTTTCCGCAGACATCACTGACGCCCCTGCGGTTCGTGACACTGATAGCTCTAATTCTTTAAAACATAATCCCCATAAAAACACATTAAGGGAGGGATGAACTCCCTGGGCAAGGTTTACCGAGATAGCTTTACGGATGCCACGAAGAACATCTTTGGTCTATTACCGCGTATATTTCCCATACTTCAGAGCGTGTTTTTAAAACAGACAAGAATTCTTGTAAAACGGGAACTAGTTTTATGTTCTATAATATTTTTTGAATGTGCGTTTTAACGTAAATCAATATTCTCTCTCTTTCTCTCCCCCCCCCCCCTGTCGTAAATTGGCTACTTTTGTCCGTTAAAAAAAATAGAAATGACAGATTTAATAGATAAATGAGCAGTGAAGAGAAATGAGAAAAAAAAATTACTTTTTTTGCTGCAGTTTTTTTTTCTTCCTTCCTCTAGTAGGTATATTTCTTCCTCAGATTTGTGCAAACGCGAGGCAAAAAGAGACTTCTTTTTTTAAACGATGTAAAAACTAAACAGTAAAAAAAAAAAAGATTAAAAAAAAAGATAAAACTTGTTGAAATATTTTGCTAACTCGTTCCCGTCGAATTCACACGTCAGTCAAAAAGTAGTTAGCAGAAAGCAGATGGCTTGGCCAGATGGAGGCTGGAGCCATGACGAGGTCTTCACAGAACGGCTTACCAGCGTTTCATCGCCAATAGGAGAAGTTTTCCATGATGTAAATTCGCCCTGTAAATAGCTCTCTCTCCTTTCTGATCAACGGAAGGATAATATCCCCAAGCTTGTAACACCTTTGAGGATATGTTGTGGTAGTTTTAAGATAAATTTGTTCTCTGAGGTATTTCCTTACGCACTAAAGACACAAAGAAAGTTTTACACTTCGCTTTAGAATATTAGCTAGGAATATTTGTTTTTTTTTTTATTTTTCTCCACAAACAAAAATAATGCATATTCAAGAGATGAAGGAAACAAGACCGAGAAACAGGCTAAGACAGAGATAGAAAGACAACAGAAGAAAATAGACAGGAAATTGGTGTCACCAGATGGAGAGAGATTAGGAGTCGGGAGATATGGAGGCGAACTTTAGATCCAGCAATGAGCCCTTAATGGCTCGGAAAAACTGAAGAAGTTTTTTTTTGTTTTGTTTTTTTTTCTCTCATTTTTTTCTTCTCATATATCTTGCCTTATTGTCCTATCAATATTATATTATATATTATTATTATTATTATTATTATTATTATTATTATTTACCATTGCCGTATCTAAAACTCTTTGTTGCAAGAAATTGCCACACTGACTCAGTCTTTAATTTAATTTCTTTTTTTTTTGTCCGGCTGTATCGCAACTGTATAACTATATATCGTGCCTGTATAACTATCTGTCCTGAGTGATAACTATCTGTCCTGAGTGATAACTATCTGTCGCGCCTGTATAACTATCTGTCCTGAGTGATAACTATCTGTCGCGCCTGTATAACTATCTGTCGCGCCTGTATAACTATCTGTCGCGAGTGATAACTATCTATCACGCCTGTATAACTATCTGTCCCGCCTATATAACTATCTGTCCTGAGTGATAACTATCTGTCGCGCCTGTATAACTATCTGTCGCGCCTGTATAACTATCTGTCCTGAGTGATAACTATCTGTCGCGCCTGTATAACTATCTGTCCCGCCTATATAACTATCTGTCCTGAGTGATAACTATCTATCACGCCTGTATAACTATCTGTCCCGCCTATATAACTATCTGTCCTGAGTGATAACTATCTGTCGCGCCTAATAACTATATATCGTGCCTGTATAACTATCTGTCGCGCCGGTATAACTATCTGCCGCGCCTGTATAACTATCTGTCGCGAGTGATAACTATCTATCGCGCCTGTATAACTAAGAAGTTCAGTAACTTTCCGTCCTCTTCTCAGTTTGGAGCGAGGATTCAAAGGTCTTTTCGTGTCTCACTGAACCCTCGCTCTACTAAACACGCCATCTTGAAAAAAAAAATCAATCTGGACTCTGTTCCACAACGTAGGGTAACGTTCAGAAATGCTTTTTCCTAACCAAAAATCTTGTTACGATTCCATTTGGACATGAAATCAGTTCTTCCTCCAGCATTCCATGTTCCTCATTGGTGATATCAAGGAATGGATTGATCACCCAGTCTGGTATTTGAAGTAAAAAGGGAATCCTGAAATCTGTCAGACATGTCCTTATGCTGCTGGTCCAAATGTGAACAGCAGATCCGAACGTAATCCTCTGATGTCCGCTCCGATTTGTCCAGTTCAGAAAGACTTGGAAACTGGGCAGTTCACGGCTTCCGAGATTTCTTGGCGTCATTAAAAAAAAAATGTTTTTTCACACAGTAGTTAGAATGGTTGCTGCTGGTTGTCTGGTGCTGTTATAAATCGATACTTTAGATATTCCGCACTATATTGTTTGTATTTTTTTTCATATGGCGCTTCTGGCATTTAAAAAAAAAATTCTGAACTCTTGGAAACGATGTTCTGCTAGTGATAGACACTTTGTCGGTCTATTACTGGCCTACCTACACGTCCCCTGGCGGCTTCTGATCGAGGCCCTACCGCCTTCAAATTCTTTGGACTATCAAAGGAGGCTATTACTGCCCCCGTCTGCTGCATCGTTTTCCCTCAATGCGCCAACCTCCTCACCTGTCCCTTTTTCTCAATGCCCCCCCCCCCTTCTCACAGACCTTTTTTCATTCGCCGCCCCCCCCGACCCTTTTTCTTTCACCGCCCCTAATCCATTCCAACGCCCACGGGGCGCGGGTGGCGTTATTGCTCACTTTGGGAAACACAGTTTTAGAATATATCTTTAGTTTTTCTTATTTCTATTAAACGATGTTAACAGTTTACTGCAGAACTGCATCAGCAGCAGGGCATCTTGCTTACAAAAAAGAGGCCTACAGGAGTGCTGTTAAGGAGGCAAAAGTTCCGCAAGGGACATGCAAATGGCTGACTGACTTAAAGAACTTAGTGCTGTTCATCTTTCCTGTCTGCTTAACTATGGTGGACTTTCTATGGATATTAATAACTATCCTTGTCACACTTACAGAAGAATCACAGACAAAGTCTCGCAATTCACCCAGATTTGGCACATCTCCGTCTCTCATTTTGTTTATGTTACACCGAATAACGGAAGAAATATCGAGCAGTTCGAAAGGTCAGACAGACCAACAGTAGTCTGGTCAAGCCGCTGTTCCAAAATATGTAACAGGCATAACAGACACGAAGGTACTCTGACCTTATCTTTCGATAGACATGCCGAATGCATGATCTCTGGCTTAACAGCGACACCTGCCTGGTAAATTATTTACAACGTCCAAAACATCTAGCGGTTAGGGGTTGGGGTTGGGGTTGCTGGTAATGCGCACTCTTCATTCTTCAAAGTCATTAGTTTTCTGAAGCATCAATTTGTCGTCGAGTTTTGAAATAACGATGAAAGCAGGCGTCATTTCAGACCAGCCTAAAGATAGGAGGCTGCAACGTGCAACAAACGATTAGCACTTTATAAAACATGGACACGATCAATACACAAAGCAGGAAAGGTGCGTGTCTGTTGTTCCTTTCCTGCCAAAGCAGTGTCTGCGAAAGTGAATATTTCTGTGTTTTCCAGCTAGATATAATACAAAGGGAGTAATAACAAGGCTGGTATAGTAGAGAGATTAAATGAAGTAATAGCATGATTAGATAATAATATGCAGATTGAATTAGGAAATGGAATGACTAGACATCATAATGAGGTTTAATAGAGAATGACATGATTAAATAAGTTTAAAAATATGAATAGGTATAAAACAGATAGTAAATCAGATGAATGGCCCATGAGCCATCTAAGATTTTGCTGTTCTTTCATGCACACACAAACATCCACACAAAAAACGCGTGTGTAAATATATTCTCAAAACAAAAATTATATGTATGTGCAAATGTGCGCCACGGCATCATATTACAAAGTATATATTTAAAGTTCCCATGGAAAACGCGGTAACATCAAAAGAAATCAGGAAAACAAATTCACGTGTCGCTAATATTTTTTTTCCTCAGCGCTGCTATAGCACAGAAGAACACCAGGATACTGAAAAAATAAAAAGTACTCCCCCTCACCCCTCACCCCTCTTCCTTGAGTGGCATATAATTCTGCATGTGCTCCATTATTTTTTTTCCGCAGTTGCGCTGCTTGGAGTTGAACATTGCTTGGAGTGGCCAAACCAATCATCCAGTAAACTACCAAGAGGCGAAAACCAGTTCAGATCTGAATGGAAAAAGAAACTGAAATGCAACAATGAACCAGATCCAATACACCAACTACAAAGAGATCAGTAAACCATCTTCTTTCGACTAAGGACAGGCCACTGCAGACTACTGAGCCACCTGCATCGACTCAAAATGTCTCACACAGACGAGTGTCCATGTGGCAATGGAGTTCGGACTCCAGAACATATCCTTCAAGAGTGCCGAAAACATGCAGACCTGGGGCGTGAGACATGGCCAGAGGACACAAGCTTGGGGCAAAACCTTTGGGGCTCCTATCAGGATCTGGCGAGGACTGTGGGCTTTACCATGTCGACAGGGATCAGGATCTGAAGTGACCAACAACCTCGAACGCAGAAGAAGAAAAAGAAGAAGAACATTGCTAATGACGTGGTTTCTCAGTCATACATAGGTGCGGTCGGGTCAAAAGATAAGTGCTGGAGTTAAAGATGCAAACTGAAGCTAGAAATGGAACACACGAAATTAATAATGAATACATAAGTGCTTATAGGTGTAGTGTAAGACAGCACTGTAGGTTAGTGAGATCAAAGATTTGTAGATTAGATATATTCTAGTAATGATTGCCAGTGCTCCAACGAAACTTATAACTCTATTTGGCAGCATTGTAGGACGTGTGGAATATTAAGAAACAGAACACATGGCAAACAGACAGACAGGCAGAGAGACAGACAGACTAGTGCAGCCGGGCAAACAGACAAATGTAGAGACAGGCAAAAAGACGGGCAGACACGGAGATGAATAGACAGGCAGAGAAAAAAACTGGTGGACGGACGGACGAACGGACGGATGGATGGATGGATGGATGGATGGATGGATGGATGGATGGATGGATGGATGGATGGATGTTGTGGTCATCAGGTAACTCTGAACATAATAAACGTGTCAGATTTAAACTCACAACCTTCTCACAAGTGGGTGCAACTATAAATCTGTCAGGAAATGATATTTGACACATGAAAAGCAGATGTGTTGTTTTCGTTCTGTGTAGCAAATGATCAATACAGGTAAATTACAACAGGTTTATGTTTCCCTCAGTTCATTAGGGTTCCTTAAATACATGCCACACAGGTGAAAGTGAAGATCACACTCAGAAATTTCTTTACCTGACAGCAGTAGCAACGTTTAGCCCAGACTTTCTTGACCTTCCCTCCTGCCCCTCTCCCACCAACCACCCCTGGAGAACCGTTGATATAAGTTTCTTGTTCTGGGAAACCCTTGGTATACGTTTCTGATTCTGGGAAACCGTTGATATACGTTTCTGGTTCTGGGAAACCCTTGATATAAGTTTCTGGTTCTGAGAAACCCTTGATACAAGTTTCTGGTTCTGGGAAACCCTTGATATAAGTTTCTGGTTCTGGGAAACCCTTGATATAAGTTTCTGGTTCTGGTAAACCCTTGAAATAAGTTTCTGATTCTGGTAAACTCTTGATATAAGTTTTTGGTTCTGGGAAACCCTTGATATAAGTTTCTGGTTCTGGTAAACCCTTGATATAATTTTCTGGTTCTGGTAAACTCTTGATACAAGTTTCTGGTTCTGGGAAATCCTTGATATAATTTTCTAATTCTGGTAAACCCTTGATATAAGTTTCTGGTTCTGGGAAACCCTTGATATATAAGTTTCTGATTCTGGTAAACCCTTGATATACGTTTCTGGTTCTGGTAAACCCTTGATATAAGTTTCTGGTTCTGGGGAACCCCTGAATAAAAATATTGAAATTATATATATATATTTTTTTTCAGCTAATATAGCAAAATATCAACCAATAAAGCAAGGAGTTATTCAAGACTGTGTTCTCTCCCCAGATTTGTTCTCACTGTGAACGAGAGAAAAATTAAAAAAATGAGGAAGAAATTAGCGTCTGAGTCTTGTTATATTTTATATCTTATATCCTTCCCGTGCCGTTAAACGTCACATAGCAGTTCGCTATATTTTCGGTGAGCCTTTCAAACTCATCAAGAGATTGTATGCCTATTAATTTGGCCTCTCTTAACAATGTCCTCTTTATAATTTCACGCGGTCTGCCTCTTTTTCTTCGGCCTGTTGTGTTCCATTTTATAGCTTGTTTCGTGATTCTCTGTTTCTTCTCATCACGTGACCAATATATGTCCATCTCCTTTTCCTGATCACCCATGAGACTGGTTGTTGTTCAGCCATCTGTCTTATCTCTGCATTGTTCTTGAATTCGTTCCACTTCATGCCGACTATTGTGCTCAGGCATTTGTTTTCAAAAGAGTCTAATTTCTTGTCTATTTCTTTAGGTTTTTTTTCCAGTTTTCGCATGCATAAATGAGGGTGGATATTACATTTAAATTGAATAGTCTTAACTTGGTTTTTGTGCTTATAACTTTTGAATGTCATATATTCTCAAAATTCTTGAAGATCGATGATGCTTTTGCAATCCTAATTCCAACTTCCTTTCTGGTGTCACCATCCTGTTCTATGTAGCTAGCTGCCAAGGTATGCAAATTGATTGACTTCTTCAGTATCTGTCCCTTCTAAGTGTATTTTTCCATTTTGATTAATGGGAAGTTTCATTATTTTTGTTTTGTCCTTGTTTTTTTCAAGTCCTATTTTGCTAGCCAGTGAAGACAAGCTATCTGTTTTTTTCTGGCTTGGAATTCACATTATTACTGATAAAAGTTATGTCATCAGCAAAATCAAGATCTTCTAGTTGAGTCCCATGTACCCAGTCAATACCTGTGTTACCTGTGCAGCATTTTTTTCATTATGAAGTCTATTGTAATTCCAAAAAGTAAAGGAGACAGTATATATCCTTGTTTCACGCCTGTTTCAATCTGGAACCATTCATCATTCCTTCTTCTGTTTTGACTACACAAAAATATCCATTGTAGAAGAACCTTAATGATGTTGCCAATTTTAGATGGTATTTCATATAGACTTAAAATTCTCCACAACGAATCTCTGTGTATGCTATCAAATGCCTTTTTAAAGTCTATGAAGTTCAGTATTAATGGTTTCTAATTTTCAACATGTTCTTCAAGTATTATTCTTAGAGGTAATGATCTGGTCGAGACAGTTTCTCCCTTTTTGAATTCCTGCTTGTTCTGAACAAGCAGGTTTGAGTCTACAATGTGAATAATCCAACATGAGTAAACTAACTAACTAACTAACTAACTAACTAACTAACTAACTAACTAACTAACTAACTAACTAACTAACTAACTAACTAACTAACTAACTAACTAACTAGCTAACTAACTAACTAACTAACTAACTCACCAACTAACTAACTAATTAACTAATTAACTCTCTTTCTCCCTCTCTCTCTCTCTTTCTCTCTCTGAACCTTAAGTGCCCGGGGCACATGGGGCTTCGCAAGGGTTTTTCACAAATGCCTGTCCTTTGCCTTTTTCTCCATCTAGCCTAGCTGAGCCCTCTATTGCTCAACATCCTCTCTGCTGTTCTTCTCCATGTCTTTTTTGGTTTATCCTTACTTCTGTTCCCCTGTGGTAACTAACTAAAATTAACTAACTAACTAACTAACTAACTATATGATACGCAGATGATACAAGTCTAATAACTGAAAATGAAAAGAGCCATTAGAAATTATTAGATATAGCACTAAAATAAAGTGAGAAGAAAGGACTCGCCCTAAATGACGAGAAAAAAGAAACAGTGGCCACATCACGAAAGAAGGGCAGACCTAAATACAATGTTAAAGTACAAGTAGCAACCTGAGACAAGTGCACACATTTAAATATCTGGGCATCTGGGGGCACTCAAGTAACATCAGATGGGAAATGCACACTTGAGATCAAGAAAAGAATATGCTACGTCATAAACAACTTTCAAGCAAATAAAAAACATCATGTGCAATGCATTTCTGTCACTGTACATCACTAAGAGTTCTAAAATACCTATCCTGCTCTATTTAAGTAATATTCAATAAACAGATCTATCACTACATGTAAGAGATGTGGTTTCTTAGTAGAATGTTAAGAGTACCATGGACAGCTAAGATGACAATCGGGGAATGCCTGTATGTAGAAAGGAACTTAATTAAATCCATAAGAAAACGACAGTCATCATTCATTGGACTTATGGGAAAGGGAGGGCTTGAAACCATCATTAACATTGGACTTATGGGAAAGGGAGGGCTTGAAACCATCATTAACATTGGACTTATGGGAAAGGGAGGGCTTGAAACCATCATTAACATTGGACTTATGGGAAAGGGAGGGCTTGAAACCATCATTAACATTGGACTTATGGGAAAGGGAGGGCTTGAAACCATCATTAACATTGGACTTATGGGAAAGGGAGGGCTTGAAACTATCATTAACATTGGACTTATGGGAAAGGGAGGGCTTGAAACTATCATTAACATTGGACTTGTGGGAAATGGAGGTCTTGAAACTATCATTAACATTGGACTTGTGGGAAATGGAGGTCTTGAAACTATCATTAACATTGGACTTATGGGAAATGGAGGTCTTGAAACTATCATTAACATTGGATTTGTGGGAAAAAGGAGGTCTTGAAACTATCATTAACATTGGACTTATGGGAAATAGAAGGCTTGAAACCATCATAACAACAGTCAGTCAGTCATTTGCATGTCCCTTGCCGAACTTTTCCTCCCTAACAGCTCTTCTGTAGGCCTCTCAGTTGTAAGCAAGATGCCCTGCTGCTGGCACATCCATTCGGAGATCATCAACGTTGTCCTGCAGCCATCTTCGTCTTGGTCTTCCTCTCTTTCTTTTTCCCCGTTAATCACAACAACAGAAAATATAAACTGGCAGCGAGGAAGGGGAAGACCAAGAGAAAAAAAATCGTGTACAATCTGGGGTGATGGCGGAATAAAAAGTCACCAGCTGAGCTGATGGAAAATAATCAAGAACTGAGATCTACGGAGAAACATGACTCCCAAAGCCTGTCGACACGGCACTTAATGATGATGGCCGTCGGTTAGTGGGACCAGTGATTTGTAGAATGTAGATATATTCTAGTAATGATTAGCAGAAAAGGTAAAGGTTTTAAAAAAAAAAAAGTGAATTCCTTGTTTCCCATGCCTGTAAGGTATAATGGGATTAGGTATTAGGCCATCGTCTCATGAGAGTTTGATGTAATGACTATGGCAGAGCTCCAACGACATTCGTAACGCGGGTTCGTAGCATCACATAACTGCTCTTTTCTTACACACTAAGAAAACACTACTGTCTTCTTATATGTACAACGAAAACACAACGCCATCTTCTTATATGTATCATGAAAACACAACGCCACCTTCTTATATGTATCATGAAAACACAACGCCACCTTCTTATATGTATCATGAAAACACAACGCCACCTTCTTATATGTATCATGAAAACACAACGCCACCTTCTTATATGTATCATGAAAACACAACGCCACCTTCTTATATGTATCATGAAAACACAACGCCACCTTCTTATATGTATCATGAAAACACAACGCCACCTTCTTATATGTATCATGAAAACACAACGCCACCTTCTTATATGTATCATGAAAACACAACGCCACCTTCTTATATGTATCATGAAAACACAACGCCATCTTCTTATATGTATCATGAAAACACAACGCCACCTTCTTATATGTATCATGAAAACACAACGCCACCTTCTTATATGTATCATGAAAACACAACGCCACCTTCTTATATGTATCATGAAAACACAACGCCACCTTCTTATATGTACCATGAAAACACAACGCCACCTTCTTATATGTATCATGAAAACACAACGCTGTCTTCTTATATGTAGCAAGGAAACAAAACACAGTCTAAATCAGTGTTTTCCAAATGGCAAATGGGGGCGATAACGGGGGAAAGCTGTGTGTGTGGTGTGTGTGTGTGTGTGTGAGTGTGTGTGTGTGAGTGTGTGTGTGTGAGTGTGTGTGTGTGTGTGTGAGTGTGTGTGTGAAAAAAGAGGCTCCTGAGGGGGAGGGGGTGGGAGTGGAAGAAAAAGGGAGAGTAGGGGGCGCTGAGAGGAAAATGAAACAGCAGACAGAAGCAGTAATAGCTTCCTTCTTAGCACTCTTTTTTGGACCTGATATTGAGAAACTTGTGTCTGTACATGAAACTCATCCATCACATTAAATGATGAGAAAATAATGCAGTAGGTGAGTCATAAATGTACTCCTTTATATTTGTTTAAAATAAACTGGTTTGCTAGCTGAAGTCTTTAGTTGTGTAACGCATATCCTAGTTTAATAGGCAATTGTGCGAGTAGAGAAGGATGCATCGGGGGGGGGGGGGGGGGAGGAAGGGGGTTGTGAGGATGTAACATGGGAGAAAAGGTGGCGGCAGCCCATACAGTCTTGGAAACACTGATCTAAATGAAATAACACAAAACGTGAATATATATATATATATATATATATATATATAAGTGTGTATATATAAGTATGTTAGAGCATCACGCTGGAACGGCTGGAGCAATTTCAACCAAACTTGGGACACAGATGACCTACAATCATGACTGCACTGTGTGGGTTAGATCATCCCTAGGGCCCCTCTTGGGAGGGGGGCTGGTTTGTGGAGGTGACCGATACGATTCCCTGATATGCTCGGGTTGTCGGCCGCGGCGGACAAAGGTCAGCACACACAAATCGATGACGTTATATCTGCCGACTTGGCGAACGTTTTAACGAACGCGGTAACGAAACACGTGATCCACGGAGTAGATTTCTGAATCATGACAGACACCCTGACTGTTTTTTAACCTCAGCGTCCTTTTAGAAAATGGTCAGAGTGTTATTTTATACCAGAGAGCGCACATACAGTAGTTGCTACCAACCGCGGGGGGAGGGGGAGCTGGGGTTGGGGTGGGATCTTCTAGAAGGCTGTGGATATGACTGCGGAGAGACAGGGGGAGAGGGAGAGATGGGAGAGGGAGAGAGAGGTAGAGAGATAGAGAGGGGAAGGGAGAGAGAGGGGAGAGAGATAGAGACGGGGAGAGAGAGGAAGGGAGAGAGAGAGGTAGAGAGAGGGAGGGAGAGAGTGAGGCAGAGAGAGAGAGGGAGAGAGAGGGAGAGTGATAGAGAAGGAGAGAGATAGGGACAGAGAGGGAGAGAGATAGACTTGAGATAGCGATGTTGCTCCCACGGACAACTTTATGTTGCTTGTTCAAGGGAGAGAGAGAGAGGGGGAGAAGGAGAGAGATAGAGAGGGAGAGAGAGGAAGAGAGATAGGGACAGAGAGATAGATAGATTTGAGATCGCCATGTTTCTTTATGTTCCTTGCTCAAGGGAGAGAGAAAGTGAGAGAGAGGGAGAAAGAAGTAGGGAGAGAGATAGAGACGGGGAGAGAGGGGAGATAGAGAGAGAGGTAGAGGGAAGGAGAAAGAGATAGAGAGAGAGAGAGAGATTTGAGATCGCCATGTTTCCCACGGACAACTTTATGTTGCTTGTTCAAGGGGGAAAGAAAGGGTGAGAGAGGGAGAGAGAGGAAGAGGGAGGAAGAGAGATAGAGAGGGACAGAGAGGGAATTGAGATCGCCATGTTTCTCCTCCGGACTTTATGTTGCTTGCTCAAGGGAGAGAGAGAGGGAGGGAGATAGAGACAGAACTGAGATCGCCATGTTTCTCCCACGGAAAACTTTATATTACTTGCTCAAATGTGGGTTCACTCAAGAATTTATTTCTTCTTGCCCCTGGAGGTGAAACTAAAAATGTTTCTAATCAAACCGTCCAGACTCTGTAGCACCGTCTAGAAGGTTGTGGAAATGAACTGAATATTGTAGAACCTTCTAGAAGATCGCGGAACTGAATAGACCTCTGTAGAACGTTCTAGAAGGTTGTGGAAATGAATAGAACTTGGTTGATTGGGAGAAATAACTACCCGGACAGCGTCGGGTACTCGGCTAGTTAAATATAAGGCATGTGTAATTTTTAAAATAAAAACTGCTAGATGTTCGTGCAAGTTAAGTACCATAACTATATTTTGTCTGGCGATGCCAGAGATGCTAACATATCTAATTTTCATAACCTGCTTATGGCAAAACGAAAGGTCGACAACTCCCCCGTTGAAAATGTTTAAATTGATTGTGTGAACAGCACGTGAACAGGACATTCCATAGTTCATTAATAACCTACAGCCGTTGACAGTTTTAACTGGTGAAGACAGACATGTTGCTTGATATATACAGGTATTCCAGTGGTTTTTTTTTTTCCCTCTCTTGGAATGTGCCCGAAAGCGCGCTGCCAGGTGTAATCTGTTTTATTTGTTTTGTCGTAGACAGCATGATTTTCTGCATGGCTGTATTGCTTATGTCCTGTGATATGCTGGCGGAGATATGTGCCCGTCTAAATCTCAGTGCTGCTGGTATTTATTCATAAGATTTCTGACATTATGTTTGCATTTGATGTTTACGAAATGAGCGCGCGCGCGCACACACACACAAAACCCCAGATAACATTACAGAAAAACCCCGACTAACGAACACAAATGGATCATTCTGCAAAATGTATGCGTAAATCGATTTTTTTTTTTACGTTAACTCGAATGGAGTCATGTTTTGTTACAGATCAATTGCCGGTATTTTACAGTTACCGGTTTGTTATGTAAAATTTCGTTCATTTTTTTTTTTAACCGCATTGGAATTTTTTTTTTTTTAGCGCTAAGTCCGAAACTACTTAATCTGCAGCTGTGCTAAGTCTATGGTAGTCTATAGTAACTAGTGAACGTTTTTTCTATCCTGTTTAAAGAAACAGGAAGTTTTTTTTTTTTTTGCAATTCGAAAAGAGCTGCGAATCTTGATAGTTAAAAACCAACATGAAAATGTCGCCTACAGAATAAGCAAACAAGAGTCAGCTTGAAATACCTAATAAACAACCGAGAGTCAGGGGATAAAAGTATGGCTGTGTGTACCTAAAGAAAATGGTTCAACAATCAGGAGCCATGATAAAAGATTGGCTGTGAATACTTAATACATAACCGTGAGCCATCATCGTACAAGATTGGGTGTGAATACTTAATAAAGAACCATGAGCCACAGTAAAAGATTGGGTATGAATAAACAATCAAGAGCCATCATAGAAGACTGTGAATACCTAATAAAACAAAAATCATGGCAAAAGATTTATATTTTACTGTTAATACCTAAATAATTGACCAATGACTTCTTAAAAGCTTGGAACATGAATTTTAAAAAAAAAAGCTACAGCTTGTAGTTCGTTGATATTTCTCCATTAGCAACCGATGTAGCTATTCTTGCACCACTTTCCATTACCATTATCAATTCTATTCTTCCGTTTTCAACTGCCTTTTCTCAGGATCCGTGAGTAAAGATGTGTGTCATCTGTTGTCTGAGATACAGGTTGCGTAGATAGTGTAATGGCTTTAGTGCGTGGAATCACACAGTTTACAGAGCGCGTGGGTAAAGTGTTAGAAATGTAGGAGGCTTCGAGTTGCTAACATTCTTCGAAATTTTTACCAGAGCATTTCTTTGTTTTGGCCATTAGTTTTTTTTTTATAACTTGGTCTATTCAAAAGTTGTGTGTATGTGTGTGTATGTGTGAGTTATTGTATTTTCTCATGAATGGAACAAGAGCCTGATTTTCTTTTAGCCTGTAGAATAACTTTTCTCAAAAGCGTTTAGAATTAAATATCAACAAATGCCACTTTTTCCGAAGACGTCAAGTCTAAAGCCTTCTTCTCACTTGGTTTGAAAGTTTGAATGAGGTTCCCCTACTGATCTGAGGTCAGGAGGTAAAGAGTCAGAGTTCAGCTATTTCCAGTAAATAGACACAATCACACTCAGAGAAATGAGATCAGTTCTGTTGTAAGGATTTCAATGCAGGATTAACCAAAAACTCTTTAAACCCTTTAAAAAAAAAAAAAAACTGTACAGGAAGATACGGAAGAGAAGGGACCCAGTTTTTACCTGTGCTCATTCAAGCGTGATCGCCTGAAAAGGTTCATCTTCAGGAGCTTAAGGGATTTCTGCACTGTCCAGACTTCAGTCGTGTGGGACCTATCACAGGCTTTGTGAGAGAGCCCCGACCTCAATTCTGATGTGACAGCAGGAGCTTCCCCAGGCTTTTTATTGAAGGACTCGCTGAAGTGAATGAGAAATCAACAGCCGGCTCCAACTGAGAGGGACAACATTGTTAACATTATCGACATCTTGAATCTCCCGTTCTCCATACGTGGACTTGACGCGCGAATAGTGCGGTCAAATCAGCCACTCGTGGAACTGTAGTTCAAGGCCGCGTCTTCCCTGCTACAGTTCCCTGTTACCTGTGGCTTAAGTAATTTTATATCCGCAATGGATCGTCCTTTTGTAATTTCAAAACTCCTTCTTTTCACCCCCGCTATAGCAGGTCATTCAGGAGTCGATCCTAGTCCCCTTGGGCCACACATGATTACCAAAAGTCCAACTGTTGACAGGAATTGTCTGCTCGCAAGGGGCAATCATAAAGTGAGAATTTGTGAATCAAGTAACACATTGATGCGTCGCTGAGGCTCGACCAGGTTCCCATGTCATCACGTCAGGCAGGGGTGTATGTGTCCCACCCGAATCTTCATCAGAACAGAACTTGCTAAGCGATCAAACCTGTTAGAAGCGTAGACTGTTTCAAGTTCCCAGGTTTATGAGTTTTAACTATTTTACCCTTATGGCATGTGAGTAGAATGTCAAGGTCGTGTTTTCGTTTTAATTCTTTTTTTTTGGCCTAGACCTGCGAAACTAAAACAAAATAGAACGATCAGATACAGCTGATTAGGGCGCAGATGTGAATAGTAATGACATTTGAGGAGTAGTTTTACGTAGCTTTTCTGAGTCGTGGAAAGATTACCCTTGCTTATTGCACAAAAGTAGCCTGGCATCGATTCTGTACGTGTGCAGTTTCATAGTGTGTGTATATTACATGTTTCCCTAGCATACACATACACTCGTGTGCACAAATGTATCCAAGTCTGCTATTTCTTGTAGGCAGATCTCCATTCTCAGAGGCGGCACCCAGTTTCACATCTCAGGAGTTTAGAGGCAAGCACGATGTCACATCTTGATCCAAGGACTTGCATTAAAGAAACAGAAGAAAGAGAAATCGAAACACTTACTGGGGCCTGGGGCTCGAATCTGGAGTCTTTTTTTTTCTTCTCATGACGTGCTAACACCTTAACAAGCGATCTACTCGTTGTAGTAATACTTTTATACATGTGTTAGTTTTATTTCTGCACAAAAGAAACTTCCTTATTTTATCACTGGCCTGAAATAAATTTTGCAGTGTCTTTGTGTTTAGTAAATCTGTTTTTATGATATCTACTTTGCTGTTAACACTGAAACATATGTACATTAGTTTTCTTTCATCATCTCATATCCCACTTCCCCCCAACTGTTTTCAGCATCCGTCCATGACCTTGATCCGTGATCGGCTGAGCAATGTATTCTACGCTAGTCTTCTGAGGTCTTGCGAGGGGGCAACAAATTCTCTCCATTTCTCAAGGTCTCAGGCCTCAACTGTGCGGCATGCCACTCCTTTAAAACTGCTCCAATAGCGGGGACGAAGACATTCGTTTTGACAATCAGCAACCCATAGCTGACATGCTGGCGTCAGGGCTGGAGACCCTGTCCCACCTCTCCTTTAGCACCCCAATTAACAGATCTAGTCTAGTCAACGGGTCTTTGATCGCCAGAGACCCCATGACGGATGAGTTTGCTATGGGTGTACTGCACATCCCCTGCTTTTTAGCTGCACCCCGGGATTGGAGGGGTTGGGGGGGGGAGGGAGAACAGCTGCTATAACCCACTCCCAAGCCGACACGATGCTGTACTTCAACACCTTCACCGCACTGGCTGCAAAGAACATCAGCTTGCAGTCCCAGGGAGATAGAAGACAAGACAAGGCGAGACTGCTTCGACAGTTCTCGTTTTCAGCATAAATTAACATAAGCAATCTTCCTAGAGCGCTTCACTAATGACGAAGTGCATTTGAAATAAATGTTATTCGTAACGCAATAACAGTGCAGCTCTCTAATCACCCAAGTTTATGAAAACACCAGCTGACAAGATGGTGAAAACTCTTTCTTATTTCATCTTTTAAACTTTTCTTTCACATTTTTTTTTCTGGTACACAACAAAGAAGCCCCGGGGTTGACCCAGCCTCTAAAAATGGGTACCAGAGAATTCTGGGAAGGTAAAGCGGCCAGGCGTGATACTGACCACATCACACTCTCATGTGCCGAAGATCATGAAAAATACGAGCCTAACACCGTATCCCTTATTAACCCTAATGACATGAAAACGGGAATTTACCATATCCTTACCTTTTACATTTTTCAACAGCACGCGTATGTTATAAAATGAAAGTAGTGAGACGATAAACCAAATATTGAAGCCTTCTGTGCCACAACATTGGACCCCCCCCCCCCCCCCCCCCCCAAATAGCTTTATAAATATCGAAAGCAATAATTCTAGCACTTAACATGTTAACCATTAAAGCTAACATTTTGCTGTCTTACATGGTATAGAAGTATTTTTTTCAGAATAAAGTGGACTCCAAACCACTTTAGTGCGCGATCTTAGCCAAGTGCCTTGACAAACGAGAACCAAGACCAGATACATACATTCTGTTGGATTATCGGAAAGGAAATTCGTTGACAATAACTTTAAGAAACACTGGTGTAAGTTACATGTGTATGTGTGTGGTTGCGTGCGTGTGTATTTTATAAGAGCCTGTTTAAAGAATGCATGTTTTGTGTGAACGAACTAGCACAAAATATTTCCAACGTGTTTACTATTAATTCATCATAACTTTGTTTTGCTTTAAAATGACAAGTCCAAGTAATTTACAAACAAATAGTAAAAAAATATCGTTAACTGGGAGAACTGTAAGTCAAATTGCGATCGTTTAGTTCTTTTGTACAGATACAAAATTCTGAAACCTAAAAGAACGGGGTAAAAGATATCCTTCTTTTTCTAATTCGATATGTTAATTTATAAAACAACTTTTTACGTGACAAAATATAATTTAAAGCGTGGAGGCAGAGAAAGTTTTGTAAATCTGAGGCGGGCAAGAAGAAAATAATAAGCTCTATCTTATTGGTCGTTTCCTGATCAGACCATTCACACATTCTCTCTTGACATTTGACCCCTTTAATTTGCCCCTTTGACTATCATTCGTGCCAAATAATTTTCAACATAATAAAAAAATAATTTCATTAGTGTAATTAATGTGATATATGTATCAAATAACCTAAATTAAAAATTAATTACAACTTTTATGATAAATTAAAACGTGTTTACAGTTTTCAAGATGCCTTGGTGGAACCAAATTTCGTGTGTTGGTTTAGATCAAGTTTGACGACAAACTGGCATGCGAGGTACAAGACAGAACCGCGTCGGGGAATGGAAAGATGCTTGGGTGCGTCAAACATTTTCATGCGGTAAGTGGCTGTTATTAGCGCTAGACTTATTGTGTGGGGGAAATAATTATGCAAGACCCAGAGTGGAACTTTACAGCCTAGTAATTTATGCTATAATTAATCTGCATAGTTAGCAAAAAAAAAAAAAACATCTCCATGGCTTTGCTCTGTCCTGCCCCAGAACTAGGTCATGACGTGTCTGTGCTCTGCGCTCACGCCCAAACCAGTTCATGGATTTTTATTTATGATATAAAGTCTACACGAACGAGTCCATTTTTTTCTTATTAAATTCAAACTCAAGATCAAGAAACCATATCACTTAGGTCAGTTTGAAGAGCGAAAGACAAGATCTTCTACTTCTGACGCACCTATTTGAAGGAAAAACATTTAACAAGCTGTTGTTTACCAGTATACCATAAGAGGCGAGACATGGCAGTGGTGATGGAGGTTATCACTGGGGCGTCTTAACACCATCGGAGGCCCATGGACAAAGAAACGCACACAAATCACACTCGCCCTATACATTCTTATACATAGATTTCCATGGGCTGGTTCTCCCACCCCCCTCATGCTAGTGCCAAGTTGGACCCATGCGTTAAGACGGCACTGGGTTATCATAATCTTGTGTCCAGTCCACAGTGACGATTCGGTTGCAAGATCTCTCTCTCTCTCTCTCTCTCTCTCTCTCTCTCTCTCTCATATTAACCTAGCCATGCAGATCAGTGCCCGTCTCATGGATGTTGTCCAGACACCTAAAATCTCTGCTGTCACACTTAGCGAACTCCACCACTATGTCGGAACCATGTCGATTCCTGCCCCGTTAGCCAGGCTAGACTTGTTGCTGTGGGTATCAACGGAGAGATGAGACAGGGTCATGTCCGACTATGCTATACTAGCCCTGACACTAGCATGACACCTCCTGGGTTGCTCTTGGCTGCTAAACTTTGAACAGCGTCTTCGCCTCCTTTCACCGAAACTGATGATATGGTCATCTCATTATTTTTTGTGTGTATGTGTGTAGAAGTACGTTTATAGCAAATTTTGATTTCATAAATCGCGTAAATGAGCTGATTAATTAATTAGTAATAGAATACAACTGTCACCTTTCATTTGCCATTGGAGTCGACAGTGTAAAAACACATCCCCGCCTTCTCCTCCCAATCCACGTAAGCATTTTTTTTCTGGCAGTACTTGACACTACAGCTGGGGACTTTTTTTTTGGGGGGGGGGGAGTAGTGGAGGAGGGCGTAGCAAGATCACGGAGGCGTGAATAAAGTTACATGCAAGAGTAAGCACGGGTTGCAAGATATATATATATATATATATATATATATATATATATCTTATACTGTTCTCAGTCCGAATTATTTTTACTGTGGTTTTAATGTTGTCATCATTGTATTTCATGAACTGCAGAAGTGGTGCAGGTCTGAAACGTGTTAAATAGTGTGCAGCTATGTTAACCCCCCCCCCCTCCTCCCCGTGGGTCATGTGTCAGTATATATAGCAGATTTCTATCAGTCGGTGTCCATGGACATTAATGTTTTAGATTGATGTTTCTTCCCTTATGTGGGTTTAAGTTCTATCAGGGCAGATTTTTGCTTTGTATAATAGCTGTATTCAGCTTTTAGACATGGCAATAATAGCAGTTTTTTTTTTTTTTTTATGATCCTTCAGCAGGGACCTGTATAATGTTTTAATGTACTAAACTCAGAAACCGAGACGACCGTGTCACTATCTGTTATAGTCATCAGAGCTAGTGAACCGAAACTGGTCGCTAATATGCTGCAGGTAAAGTACCACATGTTGGCTAACCGAGTTGGGAGGCACTGTACCCACAATGGCGATGGAATTTTGGGGAAAGATTTCCTCTTATTCTGAAGAAGAGCAGGAAGCCACGGTAACCCACGCTCAGTTACAGTTGATGTCAGTCTTCAATATCTTCACCATTACACCAGCATCAAAAGAACGCTGTTCAAGGCTGTACAGCGAGATCATTAGCCACTGGGCAGAACCACGCGGGAATGTCGGTTCCGGTATGTCAGATGCGCCTGACGAGAATAACGGTAGTTGCCCGTATCGTATAAAAATATCTGGAGGCAATTAAGGTACATCAGTAGCCAACTGGTCGTAAAAAGTCGACCCCAGGCACAGAGAAAACCAAAGTGTAAACAACGTTACCTTTGCTCTCTTAAGTCACCGTATCTCAAGGGAGGAATCATCCCTGATCAGATGTAGCTAGTGATTTTTGGAGAACTTCAAAGAGTCTAAATGTCACTTTATCTCAATCAGCGTGATGAAATTTAAAAAAACAACAACAAACCACTAAGTCATACTAGAGAACAGGCAGATTAATTTCCAGACTTTGCAGGAAAAACAATCCCTGCAAAGAATAGTTTGCATTCTTTTTCATGACCAACGCTAAATATTTCACCATAACATCTCGTGTTGCAGCCAAGTAAGTACCGGCCGATGAAAAGTGGAGAACCATCAACACTCGGTGTTTTGTAAGGTAGCTGTACACAAGGGGAATATAAATTGTCCTCGGGGACAATGATAGGAGCTTGGAATTTGTTTGAAAATGAGGGGAAGAGATTTTGTAGTCTCACCGTGAAAACGAAATCAAGATAAAGACAAAAATGAAACTGTGAGATGAAAGCCACATACGGTGAGTGAAGAGAAGGAAAGACCTTTGCCACTTGGGGTAAGAAAATCAGATGTGGGTGTTTATAGTTGACATCAGACAGTTTGGAATCTTAAAGATTGCCAGGGGCGAAGCTTCCGAACCTGAAAATATTGCCTATCGTCTGATCCCCCAGACGGTCAGTAGTCGCACAATCGAAGTTGCCCATCTCATCAACTCAAATCAGTAGATGAAGGAACTGATTTATTCGTAGGTCCAGTCTTTTGGTTGTTCGCCGAGGTGACTCAGAGAGAGAGAGAGAGAGAGAGAGAGAGAGAGAGAGAGAGAGAGAGAGGACCAAGGTTTCTCCTTAGTTAAGTGAGTGGTCAGCTGGAGTTGTATGAATGACCAGTCTGGTTACAGCTACTGAGGCGATTACATAGAACGTTTGGAGAAAAGAAAATGGGTTACTTCTGGTGGTCTGAAGTGTTGTATTCACGTTTGAGGGTTTCTCACCTCATAAGTAATCTGTAATTTTACATGTAATTTGCCGGATTTCATATTCAGCTGGGGGTTGGGGGGGGGGGGGGAAGAAAGGGTGTTGACCAGTAACTATTCACCACCACTGGATATATGTTAATACCTCGTCTTCGCTCTTTGTGCGGACCAGAGATTTAATGTCAAAGTTTTCTCGTTTTAATTTTTTATAGCACTTCTTGTGTATTTATTACTCATTGCTCTAAGCGGAATGTGTGAAAGTTGAATGATGAAGGGCAAAATGTCAGACGAGCATGCGTGTCCAGTTATTCACTATTCTGTCAAAGTTCATTCTTTTATATTTGCATTGGAGCGGTTTGACCTGCTGTAATATTCCTCATGCTGCATACTAACTTGCCTCCACAAGATATTTGTTTTCAAAGATACATTTCCTCGTTTTCCGTAGTTAAGCGGGGAGCATACATGCTGAAACATGCTTGTAGCAGTTTGGGTTCAGAATAATGACGTGAAGCGGTTCAGAAAACTATAATAGTTAACACGAGCATGTTCTGGTGTTGATGATGTTTTAAAAAAAAACATTTAGCAGGCATGATGCCTTGTTTATATGTCTGTGTGTGGATTTGTTTTGTAAATGAGAACAACAGTTTTATCTGACTAATGGGCGGTACTAAACGCCTATTAATTTATGTGTGATTTCCCACAATAACCAGTGGTTTGAGTGTAGGGTATAGCAAAAGACTCGCTGTCACTGATTTTGTTCCCGCGCAGTCAAAGGACGTTGCGTACTGCTCAGATTGCGCACGCTGACTGACAGGTCTTGGCGTGGTTTACTCCGCCCCCCTACCTCAGACCACAGGTCTCTGATTTGCAGTAACGGAATCAGTTGTTTGAGGAGCCGGTGTGGAGGATGCTAGCTTCCGGAAAGCTTCAGTTATTAGATAGGCGTGTTTGAAGTGATTGTGACATTCGAGATAATAGTTCCGTATAGACAAAGACGAATAATTACACCCATTATTTTGTAGTTGATAACACTGATATTTGATACTGTGAGCTTGTGATTTCCGAAGAGTGTGAAAGAAGAACCAGCAGGTATAGAATTGCAGGATTTCACTCATTTAAGTATTGTTATTGTCTCATGGAACTCTAAAAATATAGATTTGATGTTTACCAGTGAAGGATTTCTTCTTCGTTCGTTATTACACACTCAACCATCTCGTCAAGGAAACAGGTTGCTTCCGTGAATATCATCTTTAGAAGGAAGTATTCATATGTGCCAGGCTAACTCCTAGCAGTTTCATTATTTCCTTCCATAGTTCATCATTTCAGGCTCATATCGAAACCAGTGTATACGAGTAAAGCAAGCAGAGCTGTGGCATCAGGTTGTTCATTCACGTCACGCACGCTTGAGATTAATACATAACTCAGGACTGACATCCATGAGGACATGTAACGTTTTTTTTTCCCCCTCCTTAATCCTCAGGATTTGTAACGTCTCCGGCGCTGAAGAACTCGCACTGGGAAATCTGGTTAATGACATTTTGTTCTGAGGTTTCCATGCGGGTATCTGGACGAGTTTGTCTAATGTCAAGGATCACGTTCTAAACAGGTACGCAGTGTCTTCATGTAGTCGCTTTTTAACACAAAAAAATCGTTGTTGAAGTTCTTTTGTTTTCATTTCACTTTTGTCACTGTTCACATTCAAAGTGCGTGCGAGTTCCTCCTTGTCTGTTGTTTATTTCAAGAACTTGTCTTTTTGCTGTGACTGTTTGGCTTGTCTTTATGATGGGCTTTGCTGTGCAGTCTCCTAGGTGGTGCGTGAAAGTTCTCTGTACTTTTATTGTCATTGGCTACTTGTATGTTTCTACTCATGTCATAGGCTACTTGTACGTTTTTTTTGCTGTTGTCATAGGCTACTTGTACGTCTTTTTTGCTGTTATCATAGGCTACTTGTACGTCTTTTTTTTTTGCTGTTATCATAGGCTACTTGTACGTTTTTGCTTTTGTCATAGGCTACTTGTACTTTTTTTTTGCTGTTATCATAGGCTACTTGTACGTCTTTTTTGCTGTTGTCATAGGCTACTTGTACGTCTTTTTTTTGCTGTTATCATAGGCTACTTGTACGTCTTTTTTGCTGTTATCATAGGCTACCTGTACGTTTTTGCTTTTGTCATAGGCTACTTGTACGTTTTTTTTTTTTGCTGTTGTCATAGGCTACTTGTACGTCTTTTTTGCTGTTGTCATAGGCTACTTGTACGTTTTTTTTGCTTTTGTCATAGGCTACTTGTACGTCTTTTTTGCTGTTGTCATAGGCTACTTGTACATTTTTGCTGTTGTCGTAGGCTATTTGTACGTTGTTACTGTTGTCATAGACTACTTGTACGTTTTTGTTCTTGTCATCACTTGTACGTTTTTTTATTCTTGTCATTGGCTCCTTGTACTATTTGTTCTTGTCATTGGTTACTTGTACATATTTGTTCATGTCATTGGTTACTTGTACATTTTTTGTTCTTGTCATTGGCTACTTGTAGATTTCTGCACAAGTTAACAGGAAACTAACGATACACATTTTATTATTTTTTTAAATACTTCATAAATAATTGTTTTGATTGCGGAAGAAATCGTACTGTGTAGTTTTGTTTTGATCCAGACTGTGTGGTAAACCTTGACCTTTGTCGTTATTGCTATAAATGGCCTTATTTTGCGAATTTACCAACGATATTGAAGCATGTTTATGCACACCTCGACTTTGTGTTCTTCGTGTCAAGGCGTTCTGCCAGATTCATTTAGTATTTTCCTCTATATCAAACACAAACTTAGGAGGAGGAAATGGGAGAAGACGTGAACAATATGGAGAAAACATGAAGAGTGGGGAGAAAATGTCAGAAATGAGGGGGGGGGGGAAGTGTAGAATAGGGGAAACTGTGATAGATGGGAGAAAACGTGAGGAATAGGAAGAAAACGCGAGGAATAGGAAGAAAATGTGAGGAATAGGAAGAAAACGTGAGGAATAGGAAGAAAACGTGAGGAATGTGAAAATAAAAACGTGAGGAATAGGAAGAAAACGTGAGGAATAGGAAGAAAACGTGAGGAATAGGAAGAAAACATTAGGAATATGAAAATAAAAACGTGAGGAATAGGAAGAAAATGTGAGGAATAGGAAGAAAACGTGAGGAATGTGAAAATAAAAACGTGAGGAATAGGAAGAAAACGTGAGGAATAGGAAAAAAAACGTGAGGAATAGGAAGAAAACGTGAGGAATGTGAAAATAAAAACTTGAGGAATGTGAAAAAAACGTGAGGAATGTGAAAATAAAAATGTGAGGAATAGGAAGAAAACGTGAGGAATAGGAAAAAAACGTGAGGAATAGGAAGAAAACGTGAGGAATGTGAAAATAAAAACTTGAGGAATGTGAAAAAAACGTGAGGAATGTGAAAATAAAAATGTGAGGAATAGGAAGAAAACGTGAGGAATATGAAAATAAAACCGTGAGGAATAGGAAGAAAACGTGAGGAATAGGAAGAAAACGTGAGGAATGTGAAAATAAAAACGAGAGGAATAGGAAGAAAACGTGAGGAATGTGAAAATAAAAACTTGAGGAATAGGAAGAAAATGTGAGGAATAGGAAGAAAATGTGAGGAATAGGAAGAAAACATTAGGAATATGAAAATAAAAACGTGAGGAATAGGAAGAAAATGTGAGGAATAGGAAGAAAATGTGAGGAATAGGAAGAAAACGTGAGGAATGTGAAAATAAAAACTTGAGGAATTGGAAAAAAATGTCAGGAATGTGAAAATAAAAACGTGAGGAATAGGAAGAAAACGTGAGGAATAGGAAGAAAACGTGAGGAATAGGAAGAAAACGTGAGGAATGTGAAAACAAAAACGTGAGGAATAGGAAGAAAACGTGAGGAATAGGAAGAAAACGTGAGGAATGTGAAAATAAAAACGTGAGGAATAGGAAGAAAATGTGAGGAATAGGAAGAAAACGTGAGGAATAGGAAGAAAACCTGAGGAATAGGAAGAAAATGTGAGGAATGTGAAAAAAACGTGAGGAATTGGGGGCGGGAGGGGGAAGGGAAATGAGAAATGGGAGAAAACGAGAGGAATGGGAAGAAAAATTGGAGAAAACTCTAGGAATAAGGGGGCACGAAAAATGAGAATGGAAAAAAAAGAGACATGGGGGGAAAACCCAAGGGGATTGGAAAGAAAGGAAGAGTTAGTGGAATGCGCCATGAATTGATAATACGCGAGAATCAGTTTTGAATGAGCAAATCAAGGACCCGTTGGGCAGTTCTCATATCCCTTTGAGTGGTCGTTGGACAGCACAGAAGTCCGCCCTTAGGCATATAATCTACAATGGAAACACTGAAAGTTTATTTGTCTGAAAACCAGTACAGTTGCAGATAATTCTATTATGAAAGGAAGCCATATAAACATTTCAAATCACTGCTGAAGTAATGTGCAAGGTTTAATTCAGTGCAAGGTTTAATTCAGTTATAGCTTCAAGTGTACAGGTTTCAGTCATTGCAGGAACTCAGTGATTAAAACTTTAAGACAGCGTCCCAGAACCTTAAAAAAAAATTGCATTAGATCCTGCATTATGCAACTGACAGAAATATCCCAACTTGTTACGTAAGGAAGAAAATTAAAAGACTGCAGGACAAAGAGAGACATTTTTCACTAGCCCGTACACGGGAAACAAAAGGAAATCTGTGTGGTTCCTGTTTTTCTGCTGTAGAACAAAACGTGATGCATTTCTTACAGGTGATGATGTCCTTGATAAAAGGTTACGATGTCATCAGACAGGGAGCGTACGCATGCCAATAGCCTCCCATCTACCAAAGGTGACAAGTTGCTCGATATTTACACGTCGATTTTTACACGCCGTCGACTCTTTAACGTAGTCGATCCACACCTCGTCTGTCTATCACACTTCGTTTGGTAAACTTATGATACAGTCTCTCACCAGGAAGTATTTTCTAGGAAAACAAAAGCTGGTTCAGGCCAGCCATAATTTGCAGGTAACCGAGTCCTGTGCTAGTATTTAAAAAGAAAAAAATATATACACGACATGCTCAGTGGAACCATCACATTTTCCACATGTTAACATTTATATCTATATTAGCATTTGAATTAAGATTTTAGCCGATTTATGTCGCTTGAGTGGCGTTTTGGTTAGTGCGGTAGTCGCTCACTTCAGGGTCGGTTGTTGAAGTCTGGGCGAAAGCAGCGCCAAAAATTGGTACACGGCTCCTCCAGGAACTGAGGCATGAAAGGCGGCCACATCACCCTAAAGCTGTGGTTCTCAGTGTCCTAGGTTCCAGTCCCCAGCCCTTCCTTTTCAACCAAGACTACCAGGAACCCACCCCTGTATATTAAATCATGATCCAGAAAGGATTTTTACCATTATATATTCTTCTTACGGTGGTAAAATTCCACCCATTAGACCTCACAGGGAAGCCACCTACCTGCCTATTGATAATCAATGTGTAAAGCGTGTGACGACGAATACAAAACCTGTGTTTAGAAGATTTAACAGTCAAATGCCATTTAAAAGTATATTTTTAAAGGATAATTAACGAAACAAAAGTGATCAATTATTAATGTTTTGATTAACCCTTCTAGTATGACGTGGCTCAGTGGCTCATTTGGCCCAATTTTATTGTACCGATGCGCGGCATGGTCAGTCATTTACGAAGTACAACGCCAACTAGAAGCCACTGAAATGTGGTTCCTTAGAAGAGTGGCAAAGAAATCAAAGGAGGAAGTTCTGAGAGAGGCTGGAAAGACGAGGCAAGCAATAACAAAAGTCAGAAAAAATTCTTATGACACGTTCTAGGGTGAGGCAAGCCTGACAACAGGAGAGACAAAAGGCAAAAAAGATCGAGGTAGACTGATAAAATGGTGGACGGACTAACAAGATGCCACGGACAGAGAACGCCAGCATAGCTTATAATCAGCATTTGAAACAGGGAATTGTGGAAGAGCAGGATCGCTAACGCCAGTCGACAGGGCAATAGATATTTAGATCGTACGATTTACTTTATTGTACCATCGACACCTTTCCACTGTTCGATGTACGTCAACATCAACGTTACTAGTGTTATGTATGGAAGCTGTATGTTGTGAATGAAACAAACTGGAAAAAAATCTTCGCCATTACTAACTCTCTAATTACTAATCACATTTACTGATACTAATTACGGTTCATTCGTTATGAGCGAGGCATCTTTGGCTAACTCATGTCATTTGCAGTGCTACTTGTTGAACCTAACATCTGTCCTGTAGGCCTCTCGCTTGTAAGCAAGATGCTCGGCTGCTGATGCATCCATTCGCAGATCGTCAACGATGTCTTCCAGCCATCTTCGCCTTGGTCTTCTCTCTCTTTCTTTTTCCCATTTTGTACCCTTCCAAGACTGTCTTCTCTAGATTGTCATGATGTTTAATATGTCCAAAGTATTTAAGTTTTCTCTGTTTAATCTTCCTTACTAGTCAGCTTTGATTTTTTCACATTCCTCACATTTTCTTACTACTCGTCAGAAATGAAAGGATTTGACTTTCAGTGGAAACCATATACAAATATCGATATTAAATAAATAAATTTAGTAGATTTTGTAAATCAGTTTATGTACTACTGATTTTTCGTCAGTGTGAACATCTTGGCAGTTTCCAAATGTTCTGTGATTGTTCTGGCCATCACACTTGAGACATTCGCGTATCTTCTGGGACCACCGTTCTATTTATCATTTTAGAACGGGTGTTGCAGTCAGCATAGACACTTCAAGCACCTGCTCCAATTTCCCTGGTAGATTTCGTAGAATACTACCCAGGCAGCGGCAGTCTTTGCGATTTGCAGCAGTCAGGAGATTTTTAACGTGCACAACAATGCGCGCCGACGTTGCGTCCCACTGCCCAAAGACTAGGGGAGTTTTTAATTGCTGGAGGATTCACCAGAAGAAATCCCTGGCGTTTCTGGTGGGATTCGAATTCCCAGCTTCCAACAACCCAGGCGAACGTCTGACTTCAAGACTATACAACACGCGACCCCCCTCACTCCACCCGCTGTTAAAGTGGCATACAGCTTACTCTGCTATAACCAGCATTATTGTGCTACCATTGCATCGCCAAGAAAGCCGCATAAGGCGTGGTTCTCAGTAGGGTGCAGCATTACCCTGGAGGGACAAGGAGAGAGAGAGAGGAGAGGAGGAGGAATGGAGTAGAATCTCCAGTCATGTGCAGAAAATGTATCAGAATAGAGGCGGTTGTGGTCAGTAATCTTAACATACTTTAATAAATTATATGTACAGATGTCTATGAACATTCCCCGGTATATTAAATCATCACCCAGAAAGGATTTTTACCATTATATATTCTTCTTACGGTGGTAAAATTCCACCCATTAGACCTTACAGGGAAGCCACCTACCTGCCTATTGATAGTCAGTGTCTAAAGCGTGCGACGACAAATACTAAACGTATGTTTAGAAAATTTAATAGTCAAATGCCATTTAAAAGTATATTTTTAAAGAATAATTAACAAAACAAAAGTGATCAAATATTAATGTTTTGATTAACCCTGGTCAGTAATCTTAATGTACTTAAATAAATTATGTGTCATTCATCATTCATTCATTCATTTGCGGAACTTTGCCTCCCTAACAGCACTCCTGAAGGTCTCTCGGTTGTGAGCAAGATGACCTGCTGCTGATACATCCATTTGCAGATCATCAACGATGTCTTGCAGCCATCTTCGCCTTGGTCCTCTCTTTTTCCCATTATGCACCCTTTCAGGATGGTTTTCTCTAGATTATCATGAAATTTATTGTGTCCAAAATATTTAAGCCTGCTTAATCCTCTTTACTAGCCAGCCTTCTTCAATATTAAGTTCTTGTAGTATGGATATATTTGTTCTTTTTTGTGTCCACGATATTTGAAGAACTCTTCTGTAGCATTTACATTCAAAGGCATTTATGTGTTTCTCAGCTGTTTTGTTAAGTGTCCAGGTCTCACAGGCATGTTTCGATGGGAAAGTTGCATGCTCTTAAAAATATTATTTGTGCAGTTCTGTCTGTTCCTCTCCACAGATTCTTTAGTTGTTTTACTTTCTGAAGAGCGATAGATGTCCTCCTTTTAATTTCCGTCATTGTATCTCCATTATTAGTTATTAGTGATCCAAGATATTCAAAACTCTCCACTTCTTCCAGTTTTTCCTCATTGATAGATATATCAGCTGTCTTGTTTGTTTTGTCAGTTGTCATCATTTTAGTTTTATTCACAAAAAGATAGAGGTTTTGCTCTTCATTATTCTTACAGACTGACATAATTTTTCCATTTCTTTTTGTGTTGTGAACAGTAAAACTGTGTCATCAGCAAATCTGATCTCTGGCATTTCATAACTTCCAATTGTTATGGCATCGTAATATTCGTCTGCAAGAAAAAAATTATGTGTACAAGGCATAAATGTTTTTTTAATGGAATTTTGGCGTCACATGTTAACAATCTCCTCAGATGCATATTCCTCAACGCGGAGTGTGTATTTGTGGATTAAGTAAGATTCGTAGGCTGTGAAAATGCTAGCCGCCAGAGCTGAGGTCAGCTGTAATAGAGAGATATGAACCAGGAATATAAACTGAGGCGCTGGCGTGCGCGCCGAGAGCCTCGGTAACCCCACGGTATGCCGTACGGCTAGGAATGCACGGTTTTGGGAGCCGCGGGTGATTCTGAACGAGGATTAGTGAGAATCCCTTAGGCGTGGTAACGAGGCTCAGACTGAACTGTAAAGTGTGAAAACAAAGACGATATGACAGACTCTGAGAGTCCAAAAACGAGTGATGTGAGAAAAAGGGGAAGAACTCGTAAGGACGTCACTAGGCTGAGAAGTAGCATCCTGAAACGTCGTCAAAGTCCAAAATAAAAAAAATAAAAAATCCGCTGTTTCTTTTTAACCGGTGTTGACGAAATGACACCCCCCCCCCCCAACTTTCTCTCTTCCTCCCCCCCCCCCCACATCCTTTCTTTAATCTTTGGTGTGGAGGAAAAAGTATGACTTAAGTGTAGCTTACCATACTAGGCAGTTACTGGCCAATTGTTTTGTCCGAGTTTTGAACTTGTTTGTGAGGATTCATGCTGTGCTAGTCGCGAGCATACACCAAGAAGCGTAGCAGGCAGATGTTTTGGCTAAATACTGTACCGTCTGGTAGGTGGTTAGCTACTTCAGTGACCCCAAGTTCATGCCTGTATGTTTAGTCCGCCGGATATGCAAGGCTAGTGACGTTAAGTGACAATCCCTTACATCCAGAGAGTCAGCACTCACACTTACTCTCCTCTAAACAAACAATACAAAAATGTTGAGAGTTGTCCTAAAACACGGACGCATGCGGATTAAACTAGAGTAGAGAGAGAGAGAGAGAGAGAGAGAGAGGAAAAAAGAGAAAGAAAACAGAGACTCGAGTAGTGATGTACAACAATAGATTCAAGCACATTAGGTGCCCTGGTTTTATTTAAAGCTGAAATATAAAATTTGATGAGACAGAGTTGTGAAGCTGTTAAAACTTAGCTAGTCACAGACCTCTGACAGCATTAGCCCAGAAGTTAACACGCAGAACACGGTGGACGGTCAAGCAACTGAGCGCTGAGATGTTGCAGTAGCATCGTGTACAGCGGTATAAATGATAGTTCTAACATGAAATCTTAACTATGATAAGTGCGAAAAACAACATCAACGAGTTGGGGAGGGGGTGGGTGGGTGAAGAAGAAACTAGTGCAAGCGGTGGGGAGGGAGAGGAAGAGAGTGAAAAGTATTTAAACAAAACTTCTGCTCCCCGCCTCCCAACCCCGGAACTACGAAGGGAGTTTTCAGGTGTTAGTTCATTTCTCTGGACATCACACTTGAGACATTCCCGTAGCTTCTGGGGACCAACGTTCCAGTTATAACTTTAGAACGGGTGTCGCAGTGACACGGAAACTACGAGCTTCCAGCCAGTACGGTGAAGATATTGGGGCACAGCGTAGTGTTGGCTTGGGAGCGGGTCTTGGTAGCTATTTTTTGAGTCCTTAAGCGCAGCAAAAAAAAAAAAAAGAGGTATGCAGTACTTCTTTAGTTCACTCCACCACCATGGGGACTGCCGATCCTACATTATGCAGCAGTTTTCTGTTAAGCTTCCTATACAAAGTTTCTGACCAGTTAGCCAGGTTAGGCTTGTTACTGGGGGTACCAGCGGAGAGTGGGGGAGGGTCTTGGTCAGCATTGGTTCGCCAGCCATGTCACTCACTCACTCACTCACTCACTCCAAAAAAAAAATACCGCATTCAAATTATAAAACTAAAGGGACACAATAATAGAGAAATCAATAGAATTGGAGACATCTCACGATGATGATGATGATGATGATGATAAGAGATTATTGGGAAGATAACGGAACAATAAAATAAAAGAATGAAGAGATAGATAACGGGCATCGTTTTGTAATATCTGTCCTGTCCAATTGTAATATCTGTCCTGTCCAGAATAGTTAACATACTGAGAATCAGAAAAACATTTTTATACGCTGTATGTGTGTGTGTGTGCGTGCGTGCGCGCGCGCCTGTCCTTATGCTGCATATATATATATGTTCGTTGTGTCTGTGTGTGTCTGTTTGAGTTAGAACTCTGAACATATGACCGCTATAAAGTTTTATCAGGCTTATTGCAAAGTAACTACATTATGTTCTTCTGTGGCAATTTTTTTCTTTTGGAGCATTTATTTCATTACTTTATTTCATTTGCTTAATCAGATATATGGGAGTTTCCATTAAGTGAATATCTCAAGCTTTGTGGGCGGATATACATACATCATACTCCTGTGTGATGCATCTTTCCAGACGACCAACAATAATAATGTGTATAGATTATTTGAGAGTTTTCAGTCTATGGAGGATTTTTTCCCCCTTCAATTTCCCTTTATTATACACCTCTAAACAAGAACAGAACAAGGACAGAAACTCCGTGGCGAAATGGCGAGGCGTAAATGGCATTCCATTATCAGTTGAGAATTACGTCAAATGAGCTCGCATTTGTAGTTAATAGTTTAAAAGCTTCCTTGAGCACTTAACCCCGGATAGAGTGCTTTCTTGTGCCGATGTCATCCAGAAGCATGCTGGAGTTGAATACTTTCTACATGGACTTTATTTGCGTTGATTCAATCTTTTTTTTTTATACAGTTGGGCTTCCAGGGCATCCAGCGGCGAGCTCATGTGGTTCCAGTGTGCTAGTGTAATTTCAGCGCAATATTGTCTTTGTTATTCATGACGTGTTTGAGAGCACATGTGTTAATATTCTCTTTTCTGTGCGACGGATGAGGGTTAAAATACTCGTTTCTTCCCATCGCCATTCTTTCGTTTGCTGGTTGCAAATAATATTTTCAGACTCGGCCCCCTTTATGCTGGGTCTTTTGTTCGCTGGTCTCCGCTGTTTTAGGCCGCAAGCAGAAAACCTTTCCTTGTGTACTCTAGGGCCATTTGTGGCCTGGACAAGTGTCACGGTTCGTGTTTGTCCCGAAATCGACTCCCCAAGTTTGGGGCGGCATTTTTCAAGATTTTCAGAGCATTATTATTTGTGTGTTATTTTCTTCGCCTTTCGTTATTTTCACACCAGTGTCGCCTGTTTGCCAATCTCAAAACTTTCTCACAGCATGTTCTGGGTAATTCTGTCCTAAGTTTTGTTTTTCTTTCTTAATGTAAACATGTCGGACAGTGTGGGCTGAGTTGCCCTGTCAGAGCAGTCCTTGTGTACAGCCTTGCAGTGTCATACGAGCACAAATTTTATTTAAACGTAACATGATTTATGTACACACAGAACAAACATAGCCCCTGTTGTTACAATTAAGAAATAATTAAGAAAAACACGGGGTAGTCTTGAGGACCATCAAATATAAGTATTATATAGGATTAGGAGTGTGGATCAGGATTAGTTGCTGGCTTATTTAAATTCCGGGAGTAGACAAGACCCAGACTTTCGCACTTGAAATGAAAACGCATCGATCTTCGGCCCGATAGCTAGGGCCGACGGTTTTCCCCAAAGGAACTTCCATGGAAGTTTGGATGGAATCATCACCAGTTGTAATTCGCTTACTGTAATAACAGCAGAATCATTATATTAATGTTCAGAATGTATCCATTCTAACCAGTAAGGCAAGGGGCTAGTCAGGGATTTTGTACCACAGTCAGATTTGCTGATTTATTTTTTTTTTCTGGTGTAGTAAAAATGTTTTTGAAACAGTCAACAACACCGAAGTTTATTTTGGACAAATATTCTTATATACAGTATATAGTGCAACACAGACATAAATAGCAGAAAGATTTAGAAAAAAAATACAGTTAGCTAATCTAATCTTTTGCTTCCAGTATAAAATAAGGAAATTCCTGAAACGTGTACAAATATGAAATAGGAACATGAATTTTCTTGGCTATTTTTTTTTTGTTTCTCGACTTGCGGATATGGATGTTAGCGTGTCCACAACATAACAGCTCCTCTTCTACCACCGCCACTGCCACTTCCATTACAGTTCCTACTACTACTACTACTACTACTACTACTACTACTACTACTACTACTACTACTACTACTACTACTACTACTGCTACAACTACATTTATGCCACTACTACTTCCATTACAGTTCCTACTACTACTACTACTACTACTACTACTACTACATTTCTTACTACTACTACCAGTTACTGCTTGTAGTAACCATTGCTATAACTGTTAATATTTCATGTACATTGGTTGTATGCGTTAAACGATTATTTTCACATTCGAACAAGATTCTCTCTCTCTCTCTCTTTATATATATATATATATATATCTGCACCTTAAGTGCCCAGGGCACATGGGGCTTCCGCAAGGGTTTTCCACAAATGCCTGTCCTTCGCCTTTTTTTCTGCTCTTGCCTAGGTGAGCCCTCTATTGCTCAACATCCTTTCTGTTGTTCTTCTCCATGTCTCTTTTGGTCTACCCTTACTTCTGTTCCCCTGTGGTGTCCATCTTAGTGCTATTTTTGGTAGTGAGTTGTCAGTCATTTAGAGCACATGTCCCAATATATATATATATATATATATATATATATATATATATATATCGTACGCTTCTACCATCAAGGTCGCCCCGTGATCCTACTGAATTTATTCCTGTGGTCCTCGATATAGTCTCATTTAGGATGAGGCTCAGAGCATCGTGGGGCTTGGGCCTATGTTCTCGGTGGGTCACAGAAGCGGCATTGCGTGACATTGTGGTTTTTCGTTGCACCAGTTCAGCATCGAGTTGGACTTTCTCACTGGAAAACCTCGACATGATTCGGATATGAATATATCCCCGCCGGATGAGAGGAGGCTGTCTGTCTAGGCTGCACTGGTCCTGTGTGTCTCCGACTTCAGCGTTTCTGTGGTCGTGGCCGCCACCCTTCCTGGTGGTGACCAGGATGGAGCTTTTGTCGAGGAAGACGAATCCTCGCCACTAGTGAGTTTCACCCATGGATTAAGCCGGTTTAGCCATATTATCCCAGTTCTGGCGCACACAGGATGTGGCCTGGCCTGTGGAGCAGAGTGCCGTGATATGGGTAGCCCTCATTGCGCGACTACTGGCCACACCTATGTAACTTCATTTAATCCTTTCCATCACCTTTTCCACGACGGCGCCGCGCAGCAACCCTAATCGCATTTTTCTTCATTGGCCAGAAGGAGTTCCAGTACACGCACGGCAACTGAAGAATCTCGCCAACAGCGTGTGTGTATATATATATATATGACATAAAAGGAATGGAAAAAATAATTATGTCAGTCCGTAAGAACAGCGAAGAGCAGAACCTCTATCTTAGTGCAAAGAAAACTAAATTGAAGACAACTGACAAAACAAACAAGGCAGGTGAGATATATATCAATGAGGAAAAATTGGAAGAAGTGGAGAGTTTTGAATATCTTGGATCACTACTAACTAATAATGGAGATACAATGAGGGAAATTAAAAGGACATCTATCGTCTTCAGAAAGTAAAACAAATAAAGAATCTGTGAAGAGGAACCGACAGAACTACAAAAATAAGATTTTTAAGGGCATGCATCTTTCCCATCGCAACATATGCCTGTGAACCTGGACACTTAACAAAACAGCTGAGAAACACATAAATGCCTTTGAATGTAAATGCTATAGAAGAGTTCTCCAAATATCGTGGACACAAAAAAGGACAAATATATATATTCTACAAGAACTTAATATTGAAGAAGGCTGGCTAGTAAAGAGGATTAAAGAGAGAAAACTTAAATATTTTGGACACATTAAACGCCATGATAATTTAGAGAAGACCGTATTGGAAGGATACATAATGGGAAAAAGAAAAAGAGGAAGACCACAACGAAGATGGCTGCAAGACATCGTTGACGATCTGGAAATGGATGCAGCAGCAGCAGGCCATCTTGCTCACAACCGAGAGGCCTACAGGAGTGCTGTTAGGGAGGCAAAGTTCCGCAAGGGACATGCAAATGTAATGAATGAATGAATGACATTAAACGTCACATTGGGCTTACAAGGTAGTTCGCCAATTTTTCCTGTTTTCGGCGAGCTTTTCAACCTCATCAAGGGATTATATGCCTGTTGATTTGGCTCCTCTTAACAGTGTGCTCTTTAGAGTTTCCTGTGGTCTGCCTCTTTTTCTTCAGCCTGTTGTGCTGCACTTGATAGTCTGTTTTGAGATTATCCGATCGTTTCTTCTCATCACGTGACCAGCATATGCCCATCTTCTTTTCATGATCTCCCATGAGACCATTTGTTGTTCGCACATCTGTTTTATCTCTGCATTGTTCTTGAATTCGTTCCACTTGATGCCGAGTATTTTCCTTAGGCATTTGTTTTCAAAAGAGTCTAATTTCTTGTCTATTTCTTTAGGTGTTTTCCAGCTTTTGCATGCATAAATGAGGGTGGGTATTACATTTGATTTGAATAGTCTTAACTTGGTCTTTGTGCTTATAACTTTACAGTGTAACACGTAATTTGCTTGCTTGGCGTCCTAATCAAGAGGACCTCTACCAAGTACCATTGTTTGTTTATTTTTATTTTTCGTTATTTTTTGCCGTCGTTTATAAAGGCATACCTCCGAAATATTGGGTTTGTTACTATTTGTTTTTTACATTCTTACAAGATCAACGCATTGTCTCTTTTGCCATTCCTTCTCGTCTTTTAAATTCCTTAGATTAGTTAGCTCCGTGTCAGTGCATTTTTATTTTTCTTACAGTGTTATAAGTGATAGGGTAACATGACCAGTAATGTTGAGATGCCTGGTTGCCAAGTCCCGGGTATCTATGAGGTGCCCAGAGATAAAAAGATCACTGATAAAGGACTACAGAGATTGAGAGTCTTGATCAGTTTGTGTCATGTCCAGCTGTTCGAGAGCGGCTGTTGAGTTGTTTGTTGTGAGTTGGAACTCGGAGACGTACGGGGAAACATGTTAATACAGCCACGCTCCTGTCATGTCATACTTCTTTTTTATGTGTATGTGCACAGATAAGGTGACAAGTTTGTCGCGCCCACAGCTTTCGTTTATCTCTTTGTTTTTGTTAGGTCTTATCTTTGTGCCGAAAGATTGGATGGATTTTATTCTACGTGCCAGGTTCGTCTGCTGGTGTTGGAAGGTGAAAGGTTTCAGTTCTTTATACCCAACGTTGTGATGCAGGTCTTATAGCACAAGTTACGAGTCCACTTTGGAGTGATTTACAGTGAATTGTTTGCTATCTTGATATAGGACTTGCAGCACACATTCATGAGTTAGCTTTGCAGTGAGCAAGGCTAGCTCTACCGATAGTGCATTTGCACGAGCCGGCATTTTTTTTTGGGTTGGGGTGGGGGGTGGAGTGCAAAACTTGTAAAAGTGAGATGACCTGGTAAAAGAAAATTAAAATAATATGAAAACACGTGATTTTTAAAATGCTCTTTCGCATTTATTATTGACCACGCTGTGTCCAAAATTATCTAGGATTCAAAATGAATTGATTAGTTACAGACTGTACTTTAGATGTAAAGTCATATTGAACAACTGACACTGCTTGCAAGATTTGTTAATACAGATCCAAGTGATATCAGTATTCGTGACCATTTTCTTGGTTTCTTTCCTATAGAAAAGCCGTTACAAGTTCAGTGTTAACTGAATGTATTCTTAGAAAATTTTTCAGACGTGAATATTCCAGTCGCAAGTATACGTGGCCATGGTATGACAGTAAGTGAGATATGAAAGGAATACATTCAGGAATTCAGTAATACATTAGAGACTTGAACCCACCAGCTTTAATCATTCATTCATTCAACTTAGTTGTCAGTGACGACGCAGTCTCCTCCAGAGAAGAAGTTTTGTGTTTCCGAAACAGTTTTAGAAATTGTATGCGGTTTTCTCAGTGTCAGAATTGCGTTGGGGAACCCGTATAAAAACACATGACACCTCTAACGCTCAGACTGCCAACTACCACCCGCTGGGAATCTAGAGTCGAAGCCGTTCGTCCATAAAGATATTCAGTTGATGAATTTTATGATGTGTTAATAGAAGTTACTGATTATGGGTCAGTGGACAAAATGACAAGACATGAAACATTTGCCCTTGAAGTCAGAGATTTTACATTTTATGTTGCCTTGTTACACGACAAAATGTACTCAACGCTCAACAATAGCCGAAACTGGATTGAAAGGACCTGGCTGTGATTTCAGTTGAGCAAGAAATCGGTCAAGAATTAGACTACACTGACCTCTTTCCGGTTTTGCCAATATGAAAGCAAGGAGACATTCGTTTTTAAACGCTAGATATTTACTTACTTGAAACCGTAAAAAACTAAAATCTCAATTTCTTTGCCATTAAGGAATCTGTATTTCCAAGACCATCGGCACCTGAAAGTATGTTGGTGTCAGTATCACGCCTGGCCGAATTTGCCTTCTCGGATTTCTCTGGTTTCCATTTTTAGAGGCTGGGTGGGCCCCCGGGGCCTTTTTTTTTGGTGTGGTGGTACCACTACTGGGACTTGAACCAGATTAGTGGACCGAGCGCCGAACCACTCAGCCAACCATTATTCAGCATTCCATTGAAACAGTAGAAGTGCATATAATGCGAAGACGTAAAATTGAAAAGCATGTACAAACTGCTGTTTGTGATTTAAAACCCATTCCTTCTACATGTGATAAACATTATCATGATGTAAATAATATTCCCACATTCAGTTTTTTTAACAAATAAAAATACTTGTTTCTTATTTTGTAATAATTTATAATTTATCATATGCTTAAAAAAATTAATTTATAAATTGTTATTGATGGTATTTAAAAGAGACATGGAGAAGAACAACAGAAAGGATGTTGAACAATAGAGGGCTCACTTTGGCAAGAGCAGAAAAAAAGGCAAAGGACAAGCGTTTGTGGAAAACCCTTGCGGAAGCCCTATGTGCCCTAGGCACTTAAGGTTCAGAGAGAGAGAGAGAGAGAGAGATATTAATGGTATTTAAAATGAATGCCAGGACATGTTAAAGTTGACTTAGCATGTTGATTTTTAAAATATTAAATGTTAATTTTGAGAATTGGGCAAAGGGAAAATTCCTAGGGCCGGTTCTGACAGCGACTCTGATATCGTGATTTCGGACTTGAAACACGTTATGAATCAGCTGGGGGGGGGGGGGCATTGTTTTACAGTGACTCTGGCATCATGATTTCGGACTTGAAACACGTTATGAGTGGAGGGGGGGGGCATGGTTGTACAGTGACTCTGGTATCTTGATTTCGGACTTGAAACACGTTATGAGTCAGCAGGGGGCCGGCGCGGCATAGTTTGACTAGGTAAGTTTTCCATTTGGCGCAAGAAAAAGGTTTTCACTCATATACATCTTACTCCACTGTGTTGAGAAGAACGTCAGTCCCAGATTCGCTGTTCATGAGACTGAGCAGAACAGCCCTTAACGGCTGTGGAGGCTCTTACAGGCTGTGGAGACTCTTACAGGCAGTGGAGGCTCTTAACGGCTGTGGAGGCTCTTTACAAGCTGTGGAGGCTCTTACAGGCAGTGGAGGCTCTTACAGGCAGTGGAGGCTCTTACCGGCTGTGGTTTAGTGGTCGTGAAGAAAAACAAGCGTACACCCAGCACGGACTTGTTGTCTGCCTTCCGTCCCGTGTTTCTTTTAGGAACCTACCCCTTCTCAAGCAGCTACTGTGTGTATGATGCGTATATTAGAAAAGTAATCGTTAAAGTACCATTTCTGAAATGGATTCATTTATTATATAAAGATATACTAGTTCAGATATACACAGGTATACATTATACGTCGTCTATTTATATTTATCAACTGTAATTTGACATTGAGTTTTCATGAGTTTCCAACAAAAGCTAAACATTTCCCGCCAAGCCCTGTCAGCTGTAATTCTCTTTACGCTTTATTTTCGTACTTGGAGGCTTCTGTTATCTTTTACTTGTGCATTCAGAGACGTCTCAGTTTTCTCCATGTCATCAGAGTTTTAGAACGTGAGAAGAGATAAGTTCTCTTTGAAATTATATGTACTCTTATGAACCCATGAGCCTACTGATGTACCTTTTTTTGTTATCTCATTTATCTTTTCCAGCGATGAAAATCTACAGTTTTATATTAAAAGAAAAGTGCATGCTTTTCCAGGTCTGATTCTGTTAATATAAATGCTGAGATGACTTATGATTATGACCGTATTCTGGGTAGGTTCGTAGGGCACCGATCTCTTTATTGGATGGAGATTCGCTGCATAAGTACAGCGTACTCTTTAGTGCCGGCGAGAATCATCGACTGCTGGGTGACCACAGTGAGGGAGTAAAATCCACTCCCCCCCCACCTCAGATTGAGAAGCCGCGTGACTATCGATTCTGACACTCCCAGCAGCCAGTTTTTGAAAAACAAAAATGTTTCAATAACTTGTTCTATTTTGTATGCTTTGTAACCAGAGAGCGCTGCAGTTTTGTTCATTCTCCCGTAGCGAATATTCCCGCTGGCTGTTTTAGTGTTTAGTCTTGCCAGACCGCTCATCAGTGCAGCAGAAATTTTCTATTAAGCAACCAGGAAGAAGTGGCCTCATCTCGTCGACACCTCCCCAGGAGATGCTCGCACACCAGGACAATTTCATTTCCCAGCATTAGCTGTGAAGCGAGAAGGAAAGGGCGCCCCTATCAATAAAAGTAACAGCTAGCTTGGCGCAATAAGCGCCCGGACTCCCCAATCCATCACGCCGTGTTTTCCGCTGCTGTTCCCTTTCATTTCGCTGTTCACATTATTTCAGCGCCTCCCAAGAACAAAAGATGGTTATCTCAGCCCGGTTTGGTCTCGGCTGCCATTCCAGTGGACGCTATTAATAGTCATTGGCCTACCTCGCGTCATCACATTAATCTTGAAATATTTCATTAGCCTCATGGACAGCTGATAGTTATTTAGTCATATACTGATTTGATTCTTGCTGTTTACTGTTATTACTCGCATGTTATCGAGGATGAATAATATCAGTTGTTTTTCCCCTCTTGAAATATAAAGAAGTCCAAATGGAAGGGGACAAATCAGGATAAATCAGACAGATAACGGAGGAACAAGAGAGTGACTGAGAGTCATAGTTGTTCTTCATCTTTTGTCATTCGCCCAGACGTTGGCGCTGATTTCTCTCACAAATGCGACAGTTGGTCGTCTTTTGGCTTTCAGCATCGCAGCAGAGCTTCTTATGTAGCGGCCTGGAGTCTGGCCATGTTCTTTGCCTGTGTGGGTCATGCAGCTCTGCAGGGCGTGGTATGATGTCTGTTATTCCTACCACAGGCCCATAGGTCTGTTGTGGCATTTTTCAGCGTCTGGTATAGCCTTGTTCTCAGAATTTGAAGATTATAGATTGGTCGTTTCTTGAGAGTTTGGCCATCTGTTTTTGCTTTGAAATATTGTTTTATCCATATGTTTTTACAAGTATATGTGGGCTTTTTAAAAAGTCCGTTCTTTGTTCCTTCATAAGTTGAGATTCTAAGTATAAACTGTTACCCAAGGGAGACAGGCCGCAGGAGAAGTCCTGCCTTCAAACCGGCGACAGTATTTCGCTTTGTTCATGTTTTAACTCCCATGTCTTTCTATAACTACCAGTTTCCTTTTACTGTGTTTTAACTTCGTTTCGTTCATACGCTTACAGTTTTTTTTCCCTGTATATTTTAACGTTGTCATTCACGAGATCTTCCACTAATTGTGTCCAGCGTAGCTTCCAGTTTCCTGTTACTGTATGTTTTAATGCCATGTCCTTCCCAAGCTTCATGTGCCTTGTTACTGTCTTCAGATGTTTATATTTTCAGTACTTCCACATTATCTCACCCCATACTTGTACTCTGTTCTCTGTTGGCCGGAGATCTTCCTAGTCTTGTTCTTGTATAGTTGTCATGTTTTCGTCCTCAGACTCCAGAAGATTATTTATATAACAATAATTCCAGGAAGAGTTTCCTTGTTCTCTTGTGCATGTAGCGAACTGATGTTTCTAACTGAATACATTAACTTAGTGAAGGTTTCGCCTTGCACCTCACCGTCGTGAATAATGTTGCCAGGGATACGGCGTCAGACATTGACAAAACCGAGGCAGATTTTTATGCGATGGTCTCGTAATTATATATACTGTATATATAAAGTGGGTTCGACTGTGTTTATATATATATGTTTGCAAAGTTTTGTTTTTTTTTAATGTAAAATATATGAAAGAAATATTTGAAAAATAAATTTCTAAATTATCAGAAAATGAATTTTTGTTTTCTGAATACAGATGTTTCTTTTTTTTTTTTGGTTGGCTGAGAGGTTAGATGCTAGGTCTACTAATCCAGTGGTACCAGGTTCAGATCTCAACAATGGGATTATTTTTTTTCTGCTACCATCATACCAAAAACATCTCAGGGTTCACTCAGCCTGTAAAAATGGGCACCAGAAAAATCTGGGAGGTAAATGCGACCAGGCGTGATATTTTCATGTGACTGGAAGTACGGGCAACTCCGCAATATTCCTTAATGACATGGAAATGGGAGTTTTTTTTTCCTCTTAGAGAACTTGGTTATAGAATTACAAAGTCAGAATCGACGCTGAATATAAAACTGTTAATTTATCTCTCTCTCTCTTTTTTTTTGTTGTTCCTTTGCATAAGCTTCTTTTTTTTTTTCGTTGGTATAAAAGGGTTAGTTTTATCTATTTTTTTTTAACGACAAATTTCTGCCTAATCTTTATGTATATCTTAATGTCGTATTCACAGATAACATATATTAGGCTGCAGAACAGGACACAACATTCCGCTTATCTGTTTTATTTATTGAATTTGTTTGTATTAATCTGGTCCGTCCAATGCGTGTTCACAAAGAGGGGAACACGCACGGACAGCTAAGTGAGTGAGGGAGGGTGAGGGAGTTCTCTTTGTGTTTATTCCGGGGAAACAGCTTCCCCCCCCCCCCCCCCCCGGGTCACTGACAATCCATCACATATCACAAAGACAACTCTGAGAACATCTCCCCGCCCTGTCCATCTCCCGCGACCAACACCTCAGCCTTGTCCGTTATCATTTTCATCTCATTGCTCTTGGGACATGACACCATGTTTCATTATCTGGACCCAATTTCTCCTCATCACAGAGAGCGGCCTGCACAGCTGCACTTACACGCGAACACTGGTACACCCCTCCCCTGATTCCCTGACTTCCAGATGTGACGCACAGATGCCCTCCTAGGCTTGACCAGCTCTCGATAATTACGGCGCTTTCTGGCGTGGAGACAGACCAAGGGGATGAAACTATGTTTACGTTGGCGCTGTTTAGTTTCTTAATTTGTTGGAGGCGGTCATGCGAAAGTAAATAGGAGGGATCTGATCTTGAGCGAAAGGAAACGAAATGTGATGGGCGGATGTTGGGAAGTGACATTTCCGTTGGATCCACCGTGTAACTGATAATAGCCTGGAAGTTTGTGTGAAGCACGCCAGGTTGAATTGGGACGGCGCCCCTTATTGATGTCAGAGTGATCCAAGCAAGACTTATCTTCTCATTGGGTTCCATCACAATGGGGACATATCGAACCCGTCCCCGTTGGGGCAGTCACAGATTCCTGTTTCCGCAAGCGTGTCTTGTAGGTAAGATTTTCTACTTCATCGATGGCCTAGACTATTTTACTGTCAGAGATACAGTCATCGAAGCACCTGGAGACTGAAACAACGGGCAGCAGAGTTTGATTTAAGTCATGATCATAGCCATCTTTGTCCAACTTTAACAAACCTGGAGTTTGCTCCTTCTGTGTGGTTCTCTCATAAAATGGACGAAAACGAATAGACGAGGACATTTCATTAATTATCCATTGAATGATGATTGCATAAGAAATGGATGTCGGGAAGAGTGCCCGGTGATCAGGATAATGAGATTAACTGTAATGTTACAGCTTGGTGTTACCAGTGCCGGACAGAAGGGTGGAGGATGGCGACGAGTCATGCGGAGGCTGTTAATTATGATGATGGATTTGGTCCCGTGTAACCCACCAGTGAGAATCTGCAACTTTTTCATTTATTTTGGTGGAGGGCTGTCCTGGATTTTGAAATCTGTTTATCTGTGACTACTTTTTCTTTCTTTCTTTCTTTCTATTTCATCCATTTGGGAGCGAAAATGAATACTCACAGTGAGATATATGATTTTGTCAGGGTTGACGAACCATAGCCCACGAAAGTCGAGACCCTCTTCTGCCTCCCGTTTGTGCACTTGGAAGCAGACAGCAGCTTAAGTGAGTAGGGGTCGCATTGATAAAGTGCAGTGAAAAAATACGTGGATATGAAATCTGGTATGTCGGGCAAAGCAACCAACGCCAGTACGAGAGCCAGCGCCAAAAAAGTTGAGTTTCGTTTGTTAATCTATCCTTATCGGTCGGTTTCTGTTGGTCATTAAAATCGTTTTCCTGGGCGGCCTAGATAAATCTTCCGAAGAATGAACACCTGCTAATACAGACACATTACTTCCTGTTTCAGATGTTGACCATGTCCGCCCAATTATGACTTTGTTATTTGTTACCTTACTCTTTGACGCCAGAGCGTTTATTTGATCACGGGAATCTCCGTGTCTTGCCAAATTTTGTCTGGAACATTTTTTTTTCAGAATTTTTCCAGTTTCTTGTGTTACATTATTTCTTTTAATTTTGAACGCTTGAAAAAAACCCTTTTTGTATTAATATTTCTCTGGGGTAGTATTTTTCTTTAATCTTATTTATTATCCAGACTTTTTGTGTGCGCTGTATAGCGGCGTGACAGAGCCGAGCAGTAAGTACGTAATGTTTCTATGGAGGTGTTGAAGGTGCATTAGCCATATCAGCTTTGCTTTTGAAATCTCCCGTTAGCCATTGTCAAGGTTATATATTTAATATTTATTCCAGCGTGTCGCTCATTATTCTTGTGAAAGTGAGTCCACAGAAGGTTTTTTTTTTATGGGTGCGCGGACCAACAAATGATTTGGCTTGATTGAAAAACAGAAAATCTAAGCATAATCAGGGTTCTGTTTATTTGATTTGTTTTTCAGTGACAGGTCCATAGCTGTTCTCAAGAGGGAAAGAGGGTCCATGACTAGGAAAAAAAGTTGGAACCACTCCGCTGTTTAGTAATCTCGAGTACTTTGAACTTTCTTCTCCCGCGTCTCACAGTAATTGGATTCATGCTGTTTGAGTTTGCATTAATCGAGACTTGAATTTTCCGTCTGTGTTAAGCAGCAAATTATTTCTCATTTAAATATGACTTTCTGGCAGAAATTTACTGGCTTTTGTTTATTTTTGTACTTGTCACCCAGTTCTGCATGACTTCACATTGTATGCTGCATGGCTATTGTATGATACGTATCAGCTCCCATGCCCTCTGTATGTTGTGCCATCAACGGTGTATCATCATCTTATCTTAGATCATTGGTTAACTCTCCGTTGATGATCAGTCGTGGCATTCCACGGATGCTTGAAAAACAAATTTTTTTAAAAGAATCTTTTCCCTCTGAAGTGTTAGGCAAATTAAATAATTATTTAAGGTTTGTTGGACGCCTTTTCTGATTTTTCAGAGCGGTGTTATCAGTTAATCTAGCATCCTATTTCTAACACTGAATTCACTTAAAGTCTGGTATAAGTGATATTACCTGTAGTTTTAATATGTTTTGTTGATGTACATTTTTGCTTCATATACAATGGTGTATTAAAAAAAAACAACCCTGTTTTTCTTCACAGATTAGCACTGACATTCAGCGTGAAGCTGTTTTAAGGGAAGTACAGATCCAGCGTTCGTCAACGAGAACATGGAATATCTTGTCTTAGTTGTGCACTTGTTGTCCGTGGTCGGGGCCCAGATCTCATTCGAGGTCCAGGAGGAGCAGCAGGCGCCAGTAATTCTGGGAAACATTGCGGCCGAAGCTGGCGTTCGTTCTATCCCAGGTCTGCGCTTCTCGTTGTCTAGCCGCAAGGAGTTGTTTGACGTGGACGAGCTGAGCGGGGACTTTAGAACCCTGGTTGTCCTAGACAGAGAGCGCCTGTGTGGGTCCGTGCCCAGCTGTGTGGTCACCAACTTGGTGGCTGTGTCAGCAACCGTGGATTTCTTGCACAGATACGTGGTTAATGTGACTGTGGTCGACGCCAATGATCAAAGACCTGATTTTGGGATCACATCCTTTCCTATAAGCTTGAGCGAAGGAACGGCCGTCAACACAAGCATTAAGCTACCAGTCTCTTATGATGGCGACTATGAACCGGCCTTTAAAGTACAGAAATATTATTTAGAGCCCGAACAACATAACACGTTTGGCTTGATTGTCCAACGACAGAACAAGTCAGACGGATCCATTGATTTCGATCTGTATTTAAGATTAGCACAAAAGCTGGATAGAGAAGTCCTTGGCTCCTATACCTTGACTCTCGTAGCGTCAGATGGCGACAGTCCTGGTAACGAAGCACGCCTGCAGATTATCGTGACTGTCGTGGATGAGAACGACAACCAGCCCATGTTCGGGCAAGCGGAGTATAACATCTCCATCAAGGAGATTACAAAAGTTGGCTCCGTGGTTCTGGCTGTCTCAGCGACTGATGCAGATTTTGGTGAGAACGGCCGGGTAGGATACGAGTTCCCGAATAATATAGACAGAAAAGTGTTGGATTATTTCGAGATTGATAATGTCTCTGGTGAGCTGAAGCTTGTAAGAAGTTTGGAGAAGGAAGGGGGAACAACCTTCGCTTTTAAAGTTAGGGCGTCAGACCACGGGACTCCAGTGATATCTTCGGAGGCTAGCGTGAAGATTTCCGTAGAAGATACTGTCAACGATCCTCCGAGTATAAGTGTCAGTCACCTGAGGTCAAAGGGCAACAGCGCTGTCATGTCCGAGGATGCCGTGGTAGGAACCAAGGTGGCTTTCATCGATGTCACCGACACGGATTCGGGACGAAATGGAGAGACGTCCTGCATATCCACCAGTGAATACTTCACTATGCAGGAATACACGAACCCTGACGTGTACACCATCTCACTAGCCAAGTTTCTGGACCGAGAGAAGATACCTACACATATCATCATCATCGAATGTTTAGACAGGGGCACCCCGCCCCTCTCTAGTGCGGTCAAGCTGTCCGTGATAGTGGAAGATGTTAACGACAACCCGCCCTTGTTTACGAAAAAATTCTACGAGATGAAGGTGAAAGAAAATCAGGAGGCCGGAGAACCGGTGGGAAATGTTTTCGCAACGGACGCAGATATTGGGATCAACGCTGTACTCCGTTACTCTTTAGAGCCCAGCGTGACCGAGTTTGAGATCAATGAATCAAACGGTTTCATCTACACTGCCTTGAAGAATCTAGACCGCGAGACCAAGGATCGGTATAGCTTCGAGGTTTACGTGTTCGACATGAGTTTATCTCCACTGACAGCCACCACTACTGTGACGGTAGACATTGAAGATCTTAATGATGAGTGGCCACGGTTCGAAAACTCCTCGTACAGATTCCAGGTTTCTGAAAATGCGGAAGTGAACTCCGTCATTGGCAAGGTGCACGCTACCGACCTTGACCTCGGTCTTGGCGGTGTAGTGGAATATCACTTCATCTACATCCCTGCCCAGTCTGATGCACCTTTCGTGCTTTCCAAAGAAGACGGTACTATAACACTCAGCCAGAAACTGAATTTCGAGACAAAAAAACGCTACAGTTTTCTGGTGACGGCAGTTGACCTGGGCAAGCCGCCAAGAAACTCTTCTGTCGAGGTTCAGATAGAAATTGTTGATGAAAATGACAATGACCCAGTCATCACTTTTCCTAATCCAGAGAACTTCAGCGTGACTCTCAACCTGGACGTGGCTCCAGGTCAGGAGATTATTAAAGTCGTAGCCCACGACTCGGACAGCGGAGAGAGTGGCCGCTTGACCTATTCGCTAAATGCTTTGAACAATTCGGCGGCCAAACTCTTCTGGATGAACGAAGACACGGGGCAGCTCAAACTTATTGCCCCACTGACGCAAGCCGACGTACGGAGCTATAATATTGTCATCAGCGTGAACGACAATGGCGTGCCGCAAAGAGCAACACACGCCCGGCTTAACATCGAAGTCATCCCGCAAGCAAATGAGAAGCGCTCTAAAGAATCCTACACCACGGTAGTGATTATCATGGTCTGTGTTACCCTTCTTGTTGCGGTTGTCGTCCTCGTTACACTCTGTTTTATCAAATACATCGACAAAAGGAAGTTCGATTCCGAGCGAAACGTCCACAAAACGGCATTCGAGCCCATAAATAAGGCGTCAGAAAACTACTTTCACGCAGGCTGTGGGGACGATGACTTTGAACAGGGAGCAGTTTCAAGCCCTTCCATTCAAAAACAGCCCTTGTCTTATCAGAACCAACGTATAGGTACCAACGGCAGAAACGGCAAGAAGATGGTGACATTCGACAGCGCCATCAGGTCATCTGACGCCTCCACAATGTCAGAATCGGTTAGCACCCAGCCTGACTCTGGATTCAACAGTGCAGGCTCCTCCTACAGTTCTCCACACAACTCCAGCGCCTCGGCGAACTATGCTCATACTTTGCCCTCAACTGGAAAGCCAGGCTCTCTCGATTGTTCAGTACTAGTAGTAGTTACAAGTGTGTGCCCTCGCCAGCATCGTCCACCAGCACAGTCACTGGAGCGGCCGTGCCTGTAGGTTACAGTTCGAACATTTCCAGAACTGTCAGCGGCTCCACGCTTCTTGACAGCGGAGCCAGTGTGAGCCCCGCCGCCAGTAGAGGACAGTTTGAAGCAGCCATGGCAGGGGGGGATGAGGTAGTTGATGTGGCCCTACAGAACCACAATGCGTTGGTTAGATCATTGAGGGACAACAGTAGGAGACCGCCCTATGCTAGTCGGCAGGTGAGTAGTACTCTGTGACAGATGTTTAAAGTGTGTGCACTTTGAAATGCAGTACTGCTATCGTATGCGACATCATCATCAACATCATCATCATCATCCAGAACGAAGATTGCAGGTAATGAATCTCCAGTTCGCTCGCTTCCTCGTCTTGATTGTGCACTCAGCAACGGCTGTATCCTGTCCATTCTCGTGTCTTCCCATCTGTATCTCTTGTCTACCTCTTGCTGTTTTTTTTTCCTTCCACCTTTCCTACTAGTATGGTCTTCAGTAAATTTTGATATGGCCAAAGTATTTTGCTTTCTTCATCCATTCCAAGCGGTACTAGCAGTAACCAGACAAACACATCTCCCTGTCCCTGTCTGATATTACGGGAGTACGCCCCGAAAATAAAGGTAGTTGGCGGCAGTTAGTGGCGAGTTTCTTGAGCCCACACACGTTTTATCATCCCCTGTAACTGCTAGATTTTCTGATTTATGGGCCTTGCTCTTCCCCTGGAAGTGATTGACAGGAGGGGAAGTATAACACGAACAAGGAACTTTCTCCATATCTGCTTCCCCAGTGAGAAAGGATAATTGCACAACTAACGTGTCTTCTATGAGAAAAAAAATGGCCGTGATATATAGGAAGGCTGACCTGAAATTTTACAGACCGTGAAAGACGCGTGAAACGGTATATGGTGCCGTCACTATTTGTTTAGTGTTATTTGCTTCAATGGATTCTGGGCTTGTTGTGTCAGTTTATGGTAGTAAGCAACAACATGCCACATTCATGGTATCTGATAAGTTACATGTAACTTTCTTTTTTGTTTGTTTGTCTCCGCACGTCGTTTCTTGTGCGTTATGTCTTAATTCTGTCATATTTTCTTGCCCTTTGTTTTTGTCGTCATCGACAAGGCCGTCTTACATCATCGCATCTCCGAAACCGGATCCGATGTTCAATCTTTATCCGCCGGAATCAGATCACTACAGACTTCATTTCATGACTTAGTTTTAACCTCCGTACGCATCTTGTAATATCCAGATTCTTACACATAAAAAAAAAGAAAAACATAGCCTTGTCATGCCTTAGAGTCGCCCAGGGATATAGTACTTCGTGCTCACATTCCCCCCCCCCCCCCCCCCCCCCCCCCGATCTTTCAGCCCATCACGTGGTCGCCTTTCCATACCCAAGCTCCACAAGGAGCCGGGTACCAATTTCTACATCTGTCTGTCTGAGCCATCTCCCGTCGGACTTTAAACCTCAGATCCTCGATGCGAGAGATGAGTGCACTAACTACTGCGCCACTCAGTCGCCGCACATGATAGGCAGGCTAGAAATAAGGTTTCTCTAGTGATCGCAGAAGCTCTGTTGTTTCCCAGGCTTGTTCGGTGTGCCCCCCTCTTTTCTCTTAGGTCACATCCTCAACGCACCCTCTCATATATATATATATATATATATATACACACACACATACCCGACATCCCGATATGTACTATTCGTAAGGTGGCCTATTAAACTAGTATACACATTACACAACTAAAAAGTGCAAGCAAACCAATCTAACAATATTTAACAATATAAAGGAGTACAATATAACTCACCTACTGCCTTATTTTCCCACTATTTATAACTCACCTACTGCCTTATTTTCTCATTTATAACTCACCTACTGCCTTATTTTCTCAACTTTTAATGTGATGGGTGAGTTTCATGTAGTGACATAAATTTCTCACAGTATTATGTTCAAAAATGCTAAGAAGGAAGGTATTACCGCCCCCGTCTACTGCTTCGTTTTCCATCAACACTCCTTTTTCTTCCACGCGGCCCCCCCCCCATGGACCCTTTTCCATTCACTGTTTCTCTCCCCTCCCCCCTCCTTTCCTTCCAAAGCCCACAGGGGGTTGTCGACGCTCAGTTTGGGAAACACTGCTCTAAAAGAACCAGCTTACAAGGAAACAAGTAACGAAACACAGGTCAGTCTTGTAACGAACAAAATGGAGCTCATGGTCGCTAGTCAGAGCTAAAATACACTACATGTGACCTTATGTGTAGCCTCCCTTGCCATCTTCAGAAAAGTAATGTTATTACAGAACTGGATGTTTGGGTTCCATCGGAACTAAGTGTTAGGGTTTGTATTAGTGCATATATAGATTTGTTTTGTGTGTGCGCTTCACAGAGGACTCAGAGATGAACTTGATGAGGAACACATAGGCACGAGCAGTGTTGTTTAGTGAACCAAACACAGACAAAACCTGTAAGGATCATGTTTCTTCTATCTTCAGACAAGTTCTTATGTACTTATCTCTTACCAGATAACTGCATCTAACACTTTTTGTTTTGAGCAAGAAAGTTGAACTCTCTCTATCTTTCACACCATTTGTGCTTAGTTTGTTTGTGTTTTAGATCTGTGCATGCAGATCTCCGGTCACTGTTTTCTGTTGGTGTTGTCCAAGATTCTCATCACACTTCCATTTTAGGAGGTACAGAAGACTGTGCTAGATTGGACCAGGGCTGATCACGGCCCCTTTCTGTCCTCCCTCAGGTGGTGCTTTTAGTAACAGGTTTAACCAGTCTTAACCAGGCAGGACTCAGTATAGTTCGTGCATCGGTGGAGCTAGTGGATAAAGTTGTTTTTTTTTCCTCCCTCCGATAAACAATAACAATACTTCCTGCTCATTTCCCCGGCCGCAGTGATTATTTCCCCTGATTTCACACGTCCCTAGGATTTACTTACTGGTTACAAATAACATTTCGTTGTTAATCTGCCTCATATCATTGCTCGCTTCGTGCCCCCTTTCATTGCCACGTCTTCTCGCTTTTTCTGGATTTATTTGTAAAAGCATATACTGCAGTCGCGCCCGCTTAAGGCACATATTTTTAAAGAGAGAAGCCAGTTCTAAAGGGAATTCTGTTGCAGGCATGTGGACTCCATACGCCAGACATTCAGTTTCTGTTTTTTTTTTTTTCCTTCTGCTGTCCGACACTGATTTCTGCTACACAGCTCTGATAATTTATAGTTTTTTTTTTCTTCCCAGGAATACATCATAGCATGTAGGACACGCCCATGTCTGTTAGTTCCAGGAATACATCATAGCATGTAGGACACGCCCATGTCTGTTAGTCCCAGGAATACATCATAGCATGTAAGACACGCCCATGTCTGTTCTCTCTCTCTGAACCTTAAGTGCCCAGGGCACATGGGGCTTCCGCAAGGATTTTCCACAATTGCCTGTCCTTCGCCTTTTTTTTCTGCTCTTGTCCAGGTGAGCCCTCTATTGCTCAACATCCTTTCTGTTGTTCTTCTCCATGTCTCTTTTGGTCTACCCTTACTTCTGCTCCCCTGTGGTGTCCATCTTAGTGCTATTTTTGGTAGTGAGTTGTCAGTCATTCGGAGCACATGTCCTAACCATCGCCATCGTCTTTCCTCAATAATTGTTGTCAGTGGCGTCATCTGCATTTCTGCCAATAAGATGTCATTTCTTATGGTGTTTGGCCAAAATATTTTTCTAATTCTTAGTAAACATTTAGTCTGAAAAGAATTCAACCTGTTTTCTATGGTTTTGGTAATTTTCCAGCATTCACTTCCATAGAGTAGTACACTTAGAACATTACTCTTAAATATCCTGATTTTCATATTTATGCTTAGTTTTTTTGATTTCCATATAGTCTGCAGTACTGCAAAAGCCTGGTTTGCTCTAGTAAGTCTGCTGTTGATGTCCTCTGTGCTGTCTCCATTTTCTACTACTCTACTGCCAAGGTATACAAATTCGTTGACCTCCTCCACTAACTTGCTATCTACTGTGAGTACATTTCTGTTGTTCACATTTTGCTTAATTAACTTTGTCTTTCCTACGTTGATCTTTAATCCTGTGTTGTTTGCATTCTGAGTTAGCTTGTTTATTTTATCTTGCATATCTTTGTGACTGCTTGATAATAGACAAATGTCGTCCGCAAAGTCAAGGTCCTTCAGCACTGTGTCAAGGGTCCATTGTAATCCTCTGCGTTTGTCTGATGTTGTCTCCTTCATTAACCAGTCTACTGCCAAGATAAATAATGCTGGTGATAGTACACATCCCTGTTTCACTTCTGTTTGTACCCTAAAGCTGCTGGAGGTATGTTCTCCACAGATCACTTTGCACTGAAAACCCTCATATAGGGCTTTGATTACATTTACTATCTTATGGGGGAGGCCATGCCATCTTAGGATGTTCCACAGTGCATCTCTGTTGACACTGTCAAAGGCTTTCTCAAAGTCTATGAATAATGCATATGTTGTGCTATGCCACTCATTTGCCTGTTCTAATATTTGTCTAAGTACAAATATGTGGTCTGCATGATCTTCCTTTCCTAAATCCTGCCTGCTCTTTCTGAAGTTTTTCCTCAAGCGTTGGTACAATTCTGTAGATGATTATTCTGCAAAATACTTTACTGGTGAGTGGCAGTAGGGTAATGCCTCTCCAGTTTTCCACTCCTCTGGGGCTTTTTCTAGATCCCAAATTTGTTGTAATATCCAGCAAAGTTGTTTTGGTGTTTCTGTTTCTTCTGCTTTTAACATCTCAGCAGTCACTTCATCTTCACCTGGTGCCATGTCTGAATTTAGCTTCTTTATCGCCTCCTTTACTTCACTTATTGTTATTGGTCCTGTATTGATGTTTAGTTCCGTTTTTGCTTCAGGTATGTCTATTGTTTGTGAATCTTGCGTTCTGTTTAGTAGGGTGTTAAAGTGTTCCCTCCATCTTTCAATTTTTTCTCTTTCTCCACTGACCAGTTGTCCATTTTGTGTCCTTACTGCACTTTCACATCTTGTGTTGAAGTTACCTGTCATCTGCTTTGTGATTTTATATATGGTTTTCATATCATTTGTATATGCTGCTTTCTCTGCTGTTTCTGCTAAGTTGTCATAGTATTGACGTTTATCTTGTTGGCATGATTCCTTCACTTCTTTGTCTTTTTGTGCATAATTACTTAAAATTTGTTATTTAAGCCGTTGTGATTTGGTGTTCAGTAATTTTTTCTTGATTTCTTTTCTTTGCTCTATCTTTTCCCATGTGGTCTTGCTTATCCATTCCTCTTTTTCTCCGTTTCCGATATCCCAGCGCCTCTTTTGCTGTTTCCTATAGTATTTTATTGAACTCTAGTATGGGCATTTCTGCTTCGTCTTGTAGGACACTGAAGCAGTTCTTAAGTACTATTGAGAATTCATTTCTTGTTTGCTGGTCTTTCAGTTTTCTTGTATCAAAACGTATCTTGCTGTGCTCTCCGATTTTAGTTTTATTTTTGCTACCAGAAGGTTGTGATCACTTCCTACATTTGCTCCTTTCCTTGCTCGCACGTCTTGTAGTGAACTTGTTGTTTATTAGTATGTGATCGATTTGGTTTTCTGTGGTTTTATCTGGTGACCTCCAAGTCAGCTGATGGATGTTTTTGTGTTGGAAAATTGTCCCTCCGATGATCATCATGTTTTCTTCACAGAAACTGCACAGTCTTTCTCCATTTTCATTTATTTCTCCGATTCCTTCTCTTCCCATGATTCTTCTTCTGTCTTCATTTCCTTCACCTACTTTTGCATTGAAGTCGCCCAAGATGAGTAGCATATCATGCTTGGGTATTGTTTCTACTGTAGCTTGGAGGCTGTTGTAAAAATCTTCTTTTAATTCCTCTTCAGCTGCTTCTGTTGGTGCATAACAAACTATAATAGACAGCTTCGTGAATCTTGAGTTGAACCGTGCATATAATAATCTCTCATTTATTGGGGTCCATTTCAGCAATGCTCTTGATGCTTCTTTTGTTATAATCAATGCTACTCCTCCTTCATAAAGATCTTCTTTACCTGACCATATTATTGTATCTTCTGTGTGCTGTGTTGTTAATTTCCTCCTGCCTTGTCCTGTCCATCTTGCTTCTTGTATTCCTAGTATGTCTAGTTTGTATCTGTGCATTTCCTTGATGGTTTGTGCTAGTTTTCCAGTCTGGTTTAGTGTTCTTACATTCCAGCTGCCTATTTGCATCTTGTGTTTAGGTTCCAGGAGGTCTGCAGTCGGGCTGGGGACTTCCAGTGGCTGGCTTTCATCCACAACCTTCATGGGCTCAGTTTCCTGATAAGCATGTCTCCTTCCACCTGCATTTGTTTTTTCCCTTGCTTCCGTTTCTGTAGCAGTCTGATAGTTTTTTTTACCAGATAGGGTTGCTGGCCCTATGCAGTCTGATAGTTTTTTTTACCAGATAGGGTTGCTGGCCCTATGCCGAACCCTCCTTAGTTGCCTTTTACGATCATGTGTGGTAGGGTACAGTGGTCCTATTCTTTGCAGATCCCGGGTACCACACGGGGGCCCATGTCTGTTAGTCCCAGGAATACATCATAGCATGTAGGACACACCCACGTCTTTTAGTCTCAGGAATACATCATAGCATGTAGGACACACCCATGTCTGTTAGTCCCAGGAATACATCATAGCATGTAGGACACACCCATGTCTGTTAGTCCCAGGAATACATCATAGCATGTAGGACACACCTATGCCTGTTAGTTCCAGGAATACATCATAGCATGTAGGACACACCTATGTCTGTTAATTCCAGGAATACATCATAGCATTCGGGGCATATCCATGTGTGCTCTACCCCCAGTTCCATGAACCATCGTATAAAAATATGCTAATTGTCCTGGTCAGAAGTTGATTACAAGACTAATGTGTGTTGAGTGAGATACCTCCTATCCTTTGTCACTTCCAACTAATGATATAAACTTTATCCTCACCCTCGATATCATCATGTTACTGTGCAGTCGACAGTGTAAGTCAAGATAGTATTAGCGCTATTCAGTTGAAGCAATTTTCAGAATCATTTAAAAAAATTCTTTTTTAATCTGTTTTTATGTGCACATAACTCTGTTCTCTCTTTTGTTAAGTCTCTGATCTTGTCCCCAGCCGTGCACCGGAACAGGAGGCAACGACCCTGATCTTTACAGCAGCTCATCCGTGGAAACAAGTGACAGCGGACATGGTGGAAGCGAACTGGATGTTTCCGTCATTAAGGTAGGTCTTCATACAAAGCTTTTGTTTTTTTGTTTTCCCTATAAACACAGGTAGAGAATGTGTTGTCGTATCAACGTGCAGGCCATGATCGATAGCAGTATTAGGCAGGTAGTTGCAGACTTAAAAAAAACATTTATTGTATGCCCAAAATAGAAGGATAATAAGAAATCATGATTTTATTGTGTGCTTGTGATAACAAGAGATTAGCGTGCGGGGAATGTCGGAATTTTGCTTTTACCGTCCTGGAGATCACAGCCAGGTAGTTCTTGCAGTTTCCCCGTCAGATGCCCGCTCCAGGGCTAGAGCAGAGAATAACACTGAAAGGGACTCTTGTTAGTAGCAAATAATAGTCTACCTTACCTGAATCAGAATGTATCATAAAACTATTACTACAAACACTAAGCTCTTACAGAAGGGGATTTTTAAATGAGGACAAGGGTTTTGCCTGGTCGGAAAGCTGATCCTTCCACCTTTTGCTAATTGGGGAGGCGGGGTGGGGGTGGAACCCAAGACACTCAGCTCAAAAAACTTGTCACGTGTAGGATAAATTATATTGTGATAGTAAGCAAACCCGTGTCCTCATTTCCACGGATCTGCTAGTCAGCATTGTGCATAAAAGTCAATATTGTCTTTCTCACCGGCGTTCCATTGCCTTTGGCGTTTATGTTATCGGGGCAGGGGGTTACAGGATGGATGTTCCTGGGTTCGCGAGTGTTTGCTCAGCTCGCCCTCGCGCCAGGTGGAGTTAGAGGAAAAACAAGCCCCGACGGAGCGAAAACTTCAGATCCCGAACTAGATTTTAATTTCCAGCATGTAAAGTCATTTATTGTCGCATTTTTTTTGTATGTTAACCAGCTAAAGCCTTGTTGGGGGGGGGGGGGGGGGTTGCATGATCTCTTTCCGAGATGGTATTTCCCCCCCCCCCCCCAAAGTTGCTTTTATTGGCAGTACGTCAGAATCTTTCGAAGGATTGGGAGCAGGGTGGGGGTGTTGATCGGTGGATATTCTGTTTATTATGGCTATTTAAACATCAGCTTCTCTTCACAACACTTTGCAGGAATTAACTCTTCACTGCAGTTTGCAGGTATTAACTCTTCACTGCAGTTTGGAGGTATTAACTCTTCACTGCAGTTTGGAGGTATTAACTCTTCACTGCAGTTTGGAGGTATTAACTCTTCACTGCAGTTTGGAGGTATTAACTCTTCACTGCAGTTTGGAGGTATTAACTCTTCACGACACTTTGCAGGAATGAGCTTTTCACTGCATTTTGCAGGTATTAACTCTTCACTGCAGTTTGGAGGTATTAACTCTTCACTGCAGTTTGGAGGTATTAACTCTTCACTGCAGTTTGGAGGTATTAACTCTTCACTGCATTTTGGAGGTATTAACTCTTCACTGCATTTTGCAGGTATTAACTCTTCACTGCAGTTTGGAGGTATTAACTCTTCACTGCAGTTTGCATGTACTCTGCACTGAAAATGGCAGGTTTGAGACTCTTTCAGCGTCTTTCTTTCTTTCTTTCTTTCTCTTCACCAGCCAGGATCGGCAGTTCCGAAACTTTACACCATATGTTCAATCTATTGGTTATACGTAGGGTTTGTTTTGAAAACGAAAGTTTACTTTTTCCACATTTTGTCCTAAGTTCTGTGAGTAAAACATTGATTCCTGCTTCATATAGAAGCTGTTGTGGTGTTTGGTGTAGTGACAAATCTTACCCTTCTCATCCCATATGTTTTCAGGCAAGCGTGTGAGCGGCTTCAGGATGATGTTCTGGCGTGGAGAAAACGTTATGCAAGGAGTCAGCGAGGGGGGATAACTTCTGATGCCATTTCTAGACTTGAACGACGACGCAGGGGCAGCGCAAGACGTGACAGTGTCCCAGAAAAGTATGGGCCAAGCATCTTTGTTTACCATGTGCTACATTTAAACCGAGTCATAGAACCACCCCCCCCCCCCCCCCCCGGTTAGTTGCAGCAGAGGGGAAGCAGGGGGAAGTAATCACCGCTGATTAATGATGAGATAATTAAAACCTTGTTATGTGAGAAGAGACAAGTCGGAGCCAGGGTCCTGAGAGAACCTTGAGGGGGGGGGGAAGGATACTGTAGGGTAGGGCTGTGATTTCCCATCCCTGGGTTCTCTGCTCCCAAGTACTGAGAATGAATGAATGGAAAGAGAGAGAGTTGAGTGAAATCATGTGAGAGCATTAATAGAGACGAAGAGAGTGACAGACGAGATGAGCTCAAGTATAGATGGGAGGGGTTAATTAATAAGTTTTATTGTGCTGCATTATTTCTCTTCACATTGGTGTTACTAACTGATAATGTAGCCTTGGAAATGTTACTGCACTGAATCATTTTGTTAAAAATTATTGTTATGAAAATACTTGATTCAATGCCATAATAACTGTACCCATAAATAAACTCATTGTTGGACATCTGTGTCTCTCAGACTTTATAGGCTAAAGCTGTCATGGTCTACCAGAGCTGATCATTAGGTCTCAAACTTTTCCCTAGAGTAGTTTGGTGTATTTATTCCCACAGATGTGCACATAAGTTATTAGATTCTCCCACTTTTTCCTAGAGTAGTTTGAGGTATTTATGCCCATAGATGTGCACATAAGTTATTAGATTCTCCCAGTTTTCCCTAGAGTAGTTTGAAGCATTTATGCCCACAGATGTGCACATAAGTTATTAGATTCTCCCAGTTTTCCCTAGAGTAGTTTGAGGTATGTATGTCCACAGATGTGCACATAAGTTATTAGATTCTCCCACCTTTCCCTACAGTAGTTTGGTGTATTTATGCCCACAGATGTGCACATAAGTTATTAGATTCTCCCAGTTTTCCCTAGAGTAGTTTGAGGTATGTATGTCCACAGATGTGCACATAAGTTATTAGATTCTCCCACCTTTCCCTAGAGTAGTTTGAGGTATTTATGCCCACAAATATGCACATAAGTTATTAGATTCTCCCACTTTTTCCTAAAGTAGTTTGGTGTATTTATGCCCACAGATGTGCACATAAGTTATTAGATTCTCCCACTTTTCCCTAGAGTAGTTTGGGTATATATGTCCACAGATAAGTGCATTGAAGTTATTAGGTACACCCACTTTATTTAATAGAGTAAGTAATATGATATATATCCATCCACAAATGTGCACATAGAGGTCATTAGGTCACCCACCTAGAATAATACGGTGTGCATATGTGGACACAAATATATAATCATAGCTGTAAAGCTGTAGTAAGTAACTTGAGCATTAAAAAAAATGTGCAAAATATGATATGGTGCTTTTACATACCATATTTTACACTATGTTCCCTATTTTCTTTACATAAGTCCAAGAATTTTCATAAATATTTTATTAATCTTGTATGTGGCACATAGGTCTTTAAATGAAAATCTTTACCAGCTAAGACTAAGATGATAAAGAAAATGAGCTTTATTGTTTATTTGCTTGAGACAGAAGTTATGGCCTAATTCAGTAAAACATTTTTATAAACAGAATCAGAGTATAATGCGATTAGAATCTCAGCTGTATCTTGTAAGTGACATTGTGGGTTCAGCACAAGATATGGTGGCCTGCTAAGACTGACTTTCTTGTTTTTTTTTTTTTTTAATTATGTAAATAGTCCAACTTCAGATGCTTTAATATACAAAATTGCTTTAATTCAAGTAATTAGTCCATGATTTTAAACATTACTGTAATTGAGGTACTTGGACCATGATTTTAAACACTACTGTAATTGAAGTATTTCGACCATGATTTTAAACACTACTGTAATTGAAGTATTTCGACCATGATTTTAAACACTACTGTAATTGAAGTATTTCGACCATGGTTTTAAACACTACTGTAATTGAAGTATTTTGACCATGGTTTTAAACATTACTGTAATTGAAGTATTTCGACCATGATTTTAAACACTACTGTAATTGAAGTATTTCGACCATGGTTTTAAACACTACTGTAATTGAAGTATTTCGACCATGGTTTTAAACACTACTGTAATTGAGGTAATTAGGTCCGTGATTTTAAACACTATTTTACTTCAAGTACTCATTCTACATTTACACACTGTTTTAATTAAAATGATTTTAAACAGTTTTAGTTCAGGTACTTATTGCATGATTTTTCAGTGCTGTTAGTTTTTCATGAACAATGCATGCTTGTGATAAATTATTTGATTGTTTTGTCTTTTTTCCCCTGAAGTTCTTGTATTGCTTTAAATACATGCTCCGTAAGCTGTGCTCATTTGTGAAAAGAGCAGGATGAATTCTTGTTCTTAAAAGTAAAGGTGGACATTATGTTGAGATCTGGCAGTCTGAAACACCCCAGTTTCAGCAGTTTATGACTGAAATAATCGTTCTTTAGAGAGAGCAATCTTTGTTTTGTTGAAATGAAGAAATATTACATGAAAAACTTTTGATGTTTGTGGAATGTCAAGAGAAAATGACTTGTTTTAATATTCTGAAGAAAGAAGTCTCAGAGTTTTTCTTTGTTAAAATATTTTAGAGAAAAGTCTGAACATTTTTTTTTTTTCTTTTAGCTTTAGGAACCTGGATTTTGTTTTTTTTTTTTTTTTATAAATATCTAGTCTTGGGGGTGGTAATTTAAGATGAGCATATTAACAGTTTACATTATTAGTTATGTGGTTGTTTTGATGTTGGTTTGAAACTGAGAAACACTGAATTTTGCCGCCACAAGCAAAGGGCAAAATGTGTCGATGAAAGCTGTAATTTATCAGACTGGACCTCCCACAGGTGAAAGGGTGAGTTCACAGGAAAGTTTTTTGTTTTTGTTTTTCCTTTCAGTTTTTGAAGCTTTTTTTATTACTTTTTTTTTGGTCAGGAATATTGGCTTTTTTTTTTTTTTAGACTTTAATGTGAACACAGAAGTATTTTTTGTTGATATTGCAGCTTCATTGGCATATAGAAAGGTAACAAATACAGGTAAGACAAAGATAGGTGAAATGATGTCTGAGCTTGATATTGGGTAGCATCCATGCAGGCTTATTAAATGTGCTAGCAGCAGCAGCATAAATGATAAGGTTTTCTTAAGATAATATTGTCATGTTTTTGTATTGTTTTAGTACAATATTCTGTCTTCTCTGAATTTTACTGTTCACATCATGAAGTGGAATGTCTCATGTTTCATGTGATTGTTCCATTGAGATTAAGATTGGTGAGTAAACTTGAGTATATTGATTGTTAGTGCATGGATTATGAGTCAGAGGCTTTATGAGACTGATTAAACAAGTGTTAGAGCATGGACAGAGGCTTGTGTGAGAATGATTAAACAAGTGTTAGAGCATGGACAGAGGCTTGTGTTAGAATGATTAAACAAGTGTTAGAGCATGGATAATGAATGATAGAGGCTCGTATAACTAATCGAAAATGTACATTTTTCATGTAGTATTTGTCAGAATTATTGAACAAGTATTGAAATTGTTCAGCCAGTATTAGCGGTTAGCTATAGCTTGCTTCCTTTATTTTAAGATTATTTTTGGTTTACAGATTTATTTTTGCACATAAAATTGATGTATAAATTTGAATTTTGAAAAAAAAATTATATAATCTGCCATTGTCAGAAGTGCTGACCATTTGATGTATTATTTTCATGTCTGTTAAATGAATATGACAGTATGCAAAAAGCTATATTTGGGTTGAAATATATTAATCTGCATATTTTGATATTATTTATTCTTTGTGTTTTTTGTGTTGATAATATTTGTACATTAGTCTTCAGTTTTTTTTCTCTGTTAATGCAGTGCAGAGGACAGGCGTTTGTTGAAAACCCTTGCCTTTGACAACATAAAGTTCAGAGAGATCTGTGTAGTCTATGATCCCCAGCACATCTGCCAAGAACTTAGCTTAACAGTTACTGCTGCAGCTGATTCCTGCATGTTATTTGATATACTGAGCTCTCCACTGGAAAACATGTCATCATCATCATGTGCCTTCTCCTGAACGAAGGTTGGCAGTGATGAATCTCTCATGCTTCATGGTGCACTCAACCAGACTGTATCCTGGTCCATTCTTGTATCTTCTCATCCACATCTCTGTCTACCTCTTGCTCTTTTTCCTTCCACCTTTCCTTCTAGTATGTCTTGAGAGAACACATGCCCCTCTGATTTAAAAAAAATGGTAATATATAACAATAATACAAAATATCTGGTTACAAATCACAGATTAGTATTCTTGCTAGTGCATGAGTAGCACAACTGATAGTGAGGTGTTTCTCAGAAAACTGCTAGTATATTAAGGGTTTAAAAAAAAAAATATTCATGTAAAAATCATCATTGAATTTAGATTCTACTCCGGTTTCACTTATGAAATGAAAGAAGACTACAAAATATCAGCTCAGATATGAGTTCATCACACTTATTTTATGTGAATGCAGAAGGCAGCAGGTTTGTGTAAAATTTAAACTCAAAATTTAAATCAATAAGCAAGGTTTATAACTTGACTATAAATATGACAATCAGGTCTGTTGTTCCTTCTCTACAGAGTGAATTTTCTTCTAAATAGCAACATTTCCACCAAGATCAAAGATGATAGCAAAATCTCCCTAAAACTTCAAGCTGATGTTCTTTGCTGCTGATGGGTTGAAAGTGTTGGACACAACATCCTGTCTGACTGGGAGCACATTACGGCAGCTCTTTTTTTCAGCCTCTGAATGGAGCTTAAAAGCAGGGGTTGTGTGGTACAGCGGGCTTCATTGCCATGGGGACTAGGTGATCCCTACCCCATTATCCATGCTGGGCCTGTTTACTGGGGGTACAAACAGGTGAGACAGGGTCTTGGTCAGCTATGATTTACCCATCAGGGACACGTTTTAAAATAATGAACATTTAGGCATCCCAGCAATTCCTGGCCAAATCTTTAAACGACTGTCCTGTATAATATAGGATGGTCGGTCATTTCATCACTGGCCCTTCTCATAATCCTTTGGTGTTACTTGTTTCATCTCATTTATGAAGTAATAATTTGTGCACATTTATAGTGAGCTACATAGTGAATGTGCTTGATAACAAAAAGTGATCATAAATACTTTCACTATTTCAGACAGGTACATGAACATTATGGCATTACATAGGCCAATTCTTTCAGCTGTGGGTATTTTTTTTTCTAGCAAGACAATATACTGCCACACTGAGGTTTAGATGTTCTTCAGTTCTTGAAAGCAGACTTTCCAAACTTTTGAGAGAGGTCCAAAACCATTATTGATTTGCAAATGGATGCAACAGCAGCAGGCCATCTTGCTCACAACCGAGAGGGCTACGAGCGTGCTGTTTGGGAGGCAAAAGTTCCACAAGGGACATGCAAATGAATGAATGAATGTATGGTCCAAAACCACAGCCAACCATGTTAGCTGGACCTTCTTCTGCTTCTTCAGCTTTCCGAGCCATTAAGGCTCATTGCTGCAGGTAGTTCGCTCCATTCCTCTCTATTCCTAATGTCTCTCCAGTTCATGACACCAGTTTCTTTTATATCTCTTCTATGTTGTCTTTCCATCTCTGTCTTGGTCTATCCCACAGTCTTGTTTCCTTAATCTCTTGTGCATATATAATTTTCATATGTCTGTTCTTTTCCATTCTTTCTACATGTTCACAGAACTTTACCCTTCTTAATTTTTTTTTTTTTAATTGGTGGTAAAGACTTACTTTCATGTTTTACCAACGATGATTAAAGAGTTGGAGAACAAATGGCGGAGCACATGTTGAAATACACAAATAAGGTATTAAAAAAACAACTTTGCGAGGTGACAAATTTAGAAAAAAACCACACATCAGTACCCTGTATAGTTTTTGTGTAATTCATTCATTCATTTATTTGCATGTCCCTTGCGGAACTTTGCCTCCCAAACAGCACTCCTGTAGGCCTCTCGGTTGTGAGCAAGATGGCCTGCTGCTGCGGCATTCATTTGCAGATCGTCAACGATGTCTTGCAGCCATCTTCGTTTTGGTCTTCCTCTTTTTCTTTTTCCCATTATCTATCCTTCCAATATAGTCTTCTCTAAATTCTCATGACGTTTAATGTGTCCAAAATATTTAAAGTTTTCTCTCTTTAATCCTCTTTACTAGCCAGTCTTCTTCAATATTAAGCTCGTGTAGAATAGATATATTTGTTCTTTTTTGTGTCTACAATATTTGGAGAACTCTTCTGTAGCATTTACATTCAAAGGCATTTATGTGTTTCTCAGCTGTTTTGTTAAGTGTCCAGGTCTCACAGGCATATGTTGCGATGGGAAAGATGCATGCCCTTAAAAATCTTATTTTTGTAGTTTTGTGTAATAAATGTTTGAAATCAGGAAAAGACTTCTTGCTCACCCTGTATATCTTCCATGTTGGAAAACAAACCAATTGCAAAGGTCCATTTACTTCTGGAACTAGAAACTTTCTGTAAGTTTTGCCAATTCTGATAGACGTCAAGTGTATGATTTCAGAAATAAGACATCAAGTGTATGGTTTCAGAAATAAGACATCAAGTGTATGATTTCAGAAATAAGACATCAAGTGTATGGTTTCAGAAATAAGACATCAAGTGTATGGTTTCAGAAATAAGACATCAAGTGTATGGTTTCAGAAATAAGACATCAAGTGTATGGTTAACAGACGCAGGATGGAAACATGTGCTGGGTCATGAGTAGACAAAGACAAGATGTTTGAAGGCTGCAGAAAAAAAACAAAAACTTCAGATGTTTGCTGCCTGATCTTGAAACTGTGAACTTCATGTTGTTAGTAACTGAAGCTGTTGTGAAGATCTTCGCAGCTGATGTTACAGCGGAGATTTTGAAATAAATCTCTCAAATGAAATCTTGTGCTTGTACAAACTCCCTGTAAAAGTGAGTTGTTGTTCTTTGCAGCTGATGCTGTAGAGGTGAGGTACAGCATCTTATCAGCGTGGAAATGGGTTGTCAAATGAAATAGAAAGTACGTCAAAGCAGTCTCCTGGACCTGACCAAACAAAGCAGACCTTTCACGAGGTTTTATTCAACTCTAGACTAAACTGGTACAATCAAAACCACAGTCTAATGCAATGCCGTTTCTGTGACCCACCGAGAATACAGGCCCAAGTGCCATGATGCTCTGAGCCTCCATCCTAAATGAGACTATCGTGAGAACCACAGGAGTAAACTCAGTAGGATCACGGGGTGATCTTGGTGGTAGAAGGGAACGAATATCAGGTTTTATGACCAACAGGGTGAACACACATTACCTCGATGGACAAGTTATAGTTGAAAACATACATTACCTTGCCAGACAGGCTGTAGTTGAAAACAAATTACTTTGCCAGACAGGCTGTAGTTGAAAACATACATTACTCTGCCAGATAGGTTGTAGTTGAAAACATACATTACCTTGCCAGATAGGTTGTAGTTGAAAACATACATTACCTTGCCAGACAGGCTGTAGTTGAAAACATACATTAACTTGCCAGACAGGCTGTAGTTGAAAACATACATTACTTTGCCAGACAGGCTGTAGTTGAAAACATACATTACTTTGCCAGACAGGCTGTAGTTGAAAACATACATTACTTTGCCAGACAAGCTGTAGTTGAAAACATACATTACTTTGTCAGACAGGCTGTAGTTGAAAACATACATTACTTTGTCAGATAAGCTGTAGTTGAAAACATACATTACTTTGTCAGACAGGCTGTAGTTGAAAACATACATTACTTTGTCAGACAGGCTGTAGTTGAAAACATACATTACCTTGCCAGATAAGCTGTAGTTGAAAACATACATCATCTTGCCAGATAAGTTGTAGTTGAAAACATACATTACTTTGTCAGACAGGCTGTAGTTGAAAACATACATTACTTTGTCAGACAGGCTGTAGTTGAAAACATACATTACTTTGTCAGACAGGCTGTAGTTGAAAACATACATTATTTTGTCAGACAGGCTGTAGTTGAAAACATACATCACCTTGCCAGATAAGCTGTAGTTGAAAACATACATCACCTTGCCAGATAAGCTGTAGTTGAAAACATACATCACCTTGCCACACAGGCTGCAGATGAAAACACACATTACCAAACTGGACCAAGTTCTCAAGAAATTAAAGCTGAAAGTTAAAAAATAAAATCAAAACACTTGCCAGAACTTGATGAAACTAAGATGTTTATTTATGATCGCCATGACAACCATCTTGTCAACAATGAACTTACTGGCACTATCTACTTAACAAATCTAGGTCAATATTAAAATGAGCAAATCAAAATGTTTTCAATCAAACACTGCTCATGAGGAATGCACAGTCCAAGGTTGAGAAACAATGTTTATATTTTACTGACAAACATACAAAAAATGTGTTTACATCTCACTCACTTTTGCTATTGTATTACATGTATTTGTGTTCTGTCACAGATTATCTAGCAATGTATAACATACTATTATGTTCCCCAGCTCAAAATGCACCGCCTGTTCAGTTCAACTCTTATCCGAAATAGTTTTAACACTCTGGTTACCATGAGCCATTTAAACGGCTTTTGAAAAAAAAAAAAATGCAGTCACGTGGGTTTTTTTGTGTTCCATAACTGAGATTGATTTCTTTGTTTCAAACTGCTGCAAATACCAAGAACAGACACGATGTGTCCCTGGCGGCAGTGACGAATGACAACAAAAACAAAGTTTGTGTTTGTGCTGTTGATTAAGAATCTGATTAATTCTTTGAAAATATATATTAAAGAAAATAACGGACAAATAGCTCTGATGGAAAACATTCACTTGGCATTTTCTTCCTGTTATTTCATAAAGCTTACCCCCATACAATGATCAAGAGCTACAGTATCACCACCTTCACTTGTGCATATAGATAAACCTTCATATTTTATTTAACAATTACATAGCAATTTATGTGAAAAATTTAGTATAAATCCATCAAAATTATACTCTAATAACAGCTTGAGATAATACTGACATGACACAAAGCAACAAAAAAAAGGTAAAATTTCTGTTTCCATAGTACTGTATTAACACATATTGGGGATATGGTGTTAGGCTCCTATTTCCAAGACCTTCGGCACATGAAAGTGTGATGTGGTCACTGTCACGCCTGGTCACATTTACCTTTCCAGATTTCTCTGGTACCCATTTTTTTAGGCTGGGTGGACCCCAGGGCCTTTTTGGTGTGATGGTAAAAATCCCCACTGCTGGGACCTGAACTTGGTACCACCAGATTAGTAGACCAAGCATCCAACCACTCAGCCAACCAAGATGCCAATACTAGTTAATTATCCCTAATTACCTCCAAAAAAAAAAAAGTCTAAACCCCTTTCATGCAAGACAAAGGACTGTTTACTGGATATGTTCTTTTTCTTATTTTTTCCCCTCAATACTGTTTTTACTACTTCTTGTATGAAAAGCTTACTGTGGTAATCTTAAACCAAGATTATGATCACAATTGCACATTTCACTCCTGAGCCAAACCTATACTACTTTTCCTTGTTTTCTATCACATTCAGCTCACTCACTCACCCACTCTCACTCACACACACACACACGCATGCACGCACACACACACACACATCTGTAGAGCAAAGCAAACTTAATACTTCAGTCACAAGAACAGGAAGCAGTTATAATCTCCTGTTACCTATGTCTGTCAAATTCTCTGTCACAGACATGGTATATGTATTCTAAAGGATGCTTATACAAACCAACTCTCATCCAGGATCAATCATACACAGGCCCTTTCATTCAGTCAGAGCATGTCATAATTCTGTCCATTTTTAACAAATTAAATGGTAGCCTACAGAAGGGTCTGTAAATTTAAATTACGGCTTTTTTTTTTTTTTAAAAATTTCATTCTGTTTAGCCCATCTGTTTTGCCATCCCTGGTACTTTAGTTACTATATAAAGTTTAAAGTGTAATTCTACTATACAAAGTTTACTAAGGAAATAACTCCTATAAAAAATATGAATTAGCACAAATGAATTATCATATGTGCAGGATTTTAATAAAAATAATAATAATAATATTATTTTTTTTTTTATCATCTATGATTTGTCAGAGAAAACTGACACAGGATTGCAAAGCCAAAACTGGCTGTCTAAATGGTCTCTGACACTGACAGTAAAGGGTTAACATTTCTCAACAATTCTAAAGCTTCACAATTATTATGCCCTTTTATCTGTGATGTTAAGAGCTACTGTAGTTCTTCTGTAACAGACACTCACTGACATAAAATCAAATTCACAAGGCTTAGTGTATCAACAATGTCAAACTTTGGCTCACAAGTTATATACACTTCATCTCTCCACTTGCACCTGAACACATCACTTCAGGCCAAAATTTACTTTATAATTACTAAAAGCCATAAAATTTCTAATCTAATTTTTCATGCAAAAAGAAACAAAACACTCTTTAACCTTTTATGGCAAACCCTTAACTGTCCCTCCAAAGATCTGATGAAGGTTTACATTACATTTGGCACAGGTTATCTAGAAATGATGTCAATTAAAATACTCTCACTGTAAAAAATTGGCTTCATGTTCTTGGCATATAAAAATGAGATCTCTCATATAAACTCAAAAGAATGCACAAGCTAGAAAAAAGTATATAACAAATGTTAACATATGTAATAATGATGTCCGAACACTCCTTAATTATGAGGGCAAGTCAAAAAAGGAATCTTCAACTTTAAAAAATTTTTTTTATTGGGATAAAATGTACAAATATGACTGGCAACTTCTTATCACTTTATCAACACAGTCCCTCTCACGCTGAGTGCAGTTCTGACAAAGCTTCACTAAAACTGTATCTGGTTTCCTTGAGGAAAAAAAGAAAAACTTCTGACCAACCCTATAGCCAAATATGCACAGCCTCTTTAATGTTGAACTTCTTCCTGCCTAGTGCATCACTGAGGAGTCCATACACATGATAATTACATGGTGTGAGGTCAGGTGAATATGCAGGATATGGAAGACACTCCAAATTCATAATCTGCTGACTGTTGGAAGTGCTGTGCACTATCATGCTGTAACAACACACCAAAACTGAGTAAACCATGACATTTTGACCTGACTGCAGGTTTCAAGTAGTTCTCAAGCAGATCACAGTAAAACTTAACTGCTGACACTGGTTCTTCTAGCATATAATGTTCCTGGAATTGGGACCTTTACAGCCCCAGAAGAGCACGAGCATCAATTCATCAATGAGTCCTGTTCAAAAACCATCAGATTTTTGGTCAAGAAAAATACAAGAACTCACCTGAAGTCTGAAACCCTAATCTACTTCTAAGTAGTCTCCTTTGGACTGCACACAGTTCTCCCAGCAGTCCCATCATTGTTGGAAACATTTCATGAAGATCTCTTTGGGAATAGCATACAACATGACCATCGCGTTCCACAATGTCTTCAAGTGATTCAAATCAAATGCCTCATTCCTTTCAGCGACATTTTCAGTAGGGGGAGCAGCCAAAAATCACAAGGAGCCATATGTTGAGAGAGTATGAAGCCTGATGAACCAGAGGAATGTTGTGTTTGGCCAAGAAAGTCTGAATCAGATGCAAAAAAAATGGGCTGATGTGTTGTCAAGACAGAGCTACCAAGCTCCTTTGCCCATAGATCCAGTCATTTGAATCACACAGCATCAAGAAGGCGACGGATGACCTCCAGGTAGTACTATTTGGCAATGTTTTGGCCATGTGGTGCGTATTTGTGATGCACTGACCCACAGGAGTCAAAGAAAATGGTCGTACCTGCTTTGTTTTCTTTGGCCTCAGGGATGATGAATGTACCACTTTTTAATTTGTGTGATGTTCATGGAATCATTACCCAATGCCTGTTGAATTTTCTGCATGGTTTCCACTTGGGTATCATCAAGGTTTTGGCAAAATTTGATACAGTACTGGTGATCAAGTCACTCCATCATTCCATGGCTAATGAAAAACCAAAAGGCGTTCACTACACTCACAGGCTGACTGCCAGCGACTGATGTACTCTGCAGGTAGGAAAAAATTCATGAATGCGCATGAAGGTCCTACACTCTTCCCACTGGAGGACATCTCCAGTGCTTGTGTCCACAGAAAAATTACAGGCAGATACTTTTTGAACAGGCCTCGTGTGGAACTTCTTTGGTTTCGTCACTTCTTGCTGGTTTGCCTGACTAGAAGTAACATATCAAGCATTCATCTCCATATTCATCTCTATATGCTATAGAAAGCCAGCTCCTTCAGTTTAAAAATGTCACAAAAGAATTTCATAAACATCTTCAGAACGTTCTTTCATATTGGGTGGTGAGTTGTTTTAGTACTTACCTGGTAGAAGCTTTTTGGTAGTGCAGCATTTCATGTATGATATGGTGCACCAAGCCATTACCAATCTTCAGTTGTCCAGATGCCTCACCAATTGTTACCTACTAGTTTTCCTGAATCATTCGTTTCATCTCAGCATTAGCATCAGGGCTATTTGCAGCATGAGGCCAGCTGGAGTGAGATGCATCTGCCAGAGTTGACACTCCACTTTTAAATTTCCTGTGCCTTTCATATACCTGCTGAAGTGACACAAACAAACACACACACAAATATGTCCCATACTGCCTCTTCAATCTTGGATGAATATCTGCAAGTTTCTCACCTTCGTTACTGGAGAAACATGTAACTGTGTACTTTTGGTGTACAAAAGTTAGCCATACTAACTTCCAAAGAAGCGGCCTTATTTGATCTGGTCTGCTGATGTCACATTTCCAAAATGGCTGATGTGCCCCCAAATACACAAATCAAGAAAGTGATGGCATAACATAACTGTAGCACAATCATCTACTAGTTGATTTATATTTTTTTAAAAGAGCAAAATCACTTTTTGACCCACTTTGCAGAAAAATCAAAAATGGAAATGAAATAATACAAGTAACACACATTATTAGGTATTTTTCAGAAATTGTGAACTACTCTGACACTGAAGAAAACAAATTTCATGAAAAGTTCATCAAAAAAAATTTGGTGGTAAAAACATGTGAACTAGGAAAATGAACTGGATCAAATTTTCTTTCATCTGCCTTTTTTTTTTTTTTCCCCCCATATTGGTACTGTAGAAAATGCAATGGTTATATTACATATTATTAAGAGAAATAAACATTAACTTCATACAGAAAGTATGATGTATAGTGACAATCTCGAAAAAAACAAACCCCAAAAAAACAATGAAGAAGAATTTTAAAATATGAAGCAAAAACAGAAAGCGATCATTTCTTTATGTGGTTATGCCCCCTTGCTGCCAAACTAAGATAGTCCATATTTTTTTCCTTTCCTTGAGCACAACAAAAATAATATATGGCGGGAAAAATAATAAAAGTAATAAAAAATGATTACATTTGAATACCCGAAATGGTAAATTCATATTAGTTAACAAAAACCATGAAAGAACCACAATAAGCTGCATCTCATAGGAATGCTGGGATACATATACTGCTTCCCCTGCAAACCATTTTGTGAGTTCCTACTGTTACAAATCATCCTTTGCCTAAAACCATTGCTGATTATGTCTCATGGATGATTTCTCAGTCTTTGCCTGCTATCCACAAATATTCAGCCATTTACAAGAGACCTATGCATTCAACATTTTTCAGAATTTTAGAACTGATGTTGATTTTCACTGAAGAAGACCGCAGGCCCCAAAGACAAACACAGCAGATGTATGTACAATGTACCTCGTACTATATGAGCAAAATCCTAGAACTTTTACTATCACTGTAAAATGTAATTATATACAAAAATTACACTATTCCACAGAAATACTATTACCACTGCTCTATAACAATTACATTGTGTTACAAAAAAAAAATACATTGCACATTTGATCTTGTAGCAAATATGGCTGTGCTAGATGGACTGTTCAGTTGTCAGGAGCAGCGAATCAGAAACAGTCCAAGACTGTAACAACACCTCTTTTCAAAGCACACACTGTGTCAGTGTAACATAAACTAATCAGGTATGGACCAAGATGCTCATGTTTACATGGAGCTTGCTCAGAGACCTGCATTCAAAGCATTCAAGAAAACAAATATAACTGACAGGTCCTCCTGTATTTAAACTGAACCTAAAGTTGAGCTCACATCCAGCGAAAATTACAGTAGGTCTGATGGTTACTGCCTTGAAAACAAAAACAAAACAAAAGCTACCACCAGCAGAGCTAGGGTCTTGACTGCCCAGTTCATGTGGCTGTCAGTGTATTAAAGAAAACTGATTTTCACGTAAAAATGAACCTTGCATACAAGAAACTGAGCATAAACAAGAGGAAGAAAAAAAAAAGCTGTACATGCTTAACCTTCAGCAGCTCTCGAACAGTTACAGGACTCGCTGAAACAAGAACTTAAACTTACAACTCTGTAAAAGCATCAACAGTCTAAAAGACATCAAGCTTCAGTACATCAACAATAAATATTTGCTTTCATTGATTCCTTTACATTACTTAAATGTGAAATTAAAAAAAAACAACTGACAAATGGAGGTAATTAATGGAACCTTTTCCATTTCTCATGGTTTAACTTTATGACTAGGTTTTCTCTTGGTTTAAGTTTATGACTAGGTTTTCTCATGGTTTAACTTTATGACTAGGTTTTCTCATGGTTTAACATCATTACTAGGTGCTGGCACAACTCTGAAATGAAGACTAGGACAGTTATAGTGAAATGATTTCTGGAATGAAGGGAGTGGCTTGCAAACTGTGATCCCAAGGTGCTCTAGTCAACCCAGCTGTACCTGACACACTCTTGTTAGGGAACTGCCTCCAGATTGGAAGACTGTCTACCTATAATATGAGGACCGTCAAAGTCAACTATAAATACAGCCTCAGTGCCATACTAACATCAGCCTCATTCCTCATAAACATACACAGCATAATGAATAATGACCATAATGGAAGAGCATGAGAAAAACTTCACAAACATGAAGAGTCTTATCTGTTTCAGATACTAGTTATTGCCACACATTTACAAAACTAAAAAAAAAAAAAAATGGCTGCATGAAGAAAAGTAGAGACTTGATAATAGCAAAATGTCATTTTGTACAAGACATTAAAAATGTAGAAAATAATGTTAGACATTAAGCCTGAGCAGCATACGAGAATAAAGCTACGTGAAGTTGTAAGCTGTTTATACGTTGTCATTTTGTGACATAATGAACTGTTCACACAAGGTCTATACTGTGTGAAACTGTGAGTTGTTCAGTTTGGGATATATGCTGTGCTTTTTGTTTTTGTTTTCTTTTTTAACAGAATACATTTGAAAAATCATGTGGAATTCTTCACACATTAAACCAGCACTGGGTCTGTTTAAAAAAAAAATGTTGACAAATAAATGAAAGACATTCTAAATATGCATTACAACACGTGTCTGGGCAACAATCTACAGATAAAAAAGGAAGTACAAACAGTAAAAGATGCTTCTGCAGTGGCGGTATTTTTGTTGTTGTTTTTTTTTGTTGTTGTTGTTTTTTTTTTGTTTTGTTTTTTTTTGTTTTCTTGAACTGTCCACCTCACGGTCAGCTGAGGTAGATCTCTGTGCTGGATGACCTCATGACCTCCTTGTAACAGGGCTTGCAGACTGGAACAGGTCGATGGTGGTAGTGTCCAGGCAAAGGAATGTTTCTGGCAATGCAGCGAGTGCAGAATACATCTCCACATTTCCAACAGTGGAACTAAGGATTAAAAAAACAAAAAATAAAATTTAGCCTTTTGTTCAGAAGAGAATGTATCCAACAATCTTTCAACATTTATCAATTATCTTAACCAGCCATCCCCCCTCCTCCCACCCACCCACTAAACTAAATATATCTATCTCGGCTTCTTTAACCCCAACTGGGGCACAGGCCACCAACAAGAGCTTTCCATTTGTTTCTGTCCTGGTCTGTTTCTTCTATCCATCTCCAGATGTAGTAGATCTTTTTGATCTCTGTTTAAAGACTCCCTCACCAGGTGTTCTCAGGTCTTCCTTGTTTCCTCTTTCTGTAGGGATTCCAGGTGAGAGCCTGACTATGTTTATGGTAGGCTTACAAAGTGTATGTCCTATTCATCTTCAAATTCTTTTCATTATCATTTTTTTCACTGTGGGTTGGCTCAATTTCTGTCATAGCTCTTCATTGTAACTGTAAAAAGGGGCCTAACTCTGTTGCTGGTCCTGGAGAGAGGCTTCATTACACTCAGACCATGCTCATATGTGTTCGGTCTTTGACATCAGGATTTCCTTCAGTGTTTTTAGGGAGATGACTCTAATGCTGTGCTGATTGTGTGTTTCCCATGATCAAGCATTTAGTTAGTATTTGCAACCACTGCCCTTGGCAAAATGTAATGCATTGAGTCATATTTGACAGGTACTTTAGAGGAAGTTGCCTTGTGTCTGTTCACCGAGGTGCTGCTCGACGGATCTGTACAGTTCCGATTTGTCCATTTTGATGAGGCTCTCTGGTCTGGCCTCTGCCGCTGGCTGTTCAGTGTTGTTGTTTCTGCAGATTCCGGCATGGCCTGCAAAGTATATCTCTCACTCTCTCTCTGAACCTTAAGTGCCCAGGGCACATGGGGCTTCCGCAAGGGTTTTCCACAAATGCCTGTCCTTTGCCTTTTTTTCAGCTCTTGCCCTGGTGAGCCCTCTGTTGCTCAACATCCTCTCTGTTGTTCTTCTCCATATCTCTTTTGGTCTACCTTTACTTCTGTTCCCCTGTGGTGTCCATCTTAGTGCTATTTTTGGTAGTGAGTTGTCAGTCATTCGGAGCACATGTCCCAACCATCACCAGTGTCTATCCTCAATAATTGCTGTCAGTGGCTTCATCTGCATTTCTGCCAACAAGATGTTATTTCTTATGGTGTTTGGCCAAAATATTTTTCTAATTCTTCATAAAGAAGTCTGGAAAGAATTCAACTTGTTTTCTATGGTTTTGGTGATTTTCCAGCACTCATTTCCATAAAGTGGTACGCTTAAAACATTACTCTTAAATATCCTGATTTTTTTATTCATGCTTAGTTTTTTTTTATTTCCATGTAGTCTGCAGCATTGCAAAAGCCTGGTTTGCTCTAGTAAGTCTGCTGTTGATGTCAACTGTGCTGTCTCCATTTTCTATTACTCTACTGCCAAGGTATACAAATTTGTTGGCCTCCTCCACTAACTTGCTATCTACTCTAAGTACATTTCTGTTGTTCACATTTTCCTTCATTAACTTTGTCTTTCCTACATTGATCTTTAGTCCTATGCTGTTTGCACTCTGAGTTAGCTTGTTTATTTTATCTTGCATATCTTTGTGGCTGCTTGACAGCAGACAAATGTCATCTACAAAGTCAAGGTCCTCCAGCACTGTGTCAAAGGTCCACTGCAATCCTCTGCGTTTGTCTCATGTTGCCTCCTTCATTAACCAGTCAGACAGTATATCTATGTGAAGCTTTTGATGTGGGATTTATTTATTATCTCTTGCCATTCACTTCTAATGGCTTTTTGTTCCATTTTCCTTAAACAGATTTTGAGAGTTGGTAATGATGGTGATACAGTGTGTTATCTGTGTCACTACCCATTTGGTTAGCAGGGTAGGGGTATCCTCTATCAAAGGAGAAGTAAGATGCCTCCTTGCCTCCATCAGTCTACGGGACACCCTTGGGCAAGGTGGAGTACCCGTATAGCCCCCCGATCAGGGCGAAGTGAAGCCATGGGAGCAGGTGGTGGATGGAATGGGAGAGCAGTCGACAGATAATGTTGGTTATGGTCACCATTCTATGATGGTAGGCAGATGATCTCAATGCAGAGACAATGGCTACAATCACTGACTAGTACAGTCACTGCCTGGAAGGAAAGCAGTGGTAAACTATCTTCTGAAAATATACCAAGAAACCCAAACAGCAACAATGGAAAGTAAAATAGGAAAAAGATCTGGTGGTGAGGCCCTCCGGCCAGACAGATCTAATTTCAACACTGGGGAAGAGGTCAGTACTAGTAATTGTGATGACGAACAAAATCCTGATGGTGTTACTAAGGAAAACCTCTGCATCAAACTAAAAAGAAAAATAAGAGTAGGAACATGGAATGTAAGAAGTATGTATGAGGGAAAGTATCAAATAATAAGTGATGATATGAAAAGAATGGGGATACAAATTTTGGGAATCTGCGAACATCGATGGAAAGGATTAGGACACTTCAAGAGCGAGAATGATAATGTCTTTATATAGTCTGGAGGAAAAGTAGGAGGAAAGAGTGGAGTGGCTTTTTACTTGGACAAATCAACATCAAAGGCATTACTAGGCTACAATCCAATAAGCGATAGAATCCTCACAATCAGACTTAAGGGTACTACTCCTAGAAATGTAACAATCATCCAGATATATGCACCTACATCAGCAGCAGAAGAAGAGGAAGTAGAAGATTTTTATAACACACTGCAAATGATGATAGACCAGGTATGGAAAAATGATATTGTATTAATGGGGGATTTTAATGCAAAGATTGGTACAGAAAGAGCAGAAGATAAAGGACATGTTGTAGGAAAATTTAGCATAGGACACAGAAATGAGGCAGGTGACAATCTAATGGTGTTTTGCATGGAAAATGAGCTAACGATTGCTAACACACTTTTTAAGCAACATCCAAGAAGACTTTACACATGGACATCACCTGATGGGAAAACCAGGAATCAAATAGATTACATTTTAGCGCAAAGAAGGTGGAGATCAAGTATAACATCAGCAAAAACTTTACCAGGTGCTGATTGTGACATGGACCATGAATTATTAATAGCAGACATGAAGATAAAGATAAAAAAAGACAGTTACAGGACCAAGACCACTCCGCTTTGATCTTACAATAATACCAGAACAATACGATATAGAAGTGAAGAATCGTTTCGAAATCCTGAAGGATGTACAGGAGGACCTTGACCAGATGAACTGACTATGCAGGCCAAAGATATCTTAATAATGACAGCTAAAGTCATGGTTCCAGTAAAGAAAACACAATAGAATGGATGGCACACTAGAACTGATAAAACAACGTAGAGAAATGAAGACTCAATGGAAAGTGACAAACAACAACAAAGAGAAATATAAATCTTTAACAAAAGAAGTACGAAGAAAAGACAAAAAACAATACATAGAAAATTGTTGTAAAAGAATAGAAGGACATCAGAAGTGTGAAAGAGATAATGAAAGGTTTAAAGAAATGAAGACATTGACAAGAAATGTCACATCTAAGCTAAATGTAATTTGTGACGAGATAGAGAATACCTTGACACAAAGGAAACTCTAGAAAGATGGAAGGAATATTGCAGAGAAATGTATGAAACAACTGAATGTGAAAGCAGAAATCAACAGTGTGAATTATTATTGGAGGAGAAAGAACTCAAACCAAGTTTTGGGGAATAAAGAATCTGAAAAATGGTAAATCACCAGGATGTGATGAGATAACAGCTGAATTTATTAAAGCAGGAGGAAAGGAATGTGCAACAATCTATCACGCACTATGTAAAAAGATATGGCATTCAGGTATTTGGCCAAAAGAATGGAAAAGAACTATATTCATACCACTGCCAAAAAAAGGGTAACCTGAAATTATGCACAAACTACGGAACTGTTGCCCTGATTAGTCATGCCAATAAAATTCTGTTAAAAATCATAATGGGTAGACTTTGTAAGAAAACAGAAGAAGAAGTCAATATGGTCCAAGCTGGTTTCAGGCAAGGAAGAGGATCAAGAGATTATATATTCAATAAAAGATTAATAATAGAGAAATGCAGAGAGTTTAATGTGAATCTATATTTAGCCTTTATAGACTACTCAAAGGCATTTGATTGTGTACAACACCAGAAACTTGGGATTTCCAACACATCTGATACAATTAACATCACTGCTGTATCTAGACCAACAAGCAGAAGTAAGAATAAATGGTGAAACAACAACTTGGTTTGACAAAAAACAAGGGGTCCGTCAGGGGTGCATACTGTCGCCTTACTTATTTAATTTGTATACTGAAAATATAATGAAGAATGTTTGAGAAGATGTAGACAAAGAATATTACGATGCCATAACAATTGGAGGTTATTAAATACCAGAGATTAGATATGCTGATGACACAGTATTACTGTCCACAACAAAAAAAAGCAATGGAAAAACTAATTATGTCAGTCCGCAAGAACAGCGAAGAGCAGAACCTCTATCTTAATGCAAAGAAAACTAAACTGACAAAACAAACAAGGCAGCTGAAGTATGTATCAATGAGGAAAAACTGGAAGAAGTGGAGAGTTTTGAATATCTTGGATCACTAATAACTAATAATGGAGATACAATGAGGGAAATTAAAAGGAGGACATCTATCGCTCTCCAGAAAGTAAAACAACTAAAGAATCTGTGGAGAGGGTCAGACAGAATCACAAAAATAAGATTTTTAATGGCATGCATTTTTCCCATCGCAATATATGCCTGTGAGACACTTAACAAAACAGCTGAGAAACACATAAATGCCTTTGAATGTAAATGCTACAGAAGAGTTCTTCAAATATCATGGACACAAAAAAGAACAAATGTATCTATACTACAAGAGCTTAATATTGAATAAGGCTGGCTAGTAAAGAGGATTAAAGAGAGAAAACTGAAATATTTTGGACACATTAAACATCATGATAATCTAGATAAGACCGTCTTGGAAGGTACATAACGGGAAAAAGAAAAAGAGGAAGACCAAGGAGAAGATGGCTGCAAGACATCGTTGATGATCTGCAAATGGATGCATCATCGGCAGGCCATCTTGTTCACAACCGAGAGGCCTACAGGAGTGCTGTTTGGGAGGCAAAGTTCCGCAAGGGACATGCAAATGAATGAATGAGTTAACCCATTTTAATGCTTGTGTGATGGCCTATACTTCCATGCGCATACTTGAGCAGATGTCTGTATAAGCCCCTACCATTAGTTGAGTGTTTTACCTCCTTAGTATGCTGCAAAACCCTGACTGCTTCTTCTTCCCCTGTTCGCTGATCCATCTGTATAAATGATTACTTCCTCAGGAGTTGTATGTTTGTTAATGAGTTCATTTCCTCTTGTGTTTCCCCCTCCGCTCATTTTTGACATTTTTTTTGTAAGGTTTATATGTACTTTAGTGAGATTTTGGTGGGCCTTGCTGCAAGTAATCAATTCAGGTTAAGCTGAGACATGTGGATCAGTAACTATGCATTTTGAGTCTTCTGCTTCAGCCATCCAGGATTTGCCCCTTTTTATTTTTGATCCTTTGATCATGTGAAGGTCATAACTCTTCACTACTGTGATGGTATAATCGTGAAACTATGCAATTTTTATTCAGAAAACAATCAGTTGTTGAACCAGCAAAATGTGGGTAAAATATGTCTCAAGGAAAGGTAATACTATAGTGGTAATTGATATTAGCACTTGGCTAGAAGAAAGATTCTATATACACTTTACTGACAGAATAACTCATTCAGAGCTATAGGGCACTGAAGTGAACTTCTAGAGGTGACATGAGTTACAGGGCACTGAAGTAAGCTTCTAGAGGTGACATGAGTTACAGGACACTGAAGTAAGCTTCTAGAGGTGACATAAGTTACATAACACTGAAGTAAGCTTCTAGAGGTGACATGAGCTACAGGGCACTGAAGTGAGCTTCTATAGGTGACATGAGTTACAAGGCACTAAGTGTGCTTCTAGAGGTGACATGAGCTACAGGGCACTGAAGTGAGCTTGTTCTTATTGCAAGTGCTCCCTACCTTGCAAATGCAAACCACGGTAAACTACTCCCCACTTAACTCAGTGTCTGTGTCTTAAGATCTATAGAGTACTAGGCGTAAAGAACTTCCTTATTATAGAAAGACCCTTATGCCCAACATTCATTCATTCATTCATTTGCATGTCCCTTGCGGAACTTTGCCTCCCAAACAGCACTCCTGTAGGCCTCTCGGTTGTGAACAAGATGGCCTGCTGTTGATGCATCCATTTGCAGATCATCAACGATGTCTTGCAGCCATCTTCGCCTTGGTCTTCCTCTTTTTCTTTTTCCCATTATGTACCTTCCAAGACGGTCTTATCTAGATTATCATGATGTTTAATGTGTCCAAAATATTTCAGTTTTCTCTCTTTAATCCTCTTTACTAGCCAGCCTTATTCAATATTAAGCTCTTGTAGTATAGATACATTTGTTCTTTTTTGTGTCCATGATATTTGAAGAACTCTTCTGTAGCATTTACATTCAAAGGCATTTATGTGTTTCTCAGCTGTTTTGTTAAGTGTCTCACAGGCATATGTTGCGATGGGAAAGATGCATGCCATTAAAAATCTTATTTTTGTGGCTCTGTCTGCTCCTCTCAACAGAATCTTTTGTTATTTTACTTTCTGAAGAGCGATAGATGTCCTCCTTTTAATTATCTCCATTGTATCTCCATTATTAGTTATTAGTGATCCAAGATATTCAAAACTCTCCACTTCTTCCATTTTTTCCTCACTGATACATATTTTAGCTGCCTTGTTTGTTTTGTCAGTTGTCATCAATCTAGTTTTGTTTGCATTTTTCTTTACGCCCAACAATAATATAAAATACAAATTGATTTTAATTCCATACCTTCTTCACATAATAGTCAAACGGTGTGGCACAGGAGCAGTTTTGAACACTGCGTATTGACTTCCAGGCAGTTGCCACTGTCTTCAGCTCAGCAAGCAACTGGTCCAGTGAGAGATGATCTGAACTTTGTGACCTCATTATTCCAGAGGCTTCCATGCCTGTGTATACACCACCATCATCAAACCCTGACCTTGACATCTGAGAACTGGACTCATCAAATCCTGACTCAGAGTCACTTTTCAAGTGATTGTTGGTCACACTATCTAAATGAGGAAAGCGCCCATTAATAATCGGCTCACAATCTGGGCTCCGTTTGTGAAAACTGTCGTCCCGAATAGGTGACTTGGATGGGTTAAGGCCATCACCAATGTGGCCACTGAGAAAACCATCGATAGAGTCCGTCGACAGAAATCCTTGCAGCTTTCTCTGGATAGTTTCCTCAGATTTCCCAAGAAGTTTGCATATCTGGGTCACTCTCTAAGAAAAAAAAAGTTAGATACAACCAAGTTAATTCAAAACATTTTTAAAACTTATGAATTTTTTTCTGTTTTAAGTTTCTAAAAAAAAATTAAACTTTCATTTAAATTTAGACTATCCAACAATAACTTAGTCTTTATGGATGACACAGCAGCATTAGTTTTCAAACTGTATGTTTTGTTCAAAATGATCTTTCATAATTTCCATAAGTATCATAACTAACAAAATAAGTTAACAGATTTGCTGAGCTGTCATACCTGGAATAATACTGCTATAGTTTGTGGGCTACTAATTAAAGCTATGTAATATTCTTTTATTATTTATTACTTTGAATTTTCAACTTCTTGTGCAGACACTTACAAGATCTTGCAATTTGTCTGATACACATCAGCAAACTTTTCTGCTATTTACTACACTTTATGGTTGTAAACTTATTCTATTTGAAAGCCATGATTTTCCAAAATGCTCAAGGTATAAATCAAGGACACCAAGTGTTTCATAAAATACAAGTCCATGTGGAATCTTTATAAAGGCACCTCAGGGATATGATGTTAGTAATGTCTTAGTGGCAACTCAGGGATATGATGTAAGTGATGTCTTAGTGGCAACTCAGGGATATGATGTTAGTCATGCCTTAGAGGCACCTCAGGGATATGATGTTAGTGATGTCTTAGTGGCAACTCAGGGATATGATGTTAGTGATGTCTTAGTGGCAACTCAGGGATATGATGTTAGTGATGTCTTAGTGGCAACTCAGGGATATGATGTTAGTGATGTCTTAGTGGCAACTCAGGGATATGATGTTAGTCATGCCTTAGTGGCAACTCAGGGATATGATGTTAGTGATGTCTTAGTGGCAACTCAGGGATACAGTGTTAGTCATGGCTTGGAGGCACCTCAGGGATATGATGTTAGTGATGCCTTAGAGGCACCTAGGGGATATGATGTTAGTCACGCCTTAGAGGCACTTCAGGGATATGATGTGTGTCCATATTTTCCTTTACCTCTCAGTACACTACAGAGTGATGTGGTGTACATTACACCTGGCTGCCTTTCCTTCTCCAGTTCCCGAAGATGTTGGGTACCTATTTCTACAGCTGGGTTACTTACTGTTTGTATAAATGGTTATGTCCTCAGGAGCTGTATGTTTGTTAACGAGTGTTTATTTCTTTGTGTGTTTTCCCCTCTATGATTTATGTGTACTTTAGTGAGATTTTGGTGGGCCTTGCTGCAAGTAACCCATTCAGGTTAAGCTGAGATGTGTTGTGGATCAGTAACTATGCTTACTGAGTCTTCTGCTATACCATAACATAATGGTGTGACTCTTTATAGCAGTGCAAGAAGAAGGTAAAAAAAGTAAAAGTCTAGGTAACTCTAAGGAAACAGCATGCAGAAAATAATTATTTTAATTATCTACCTTCTCTAGCAAAAGTACATGATCTTCTAAGGAAGAGCTGTGATCTCTGGCAGCACTGACAATATCCATCACATTCTCTCGTGGATGAAGCCCATTCTCAAACCTGTTGTACATGCCTTTCCAAAACCTACAAGAAGGAAACTCATTGCGTACATTTATAACCATAGGTATAATACAAAACTGTAGAAAAAAAAGAATTTATGATAAGGATAAAGACAGAAACAGCTTTATTTGGTAAAGTTTATTAAAAAAAAGTCTGTTCTTGTCTTTTTAACAAAGCCCCTACATACAGCTTCAGGCATCAATCAATGATGCATTAAAGTTATACAGCAGGACAAAACTTGTTTAAAGAAAAAAAAAATTGTTACTTTCTTCTAAAAACATTAATTACAGATCTTCAGGATCACTTAAGAACTTTTCATAGTTTAGATATTCTATTACTAAGTGAATTATTTTTTCCAATCCACATTTTTTTAATATCTATTCTAGTTTCTCTGGACTTAAGGGGTTCTTACAGTTAAATAATTTAAAACTCAGACAGAAGGTACTCTCCCAGTAAGTGGTTTCTCAGACTGAAGGTGCTCTCCCAGTAAGTGGTTTCTCAGACTGAAGGTTCTCTCCCAGTAAGTGGTTTCTCAGACTGAAGGTACTCTCCCAGTAAGTGGTCTCTCATTCTGCAGGCTGAAGGTACTCTTCCTGTACAATAAGTGATCTCTCAGACTGAAGGTACTCTCCCAGTAAGTGGTCTCTCATTCTGCAGGCTGAAGGTACTCTTCCTGTACAATAAGTGATCTCTCAGACTGAAGGTACTCTCCCAGCCAAACTAGTTCTAAGAATGTGTGGTCAGCACACATGTCTTTTCCACAGCATTGTTCTTTTCATTGCCTCCCTGAATGCAATGTAGTCTTGAGCAAGTTCATCATCTCACAAGTTGACATATTCAGACTTTCCATGATGTCCTGAGTCCACCTTTGGTGAGGTCACCCATTTTCTCTTACTGCCAGGCACTATGCCTTCTGCTGTCAACCTCTCCAAACCATTGTGTCTCTTGACTTGACATGGCTGAAGTTTCTCATCTTTCTAACTCTGACAGTATTAACATACCAGTTTTCTACGACACCTAATCCCATCAATATCTCTTTTTTTGATATTCTGTCTATCCATGATATCTAAGTGCCTAACATTCCATTTCAAATGCAATTATTCTCTTTTCTAGTGATTTGCTAAATGTCCACATCTCTGTATGTTGTCACCAGGAATATGTAACTCTTAGTAAGCATAACTCAATACAATATGTGACTCTGAAGATGGGAGAAGTATCTGCTGACAAACTGAGGCACACAGGATTGTACTATACAATATGGCTGTCAGTCAGATGGACAAAATAAGGATAAGACACATAAAACACAGGTCTAATAAACTTCACCAGAGTCACATTGGGTATAATAAAAATGAAGAAGTTAACAACAGTATATCTGGGCAAAAGAGAGAAATTACAGCAAAATTCAGAACATTTTTGTAGGACATGTTTTGAGAAAAGGCAAGTTGGAACACCTAGTGATAACAAGAAAACTGGTGGGAAAAGGGACAGAGGAAGACAAAGAAACAAGATACTTGATGGACCGAAAGAGTGGCACAGAGCACAGTTCAACACGCATCTTATAAAACAGAGCAAAGTATAGATGATTGTGGAAATCATTTGATGATCAATGCCTGACTAGAGAGATATCACCTTCAGAAATTTTATATATAAGAAAAGGAGTTTCTTGTTTTATTTGCAAAATGATGATTTATGATAAAATTCTTAAAAAAAGACAAATGTTTCTGTATAAAATAAAGCTGATTTTAATACCCAGTACTTTTATCAAAACACCCAGATCTGAAAATGTGCATCACAAACACATCACACATGGGCCATGAAAAAAACGAACCAAAAAAGGCACAAACAAATTGAAAGTAGTCACAAGAACCAAACTAACTTCAGAGCTTGAGGTGACGGGTTTGGTATGATAACGGGAAGTTTAATCTCATAAGTTTTCTTGTACAGTGGATTGAGGTACTCGCTAGAATGGTATGATAAGTAGCCCCACAGAGAGTAGGTCCTCTCCAACAGCCTGGAAAACACAAAAAAATTAATTTCAATCAGTAATGTATAGCATAACAGTAGATTCAATCAGTCATAAATATATAATTTGTCCTTGGGCATCCATTCTCTTTAACAATCTATTAGCAATAACTTGATGATATTCTTATGATATTCTACCTGAGGTCTTCTTCTTCATTCACTTCTACCACCAAGATCGCCCCATGATCCTATTGAATTTACTCCTGAAGTCCTCCTGTGGTCCCCGAGAGGGCCACAAGAGATCCCTGAGAGGACCACATGAGGTTCAGAGTATCGTGGAGCTTGGGCCTGTATTTTCGGTGGGTCACAGAAGCAGGATTGCATGACACTATGGTTTTCGCTGCACCAGTTTAATCTAGAGTTAGACTTTCTCACCGGAAAACTTTGACATGTTTTGGATATCAGTATACTCCCACTGGGTGAGAGGTGGCAGCCCATCCAGCCCAAAGTTGGACTTTATCACCGGAAAACCTCAGCGCGATTAGGATACATATATATCCCCATCAGGTGAGAGGTGGCCGCCTATCTAGACTGCACTAGTCCAGCATCTCCGGCTTCAGCGTTTTGTGGTCGTGGCCATTACCTTTCCTAGTTGTGACCAGGATGGAGCTTTTGTCTGGGAGGATGAATCCTCACCACTAGTAGGTTTCATCCACGGGTTAAGCCAGTTTAGGTGTATTATCCCAGTATGGGCGTGTTTCGGACGTGTTCGACCTCTAGAGCGGAGGTACCATGACATGAGTAGTCATCAAGTTTCACCCCTGGGTTAAGCTGGTTTGGGCATACTTCACCAGTATGGGTGTATTTCGGACGTGGCTGGCCTCTAGAGCAGAGGTGCCGTGGTATGAGTAGCTCTCGTCACGAGACTACTGGACATACTGATTAATTTTCACTTTATCCTTTCCATCACCTTTTCACAGCGGCGCTGCACAGCAACCCTAAATGAATTTTCTTCATTGGCCAGGAGGAGTTTCACTCCATACGCGGCAGCTAAAGAATCTTGCCAGCAGTGTTACCTGAGGTCAAGTCTGTCCTTCTCACAGTTGCCTATGAACGTGCCGAACTGGCAGGAATAAATGTGATCGTGGATTGTTAGCAGGAACCTCTCATTGAAATGGAAAGCACACGGGAATTGTTGCATGATCTGCCACACACACTCCAAAAACTGGGTAAACACCGGTGATACTTCTTTCACGTCTACACTGTCCAGCAGTCCACAGCGGTCGGTGAACTTGTGTCCAAAGGACAGCCACTCTTTTTCAATCAAAGCCTGAAATTCAACCATGGAGTATGTTAGTAAATTTATATTGTCAGCATATCATACAGCAAAATCTTATGTGGCTGAAGAATTATGAAGTAAAAACTGGTGCCATATGTAAGTAATATTGATGTAGCAAAAATAACTAATAATGTAGTACATGCAGGTAACTTTAGTGTGGTTTGGTACATTATGTAAGTGTGCTGATGTGGCAAAAGTAATGCTGACTTCCAATGGGTTATGCCCATGCAGGTTCAGATCCTGCTTGTAGGACTTTTCGTAGGAGGGTAGTGTCTGTTTATGCAAACAGGATGATTATGACAATAACAGATGATGACACCGTGTTTATTGTGCCTATAAAATATTTGTTTGATCTCAGACTCTGCATTTTGTGTGCAATGGGCATTTTAATTGAGGCTGCCACATACGAGTATGTAATGTTGATGTAGTCTGGTACTATATGTAAGTAATGGTGATGCAGTCTGGTACCATATATAACAGTACTAATGACTTTACTTTTAAAAGACCTTTTTTTTGGGGGGGGGGGTCTGAGATAGCTCAGTTCGTTAGTATGCTGTACTCTCGTGGCTAGGTGGCTGCTCGTCCTACCAGAGTCTGTGTTCAAATCCCAGGTAATTCTTTTATGATTTTTCTTTCTCTCACATCTCACTAAAAGTGCTTTGTCTACGATTTTTTTTAGGTCTAATCCAAAATTGTGTTCTCTTACTTTACCGTATGAAAGCCTCATTGTTTCCTATTTATAAAAAATTGTTTCTGATACCATATGTAAGCAATGCTGATGTAACCCAGTACTATATGTAAGTAATGTTGATATAGTCTGGTACTATATGTAAGTAATGTTAATACAGCATCAATGTAATGCTGTGTGGTACAAGCAAGATGATGCAAGATGATGACCCATTTTATAGTACCCAGAACTGCTGATCGACCATGTGAAACTCTAAAGAGGACACTGTTAAATGAGGCCAAATTAGTAGGCATAAAATCCCTTGATGAGGCTGAAAAGCTCATCGAAAACAGGAAAATGTGGTGAACTACTATGTGAGCCCTATGTGGTGTTTAATGGCACGGGAAGGATGTAAGATGTAAGAATGCTGATACAGTAACAAGCAAAAGCTAGACTACAAAGTTCTGACTGTGTTTGTGATAATCACTTCATGGCAACACCTAAGTGAGCAAGAAAGGACAATGACATTGAAAAACATATGATACTTTCATCCTTCTCTATGTCATGTATCTATTATCATGATACTTTCATCATTCTCTATATCATGTATCTACTGTACTTTCATCCTTCTCTATATCATGTAACAATTATCATGACACTTTCATCCTTCTCTAAACCATGTATCTATTATCATGATACTTTCATCCTTCTCTATGTCATGTATCCATTATCACATCAACACGGCATTAAAAAAAACCTGATGTTATGCAAGTAATGTTGACACAGTATGAAGTACAATGTTATGGGAACAACATTAAAATTAACATAAATTACCTTTCTCTTCTGTTTTCAAATATTTAGACAACAGAAATGGATACATTACTAATGCAGTATGATAAAGAACTACTTTTTTTGGGTCCTTCACCTGAAATCCCTGCATTGTTCTATAGTAAGGATCCAACATGAGTCCAGCCAGGGAGCACGTCTGAGCTGTACGGTCCCAGCCATCAGAACAATGGACTAGAACACTGTTACCATCTGATATTGCCTGCAGATAAAATTTCACGCACTAATCACTGAATCAAAATAATTAGCCTTAAATCAAATTCTTATTAAAAATGCAACTATGCTGCAAATGGATGCATCAGCGGCAGGACATCTTGCTTACAACCGAGAGGCCACAGGAGAGCTGTCAGGGAGGCATAAGTTCCACAAGGGACATGCAAATGACTGACTGAAGCTCAAGTTTTCCTACATACACATAAAGATCAGTTATAGTTTGGGCACATTAAGAGACCAGCTCATAAAGCAGTTTCGCCACAATTATGAAAGCCGTTTTACTGCTCTAATGAAGAAGACTGTATTCTTAACTCTTTTGTTGCTACAATTACATGCACCCATACGACGGGCTACACTGAGGTGGCTAGAAACAGCTATCAATTATAATGACATTGATGATGATGGTGGAGTTTTGCGTGATATTTTCTTTGTTGTCTGCATACTATACGTTTGCAGGCGAATTTTACCCAGGCTCGCACTTCCTCTCAGTGGCAAAACAGCAGCACAGGAACGACCTTAAAGTTATAATGATTTTTAATGGTACACTGGATGACAATGAGACGATGTGGCAATGTGACAGTGGCACAAACCATTTCAAGGCAACCACATGGAACAAGTTCCCGGCGTCTACTAATGTCATAAGCCAACGGAATCTCCTGCTATATTCTATTCTAATGAGCTATTAGAAAATAGTTACACATTTCGTGGACTAACTAACTACAACTTCCTAACCGAAATACTATTTTCAGCTCTTTCTAGGTCCTAACCGTCATTTTTCTTCCACCTTCTCGTCCGCTAATCCTTGTCGCCTGCTAGTTTGTTTTTGTGTGTGTGTGTGGTTTTTTTTTTGTCCGTTCAAGTGCCGCACGGTGCAGTTTTTTTACCCCCCCCCCCCGAAGAGGATCGGGTTTTCCCGATCCTTCTGTACTTAGTTTCTCTCTTTAAAACAAAGATTACACTAACTTTCCGTTTCTATCAAATCACCAGGATGTGATGAGATAACAGCCGCATTTATTACAGCAGGAGGAAAGGAATGTACAACAATCTATCATTCACTGTGTAAAAAGATATGGCATTCAGGTATCTGGCCAAAGGAATGGAAAAGAACTGTACTCATACCACTGTCAAAAAAAAAAAAAAGTAACCTGAAATTATGCACAAACTACAGAACTGTTGCCCCGATTAGTCATGCCAATAAAATTCTGTTAAAAATCATAATGGGTAGGTTTCGTAGGAGAACAGAAGAAGTCAATATGGTCCAAGCTGGTTTTAGACAAGGAAGAGGATCGAGAGATCATATATTCAATATAAGATTAATAATAGAGAAATGCAGAGAATTTATTGTGAATCTATATTTATCTTTTATAGACTATTCAAAGGCATTTGATTGTGTACAACACAAGAAATTTTGGGAAATAATGGGAAAAAAGGGATTTCCAACACATTTGATACAATTAACATCACTGCTGTATCTAGACCAACAGGCAGAAGTAAGAATAAATGTTAAAACAACTTAGTTTGACATAAAACAAGGGGTCCGTCAGGAGTGCATATTGTCGCCTTACTTATTTAACTTGTATACTGAAAATATAATGAGGAGTGTTAGAGAAGACGTAGACAAAGAATATTACGATGCCATAACAATATTATATTTAATATATATTTATATTTGTACACAGATGCCTTATGTATATTTATATGATTATACAAATGTCCACAATGAGTATGAATAACAAAAGAAGGCAGAAAGAAAGAAAAAAAAACCTTCATAACCATACACAAACCTAGCTTATATCACATTTTTCTCTGAAAACTTACAACCAACATCCAGACTATTAAATTCACAGACCATAGGATGAGGCCCCAACTATACCACAGACTAACCTTGGCAATGAAAGCTGATGTGTCAATTATGGAAGCAATATGCTTCAGCCAGCCTGCAGCCTCCAATCGGGACAGGAAGTCGTTCATGGATGGTTTCTTCAGCTCAGACACTGAACATGATGACATAAGTGTATAAATTAGACCATACAAATGCAGATAAAGCTGCTGCAGCCAGCGATATAAAGCTGCACACAGCCAGCCATATAAAGCTGCCCACAGTCGGCCATATAAAGCTGCCCACAGTCAGCCATATAAAGTTGCCCACAGCCAGCCATATAAAGCTGCCCGCAGTCAGCCATATAAAGCTGCCCGCAGTCAGCCATATAAAGAACTAATTAACAGATCTGACAGCATCTGGCATTTCGATCACCGATGCCACTGTGAAATAGCAGCTAAAAACAGAATTCTCTTATTCAACATAAACATACTGAAATATATCTATGCGCTGAAAATATGGTAACAAAAAATCAAATGATACTCATTATTCATTTACCTACTTCCAAAGAGAACTTCACTTGGAGGAAGTAAAGGTAAAGGTAATCCTCTCATGCCTTGGAGGCACATAGGGATATGGTGTTAGTGCCCATATTTTCCTTGACCTGTCAGCAAACTAGAGGGTGATATGGTCAGTATCACGCCTGGCCGCCTTTCCTTCCCCAACTCCAGAAGAAGTCGGGCACCCATTTCTACAGCTGGGTAAATGGGGCACCTCCGGCTGGATTCAAACCCCCGACCTTCGCCATGAGAGACCAGTGCACTAACCACTTTGCCACTCAGACGCCCTACTTGGAGGAAAGAATGGAGAAAAGAATGGAGGAAAGAAAGGAGGAAAGAACAGAGGAAAGAAAACAAAAGAAAATGCACATAATGATCTGCCACATACACACACTTGAGAAACTGGGTAACCACTGGTGATACTTCTTTCATGTCCACACTGGAAAGAAAAGAGGAAAGAAAGAAGGAAAGGAAAGGAAGACATGGCTTTGTCTAATCAGAAGGACATATTCTTTGTGTGTTAAAATAATAACATCAACAACAAAACAGTCCCATACTTCTTCTCTGGTGAGATGTGTGTTTTACAAGTTCAAAATCATGTCTGCTTTGTTTTTTTTGTGTAAAGTGACAGTAAAATGACTGTAAAGTGACTGTAAAGTGATGGTGCAAATGTTTAATGGAGACTTTAGCTAATGTTCATGACTTCTTCTTCTTCTTCTTTGCACAGCTGCTGAAACCAGCTGCTTTCACAGCCATCCGGGCTTACTGCTGCAGACAAGACACGTCTCCATTTCTCTGTTTTCTTGATATTTTCTTGCCAGTTGTTGATTCCATGAGCACATATATCTTCTTCTAGCTTGTCTCGACTTCATTGTCTAGGTCCATCTCTTGGTCTGTCCCCTTTCATCACTTCTGTATAGGCCATCTTTGTTTGTCTATCCTCCTCCATTCTTTCTAAATGCCCAAGTCTGTTGCTCTTCATAATGGCTGTAATAAGTGAAGAATTGAACAATGTGTAGATTTCTCTCCTACTTCTTATCTTCCACTGTTGTGTTATAGGATCTCTTAAAGGTAAAAGGTAAACGTAATCCTGTCATGCCTTAGAGGCACATAGGGATACAGTGTTAGTGCCAACATTTTCCTTGACCAGTCAGCACATGAGAGGATGATGTGGTCACCATCACACCCGGCCATTTCTTCTTCCCCAACCCCACAAAAAAGTCAGGTACTCATTTCTATAGCTGGGTGACTGGAGCACCTCCGGCCAGATTTGAACATCTGACCTTTGCCATGAGAGACTAGTGTACTAACCACTTTGTCACTCAGGCACCTTATTGGGGAGGGGGGAAATCTCTTACTGGTCCAAGAATTCTTCTCAGGATTCTATTCTCAAATGTTTGTAATTGGTTTTCTTTTTGTTTAGTTGTATTCCATGTTCATGACTGACTCATGTTGTAGTTAGATGACAGTCATAGGGCAGCTACAATCTAAGTCCTGGTGTGTCAGACAAGCTTAACTTCTCTTTAAGAAAGCTACTATGAGCTCAGTTCAAGGGCACAGGGACTTGCAAATCTTGTGCTGGTCCAGTCAAACATCCACTTGGACATACAGTCAACAAGATGGCAACAAAAGGTGCTCTGATACCAAGAAATGCTGTACTTTGTCACTGTCCATGTTTTGCATCTATCACATGTAGAGGTTTACATGTCTACCGTCTCTTCACATCTTCCTTTGTCCTGCCCACACCTCAAGCCTCAGGAAGAGTAGCCTTTTCCACTACAGGATGATGATGTCCTCAACTTTATTGCCGATTTTCTTTTCATCTTATTCATACAAATCATACCAGACCAAAAACAGGAAAGGTGAGCACAGGTTACAGAATGGTAAAATATTTTAACAAATCTCTCTCTCTCTCTCTCTCTCTCTCTCTCTCTCTCTCTCTCTCTCTCTCGATATATATAAAAAATATATATATAACTTCCTTGGTCTGTCAGTCTCATTACAGAGTCATATATATTTTGTTCTTTTGCCTGGCACTCCGAGGTATCAGAACACTCATACGACGTTATCTGTTTTTGTAACAGTTTACATATCTTATCTTATATCTTATATCCTTCCCGTGCCGTTAAACGTCACATAGGGCTCGCAAAGTAGTTCGCCAAGTTTACATATATGTCAGCTTAAAGGCATGTGTCACATGATTCCAGTTTCACTACACTAACAAATTACACTAAATGATGTGATAATGGAAAATCTATAATTAATAACAATTTAATAACCAAATAATCATATTTTCATTTCTTTTTTCTGTCATTTCTCATGAGTTATGACTAGTATATAAAAAATAAAATGTGACTTTTAAACTTCTAATCTGTCTTCAGTTTTTTTTCCTCTATATTTGTTACAAATTCTATTCACATTTACAGAATTTTTTTTTAAACACTTGCGTCTTGTGAGCCCTTATCAGATGATCTTTGTGTGCTGGTACACTGACAGGCTCTGAGCTTTTTGCTGAAGCTTACACTGAAAGAAACTCACAAATGAGGATACTTACACTCAGTGAGCTTCTGCAAACTGGCTCTCATGACGTGAATGTTCTCTATGCCCAGGAACTGGAACTTCATGTTACTGTAGAAGCTTTCATTCTCATAGCCCTTTCCCTGGGCTTTGTTGACCATGGCATTTATCTGTGGAAAAACAGGGGCAGACTGTAAACTTAATGGGGTGCTATGTCCACACTGGGGACATTTTGGAGAGGGACAGGACCTGAAACCCAACTGCAACCCCAAATCCATGGCCTATGTACTACCATTCTGAGTGGCCAGGCATAAATCCATCTAATCTACAACCCAAGACCTTCCTTCCAAGGATACTGTATGCCAGTCATGCAGCGTATTTACATTCATTCAACCAATGACATGCCATATATTACACAATACAAAGTCAAGCAATCAAAATAGATCAATATTTATTATACACACTGCATACCTTATCACGTCACACAACATTACATGCACAAGACATTAACATATATCATCATGAATGAACACATATGATATCAATAATAATGCATAATACTCTAATATGTAAACTGAACCAGGTGGGCTGGCTGGCCTGGGCTCTCCTGGCCCTCCAAAGAAAAGCAAACATTCATCTTAACATGGTGCCAATGCACTGATTAACATATTCCAGCCACTGCTGCTATGACACCCCCCCCCCACATACTACATATCATCTCCATGTTGTGCCAACACACTGAACTATCATGACCTATAAATCCTCTTTTGTGCCAATGCACTGAAATATCAACTTATAACTCCACCCTTGTGCAACGACTGAATATCACAACACACTGACTTATCTCCCCCATTTGTGCCAACGCATTGCATATCACAACATATCGACATATCTTCCTCCTTTGTGCCAACACACTGCATATCACAACATATCGACATATCTTCCTCCTTTGTGCCAACGCACTGCATATCACACCATATTGACATATCTTCCTCCTTTGTGCCAACGCACTGAATATCAATTTGAATCCACGAATCTCCATACACGACGATAATGACATCAATCTACAGCACATATGATTTCCATACACATTATATCACAATGTGAGGTCGGCTGGGGCTACAAAGAAGAGATGAAATCAGCCCCTGCCATGTCTCTGGCTCTACTGCTCATTTCTTGCAACACATTTCTCGATATTTATAGGCCTTCCACTTCCAGACGCATGAACAGTAAAGCTTTACTCCCACGCCGTACACTCGTAGAAATTCTGGGTGACCGTTCACAAGACACTGGAGACAAAAACAGAAACTAGAAAACAGGACAGACATTGGAGCAGAAACTAGAAAACAGGGCAGAAACTGGAAACAAAGCTAAAACTAGAAAACAGGCCAGACACTGGAAACAAAGCTGAAACTAGAAAACAGGCCAGACACTGGAGACAAAAACAGAAACTGGAAAACAGGTAGACACTAGAAAAATGACAGGCACTGGAAAACCACAGGTACTGGGAAAACACTGAAAAAAAAAAGAACCACAGGTACCAAAACACAGACCAGACACTGGAAAACAACTGACACTGAGGAAAACATCTCAGACATGATCATGACAGATGAAATATGCAAGACATGATAAGTTTAATGTTGTTGCTGCAGGTTAAACCTCCCTGGAACTGAAAGTGGGATGAGCTTAGCAGGCGATGCTGTGAAGACTTGAAGAACAAGCATCATATAAACAGAGAGCTGAGTTACAGCAGACAGCACAAAGACCACTGCATGCAAAAAAAAAAAAGGTGAGCTCTCGGCAGACTCCACTACCAAATGAACCGCGAGGAACCCTGCCCTGCTAGCCAGATACAGTCTAATACAAACAGCACAAATGGGGAAGGCGGGATAGGGTCTTGATCAGGACTGGTTCTCTTGCTCTGATAACTGTAATTTAAATGTAGTTCAGTCACCTTTGCTCCATGATAAATTTAACAACTGTCATATAATGAGGCATAAATTATCTTGAAAATATCCTCCCAAGATGATCTGTTCTTTATTTAACCCGCTATGTTCTAGATGGCTCTCAAACATTTTCATACTGCAGCATACCTATGTTCTTATTATCTGTAAAGTTTCAGTTTTTTTTTTTACAGTTTACACCGAAGGCACTGTAATTTATAACAGACACATCTCTGGTTGTTTCATGGCAAGTACTGGAAAAAAAAGTGTTCTAGCGCAGTCAAACACCCAGACACGTATTTGCTCAGAACTGATGTTCCACTCAAACACCTAGACATGTACTTGCTCAGAACTGATGTTCCTCTCAAACACCCAGACATGTACTTGCTCAGAACTGATGTTCCACTCAAACACCCAGACATGTACTTGCTCAGAACTGATGTTCCACTCAAACACCCAGACATGTACTTGCTCAGAACTGATGTTCCACTCAAACACCCAGACATGTACTTGCTCAGAACTGATGTTCCACTCAAACACCTAGACATGTACTTGCTCAGAACTGATGTTCCACTCAAACACCCAGACATGTACTTGCTCAGAACTGATGTTCCTCTCAAACACCCAGACACGTATTTGCTCAGAACTGATGTTCCACTCAAACACCCAGACATGTACTTGCTCAGAACTGATGTTCCACTCAAACACCTAGACATGTACTTGCTCAGAACTGATGTTCCACTCAAACACCCAGACATGTACTTGCTCAGAACTGATGTTCCACTCAAACACCTAGACATGTACTTGCTCAGAAATGATGTTCCATTCAAACACCCAGACATGTACTTGTTCAGAAATGATATTGCAGTCAATCACCCAGACATGTACTCAAGTACTAAAACACCCATTATGTACTCAAGTACTTGCACGTCTTCTGTTGTTCTAGTCAAACAACCAGACATATACCCGAATACCTGTACTTCTTGTGTTGTTCCAGTCACTTCTTGTGTTGTTCCAGTCAAACAACCAGACATATACTCGAATACTTGCACTGCTTGTGTTGTTCCTGTCAAACAACCAGACATATACTCGAATACTTGCACTGCTTGTGTTGTTCCAGTCAAATAACCAGACATATACTCGAATACTTGCACTGCTTGTGTTGTTCCAGTCAAATAACCAGACATATACTCGAATACTTGCATTGCTTGTGTTGTTCCAGTCAAACAACCAGACAAGCACTACAGAACTTCACCCACCAGACCCTCTTCGAACTCCTGCCTCCAGACTCACGCCGTCCAGGACTGAAGCAGTCTTGCTACACAATAAAGGAAGTTAATACTGGCAGCCCCCAGAAGCTCATACAAGTTGTCGATGTCCTCGTATGTTCGATTTTTTGGTGCGCGTTCCCCGGAATACTCACGGTCGAACTGCGCTGGCCGTATGTCCAGCGATAACAATAACCTTAATCCCGGCGATAACGATAACTTTACGCCCGGCGATAACTATAACCTTGTGCCCAGTGATAAGTACGACCTTATGCCCAATGATAACTACAACTTTATGCCCAGTAATAACTACAATCTTATGCCCAGTGATAACTACAACCTTATGCCCAGTGATAACTACAACCTTATGCCCAGTGATAACTACAATCTTATGCCCAGTGATAACTACAACCTTATGCCCAGTGATAACTACAATCTTATGCCCAGTGATAACTACAACCTTATGCCCAGTGATAACTACAACCTTATGCCCAGTGATAACTACAACCTTATGCCCAGTGATGATGATAATCGACTCTCCTGCTTGTCTTCTTTTTTTTTCCCAGTTAGTGCACAAGAAGATGGAAAGACGTCCTCCTTGCGATCTGCAGCTCCAGGCTTTCCTGTAAGCTCCACCAGCATGAAGACGATAACGACCCCCCCCCCAATCTCCGTCTATGAGGCCTGGCGAACGTTAGGACCATAAAAAAAAATATTTTGTTTTCCAGACCCTCATATCGCCCCTATCACATTTTATCTTCTCTCAACCTAAGAATACGCAAAGAAATAACGACACAAGAAGCTTTCTTTTCCGGAGTTTTTCCACAATCGTAATATTTAACTAATTAATTAATTAATGTGCGCAGGCCCTTCCAGTGCTCTATCTATCTATCTATCTATCTATCTATCTATCTATCTATCTATCTATCTATCTATCTATCTATCTATCTATCTATCTATCTATCTATCTATCTATCTATCTATCTATCTATCTATCTATCTATCTATCTATCTATCTATCTATCTATCTATCTATCTATCTATCTATCTATCTATCTATCTATCTATCTATCTATCTATCTATCTATCTATCTATCTATCTATCTATCTATCTATCTATCTATCTATCTATCTATCTATCTATCTATCTATCTATCTATCTATCTCTCTATCTATCTATCTATCTATCTATCTATCTATCTATCTATCTATCTATCTATCTATCTATCTATCTATCTATCTATCTATCTATCTATCTATCTATCTATCTATCTATCTATCTATCTATCTATCTATCTATCTATCTATCTATCTATCTATCTATCTATCTATCTATCTATCTATCTATCTATCTATCTATCTATCTATCTATCTATCTATCCTTCCTAACACCAGAAACAGAAATACTGAAAGAAAACACGAACTAGAACCATGAAGTATTATGGCTGACGTTATTTCAGACACTGCTAATCGATAATTTCACTATTCCGTTGACTTCCCCCATCTTTTTTTTTTTTTTTAATCTTCGTGAATGTTCTCCTTTTAGAGCCCCACGCCCGGGACTTTCCCTATTCTCATTCGTTCCCACCCCCCCTCCCCCGACACACTTTCTGGCACAAAACATCGTCAAGATGGCTGCACCAACAAATCTCTCCGACTGCTCAGACTGGGTCGATTGCCAACTTGCGCGGGAATACGGTGCTCTTAACTTCTAGAAAGTACCGCCTCGGGGGGTTGGAGAGAGAGAGAGAGAGAGAGAGAGGGGGGGGGGGCGCACCGTGTTTTCTCTTCGATTATGCAAGCACTGTACGGTCCTTGTGTTCCTGTGTTTCTACACATATTCTCCAGCCTCCTTTAAACTAAAGTATTAATGGGCAAAAAATGTGAAAACTTGCATATATTTTCCGTCACAAATATTGATTTTTTTCCCCCTTGCCCCATACAGTGTTATTTATTACTATTATTTTTTTTTTTTTATTTATTACTATGCTCTTTTTTGTTATTTATGACTATTTTCTTTTTTGTCTTTTATCACTATTATCTTTTTTGTTATTTATTACTATTATTTTTTGTTATTTATTACTATTATCTTTTTATTATTTATTATTATTATCTTTTTTTTAAAAAAAAATTCTTTCATGGTTTTCTCCCATACTTCTGTTTTAAGTTTCCCCAATGGGGTCCACCTCTCTCGTTTCAGAGTATATTCACGGTTTAAATTCTCCAGGAAGAATAGCAGTACATTTAAGGACAGAATAACAAGTAGACAAAAAATCATCATAATCATCATCATCATCATCATCATGTGCCTTCTTCTGAACGAAGGTTGGCAGTAATGAATCTCCAGTTCCCTCGCTCCCTCGCCTTGATGGTGGACTCAGCCAGGCTGTGTCCCGTCCATTCTCGTATGTTATCGTCCCATCTACATCTCCGTCTTCCTCTTGCTCTTTTTCCTTCCACCTCTCCTTCTAGTATGGTCTTCAGTATGCTGTTATGTCTTTTGATATGGCCAAAGCATTTTGTTTCCTTCATCCTTATTTCTTTGAGAAGTTCACATTACACTTGGGAGCTGTTTTAAAACTTGTGCATTTGTTATTTTCATTCTCCATGTTATATGACCTAGTTTTCTACAGAATCACATTTCTGCAACATGAGTCTTTCTCTCTATCTTTTTTTCTTACAGTCCAGGTTTCTGCTTCATACAGTAAAACAGAGTAGATACAAGGTCCGACAATTAAGTAATGGGAAAAGAAGATATTGAGCCGACCCGCATCATAGTTTCTGTGGCTCAGAAAACTCTATACTACGAGTAATATAAGATGTTACCGTAAGAAGGAGAGGTTGTGTGCTTCATACGAGTATGAAGACATACTCAACAATGACAGCAGGTCTCCCAGTGAGCATGGTCGTATATAACAAGATGCAGGACAGCTTGATAGTGACAGCAAACTAGCATTTGGTTGCCCTGCAGTTTTGCTTGTTTATTTTATTAGGAAAAAAAAGAAAGGGGGGGGTGGTGGTGGTGTTCTGGATGGACAGATCGACGACTCTTTCTCTCCCTCTCTCCCATTCTTTCTCTCACATACAAATACGCGCCCTTCACCCATCTTGTTTGCAGGAACACAACAGCGGTTATACGGGACATCAAAAGTGAAGATCTTCCTGCATCCTTTGAAACAAGTAAAACAGTTCACGTACCAAGCGGGCACAAGACCAGTCTCTGGAAAAAAATCCATACTGAAATTGAAAGGGACAAGACAAGACAACAGGAAAAAAAAAACGATATAAAAATTGAAAAGTGCATGAGGAAGAAGACAAGACATCAGTTAACCGGTTTGTTTATAACCGAGAGCGATCACTATACAGACTAACGAGACACGCTAGCTAGAACCACATGGAAATCTCACTTAAGTCGATCCTGTCATTACAGCTATACAGATTAAGAAAGTTTTAAACATACATGCGGTCCTGGTAATGATAAAATTGTTTGTCTGTGCTATATTCTTTCAATTATTTGTCTTTTATCTCTCTAAGTGTCGCACTGGCTGGTATCGATTACTGCTTCCTTCCATAGCCTGCGCCCACGCAAGATCTTTGTTATACCGAGGATCGAGGTCTATTATAAGATGGAATATATCACTTCTATTCTGATATATGCTAATGTAATCACTTTATGATAGTATGTGTGGATAATTACAGACAATCATGTGAGAACAGACATAATGAGAAATGGTAAATGTGCGGGAAAATGACAGGGAATGAGGCAAACGTGGCCATATTATACCTCGGGGCACCTAGCGGAAAAGGTGTAGGCGCTCATATTTTCCCTTGACCTGTCAGCACGCCAGAGGACGATGCGGTCAACATCATGCATGGCTGCCTTTCCTTCCCTAGCACCAGAAGCCAAGTATCCAGCTCTGGAAAAGATGACTGGGGGCTGTCTCCGGCCGGATTCAAACCACCGGCCTTCGCCATGACAGACTAGTGTATTAACCATTCCGCCACTCTGGCGTCCATACATGAAAACGACGCTTTCGCTAATCATTTCTATAAATAAATGATACGTAAATGATAAACGAAAAGGCAGATGTTTTTCCCATTTCTTTGTTTGCACGCTGGCCAAGAAATTCAACGCATATTTTCTACATCCACTCTCGAGAGACCAGATGTTCCCGATATCGGATCTTTACTGTCCGTACGGTAACCCTGGGCAGGAGCTTTTGATGTCAAGATGGACAGGATGCAACATTGTTCGTGGCATCATACAAAGCTGTGATTCCTAAAGTAGGCAGCATCGCCTCTCTATCGGAAAGATCCAAAAAAGAGAAATGTATCTGAGGGTATCTTAGTGAGAAATGTATCTGAGGCTTCTATGGATGGTGTTTGGTAGACAAAGGGCTTCAGCTTGAAAAAGTTTGAGAATCACTGATATAATGGATGGCTGCAGACCAAATAAGTCTGACAAACTCTGATACAAAGGTTGGGTGCAGTCCAAATAAATCTGACAAACTCTGATACAAAGGCTGGCTGCGGACCAAGTAAGTCTAACAAACTCTGATACAAAGGTTGGGTGCAGTCCAAATAAATCTGACAAACTCTGATACAAGGGCTGGCTGCGGACCAAGTAAGTCTAACAAACTCTGATACAAAGGTTGGCTGCGGACCAAGTAGGTCTAACAAACTCTGATACAAAGGTTGGCTGCGGACCAAGTAAGTCTGACAAACTCTGATACAAAGGTTGGCTGCAGACCAAGTAAGTTTGAGAACCTCTGATATAAGTAAGACTAGCTGCAGAACAATTAAGTCTGACAAACTCTGATACAAAGGTTGGCTGCGGTCCGCCGAAGGTATAATAAATTTGCTGCCGCCTCAGCAAGCAGGAGGATTACTTGGCGGCGACTACTTCCGTCGTCTAGAGGACAGGGTCACCTTCTCATGGATATCTTCCATATATCCAGCAATAATTTTTAAAAAATAATAATACGTCCAAATAATTCAGTTTGTCTTACTGCCTGTGCTCACGTGCCTTCGTGAAATCTTACTGCCTGTGCTCACGTGCCTTCGTGAAATCTTACTGCCTGTGCTCACGTGCCTTCGTGAAATCAATCTCGTGATTATCTCCAGGAAATATGATTACATCCTGCCCGAGTTCTTCTCAATTTCTGGAATGATGGTTATGACCGAGTTATTTTTCCATTTTACTGTCCCGTCTGATGTTAACAGCTTAACTTGTCTTAGTACTGAAAACGTACTGGATATAGGAATTTGCCATTTCCCTTTTCATCTTTCTTTCATTATTTGCTATTCTTCTCATTATTTTGACTGTCGCTTAACAGGAGATTGTCTTCTGCCACAGAAGATGACCGTTTCCTGCAGGGGGAGACTATCTACAACGTGATCTCATATGTTCTTATACAAATGATCTCCCTTCGTCTCCGACGAAGATGAAAGGTCGAGAACAATAGTTTTATCTTCGGCGGAAATTGCGACTTAGATTTAAAATGTCTGGACTGGTCTCGATGTATTCAAAATGTCGATCGATACTCGTCCTCTTCCCCTGATAAATCCAGAACATCCTTTTCCGCATCCGCTTGATTTCACGCCTCTGACTTCCCTTGTGTTTTCTTCGCTGATATCGAGGTTTTTTTTTTTCCTTCTTTTTCTAGTCCACGTATGTATTTACTTGCTTCTCCCTCCCCCCACTGTATGGCTGAATTGACATATATCAAGGATGTGGTAGTAAAAGAATTTGAAAGCCTTGAATAAGAAGAAAACAGAACAAGAAGAAAACAGAACAAGAAGAAAACAAAAAATAAGAAAACAAAACAAGAAGAAAACAAAACAAGAAGAAAACAAAACAAGAAGAAAACAAAACAAGAAGAAAACAAAACAAGAAGAAAACAAAACAAGAAGAAAACAAAACAAGAAGAAAACAAACAAGAAGAAAACAGAAGTCATGGTCATCTCAAAGGGAAAAAAAAAAGAAAGAAAAAAAAAGTGATTCCTAAATGTAAAATAACAGTAAAGAGCAAAATACCGAAGCAGGTGGACAAGTTTAGATCTTTGGGGACACCACTGACTTCAAATGGAAGATGCCTAACTGAGATAAAGAGCAGAATAATGCAAGCCGAAATAATGTTTCAGAAAATGAAGAGCATTCTGTGTAATAAATCACAGTCGTTGGTAGAGAGGAAAAGAGAACTTCAGTGCCTACATCGAGCCAATCACGGATGTGAGGCATGGCAAGTTACTAATGAAGTTCAATGCCTTCTATACGCCACTGAAATGTGGTTCCTTAGAGGAATGCTAAGAATACCATGGACAGTCAAGAAATCAAATGAGGAGGTTGGAGAGACGAGGCAAGCAATAACAAAAGTCTGAAAAACGCAATCTAAATTCATAAGACACGTTCTACAGTGAGGCAAGAAGGAATACATTGTGATAAAACAGACAGACAGACGGACATACAGACAGACAGACAGGCAGGGAGGCAGGCAGACAGGCAGACAGACAGAGAGGGGGATGGTGGACGGATTAACAAGACGTCACGGACAGAGAACACCAGCACAGCTTATTCTCAGCACTCGCAACAGAGGACTGTGGGAAAGCATCATCGCCAACGTCGGTCGGCAAAAAGCAATAAACCGACAGATGGCTGAATTCGAAATTCCACAGAAAATTCCCACCCCAAACCTATGTAAGAAATCTATTAATTTATTTGCGTGGTTTCATCGATCGCACTAATGTACGGCACAACTTCAAATCCAATCTCGAGCAAGCCAATCGTTAAACTGTTGTTTTTACAAATATTTTTTTACATCTTACTTCCGAATTAATTTCCATGCTCTGGCAGAATACATTCTGGTACAAAGGTTGGCTGCAGACCAAGTAAGTTTGAGAACCTCTGATATAAGTAAGACTAGCTGCAGAACAATTAAGTCTGACAAACTCTGATACAAAGGTTGGCTGCGGTCCGCCGAAGGTATAATAAATTTGCTGCCGCCTCAGGAGGATTACTTGGCGGCGACTACTTCCGTCGTCTAGAGGACAGGGTCACCTTCTCATGGATATCTTCCATATATCCAGCAATAATTTTTAAAAAATAATAATACGTCCAAATAATTCAGTTTGTCTTACTGCCTGTGCTCACGTGCCTTCGTGAAATCTTACTGCCTGTGCTCACGTGCCTTCGTGAAATCTTACTGCCTGTGCTCACGTGCCTTCGTGAAATCAATCTCGTGATTATCTCCAGGAAATATGATTACATCCTGCCCGAGTTCTTCTCAATTTCTGGAATGATGGTTATGACCGAGTTATTTTTTCATTTTACTGTCCCGTCTGATGTTAACAGCTTAACTTGTCTTAGTACTGAAAACGTACTGGATATAGGAATTTGCCATTTCCCTTTTCATCTTTCTTTCATTATTTGCTATTCTTCTCATTATTTTGACTGTCGCTTAACAGGAGATTGTCTTCTGCCACAGAAGATGACCGGTTTCCTGCAGGGGGAGACTATCTACAACGTGATCTCATATGTTCTTATACAAATGATCTCCCTTCGTCTCCGACGAAGATCAAAGGTCGAGAACAATAGTTTTATCTTCGGCGGAAATTGCGACTTAGATTTAAAATGTCTGGACTGGTCTCGATGTATTCAAAATGTCGATCGATACTCGTCCTCTTCCCATGATAAATCCAGAACATCCTTTTCCGCATCCGCTTGATTTCGCGCCTCTGACTTCCCTTGTGTTTTCTTCGATGATATCGAGGTTTTTTTTTTTCCTTCTTTTTCTAGTCCACGTATGTATTTACTTGCTTCTCCCTCCCCCCACTGTATGGCTGAATTGACATATATCAAGGATGTGGTAGTAAAAGAATTTGAAAGCCTTGAATAAGAAGAAAACAGAACAACAAGAAAACAGAACAACAAGAAAACAAACAAGAAGAAAACAAACAAGAAGAAAACAAAACAGGAAGAAAACAAACAAGAAGAAAACAAACAAGAAGAAAACAAAACAAGAAGAAAACAAACAAGAAGAAAACAAAACAAGAAGAAAACAAACAAGAAGAAAACAGAAGTCATGGTCATCTCAAAGGGAAAAAAAAAGAAAGAAAAAAAAAGTGATTCCTAAATGTAAAATAACAGTAAAGAGCAAAATACCGAAGCAGGTGGACAAGTTTAGATCTTTGGGGACACCACTGACTTCAAATGGAAGATGCCTAACTGAGATAAAGAGCAGAATAATGCAAGCCGAAATAATGTTTCAGAAAATGAAGAGCATTCTGCGTAATAAACCACTGTCGTTGGTAGAGAGGAAAAGAGAACTTCAGTGCCTACATCGAGCCAATCACGGATGTGAGGCATGGCAAGTTACTAATAAAGTTCAGTGCCTTCTATACGCCACTGAAATGTGGTTCCTTAGAGGAATGCTAAGAATACCATGGACAGTCAAGAAATCAAATGAGGAGGTTGGAGAGACGAGGCAAGCAATAACAAAAGTCTGAAAAACGCAATCTAAATTCATAAGACACGTTCTACAGTGAGGCAAGAAGGAATACATTGTGATAAAACAGACAGACAGACGGACATACAGACAGACAGACAGGCAGGGAGGCAGGCAGACAGGCAGACAGACAGAGAGGGGGGATGGTGGACGGATTAACAAGACGTCACGGACAGAGAACACCAGCACAGCTTATTCTCAGCACTCGCAACAGAGGACTGTGGGAAAGCATCATCGCCAACGTCGGTCGGCAAAAAGCAATAAACCGACAGATGGCTGAATTCGAAATTCCACAGAAAATTCCCACCCCAAACCTATGTAAGAAATCTATTAATTTATTTGCGTGGTTTCATCGATCGCACTAATGTACGGCACAACTTCAAATCCAATCTCGAGCAAGCCAATCGTTAAAACTGTTGTTTTTACAAATATTTTTTTACATCTTACTTCCGAATTAATTTCCATGCTCTGGCAGAATACATTCTGGTGAGAATTTTTTTAAGAACCTGGAAGGAAGTTACTCTATAATTTAAAAATATGGGATGGGTTAGAAATGTGATACTTGTAATTATATTTTACCCATACTTTACCTAAATATCGCACTGAGCACTGATTTTGGCTGGGTGGCAAAATCCACCATCCTACCAGTGTTGTTTTGAATCGAAAGAGTTAACCTGAAAGCCAACAGTAAGTCCACGTGACAGCATCAAACAATTATTGCAGACCCAATAAATGATGACCTACGATAGGTTCAGAAGGTGAAAGGCGAAAGGTTAGAAAGGGTTTTGTTTTCCATAACCCTCTAAGGAGCAGTGACAAATATATTGCCATCGGAAGCTTAAGACCCGTCTTTAAGGTAACGACACACACTTTGCCCTTTCTAATTATTGCTGTAATTTCTCCTAGCAGGAAGGCATCCCCGGATGCTGTTAGCTGAACCTCCGGCCGTTATGTTTCCTGCTTGTGGATTGCTGGAGTAGTACTTTTACTGCAGACAGTAGTACTTTTACTGCAGACAGTAGTACTTTTACTGCAGACAGTAGTACTTTTATTCTGTCTGACCTTTAAAGGGCATCTATTTCCAGCGTTGCTGCTGCCGGCAATTTTATGTCGGACACTCATTTGAGTGTGTTTTCAGTTTTGATTACTTAGTAGTGTGTTCACTAGATTACTTAGTAGTGTGTTCACTAGATTACTTAGTAGCGTGTTCGCTAGATTACTTAGTAGTGTGTTCACTAGATTACTTAGTAGTGTGTTCGCTAGATTACTCAGTAGCGTGTTCACTAGATTACTTAGTAATGTGTTCACCAGATTACTTAGTAGTGTGTTCACTAGATTACTCAGTAGAGTGTTCACTAGATTACTTAGTAATGTGTTCACTAGATTACTTAGTAGTGTGTTCACTAGATTACTTAGTAGTGTGTTCACTAGATTACTTAGTAGTGTGTATTAGATTACTTAGTAGTGTATTCACTAGACTACTCAGTAGCGTTCACTAGATTACTTAGTAGTGTATTCATTAGATTACTTAGTAGTGTGTTCACTAGATTACTCAGTAGTGTGTTCACTAGATTACTTAGTAGTGTATTCACTAGATTACTTAGTAGTGTGTTCACTAGATTACTCAGTAGTGTGTTCACTAGATTACTCAGTAGTATGTGCACTAGATTACTTAGTAGTGTATTCACTGGATTACTTAGTAGTGTGTTCACTAGATTACTCAGTAGTGTGTTCACTAGATTACTTAGTAGTGTGTTCACTAGATTACTCAGTAGTGTGTACTAGATTACTTAGTAGTGTATTCACTAGAATACTCAGTAGCGTGTACTAGATTACTTAGTAGTGTGTTCACTACTTAATAGTGTATTCACTAGATTACATAGTAGTATATTCACTAGATTACTTAGTAGTGTATTCACTAGATTACTTAGTAGTGTATTCACTAGATTACTTAGTAGTGTGTTCACTAGATTACTCAGTAGTGTGTTCACTAGATTACTTAGTAGTGTATTCACTAGATTACTTAGTAGTGTATTCACTAGAATACTTATTAGTGTGTTCACTAGATTACTTAGTAGTGTATTCACTAGAATATTTATTAGTGTGTTCACTAGATTACTTAGTAGTGTGGTCACTAGATTACTTAGTAGTGTGTTCACTAGATTACTCAGTAGTATATGCACTAGATTACTTAGTAGTGTATTCACTAGATTACTTAGTAGTGTGTTCACTAGATTACTCAGTAGTGTGTACTAGATTACTTAGTAGTGTATTCACTAGATTACTCAGTAGCGTGTACTAGATTACTTAGTAGTGTGTTCACTAGATTACTTAGTAGTGTGTTCACTAGATTACTTAGTAGTGTATTCACTAGATTACTCAGTAGTGTGTTCACTAGATTACTTAGTAGTGTGTTCACTAAATTACTTAGTAGTGTGTTCACTAGATTACTCAGTAGTGTGTACTAAATTACTTAGTAGTGTATTCACTAGATTACTCAGTAGCGTGTACTAGATTACTTAGCAGTGTGTTCACTAGATTACTTAGTAGTGTATTCACTAGATTACTTAGTAGTGTATTCACTAGATTACTCAGTAGCGTGTACTAGATTACTTAGCAGTGTGTTCACTAGATTACTTAGTAGTGTATTCATTAGATTACTCAGTAGTGTGTTCACTAGATTACTCAGTAGTGTGTTCACTAGATTACTCAGTAGTGTGTTCACGCTATCAGTCATTTGCATGTTCCTTGTGGAAATTTGCCTCCCTATCACCTCTCTTGTAGGCATCTCGGTAATTAGTAAAATTCCTTGAGGACGATGCATCCATTTGCAGATTATCAACAATGTCTTGGTGCTACCTTTGTCTTGGTCCGGTAATTTAGAGAAGGCCTTCTTGGAAGGGTACATAATGGGAAAAAGAAAGAGAGGAAGACCAAGCCGAAGTTGACTGCAAGATGTTGTTGCTAATCTGCAAATGGATGCATCAGCAGCAGGCAATCTTGCTCACAACCGAGAGGCCTACAGGAGCACTGTTAGGGAGTCAAAGTTCCGCAAGGAACGTGCAAATGACTGACTGACTGACGACCGGAATAGAGTTCTTATTCTGTTGTAAGGAGTGGAAAAATAAGCAAGCAGTGACCCGGTTTTGAATGGAAATCCCCAGGCCTTCGAGTCCGGCGCTGACCAGGTATATAAGACGTGAAGAGAAAAAAAGGGAGATAAGTTGAGCACGTGGAAGTCGAGAGGCAGACGTGGACAAGGAGGGTCATTCGATAGATGGAGGCTGACGTGTATAGTTTAGTTGTGTGCATTTGTAATCAGGATTGAAATCATATTATTCAAGGAACCTTTTTTTTGTATGATTCAATAACGCGTGTGGAAATATATATAAATATATGGACTTCATGCGCATAGGATTCGTTTGATTCGCATTGCCTTGTGGATCAGAATTTTGTAAATACAAGGATCGTGATTTTAAGAAAAAAGGATTGTTGTTTCGTGTTCCCGTTATTTATACGTAAGGTGTGAATGTTGGTGTAGTCACCCTTCCACCACTCAGTACGACGGCATCAAGAAGAAATAAAAGACTGAACAATTAATTCACGTCAGTAAAGTAAAGATAAATATACCACACCAATAAATCATCAATCCAGTAAAAATAATATTACTACACTATCTTCCTACAACTAGGAGCACGACTTTGCTATGCCAAGACGGTCTTTTCTAACTTATCATGACGTTTAACATGTCCAAAATATTTAAGTTTTCTCTGTTTAATCTTCTTCCCTAGCCAACCTTCTTCAATATTAAGTTCTTGTAGTATGGATATATATATATATATATATATATATATATATATATATCTGAACCTTAAGTGCCCAGGGCACATGGGGCTTCCGCAAGGGTTTTCCACAAATGCCTGTCTTTCGCCTTTTTTTCTGCTCTTGCCCAGGTGAGCCCTCTATTGCTCAACATCCTTTCTGTTGTTCTTCTCCATGTCTCTTTTGGTCTACCCTTACTTCTGCTCCCCTGTGGTGTCCATCTTAGTGCTATTTTTGGTAGTGAGTTGTCAGTCATTCGGAGCACATGTCCCAACCATCGCCAGCGTCTTTCCTCAATAATTGTTGTCAGTGGTTTCATCTGCATTTCTGCCAATAAGATGTTATTTCTTATGGTGTTTGGCCAAAATATTTTTTTAATTCTACGTAAACATTTAGTCTGGAAAGAATTTAACTTGTTTTCTAGATTACTTAGCAGTGTGTTCACTAGATTACTTAGTAGTGTATTCATTAGATTACTCAGTAGTGTTCACTAGATTACTCAGTAGTGTGTTCACTAGATTACTCAGTAGTGTGTTCACGCTATCAGTCATTTGCATGTTCCTTGTGGAAATTTGCCTCCCTATCACCTCTCTTGTAGGCATCTCGGTAATTAGTAAAATTCCTTGAGGACGATGCATCCATTTGCAGATTATCAACAATGTCTTGGTGCTACCTTTGTCTTGGTCCGGTAATTTAGAGAAGGCCTTCTTGGAAGGGTACATAATGGGAAAAAGAAAGAGAGGAAGACCAAGCCGAAGTTGACTGCAAGATGTTGTTGCTAATCTGCAAATGGATGCATTAGCAGCAGGCAATCTTGCTCACAACCGAGAGGCCTACAGGAGCGCTGTTAGGGAGTCAAAGTTCCGCAAGGAACGTGCAAATGACTGACTGACTGACGACCGGAATAGAGTTCTTATTCTGTTGTAAGGAGTGGAAAAATAAGCAAGTAGTGACCCGGTTTTGAATGGAAATCCCCAGGCCTTCGAGTCCGGCGCTGACCAGGTATATAAGACGTGAAGAGAAAAAAAGGGGGATAAGTTGAGCACGTGGAAGTCCAGCGGCAGACGTGGACAAGGAGGGTCATTCGATAGATGGAGGCTGAGGTGTATAGTTTAGTTGTGTGCATTTGTAATCAGGATTGAAATCATATTATTCAAGGAATCTTTTTTTTTGTATGATTCAATAACGCGTGTGGAAATATATAAATATATGGACTTCATGCGCATAGGATTCGTTTGATTCGCATTGCCTTGTGGATCAGAATTTTGTAAATACAAGGATCGTGATTTTAAGAAAAAAAGGATTGTTGTTTCGTGTTCCCGTTATTTATACGTAAGATGTGAACGTATGGTGTAGTCAGCCTTCCACCACTCAGTACGACGGCGGCAAGAAGAAATAAAAGACTGAACAATTAATTCACGTCAGTAAAGTAAAGATAAATATACTCCACCAATAAATCATCAATCCAGTAAAAATAATACTACTACACTATCTTCCTACAACTAGGAGCACGACTTTGCTATGCCAAGACGGTCTTTTCTAAATTATCATGACGTTTAACATGTCCAAAATATTTAAGTTTTCTCTGTTTAATCTTCTTCCCTAGCCAACCTTCTTCAATATTAAGTTCTTGTAGTATGGATATATATATATATATATATAGTGTCCATGATATTTGAAGAACTCTTCTGTAGCATTTATATGCAAAGGTATTTATGTGTTTCTCAGCTGTTTTGCTTAGTGACCATGTCTAACAGGCATATGTTGCGATGGGAAGGATGTATGACCTTAGAAATCTTATTTCTGTAGTTCTGTCTATTCCTCTCCTCATCTCTTTTAGTGTTTTATTTTCTGAAGAGCGATATATACCATACACAGGCACATTATACATACATACACATAACCCATTACATAGACACACATAACCCATAACCGATCATACAATCAATAAAGACAATTCAGAACAGGACGCTGGCAAGAGTCGATACCCACGCCGCTGGCAAGAGTCGATACCGAAGCCGCTGGCAAGAATCGATACCGACGCCGCTTTCCATACTGAAGGTCATGGCCCCCTTCCGGCTGGCTGCCGCTTTCATAAGTCAAATTTCTCGGCCGGTGCTACGTAGTAAGTACACTGTTCTGAGATCCTCGTTCATAGGAGATGACCGCATCACATAGGAACGTGCCCAAAGTTCAACAATTTCAATGTCTTCGCATTTAGTCCATGGTTTTGCATTCTCCGCCAAACATCTCGGCTAATGTTGCTCTTCTCATCTCTGTACTCTGACTGTAGCAGCGTCTTTTGTTTCAAGTTCCAAATGTCACAAGACTGAACTCTTTACTGTTCCATTTGGAGACGATGACGGAGACGATAGATGATTATGTAAGAAGGTTGTTAGGGCCGTTCTTATCTCTCGTGGGGTACAGAATATAATGACACTAAGCTCTCCCAGCGGCTGCAACAGCAGGTTCCCCACGACAGGAAAGATACAACTGAAGCTGGCTGGCTACCGGAATAGAGTTCTTATTCTGTTGTAAGGAGTGGAAAAATAAGCAAGTAGTGACCCGGTTTTGAATGGAAATCCCCAGGCCTTCGAGTCCGGCGCTGACCAGGTATATAAGACGTGAAGAGAAAAAAAGGGGGATAAGTTGAGCACGTGGAAGTCCAGCGGCAGACGTGGACAAGGAGGGTCATTCGATAGATGGAGGCTGAGGTGTATAGTTTAGTTGTGTGCATTTGTAATCAGGATTGAAATCATATTATTCAAGGAATCTTTTTTTTTGTATGATTCAATAACGCGTGTGGAAATATATAAATATATGGACTTCATGCGCATAGGATTCGTTTGATTCGCATTGCCTTGTGGATCAGAATTTTGTAAATACAAGGATCGTGATTTTAAGAAAAAAAGGATTGTTGTTTCGTGTTCCCGTTATTTATACGTAAGATGTGAACGTATGGTGTAGTCAGCCTTCCACCACTCAGTACGACGGCGGCAAGAAGAAATAAAAGACTGAACAATTAATTCACGTCAGTAAAGTAAAGATAAATATACTCCACCAATAAATCATCAATCCAGTAAAAATAATACTACTACACTATCTTCCTACAACTAGGAGCACGACTTTGCTATGCCAAGACGGTCTTTTCTAAATTATCATGACGTTTAACATGTCCAAAATATTTAAGTTTTCTCTGTTTAATCTTCTTCCCTAGCCAACCTTCTTCAATATTAAGTTCTTGTAGTATGGATATATATATATATATATAGTGTCCATGATATTTGAAGAACTCTTCTGTAGCATTTATATGCAAAGGTATTTATGTGTTTCTCAGCTGTTTTGCTTAGTGACCATGTCTAACAGGCATATGTTGCGATGGGAAGGATGTATGACCTTAGAAATCTTATTTCTGTAGTTCTGTCTATTCCTCTCCTCATCTCTTTTAGTTGTTTTATTTTCTGAAGAGCGATATATACCATACACAGGCACATTATACATACATACACATAACCCATTACATAGACACACATAACCCATAACCGATCATACAATCAATAAAGACAATTCAGAACAGGACGCTGGCAAGAGTCGATACCCACGCCGCTGGCAAGAGTCGATACCGAAGCCGCTGGCAAGAATCGATACCGACGCCGCTTTCCATACTGAAGGTCATGGCCCCCTTCCGGCTGGCTGCCGCTTTCATAAGTCAAATTTCTCGGCCGGTGCTACGTAGTAAGTACACTGTTCTGAGATCCTCGTTCATAGGAGATGACCGCATCACATAGGAACGTGCCCAAAGTTCAACAATTTCAATGTCTTCGCATTTAGTCCATGGTTTTGCATTCTCCGCCAAACATCTCGGCTAATGTTGCTCTTCTCATCTCTGTACTCTGACTGTAGCAGCGTCTTTTGTTTCAAGTTCCAAATGTCACAAGACTGAACTCTTTACTGTTCCATTTGGAGACGATGACGGAGACGATAGATGATTATGTAAGAAGGTTGTTAGGGCCGTTCTTATCTCTCGTGGGGTACAGAATATAATGACACTAAGCTCTCCCAGCGGCTGCAACAGCAGGTTCCCCACGACAGGAAAGATACAACTGAAGCTGGCTGGCTACATAAGGTGTTACAGTCATATAAGATTAGGGAAAAGAAACCCAGGCTACATAAGGTGTTACAGTCATATAAGATTGGGGAAAAGAAACCCAGGCTACATAAGGTGTTACAGTCATATAAGATTAGGGAAAAGAAACCCAGGCTACATAAGGTGTTACAGTCATATAAGATTAGGGAAAAGAAACCCAGGCTACATAAGGTGTTACAGTCATATAAGATTAGGGAAAAGAAACCCAGGCTACATAAGGTGTTACAGTCATATAAGATTAGAGAAAAAAGAAACCCAGACTACATAAAGTGTTACAGTCATATAAGATTAGAGAAAAAGAAACCCAGGCTACATAAGGTATTAGAGTCATACAAGATTAGAGAAAAAGAAACCCAGACTACATAAGGTATTAGAGTCATACAAGATTAGAGAAAAAGAAACCCAGACTACATAAGATATTAGAGTCATATAAGATTAGAGAAAAAGAAACCTAGACTACATAAGGTATTAGAGTTATATAAGATTAGAGAAAAAGAAATCCAAACTACATAAGATATTAGAGTCATATAAGATTAGAGAAAAATAAATCCAAACTACATAAGGTATTAGAGTCATATAAGATTAAAGAAAAAGAAACCCAGACTACATAAGGTATTACAGTCATATAAGATCAACCCAGCAAACTACTCCTCCGGCACAGAAGAACTGGCGTACACTGATTTTCATTGTTGCGATGCAGCCAGCACACAACCGATCTACAAACAAGACTGAAGCTATGTAACGGATGACACTGTTGGTCTTTAACATCTGTCACGTTACTGACTTGCCACAAAATTTATGCAGACTTTGTCCCTTCTCCGTGAGATTACGAGCACACAGTCACACACAATGGGAAGATTTCAACGGAGACCTTTTGCTTCCCCTTCCCCAAATGATATTTCCACTGTAAGAAAGTTCAATGTCATTATGGTTTGATTGTGGGAAAAAAAATGAGAAAAAAATTCAGTGAAAAGCAAAGGGTGTTCCGAAAGTTCCTTGACACTTTCCAGAGACACCTATAGGAAAAAAAAATGCAGCTATACGGAGAAAATGTGTGCTACTTTGTAGAGAAATTCTTTAAAATTTTTACACATATCTTTCCCAACGTGGGACAAATTGAATGTCTTTTTTTTTGGGGGGGGGGGGGGTATTTTTTTTTGGGGGGGGGTAAGGAGGGGGGGGGGGAACTGAAGATCAAATCTACCACAACTCAACAGCTAAGCTGGTTGTTCTCAATCTTTTCGTCTGCCCTTTTCTTTAAATTTAGTTCTGCGGGAGATTATTATAATCTTCCCGGAAACTACAGACATACACCAAACAATAATTACTCTCTTTTCACAATCTCCTGAGGCCGATTCCTGGATCGTTAAAAGGTCATTAGGTCACTGGTTAAGAAACCGTTCTAAAGGAAGATTCCTCCCCATAGGAAACAAACACATCCACAAATTATATGCCCTACTCCCCGTGGGCTACAACTAAAATGTTCTTGTCAAATCCTTGCTCGCAGCTTTCAATTATTCCAATATCCCAAAAAAATCCTAATAGTAATCAGAATTTTTACTTCTTTTGGGGTCTATGATGGTGAAAAGAAATAAGTTGTTAATTCATTCCTTTTTAAAAAATATCATTTTTTATCTTTTTATTTGTTTGATTACCCAATGTTATCATCATCATCATCATTTTTGTGGGTGTTTCTTTTTTTTTTTGGAGTGAAATCTATGGTACAGAGTCATCTGTTCTTCTGGCTAGATGACAATGGTGTGGATAATGGCGATGAAAAAGTGACCATAACTGCTTGGTATGTCGCTGATGTGAATGTTCCGGTAGTACGATCATTTAACTGAGCGCAATGCTGTCATTATAAACCAACAACTCACACACCTCTTGGGGGGAGGGGGGAGCTGTGACCTAGAGAGGGCTCACCCTCTTTGAACGTCAAAAGTTTGAAGAACCGAAACACATGTTTGGAGAGGATGGGGTCGGGGGCAGATTTCTGATGATCTGAGGTGTCTTGTTGTTTCGGTCTCGGCAACAGTTTCTTGCGTCTTCTCGGAGTTTGTGCACAAGATGGGGGGTAACTCCCTGTTAGTGAGACGCAATGATGTGTTACCTATCAACGAAAACCATGTGGATGTTTGGGATGTTTGTCCTACCTTCCACGCTGTTGTCAACAGGAAGCGCTGCGGCCAGATAAAGAGAGGTATTGTCAGGCTACGACTTGTGTGTCAGCGTTGTGGTCAGTGCAAACACCTCTGTTCTTCATTTATACCATTCAAATGTTGGCTGTGTCAGAGCAAATACCTCTGTTCCTCATTCCAATCAATCAAATGTTGGCTGTGTCAGTGCAAACACCTCTGTTCCTCATTCCAATCAATCAAATGTTGGCTGTGTCAGAGTAAACACCTCTGTTTCTCCTCCTAATCGTGTGCCAACCAATCAAATGTGTGATTCGTCACAGTAAAACACTTTTGTTTCTCCCCTGAACCGTCCGTCAACCAATCAAATAAGAACTGTGTCAGAATAAAAGCTTGTGTTCCTCCTCCCAATTATGTCACAACCAATCAAATGTTTGCTGCGTCAGAGTCAACACTTTTGTTCCTCCACTTAACCGCCCGTCAACCAATCAAATGCTGACCAGCTCCGGAATACATTATTTCGTAAGCGTATTGCAAAATTCTTCCTAATATCAAATCCAGATTCACCTCGGCCTTTTTCTCTATCATCTTTTCATCGCACATATCGTCGTCAGATAATAATAAGCCATACCAGTGATTCTGGAAATTCATCAAACATTGGGGAACTTCACACGTCGACGAAACAACCATATCAGCTTCATTTACAACGAAGAGATGCCTGCTAATGGCATAATGCATGATTCATCCTTTATAAACTGAAAAAAACCCCAATTTTTGGCCACACAAATAAGAAATAATTCCTGCCTCACAGCCAGAAAAAGAAGAGTTTTAAAATGAAAAACAAAAACATGCATGATTTCTTCCTGACAAACCGGAACAGCACAAGAATTGTTGCTGAAAATCAATCAACAGAGCAATGTTTAACGATGGCACGCAATGAGCTCTCTCCGCTTCCAGCACGCAGCAAATTCAGTGAATGACATTTACAGTATTCCATTCTATTCTATTCTTTCATTATTTACCCCTAACTGGAACACAGGCTATCAACAAGGGCTCTCCAGTACATGCTTAGCAAAACTCTCGCATCAAAGATGAGCTAAATTTTCAGGCAAAACTCAAGTCAATGGCGAGTCAAATTTGCAGTGTAAAGCTTAGGTCAATGACGAGTCAAGTTTGCTGATAGATCATCAATGAATCGCCAAACAAAACAAAACAAAACAAAACAAAACAAAACTGTGAGGGACTGAAGAAGCAAGACCTGGGGATGTGAAAGGGCAAAAAAAAAAAAATGGATTGGCTGACTGACAGCCAGGCTGAATACAGAGCTGGAGCCTTACTTGACCAAAACTCAATCGAAATCTTTCTCTTTTTTTTTTCTATTGTATTGCAAAATTATTCTTGTGTTTCAGAAATTTGAAAAAGAAAACTTATTTTGGGCAGTAATGAGACCATTTTCATTTTAAATATTTGGAACTAGCCGTTTTCAAAATCATCATCATCATCATCATCATGTGCTGTCTCCCTACGGAAGGTTGGCTGAAATGAATCTCAACTCTGCACATTGGGGGGGGGGGGGGGGCTGTCACCTAGACAGGGCTCACCCTCCTTGAACGTCAAAAGTTTGAAGAGCGTAGTGCGCTCGGCCAACCTGGTTCCTGTCCATCTCTTGATGTTGTCCACCCATTTTTGCCGTTGTTGCCCTCTTATTCTGTTCCTTTCGATCTTGCCCTTAAGAAAGGTCTACAGTATAGTATTACGTCTTTTTTACTGGGTACGCCCTATTCAATATATCAACATTTCATGGGCCTCAGTTTTCTTCTCTGTTGTCTTGTTCAAGTTTTTTCTTCAATTATGAGAAAACTTTAGAAGTCGAATCATTAAAGGATGAACTAATGCTGACATGAAAGTGCTAACATATACTCGTTTTAGAAGTAACCTGAATTTGACATTATAAAGGCAGAACATTATATAGCCCACCAAAGATTAAAAAAAACCTCCAGGAGAAACTGTAACCGGAGTTGTACCAGACTCTCTCGAGACAAATATGACGCAATAGCTTTTACTTGAGGCAAAGATACGAAACCACTGGCCTTTAGCGGAGAATAAGGAACTTCCTGTTTCCATTGGCTGTTTCCTTGTAGCTAGTAAATGGGAAAGAATCTAACGGAAGCTTTTTTCTTTTTCTCTTACAGTGCATTCCCTTGTTCCAAAATAAGATTTAAGGAAACAAATGGAAACTTGTATTGTTTCTTTCTTTCTTTCTTTCTTCGTACGAGAAATGTATTAGCCAAACCTATACTGAGATATCGCTGAAAATGCCAGTGTTGGGTAACAAAAGAAAACAATAAAACATTAGAAGAGCAACATTTGCATGGAGAACTGATGCCACGCCCTTGTGCAGAGTTGTTCTCCACTTGACGCAGTCTTTCGCAAGTTCTTCACAAATCTCACATGTGTATGTTAATACAATCTGCATTACATATCTATCTGGCGAACAGAAATAAGCACATCGCTAAGCAAATGTTTTAACTGCTTTACCTACACTTCTGTTCTAGCACAGTAAGATTGTCTGCACTTTTCACATAAAGTGGACAAATATGAGTTTTCCTAACAAGATACAGTATTATAGGTAATATATGAAACACATTTTTTATAATGCAAATTTCGAATACACGATTTTCAGGTGAATTTTCGTAAAATGAACTTTCGTGAAACGAGGTATACATCATCATCATCATCATCATCATCATCATCGCCTTTCACTCCCTTGAGAGCATAGTCATCCCTGTTTTTGGAATTATTCTCTGCTTCCTTCCATGTGCATCCCTTGTCTCTGAGCACTGTCATAATGTCTCACCTCCATAATTCTAGGCCTTCCTCATTTTCTATTTTCTTGAGGATTCCATGGCAGTGCCTGTCTTGCTATGCTGGTGTCGGGTTTCCTCAGAGTCTGGCCAATCCTCCTCCACTTCCTAGACATGATTTGTAGGTTCATAGGTTCTTGTCCTGCCCTTTCCCAGACCTCCTCGTTCCTGATCTTGTCCTGCCATTTAATGTTTAAAATCCTCCTCAAGCAGTAGTTCATGAGTGTTTGTATCCTCTGTTGTACTGTCTTGGTACCATGTCTCCGAACCATACAGTAGGACAGTCTTTAGTTTGTACTGAAAAGCCTAAGTTTGGTTCTTATATACAGAAACAGTGAAATTATGGCGAACAAAATCTTTTCGCCCGCGTCTATTTAAATATTAATAAAAGTAAGGCTAATTTTATCTGGGTATAAAAGACAGTTATGGTTTCATAACTGTTAGGAAGGCAAAGTTCAAAAAGGACCATACAAACGACCGACTGACTATGTTTTCATGCAAATTACCTTGCAAATATTTATCTCACATACTTCCCACAGTACATAAATATGATCCTATATATGCAGTACGGTCCAGCACACATCTTTTTGAAATAGCAAAGGATAGATGGTTGTGGAAATCAGTGACGACCAACGGCTGATTGGCATGAACCAAAGAGAGAGAGAGAGAGAGAGAGAGAGAGACAGAGAGAGAAAGTATATGTATACATACAATGTGAGAGACAATAACTTATTCATTTTCCCCAATATTTTGATATTATAGGGAAAAAAAATCCTTCTACTGCAGGAAACCTTGATGGAAACTCTTGATATTTCCTATTTTCACTTTCTTTCGCCATAAAATTATCTCCAATATTCTTTCTATTCCATCCACCAAAACCCCAGGGAATTGGTACGATGCCTGCAGTGTTTCCAGCTACCCGGGGAACTGGTACGATGCCTGCAGTGTTTCCAGCTGCCAGTAACCTAATTATACTGCGGCAGACCTGATTCCCACGAAACATCTGAAAGGTTTATTATGGCCACGGGGTTGCTTCTGAACGAATGAAGCGCTCTAGAGGAGAAAATGGATTCCCAGAACGTCATAAACATTTTTTCTTCTTAACTGTCGGAAGAGGTGGAGAGTTCTGAATAGCTTGGATCTTTATTAACTAATCTTAGAGATCTTACATCTTACATACTTCCCGTGCCGGTGCAGAGAAAACTTAAATATTTTGGACATGTTAAACGTCATGAGAACTTAGAGAAGACAGTCTTGGAAGGGTATATAAAATTGGAAAAAGAAAGAGAGGGAGACCAAGGCGAATATGACTAAAAGACATCATTGACGATCTGCGAATGGACGCATCAGCAGCAGGACTTCTTGTTTACAACCGAGAGGCCTACAGGAGAGCTGTTAAGGAGGCAAAGTTCCGCAAAGGAACATGCAAATGACTGGTAACTGTATAGAGTGGACGCACAGAACTAACTGAGCAGGTTTCTAGTTTTATGTTCTTTATTACAATCTCGGAGTTTCTTCCCTTTTTTTTTTTCGTCTGTTCCAACGACCGTTGTCAGTTAATCTCTTCCGAATTTCACTGACGAGCTCTTACACTGTTGACGCGGACATAGCCATCAAACACCGCTTTGTCTTTACAAAACCTATGTTACCAAAAGTTTCAAATTCCTTACCTTTGGTCTTGTGTCAACCACGTACATGAAGTTGGATTTCGGGTTGGCCTTAAGGATGGCCTGCAGCATCTGCTCATCCTCAACACAGCGGGCTGAGAAGCCAGAAAGTGGCTGGCTGCAGCGGGTTAGTGAGGCCTGGCATGGGAATGAGAGAGAGAGAGAAAGAGAAAATATGAGAGAGAGACAGAGACAGAGACAGAGAGAGAATATTACTGTATATTTAAGAAAAGCAACAGGTGCAACTGGAGAGGAAGTAAAGATGCACACTAATTAACAGCCAACAGAGGAAACACAGTAATTATATAAACAGAAAGCAAAGGAAATGCAGCAATTAACAGCAAACAGAAGAAAACTCATACATTAATAGCAGAGGAAACACTTATTAACAACAAGCAGCTGCAACACATTAATCAACAGCAAACAGTGAACACACGTTAATTAACAGCAAACAGCGGACAGAAATTAATTAAACAGCAAACACTGGAAACTGGCAAATTAACAGCAAACAATGGGCATATATTAATTAACAGCAAACACCGAAACACATTAATTAAGAAGAAACAGCGGAAACACACTGACTGACAGCAAACAGCGGAAACAAAACATTTTATTTGTGTTAGACCGGGACAGCACTGCTACCAGAAAGTCTGGTGCACGCTGCACACAATAACATCCTCACTGGTTAAAGACGAAGAAACAACCATACATCTTCTTAGATCACGAGACAACCACTCTAGCCATTTATCTTTCAACCCTTCTGTTGAAACCAAACAACAACAAAAAAAAGAAAGAGTACAAAATAGTCTGACAGATCAAGATGAAATGAACAAGTGTACACATACTTACACGCAACACTAACGTGGCTATATGGTGCCTAAAACTGCTTACATGGCAAAACTTGGCTGGCTTTGATGTGCCTGATTCAGCTTACCTGATTCTCAGCATGTAGATAGGACAGGGCTGGCAGTCTGCCCCTGCTTCTGAACTTTGAACTTCCAACCAGCACGTGTGTTGTGGCCGACGCTGGAACGTACAGCAGGCTGGGGTATGTGTCACACAGCTGAGGTCAAACACATAGAGATATTGGCTTTATATGGCATACATGGTGGTGTATATGTTCATATATGATGTTGTATATGTTCATATATGGTGGTGTAGATGTTCATATATGGTGTTTGTATCTGTTCATATATCGTGGTGTTTATGTTCATATATACGGTGTTGTATATGTTCACTCTCTTACTACCAATGACAAAAACTCAGTCAGTCATTTGCATGTCCCTTGCGGAACTTTGCCTCCCTAACAGCACACCTGTAGGCCTCTCGGTTGTAAGCAAGATGGCCTGCTGCTGATGCTTCCAGAAAGAGAGTTCTAAGATGCTATGTAGAACCTACTCTAATCTACGCCAGTAAAACCATGGACTATGAATAAACAATCAGGGCGAGGAATAAAGGCTACTGAAATGTGAATCCTGAAGGATACATGGCATTACCACGGACACACAGAAGGAGAAATGGAGAAGTATTACAGCAGGCTAAAGAACATCCCAAAACTAGTGCCGTACACCAAGATGAAGACAATCAAAGTCTCTCGGACACATCAGCAGACTTGAAAGGCTAGAAAATTATTGGCCATAATCGGGAAACGACAAAGATTGGGGGGGGGGGGGGAGGGGGGGAAGGAGACAGAAATACCCGGATGACCTGACTATAGTTTGGCGGGAGATCAGGCAATCGACTTGATTCGAGACACGGAGGATCGAGCAAGGTGGAGAGAGATGACCACCTACGACTACTGAGGATCGAGCAAGGTGGAGAGAGATGATCGCCTATGCCTACTGAGGATCGAGCAAGGTGGAGAGAGATGACCGCTTATGCCTACTGAGAATCGAGCAAGGTGGAGAGAGATGACCGCCTACGACTACTGAGGATCGAGCAAGGTGGAGAGAGATGACCGCCTACGACTACTGAGGATCGAGCAAGGTGGAGAGAGATGACCGCCTACGCCAACTGAGGATCGAGCAAGGTGGAGAGAGATGACCGCCTACGCCAACTGAGGATCGAGCAAGGTGGAGAGAGATGACCGCCTACGACTACTGAGGATCGAGCAAGGTGGAGAGAGATGACCGCCTACGCCAACTGAGGATCGAGCAAGGTGGAGAGAGATGACCGCCTACGCCAACTGAGGATCGAGCAAGGTGGAGAGAGATGACCACCTACGCCAACTGAGGATCGAGCAAGGTGGAGAGAGATGACTGCCTACGCCAACTGAGGATCGAGCAAGGTGGAGAGAGATGACCGCCTACGCCTACTGAGGATCGAGCAAGGTGGAGAGAGATGACCGCCTACGCCAACTGAGGATCGAGCAAGGTGGAGAGAGATGATCGCCTAAGCCTACTGAGGATCGAGCGAGGTGGAGAGAGATGACCGCCTAAGCCTGCTGAGGATCGAGCGAGGTGGAGAGAGATGACCGCCTAAGCCTACTGAGGATCGAGCGAGGTGGAGAGAGATGACCGCCTACGCCAACTGAGGATCGAGCGAGGAGGAGACAGATGACCGCCTACGCCAACTGAGGATCGAGCAAGGTGGAGAGAGATGACTGCCTACGCCAACTGAGGATCGAGCAAGGTGGAGAGAGATGACCGCCTACGCCTACTGAGGATCGAGCAAGGTGGAGAGAGATGACCGCCTACGCCAACTGAGGATCGAGCAAGGTGGAGAGAGATGATCGCCTAAGCCTACTGAGGATCGAGCGAGGTGGAGAGAGATGACCGCCTAAGCCTGCTGAGGATCGAGCGAGGTGGAGAGAGATGACCGCCTAAGCCTACTGAGGATCGAGCGAGGTGGAGAGAGATGACCGCCTACGCCAACTGAGGATCGAGCGAGGAGGAGACAGATGACCGCCTACGCCTACTGGCATGATACTACCAAATCTGATACGTATACTCTAGGTACACTCACATAACTGTAGGAAATGTAAGTTTACATGCCGAATGGTCGAAGGTTCGAATCCCCAGCTGAGGGAGATGTTTTTTCCAAACCAATACGGCCCCGAAGTCGATCCAGCCTCGTCAAATGGGTACCAGAAAAAAAAATCTGGGAAGGAAAGGCAGCGAGGAAAGAAACTGTCCACCCTACCTCATACGCTGATAGCCCAGCATAATGAGGTCTTTAACGCCTCATGCCCTATGACATTTGTTACGGGATTACCTTTACCTTTCGCACTCTAAAACAGTGATGTCCAACTTCAAAAGGCCCGAGGGCCACAAATAGGTTGAGTAGCGGGCCGCATATGAATCAAGCAGTTTTTTTTTGGTCGGGTTACATAACAAACTTAAGAAATTTTACTGCTAACTGCACGATCAGCTCCAGCTGTGATGACTCCTTTCTTTCGCAACACAAAACTAAAACATTATTTTTCATAAAATAAATTATATTTTCACAATACTCTGGCGTCAATACTATGGGTCTCTCGGGCCGTCAGCTGGACATCCCTGTTCTAAAACACATTTTGATGAAATTGGATTGCACAGCGCAAGAACTTTAAAAAAAAGACACATTGAGACTATATGGGGGTCATACCGAAAGTCGTGAGTAAAAATGTTTTAAAAAATCAAATTTATAGACAGAGAAAATATAAACGTGTCACCTTAATCTGCATCATTTGCATTTCATATAGAGGTCACATGACGTCACCATCATGTGTCACGTGACCACATGGAGGGGAAACAAAATGGCGGTTGCTGAAGTTTCGTTTCGTCAACATGCTGTTATTCAGTTCCTCGTTAATGAGGGAATCCCCCGCTGCTGAAATTCACCAAAGACTTCAACTTGCTTATGGAGATGTGTGTATGGGTGCTAGCAGTGTTAAAAGGTGGGTGAAACATTTCAAAGATTTAAACACGAGCACCCAAGATATAGCTCGCAGCGGTCGCCCTCGAACTGCCTCCACTGAACGCAACGTGGAAAGGGTTGACGACATCATTAAAGAAGACAGACGTGTCATAGTATCTGAAATGGCTGTAAATCTTGGGGTAGGACACAATGCAGTACAGGAAATGATTGAAACCCTAGGCTACAGAAAAGTTTGTGCCAGCTGGGTCCCACAGGAGAGAACGTCAAGAAAGCAGCGCGTCTGTGCTGTCGGTCACCTGGAACGGAATTCTTCCGGGAGGGTATTTTCAAACTTGCAGAGCGATGGGAAAATATGTGTGCAGAGAAATGGAGATTATGTTGAAAAGTGAAGAAAAAGATGCAGTTAAGGTGATACATTTATATTTTCTTTATCTATAAATTCTTATTTAAAAAATGTAGCTCACGACTTTCGGTATGATGCTCGTATATACATAAGGTCTGACCAAGTGGCACAAGAAAAAAAAAGATTCTGAACTTACTTACCAATGAACACTGAAAATATAAAAAAGTTTACCTATCACGTCTACCACCGAAACAAACAATGGATGAAACGAAGGCAAGTTAAATCTAGAACCCAATAATAGGCATATTGATCTTTGACATGATGAAAAAAAAATTGATAACAAAAACAAAATAAATGGATAACAACATAAAAATCTATTGAACACAAAATTAAACTTAAAAAAAACAAAAACTCACAAAGTAAACAACGAGAGAAATCAATTTCTCTGAAGAAAGCTAAATCCGTCTTGTTGGAAGTTCTAGGAGCTCAGATAATTCTTGGAAGGTTCAACTTGCTGAGATAAGGGGAGGAAATCAGCCAGAAATCTTGGAACAGAGCACTAACAAGGAGGGGGGGGGGGTTGGGAAGGGGGAGGAAAACCAGAAACTGAAAGCGATTATTACATGAAACTGGTTATAAATTGCAAAACAACGCAACGGAAACGGACAAACACTGACATCTGCCCGGTAGTATGAAAGATTCGGACACATGATCCGCCGATGTTCCAGGGTCGGAGCTTCAAGATGAGAGGCGTAACAAAGAGAGCTTTACTGCTTCGAGTGTTGAAGTAACCCCTTGTGTTTTCATCCTCCGTCGACATATGCATGCTTTTTACTTACAACAAAGTCCATATGAGGCAATACGCTACGTAATCTGCGTACATGTACGCTTCTTCTTCTTCTTTGAGATGCTGCTGAATTCGCAGCTGTCCGTGCCAGTGAGGCTCACTGCTGCAGACAAAACACATCCCCATTTCTCTCTGTTCTTGATCTTTTGTTGCCAAGTGTTGATTCCAAGAACGTGTATATCTTCTTCTAAGTTGTCTCGCCATCGTTGTCTAGGTTTACCTTTTGGTCTATCCCCTTTCATCACTTCTGTATAGGCCATCTCTGTTTATCTATCCTCCTCCATTCTCTTTAAATGCCCAAGCCATCTCATAAATTTCATTTTTCATAATGGCTGTTATAAGCACTTGTACGCTTATCTCCATTAATTTTTTTCCTACTCATTAAAAAAAAAGCGCTCTAACTCAGTGCAAACAAATGATACATGAGGCCAAAGGACAATTACCTCGTACTGTTTGTTCAGGTTCGTAATCATCCAGTTCTCATTGGGAACCCCCATTCTCATGAACTCAGACTGGAGATCGAACATGTCCCAGCCGTGTGACTTTTCCAAGTTTTCATTGGAGTTGAAAGAAAATGCGTACAGTCTATCAATCTCAGCTGTAAAAAAAAGGAGGGGGGGGGAGGGAGATGATAAAATGTCTTATAAGAATTATGTGGGGGAGATGATCAAATGTATGGTAAGAATTATATGTCACTGTTTAAAATATTCAGTTCTTCTAAGACGGCATCACTGAAACCGGCAAAGCTGGAAGTAAGGGCAAGAAAGTAACTGTAAATCAACACAGAATTTGTGTCATCAGTGGCTGTAAGTTGGCGGACAGAGTAATGACAGACTCGAGCACATACGGGACCATCAAAGGTAAATGGTGATGATACTTCCTAATTTCCGTGCCTTCTTTACCCCTATCTGAGGACCATCAACAAGGGCTCACCATTTTTTATTTCTGTATCTAGGCTGTTGCTTCTATCCGTCTCCAAATGCAGTGTTTTTTTTTATCTCTGCATCAATACTCCTTCACCAGATGTTTCTAATTTTTCCTTGTTTTCTCTTACACTGGGGATTCCAGGTGAGAGACTGTCTGGTTACTAACAAGTGGTAGGCTTTCGAAGTGTATGTACTATTCATCTCCAGCGTCCTTTCATTATCATTTCCTTCATTGTGGGTTGGTTCATTTTCTGCCATAGCTCTTCAAAGCTGATGTTATCTAAGGATCTTCCTCAGGTCGGTGTTACTATCATACTGATCTCATCTGATGTATCCTTCCCGTGCCGTTAAAAGTCCTATGGTAGTTCGCCAATTTTTCCTGTCTTCGGCGAGCTTTTCAACCTCATCAAGGGATTTTATGCCTACTAATTTGGCCTTTCTTAACAATGTCCTCTTTAGGGTTTCACGTAGTCGACTGTCTTCTTCTTTATGATACAAGTCCAACATAGATGTGCGCTCTATGCTCAGTGTTACATGACAATCATTATGATATCAGTTCAGTCTTCTTATTATTCACCTGCGTTCGCCTTCAAAAGGCTACAGGTTGCATTATGTCTTCGCTGTGTACACTTCAAGGTCCGACACACCCAGCTCTGGCCACATGAATCGTCCCTACATTGCGCACATTATCTCTGTACTAATATCTGATATGTGGAATAACATCTCTCTCTCTCTCTCTCTCTCTCTCTCAGCACTTGACATAGACAGCTTAAATAAAAACATTTTTAAGAACAACTTTTTCTTCGCCCCCCCCCCCCCCCCCCCAACACGGATCTCCCAACGCTAATTTTCAAAAATAACCTCTACAGGTCTGTAACTACTTGTAACCTGCAGGCTGTTAATTTCAGATCTACCTCTCTATCTTCATTTCAGATCACTCGTTTATCTTCTTTCTAGTTAGTGCTATTTTGTAGGAAAATGAAATACTGCCACAAGAATTCTACCTTCTATCACCGCCTATTTCAGGCAGTGCAGGCAACATTCTAGTTTAACTTAACACATCTTCTTCGTCCTTCACCCAGGCATCGACACCAATCTCTCTCACAAATGTTCGGTCTCAGGCATAGGCTCTCTTCCAGGTGTCTGGGGGGGGGGGGGGGTCTGGCCTGGCCTGGCCCTTTGCCTTAATGGGTTGTGTAGCTGGCAGCTCTTGACAATTACGATGTGGTGTCTGTTGTTCCGTGCTGCAGGCATACAGGTCTGCTGAGCTAATTTTCAGCTTCTGGTAGAGATGGTGTCTCAGCATGTCCTGTTCTCATTTGCAAAATTACCGCTTTCTCTCCTTTCACCTCTATGTGACATCCTTGAAGACGCTGTCCGATGAGGCAGTCAGCGATCCATAGCTGATATGCTAGCGTCAGGGCTAGCGAACCGTATCTGATATGCTAGCGTCAAAGTTAGCGAACCATAGCTGATGTGCTAGCTACCATAACCCGCACTTACAGGGAGATAGTAGAAGTACACGTATCTCTAAGTGACACTTTCTTTTTTTCTATTCGCATTGAAGCAGACCAATGGTTCCCAAACTTTTCCAGACTAGGGCACACACTAGGCAACGCAAATTTCTGTGGCCTATGTTCTTAATGCTGTACTCTCGTGTCAGTCAGTCAGCCATTTGCATGTGCCTTGTGGAACTTTGCCTCCCTAACAGCTCTCCTGTAGGCCTCTCGGTTGTAAGAAAGATGCCTTACCGCTGATGCATCCATTTGTCGATTATCAGCGATGTCTTGTAGCCATCTTTGCCTCGGTCTTCCTCTCTTTCTTTTTCCAAAACGGTCTTCTTTAAATTCTCATGACTCTCGCGTACTTAACCATATATTTTTTAGCATGTTCATTACGCTGCCTATAGTCAAATATTATAAAACACTATAATATAAAATATAAAATATTATCTCTTCCCGCGCCTCGTGTTATTATAGTAACACTTCTGGTTTTTGAGTCGAGTGCCTTGGGACACTATATTGCTACATGCTTCGTTTCATTAAAAAACCGGTGTAACGTTTAGATTATAAACATTTAGTTCGCATGCCCAGTGACCCTTTTCATCATGGCAGTAGAGTGCTTAGAAAATCGAAGTTTTCATCGAGAATTTTCAATTTTTAGTGATATAGATAAGGATATTAACATGCCCTGTGAGAGCAGACTGCTACCATCGTTCTTGAACGTATCCCAAGTAGATCTAGACATATTAGATGACTGGATAAGTAGTTAGAAGGTTATTTCAGACATCATTTTAGCGCGGATGCCACATATCATCACAAGACGAGATCGACAAGTAGATCTAGGCTTCTCAGATGGTAAGTAGTGTACATCTAGACCCAGCTGATGGTAAGTAGTGTACATCTAGACCCAGCTGATGGTAAGTAGTCTACATCTAGACCCAGCTGATGGTAAGTAGTGTACATCTAGACCCAGCTGATGGTAAGTAGGACACAATTATTGTCTAAAAACATCACATTACTTCTTTTTTTCCCTAAAAAACTCTGCATTTATGAAATCTTCATCTGATGACTCTCGCGTATTTAATCATATATGTTTTAGAATTTTCATTACACTGTCAAGTTTTATTATATACAAGGCATTCTTTTCAATATGAAATATGAGCCTGCATGAAGGCACAGATGTATGGCCACACCAGCCACACTGGACTGGGCCTCATAGCTAATAAATACTGTAGGCTGTCTATCTGGCCGGTATTTATCACATAAATAAGCGAAAATGTTCTGTAATGTCGTCAAACATATTAGTTTGAAAAACTATGAACTGTAGAATCTAGTCGATCGACCGGGACTCGAGTCGCTTGAAAGTCTCGACTTGAAGATGTAGAACAGTGTCACAAACTCGACTTGCGACTTGGCTTTTTTTTTTGTTTTTGTCAATCGACTCGAAAATTTTATTACGGGTCTTTTATTAGTAAGAAAACGGAAGCTTCGATGACGCTATTTTCCTGTGTGATGTCTAATGCATCAAATTTGAATTTACGGTCCGTTGAGTTTTACCTGGCTCACGAGGCATATAATGCTCAGTGGGCGGTAAATTATGGTATATAATATCTAGTTATGACTAGACGTCATGTAATAATTGCCTGTTCCGGATAGAGTAACGACATCCAGCGTGAACAACATGTAGTGTAAAGCCCTCCACAAGTGAAGGATTTATATCACTGCCATGCTTGTAGAGAGATGGTCTTGTAGAGAGAGAGAGAGAGAGAGAGTGAGTGAGTGAGTGAGTAAGAGAGAGAGAGAGAGAGAGTGATGTAGGGTTCAAAAGAGGCAATTTCGGTTTGGATTTGTGAAAAAAAAATCTCAAAATATAGGACATGTTCTTCTATCCAGGCGTTGCGGTACCGAATAGTTAGTGCGAGGTCCACTGTCTAGAAATTGCCAGTAATTGGACTTTTTTTTCTCATACTGGAAGTTGCTGTATATAGATGAGCTGTTAATCTTTGTATCCCATGTATTTTGCATGAGGATACATTATTCTTATTTCTTACAGGGGAGAGGGGGGGGGGAGAGTGAAGATGCTGTATGATTAGGCATTTAGCGACCCATAGCCGATATGCTAGCGTCAGGGTTAGCGAACCACAGCTGACCAAGACCCTGTCCACACTCTCCGTTGGTACCCCCAGTAAACAGGCCTAGTCTGTTTAACGGGGCAGGGATCGCCATAGTCCCCATGGTGGTGGAATCTGCTAAAGAAGCACTGTACAGCCCCTGCTTCTTTAGCTGTACTCCAGGACTGAAAATATAGCCGCCATAACCCGCTCCCACGCCGATACGATGCTGTTACCTCAACACTTCCACAGCATCGGATGCAACGAACAGAAACTCGCAGTTACAGGGAGATAGCACAAGACAAGACTTCTCGTACTTCAGGCCGTTTAAGGTCATTGTGTTGTCAGTGTCTTCCCTATGTTTACTGCATTTCAAAACTTACATTTTTCTTTACACGCTTTAAATGCCAGAACAATGGTAACTGTAGATGTTAAGTATTCCCACTTATAGTGGACTAACATCCTCCCCCCACCCCCACCCCCCCCACCCCCGAGAGTCTGCCATCTTAGCTCAAAGCTGTAACTAGGCATTTTTAGTTTCATGAATCATTCCGTGCTGCTCAGATAAGAAGTGCTATTGACGTCCACATCTCAGGCTCTGTATTCACAACAGGTTGTGAACAATGTGTAATATCAAAATGAACAAATGACTACTAGATACATGATGAAGCGATAAGTATATACTTTATTTTACTTTTCCTTTGTTTTTCTTTTCAATTTGGCAACTGGTAAGTTTTTATGTAGGCCATGTAGTAGACCACTATCATCTGGTAACTGAAACCTACTGCGACTCTTGTAACAGTCTGATTTAAAGACTTGGACTTTAATGGTCTTGAAATGACTTGAGAATTGACCTGGGACTTGAAGGCTGTGATCTGAGACTTCTTATAAAGGACTTCCTATTTTCATTTAAAATCCTTATAACAAACACTTCTATCTTACTCTGTCTATTTCCCACTCCCCTCTTTTTCTATCTCTCACCTCTCTATCTTTCTCGCCTCCCTCTCTATCTCTGTCTCTCACCTCTCTATCTTTCTCACCTCCCTATCTCTGTCTCTCACCTCTCTATTTTTCTCACCTCCCTCTCTATCTCTGTCTCTCACCTCTCTATCTTTCTCACCTCACTCTCTATCTCTGTCTCCCACCTCTCTATCTTTCTCCCCCCTCTCTCTCTCTATCTCTGTCTCTCACCTCTCTATCTCTCTCTTACCTCCTTCGCTCACCTCTCTCACCTCTCCCACTCACTTCTCTCACCTCTCTTCTCTTTTATCGCCTTACCTGGTCTAGAAAACTCCATCAAGGACTGGTATATGTCCTGACAGTCTCTCTCCCGCGGAATGATGAAGGTGACACACTGGAAGTTCTTACATCGAATCTGCAGGGGACTACCCTCAGCTGTCATGGCCTGCTTCTCAATCTGTCCCATATGCATATGAAGAATCTGTGGAACACAGGACAAGGAGAATTCATCATTAATGTATGAGTTCGTCACTTTTCTAGTTTCCCTTCATGAAATATCAGCAGTCATGAAATATCAGCAATCATGAAATATCGGCATTCATGAAATATCGGCAATCATGAAACATCGGCAATCATGAAATATCGGCAGTCAATGTATGCTCTTTTCACTGATGCTCAGAATGCCAAATGATTGAGTGGTTAATTTTCTAGTGGGATAATGATGACGATGATGACGATGATGATGACGACGACATGAAACTACTACGGCTGTTATTTTGTCCCGAAGAAGATATGAAAAGGAAATTATGTCATGCCAGGAAACAAAAATGTCAAATTTCGCCAAAAAAAAAAAAAAGTCACTGCCAACACAGAGCTCAAGACGATCTTCACTTCATTCGTCAGACCAGTATAGCACAGATAACATCCTGGAAGCAACTCATGGAAGTAAGGGTCGGACTTGAAAGGCTACATTTCACAAGCCACTACATCTCTGCAGTAAGTAGTTACCGTATTGATTCGGCTTGCACTTAACAGCTGCTCAAATGGTTGGCGCACCAGACGGAGTGGCAGAGTAAGAAACAACTGGCTCAACCAGTCATGCATTTTACTGCTGTTACTACACTCCTGACTATTTATCGTCGCAACACCTGCATTTTGATCAGTTACACTTCTCGCGAGTCTTGTAAACATGTGAGACGAGGTGCTCAGTTACCTCTCCTCTTTTCCCTTTCGCTAAATGTCAATACAGGGGGTTGGAGGTGTGTGTAAACTTAGCGGGGGTGCTAAGTCCACACTGGAGACATTTTAGGGGAGGGACAGGACCTAAAACCCAACTGCAACCCTGAATCCATGGCCTATGTACTACCGTACTATGTGGCCAGGCATAAATCCATCTAATCTACAACCCAGTGACATGGCATGTATTCATTCATTCATTCATTCATTCCTTTGCATGTCCCTTGCGGAACTTTGCCTCCCAAACAGCACTCCTGTAGGCCTCTCGGTTGTGAGCAAGATGGCCTGCTGCTGCTGCATCCATTTCCAGATCATCAACGATGTCTTGCAGCCATCTTCGTTTCGGTCTTCCTCTCTTTCTTTTTCCCATTATGTATCCTTCCAATATGGTCTTCTCTAAATTATCATGACGTTTAATGTGGCCAAAATATTTAAGTTTTCTCTGTTTAATCCTCTTTACTAGCCAGCCTTCTTCAATATTAAGCTCTTGCAGTATAGATATATTTGTTCTTTTTTGTGTCCACGATATTTGGAGAACTCTTCTATAGCATTTACATTCAAAGGCATTTATGTGCTTCTCAGCTGTTTTGTTAAGTGTCCAGGTCTCACAGGCATATGTTGCGAGGGGAAAGATGCATGCCCTTAAAAACTTATTTTTGTGGTTCTGTCTGCTCCTCTCCACAGATTCTTTATTTGTTTTACTTTCTGAAGAGCAATAGATGTCCTCCTTTTAATTTCCCTCATTGTATCTCCATTATTAGTTAGTAGTGATCCAAGATATTCAAAACTCTCCACTTCTTCCAGTTTTTCCTCATTGATACATATTTCAGTTGCCTTGTTTGTTTTGTCAGTTGTCATCACTTTAGTTTTCTTTGCATTAAGATAGAGGTTCTGCTCTTCGCTGTTCTTGCGGACTGACATAATTAGTTTTTCCATTCCTTCTTGTGTTGTGGACAGCAATACTGTGTCATCAGCATATCTAATCTCTGGTATTTCATAACCTCCAACTGTTATGGCATCGTAATATTCTTTGTCTACATCTTCTCTAACATTCCTCATTATATTTTCAGGATACAAGTTAAATAAGTAGGGTGACAATATGCACCCCTGACGGACCCCTTGTTTTATGTCAAACCAACTTGTTGTTTCACCATTTATTCTTACTGCTGCTTGTTGGTCTAAATACAGCAGTGATGTTAATTGTATCAAATGTGTTGGAAATCCCATTTTTTCCATTATTTCCCAAAGTTTCTGGTGTTGTACACAATCAAATGCCTTTGAGTAGTCTATAAAGGATAAATATAGATTCACATTAAACTCCCTGCATTTCTCTATTATTAATCTTAGATTGAATATATGATCTCTTGATCCTCTTCCTTGCCTGAAGCCAGCTTGGACCATATTGACTTCTTCTTCTATTTTCTTTCGAAGTCTACCCATTATGATTTTTAACAGAATTTTACTGGCATGACTAATCAGGGCAACAGTTCTGTAGTTGGTGCATAATTTCAGGTTACCCTTTTTTGGCAGTGGAATGAATACAGTTCTTTTCCATTCTTTTGGCCAAATACCTGAATGCCATATCTTTTTACATAGTGCATGATAGATTGTTGCACACTCCTTTCCTCCTGCTTTAATAAATTCAGCGGTTATCTCATCACATCCTGGTGATTTACCATTTTCAGACTCTTTATTGCCCATAAAACTTCTTCCATTGTCGGCTCGGGTTCTTTCTCCTGCAATAATAATTCACACTGTTGATTTCTGCTTTCACAGTCAGTTGTTTCATACATTCTTTTGCAATATTCCTTCCATCTTTCCAGAATTTCCTCTGTCTCTGTCAGGGTATTCCCCATCTCATCACAAATTACATTTAGCTTAGGTGTGACATTTCTCGTCAATGTCTTCATTTCTTTAAACATTTCACTATCTCTTCCACACCTCTGATGTTCTTCTATTCTTTCACAACAATCTTGTATGTATGTTTTTTGTCTTTTCTTATGTTTCTTCGTACTTCTATTGTTAAAGTTTTATATTATCTTTGTTGTTGTTTGTCACTCTCCACTGTGTCTTCATTTCTCTACATTGTTTTATCAGTTCGAGTGTACCGGCTGTGATCCATCTATTCTTTTGTGTTTTCTTTATCTTCATGTCTGCTATTAATAACTCATGGTCATGTATTACACATTACAAAGTCAAGCAATAAAATAGATCAATATTTATTATACACTCTACATACCGTATCACGTCACATAGACATTACATGCACAAGACATCAACATATATCATCATGAATGAAACAAGTATGATATCAATATATAATGCATAATATTCTAATATGTAACTGAATCATGTGGGCCGGCTGGCCTGGGCTCTCCTGGCCCTTATAAGCAAAACATACATTCATCTTAAAATGGTGCCACTGCACTGATTAACATATTCCAGCCACTGCTGATATGAATCCACCCCTACACACTACACATCATCTCCAGGTTGCGCCAACGCACTGAACTATCATAATCATTAACTCCTCATGTGCCAACGCACTGAATATCATGACATATAACTCCTCTTGTGTCGCACTGAAATAATGACATATAACTCATCCTTTGTGTCAACGCACTGATATATCAACAGGAATCAGCGAAACCTCCACACACGACGATACTGACATCACTCTATAGCACATATGATTTCTATAACACATTATATCATAATATGAGGTCGACTAGGGCTACACAGACGAGATGAAATCAGCCCCTGCCATGGCTATGGCTCTACTGCTCGATTAATTATTCCCGCCTTGTATTTCTCGATATTTATAGGCCTTCCACTTCCGGACGCGTGAACGGTGACGCTTTACTCACACGCCGTACACTCATGGAAATCCTGCGTGACCGTTCACAGGTGGGTGGGGTGGGGTGAAGACACTGTCTGATTTGGCAATCAGCGACCCATATCATGCTAGCGTTAGCGTTAGCGAACTATAGCTGATCAAGACCTAGTCTCAACTCTCCGTTGGTGCTCCCAGTAACAGGTCTAGCTTGACTAAAAGGGCAGGGATCGCCATAGTTCCAATGGTGGTGGAGCCTGATAAGGAAGTATTCACACCCCCTGCTTTTTAGCTGTATTCCGGGACTGAAAAAATAGAGTCCATAACCCACTCCCAAGCCGATACGACGCTGTGTCTCAATGTCTTCACCGCATCGGCTGCAATGAATACCACACGCAGTTCCAAGAAGAAGAAGAAGTAGAAATGTCATTATATCTGCTCTGTCCAAACAATTACTCGAGATTACCAACAAAACAAAAAAAAAAAAGGCAAGAAATGATCCATAGGCATCTGAGTGACGAAGTGGTTAGTACACTAGTCCCTCATGACGAAAGTCGGTGGTTTGAATCTCGCCGGAGGCGCCCCAGTTACCCAAACGTTGAAAGAAGTAACCGGCTTCTTCTGGAATTGGTGAAGGAAAAGCGGCCAGGGCGTGATGCTGAACACATCACCCTCTAGTGTGCCGACAGGTCAAGGAAAAGAATGGGCACTAGCAATCACACCCAGACAGGTCCCTCACTTTCAAGACATAACGCAGTCATGAATATGAAATGATACACGAGACTCATATATTCGCACACTATCATCTTGATCCGTATTTTCATATTCTTTGAACTCCATACAAGCAATCTCCAGTCTCATAAGCAGAAAGACGACGTACACGGTCCTGAACAGACAGAATTTAAATTTAAAAAAGTCAGAATAAGGACATTTAAGGGCCACAAAACTACACGGACGGGGGGAATAACTTCTTACAGAGGGATTCAGACATCCAGATCCTATTATGAAATATAATCATCCCAAGAACCATATCACTGGGAGACTGCAGCTACGGTAGTAAAGCCCGAGTCGATGCCGGCCATCATACCACCTATGAGAGTGTCTACGGTGAAGACCTTGGGAGAGGGGCGGGGCCTATATATTTTTACCAGGGGAGGGGGGGGGGAGAAGGGATTCAAGTAACTAAATTTCTTAGGGCCCACAAAAGCCTAGGACCGTCTCCTGGTACATTTATATCCGAAGTTACGGACATGTGTGACTGGTGTGTTTCAGCGCAAACCGTGTGTTCAGACTGAAAGAGTCAGAGGAAGCTAGTCCCTCCTGAAACGCGTTTAAGTAATGGAGGAAAACGGAAGCCTGACAACTGCTCTCCTTCTCGCCAAAGACAAAGATTACACCGACCTGGCAAACCGTCAAGACACCCACTTCTCCACATCTTGGCAAGAAGCAAGACAAAGCCCCACTAATTTCAGCCCCTTCCTGACCTCCACAGAAATCAATACGCTAACGTCAATCATCTTTACCCTCTGGCCCCGCCTGGTGCTAAAGGCGATCATGTCTTCTATAACTTCCAGCTTTTATTATTGTTATTTTTTTTTCTTTGTATGAATAACAATTATACCACCGTAAATTTTCCTGCCATTTGTCTGCAAGCTACTCTCCCCCTTCCCAGTTTTTCAAACGGTTACGTTTCCCATATTCAGAACTTTATTTTCTGACAGGACAGCAAGTTCTCGGACTACTTTCTTCAGTTTCAAACACGGCTGTCTTTGGAAGCCAACACACGCTTTACTGTTAGCAAGGAAATCTTGGCACGACCCATAATAACAATTATAGCAGATCTTATACGGAAATGTAAAGATAGATTTTTTTTTTCTATACCGCTTTCCGAACTCATTCATTCATTCATTCATTTGCATGTCCCTTGTGGAACTTTGCCTCCCTAAAAGCACTCCTGTAGGCCTCTCGGTTGTGAGCAAGATGGCCTGCTGCTGATGCATCCATTCGCAGATCATCAACGATGTCTTGCAGCCATCTTTGCCTTGGTCTTCCTCTCTTTCTTTTTCCCATTATGTACCCTTCCAAGACGGTCTTCTCTAGATTATCATGACGTTTAATGTGTCCAAAATATTTAAGTTTTCTCTGTTTAATCCTCTTTACTAGCCAGCCTTCTTCAATATTAAGTTCTTGTAGTATGGACATATTTGTTCTTTTTTGTGTCCATGATATTTGAAGAACTCTTCTGTAGCATTTACATTCAAAGGCAGTTATGTGTTTCTCAGCTGTTTTGTTAAGTGTCCAAGTCTCACAGGCTTTCCTAACTGAGGACTGGAAATGGATAAAGCCAGTCCACGTGACGGGCTCAAAGGTACACGCAGTTGAAGAAAGAATTTTTTAAAAAACCTGGGTATAAAATTTTAAAATATATTTGGAGTATTTTCAGTTCTTGCTCTTGTCCAGAACACAAAAGAAGCAACGGCTTTTTTCATATGTCAGTGATGACGATGGTGATGTAGTTCATGACAGATGACGACGAAGCTGTCTGTTATGAAGATGTAATTGATATTCTACATGTTCTAAGCCGTACACAAGAAGATGTAATTGATATGATATTCTACATTGTCTAAGCCGTACACAAGAAGATGTAATGATATGATATTCTACATGTTCTAAGCCGTACACAAGAAGATGTAATTGATATGATATTCTACATGTTCTAAGCCGTACACAAGAAGATGTAATTGATATGATATTCTACATGTTCTAAGCCGTACACAAGAAGATGCAATTGATATGATATTCTACATGTTCTAAGCCGTACACAAGAAGATAAACTGGCATGATATTCTACGTTTTGCCAGCCGTAACCAAGAATGTGAACTGATTTCATCCCTGCCTTGATCACAGGTACCTGGTTTCTCAATATGCTCCATCGACCCATCTTTCGCCAGACCTAGAAACACCTGGAGAAAGAGTCTTGAAGCAGACTGATCTCACTTCTACTGAGAACTTCCAGGAAATAAGACAGAGTCTTGGCCTCCACGTTTCGATAACATCTTCGATTACAGATAATTTAGTAATGACAAACAACGCAGTCTGGCTTATTCACGCCAGTCTTCTTCTTCTTCTTCTTCTTCTTCTATCATTCTGAGATGTCGACTTATACTTATGAAATAATCAGCGGTCTTCTGGATTTGGTGTACATCCCTATATATCTTCTCTGGACCTGGATATACACGTCTTCCCACACCAGGCAATTTCTTGGAATGACCAGCGAAGGACGACAAACAGAAAACTTTTCAGTCTTATCTGACGTTAAGTTTTCTTCTTCTCACAGGCTCTATGATGTTTGTACTCGCCGAAAAGTTATTATTATTATTATTATTATAATTTTACTTGTTGCTATTAATTTAAATTTCATCTATACTTCCTTCCTTCTTCGACTTCTTTCTCCCATCTGGGGCATGGGCCATCAACAAGGGGTGTCCATTTATTTCTATCCTGAGCCGTTTCTTCCACTAGTCTCCAGGTACAGCTGAACTTTTTTTTTTAAATCTCTGCTTCAAGACAGGAGTTTCTAGGTTTCTTCATCTACACTACAATCGCCTATACTCGGACTAGAAAGTAAATGTTGACAGAAAGAACAAGAAAAGTATTGATTACTTTCTGAATCCTGCAAAAGTTCGGATGTGATCTCAGAGACATGCCTTATGCTCCACTGTAATTAAAGACTAGTGCTATATTAAGCAGTGATATCCTCAAGCGCACACCTTCACTCTATGCCAAGATCTATTTTTTTTTTATTACCCTGTCAATTTCCCTATTAGATAATAACTGCCGTTTTTTTTATTAATGCCCGCTTCTGCCTCGCAATCGCAGTCACTATTTCATTTAACATTTCGTTTACTTTTCTTCTGGCTCCATTATTTACTATCAGGTACTAAACAATTATCACGCGCTGCTTCCATTAGCCGGAGATACTAAGAACGAAGTCATTTTAATATTTCATTTCTGTACCTGAATTCGTCAGACAATCCCAGCAAAACTAACTCGGTTTAACATGTTGTTCTCATATATGATTTGATCTCATCATTACCATTCTGTCACTGGTCATACTTTTGTTTTACACCAGTCTGGACTACATTCTATAGGTTACATTTCTTTTTTTTTCCCTTCTTCTTTCTGTCTTGTCTCTTCCTCCTTTCCTTTCATTCTCTCTCCTCTCATTCTTTCTTTCTCTCTCTCCTCTTATTTTCTGTCTCATCTCCTTCTCTCTTATTTCTCCCTCTCTCTTTCTTTCTCCTTTCTCTCTCATTCAGTCTCTTTTTCTCCCTCTCCCCCCTCTCTCTCTCATTCTGTCCCTCCTCTTTCTCATTCACGCTCCTCTCTCTTCTCTCTCATTCTCTCTCGCTCTCTTCTATCTCTAATTCTCTCTTTTTCTCTGGCATTCTCTCTCATTTTATCTTATTCGTTCTCATTCACTCTCTCTCTCTCTCGCATTATCCTCTCTCTCTTTGTGTGCGAACCTCATATTCCAGGGAATATGGGAAATGAAACAACATAATGGCCCATAACTCATCATAACACAAGTATTGAAGACGTAGCGGAACAACTTGAAATGTGTGACCTGGATTTCACCAACGGACGAGACGCAACTTTATACGCTTCCATCACAAGCTGCCCACAGATAATGTTTCACCAATAATAACCCAAGCCTCTATCGTTACTGTGTGTACTAACAACATGTTTTCTGAGGCAGTCCCTTTAGTGGCAGAACTATTTATTTTTAACCTATACATTTCAGACATTTAGTAGCAGAACTATTTTTCTTCAATCTGTAAATTTCAGACATTTAGTAGCAGAACTATTTTTTTTTAATCTATACATTTCAGACATTTAGTGGTAGAACTTTTTAAAATCTATAAATTTCAGACATTTTGTGGCAGAACTATTTTTTTAATCCATAAATTTCAGACATTTTGTGGCAGAACTATTTTTTTAATCTATAAATTTCAGACATTTTGTGGCAGAACTATTTTTTTAATCTATAAATTTCAGACACTTAGCGCTAGAACTTTTTTTAATCTATAAATTTCAGACATTTAGTGCTAGAACTTTTCTTTAATCTATAAATTTCAGACATTTAGTGCTAGAACTTTTTTTAAAATCTATAAATGTCAGAAAAGCCTTCCCCCCCCCCAACCCCAACTGTATTCAACAACGTGGTCAAGCCAAGCAAAAGATCAGTAAAGTGGTTTCCTTCATTTTGGCCTTAACGATGTCTCATGATCTCCCGACGTTACGTTTTACCAACCCGTTCTCCAACCCGTTCCTCAATCCACACACGATTCTAAGACTCAGATAAGAAAGAAAACTCCGCGAACAAATTCCAGATCAGTATATATACACACACACATACATACTCATCTCCTCAAAGGCCCAGTACAAATACCGTATTAAAGAACAGGTAGATCTAGGAGAAAGTCACCATAAAACCACATAACCCATGGCCATTGCCTAGATATGTCCGGTTACATATATCGAACATTAACCACATCTAACCAGGACTACTCGTAAATTATAACAGGTGAGCCGTAGCTGCTCCCAAAAGTGCTGGGGATATCGATTGTAGTAGCTCTAGAGATGTCCGATTTTGTCTGAACACGGAAACAGGAAATCTGACGCCATAATCACTGAAAAAGTTGATCTTCTGAACTAAAAGAGAGAAGAAACGCCCTGAGTTCTTGTGTAAATGACCACAGATCAGTTACATATCACACACTCTCTGGCGCGGGGCAAAACATACGTATTCTTGGACACAGCCTTTTACATACATGCCAACATACGTAAACAAATAGTACGTCAAACCGTTCAGATACGTAAGAAAGCAAAGATCACGTTCCGGCTGGTTTCACCTTACCTACAAGAAAGAAGTCACTTCAACCCTTAGAAGCACGAAAGATAAACTCTGGGCCTCCAACGAGGACTTCCTGCTGACAGCAGGGTTCAGGGCGGCAACCCGACTCCCTGTTTTGAAAGCTGAGCATACGAAACTGAACGCAGAAGAAGAAGAAGAAGAAGACTTCAAATCTTGATCATTTTCCCTGTCTCACAAAGACTACGCTCAGATAAGTGTCTTCTTAACACATCTGTTCCCAGTGGGATTTATTCTTCTAAATTTTAATATGAAATATCCACTGCAGTGTACCTGATGTAGAAAAAAAAGAGTTTTGTCCAAATTCTCCCATGAGGTAAACTCTGGACAAGAAACCCCAAAGCATCTTTTCTGAAGGCCGTACTAAACAACAACAACATTTCACAGCAGCCGCAACAGCTGGGTGAAGATGTCTCCTTTCACAGACTCTGCATTACCAACAGATTCGCTACTTGCCTGCACTACTTCTAGAAGCGTTCCACGTAGGCAGGCTACTGTGACACTACGATTGGTTTACGGATTATGAAACGATGTGCCTCTCTGGTGTTTGAATTTAAGAAGTATTGTAATGGTCCAGGTCGTTTCTTGAGTCCGTTCTGGTAAGTAAGTAAAGTTTACTTAATCTGATACGATCCTTTTTTTTTTATTGTCAGCACTCATAGGGGTCCCAGATCTTCATTGTCGCTGTTACATGGACCACTGTTGGTTAAGTTCTAGGCTATTTCTAACAAGTTATCCAGTCACGCAAGAGCTAGAAAAGAAATTCAATAACTTCCAGAAATCTGGAGGGCCGACCAACAATATCAGAGTGTCAGGATTTTAAAGGGCCCAGCGCCAAAATTTCAGTGTCAAATTTTGGAGTCACCGTTAATCTCAGAGTGACAGACCCGCCGACAATTTCAGAGTGACAGGCTTACCGTCAGTCTCATACAGCCAGGATTTTAGAGGGCCGAAACGCGCATGCGCACACACGTTTACTTTACCTGATGATACAGAGAGCTGCGTAGTTTTTCGCTACACACAGTGTAATTTTCTGTATGTAATAACAACGGCAGCAGCAGCAACAACAGCAGCAACAACAACAGTGGTAAAACAGCAACAGCAGAAACAACAACAACAGTGGCAGTAACAGCAACAGTGGCAGCAGCAACAACAGGAACAGCAACAACATCACCAGCAACTGCAACATTAGTAGCAACAACAACAGCAGCAACAGCAACAACAGAACCAACAGCACCAGCAACAACAGCACCAGTAACAACAGCACCAGTAACAACAGCATCAGCAACAACAGCATCAGCAACAGCAGCACCAGCAACAACAGTACCAGCACCAGCGGCAACAACAACAGTGGCAGCAACATCAACAACAACAGCTTCAGCAGCAGGAAGAACAACACTATCATTAACAACAGCTCAATCATCAACAACGACACCCTTATAAAAAACAAGAACAGCAGTATTAACAACAACAATAACAACAACAGCTTCAGCAGCAGCAGAAACAACAACACCATCAACAACAACAGCTTCAGCAGCAGAAACAACAACACTATCATCATCAACAACAACAACAGCATCAAGAACAACAACAACACTATCATCATCAACAACAACTCTATCATCATCATCAACAACAACAGCATCAAATACAGTCATCAACAACAACAACAACAACAACGACACCATCAAAACAGCAGCATCAACGATAACAACAACACCACCACCATCAACAGCAACAACTCATCAACAACAACACCAGTAGCAACAACAACAAAATCATCATCATCACCAACAACATCATCATCAGCAACAACACCATCATCAACAACAATATCAGCATCAACAACAACACTACCATCATCAACAATAGCGCCACCACCATCAACAACAACAGCATTGCCAACAACGCCATCATCAACAACAAAACTATCACCAATAACACCAACAGCATTAACAGCAAACAATATCATCATCATCATTAACAACAATAACAACACTGTCATCAACAATACCAACAGCATCAACAACAACAACGCCACCATCAACAGCAGCAGAAACAACAACAACACCATCAACAACTAGAATAAAAAGCATATTACAGTTTAGATCAATAAAATTCTCGTCTCTCAGAATCCTCGCACAGATCTCTCTTCCCTTTCTGTCAACGCAAAATGTTCATTCCACTGGACTGCCCACTCGAGCGCAAACATCCTTCTCTATCTCAGAAGTTATAACTCGTGGATTTATTAGCGTAGACGCCGCGTTCAGTCTCCGACAATCAGCTCCAGCTGACTGACTCCTCGACTGGCGGTCTTCTGGCTGGGAAATCCGGCATCGGCATGGACGATTAGCCTGGAGACAGGGCAGCGTGCAATCACAGAGAAGAGCAAATCTCATCAGAGAATGGGTCTGGGTATGTTGACATTTCCTTATGAGAGAAAGGCCACTACAACGAGGTGCTGTTTATAAGGCGTAAGTTGTGATCTACCTCATCAATGGGGTGTCTGGAGCCAAGTTCCCTGCGAGTTTCTAGAAAACCATGATCACTCTCGGCGAGTTTCTAGAAAACCATGATAACTCATGATGAGTTTCTAGAAAACGATGACCACTCTTGGCGAGTTTCTAGAAAACTACGACCAGAAGCGCAATAAAAAAGGGCCTTGAGGACTCCAGAGGCAAAACACACACAACAGGGTAGTGGGCTCGAAAACAGTTTTGTTTCATCTTACAAGCTTCCTGTAACAGGAAGTATTTCTTAACCTATGTTTAAAACTTGTATCCAAACATTTTTTGTGTGTGTGTGCTCAATTTATATCCCCGTTAATTGTCCATGTTTCGTTTCTGATTTGATAAAGGTTTAAACTGAGCACTGTGGATTACTACTCAGACCAACTTTGAGTATTATTTGACTATTAACTACAAAGTAGCAGTAGTAGTAGTTAGTAGATGTAGTAGTTAGAAGATGTAGTAGTTTGTAGATGTAGCAGTTAGTAGATGTAGCAGTAGTAGTTAGTATATGCAGTAGTAGTAGTAGTAGTAGTAGTAGTAGTAGTAGTAGTAGTAGTAGTAGTCAGAAGAAGTAGCAGTTAGTAGATGTAGTAGTAGTAAGTAGATGTAGTAGTTAATAGATGTAGTAGTAGTAGTTAGTAGATGTCGTAGTTAGTAGATACAGTAGTAGTGGTAGTAGTTAGTAGTAGTAGTAGTAGTAGTAGTAGTAGTAGTAGTAGTAGTAGTAGTAGTAGTAGTAGTAGTAGTAGTATAAGAAGAAGAAGAAGAAACAACAACAACAACCGGCGGAATGACACATGCATCTTTTGTCAGGTTCGTTTAGTGGGTAAAGCTGGGGCGACCATCCCCAACCCAGCGCGTCACAGGTGGCGGATGGTGAAAGTCCTCCAGACAGGATCCCTGTGAATAAGGTTTTACCCAAATAAGCAGGCGCGGACCAACTGGCGGTAGACTCAGAGAGCGAAGTGGGGTAGTATGTGGCTCTACTACTCCTATAAAGTGCCTAAGGTGCTCAGTAAAGGGAACACCAAGCGGGTAAGAGACGCCTTAAAACTTCTCGCTCCTGCTGCCTTGCGGGTAGGACAGGGAACCCAAAGGCTAGCGGAAAGTCCGTACACAAACCGGCAGAAAGCAACGAGAAACCACTGTTGTAGCTCCCAAGAACAATTATGCTTATTCAGAGTAATAGATTTGTCAGGCACGACATTAACGGATGTTCCTCTGGAACAGGTGAGGCCAGATCGTCATCAAGCTACTGGTGGCAAAACTAACAAGTTCAAAATAGCAACATGGAATGTTAGAACTTTATTCCAGGCTGGAAAATTAGAAAATGTAAAGAGGGAAAAAAAAAGGATGGACATACATATTAGGAATGAGTGAAGTTAGATGGACAGGTGCAGGGAAGATAAACTCTGATAAATATACAAAAATATATTCAAGAAGTGAGAAACATGAACGAGGAGTAGAAATAATATTTGACGAACAAACAACAAGGACAACTGTAGGATATTTGAACATCTCGGACCGAGTCCTGCTAGCACAACTGAAAGGACGACCAATAAACATAAATGTTATACAGGTGTAGGCTCCAACATCTGAAAGTTCTGAATGTACAGATATTTTATAATGACACAGAGACAGCACTAAAACACACAAAGTCACATGAAGTTATCATAGTCATGGGAGATTTTAATGCCAAAGTTGGTAAAGGAAGAACTTCAGATATCGTTGGTGACTATGGACTGGGGGAGAGGAAAGACAGAGGTAGTAAATTAATCGAATGGGCAAGAATACATAGCGTGTATGAAACACCTGGTTTAAACAACATCACAGAAGACTGGTAACGTGGTGCAGCCAAGAAAAAAGGACTTTAAACCAGACAGACTACGTATTAATCAACAAACAATTACGGAATGCATTACTGACAACAAAAACCATACCAGGAATCGACTGCAAATGACCCACTCTGTGGAAAAATTAGAATAAAGCTAAAGAAAGCATGCAAAAACATCAAAATGAACATAGAACTCCTTAAAAATGACCAAGAAATGCGAGAACAATACAAAATTATTAAACAAATAGATACAATGCAATACAAAGATAAATAGTATAGATGAACAACGGGCAGTGTTAAGAGATTCTATCCACCAAACTGTTAATGAGATAATACCACCAAAAAAAAAGATCCCCTAAAAATAAATGGATGACGACATTTTAGGAATGATGGACAAGAGGAAGAGGAGTAAAAATAACCAAGAAAAATATAGCAAGATAAATAAAGAAATAAGACGCAAATGCAGAGAAGCAAAGGAAGTGTGGTTAAATGAACAGTGCAGAAAAATAGAGGACTCTCATAATAAAGACAGCAAAAACATGCACAAACGAATTAGTGAACTCACAGGCAGGAAAACAAAATATACTACAGGATGCCTGAAATCAAAAGAAGGTAAAATGTTAATGGGAAAAGAATACATTGTGGACAGGTGGACAGAGTATATCAGTGAGCTATATGGAGGAGAAAGACCAGAATTAACACCAGATACTGAAAACTGTGATGGACCACCAATACCTGAAGATGAAATCATAGATGCCATCAAACACATGAAGAAAGGAAAAGCGATTGGGCCTGATGATATAACAATAGAAGAAATACAGGCGCTAGAGGAGATAGGAATAAAAATAATAACCAAGTTACTGAATGACATTTACAACAGTGGTTATACGCCCAGTGACTTGCTTAAATCCATGTTTATAGCACTGCCAAAGAAACCAGGTGCAAAGGAATGTGATGACTACTGGATTATCAGCATCTAATGTCACATAACGAAGCTACTTCTGAGAATCATTATGAGAAGAACAAGGAAAAAGCTAAAAATGGAAACAGCAGATGAACAGTTTTGATTTGTTGAAGGAAAGGGAACACACAATGCCATTTATGCCTTAAGATCACTAACAGAAAGAGCTTTAGAAGTACAGAGAAAGATCTCTACTTATGGTTCATTGATTACACCAAGGCATTCGATAAGGTGAAACATAATGAAATTATTAAAATGCTTGAAGACATCAGTACAGACGGCAAAGACTTGAGGATTGTAAAACATCTATACTGGCAGCAAGAAGCAGCAATTCGAGTTGAAAATAGAATGGGAAAATATCAACCTATAAAACAAGAGATGCGACAAGGATGTGTACTGAGGTGCGACAAGGATGTGTACTATCTCCAGACCTTTTTTCTCTGTACAGCGAGAATATTCTAAGAACGATCATCACAGAACTAGGCATAAAAATTGGAGGATACAACATTAACAACCTTCGGTATGCTGACGACACAGTACTGATAGCTGAGAACCAACAAGACCTACAAAATCTCTTGGATAAAGTCGCCAAAGAAAGTGAACAGAAAGGCCTTACTTTAAACACCAAAAAGACAGAGATTATGGTTATATTTAAGAAACTGAATCCACCAACATGCAGTATAAAATTAAACGGAACTATTCTAAATAATGTGCAGAAATTGAAATACCTTGGAGCAGTGATAACTTCAGATGGGAAATGCAGAACAGAAATTAGGAACAGAATAGGCCAAGCAAAGACTGCATTTCAGAGAATGATAAACATATTAGCCAACACATCCTTATCAATGAATATTAGAAAACGAGTCCTAAAATGCTATAATGAACCTATCTTGTTATATGGAACTGAATCATGGACAATAGGCAGGTCTGCACAAAAATCATTGAAACCAGCAGAAATGTGGTTTATTAGAAGAATGTTGTGAATCCCTTGGACAGCAAAAATAAATAACGAAGAATGTATGATAAGAGCTGGAGAGATAAAAAAAAATCTTGTAAAAAAAAACAATAAGAGAGAGAGACAATGTACTTTCATAGCATATGCAATGAGAAGAGGGGGCATTGAAAATATTATAACAACAAGAAAAATAGAAGGAAGAAGATCAAGAGGAAGACCAAGAGAAATGATACTGGACAGTCTGACGGGATGGTGTGAGAGGAGATCAACAACTGAGCTGATGGCCTGCATGAATGATCGTGTAATAATAATACCCAACGCCAGTCGGCCCTGCACCTGATGATGATGATGATGATGATGGTTTTAAAAAACCCACATAATCAAAAAAGATTAGATTAAAATCTGTTAAGAAAAGAATCCTGCATTTAAAAAATGAAGTAGATTCACACATTAATTGAGGAAATGAACCAAAAAATTCTCTTGAATACGGAAAAATGAAGACGATTAAGGGTCGGGGGAAAAGAGTGCTCGATGGGCAAGGGTTACAAAAGCCTGATATTCATTCACCAGATGAACGAGTGCAGCAGAACTTTTATGCTCGTCCGGAACAAAAGACACAATGTCACATTTAGATAATCTGGGAACCAGAATCCCTGACAAATTTCATTAACAGATTGCTCCGGGATGAAAGACCCCCCCCCTCCCCGGTTCACAGCTGTCGTGTTACCGTTTCACAGAATTCAAACCCTTGAAGACGGCCAATGCCACATGTCTGTCCCACACAGAGCTTCATCTCCACGTCTTTTCATGACGTCATGAAGCCATGTTATATTCTTCCAATCATCAATTTCTTTTCTTGGATTTGTTCTTTGAAATACACCAATACAACGTACAAAAAAAAATGACACTATAATGTCATCTGACGGGTCCTGTCTCATGGGTGATCAGGAAAAAAGAGATGGACATATGTCGGTCACGTGATGACAAGAAAACGAGAATCCCAAAACAAAGCTATCAGGTGGAACACAACAGGCCGAAGAAAATGAGGCCGACCACGTGAAACTCTAAAGAGGAAATTGTTAAAAGAAGCCAAATTAGCAGGCTTGAAATCCCCCGATGAGGTTTGAAAACCTTGCCAAAAACAGGAAAACTTGTCCAACTAACATGCGAGCCCTGTGTGACGCTTAAACGGCAGGGGAAGGATGTAAGATGTAAGAGGTGTCCTGCTCATACGATGATACATGTCCATACCTAAGACATAAAGCACAAATCCTCGAAAGGCGGAGCAAAACCTTTATTTCTCTTGTATCAACACAGCCGACAGATTAGCATAGGAAGGCGCAACAAATAACAATTCAGGCACAAAATATCGCCAAAGGAAACGAACACAATAGTTGAATGGAACTACCATAACACATGGAGGCAGAGAACAAACAGCCGATACCTAATGGACCCAATACTAAGACTAAACGCACAACAACGAACTACAACCTTCTGGTGACGAACCGGACGCCGTAGACTCAACGTTCACCGCCACAAGATAAAGGCTGTGCTAAAAGCTCAATGCATGTGGCAGACTCCTGAACACATGCTACACAGAGACCGTAGAGCCCAGGTATGGCCTCAGGAGAGCAGCACGGAGGAGAAACTTTTGTTGTTCCTACGAAGACTTCCTGCTGACAGCAGGATTCATGAAGGCAACCCGACTCCCTGATAAGAAAGCTGAACATACGAAACTGAACGCACACGAAGAAGAAGAAGAAGACTTGTATAAACATATCAAGTCTGGTACACGTTTACAGTAGCATATACTAAGGCTATAATAGAGCCAGTCCTAATAGAACAGTTCATTCATTCATTCATTCATTCATTTGCATGTCCCTTGCGGAACTTTGCCTCCCTAACAGTTCTCCTGTAGGCCTCTCTTGGTTGTGAGCAAGATCATCAACGATGTCTTGCAGCCATCTTCGCCTTGGTCTTCCTCTCTTTTCCCATTATATACACTTCCAAGACGGTCTTCTCTATATTATCATCACGTTTAATGTGTCCAAAATATTTAAGTTTTCTCTCTTTAATCCTCTTTACTAGTCAGCCTTATTCAATATTAAGCTCTTGTAGTATGGATATATTTGTTCTTTTTTGTGCCCATGATATTTGAAGAACTCTTCTGTAGCATTTACATTCAAAGGCATTTATGCGTTTTTCAGCTGTTTTGTTACGTATCCAGGTCTCACAGGCATATGTTGTGATGGGAAAGATGCATGCCCTTAAAAATCTTATTTTTGTGGTTCTGTCTGCTCCTCTGCACAGATTCTTTAGTTGTTTTACTTTCTGAAGAGCGATAAATGTCCTCCTTTTAATTTCCCTCATTGTATCTCCATTACTAGTTAGTAATGATCCAAAATATTCAAAACTCTCCACTTCTTCCAATTTTTCCTCATTGATACATATTTCAGTTGCCTTGTTTGTTTTGTCAGTTGTCATCAATTTAGTTTTCTTTGCATTAAGATAGAGGTTTTGTTCTTGATGTTCTTACGGACTGACATAATTAGTTTTTCCATTCCTTTTTTGTATTTAATGTGAATCTATATTTATCCCTTATAGACTACTCTAAGGCATTTGATTGTGTACAACACCAGAAACTTTGGGAGATAAAGGAAAAAATGGGATTTCCAACACATTTGATACAATTAACATCACTGCTACATCTAGACCAACAAGCGGCAGTAAGAATAAATGGCGAAACAACTTGGTTTGACATAAAACAAAGGGTCCGTCAGGGGTGCATTTTGTCACCTTACTTATTTAACTTGTATACTGAAAATATAATGAGGAATGTTAGAGAAGATGTAGACAAAGAATATTACGATGCCATAACAATTGGAGGTTATGAAATACCAGAGATTAGATATGCTGATGACACAGTATTACTGTCCACAACACAAAAAGGAATAGAACAGTACAAAAGTAAAATAAAGGCACAGTGCGCACATGTACTAACTTCCAGTATCTTTAGTTAGTAGCGAGTACACATGTATTTAGTGTAGGATGGATGAAGGAAATGTTACGTTCTTACCGTCAAACTCTACGACGAATCTTATTCATATATCAAGATCTGTATTGCCGGTGACGATCTTCGTGGCTGGCCATTGATACTGAAGACTGTGATGGTAGTTTCTGAAAGCAGGAAATCAATGAACTCTGTCTCACTCTTCCTTGCATCCATCTTTAAGTTTTAGTACCGTCCAAGGATGTTGGAGGCGCTGCCCATTTGGTGATCAGCAGCAACCCACAGCTGATATGCTAGCGTCAGGGGTGGCGAACCACAGCCTCTCCGTTAGTACCCCCAGCAACAGGCCCAGCCTGGCTAAGAGGACAGAGATGGTCCCAAGGCGGTAGAGTCTGCTTTTTTTTAGCTCCCATCATGGACTGAAAAAATAGCCACTCCCCTTCGCCAAGATTCAACATCTTCACAGCATCGGCTGCAAAGAACATTGTGTTCGCAGTTTCAGGAAACAAAGCAGCAGCAGTACCATCCAAACTCTTGAAGACGTCCTAAAATGCTTTTAATTTATTCTGTCTCAGCTCAACTACTGTCTTAGCTCAACTATTGTCTTAACTCAATTACTGTCTTAGCTCAACTACTGTCTCATTTTTCTGTGGTATTTTACGGCTCCGTGAGATGTCATCTTGATTTACTCGCTTCAACTAAACCTTCGTTCATTCGTTCACGGACTGCAGTACACATTTGCATTTGAAGGCACTTTACAGAACCGTCATCAGTGCAACGGAGTTCATGCACTCGACTCAGGTCGACGCCTCAGCAGCATCTAACAGGAGTGAAGAAGAAGAAGAAATATTAAATAATAAAATTGTCAGATCGGAAGTTGAGATCGTGAAGTGCCAGGGACAAGATACTAAAAGAATACATTTCATGCGGTACCTAGGGATCACAACTGATCGATCCCTGTCCTTTGCACAACATGTGGACAATGTAATACAAAAGGTCAGGAAAGCGTTGGGATCAGTTAGGTTTGTGGCAGCAGCAAACCTTCCACAGCGCACTCTAATCTTGCTGGTGCAGGCGTTGATGATGTCTCCAGAAGAGTATGGTCTGGGCCTACTCACCCTGTTAAAATGCACAGCTGAACAGACTAGAGCGTGTACAGAACGAGGCAATGTGAGTGGTTTTGGGTTGCACCAGCGATACTCCTGTAGAGGCGATGCGTTTTCTGCTTGATATGCTGAGACTGAGGTCAAAATACAAGTATGCTCAGGTAAAGGGTTGCTGGCATGAAGGATCGTCGTCTACATAAGGAGCTGGGGTTGATAAAGGGCAGATGCATCAAATGAGACATATCCTCGATGGCTGAGGCTGAGGATACAATAATGTCAGGATGCGATCTAGATGAGGTGCCTAAAGGCGACGATTGTTTACGGGTACATGATCTAGCTCAACTAACAAAGGCTGTTATACAGAAGAGTCGCGAATGTTGAGACTGGGCACAGGGGCCTGTTGAATGTTGAGTTCAAGATCTCATCCAGCATCACTGTGGGTCTTCCAACACGGTAATATATACGGATGGTTCTGTATCTCAGAACAGCAGAAGTGGTTGGGGTTTTGTTCTCTATGGCAATGGAAGAGTTGTGGCACAGGGCTCGGGTCACCACATCAAGCAAGTGAATGGAAACTGAGGCTCTACCGGCGGCAACGGAATGGCTTAGTTGCTCAAAATGTAGTTCATGGAGCCATTGTGACGGATTCACAGAGTATGCTTCGTAAGACTGAGAAGAAACTGCTTCGAAAAGAATGGGCTCATCTGTTAAGCCAGTCAGCTGTGAGGAGCCTAATGTGGCTGTATTGTCCAGGGGATGCGGGAGCGCATGGCAATGAAGTGGCAGACAGACTTGCTGGACAGGCTAAAACAAATGGTAGGCTGAGAATGGACAAGTGTATCACTGCTAAAGCTGTACTGGAAAGAATGCAAGAAATTAAAGAGCGGAAATGGGAGTACACTGTAACTGTGAAGCGATTGCTGGAGCTAGGACAAATTAAGGATGTTGGTAGGAAATCTGAACTGTGTGGTAGAAAACGCATCGTAAACAACCAACACTTGACAGGAACTATCAGCAAACACACTCTTGGGTGGATGCTGCGGCATGCGGCGGGGCATATATGGGGTTGTCCTGAATGCAGTGAAGCCGGAGTCTGATTTTGAACTTTTGAACCTTTGAACATTTGAAGGCAGAAAAAAAAATTATTTCCTTGTACAAACAGATCTACAGGGGACAGACTGCTGTCTCTGACGTTGTGTCCGTCACGCTGAAAAATCTGAAGAAATGCCGAATATAAAGAACACGAGTATAATTTAAAAGCGCGGTATTTGATGAACACTGAACAGCGATATTTGCTGTTATGACACTGATACAATAGTTGTTCTGATATCCATAACTGTAATATAGCCGTGCCAAGATATATATATATATATACACCAATGAATTAAGGTTTACGTCCACATCGATACTGTGATATGATATTTTTGAGAGATTTCGCCATATTTTTAATAATTAATAATGAAACAAACCAATAATGAAACAGACGAAAACGTATGATGAAAAGAAATATAAATTGACATACGACATACATACAAGCATGCAGACAAATAAGAACCAAATAAATAAGAAACGCAGAAGAATACACATTATACACTGCTCATAAAAGAAACGCAACACTACTGTGGTCGTAATGGACACCAAATTTCAAACTTGTATCAAAATTTTGTTTTACAGAAATAATGTGTCAATCTTGGCATGAAGAAACTTTAAGACTTTAACAATGAAATGATGTTCATTAAATTTGGTTTGGACTTTTATTCTTTGCGACTGAGGCCTCCGTTTCAGTCACATGTACGGCCTCCTCTGTCCTGTTTCAGAGAACCACATCTCCTTGACATGGATCCAATTGGCCGCTGGATCTGTTGTTGTGGGACGGCTGCCCACTCTTCCCGCAGTGCAAGAGACAACTATCGGAGATTGGTTGGTGTGTGTTTCGCTGGCGGACTTTTCTGTTGAGTTCATCTCATAAGTGTTCTACTGGGTTCATGTCTGATGACATGGATGGTCACGAAATGGTCTGGACGTTGTTGTCAGCGAGGAACTGGCTGGTGAGTTGTGTCAAATGAAGTCGACCGTTATCCTGCTGAAAAATCGACCCCTATGCAGCTAGAAGTGGAAGGACGCGAGGACGAAGAATTTCAGCTACGTATCGTTGGGCACTCAGGCGTTCTTCAACTTGCACCAGGTCACTTCTTCCCATGAAGTTGATGGTCCCCCACATCAGTACACCTTCACCACCATGTGGAGGACCCTCATCCACGCAGTTCTGGGCGTAGCGCTCGTGGGCCCTGCGGTAAACTCTTCTCCGTCTATCATGTCGCTGGAGCAGAAAGAATGATTCATGACTAAGCCAAACCCTTCTCCAATCATTCGCAATGTTCCATTGACGATTCTGATTCGCCCTCTGCAGTCTGTTCTGGCGATCCCGGTCCGTAAGAACAGGACCACTGTAGGGTCTTCTAGCCCAAGGACCAGCGTCGTGCAGCCGGTTCCTGTTCGTTTGATCTGAAATTCTACGAGCTGCTGTCATTGACTGGACTGTTGAGGACGCACATGCAAATCGATTCCTGGGGTGACGCAGCCGTATGATGCGGTCTTCGACAGGAGTTGTGACTCTTGGTCTTCCACTGCGTGGCCGGTCTGCAACTGAGCCAATTTCTTTAAATTGTCTCCAAAGGCGACTAATGGTGCTTCTAACCACATTAAATTGTCTGGCCACTACACTTGGCGACTGTCCAATCTGTAAACGTCCAATTATGATGAGCTGTTCTGTAGTGAGATGAGCCATAGTTGCGCACTGAATTTTCAAATGAATTGATTTGAGGAGCGTCAATCTTTTATAGGCATTCAAAAACATGGTCAGTGAGTTTTATGTATTAGTTTTGTGTTAGAAAGCAATACAGAACATCTCTGATAGATGTAAGGGCATACAGTGTCGCAGATGTTAACAGTGATCACAACCTGTGTATAGGGAAAATAAAATTAAAACTGAAAAGCCAACACAAGAAATCAGTACACAGAAAGATAAACAGCAACAACCTACAAGAAGAGAATATTAAAAGTAATTTGTAATCATTCCACAGCACTCAGTGAAGTAGAGGAGATAGGTATAGATGAATTATGGGATTCTTACAGCACAGCCATAATCACAGCAGCAAAAGCAAGCGCTGATCTAAAAAAAACAAATAGAAAAGCATGGATATATACAGGCTAAAGCCTTGAGATACTCTGAACCTCTTGTGGTCCTCTCGGGGATCTCGTGTGGTCCTTTTGAGGACCACATAGGAGACCACGGGACCTAACCAGGACCAAAGGCGTAAATTCAGTAGGATCACAGTGCGGTCTTGGTGGTAGAAGCGAACGAAGAAGAAGAAGAAGCATGGATATCAGAAAACACATGGAAGTACGTGCATGAAAGACTACCAGCCAAATTAGAGATGTTTAATGTAATGACGGATCTTGGAAAAGATCTGGCGAAAGCAACGTACAAAGAAATAGACGAGAAAGTAAAAAGTTCAGCTAGAAGGGATACAAGAGAATACATAAACAATATGGCAAAAGAGGCAGAGAAAGCAGCAAAAACAGAAGACAGCAAAACTTTATATAACATACAAAAGAGGCTGATAGGTACTATTACATCAAAATAAAGACCAATCATTAGCAAAACTGGAACCCTATTAACATCAAGTAAAGACCAAAAGCAAAGATGGGCTGAACCCTTCCACGAAATACTTAATCGACCACTCCCAAAAGAACTGATAAACCTTGAAACCGACTTACCAACCCCACAGCTAAATGTCAACCTAGATGAAATTACATTGCATGAAATTGAAACAGCAGTGAATTTAATGGTTAACAACAAAGCTGAAGGCGAAATTGAAATAACACCCCAAATGTTAAAAGCTATCAATAGTGACAACATGAGGCAACTACAGAGAATGTTTATTAAGATTTGGAAAGAAGAAAAGGTCCCTTCTAAATGGAAAAAGGACTCATTGTTAAAATAACAAAAAAAAAAAAAAAAGAAAAAGGCAACTTTAGTGACTATAACAATTGGAGAAGAGTAACCTTAGTATCAGTTGTGTCAAAAATATTTTGCAAGGTCATTGTGAATAAACTTAAAGATATAGTGGATACCCCAATGAGAGATGAACAAGCAGGATTTCGAAAAGGGAGAAGCAGTCTCGACCACATCTTTACTCTAAGAATAATACCTGAAGAACATATTGAAAACCAGAAACCATTAATATTGAACTTCAAAGACTTTAAAAGGCATTTTATAGCATACACAGAGATTCATTGCGGAGAATTTTAAGTCTATATGGAATACCATCTAAAACTGTCAACATCATTAAGGACCTCTACAATGGATATGGTTATGCAGTCAAAACTTAAGAAGGGATGAGCGAATGGTTCCAGATTGAAACAGGCGTGAAACAAGGATGTATACTGTCTCCTTTGCTTTTTGGAATTGCAATAGACTTCATAATGAAAAAATGCTGCACAGGCAACAGAGATATTGATTGGTACATGGGGCCCAATTAGAAGATCTTGATTTTGCTGATGACATAACTCTTATCAGTAACAATATGAATTAAATGCAAGAAAAAAAAAACAGAAAAACAGTTTTCACTGGCTAGCAAAATAGGAAGTGAAATTAACAGAGACAAAACAAAAATAATGAAACTTCCCATTAATCAAAATTACACGTAGAAGGGACAGATCTTGAAGAAGTCAATCAATTTGCATACCTTGGCAGCTACACAGACTAGGATGGTGACACCAGAAAGAAAAGAAAGTTAGAATTAGAACTGCAAAAGCACCATCGATCTTCAAGAATCTTGAGAATATATGACATTCAAAAGTTATAAGCACAAAAACCAAGTTAAGATTAATCAATTCAAATGTAATATCCACCCTGATTTATGCATGCGAAAGCTGGAAAACAACTAAAGAAATAGACAAGAAATCACACTCTTTTGAAAACACATGCCTAAGGAAAATACTCGGCATCAAGTGGAACGAGTTCAAGAACAATGCTGAGATAGAACAGATGACTGAACAACAACCAGTCTCATGGGTGATCAGGAAAAGAAGATGGACATATATTGGTCACGTGGTGAGAGAAATGACAAGAGAATCCTAAAACAAACTATCAAGTGGAACACAACAGGCCGAAGAAAAAGAGGCAGACCATGTGAAACTCTAAAGAGGATATTGTTAAGATAGGCCAAATTAATAGGCATAAAATCCCTTAATGAGGCTGAAAAGCTCGCCGAAAACAGGAAAAATTGGCGAACTACCTTGCGAGCCCTATGTGACGTTTAACATATATAAGAAGGAAGGATATAAGATATAAAATTTTTAGCGAGATTTTTGTTCAGTAAGTTTCACGAGGGTTAGCGGGGTAGGGGTATCCTCTATCAAAGGAGAAGTAAGACGCCTCCTTACCTCCGTTAGTCTACGGGACACCCTTGGGCAAGGTGGAGTACCCGTATAGCCCCCCGATCAGGGTGACGTGAAGCCATGGGAGCAGGTGGTGGATGGAATGGGAGAGCAGCTGACAGATAATGTTGGTTATGGTCACCATTCTATGATGGTAGGCAGATGATCTCAATGTAGGGACAATGGCTACGATCACTGACTAGTACAGTCACTGCCCGGAAGGAAAGCAATGGTAAACTACCTTCTGGAAACATACCAAGAAACCCAAGCAGCAATCATGGAAAGTCAAATAGGAAAAAGATCTGGTGGTGAGTCCCCCAGGCCAGATAGATCTAATTTTAACACTGGGGAAGAGTGTGAGGCAGAGGTCGGTACTAGTAATTGTGATGACGGACAAAATCCTGACGGTGTTACCAAGGAAAACCCCTGTATCAAACTAAAAAGAAAAATAAGAGTAGGAACATGGAACGTAAGAAGTATGTATGAGGGAAAATATCAAGTAATAAGTGACGAGATGAAAAGAACGCGGATACACATTTTGGGAATCTGCGAACATCGATGGAAAGGATCAGGACACTTTAAGAGCGAGAATGATAATATATTTATATATTCTGGCGGAGAAGTAGGAGGAAAGAATGGAGTGGCTTTTTATTTGGACAAATCAACATCAAAAGCATTACTAGGCTACAATCCAGTAAGTGATAGAATCCTAACAATCAGACTTAAGGGCATTCCTAGAAATGTAACAGTCATCCAGGTATATGCACCTACATCAGCAGCAGAAGACGATGAAGTAGAACATTTTTATAACACACTGCAGACGACAATGGACCAGGTACGGAAAAATGATACTGTATTTATAATGGGTGATTTTAATGCAAAAATTGGTACAGAAAGAGCAGAAGATGAAGGACAAGTTGTAGGGAAATTTAGCATAGGACACAGAAATGAGGCAGGTGACAATCTAATGGCGTTTTGTATGGAAAATGAGTTAATGATCGCTAACACACTTTTTAAACAACATCCAAGAAGACTTTACACATGGACATCACCTGATGGGATAACCAGGAATCAAATAGATTACATTTTAGTGCAGAGAAGGTGGAGGTCAAGCATAACATCAGCAAAAACTTTACCAAGTGCTTATTGTGACACGGACCATGAGTTATTAATAGCAGACATGAAGATAAAGATAAAAAAGATAGTTATGGGATCAAGACCACTCCGCTTTGACCTTACAAATATACCAGAACAATACGGTATAGAAGTGAAGAACCGTTTCGAAATCCTGATGGCTGTACAGGAAGAGATGACACCAGATGAATTGGCTACGCAGGCCAAAGATATCTTAGTAACAACAGCTAAAGTCATGGTTCCAGTAAAGAAAACACAAAAGAATAGATGGATCACAGCAGGTACACTAGAACTGATAAAACAATGTAGAGAAATGAAGACGCAATGGAGAGTGACAAACAACAACAAAGATAAATATAAAACTTTAACAAAAGAAGTACGAAGAAACATAAGAAAAGACAAAAAACAATACATACAAGATTGTTGTGAAAGAATTGAAGAACATCAGAGGTGTGGAAGAGATAGTGAAATGTTTAAAGAAATGAAGACATTGACGAGAAATGTCACACCTAAGCTAAATGTAATTTGTGATGAGATGGGGAATACCCTGACAGAGACAGAGGAAATTCTGGAAAGATGGAAGGAATATTGCAAAAGAATGTATGAAACAACCGACTGTGGAAGCAGAAATCAACAGTGTGAATTATTATTGAGGAGAAAGAACCCGAGCCGACAATGGAAGAAGTTTTATGGGCAATAAAGAGTCTGAAAAATGGTAAATCACCAGGATGTGATGAGATAACCGCTGAATTTATTAAAGCAGGAGGAAAGGAGTGTGCAACAATCTATCATGCACTATGTAAAAAGATATGGCATTCAGGTATTTGGCCAAAAGAATGGAAAAGAACTGTATTCATACCACTGCCAAAAAAGGGTAACCTGAAATTATGCACCAACTACAGAACTGTTGACCTGATTAGTCATGCCAGTAAAATTCTGTTAAAAATCATAATGGGTAGACTTCGAAAGAAAATAGAAGAAGAAGTCAATATGGTCCAAGCTGGCTTCAGGCAAGGAAGAGGATCAAGAGATCATATATTCAATCTAAGATTAATAATAGAGAAATGCAGGGAGTTTAATGTGAATCTATATTTATCCTTTATAGATTACTCAAAGGCATTTGATTGTGTACAACACCAGAAACTTTGGGAAATAATGGAAAAAATGGGATTTCCAACACATTTGATACAATTAACATCACTGCTGTATTTAGACCAACAAGCAGCAGTAAGAATAAATGGTGAAACAACAACTTGGTTTGACATAAAACAAGGGGTCCATCAGGGGTGCATATTGTCACCCTACTTATTTAACTTGTATACTGAAAATATAATGAGGAATGTTAGAGAAGATGTAGACAAAGAATATTACGATGCCATAACAGTTGGAGTTCAGAGATTAGATATGCTGATGACACAGTATTGCTGTCCACAACACAAGAAGGAATGGAAAAACTAATTATGTCAGTCCGCAAGAACAGCGAAGAGCTGAACCTCTATCTTAATGCAAAGAAAACTAAAGTGATGACAACTGACAAAACAAACAAGGCAACTGAAATATGTATAAGTGAGGAAAAACTGGAAGAAGTGGAGAGTTTTGAATATCTTGGATCACTACTAACTAATAATGGAGATACAATGCGGGAAATTAAAAGGAGGACATCTATTGCTCTTCAGAAAGTAAAACAAATAAAGAATCTGTGGAGAGGAGCAGACAGAACCACAAAAATAAGATTTTTAAGGGCATGCATCTTTCCCATCGCAACATATGCCTGTGAGACCTGGACACTTAACAAAACAGCTGAGAAGCACATAAATGCCTTTGAATGTAAATGCTATAGAAGAGTTCTCCAAATATCGTGGACACAAAAAAGAACAAATATATCTATACTACAAGAGCTTAATATTGAAGAAGGCTGGCTAGTAAAGAGGATTAAAGAGAGAAAACTTAAATATTTTGGCCACATTAAACGTCATGATAATTTAGAGAAGACCGTATTGGAAGGATACATAATGGGAAAAAGAAAAAGAGGAAGACCGAAACGAAGATGGCTGCAAGACATCGTTGATGATCTGGAAATGGATGCAGCAGCAGCAGGCCATCTTGCTCACAACCGAGAGGCCTACAGGAGTGCTGTTTGGGAGGCAAAGTTCCGCAAGGGACATGCAAAGGAATGAATGAAGTTTCACGAGATTCTCGTGAGCCCGTCATGAGTTATTGTCAAAAATGCTGTTTTGACTAGTGTCACTTTTCTGTGCTCAAGATTCATCTGCTGAGGTCAGTACGTGGAGTTAATGTCGAACTGAACGTTTCAGCCAATTTACCCTTGTCTAATCAGCAAACTTCAGTTTAAATCGCAACATCATATTTGTTGGTTTTTTTTTTTTTGAACAGTATATAAGACTTGAAAGACATCAGGAGCAACAACCAGCGCACACTACACAATAGTCAGCTCAGGAGTTACCTCCCGTCCCCTCTCAGACCGCACTTGAAAAAAACCAAAGCGACCAGATAGTCTCCTAGCGTTTCCAAGTAGTCTTCTCTCTCTGAACTAATCCAAGGACAAACAGCTCTTCTCTACATATTGCCAACATCCGGCTGGGAAGCCAAACTGGGCCAGATCGAAGCTGGATTTAGGATACAGCGCACTGGACTCCATGGCCAACAAAAATAAAAATGAAGTGGTCGGATCGAAACCGTTTTAAAGGGTAATTTTATACCAAGTGGACGGAATCGAAGATCATTTCCTGGGAATATTCGATTTTTTAAGCAAATGGATGGAGCGTGCCTGACAACTACTGGAAGCCGTGTGCGAGATTAGAAAGTAATAAACGGACATTAGTGAACAATTTACCTAATGAACAGCGCAGTTCACGTCCCGGATCTAGACAGATCGATGCACCCGTCGACTGTCTCATTTACCTACTCAATCTAAACACCGAAACTTACGTAATCATTGAAGAGATCCGTCGGACACTACGAACAAATCTTATTAGTACACGCATGTGCAATTCTGTGCGACCTTTATATACAGAATGCTCACAGGTTGTTCTGTTCCCCCCTAAAATGACTACATCATCATCATCATCATCATCGTCATCATCATCATCACCACCATCACCATTACCACCACCACCACCACCACCACCATCACAATAATAATAATAATACATAATTCTGTAATGAATTCTTTTTTTTTGCATTACCACGTGTAGTAAGGACAACTAATTGCCTGGATGACTGCTACAGTGATGGGACTGCCGTCAGCCTGGATGACTGTGCTACAGTGATGGGACAGCCGTCAGCCTGGATGACTGTGCTACAGTGATGGGACAGCTGTCAGCCTGGATGACTGTGCTACAGTGACGTGACAGCCGTCAGCCTGGATGACTGTGCTACAGTGACGTGACAGCCGTCAGCCTGGATGACTGTGCTACAGTGATGGGACAGCCGTCAGCCTGGATGACTGTGCTACAGTGACGGGACAGCCGTCAGCCTGGATGACTGTGCTACAGTGACGGGACAGCCGTCAGCCTGGATGACTGTGCTACAGTGATGGGACAGCCGTCAGGGACCCAGCTTTCCACATCGTGTTAAAACTCTGCTTACATCTTACCCCCCCCCCCCCCCCCCAATTAACAGTTTCTGCCTAGGCAAAGGCTCGGGATCGCTATGGTCCTCACATCAAAGAAATTGGCCAGAAGAACTGTACTCCTCCACCTGCTGCTCAGCTTCGCCCTGACTTTACAAGCCGCACTTATCCAGTCTTTATCTGCAGACGGTGCTCTCCCCTCAGACAGTTCCACTGCGTCAGATGCAAGAGAACTTCCTGCTGGCAGCGCTGGAGAGATGGGCAATGAGCGAGAACAAGATTTTACTTCCAGCCTTGCAGCCTGTTCTCTTAAGCTCTGCAATGAAACATTTTTTTTTTTCGCTCAGTATCTCCAGGTCCGTCTGATGCACCACGTGACAGAAAGATTCCCACATCCCCACCCCCCAAAAAATGGCGGAGGGAAGTGGACACGACCTGGGAAAAGCTTGCCTAAGAGAAGCCTGTCAGAGACGGACAGGAAGAAGATCACAAAGGCCGGGCACTGCCAAGCATAGGAAAAAAAAAACAATGAGCACATCAGTCTCGGGAATTCCTGTGCTGCTAGTAACACCAGCAGCAGTGTTCTTATTTTCTGCACATAAAATATTTACCTTACTGAATTATAGATCACTTCCTAATGTCCACGATCAACGCTGCCAGCTATTATTTTTTTACTTTATAACAGCCACACTGACATTTACGAACTGCACTTTTAAGCACATAATCTTCTCTGTCTTGTTCCATGCTAAAGGAAACAGAAACGTGGAGTCTCATGATGCTGAGGACAAAAATGAGGGTTTTGGGGAATCCTCACAATCTTGTATTTTATATTCCGTGTAGGTGGCTGGCAAATTCATATAGAGAGTTGGAAAAATCCTCACAATCTTGTATTTTATATTCCGTGTAGGTGGCTGGCAAATTCATATAGACAGTTGGAAAAATCCTCACAATCTTGTATTTTATATTCCGTGTAGGTGGCTGGCAAATTCATATAGACAGTTGGAAAAATCCTCACAATCTTGTATTTTATATTCCGTGTAGGTGGCTGGCAAATTCATATAGACAGTTGGAAAAATCCTCGCAATCTTGTATTTTATATTCCGTGTAAGTGGCTGGCGAAGTCATATAGAGAGTTGGAAAAATCCTCGCAATCTTTTATTTTATATTCTGTGTAGGTGGCTGGCAAATTCATATAGAGAGTTGGAAAAATCCTCGCAATCTTTTATTTTATATTCCCTAGGGAGAGATAGAAAAACCCTCGCACTATCTTCTGTTTGATGGCTGACCCCAGCAAAAGATCTCAATCTCGCTCTTTCTCTTGCCGTAGCGGAAAGCATGGTCATAATGAATCTCCTTGTATGTGTCTCCTTATGCTGTTCACTCTGTACTATCTGACATTTTAAATCGGAGGTTTCCGAGCTTTTAAGACCGAAGGAACCCTTGCACCAGAAACAACAACAACAACAACAACAACACAACAACAACGCATGCTGTAACCGTTATAAAAATATGTTAGAATAATATCATAAGATTATTATAAGATAAGAATATCATGAACACCCAATAATGCCAATGCAGGCACTGTTGCTGTCTCTGCTATCATACAATAACGACATCCCTGAACTAAATAACTAACAGGAAATCTTGTATGCCCTTCATATGCCTCTGGCAAATGTACTTTATTCAGATTTAAAATAGAAAACAAACTTAGCAAGCCTAATTTAGTAACGCTCTTTTGAAGTGTGAAAGACACACACACAAAAGTAGGTCAGATCTGTCTCACAGAGTCTCAGGACTCGGCTGAGAAAAGTTGGGAAAACTCTAGTGGTTTTTGTTTTTGTTTTTAAGAAAACACTATCATGACGTGCTGTAAACCTGTTACATGGCGAGAAAGGAAATGAAATTGGACTTTCTCTTAAACCTTTGCTAGTTTCGTTTAACAAGAAACAAAATACTACCTGTGTATAAGACTGAACTTGCAAACCCCTCCCCTTTTTTTTCCCCTTGTTTTCACACACCCTTTACCAGTGTACCAAATGCTTCAAACAGCTCTTAGTTCACTGACGAAAGTAAACAAAACAAGAATGTTAAATACAAAACAAACAAACAAACAAATAAACAATTCAGCACGTAAAGCAGATCAAAGGTTTTCAGTACTGTATTTTTAGGATTAATTCCCCTTTGATTACAGACGCGACTCGAGCAGAAGTACATCGTGGCACAGTTTATGGTCTGGGTCATCATCACTGCACTCCGGACATGTCTCCACAGGCACTCACACCCCCCCCCCCCCCCCCCCCCAACATCCCTTCAACAAATCCATCAGTGACCTCCGCCTGACAGTGCCGAAAGTTCTGTCTCGAGAAACCTCCTAACATGTCAAACTACGCACAGACATTGCTCGCTCTCCCACGTCTCGCTTTTCTGACCAGTGAAATAGTGGGTGGTACCCAGGATCTGCAAATAATAGGCACACTGTACCCTACCACGCATGATCGTAAAAGCCGACTAAGGAGGGTTCAGCATAGGGCCAGCAACCCTATCTGGTAAAAAACTATCAGACTGCTACAGAAACGGAAGCAAGGGAAATAAACAAATGCAGGTGGAAGGAGAAATGCGTATCAGGAAACTGAGCCCATGAAGGTTGTGGATGAAAGCCAGCCACTGGAAGTCCCCAGCCCGACTGCAGACCTCCTGGAACCTAAACACAAGATGCAAATAGACTGACGCCTCACTACCAAAAATAGCACTAAGATGGACACCACGTGGGAACAGAAGTAAGGGTAGACCAAATGAGACATGGAGAAGAACAACAGAGAGGATGTTGAGCAACAGAGGGCTCACTTGGGCAAGAGCAGGGAAAAAAAGGCAAAGGACAGGCATTTGTTGAAAACCCTTACGGAAGCCCCATGTGCCCTGGGCACTTAAGGTTCAGAGAGAGAGAGAGAGAGAGAGAGAAAGAGAGAGAGAGAACAGTAGGGCTTCTTACTGTAATTTTACTAAACTGTAATTTTACAGTTAAAAAAAAAACAGAGAATACAGTATTTATTTAATGTGAAACTACATATCTTTAAACCTGTATGCATATTATATGGCCATTCTAGTTTATTTTTATACTTTAAACACACCTGTCTATTGACAGTAAAATATCATACTCACTCATATGAAACTCACTTTACGCCAATTTCACTTTCCGACGCATTTGTCGGTAGGCAGTCGATGGGTTAACAGGCGTGTAGAGGCTGTTCAGGCCTACTATTATAACACACGTTTAAGCAAGTGGGTATATCAACGTTTAGTCATACAGTCATGTGTCTGAGTTACTGAACGCTGGGTCATATGATCATGTGTCTGAGTTATTCAACGCTGGGTCATATGATCATATGTCTGAGTTATTCAACGCTGGGTCATGTGGTCATGTGTCTGAGTTATTGAACGTTCGTCATATGGTTATGTCTCTGACTTTATGAACGGTGGGTCATATGGTCATGTGTCTGAGCTATTGAACGTTGGGTCATATAGTCATTTGTCTGAGTTTATGAACGCTGGGTCATATGGTTATGTGTCTGAGTTATTGACGTTGGGTCATATGGTTATGTGTCTGAGTTGTTATTAAACTTGATCACGAGAAAGGTTTTCATCGGGACCTATTGGAGAATGAATGAATGAATGAATGAATAATCTTTATTTTTCAAGGGTAAAGAATTGGGCACGCAGGCCCAAGAGAGAGAGAGAGAGAGAGAGCTAGAAGATGGACGTATGGAAGCAGATCTGCCTACATCAGTGCTGAGAAAGTGATTAAAAAAGGAGTATATATATATATATATATATACTCCTTATATATATATATAATATACATGAGATCTTACGTCTGGACTTATGCTTGGACTTATTCTTCAATGTAGAGGTCTTTCCCGAGTCGCGGTAAAAGTAAAAGTGAAGAGTTCGTTTGATGTTGTTGTACGTTGAGCAGTCATTACTTACGGGACGAGTAATCACACATACACATATTCACCACTAGATAACGCCGTTCACTTATATGAGAAAAACGTGGACACTGGAATGCAACCCCGTTGAAAAGTGAGGAATACCTGAATATCACCATTTTATTTGAAAAGCAAGGAATACCTGAATATCAATATTTTATTTGAAAAGCGATGAATACCTGAATATCACCATTTTATTTGAGAGGAATATGTCTCGAGATCTCAGTATCAGTAACAATGACAAACCATATATTCGGATATAATATGAAAACGTGAAAATTATGAACACGCTAGCTAGGAGACGATGGAAGGAAACACAACACCATTTCAAATGGAGGAAAAAGACGAATTCAAAAGGAGGTAACAGACGATTTCAAAGGGATTAAACAGATGATTTCAAAGGGAGGATACGGGTGATTTCAAAGGGATTAAACAGACGATTTCGAAGGGAGGAAAAAGACGATTTCGAAAGGAGGAAACATACGATTTCAAAGGGATTAAACAGAAGATTTCAAAAGGAGGAAACAGGCGATTTCAAAGGGAGGAGACGACTTCAAAGAGAGAATATCAAAGAAAGGGAACAGACGATTTCAAAGGGAAGAAGGAGTCTTCATCAAGGGAGTTATAAGTCCGTCCATCCATCCATAATGACAGACAGCCACATATCAAGCTGAACACATAAAGAAAAAAAAAACCAACAACACAATTCATCTAGACACGTCATCACCCAAGACAACTTGAAAGGTGAACGATAAGAGTCAGGCCGCAATGACCGCCCACATTATAAACGCAGTGAATCCCATTTTTTCCCCTGTCGTTTTTATTTTATTTTATTTTATTTCACTTTTTTGTTTTTGTTTTCTCTTGTTGCTAGAGCAGAAATCGATAACCGTATCGATCCGCTCCACAAACACGTGGCAGAACGCCCTCAGAGTAGATCTCCAAACGGTTCTAGTGTTCTACATACGTACCCAAGCGCTCCATACTCTTTCTGATGATAACACTGTCTAGTCATACATAAAAACAAAACGAAACACAAAAACCCCGCCCATCCAAGTACAGAAGCACTTACTGGTAACAATTTGGGTTTCTTGTAAACACGTGGCCCGCCGGTGAAATTCAGCCCGCTGTAACCAAGATTTTTCGTTGTCCGAAACGCTCTCCTTAATTTTTGACAACTAACAATTTCTTTCTTTATTTCTTTCTTTCTTTTGTTTGTTTCTTTCTTTCTTTATTTCTTCTTTCTTTCTTTCTTTCTTTCTGAGATCAAACACTGATACAAGCATAGAGCAAACACAGACGCAGAACAAATACAGAGTCAGGTATAGAACAATCACTGAGACAGGCATAAAACAAACACACGGGCAGGCGAAGAGCAAACACAGACACAGAGAAACAGGTGTAGAACAAAAACTGAGACAGGCACAGAATAAACACTGGGACGAGCACAGCACACGCACGAACGCGCGCGCGCACACACACAAGACGGCTACTTACCCATGTTTCTCTCCTGCCCTCGGCGTCCACGAAGATCAGGTGTGTCGCCGTCAGGTACAGCACCCCAGCTGGCTTCCGGCCCGTGTACCGATCAACAAGTTTAACATTGTCCACCTGCAAAGACAAAGACACACACACGAACACTGTTAGTCATATCTCCACTACCTCAATAGTTTTTTAACCACGTGGTTATATAACCCATAAGTTTTCTCTTAGTTCCAACATCCCATTTGAAACCCGGAGAAAACTATACAATATTCATACCAACGCTGTGCTACCAATCACAGACATGGGCACTAACTAAGAAACATTCATTCATTTGCATGTCCCTTTCGGTGCCTCCCAAACAGCACTCTGTATGCCTCTCGGCTGTGAGCAAGATGGTCTGCCGCTGCTGCATCCATTTGCAGATCGTCAACGATGTCTTGCAGCCATCTTCGTTTTGATCCTCCTCTCTTTCTTTTTCCCATTATGCATCCTTTCAATACGGTCTTCTCTAAATTATCATGACGTTTAATGTGTCCAAAATATTTAAGTTTTCTCTCTTTAAAACTCTTTACTAGCCAGCCTTCTTCAACAGTAAGCGCTTGTAGTATAGATATATTACTAAGACACAACAGAATAAAATAACCGCATGTGAAATGAGATGTCTTAGGAAAGCACTAAGCGTCACCAGGGTTGGCAAGCTAAGAAATGACACCATAAAACATAGTAGGAACTACACCATGTCCACGACACACAGAGAAATACAAAAATCAAGTGGTTGGCCATCTAGGGAGAATGATACACTCACAGCCAGCCGCGAGAACCTTCAACCAAAGAGTTACAGAACGCAACTGGTTATATCTAAGTCAGATCAAAAGGAATACCCAGAAAGAGATGGATAGATGGTATTAGAGAAAAGCTGGCTAATTATGGTATGACCGTCACTGAGACCACCCATTTGGCCCCCCCCCCCCCCCCAAAAAAAAAACGCCAACTGGATCTCCCCTCAACACTTCACGGTACAAGAGGAAGGATAAAGTAAGGAAGGAATAGATGTAACACCACAAACAACAATAACAGCAAACAAATATGCTAGTTACAGCAAATGACCACAACCAGGGCTCCGTAATATCTTATACTAATCCACAGGCTCGTGTAACTCTGTTCTCTGAAAGTAACAAAGAGGGCGTTTTAGTAACAATCACAATGCATATTTTCAAGATAAAGGCATCCAAGTTCACAGAAGTAAAGCACCAATTGTATATAAGGGTCGACAATTTTCTGACTTCTGTCTTGTGTGTAAGAGTCGACAATTTTCTGACTTCTGTCTTGTGTGTAAGAGTCGACAATTTTCTGACTTCTGTCTTGTGTGTAAGAGTCGACAATTTTCTGACTTCTGTCTTGTGTGTAAGAGTCGACAATTTTCTGACTTCTGTCTTGTGTGTAAGAGTCGACAATTTTCTGACTTCTGTCTTGTGTGTAAGAGTCGACAATTTTCTGACTTCCGTCCCCGTTAGACACGACAAACTGGAGAAATATCCACTCGTTAAAGACCAAAAGGAAAATATGCCGCGCTTATTTCTCCCTTTCTCTCCCTCCCTCTCTCTTTCTCCCTTTCTCTCTTTCCCTCTCTCTCACTCTCTCTCTCTCTCTCACTCTCTCTCTCCATCTCTGTATTACATGATTACATGCCTCCATGATTCACAAAGTTCTTAGAGACACCGAACTCGGTCAATTATTTATTATGAATGGTACAAAAATTATATTTGGTAGATAGTCATTTATATATATATGTATAGTTACTTTCTGTAGTCATTTATATATGTATGTATAGTTACTTTCTGTAGTCATTTATATATGTATGTAGTTACTTTCTGTATTCATTTATATATGTATGTATAGTTACTTTCTGTAGTCATTTATATATGTATGTAGTTACTTTCTGTAGTCATTTATATATGTATGTATAGTTACTTTCTGTAGTCATTTATATATGTGTGTAGTTACTTTCTGTCAATTTTTTTATATATGGACGCAGGTACTTTCTGTAGTCATTTATATATGTATGTAGTTAGGCTCTGAGTCACTTATATATGTATGTAGTTAGGCTCTGAGTCACTTATATATGTATGTAGTTAGGCTCTGAGTCACTTATATATGTATGTAGTTAGGCTCTGAGTCACTTATATATGTATGTAGTTACTTTCTGTATTGAGTTCATGGATAAGAGCGAAATGTGAATGTTATACTTTAATTTTAGTTTATGTCTCTCAGCTTTCGAAAGTTAGTTATGCTGGTTATATGAGAAGCATATTTGTAGAATGTCTGGAACAGAGTGAAAGTTGTATGATAAAGGGCAGAATGTCAGACGGGCCTGCGTGCCCAATTCTTAACACGTTGGAAATAAAGATCAGTCAATCAATCAATCCATCTCTCTCTCCCTCTCGTCCCCCCCCCCCAAACGTTTTGAATCAGACATCAAAATTAACCACAGAATAACGTGATAAAACTATACGGTACGTCCACTAGTTTCCTTAATACACTACAATGAAACGGGCCACAAGAAAGTAACAAACATGTCAATCAATCAATCAATCAAGTGCCGTATGGCGTAGACAATCACTTCTCTCCACAATTCCCTGTCTTAAGACTTGATTATGGGATCCGCCGGTGACTTTCTTCCTAGTCACATTGACAGCCCATCCAGTAACTTCTCTCTTTGTCTTCCTCTATCTCTTTTTCCCTCAATTTTTTCAGTTGCCACAATGTGTTCCAATTTTCCTCTTCTCAGAAAATGTCCTACAAATCTCGCTTGTCTGCCTCTGATCTTTGCTGTAATTTGCCTTTTAACTCTGGCCTCTCTTAAGACTTCTTCATTGGTTTTCTTGGCTGTCCATGGTACTTCAACATCCTTCTTATGAACCACATTTCCATTGCCTCAATTTCTCGCTGTACTCTCTTATTCATGGACCATGCTTCACACTCATAAAACAAAACTGGCTCGATATAACATTTAAGTACTCAGAATCTTGTTTCCATTGATATGGATCTGTTGTACAAGATGTTTCTCATTTTCTAGAAATGCTGACTTGGCCTGAGCACGTCTGCTTTTTATTTCGTTGTGACATTTCCCGTCAGCTGTTATAATTGTTCCTAAGTACTTGAATCTATCAATCTGTTTCAGTTCTGTGCCATCATGGTAATGCTACATTTTGGTGTTATTCTTTTCTTTGAGATGACCATCACTTCAGTCTTCTTTTTATTCAGACTGAGACCTTTACTTTTACTTTCACGAACCACGACGTCCAGAAGAGCCCGTAGCCCACCTTCGCTTTTAGCAATCAGAACCATGTCGTCTGCACATCTTAAGTTGTTAAGGTTGTACCCGCCAAGTGATATTCCAGGAAGCTCTCTATATTCCTCATTATGTTTTCGCTGTACAAGGAGAAGAGGTCAGGAGATAGAATACATCCTTGTCTCACTCCCAATTTTATGTCTTGGAATGCTCCTATTTGGTTCTCAACCTTCATTGCTGCTGATTGCTGCCAGTATATGTTTTTGATGAGTTTCAGATCTTTCCCATCTATGTTGATGTCTTCCAGCAATCTTATAATTTCTGTGTGTCTCACTTTATCGAATGCTTTACAGTAGTCTATGAAGCATAAGTATAGGCCCGTCTTTACTTCTATTGGTCTCTCCATCAATGTTCTTATTATATATATATGGCATTACTTGTGCCTTTTCCTTCAACGAAGCCACACTGGTCTTCATCGATTTCTGGTTTTATTTTACCCCTGACTCTTCTCATGACAATATGAAACAGGATTTTGGTAACATGGCTCATAAGACTAATGGTTCGATGGTTTTCACATTCAACTGCACCTTTTTTTCTTTGGTAGGGCAATGAAAACTGATTGCAAAAGGTCTGATGGGACATATTTACTATTGTAGATGTCATTCAGCAATCTGGTAATTATTTCTATGCCAAGCTCTCCTAATGCTTCCAATTTTCCTTGGCGATTTTATCTGGTTCGTGTGCTTTGTTGTTCTTCATGTGTTTGATAGCAACAAACATATATAAAAGGAAATAAAAAAGAACTCAAGACTGGATTTCTAAAAGTGTGGGACCATTACATCATGCTTAGCTGACCATTCCAATAACAAAGAACTACAGATGCTCCTCGACTTATGATGATTCGACTTACGATATTTCGTAATTTACGATGATGTGAATGCGATACGCAATGAGTAGAAACTGTACTTCGAAATTTGAATTGTGATCTTTCCCCGGGCTAGCGATATGCTGGAAATTTCGCATTTGACGGGATTGCAGCAATAAAGAAATAATTCCAAGACGCATGTACTTGCACTGAGAACGTTACAGTATCTATCTAGTCTACGACCACTCGTTAACACATACGTAATGGCCGTAGCACGAGGATAATGAGTGTCTTAACCAGCGACGGTTATGAATTTTCGGCTTACGATACTTCGACTTACGAACGGTCCATCTGGCCGTAACCTCAGCGAATGTCGAGAAGCACAATAGCTACAGATGAACCTTGGCCACACACAGATGTCCAAAGGAAATCTGTATTTAAACGAAACAACGAGCAATCGTAGTCCAAACTTATGATTAAAACAAAAAGAAATCGTCTCACAGAAGTTTCTGTTGGGTTTTCTAGTAATTAGCTACATGCTCTGCCCTTCTAAATTTTAATACCATTTGTATCTTATTTGTTTCCTCCAACTTACTGTCGATCCTCCCCTGTTCTCTTTATGATGTGGATTCTCTGATAAGTACTATCAATCAAAGTTTCACGTACTATGGTTCTTTCACGTACTTTGATTCTTTCATCTACTTTCATGTACTTTGGTTCTTTCATCTACTTTCATGTACTGTGGTTCTTTCATCTATTTTCACGTACTTTGGTTCTTTCATCTAATTTCATGTACTTTGGTTCTTTCATCTACTTTCACGTACTTTGATTCTTTCATCGACTTTCACGTACTGTGGTTCTTTCATCTATTTTCACGTACTTTGGTTCTTTCATCTAATTTCACGTACTTTGGTTCTTTCATCGACTTTCACGTACTTTGATTCTTTCATCTACTTTCACGTACTGTGGTTCTTTCATCTACTTTCACGTACTTTGGTTCTTTCATCTACTTTCACGTACTTTGATTATTTCATCTACTTTCACGTACTGTGGTTCTTTCATCTACTTTCACGTACTTTGGTTCTTTCATCTACTTTCACGTACTTTGGTTCTTTCGTCGGCTTTCACGTACTTTGATTCTTTCACCTACTTTCATGCATTTTGGTTCTTTCATATACTTTCACATACTTTGGTTCTTTCATCTACTTTCACACACTGTGATTCTTTCACCTACTTTCAAGTATTTTGGTTCTTTCATCTACCACATCAAATGTTTAGCACGTGATCTTACTCCCTTCAAGCAATTTAAGTAAACATTCATATAGGAATGGGCTGAAGGTGAGGAGACAACGGCAACTCACTGTAGGAAGCTTGTGCAACACGGCAAGGACAAGTGCTATGAGGCAGAGACAAGTGTATACGTGGATAACAGAAGTTCAAGGCCGGGTGGATGAATGTGTTGGACAAGTGCCGCTCAAGTCGACTTCTCTTGAACCTGTCGACGCCTCATTAAAGTCGAAGCCTGAGGTGATGCCCATAGCCTCCCCACCCCCGATCAGGCGCCGTGACCTTCTGTCTTTTGGCCCTTGTCTTTGGACCTTTGAATGCTTTTGGAAGATCGCCACTTTTGAAAGTGATTGAACAGCTACAAGGAAGCAGGGCATTACCGGCCGCTGTAACGACCCCAAAGGTTCTTCTCTACAGGAATCAGGCAGCTTATAGACAGATATAAATTATGTGTTATAGACAGATATAAATTATGTCTTATAGATATATATAAATTATGTGTTATATATATATATAAATTATGTGTTATAGACATATATAAGTTATGTGCTGAACAACACGGGGGCTATGCTGAGAAATAAATGTTATTATTAATATTAACGGTAAGCCTTTTTTACATTCATTAACACAGGACAAGAGTGAGCTAACTTGCTGATTCTCCCTCGTATAAACGGCCCCGGGTTATCTATCCTTCCTTAACATTTCTCTTACTTGAAGTGTTCCATGGCTCACTCGGCGCATTCTCGGCAGCGTCCTCGAAAGACAGACCTGACTCTCTTTACAACATCCCCCCCCCCCCTGCCACTCGGGGACGCTTTCACCGTGTCCACCCCCCACCCTCCCCGACCTGTTCACGACACACTCACTGTAATGTCCGCTATCTGTAGCGACGCTCTCGGCAAAGGTCCCACAAGGTCACAGATGACAGAAGCAAGCTCTTCGCTAAACAGTTTGTGCCGGTGTCCGGAATTAGACAAAGGTAGACAAATCAATAGGAACTGGATGATCGCTAGAATCGACAGCTGACGTCGTTTATTTAGTTCCGTCGATAAAGAGTGACAGGGTAAGAGTTTCAAAGAGAAGAGAGAGAGAGAGAGAGAGAGAGAGAGAGAGAGAGACAGAGAGAGACAGAGAGAGACAGAGAGAGAGAGACAGAGAAACTGGAGAGTTTTTCAGTGAAGATTGTTTCGTGATGAAGATGTACGGTATAAATTCTGCGTGCATGCGAAAAAAAGGTAGGGGGCGGGGCGGGCCGAAGGGGAGAGGGGGAGAGAGAGAAAGTGAGAGATAGTGAAAGACTGAGAGAGAATGAAAGAACAGATTTTATTTTCACATGGTGAAGAATTGAGAAAGAGAGAAGGCGAGAGAGAAAGAGAGAAATAGAGAGAGAGAGAAGGAGAAAGAGTGAGGGAGGGAAAGAGAGAGAAAGAGAGAAATAGGAGAGAGAGAGAAGGAGAAAGAGCGAGGGAGAGAAAGAGAGAGGAAGAGGAAGAGCGAGGGAGAGGAAGAGACGGGGATAGAAAGAAAGGAATAATTAGAGGAAGAAAGAGAGAGAGAGACAGAATGGAAGAATGAGAAGGAGAATGAGGGACAGAGAGCGAGAGAAAGAAAGGAAGAAAGAGAGGAAGAGGAAGAGAGAGAAAGAAAGACAGACAGACAGACAGACGTTCATACGCAGTACGGCAGTTAAAGAACCCTTCTCACCCGGAGGTCCTGAGTTCGAGACCTTTTACTCGCACAACTACCCCCCCCCCCCCCCCTTCCGACTTTCCCCAGCCATACAAACTCCGTTAAAACTGCATCCCGCAAACTGAACACATCAATCTGCAGAGCCAGACGCACTGCTCTGTACCTAAGCTGACGGTGCGTGAAGTAAAAGAAGAAGATCACGTCAAGATCAGTCCCATCAACACAGGACCGCGACAGAGCGGCACGTGACGTGGACCGAAACCCACTTCCGGCAAAAAGAAAGCCAGTTCTGCCACATGCAATATGTTGCCGTACCGGCAGACAATTCCAGGATCATTTTAAATAATATATACGTTTTCGCGGCAGTAAAAGAGAATAGAGAAAATTGGATAAATAAGTTCTAAATTATTATCGTGTCTGTTACATTTGGTCTGATATTGATTCTAGCCCAGTTTTATGTGTCGTCCACGTGTTTTGTTTTTTTTTAATCTTTCCTCCAAATGTCACAGCACACAATGGTCTTTGCGACACAATATGACCGCAGAACGTGACCACAAAATGCAGCTCTTATTTTCACAAATTCGTGGTCTACCGTAATTTTGCTGTCTACGTTTCCGTAGTGGTTAGAGTACTCGTCTAGCAACCAAATGGTCGAGGGTTCGAATCCCCAGCTGAGCGGGATTTTTTTTTCCGACCAATACGGCCCCGAGGTCGACCCAGCCTCGTAAAATGGGTACCAGAGAAAATCTGGGAAGTAAAGGCAGAGAGGAAAGGAACTGGTCACCCTACTTCATACGCTGATGACCCAGCATAATGAGGTCTCTAACGCTTCACCCCCTACGGCATTTGCTATGGGACTATCTTTACTTTTTTTACCGTTTCCGTACGCATCTACGTAAAGGCGTTGCCCACGTATCTCCTGATGCTTGTTCTTTCTACTGAAGTGGTATGTTTACACTAGCAAAAACACGAGCCACTGACAATACATCAAACTCATGTACCGGCTTCAGGGCCGACTACTAAGTTTCGGTTGTGATTGATCATAGCTAGGATAAGAAATACCTGGTCGTTACTGAAGGTCTCTCCTCTCCTTCCTCTCTCTCTCTCTCTCTCTCTCTCTCTCTCTCTCTCTCTCTCCTGGGAGATCCATTTGCTTAACTAACTCGATAATTGATCCAATTGTGACTTGTCTATCTTCTTCTATGCTCGTTCCCTACACAAACCGAAATCTAAACTAAAAATACTGTCTTTCACCTGAGATGAGGGGGAACTGTTGGCCTGTACTCACTAGTTCCAAGCTCATGCGGCTTCTCTTGCTGTTATACTTGTCTTGTGTTATCTCCCTTAACTGCGAGCTGGTATCCCTTCAAAGCCGATGCTGTGGAGGTGTTGAGATACATCATCGTATCGGCTTGGAAGCGGGTTATGGCAGCTACTTTTTTCAGTCCCGGAGTACAGCTAAAAAGCAGGCGGGTGTACAATGCTTCTTTAACAGACTCCACCACCATGGGGACTATGGCGATCCCTGTTCCGTTAGTCAGACTATGCTTGTTACTGCGGGTACCAACGGAGAGGTGAGACAGGGTCTTGGTCATCTGTAAACTAATTATCCGCATCCCACCCCTTCTTACACAGCTATGGTTCGCTAACCCTGACGCTAGCATATCAGCTATGGGTCGCTGATTGCCTCATCGGACAGCGTCAGATTGCTGTTATACAAATGTGCATATCTCTCTCATCAAAGAGGCATATCTTCCCGATATTCCATCGTTTGACTCTAACATCCGGTACCGTGTTTATATTCACGGACTAACAGAGCAGAACTGTCTAAATATTAAATGTGAGTTACAGGATAACGTGAGCGTATAAACAGAATAATCAGGTAAAAAAAAGTATATTCTATAACGCGTTGAGATACTGGCAAATAGGTAAGAAAGAGATGCTGTATAGTTATACCATAAAAAAAAAGAATGGAAAAAAGTCACTTGCTATGTAGGAGTGGCTTGTGTTTCTGCTTTCCTCTGGGTGTGTCATATACAATCGTCCAGACTGACGGAATATACACAGTAAGGGCGACATGAAATGAAGGGCGGGGCAGACTGGATTCGGCTGAATTAATATTAGAAAGAGCATCAACTTGCCCAACAAACAAGCAAAGAACGTTTGTAGGTTGGGGGCGTGAAGGTCTGATAATATCTTCGGCTTGGTGAAGCGTTTCTAAATCAAGAACTCAAAGACCTCTGGGAGTCATGATTCTGACCCGTCCCCACTCCCCTTTAGAGAGTCAGAATTTAAGAGGCTTGAAACGCTTGCCTGAAGGGTGGTACTTCTCCCATGATCTGAGGGGGGTACTTCTCCCATGATCTGAGGGGGGTACTTCTCCCATGATCTGAGGGGGGTACTTCTCCCATGTACTTCTCCCATGACCTGAGGTGTTGTACTGTTGTTTTCCTCTCTACAAAAAATAGTTTCCTGCCTTCTGGAAACTACTAACCTCATTCTCATATGCAACAGGACCACTGAAAAATCAATGCCCAAGGGGCACAAAGAAGAGAAATCAATGACACAAGCCAAGTACATGTAATCACAAAAAAAAGACAGCCATGGTACTGTACTAACTGTTCAGTCTTATATCAACAAAACAGACTTGCGTGCGCTCTCTTGATTTTTTTTTCTTCTTTTCAGAAGATTGCTCACCATCGCAAGGACTGAAAGCTACTGGTTTCGTGCATACTCACGCTTCGTACAGGCTCACTGGTTGTATCACTATTTTCACATGCCGAAATTCAGGGAATGTCAAATATTGTACTCTGTCTTCGCAGACCGATAACAACAGCAATAACAACCAAAAAGTTAAAATATTTCACTGACGTCAGATCCATCACCAAAAGCACCTTTTTTTTTTTGGGGGGGGGGGGGGAGGGGGGGAACAACACTGCCACAGGAAGGACCTTAAAATACGGCTCTCTAAATTCCACAAAAACCTCTGATTCCTGCTGTGAAATCAATCTGACTGTGACATTAGCAATCCAAAAATAATCAGACAAGTTGACATGCCAAATCAATAACTCACATGCTTTAGTGTGTGTGGCGGGGGGGGGGGGAACAGAAGAGCGAACACAAACAATCCACACAAAACGACACAAAGCAGAAACCACACACAGAATGGGCAGATAATCATTTTAGCGCTGAAGGCAGTATACGATAATCATTTTAGCGCTGAAGGCAGTATACAATAATCATTTTAGCGTTGAAGGCAGTATACGATAATCATTTTAACGTTGAAAACTGTACACACTAATCATTTTAACGCCGAGGGCAGTATACAATAATCATTTTAACTTTGGGGGCAGTGTACGATAATCATTTTAACACTGGAGGCTGTATACGATAATCATATTAGCGCTGATAGCTGTATACGATGATCATTTAAACGCTAAGGACAGCATATGATCATTTGAACGTTAAAGGCAGTATACGATAATGATTTTAATGCTGAGGACAGTAAACTGTAGCGTGTGAAGAACCACTGTGTCAGGAACGGACGAAGCCTGTAAATCACAAACGACTTTTGATGACTTGCTGAACACACGTCTTTTAAAAAAACGCCAATTCTTACAAGTTTTAAAATCACTCAGAATGCCAGTAACGTTCTAATGGACGTTAGATATACATGTATATGGAAAAAAATACTTGCTATCCCTCTGTTCTGCGTGTACTTGCTTTCCAGAGACAAAATTACCGAGGATGCACGATGTCATTGATTTCCAATACTATTTACATGTTTGTTTATTTAAGATGATTGTAACGTCGATTTTCTTGTACGTATCACGGTTCCATCTAAACATCTCATCTGTCCCTGCATTCTAAGCGATTCAACCTGTATGATCCCGAAGGCTGTGGCAGGCAAGCTCTGTAACAGGCAGTGGCTTGAGTCATTGCAGAGATTAACGCTTCTACAGGCAGTGGCTTGAGTCATTCCAGAGATTAACGTTTGTACAGGCAGTGGCTTGAGTCATTCCAGAGATTGACGATTCGCAAAGTCACCTTCATATGTCCCCGGGGCATACAGGCGTCTAGGGAAATGAAGAAAAAAAACTGACAAGTTGGCTGGTTCTGCCATCATGGCAGATGGCCAGCCACTGGATCGAGCCGATATTAAAACGCGCTTAGGGACACAGGCAGAGCGGAGGACCTCGAATCTACATCGCAGCTTAGGCTGGGAGAGCTTGGATAGCCAGGAATGAAAGGCACATGGTGCGCGTGAGAAGAATTTTAAAGCAACACAGAAATGGCACTGTCTGCCCCAGGACGCTGATTGAGGGTGGGGGTGGGGAGGCGGGGGGTATATGAGCACCTACGGACATGTCCGGAGTGCAACGATTATGATCCAAACCGTCTCATTTGCGGGGCGCCGCTCTGCTACATCTGCGCACGAACTCTGGTTTCTGTGTTTTGATGCTATCTTTCCCGTGAAATGGTTAGCGCGCTCGCTGGTCTCTCGTGGCGAACGTCGGCGGTTCAAGTCCGGCCTGGAGGTGGCTCTGGTCATCCAGCTGTAGAGACAGGTATTTGGTTCCTTTTCTGGCTGGGGAAGGAAGTGCGGTCTGGTGTGATAATGCTTACCATACCATTCTCTAGTGTGCCCACAGATTATAGAAAATATATGCCTTTCATTCCTGGCCATGCCATTTTGTAACCCCAGCTCTCTCAGCCTAAGCTGCGATGTAGATTCGACGTCGTCCACTCTGCCTGTGTCCCTAAGCAGCGATGTAGATTCGAGGTCCTCCACTCTGCCTGTGTCCCTAAGCAGCGATGTAGATTCGAGGTCCTCCACTCTGCCTGTGTCCCTAAGCAGCGATGTAGATTCGAGGTCCTTCACTCTGCCTGTGTCCCTAAGCAGCGATGTAGATTCGAGGTCCTCCACTCTGCCTGTGTCCCTAAGCGCGTTTTAATATCGGCTCGATCCAGTGGCTGTCCATCTGCCATGAAGGCAGAACCAGCCAACTTGTCAGTTTTTCTTGACGAAAGGCCTCATACGACAGCGTCTTGGTGGCAAAGTGGTTAATGCACTAGTCTCTCATGGCGAAGGTCGGGTGGTCGAATCCAGCCGGAGTTGCCGCAGTCACCCAACTCTAGAAATGGGTACCTGGAGCTGGGGAAGGAAAGTCGGCCAGACGTGCTGCTGGCCACATCACTCTCTAGTGTGCTGACAGGTCAAGGAAAATATGGGCACTTACACCATATCTCTAAGGCATGACAGTGTTACCATATATGGCAGTATCTTTGATGAAAAACTTGAGGGTGAGCTTGATGAAAAACTTGATGAAAAACTTAAGAATAAACTTGAGGATAGGCTTGATGAAAAGCTTGATGAAAAAAAAAAACTTAAGAATAAACTATTTCTGGAGTGAGTAAAGAGGTACTCGCACTACCACACGAGTTCCATAGCTTTCAATCAGGTTCAGACAACTCTTCTATCGTATCTTCTGTTCCAGACTTGGCCCTCAACTTTCACTGATAACAAAGAATTTATAAAAGTCTTCACGAAAGGGCAGAATGAAGCATCTGCGGGCCCTTCGGTCTTTGAAAAGTTTCACGTAGTTAACACATTTTTGGACTAATTTAACCCCAGTGCGAAGCCAGTGACATTATTATCACAATATAAAATGTCACTCTTCTAATCAATGCTAAACGCTATTTACAGAACTGACTTTTGTCACTTATTTACGAAAGTGACGTGTCGCAACTTTTGCTTGCAGAAAGGAAAATGCCACGAATTTCGTGGGCGGCAGCAGCAGCAGAAAGTGATCGATAGTAAGGTCGCACCTTTCTGTGTATGAACTGGGAGATTCTCTCAGCGTGAAGAAAGATACATAGCAAAATATCAGCCAGGGAGAACGGTTATCTCCCAACTAAATTAAACGCCCAAGTTCTGGACGAGAAGATCGGTACTGTTTATATATATATATAATATATATATATATATATATATATATATATATATATATATGCCGTTCTGACGAACGTGACAACACCGACCACAACATCTACAGAACAAAAGGTACATAGATCTATCACTTTCCTTGCTGGTCAGTGAATGTGCTTTAAAATAAACTGGAACATGATCTGCTCAAGTCTTTAAGACACCCTTTCTTTGTAGATCGGATCCCAGAAGCTTTTGTTCTATCTGAACTTTTTATTTGCTCTATATGAACTTAAAAAAAAAAGAATGCACATATTTCTGTTGTCCGTAGTGAGTCTTGGCACTGGCAGGTCACACAAGCTCTGCTTCCCTAGAGAAGTTTACGAGCTGAAGTGATGGCAGTCACGTCACACCTCAACTTTGTTCCTTCCACATTCGAGGTGGCCTGAAATTCTAGGACCTGTAGTATAACGCGTTTGTAATGCTGGGATGAAAGAGTTAAAAGTGCTACGTTTACTCTCGCCATCACCCCCATCAATGGTAAAAATCGTAGGACAAGGTTTAACTCTTTCACTGCTGCGTACTGTCTCCATGTCTATTCAACCTGTACACAGAGAACATCTTCAAACACTCACCTGAACTACCAGGATTGAACACAGGTGGAAGAAATGTCAACAATTTAAGACATGCAGATGATAGTCCTTCTAGCAGAAAATCCACACAACCTACAGAAATTAACAAATATGATACACAACACAAGTCAAGAATGGAGACTTTAGATCAATATCGAGAAGACCAAGATAATGGAGTTCAGCAGGAAAGACCAGAAGCCACAGACAAAGAGAGACTGGAACAAGTGACAAACTACAGCTACCTAGGATATATGTTAACTGAAGATGGGAGATGTGAGATGGAGACGAAGAAAAGAATAGGAATGGCAAAAGCATATATTAAACACCACGAAGACAATGCGGTTATCCAAATCTGCCCACAAAAAAACAAAATTAAGATTTGTAAAGCATTATATCTACTCTGTTTTAATGTATGGAGCAGAAACCTAGACTCCAAGCAAAAAAGATGGAGAGGAAGATTAATGCAGCAGAAATGTGGTTCTACAGAAAAATGGGTCATATAACACGAAGAATAAACAGAACAATTACACATGTTTTAGAACAACTCCAAGTGCAATGTGAACTTCTTGAGAATAAACACAATTACACATGTTTTAGAACAACTCCAAGTGCAATGTGAACTTCTCGAGAATAAACAGAACAATTACACATGTTTGAGAACAACTCCAAGTGCAATGTGAACTTCTCGAGAATAAACAGAACAATTTCACAAGTTTTTGAACAACTCCAAATGCAATGTGAACTTCTCGAGAATGAAAAGAACAATTGCACAAGTTTTACAATAACTCCTAGTATAATGTGAACTTCTCGAGAATAAACAGAACAATTTCACAAGTTTTAGAACAACTCCAAGTGCAATGTGAACTTCTCAACGATATAAAGATGAAGAAAACAAAATACTTTGACCATGCCAAAAGGCACAGCAATATCCTGAAAACCATACTGGAAGGAAAGGTGTACGGATGGAAAGCTAGAGGAAGACAGAGATGTGGGCGGGAAGATAACACCAGAATGGGCGGGGCACAGCCTGGCTGGGTGCACCATCAAGGCGAGGGAACGAGGGAACTGGAGATTTATTCCCGCCAAACCTTCGTTCGGAAGAAGGCACATGATGATGATGAATTTGTCCAAGTTAAATACTTGTTATCCTGTCCCTAAATGTACTGCTATTCTGCCTGGTTGAGTGTACTATATTCACAGATTTATTGTGACGACAATACAAACAGTCATTATAGCCATTTTGGGAACAAGAAACCTCTTAACTGAACAGCGGAGAAATGGGAAAGCAGACAAGAAAGAATTCCTACAATCAACAAAATGGAATCTCAGTTCCTTGCTTGAGACTCGCATCTCTGGCATTCTCCTACGTATGTCACTGAACTTCCTTATACGGGTGTGCTTGTTTTGTTGCACTCTAGCCCGCCCGCCCCCCTCCAAATGTCACGTGCTCTTCCAGACCCGCTGGAAAACAGCCAAAGTGAGGTTAGATGTCAAACAGTGAGGCCGAGTTTCCCCCGGGACACTTTAGAAAATTAAAATGTACACTGACGTATATGGAGCAACAGTGATGACTTAGGGACAGGTTTGATGCCTAAACAAAATTACAACCCCCCCCCCCAAACCCCATATTCCACCTACACCTTCAAGGTGAAATTCGTTAACTTGATCGTATCCACATTCATCTCTCCTAAACGGCAACTTCCCAAAAAAATAACTCTTTTTTTCTATCAATCTCCGATTTTTCTAAGTCACTCAAGATCTAACTCTCTTCTCTTATCTTTCAGTTTCTTCTCTTATTTCATTTTCTTAAAAAAAAAATTATCCACAGCCGACAGCTCATACTAAGAAAAGCAGCAAACGTCACTAGGAGGGATAAGATAAGAAATGACGACGTAAGACTGGCAGGAACTACACCCGCTCTTACAGTATACAGAGAAGTAAGGAAGTGGTCTGGCCACTTAATGAGACTAACACATACAGCCAGCCGCGAGGGGCTACAACCAAATAACTACAGGAGGAAGACCCAGGAAAAGATGGGTAGATGAAGGACTCACGAATTAAGGCACGAACATCACCGTCGCCAAAACGCCAACTCCATCTCCCCTCAACACCTCATGCTACAAGAGAAAGGGTCAAGTCAAGTCAAGTCAAGTAAAGACGGTTTACTCAGTGAAGACGCTGTCCGATTAGGCAATCACCGACCCATAGCTGATGCGCTAGGGTCATGGCTAGCGAACCATAGCTGACCAAGACCCTGTCTCAGCTCTCCGTTGGTACCCCCAGTAACAGGCCTGGTCTGGTTAACGGGGCAAGGATCGCCATAGTCCTCATGGTGGTGGAGTCTGCTAAAGAAGCCCCAGTTTTTTAGCTGTACTCCGGGACTGAAAAAAGTAACTGCCATAATAACCCGCTCCCACGCCGATACGATGCTGTACTTCAACACCTTCACAGCACTGGCTGCAAAGAACATCAGCTCGCAGTTACAGGAAGTTAGTACAAGTACTCACTATGCTGCCCCTCTATTTCCCTTTGCTTCTATTCTACGTCGCCCAACTTCACTCATAAGTGTCAAGCTGGTTCTCACCGTCTCACATATATCTACCTCTTCATATTACTTTGATTTATCATTCCATTCTGTTTATCAGTTACAGTATGCTGTATCCTGTCGCTCTCCATACTGATTTTATTTTCTACTATATTCATTCATCCATTTGCATGTCCCTTGCAGAAACTTGCCTCCCTAACAGCACTCCTGTAGGCCTCTCAGTTGTGAGCAAGATGGCCTACCGCTGATGCATCCATTTGCAGATCATCAACGATGTCTTTCAGCCATCTTCGCCTTGGTCTTCCTCTCTTTCTTTTTCCCATTATGTACCCTTCCAAGACGGTCTTCTCTAGATTATCATGACGTTTAATGTGCCCATAATATTTAAGTTTTCTCACTTCTACTATATCTTATCTTATATCTTATATCTTATATCCTTCCCGTGCCGTTAGACGTCACATAGGGCTCGCAAAGTAGTTCGCCAATTTTTCCTGTCTTCGGCGAGTCTTTCAACCTCATCAAAGGATTTTATGCCTGTTAACTTGGCCTCTCTTAATAATGTTCTCTTCAGAGTTTCACGCGGTCTGCCCCTTTTTCTTCGGCCTGTTGTGTTCCACTTGATAGCTTGTTTTGGGATTCTCTGCTCATTTCTTCTCATCAAGTGGCCAACATATGTCCATCTCCTTTTCCTGATCACCCGTGAGACTGGTTGTTGTTCAGTCATCTGTCTTATCTCTGCATTGTTCTTGAATTCATTCCACTTGATGCCGAGTATTTTCCTTAGGCATTTGTTTTCAAAAGAGTCTAATTTCTTTTCTATTTCTTTAGTTTTTTCCAGCTTTCGCATGCATAAATGAGGGTGGATATTACATTTGAATTGAATAGTCTTAACTTGGTTTTTGTGCTTATAACTTTTGAATTCCATATGTTCTCAAGATTCTTGAAGATTGATGCTGCTTTTGCAATTCTGATCCTAACTTCCTTTCTAGTGTCACCATCCTGGTCTATGTAGCTGCCAAGGTATGCAAATTGATTGACTTCTTCAATATCTGTCCCTTCTATGTGTATTTTTCCATTTTGATTGATGGGAATTTTCATTATTTTTGTTTTGTCCTTGTTAATTTCAAGTCCTATTTTGCTAGCCAGTGAAGATAGGCTATCTGTTTTTTCTTGCATGGAATTCACATTATTACTGATAAGAGTTATGTCATCAGCAAAATCAAGATCTTCTAGTTGGGTCCCATGTACCCAGTCAATACCTGTGTTACCTGTGCAGCATTTTTTCATTATGAAGTCTATTGTAATCCCAAAAAGTAAAGGAGACAGTATACATCCTTGTTTCACGCCTGTTTCAATCTGGAACCATTCACTCCCTTCCCTTCTGTGTCTTGACTGCACAACCATATCCATTGTATAAGTCCTTAATGATGTTGACAATTTTAGATGGTATTCCATATAGACATAAAATTCTCCATAATGAATCTCTGTGTATGCTATCAAATGCCTTCTTAAAATCTATGATTCAGTATTAATGGTTTCTGCTTTTCAATATGTTCTTCAAGAATTATTCTGAGAGTAAAGATCTGGTCGAGACAGCTTCTCCCTTTTCGAAATCCTGCTTGTTCTTCTCTCATTGCAGTATCCACTATATCTTTGAGTCTATTCAAATGACCTTGCAAAATACTTTTGACACAACTGATATTAAGGTTACTCCTCTCCAGTTGTTACAGTCACTAAGGTTGCCCTTTTTTGGTATTTTCACAATGGTTCCCTTCTTCCAATTAGAAGGGACCTTTTCTTCTTTCCAAATCTGTTAAACATTCTCTGTAGTTGTCTCATGTTGTCACTATTGATAGCTTTTAGCATTTCGGCTGTTATTTCATCTTCACCTGCAGCTTTGTTGTTAGCCATTAAATTCACTGCTGTTTCAATTTCATGCAATTCAATTTCATCTAGATTGACATTTAGTTGTGGGGCTGGTAAGTCAGTTTCAAGGTTTAACAATTCTTTTGGGTGTGGTCGATTGAGTATTTCTTGGAAGTGTTCAGCCCATCTTTGCTTTGGTCTTTATTTGATGTTAATAGTGTTCCGGTTTTGCTAAGGATTGGTCTTTCTTTAGATGTAATAGTACCTGTTAGCCTCTTTTGTATGTTATATAAAGTTTTGCTGTCTCCTGTTCTTGCTGCTTTTTCTGCCTCTTTCGCCATATTGTCTATGTATTCTCTTTTATCCCTTCTAGCTGAACTTTTTACTTTCTTGTCTATGTCTTTGTATTTTGCTTTTGCCGAATCTCTTTCATGATCTGCTTTTGCATTCAACATGTTTAATTTGACTGCTCGTCTTTCATGTATATACTTCCATGTTTTATCTGATATCCATGCTTTTCTATTTGGTTTTTCCAATCCAGCGCTTACTTTTGCTGCTGTGATTATGGCTGTGCTGTAAGAATTCCATAACTCATCTATACCTATCTCCTCAACTTCACTGGGTGTTTTGGAATGATTGGCAAGTTCCTGATTGAAATTAATGTTAGTATTTTCTTCTTGTAGGCTGTGGATGTTTATCTTTCTGTGTACTGATTTCTTGTTTGACTTTTCAATTTTAGTTTTATTTTCCCTATGCACAGGTTGTGATCACTGTTGACATCTGCACCCCTATAAGCCCTTACATCCATGAGAGATGTTCTGTATGCTTTCTAATACAAAAATGGTCTATCTGGTTTCTAGTTCTATCATCTGGAGATATCCATGTTGTTTTATGTATCTCTTTGTGTGGGAATATTGTGCCTCCAATGACCATGCCCTCTGTTAAACATATTTCAATTAATCTTTCTCCATTCTGATTAACCATGTCAATTCCTTCTTTCCCCATCACTTTTTCAACGTCGGTATTATCCTTCCCTACCTTAGCATTGAAGTCCCCCATAGCAATTAGGATGTCGTGTTTAGGGACTTTGTTGATGATTTGTTGTAGTTGGTGATAAAGTCGTCTTTCACATCATCATCTGCATCATTCGTGGGTGCATAACACTGTATTATTGTCATTCTTCCGTGTCGTAGGTTGTATCGTGCTCTTATTATACGACTGTTCACTGGTTCCCATTCTACAAGGCTCTTTGCAGCTACATTTGACATAATAATGCCCACTCCGTCTCGGAATTTATTGTCATTTCTACCTGAATGTATAATTAACTTACCGTTTTCCGCCGATCTTTTACCTGCTTCTGGCCATCGCATTTCGCTGATGCCCAGTATGTCTAGATGGTATCTCTCCATTTCTTTGATGACCTGGTTAGTTCTTGTTGGTGCTGCCATCGTTCTCACATTCCAGAATCCAACCCTTGTCACATGTTTGGGGCCGACGAATGAGCTCTTCGGAGTTGGCATCCCTGATGCTCGGTTGGTTTCTCTGCGAGTTTCCATAACGATATCTTTTTTTCCTATCTGGAGTTGCCTCTAGATAGGTCCCAGGATAAGGTTGTTAGCCTTATGCCCAACTCCCGGTACATGATATGTAACAGATCAAGCGGAATTCCGCTGATTTCTGCATGCCGGCGAGAGCGTTCTTCTACTATATACATATGCCAAATGGCAAACTTTATATTGGAAATTTGTGTATTACACTTTCTCAAAACAATATGTACATAATTTCGGTTTATATATATATATATATATATATATATATATATATATATATATATACGCACACAAACCCGCACCAGTGAATCTGCTCACACACATATATCACATACATACATTCATACATATAAACAACCACATAACATTAATAAAACAGCGAATGTGATTAGAAAAACAAAACAGAGCAGAGGGGGGGGGGGGAAAGGGAAATTGGAGATACCATTAAGCACGACCTGATATTTTCCAATGATTACAGTTCAATGCCATCATCATAGAAGGTGATTTATTCTATCAGCGGAAGCTGAGGTCACGTGATCTCAATGTCCACGTTTCTAGTTTCCGGCCTAAGTTAACACACACAGACCAACAACTCCCACCCTCATACAGAGATAATTACTCTGTGTATTTTTCTCAAATATGGGTGGGGGGGGGCGCGATTAAAAAAAACATTCGCTTTTAAGTGACTCAACAAAAGCTCCCTGATATCATCGTTATCTCGGACGCACTACCACTGGATGGAGATCTCTAATCACCATATTCCACACAAATAATAACAGTATAAAGGACACTGTTATACTCCGAAACTGAAGAATTGTCTTGTCTTGTCTTGTCCTGTAACTGCGAGATAGTGTCCATTGCACCCGACGCCGTAGACGTGTTGGGGTAACAGTATCATATCGGCGTGGGAGTGTGTTATGGCAGCTATATTTTTAGTCCTGGAGTACAGTTAAAAAGGGGGGAGGGTGTGCAATGATTCTTTAGCAAACTCCACTACCATGGGAACTATGGCGATGCCTGTCCCGTTAACCAGGCTATGCCTGTTACTGGGGGTACCAACGAGGAGGTGGGACAGGGTCTTGATCAGCTATGGTTCACTAACCCTGACGCTAGAATATCAGCTATGGGTCGCTGATTACCTAATAGGACAGTCAAGTTCTTCACTATTAACTACATCAGCTGCAAAGATTCTAGCGGACAGCCATAGGATGACCCCTATCATAGCTGGCAGCAATAGAAGGAAAAACACCAAGAAGAAAAAGAAGAAGAATGAGGGAGAAAAAAAAACGAAAAAAGAACAAGAACTGCTCACAGGCGTCCTCAAAATGCTGAAAAACAAATACCGCCCACACACGCGTTTCCATGGATACCAACAAAAAAAAAAAAGAGAGAGAGAGAGACATTTTCCTCCCCAATTACAATCTACTTCGACTTTCTGTCTAAATTTTTCTTTTCACTTTCTGGCATGGAATAATATAAGAGCAGGCCACGCCCAATGATGAACAGCGATATATATATATATATATATATATCTTTATCTGCAGCCTCCTCCTTTCCCTTCCATCTCTGCCTATGTGCAGACAATATCCCACAATGCCGTGATAGAGACAGACAGGAGCTCACGCCATCACAGACGCAAATAAACTGCTCCATCTTCCGCTTCATATATCAAAACACCCCAGTCGGTCCAGCCGTCACAATCTGAATCTCTGCCATTAATTTCTTTCCTTGACTTTTTTTTTTAAGCATTACTTCTATCTGATGCTTGGTCCGCAAGTACTTGTACAGCAAACCACATCAAACACACATCAGTTTGCCCTGTGCTAAGGTCGTTTATTGTTATTATTATTATTATTTTTTTTTTTAAGGTGAAATATTCTTCTTCTTCAGCTTTCCGAGTCATTAAGGTTCATTGCTGTAGATAAAGTTCGCCTCTATTCCTCTCTATTCCTAATCTTCTCTCTCCAGTTGGTGACACCACTTTCTTTTACATCCTCATTTATGTTGTCTTTCCATCTCTGTCTTGATCTACCCATTGGTCTCGTTTCCCTCATCTCTTGTGCATACATCATTTTCGTTTGTTCTCTTCCATTCTTTCTACATGGCCCAACCAGCGTAGTCTGTTCATTTTCAAGACATTTATAATTCGTTGGGATTTACATAAGCTGTTCAGTTCAGTGTTCTTTCTAGCTATCCATTCTCCACCGTTGGTATCATTTGTGGGCCCAAAGATTCTTGTTAGGATCTTGTTCTCAAAGATCTGCAAATATTATTCATTTTTCTTTGTTGTACTGATCCGTACATAACGGCTGGTCTTATTATAGTTTTTTAGATTGTTATTTTGGTGTTTTGGGACATGATTTTGGATCTTAACCGGTGTTGCAAGGCAAAGTATATTTTATTCCCTATCTGTACTCTGTTTTTAATTTCCTCGCTTAATGTTGTGCCTAGATATTTATTTGTTTTTGCTTTCCTAATAATCATATCTCCAACATTTACATACTATAGATCATTCTGGCTCTGGTCTCTTGATATCTTCATATACTCTGTCTTATCTTGGTTAATGGTCAAGCCCACTTTCAGTGCCACATCTCTCAGGTTAATGCAGGTACTGTTGACTTCTTGCATAGTTCCCCACTAGCGTATCCTAGTATTTTAGTTTGTTCTTCTGTACCGCTTTCTTCTTTCAGTTTTCTGATAACCTTTTCTAGTACTAAGTTGAATAGTAATGGAGATACTGTATCACCTTCCTATATAGTTCATATATAGAAGAGTTCTGACTTTCTTCCTTTATATATCACTATATTTTTGGACGTGGGAAAGACAAAGTTAATGAAGCAAAATGTGAACAACAGAAATGTACTCAGAGTAGATAACAAGTTAGTGGAGGAGGTCAACGAATTTGTATACCTTGGCAGCAGAGTAGTAGAAAATGGAGACAGCACAGAGGACATCAACAGCAGACTTACTAGAGCAAACCAGGCTTTTGCAATGCTGCAGACTATATGGAAATAAAAAAAAAACTAAGCATAAATATGAAAATCTGGATATTTAAGAGTAATGTTCTAAGTGTACTACTCTATGGAAGTGAATGCTGGAAAATCAGCAAAACCACAGAAAACAAGTTGAATTCTTTCCAGACTAAATGTTTACGAAGAATTAGAAAAATATTTTGGCCAAACACCATAAGAAATAACATCTTATTAGCAGAAATGCAGATGAAACCACTGATAACATTTATTGAGGAAAGACGCTGGCGATGGTTGGGACATGTGCTCCGAATGACTGACAACTCACTACCAAAAATAGCACTAAGATGGACACCACAGGGGAGCAGAAGTAAGGGTAGACCAAAAGAGACATGGAGAAGAACGACAGAAAGGATGTTGAGCAATAGAGGGCTCACCTAGGCAAGAGCAGAAAAAAAGACGAAGGACAGGCATTTGTGGAAAACCCTTGCGGAAGCCCCATGTGCCCTAGGCACTTAAGGTTCATATATATATATATATATATATATATATATATATATTTGGTATCTTCCATACATACTCTGGTCAGATTGATTAATTTATTAGCTATCTCAAATTCTTTCATAATTTTCCACGAGCTTCTCCTATCTATACTGTCATAGGCTTTCTTATTGTGAAAAGATATTCAGCACTTCAGAGTGTGGACACTGATTCTAGATCTCAATGTGGTCTTCTCCATGGACGAGACGAAGACGAAACTGACAGCCGAACGAAGAAACAACCAGACTCTGACCACTAATACCCCGTATATATACACACACACCCTTACGTGAAATGGTGCATGCTTTCCTGGCAGTAAATCCGTGTGACCTTTTACATCCTTACAAGCGTTATTGGAGTTGGGGGTATAGCTTCCAACAACGTGTGGGGCTAACTTTAATGGAGAAAGTTCCTTGGTCTGAGTTCGCCCGAATGCCACGCCCCCCCCCCCCCCCCCCCCCCGTCTGTACTGATCAGCTCGGCTTGTACGTAGAAGAACGTCTGGGCAATTGAACACGAACAGAGTGCCGGAAAACAGAAATTCTGCTGGTAAACAATTTTTAGGACAATATCAGTCGTTGGTTAATGAAAATTCTCTCTCTCTCTCTCTCTCAGATCTTTTCTTCACAATTCACATATTATGTGTGAAAGTGAAAACGTGCAAATACATGTATACGCCTACGTTGTATCTGTGTACACATACCGGAACAGCAACGGAGGAAACATAACAACGAAGTTTATACCTGTATCTCCTGTTACCATGGCTGCGCCAACACGAGTGTCCCTACTTTCCCCGCTACAAAGTGGAGAATAACATTCACAAGAAGAACAAACGCATGTGAATAGTTCAAAGGAAAGCAGCAGCAGAAGAAAGATCATTTGTTCCTTTAGCTCGCCAGATTCGTGCTCAATGAAAAAAAAAAAATCTGAAAAAAAAGTATTGAAAAGTTCTGAACAATAGGAGCAAACATTCCCTTTCTCCATTCATGTCAGCTTAAGGAACAACAAAGAAGAGTATAACGAAACTGCCCCCAGACTGTGTGCCATAGCGAACTAATTGTGGGGGGGGGGGGGGGCAAGTTATTCTCAGTTTTATACAAACAAGACACATACAGACTAGCAGATCGAGGAATTAAAAACAAAATCCCCACATTAGAGCACGCTACATGCCTTCTGATTACGTTCCCCAATGAGATATAAGTATGTGTGTGATCTGAAAAAAAAAAAAAACTTTCCAGAATGTGCTGTAACAGGCTACTTTCCCGCGCCAAATGATCTCTGCACTAGAAACAAAAAAATCTGAAGTGAACTATCTTATGACAATGAAAACAAAATTTGACAGGGTGGATATCACTGACAGATGAGTATCCACTCATAAATGCCCAAAAGCTTAGCGAATCCTATTTCAGATGTGACACGATATCTTCGTGGAGCCGGGCCTTCGATGATTGTTGTGATTTAAAAAAAAAAAAAAAGGCAAGTAGCGGGAGAAAATCAATGTGGGTCTGGACAGGAAATGAGAGCAGCAGCGTCCAATCAGATTCCACGGTTTGTGAACTTGAGCAGTATCCAACAGGGGCACAGAACCTACTTCGTTGTTTGGACATAACTACTTAATAAACGTTAACTGTCGGGTTTTTTTTTGGTGGGGGGGGGGGGGGGTGGGTATCTCTTTTGGTCTAAGGATGCTGTAGGAAAATTACTGAACCACTAGGGAGGGGCCGGGAGAAAATTACTGAACCACTAGGGAGGGGCCGGGAGAAAATTACTGAACCACTAGGGAGGGGCTGGGAGAAAATTACTGAACCACTAGGGAGGGACCGCGAGAAAATTACTGAATCACTAGGGAAGTCCTGAAATGAGAAAGTTCTAGAATCCATGATCTTATTAAAAAAAAAAAGATGAAGCAGGGAGAACGTAACTATAAAAGAAAGTGCAAGTCTCTGGCTAAAGGTGGTGGAGTTCTGTAAACTGCCCGCAGATCATTATCCTGACAACGCTCTGGGTAACAAATAAATGAGGAAATCCTTGGCTCTTTTCTCCGTGCATTATTAATTTATTTTCTGTTGATTTGACAGCTTATGTTTTTTTCTTTTGTCATTCCTGGACACCATCCTCTCATTGTTCCCTCCCCTTCTTCCCAACCTTACCCACACCTCATCCCCGAACCCCAACCCCAACCCCAGCTATGTATGCTGCACTTCCACAACCGCACTAGTGACATAAGCTGTGAGAACGCCACACTCCAACGCAGTTCTCAGCCAAAACCGAGTTCGAAGTTAACAGGCGCTGTGTTTGGACACTGTCACAGACTGATCAAGGTTCAATTCTGTCTTCAAGCGGGGGGGGGGGGGCATTTGGGCGAACTCAGACCAAGGGACTTTCTCCATTAAAGTTAGCCCCACACGTTGTTGAAAGCTATACCCCCAACTCCAATAACGTCTGTAAGGATGTAAAAGGTCACACGGATTTGCTGCCAGGAAAGCACGCACCATTTCACGTAAGGGTGTGTGTATATATATATAAGGGGTATTAGTGGTCAGAGTCTGGTTATTTCTTCGTTCGACTGTCAGTTCTTCTTCTTCTTCGATACTCATATAACTGCGACCATGCGTTATTCGCAGTCCAGGCCTCGATGTTCTAGAAGAAATCCGAAAGTGGACCAAAAGGCAGATTTCACCACCGAGGGATCACAATGAGCTCCATCTCTTTAGCTAGACTCAAACAACGGAAACCGTGCGATATACGGACACCAGCCAAGAGGAGGAGTACATCAGCTCAGGTTCTAGAACCCTGATAATTAGAACAATCATCTTTGTCTCATTTTATTCCGAAAACCAAGATGATGTGCTTTAACTCCGCCTGCCTTTGCCTCCAGAAATTTAATTGGCAAAGAGCTAGTGAATGCCTTCAGAAACCTGACTGCAGTGAGCTTTGTATATATCCAGAAATGTGACTGCAGTGAGCTATGTATATATCCAGAAAATTGATTGCAGTGAGCTATGTACATATCCAGAAACCTGACTGCAGTGAGCTATGCATATATCCAGAAACTTGACTGCAGTGAGCTATGCATATATCCAGAAACTTGACTGCAGTGAGTTATGTATATATCCAGAAATTTGACTGCAGTGAGCTATGCATATATCCAGAAACCTGACTGCAGTGAGCTATGTATATATCCAGAAATTTGACTGCAGTGAGCTATGTATATATCCAGAAATTTGACTGCAGTGAGCTATACATATATCCAGAAACCTGACTGTAGTGAGCTATGTATATATCCAGAAATGTGACTGCAGTGAGCTATGTATATATCCAGAAAATTGATTGCAGTGAGCTATGTATATATCCAGAAAATTGACTGCAGTGAGTTATGCATATATCCAGAAACTTGACCGCAGTGAACTACTGAATGTCTGCTGAAGACTGACCTCAGTGAGCTGTTGAATGTCTTCAGAAACCAGAGTGCAGTGAGCTGCTCCATGTCTGCAAAAACCTGCAAGGGCGGTAACTGAATGTCTGTTACGGAATAAACACCACAGGAGGAAAAAAAAACACTGAACAAAACTGGTAAAAGAAATCAAGAACCTACTTCACACAAGCATATATACTTGTATGGCCTCTTAAGACATAGAATAAAAGGCACTTGTATGAAGATCACAAAAGCTGATGCCACGACTGATCTGCTTGAAGACCAGAGAGCATAATAAAGGGACAAGCAAAGGAAGATCAAAGACTTTAAGGCTGGATCTACAAGATCTGAGAATGGAAGGCAAAAAGGGATGAAAAAGAAGGTGAAATAACTTGAAAAGACCTCCACTGATGAATATACAGTCGTGCGTGGACTAACGGCTGGCCGTTCGACCACCTTACGGCCGATGTCCCATACGAAAAATCGGAAAAAGTTCTAGAAATGGCCAAATCCGACCTCTACAGGCCGCTGTGGCCATACCCAATACACTTATGGCGTGTGGTGGCGCCGCCAGCCATACATTGCCACACTGTACGTATCTGAATCAGCCACACAGTGCCACACTGTACATATCTCAGTCAGCCATACATTGCCACACTGTACATATCTCAGTCAGCCATACATTGCCACACTGTACATATCTGAGTCAGCCATACAGTGCCACAAAGTACACATCTGAGTCAGCCATACATTGCCACACTGTACATATCTGAGTTATAATGCAGGGTTGTACTTCACATGTGTGCATGTGAGTGTGTATGTAAACGTTTGTGCGTCAATGAAAAGCTATTACCAGTATGGCTCTTTATTCAGTATGCTGCAGATTATTAATTTGTGATTAATTTCCAAGTTGTTACTGTACTAAATTGCACTCTGTTAGTATTGTAAAGTCATGGTAAACATGTGCCTGACCTCCTTTTGTAATGACCGACATAGGCCCAGATGCATACACGTAATTCTTAAATTTAAAATAAACATAAAACAAAAATACTTTTCACTGAAACGAGGTTGGAGGTTTAAAACGATTCAGTTCTCAATGAAGTTTACAAGTCAATGCACATAAGCAAAAGACAGAACCCATAAATCGTTACACAAAGTTACACAGCTTGCAAAATATACCTTTTATTATCACATGTATTTTCACTTTGGGTAATACTCCCTACCTTCTGCACGGTGTCCCATGGGACACACTGCTGACCGCTGTCCAGAAAGTGGCTCACTTCCCTCGACAGAGCATTGTGAATGGACGCGATGATGCGGCGTAGCTCCTCCGTGGTGGTGGCTGGCGCTCTGGCCACTGGACCACAAGTCCACCCGAGGGGATGCTGATCTGCAAGGCGAAGGCCGACAGTTTCCAGCCTTAAAGCCTCACGGACTTCTCGAACCGTCAAAGTAAGTTTGGTGTAGATCCATGCTAGCGTGAAAATGATGGCCTGTGTTCTTCTTACAATTATCTACAAGTTTCCAAGCTCTGCAGTACCTGGCACTTCGAATCATTAAAAAAAAACAACTCCAAAACACTCACTCCTTACTTTAAAAGTAATTTCTGTTTATATCATACTATTCTTGAATATCGTGGTATTCCACTATTCATCACTTCCATGACAAAATATCTATATATCTATTAACTTTCCCTGCGGCTGAAACACTTCTGATTTTGTTTGTTTGTAAAGTCTCGAACCACGGACAACAGCAAACAACTATAACAAACTGAACACCATAATGTCCAGCTAAAGTTTAATGTCTTTAGTGTTTCTGGCATGCATCTCAACACCTGCGTACACATTTTAGAATATACTTTTGTCCAAGCAACAGCAACATAACTGAGTCGTGAGAAATAATATCAACGAAATAATAAACACCAGAACCGCAAGACGCGAGAGTTAACGTGACACTGTCCGATCTCAAAGCTCGCTGGGACTTGTAAACAAAGTATTTTCTGGAGTCTACGGGAGAATGGAGATAGGAAAGTTAACGCCAGAGAGAGGAAGAATGGTGAATCAGAAAATCAGTAATACAAGACGATTAGAAGAACACAAAGATGACCAAAAAATAAATCACTCACTCACCCACCCTGCCACTCAATCACTCACTCACTCACTCACTGCCTATCAGGCGTTAGCTGTCACTGATTTCCACAACCATCTGTCCTTTGCTCTTTCTACAAGCTGTGTTTCGAGCCACTCCTTTAGTCCATCAAGTATCTTGTTTCTTTGTCTTCCCCCCGTCCCCTTTTCCCCTCCAGTTTTTCTGTTGTCACTTAAATGCTCCAGTTTGCCTCTTCTCTAAACACGTCATAAAACTCTGGACTGTCACGTTCTGAAGTTTGTTGCCGTTTCTTTCTTTTGCTCAGCCTCACTTACGGCCTCTTCATTTGTTTTCCAGGCAGTCTGTGGTATTCTGTGCACTTTTCTTAGGAAGCCATCTCTGCTGCTACCAGGAGATTCTTCTGAGAGCCCACGCCTCGCATCCACACAACATCAACCAAAAAGAGAACATGAAACAAGCCAGCAAACTGACATAATCTAAGAACACGAACAAGAACTGGGAATCAAAAACTCTACTTGACTATACAGACTGAGAAAATAACCTGACCGGAGAACAGAAGCTAGACGTATATTTCCCCCAGTAACTATTCTTTCCCCGCAAATACAACTGTTTCCGGTTGATGAGTTATTTATGCAAAATCTATCAGAACGTCTGGGTACCATGTAGCTTAATGCGGATGTCACACACTCAACGTCTGGAGTAGAGGCTGTTCAAGTACTTCCAGACAGTACGGGCACCATTATTCCCCGCAAGCGTCCAGTGCATTAACAAAACAAAATCGTTGTCGGCGGGATAAATGAGAAATATGTTAGGACAGATGAAATCTAACAAACAGAGAAATATGTTACGACAGACGAAAACTAACAGAGAAATATGTTAGGACAGACGAAGTCTAACAGAGATATATGTTAGGACAGACGAAATCTGACAAACAGAGAAATATGTTAGGACAGACGAAATCTAACAGAAAAATATGTTAGGACAGACGAAATCTAACAGAGAAATATGTCAGGACAGATGAAATCTAACAAACAGAAATATGTTAGGACAGACGAAATCTAACACAGACATATGTTAGGACAGACGAAATCTAACAGAGAAATATGATAGGACAGACGAAATCTAACAGAGAAATATATTAGGACAGACGAAATCTAACAGAGAAACATGATAGGACAGACGAAATCTAACACAGACATATGTTAGGACAGACGAAATCTAACAGAGAAATATGATAGGACAGACGAAATCTAACAGAGAAATATATTAGGACAGACGAAATCTAACAGAGAAACATGATAGGACAGACGAAATCTAACAGAGAAATATGTTAGGACAGACGAAATCTAACAAACAGAGAAATATGTTAGAACAGACGAAATCTAACAAACATAGAAATATGCTAGGACAGACGAAATCTAACAAACAGAGAAATATGTTAGGACAGACGGAATCTAACAAACAGAGAAATATGTTAGTACAGACGACATCTAACAAACTGAGAAATATATTGTGGATAAAGAAATCTAACAAACTGAGAATTGTCTGGTTAGAGAAAATCCAACTGACTGATAAATATATTTGGATAGATAAAATCTAATTGGGAAATGCAAGGGAAGTTAGGGAGGTACACTAGGACGGAGAAAAGTTAACCCGCTGAGAAAGATGTTTGCAAGTGTTTATCAGTACCAACAGAAAAAAAAGGGGGGTGGGTCGGTGAAGACGCTGTCCGATTAGGCAATCACCCACCCATAGCTGATTTTGCTAGAGTTAAGGTTAGCGAACCATAGCTGATTTTTGCTAGAGTTAAGGTTAGCGAACCATAGCTGATTTTGCTAGAGTTAAGGTTAGCGAACCATAGCTGATTTTGCTAGAGTTAAGGTTAGCGACCCATAGCTGATTTTGCTAGAGTTAAGGTTAGCGAACCACAGCTGATTTTGCTAGACTTAAGGTTAGCGAACCATAGCTGATTTTGCTAGAGTTAAGGTTAGCGACCCATAGCTGATTTTGCTAGAGTTAAGGTTAGCGACCCATAGCTGATTTTGCTAGAGTTAAGGTTAGCGAACCATAGCTGATTTTGCTAGAGTTAAGGTTAGCGACCCATAGCTGATTTTGCTAGAGTTAAGGTTAGCGAACCATAGCTGATTTTGCTAGAGTTAAGGTTAGCGACCCATAGCTGATTTTGCTAGAGTTAAGGTTAGCGAACCACAGCTGATTTTGCTAGAGTTAAGGTTAGCGACCCACAGCTGATTTTGCTAGAGTTAAGGTTAGCGAACCATAGCTGATTTTGCTAGAGTTAAGGTTAGCGACCCACAGCTGATTTTGCTAGAGTTAAGGTTAGCGAACCATAGCTGATTTTGCTAGAGTTAAGGTTAGCGAACCATAGCTGATTTTGCTAGAGTTAAGGTTAGCGAACCATAGCTGATTTTGCTAGAGTTAAGGTTAGCGAACCATAGCTGACCAAGACCCTGTCCCACCTCCCCGTTGGTATCCCCAGTAACAGGCCTAGCCTGCCTCAACACCTCCACAGCATCGGCTGCAAAGAACACCAGCTCACAGTTATAGGGAGACAGCACCAGACAAGACGAGACAATCGGTACGAAAGACAACTCACGTACAACAAAAGGAGTTTACTATTAATTTTGTGTTCAAATTTATAAAATATTCTATGACATTTCTTCTCAACAAACTTAGATATAAAGATATTTCATAATTTTATGTCTATTATAATTTTTTTCTCCAATTAGCTTTGTCGTCAGCACACCTACAATCTCACAGTGTTTGTAATATAGATTTTGAAAAACATGCACGTTTCCCACTGTTTTTTTTTTGTTTTTGTTTCTCGTGAAGACAAATTTTTATCTTCCAATATCCAAGGACATTCGCAAAAATTAATAAACTGTTTCCGCCTGATTTGTCTTAACTGATCCAGTCTCGTCCTGACTTGTCTTGTCTTATCTTGTCTGATAAAGTAAAGGATAAAGGTAGCCAATGTGCCCTTTAGGATGTTGTAAAAATTTTGAATCCTGTGTGCTATATGTATAAATGTGCGTCCTGACACCAAATTACAAAGTATAATTTAAAATTCTCATAGAAAAAAAAAACAAAATAAAATTCAAAGAAATCAGAAAAACAAACTCACGAAATGCTAATGTAGTTTTCTTCAGCGCCACTATAGTACAGAGTAACGTCATGAAATGTTAAAACATTATTATTTTACTATACTACTTTTTTGTACGGCTTTTTTTATGTGCGCAGCCGCGCTGCTTAGAGGGAACACTAAAAGGAAGCTTATATACGCCATGCAGGCGTCTAGGAAATATGGTTCTAGTGTCCATATTTTCTCTGACCTATTGAGAGATCTGGTCAGCATCACGCATTGGCTGCCTTTCCTTTTCCCACGCCAGAAGGATCCAGGTTCCAAGTTCTACAGGTGGGTGACAGGGGCGCCGTCCGCCGGATTCGAACCACCAATCTTAGCCCTGAAAGACTAGTCTTGCTTGACATTTATATGAATCTGCCGTTTTCTCTCTAGACCTCCATGACGAGCTGTCGTAAGATTTCTGGTCGCCCATGACGACTTACATAATTCTGCTACAAGAACTGCTGAGTCACAACAAGTAAAGATACACTGCTGGAAACTTCTTCTTCTTATTCTTCTTCTTCTTCTTCTTCTGCTTCTTCAGCTTCCCTGAACTGCGAGCTGGTGTTCTCTGCAGCCGATGCTGTGAAGATGTTGAGGCACATCGCCATGTCGGCTTGACAGCGGGTAATGGCAACTATTTTTTTCAGCTTGAGCGCAGCTAAAAGGCAAAAGGGGCGTGTAGTACTTATTTAGCTGACTCCACCACCACAGGGACTACGGCGATCCCTGCCAAGTTAGCCAGACTATGCCTGTTATTGTGTGGGGTAGGGGGTACCAATGGAGAGGTGGGAGAGGGTCTTAGTCAGCTAAGGTTCGCCAACCATAACGCTAGCATGTTAAGTTTGGATCGCTGATTGCCACAACGCACAACATCCTCGCTCAAGCGAACTTCTAGTCTAAAACTATATCTTTTTCTCTCCCATCTCCGGTACTGAAAATCTAACGTACAGTTGTGGGAAAACATTAATTCTTCAGAGAGTAGCACCAGCTATACTGCCCCCTCCAGTATACAGAGCTTCTAATGTGAATCTTGCAATGTAAACAAGAAATCCAGTTTCCTGAGGGAACAGTTGAAAGATACATCAGTGTTAACAACCACGCCCGAGGCGTCTGGCCGTTTACTGATGCCAGCAGCAAGTATGGCTGCAGTACGGGTCTGTATGTGCTTGCAAGGTTCATCCAGTCGATATCGCGGGCTTTATTTCACAATTCTAAAAATGTCATCTTGCAGGGCCGCCATTAATGCCTACCGTTCTGGTGCTGTATGACCCGTTAAAAGCTTTGTTTGCTCAAGCAAACGGCTTTGATATGAGGGCTCTAGAACGTGCCAGAGTGAGGGAGTCACAGATATAAGCTTAGAGAGTCATAGACACACACACTGAGAGACAGAGAGATACACAGAGAGAGACAGAGACACAGAGAGAGAGACAGAGAGAGACAAATAGGCAGAGAGAGAGCAGAGAGAGACAAATAGGCAGAGAGAGAGACAGAAAGAGACACAGAGAGAGACAGACAGACAAACAGGCAGAGAGAGAACAGAGAGAGACAGAGAGACGCACAGAGAAAGACAGAGAAAGACACAGGGAGAGACACAGAAAGACACAGAGAGAGACACAGAGAGCGAGACAGAAAGACACAGAGTGACAGAGTGAGAGTGAGAGGGACAGAGAGAGTGAACGAACGATCTTTATTTTCGAAGGCTGGGGCGCATTGGCCCGTCTGACATTCTGCCCTCTATCAATCATCTTTCATTTTTACCACATATTCGATTTGGTATTACAAGTATGTATACAAATCACATAAAAACCACACAGGTAACTAAGAGTGGAAAGTAAAACATTAACGAATAAAATGAGCTACATGGGAGGTAACTAGTATAATATTGTTAAAATATTCACATTTCACGCACTTCTTTTCACACCATATTCTTCCACGTTCATTACCATAATTTCTAAACAAACTACTACCTATTGAACTAGGCTCTTTTACAACATAACTTGATGTTTGGCGAGTCAACGGTAAGAGAGACCGAGTAGATATTTATGGGAGCATATAACTGCGCCCCCATGTGGTACCCGGGATCTGCAAAGAATAGGACCATTGTACCCTACCACGCATGATCGTAAAAGCAACCCTATCTGGTAAAAAAAAACTATCAGACTGCTACAGAAACAGAAGCAAGGAAAAAAACAAATGCAGGTGGAAGGAGAAATACTTATCAGGAAACTGAGCCCATGAAGGTTGTGGATGAAAGCCAGCCACTGAAAGTCCCCAGCCCGACTGCAGACCTCCTGGAACCACAGGGGAACAGAAGTAAGGGTAGACCAAAAGAGACATGGAGAAGAACAACAGAGAGGATGTTGAGCAATAGGGGGCTCACCTGGGCAAGAGCAGAAAAAAAGGCAAAGGACAGGCATTTGTGGAAAACCCTTGCGGAAGCCCCATGTGCCCTGGGCACTTAAGGTTCAGATATATATATATAACTGCGAGAAAGTAAATGCTGAAAAAAAGTTCAGAGTTAAAAGATTAAGTACTGCTTACGGATTTTAAATGGTATGGAACGGAATTCTTTGAATATTTGGGTCCATAGATACCAACAGTGGATAATGGATAGCTAGAAATAACACTGAACTGAAAAGCTTATTTAAATCCCAACGAATTATAAATGTCTTGAAACTGAACAGACTACGCTGGCTGGGGCATGTAGAAAGAATAGAAGAGAACAGACAAACATGCACTAGAGATGAGGCAACAAAAAAAACAAACTGACCAAGCGGTAGACCAAGACAGAGATGGAAAGACAACATAGAAGAGGGTATACAAGAAATTGGTGTCGCCAACTGGAGAGAGAAAATTAGGAATAGAGAGGAATAGAGGCGAACTTTATCTGCAGCAGTGACCCTTAATGGCCCGGAAAGATGAAGAAGAAGAAGTCTTAGAGGGAATTCCACCGTTGCACAGTAGAATATGCAAGCCTTTTTCTTCTACAGATCAAGTCTGGATGTAGGGAGAAGACAGATGTGTACACGCTGGCCGTGTTTAGGATTAGATTTAAACAGTGATCACTAGTAATGTGGAGCACTATGCCAGAGAGATCTATGAACTAATTTGTCTTTATTAAAAATGGTTCTATATCTGAGGAGCATAACTTTGAGTTGTTTGTGCGGATCTGCAGTCCATACTGGGTTTTTACTGCTTAAGTTATGAAGTAAGTGGAGTTTTTTTGTGTGTGTGTTTGAGATTAAGTACCCATCTCAGATTGTGGACCAGTAGTCTGTTTGTCAATGTGATACGTACTATGACATTCTTGTGTCTCGGTCGATAAAAAAAAAAATTACTTTTGGGAGGCTGGTAAACTTTCCGGACTATCAAGTTCGCTTTATCATGTACATGAGAATTTCAAGTTAAATTTTGATCATTGGTGAGGCCTACAGTTTTATGTTCATGAACGTATTCTATTTCTGTAGTTCCACCATAATGCTGTAATGTAATTTATTGCATGCAGTTTCTGCAGTTTCTGGTTTGTAGTGATGAGCACTGTTTATCCTTGTCTGTGTTTATCAACATACCATTACTATTACTCCATTTAACTCAATTTTTAATATCTTCTTGAAGCGTTGCCTGAAGATTTTGGGTGTCAGACTGTGCAGCCGTCAGCAAAAATATGAAAAATGCTTTGAACTAAATGACAAATCGCTAATATGGATAGCAAAGAGAAGAGGACCAAGACACGAACATTGAGGAACACCAGATTGAGTCAGTAGATAGACAGTTTGTTTCTGAAGCAAGCTACTTGTTTTCTACATAAGAGAAAAGATGTAATATATTTTGTCAGATCAGGATGTCATTTATACCCCTCCGCCCTTTTTTTTTTTTTTTTGCAAGAATCTCGTCATATCATATACTTTCTTGAAATCAGCAGTCAACACAATTTATTATATATAAATATATCGTTAGCGCAAAAATCGTTCAGATTTGATATGAAACATGACTGACTGCCTATCAGTAGATTCTGTTCCTGCATGTGTAGCAGTTTAACGCGTGATTGTGTTTAGACAGAGGTTTAGATAACGATGACAGAACGGACACAGACTTGTAACTGAGCTGCTGGAAGTCGATCTGGATTCAACAAAGTGGATACGCTTTAGCCAGTTTAAATGCGTCTGGGAAATTGTGTTTTTCTATGTACACACAGCATATGTATGTTAGTGTGTCTGTATGGTGATTTTCTATGTACACATAGCATACGTATGTTAGTGTGTCTGTAATAACTGGTGCAGCGTATCGCGCTATCTTCTTGCTAATCTCATCAGATCTCTGCCGCAAAACAGGCCGATGACACAGACGTTCAGAAAAAAAAATATTAGATTAAATGATAAAATGGGAGACAAATATACTTGCACTTATCCTATACCTTCCTTAACTATTCTTCTGTTACATAGTGGCGAAGGTCGGGGGTTCGAATCCGGCCGCAGGCACCCCAGTCACCCAGCTGCATAAATGGTGTACCCGACTTCTTCTGACTATATCACCCTCTAGTGTGCTGACAGGTCAAGGAAAATATGGGCACTAACACCATATCCCTATGTGCCTCTAAGGCATGACAGAATTACCTTGCCTTATTTACATGTAGAGACGAACTGTGTCTTAATTCTTATCATGCTATAAAACTGAACATTCACAAGCAGATTAGAACTGATTCACATCTACCGTCCTAGATATGAAAGGATCGATAGAAAGCAAGATAAGAGAAAGAAAAAAACGACTTCAATAAAATCTATCTCGCGTAGGATGTTTCTTTCCCCCCTCCCCCCTAATTTTAAATAACAGCAAGAGTGTGATACTCTTTGGCTGGGCACATCAGCATTCTTGCTCACCGCTCAGCAATGCAACCTTCTTCAACTGCACGACCATGTACCGTTGCTTTCTACTGTCTCCCGTCCAAGCATTCACGGGACTGCAGGAAAATATGCCCCCCCCCCATTACCTACACTCTGCTCAAGTTATATAAGCTCTCTTCTTCGGTCTGGATGTGTTCTATGGTATGAATTCAGCAATGCTGGAGCTCGCAGGTTTTCTTTGCGTTCTGGCCGATGCTCTGTACCTTTTTACCCAGATCCAGACCATCTGGTCTGGTCTGTGTACGTTCGATACTACTAGAAGACTATATACCCAGTGATTTTTCATGTCCCAGTTTTTCCTTTTTCAACAGACTGCTTCCTCTCCTAAATTATCATCCAGAGAGGATTTTCACATTCCTTCCCAATTCTTCCCATGGGAAGGAAAAAAAAACAATCCTTACTAATCCTTTTCTTGGAAAAATACTCCTCTCCCTCAGAATTGAAATCTGTCCCTTCAGAATTTAAATCCCCCCCCCCCCTCCCCTTTTCCACAGACTTGAAATTCCTTCCATCAAACTTGAAATTCCCCTGTTACAAATTTGAAATCCCTCCCCTGGGAGCAACCTGCCTCTCTGCACTAAACCCAAACTCACTGGCAGAAATATGTGTGCAATCTATTCAGTACATTTTTTTTTATTTCTTTCTTCCATTCTTTAAAAATTCGTATAACCTCTGTCTATCACTTCTCCTCCATCTTCCCCTACACAAACGTCACCAAGCAATTATTTCTTTCAAAAACCCCACAGACAAAGAGCTTATCTCCCACAGAAAACGAAAGCCTTCAAGGAAGGTGCCATCTCCAACAACAGAAGCCCTATAATATTCACAAAAGCCCGGCCACAAAAGAACCAAATTATACTACATCTGATGGGAAATCGATTCCAACTGCCACTCAATTTAGAATTTCCACTGCGTTCTCAGAAGGCGGGCCTGGAAAATTGCAAAAGAATTCACAGTGTGAAAGCTTAGACAAAATCTTTGCTGAATACATAATTTTGAATTTGGTATTGAAATTTCAACTTTCTAAAGAGGAAGGGAGGGAGAATGAACTTTTAAGTTTTTCAAACGGTGAAGAACTGTGCACAAGAAAGGGAGGGTGAGAAGAAGGGGAAAAGCGAGGGCGGGAGTTAATTAGTTGGAACAGCATCAATTAAACAAAAACAAAAACAATAACAAAAACAACAACAAAAACAACAACAACAACAACAACAAAAACAACAACAACATTTGGTTCAACAACAACAAAACAACAACAAAAACAACAAAAATAACAACAACAAAAATAACAACAACAAAAAAAACAACAACAAAAACAACAAAAAACAACAACAACAATAAAAACAACAGCAACAACAAAAACAAACAAACATCAAAAAAACAATAACAACAACAATAACAACAACAACAAACAACAACAAAAACAACAAAAATAACAACAACAATAAAAACAACAACAAAAACAACAACAAAAACAACAACAAAAACAACAACAATAAAAACAACAACAAAAACAACAACACAAAAACAACAAAAATAACAACAACAATAAAAACAACAACAAAAACAACAAACAACAACAACAACAAAAACAACAACAACAAAAACAACAACAACAAAAATACTTCCCAGTGTAATATCGGACTTTTATGATGTTCCCTAATTGAAGACGCCCTTTTGTGACTCATGAAGTATAAACATGGTTTTTACACATTACCTAAATGCTTCCCAGAGGTGCAACGCGTTTTAAACCAAATGACCTCTGTAAAATGTCATTTCCTTTGTTGTGTTTTTTTTTTAATCCAAATTCCCTCTACACTTTTTCAGTTCAAGAAAAAAGAAACAGACGCGCTATTTACTATTAAAAAAACATATAAACATATATTTCTCGTCACAAACAAGGACAAAGAAAAACAAAGAAATTACTAACCACTCTTGGTAAAGCACACAATAACTGAAATCAGTAAATTTTACTTGTCTTAAAACACGCACCAAGACACATTATTCCTGTTCGGATATACAAGAATAAGAAGCCACGATAATTTAAGACTATTAGGCGACACGCACGACGCAAGAACGATTTTGTTATCATTCACGACTACCGCCATGTTTTGGCGGGAAATAACGTGATGTGTATTTTTAGCACCGAGAGTACAGAAGTTAAAAATTACAAACTACAGTCGCGGAACTGTAATATATCTTTATAATGATTTCTTTACGCCGTTTAAACGGCTTAGGGTAGTCCAAGAGTCAAGATCAAATCACGAGAACGGACAGCAAAGAACAAACTATTCTGCGCAACCTGGTGTACTAAAATCATAATGTCAGATACATTTTAAGGCATTCCATGACATCAATTATGCCGGTGATGCCCACAGCTAGGCCGTTGGTATCACCCAGGTTAAACAGAAGACGGGCACGCCCGCTATATTTTTTCCAGATTTTAAAACACGCCATAACCCGAAAGAGAAAGACAATTGTAAAGTGCACTGAAGTATTGAGAACTCAGCACTGCTTATACCAGACGGTTACCTCAACATGGAAGACACAAATCTTCAAGCGCACGGCTACTGCGCATCGCCCCGCCCCCTTATAAAAGTTATTATACCCTATGCCAAATTAAAAAAAAAAAAACAAGACAGAGCAATCTGTTGTATATACTAAATCTTGCTACGTGATTACTACACATAATCTTGCCAACTCTCAAATCTTTACCTAACTTACTCCTCCATCATAGTAGTATACTTTATCACCTCCCCAGCTGCTGTCCCCAGTAAATTCTACCGCTAATAGGAAAATCACAAATCTGTCCACTGATATAATCAGTGTAATGAGATCTCATAATTACAGCACATTTTTTATTATATATGTTGCAGTCAACGGAACATAGAATTGTATTGGTTTTAGCACTGATATCGATCAGCTTGGTAGTCCAGGGCAAACTGCAACATAACTTTGACACAAGTGCACTGCATCTGTTTCAGGAAATTTAAACAAAAGCTCTTTAAGGATTTAGTTCGGTTCATTTGAATTCAACGTTATCACGCAGACCATGAATTAATCACGACTAAACATGGAAATAATCAATCAATGCACCACCAGTAGGAATGCACTCAGCACCAGTAGGATTGCTGATCTTTCATGTCATCGCGCGTTACACAGGTAGTCTCTGTCGTCACGTCACACACAGGTAACCTCGAACTATACGCAGGTAAATATGGCGCAACACTAAAGTACCGTCTGTCATCAAGCCACATGAACTACTATCACTTCCTCTCTCTCTCTCTCTCTCTCTCTCTCTCTCTCTCTCTCTCTCTCTGAACCTTAAGTGCCCAAGGCACATTGGGCCTTCGCAAGGGTTTTCCACAAACGTCTGTCCTTGGCCTTTTTTCCGCTCTTGCCCAAGTGAGGCCTCTATTGCTCAACATCCTCTCTGTTGTTCTTCTCCATGTCTCCTTTGGTCTACCTTTACTTCTGTTCCCCTGTGGTGTCCATCTTAGTGTTATTTTTGGTAGTGAGTTGTCAGTCATTCGGAGCATATGTCCCAACCTTCGCCAGCGTCTTTCCTCAATAATTGCTGTCACATACTCTGATAAAAATCAGCATACACCTCTCGAGCAGATGAAAGGTCTAGTGTGGCCCTGTGCACCAGGCAGCAAATTCAAATGCAGCCCACCAACCTTACAAGAAGTAGAGAGCATTGTAAGGAAAGCTAAAGGCAAGTCAGTACCAGGCCCAAATGGCGTTCCTTACATACTATACAAAAGATGCCCTGAAGTACTAAAGAAGCTTCATAAACTCCTACGAACAGCATGGACCAAAGGAGTCATATGTAAGGAATGGAAAAAGGCTAACGGAGTATACATCCCCAAGGAGCAGAATTCCACTGAAATCAACCAGTTCAGGCCGATCTCACTTCTGAATGTGGAAGGAAAGATATTCTTCTCTGTGATGGCAAAAAGACTAACAACATACCTCCTAGACAATGGTTACATTGATACATCCGTGCAGAAGGGAGGAATCCCAGGTTTCCCAGGATGTCTCGAGCATGCGTCAATGATTTGGGAAGCCATTCAGCAGGCAAAATCTGGAAAGCAAGATCTACAGGTAATATGGCTTGACCTAGCCAATGCGTATGGCTCAGTACCGCACCAGATGATATGGCTAGCACTAAACATGTATCATGTGCCAAAAGAAATCACAAATATGCTGAAAAGGTACTTCACAGGGTTCCTCATGAGGTTTGGAACATCAGGATATACTACAAGATGGATCGAGCTCCAGGTAGGAATTGCAATGGGCTGTACAGTATCTCCCATACTGTTCGTACTAGCCATGCAAGTAATCCTAAGAGCAGCAGAAGGAGCAGCAGAAGGCCCAAGATTCAGAAATGGATGTCAAATGCCACCACTAAAAGCATTCATGGATGACACAACAGTAATAACAACCAGTGAAGCACAGGCACGAAAGATGTTGGAGCGTTTGGACAACCTTATCGTATGGTGCCGCATGAGCTTCAAGCCAAAGAAGTCAAGAAGTCTGTCACTCATGAAAGGGAAAGTGATAGAAAGATCGTACACAGTGGCAAATCAAATAATCCCAACTGTAGGGGAAGAGCCAGTGAAGAGCCTTGGCAGAGTATATGATGCATCCATGAAGGACTCAAGCGCTGTGAAGCAGGTTATAGAAATGGCGCAGAATGGACTGAGCATCATAGACAAAAGCAGGCTACTGGGTAAGTTCAAAATATGGTGCCTCCAGTTCATGCTGATTCCAAAACTGATGTGGCCACTACTCATTTACGAAGTAAGTACCAGCACAGTAGAGGCAGTCGAAAGAAAGATAAATAAAGCCATAAGAAAGTGGTTGGGCGTACCACCAGGATTAACTGATGTAGCGCTGTACTGCAAGAAGAGCAAACTGCAGCTGCCTTTCAAATCTGTGGTTGAAGAATACAAGGTAGGAAAAACAAGACTTGCAATGATGCTACAAGAATCTACAGATCCGGTGGTACGAGAAGTGCAGCCAACACTTAGAACTGGACGAAAATGGAAAGTAGGTGAGGAAGTGACCACAGCCAGGGAAACGCAGGAGCTGAAAGAAGTAATAGGGTACACCCAGACCAACAGAAGGGGATTTGGTCATGGTGAAATCAAGTGGTGGTCAAAGGCCTCCTGCAAGGAAAGAAGGGATATGATCATCAGCGAGGTAAGGAATTCAGAGGATGACAAGCGGGTCCAGAAGGCAGTCCAACAATCACAACAAGGGCAATGGACAACATGGGAGGAAGTCCTGCAGAGATCACTAACATGGAATGACATCTGGAAAATGGCACCCTTGAGGCTCAGCTTCATCATCAGAGCTACTTATGACCTTCTGCCTACAGGCTCCAACCTATACAAATGGGGTGTATCAGAAGATACAAAGTGCCCTCTCTGCAACGAAAGGCAAACATTGGAACATGTGCTGTCAGCATGTAGAGTGTCTTTAGGGCAAGGACGGTACACCTGGCGGCACAACAGAGTGTTGCAGGAACTAGTAGCCATTGTAGACAGGGCAAACGATAAAGCAAATAACAGGAAAAGAGTTGAGGTCCCACCTAAATACTTCATAGGTGCTGGTACGACATCAAATATTGAAATCAGGGACATTCCCTTACCATCACTGCTAGATGGTACAAATGATTGGGAAGTGACAGCGGACCTTCCAGAAAGACGAGAATACCCGACTGCCATTAAGAACACAGGAATGCGACCGGACATTGCAGTGTACTCTACAGAAAAACAGGAATTAATAATGATCGAGCTTACGGTCCCATACGAAACTAGAATAGAGGAACAGCATTTATTCAAATTGGAGAAGTACAATGATCTGGTCAAGCAACTGAGGCAGGGGGCAGGAATCAGGGCAAAAGTGATAGCTGTAGAAGTGGGAGCAAGAGGATTCATAGCAACATCAGCATATGACCTATGTAAGCAACTGGGCATAAAGGGACAAGCAAGAGCAAGGGCATTGAGAAGCCTTTCAGAAACAGCAGAAAAGGCCTCATGCTGGCTGTGGAGTATGCGAAACAAGCATTGGGAGCATAAGTAATTTCATTTGCCACAACCAATACCAGTCCTCCATAGCTAAATCGCTAAAGACGCGTGGCAACTGGAAGATCATGGGTTCGATCCCGGGACCGAAAAAAAGCAACAACTCACAAGACCTCTGGGAGTCATGACCCAGAGGGGCCCACCCCCCTTAGAGTGTCAGGAGTTTAAAGGGCCGAAACACTTGTCTGAGGGGGGGTACTTCCTCTGATGATCTGAAGGAGTTGTGTTGTTGTTCCGCTCTCTACGGTAGAGAGTTTCCTGCATGCATATATGGTATTTGGCAAAAATATTTTTCTAATTCTTCGCACACATTTAGTCTGGAAAGAATTGATCTTGTTTTCTATAGTTTTGGTAATTTTCGAGCATTCACTTAGAACATTACTCTTAAATATTCTGATTTTCGTCTTCACATTTAGTTTTTTTTAGATTTCTATACAGTCAGCAAGCATTACATAAACCTGGTTTGCTCTAGTAAGTCTGTTGATGGCCTCTGTGCTGTCTCCATCTTCTACTCTACTACCAAGATATACGAATTCGTTGACCTCCTCCACCAACATTATTTATTTTAGCAGTAGACTGGTTAATCGTTGATAATCTGCAAATGGATGCATCAGCAAGCAGGGCATCTTCCTTACAACCGAGAGGCCTGCAGGAGAGCTGTTAGGGAGGCAAAGTTCCGCAAGGGACGTACAAATGACTGACTGACAGAGACTGGTTAATGAAGGAGGCAACATCAGATAAACGCAGAGGATTACAATGGACACTCGACACAGTGCTGGAGGACCCTGACTTTGCCGACGACATTTGTCTACTGTCTAGCAGGCACAAAGATATGCAAGATAAAATAAACAAGCTAACTCAGAATGCTAACAATGTATGATTAAAGATCAATGTAGGAAAGACGAAGTTAATGAAGCAAAATGTGAACAACAGAAAAGTACTGACGGTAGATCACTTCATATTTTATGATAATTATCGATGCAATGAGGACAAGTTCAAAGCTGACCCGATCTAATCCTTGGAAGGAGAATATTAGTACAAGTTCATGTACTCTGTAGCGCTAGAGAAAGAATCTTCCCAGCTGGCATGTCAAAGGCTGTGGGGACAAAACCTAACTGCTTCTTATTTTGATACCATTCGACCATTTTTCACACCAAGGTCGCTGTGAATAAGCACAATTTACTACTTAAATAGCTTGCCCTGGTCAATGTCATGATATACTGAGGTTTTCCAAGTCTGAAATGTCAAATTCTCGCTCGCCAATAATCGATGTACCCTCTCTGGGAAGTCATTTCTCTGAAAATTGCGCAGCAACGTTAATCATAACCTTGAAACTTTGCCACAGAATTATGCTCCAATCTCTGCCGCATGCACTACTGAAAATTACCATCTTTCCCATTTCTTATTATTTTATTTTTGGAACAACAAAGACGGGGCAGTGAAGTCAGTGTGACATAAAAAAAAATCTGTGAGTATATACCATACAAAAACAAAGAACGATTTAGGAGATGATCTAGGTAAGCTGTAAATAATCTACAGGATTAATACAGACAACACAAGACAGTATACACACTGAAGTAACATGCACACGTACGGCTGTCAAAAAATGCAGTTGTAAGAAACACGCTCAAAAGAAAACGATTGAGACCCTCAAAACAGATTTAAAATAAATCCAGAGAACGAATTAAAGAAAGGAAAGAAAGTCAAACCAGCCGAGAAGCAGCTACATCGATAGTCTCGTGTCGGCTTCAACACCATGGCAACGCCCGCAAATGTCGCTAATGTCAGTTCGCATCTTTTCCTCCATGGTCAAGTGGAACAAGATTACCAGGGCAACGGCTTGTCCTCTAAACACGACCGACCAAGTCATACCCTGTCAGAACGGCGAGTCTTGCTTTCTGTCACAAATAACTGAAGGTGGCTTTCACTTTCATAAGTGAAAACATGGAGGCAATGTTGAGCAAATGGTGTCGGTATCATATAAGCAAAGGACAGCAAACAAAGCCACACTGGGCTACATGATTTTTAACAAAAAATTCTACATGCAGCGAAGACAGCACAGTCTGACTCACAAGCTTTATATCTCCAGACAAATACAAACCAAATAAACAGAGACATGTGGAGAAGACGTAGACAAACGAGCAGAGAGACAAGCAGACGGATGGGCGGACAGCTGCAGGAGTAATAACGGTCTGGCAGACACGGGTATTAAAGAATATTAATAGAATCATAAATGCAAGCGAAAAGAGCCAAATTCGATAGCAGATAAGCGAGCCAATTCTGCTAATGACACGACACGGCTGTGGAGTTGTTTTTTTTTTTTCAATTCTCTGGCTGGGTCCTAATAACCATTATAGCACGCGGTTGCCATGAGAAACATCCAAGTGGAAAATTCACTGTAATTTGATTGGTGCAGACGAGAGATCACCAGCATTACTGGCCCTGCTTGGCTCGTAACAGCGGTCACGCCCGAGAACAGCGCGACGTTTCGGCTTTCATCCTGTCGTTAATCAAGTCAAGGCCTAACAGCCGAATGTGAAAGACCTTCAGCTCCAACATTCAAGCTACAAAAAGCAGACAAAATAGGACCACTTTATGCTCAGTAAAGCTTATAGATGACAAACGTGCTGCACGTGTTACAAATAAAGACAGACATCTTGATATTCTACCCCTCAAGAAGAGATTTTTTTTTTTCAACAAGGCCAAGTTAATTCATAAAATTCTATCGCACAGTGCTCCACCCCATCTGTGGTCGTTGTTCAAATCCAACCCGAAAACACAGTCAACGCTTAAGCAATTGCATTCTCTCAAAACCAAGGCTTGACATGTTTAAAAAAAAGCTTCTCTTACTCACCAAGCCCACCTTTGGAATGCCCTACCAGTTCATGTAAAACTTACAAGTAATATTCGTCCTTATAACTTTAAACTTTGTCAACATCTGTTTGATATGGACTATATGCCTCTCTAAGCAAAATCTAAAGTAGTTCTTGATTGTTCTTTTTTTAACAGCTTTTCTATAAATTTCTTAGTTTTGAATGAATGTAAGAATGCAAGTTTATTTCGTGGTGTTGTATAAATAAGAGTGTAGAGTGTGTGGACATGAGATAAGTTTATTAATATAATCATTTAATGTATCTTCTTGATTATTATGCTCATTAACAAAAGCTGAATGACTGTGACCCAGTGAAAGCTGTATGATGAAGGGCAGAATGTCGGACGGGCCTGCGTGCCCAATTCTTAACCCTTTAAAAATAAAGTATGTTCGTTCGTTCGTTCAGTCTGAATCAGGATTTCAAGAAAAAAGAAAGTGTTTCATCACGTAGTTCTTCTTCTTCTTCTTCTTCTTTGAGCAGCTGCTGAATTCGGCAGCCTTCAGAATCACTGAGCTCACTGCTGCACACAAGACACGTCTCCATTCTCCTCTGTTCTTGATCTTTTCTTGCCAATTGTCGATTCCAAGACCGCGTATATATTGTTCTAGGTTGTCTCACAGTAGCTGTCTAGGTCTACCTCTTGGTATGTCCCCTTTCATCACATCTGTATAGGCCATCTTTGTTTGTCTATCTTCCTTCATTCTCTCTAACTGCACAAACCATCTCAGTCTCTTGTTTTTCATAACGGCTGTTACAAGCGGACAAGTAACCAATATGATGACTTCTTTGTTCTTAATTTCATCGCTTTCTCAACAAGTTCTGCGCATATTAAAGAGTCCAAACAGGCAGTTTCAATACGTGGACTGGGGATTCCTTGAATCAAATACTAACAGACAGAACAGCGTCATTATGACCGGCAAACTTTATATCTCCAGACAAATACAAACCAAATAAACAGAGACATGTGGAGAAGATGTAGACAAACGAGCAGAGAGACAAGCAGACGGATGGGCGGACAGCTGCAGGAGTAATAACGGTCTGGCAGACACGGGTATTAAAGAATATTAATAGAATCATAAATGCAAGCGAAAAGAGCCAAATTCGATAGCAGATAAGCGAGCCAATTCTGCTAATGACACGACACGGCTGTGGAGTTGTTTTTTTTTTTTTTTCAATTCTCTGGCTGGGTCCTAATAACCATTATAGCACGCGGTTGCCATGAGAAACATCCAAGTGGAAAATTCACTGTAATTTGATTGGTGCAGACGAGAGATCACCAGCATTACTGGCCCTGCTTGGCTCGTAACAGCGGTCACGCCCGAGAACAGCGCGACGTTTCGGCTTTCATCCTGTCGTTAATCAAGTCAAGGCCTAACAGCCGAATGTGAAAGACCTTCAGCTCCAACATTCAAGCTACAAAAAGCAGACAAAATAGGACCACTTTATGCTCAGTAAAGCTTATAGATGACAAACGTGCTGCACGTGTTACAAATAAAGACAGACATCTTGATATTCTACCCCTCAAGAAGAGATTTTTTTTTTTCAACAAGGCCAAGTTAATTCATAAAATTCTATCGCACAGTGCTCCACCCCATCTGTGGTCGTTGTTCAAATCCAACCCGAAAACACAGTCAACGCTTAAGCAATTGCATTCTCTCAAAACCAAGGCTTGACATGTTTAAAAAAAAGCTTCTCTTACTCACCAAGCCCACCTTTGGAATGCCCTACCAGTTCATGTAAAACTTACAAGTAATATTCGTCCTTATAACTTTAAACTTTGTCAACATCTGTTTGATATGGACTATATGCCTCTCTAAGCAAAATCTAAAGTAGTTCTTGATTGTTCTTTTTTTAACAGCTTTTCTATAAATTTCTTAGTTTTGAATGAATGTAAGAATGCAAGTTTATTTCGTGGTGTTGTATAAATAAGAGTGTAGAGTGTGTGGACATGAGATAAGTTTATTAATATAATCATTTAATGTATCTTCTTGATTATTATGCTCATTAACAAAAGCTGAATGACTGTGACCCAGTGAAAGCTGTATGATGAAGGGCAGAATGTCGGACGGGCCTGCGTGCCCAATTCTTAACCCTTTAAAAATAAAGTATGTTCGTTCGTTCGTTCAGTCTGAATCAGGATTTCAAGAAAAAAGAAAGTGTTTCATCACGTAGTTCTTCTTCTTCTTCTTCTTCTTCTTGAGCAGCTGCTGAATTCGGCAGCCTTCAGAATCACTGAGCTCACTGCTGCACACAAGACACGTCTCCATTCTCCTCTGTTCTTGATCTTTTCTTGCCAATTGTCGATTCCAAGACCGCGTATATATTGTTCTAGGTTGTCTCACAGTAGCTGTCTAGGTCTACCTCTTGGTATGTCCCCTTTCATCACATCTGTATAGGCCATCTTTGTTTGTCTATCTTCCTTCATTCTCTCTAACTGCACAAACCATCTCAGTCTCTTGTTTTTCATAACGGCTGTTACAAGCGGACAAGTAACCAATATGATGACTTCTTTGTTCTTAATTTCATCGCTTTCTCAACAAGTTCTGCGCATATTAAAGAGTCCAAACAGGCAGTTTCAATACGTGGACTGGGGATTCCTTGAATCAAATACTAACAGACAGAACAGCGTCATTATGACCGGCAAACTTTATATCTCATGGACAGAAGACTTTACCCTTTGCACTTCGAAGGTTTAAATGCCATTGTTTTATTCAGTTACTCTGAGAAAGATATTACAAGAATGTATATAAAATAAAAATGACAATTAGGAAAATAATTCAGTGGTACGTCTTGATAAAACAAAAACACAAACAAAAACAAACAAAAAAAAACAACTGAATCAAGGCTGTATGTTTAAATGGTAAGAGAGACAAAACAAAACAAGCAGCTTATGATTTTGAAACTGATTTCTCAGTACAGTCGATGGATATATCAGAGAGACGTCAGGCACTGCTGCCGACTTGCTGTACCCTGTCAGGATCCCATGTTTCCATGTCGTTCCCATACACAGAAGACTATGACCAACCAGGCAGTTTGCTGAAGTGTTTGCTCATTATAAAGATCTAACAAAGAAATCTACCCATTGTTTTACTATCCGTTTACAACAGCCATTATAATAAAAACAGACTCTGGTGGCTCAGGCATTTAGAAAGAGCGGAGGAGGACAGACAAACAAAATTGGTCTATACATAAGTGATGAAGTGACCAAGAGGCAGACCTAGACAAACAAAGTTGGTCTATACATAAGTGATGAAGTGACCAAGAGGCAGACCTAGACAAACAATGGTGGCACGACCTAGAAGAAGATATACGCGCTCTTGGAATGGACAGTTGGGAAGGAAAGATCACGAACAGGGAGGAATGGAGAGTCCTGCCTGTAGTAGAGAGCATGGAAGGCCCCGAGTTCTGCCTGTAGTAGAGAGCATGGAAGGTTCCGAGTTCTGCCTGTAGTAGTAAGCATGGAAGGCCCCCGAGTTCTGCCTGTAGTAGAGAGCATGGAAGGCCCCCGAGTTCTGCCTGTAGTAGAGAGCATGGAAGGCTCCGAGTTCTGCCTGTAGTAGAGAGCATGGAAGGCCCCCAAGTTCTGCCTGTAGTAGAGAGCATGGAAGGCCCCCGAGTTCTGCCTGTAGTAGAGAGCATGGAAGGCCCCCGAGTTCTGCCTGTAGTAGAGAGCATGGAAAGCTCCGAGTTCTGCCTGTAGTAGAGAGCATGGAAAGCTCCGAGTTCTGCCTGTAGTAGAGAGCATGGAAGGCTCCGAGTTCTGCCTGTAGTAGAGAGCATGGAAGGCTCCGAGTTCTGCCTGTAGTAGAGAGCATGGAAGGCTCCGAGTTCTGCCTGTAGTAGAGAGCATGGAAGGCCCCGAGTTCTGCCTGTAGTAGAGAGCATGGAAGGCCCCGAGTTCTGCCTGTAGTAGAGAGCATGGAAGGCCCCGAGTTCTGCTGAAATCAGCGACTGTTCAGAGAAGACATTTCCAAGTGAGCTCTGAGGATTTTATGACTGCCACTCGGATCTGCTCACGATCTATGCCTATTCCTGATATCCACTCCAAGGTTATCAGCTCCAACCCCACTACAGCTGTATCATCTACTTATATTCTTGAACCAAACAACAGCTCCAACCCCACTACAGTTGTATCATCTACTTATATTCTTGAACCAAACAACAGCTCCAGTCCTAGTCCTGTTGTATCATCTACTTATGTCCTTGAAACAAACAACAACTCTCACACCATCCTTCCACCTCCACCCTTGTTGTATCATCTATTTATGTCCTTGAAACAAATAACAGCTCCAACCTCACCCTTGTTGTATATCTACTTTTGTTCTTTCACCAAACAACAGCTCCAACTCCACCCTTGTTGTATCTTCTACTTATGTCCTAGAAACAAACAACAGCTCCAACCCCACTCTTGTTGTATCAGCTACTTATGCCCTTAAACAACAGCTCCAACCCCACTCTTGTTGTATCAGCTACTTATGCCCTTAAACAACAGCTCCAACCCCACTCTTGTTGTATCAGCTACTTATGCCCTTAAACAACAGCTCCAGCACCACTCTTGTTGTATTAGCTACTTATGCCCTTGAAACAAACAACAGCTCCAACCCCACCCTTGTTGTATTAGCTACTTATGCCCTTAAATAACAGCTCCAGCCTCACTCTTGTTGTATCAGCTACTTATGCCCTTAAACAACAGCTCCAACCCCACTCTTGTTGTATTAGCTACTTATGCCCTTAAACAACAGCTCCAACCCCACTCTTGTTGTATCAGCTACTTATGCCCTTAAACAACAGCTCCAGCACCACTCTTGTTGTATTAGCTACTTATGCCCTTGAAACAAACAACAGCTCCAACCCCACCCTTGTTGTATTAGCTACTTATGCCCTTAAATAACAGCTCCAGCCTCACTCTTGCTGTATCAGCTACTTATGCCCTTAAACAACAGCTCCAACCCCACTCTTGTTGTATTAGCTACTTATGCCCTTAAACAACAGCTCCAACCCCACTCTTGCTGTATCAGCTACTTATTAGCTACTTAAATGACAGCTCCAGCATAACGTCCATAACCTCTTGCTGTATCAGTATAACGCTCCTGAGAAAAGAAACCCAATACAACAGAATCAAGCCAGAACCTGACTACACTACCTCTAACAAAAAGATCTCTGCTCACACATGAACGCATACAACTCCCTGCATGCTATTTAAGAGAAGGATATAAACTGTGTTTTCCCCCTTAATGTAAAGATAAACAACCTGAACTACAGAAAATAACGATAGCTTAACAAAAAGTCCATATCTTCAGACGTGAATTATTAAAGAAATGAAGCGTCAGTAAAAGAAATGTCACGAACGTGCTTTTATCCGCTCTTGATCAATAATGTAGGTTTGATACAGGACATACAAAGAAGAACAAAGATACGCTTAAGTGCGAGCAACGTGAAAAGTTGCAAAATCTAAATAAACAGCAACAAAACTACAACGTTACCATAGCACAGTTGCTTCTTTTTCCATCGATTTGCTCTGTGCTTTTTCATCATTACACTACCTCTAGCCATCAGTATCTTCTATATTGTCGGAGTTAGTCACAGAAGAAAGAAATACAGAAGACACGATCTAAAGGTAGGAGAGGAAGAGAGAAGTTCTGATGTACAGGTTCAAGCGTTGGACTCGCGTGCAAAATATGAAAACCCTTGAGTTCATGGTAAAAAGATGTATTTGTCGGACAGCGTAAACAACAGGATGATCAGGGGAGAGAAGTCTGAAGTGTTTTTTTTCACAGCCCGAATATGCTGTCCCACGTTTCAGACGAGTGCTAGGCACGCAGGCTCGATAAATCACAACCTTTGTCTTCAGTGCCTAAAGTATGTTACGATAATGATGATCGACAGTCTTTGATGTCTTGATCCCGACTGTACCACTATTCTCAGCGACGCCAGAGATTTACAACCTCGGATTTTCACATGTCTAGGACTCCAAACACTGACAATATTTACATTATATAGAGATTTACATCGTCAGAGTTTCACAATCCTAGGACTCGAAACATTGACAATATTGACATTATACAGAGATTTACAACCTCATATTTTTACATGTCTAGAGCTCGAAACATTGACAATATTTACATTATACAGAGGATTACAACCTCAGCTTTTACATGTCTAGGATTCGAAACACTGACAATATTTACATTACACAGTTTTACAGCTTCAAAATTTTACATATTTATGGATCGAAACTTTGACAATATTTACGTTACACAGATTTACAACTTCAGAATTTTACATATTCAGGGCTCGAAAAGTTGAAAATACTTACATTACAGAGATTTACAATCAAACAAGTGTAAATGTTTCGGGCTCGAAACTCTGAAAGTATTTGCAGTACAGAGATTTACAACCGCAGACCTTTACATGTTTACGACTCGAAACTTTTGACAATATTTACATTATTCCTTATATACGACTGGAAACTGCCGTACTCCGCGTCCAGCAGTTTTCTGACCACTCAAGAAGCTGTGGCCCCCAGCATGAGAATCTTCCCTAGCTCTGCTATTATGCAAATACGGACGCTGATTTGTGTGGTTCGGGTTATGGCTGGCTATATTTAACGGCTACGCAGACTGAGAATCGCCATATACAACAATGCCAGCAGCAATCGATCCTCATTACCCCCCGGGGTTAAATGAAAACTCGTTCTGCATTCTGTGGAAATTCTGCCCACATCGAACGAACATGATATGGACCTGGACCGACTGTTAGTTAACGCCAGAATGGTTGGCTGTTACAGGAAGACAGCTGGAGAAATGCAGAATTTACGGAAGGAAAGACGAAGAACGACGGAAAACGCTTGGGTGCTACTAATATTCACATAAATATGACAAGCTTCTTATTCGACTGAACTAAAAAAAAAAAAAAACGGAACAAAACTAGCCGATTAGACGGCTAAATGAGCAAACATGAAGGCAGGCCTTTCGACGGAAAACATCGTTTGCGTCTCAGATATGAAATGTGCAGTGAAAGACCTTATCTTTGTAAACACTTACTTGTTCTCTCCAGACATCGCTAGAGGCTAATAGCGGAATAATTCACCACGAGGGAAGAAGAAACACCAAAACAAACCAAACCCAAACAACAAAGCATGCACATTTCATGAGAAACACAAACAATACAATGTAGGTCAAAACGTGACTTTCTCCTTTAAGTAAACACCAAAGCAGAATCCACAACAGTTCCAGCCCGTCTTGCAACAAACAACAGTTCCAATCCGACATACAACAAACAACAGTTCCAGCCCGTCTTGCAACAAACAACAGTTCCAGCCCGTCTTGCAACAAACAACAGTTCCAATCCGACATACAACAAACAACAGTTCCAGCCCGTCTTGCAACAAACAACAGTTCCAATCCGACATACAACAAACAACAGTTCCAGCCCGTCTTGCAACAAACAACAGTTCCAACTCCATTTGCAACAAAGAAGAGCTTCAAACTCAATTGCAACAAACAAACAACGTCAGCCCCACTTGCAACAAACAACAGTTCCAACACCAACTGCAAGAAATAACAAAGTCAGCTCCAATTGCAACAAACAACAGTTCCAACTCCATTTGCAACAAAGAAGAGCTCCAAACTCAATTGCAACAAACAAACAACGTCAGCCCCACTTGCAACAAACAACAGTTCCAACACCAACTGCAAGAAATAACAAAGTCAGCTCCAATTGCAACAAACAACAGTTCCAACTCTTATATATATAACAGCCCCATACCCACTTGCAGACTGATCAACTCTAGCGACAAGGATTAACGTATTCTTTAAAACTGTATCTAATAATGTCAATCACCAAATCCCCTCACTCTAACCTGACACAAAGTTCTGAAGCATGCGATAATTCCAAGTGAGCATTCTCATTACAGAATGCTGGAACATCACCAAAACCATAGAAAACAAGTTGAATTCTTTCCAGACTAAATGTTTACGTAGAATTAAAAAAATATTTTGGCCAAACACCATAAGAAATAACATCTTATTGGCAGAAATGCAGATGAAACCACTGTCAACAATTATTGAGGAAAGACGCTGGCGATGGTTGGGACATGTGCTCCGAATGACTGACAACTCACTACCAAAAATAGCACTAAGATGGACACCACAGGGGAGCAGAAGTAAGGGTAGACCAAAAGAGACATGGAGAAGAACAACAGAAAGGATGTTGAGCATAGAGGGCTCACCTGGGCAAGAGCAAAAAAAAGGCGAAAGACAGGCATTTGTGGAAAACCCTTGCGGAAGCCCCATGTGCCCTGGGCACTTAAGGTTCAGAGAGAGAGAGAGATTCTCATTACAGAAGACCTATCACTGACTGTGATTATGTTCAGAAGCGTCCTCTCTATAGATGACCTACCACTGACTATGATTATGTGCAGAACAAACGTCCTCTCTATAGATGACCTATCACTGACTATGATTATGTGCAGAACAAACGTCCTCTCTATAGATGACCTACAAATGACTATGATTATGTGCAGAACAAACGTCCTCTCTATAGATGGCCTACCACTGACTATGATTATGTGTAGAACAAACGTCCTCTCTACAGATGACCTACCACTGACTATGATTATGTGTAGAACAAACGTCCTCTCTACAGATGACCTACCACTGACTATGATTATGTGCAGAACAAACGTCCTCTCTATAGATGACCTATCACTGACTATGATTATGTGTAGAACAAACGTCCTCTCTACAGATGACCTACCACTGACTATGATTATGTGTAGAACAAACGTCCTCTCTACAGATGACCTACCACTGACTATGATTATGTGTAGAACAAACGTCCTCTCTACAGATGACCTACCACTGACTATGATTATGTGCAGAACAAACGTCCTCTCTACAGATGACCTACCACTGACTATGATTATGTGTAGAACAAACGTCCTCTCTACAGATGACCTACAAATGACTATGATTATGTGCAGAACAAACGTCCTCTCTACAGATGACCCATTTCCCCCGACTGTGACTATGCACATCCTCTCTACAAATGACCCATCTCCCTCGACTGTGACTATGCACATCCTCTCTACAAATGACCCATCTCCCTCGACTGTGACTATGCACATCCTCTCTACAAATGACCCATCTCCCCCGACTGTGACTATGCACATCCTCTCTACAAATGACCCATCTCCCCCGACTGTGACTATGCACATCCTCTCTACAAATGACCCATCCCCGACTGTGACTATGCACATCCTCTCTACAAATGACCCATCCCCGACTGTGACTATGCACATCCTCTCTACAAATGACCTATCACTGACTGTGATTATGCTTAAAAAAACAATCTCTTTCCAGATTATCAGCATTTACTCGTGTTATTTATCTAACTTCTTATTTTAAACACCGTGCATTGATTTCTCTATTTTCTCCAGTTTTCTAGACCCTGGAGCAATGTTTACTCCCATATGTACAAAAGATCACAATGATTATCGCACTCATATATTCCTTTCTTCGCTTAGTTTTGCATCTTTATATGTAGCTAATTTTCTTTTTTTCCAAAGATGCTTTCTTCTAGTACTGATACAAATAGCCATTATTTCCACAAAATAATACATTTTATGATGAAATATTTGTTGCTCAAGAATACAGCATTTTGACTAAATATTGATCGCGTTTCTTGACTGCCAATGTTTTTTTTTCTCTTCGATTTCCTTTATCATCTGGTTCCTTGTTTATTGTTTTTTGTTGTTGGTGAAAGGCGCCAAACACGTTTCATTTCTAGTATCAGTCTTACTCTAGCGGTTACCGTACTCACCTCTCTTCAAGTGTATGATGTCTCATTTCTCATATAGTGTACAAGACTACATCTTTCATCAAGTTTATAATGTCTCATAATATCACTTGAGTACAATGTCTCATATCTCACCTAGTGTATAATGTCTCATATTTCACCGAGTGCACAATGTCTCATATCTCACCAAGTGTATAATGTCTTATATCTCACCAAGTGTATAATGTCTTATATCTCACCAAATGTACAGTGTGTCATATCTCACCAAGTGCACAATGTCTCATATCTCACCAAGTGTATAATGTCTTATATCTCACCAACTGTACAATGTGTCATATCTTATCTTATACTATGTCTCATATCTCATCAAATGTGCAACGTTTCGTATCTCACCAAGTGTAAAATACCTCATATCTCATCAAATGTACAATGTCTCATATCTCACAAAGTATAAAATGCCTCATATTTCATCAAATGTAAAACGTCTTATATCTCACCAAATGTAAAATGCCTCATATCTCATCAAATGTACAACGTCTTATATCTCACCATGTGTAAAATGTTTCATTTCTCATCAAATGTACGTCTTATATCTCACCTAATGTACAATGCACTGATTTTCAAAGGCTGCTCTATTTTCTCCCTGTTACTTGTTTGCCTCCCATAACTGACGCTATCTGTTTCGTCTGTCAAGCCTCGCTAGGGTTACCATGGTTATACGTCTTCTAACTCCGCACAGAAGAGTGCGCTGTGGAACACTGGGATATTTTCCAGCCTGGCTGTATCCGCAGTACCGTTACTGGTTATTTTGATCATCTGTAACCAGTGTAACAAGTTTAACCACATCAAGAGACGGGAGACTACCGAGAACTCTGTAATGACAGAGACTGACAAGTTGGTGACCATGCACCTCTACCCCCCCCCCCCACCCACCCACTCCCTCAAACCTCCGAACCTGTAACCTTCAAAGCGTCAAATGACGAGAGCAAATGTTTACCCTGTAAGCGCGCACGCGCCCGTGGAACTCGAGGGAGCATATCTGTAACGTGACGGCGATTATCCTACAGTGTTGACATTAACGTTGGACGCGGTAAAACAAACATACTGGGCGCGGAATTACAGAACAGCTGCGGGTTGCTTAATGCTTTTGACTAATCCTTGGCGGCATGATATATTATTCATAAAATAACAGGTTAAAAATACGTTATTATCGTGGGCGTAAAAACAAGAATAAACAAGGCAGCATCCACCAAGGCTTCGCTCGCTGAGAACCTCTTCTATACCCTCTTTATCTGACTTCTTATTTTAAACACCGTGCATTGATTTCTCTATTTTCTCCAGTTTTCTAGACCCTGGAGCAATGTTTACTCCCATATGTACAAAAGATCACAATGATTATCGCACTCATATATTCCTTTCTTCGCTTAGTTTTGCATCTTTATATGTAGCTAATTTTCTTTTTTTCCAAAGATGCTTTCTTCTAGTACTGATACAAATAGCCATTATTTCCACAAAATAATACATTTTATGATGAAATATTTGTTGCTCAAGAATACAGCATTTTGACTAAATATTGATCGCGTTTCTTGACTGCCAATGTTTTTTTTTTCTCTTCGATTTCCTTTATCATCTGGTTCCTTGTTTCTTGTTTTTTGTTGTTGTTGAAAGGCGCCAAACACGTTTCATTTCTAGTATCAGTCTTACTCTAACGGTTACCGTACTCACCTCTCTTCAAGTGTATGATGTCTCATTTCTCATATAGTGTACAAGACTACATCTTTCATCAAGTTTATAATGCCTCATAATATCACTTGAGTACAATGTCTCATATCTCACCTAGTGTATAATGTCTCATATTTCACCGAGTGCACAATGTCTCATATCTCACCAAGTGTATAATGTCTTATATCTCACCAAGTGTATAATGTCTTATATCTCACCAAGTGTATAATGTCTTATATCTCACCAAGTGTATAATGTCTTATATCTCACCAAGTGTATAATGTCTTATATCTCACCAACTGTACAATGTGTCATATCTTATCTTATACTATGTCTCATATCTCATCAAATGTGCAACGTTTCGTATCTCACCAAGTGTAAAATACCTCATATCTCATCAAATGTACAATGTCTCATATCTCACAAAGTATAAAATGCCTCATATTTCATCAAATGTAAAACGTCTTATATCTCACCAAATGTAAAATGCCTCATATCTCATCAAATGTACGTCTTATATCTCACCATGTGTAAAATGTTTCATTTCTCATCAAATGTACGTCTTATATCTCACCTAATGTACAATGCACTGATTTTCAAAGGCTGCTCTATTTTCTCCCTGTTACTTGTTTGCCTCCCATAACTGACGCTATCTGTTTCGTCTGTCAAGCCTCGCTAGGGTTATACGTCTTCTAACTCCGCACAGAAGAGTGCGCTGTGGAACACTGGGATATTTTCCAGCCTGGCTGTATCCGCAGTACCGTTACTGGTTATTTTGATCATCTGTAACCAGTGTAACAAGTTTAACCACATCAAGAGACGGGAGACTACCGAGAACTCTGTAATGACAGAGACTGACAAGTTGGTGACCATGCACCTCTACCCCCCCCCCCCACCCACCCACTCCCTCAAACCTCCGAACCTGTAACCTTCAAAGCGTCAAATGACGAGAGCAAATGTTTACCCTGTAAGCGCGCACGCGCCCGTGGAACTCGAGGGAGCATATCTGTAACGTGACGGCGATTATCCTACAGTGTTGACATTAACGTTGGACGCGGTAAAACAAACATACTGGGCGCGGAATTACAGAACAGCTGCGGGTTGCTTAATGCTTTTGACTAATCCTTGGCGGCATGATATATTATTCATAAAATAACAGGTTAAAAATACGTTATTATCGTGGGCGTAAAAACAAGAATAAACAAGGCAGCATCCACCAAGGCTTCGCTCGCTGAGAACCTCTTCTATACCCTCTTTATCTGACTTTTGTTTCTCGTGCGTTTTATGACAAGATGAGTTTGTCCAGCCCTGATTTCACTCCATCGGGGAAGCAGAAATGTCCACCCTGACCCCCAGCCCCTTTCAGTCATGACACCAACCTCTTACCCCAGTCCTCTTCAGGCATGACCCAACCTTCACTCCAGCCCTCCCCCTTCAGGCATGACCCAACCCTCATTCCAGCCCCCCCCCTTCAGGCATGATCCAACCTCTCACTCCAGCCCCTTTCAGCCATGACTCCAACCTCTCACCCCAGTCCCCTTCAGCCATGATCCCAAACTTTCACCCCAGCCCTCTTCAGCCATGATCCCAAACTTTCACCCCAGCCCTCTTTAGCCATGATCCCAAACTTTCACCCCAGCCCCCTTCAGCCATGAACCAACCTCTCACCCCAGCTCCCTTCAGCCATGATCCCAAACTTTCACCCCAGCCCTCTTCAGCCATGATCCCAAACTTTCACCCCAGCCCTCTTCACCCATGAACCAACCTCTCACCCCAGCCCCCTTTAGCCATGATCCCAAACTTTCACCCCAGCCCTCTTCAGCCATGATCCCAAACTTTCACCCCAGCCCCCTTCAGCCATGATCCCAAACTTTCACCCCAGCCCTCTTCACCCATGAACCTACCTCTCACCCTAGTCCCCTTCAGCCATGATCCCAAACGTTCACCCCAGCCCTCTTCAGCCATGAACCAACATCTCACCCCAGTCCCCTTCAGCCATGAACCAACCTCTCACCCCAGTCCCCTTCAGCCATGATCCCAAACTTTCACCCCAGCCCTCTTCACCCATGAACCAACCTCTCACCCCAGTCCCCTTCAGCCATGATCCCAAACTTTCACCCCAGCCCTCTTCAGCCATGAACCAACCTCTCACCCCAGTCCCCTTCAGCCATGATCCCAAACTTTCACCCCAGCCCTCTTCAGCCATGATCCCAAACTTTCACCCCAGCCCTCTTCAGCCATGATCCCAAACTTTCACCCCAGCCCTCTTCAGCCATGATCCCAAACTTTCACCCCAGCCCTCTTTAGCCATGATCCCAAACTTTCACCCCAGCCCTCTTTAGCCATGATCCCAAACTTTCACCCCAGCCCCCTTCAGCCATGAACCAACCTCTCACCCCAGCTCCCTTCAGCCATGATCCCAAACTTTCACCCCAGCCCTCTTCAGCCATGATCCCAAACTTTCACCCCAGCCCTCTTCACCCATGAACCAACCTCTCACCCCAGCCCCCTTTAGCCATGATCCCAAACTTTCACCACAGCCCTCTTCAGCCATGATCCCAAACTTTCACCCCAGCCCCCTTCAGCCATGATCCCAAACTTTCACCCCAGCCCTCTTCACCCATGAACCTACCTCTCACCCTAGTCCCCTTCAGCCATGATCCCAAACTTTCACCCCAGCCCTCTTCACCCATGAACCAACATCTCACCCCAGTCCCCTTCAGCCATGAACCACCTCTCACCCCAGTCCCCTTCAGCCATGATCCCAAACTTTCACCCCAGCCCTCTTCACCCATGAACCAACCTCTCACCCCAGTCCCCTTCAGCCATGATCCCAAACTTTCACCCCAGCCCTCTTCAGCCATGAACCAACCTCTCACCCCAGTCCCCTTCAGCCATGATCCCAAACTTTCACCCCAGCCCTCTTCAGCCATGATCCCAAACTTTCACCCCAGCCCTCTTCAGCCATGATCCCAAACTTTCACCCCAGCCCTCTTCAGCCATGATCCCAAACTTTCACCCCAGCCCTCTTTAGCCATGATCCCAAACTTTCACCCCAGCCCTCTTTAGCCATGATCCCAAACTTTCACCCCAGCCCCCTTCAGCCATGAACCAACCTCTCACCCCAGCTCCCTTCAGCCATGATCCCAAACTTTCACCCCAGCCCTCTTCAGCCATGATCCCAAACTTTCACCCCAGCCCTCTTCACCCATGAACCAACCTCTCACCCCAGCTCCCTTCAGCCATGATCCCAAACTTTCACCACAGCCCTCTTCAGCCATGATCCCAAACTTTCACCCCAGCCCCCTTCAGCCATGATCCCAAACTTTCACCCCAGCCCTCTTCACCCATGAACCTACCTCTCACCCTAGTCCCCTTCAGCCATGATCCCAAACTTTCACCCCAGCCCTCTTCACCCATGAACCAACCTCTCACCCCAGTCCCCTTCAGCCATGATCCCAAACTTTCACCCCAGCCCTCTTCACCCATGAACCAACCTCTCACCCCAGTCCCCTTCAGCCATGATCCCAAACTTTCACCCCAGCCCTCTTCAGCCATGAACCAACCTCTCACCCCAGCCACCTTCAGCCCATAACCCAGCCTCTCACTCCAGCCCACTTCAGCCACGACCCAACCCCTCCTCTTGAGTGCTCTATGAAGATATGTCTGGTAAATGTAACAGGGATCTTAGAGGTGGAGTTTGTTGAAGCCACGTCACTGTGGGATGCCAAGAGGGCATCGATCCGCTATCCTGTTTTAAGCCCAAGCATCAAAGATCTTGGAGGTCAGCTATCGTTATCAGCATCGTCAAGTGACATCACCAAAGGACGAGCATTGCGTGGGCCATCCCTTTCAAAACAACATTTTCACGTAGATGAAAATACATTTGTGGAAAGCCCTTGCGGAAGCCCCATGTGCCTTGGGCGTTTAAGGTTCAGAGAGAGAGAGAGAGAGAGTGAGAGAGTGGAGAGAGAGAAGAGAAATGAGAGAGAAAAGAGAGAAAGAGAGGAAAGACAGAGAGAGAGAGAGAGAAGAGAGAGACCGAGAAAAGACAAATTTTAGATACAGGTCAATATTTACACTCAAAAGTTATATATTTTAGAATACAGGTCAATATTTACACTCAAAAGTTCATGAAGTAAATGGCATAAGAAAAATAATGATAAAACAGCCACAGACAGTCGACTTAAGATCTTATCTGAAAACGACACAAAGATGCACCAAATAAGTAAAGTAAAACTGACGATTATTTACGATTCTCCCGCATAACCTAGTCGTAATGTAATCAGACTACAAAATGGCGGACATGTTGGTCACAATTTAGGGAAAATATTTTCTGAACGGATTTCAGAGATACAAATGGTTCTAAGGACTGTCATAGCCGAAGGTGGTGTGGAGGATACGCTCTCCACTCCAATTAAATGTCTCCGAGGCGTGCGTCTCAAATAGCCTCTGACAGTCAAGTCCAGCTCCTGGCCTTCTCGTGGCAGAACTGTTCAAACTGACAGGAGAAGGGGCGAAGGCGAATATAAGGCGCCTGAAAGCCAGACGTTTAAGGCAGATGAGAGTCTTTTTGGTAGCTCATTTGAGAGAGGGAAAACTCTGATTTAAAACCAGCTGCTGGCGAGATTCTTCAGCTACTGTGCGTGGAGTAGGGCTTCTCCTGGCCAGTGGTGCGAATGGGGTTGCGGCGCGGCGCCACTGTGGAAAAGGTGAAAGAAAGGATTAATTGAAGTAATCAGTAGTCTCGAGGTCAGGACTGCTCAAATCACGGCACCTCTGCTCTGGAGGTCGGCCACGTCCTATGTGCACTAATACCAGGCCTGAACCAGCTTAACCCTTGGGTTAAGACACTGCTGGCGAGATTCTTCGGATGCCTCGAGTGGAGTGAAACGCCTTCCGGCCAATGAAGAAAATGTCAAAAAGCAATTAGGATTGCTGTGCGGCGCCGATGTGAAAAGGCGATGGAAAAGATAAAGTGAAGCTTAATCGGTATGTCCAGTAGTCTCGCGGTGAGAGCTACTCAAACCACGGCACCTCTGCTCTAGAGGCCGGCTACGTCCGATATACACTCATACTGGTGAAATATGCCTACATCGGCTTAAACCAGGGGTGAAACTTGATGGCTACTCGTATCACGGTACTTCCGCTCTAGAGGTCGGTCACGTCCTAAACACGCCCATACTGCGATAATACGCCTAAACCGGCTCAACCCAGGGGTGAAACTTAAAAGTGGCGAGGATTCGTCCTCCTGGACAAAAGCTCCGTCCTGGTATCAACTAGGAAGGGTAGCGGCCAGGACCACAAAATGTTGAAGTCAGAGACACTGGACCAGTGCAGTCTAGATAAGCAACCACCTCTCACCCGGTGGTGATGTATGGGTATCCGAATCACGCTGAGGTTTTCCGTTGAGAAAGTTCAACGCTGGACTGGATGGCCAACCACCTCTCACCTGGAGGGGATACACGGTTATCCCAAAACACGCCGAGGTTTTCCGGTGAGAAAGTCCAACTCTAGACTAAACTGGTGCAACGAAAACCACGGTGTCACGCAATCCCGCTTCTGATACCCACCAAGGATTCAGGCCCAAGCCCCATGATACTCGTGTACCTCTTGTGATCCTCTCGGGAATCTCTTGTGGGCCTCTCGGGGACCACAGGGAGACCACGGGACATATCGAGGACCACAGGAGTAAATTCAGCAGGATCACGGAGCGATCTTGGTAGTAGAAGCGAACGAAGAAGAAAGAAGAAGAAGAGATACAAATAAAATGCTAATACAAGTTTTGCATTTTTTTCAGTATGTTCTAAGCCTTATAAATAAAAAAAAATCTTTCCACTGGCTTCTGTCAGTCCACGTTTCTTTCATCATCATCATCATCATCATCATCATCAGGAACAACAATATCATTATCTGATGCAACAGCTGTTACAGTTCGCAGAAGGTTCAACATCCCCACAGAGTCTTCTGGTCGCTTCCCTTGCAGAAATTTCTCCCCAAAGCCCACAGATGCAATTAGTTTCCAGGTCTCCATATGACCCCATGTGTCTTCCAAACTCTGCCATACCTGCCTGTGATGCGTTCGCTCATCCGCCATGATGTTGGGATTTACAAGGCTTCTCATAAACTCAAAACCATTCAAGCTGGGCCATCTCTCTCTCTCTCTCTCAAATCTATTTTGTACACAGCCCATCAGATCAACTCATTAGACAATGTGTATTAATTGTCTCCACGCATTACTTTAATTCTCACGTCCACCTCCAATCCCATTCCGACCGTACATGGCTATTTCCGTTTCGTTCCACAGGACCAATGCATTATGGGAAACATAAATGACAAACAAGCGATTAAGATGCATTAAACAAAATTAAGGACTTTCGATTATAACAATTACTCGTCAAGTGAAGCAAGGAATAATAACTCTGATTAGAAAATCTCCATCAATGACAGAGTTAATGGCCTTAAAAGCCCGCGATATTTTTCTTACTTTCCATAGCAATTTATCATTTCGTGGGATTCAGTGTCAGATCTTCATTTGGGTCAGATAACTGATCATGCAATTACTATGATTCTCGAACACAAATCTACATGTGTCACTTTAAATCGCATGATAAACAAATGACAGCCACAAATCATTCCTTCCATTTCTTATTATTTATTCTATTTATCCACACATAAGGTTTTCCGTGAGAAAGTTCAACGCTGGACTGGATGGCCAACCACCTCTCACCTGGAGGGGATACACGGTTATCCCAAAACACGCCGAGGTTTTCCGGTGAGAAAGTCCAACTCTAGACTAAACTCTCTCTCTCTGAACCTTAAGTGCCCAGGGCACATGGGGCTTCCGCAAGGGTTTTCCACAAATGCCTGTCTTTCGCCTTTTTTTCTGCTCTTGCCCAGGTGAGCCCTCTATTGCTCAACATCCTTTCTGTTGTTCTTCTCCATGTCTCTTTTGGTCTACCCTTACTTCTGCTCCCCTGTGGTGTCCATCTTAGTGCTATTTTTGGTAGTGAGTTGTCAGTCATTCGGAGCACATGTCCCAACCATCGCCAGCGTCTTTCCTCAATAATTGTTGTCAGTGGTTTCATCTGCATTTCTGCCAATAAGATGTTATTTCTTATGGTGTTTGGCCAAAATATTTTTTTAATTCTACGTAAACATTTAGTCTGGAAAGAATTCAACTTGTTTTCTATGGTTTAAAACCAGACTAAACTGGTGCAACGAAAACCACGGTGTCACGCAATCCCGCTTCTGATACCCACCAAGGATTCAGGCCCAAGCCCCATGATACTCGTGTACCTCTTGTGATCCTCTCGGGAATCTCTTGTGGGCCTCTCGGGGACCACAGGGAGACCACGGGACACATCGAGGACCACAGGAGTAAATTCAGCAGGATCACGGAGCGATCTTGGTAGTAGAAGCGAACGAAGAAGAAAGAAGAAGAAGAGATACAAATAAAATGCTAATACAAGTTTTGCATTTTTTTCAGTATGTTCTAAGCCTTATAAATAAAAAAAAATCTTTCCACTGGCTTCTGTCAGTCCACGTTTCTTTCATCATCATCATCATCATCATCATGAACAACAATATCATTATCTGATGCAACAGCTGTTACAGTTCGCAGAAGGTCCAACATCCCCACACAGTCTTCTGGTCGCTTCCCTTGCAGAAATTTCTCCCCAAAGCCCACAGATGCAATTAGTTTCCAGGTCTCCATATGACCCCTGTGTCTTCCCAAACTCTGCCATACCTGCCTGTGATGCGTTCACTCATCCGCCATGATGTTGGGATTTACAAGGCTTCTCATAAACTCAAAACCATTCAAGCTGGGCCATCTCTCTCTCTCTCTCTCTCTCTCTCTCTCTCTCTCTCTCTCTCTCTCTCTCAAATCTATTTTGTACACAGCCCATCAGATCAACTCATTAGACAATGTGTATTAATTGTCTCCACGCATTACTTTAATTCTCACGTCCACCTCCAATCCCATTCCGACCGTACATGGCTATTTCCGTTTCGTTCCACAGGACCAATGCATTATGGGAAACATAAATGACAAACAAGCGATTAAGATGCATTAAACAAAATTAAGGACTTTCGATTATAACAATTACTCGTCAAGTGAAGCAAGGAATAATAACTCTGATTAGAAAATCTCCATCAATGACAGAGTTAATGGCCTTAAAAGCCCGCGATATTTTTCTTACTTTCCATAGCAATTTATCATTTCGTGGGATTCAGTGTCAGATCTTCATTTGGGTCAGATAACTGATCATGCAATTACTATGATTCTCGAACACAAATCTACATGTGTCACTTTAAATCGCATGATAAACAAATGACAGCCACAAATCATTCCTTCCATTTCTTATTATTTATTCTATTTATCCACACATAATCCAAAATTTGTCTTCAATATATGTCAGAGGTGACGCTTTCATTCTCCATGGTAATGAATTAAAAAAACAAAAACAAAAAAAGGAGTTGTTTTTTTCTTTCTTAAATCCGCGCTGAGATGTAGGGAAAGCTATCGAGTATAGGGAAAACTTATAGGGAAAACTATGTGATGTTTGGAAAGCTCTAGAATCTTGGGAAAGCTCCAGGATGCAGGGAAAGTTCTACGGTGCTGGGAAAACTCTGATGTAGTGAAATCTCTGGAAAGAAGGAAAAGCTCTGAGATGCAGATGAAGCTCTGCGATGTTTGGAATGCTCGGCCCATGAAAGGAAAGCTCTGAAGTGTGGGGAAAGCTCTGACGTGTGGGGAAAGCTCTAAAGTGTGGGAAAATCACCGAGCAACAAAGACATCTCGGTCTGATTCCTTTATCAAATACTCCTACGTTCACAATTATGCAATGTTCTCATTACAAGAAGATCTACAAACTATTTTTAAAAAATCGTGGAAAGAAGGAACATTCTGTTGTTGCTGTTTTTTTTAAGTTATACCTCAACTGCTTCTACATTCACAAACATTCTGCAGTTGATGATCATGATTAAAAGAATGCTCTATCACTACTTCCTCTACATTCACCAACATTCCTTAGAAGATACTCAAAGCTTGTCAACAACTGCAATTAAAAAACTGTCAATCATTCTTTGTTCAACAACCACACACATTCCTTAGTATTATATTTATATGCTGTCTACCAATATTTCTTGGTGTTATATTCATTTGCTGTCTACCAATATTTCTTGGTGTTATATTCATTTGCTGTCTACCAATATTTCTTGGTGTTATATTCATTTGCTGTCTACCAATATTTCTTGGTGTTATATTCATTTGCTGTCTACCAATATTTCTTGGTGATATTCATTTGCTGTCTACCAATATTCCTAAGGTTTTATATCTATATTCTGTCTACCAATATTCTTATGGTTTTGTATCTATATGCTGTCTACCAATATTCTTATGGTTTTGTATCTATATGCTGTCTACCAATATTCTTAAGGTTTTGTATCTATATGCTGTCTATCAATACTCCTTACTGTTATATTTATATGCTGTCTACAAATATTCCGAAGGTTTTGTATCTATATGCTGTCTACCAATATTCCTCAGTGTTATATTTATATGCTGTCTACCAATATTCCTTCTGTCTACAGTAGGATGTATAGAATAGAGTGGATCCCAAGGATAAAAAAAAACAAACAAACAAGCGCTAAACCAAACTAGAAGTGAAAAGAAATATTGAAAATCATAAAAACAAGACAACTAAGATACCCTAGGTATGTCAAGAGGCATAATACTATATCGAAGGCCCTTCTTGAGGGCACGATCGAAGGGTAGAGAACAAGAGGGCGACAACGACAGAGATGGATGGACAACATAAAGAGACGAACAGGGATCAGCATGGGCGAGTGAACGATGAACCCAAGAAACAGAGCAGAGCTGGAGATCTACTGTAACTGACCTTCTGTGGGGAGACGGCACATGATGATGCTGATGCTGCTGCTGCTGATGATGATGATGATGATGTCTACGATAACTGTTTAAAATTCATCAACATTACGTAATGCTATATTTAAAAGTTGTCTGCCAACATTCCATCGAATTCCATCTATTTTTCTTCAAGTTATATTCATGGGTTGTCCACAACATTCCTTCAGGTTCCATCAATATTCCTTGGTGCTATATTTAAATGTTGTTAACCAACATTTTTTACACATCCACCGATATTACTTAGCATCAAATTTATATATATATATATATATAATATATATATATATGAACCTTAAGTGCCTAGGACACATGGGACTTCCGCAAGGGGTTTCCACAAATGCCTGTCCTTTGCCTTTTTTTCTGCTCTTGCCCAGGTGAGCCCTTTATTGCTCAACATCCTTTCTGTTGTTCTTCTCTATGTCTCTTTTGGTCTATCCTTACTTCTGTTTCCCTGTGGTGTCCATCTTAGTGCCATTTTTGGTAGTGAGTTGTCAGTCATTCGGAGCACATGTCCCAACCATCGCCAGCGTCTCTCCTCAATAACTGCTGTCAGTGGCTTCATCTGCATTTCTGCCAACAAGACGTTATTTCTTATGGTGTTTGGGCAAAATATTTTTCTAATTCTTCGTAAACATATAGTCAGGAAAGAATTCAACTTGTTTTCTATGGTTTTGGTGATTTTCCAGCATTCACTTCCATAGAGTAGTACACTTAGAACATTACTCTTAAATATCCTGATTTTCGTATTTATGTTTAGTTTTTTTTTTTAGATTTCCATATAGTCTGCAGCACTGCAAAAGCCTGGTTTGCTCTAGTAAGTCTGCTGTTGATGTCCTCTGTGTTGTCTCCATTTTCTACTACTCTACTCTAATGCCAAGGTATACACATTCATTGACCTCCTCCACTAACTTGCTATCTACTCTGAGTACATCTCTGTTGTTCACATTTTCCTTCATTAACTTTGTCTTTCCTACGTTGATCTTTAGTCCTATGTTGTTTGCATTCTGAGTTAGCTTGTTTATTTTATCTTTCATATCTTTGTAGCTGCTTGATAGTAGACAAATGTCGTCCCCAAAGACAAGGTCCTCCAGCACTGTGTCAAGGGTCCATTGTAATCCTCTGCGTTTGTCTGATGTTGCCTCCTTCATTAACCGGTCTACTGCCAAGATAAATAATGTTGGTGATAGTACACATCCCTGCTTCACTCCTGTTTGTACCCTAAAGCTGCTGGAGGTATGTTCTCCACAGATCACTTTGCACTGAAAACCCTCATATAGGGCTTTGATTACATTTACTATCTTATGGGGGAGGCCATGCCATCTTAGGATTTTCCACAGTGCATCTCTGTTGACACTGTCAAAGGCTTTCTCAAAATCTATAAACAATGCATATGTTGTGCTATGCCACTCATTTGCCTGTTCTAATATTTGTCTATGTGGTCTATGCATGATCTTTCTTTCCTAAATCCTGCCTGCTCTTTCCGAAGTTTTCCCTCAAGTGATTGATGATTATTCTGCAAAATACTTTACTGGTGAGTGGCAGTAGGGTAATGCCTCTCCTGTTCCCGCAATCTCTGGGATCACTCTTCTTTGGTAATTTTACTATACGGCCAGTTTTCCACTCCTCTGGAGCTTTTTCTAGATTCCCAAATGTGTTGTAGTATACGGCAGAGTTGTTTTGGTGTTTCTGTTTCTTCTGCTTTCAACATCTCAGCAGTCACTTCATCTTCACATGGTGCCCTGTCTAATTTTAGCTTCTTTATCGCCTCCTTTACTTCACTTATTGTCATTGGTCCTGTATTGATGTTTAGTTCCGTTTTTGCTTCAAGTATGTCTATTGTGTGTGATGCTTGTGTTCTGTTTAGTAGGGTGTTAAAGTGTTCCCTTCATCTTTCAATTTTTTCTCTTTCTCCGCTGACCAGTTGTTCCTTATGTGTCCTTACTGCACTCTCACATCATGTGCTGAAGTTACCTGTCATCTGCTTTGTGATTTTATATATACTGTTTTCATGTCATTTGCACTATATATATATATACATGCAAGTTTCATATCTGCAGGTGCATAGTGTTGTGTGTGTGTGCTTGAGAGAAGAGAGAGAGAGAGAGAAGACATATGCAGCCCAGAGCGCCTGCCGACGATAAGAATGATTTATACTATCAGTTTAGAACCGGTCAAATAATTCCCACCCCACCCAATTTCTTCTTTCCCGCCCCCTCCCCCCGCTGTTACATAATGAACGCCCTCTACACAAACAGTCGCCGTTCCTTAACTCTGAGGATTTTTACTGAACAAATACCGTCGGATTTTCGTAATTCCACAAGCAAACATCTGCAGCGTCGCCAAGCAACAAACAGCCCCCTAACCAAACAAAGAGCAGCGCGTGCTGGCAGATAAAGTGTACGAACGAACATAGCTCATCTCAGAAGCATCATCAGACGGGACATTACTTCTAACTGGAAATAGGCTGTCTCCCAGCATTATTCAACGCACAAATCAGCAGCCCTCGACTAAGATAAAGAGATGATTAACTCGGAGAAAAAGAAAAGAAAAGAAAAAACATTGCTTGATTCGATAAACACATCTGACCCGAATGAAATGTCTGCGTGCCACCAAGTAAACTGATTTCGTTCTTTTTGTGGAGTAAACTGATGTAGCAGTGGGCGGTTCTTCCCCCTCCCCCGCCCCCTCAACCTCCTCCCCTTCCATTAACAAACAGAATTAGCAGTGGGGGGGTTCTTCCCCCTCCCCCCGCCCCCCCCCCTCAACCTCCTCCCCTTCCATTAACAAACAGAATTTATCGATAAGACAACCTTCTCACGTGATTTTTTTACCTAACAACATTCATACCTGTTCAGTTATTTGTCTGCTCTTACACTGGAAAGGGAAGTATCACATACAGACAGCGTTTTACTGGCTGAAGATGCGTTGGAGAATGGTTGATTGCTTTCGGACTTTGTGATTAAGGTTAGCCTTATCTGTAAACTCCAGCCAGCCATGAACCATATACTGCTGTGGTATTAAACCACTCTCCATCTCTGATGTCACGGCAGGGATGCCACTGTTTCTCGCCCGATGTGAGGATATGTACACTTGACAGGTGGAATACTGTATTTATCTGTGAACACGATGTGAGGATGTGTACACTTGACAAGTGGAATACTGTATTTATCTGTGAACACGATGTGAGGATGTGTACACTTGACAGGTGGAATACTGTATTTATCTGTGAACACGTGTACACTTGACAGGTGGAATACTGTATTTATCTGTGAACACGTTGTGAGGATGTGTACACTTGATAGATAGAATACTGTATTTATCTGTGAACACGATGTGAGGATGTGTACACTTAATAGGTGGAATACTGTATTTATCTATGAACACGATGTGAGGATATGTACACTTGACAGGTGGAATACTGTATTTATCTGTGAACACGATGTGAGAATCTGCACACGGTTAGGCGGACTACTGAATTTATCTTTGAACAATGAAATATCACGGCTGAAGTTATGGAGTGGCGGTCAGCAAAACTGCTTTCTCAAGCCGAAATGTCCTAAGTCATCAGTAAAAAACGACGACGACACACACACACACATACAGTACACACATATATACCTCTGCGGATGGCGACAAATCTCTCTCTCTCACTCACACTTTCACTCACACACACGCACACTCACAGAGTAGGCAAGTTGCTGTGGATGAGGGCATGAGCAGTACTGAAGTGTAAAATATGACACATGATCCTTCATACCCTGATTTACACCTGCCATCCTTGCGTCCCGCCCTTTCTATACCGACAGCTTTTCTGACGCACGTGGGATAAACCTAACCGTCTCACGGATAGAACTTACATACTGTAATGGATTCATCAAGTAAATGATATACGCTATAATTTTTCATCCTTCTGTCAAACAGTCACACTCCTTCAAGCCCATATACTCATTACATTGTTAGTTAGTCATGCATTCCCATGAAAGACGCCACTCATTTATGGTTGCCATTATATCAAGTGTTGCCTGTCTCAAGAAGGAGTCTTCAAGAACGCCACATTTTTCTGTCTCACATTTGCAATCTCTTTCATCACAGGGAGGTATCTTGGTCGAATCTATAGTGAGCTGCCCTCATGTAGCTTGGCAGTTAGTTGTCCTTCTAGACTCCACAATGTGACATTCACAGTTGGCCGTCCTACTAGATTCTAGAGTGTGATGTTAACAGTCAGTCGTCCTACTAGATTCTAGAGTGTGATGTTAACAGTCAGTCGTCCTACTAGATTCTAGAGTGTGATGTTAACAGTCAGTCGTCCTACTAGATTCTAGAGTGTGATGTTAACAGTCAGTCGTCCTACTAGATTCTAGAGTGTGATGTTAACAGTCAGTTGTTCCACTAGATTCTAGAGTGTGATGTTAACAGTCAGTCGTCCTACTAGATTCTAGAGTGTGATGTTAACAGTCAGTCGTCCTACTAGATTCTAGAGTGTGATGTTAACAGTCAGTTGTCCTACTAGATTCTAGAGTGTGATGTTAACAGTCAGTTGTCCTACTAGATTCTAGAGTGTGATGTTAACAGTCAGTCGTCCTACTAGATTCTAGAGTGTGATGTTAACAGTCAGTCGTCCTACTAGATTCTAGAGTGTGATGTTAACAGTCAGTCATCCTACTAGATTCTAGAGTGTGATGTTAACAGTCAGTTGTCCTACTAGATTCTAGAGTGTGATGTTAACAGTCAGTCGTCCTACTAGATTCTAGAGTGTGATGTTAACAGTCAGTCGTCCTACTAGATTCTAGAGTGTGATGTTAACAGTCAGTCGTCCTACTAGATTCTAGAGTGTGATGTTAACAGTAAGTTGTCCTGCTAGACTCCAGAGTGTGACGCCCGCAATCAGCCGTCCTACTAGCCCTCAGAGTGTGACAGTTAATCACCTCCTACACCCAACAGTGTGACATTCACAGTCAAGTTTCCTACTTTTTCTTCACGTCTAAAACGCTTTCTTTACTTCTAGGCCACAGATAAACAGTTTGCTCGAACACTTTCTCACCGAAAACACATCGACCACTTCGTGCGCTCTGCTTAATATTAATTTACAGGATGTTCTCCTATAACGTATGTTTCTATAAAACGAATGTGTTCTAACACGATTGGTAAATTAGAATGGGATACGAGACAACAACAATATACAGTACCAGAAGTTTCACATTTGCTAAAACACGATCCTGTACCTAAAAAAAAATTTCACAACAACCCAGAAAAATTTCTCTCCCAGTTGAACCACCAGCGCAGGAAATACAGTACACGGAACGAGGCACATTCAGCTAGTAAAGGCTGATGGGATCCAAGGAAGTTGGAACATGAAGATATTAAAGAGCTTCTAGGTTCTCAACCTGATGATCTCACTACTGATGAGCTACAACTTACTGCAGATGCGACAAGGTGAAGTTACAGATGTAGACGTTGACGAAAAGGACGACGAAAACTAACAGATGAAGGCTTTCTGAGGGCATCTAAATAGTGCACAGCTACGAGCTGTCAGAAATGAATCGTAATGGAGAAACACTTGCAGTGGCTCGAAGATGATGATTAGAACGCAGAAGTAACCAGGGCAGTCACGTCGGACATCAGAGCCAATCTAGGGACTACACAAGCAGCTGCTGTCTGAGAAGACAGCATTCACGATACGGCAGAAACTAGATGTATTCTGTAAACCACCAGAAAAAAAAAACACACATAAAAAGGACAACGGAGCACAATCATCCACGTTACATGTTACATGATTTCATTCACAGCCAAGAGCAGATTACAGCAACCCTCATTCCCCAAGTTTCCCAGAAATTCACCAGCAACAGCACGCAATTTCACAAGCAAACTTAAGTCCCCCTTTTTTTTAAATAAGACACTATATTTATCGCAGGATTAATTTATTTATTTTTTAATAGGTCGCTATATTTAATACAGGATTAATTTATTTATTATTTTAATAGGACGTTATATTTATCGTAGGATCAATTTATTTATTAGAATGTATAAAATAGGAAAAAAGTAGGAGCAGCTTTATTACTTAACGATTACAAAGTTGTGACGTTTCGGCGTGATCCTTAATCATACAAAAAAACATACAGGACGAAGAAATAGAGAGAGGAGATAAAGTATTGATTCATATGAATACTATTTTTTAAAAAATTTTTTAAAAAGAGTACTTAGCTGTAAATTGCAAGGTGTCCGGCGGTGTGTGTCAGGAATGGATCTAGTGGGACGTGGAGACTGTTTAAATAGAGACCTGTGACATGTGGTCAGTGGGTTGTAACTGGGGGTGGTGGATGGGGAACCGGGGAGAGGAGAGAGAATGACGCAATACCGACCTAGCTAGGAAAAATTGAAACAGATGATTGAGGAAGAGGGATTGCAGAGAAGAGTGGTTGCAGAGAAAATAGCGGGGTTGCAGAGTGATGATGTGAGGAAGTTTGAAAAGTAAGCGGGGTTGCAGAGTGATGCTGTGAGGAAGTTTGAAAAGTAAGAAGGGGTGGATTTAGTGGAGAGGTACTATAATGATTGAAGAAGATGATGTTACGTGTAACTAAACAGCGAGTTTAACCCATGTGGTTCCAGCGTCCCATAATTTTGAATGGAGCGGTTCTCAAGTGCCAGGCGGCTTGTGTGATCGCTATTTTTTACTCCGCGATGTTAAACAGTTCCACTGTCGACTGCGGCTTAAATATCACTTTGCCAACAAAGAGTCCAACCAACCCACACAAGACCTCGATAACCCATTTGCACGTTACAACCACCATAAATATAGCTGGATACCTTCCCCCGGGGCTTCCCAAGCTTTAGATCTTTGTATTGATACGACGTGGCGTGAGATTCTTAACCTCAAACCACCAAAAATTCGACATTTTAACCTAAATAAGGGAGAGTCCAGGGCATTGTCCACCCTTAAGCGTCGAAGCGATATCGTAATTAAACCAGCAGATAAAACCAGCAATCTTGTAGTTTGGGAAAAAGATTTATATATCGCAGAAGGAATGTCCCAACTCAGCAATACAAAATTCTATGCCCCAGCGAAAAACGATGCTACCCGTTCAAATAATGACATAGTGGAAGCAACCATTAAAGACCTAATCACAGAAGGTGGCCTCCCACCCCAAGCTGTTTCTCTTCACGTTAAGGACAGCTATTTAGGCACACCCACCTTCTATCTTCTTCCTAAAATCCACAAACCAGGTAACCCTGGACGTCCCATTGTATCAGCTTGTTCATGCCCCACTGAGCATATTTCTGACTTTTTAGATAGCATCTTCTAGCCTCTTGTACACAAACTACCCTCCTTTTTGAAAGATACCAACCACGCCTTAACAACTTTTGATACGATCACACTCTCTCAACACCACACCTATCACATCTTTCTCCTTGATGTCTGCTCCCTATACACTTCTATCCCCCATGAGGATGGACTTTTAGCACTCCGCTACTTTCTCGACAAAGACCCTCACCCCACAACTGACACTGACATCATAATCAGACTTACAGAGCTAGTACTAAACCTAAATTCTTTCGAATTCAACGGCGAATACTTCGAGCAAATCAGTGGTGTTGTCATGGGAACGAAAATGGGTCCAAGTTATGCATGTCTATTTATGGGCTTTCTGGAAGTCAAATTATGGGAAACCTACACTGGCATTGGAATTACAAATATGCCACATGAAGACCTTAAAAAATGTATTGAATTCGCTAATACACTCAATAACAACATAAAATTCACTTATGAAATCTCTGACAAGTCTGTTAATTTTTTAGACATTAAAATTTCTATTGGCACAAACAGGCTTGTCACCTCTGTATTTTACAAGCCCACCGATAGTCACACCTATTTGCTTTACACCTTCTTCCATCCTGAAGCCTGTAAGAACTCCATCCCATATTCCCAACTAGTACTGCCTTTCCACCCGCACGGTCAGATGGTTAAGAAAATTCTTTATCGTCATCTGCCGATAATCCAACTCGAATCTGACACTCGTGACATTTTCTCTGATCCATCCCTATTGGCATACAAACGTGAGCCAAACCTTAAGGACATTCTCGTCCACAGCCACTTGAAGCAGAAAATGTAACCGCCCCCGCTGCGTTACCTGCCCCGTAGTTTGGGAAACAAAAACGATCACCTTTCCCAAAACTATCCTCACTCTTCATGAGGGATTCACATGCGAGTCCCGAAATGTGATATACGTCATCGTTTGCAAAAGATGCAGGATACCATACACATCGGCGAGACTGGCCTCAGATTAGGGGACCGCATGCAAAAACATCTGTACGACATCGCCCAGCATGATTCGAAACCAGTCCCAAATCATTTCAATGGCCCCAACCACAGAGGCAAATCTGATTTTCTGGTAACAGCCATTAAACAATGTCACGCAGATGACACAAGCCGCCTGGCACTTGAGAACCGCTCCATTCAAAATTATGGGACGCTGGAACCACATGGGTTAGACTCGCTGTTTAGTTACACGTAACATCATCTTCTTCAATCATTATAGTACCTCTCCACTAAATCCACCCCTTCTTACTTTTCAAACTTCCTCACAGCATCACTCTGCAACCCCGCTTACTTTTCAAACTTCCTCACAGCATCACTCTGCAACCCCGCTATTTTCTCTGCAACCATTCTTCTCTGCAACCCCTCTTCCCCAATCATCTGTTTCAATTTTTCTTAGCTAGGTCGGTATTGCGTCACTCTCTCTCCCCTCCCCGGTTCCCCATCCACCACCCCCAGTTACAACCCACTGACCACATGTCACAGGTCTCTATTTAAACAGTCTCCACGTCCCACTAGATCCATTCCTGACACACACCGCCGGACAAGCCACACCTTGCAATTTACGGCTAAGTACTCTTTAAAAAAAAATTTTTTTTAATAGTATTCATGTGAATCTATACTTTATCTCCTCTCTCTATTTCTTCGCCCTGTATGTTTTTGTATGATTAAGGCTCACGCCGAAACGTCACAACTTTGTAATCGTTAAGTAATAAAGCTGCTCCTACTTTTTTCCTATTTTATACATTCTGGTGTCACAGCTTTACTGCAGTGCTTCGTGTATAGTTGTATACTTATACACTAGTTATTGTGTTACAATTTATTTATTAGTTTTGTTTTAAATAGAACACTATATTTATTGCAGGATTAATTTATTTATTAGTATTTTTAAAATATGATGCCATATTTATCGCAGGATTAATTTATTTATTAGTTTTGTTTTAAACAGGACGCTATATTTATCGCAGGATTAATTTATTTCTTAGTTTTTTAAAAAAAAGATTGTATATTTATTGCAGGATTAATTTATTTATTCGTTTTTTTAATAGGACGCTATATTTATCGCGGGATTAATTAATTTATCTGTTTTTTTACAGGGTGCTATATTTATCGCAGAGGCCAAATTAATAGGCATAAAATCCTTTGATGAGGTTCAATGACTCGCCGAAGATAGGAAAAATTGGCGAACTACCTTGTAAGCTCTATGTGACGTTTAACGGCACGAGAAAGATATAAGATATAAAATAAGATATATTTATCGCAGGATTCATTTATTTATTTGTTTTTTAAAAATAGGACGCTATATTTATCGCAGGATTAATTTATTTATTATTTTTTAAACAGGGCACTATATTTATCGCAGAATTAATTAATTAATTAATTTTTAAACGTGACGCTATATTTATTACAGGATTAATTAATTTATTAGTTTTTTTAGGATGGTGTACTTATCGCAGGATTCATTTATTTATTAGTTTTTTAAAAAATAGGACGCTATATTTATCGCAGGATTAATTTATTTATGAGTTTGTTTGCTTGTTTGTTTTTTTACAGAAAAATACTCTGGCAATATTTACTTCAATTTCATGTCTTTCACTTACGAAGTCGCCGCGTTTCCCCGCAACCTCATTTCTCCCCCCCCCCCCCCCCCCCCCATTAATGCCTGTTGTTTTTTTAATGGCACGAATCTGCATTAACAAGAGCTTTTTACCAGAAACACAACAGTTGCGTTTTTAGCAGTGCAGGCCATTTATAAGGAAACCCTATAAAAATATACTACTTTCAGACGTAGATTGCCGGAACAACTGGCGGCCAACATCCCCTGGCACACCGCTGTAAACACTTCCAGGCGATTTTATTCTTCTCACAAGTAATGACAAGGACAGAAAAATATATCCAATCAGAAGAAAAAAGGAAAAAGAAAATATAACCAATCAGAAAAAAAGGAAAGGAAACATATAACCAATCAAAAAAAAAAGGGAAAAGAAGACTAAAACCAGTCAGAACACAAAAGAAAATAAAACTATAACCAATCAGAAAAAGGAAAAGTTTAAGCATTTCTGATAAATGTCCGCTAGGAAATCTCATCTTTAGTGCTTACCTTGCTCTACTGCCGTGGAGGCAGTCCTGATATACGGGCAGCCCTCGAGTTACGAACGAGTTCTGTTCTTAAGGTTATTTCGTAATTCGAATTTGTCGTAAGTTAGGTACATTTCGTATCTAGCTTCAGTTAAATGTTTTAATATACAGTGAATAGGATACCTTTCTATACATTAATAAAAAAACAAAAAAAACTGATGAACTGCTGTAAACGCGCAATGTTTTAATACGCGCCGCAAAGTAACGTTAGTTTGTTATTACGAACCTTTGTACGTACCTTGAATTTTTAATATAATAAGTTTTATAGAGGATCGTTCGTAACTATGGGTTGTACGTAAGTCGGATGCTCGAAACCTACGGAATGTCTGTACTATAATAATATTTATATAAATTTCAATTTAAAAAATAAGAAAACACTAATAAATGTATAAATCTGTGAATTAACGATACATACTCAAGAATGTCAGCTCTGTTTATGTGCTGGAGAAGACGTTGGAGCTTTGTGTACGTGCTGGAGAAGACGTTGGAGCTTTGTGTATACGCAGGAGAAACCGTGCCAGTACTGTTGTGTGTGGGAGAAGACATTTCGGTACTGATGGTATGCAGGAGAAGATGTTTTAGTACTGACGGTATGTGGAAGAAGAAAATTCGGTACTGATGTTATGTGGGAGAAGACATTTTGGTACTGATGTTTATGCAGGAGAAGACATTTCAGTACTGATGTTATGTGGGAGAAGACATTTCCGTACTGATGTTATGCGGGTGAAGACATTTCCGTACTGATGGTATGTGGAAGAAGACATTTTGGTACTGGTGGTATGTGGGAGAAGACATGTCGGTACTGATGGTATGTGTGAGAAGACATTTCGGTACTGATGGTATGCGAGAGAAGACATTTCGGTACTGATGTTATGCAGAAGAAGACATGTCGGTACTGATGGTATGTGTGAGAAGACATTTCGGTACTGATGGTATGCGAGAGAAGACATTTCGGTACTGATGTTATGCAGAAGAAGACATTTCGGTATTGATGGTATGCGAGAGAAGACATTTCGGTACTGATGGTATGCGAAAGAAGACATTTCGGTACTGATGTTATGCAGAAGAAGACATTTCGGTACTGATGGTATGCGAGAGAAGACATTTCGGTACTGATTGTATGCGGGAGAAGAGATTTCAGGTTTGTTACGTGCACGAGAAAACGTTTCAGTACTGTTGTGTGCACGAGAAGAAATATCAGTACTATTGTGCGCGGGAGAAAACGTTTGAGTACCGCTGTTATGCTGACGAAGGCATTTTGGCACTGTTGGCATGGAAAAGAAGACATTTCAATACTGGCACTATGAGGCAGAATACATTTCATCATTAAAACCCGCAGGAAAAATTATAATATATTATAATATTGACAGATAAAAGAGATAACGACTGCAGTAAAACTAGTTCTAGTAATAAAGGTAGATAGAGGTGTATGGTTCAGTTTTACTAAAGGACTGTCCCCAAACGCTCATCAAACAGACTCAGCGAAACTACTCCAAAAACAGAGTGAGGAAAGTGAGAAAAAAAACACACATGTTAGAACGTATGAAAGTAAGATGAGAATGTATAAATGAAAAACATACAACATTCAATATTTCGGCGTCACCCTTTTTCAATGATTACATACAAGAACAACACAACACATAAATAAACATAAAAAAAGAAAAACGTAGCTTTGCAGCATCCTTCTAATACAGAACACAACAAATACGCCATAAAGACGGAGAAAGTGGGACCGACGAATGGCTGGGAGATGACAAAGAAAAACAACTTCGACCAATCAGATGTCAACGGCGTGTAGGTGGTGAAAGAGAGAGAGCAATATGAGGGGGTGCGGTGGTGGGCAGGAAAGAGACCAGGAAGCTATAAATAATAGAGATAACGCTAAAACTTATGAATGAAGAACTCCAGCGAAATGTGTGGGGCTAAGGCAAGAAAGTGGAGCACGAACAGCAGAGAGTACGTGCTAAAGAATTTTAAAGGAAGCTATAATTTTACACTTGATCAATACATTTCTACACTGTACAATAAGACTGCTTTCCGTCAATTATCAATTTTGCTATAATAAAACTCCTATAAAGCTACAAGAGATATTGGGACACATATTGAAGGAGTCAATCAATTTGTATACCTTGGTAGCTACATAGACCAGGATGGTGACACCAGAAAGGAAGTTAGAATCAGAATTGCAAAAGCAGCATCGATCTTCAAGAATCTTGAGAACATATGCCATTCAAAAGTTATAAGCACAAAAACCAAGTTAAGACTATTCAATTCAAATGTAATATCCACCCTCATTTATGCATGAGAAAGCTGGAAAACAACTAAAGAAGCAGACAAGAAATTAGACTGCTTTGAAAACAAATGCCTAAGGAAAATACTCGGCATCAAGTGCAATGAATTCAAGAACAATGCAGAGATAAGACAGATGACTGAACAACAACCAGTCTCATGGGTGATCAGGAAAAGGAGATGGACATATGTTGGTCACTTGATGAGAAGAAATGATCAGAGAATCCCAAAACAAGCTACTAAGTGGAACACAACAGGCCAAAGAAAAAGAGGCAGACGGCGTGAAACTCTGAAGAGGACATTATTAAGAGAGGCCAAATTAACAGGCATAAAATCCTTTGATGAGGTTGAAGGACTTGCCGAAGACAGGAAAAATTGGCGAACTACTTTACGAGCCCTATGTGACGTTTAACGGCACGGGAAGGATATAAGATATATAAGAATGCTACAACAACAGAAGTAATACTAAATTTGTGAGTTATTTTTAAAACCATAAAACACAAACATAACAACAACAACAACAACAACAACAAAAAAAGCTTATATCTGAAACAATACTCCCAAACCACGTTAGAGACTACATTTAACTCTGATCTGGGCACGTTCGTGTATAATTTACGATGAACAACTTTTTTTTTCAATCAATTTAAATATCATAACTGTATCTTTTTTTATAATTTATTATCAGAATAAGTTTTACAGGAAAGGTGAAACAAAAACAACAAACAACTATTTCAGTCTGAAATCATCGCAACTGACCACTGATCCTGACGAATATAAACAAGTTAGACCGTCCACAAACGCTCATCACACGGACTTCGAGGAAACTACTCCACAACAGATGACACAAACATCTACAGCTCCCCACTCTCAACAGAGCTCCAGCAAACTTGTCATGGCGTGCTACCGCGCCGTCCACTCGTCGACCGCCCGCCCGCCCGACCGCCCGCGCGTGCTCAGCCCGCGCCACGGAAACACACGATTGCTGACGGAAAATTAAAAATAGCCAGGACTGGCGGATTCGAACTACTGTATTTGTCGCCAAGGGCGAATTTGTCACACTGTTAAGCTGCTGCTAGCACAGTTGTACGTAACAAAGTGCTTTAACTGTGGGATAAAGATGTATAGTGTGCTGAAAAGATCCATAAATTCTGTTTATTTCCCTTCCTTCTTGTTATTTAAATGTACACTCTGTAATGTGTAGGATACCTTGTACCGTCTGTTGTATAACATTCAGGTAAGCAATCTAACGCACAGCTGCGTCCACCTGAACATATTCTGGACCTAGGTTTGTACACGATCTGGAACAGAATTATCCCAAGTTGCACACAATTTGGAACACAGAAGGGTTGTACATAATTTGGACAACAAAAGAGTTGTACACAATCTGGACAACAAAAGAGTTAACACACATTATCTAGATTAACAGAGCAGACTATTGTATGGCTAGAGCTAGCAAAAATCATAATCAAAACACTTTTATGACGTGAGACAAAGAAAAATGACAAGAGAATTACCTAGGACTTGAACCATGAACTCCGGTAGGACGAGCAGCCGCTAAAACCAGAAGAGAGCAGCGCATTAATTAACTCAGCTATCTCGCACATCCCCTTACACCCCCACCCCCCAATATTAAAAAAAGGCCATTGATAGGGAAGCCATCAATGCCTGCCTAGTGGAAAATAGTGACATCCGGAAAGGTCATAGCACAGAAATTCTGTCTCTTAGATTCAGCTAGAATTATTCAATGAATTATACTTCTTGTTATTCTTGTCCAATATGCAACAAGACATTTGCAGGAGACCATGTCTGTGTTTGTGTCTCAAAAATCTGGTAACTGTGGGAGACTGAATCCAAGCGACGGAATTTCCATGTCATGGCCTTGTTCCTTTCCCGGGTATTACTATTTTTCACCAGACAGTCACTGATGGCTTTGCTATCAAATGTCTTTTTTGGGGAAGGGGGGGGGTGTTGTGAGATAGCCAAGTTTATTAGTGCGCCATTCTCTCGTGGCCTGAAGGTCTGCTCGTCCGGCCTACGCCCGTGGTTCAAAGTCCCAGGTAATTCTCTTGTCATTTTTTCTTTCTCTCACGTCTAAAAGTGTTTTGTCGAGTTTCCAAGGTCTAACCATTCAATACTGAGTTCTATTACTTTACTATTCCAGCGTTTTGTTGTTTTCTATTTGTACGCACACACACACACACAGCATTGTATCTCACATGATCTAACCTTTGTCCTGTCTTGTCTTGTGCTATCTCCCTGTAACTGCGAGCTGGTGTTCTTTGCAGCCGATGCTGTAGAAGTGTTGAGGTACAGCATCGTATCGGCGTGGGAGTGGTTTATGGCAGCTACTTTTTTCAGTCCCGGAGTACAGCTAAAAATCAGGGGGGGGGGGCTGTGCAATGCTTCTTTAGCGGACTCCACCACCATGGGGACTATGGCGATCTCTGCCCCGCTAGCCAGGCTGTCTGTTACTTGGGGTACCACGGGAGAGGTGGGGGCAGGGTCTCTGGTTCGCTAACCCTGACACTAGCATGTCAGCTACGGGTCGCTGACTGCCTAATCGGACAACGTCTTAACCGCCTCTCCCTCCACACACGATCTAACCCATAGTTAGAACACATTCTGGGCCTGTATTGCCCTGGGCTTCCCCAGGTATGACGTTTTATCTCTCTGACTGACACATATCACTAGTCAGCAGACTAAACAAAAATCCTTTCAAGTTTTTTTTTAACTGACCAGGTAGCACAAACGATCGCTTTGATCTAGGTACTCTAATCAGCAATCAAGGGAGATAAGCATGGTTGTTCGAACGAGAAGCACTTCATCAGCAGCAAACCAAGCGAGTGGTTAGTTCTACACCAGGACCCCTTGAAAAAGACAAGAGAAGAAAACTTGCGAGTTCAACATCATCATCATCTAGTGCCGTCTCCCCAAGAAAGGCTGGCTGCAATGAACCTCCACCTCTGCTGTTTCTTTGCCTTCGTAGTTGACTCGACCAAGCTGGTTGCTGTTCGTCTCTTGATTTGTCCACCCATCTATGTCGCTGTCGTCCTCTTGTTCTCTTCCCTTCGATCTTGCATCCGAGGAGAGTTTTCAACACAGTATCATGTCTCTTGGCATGCCCAAAGTCTCTTACATGTCTTGTTTTTTATGATTTTCAATATTTTTCTTTTCACTTCTAGTTGGCTTAGCACTTCTTTCTTTTGTTTTCTTTTTTTGTCCAGGGGACATTCCCTGTTCTTCTATATAGTTTTAACAGGAGAAACGAAAGCCTCTCTTAGCCACTGCACCAACGTAACTCTAAGTTCAGTTCAGCAACGTAACTCTAAGTTCAGTTCAGCAACGTAACTCTAAGTTCAGTTCAGCAACGTAACTCTAAGTTCAGTTCAGCAACGTAACTCTAAGTTCAGTTCAGCAACGTAACTCTAAGTTCAGTTCAGCAACGTAACACTAAGTTCAGTTCAGCAACGTAACTCTAAGTTCAGTTCAGCAACGTAACTCTAAGTTCAGTTCAGCAAACGGCTGAGTTCAATTTACTGTATTATTGCATTGACTTCCAATGATTTCTATGCACAAAACATATGCGGGAAACTCTCTATCGTAGAGAGCGGAAAAACAACAACACAACTCCTTCAGATCATCAGAGGAAGTACCCCCACCCCTCAGACAAGTGTTTCGGTCATATTAAACTCCTAACACTCTATGGGGGTGGGCCCCTCCGGGTCATGACTTCCAGATGTCGTGTGAGTAGTTGCTTTTTTTATCCCGGAAATGGCTAACAATAACATACTTTCCGTTACTTCCATAACGGAATTTACTACCTGGTTTGCCTGAGTGTGAAATATTTAAAAGTGTGTACGACCTACAAGCTGAACATGACAGCCTTAACATTTGTCTCTGATATGATGAAGTGACAGAGACATTCTTATCTTATATCTTATACCCTTCCCGTGCCGTTAAACGTCACATAGGGCTCGCAAAGTAGTTCGCCAGTTTTTCCTGTCTTCGGCGAGTCTTTCAACCTCATCAAGGGATTTTATGCCTGTTAATTTGGCTTCTCTTAACAATGTCCTCTTCAGAGTTTCACGCGGTCTGCCTCTTTTTCTTTGGCCTGTTGTGTTCCACTTAGTAGCTTGTTTTGAGATTCTCTGATCATTTCTTCTCATCAAGTGACCAACATATGTCCATGGAGACATTATAAACAAGTTATATCAACCAAGCATGAATAATGAATTGAATCACATATAAACATATTTCGTTAATGACGAACAATAGTTGCACTTTTGAAAAGTATTTTATGAAATTCACCCAATGGACTTCATTACACATGGTTTGTACATGATGTGGAACAGATTTATCCCCAAATGTACACAATCTAGGGTAGAGTTAATAATCTAAGCTGTAGTTATCCCTGACTGTAAACACTCTGGATCGTAGCTATCTACCAGCTGTACATAATCTGAACCAGAGATATCTCAAGTTGTACACAAACTGATGCTAACAATATTTTTGATGGACAGGGTCTACCATGACCACAGGTCACGTTTTCTTCCGTCCTTACAGGCGTTGTCAGTCGTTAAAACACTGGTTTTGCAGAAGTTAATGTCAAAGTATTCAGTCTTTTCAAGATATAACGTAGAAATTATTCCACAATAAATATTCATCTATCTGTGTCTACATCCGTGCCGTTTATGAAACATCAACAAGAAGACAAAGACAAACACAGCAAAGACACTTCTGGCCGTGCGCCATATCACAACGGAAGCCGGTATCGATTTCTCTGAAACCGCCAAGAATGCATCCAAGCCCTGGTCCCCGGTGGCAGACGGCCCATCATCGCAGGGCTCCTTGTGGCTCATCTATGTACAGAAATCGTTGTCTATAATAACAGGCTTACACAAACATAACCCCCCTTATGAAAACGTCATCTTACATTAGGAGGAAAACTCCTTCTTCTGATCGAAGAGGTTTTCTGGAAAATTCCTTTGATTGTAAGGAGGGGAGACAACAAAAATAACAAACAGAAAAGATCCACTTTCTTGGCTTGGCTCTGAGAAATCGAATATCTCAAAATAACAGATCCGATTATAAAAATCCGTGCCGGTAGTTGATAATGGCTTGTTCTACGAAGGACCGGACCGCAGATAAATGGCAAAAACAACAAAGTTGATGGAGGAGTGCGCTGACACTGATGGAACCGGAGGATGATCGCCTCGCGGTTAAGATCGGGGGGTCTGAGAATTACGACAGAGAATCGCAAAAGAGGTATCCAATCATTCTTTACTGCATTTCATGTTTGTTTACCCAACATGAAGCTTCCCCGGCCAATACTTTCCCATTATTTCTTCAGAGATTACGTAAAAAGGGCCAAGTCTACGGTCAGAAATTAAACACGCTTAAAAAAACTGATGTAATGAATTTGTTGATGTGGCTGTCAAGTGATGCTACAGTACAGCGTGTCCGGCTGGAGATTGGCTTCACGCCCCAAGTAGCCAGTTACATTAGTCTAAGCTGACTGTGGCGTAACGTTAACTTTTATTTTTACTTTTTACTTTTTAATTTTCATTTGTGGAATAATTTTAAACAGTCCGCTCTCCTCTAGACGTTTTGATTTCAAAATAAATGACTCAAATATCAGCACTTATTTTTTTTTTTGGCTCTGTATAAATATGCTTAAAATAAAGGAACGTTTAGAGCAGTGGTTCTCAGTCTGTTTTGTTCCACGCACCCTTTTCAGCATGTGTCATAATCAGTGTTCTCTCTAAGACAGTGTTTCCCAACGTAGGGCGTACGCTCTACATGGAGGGGGACAATATGAATTTTTTTTAACGGGGGGGGGGGGGGGAAGGGCCAAGTAGAATATATTTATACTTTTCTAGAACTTGATTGACTGCTATGCTGGTGTGCGGGAGGGGGGGGGGATCAAAATTTTTGTGGCGTTGAGGTGGGGCATGATTAAAAAAAAAAAGGTTGGGAAGAAGTGCAGTTCGTGTGCAAAAATTTCAACTCGTGGTGTGCAAATATGTTGCGTGCAAACGTGCAACGTAATGTCAAAGGACAAAGTTCTCACAGAAAAACAAAAGAAACCGGGGAAAAGAAACTCATATTTCTCTTCTAGCGCTACTACAGCCCAGACTAACATACACAAACCTACACAAATAAAAGTAAGTCTTTTTATTTTTCTCTGAGCGGCGTGTAAGCTTTAACGCGTAGCATAATTTGTGTGTGTGTGTATGTGTGTACCCAGCCGCGCTGCTTAGAGGGAACATTGGTCAGAATGTCACCCCCCCCCCCAAACCACAAGACTATCTGACTCAAAAGATACAGATTTAATCAGTCTGAGTTTGTAACTTTTTGGACTCGATTCCCCCTCTCCCTTTCCCCAATCCTAAAAGTCCCCCGGGGGTTTGGGGGGGGGGGGGGGGTTTAAGAAGAGGAGGAATATTTCTCACTGGCTGAGAACTTCCTGATGTATAGTACCAGCATAATGAAGACAAGTGAGAATATAATGAAGACTGACAAATAATGAAGACAAGTGAGAATATAATGAAGACTGACAAAATAATGAAGACAAGTGAGAATATAATGAAGACTGACAATATAATGAAGACAAGTGAGAATATAATGAAGACTGACAATATAATGAAGACAAGTGAGAATATAATGAAGACTGACAATATAATGACGACAAGTGAGAATATAATGAAGACTGACAATATAATGAAGACAAGTGAGAATATAATGAAGACTGACAATATAATGGAGACAGTGAGTATATAATGAAGACAGTGACAATTAGTCTTCCGTGATCACCTGCAGATGCACATACAAAAGTGATAATAAGACTTGCACATTCACTTGGCACGATCTAACTCTTCCTTGTTTATCTCAAGTACTTACACCGTTCGTTCATCGCTACTCCATGATGTGATAGCAAATGCTGCTGCAGGTCGTTATGAACAAGAAAGACGAAGGAGTGAAAAATAAAAAAGTTAACAGTAAGTCAAGGGAAGTAACCAGTAAAAATATACATGAAAAACCTGGGATGAATCAGTCTTCATTTATTTATAATGGTTATTTCCCTTGATTTTCGGGGGGGGGCCTCCCACTTTTTTTTTTTTAAACAAAATAATCTGGAAAATAAGACACGAATTTGGTGTCGCAACTCGCTCATAAGACACGTTAGGTTCCTGACATCCGCCGTAGAGCGGAACATGGCCTTTTACTGCGTGGACAATAATATAAAAGTCTGGTAACATAATCACACTTATTTTGTATTTTACTTTCTTCTTCTTCTTCGTTGTTTTTCAGGCAACGATACTAGCCTCAGGAATAAACTTTTCTGCTGTTCTTTGTAGAAGAGATGTTTCCAAACAACTTTTCTTTCACGAAGACTGATTTCCGGGAAGCACATATGTTTTCCTCCAACTGTTTATACAACAAGGTTCAGTCTTCTAAGATATGGTCCACTGCTGTTTTACTGATTAACCGCAGGACCATGTTAGACTGTTCCCTTTTAAATTAAAATTGTTATACACGAACGTCCGACTTACTTTCGTACAGCCCATAGTTGCAAACGACCGTTTCCGAAGTCTATTATACAGGGTTATTCATAAGTCCGTGAAACATTTTAAAAATTCGGAATAAATAAACTACGTAACGTATCATGATTATTCTTACTTCAAGAGAGAGTGTGTGAGAGAGAGAGAGAGAGAGAGAGAGAGAGAGAGAAACTCTTCAAGTTTTTTTTAAATAAAGCTCGCGAGCACAGCTGCCCTGGTTTGCCTCTCGGAGGCAGCAGTAGCAAATATGGCGTTCAGTAAACGCGAGCTGTTATGACACACGCAAGAACCTCGTCCCTTGTGACTGTGCAGCGACGATGTGGACGTGAATTTCAGAAGGCTACTTCTGTTTTCAACAGTATCAAGAAGTGGTATGCGAAATTCCGGGACAAAGGCTGTATGTGCACGGCTCCTCGGCAGGGACGTTCAGGACCAAGAGAAGAAACTGCACATCGTGTTAGAGAAGCTTACCAGCGAATCCCCCGCTTTTATTCCCGGATTTCGCATATCACTTCTTGAGATGGTTCACTGAAAATGATTTTCAAAGAATGCACACTGAACCAAATCTGAATGAACTTTTTTCCCCCCTGACTGTAATAAAGCCGATGAGAAAGCATTGAAGAATGTCGTTTATATATTGTTCCATATACCTTTATAAACAAACGTTTTCGGCATATTTTTACTTGTACTTGTACTAACTCCCTGTAACTGCGAGCTGTTTTTTTTTGTTTTGCAGTCGATGCTGTAGAGAAATTGAGGCACAGCATCGTATCGGCGTGGGAGAGGGTTATGGCGGCTACTTCTTCAGTCCCGGAGTACAGCTAAAAAGCTGGGGGTGTGCAATGCTTCTTTAGCAGACTCCACCACCATGAGAACTATGGCGATCCCTGCCCCGTTAGCCAGGTTATGCCTGTTACAGGGAGAACCACGGAGAGGTGGGACAGGGTCTTGGTCAGCTATGGGTCGCTAACCCTGACACTGGCATATCAGCTATGGGTCGCTAACCCTGACGCCTGCATATCAGCTATGGGGCGACTTCAGCCCCATCATTGTTACATGAAGAACAAGCACAGGTTCTGCCTTGATGTTGATTCAGATTTAAGTTTAAACAAAAACCAGGAAATCTCTCTCTCTCTCTGTCTCTCTCTCTCTGTCTCTCTCTCTCTCTGTCTGAACCTTAAGTGCCCAGGGCACATGGAGCTTTAGCAAGGGTTTTCCACGAACGCCTGTCCTTTATCTTTATTTCCGATCTTGCCTAGGTGAATAATCTACTGCTCAACATCCTTTCTGTTGTTCTTCTCCGTGTCTCTTTTGGTCTACCATTACTTCTGTTCCCCTGTGGTGTCCATCTTAGTGCTATTTTTGGTAGTGAGTTGTCAGTCATTAGGAGCACATGTCCCAACCATCGCCAGCGTCTCTTCTCAATATTTGCTGTCAGTGGCTTCATCTGCATTTTTGGCAACAAGATGTTATTTCTTATGGTGTTTGACCAAAATATTTATCTAATTCTTCATAAACATTTAGTCTAGAACGAATTGAACTTGCTTTCTGTGGTTTTGGTGGTTTTCCAGCATTCACTTCCATAGAACGGGAAATACTGAACCAGATATGGAAGTGATTGTTCGGAATAAAAAGAGGTATGGTTTCTCTTACCACATGATTTAGACTGGTTAGCTGTCACACGTTTCAAATTCTATTCGCTTGTCAGAACAAGCAGGAATGTTACATGGTTTGTTTTTTCTTAACTATATTATTGTCATTCTTAAAATTGAGCAAGTTTGTGCTGCTTTTTGGTGTAGTGTAGCGTTTACTCAGTAAACGTTACCTATATTTTCTAAACAAAATTCTTTTGCATTTAAACCAGACGGCTACCATGTTTATGGAACATGTTTATAGTTTACAGAAGAGGATATAAAAGAAACTGGTGCCACCAACTCTAGAGAGAAGATTATGAATAGAGAGAAATGGAGGCGAACTGTAGCAATCAGCCTTAATGGCTCGGAAAGAAGAAGAAGAAGAAAATGTAGATATGAAACTTTTCCAAAGTAAGGGGGTCCGTGGCCTTGATTCTGAAACAGCAGAGGGTCCGCGGTCTTTTGTTAAATGGGAAACACTATCTTATAGGAATCTACTACCATTGTTTACTGTGGCTCTGCCCAACATCAGTGCATGGGACGTAACACACTTATTTTTTAGTCGTATGAGAAGTAATGCAGGGAGTTGTGCGCTCCTGTCAGCAGCGAATGACCATCGCATCGGCGTCACGCAGGATCCGCCAGCACAACGTGATAATGAAGAAATCGATATGGCCAGCAGGCAGAACCGAATCAATAGGCCTAGGCGAGGCCTTGGAATGCTCACAGACTGTATAAACCAGGAAAAAAGAGCAGCTTTATTACTTAATGAGCATACTGTTGTGATGTTTCCGCGTGAATCTTAATCATATAAAAAAACCGCACAGGATGAAGAAATAGAGGAAGAAGATAAAATATAAATTCACATGGATGCTATGTTAAAAAAAAAAATGAATGGACAAAAATAGAAAAAAAAATAATAAAATGAATGGAGCACTTAGCTGTTGCTTGTACGAAGCTGTGGCTTGTACGAGGCTATGTTCAGAAGTGCATATGGTGGAGAGTAGAGAATGTTTAAATGAAGACTTGTGATGTGTGACGGGGGGGGGGGGGGGGGTCGTAAATGGGGATGAGAGAGGAGGGGGAGGGGGAGGGGAACTGTGAAACTGGTCTCAAATGAGGGGACCGCATGCAGAAACATCTGTACTATATCACCCAGCATGCTTCAAAAAAGTCCCTAATCATTTCACTGGCCCCACCCACAGAACCAAATCTGATTTTCTGGTTAACAGCCATCAAACAATGTCACGCTGATGACAGAAGCCGCCTATTCAGGAATATGGAACGCTGGAACCACATGGTCTGAACTCGCAATTCAGCTACTCCTACCACTCCCCTTTTCCACAATCATATTCTCTCTGCACTAAGTCCTACTCTTTTCTCATTTGTAACACGTAGTTCAGAACTTCCTCTAGCCTAATGCTATTATATGACGAAATTACAACCCCTCTACCCCAACTATAATCTATTCCACCTTCTCCCGACTAGATTACCTTTGTATCACTCTCTCATTTTTTTACGTCTCTCTCTCTCTCCCCCCCCCCCCCCCCTCCATATTTACGACCCGCCTATCACACATCACAAGTCTCCATCTAAACATTCTCTACACTCCACCATGTGCACTTCTGAACACAGCCTCGTACAAGGCACAGGTTCTTACAAGTCACAACCAAGTGCTCCATTCATTTTATTTTATTCTATTTTTTCCATTCATATTTTTTACACAGCATTCATGTGAATTTATATTTTATCTTCTTTCTCTATTTCTTCATCCTGTCTTTTTTATGATTAAGATTCACACCGAAAAGTCGCAGCTGTACGCTCGTTAAGTAATACAGCTGTTTCTACTTTTTCCTTAGTTTATACATTTTGTTATCACAGCTTTACTGCAGTGACTTCGTGTATAGTTATATACTTAGTTTTATATACTCATACACTAATTATTCCTGTGCTCACAGACTGGTACGCCTTCCAATGTGGATGGCGGTTCCTGGTTACGAGAGTGGAGTGTGGTAGCTGTCTGGTTACAGGCAGGTTTTTTTTTTGTACGTCAGCGATTGGACGGTGTTCGAGCTTCATCGACCCATTCTCTTAATTTGTTCATCCAGAGAGGAGAGAGTGAGCGAGAGAGAGAGAGAGAGAGAGGCAGATACTGGCCTGTATGTATACAGTAAACCAGTCCCCGGGAATACAAGACAGCATTAGATGTAGCCATAATAAATTAAAATTCTCATCTATATTTTCGTGTCCTTATCTGTTGTATTATGCTGATCTTACTTTCTGTCACTCCTGTTTCTCCACATTTCCTCACTCCTCCTATCCTGTTGTAAAACTGAACCATACACCTGAGTCTACCTATTTATAAATTAAACAAAAGGGTATATGGTAATATAACATAACGCTAGATGTCACCATAGTAAAGTAACAGACAAGGAATAAATTCACTACCTACACATCTGCTCTCTACACAAATCTAACCTTCCATTCACTAGTTACATCTCTCCTCCCTACACAAATCTAACTTTCTATTCACTAGTTCCACCTCTTTTCTCTTCACAAACCTAACTTTCCATTCACTAGATACACCTCTCTTCTCTTCACAAACCTAACTTTCCATTCACTATTAACATCTCTCCTCTCTATACAAACCTAACTTTCCATTCACTAGTTACATCTCTCCTTTCTATACAAACATAACTTTCCATTCACTAGTTACATCTCTCCTTTCTATACAAACATAACTTTCCATTCACTAGTTACATCTCTCCTTTCTATACAAACATAACTTTCCATTCACTAGTTACATCTCTCCTTTCTATACAAATCTAATCAACTCCCCCCCCCCCACCTTTCCGCGCTCCATTTACATTCTTCCCTTGAATCAAATTTCCCAGGTTCATACTTCACGTGCAGGAAAGTCTCCAGGGAACATTAAGTCAGATTTGTGAAAAAAAAAAAAACTTCACTGGGAAGATCTGGCAGTCAACTTATCCATGTCAAACGCCACGGAAAGAACAATCAGCTGTGGAGGGATGCAGCATGTGGACGAGTCGCGATGACAATGTGGATTAGGAAGATATACCAGCGCAAGTATGGGGGAACAGAAAGGACAGAATACGAGAACTGAATAATGGGATGGATAGAGGATACCGATCTGGAGGAGAATAATAGACAGAGAATACAGGTATGAAGGAATGAGAAGAAGAGAGGATACCAATATGGAGGAAAGGGGAAAAAACCCAGAGAGGACAGAAATATCAATGAAGAAAGAGTTATAGGAAAACAAGGTATAAAGTAATGAAGTGAGGAAGCGAGAACGGTAAAAAGTTATAGGAGAAGAAATGAAGAAAGGAAGGGTAAATGTGAGAAATAAAGAAAGAAAGAAAGACAAATTATGTGTATAATATGTGGAAGGTCAGAATTTTAAAAAAAGTGAGTTACTGATGAACTAATTAAATGATTAATGTTAGTGAATACTGATGAATACTGATCATGTTATTGACCAATGAAGCAAATAAGAACACAAAATACTTTATGAAATTCTGAAAATGAAAAAAAATCTTCACAAAAAAAAATATAAGGAAAAAAAAGAGAAACAGCCACAGTGTCTGGGACAAATAACGAGAGAGAGAGAAAGAGAGAGACAGAGAGAAAGAGAGAGACAGAGAGAAAGAGAGAGAGAAGAAAAAGAGAGAGTGAGTGAGTGAGTGAGTGAGTGAGTGAGACAGAGCGAGAGAGAGTGAGTGAGAGAGAGAGAGTGAGAAAGAAAGAGAGAGAGAGTGAGAGAGAGAAAGAGAGTAAGTGAGTGAGTGAGAGGGACAAGCGAGTGAGAGAGAGAGTGAGAGAGAGTGTGTGAGTGAGAGAGAGAGAGAGAATGCAATATCACACTGAAGAAATTAAACTGCACCAGCAACAGGTTATAATCCAGTCCTTTTTTGTTGTGCTATCTCACATTAGACTGTCCATTTTTTTCTCTTTTTTTCTACTTCTCTTACCATTTATCTTTCCTGCTGTTATGATATCTTTAAGCCTTCTTCTTCTCATTATATCTCAAATAAATGATACCTGTCATTTTATTACAGCTTTAGTTACGTTCCTTTCCACAATTCCTTTCTTTTTTTTTTATTAGACATTCCCTGTTTGCCATCTTAAGCTGTCCGTGGTATTTCTAACATTCTTCTGAGAAATCACATCCCTGCTGTTTCTAGTGATCTTTGCTTCCCTGCTGCTTCTAGTGATCTTTGCTTCCCTGCTGCTTCTAGTGATCTTTGCTTCCCTGCTGCTTCTAGTGATCTTTGCTTCCCTGCTGCTTCTAGTGATCTTTGCTTCCCTGCTGCTTCTAGTGATCTTTGCTTCCCTGCTGCTTCTAGTGATCTTTGCTTCCCTGCTGTTTCTAGTGATCTTTGCTTCCCTGCTGTTTCTAGTGATCTTTGCTTCCCTGCTGCTTCTAGTGATCTTTGCTTCCCTGCTGTTTCTAGTGATCTTTGCTTCGCTGCTGCTTCTAGTGATCTTTGCTTCGCTGCTGCTTCTAGTGATCTTTGCTTCCCTGCTGCTTCTAGTGATCTTTGCTTCCCTGCTGCTTCTAGTGATCTTTGCTTCGCTGCTGCTTCTGTTGATCTTTGTTTCGATCTGTTGATTGTTTGTGACTCACTTCCATAAAGTAGGATGTGCTCAATGTAATATTTCAGAACTCTCTCTCTCTCTCTCTCTTTCTCTCTCTCTCTCTCTCTCTCTCTCTCTCTTTTATTTTCAGTGACAGAGATGCCCTGCAAGATGTTTCTCATTTGTTCAAGATCGCACATGTTCTACCACAATGATCATCGAACTCTTGTAAGGCCACACAACCCCAACAATTGCAGGCACAAAAAAAATAATTATATGGCAAAAAAAAGTCACTGAAAAAGATAACAATCAACAGGAAAAAAAACAGAGTCATCAAACAAGTGACAAAAGCAAGATGGAGACCAATTGCAGCCAAACTTTCCTGGAGAGATGAACTCAGCTGAAGCAGAAGATGACAATCTAACACAAAACATAACAATCTAACACAGAACGAACATAAAAATCTAACACAGAACATAACAATCTAACACAGAACATAACAATCTAACACAAAACATAACAATCTAACACAGAACATAACAATCTAACACAGAACATAACAATCTAACACAGAACATAACAATCTAACACAAAACCACCACAGAATATCGGCATCTGCAGCGCATTATTTCTCATCAGTATGAAGTGGTAAATTACAAACTCACTCCCAGAAGATTCTTGTGTCATGATTTACCCCGAAACTGATTGCCAGAAAAATTACTGATTTTTTAAAAATTGCTGTGCTATTTTCCCCATATTATCTGGTATTCAACTACTTGATCATGTCATGGAAAGACAACCTCTAGAAAACTCAAGAGGAAAAAAAGAGAGGTAAACTCAAGGGAAAAAAAGGAGAGGGAAAGCTCAAGGAGAAAAAAAAGAGAAGTAAATGGGAAAAAAGAGGGAAACTCAATGGAAAAAAAGAGAGGGAAAACTCAAGGAGAAAAAAAAAAAAAGAAGTAAACTCAATGAAAAAAAAGAGGGAAACTCAATGGAAAAAAGGGAGGGAAAACTCAAGGAAAAAAAAAAGAGAGGGAAAACTCAAGGGAAAAAAAAAATAGGTAAATTCAAGGGAGGAAAAAAGAGAGAAAACTCAAGGAAAAAAAAGAGAGGGAAACTCAAGGGGAAAAAGAGAGAGGGAAACTCAAGGGGAAAAAAAGAGAGGGAAAACTCAAGGGAAAAAAAAAAGAGAGGGAAACTTAGGGGGGGGGGAGAGGTAAACCTTGGGGGGAAGAGGTAAACCCTGAGAAAACTATCTGAACAGACTGACCAAGTTGCACAGGAAGGAAACATTCACAGCTAACCAAAAACCACAACAAAATGTTGGCCACTCTGCTAGCACTGCACAAAATGAATGAATGGCTACCCTGGCCACTGAACTCCCTTCTCTCCACTGATTATGGCTCTGTCTTGTGTTGTCACATATTCCCATGTACTGGTCTGCTTAATTTACTCATATTATGGTTAGATCCCAGACTTTTGCAATGCTGCAGACTCAATGGAAATCTAGAAAAGCTAAGCTTGAAGATGAAAATCAGGATATTTAAGAGCAATGTTCTAAGTGTACTATTCTATGGAAGTGAATGCTGGAAAATCACCAAAACTATAGAAAACAAGCTGAATTCTTTCCATGGTAAATGTTTACAAAGAATTAGAAGAATATTTTGGCCAAACACCATAAGAAATAACATCTTGTTGGCAGAAATGCAGATGAAGCCACTGACAGCAATTATTGAGGAAAGACGCTGGCGATGGATGGACATGTGCTCTGGATGACTGATGACTCATTACCAAAAATGGCACTAAGATGGATGCCACAGGGGAACAGAAGTAAGGGTAGACCAAAGGAGACATGGAGAAGAACAACAGAGAGGATGTTGAGCAATAGAGGGGTCACTTGGCCAAGAGCAGAAAAAAAGGCAAAGGATAGGCGTTTGTAGAAAACCTTTGCAGAAGCCTTATGTGCCTTGGGCACTTAAGGTTCAGAGAAAGAGAGAGAGAGAGAGGGAGAGATGGTTAGATTGTGGGTGCATCTAGTACGGTCTCATATTTCAGTAAACTGGTTTGTTTATTTTCTTAAAACCATATCTCTCAAATCTTATCTTGTATTCCCATGTGCTAGTTTCTTTAATGTTAATATGGCTGCACTTTCTACTGTCATGTACTTCGTGTACTCACCCATTTATTTTATTATGGCTACAAAGTGAGCTGTCTTTTGTTCCAAAATATGAGTTTATGTAATGTATCATGGCTACATCTTACACTGTTTTGTATTTTCATGTACTTCATTTAAGAACTACACATCCACATGATAGTGCCATTTGCTACAAAACCTGTTCTGGCACCTCATACATTTTATAATTTTGTTATATCCTGTATTTTGTCCTTTTTTTCAGATATGCACTTACCCCTACAACAGGATTATCATAATCACATTTTCATTTGCTGAAAGTCTTGGAAATATGGGCCTAATGTTGTATCCCCTGTATGCCTTAATGGCACAGAAATGGGGATTTTACCCTTACCTATGATAACAAAGTTACCCTAACAATCATGTTTTCTCTAACATGCTTACCCTAACAACTGTGGCAACTCTGACACACCTGCTCTAATTTTCCATACCAAAGACATAAATAAGAAAGCAGATGCTCTGATTATATACAGAAATAAACTCATTATTGGTTAATTTGTGAACACAGATTTTCAAATAATGTAGCATTTTTATGGAAATGAAGTACTGAGTGAGGAACCTCACATGTGATCAGTCATATAATTTGATCTGAAGTAGAACTTCATATGTAATCAGCCATAGAACTTTATCTGAAGTAGAACCTCACATGTAATCAGTCATATAATTTGATCTGAAGTAGAACTTCATATGTAATCAGCCATAGAACTTTATCTGAAGTAGAACCTCACATGTGATCAGCCATAGAACTTGATCTGAAGTAAAACCTCACATGTGATCAGCCATAGAACTTGATCTGAAGTAGAACCTCACATGTAATCAGTCATATAATTTGATCTGAAGTAGAACTTCATATGTAATCAGCCATAGAACTTGATCTGAAGTAGAACCTCACATGTGATCAGCCATAGAACTTGATCTGAAGTAAAACCTCACATGTGATCAGCCATAGAACTTGATCTGAAGTAGAACTTCACATGTGATCAGCCATAGAACTTGATCTGAAGTAGAACCTCACATGTGATCAGCCATAGGACTTGATCTGAAGTAGAATCTCACATGTGATCAGCCATAGAACTTGATCTGAAGTAGAACCTCACATGTGATCAGCCATAGGACTTGATCTGAAGTAGAATCTCACATGTGATCAGCCATAGAACTTGATCTGAAGTAGAACCTCACATGAAACCAATTATGAAACTTGCTCTCAGTAAACTAAATGACATAGAAGTAGCAGCACACTGCTCTTTTCTTCTACTGAAAACTTCATTCATTCATTTGCATGTCCCTTGCAAAACTTTGCCTGAAAACTACTGGCTTGAATAGTTTGCTCTCTGCTCTCAGAAAGAGATATAACAGCAATAGCCAGCTCTCACAGTCTTCCAAGCATTTCCCAGGTTAGGCACAAGAATATGGAATGATGCCCTCTCAAGAAGCTGCAATTCCAGGATTTTCAGCAGGGAACTAAGAATTTCTGAAATCACAGCCTGTTAAATGACAGGAAACTAACTACTCCTGATTTCATAGCCTATTAAATGACAGGGAACTACCTATTCCTGATTTCATAGCCTATTAAATGACTGGGAACTAAGTATTCATGATTTCATAGCCTATTAAATGACAGGGAACTAAGCATTGCATTTTCATAGCCTATTAAATGACAGGGAACTAACTATTCCCAATTTCATAGCCAATTAACTTCAGAATGCAATTCTAGAAAGTGAGGTAGGTCTTTATCAGAAATGATGTCTCTGCCGATGTAATCGAACATCAAGAGATGTGCACTTTTCCCAAAGAGTGTGCAAGTGATATTTACTTAACAACAGCATATGATATGTGCATGAGAAACTGATTAATTGCAGTTAATGATTTTACAGATATCATGATTTTCTGTGGTTGCATCTGTAAATTTTCTGGTGCAGATAAGTTTAGTAGTTGCATGTTTTCATGCTCTTATGTATTACACTAACAGACAAATGATGGGAGAAAACAGAAAAATGTATGAGCAAGCCAAAATACTTCATAGTGGAACTGTTATTTATGGTAGCTGATAGCCTTCAAGCAAATTGAAATTACACTCACTAAAATGTCTTATGAGTTATTAATGGCAGGGATCAGCATTATGACATGATATTTTAGTGGGATCTACATTACCCCATGACCCATAGTTGTATAAACATTACCCAGGTGGATCAGCATTACCCAAACATTCCTAGTGGGATTAACATTATCCCATGACACATAGCAGGACCAACATTATCGCATGACACATAGTAGGACCAACATTAGCCCATGACACCTAGTAGGACCAACATTAGCCCATGACACCTAGTAGGACCAACATTATCCCATGACACATAGTAGGACCAACATTACCCCATGACACCTAGTAGGACCAACATTATCCCATGACACCTAGTAGGACCAACATTATCCCATGACACATAGTAGGACCAACATTATCCCATGACATCTAGTAGGACCAACATTATCCCATGACACATAGTAGGACCAACATTATCCCATGACACCTAGTAGGACCAACATTATCCCATGACACCTAGTAGGACCAACATTAGCCCATGACACCTAGTAGGACCAACATTATCCCATGACACACAGTAGGACCAACATTATCCCATGACACATAGTAGGACCAACATTAGCCCATGACACCTAGTAGGACCAACATTATCCCATGACACATAGGACCAACATTATCCCATGACACATAGTAGGACCAACATTATCCCATGACACATAGTAGGACCAACATTATCCCATGACACATAGTAGGACCAACATTATCCCATGACACACAGTAGGACCAACATTATCCCATGACACATAGTAGGACCAACATTATCCCATGACACATAGTAGGACCAACATTATCCCATGACATCTAGTAGGACCAACATTAGCCCATGACACCTAGTAGGACCAACATTATCCCATGACACCTAGTAGGACCAACATTATCCCATGACACCTAGTGGGATCAACATTATCCCATGACACTTAGTAGGACCAACATTACCCCATGACACCTAGTAGGACCAACATTATCCCATGACACCTAGTGGGATCAACATTATCCCATGACACCTAGTAGGACCAACATTATCCCATGACACCTAGTGGGATCAACATTACCCCCAGACACCCAATGGGGATCAACACTGCACTGCCCCATTACACCTAGTGGTTTGTGTGGAGAGAAAAAAAAAAAAGGTCAGAAAACTGTGACATCTGTTGTAGTATTAGAGGCAGCCATGACACATGGAAACTGTAGAAGTTATTATGACAAATTCTGCACATGTGCTCCACAGATGTGTATAAACGAGACATAATGCATTTGGGACATAAATCCTATGAGGACTGCTGCCAACTGCACCAGTGGGTTGGACAAAAAAAGTTGTGAGCCATCTATAATGTAAGGGTGATAAGAAACTTTAGCCTTCTGTAGATGAGAGAAGGGCAAATGAAAGTAACACTTGACAAAATATTCTGGATAGACTGCTCTTGTTTTAAAGTCATGTCATCACTGACTTAATGAAATAAATGCTGCGAAGACAGGTGATGTTTGCGGTAAATTACCGAGTCATGGTAGCATGTGTTCTAGAAAGATTTCTCAATAAGAAACCAGGCTTTTGCGCGATAATGTGGTAGAGCACAATGCCGTCAGCTTTTGAAAAATTGTAGACAAATCATTTCAGACATGAGGGAAAGAAAAATGACCTGGGACTTGAATCATGGACTTCAGTATAACAAGCAGTCACCTTGTCATAAGAATACAGAGAACTGGCCATCCTTCATCTCTTAAAAATGTGTCTGATAGCCAAGTCTCTAATACATGTCTGAAATTGTCACACCCGGAATAGAAATGAGGTCAGATAAGGAAATGAGGAGATAAAATGAATCTAAACTGCTCTGTCCACAATTTTTTTGACGGCTGACCATACCACTCTGTTTTTTTTTCTGGTAGAGTAGCAGTGGTGTGAGATATCTGTAGAAGTAACTATAAAATCTGCCCAGCAAACACAGACCTGAACCAACAAGCTGCAGTTGCATGTTAACCTGTTGTGTGTACCTATTATGCAGAGCAAGCTTAAGCTTCTGGGGCTGTAAGGACAGGGTGATCCATGTCAAAGAAAGAAAAGAAAACTGCAAATATGGAGTAAACTTTATTTATATAAAAATTATTTAAAATGTAAGTAAAAAGTTTTATGAAAAGTAAAAGCTTGACAGTTAATGTTTTCTGTTGTCTTTGGCCTACATAATGCAAAATCATATCAGTTAGTCATTTGCATGTCCTGTGCGGAACTTTCCCTCCCTAACAGCTCTCCTGTAGGCCTCTTGGCTGTAAGCAAGATACCCATTTTTATGACAGAGTTACATCATCATATCAGCATCTATTAAAATCAGTAGCAGATTAACCACCAGCCAGGCTCTATGAGAAGCCAGCATCTCTACTCTTCATTTCCTTCTATACAGTCTCCCCTAGTTATGATTTTGCTAAAGAAGCTGTGAAGATGAACAGACAGAACTATAAAAATAAGATTTTAAGGGCATGCATCTTTCCCATCGCAACATATGCCTGTGAGACCTGGACACTTAACAAAACAGCCGAAAAACACATAAATGCCTTTGAATGTAAATGTTACAGAAGAGTTCTTCAAATATCATGGGCACAAAAAAGAACAAATATATCTATACTACAAGAACTTAATATTTAAGAAGGGTGGCTAGTAAAGAAGATTAAAGAGAGAGAACTGGACACATTAAACGTCATGAGGGTTTGGAGAAGATCGTCTTTGAAGGGTACATAATGAGAAGAAGAAAGAGGAAGAGCAAGGCAAAGATGGCTGCAAGATACTGATAATCTGCAAATGATTAACTGATATCAACAACAGGCCATCTTGTTTACAACCGAGAGGCCTACAGGAGAGCTGTTAGGGAGGCAAAGTTCCGCAAGGGACATGCAAATAACTGACTGACTGACTGACTAACTGACTGATGCTACACTACACCAAAAAACTACACAAACTTGGTGAATTTTCAAAATGACAGTAATGCAGTTAAAAAAAAATAGGCAGCAATTAACATTCCTACTTGATCTGACAAATGAACAGAACATGAAATGTGTGACAGCTAACAAAATCTAAATTGTAAGGTGAGAGAAGTCATGTATCTTTTTATTCCGAACAGTCACTTCCATATCTGGTTCAGCATTTCCTACTTTTAACCTCAAATCTGGACCAACATCAAACTGATACCTGTGCTTGTTATTCATGTAACAAAATGTCGGGAACGTTTCTTTAGAAAGATATACGGAACCAAAGAGAATGGGATGCTTTAAAGCTTTCTCACTGATTTTCTTATAACCAGAAAAAAACTTTCACACAGGATTCACCAAAACATCACTTGTCAAACACTTCACAGTGAAAAGAAAAAAGGACCATTGGTGACATGTGTAGCACTCTTGTCATCTAAAGAACTGATCACAAGTGTAGCAAATCCTGCCATCTCAACTATGGGTGACTTGTGTAGCAATCCTGTCATTTTAAACTACTGGTGACTTGTGTCACATCCTGCCATCTGATGGTGATGTCTGTAGTAATCCTGTTATTTAAAGTATTAGTAACATGTATAGTAATCCTGTCATTTGAAGTACCGGTGATGTCTACAGTAATCTTGTCATCTAAAGCAGTGGTGACATGTGTAATAATCGCACCATCTAAAGCAGTGGTGACATGTGTAATAACCACACCATCTAAAGTACTGGTGACATGTGTAATAACCACACCATCTAAAGCAGTGGTGACATGTGTAATAACCACACCATCTAAAGCAGTGGTGATATGTGTACTAATTACACCATCTAAAGTACTGGTGACATGAGTAATAATCACACCATCTAAAGTACTGCTGACGTATGGAGTAGCACTGTCATCTGTGACATCTGAATTAAGCCACTCATACTAAACTGTGGCGGGCATCAGTACCTTTTTTAATCCATGTACAAACATGGGAAGATATACACAAGAAGGGGACACATATGAACTACTGGGCACCAGAGGACTGCACTGAAAGAACCGCCTACAAGATGTTGCTGACATCATGTTTTGTCACAAACGTCCATGCCTGAAGACTCAGACTACTATATCTTACCTTCATTTCCAGGAGCATCGCGAATAATGGAACCACCATGTCATCAATCTCTCACATGGAGCAGTGTTTTTTTGTATCAGGGTAAATTATCATAACCGGGGCCTCATGTCCTTAACATAAGATTATGTCTGCGCCAGGATCGTCCATGCCCTGGACCACAGAGGAACAGGGGAGGAACTCAACTTTCATTTTCTTACTTCTCCCCTATCGCTGTGTATAGCTAAAGGAAACGATAAAACCCACTGATTTTGCTACGTCAACGGGCCAAACAAGTTATAAACAGGGACTAATACGACAAAACCGAAACAAACATGAAGTGAGAAGGGTCCTACCTTAGGCGTCTTGATATTCTCCATGTTGAGCAGTGATTTGTTTACATCCCAGCTCCAGCCATGACACCTCCCCCTTTACGACTCGAAATAAATTAACAAACTATTTTCCGTATTTATAATATTTTTGGCTGTTATTTATAAATAAATCAAGTCTGAAGCACAATAAAACAATAATTAATCCCGATAAATGTTTATATAATTTACATTGATTGTTAAAATAAAATGAGATGAACGACCGGGAACCGAAACAACCGAATAAAACCGGAGATGCTCATATCTTCACACGCAGTTTCGTTTCAAAGTTTTCAGGTTCTGGCTGAAGTACCCCAACCATCCTGTATTACACGGGATGGTCCCGTATTTTACAGATTTGTATTGGGAATAGTGTAACGTTGGTAGGAAGCATATTATAAAACTCGTGCCCCATACTTTCCCGTATTCTCATCTTTGATAGTCAAATATTCGAATGTATACAAAATTTTGAGGCAATGCTGCAATTTCGAAGACAATTCACTCTGTAGAGAGGTACAACAAGTAGGTCTGGCTGACACTTTTGTAAGAAAAGTTATAAACCTGAACTCAGTCAGTCATTTGCATGTCCCTTGCGGAACTTTACCTCCCTAACAGCTCTCCTGTAGGCCTCTCGGTTGTAAACAAGATGGCCTGCTGCTGATGCATCCATTTGCAGATCATCAACGATGTCTTGCAACCATCTTCGCCTTGGTCTTCCTCTCTCTCTTTTTCCTCATTATGTACCCTTCCAAGACGGTCTTCTCTAGATTATCATGACGTTTAGTGTGTCCAAAATATTTAAGTTTTCTCTCTTTAATCCTCTTTACTAGCCAACCTTCTTCAGTATTAAGTTCTTGTAGTACGGATATATTTTTCTTTTTTTTATGTCCATGATATTTGAAAACTTCTACTGTAGCATTTACATTCAAAGCCATTTATGTGTTTCTCAGCTGTTTTATTAAGTATCCAGGTCTCACGGGCATATGTTGCGATAGGAAAGATGTCTGCCTTTAAAAATCTTATTTTTGTAGTTCTGTCTGTTCCTCTCCAGAGCTTCTTTAGTTATTTTACTTTCGGAAGAGCGATAGATGTCCTCCTTTTAATTTCCCTCATTCTATCTCCATTATTAATTAGTAACGATCCAAGATATTTAAAACTCTCCACTTCTTCCAATTTTTTTCTCATTGATATATATTTCAGCCGCCTTGTTTGTTTTGTCAGTTGTCATCAATTTAGTTTTAATAGCATTAAGATAGAGGTTCTGCTCTTCGCTGTTCTTACAGACTGATATAATTCGTTTTTCCATTCCTTTTTGTGTTGTGGACAGTAATACTGTGCCATCAGCATATCTAATCTCTGCTATTTCATAACCTCCAATTGTTATGGCATCGTAATATTCTTTGTCTACATCTTCTCTAACATTCCTCATTATATTTTCAGTATACATGAACCTGGTCTACTGATTCAAATTTTGGGTTAAATTTTAAAATACTCTCTCTCTCATACATACACACACACATCTCTCTTCTCCCCCCCCCCCCCCCGCAACTCTGTTGATTGAAATGTCCTGTATTTGAACTTAGAAAATATGATCAGGTTATTCTAAAACTTATTTTTAGTCACGCTTCTCTCTCTCTCTCTCTCTCTCTCTCTCTCGCTCTCTCTTGTAATTAAAAAAAGCCACGCGTCTCAGCGATTAGAAATACTTTCTTTGAAGTCTGCCTCCGAGGTTGTCCTGGCTGTCTGAACACTGTCCTGGTGGCACTAAAGCCCGTGCCCATGGTTGAAGAAGAAAAAAGTTATCTTGTACAGAACTTAAAGAAGACACAAGAAAGTGATGCAAAATATATCCATCAAGCACAACATGGATAAGAATATAAAAGAGATAACGACTGTAGGTAATAATAATATAATAACAGTAGTACTATAATAATATAATAATAGTAGTACTATTCTAATAATAATAATATAATAATAGAAGTACTATAATACTATAATAATAATACAATGTTGCCCGAAATAGGAGCAGCTTTCTTCAGTAACGAAACAAAAATAGAGTTGTGACATTTTGACTTTCTCGCCTTATTTACATAAAAGGATTTGTTTCATTCAGTTTTGTTCAACGCATTTCATATTTTATTTTGAGCAGTTTTTGAAGAAAACCATTTTGTTTTTGTTTTTTCAAATTTACTTCTATCTCCGACATGGACTTGGAACGTTGGACACAAGACACCTCAACTGAAATGTAGGTACTTCCCCTGCTATGTGGATGTTGTTAGTGAAGCCGCTTTCACATAGTGGTTTCTAGATCTACACATGAGATACGCACTTCCAGTCATGATTTAAAGATGTATGCAAATGAGATTTTTATTTACAAGTTAAAAAAAAAATACAAATCAGATGTCAAAGCTCGGATCGGATCCAGGACGAACAAGGGAGCAAACTCTCAAATACTGTACTATTAAGTGAAAATGTCTGCAGTGTTATTTGCTCCTGACAAGTCATTAAAAGACTGACTGCTCTCTTATCTTCTTATATCTTATATCCTTCCCGTGCCGTTAAACGTCGCATAGGGCTCGCAAAGTAGTTCGCCAATTTTTCCTGTCTTCGGCGAGACTTTCAACCTCATCAAAGGATTTTATACCCGTTAATGCTGCACAGGTAACACAGGTATTGACTGGGTACATGGGACCCAACTAGAAGATCTTGATTTTGCTGATGACATAACTCTTATCAGTAATAATGTGAATTCCATGCAAGAAAAAACAGATGGCCTGTCTTCAATGGCTAGCAAAATAGGACTTGAAATTAACAAGGACAAAACAAAAATAATGAAAATTCCCATTAATCAAAATAGAAAAATACACATAGAAGGGACAGATATTGAAGAAGTCAATCAATTTGCATACCTTGGCAGCTACATAGACCAGGATGGTGACACTAAAAAGGAAGTTAGGATCAGAATTGCAAAAGCAGCATCAATCTTCAAGAATCTTGAGAACATATGGAATTCAAAAGTTATAAGCACAAAAACCAGGTTAAGACTATTCAATTCAAATGTAATATCCACCCTCATTTATGCATGAGAAAGCTGGAAAACAAAGAAATAGACAAGAAATTACTCTTTTGAAAACAAATGCTTAAGGAAAATACTTGGCATCAAGTGGAATGAATTCAAGAACAATGCAGAGATAAGACAGATGATCGAACATCAACCAGTCTCATGGGTGATCAGGAAAAGGAGATGGACATATGTTGGTCACTTGATGAGAAGAAATGATCAGAGAATCCCAAAACAAGCTATCAAGTGAAACACAACAGGCCAAAGAAAAAGAGGCAGACCGCATGAAACTCTAAAGAGGACATTGTTAAGAGAGGCCAAATTAACAGGCATAAAATCCCTTGATGAGGCTGAAAGGCTCGCTGAAGACAGGAAAAATTGGCAAACTACTTTGCGAGCCCTATGTGACATTTAACGGCACGGGAAGGATATAAGAATTTGGCCTCTCTTAACAGTGTTCTCTTCAGAGTTTCACGCAGTCTGCCTCTTTTTTCTTCAGCCTGTTGTGTTCCACTTGATAGCTTGTTTTGGGATTCTCTGATCATTTCTTCTCATCAAGTAACCAACATATGTCCATCTCCTTTTCCTGATCACCCATGAGACTGGTTGTTCGCTCATTTGTCTTATCTCTGCATTGTTCCTGCATTCGTTCCACTTAATGCTGAGTATTTTCCTTATGCATTTGTTTTCAAAAAGTCTACTTTCTTGTCTATTTCTTTAGTTGTTTTCCAGCTTTCGCAGGCATAAATGAGGATGGGTATTACATTTGAAATGAATAGTCTTAACTTGGTTTTTGTGCTTATAACTTTTGTGCTTTTAACTTTTGAATGCCATATGTTCTCAAGATTCTTGAAGCAGCATTGCTTTTGCAAAATCATGTCACATATACATGATAAAAATACTCATGTAACGGACATTTAAAAACGCACCTTGTCAGACAGGATAAAAACACACTTTTACAGACACATGACACAAACACACATTCACAGATGCATTACACAAACACACACATTCACACTTTCACAGAGACATGACACAAACACACACATTCGCAGACACATGACACAAACACACACACATTCACAGACACAAACACACTTTCACAGAGACATGACACAAACCCACACATTCACAGATGCATTACACAAACACACATTCACAGACACAAACATTTTCACAGAGACATGACAAAAACACACACATGGCACAAACACACACTTTCACAAACACATGACACAAACACTCACAGACATGACACAAACACACACATTCAGACACAAACACACATGCACAGACACATGACACAAACACACACATTCAGACACAAACACATACACAAACACACTTTCACAGAGACATGACGCAAGTCTGGTTACTGTCATCAAATAAAACTTTATTGACATTCCATAAAAGATATTTCCCAACATGCACTGCACGGAACATTTTGTGACAGAAATCATGACAATTTCCGCAGGCTCACAACAAAGCTACCTCCATGTTTGACAAATGAGCTCAAAATTGTGTAAAATGAAGCATTAAAAAAAAAAAAATGAAGGTCACTAACTGTCACAACCAAACCATCTCACAGAAAGCAAAAGAAAGGGTCAACATTTGAACAAAAGACAGCTATACTGCTCCTCCCAATGTGTTCACAGTACTCACTAATACAGATCATTATTAGTGGTTGAATGCATGACACAACCTTTTAACCTTGCATACCACATGACCAAAATCATCCAAACAATGTAGGGAGATAAAATGGCTAGCTCCCAGCAAAGCCAGACACTACATGAAGTCTTTTGTCACAATTTTTCTACAAAAATACCTTCAGTTATTATCCTAGTAACTTTACTGAACTCTAAAAATGCACATAAACAAATGTCATGAATTAAGATTTAACTTTCTCAATAACACTTCTAGTCTACAACTTTTACAAAGTAAATATGACCCTTCACCTCCACTCCCGTTTACAACTGTTTACTAGTGCATCACACCATAAACTTAGCTTGTAGAATAAAACAGCAACACAAAACCATGATCAATTCTAATCAATTCACTCTAATCAATTCTTCAATCTCAAGAGTTAAACAAGAAAGGACATGAACTATAATTAAATGGAAGGAGACGTGCGACTGTAGCATCTTTTCTTAAACCAGAACTGAGCTGCGTCTGTGATCATTATCTGAACAAAAATGGATACAATTTTAACAAATGAAAACTCAGAGAAATTGTCCCTGCAAAGGAAGAAGTTGGTCTCGTGTCATCAAATATCAAAAAAGCCATTAAAAAAAAAAAAACTGAATGTTGAAAGAAAGCTGCTCTTAGCCCACCGTACCTCAAACACTGAGCACGTGCAACATGTGGCACAGAAGTTTCAGAAAGACAAAAGATGCATCTCTCTCTCTGTCTTTGTCTCTCTCTCTCTCTCTGAACCTGAAGTGCCCAGGGCACATGGGGCTTCCGCAAGGGTTTTCCACAAATGCCTGTCCTTTGCCTTTTTTTCTGCTCTTGTCCAGGTGAGCCCTCTATTGCTCAACATCCTCTCTGTTGTTCTTCTCCATGTCTCTTTTGTTCTACCCTTACTTCAAAGATGCATCTAGAAACAATTTTTTTTCATGAATGTGAAAACATTTTCTTTATAAAACCCCAGAAAAGAAAAAAAGATAAAAAAAAAATAAGATGGCTTCACAAACCTGTTCACAAATGATAAAAATTATAATTCTGATCCAATCAGCTGAACTCAAGAGCGAACTAGATATTTAAAACTTGGCACAGATTGTATCAAGTGTTGAAAATATATTTTAGCAAAATGTACACTCATTTTTTAGCCTTAGAATATCTAGTTTAAAAATTCAGATTTTGCACAAATTTATCTTCTGTTCCTTTTATAGGGTTTTTTTTTGTTGTTGCCCTTTCTGGGACTGCAGTTAATACATGGCACTTAAAAAAAAAAAACGCTTAGATTTAATGAGCCAAAATTAACCTGGTTAGCTGTGTGGTTAGCTGTGTGGTTAACTGCTCAGCCCACTAACCCACTGACCCCTAGTTCAAGTCCCAGCAGTGGGGATCCTTTCCACCAAAACAGGCCTCACAGTACACCCAGCCTCTCAGACGGGTACCACAGAAATCTAGGAAGGCAAATGTGGCCAGGTATGATACCGACCACGTCACACTTTCATGTGCCGAAGGTCGTGGAGATACAGGCCTAACACAGTACCCCCCAGCGTGCTTTAATGGCATGGGAAGGGGAATTTTACCTTTACCTAAATAAATTTTGGACACAAGTGTTCACTTTGTAAAATTATAATGGTGCTGTACAGGGGTGTCACCACAGCCAATGGTTATTTTCTGAGTACAGTGGCATTACTTTTACAAATGTATACTTTTTAAACACAAACGGATTATTGATTACTTTTACAAATGTATAGTTTTTAAACAAAAACGGATTATTGTAAGCTTAGTATAAATGTTAATAGAATAAAAGAATTCACAACACACTGTTAACAGAATAAAAGAATTCACAACACTGTTAACAGAATAAAAGAATTCACAATGCACTGTTAACAGAATAAAAGAATTCACAACACACTGTTAACAGAATAAAAGAATTCACAACACTGTTAACAGAATAAAAGAATTCACACCACAATGTTAACAGAATAAAAGAATTCACAACACAATGTGACCTGACAGAAAGCATAAACATGTAAATTAGTTGTGAGATGACGGATTAAACTAACATGAACATTCCGATTCAGCTGTCAACTTGGCGGAAACATATCAAGATGCGAAACAAGAAAGTGAAGTTTTTGTAAAGAGAAAGAATTTATTTGAACTAAGGCAGGGTGGCCCTGGGAAGTAATATCTACAAGAATTTTCTGGAAAAATGTGCAAGAAATATTTTTCTTTTAGCCAAGAAATAGTAGATAAGTGCTTTCACTGGACAGCTTATGCAGGTTTTCAGGAACATGGCAGATAAGCGCTTTCATTAGACATCTTTTGCAGGTTTTCAGGACATGGCAGATAAGTGCTTTCATTGGACAGCTTCTGCAGGTTTTCATTCACTTAAGTCCTGTAAAATCTATAATCTGTCTACTACCTGAAGGGACAACATAAACATTCAAACTTTCCACCGACAACCCAGCTGCTACATCGCACATCGAAATGCATAAACCACTACTAAACATCTGCATGACCCTACTTGAAATGTAAACACAAAACAATTACAACTTCAGAATCTTAACAGACGACTTATAAATTCATCAAATAAACAGCACTTATAAATTGAAGTATAAATTAACAAAAATATATGCTTCCTATCAAAAACATTTACATTATAACATTTAATTACAAAATAAATAAATGCTAACTAGCAAAAGAAATTCATGTAAAATATAAATAAATGAAATAAATAGGATCTAAGATAATGACTGACAATCTTCGGGGACATACATCTGCCCAATGAGACCAAGTGGCAAAAAAACAAAACAAAACAATACTTTATGCTTTCAATATCACAAGTTTCTGATGACTGACCATTGGGTTATGGAACCAACACAGTTCCAAACAGTTACAAAAAAAAAATAAATAAAAGCGGCAGTTATAACTGACATTCAAAAGCCGTCTGCAATGATTAGGATCTTTAATGAACAGGTAGCACATGTGTAACCACAACACCTGACATAGGTACCAACAGCAATAACAAAAATAAGCCTGGAAGAGAGAAGGGAAAAGGGGGAAAAAAAAAACAAACTATCACTGTAACATTCTTCCTTCTCTCCCCCCTCCCACCACTCAAAAAAAAAAAATTCCACATTCACAATTTTCACTGACAACAAACTGAAAAGATATATAATTCCTGAATAAAAAATGTTTCAACATAATTATCACATACTTCAGTCTTGTCTACCACAAGCCACTTCAATGGCTTTGTAAATAAAATAATGAAAAATAAAATATAACTGCAGTAACAAAATAACAGACGGTTTTGTTCTGTAATTCTGGGTTGTTAATCTTAAACTGCCTCTTAAAAGGGTAAAAACAACATGTCATGCCTATGTAAAATATGGCACCCATGATGTCTGATAACAAAAAATGCTCACGTGCCATGTGTGTTATTTGGTAAGGTTAATACTTTAAAGATAAAAGATCTATATAAGAAATTGTTCAGCTGTACCCTCAGCAAACAACAGATGCTGCACACAGATCTTATGAACTTTAATGTGTTTCCTGTTCTCTATGCCTTCTATGACTTTAAGACAAGAAGTGGTTTGAGTAGTCTGCACAAATTTGAACAGAAAATCTGAAATAGTCACAAAATAGACTGATAATATTTGTCAGAAAACTGCCTCAGTTACTCTGAATATCTGATCTCAATGACATGCACCATAACCTGAGTTTGATTAAAGTTAGTTGTTTGAGAGATTACACATTTTAAAAGCACTTACTAGCTAAACAGAGAAAACTTAAATATTTTGGACACATAATAAACATCATGAACATTTAGAAAAGATTGTTTTGGAAGGGTACATAATGAAAAAAAAAAAAGAGAGGAAGACCAAGGCGAAGATGGCTGCAAAACACGATAATCTGCAAATTGATGCATCAGCAGCAGGGCATCTTGCTTACAACTGAGAGGGCTACAGGAGAGCTGTTAGGGAGGATAAGTTCTGCAAGGGACATGCTGACCGACTTACTAGCTATATTAGGTTCAGCAGTAGAGTAATAATGATCGGATGTATCAAGTAACGATTTAAATTCCTGCTGGGAGAGAAGAATCTAACAGACTGAAATATTTTTATTATTTGGCATGAGGGAGATAACTTATGAAAATCTGGGGTTACTTCTGTTTGTTCTATGCTGAAGCTGCTTTATATATATATATATATTTTTTTTTTTTTAATTTCTTCACTATCACATGTATTTCAATAACATTATCCTACCTACCATTAATTCTCAACTTTGTATATCAAACACTTCACTGACTTTTTAGCAGTTCCAGCTCACAAAAGGATCATGTCTCACTAAAATATAATCTCATGGCCTGCCAAATCTGGACTCTCAGCGAATTTAATTGGCACTGTTCGTGGTTCTCTGACATGGGGATATTCAAGAACTTCCTGTTCTCCTTCTAAGGATGATTTTCAAAATTCAGTTTCTTGCTGACAGATACAAACTTGGCTGAGCTGGCAAACATAGCAGAAAAGTAAGTCTTCTAAAAAAAGGCGCGTTCCTCCACTCCACTACTTCCCAGATGTATTTAGAACAGCATCAGCATCAAGCCAGTGCCCCATGCAGAAACTTCAGAAAATGTGAATATTTTGAGTATACTGATTACAAGTAGAAAATAAAAAAATTGTTTTAAACTCACCTAGCATTTTCAAATTTTTTTTTTAAACTTTATCCATACATTTTCAATTCTTATTTCCATACATTTTCAATTCTTATTTCAAAGACTCGCAGAACTTAGAACCCATAGAATCTGGCTTAACAAAAAAAGTATAATAGTTTCCGTTGTCTTAGTTGTACACAGTTGGTTGCTATGGCTTTTTTCATCACAAAGATACCCTGGAAGGGAATATATATTTGAGCTGTTTGTGGAAGTTGATATCCCTGTTCAGAAAGTTAGTTCGGAAGATGGAATTTACTAAAAATTCCTATTCTAACCTCTCTCTCTTAGATGATTCTATCAGCTAGTGATCAGCAGAACCAACTCCAGCTACAATATAGCATGTATGCTTAGAGAAATCTGGCCTCTTCCATGTGTTTCACACACCAGAGAACAAATATGGAGAAAGCACCTCACCTGTGATGATTGTTCGGCAAATTAAATCATTTACACCTGTAAACATACCTCGCCATCTAAATGAGTGATCCAAAGATAGTTGGTTGTAACAAGTTAGTACAACAACAAATAATAAATAAGGTGCAACAAAACAGGCAAGTTTTATGCTTGTTCATTAGCCGAATGACAAAATAAGAGGAAGCATAGAACTTGTACATGTGTTGAATAACAAATAATAAATAGTGAACTTTCACATATGTTGAATAATGAATGATAATATAAAAAAGTATAGCACTTTATATATACTGAATAATGAACACTGAAATTACAGAATTTTTACATGTGCTCAGTAATGAGTGGTAATACAGTGAAGCAGAAAGTACATTTGCTGAAAACTGAATAATGATAATGAAAGGAAGTACTGAAAAATTTTCATATACTGAATAATGAATGATAATACAAGGAAGTGAGGGGGAGAAAAATTACATTAAGTAAAGAATGGTAGCATCAGGAAATATATATATTTTTATTTTACATATGTTAAGTAATGTTTCACAGATGGTAAGTAATATAACAAAATAGGATAGCAATAAATGAATAATGTATGACAACACTGAAATATATTAAGGCAAAATATGAAGATCACAGAGATATTAAACTCGAAGACCAAGACCTAAAGGATATATTCAAGACCTGCCCTTTCATTATGGTGCTCCATGCTTTACCAACTGAGGCTACGAACTTTAACAAAGAACAAAATCTGACATCGTTCTTTCTAAAGCTTGCTAATGCAGTTTATTTAGAAGGCTCAAGTTTTAAGAGGTTAAAAAAAACCAAACTAAAAAACAAAACAAACGGCCTAATCCCATGCTTATGTTACTCGGCTTGTCAAACGCTGCATCGTTAACTTGAAAAAAAAAACAGAAACCAAAGTGATCTGATTATCTTTTACCAATTTCCAAAGTGGCAACTAAAATAAACTGGTATGTGGTATGTTCTTTATGAATGTCAGCCAAAGTGGCAGAACAATTTTACTGCCAGCTTAGCGGACCCTGTGTTTTCTAGCAGCAAGACTGTAATTACACCACAGCTGTTAAAATTTAATATAAAAGTATAGTTTTAAACTAAACAGGTTATATACCACCATTCACTTCAAAAAAAAAAAAAAAAACAATGGGAAAATGTCATAGAAAAAAATGTTTGTATAAAGTTTGGATACCTGCGTTATCAGTTACAATTTTTTTTCACCCTTTTGGTACATCAAATTACACAAGTTCACAGTGCCATTAACAAATAGTCAAAAAGAAATAATTATGTGAAATGTAAGTTATTTACTAAAAAAAAAAAAACTATTAGAAAATTTTAGCAAGGTTTCTGCTCAAACCAAAACCACGCAAACATTTTTTGTACCCTACTGTTGATTCTGACATCATCAATCAGAAATTGTTAACTATTGATGTACACAACATATACTAGACATACCATAAAACTGCAAACTACTGCAATGCATACAAAATATTTAGTTCTTCTGACTTGATCAAACTGAACAATCCAACAAAGAGCACTTTTATCAATCATTTAAGAGTGCCTTCACTCTAAAATCAAATACTATACAGAACTGTATGGGGTAAAACCAATATAGATTTGTCATTGCACAGTTAACATCACACTACGGTTCATACGGTTAGCATCATACTGTGGTTTATATGGTTAGTATCACACAGCAGTTCACATGGTTAAGTTTCATTCCCACACATACTGTTGTTACAGGACCTGTACAAACCAACATTTTTACTTTGTTGTGCTGGCCAAAAGAAAAAAAAATAAAAAGCAAAATTTTGTGACAAAAGATAACTGTACATAAAATCTCCATAAAGAATTCTTGATTATGCTTAAAATCTGGAGGCAGACTTGCTAGCAGACAAGACCAAAACACACAATAAAGCGCATTTAATCAAGGCATCGTGTACACCCGCAAGAAAAAATTAACACTTTCTTAGATACACTATCTCCCGTTTTACCACATGAAAAACACACCCAGGAAACCTTGCATTCAGAAACACGAAAACCAACAAAAACACAAACCTCAGATTTTGAGCAAATGACTATTATGAGAAGCATGGCTCTGCCCTCTCTGGTAATGATTACTGTGATGGACTCTCTGACTGGTGACATGATATTGCACTGTTTTCATTAGTGAAACCTGAGGGTATACAAATGGGAGCAATGGGAGCATAAATGATACACGTCCTTTGTTAAACATGTGAAGACCTGCACTGAATCCAAGTTTACAGTTTCACTTGCCCACATATATTTATTTACATGTCTCACCCCTTGTTATTTTTTTTTTAACTTGAAATTCTGAGTTCTATGTGAGATTTATAATTATAAATATACACGAAATTGAAATATTCTGCATGAAATATCTGCCTTTCTGATACTCTTGAAATATTCACAAAACTGACCAGTTTCCACCTGCTACTTTCTGTGGATGATCAAGTGTTACAGTACTTAGTAATGTTGATTCCACCTGATACTTTCTGTGAATGATCAAGTGTTACAGTACTTAGTAACGTTGATTCCACCTGATACTTTCTGTGAATGATCAAGTGTTACAGTACTTAATAATGTTGATTCCACCTGATACCTTCTGTGGATGATCAAGTGTTACAGTACTTAGTAATGTTGATTCCACCTGATACTTTCTGCGAATGATCAAGTGTTACAGTACTTAGTAATGTTGGACAATGAAAGTGGCAGCAAACTGAGGCTATGAAATGAACATTTTTTCCTCACAAAACAGTGTTTTGTTACAGTTTTCAAGTCAGGACTTTGACTGCATGAGCATCTTCTCTAAGAAAACTACATCATAGAGCTCAATATTAAAACTGCTTTGTCTAAGATATCTTCGTCATCAGATACAGAAGGGCTAATGCTCAGGATATAAGAGAAAATACGAAAAAAAAAAAAAACCTAAGTGACGAAAAGAACTCCAAAGAACAGTCCAGAAGAGTCAGGTTCTGAAAGAATCCTTGGAAGGTTTGCGATACATATCAGAGTTTAGAAAGTCACAGATCAAAAAATAAAAACATCACTTTCATTTCACGAGCTGAAAATAATTTCTAGCGAACTATGTTTAAATACTTCTCACCGAAACTGTCTCCACATCTGATACCGATATCCACAACTTAAAATCATACAAACATTTTCTACACAACTCTCAACAGCATACCACAACTACGAGACTGCTTCCATGTGACTCACATCATTCTCTGTGTACACATTTCGGTTAAGCCTTTCTGTCTCATGTCTAAAACCATCATGAATGTCATCTGATTATCTTCAACTAAAAGCTGGTGTAGATTCTACATTATGCTTCATGAACCTATCACTTGTACATCTAAAAACACTTGATGGTAAAAAAAAAAACCACAATTTAGATGAACAAAATCAGCGTGGAGACAGTGAATTTTTACAGATTAAAACATTTCAATGAAACTGAATTTTAAAAAAAAAAAAACAAAAAAGGTTAAGAACGTTTTCCATGAGGTACTGAAAACTATTAACAACCCTGCCCCCCCCCCCAAAAAAAAAAAATTCAATTCGGTCACAAGAAAATAATTCTGTACAGGTGTAGCCTTCAGCATAAAACTTGTAGTTGAGCAACACAACCAACAAAAAAATGTTAAGTTCATAAAATCTGTCTCCTTTTATTTTGCCGTGCCCTGCATGGGCTAGTAAAAATCTGTCGAGGACAAACCTATGAAATGTAGAAAAATACTGGAGTTCTGGTTCACTTAAAAAAAAACAAAACAATTGCCTTCCTGTTACTTTGTAAAATCTGCAGTGATACATCTGCTTACAGTGGCGCACACATATTAAATATTCTTCTAACAAAAACTCATGAAACAATCTTTAAAAGAAAAAATCTATTTTTACAAAAACTTTTTATTATAAATCTTTAAAAAAAAGCCATTATATATTTAGTTACATTCAAGTAAACAACACAAAATATAAAATTTAGTATTTGAGGAAGGGCAGTTCAGCCATGATCATCATGCTAACGACGTCCAGAATATCTGACAAAGAAATGAAAAGTTTTGCGCACACACTACTCCCAGTGTGCATCTGGCTTTTTCCTTTCTAGCAAATAAGTTTTCATGATTCCCTTCCCCTTGACTGCTATCTCATCCCTGTAAGAGAACTCAAACATTTCACCCAGCAGCTCAGCTGTGCTCTGCGGCACCTGGATCCTATTGTCTTCACCAGTGGAGTACATGCGGCTAGCAATGTTCACAGTGTCTCCCCAGATGTCATAAAGCAACTTAGTTGTCCCAATGACACCTGCAGTAACAGGCCCATAATTATAACCAATATTCAGGATGAAGCTGAAGTTGAATATGCTCTCATTGAAACGGGCAACAACGTTCTGAAGCTCCATGGCAAACTCCATGAGTGCGAAGAGATGAGCGTAAGGATGTTTGTTCTGAGCTCGGCTCTCTTCATTAAGTCCAGCTGCTGCCATGAAAGATGAACTGATGGTTTTGATCTTCTCAACATCTTTGAAGCGTGTCTCACTCAACATCACTTCGTAGTCACTGACCAGCTCGTTCAGCACTCGGAGATACTCGCGACCGCCTGCATACATCTCATCATAGAACTCGTTAAAGTTGACGATTGTTGCAAAGATGACCCCCACATCCTGATGGTTACGAGAGTAACTCCGATTTGTCTTGAAGAGCTCAGCCAAGTGAGCAGGTATAATATTGTGCAGCAGCCAGTCAGCTTGGTCTTTGTTCAGCTCCATGTTCTCCTTATCTTTCTGAGCCTTGACGCTGGCATTAAAACTGAGGCGATACGAGTTCTCAAACTCATAATTCAGTATGCAGATGAGTAGAAGTAGTAAAACTGTGCTGAGTATGATCTCAAATCGAAGCGTATTTACCCCAGAGAAAAGATAATCAGTCTGGTTGCCTGCCAGATTGTTTTCTGACGAGTTAAATGCTGGCACTGCGGACACCGTCAGGCCATTTCTTGAGACTGAGCAGATATTGACAAACAGGAGGACTATGAGAATGGACCCAACCAAGATGGCCATGATGGTTTTGGCAAAGGAACGCAGCATGGTATAGTTGCAGTACTGCAGGAGAGCAACCACAACGCTGAAGCAGAAGAAGCGGTCATGCCAACCATCACTGAAAAAATGGTCACATGACATGCTAACATACACCAGCAGCGCAGGCAGTGTGGCTATGATGACACCCAAGGCATTTCGGAAGTACCATGATAAAGTGATGTTCAATAGAGTTGGAAATCTTGATTTCTTGCCCTAGAGAAAACAATGAATGACTGAATTATACCAAAAACACATGAACAAAAATTATGCAAACATAAGAAAAGAAAAAAAAAAGTTACTTGAAATTAATTTTAGATGACAGTGATAAAATCTAAAATGACTGAAAGATTTGAACAGGGGGAGGGTGAGAGAGAGAGAGGGGAGTATGAAGGGAGGTGGGAAAGGGGGAGAGGAAGAGAGAGGGAGAGAGAGAGAGGGAGAAAGGAGAGAGAGAGAGAAAGGAGAGAGAGAGAGGGAGAAAGGAGAGAGAGAGAGAAAGGAGAGAGAGAGAGGGAGAAAGGAGAGAGAGAGAGGAGAGAAAGGAGAGAGAGAGGATAGAAAGGGGGGGGAACCTTACATAACCCATCAGCCAAACACGAAATGTATGATCAATTTATGTCTGAATTATAAAACAGACATTTAACCCCTTTATCTCCACTTGCTTCCAACATGAGTACACTGATCCCACAAATACTGTGCACCATGCGCTGGATGCTTCTCACCTTACAGGTAAATATTCTCCATTTCCTGAAGCAATTTTGCCACACAAAAGTCAGGTATTTAACAGCTCTATCAACCACAGTACAATACACAATCAGCCTACCATCTGTTTAAGCTTAGGATGACTGCTCACTAATACTGTGCTACTCTTTACACACAGAAAAACATAGACGACTGCTCACTAATACTGTGCTACTCTTTACACACAGTAAAACATAGACAGACTGCTCACTAATACTGTGCTACTCTTTACACACAGTAAAACATAGATGACTGCTCACTAATACTGTGCTACTCTTTACACACAGTAAAACATAGATGACTGCTCACTAATACTGTGCTACTCTTTACACACAGTAAAACAGACAGACTGCTCACTAATACTGTGCTACTCTTTACACACAGTAAAACAGACAGACTGCTCACTAATACTGTGCTACTCTTTACACACAGTAAAACATAGATGACTGCTCACTAATACTGTGCTACTCTTTACACACAGTAAAACATAGATGACTGCTCACTAATACTGTGCTACTCTTTACACACAGTAAAACACAGATGACTGCTCACTAATACTGTGCTACTCTTTACACACAGTAAAACATAGACAACTGCTCACTAATACTGTGCTACTCTATACACACAGTAAAACATAGATGACTGCTCACTAATACTGTGCTACTCTTTACACACAGTAAAACAGATGACTGCTCACTAATACTGTGCTACTCTTTACACACAGTAAAACATAGATGACTGCTCACTAATACTGTGCTACTCTTTACACACAGTAAAACATAGTGGAAACACAAGGGTTAAAAAAAAATACTGAGTCCAGTTAGAGAAAGATGAAGTTAAAAATATGGTCAAAGGCTTTGATAATACAGCATACAGCTCTGAAGAAGATTAAACTCAAGACAATGAAAGAGTAAACCTTGTTACAAATGTCAAATGTGTAAGAAATAAAATGGATAAAAATGGTAAAACAAATAATGGAAATAGGTGAAAGTTAAATGCACAGCAGGGGAAAAAAAAAATCAATGAATGAAATCAGTCAAATGACAGAAATATTCAGGGCAAAATGTGGCACAATCTGCACAGACCTCTAGGCAGACAATGTTTGACAAGGCATCTAGGAACACAGCAACCTCTGCCAGCAGACCAAGCACTGTCACAATAACCAGGCCAGTGGTGTCCGGAGAATGAAACATGACATGACAGCAGACGGCTAAGATCAGCAGGGCCACCAATGCAACGATGGCTTCCGTGGCTGTCTGGTATCTCGGTGATGAGAGCATGTTTTCCTGGAACAGATGGCTGTGGAGGATATGTTTTTTAAAAACGCTTTAGAACGGAAGACAGATTGTGTCAATATCAGTTCTGTTATTTATTATGTTTTAAATTATGTCATGTGCTGGGTTAGTGCTGGGTTACTGCTGGGCTCTTCATCATTCTATGTTTTGTTTCTCTTGTGGAGAGACCTATAAATAATGAGTCTGAAGTGAAAGGAAAAACTACAAATAATGAGCCTGAAATGAGGGGGGGGGGGGGGGAACAGAAGAGTTCTTGAATTAATGAAGAAGAAAAAAATTGGAACAGTTCCTGAATTAATGAAGAAAAAAAAGCACAAGAGTTCTTGAATTAATGAAGAAGGAAAAAATGGAAGAGTTCCTGAATTAATGAAGAAAAAAAAGCACAAGAGTTCCTGAATTAATGAAGGAAAAAATGGAAGGGTTCCTGAATTAATGAAGAAAAAAAAAAAGCAGAATAGTACCTGAATTAATGAAGAAAAAAAAAATGGAAGTTTCTGAATTTATGAAAAAAAAGCAGAAAAGTTTCTGAATTAATGAAGAAGAAAAAAATGGAAGAGTTCTTGAATTAATGAAGAAAAAAAATAGAAGAGTTCCTGCATTAATGAAGAAGAAAAAAAAACGGAAGAGTTCCTGAATTAATGAAGAAAAAAAGCAGAATAGTTCCTGAATTAATGAAGAAAAAAAGCAGAAGAGTTCCTGAATTAATGAAGAAAGAAAAAAAAACGGTAGAATTTCTGAATTAATGACGGAAAAAAGCCAGAAAAGTTCCTGAATTAAGGAAGAAAACACAAGGAAGAGTTCCTGAATTAATGAAGAGAAAAACAAACCAGAAGAGTTCCTGAATTAATGAAGACCAAAAAAAAAAAACAGAAGAGTTCCTGAACTAATGAAGAAAAAAAGCAGAAGAGTTCCTGAATTAATGAAGAAGAAAAAATGGAAGAGTTTCTGAATTAATGAAGAAAAAACCCAGAAGAGTACCTGAATTAATGAAGAATAAAAAAAATGGAAAGAGTTCCTGAATTAATAAAGAAAAAAAAAAACGGAAGAGTTCCTGAATTAATGAAGAAAAAAAAAGAAGAGTTCCTGAATTAATGGAGAAGAGTTCCTGAATTAATGGAGAAGAGTTCCTGAATTAATGGAGAAGAGTTCCTGAATTAATGGAGAAGAGTTCCTGAATTAATGAAGAAAAAACCCAGAAGAGTTCCTGAATTAATGAACAAAACAAACCCAGAAGAGTTCCTGAATTAATGAAGAAAAAAAAAACCAAGAAGAGTTCCTGAATTAATGAAAAAAAAAACCAACAGAAGAGTTCCTGAATTAATGAAGAAAAAAACCAACAGAAGAGTTCCTGAATTAATGAACAAAACAAACCCAGAAGAGTTCCTGAATTAATGAAGAAAAAAAAACCAAGAAGAGTTCCTGAATTAATGAAAAAAAAACCAACAGAAGAGTTCCTGAATTAATGAAAAAAAAACCAACAGAAGAGTTCCTGAATTAATGAAAAAAAAACCAACAGAAGAGTTCCTGAATTAATGAAGAAAAAAAAATTAGAACAGGAAATCAAAGCCTAACAAAGATGAAATTTAACAACAGAGAAAGCAGTGAAAGCACTGTCCAATTTTGTGGTCAGCAAACCATATCTGACATGCTAGCTGTCGGGGCTGGCAAACCATATCTGACATGCTAGCTGTCGGGGCTGGCAAACCATATCTGACATGCTAGCTGTCGGGGCTGGCAAACCATATCTGACATGCTAGCTGTCGGGGCTGGCAAACCATATCTGACATGCTAGCTGTCGGGGCTGGCAAACCATATCTGACATGCTAGCTGTCGGGGCTGGCAAACCATATCTGACAATGACCCTGTTCCATTTCTGTTGGTACCCTCAGTTGCAAGACTAGCCTGCTACCAGGACAGGGACTGCCATAGTTCCCATGGTGGTGGACTCTGCTAAAGAAGCACTGCATACTCCCATTCTTTTTAGCTTCATTCTGGGACTGAAAAAATAGCCATAGTAATCCACTCCCAATCAAACACAATGCTGTGCTTCAACATCTTCACCACATCCGCTGCAAAAGAACACCAGCTCAAAGTTACAGGGAGACAAAAGAACATCAGCTCACACTTCCAGGGAGACAAAAGAACACCAGCTCAAAGTTACAGGGAGACAAAAGAACACCAGCTCACAGTTACAGGGAGACAAAAGAACACCAGCTCAAAGTTACAGGGAGACAAAAGAACACCAGCTCAAAGTTACAGGGAGACAAAAGAACACCAGCTCACAGTTACAGGGAGACAAAAGAACACCAGCTCAAAGTTTCAGGCAGACAAAAGAACACCAGCTCATAGTTCCAGGGAAACAAAAGAACACCAGCTCACAGTTTCAGGGAGATAGAATAATAAAAAAAAAAGAATAGCAAAAACAAAGAGTTCTCATAAATCTTAATATTTAACCTGTAGCCAGCACAAGGCATCATAATGAAAAACATAACAGCCAACTGTACGTTTTTGACAAACATCAGAGACAAACACCTTCTGTAATGTGACATCTTAATCCCAGGGTTCTAATTTTTATGTGCTTTACGGGCCAGCCACATATAGCTTCAGTTTAAAGCATAACAACACACACTTAATTGAAAAACTTTCCTGGGCCCATAAATAGCATTTCAATTTTAGCTGAATATTTACACCACACAGTAAATATTAATCTGAACAAAAGTCTTCACATGCACCACTACTACTACTGCTGCTTCAGCTTTCCGAGTCATTAAGACTCATTGCTGCAGATAAAGTTTACCTCCATTCCTCTCTATTCCTAATCTTCTCTCTCCAGTTGGTGACAACAATTTCTTTTATATCCTCTTCTATGTTGTCTTTACATGTCTCCCCTTGGTCTTGTTTCCCTTAACTCTTGTGCATACATAATTTTCATTTGTCTGTTCTCTTCCTTTCTTTCTGCATGGCCCAACCAACACTGTTTAGTTTCAAGACATTTATAATTCGTTGGGATTTAACTAAGCTGTTCAGTTCGGTGTTCTTTCTAGCTCTCCATTCTCCACTGTTGGTATCCTATACGGGCCCAAAGATTCTTCTTAGGATCTTGTTCTCAAAGATCTGCAACTGTTGTTCACCTTTCTTTGTTGTACTCCACGTTTCTGATCCATACATGATGGCTGGTCTTCTTATAGTTTTTTAGGTTGTTATTTTGGTGTTTTGGGACATGATTTTGGATCTTAACAGGTGTTGTAAGGCAAAGTATATTTGATTCCCTATCTGTACTCTGCTTTTAATTTCCGTGCTTACTATGTTGCTTTTGTTGATGATTGTGCCCAGATATTTGTATGTTTCAGCTTTCTTAAAGATCACATCTCCAACATTTAATATGCACCCACTACATCACCAAATATTGGGTCATATAACACAGAAATCTAATATAATTCCTATACCATACGAGATGTCAGGAGTTAATAGGATCGAAACACTTGTCTGACAGAGAGGGGAGGGGGGTAACTTCCTCTGATGATCTCAAGGAGTTGAGCAGTTGTTCCATTCTCTACAGTAGAGCATCCTGTATATGGCTTGTCATATACTTTACTTCCCATTTTTCTGTTGCAAACATTCACCCATGTCAATTTCCGACTTGTCTGCTACTACCACCTACCCAAGAACCATCTCACCTGTTCTTGTACTCATCTCACCTGCTATTGCACTCATCTCACCTGCTCTTGCACTCATCTCACCTGTTCTTGTACTCATGCCTGTACATGTTCTCCAGTTCAGGCTCAAAGGTGAGGCATAGTTTGTTCAGGTTGGGCTTGAAGAAGGCCTTGTTGTTCTCATTCTCCTGGGCTATAAGCTGAAAGACAGGAACAGACTCAGAGTTGCTGGCATCCATACGTTGTCTCTGTCACTCTAACATAAACATTTATGCAGTTTATTTTGATTGCCTGCTGGTTGGTTAATAGCCTCATGTAAAAGTAAAATCTAATTTATCTGAAAGCAAAAACTCATTTTGGGGGGGGGGGGAATCTAGACATACAGAGTGAGCATACGGTTTTTCCCTGATTTAAAATCTTTATTATACAAAAAAAAACTACACTAGGTGCAGACATGTGGTTTTACAATATTTTTTTATCTCAGCACAAAGTTTTCTTTTAAACTTTATTCATACACTTCAACATGTTCTACATTTCTTTGCCTGCAGAATGTCTAAAATTTGTTGAATTAACTGACAAATATGTTCTGTGATATCACAAAACACACTGGGGTTTCTATTTCACAGACGCCATTTTGATACTAGTGATGTGTTCTATCTAGCACAGTTTTTAAGATGTGAATATCCTAAATCAGGGAAACTTCATGACCACACTGCCATACATGCATCAAGAATAGTTAAGAGTGATATAAAATGGATTTCCTTTAATTAGTGAAGTTGATACAAGAAGATGCCCTCTTCTTAGGCTCCACCATCATAAGCACCCATCAATCATTTACACTGTTGTCCATGCTCGAGTAATTTAACTATTTCCAGGAACATCCTGAACAGGCAGGGCAAGCTCTTGGCCTGTCCTGGTCCACTGGGGCTTTAAGTTGACGTTTCACCCTTTGGTACCAACATCTTCACTGGAAATTACACAATCATTTATCAACGGGAATCTGTTAATGAAAAAAAAATTATTTCCCAACCTTACTCTGATAAATTGTCTTTTTAATGCACTGAAAGCGTAACAAGCTTTTGAACTTCCAGCATGAGTTAACATCATCAGGTTCTGTGCCATGTAGGCGTGGGCAGATTTGCTTCTCCACATATCTCGGACCTCAATAATTTTCTTCCATCAGCTCAGTTGGTGACTTATTGTGCCAGTGCCTTACACTGTCCAAGATGTTTTCTCTTGGCTCTTCCCCTGTCATCACATTTTCAACCCCCTCCCCTTATCATTATACACCTAATGAATGACTACTGTCATCTTCTTATGGATTTAATTAGGTTACTCTCTTATGTTCCTTTTTTTGCTAAAACATTCCCAGCTTTTTTTCATCTTAGCTGTCCATGGTACTCAACATTCTTCTAAGACACCACATCTCTGTAAGAACTGTAGCCCTGAAAGAAAGGAGTTACTCAATTGCCAGTTTATGAATCTTTCAGGACTTTTCTGTCCACCATACCCCTCCCTACACCCCACCCTGTGCTAGAAGACAGTCCTACCCAGTGTTTCACTGGCACCATCAGTCACAGAACCAAAAGAACATGTTTGTACTGCAAGGTCCAGTCTCTCCAGTTTCTATAGGTTAACATCACCTGTCTTCAGGTTTGTCTTTATTACCTCATCAAAGACTATCCTATGACTCTACAATAGTTTCTTCTGCCTTCAGTTTTGTCTTCATTCCCACATTAAAGACCTATCTTGTGACCCTACAACAGTTTCTTCCGTCTTCAGTTTTGTCTTCATTACCACATAAAAGACCTGCACTGTGACCAAACACTTCAGTCTTTCACTAGTTACTCTCAGCCTCAATCGGTTGATGGAAATAATCTCCTATGGGTCACCTTACAAATATCCTCCCTGGTTTCAGACTACCTTGTGGCTGCTGCCATCGTAAAAAAGTTCATACACAAAATTTGCTTTGCAACACAGCTGTCAATTCTTGCACCATGCCCCCATCCATCTCAACAACCTTTAGCTGCTGAATGCTATCACAGCTGGAAGTTTACTGCGGCACCCCAGACTCTGTCCCGCCAAGTAATGTTCATTATTTTCTGAAGGCAGTGAAGAAAGAAGCTGTGAGGTTTTTCCTGGAGCCTAAAATGTTGTTCATGTGTCTAGCATACAAGAGAGCGCTAAACAAACAAGCCTGGTAGATCAGAACCTCCTTTGTCTTCAGCATTAATCTTCTGCTGTTCCATGCTCTTTTCTTTGTCAAACTAGTAGCTAAATCTTATTTAAGCATGGATCTTTTTCATACAGAGAGGAGGAGGTAGTGGCTGCAACTGTACACACAAGACAGCACAAGCTTTCTATTTATTCTAGTTGACTTTCATTCAGTGTTATGAATGACCTACAACTGGACTAGCATGGTTCTCATCTACCCATCCTCTGCAATGTCATCATCGTCATTATCATCACATTTTTTGTGCTGAAGTGCAATCACAATTTCTTTTCTTCTGTTTTCTACAGTTTTATATTTCTTCTTCTTCTGCTTCAGCTTTCTGAGCCATTAAGGCTCATTGCTGCAGATAAGTTCGCCTCCATTCCTCTCTATCCTAATCTCCCTCCAGTTGGTGACACCAATTTCTTTTATATCCTTTTCTATGTTGTCTTTCCATCTCTGTCTTGAGGTGCCCCTTGGTCTTGTTTCCCTCATCTCTTGTGCATACATTTTTGTTTTGTTTGTTCTCTTCCATTCTTTCTACATGCCCCAGCCAACGTAGTCTGTTCAGTTTCAAGACATTTAAAATTCATTGGAATTTAAATAAGCTGTTCGGTTCATTTATCCATCCAATTTCGAGGCTTCTCTATCTGTTCCATAACACTAATCTTTTTTACGGAAATGGGGTCGTTGGCTCCTATGCTCCAATCCCAAATCTGGAAGACCAGGATGCAAGTTTCCTTGGACTCCTATCCATGCAGACCTTCCCAGCTTGGCTGGACCTGCTAGGAGTAAAAGAGTTTTATATTTACTTTTTTTTGCTGTTGTTGGCTGCTGGTTTATTCAATGTGTCAAGGTTTAGGGCTTTCACCACTGGACTTCTGTTCAGGATTTTGACAAATTTATTTAAACAGCAATTTTTATACTGGATAGGTTGACAAGATGGTGTACAAGGAGATCACCAAAAGAACTGATGGATCAGGTACTATGGAGAAACATAGCAGCCAGCGCCAGTCGGCACGGCACCTGGTGATGGTGCCAAATTTGATAAAAAGTGTAAGCTGTATCCTACCGAAACAAGCAACCGGTCTTGTTCTTCTGACACAGATCCACTCCGATTTTGCTTCAGAAGTGTGCTGTCTGCTCCAGATTCTGCAAGTAATACAGACAGATGGCAGTCATGAATAAAGATGTCTGACAATTTTCCAGGCACGCAATATAAACTATACAAATGTCAGTTAATTTCACCCACAGAAATTTATGGTAATACTAAATGGCATAAACAAAAAAAAAACCCAACAAAAACAAAAAAAAACTAAAACCAGTCAAACTGATCACATGCTCTATTTTCTGATTAACTAAAGTTAAACACAATTTGAAATGAAGTTGGCAGTATTACAACAATTAAGTCTTCTTGAGTATATACAACCAAACTAGTCTCGCTGTTTCAAACTATTTTTCTTTAGAAATGTTCATATAATGGAAAACTAATACATTTCACTTAAGTGACCTTTCTGGTCCTCATAACAGCAACTAGTTAAAGATATTTCTGCATACAAAACAGAGCAATGCAGAGAATAATAAAATGGCAGGCAAGCATTCTACTGATATTAATGAAATGTTCTGCATTTTTGTGTTTCACTACTGAAATATTTGCAAAGTGAATTTGATGTATACTGGACATCAAGTTTCTTTATAAATTAATTTTCTACAAATTTACAACTGTCAAGTTTGATCAAACCACACACCCACCCCCCCCCCCCCCTTTCACATCTATAAGAAGCCATCATGATTCCCTGCTCTGCATTCTGGGATATTGAGTAGTTATTGGTATGGTGCTTGTACTGTCACCACATGTTAGCTACAAGATTGGCTTTTGCTGACCATGCACTTCATGTTTCTTACACTAGGAGACTGTGCTCCAGCACTGGCTGGATATGTTCTGAATGAAGCAGATTCACTTTTCTTTCCAAGCTGTTCTGGATAAAACAGATTCATATTATATTTTCAAGCTATTCTGGATAAAACAGATTTGCATTCTATTTCCAAGCTATTCTGGACAAAACAGATTCACATTATATTTTCAAGCTAACTTGTGAAAAATATTAAGAGTCAGGTTACTATTTGGTCTTGTCCTTCATCCCATGCATGAAAGCTCATTGCCATGTTCCACATACAAGTATTTAATTTCTATACATTTCATGTACCACTTGGTTTACTAATCCGGCAGTACGGGATTCAGTCCCAGCAGTGGGATTTTTTCTGGTACATATTTAAAAGGTCCCGGGGTTCATCCAGCCTCTAAAACAAATCGATACCAGAGAAATCTGGGAAGGTAATGCGGCCAGGTGTGATACTGACCACATCACACTTTCATGTGCCGAAGGTCATGGAAAATTACGGGCCTACCACCGTATTCCCAAGTATGCCTTAATGGCATGGAAATTTTACCTTTTACCTTTACACTTCATGTTCAAATGCTTGCCAGAGGCATGATACTGACCACATCACCCTTTCATACACCAATGGTCTTGGAAATATGGGCATAGCACCGTATCCCCAATATGCCTGGGGATGCCTTAAGAATATGGAAACACAAATTTTACATTTTGTTTAAAGATCAGTGTGGTGCCATCTTGAAATGAGTGCAAGATTTTTTTTTTCCCTTCTTTCCTCAGTTTATATTCCTTCTTTCCTTCCTCTCTCCTCTCTCACTCTCTTCCCTTCTTCTCATCTCATTTTAATCTTCCCTTCTACAGCCTTCCTAAAGCCTGTTTTACTACTGTACTATTTTCCAGCTACTGACACAAACATTCTTCCAACAAGTTCCTTGAACTACAATGATCTATGGATCTACATTCTTCCAACAAGTTCCTTGAACTACAGTGATCTATAGATCTGCATTTAGTTACATAAACTCTCATGATGATGAGGAATATATGATGACATCAGTAGACCCAGTCTATATTTTTTCCCAAGAAAATCACCAAAGAGGAATGCAAATGATAGGATATTATAAGGAAGAAACAAGTAAAATTAGTGGAAAATATACTAGAAAAAAAAAAGAATATAAATTATGATTTAAAAAATATACAAAAAAGAAATAAAACTAATTCTGTTTAAACCATACAGAAAAAGCACATTTAAATTGAACTGAAAAATAATCAAAATAGGCACACATTTGGTTTAGTTAGAAAAGGAAAAAAAAAAGAAATGCAATTGCAGTTAATATGTGAAATTTATAACTGAGACGTGACATCTTCAATGAGAAACTGTACTGCTTCTAACAATCATACGTGAGCAAAAATTTTTTTAAAAATCAGAATTTATAGATAGAGAAAATATAAATGTATCACCTTAACTGCATCCTTTTCCTCACTTTTCAACATTTTCTCTGCACACATTTTTTCCCCCCATCGCTCTGTAAGTTTGAAAATACCCTCCTGGTAGAATCCTGTTCCAGTTGACTGAAGGCACAGATGCACTGCTTTCTGGACATTCTCTCCTGCATCATAGTGATGGCCTCAGATTTGTTCTTTCACAAAACCAAAAAGGTGGTAATCACTGGGTGCCAGGTCGGGTCTATAGGCAGGGTATAGAAGAATTTCCCAACCTATTTTCTGAATTTCCTCGGTTGTCCGGCGAGCAGAGTTTTTTCTCACAGCTTTGTGACCTTCAGTCAACAAACGTGGGGCCCAGTGGGCACAAACTTTTCTATAGCCTAGGGTTTCAATCATTTCCTGTAATGTATTGTGTTCTATTCCAAGATTTACAGTGATTTCAGATACTGTGACAGTCTGTCTTGTTTAATGATGTCATCACCCTTTCCACACTGCATTTGGTGGAGGCAGTTCAAGAGCAACCACTGTGAGGCATATCTTGGATGCTCGTGTTTCCATCTTTGCAATGTTTCACCCACCTCCTAACACAGCTAGCACCCATATACACAGCTCCGTAAGCAATATGAAGTCTTTGGTGAATTTCAGCACCAGGGATTTCCTCTTTAACGACAAACTCAATAACAGCACGTTGACAAAACAAAACTTCAGCACCCGGCATTTTGTTTCTGCTTCGTGCCATCATGTGACACATGATAGTGACGTCATGTGACCTCTACATGAAGTGCAAAGTATGCAGATAAAGGCGATACATTTATATTTTCTCAATCTACAAATTCTGAACATTTATATTTTCTCAATCTACAAATTCTGAGTTTTAAAAAATCTGTGCTCATGACTTTCGGCATGACCATCATAGAATAAAAAAATAATACATCTTATAAATATTCTGTTCAAAATATGAATTTACAGCATGCTAACTGTAAACAGGAATACTTTGTTGGCAGTAGGGAGTTTAGTCACTGGATACATCTAACTACGACACTGGACAGATATCAGTTACTGGACAGGTGACTGACAATGGACTCATGACCAGACACATATCAGCCTGACACTGGACATTACATCAGTCACTTGACACAAAGTCACAAGAACATCAAGGGAAGGGGGAACTGTCATTTTCAGAACATATAATAAGTTCCTAGTGTCTGCTGGGATACAATACTACATATTAAGGTTGAGGGGTTAAAAGCTGCTTCCTTAAATCTTGCTCCGACATAAAAAAAGAAAATTGGGTCTGATTCAACCTGAAGAGCACAGCCATGCTGTCTATGAACAAGCAAAGACAAAAACTTTTATTACAATCTCTGTCTTTACAGCATAAGCATTAAAATCAACATCTCAGTGGCGGACTACCCGATAGTAATGGCTGAGTAGGCTTAAATCTAGGGGGCCCAGAAGGACAGGGGGCCCAGAAGGACAGGAGGCCTGGCAGCAAGGGAGGCCTGGCAGCAAGGGAGGCCTGGCAGCAAGGGAAGCCAAAACTCTGAAAAAAAAAACACCCCCAGTAATTCTGTGTACATCAAGATGATTTAAAAAAAAAAAAAAAAGTAAAACATTTGCTGAAAAGTAGGATGATGACAAAATGTCTGCTCTGTGTACAACAGTCATATTTAACAGCAGGAAGGAGGCAGAGAATAAATCCAAGAACTGGGATGCCTGGGGAGCCTTTATCCGTGGCCTACGCTCTCAAGGGAGTGAAAGGCGATGATGATGATGACAAAAGCAGAGATCATAACCACAAGTGAATCAGGTCATACATCAAGAGACAATATAGGCTAAAGATGGGTCCCTACTAATTTTAACCTAGGGCCCAGGGGGGGGGTGGTAGTTACTCCACCACTGCACCACAACACAAAAGCACGGCCTTGTATAATGTAAAGTACACAATTCATCCATATCAAGCTCATTACAGAAAATGATCTACGAGCTTATTACAGAAAATGATCTACGAGCTTATTACAGTAAATGATCTTTGGCTCATTGCAGTGAATGATCTCCCAAACTATGGACAAAGAGGTCAGGAAGTCTTAGCTGAGGAAGGAAATTACAAGTCAACAAGCTATCTTTCTCACACATTTATTGCCATATCAACCACTGGCCTTGCACTGGCAGTGAAGTGAAGCAGATGTACCAACCCTATCTAGAACTCTCGTAAACAAACAAATGGCATGAAATTATTTATAACAGCTGCTACTACAGTCACTACCACTAATGACATCCGTGAAGTAGAACACTGAACCTTCTGCCAGTACTGTAATGACTGCTCTACTATTATCATTGCTAAACATCTCTGTGAATTAGAATGTGTAAACTCTTTAAAAAATTCTGGCAAAAGGACCCTAAAATATTCAGAATCAAATATTTCTGCGCAGTGCACACAATGGGAGTGGGGGGAGAGAATGAGAGAGATATATATTCACATTTCACTATTATTGAGAAAGAACAAACAGGGAATGTGTTTTAAAATAAGATTTTAAAATCTAGAATGTACAAAGTTCACCAGAAGCTATATTGTCATGTCCAGAATGTGTAATGTTCACTGGAAGATACATTATAAAGTCTAGAATGTGTAATGTTCACTAGAAACTATTTTAAAATCTAGAAAGTATATTCAATGGCAGTTAGATTTTTTAAAGCTAGAATATGATACAGTTACTGAGATCAGATTTTATCCTATAAATCTACTAGGTACTGAAATTAGTATTTTACCATGAAAATATGTAATCTTCAGACTTCAAAGATCTCTTCTTTCTACTAGCATTACTTTTTTATTTATTTATTTTTTTTAATAAACATTTGTTGTTAGTTTACTAAATAGATGAAAAGAGACACTTCCAATTCTACATAATCAATGCTTATGACATACTGTATAAAAGATTAATAACATAATGTTTATGATATACTTTATAAAAGATTAATAACAAACAATGCTTATGATATAGTGTATAAAAGGTTAATAACATAATGCTCATGATTTACTGTAATAGAAAGCTATTTTTAACCTACTGAAAGAGAATAAATGATGCAGGCTGCAAGTGTTCTAGTAAAGACATTATGAGCTCTCCTCTGTTTATCTGAAGTACGCACTCTTTATATACTCAGAAGTAAGTCTTCATAAATGGCGCCTTCTCAAAACTGATATGTCAGGTCAGTACTTTTAAAGAGTTATGACAGTTCACTGGTTAACTCATTTATGTGCTTTTTTTCTTATAACTACTGATATTTGGCTTGTTATGCAACTACTAATAAACAAAATAAAGCTACCTGGGGTTTAGATGTTTCACAACTATCAACCAGTTTTATGATTCTTCGCCGAAGTTTATTGCACATCTTTTTTATCATTTAATCACCTGTAATTATCTGACCATCATTAACTTCTACCCCTTGACTCACAATGAAATGAATGTACTATAACAATAGTGATTCCAAAGTGAATTATGAATAATTATCACTAATGAAATGAACCTAACACAAAACTTCAACTTACACAAAAAAAGACTCACTAAGGACACTAACATAAGTTGTACACAAATAATACCTGAGGTATCAGCAAAAGCTAAAGCAAAGTATTGTAGGAATATAAAATCATTACAAAAGGACAAAGCAAAGCACTACATTTAAGCAACGAAATGCTGGAATGATGAGGCATCAAGTTGATTTCACTCAATCTGTTGTTTCCCCTGGTAACAAAGACACAATCTGGGAAAGACTGCACTTAATGTATGAATGTAAAATAAAATGTGAAAATCCAAACATCTAAAAATAAATATACTTTCTCTAAACTCAAGCAAGAAAAGAAAAAAAAAAAAAAAAAAAAAAAAAAAAAAAAAGAGGAAACTTTTAAACACAGTTCTCAAATACCTAATAAGCTGTATAATTTATGATATTCCAAAGCTGATCAGATGACTGGCTTTATCCTAAACCAACATACACAGATGGTCCATCATATACCCAACCACAGGCTGAAAATCATACTGTATAATACAGTACACAACAATGAACACTTCTGTCCATTTTTTTTTCTTAGTTAGCTATTAACACTTTCTCAGTAAAGATAAGATAATACTTAACACTGCTCAGTAAAGATAGGATAACACTTAACTCTGCTCCGTAAAGATAGGATAATAACTCCTCCACTCCTGAAATTAATTTCCAGGCTCTGCCACAATAAATTTTGATGAGAAATTTAAGTAGAAGGAACCTGGACAGATGTTACTCTATAATTTAAATATGCTGGTTGGGTTAGAAACGAGCTGCTTTTCATTTTATTTAGAATTTTCCTAAATATCATTCCAAGCATTGATTCGAACGGGAGCGCATGATTTTCTGACACACACTACCAATTCTGCTCTGTAGTGGAAGAGTTAATTAAATAAATACAGTAAACCCGCATTTAACGAATTCTGAAATAAAATCTCAGATTTAATGGACTGGACGATTAATATAAAAATATATCTTAAAAACTAGAATATACACGTTTTTACATTACACCTGTTTTAGGCAATGTATTATAATTTCATAATTTATCCACTAAATCAAATGAATTTAAATCAAGGACCATCTGTGGTGTTCAAACATTCATAAAATGGCACTGTATAATATGGGTAGGCCTGTCTCATACTGCAATTTCCTTGGTAAATCTTATCTTTAAAAAATAAAATCAAGCTGTCCCTGGGTGAGTACGTGAAAAGTGAAAAAATTTGTAAGTAAATATATGACAAATTAATGACTGATTCAGCGCCTCACCTACACTTAAAGTTGCGATAAGCAAACATAACTGAGTGTTTTCAGCAAACGTGTCAAAATATCTCTTCTGAACCAACTTCTTCCTACAGAAGAGGTCTAGAAATGTTCTCAGAATTAAACTAGTAAAAAAAAAAAAAAAATTAAAGTGTCAAGTTTTATTTCAGTTGAATTCAGGAACTATATGAATTTTTTTAAAAAATGCATTGGATTCAGTATGTAATCTGTGAATAAAAAAAAAAACAAAAAACTAAATCGAATCCGCATACATTTTCCGGTGTGTTAAGATGAAAGTCTACAAAGCATGTATTATGGCAGGCATCTATGCATTCATGCAAACACATTGAACTACTCAACCAACACTCCTAGAATCTTGACCCCAGTTCAACACAGCCCCAGGCTGGACAACAACCTCACATGCCACCTGATCTTCAGTAACAAGACAAGCACAGAATAATTCATATTGCACAAGCTGAAAACACACAAGTGAACGTGTTGCTTGGATTTTACTGCATTTCCTCATAAAAATGGACCTCGTGAACAATAATATCTGGAAGCCCATGGGGTGAAGATGATATCAAATCTGGCAAATCAGTGACCCAAACCCAAGACCCTAACCCACTTCTATGCTGACACTCCCAGTATCAGCCATAGCCTGGGAAATGGGGGCAGGGTCCCAAAGGCAGATGAGCTGACAACTCATTCTCAAGCCAGCATGATGCTGTTCCTCAACATCTTCACAGCACTGGCTGCAAAGAGAAGCAGCCCACAGTCCCAGTGTGATAAAAGACAAGCAGAAGTTCACACTCTCCTTTAACTGCTTTTGTGTAATTTCCCCATTTAGACATTCTCACTACACCCGTCACACATTATAATGACAAGAAGAAATATAACTTTTTTTTTTTATATATAATGACAAGAAATATAAGAAACCATAAAACAAAAAGGACAGTTTTATGCTCATTAAGTATGACACAATGAATTTTTGTTTTATTCTATTCTACAAGAAAGATCAATCATTTCCTGCAGACATTTTTAAATGTTTTTTTGGTAAATGTTTACTATGTACACACACACATAAATATTTATAAATATATTTTTTAAAAAAAGGCATTTTAAAAATACCACAAACTAATGCACAGTTGAAATCCCTATTGTAAAATTAGACCCAAAGCCAAGAAAAGCAAAAGAAAAAAAAATGCTATGAACACAGTCATTTACACATCTAGTAAACAGCCAACAAAAGAATTTAAGAAACAAAAACTAAAAAAATAACCAGAACTGAAACCTCTGATTTGGCCCCCCTAACCCATTACTGTCACCTTGCAACCCTACGTGCATGCTAAGATATTTGAATGAGGTCAATGTCACTGAGCAGCCGTTGGTTGGTGCAGGTGCGCTATGATGAAGGCAGTGAGGAGGCGGTGATGAAGGCGGGAACTGACTGCTGTCACTTTTGCTTTCGCGAGGGTTAGCATTTTTGGCGGCTAATTTATTAGTCTGCAGTTGCTGGATGCCTCTGCCTAGAGATTGTGTTCAAAACAATTTGAAATCATGCTTTGGAGGTGAGAAACCAGAGAAAACAACAAAGGAAATGAAAAGAATCCCCCAAAAAGTGACTGCATATGAAAATAAAACAAAAACTGGGTCAAAATTTCCTGGAGCTCTGATCTCTTCTCAACAATTTTACTCATTTTGTCTACATTAATGCTCGTCTTGCCTCGCATTTAACTTTAAACATGGTTCAGACACTTTCTTGCTCATATTATTTATATTCTGTTTTAACCAAAACCACTTTTAAGTATAAAATTCATTTGCTTGTCACTCATCTTCTCAATAATAAGTTTGTTCTTATAATTTATATTTAAAAGTGGTCCATCTCAATAATAAATTTCTTATAATTTATATAAGTGGTCCATCTCAATAATAAGTTTGCTCTTATAATTTATATTTAAAAGTGGTCAATTTCAATAATAAATTTGTTCTCAGAATTTATATTTAAAAGTGGTCCATCTCAATAAAAAATTTTCTTATAATTTCAAAGTGGGATTTTTTTTTTTTTTGGGTAAAACATCCAGACAAATACCATCAGCAACAAAGAGCAACAAATCTTACTCCAGTGATAAATGACAAATTTTAAGCAGAAAAGGGAGCAAGGACGCTGTCTGCTTTGGCAATCATTAACCCTTACAGACATACTAGCATCAGGGTGGGGGGGGGGACCACTACCAACCAAGACTTTTCTCACCTCTCTGCCGGCAGCCCAAGTTAACAGGCACAACCTGGCTAACAGGGAAAAGGATTGCCACAGTCCCCCCCATAGTGGTGGAGTCTGTCAAAGAAGTACTGTACATCCTCTGCTTTTTTTAGCTGCACTCAGCGACTGAAAAAAACTGTTGTCATGACCCACCCGCAAGTTATTATGATGTTGGCCTCAACATCTTCACCGCATCTGCTGCAAAGAACACCAGCCCACAGTTCCATGGAGATTTGAAGAGGATATATTCCTTTATGATCATTTCATATTAGTACTGACAGGTTGGGCCTGAGATGATGGGGAAAAAATACCCATAATTCATCACATGACATGTGACCAGAGCTCAAGGAGGATTTATTATTAATGATGAGACCTAAAGAGCCTACGTGTAGGCCAACCAATCCTGAACTGTCAGCGGGGGATTGGGTCATAGCTTCCGAGTTTGTGCATGTGGTTCCTCATAGGTAAAATGTCTAATGACAAGAAGAGTACATCAGTGTTGAGTCCCTGCTGACATTTTGGATTTTTTTTGTTTGTTGTTGATGTGTGATCTCCTGTTCAGTGAGGTTAGCTGCCCATCTCTGGAAATAAATCTGCCAGCACTGTGAGGCACACTAGAGTATAGCTTACACTACACAACATAAACAAAAATCAAGTCATATTTATGAAAGAAAAAAACACGTCTTGACTGTGTGTGGTCAGGACAAATTTTTAAATTCTCCATTATCTTAAAGCAGACCACGCTTACAACATTCCTGATTGGCTGAAAATTTATGCTAATGAATTAGATACTCAGAATGCCATAATGAATGTAAATGGGTGCAACAGCTGGCAGAGAACCCACAACCACCAATCCAAAAAAAGCTGTGTCGATATTAGTCAGTCACTCATGCCTTCCAATACAATTCATACATTACAAATGGCCACTGCCATCATACCAAATTCTTCAGATTCCAATGCAGAAAAGCAACAAAATCCTCATTTTGCTTCTCTGAAGGGCTTTTATTCATTCATTAACTCATAACAGGCTCTCCTGAACCTCAGATGAGTCTGTGTTTCAAATTCTCATTAACTCATAACAGGCTCTCCTGAACCTCAGATGAGTCTGTGTTTCAAATTAACTTATAACAGGCTCTCCTGAACCTCAGATGAGTCTGTGTTTCAAATTCTCATTAACTCATAACAGGCTCTCCTGAACCTCAGATGAGTCTGTTTCAAATTAACTCATAACAGGCTCTCCTGAACCTCAGATGAGTCTGTGTTTCAAATTAACTCATAACAGGCTCTCCTGAACCTCAGATGAGTCTGTATTTCAAATTAACTCATAACAGGCTCTCCTGAACCTTAGATGAGTCTGTATTTCAAATTCTAATTCACACGTATGTATGTAGCCCAAGAATAAGATGTGATGTGAGTAAACTAACCTATGTAGTTCAAATGTTCTTCTGGATGATGTTCATGTGTAAAAAAAAAAAAAAAGGATAAAGTACCATATTGGCCAGCACTTTCATATATGCAAGACAGAACTCATTCACTCCTAAGCAGGATGCAGTTTATAATTTACTGTGTAGTACATAATTAAAGTTAATACTACATTTATGAAAGATTACAATGTAAACCTAACATGAGAAAAGGAAAACACACTAATTTTATCTATTAAAAGCCAAAATATTAATCAATCAACCCGATCTGTTAAGAAAAAAAAAAAAAAAAAAAGTACTTTCCCCTCAGATTATACTCAGTGGTTCTGAACCTCGGCTAAATTTTCTGCTGGGGGTGCTTGGCACAAGGTTTAGGAGTATGCATGAAGAAGTAGGATAGTGGGGGGAGGAGCAGACATTAAAAAAAAAAAAAAAAGCAACTATAATAGTAACAAATAATTTTGCCAATATAAAGAGGTACAATTTATGGAAACAGACTGCCAAGGGTACACAAGCAGAAGGTTGGGAACCACTGTTCTAGATGGTAACTTCTGTTTTCCTCAATTTATTCATATACATTCTACTCTGGATGTTGAATCTCATACATTCTATTCCAGGATATTGACCTCTGACTTCTTTAATTTGTTCATATATTCATATATTCTCTTCCGGAAATTAACTTTCTGCATTCTTAATTTGTACATTCTCTTCTGGAAACTCACTTTTGTTCATACAAAGTTTATATATATATATATATATATATATATAAGTGTGTGTGTGTATATATATATATGTGAATTTCTTTGGCTTAATATATGTTTGCTTGTCATGACAGTTCAAATGTTGTGACGATATTATGGTGCACTTTTTCAGCTAATAATACTAAGAAAAAATTTTAAAATTACCCCAATCTAGTGACATGAACATCAGTTACATATTAAAATACTGCTAACCAAAATGATAGTGACGTGAAATAACCTGAAAGCTACTACATGTGTGCCTCATTACTGTTAATAGTTTCTATTGAGAAAAGTGAAGTGAAAGTCAAATTGTAAAAAAAAAAAAAAAAAATTGAAGTGAAAGTCAAATTGTAAAAAAAAAAAAAAAAGTAACATATACCATCCTGAGAACTTGTATCATCTATTGGTGAGAAAAAAAAAATTATCTCAGAAAAAAAAAAAACTCAAAACATAATTAACATTAACTCATTATATGCCATGCTAGATAGCACTGACAATCAAGCCTCTCCATCTTGCACAATCCTCAACATTTCTGATCAATTCAAATGCTTTTTTTCCTCTCCCCCCCCCTCCAAGAAAATTTAACTAGTTTAAAGCAACAATAAAGTTAACAAGATGATCAAATACTGACTGCTGTCCAAAACAAACTAGCGAAAGTTGAGGGAAACAAAGTTTGCTGACTGATTGATACAGCTGGCCTCTTCATCATAACAAAGCTGTTAAGAAAATATATTTATCTAAGTAATTTGTGTAAACATAAGATAAAAATTTATTTATATAAACATCCTTGGCTAATTAACAGAAGCTATCCCTAATTTAAACGATATTCTTTTTTTATTCTTGGCTAAAAACGAAACAAAAACAAAAAAATATATATATATAAGGTTCAAACTGCATTAACTTGAACAAATACTTCCTGGCATTTTTACTGGATAGCCATATATCCTGTGTAATTATTGATCTCTGACTAGGAATATTGCATGGAAGCTGATACACTGGGCACAGCTGTGAAAAGCAATAAATGTTCCCCATTATGCCCGCAGCAGCTTTCAAAGGGTTAAAGTACTCAACAACTGCATACAGTTAACCTTATTCACTTCCAGAAATTATAGCTAAACTGCAACCTTATCCGTGGTGAAAAGAACACTTTCATATGAGCTCAAGATACACACAAATACAACTGTTATGAAAGAGTTAACACTCTTGTGTGTTTTCACACATTTATGAAAGTACATGCAGGTGTACTGGATAAATGAATTTTTACTTTTCAAATTGCTCAGAATTTAAGCATGTGGGTCATCCTGACATCCTGCTGCATAAACCTTTCTACTGATGCCTTGTCACAATCATAAAATGTAATTTTAAACCTGTCCCATTGAGCACATGCCACTTCACAATCATAAAATGTAACTTTATCCAGCTATAGCCACGGTTTTATATTACTCCGCTGTCAGGTCTGCCACAGATGTTAACAAAAGACCAGGCATGATTGCACAGAAACACAAAAACAAAATTCCAAACATTTTCTAAAAAAAAATGTTTTCATAAATACTGTGCTGATTAATTTCTTTTCTGCTCATAAATTCAGATGCTGTAAAGTGCAACAAAGAGATCTAGGTGACCTAAATTTTGTTTCCCTCAGTTTTTTTTTTTTGTTGTTTTAATCTGTAAACATAAAAAAAAGTACAAAAATGTAACCACCATTTATGCATTAACACGTGGGGATAAAAAGTTTTAACCTAATTTTATATAACAATTTTATGCCCTTTAAATTTCTCAATTTTATGCCCTTTAAATTTCTCATTTATGTCTGATTCAAACAGATTACAGGTAAGTTCAAATTAAAAAAAAAAACAATTAGAAATTGAAATAATACCCGCCACAGAATATAAAACCACATTTAAGCAGGTGAAATTTTTTTATTTTTTACCTGAAAAGAAAAAAATTAGGTCATTCATATGCACAGATAGGTCACTGTGTCTCGAAACAAAACTTATTGCAGTCTGACAAATCTATTGCTCATTTTTTTAAGGTGCTGTAAGAGCTCTACAATAAGACAAAACATATATATCAATGAGAAATTGGAAGTGGTGGAAAGTTCTGAATATCTTGGATCATAAGATATGATTATAAGATTCAAGATCTTCGTCGCCATCATAATGGAGACACAATGAGGGAGATTAAAAGGAGGACATCTATCACTCTTCAAAAAGTAAAACAACTAAAGAAGCTATGGACAGGAACAGACAGAACTACAAAAATAAGATTTCTAAGAGCATGCATCTTTCCCATCATGCTTCATGGCTGATCAGAAAAAGAAGATGGACATATGTCGGTTATGTGATGAAAAGAAACAGAGAATCCCCAAACAAGCTATCAAATGGAACACAACAGGCCGGAGAAAAAGAGGTCGACCACGTGAAACTCTAAAGAGGACATTGTTAAGAGAAGCCAATTCAGTGGGCATAACATCCCTTGAGACTGAAAAACTTGGCGAAGACAGGACATCTTGGCAAACTACCATGCGGGCCCTATGTGACGTTTAACGGCACAGGAAGGATGTAAGATCTTTCCCATTGCAACATATGCCTGTGAGACCTGGACACTTAAAAAACAGCTGAGAAACACATAAATGCCGTTGAATGTAAATGCTACAGAAGAGTTATTCAAATATCTAGAGCACAAAAAAGAACAAATGTAGCCATACTACAAGAACTTAATACTGAAGAAAGTTAGCTAGTAAAGAAGATTAAACAGAGAAAACTTAAATATTTTGGATACATTAAATGTCATGGGATTTTGAAGAAAAGTCTTGGAAGGGTACATAATGAGAAAAAAGTAAAAGGAAGACCAAAGAGAAGACGGCAACAAGAAATTTTTGATGATTTGCGAATGGAGGCACCTGCAGCAGGGCATCTTGTTTAGAATGAGAGGGCTTCAACAGAGCTGTTAGGTAGGCAAAATTCTACAAGGGACATGGCAAAGGAATGAATGAAATAGTTCTGAAGAAAACATTTGACTGAAACTATGAGAACTTTAACTTTCTGTTTCCTGTCTTTAAAAAAAAAAATTACTTGAACAGAGCTTTTCTGTTTCCTGACCGATTAAACCTCAGATTTAGAATACAGAAAGAGCACTCTGCAATAGTGGTAAACATGATCCTTTAAGCTGGGCAGAATCCAAAATGCAGGACTCTTAATAATCATAGAGGGGTCTAGAGATCTCACCAGTAACACCAATAGTAACAGCGGACTACCAAGTCTAAGGGAACGCAATGAAGAGAAAGTCATCCTACAGACAGAAAAATTCAAAAAGTTCAGAATGTCATCCCATGCATGAAAAAGTCAAGAAAGTCACCAAAAACTGCTCAGAAAGATCATTTTTCAGTTAAACAGCAAGGAAGAACTAATGGCCAAAAGCAAAAGTAATACACTCAAAAAAACCTTGAAGAGTGGAAACAACTCAAAGCCTGTTACAGCAATTCTAACCATCTACAAATGTGACACTGTAAACTGTATGATCACAGGCACCGAGAGGTGAAAAAAGAAAAAAGACACAAAGAGCAATTTCAACACATAGAGTAATACTATAAAAAAGCAAATATGCTCGTGAAAGGAAAGTACAATACTGCATATGGAGATACAGAACACACAGCATATAACCCAAAGGTTTCTCCTTTCTAAAGCTAAACAGATCTTCAAAAAAAAAAAATCAAGCTTCATACAGGATACCTCAGGCTATAAACCCATCTACATAAACTGGCAGGTGTTCAAACTCTCACCACGCATGTGTTAAAACAGTCTCATGACTCCAGAACATATCATTCAAACCTGCGCTCTCTACAGAGATTTAACAGCCCAAACCTGGCCCCAAGAAAAAATAAAATCAAGTCTGGAAAATTGGGGCACACATGAAGAACCACTGACAGTGGGATTCATGGAGGCAACCTGTCTCCTTGTCTAGATAATTGAGCATATTATATATAATGGAAGAAGTAGAAGAAGAAAAGGAAGATGAGGGAAAAGAAGATGAGAGAAAAGAAGGAAGATGAGAGTAAAGAAGGAAGATGAGAGTAAAGAAGGAAGATGAGAGTAAAGAAGGAAGATGAGAATAAAGAAGGAAGATGAGAAAAAAGAAGGAAAATGAGAGAAAAGAAGATGAGAGCAAAGAAGGAAGATGAGTGAGAAGAAGGAAGATGAGGGAGAAGAAGGAAGATGAGAGAGAAGAAGGAAGATGAGAGAGAAGAAGGAAGATAAGAGAAAAGAAGGGAAATGAGGGAAAAGAGATGAGGGAAAAGAAGATGAGGGGAAAGAAGGAAGATGAGGAGGAAAAAGAAGATGAGGGAAACAAAGGAAGATGAAGGAAAAGATGAGAGAAAAGAAAGAAGATGAGGGAGAAGAAGGAAAATGAGGGAAAAGAAGATGAGAGAAAAGAAGGAACATGAGTGAGAAGAAGGAAGATGAGGGAAAAGAAGGAAGATGAGGGAGAAGAAGGAAAATAAGGGAAAAGAAGATGAGAGAAAAGAAGGAAGATGAGAGAGAAGAAGAAAGATAAGAGAAAAGAAGGAAAATGAGGGAAAAGAAGGAAAGAGGGAAAAGAAAGGAAAAAAAGGGAAAAGAAAATGATGAGAGAAAAGAAGGAATATGAGGGAGGAGGAAGAGGAAGAAGAAAAGGAAGGAGGAAGAAGAAAAGGAAGGAGGAAGAAGAAAAGGAAGGAGGAAGAAGAAATGGAAGGAGGATGAAGAAAAGGAAGGAGGAAGAAGAAAAAGAAGGAGCAAGAAGAAAAGGAAGGAAGAAATGGGGGGGGGGGGAGGAGGAGGAGGAGGAAAGAAGGAAGAAAGGATGATGATGATGTACTAAATAAGTAATATATTAGACAGCTTTCATCCACAACCTTCATGGGCTCAGTTTCCTGATACGCATTTCTCCTTCCACCTGCATTTGCTTTTTCCCTTGCTTCCGTTTCTGTAGCAGTCTGATAGTTTTTTTTACCAGATAGGGTAAAAAAAAATGACTGACAACTCACTACCAAAAATAGCACTAAGATAGACACCACAGGGGAGCAGAAGTAAGGGTAGACCAAAAGAGACATGGAGAAGAACAACAGAAAGGATGTTGAGCAATAGAGGGCTCACCTGGGCAAGAGCAAAAAAAAGGCAAAGGACAGGCATTTGTGGAAAACCCTTGCGGAAGCCCCATGTGCCCTGGGCACTTAAGGTTCAGAGAGAGAGAGATATTAGACAGCACCTGCTAAGAAGTTTCTACATTTGACAAATATTTGCTTTTCATGGAAAAAAAGAGATTCTTTCCATCATCTGTTACTCATAAACTGTAGAAATAATAATAAACAGAATGGAAGGAAGATAGAGAAAAGCTACTGGTAAAAAAAATGAGTAGTTAAGCTGAAATATCTGTAACAGTGAAATGAAAGCACATGTCAGATAAGATACACAAAGTGAAGGGGAAATAAAACAGTTTTTGAATAACATTCTAAGTACAAATAGAAATATTGAGAAGAAGATAAAAAAAAGTAGGCCACTCATATGCACGAGTTTTAATGGGGCATGAGAGGAACTTACACATACAGTAGCACAGCTATATGATATTTCAGCGACAATAAATCATGAGAAACGATGTGAGGAAGGATGCTTGAGTAAAGGAAGATAAATATAAAATCAATTTCTTCTCTCTTTCCCCCCCCCCCCCCCCCCCACCCCAAACAAACTTACTAGAGCAAACCAGACTTTTGCAATGCTGCAGACTATATGGAAATCTAAAAAAAAACTAAGCATGAAGATGAAAATCAGGATATTTAAGAGTAATGTTCTAAGTGTATAACTCTATGGAAGTGAATGCTGGGAAATCAAAACTATAGAAAAGTCTTTCTAAACTAAATGTTTACGAAGAATTAGAAGAATATTTTGGCCAAACACCATAAAAAATATCTTGTTGGCAGAAATGCAGATGAAGCCACTGAAAGCAATTGAGGAAAGACGCTGGCGACGGTTGGGACATGTGCTCCGAATGACTGACAACTCACTACCAAAAATACCACTAAGATGGACACCACAGGGGAACAGAAGTAAGGATAGACCAAAGGGGGCATGGAGAAGAACAACAGAAAGGATGTTGGGCAAAACACTTTGGCAAGAGTGGAAAAAAAAAAGGCAAAGGACAGGCGTTTGTGGAAAACCCTTGCAGAAACCCCATGTGCCCTGGGCACTTAAGGTTCAGAGAGAGAGAGAGAGTTCTTCCCCCCCCCCCCACCCCCCCAAACCCAGCCATCTGAAATATGTGAGAGCAGAAACATCTTTTCATTTTCCTACCACATTTAGTTTACTTTACTGTCATGGCGGCCACCCATTTAGCCCAAAAATGGCAACAGCATTTCCCTTATCACTTCATGGTACAAGAGGATGGATAAAGTGAAGTACCCAGAGTAGTTTACTCAGTGATTGTGTAGCTCTCTATGTACACCTGTGATTGTATATACACTTTATCATGTTAGGACAAAAATATTACACCTGTGCTTCAAATTTTCTATAGTAAAATCATGCCAGCAAACTCTTCGACAAATATGCCACCCTTCTTTAAACCTCTCTCTTCAAAGTACTCATGAAAAAAAAAAACAAAAAAAACTGATGCAATACAAATATGCCAGCCTACATGTGGAGTAAAAAAAAAATACCTGTGATTTTACTCATCATCATTATCATATGCTGCATACCTGTGATTCTATTCATCATCATTATCATATGCTGCCTTTGGTGTGAAGGTTGGCGGTAAATAATCTCCAGTTCCCTTACCCTGATTGGTGCACTCAGCCGGGCTGTGTCCTGCCCATTCTTCATGTTTTATCTTCCCATCCACGTCTGTCTACCTCTTGCCCTTTTTCCTTCTACCTGTCCTTCTAGTGTTGTCTTCAGTATATTATGTCTTTTGATACGGCCAAAGTTCTTTTTTTTTTTTTAATCCTTACTTCCTACAGAACTTCAGTGTACTTGTGTTAGTTCTGATGCTCGTATATTTGTTCTTTTCATTTTATATATGACTGACCTTCCTGTAGATCCACATTTCTGCTGCATTTATTTTCCCAGACTTTTTTACTCGGAGTGATTTTATTATCACTGAAAACACACACACAAAGGCATACAAGTAAAAATACGACACCAACAAAATGGAAACACGTAAGTATAAAAACTTTTGGTGGCAGTCTCTGCTTGTCTATTACAGAAACGGTATGTAAATAAATTCTGACAACACTGCCAACAATAACCTGGCCTACCACAGCACAAGCTGCACAATCTGTTTATCTGAATACTGGTGTCCACCATAACAATTTTGTGATAATTTTAGTATACACAGCACAACATAATAAAAAAGCAAAGTCTGATAAAAAAAAAAAACCAACAACTTTACCAGCAAACAAGAGCACAAGAACAATAACTCCACCGAAGTGATGCTGCTTGGAGGCAGCCTCTATTCTCCATGCCGCACAAAAAGAACAACATGACAAGACTTAAAGACCAGATTGACTTTGCTATTAAAAAAAAAAAAAAAGCTCACCACTATCATTTACAAGAGTTAAATAAAAGGTTTCCATCAATTTCTGCAGCAACATATTACAGCAATGAAAATATCACAAACATACATCACACATGAAGTCGGAGCAAAAAAAAAAAAAATCAACTCCAGCAAAAGAAGTGCAATCAAATAAACGACAAAACTGGCACAAAGTACTGTTATTTATAGAAAAGATAAGAAAAATCCTCATTACCTAGTTCATCAGCTGCCTTGTCCAGATTGTCAGCACCCTTGTCATCTGCCATAATATCAGGCATTCGCTGTGAAAACAGATCTGCTGTAGCGGAGGAGGAATTCTGTAATAAAAGGTTTGGTTCACATGTAGGTCACAAATGTGCACTGGTGGAAGAGAAGGGCTATAAAAGTTGTGGACGCTGCATTAGGGATTTCATTCTGCCCATTTTATTTCATTTTCTGGTTCAGTTTTACATTCTCATTAAATCCTACAAGAGCTCTGGGAATGCAAAAATCTGGTTTCAATTCCATTTGTCTGCAACTCTTGTTTTGCCCACTGTGTTGTGTTCACATGTTACTTCTGCACGGTCCTCATAGGCTTATTGCTATATGAAATATCATCATCCTGTGCTGTCTCCCCTCATAAGGTTGGCTGTAGTGGCCCTCCAAATGGCTGTCTCCTTTTCACACTGCACCCAACCAAGCTGATTCCAGTCCATATGTTTCCCATTCATCTGTACCACTTTTACAGTGCACCCAACCAAGCTGATTCCAGTCCATCTGTTTTCCATTCATCTGTACCACTTTTACAGTGCACCCAACCAAGCTGATTCCAGTCCATCTGTTTTCCATTCATCTGTACCACTTTTACAGTGCACCCAACCAAGCTGATTCCAGTCCATCTGTTTTCCATTCATCTGTACCACTTTTACAGTGCACCCAACCAAGCTGATTCCAGTCCATCTGTTTTCCATTCATCTGTACCACTTTTCCAGTGCACCTAACCAAGCTGACTACAGTCCATCTGTTTTCCATTCATCTGTACCACTTTTCCAGTGCACCCAACCAAGCTGATTCCAGTCCATCTGTTTTCCATTCATCTGTACCACTTTTCCAGTGCACCTAACCAAGCTGACTACAGTCCATCTCTGTTTTTCAGCCCACCTCTATCACTGTTGTCCAGTTTCTTCCATCAAAACTTCTCCGAAGTATGGTTTCTATTACTGTGTTGTAGCATCGTGCAAGACGTGTCACATACAAAATAAAGCCATACTTGACAAAAGCTTGACCCTACAACTTTTTATTTGCGAACACATATTCGAGTGTCAAGTATGGTCTCTTCCTTAGGCCATGGAGATGAAGTACCCAGTCAGATACTTTGTTGGGGGTCATTCCTGTTACAACCAATACCTGCACAAACAATGAACTGAACTTCTCAGACTTGAGAAAACTTAATGAAAAAACTGATGAATTCATGTAAGTGAATATGTAACGGTCAGATGTTTTAATGTTGGTTTTTGGTTGTGATTATCACTGCAATTTAAAGAAATGACAACTGTGGTAAAACTGGTTCCAGTAATGAAAATAAATGGGTCTACGGTAGTTTTACAAAAAGATAGAAAGAGTGAGGAAAGCGGGCAGATACAAGAATGGCAGAAAGCAAGATGTGTACATTTAAATAAAGGACATACAACAATCCAATATTTCAGCAAAAGCCTTTTTCAAGGACCACATACAGAAACACAAAAACATAAAAAATGTATGAAGACCCAAAAGGCTAAGTCTTTATATTTTTCATACATTTTTTTGTGTTTTTATCTGTTGTGTGTTTTTTTTTTTTTAATGTGATCCTTGGAAAAGGCATTTGCTGAAATATTGGATTGTTGTATGTCCATTTATGCCATCTTGCTTTCTGCCATTCTAGTTACTGCAGTTTACTATGTTCTGCATCAGTTAGTTCATTACTTCAGCTACCTAACCAGATTGCATTTCTTTGTGAAGTACCGTTTTATGATTTATTATAAGATGTGTTTAAGAATACATTTATTCTCCTTTGACTGACATCCCAGTAGACATCTTATATCTTGGTATGTAAACTATGATACCTAGCTGAAGCAGATTACCTATTGGTGTGTGGACATGAGGAAGTATGGCTAACCTGTCTCTGCTAAATCCCAGAGTAAAATCCTTCCTCTTCAACTCTATTCAGTACCAGTAGTGCCTGGCTAACCAGGGTATGAGTATTGTTAACCTTTCCCTGTTAATGAAATCAATCAATTAAGTGCTGTGCTGTATGGCATATGCGATCATGTCTCTACACAATTCCCTGTCTTTTGACTCGATAATAAGATCCGACAGTGACTTTCTTCCTAGCCACACTGATAGCCCATCCATTAATTCTGTCTTCCTCTGTTTCTTCTTCCTTCAGTTTTTCCAGTTGCCACAGTGTGTTCCAATTTTCCTCTTCTCAGAAAATGTCCTATAAATCTCGCTTGTCTGCCTCTGATCTTTGCTGTAATTTACCTTTTAACTCCAGCCTTTCTTAAGACTTCTTCATTGGTTTTCTTAGCTGTCCATGGTACCTTCAACATCCTTCGTTTGAACCACATTTCCATGGCCCCCATTTCTCCCTGTACTCTCTTATTCACAGACCATGCTTCACATCTATAAAACAAAATTGGATCAATGTAATATTTAGGAACTTGGAATCTTGTTTCCGTTGATATGGATCTGTTGTACAAGATGTTTCTCATTTTCTGGAATGCTGACTTGGCCTGAGCATGTCTGCTTTTTATTTCATTGTGATATTTCCCATCAGCTGTTAAAATTGTTCCTAAGTACTTGAGTCTACCAACTTGTTTCAGTTCTGTGCCATTGATGGTAATGCTACATTTTGGTGGTATTCTTTTCTTTGAGATGACCATCACTTCAGTCTTCTTTTTATTCAGGCTGAGACCTTTACTTTTACTTTCACGAACCTCGATGTCCAGAAGAGCCTGTAGCTCCCCTTCACTTTTAGCAATCAGAACTTAATGAAAGCCTAGAGTAAAAGCCTTCCTCTTCAATTTTATACAGTACCAACAGTGCCTGGCTACCCCTAGTGTGTACCGGAGCAGGAATGTTAATGATTCTTGGCTTTTGTGAATAAAACAAAGGGAGCGTGAGTAGAAGAATGTCAAAGGGCAAGATGTGGGGGCTGATGGAGAGAAGGGGTGAGAAAGGGTTTATGTGTTATCATCTCCTACATGTTTTACTGCCTTTGAATTTGTTCCGATTTCTTTTCCATTACTGTGCAGACACTGCACGAGTCCTGTCCTGGATGTTTTATCTGTACGACTCCACTCTCGTTTGTGCATTTACCATTCATAACCACGTCAGAGCCCCTGCTGATAATTGGGTCTTGACATCCCCAGGAAAATGAAACAAACTTTTTTTTTTTTTCTTCTGTGGTTGAGAGCCAGGTATGTACCTTACACCTGAGTTATACAGCATATCTTATAGGCATAAAAGACACAGCATCATCACCTATTACAATTTTCACCATTTTCTCACTATAAATAGACTCTGCCCCACATTAATTGTATTATGCTTTTTGATATACCAAGAAATTTTAGCTCCCAGATTATGTTTTTCTTTATTTATCTGATCAGTTTCAGTTATTTATTATCTTTTTGGTATCTTTTCTGGCCATGGAATTTTCCTTATTATGTAGCTCCACATTTCAAGGGCCTTTTCTTCTATTTCTTATTACACTTTTGTGATTCCACATTGTGAATATGTAACTAATTTTTTGTTTTTGTTTTAGGTCTGATTTTGAAATCAAGCATCTTTTAAACACATCTGGGGACATGGGAACAGGTTTGCCTAGAAAAACACAAGAAGAAAAGTGATAACCAGTTATCAGCCTGCTGGATGTACAAGTGTACAACTGCTTAAACAACAGATGTACAACTGCTGGAACAACAGATGTACATGTGTACAACTGCTGGAACAACAGATGTACATGTGTATAACTCCTGGAACAAGAGACGTACAAGTATACAAACTGCTGCAACAACAGATGTATATGTGTACATTTGTCAAAACTATGGAAAGTCTTTCCCAAGCTGGGCACCGGTTATTCTTGCAGTGGGTTTTTGTTCTGGCTTGAGGACAGTAACACAACATGGCACAATACAGAAGGAAGGCTGGTAAGTTACAGGGAAATGAAAAGGATAGTTTAGTCATCTAAAATAATCCCTGTGCTATCTGTTGGAAAGTCAGAGTGGCCTTACCGACTTCAACCATAAGACAAAAAGCTGTTTTACATTCTCCTACAATGTTTGCAATTTATGATTAAAAGATACACTATCTTATGTCCGACAGATTTTTGGGGGCTTTTTTTTTTTTTAAATTTTATTTTACTACATTTTATTTCTCATTTACAGCGCTCCAACAAAAATCCTGGACAAATGCTAGGTCATAAAAAGGCTGTGTTTAGGCTCTATAATCTTTTTATGTGGGTGAATTTCGATATACGTTATCCTGACCAACCTCCACATCATTTGCCAGATTCTTGTTGGCCTCCAGCCAAGTTTCAGAACATGCACCTGTAGCATTCTGAGGATATAAAACACAAAACATGTGAAAGGTAGTCTTAGTCAGATGTATCTGTCATTTTCGGAAAGTCTAGATCTGGGGCTCTCAAGCAATGATAAATTCTCCCTCCCTTGTTGGGGGATTTAGAGCTTGGGAAAGGGGGGGGGGAAAGAGGCTACGGACAGAAACTCAAGCTATTCAAATTCTAATCCTTCCTACAATTCATAAGCAGGGATAACATTCTTAAACGGTTACAAGGATGCATGGGGCAAAAAGAAAACAAAAGCTGAGAACCACTGGAGTAGAGAAAACTCAGCTGAAGTGAAAGATCTGTGAACAAAGAGGTAGTAAAAGTCAGGCATGAGATAGAAGAAAAAGGAATGTGGACAAGATTATGATTCAAAAGCTGACAATAGGAGAGAGATGGTCCCACAGGCTGCTATTTTAAAAAAAACAAAAAAACTAAACTATTTGATTACTATGCTGCCTGGGCCATGTAGAAAGAATGGAAGAGAACAGACAAACGAAAATTACATGTATGCACAAGAGATGAGGGAAACAAGACCAAGGGGTAGACCAAGACAGAGATGGAAAGACAACATAGAGGAGGATATAAAAAAACTGATGTCACCAACAGGAGAGGAATACAGGCGAATTTGATCTGAACAGCATTGACCCTTAATGGCTCAGAAAGCTGAAGAAAAAATGTCTGATTAATAAAACTGCAGAAAAAATTCAATTCTTTTTCAGCCTTTCTTTGGCAGAAAGAAATGTCAGGAACAATTTCTGCAAATAGATTTCTGCCCTCTGCTCCTGGGTGAACTGGCCTGTTAAGATAAATTCCTCAGAAGATTTTTCTTTTTGAAAAAGTTCTCTTTCATTTCCCTCTGCAATGGGTCAAGCAAGATCAACATTGGGGCTATAACTATGTGTGTTGTCAATGATCTGAAACTGTCAAATATTTAATATTTTTCTCATTAACTATTCATTTTGGCTTAATGTGGACCACACTCATCCACAAAGGAAACAAAAAAGTGGACACACGCTCATCCACAAGGGAAACAAAAAAGTGGACACATGCTCATCAACAAGGGGAAAAAAACAGCATCCTGGTGTTCATTTACTGACCAAGGGACATGCAACATTCAGCAGATGAAGTGGTGGAGCTCATCTGCAGTCACTGAGAATGGTAAACACAAGACAAAGGCTGCACCAACAGCCCAATGCATGTTGACCACCAGGCTCCTGAACAGACCTGCACCATATAGAGTCCAGTAATGGGGGGGGGGGGAGAGAGAGCAACATGGAGGAGAAACTCTGGTGTTATTATGAAGATGACCTGCTGACAGCAGGATTCATGGAGGCAACCCAGCTCCCCGTTTTGAAAGCTGAGCATACAAAATTGAATGCTGAAGAAGAAATCAAGTCAAAACACACACACGCACACACAAAAAACAGCAAACACTTTCTTAAAAAATATACAGCAAAACAAACAAAATTCAAAACAACACAGAAAAGATTTATCACAGTATGGTCTGACATAACAGAGGAGAAAAACCATCTTAGCCAGACAGATGAAAATTGGTGTTTCAAGACATCGAAGTATTTCTCTTCCCATGCTACTTCTTTGAACCACAGAAGTTATCTACCCTTCATAATCAGTTTTTTTCAAAGTCTTGCAGATGAAACAATCATGTAAAAATTTGGCAAGTAAACCTCCCTAACAAAGGAACAAGTTACATTTATTTGAAGTGAAATTTGGCTACTTTCCTTCAAACTAGACTGTTAACTATCAATCTTATATCCTTCCTATATTATGTTGTATGTCTTAGTCTTCTCTATCATTCTTAATACATTTCTTAAAGTCAGCTTCAGCAATTTATAAAGATCACACCAACACACTATCAAAAATGATTCAGTCTGAGAAGAAAAGATTCAGCATCAATTCTCTTCCTAGAACCTACAACACAAAAAAAAAAAAAAATCCAGGTCAAACAAACCTCCTGTACTTCATTAGCAACCTTCTCCTTGTCTTTACGTAGGTGCTCTGGTCTCTCGTCCGCCAACTTTTCCAGGCCTGGGATGCCTGGGTTGCCGGTCTTCCTCCCTGTGATGAAGTAGGTCTTAATATCTTGCCACAAACAACAAGTTAAATGTTGCCACAAACAACAAGTTAAATGTTGCCACAAACTTTGCGAACGAAGAAGAAGAAGAAGTTGCCACAAACTAAGTTCAGATACCAGAAGATGCAACTTCAACAAAACTGCACTCCAAAAATGAAACTAGCAATGAAAAAAACTTCAAACATCTGAACTAAACAGAAGTACCACTACTGATAACAAGGAAAGTTGATTTCTACAATGGCGTATGGAGAAGAAAAATTATGACAGTGCTCAGAGACAAGGGATACGAATGGAAGGAAGCAGATAATAAATCCAAGAACAAGGATGACTGGAGAGCCTTTATCCATGGCCTGTGTTCTCAAGGGAGTGAAAGGCGATGATGATGATGATGATGATGTATGCTGAAAGGTGACATGGCCATAGACTCTGAACACCAATTTATCACACAGGAAAGCCTGGGTTCAAATCACAGCAGAGGTCTGAGTCGGGCAAAAGGAAACAACCCAGGCAAGTCTCATTTTTTTTATGTTGGGGGCAAAAGAAAACAACCCAGGCAAGTCTCTTTTTATGTTGGGGGCAAAAGAAAAAAACCTAGGCAAGTCTCTTTTTTTTTATGTTGGGGGCAAAAGAAAAAAACCCAGGCAAGTCTCATTTTTTTTTATGTTGGGGGCAAAAGAAAAAAACCCAGGCAAGTCTCATTTTTTTTTATGTTGGGGGCAAAAGAAAAAAACCCAGGCAAGTCTCATTTTTTTTTTATGTTGGGGGGCAAAAGAAAAAAACCCAGGCAAGTCTCATTTTTTTTTTATGTTGGGGGCAAAAGAAAAACACCCAGGCAGGTCTCTTTTTTTTATGTTGGGGGCAAAAGAAAAAAAAAAACCCAAGCAAGTCTCATTTTTTATGTTGGGGGCAAAAAGGAAAAAAACCCAAGAAAGTCTCTCTTTTTTATGTTGGGGGGAAAGGAACTATAGTATCCAGTAGGATTTGCATGCCATTGGTATGTGAAGTGTTAGTGTCATCACATTTCTAGGCCACTGCAGCATTTAAGTAGAGATGCTAACACATGTCCTTGATGCCTTTGTTTTCCTAGGAACCCCCCCGAAGGCATCCATTTTTTTTTTGGCCTGGGTTGACCCCGGTGCTGTTTGGTCAAAAAAACAAGAAAATTCCAGCAGAGTGTGAAATCAAACCTGGGACCTTCTGTGCACTAACCACTACATCACAAAGGAGCAACCACTATACTACAGAGGAGCAACCACTATACCACAGAGGAGCAAAATTAAAAACCCATGCTGCACACTCCATGGCAGCCGCTCTAGGTAAGTAGCAATCACACAAACTAAGTATACAAAGAGGAACTGATATATATATGCTATGACTTATCTTTTTTTTTCTTTAAATTAACAGTATACTACAAAACAAACAACAACTTGTCTCATGGGTGATCAAAAAAAGAAGATGGACATATGTAGGCCATGTGATGAGAAGAAACAATCAGAGAATACCAAAACAAGCTATCAAGTGGAGCACAACAGGCTGAAGAAAAAGAGGTCGACCATGTGAAACGCTAAAGAGGACATTGTTAAGAGAAGCCAGTTTAGTGGGCATAAAATCCCTTGATGAGGTTGAAAGACTCGCTGAGAATAGGAAAACTTGGCAAACAACTATGCGAGCCCTATGTGACTACAAAACTTGAAAAAGACAACAGGTTGATATGCTATATCAATGAAAAAAAAAAACAGAAGCAACGATGTAAATTATTCATCAACACCACCAAAAGTTTAAACAATCTTGGAAAATGACATTTATCATCTTAAATCAAAATGGAATTCAACATCACTGACATCAATGACAATGACAACATGAAAAAAAACAACAGGACAGCAACCTTTCCTACTCTAAAAACCAACAATAATAAACATTACAGATTACAACCACAAGTCATGATACAAACAACAAAAACTCACCACACTACTACAGTGACACCAGACCACCTTCGGTTCATAACCAATTTTCAGACATCATGAATCTCCTACTTCATTAGTTAGGTCTGACACTGACACAATCTTTGCAATCTTCACCAGTTTATCTTCAATTTGTTATGCTCTGGGACTGATACTGCACCTTGACAAAATGTCTGTCCATGTCCTGATGATGTCCTTCCAACTGCAACAATGCTGTGCCCAGACTTTCTGTTCTTGATCTACCTTGTATCTCTTATGGCTTTAAATCTCAAACCACTTTTTTTTTTAACCCAAATTTCCCTAGCCAAGAATTATAATTATCAACTTCCTCACACTTCAGTTTCCTCAAATGGTTAATTCAGCTTCAGGTATGAATTTTTCAGGAGCTGTTAGATCCAGCTTCAGGTATGAACTTTTAAGGAGCTGTTGGATCCAGCTTCAGGTATAAACTTTTCAGTGGTCTCAGGAGCTGTTAGATTCAGCTTCAGGTATGAACTTTTCAGGTGGTGTTAGACTACCAAAATAACTTTTATTTACAAGTAATGAGTGAAGGCCACAGATGAAATATCATTTCAACATATAGGCAGAAGTCCTGTAGCATGTGTTCAATACACTGATCAGGTACAAACAAGTTTTCCATACAAGTGATCAGCTTCCAACCTATGATCTGCATAGCAAGTACAGATTATGTAGATGAATAATGTTTATGGCAAGCTAATGGCTTCAAGAGCCCAAAACCTTTAAAAGGTTGGGAACCACTGATCTAAGCCAACATCTGAGGAAAAACTAGCAGTTCCTTTATATGATTTCTCAACCACAAAATCTTCCAACCCCCATTTTACATCTATTTTATCCAAAACTGGAATAAGAGATGATCTGGGAGAAATTCTAGTTTATGCTACCAACACAATGGAACAACATAATTTAGCAGTAATCAACATTATCACTATAAATCACAGGAGTCACAGCCGACACCACCACCACCACCACCACCATCATCATCATCATCGCAAACAACAACAACAACATACTGCGTATTTCTTCCTTGTGCTTGATGGTGAAACTTGACTGAGCCGGGTCATAGTGCTCTATCAGTTCTTTCCTCCCTCTCATATCTGAAAGAAAGAAAAATACAATTTGAACACTTTATTTTCCAAGTCTGGAACATGCCAAAACTATTTAACATATCTGGAGAAAGCCAAAACTATTTAACATATCTGGAGAAAGCCAAAACTATTTAACATATCTGGAGCATGTCAAAAACTATTTAACATGTCTGGAGCACGCCACTATTTAACATATCCAGACCAAATGAAACAACTCCTCCAGTATTAAACACTGGTTTCTTCCAAATAAATACAAACAAAACAGTAACATTTATCAACTGCACTAAACAAGGCCACTTTTAAAAAAGAACTAGGAAGTAAATTTTTTTGCAATCTATAATAAATAACACTGGTGTCTTGCAGTAAACAAGAAGTAAAAACTGCTGTCTTGTAGTAAACAAGAAGTAAAAACTGGTGTCTTGTAGTAAACAAGAAGTAAAAACTGGTGTCTTATAGTAAACAAGAAGTAAAAACTGGTGTCTTGTAGTAAACAAGAAGTAAAAAGTGGTGTCTTGTAGTAAACAAGAAGTAAAAAGTGGTGTCTTGTAGTAAACAAGAAGTAAAAACTGGTGTCTTGTAGTAAACAAGAAGTAAAAAGTGGTGTCTTGTAGTAAACAAGAAGTAAAAACTGGTGTCTCGCAGTGAACAAGAAGTAAAAACTGGTTTCTTGCAGTAAACAAGAACAAAAGTAAAAACTGGTTTCTTGCGGTAAACAAGAACAAAAGTAAAAACTGGTGTCTTGCGGTAAACAAGAACAAAGAAGTTAAAATTCTTATAAACAAAGCAAAAAGTTAACACTGGCTGTTTCCTATAAACAAGACAAGAAGTTAATACCGGCTGTTTCCTATAAACAAGACAAGAAGTTAACACCGGCTGTTTCCTATAAACAAGACAAGAAGTTAACACCGGCTGTTTCCTATAAACAAGACAAGAAGTTAACACCGGCTGTTTCCTATAAACAAGACAAGAAGTTAACACTGGCTTCTCGCAGCAAACAAGAGGTGGGGGGGGGGAGAGAAGTTAATATCTGACTGTATCCTATAAACAAGGCAAGAAGATAATCCTCACTATTTGCTAACAACGAAAAGAAGACAACACTAACTGCTTGCAGTAATCAAAAGCCTGATGCACTCATTTTCATCTGCTTCTGATTTATGCCACAAGCCTTCCAGAGTCTCTCTCCACATCCACATCCTCTTTAATGTCTGACTCACTTCCTTCATGGTTTATTTTTAAACCTCTAAAGGCAAAGGACACGGGCCTTACTGAAATATAATCATTTTGTTGTTGTTGTTGTTGTTGTTGGTTAGGCCAGCGGAAAACGTCAATACTTTAACTGCCGCTGAAAGCAGACAGCGTAAGAAAGCTGAAGGTATTCCTGAATTCAGTCACACAGAATATGAAGGTAATCCTGAATTCAGTCGGACAGAATTTGAAGGTAATCCCGAATTCAGTCAAACAGAATTTAACATTACATGTGAACATAATATACACAATAAAATCTGTACGTTAATTTCTCAAAGATAAATCATCCTGCGAAGTTCGCCACAAACTAGAAAGAACAGAATAAAAAAAGCTAGTATACATACACCACATTTGTCGCCATATAAACGCACTGGCGAATATGACGCACCAAACAATTTGGCAAAACGATAACTTACTTAAACAAAGAGGCACATCCCTTTAATCTAACACCGCCAAAGTCCCAAATTCTAGCCCAAGGTCTATTCAAAACTATCCATAAACCGCAGGCCCCCCCCCCCCCGGGGAAATAAGCACATCATATACGGAAGGGTACAGAATTACATAATGGGGATAAAAGAGGAAGACCTAAGGCGAAGATGGCAACAAGTTATTGCCGATGATCTGCGAATGGATGCATCAGCAGCAGGACATCTTGCTTACAACCGAGAAGCCTACGGGAGAGCTGTTGGGGGGGGGGGGGTAAGGTTTCGCAACGGGCATAATGAATGAATGAAGGAATATGGCGGGAAATACAGCATATTAACAAACAAAAAATAACCGCCAATCTTGGAATATAATCACTGAAAAATATATGAAAAGACTTTCTGACTCGCCCTTGAGTCTTCTCACACATTTTTCACCATACTCACTGGAGCAGGCGTCCTGGCTGGTCGACTAGATTTTCTGCTATCATCTAGAGAACAACGCTCTACGGTGGTCATGCCACGTGGAAATTAAAGCTAAAGCCAAAGACGAAGCAGTTACAGTAATGTTAGCTCCTAGATTTTTTTACCAATATATCGCCTTCATTATCTCCCTTTATGCAGGCGGACTTTCCCCGGGCTGAACGTTGGTTCATGAACAAACCTCTACACAAAACCCGAGACGACTAGTAATGAGTTACAAGCGTCTGTTTCTGGCAGTCTCTGTTCTGTGACTGATGATATCACGTCAAACAGAAAATAGCAAACGCGTCGTAGGAAAGTCTAACAAAAGTCTCGTGAACAGCGTGTGTCTCCGAGTTTACGAGATGGATGCGAGGGCACGAACTTGGTCATCAACAATTAATAACTTAGGATACTGTACAGGAAGGAGGACATTTCAAGCATACCAGAAATAAATACAAGTGGAGAGAATGTGCTGCAGCCATACAAGGCGTGCTGAGAGGTGACCGCCTAGGATTGATGGATGGATGGATGAGGCATTAAAGAGTGAGTAAAGGAGAAAAAGGTAAATCTGTCAGAATGTTAGAGACATAAAACAAATCAAACCAGGACGAAGCTGACAGAACAAAACGATAAAAACCTGAATTTGAGAGGGGAGGAATGACAACTTTATTTCCAGGAGAAGCAGAAGCACATACCCGCTACAGACATTTCCTCGTACAGACCACAAATGTTAGTTTATTTCCCTCATATTAACACCATCTACCTACAGCCGCAAACCCTGAAAGAAAAATCCGAGAGGACCTAAGGCAGTCGATGACAAGGTTCGTCAGCCTACCCAGTTTCCAGCATCCCCGGCAGATGGATCACGCCCTCCTCCTGAAGCTGAATTAGAGAAGAGAGGTATGAGAAGGGAAGTGCAACGTGGACAAAGAACTTTCTCTGTACTAATGACACAGTTCAAGCAGGACGAGAGATTAGCGGAGATGTAAAAACTCAACCCTTGCCTGCAAGCTTGGACTCAGTTTATGGGTTTATAAGCCCTCCAAAACTGGCAGAGCAGCCGGCGTCACAAGCCTATTTCTGGCAGTGGGAAGGGACGTTTTAGCTGTTATCTGGTCAGCTATCGCCCGCCTCAAACTGGGCACCCCCCCCCCCCTTCCCCGGACAGTAACGTGCCGACACACTACATGGCTCGGGCATAGATCAAAAGAGCAAGGAAAACAGTTATGCAAATCCAACAATGGTGGAGTCAGCCATCAGACCAGCCGCTCTGAAAGAAGATGCTTGGCAAACAAAACCCACAAAAATCTATGCCTACCTGCTTCAAACCGTCAGCTGGAAGTTGCAGCCCACGTAGAAAACTCTCAGGATAAGCTCACTCTAATGATCAGTTAAAAATTGTTCAATAAAGAGCGCTTGGTTGCAAACTACCAAACTATATAATGAAATAAATGTACACATGTTCATGACAATGTGCAAGGACCAGGGCGACACTGTGCAAGGTCAGAGCGACACTGTGCAAGGTCAGAGCGACACTGACCGGACAGAGAGACTGTGCAAGGACAGAGAGACACTGTGCAAGGACAGAGAGACACTGTGCAAGGACAGAAAGACACTGTGCAAGGTCAGAGAGACACTGTGCAAGGTCAGAGCGACACTGACCGGACAGAGAGACTGTGCAAGGACAGAAAGACACTGTGCAAGGACAGAGAGACACTGTGCAAGGACAGAGACACCGTAGTAACAAAAATTATTTAGGAAGAAATATGATTTTTTCAATACTAACAAGAAATGTCTCCCACTGGTAAAGCATGCTTCCACATACCAAAAAAAAAAACAAAAAACTGCAGATATGGATGTGACGAAGAGAAAGAATAAGGAGAAGAGAAATGTGGAAGACGAGGAATAGAAGGAAGAGAAACGAGGACGAGGTAGAAAAATAAATACCAAATACGCCAACGTTTCCCAACCTAACTAGAACTTATGTTCCCGAACTTAACATTCCATACACCAAAACCTCGACTTTTTTCCAGATCTTACGTACATACACATTAGTTTCATCTCTCTTCTATCTCAACCGCCACCACACCAACAAAAACGTTCCACACAATTTCCAGCAGTTGACTATTACTGTTTCTCTCCCTCCTCCCATACATCTCCCCTACCCCCGAGAGAGTCATTTTTGTACTGCAAAGCCAAGATTTTTTAAACACCACCAACAACAACAAATTTTTTTAAAGTCTTAAATCAATTCTTCCCGCTCAAGGAACCCAAAGCGAGCTCTTCTGCCAAAGCAGACGCGTATTCTAGAACAGCTCCAAGCTTCCCAGAACGTTCTAAACGTAATAGCTCCATACACCGCAGCCAACATAAATCTACGCACCCCAAAACATGTTTTCTCTTTTTGTTTGTTTTTAAACAAGCCAATGTGCTATTTTTAGTCCAAAGCCAGCAAAGACAAAAGTCCAAAGCTACAAGCCAAAGCTCAGACATTTATCATTCTCGGCTAGCACATTCGTTACGTCCAGCCATATCTGCCAAGCAAGGTCCTTTACAGAGAAACCAACTTTTAAAAAAATGATCAGCTACCTAATATTACATGTCAATAAGTCTCGTTTTTTCTAATCAGCGGTTCTTATTTCTTTTTAACAACTGGCTCCCTTTTCCAGTCTGAGAACAGTTGTGAAAATAAAGCCATGGATGGAACTCACATAATGCTAAGATTTTTTTTCTCTTTAATCGAGACAATCCATCTGCTAGTCAGTGGACCCCAAAATTCTTCTATGGACTATCTGGGGGAGGGGCGGGGAATCCACGGACCCTAGGTTAAGAACCACTTATGGTACATTTAACAGCAACCAAGATAGACCTTTATATTTGAGCCAATACGACCAAGCCACAACCAAGTTCAGGAGTTTTGTGACATTCTTATTATATATCTTATCTTATGTCCTTCCCGTGGCGTTAAATGTCATACAGGGCTCACAAGGTAGTTCGCCAAATGTTTCTGTTTTCGGCGAGCTTTTCAACCCTATCAATGGATTTTATGCCTATTAATTTGGCCTCTCTTATCAATGTCCTCTTTAGAGTTTCACGTGGTCTGCCTTTTTCTTCGGCCTGTTGTGTTCCATTTGATATCTTGTTTTGGGATTCTCTGATCGTTTCTTCTCATCACGTGACCAACATATGTCCATCTCCTTTTCCTGATCACCCATGAGACTGGTTGTTGTTCAGTCATCTGTCTTATCTCTGCACTGTTCTTGAATTCGTTCCACTTGATGTCGAGTATTTTCCTTAGACATTTGTTTTAAAAAGAGTCTAATTTCTCGTCTATTTCTTTAGTTGTTTTCCAGCTTTCGCATGCATAAATCAGGGTGGATATTACATCTGAATTGAAATTGAATAGTCTTAACTTTTGTTTTTGTGCTTATAGCTTTTGAATGCCGTATGTTCTCAAGATTCCTGAAGATCGATGCTGTTTTTGCAATTCTAATCATAACTTCCTTTCTGGTGTCACCATCCTGGTCCATGTAGCTGCCAAGGTAAGCAAATTGACTGAGTTCTTCAACATCTGTCCTTCTAAGTGTATTTTTCCATTTTGATTAACGGGAAGTTTCATTATTTTTTCTTTGTCCTTGTTAACTTCAAGTCCTATTTTGCTAGCCAGTGAATACAGGATATCTGTTTTTTCTTGCATGGAATTCACATTGTTACTGATAACGAGTTATGTCATCAGCAAAATCAATATCTTCTAGTTTTTAACATTATATGTACATTTAATTCCCATCCATTCTTCTCACTAACTGTTGTGCAAAGCACACATAACAGAATTCAATGGCTTAACGCAACTGATTTTTTTTAAACAGGGTTATCGTGAGTTTTAATTACAACTCTATAATGATAAGAGCTGTTAATACTAAGCATCCCTGCTAGAAACGCGACAGTCCACGCTTTCCGTACTAACGACTGTACCCACAAGCGAAATGGACGTAACATGAAGTTCAACGGAGTGTACAATAAACAGACCAGAAATCTATGTCCCGTGGCATTTACATGCCCCATGGTGTTAAAGTGTTAGTGCCATCACTGTAAGGGTGTCAGCACTTTGTCCTTGCTGCCTATATTTTCCTTGGGAACCCCAAGATACCAACTTCTGTAGGCAGGGTAAGCCCCAGTGCTGGTCGGTATAAAATAAAATTCTACAGTGATTTTACAATTTCTCTCTCTCTCTCTCTCTCACACACACACACACACACTTTCGGTATCTATTATCTGTATCTATTAAAATCGCTCGGTTTACTAATCCCGTAGTTCCGGTTTCAATCCCAGTAGTGGGATTTCTTTCTGGTACACAAAAAGGCTTCGGGGTCGACCCCAGCCTCTAAAAGGTGGAACCAGAGAAATCTGGGAAGGTAAATGCGGCCAGGCGTGATACTGGTCACATGACACTTTCATGTGCCGAAGATCGAGGAAATGCGGGCCTAACACCCTATCTCCCAATATACCTTGATGGCATGGGAACGGGGATTTTACCTTTTTATCTCTTGAAGAAAATATTTGTAAATTTACAAAAATACGTCGCACTATTTAGAGAAACAAAAAAGACGGTCGTAAAGTTTACAAGATATTTGATTTTTCTTTTTTTTTTTTGGGTTGTGTTATTCGTTATTATTATTATTATTATTATTATTATTAAACATTATCTGTAAAGTAGAGATAAGTTTCAGAAAGCGAGCCAGACTTACAGACGCGACTGCAATCGCGAAAAAAAAAGTCAAAAATTGGACATCCTGTAAAAAATTAAGCAGAAAGAAAACAAAAAAGCAACAGGATAATGGAATCTTGTAGGCCTAAAGCTGTTACATTGTAGCTTGGAGGGAGCAAAACAAAAGCAAAAGAAAAAAAAACAACAACAAAAACTGCTGGACGTTTCGAAGTTACACACGGTGAACCGAAGAAAACCGAATTGTGTAAAAAAAAAAATAATTAAAAATCACAGGATTTTTTTCTACTTCTTTGCAATTTTCTTTCTGGGTTTGTGTTACCGCCATGAAAGGAAGTTAGAATCTGGTCGAAATAATCTCAGATTATCAGAGCAAGGGCATTGAAAAGCCTTTCAGAAACAGCAGAAAAGGCTTCATGCTGGCTGTGGAGTATGCGAAACAAGCATTGAGAACAAATAATTTCGCTTATCGCGGCCAATACCAGTCCTCCGTGGCTAAATTGCCAAAGACGCACTTCAAAAGTGCAGTGCCAACTCAATCCAGGGACAAAAAAAGCAACAACTCACAAGACCTCTGGGAGTCATGACCCAGAGGCCCCCCCCCCTAGAGTGTCAGGAGTTTAATAGGGCCGAAACACTTGTCTGGGGGGGGTACTTCCTCTGATGATCTGAAGGAGTTAGTGTTGTTGTTTCATTATCGACATGTGTCACCTGCTCTGTGAAAAAGTCTGGTTAATAATGTTCCGGAATTTCAGTATAATAATAATAATAATACATTTTTTATTTTCTCTTTTGTTCACAATTTCTTACAAATTTTGAAGTTGCAAAACGTAATGTGCCAATGTTTTATCTGGAAAAGCGTTCATTTATATATTTTTAAAAATCTAACACATTTCTCTTGTAAATTTCAAACTAACCAATGATGATGATGATAAAGAATCATCCAATGATAACTGCGATAAAACTGGTACTATCTATCTGCCTCTATTAGCAATCAAGGAAACAGAAGGAAAGAAAAAAAATAGCAGAAAAAGAAAACAAACGTAATAACATCAAGTAACATACAAAAAAGAAATAATAATGTAACAACATCGTGTAACAAAATAAGGAGAGAATAATAACATAACATTACGTAACAAAAAATAAGAGAGAATAATAATGTAATAACACTGAGTAACATAAAATAATAAAAGAGAATAATGTAATAACATCAGATAAAAAAACAAACAAACAAATATGAAAGAAAAACTAATCTTGTAACATGACAAAATAATTTTAAAGAGTAATATCACATATCATAAAAAGAAAAAGAAGCAAAACTAAATGTAAAAACATAACGCAAGAAGAGAGAATAAATAACATCGCGCAACAACTCAAAGACAATAACAAAGAATAAAAACACAAATAACATCATGCAACAACACAAATGGACTGGGGGAGAGGAATGACAGAGGTTATAAATTAATTGACTGGGCAAGAATACATAGCATGGTTGTAGGAAACACCTGGTTTAAACAACATCCCCGAAAACTGGCAACGTGGTGCAGTCCAGACAAAAAGACTTAACCAGACAGACTACATATTAATCAACAAATGATTCCGCAATGCATTACTGACAACAAAAACCATGCCAGGAGCTGACTGCAATAGTGACCATGATCCACTCTGTGGAAAAGTTAGAATAAAACTAAAGAAAGCAGGCAGAAAAGTGAGAAACATCAAACTGAATACAGAACTTCTTAAAAATGACCAAGAACTGCGAGAACAATATAAAGTTGTTATAACAAACAGATACAATGCAATAGCAAAGATAAATAGTATAGATGAACAATGGGAAATGTTAAGAGATTCTATCCACCAAACTGTTAAGGAGATAATACCACCAAAAAAAGAAGCCCCTAAAAATAAATGGATGACAGACGACATCTTACGACTGATGGACAAGAGGAGGAGGAGTAAAAATAACGAGAAAAAAATATAACAAGATAAATAAAGAAATAAGACGCAAATACAGAGAAGCAAAAGAAGTGTGGTTAAATGAGCAGTGCAGACAGATAGAGGACTCTCATATTAAAGACAGCAAAAACATGCACAAACGAATTAATGAACTCACAGGCAGGAAAACAAAATATACCACAGGATGCCTGAAATCGAAAGAAGGTAAAATGTTAATGGCAAAAGAAGACATTGTGGACAGGTGGACACAGTATATCGGTGAGCTATATGGAGGAGAAAGACCAGAATTAACACTAGATACTGAAAACTGTGAGGGACCACCAATACTTGAAGATGAAATCATAGATGCCATCAAACACATGAAGAAAGGAAAAGCGACTGGGCCTGATAATATAACAATAGAAGAAATAGAGGCACTAGAGGAGACAGGAATAAAAATAATAACCAAGTTACTGAATGACATTTACAACAGTGGTTATATTCCCAGTGACCTGATTAAATCCACGTTTACAGCACTACCAAAGAAACCAGGTGCAAAGGAATGTGACGACCATCGGACTATCAGCCTCTCATGTAACATAACGAAGCTACTTCTGAGAATAATTATGAGAAGAACAAGGAAAAAGATAAAAATGGAAATAGCAGATGAACAGTTTGGATTTGTTGAAGGAAAGGGAACACACAATGCCATTTATGCTTTACGAACACTAACAGAAAGAGCTTTAGAAGTACAGAAAGATCTCTACTTATGCTTCATTGATTACACCAAGGCATTTGACAAGCTGAAACATAATGAAATTATTAAAATGCTTGAAGACATCAATATAGACGGCAAAGACCTGAGGATTGTAAAACATCTATACTGGCAGCAAGAAGCAGCAGTTCGAGTTGAAAATAGAATTGGAAAATATCAACCTATAAAACAAGGGGTGCGACAAGGATGTGTACTATCTCCAGACCTTTTCTCTCTGTATAGCGAGAATATTCTAAGAACAATCATCACAGAACCAGGCATAAAAATTGGAGGATACAATATTAACAACCTTCGGTATGCTGACGACACAGTACTGATAGCTGAAAACCAACAAGACCTGCAAAATCTCTTGGATAAAGTTGCCAAAGAAAGTGAACAGAAAGGCTTTACTTTGAACATCAAAAAGACAGAGACTATGGTTATATCTAAGAAACAGAATCCACCAGCATGCAGTATTAAATTAAACGGAACTATTCTAAAGCAGGTGCAGAAATTCAAATACCTTGGAGCAGTAATAACTTCAGATGGGAAATGCAGAACAGAAATTAGGAACAGAATAGGCCAAGCAAAGACTGCATTTCAGAGAATGAGAAACATATTAACCAACACATCCTTATCAATGAATGTTAGAAAACGAGTCCTAAAATGCTATATTGAACCTATCTTGTTATATGGAAGTGAATCATAGACAATAGGCAAGTCTGCACAAAAATCATTGGAAGCAGCAGAAATGTGGTTTATTAGAAGAATGTTGCGAATCCCCTGGACAGCAAAAATAACTAATGAAAAATGTAGGAGAAGAGCTGGAGAGACAAAAAAAAACCTTGTCAAAAAGATAAGAGAGAGACAATGTACTTTCATAGGACATGCAATGAGAAGAGGGGGCATTGAAAATATTATAACAACAGGAAAAATAGAAGGAAGAAGATCAAGAGGAAGACCAAGAGAAATGATACTAGACAGTCTGACAGGATAGTGTGAGAGGAGATCACCAACTGAGCTGATGGCCTGCATGAAGGATCGCGTACTCTGGAGAAGCATAATAGCCAATGCCAGTGGGCAAGGCACATGATGATGATGAACAACACAAAGACAATAACAAAGAATAAAAACACAAATAACATCATGCAACACAAAGACAAGAACAAAGAATAAAAAAACACAAATATCATGCAACAACACAAAGACAAGAAGAAATAATAAAAACACAAATATCATGCAACAATATAAAAACAAGAACAAAGAACAAAAACACAAATAACATCACGCAACAACACAAAGACAAGAAGAAAGACCACGCAACAACACAAAGACAAGAAGAAAGACGAAACTACAAGCCATGGTTCAAAACAGCTCACGAGAAACGCAATCAGGAATCTTCTGGCAAGAATCTTCACTGCTAACCCTTTGCACAATGAAGACAAGCGAATAAGACATGCATCACTTCTGAGAAGAAGGAAGACCAAACTACAAGCCATGGTTCAAAACAGCTCACGAGAAACACAATCAGGAATCTTCACTGATAACCCCTTGCACAATGAAGACAAGCGAATAAGACATGCATCACTTCTGAGAAGAAGAAGAAGACAATGGAAATCTACCCTGCACGCAGACGCGGAAAAAACTACACTAGGTAAAACCACAATAACAGTTCATGCATGAGTGAGCAATGTCAAGGACACGAGCGCACATTCAGGACCCCAGGTATATTTTTAGACCACACAGTCTAAAATTACCTAAGCTGCAAAAGCCAGGGCTATATATATGTATCTCACTTGCAGCTCAGACACAAACATGGATAGCCCGAAACGTTTGGAATCCCGCTACGAACCACGGCTGGTTACATGAAAATAGCCCAGGAACATAAAGCATACGGGAAACCGCCCAGCACGTAGAAATAATCAAAACGTAGTCGAGTCTCCAGCTCACAGCGATAAAACGAAACAGAAGCGAGCGCTTATGATGGGGCGTGTGTTTACAGCAGGGTCTTCAAGCTATTCAGGAACAGCGGTTTTTCATTACAGAAATGGAATTTTTATGTTAACGACAAACAGAACAGCAACCCCAGCGGCTTCCATGTTAAAACAGTACACCTTGTCTCTTTTTTTTTTCGTGGAAACTGAAACAGGACAGGTATTAAATCTTGTATATCAGCCTGACCCGTGGGTCTGCATAATTAAACAGCGCTCATTTTATCATAAGTGGGAAGATGAGAGGGCGCCACCCGAACGCCTGTGTGTGCATGTAGATAACATACCCGTCAGCACATGCCATGAATGCCTGCGTTGAGACTGGCTCCAGCTCACTTCTATCAATACCACATACAGATATCTCGGAGCCAAGGTATGGCCCGCTAGAGCGAAGCACGGAGAAGAAACTCTGGGGTTCCAGCGAAGACCTCCTGATCACAGGATTCATGGAGGCAACCCGGCTCTTTGTTTAGAAAGCTGAGCACACGAAAACTAAACGCTGAGGAGGAGGAGGAGAAGACTTCTAAGAATATGAAAAATGTATTTTGGTGAGAATGCAACCTGGATACACTTAACTCTTTACTTCCAAAGCAAGTCAGGATCTGCGCTTCATCCTTGGCTATTTTAATTCTTTGGATGGGTGGCAAGATGATGATGCTGCTGCTGCTGCTGCTACTGCCACTACTACTACTTCAGTAGTGGTGAAAAGTTTAAGACCACCTAGTAAATAATTGATATTTTCATATCATTACGGAGTAGTGCATCTGCTATTTTAGGGCACACTAATTTCAATCATTGCAGCATCCTTACATTATAAACTGCGAAAACACAGACCGTTGTTTTCAATGCCGTTTGGTTGTTTCAGTGGGATTATCTGCGGATTTTTTGTTCTGCAAAAAAAGGGGTAAACCCTCCGCCATTCAAAGAGATGAGATAGCTACATTAAGTGGAGAAGGGTACACAGAGCGTGACATTTCTGTTGGAACTGGCTGTAGCAAGACGGCGCGCCACAATACGATCACTAGGTACCAGCTGGCCGGGACTTTTTCACACCGAAAGAGAAGTGGACGTCCCAGAAAAAAAAACACCTCCCATAAAGACGACCAGGTAATCAAATCAATCGTTTCACACTCTCCAACAGCTTCATGTAAGAAGATCCGGTCTGCTTTGCTTTCTAGAGATGTGAGTCGGAGGACTGTGTCTTGCAGATTTGTGGATGAGCTTGGACTGAAATCACACAAACCTGCCCGAAAAGAACAAGATTCACACCAAAAATGATAAGGAATCGCCTGGAATTTGTTTTAAAGAATGAACACTGGACTGAAGAGCAGGGGGGGGGGTAAATGTTCCGTTTTCTGATGAATCAACGTTTCAGCAGTTTGCATTACATCAACATCATGCAAGAAGGCCTCAAGGAAAGAGATATGATGAAAAATACACCATACAGACAACGAAACATCCACCAAGCCAGATGATGTGGGGAGCAATATCAAAGTCTGGAACTGCTGGTTTATATTTCCTGGAACCGTGGCACGGCGAAGAATGGCCAAAAAGTACCAGGAGAAACTGGATATGCGCATGGACATACATTCTTGCACGATATTCATCCATGATGGTGTCCCACACCACATAGCGAAAATCATACAGAAGTACCTTCAGAAGTCAAGGTCAAAGTGCTGGAATGTCCCAGAAATAGCCCGGACTTAAAACCCTAATGAAAATCTGTGGTCCCGTATGAAAATAGTTGCCGACAAACAACCATCCAGTGCCAAGACGCTTATCGAAGCTATTGAGAACGTTTGAATCCACGGCATCTCAGAAGACTATTGTCAAGAATTCATCTTCACCATGCCTCGAGGCATCCAAGCGGTCATCAAGGCAAAAGGTGGACACACAAAGTACTGAATAATGAAAAGAAATTCTGCAAGACAAAGTATATTAAACAAATCTGACGTAAAAGTGAGTACTGCATTGCTATTTTTCTTTCTGTACAGCGTTTAAGTCATTTTTGTTGAGAGATGTTTGGTGGTCTTAAACTTTTGGCTACTACTACTACTACTTCAGTTCATCGGAAGAAAATCATTCAAATGAGTTGAGTTCACCATCGCTGGTTCGCTGTTAAAATGTTATCTAGACCAGTGGTTCGCTGTTCGCTGGCTCACTGTTAGAATGTTATCTAGACCAGTAGTTCGCTATTAGAATGTTACCTAGACTAGTGGTTCGCTGTTAGAATGTTATCTAGACCAGTGGTTCGCTGTTAGAATGTTACCTAGACCAGTGGTTCGCTATGTTACTTAGACCAGTGGTTCGCTGTTAAAATGTTATCTAGACCAGTGGTTCGCTGTTAAAATGTTATCTAGACCAGTGGTTCGCTGTTCGGTGGTTTGCTGTTAAAATGTTATCTAGACCAATGGTTCGCTGTTAAAATGTTATCTAGACCAGTGGTTCGCTGTTCACTGGTTCGCTGTTAAAATGTTATCTAGACCAGTGGTTCGCTGTTAAAATGTTATCTAGACCGGTGGTTCGCTGTTAAAATGTTATCTAGACCAGTGGTTCGCTGTTAGAATGTTGTCTAGACCAGTGGTTCACTGTTTGCTGGTTCACTGTTAGAATGTTATCTAGACTAGTGGTTATCTGGGTTTCGCGAATCACCGCTGATGCCATAGAGTAGCAAATGGACTGACTTGATTACACACAAAAATCAGTTCATTAAAAAGTAAACCGAATATTTTCCCCAACACAAGAAAAGAAAAAAAAAGCAACAGGAAACAAAAGAAACCGAAGGAGTAGACACAATGGATTCTGAAATTACTTCATTTTTTAAAAACAAAATAGGAAAGAAAGAGTTAATTTACTGGAGATTTAAAAAAAATATCTAGGGTAATGAAGTAGTAATGAGATGAATATGGGAGAAAACGTAAAGAGATTGCTAGCTACATCACTGCGTACAAGGCTCAAGATGATGTCTTACCCCCCCCCCCCCCCCTCACTCAAACATTACCTTTGAACTGACGTAAACGATGACTTATCTTTGTACTGATATAAACGATGACCTACTTTTCTACTTATTTGCATTAAATGCTACAATACCCTGCGCGCCTTATCGGCAGCAAATGCTACAGTACCCTGCGCGCCTTATCGGCAGCAAATGCTACAGTACCCTGCGCGCCTTATCGGCAGCAAATGCTACAGTACCCTGCGCGCCTTATCGGCAGCAAATGCTACAGTACCCTGCGCGCCTTATCGGCAGCAAATGTTACAGTACCCTGCGCCTTATCCGCGGTCAATGCTACAGTACCCTGCGCCTTATCCGCAGTAAATGCCGTACTGACTGTCGTATACGTCTGTGAAAACATCCATTATTGATCACCCAAATTATACACAGACACGCATAAACCACAGCGCGTGCCTCTGTTCATCTGCCGAAGATACAGTGGACGCGTTGATTCTCCCACAAGACACACTACAACCCTATCATCGACGGCCGCACGACGATCTTGGCACGGATCCATCTCATGACTCGGTCCCTGCTACAGGGTACCACCTGGGACCGCTGCCATTCTCAAACGGCAACGACTGGCTAGCAATCCAATTTTCCGCTCTTCAAATTTCCGATTCATCCATCACTGTTTGCTCTTCGGCCGTGGGTCCCAGCGCACTCTACCGGCTCCGCTCCTAAAACCAGACTGCGGGTATGCCATTTTTCTCATGTAATGTCCCTTTTTATCTGCCTCGTTTCTCGCCTCTCTCTCTCTCTCTCTCTCTCTCTTGCTCTTTGCAATCTCTTCCCATCCATTTTCTCCTTGCTTAGACATATTTATGGATAGATCTTGTCTCGATTACACAGTTTTTTACACAAAAAATCTCATAACTTGACTACATCAGAAAGATGGCAATGTTGAACAAGACAGCGGAGTGCGGGAAGTCAAGAACCAATCCAGTCGTACTCCCTGTAGAGCAGTGTTTCCCAAAGTGGGCGATAATGCCCGCTTCCCCCCTCCTCGCTTCTCCGTAGCCAACAGAAAGGACCCATGGGGATTGGGGGGGGGGGGTGTGTGAAAGAAAAAAGGGCAGTAATTTGGGGGGGGGGAGGCTGTAGCAGTGGAAGAAAAGGGGCGGTAGGAAGGTGTTGAGAGAAAATAACCGGCAGACTGGGGCAGTAATATCTTCCTTCTTAACACTTTTCAACCTAATATTGAGAAACATGCGTCCATACACGAAACTCATCCATCACGTTAAAAACTGAGAAAATAATGGAGTAGGTGAGTTATAAAAGTACTCTTTCATATTGTTTAAATAAACTGGTTTGTTTGCCGAAGTTTTTAGTTGTATAATGCATTTACTTGTTTACAAGTGATCTCTCGTACTGAGTGGTCTCTAAGGGTGAAGGGTGGCGTTGAGGATTTTGGGCCGACAGCTCGAACATGCGTGGGAAACACTGCTGCATAGATGAATTTCGTTAGAAGTTAGGGTATATGCTTGGAGAGGGAAAACCACGGTATCACCAATTCCAATCCGATATACCCCGCTTACAAACTTACAAAAACAAAAACAAAAATTAAGCTACATAAGAATAATATTTATTGTAACACTGAACCGTCAGTCAGTCAATGAGACAGTCATTTGCATGTCCCCTGCGGATCTTTGCCTCCCTAACAGCTCTTTCATTTAGGCCTCTCGGCTGTAAGCAAGATGGCCTGCTGCTGATGCATCCATTCGCAGGTCATCAACGATGTCTTGCAGCCATCTTCGTCTTGGTCTTCTTCTCCCTCTTTTTCACATTAAGTACCCTTCCAATATTGAAGAAGGCTGGCTAGTAAAGAGGATTAAAGAGAGAAAACTTAAATATTTTGGCCACATTAAACGTCATGATACTTTAGAGAAGACCGTATTGGAAGGATACATAATGGGAAAAAGAAAAAGAGGAAGACCGAAACGAAGATGGCTGCAAGACATCGTTGATGATCTGGAAATGGATGCAGCAGCAGCAGGCCATCTTGCTCACAACCGAGAGGCCTACAGGAGTGCTGTTTGGGAGGCAAAGTTCCGCAAGGGACAAGCAAAGGAATGAATGAATGACCCTTCCAAGACTGTCTTCTCTAAATTATCGTTTAATATGTCCAAAATACTTAAGTTTTCTATTTAATCTTCGCTTCTAGCCAACCTTCTTCAATATTAAAGTTCTTGCAGTATGGATATATTACACCCTTTTAATGTATGAAAATACACACTTTTCGTAGACTCGCTGTACGTAAAAATGCCTTTTGTTAAAAACACCGCAAAGAGAAGTTAACTCTGACAAAGGATAACTGCAATACCGCCCATTCCGCACTTACCTGATACAGATCTCTAGAGAAACACGGGTTTACCACCAGCACAGTCAAATCACAAGTAAAACGTTCATGAAATGAAAGTTTCTGGAACACTTTTTTTTCTTGTAATTCTCTCATTCAAAATAGCCCGTGACCACAAAGACTTTTTCTCTCTGACATTCAACGTTGAATGGAAACCCATTTTTTTGCATCTCATTTTTGCACGATTTGGTACTTACACTTCACTTCTGCATTACCTGTTCCTGACACTTCACTTCTGCATTACCTGTTCCTGACACTTCACTTCTGCATTACCTGTTCCTGACACTTCACTTCTGCATTACCTGTTCCTGACACTTCACTTCTGCATTACCTGTTCCTGACACTTCACTTCTGCATTACCTGTTCCTGACACTTCACTTCTGCATTACCTGTTCCTGACACTTCACTTCTGCATTACCTGTTCCTGACACTTCACTTCTGCATTACCTGTTCCTGACACTTCACTTCTGCATTACCTGTTCCTGACACTTCACTCCTGCATTACCTGTTCCTGACACTTCACTCCTGCATTACCTGTTCCTGACACTTCACTCCTGCATTACCTGTTCCTGACACTTCACTTCTGCATTACTTGTTCCTGATACTTCACTTCTGCATTACGTATTGGTGACACTTCACTTCTGCATTAGTTAATGCTGACACTTCACTTCTGCATTACTTGTTCCTGACACTTCACTTCTGCATTACTTGTTCCTGACACTTCACTTCTGCATTACTTATTGGTGACACTTCACTTCTGCATTACCTGTTGCTGACACTTCACTACTGCATTACCTGTTGCTGACACTTCACTTCTGCATTACTTATTGCTGACACTTCACTTCTGCATTACTTACTGGTGACACTTCTGCATTACTAGTTGGTGACAGTTCATTTCTGCCATGATTTTGTGATGACACTTCACTTCTGCACGATTTAGTGATTACACTCCTGCAAGATCTGGTGATAACATTTCAGCAATCACGAAACTCTGTGAGGTTTATACCACCCGTTGTTACTTCATCATCAAAGCGCCTGTCAGTCAGTCAACCTTACTGACGTTAACGAAACTCGGAGAAACACTTGGGGGGAGAGAGAGAGAGAGAGAGAGGAGGAGGAGGAAATTGTCATTTAAAAAAATTATATTTCGCAATTGATGAAATACATTTTTTTAAACAGAAATTCTCTTTTCACGTCACGTGGATGCCAACAACGAACAGTAACCGTGATCTGTATTACTGGGTAAAAAGGAAAACTAATTAAATTTCACATTTTTATGTTTTCCGTCTATTCGAAACTTTTATTTACTTTCCTTAAAACAGAATTATGGGTCAGATTAAAATGTAAACCCGCCATATCTGGAATATTCCCACAAGATTTTACGCCTAATTACTTTCGTCCGCCCGCCTCTACCGTTCCCCCCCCCTCTCTCTCTCTCTCTTTCTCTCTCTCTCTCTCTCAGAGTACATTTTCACATCGATATGAAACCATCAAGTTCCAGAACTCCTAGCAATGTTCAGACAATGCCAGGTATTGTTCTATTTTTAAAACCTGTACCAGAGGCGTGTTTTATGTAATACTTTATAGCTAATCGGCCTTAAAGTGATCAAATGTCCTGACAGGACAGTCCCGTATTGTAATGATTTGTCCCGAGAATCGTATTACTTCGATCGGGACGACTAAATGTCGCCTATTTTAAAACACGCTTCCATTACTTTCATTTCTGATCACATGTTTGGATTTGAAAATTATCTTAGTGGGAATGTTGCTATTCTGAAGAAAATCCACTCTGTAGAGAACTACAACAAGAACGCCTGACAGGCACAATTATGAATAAACTCACTCACTCACTCACTCACTCCTCACCTCACCTCACCTCACCTACACACACATCCTCCGCGGCCTTTCTTGACTGAGTTTTCCCGTATTTGAACTCAGGAAAGATGGTTAGATTAGCTAAACCGTGATATAGATATATGTAATAATAAGAATCCTGCAGACATCAGGATCTGTGTATTGAAAAATCTCCCTCCGATTTCCGTGTGACATCCAGTTCAGAAGAGATAAATTTGTACTTATGCGCAAGGGAAAAAAAAACACAAGGAAGAACATGATCCCGTTCACTGCCGGCCTTCCAGCAACTAGCACCATACGAAGATCTAACACAGCCTTCCAGCAGCTAGACTATACGAAAATCTAACTCGGATTTCCAGCAGCTAGCACTATACGAGGATCTAACACGGTCTTCCAGCAGCTAGCACTATACGAAGATCTAACACGGTCTTCCAGCAGCTAGCACTATACGAAGATCTAACACGGCCTTCCAGCAGCTAACACTATACGAAGATCTAACTCGGCTTTCCAGCAGCTAACACTATAGGAAGATCTAACACAGCCTTCTGGCAGTTAGCATTATACGAAGATCTAACACGGCCTCCAGCAGCTAGCACTATACGAAGATCTAACACGGCTTTCCAGCAGCTAGCACTATAGGAAGATCTAACACGACTTTCCAGCAGCTAGCACTATACGAAGATCTAACACGGCTTTCCAGCAGCTAGCAATATACAAAGATCTAACACGGCCTTCCAGCAACTAGCATTATACGAAGATCTAACACGGCTTTCCGGCTGCTAGCACTATACGAAGATCTAACACGGCCTTCTGGCAGCTAGCACTATAGGAAGATCTAACACGGCCTTCCGGCAGCTAGCACTATACGAAGATCTAGCACGGCTTTCCGGCTGCTAGCACTATATGAAGATCTAACACGGCCTTCCGGCAGCTAGCACTATACGAAGATCTGGCTAGAAACACGGAAGTTGGGCTACGGAGAATGCGTCTGTTAGCTGCTGCGGTGGCTCTCAATCCCAGAATGGACTCACGCCAAGCAGGTGTTTCAGAAAATCCTACCACCCTCGGGCAGGTGAATCTGCTTTCCAGAAGCACCTAACGGACCGATGGTGCTTATTAACTACGCCATTCTCTCCCAACTCTCTTGACAATGTGCCATGTCTTAAATGCTTTATCATTTTCTTTTTTTCAACCAGCTCCTTCTCTAAGACACTTCCTGCATTTATCAAATGTTAATCTTACAAACGCGGCCTGGTTGTCTGAGTGGTTAGACGCTGGGTCAACTAATCCGGTGGTATCGGATTCAAGTCCCAACAGTGGGGATTTTTTTTCCCTGGTACATTCATTCATTCATTCCTTTGCGTGTCCCTTGCGGAACTTTGCCTCCCAAACAGCACTCCTGTAGGCCTCTCGGTTGTGAGCAAGATGGCCTGCTGCTGCTGCATCCATTTCCAGATCATCAACGATGTCTTGCAGCCATCTTCGTTTCGGTCTTCCTCTTTTTCTTTTTCCCATTATGTATCCTTCCAATACGGTCTTCTCTAAATTATCATGACGTTTAATGTGGCCAAAATATTTAAGTTTTCTCTCTTTAATCCTCTTTACTAGCCAGCCTTCTTCAATATTAAGCTCTTGTAGTATAGATATATTTGTTCTTTTTTGTGTCCACGATATTTGGAGAACTCTTCTATAGCATTTACATTCAAAGGCATTTATGTGCTTCTATGGGAGCAGGTGGTGGATGGAATGGGAGAGCAGCTGACAGATAATGTTGGTTATGGTCACCATTCTATGATGGTAGGCAGATGATCTCAATGTAGGGACAATGGCTACGATCACTGACTAGTACAGTCACTGCCCGGAAGGAAAGCAATGGTAAACTACCTTCTGGAAACATACCAAGAAACCCAAGCAGCAATCCCTGGTACAACCACGCTAAAAAAAAGGCCCAGCCTCTAAAAATGGGTACCAGATAAATCTGGGAAGGTAAGTGTGGCCACGCCAGACTTCCATGTGCCGATGGTCTTGGAAATAACGGTCTACCGCTGTATCCCCAATAAACCTTAATTGCATGGTAACGGGGATTTTTTGCCTTTACCTTTTAGCTAATCTACAGCTAGCAATGATGAGTGAAAAGTGATGGTGACAGATTAACCACTTGAGCCCCATTTATTCAAGATACTGCTCCATATGATGATGTATCCGTCCATTTTCCTGATATACGGTCTGCTTCCCTTCTACGTTATGATCTCTACTATACGACTGTGTATTACACAGTATACAGACCAAACAACTGATACGTCACTTCAGCCTTTGGATGACGTAACATGCCAGTGTAGTAATAACTTATAAATGACTGTTACACCAAACAAAAAAAGTTGTGATTTCCGGGGGGGGGGGGTGTTCGACCGATGCCGGGCCCCTAGGTTTAGGCCTTGCTCAGAATCTGCCACTGGAGTGGGTTTACAAAAGTATGGCTCCTGGGACTGAAGGATGTAATGTTCTGTGTTTAAGGTATCATGGGGCGCAGACCCCACAGTAAACTGATGGAGGGCCTAGAGCCAACCTGAGATTGTATGAATCTGATGAACCTAAAATTGTATGAATCTGATCAACCTAAGACTGTATGAATCTGATCAACCTAAGACTGTATGAATCTGATCAACCTAAGACTGTATGAATCTGATCAACCTAAGACTGTATGAATCTGATCAACCTAAGACTGTATGAATCTGATCAACCTAAGACTATGAATCTGATCAACCTAAGACTGTATGAATCTGATCAACCTAAGACTGTATGAATCTGATCAAGCTAAGACTATGAATCTGATCAAGCTAAGACTGTATGAATCTGATCAACCTAAGACTGTATGAATCTGATCAACCTGGCCGAATGCGTCAAAATCAAGCAGCAGTACCGGGACTGCATGATAGCATCATGAATAAGTAAAAATGATAAAGCTGGATGCCACGATTCACACAAGCAATTCCCCCATCAGCAATATCAGTAACATCCTCTAACAAGAAGCACTAAAGCACCCTTGCTTTACAATATGAAACTTCAAAGAAATGCTCAGGTTAAACAAAAATGCTTAATTAAAGAATTTTTTTTTTCTTTAAATTTTCCAGAAACTCCAGAAAATCTAACTACTTTCATGCCATTAAAAATTAATGTCTTTTTTATGTTGGCTCAACCTGAACCTGCACTCTGATATCTGGAACATCTGATAACAGGAAGTATCTGATTTCCTATCTCATGAAGGGCATGATGGGAAGTATCTGATGTCCATCGTTCCATTTTCAGAAGGTCAAGACGACATGAGAGCTCAAAATATATACCGGCGAACTTTGCGGCGATGACGAGAGTGCAAGCCTCGGCATTTCAATCAAAGAGACTCATATATTTTTAAACATACAATCCTTTATTTCAACTTCAGAAATCCGAAAACCTCTGAAAATCAGAATTTTTGTCCTCGAACATGACGCATCATATGCGTGCTACTTGTATTGCGCCAGAACATGAGCCACTTGTATGAAGAATTATTTAGCACGGGTTTAAACATTTATTTTAGCTTCGATAGAATATACGTTTAAAACTGTAGCTATGTGTTCTCTTATAAATAAAAGAAAAGCACTGCAAATCTGATGTATCATCATCATCATCATCGATCATTCATCTGACCTCCAGTTTTCAATAAAGGGAGTGAAGACGTTGTCTGATGAGGCAATCAGCGACCCACAGCTGACATGCTAGCCTCAGGGTTTGCGAACCATAGTTGACCAAGACCCTGCCCCGCCTCTCCGTTGGTACCCCTAGAAACAGGCCTAACCTGCCTAGTGGGGCAGGGATCGCCATAGTCCCCATGGTGGTAGAGTCTGCTAAAGAAGCATTCCACACCCCCCCCCCCCTTGCTTTTTAGCTGTACTCCGGGACTAAAAAAACAGCTGCCATAACCAGCTCCCGCGCCGATACGATGCTGTACCTCAACGCCTCCACAGCATCGGCTGCCAAAGAACATCAGCTCGCAGTTACAGGGAAGTAGCACAAGACAAGACAAAATATATTACAACAAAAACAAAACTAAAAAATGCAGAAAATCTTCACAACCCAAATCACTGCCCGTCTTGATAACTCCAAGGGTTTCACCGAGTGCTCCCAACCCACCATGCTCCAGTATACATCTAACATCTGCAAGAAGCACAGCTATTTCTGGCCACGTGTGGAAACATTCTTTGCTGTCAATCCTCTTAACACTCAAAAAGGGCCTCGTGCGGATCGATCTTGAGTCTCCAAAGCTCAGTGCCAGGAAAGCTGTATATAATACGAATAAACTACATTCCCAAGAATGGCCTCAGCTGCTGAAAGTGACAGGAGCTGTTGATGTGTCGGTTGCTCGGAGAGTACTTGTACTAGAAAAAAAAAGCATCGGGGAGGGGAGGGGCTAAACAGAGGCGAGTGGATGCTAAGAACCGATGATTAAAAGAATAAAGACTGCGCTAGCACAAATGATATCAAAGATGTATGGCTTCATGTCACAGACCAGAATATGTTGTAAGGCGTCTTCTATAAATGGGCAGGAAAAGTCTCTTACGTCATCACTCTCTCACAATACAAAAAGCCCATAATTATTTCTCTGCAACAAGTAACAAAAGCATCATCATCTTTTCACTCTGACATAAAAATTAATGTCTTTTTTATGTTGACTCAACCTGAACCTGCACTCTGATATCTGGAACATCTGATAACAGGAAGTATCTGATTTCCTATCTCATGAAGGGCATGATGGGAAGTATCTGATGTCCATCGTTCCATTTTCAGAAGGTCAAGACGACATGAAAGCTCAAAATATATACCGGCGAACTTTGCGGCGATGACGAGAGTGCATGCCCCGGCATTTCAATCAACGAGACTCATATATTTTTAAACATACAATCCTTTATTTCAACTTCAGAAATCCGAAAACCTCTGAAAATCGGAATTTTTGTCCTCGAACATGACGCATCATATGCGTGCTACTTGTATTGCGCCAGAACATGAGCCACTTGTATGAAGAATTATTTAGCACGGGTTTAAACATTTATTTTAGCTTCGATAGAATATACGTTTAAAATTGTAGTTATGTGTTCTCTTATAAATAAAAGAAAAGCACTGCAAATCTGATGTATCATCATCATCATCATCATCATCATCATCGATCATTCATCTGACCTCCAGTTTTCAATAAAGGGAGTGAAGACGTCGTCCGATGAGGCAATCAGCGACCTACAGCTGACATGCTAGCCTCAGGGTTTGCGAACCATAGTTGATCAAGACCCTGTCCCGCCTCTCCGTTGGTACCCCTAGAAACAGGCCTAACCTGCCTAGTGGGGTAGGGATCGCCATAGTCCCCATGGTGGTAGAGTCTGCTAAAGAAGCATTCCACCCCCCGCCCCCCCTTGATTTTTAGCTGTACTCCGGGACTAAAAAAACAGCTGCCATAACCTGCTCCCGCGCCGATACGATGCTGTACCTCAACGCCTCCACAGCATCGGCTGCCAAAGAACATCAGCTCGCAGTTACAGGGAAGTAGCACAAGACAAGACAAAATATATTACAACAAAAACAAAACTAAAAAATGCAGAAAATCTTCACAACCCAAATCACTGCCCGTCTTGATAACTCCAAGGGTTTCACCGAGTGCTCCCAACCCACCATGCTCCAGTATACATCTAACATCTGCAAGAAGCACAGCTATTTCTGGCCACGTGTGGAAACATTCTTTGCTGTCAATCCTCTTAACACTCAAAAAGGGCCTCGTGCGGATCGATCTTGAGTCTCCAAAGCTCAGTGCCAGGAAAGCTGTATATAATACGAATAAACTACATTCCCAAGAATGGCCTCAGCTGCTGAAAGTGACAGGAGCTGTTGATGTGTCGGTTGCTCGGAGAGTACTTGTACTAGAAAAAAAAAAAGCATCGGGGAGGGGAGGGGCTAAACAGAGGCGAGTGGATGCTAAGAACCGATGATTAAAAGAATAAAGACTGCGCTAGCACAAATGATATCAAAGATGTATGGCTTCATGTCACAGACCAGAATATGTTGTAAGGCGTCTTCTATAAATGGGCAGGAAAAGTCTCTTACGTCATCACTCTCTCACAATACAAAAAGCCCATAATTATTTCTCTGCAACAAGTAACAAAAGCATCATCATCTTTTCACTCTGACATAAAACACCAACATTTTTCTTCGTGTATTAACGATCACGTAATACACACATAGGAGCATGACGGTAAATCTGGGAACAGACTGGTATTAAACAACGCCAAGAGAATCTACCGAGGGTGTCATGGAATTTAAAACATTCGTATAAACGCTCACTTCCTTGTAGAAACATCCACATAAACGCTCACTTCCTTGTAGAAACATCCACATAAACGCTCACTTCCTTGTAGAAACATCCACATAAACGCTCACTTCCTTGTAGAAACATCCACATAAACGCTCACTTCGTTGTAAACATCCACATAAACGCTCACTTCCTTGTAGAAACATCCATATAAACGCTCACTTCCTTGTAGAAACATCCACATAAACGCTCACTTCCTTGTAGAAACATCCACATAAACGCTCACTTCGTTGTAGAAACATCCACATAAACGCTCACTTCGTTGTAGAAACATCCACATAAACGCTCACTTCCTTGTAGAAACATCCACATAAACGCTCACTTCCTTGTAGAAACATCCACATAAACGCTCACTTCCTTGAAACATCCATATAAAAGTTCACTTCCTTATATAAACATCCATATAAAAGTTCACTTCCTTATAAAACATTCATATAAACGCTCACTTCCTTATATAAACATTCATATAAACGCTCACTTCGTTGTAGAAACATCCACATAAACGCTCACTTCGTTGTAGAAACATCCACATAAACGTTCACTTCCTTGAAACATTCATATAAACGTTCACTTCCTTATATAAACATTCATATAAACGTTCACTTCCTTATATAAACATTCATATAAACGCTCACTTCGTTGTAGAAACATCCACATAAACGCTTACTTCCTTGCTGAAACATTCACATAAACGTTCACTTCCTTGCTGAAACATTCATGTAAACGTTCACTTCCTTGCTGAAACATTCATACAAACGTTCACTTCCTTATATAAACATTCATACAAACGTTCACTTCCTTATATAAACACTCATATAAACGTTCAATTCCTTGTATAAACATTCATATAAACGTTCACTTCCTTATATAAACATTCATACAAACGTTCACTTCCTCATATAAACGTTCACTTCCTTGTATAAACATCCATATAAACGTTGACTTCCTTGCAGAAACATTCATGTAAACGTTCACTTCCTTGTATACTGAGAATCTGCCGCTGAAAATAACATCAGTTATATAATCATGGAATATTTACTAAGAACGTTAACTACTGCTGCTGATAAGAAATGCGTTTCCGTAATTACAGCCGCTGCTTCCAATCTACGAGAAATCAATACATAGAGTTAATGCGATTACCTCCCCGTAGCTGCAAACTTCCAGCTGTTGGCAGATGATATTAAAGTGAAGAGCTTGTACCTAGGGGCCATATCGGAAGAGGTGCGCCAGCAACGATTCTTGACTAAAACTTCCAATTGAAAACCCCCCAGAAATAAGCTCAGCTCCAAGGGGATGGAGTATGAACGGGAGGTCTAGACGAACCCAACCCAGTCGGCCAGACTGTATGATAAATGCCGCTTACCGGTAACACTCGCTTAATGGCAAGAGAGAACAGCTACTTGTTATCATCTACAGTCTCCTGCATGTGACTGCAATAAAACCATCATTCCCAGAGCTAAAATATATCACGAATGATAAAACATGCCGTTCATTTAGCAGAGTCCTTTCTAAACTTGTTCGGACTGCACTCCTGTCTCAGTAGATCACATCCATAGTGCCTCCTTTACACATACATACAAACACGCAACCCATCTGGTTATTATATATAATGATCCCCGTAGTCTCATCATCTATCTGAGGATAGGGTGGGGCAGTACTGCCCACTTGCTGACCCACTGATTTAAAGCATACTGTACCACACTGTCAAAGACAGGCGTACCACACTCTTTTCGAAAGTCCATCAAGAAATGTAGCAATGGAAGTCCTTATGGCAATATAGCAACCAAAGACCCTTTTAAAATGCATCAATCAAAGGCCCATCAAGAAAAGGAGCAATCCAGGTCCATCAAGAAATGCAGTCAACATATGCAGCAATTAAGGATCATCAAGAAATGAAGCAATTATGGCATTCCAAGAAAGGGCTTCAGTGAGTGCCAGCTACCACGTAAAATCAAGGTCCAAAACGGAATGCAGAAAACCATTAACAAAGTTTATGAAGAAATGAAACAATCAAGTTCCTTGAAAAATCAAGCTCCATAAAAAATATAGAACATGGTCCATCAAGAAATGTAGCAATTAATGTCCATCGAAAAATGTAGCAATTAAGGTCCATCAAGAAATGCGGCCATCAAAACCTATTCATATTTATACATCTTTCGTAGTTCTTGCGTCTCATTATGTAAAATCATTTCAAAACATTACGAGATGTGAAAAAGGTTGGGTAACAAACGTCACCAAAATTTGTTTCGTTTTAAAAAAAAAAACACTACAATCAATCAATTACTATGCTCACTGTTTCATTTTATTTTAAACATTCCAATCAGTCAATTATTAAGTTCAAACAGACAACATATACCATTTCTTGCCGGAAAAATATACATTCTTATGAGTCATTCATATTTTCAAACAAAAAATTCATTCAGAAATGAGCTACTATAGTCCATCTGCGACCGCGCTCGTAGGCTCATTGGAAATTCTTGATAAGCATCACATAGCACTGCCATATACAGGAACTCACATAATTACTGTGCATATAAATATTTCATGCATAATTTAAAGGAAATTGTGTACATTTTGAATTAAAGTGAACAAAGATCTAAGCAACCATTCTAGCCGTTACATCCTTTTGTCGTTTTACCTACTTTTTTTTTTTTTGGGGGGGGGGCGAAGACGCTTCCTGTTTGACACTCGGCGACCCACTGCTGACATGCTAGCGTCAGGGTTGCCGACCCACAGCTCACATGCTAGCGTCGGGGTTGGCGACCCACATCTGACCAAGACGCCGGTCCCACCTCTCCGCTGGTACTCACAGTTAACAGCGCCTGGCTAACAGATCAAGGGCCGCCACAGTCTCCATGGCGGTGAGTGTCTGCTAAAAGAAGAATCTGTGCTTTGTTACCTCCACCCAGGGACTAGAAAAACAGCCTGTGCACAACCTGCTCCCAAACCGACACCATGCTGCGTCTCTCGGCTGCAGAACACCAGTTCGGCAGTTACAGAGACACTGAAGAAGAAGAAGATCTACCTCAATCAGCTTCAAGAGGCTCAATCCCTTAAACTGCCGGAGTGTATCGATATCTGATTACCACGCATAACCCGTGCTTCTGATTCACAAACTGACAGACACTGTCAGCATAACAGCTCTCGTATTCTCTCATGTTGTGACGCTGGTAAGCAAGTTTCCACACTTAAGAGCTCAAATGCCGTTAGCCTAAGTTGGAAGTGACGACCGAGATGTGTTGAAGACAGGGCTTATTTTTAATTTTGGGAGGGGGGGGGGTGGGGGGTGGTGGGGGGAGCCAGACAGATTTTATTATTACGTTATTTTTTCCTTCTTTCGCAACGAAATCCCATAAATGTCAAGAACTCTACGATGGGCACGTTGTCTGACTGCTACCGCACATTTTGAGTGGGCACAGACTCAAACAACGACACTACTCCAAGTTATTTGTCTTTATATGAAGTCGGCATTGACAGCCAAACTCATGCGAAGATTCACGAAGACCAGTGGTTCGAAACCTGTGATCAGCGGACTCGATTTGACTTACTGAATAGCTATGCTGTGGCAGTCCGCAAATTACGTTGTTGGAAAGGTGGTCCTGGGATGTGAAAACGCTGGGAACCCCCGGAGCAGCCGTTAAAATAATAATTTTGTTTAAAAATCCTCAAACCTCCGTCCTCCTATCACCTTTCACGACTCAGACAAGAAGAAATGACTAGAACACCGACCGGGCGTCGCATCCTGTCCCATTGGTTTACTGCAACTGTCACTTCTTGCTCGCAGCGTGGTAGACTCGACGTCTAGACTTCACGGTGAACGCTGGAAGCTAATGCGACCGAAGCTAAAGTGCCACGTCACGGACGTGTAAAATCGTAAAGCACCGACAATTCAGAGTCAGACGTTAGAGCCAGACCCTGATAAAAGACGGTATCTCATAGCTGAGAGAGATCAGAAAATCTAAAACTGCTTTTTAAAGTCTTATAATACTGTATCATTACCAAGTTGCCGTAGGTACTGACTGCTCTGTCCCCCGGGCACTGCAGCTATTTTCAAGCAAAATTGCAGGCTGTTTTCACATTTAACGTTAGAATATTTTCATTCAAGTCTCCATGACTACCGGGGTGTCTTGAATAATAAAGCAGCTAGTGCACTAAGTCTCTCGCACTGAGGACCGTGGTTTAAGTCTGAACGGAGGCCCTCCCTCACCCCAACAAATGTATCCGGTCCTCTTGGAGTTGGGGAAGCATGCTGTCAGGCCTGTTTCACCACCTTCTTCTTCAGGGATTGAGGGGGGGGGGTCCAGACTTCCAAGTGGGCAAATAGGAGCATAGATGGGCAGATTCAATATATTGCAAGCATCTTCTTTTTGGAATGCACTTTGAGTCAATCTTGGGGGAAAAGGAGAGTGGAGAGAGAGAAAAAGGTGTGACATTCTGACACATGGTGAAAATGGTACATGGCTCACGGCAGATAAAGGCTGTCAATCACTGATCTACTGTGTCGCTAGGTCAAGTACTAAATGTCTCTCGACTGATATTGTTACTTTTGTTTCGTCTTCGACTGTACACTTATTTCAAAGTCATTCGATAATTTTTTTTTCTCATCTACTGTTAACCCTTATCTATCACAGCACCAACAGACGACAACAATTCTGTCACAGCACCAACAGACGACAACAATTCTGTCACAGCACCAACAGACGACAACAATTCTGTCACAGCACCAACATACGACAACAATTCTGTCACAGCACCAACATACGACAACAATTCTGTCACAGCACCAACAGACGACAACAAATCTGTCACAGCACCAACAGACGACAACAAATCTGTCACAGCACCAACAGACGACAACAACTCTGTCACAGCACCAACAGACGACAACAACTCTGTCACAGCACCAACAGACGACAACAACTCTGTCACAGCACCAACAGACGACAATAACTCTGTCACAGCACCAACAGACGACAACAACTCTGTCACAGCAGACGACAACAATTCTGTCGTAGCACCAACAGACGACAACAATTCTGTCGTAGCACCAACAGACGACAACAAATCTGTCACAGCACCAACAGACGACAACAATTCTGTCGTAGCACCAACAGACAACAATTCTGTCGTAGCACCACCAGACAACAACTCTGTCACAGCACCAACAGACGACAACAACTCTGTCACAGCACCAACAGACGACAACAACTCTGTCACAGCACCAACAGACGACAACAATTCTGTCGTAGCACCAACAGACGACAACAATTCTGTCGTAGCACCAACAGACGACAATTCTGTCGTAGCACCAACAGACGACAAAAATTCTGTCGTAGCACCAACATATAACTCTGTCATATCATCAACAGATGACAACAACTCTGTCACAGCACCAACAGACGACAACAACTGTCACAGCACCAACAGACGACAAAAACTGTCACAGCACCAACAGACGACAACTCTGTCACAGCACCAACAGACGACCACAAAAAACCCCTACAGCGCCAGTACAACCATAATTACATGTTTCAGAGGACAGCGACCAACCTGACACCATCAACACCTGAAATGACAACATGACATCAACCTCACCAACTTGACACAGACATTACCAACCTGGCACCGGCATCACCAAGATGACACCATCACCAACCTGAACCGACATCACCATGACATCAATCTCACCAACCTGACACTGACATCACCAACCCGACATGGCATCACCAACCTGAAACCATCATACTGCTTTCAGACCGTCATGTACTGGCACACCACTAACACTGAACTTGCTAATTAACTTCCATCTCAATATGGACCGTAAAGAGATTTGACTAAATATCAACTAAACAAAGCAGAGCTTCTACAAAACAACGAATGGACCCGTAGGCTCTGACAATCCAGGCGAATGACCAACGAATGCACGGGATAAAGACTGAAAAGCAAATCCAAAACCGTTTTTATTTATGCACATCATTTATCTATGTCTGACACTTATATGGACTTATAACTAATACTGTACAAGATACCCATGGCAATATTAAAGAAAATCATGCAAAGACAAATTATTCGACCGTACCGAACCGAATACAAATACTTTATCGCTGATTACAGGCAAAACGGGTCGTCAAAACTATATCACTGTGAATCAATATTGTGAATTATACATCACGACCACATGCAGTTGTTGCTTTGTACTGTATAACATTTTAACCACTCGCGAAAGTGGAGCGTAACGAGGTTATTTAAAACGGGCACAACAAATCAGTCACACGGGCAAAAAACATTCAATACTTGTCCAGTTTCAGGCCGACACCAATATTCGATAAAGGTAAAAATCCCCGTTTCCATGCCACCAAGGCATATTGGGGGATACAGTGTTAGGCCCGTATTTCCAAGACCTTCGGCACATGAAAGTCTGATGTGGTCAGTATCACGCCCTGGCCGTACTTACCTTCCCATATTTCTCTGGTACCCATTTTCAGAGTCTGGGTCGACCCTGGGGCCTTTTTTTTTCCCCCTCGGCATGTACCAGAAGAAATCCCACTGCTAGGATTGAACCCAGTACCATCGGTTTAGTAAACCAAGCGCCTAACCACTCAGCTAACCAGGTCGCCAGTACTCGATACAGTCCTAAATCATCACATGCAAAGCGTGTTAAAAAAGAAATATTCCCGCCGTTAATAAAATGAAAGAGTAATCACGGATAACAAATGCTGTATAAATGAATTTAACTGCAATGTTAGATTTTAAAAAAAAACATACGAGGGGTGATTGATAAGTTCTCGGCATAAGGTACAAATACTTGAAACACACAGTTGATATTAAGTACATATGTAGATCAGGTTAATGTTGGATTAAACACCACGTTTCCAGAAATTAACTGTAACTAATTCTTTTTTTTTGTTACATGCTACTGAAATGGTAAGGGGTGGTAGAAATTGAGAAAATGGATAAAATTTCTCATCCAGTAGTCATTCGCTACCTCTGCATCAAGGACTTATCATTGAAGGAGATCCATGAGGATATAGTAGAGACTCTAGGGGAGAGTGCCCCTTCTTGCAGCACAGTGAAGAAATGGGCAGCTCAATTCAAACATGGAAGGTAGAGTCTGGAAGATGATTCCTGTCCAGGAAGACCAAGAACGGTAACCACCGATGAAACCACAGGCAGAATCCATGACAAGATAATGGAGGATCGACGACTGTGCGGTACATTGCTACTGAGTTGGGCATCTCCCAGGAACGTGTTCGTGCCAATATTCACAATGATCTTCAAATGACAAAGATCTCTGCTCGATGGATCCTGAAACTTTTTGGAGCTGATCACAAACGACAGCGTCTCAACATGTCAAGAGACAATCTTGGCCATTTTTCTGCAGATCCTGAAAAGTTTCTTCAGCAATTTGTGACTATGGATGAGACTTGGGTTCATCATTTTCAACTAGAAACCAAAGAACAGTCAAAGCAGTTGAAACATCATGGATCCCCACCTCCAAAGAAAGCAAAGGCGGTTCTGTCTGTAGGCAAAGTGATGGCTTCCATCTTTTGGGACTCAGAAGGTAGACTATCTTCAAAAGCGCAGAACGATCACCGGGGCTTATTATGCTAATCTTGTGAAGCAATTGCGGGTCAAATTGAAGGAAAAGCGTCGAGGGAACATGACGAGAGGAGTCATCTTTCATCAAGACAATGCTCCAGTTCACAATTCGGCTGTGGCAATGACTGCCATTCATGAATGCGGCTTCCAGCTTCTTGAACATCCTCCTTATTCCCCAGATTTGGCCCCTTCGGATTATTACCTGTTTACAAAACTCAAAAAGGAGCTCAGCGGTCGCAAATTTGCTTTAGATGATGACGTCATTCATGCTGTAGACCACTTTCTACTGGCACAAGATGCTGACTTTTACAAAGAAGGGATCCGTATGCTCGAGGATCGCTGGTCTAAGTGCATAAACTTGCAAGGGGAACTATGCTGAGAAATAACCAAAAAAAAAAAACGTTGTCCACATATAATCCGTTGTACTTTATGCCGAGAACTTATCAATCACCCTTCGTATTTGCAGGACAAAACTTTCCGTTTAAGTGACTTAAACTTGAGTACACTGTGTTTAACCTTAAGTTTTTTTTTAAACCTATGTATGTTTTTCTTTGTGGTAATGCCCGTTTTTTTTTTCTTTGGCGCTCTGGTGAATTATATCACTCAAGGTCATTTCCCCCTCAGTGACTGGAGGACTATTACGTAACAATCTCGCTTACGGTAATTTTTTTTTTTAACGACCGCTTGGATGTACTACACGAAACGATCTCGCTTGTCATTTTTTTTTCAAGACTGCTTGGAGAGACTATACGTAAAAGTCTGGCTTACAGTCCTCCTCGCCGAATGTTTGGTGAACTTTACGTCGCCGCCTCATTTTTTTGTGTTGAGCATGTAGATCATCATCATCATGTGCCGTGCCGACTGGCGTTGGCTATTATGCTTCTCCAGAGTACACGATCCTTCATGCAGGCCATCAGCTCAGTTGGTGATCTCCTCTCACACCATCCCGTCAGACTGTCCAGTATCATTTCTCTTGGTCTTCCTCTTGATTTTCTTCCTTCTATTTTTCCTGTTGTTATAATATTTTCAATGCCCCCTCTTCTCATTGCATGTCCTATGAAAGTACATTGTCTCTCTCTTATCTTTTTGACAAGGTTTTTTGTCTCTCCATCTCTTCTCCTACATTCTTCATTAGTTATTTTTGCTGTCCAGGGGATTCGCAACATTCTTCTAATAAACCACATTTCTGCTGCTTCCAGTGATTTTTGTGCAGACTTGCCTATTGTCCATGATTCACTTCCATATAACAAGATAGGTTCAATATAGCATTTTAGGACTCGTTTCTAACATTCATTGATAAGGATGTGTTGGTTAATATGTTTCTCATTCTCTGAAATGCATTCTTTGCTTGGCCTATTCTGTTCCTAATTTCTGCTCTGCATTTCCCATCTGAAGTTATTATAGATAATAGCATGTAGATGCTGGCAGTTAATATCTGATGTGTGGACATTAGGGGTTTGTTAAGATGCTGAGTATACGTCAGCAACCTCATCTAAGTCCTTTTGTCCGAATGCTTGGATGGAATATACTGTACATTAACGACCTCATCTAAGTCCTTTTGTTCGAATGCTTGGAATATACGTTAACAACTACACTTAAGGACTTTTCCGCGCTCAAAATATCTTTTAGCGGAGCAACAAATCAAAGTGGTTCAGTTCATCTGCCCAAGAGAATTTCGCCGGTGTCGTCTTCACTATCTATTATCAGTGATATCAATAACCCTATTTCATGAATATGGAGAGGATCAAAGCCGGTAAGGTCAAAGCTGATCCAATGAAATTCGACTACGGATGACAGATCAATTCTCAATCGCCGGAATGAACAAAACAAACGTCAGATCCGTAACGTAATTAATGCTTCCAAAATAGGCGCCTCATTAATTGTTATCCCGGGTGGGCCGGAACCGTTATGGGCTGTTGATGGTATAGCGTTGAGGAATATACAAAAACTTCCGTAGTTATTTATGCTGAGTGCAGTTTAACGAAACAAAGGTTTACAATACCATGAGAATACAAGTTATCTCGACCTATTCCAACGTTATCCCTGTACGCGATTGCATGCCGTGCTATATTCAGATAACTTCATATTACAGGAGATAGTTTCAGCACTTAGCAAAATCTTTGCTGGATAACAGATTATAAAATCAGCAAAATTAAATTTGTCAAACTGCTTTATACAACCGAAAGGGCTTCAATAGGGTTCTGATTGCAGCCTTACTCCATACCAGCCTCGGAACCTAGCATTCCATCACATGTCTCACTTCTTTGGTCAAGTATCAGACCTGTTCCCCAATCTTGTGTACAAAAGTCAGCGTGTCTGTGAGAAGTCTCCAAGCCTCATTCACTATGATGTGGTCTTGCGTTCATGGTACAAGATTTTGCAAATATATGAGAACCTCTGACGTGTGCAAGCCTCGGCTTCATGCCTCAGAGTATCGAGTTACGAGAAGCGTTGAAAGTTTTCTCTCTCGTGAGTTGGGACCCTGCCGCGGTGGTGAGAGTGCGCGTGTACCCCCATGACCCAAAGAGCGCTGCTGGAGGAAGCAGTCGCCCGAGCCAGTCTGAGGGTAGAGAGCCAAACAAACCACAACTCAAACTATGCTGCCTTGCGGGACGGCTGAGAACAGCCAAAGACTACGGAAGCAAACCAGGAAGAAATGCCGGCTTAAGACCGATGTACTGGGCTCAGGGTGCACAGTAACGCAGATACGCCGAGAGCTACAGTACAACGAAACTCTCGTTCATATGTTTAAAGTCTGTTGTCTTAAGATTTATGTTTTAACTCCTGTAAACCAGTATTTTATAATTAGTGATTACTGTCTCTGCAAACTACTTCACCAGTGTACAACAATGAGTATGGAATAGATTTTAAATTTAGTGTCAACTTCTGAGTAGCATTTTCACTGGTAAATTGTAGTCCTTTCACAGAAATCTATTTATCGTAAGTGAATTCGTACCCGGAAGCCCAATAATTGACTATTCGATCGAAAACTTGTAAAAATGCGTGTCGTTACGTTCTCTGTGTGCTGGACTTCGTTCACGTTTGCCTTCTCAACAATTTATGGAATCTGGGAAATGAAACAGGAACTCCATTACCAGCATTAGAACTTACGTGACGAAGTACGCATGGGTTGTCATTTACCACAACAGTTCATGACAGCAAAGCATAACCACGTGAAGATTAGCTTTTAATTATCTCCCTCGCGGATACAAGTCACGTTTTGTGCCTTCTGAAATTTAACCGCATACCAACGAAATTACATTTTATTCACGGGTTCTTGAAACACGAGCGCGCTTCTGTACAGATGTATGCGCTTGTACAGATAGGTGTGCTAATCCGGTGGTACCGAGTTCAAGTCCCAGCAGTACGATTTTTTTTTCCTGGTACACCCAGCCTCTAAAACCGGGTACCAGAGAAATCTTGGAAGGAAAATGGGGCCAGGCGTGATACTGACCACATCATACTTTCATGTGCCGAAGGTCTTGGGGAAAAAAAAAGGGGAAAGCAACGTATCAATAAGTCTTAATGGCATGGAAACCTTTCGGTTTGGTGTCCCTTCCCTACCGCCCTCATACAAACACACTGATACCGACGATGCCCTCTGCTTGCACTCCCCCCCCCCTTCCCTACCGCCCTCATACAAACACACAGATACCGACGATGCCCTCTGCTTGCACTCCTCCCCCCTTCCCTACCGCCCTCATACAAACACACAGATACCGACGATGCCCTCTGCTTGCACTCCTCCCCCCTTCCCTACCGCCCTCATACAAACACACTGATACCGACGATGCCCTCTGCTTGCACTCCCCCCCCTTCCCTACCGCCCTCATACAAACACACAGATACCGACGATGCCCTCTGCTTGCACTCCTCCCCCCTTCCCTACCGCCCTCATACAAACACACAGATACCGACGATGCCCTCTGCTTGCACTCCTCCCCCCTTCCCTACCGCCCTCATACAAACACACAGATACCGACGATGCCCTCTGCTTGCACCCCTCCCCCCCTACCGCCCTCATACAAACACACAGATACCGACGATGCCCTCTGCTTGCACTCCTCCCCCCTTCCCTACCGCCCTCATACAAACACACAGATACCGACGATGCCCTCTGCTTGCACTCCTCCCCCCTCCCCAAACGCCCTCTAAATGATTTTCCCAGCGCCCTCAAAAGTACAGTACGGCCCAATGTGCGGGTCACTGCTCTAAACAATTCTATGGGAGAATGAATCCATTTGCACTGACAGATCCATGGCTGCAATATTTTTTCCACGGTCCACTTCTTACGGGAAGATAACATTTCATATACGGGTTATTACACCTCATCTTTGGGCAGATTTTTTTGTTTCAGCATGTCATTTCGGACTAACTTATGAACCTAACGTACATGCTGTTCATTATCTACATCAATCGTGTTTTCATTTGGACATCTCGAAACTTTTGGTGCCTATAAAACTGTAGTCCTCAAGGTCAGGATTAATATTACGAGAAAAATGTAGACAGAACCAACAAAAAAAAATCGGTTACATTTTATTCTTACATATTCGTATATACTAAAGAGATAAAGACGCTGTACGATTTGACAATCGGTGACTTTTAGCTGATATGGTAACGGCAGGGTTGGCGAACCATAGCTGACCAAGACCCTGTCCCACCTCTCCGTTGGCACCCCAAGTAACAGGCCTAGCCTGGCTAACGGGGGAGGGATCGCCTTAGTCCCCATGGTGGTGGAGTCTGCTAGAGAATAACCGCGCAGCCTGTTTTCAACAGCACTCAGGGACCGAACAACAATGGCTATCATAACCCGCTCCCGAACCGACACAATGCTGTGCCTCAACATCTCCACCGCATCGGCGCAAAGAACACCAGCTCGCAGTAAAAAGAAGAAGACATACAAGTGTGTAGTAAAATACTGATCTGGGGTGAGAGAAGGCAGGGTGAACCTATGAGACTTGGTCATTAAAATAACAGATACACTGATATGAATGATATTATTCAACGGGCCTCTTCCATATAAAAAGTGATACATCGCTGGTACAGATAGGTGTGCTAATCCGGTGGTACCGAGTTCAAGTCCCAGCAGTACGATTTTTTTTTCCTGGTACACCCAGCCTCTAAAACCGGGTACCAGAGAAATCTTGGAAGGAAAATGGGGCCAGGCGTGATACTGACCACATCATACTTTCATGTGCCGAAGGTCTTGGGGAAAAAAAAACGGGAAAGCAACGTATCAATAAGTCTTAATGGCATGGAAACCTTTCGGTTTGGTGTCCCTTCCCTACCGCCCTCATACAAACACACTGATACCGACGATGCCCTCTGCTTGCACTCCCCCCCCCCTTCCCTACCGCCCTCATACAAACACACAGATACCGACGATGCCCTCTGCTTGCACTCCTCCCCCCTTCCCTACCGCCCTCATACAAACACACAGATACCGACGATGCCCTCTGCTTGCACTCCTCCCCCCTTCCCTACCGCCCTCATACAAACACACTGATACCGACGATGCCCTCTGCTTGCACTCCCCCCCCTTCCCTACCGCCCTCATACAAACACACAGATACCGACGATGCCCTCTGCTTGCACTCCTCCCCCCTTCCCTACCGCCCTCATACAAACACACAGATACCGACGATGCCCTCTGCTTGCACTCCTCCCCCCTTCCCTACCGCCCTCATACAAACACACAGATACCGACGATGCCCTCTGCTTGCACCCCTCCCCCCCTACCGCCCTCATACAAACACACAGATACCGACGATGCCCTCTGCTTGCACTCCTCCCCCCTTCCCTACCGCCCTCATACAAACACACAGATACCGACGATGCCCTCTGCTTGCACTCCTCCCCCCTCCCCAAACGCCCTCTAAATGATTTTCCCAGCGCCCTCAAAAGTACAGTACGGCCCAATGTGCGGGTCACTGCTCTAAACAATCTATGGGAGAATGAATCCATTTGCACTGACAGATCCATGGCTGCAATATTTTTTCCACGGTCCACTTCTTACGGGAAGATAACATTTCATATACGGGTTATTACACCTCATCTTTGGGCAGATTTTTTTGTTTCAGCATGTCATTTCGGACTAACTTATGAACCTAACGTACATGCTGTTCATTATCTACATCAATCGTGTTTTCATTTGGACATCTCGAAACTTTTGGTGCCTATAAAACTGTAGTCCTCAAGGTCAGGATTAATATTACGAGAAAAATGTAGACAGAACCAACAAAAAAAAAATCGGTTACATTTTATTCTCACATATTCGTATATACTAAAGAAATAAAGACGCTGTACGATTTGACAATCGGTGACTTTTAGCTGATATGCTAACGGCAGGGTTGGCGAACCATAGCTGACCAAGACCCTGTCCCACCTCTCCGTTGGCACCCCAAGTAACAGGCCTAGCCTGGCTAACGGGGGAGGGATCGCCTTAGTCCCCATGGTGGTGGAGTCTGCTAGAGAATAACCGCGCAGCCTGTTTTCAACAGCACTCAGGGACCGAACAACAATGGCTATCATAACCCGCTCCCGAACCGACACAATGCTGTGCCTCAACATCTCCACCGCATCGGCGCAAAGAACACCAGCTCGCAGTAACAAGAAGAAAGTAAAAGAAGAATACATACAAGTGTGTAGTAAAATACTGATCTGGGGTGAGAGAAGGCAGGGTGAACCTATGAGACTTGGTCATTAAAATAACAGATACACTGATATGAATGATATTATTCAACGGGCCTCTTCCATATAAAAAGTGATACATCGCTGGTGACTATCTGAAAGACAACCAATGAACAAATCCTTACATTATCTAAGCAATTATAGAAAAAAAAATAAACGGCTATCACAAAAAATGTTTAACATATTACAGATGGTTACTGATATATTTAGACTTTTTTTTCATAAATGTTTAACATATTACAGATGGCTACTGATATATTTAGACGTTTTTTTCCTAAATGTTTAACATATTACAGACAGATACTTAAAACAATGTAACATACTACAGACAGATACTTAAAACAATGTAACATAACATAGACAGATCCTTAAAACAATGTAACATATTACAGACAGATACTTAAAACAATGTTTAACATTTTATAGTCGGTTATATACAAATCTGTCAACTAATTTATTGACCGCTTTTTAAAAATGTTGAATACTGTTACAGCTGGTTATTTAAAAGAAATTGTTACATTATTTTATACGTGATTGTTGAAGAAAAAATTATAGACGGCTATTTTAATAGCATGTGATACTTTATACAGACTGCTATTTCAGAAAAAAAAAAAATCACTGACGACTACTGAAATAAGAAATACTGTAATTGGCGGCTATTAAATAAATATTCACATTTCACGGTCGGTTCTTTCAAAAAATGTTTAATATTTTATTAAGCAGGTATCTGAAAGAAATATTAACCCTTTCGCTGCTAAAGACGTGTTTACTCCTTTTCTTAAGTCGCTGCTAAGGACGAGTTAACACGTTCCTATCATTCTCTCCATCCAGTGCCAGAGACGTGTAAATTCGTTTCAAGTTTTCTTGGTAACTGCTGTAGAAGGTTATTCCCCTTTAATATCTGGGAAATCGCACTAGTCAAAGTAGTAGTTTTTATTTCTATGTGACTTATTTTCATGCGCTGAAACTCGCCATTTGCTGGGAATGTGTCATTTTTAGTACGTGATGTGAGCAGACCTATTATTCTACACGCGTTGTGTACCTTGGTAACATGGACGGTGTACACTGTAAAAAATGCCCATACACTGACTCACTCTCTCTCTCTCTCTCTATATATATATATATATATATATATAATGTAGTATTCTATACAGATTTCTTAATGTGATTTTTGTGGATTGACCAGCGGATCCAATTGGTGGTTCCGCGGAACATGCAGTGGGGGTCCGTGACAAAAACTCTGGGCCTTTTTTTTTTATTACAAGTAGGAATATTAATTGTTGTCTATTTTTTCTTAACTACAGTCATTCTGAAAATTCACCAAGTTTGTACCATGTTTTTTTAGCGGAGTGTAGTCATATTTTCTGAAAAAAACATATTTTGCATTTAAAGCATATAACTACCTTCTAAAACTCTTCCAAAATATGGGAGTTCGTGGCTTGGATTTTCAAACAGCAGAGGGCCCATGGACTTTTGTAAGTGGGAACCACTGAGATAGATTATACGCGAAGTTAGATAGCGGGAAACAGCAGATTCTTTGTGCCGTAATCATCACCTCTGTTTTCACAAACGTCAAATTTCTGGTGTCGACTTACTTATATATTACGACAAACGTCGAATGGGTAAATCGAGCACTCGCGTGGTTAGACGGTGAGAAATAAACATTTTTATGTTGCTTTCTTTTGTTTGATTCTATGGAACAATGCTTATGAAGAAATAAATGTGTTATGAGCTATATAATGTGACCTAAAAGAGACGATAGTGGAAGAATCCAAGAGTTACAACATGGTTATATTTTCTGATGACACCAAAAAAAAAAAAAATTGTCAGCACCGCTGATGCGACTTAGATTTTGAAACGACAAAAAAACAATTCGGCACTGGGTGAAAGTAGGCCAGCGAAGTATTCGGCACTGCGAGGACCGGTTCTCGAGAAGTATGGGTAGCGAGAAATGGTTCGAGGACCGGTTCTCGAGAAGTATGGGTAGCGAGAAATGGTTAACATTTTATAGATTCTTACTGAACAAATGCTAACATTTTAATTCAAGATATTTTTTAAAATGACTATTTCATACGGAGCTACAGAAAGAAATGTAATACTTTATATGTGGTTATTCTTCTTATATCTTATATCCTTCCCGTGCCGTTAGACGTGGTTATATAATATGTGGTTATTACAGTTATATATTAAAAGCAAATACTAACATCATTAGCTGCAGCAGAAAAGACAGAACCAGCCAGACAAACACACGACTGGCCAAGATCGAACGTGTCCTAGTTAAACAGGAAACTACAATTTGACCAACAAATAAGGGACTAAAGCCCGAAAATCAAGCATCAAAAGGCTTGATCACCCACTCCACATCCGATGTGCTTTCTGTGTTATAAAGACATTCATCATGGCATCTGCTGTCAGGAAGTCTGAGGTCACACACATGGTGACGATCCATCATCTGCAATCTCCTTGGAACTGCGGGCTGACGCTCTTTGCAGGTGACGACGTTGAGACACAGTATCGTGCCGGATTGGGAGAGGGTTATGGCGGCTATTTTTCAGTCGCTGAGTGGAACTGAAAAAAAGCTGGGGGAGGTGCAATGCTTCTTTAGCAGATCCACCACCATGAGGACTACGGCTAACCCTGCCCCGTCAGCCAGGTTAGCCCGTTACTGGCGGTACCAACAGAGAGGTGGGACAGGGTCTTGATCGGCTATGATTCGCCAACCCTGACGCTAGCATGCCAGTTATGGGTTGCTGACTGCCAAAGTGGACAGCGCCTTCGCTCCCGTGGGATGCAGCAGCTATAAGACGTTTTCGTCACGCCTGACCTCCTCAAGTTGATTACACGAGCATTTCTTTTGTTCTCTGTATACTGTATACTTTAAAAGAAACTAAATGCTTCGAGGGCAAAAAAGCATGACATGATGTCTTTAATACAGTTGTTATATTACAGGATTAATAATAATATATTATATTAGAGGGTAATAGTATCATTCCACTTCCCTCAGAGAGGGAGAGAAAGACGGAGAGAGGGAGAGAAAGACAGAGAGAGGGAGAGAGAAAGACAGAGGGAGGGAGAGAAAGACAGAGGGAGAGCGGGAGAGAACCAGGAAGCACTTGCGGTATTTAGTTTGGAAACAGACCCATGTCCGGGCCTGGTTTGCCAGTTTAAACTGGTCCTCCCCCCTCGGGGCCCCCAGAACCACCTTGTTACTGAAGCAGTGCGTGAGCTCGCTGACATCTCATTACAAGGAGGTCGCATACGTCGTTAGCAGGCGCTGGCTCGTGGCTGGGGGGATCTAAATCTTGTTAGTGTGCCCAGGTGTGTGAGTGTGTGTGTGTAGGCACCAAGTCGGAATGACGATTCTAGAGCCACGATAGTGATTACGGTCATGGAAGGAGAGGAATAAGTGACTGTCAGAAGAGACGGTAATCAGTGGACGGGCTGATGGATGAAGTACAGAAAAGATAGATTTACCTAAATACTAAGGATTAAAGCACTAACCAGTCAGAAGACTTAGAAAGGGGCGATAATCACACGTCCGGGCATTTATAAACGTGAACGTAGAAAGAATGCTGAGAGGTACCCTACACCGTGCAAAATTATCTGCAAATGGATCTACGCGAGACTTTCAACCAGGAACTAAGGGGAAAAAATGGTGAAAGACCTTCCTGCCTAGATGGCGACTCTGTTTAAAAGCGATGCGTCATTCGAGGAGGAAACTAGAGGGCAAAACGGAAGAGAGGCAATGCAAATATAGTAACATGCACTAGTAACACTGCCACTGGTTCTGTGCTGTTCAAACAGATAGAATCAACCAATGACTAAAAGGCTTTCAGCTAAATGAGGCTCGAAAATTTCTATAAACAGGTGACATTTATGTGTTTCAGTTATAATCCTCTTCAAAGAAAACATGCATTATTCTATACAATATCGTGGCAAATTATCATTACCATAAATCTATATTGCTCATACGGATATGAGCCGCTGATAAATCGTTAGTTCAGATTTTTAACCCCCCCCCCTCTCTCTCTCTCTCTCTATTTGTAGAATGTCTGGAATAGAGTGAAAGATGTATGATAAAGGGCAGAATGTCAGACGGGCCTGCGTGCCCAATTCTTAACCCTTTTGAAATAAAGATAAATCAATCAATCAATCAATCAATCTCTCTCTCTCTCTCTCGGAATTCCATACTGAAAGTATTTCACAATGCCCACATTTCCTCTCCCCCCCACCCCCACTCTTCCAGACCCGTCTCAGTAATCATTCAAACAGCAAGAGGTCGACAACTATTGGATTGTTGGGCAAAGTAAAAAAAAAGATGGACTGGAGCGAACTTGGTAGAACCAACTATGAACATGAAGGACAAAAGCTTAAGAACACCTGCAACCAACCATCCACTTGGAAAGGTTAGAAGATGATTGACTGGAATATAAAAAAAAACAACAACAAAAGGTCACATATCCCCAGAACACCTCCCACACTCTTGTCCTCGGTAATGTCAAGTGTCAGTGGACGTCTTTGGCGGCCGTGCACTAAAAGTACAGAGATGTTTTAGAATGATGGATCTCCTGCTCTTGCACTATGGACTCTCTCTCTCTTCTGGGAAATAGAGATTTTTTTTTCCTTAAATCATATACTGCAGCATGAACTGTTCACAGCTGAATTTAGAAATAAGAAAAATTAAATTGTACTTTTACGCAAATATAAAATAATGCATTGTGTAAAACTATTCCCACTCAAATTATTTTTCACTGTCAAACAAAAACACACAAGTGCCTGGTTGTTTCATGACTGCCCAGTCTTCCCTTAAAGTACCGCTGTATAGAAATATATGGCGTGCCTCACCCTGCAGTTTCTGTGTTCAACAGTCACTGCCCTCATACAAGTATCGGACACACGTACTTAATGATGGGCCTGATCTGACGTGGGTCGCCAGAGTGGGATTAGAGTCCTCTTATTTTCCAAAACAGAAAACCTGATGTATCTAGTTTTGTGACTGATCTTCTGGACTCTCAGGTGGCCTAGTTTTCAGACTGGCGTGCTGGACTCTCAGATGACAAGTGATATGGACAGTGTATGTCAGACGGAACTAGAAACATCTCCAGGTTTCAGATAGTTTTTTTTTTTTGGGGGGGGAGGAGAGAAAAAAGAGAGAAAGAGACAGAGAGAGATACATACAGAGAGAACGAAGAAGCACTTGCGGTAAACAGACCCAGGTCCGGGGCTTGCTTTGCTTCTCTAAACAGAAGAGAGAAAGAGAGAGAGAGAGGATAAGGTGAAGAAAGAGAAAGAAAGAGAGAAACACAGAGACAAGAGAAGAGGAGAATGGGAGGCAGAGCACACTTGGAACATCGCAAAAGTCCTCCGAATAACACAAATACTTAGGGCAGCCGTCCTTGTCCTCCATTAAAATCTCCAAACAAGGGACGTAACAAAAGCTCGCACATAAGAGTACTACACTCACACAAATCCACTATCAGGCAAGACAACTCCGCTATCAGACAGCACAAGCGCTGCCCACGCGAGAACCATAGAGACATGTTGACCATGAGCACTCAAACAATGCTGATGCTGTTCGTAAATAACATTTAGCACAGCGGTTAGCATTCGACAAACATTTAGCTAACCATACAATACTAAACGCTAAATCACTTTAGCTGTGCGAAAGCTTCGTTGTTTCTCATTTGAAAAACGTGTAAATATTGCTAGAATCACAACACAAAACTGACCACTTGTAAAATCACACTGACTGAGGTAAACTACGAAGATACTGACGTTGCTTACAAACGAAGAGATCATTAAAATGTCACTCTCTTCGGTGTTCAATGCACACAAGGAAGCTGGTTGTAGCAAGAGATCAACATTTATGTCACAGCTTTGGCAGTCTTCTTGGCAGTCTTCTTGGCAGTCTTCTTGGATGTCTCCCACATTAGTCCTTTTGTTAACGAACATTTTCTCTGCTGTACGTCTTCCTGTTCATTCCCATGTGTATTTGAGTCTTCACACGCAGCAATTCAAAGCTGTGAGTGTCAGATATTAATAATGGCATAAAATAGCGACTTTAAGCTCAGTCAGTCAGTCAGTCAGCGTGTCCCTTGCGAAACTTTTTCTCCCTAATAACTCTCCTGTAGGCCTCTCTTTAGTGAGCAAGATCCCCTGCTGCTGATGTATCCACCGGCTGATCATCAACGATCTTCCTCTCTTTCTTTTTCCCGTTATATACTCTCCCCAAGATGGTCTTCTCTCAATTCTCATGACGTTTAATGTGTCCAAAATATTAAGTTTTCTCTGTTTAATTCTCCTTACTAGTCAGTCTTCTTCAATATTAAGCTCTTGTAGTACTGATGTACTTTAGCTATAAACAGTCAATTCTGTCGCCAGATGCTGGCCTGAGTGATACACAGAGACATAATACAAACATGACTAATACACACCGGCACAACTTAAACAGTAAGACAACAGAGCAGAAAATGAGAGAGTGGTTGTGCAAGCTTCCACCTTGGTCAAATGTTAATCTTTCAACCGCAACAGCCCCCCCCCCTTTCCTCCTTGCAGACAGCACAGGACATACAAGAAGTACAAAGACGAGCAATTACACACATCAAAACAAATCATACGCACGAAGCTTTCACCAGAAACGAGCCTACTTATTACATATTCATGAAGTTTTAACAATATTCCTAAACGAGACTGCTTTTATCTGGACGCACTATGGGAATACGTACAAGGAGACTATCTTTAAAAAAATATATTGCCTCTGAATTTAGCAACGAAACAGTTTTGTCTTTTTAATGCTACGGCTCATTATCTGTATAGAACTGGATAATCTAAATTAGTCTGTCTGTTCCTCTCTTTAAAACAAAACCGTTCATAAAATAATTATCGTATAGAATTTTGTAAGGGTAGCAGAAACAATGGATCCTTCATTACATAAATCATTTAACCCTTTACCCCCACTGTAAAATCACTGTCACATCTGATCATGGCATCACATAAATGAAGTTACCCCCCCCCCCCCCCCCAACATCACTGCCACATCTGATCATGGCATCACATAAATGAAGTTACCTCTACCCCCCCCCCCCTAACATCACTGCCACATCTGATCATGGCATCACATAAATGAAGTTACCTCTACCCCCCCCCCCCACTAACATCACTGCCACATTTGATCCTGGCATCACATAAAGGAAGCAACCACTCCCCCCCCCCCACTAACATCACTGCCACATTTGATCCTGGCATCACATAAAGGAAGCAACCACCCCCCACCCCCACTAACATCACTGCCACATCTGATCCTGGCATCACATAAATGGAGGAAAGAGAGAAGAGTAGGGATAGAAAAGAGGGGATGGAGATAGAGAAACAATTAAGTCAACAACTAATCTCTCTCTTCCCATTCTTGACGAGACTAATATCACACGCAGAGAAATCTGTTCATTAATCAAAGCCATTTAAGGATTCTTGCCCCCTCTGGACCCTCGACTCTGCCATAAACAGATCCAAAGTTCATTAAACGAAACGTCAGCCGTAGCTCCCCGAGTCCCGACACCCGTAGAGCGAGAACTAGAGAAACGCCCCAGACTATATGGATCTCAAAGTAAACGGAATCGATCCACGAGGCAAACAATTCTGCGGAACCACGATGATAAAGGTGGCTGGAAAGATAAAAACAGATAGATACAGGCAACTTACCCGACAGAACTCTGTGAACTGCAAACACGCGATACGAGGAAACTAGATGATTCTATTCATCCTCTCCATCTTCCTCCAGTTCTACTCGGTTTTACAATATTCTTTAAAAAAAAGAAAAATCATTTCTTCCTAATATGGCAACAATCAGGAATTGTCCTGGAAAATGATTCAGAGACAACAAAAGTAACGACAGGTACTGGGACAATAACACCGTTTCTGGGACAATTTGCATTAACTTAATGTTGCTACTGCGGGACTCTTCGCTGCTAAACGCGTGTTTTATTTACATACGAATGGTAGAATATGGGCGGGTTCATTAATTAGATGTGGTCACAACAGCGGTCTGGCTATCCGCACGTGATAAGCGGTGTGGAATGGACTGCCTATAAAACATGTGGTAAGCAATGGCTATCTGGCTGCCCACACAACATGTGGTACACAATGGATGTCTTCTGCCCACACAACATGTGGTACACAATGGATGTCTTCTGCCCACACAACATGTGGTACACAATGGATGTCTTCTGCCCACACAACATGTGGTACACAATGGATGTCTTCTGCCCACACAACATGTGGTACACAATGGATGTCTTCTGCCCACACAATATGTGGTACACAATGGATGTCTTCTGCCTACATAACATGTGGTACACAACGGATGTCTTCTGCCCACACAACAAGTGATGCACAATGGCTGTCTGGTTGCCTACAAATCATGTATACAATGGCTGATTACACGACATGTATTCATTGGCTGTCTGACAGCATACACGGCATATGTGGCATACAATAGCTATCTGGCTGCATACATGGGATATGTAGTAAACAACTGGAGCCAGTGCTTACTGTGTGGAACATCAAGCCTGTCTGCCACCGGGCAAAGTGTATAACACAACAAAGAAAAGAGCAGACAAGCACATATAAGGAATAAGATATTAAATATTCATAATGAGATAAACAACTGGTGGAAATGAATGCAACCCTCCCCCCCCCCCCCCCCCAAAAAAAAACAACAACAAACTCGAGTTTCAGTGCAGTATTGAATTTCTGCCTATGCGGCTACGAGCTAGAATAAGAGAAAACTAGAAACAATTTACTGTGGTAATCTTGACATCGGGAATATTATCTTTAGACTATAATCTTGCATTTGTCAGGCAATATTATCTACGTCATTTTTATTTGTCAGCCAATATCTGAAGCGAGTAATATTGATCTGTCAGGGAATATTTTATTTTGGCTTGTCGGGCAATATTATCTGAGGACAGTAGTCTTGACTTGTCATGCAATGTTTTATATGTGGCCAGAAATTCTGACTTGTCATGCAATGTTTTATCTGTGGCCAGAAATTCTGACTTGTCATGCAATGTTTTATATGTGGCCAGAAATTCTGACTTGTCATGCAATGTTTTATATGTGGCCAGAAATTCTGACCTGTCATGCAATGTTTTATAGTGGCCAGAAATTCTGACCTGTCATGCAATGTTTTATATGTGGCCAGAAATTCTGACTTGTCATGCAATGTTTTATATGTGGCCAGAAATTCTGACCTGTCATGCAATGTTTTATATGTGGCCAGAAATTCTGACCTGTCATGCAATGTTTTATATGTGGCCAGAAATTCTGACCTGTCATGCAATGTTTTATATGTGGCCAGAAATTCTGACCTGTCATGCAATGTTTTATCTCTGGCCAGAAATTCTGACCTGTCATGCAATGTTTTATATGTGGCCAGAAATTCTGACCTGTCATGCAATGTTTTATATGTGGCCAGAAATTCTGACCTGTCATGCAATGTTTTATCTATGGCCAGAAATTCTGACCTGTCATGCAATGTTTTATCTGTGGCCAGAAATTCTGACTTGTCAGGCAATGTTTTATCTGTGGCCAGAAATTCTGACTTGTCTGGCAATGTTTTATCTGTGGCCAGAAATTCTGACTTGTAAGGCAATGTTTTATATGTGGCCAGAAATTCTGACTTGTCTGGCAATGTTTTTTATGTGGCCAGAAATTCTGACTTGTCAGGCAATGTTTTATCTGTGGCCAGAAATTCTGACTTGTCTGGCAATGTTTTATCTGTGGTCAGAAATTCTGACTTGTCTGGCAATGTTTTATCTGTGGCCAGAAATTCTGACTTGTCTGGAAGTAGAGGCATATATGTCTGTCATAGAGAGCAAAACAACAACTCCACAGATACAAAAAGCACCATGATCTGGTAAATTTCTGACGCTCTAAGTGGAGTGGGCCTCCTCTGTTACATTATCTGAAGCTGCTGACTTTATTTATCAGGCAATATCTCAGGCTAGTAATCTTGAAGTCGGCAATATTATCTGTAGCCAGTAATCTTGACGCAGGAAATACAATCTGAAGCCAGTAATCTTGAGACCGGAAATACTATCTTAAGCTTGCAAACTTGATATCGGACATACCATATGTAGTTTGTAATCTTGTCACTGAAAATACAAGATTATCAGCTGCAGATGGTAGTTATACTGGAAATATCATTTGCTGGGTAATCTTTTCACTGGAAATACAAAATGAAGCTAGTAATCTTGACACCAGAAACACCATCTGCAGCTGGTAATGTTATCACTGGAAATGCCACCTAAGCTAGTAATCTTGACATCGGAAATTATATGACACGCTTGTGTGCGTGTGTGTGTTTGGATGGACTATTGACCGACAGACAGATAGATAAAAGAGACTTCCGCGGATACTAAAGTCTACTCTTTAAAGACTATGAGCACAACTCACAAATGAAAGTAACAACGGAAAATGATTTCTCGGCAAGTAATAGCTCCTGAAGTTATTAGACAAATCAAAAGGAAAATCATTCCTAGAAGGTCAACTGCAAAAGAAAACACTGGCTTTCTACATAAACGGGACCACCACGGACCCTTACATAACGAGAAACCACAGGAAGCTTCCATTACGGCAAAACCCACGTGCTACTCAGTTAAGGCCAATGATATACCTTAAGAGCTTCTCGGGATTAACTCGGTCCAGTGTACTCCTGGAACCCTGAGTGGTCAGACGGTTTCTTCTCTCTAAGATGCCCGGAGAACGGATTATACAAGCAATACTAAATGACAACAGATTAGAGAAGTGACAACACTCTAGTGCCTGCTTCTGGGATTGTGGTACCCTTTTACCAGTCATGATTACGCAGGCTCGATTCATTTCTTTCTTCGGTGTTTTGCTAGATTATGCTAAACCTGGAGTCATGTCGGCCACGATGTGGTTTAAGATGTTCTTCAGATTCTGATGGGTACCATCATAGCTACTGTCCTGGATTCAGAGTCCTCTCTAGATTTGGTTGCGTAATCTGGACACAAGCGGCACGGTATATACTTTCTGCAGTCTGCATTGTACTCCTACATGTAGGGTATCTTCAGGTCTAGCATGATAAACGTTGAGACGAAAATTGGAGTTGTTGTAGTAGACGTAGGAATAGGTACAGGTTATTGAAACTAAAGTTTTGTGTGTGGGGGGGGGGGAGGGGGTGTTTGTTTTTCTTTTAATACCAGCAGCAATTTAAAAAAAGAGAATAAATAAGGTCAGTGACCGGTCTACTCCAAAGGTGCGCAACTCTGAGTAGGTCGGTACCGACGAAACAATATAAGTAGGAGACGTGAGAGAATTTTAGTCGGTCGGGAAATTATATGTGGAGCACGCAAGATGTGTCAATGCATCAGGAGGAGGTTATATTTTCGTTTAAGCACATGTGTATGTGTGTGCGCGCGCGCGCTTTGGTTACGATTTATATATTCTGTGATTGTGATGTTGACACATGCAAGCTGTGCTGTCGACCACTCCGATCCATTCTAACCTACTCAGATACGGTTGTCGATTGATGAATGATTAGGCATAATTTTAATAATGCACATTTTCTATGTAAGAAATTTTGTAATTATGCATTGAGGGTTTATATATGCACAAACATTTATGCATTATTGAATTTTATGTATATCATTCATTCATTTGCATGTCCCCTGCGGAACATTGCCTCCCAAACAGCACTCCTGTAGGCCTCTCGGTTGTGAGCAAGATGGCCTGCTGCTGATGCATTCATTTTTTTTATGTATATGCATTTTGTTATATTTTCTAGCCAGTAGTTTTTTTTTACACAATTAGACTATTAAGGACAATAGTTTGAAATTATATATGGGGCGATTTTGTTTTAATCATACTAACTCCATAATATGCACAAGATGTTAACTGATTTCAGTCATACCATTGCGTGTGTGCATTTTATGAAGAAATCAAAATCAGAAAAATGGATAAAGGCTGATTTTGTCGTTCACATTATAAATTTATGATCAGCCCGTCAGTCAGTCATTTGCATGTCCCTTGCGGAACTTTGCCTCCCTTACAGCACTTTTGTAGGCCTCTCGGTTTAAGCAAGATGCCCTGCTGCTGATGCATCCATTTTGCAGATCATCAACGATGTCTTGCAGCCACCTTCGCCTTGATCTTCTTCTTTTTCTTTTCCCCATTATGTACCCTTCCAAGACGGTCTTCTCTGAATTCTCATGACATTTAATGTGTCCAAAATATTTACGTTTTCTCTTTCTAATCCTCTTTACTAGCCAGCCTTCTTCAATATTAAGTTCTTGTAGTATGGATATATTTGTTCTTTTTTTTTTTTTTTTGTCCATGATATTTGAAGAACTCTTCTGCAGGATTCTCATTCAAAGGCATTTATGTGTTTCTCAGCTGTTTTGTTAAGTTTCCAGGTCTCACAGGCATCTGCTGCGATGGGAAAGATGCATGCCCTTAAAATCTTATTTTTGTAGTTCTGTTTGTTCCTCTCCACAGATTCTTTAGTTGTTTTACTTTCTGAAGAGCGATAAATGGCCTCCTTTAAATTTCCCTCATCGTATTTCCATTATTAAATAGCAGCTGATGATCTCTGACGAAAAATCGGTATTTGTGTTTTCCTTCAATATAATGTTTTGATGTGAAGGAATGAATGAGAGATGGGAATAAAGTTAAGAACAGATTACGGGCCTCACATCATTAAAAAAACAATGTAAGGACATTAAAAATCAATCATCTGTACCTTAGAATATAAATAATAATAGAAAATTATTTTGATTAAAATCCTACAGGTACACCATTTCCTTGTCGAAATAATATAAAGGCTTAACTTTTAAATTCTTCCATTACCCTTCTGCTACTACTGCTGTTGCTTCAATAACAGGTACCATAAAAACCATGCCACTCAACTCCTGGGCTCTGAAAGCTATTACATAATGGTTATGTATTCTTAAGTGCTTGGCTTTAGGACCCTAATTAACCGATAGAATGAAAGCTGGTCCCTCAGACTTATTCATCAGCTGTCACCCGCGCACTCTCTACCAGTCGCTTGGTGCTCTAATTATCTGCTTAGTTCACGAATGTTTTCACAGTCTCCCTGCATGAGTTCCCTGAAATATCCTTCCATTAACAACAACAACAAAATGTAATGACGACTGTAGTAAATCTGGTTAAAGATGCATGAAGAAGTTATACGCACTGCTGTACGTTGTATTATCAGATAAAGGGTGGGGAAAGGGATTGGAGGGGGGGAGAGAGAGAGAGAGAGAGAGAGCAATATTTCGGTAAAAGGTGCACTTCACGGACAACTAAAGAACAAAAATCACGTGTCCAGGCGAGGCCTAACTTTCACCAAGTAATGCAAAAGGAATCCATTTTCAATTGAATTAAACCAAAACTACTCGTAATAGAACCACAAAACAGCTTAGGATCTCAAAGAATACCACCTTTTTGTCCAAGTAGGCGACAGAACAAATGACTCCCCTCAACGATATGGTCAGGAGCAGCAGCTGAACACGTAAAATCTGGGCTTCAGCAAGAGATGTACTCGCGTGTCCTCAATACAGAGAATGGGAAACGCAGGGCCAGACACACAGCAGAAATACTACGATATACGACTGAAGAATCGATAATACAAACACTACAGGCATACGACTGAGGAATAGATACTATAAACACTACAGGCATACGACTGAGGAATAGATACTATAAACACTACAGGCATACGACCGAGGAATAGATACTATAAACACTACAGGCATACGACCGAGGAATAGACAATATAAACACTACAGGTATACGACCGAGGAATAGATAATATAAACACTACAGGCATACGACCGAGGAATAGACAATATAAACACTACAGGCATACGACTGAGGAATAGACAATATAAACACTACAGGCATACGACTGAGGAATAGATAATATAAACACTACAGGCATACGACTGAGGAATAGACAATATAAACACTACAGGCATACGACTGAGGAATAGACAATATAAACACTACAGGCATACGACTGAGGAATAGATAATATAAACACTACAGGCATACGACTGAGGAATAGACAATATAAACACTACAGGCATACGACTGAGGAATAGACAATATAAACACTACAGGCATACGACTGAAGAATAGACAATATAAACACTACAGGCATACGAATGAGGAATAGATAATATAAACACTACAGGCATACGAATGAGGAATAGACAATATAAACACTACAGGCATACAACTGAGGAACAGATAATATAAACACTACAGACGTACGACTGAGTAATAGATAATATAAACACTACAGGCATACGACTGAGGAATAGACAATATAAACACTATGGGCACACGACTGAGGAATAGACAATATAAACACTACAGGCACACGACTGAGGAACAGATAATATAAACACTACAGGCATACGACTGAGGAATAGACAATATAAACACTACAGGCGTACGACTGTGGAATGTGAGTGACAACAAGTGATATAATTAAAACAGGGAGGTAAGAAAGTGAATAAATGAGAGAAACTGCCGCAGCTGTTTATCTTAAAATAACAGGACTCGAGTGTTTTATGAGCTAAGATGACCGTCACGACAAATAAAAAAAAACGACATTCATAATTAGTTTTATCCACCGTGGGTTACTTTTGGCAAACATTTTTCGCGGAGTACAGTAAATATGAGATAAAACAAATACCCTTCAAGCAGGTTACAGGTGTAACTGTCTGGACAGGCTCCACTACGCCAGATGCATCGCAGAGAGACAAAGTGGTTGAGTAACGCTGGGGAAAACCTACTAAATATTTGCTATGTGTCTTGTGTACAAAGAAAAGGTAAAATCCCTGTTTCCAGTGCCATTAGGGCATATCGGGGATACGGTGTTAGGCCCGTACTTCCACGACCTTCAGTAAATGGAAGTGTGATGTGGTCAGTATCATGCCTGGCCCGCATTTACTTTCCTAGATTTATCTGGTACCCCATTTTTAGAGGCTGGGTGGGCCCCGGGGGCCTTTTTTTGATGTGATGATATCACAACTGAGGACTAGAACGCGGTACAACCACCAGATTAGTATACTGAGCACCTAACAACTAACCAACCAAGCCACACACAAAACGAACGTACAACATATAGAGACGAGCACTGACACTGCTGTGAGCTGGAACGAACGTACAACATATATAGACGAGCACTGACACTGCTGTGAGCTGGAACGAACGTACAACATATATAGACGAGCACTGACACTGCTGTGAGCTGGAACGAACGTACAACATATATAGACGAGCACTGACACTGCTGTGAGCTGGAACGAACGTACAACATATATAGACGAGCACTGACACTGCTGTGAGCTGGAACGAACGTACAACATATATAGACGAGCACTGACACTGCTGTGAGCTGGAACGAACGTACAACATATATAGACGAGCATTGACACTGCTGTGAGCTGGAACGAACGTACAACATATAGAGACGAGCAGTGACACTGCTGTGAGCTGGAACGAACGTACAACATATAGAGACGAGCACTGACGCTACTGGATTAGCCAGGGATACTTCCTTTGTTTCTACCAAGATTTTTCACTGTAACCAACAAGAATTTAGATTATGTAGAAAGTTAAATTCCCCCCCCCTACTAATAGTTGACCTGAAATACATATTCCCTTATCAGAATGTCAGAACCAGGGAAAGTAGCTCACGCATCTACATAAATCCCATTTGGTCAGAAAATGAAGTTTGATGAGTTCAGTCGGCAAATTTGAACGGCTATCAATTTAATCCAGTCTCCCCACCCCACCCCTCCCCCCCCCAAAAAAAAAAAAAAATTAAGTGTGATGTATATACGGGATGTCCGATTTCAGTGGTCTCAAGGGTCACTACTTTATGGGAAAATCTCGAGTTGCGGGCCGCATATAAATCAACCAGTTTTTGCCAACAGACACAAGAATGAAAAAAAAAAAGACAAGTAACGGTGAGTTGACTGATTTTAATTAGCTTTCCATGTCTTTTAAAGATGCTTTTTTTGTTGCTGTTGTTTTTGTTAATTTAATCCAGTAAATTACTTTTTTAATCGTGGGTCGCAAAAAGTCTTGACGGGTCATATCCGGCTATTGGACACCCATGACAAAGTACACTGCGCGACGGGTTCTGTCTGTTTGTCATTATATATATATATCCCTTGCCCAGCTACGTGAGCAGTATCCCAGTAAAGAACAGCCAATGGAAGGCCGTCTACTTCACTGTGCCACAACTATTCATAACATAATAAACCTGGCCGCACTTCTATTTGTGTATATATCTTGTGAGAAAAGACTGGGTCTTCTCTCTACATTAGATAGAAGTTATGGCATTTTTCTTCAGTGACCTGGACACAAAAAATGATCAGGTTTAAGACTGCCCGACTCCAAGATCCGCCGGGAGGGGAGAATAGTGTAATGAAAGGATCCTTAAATTTGCTGCTTCTCCTCTCAAACCAAATCTTCCCCAGACAGGATTCACGAGATTAAATCGAGCCAAAAAAACTCTTCACAATCCGGTCTGATTGACTTAGAACTTGTCCAGGAGCTTACATAGGGACTCGTTTTCATTTATTCCTGACAATGATTTTCTCTCATTCCTTCATTCATTTCCATGTCCCTTACTGAACTTTGTCCCCCTAACAGCACTCTTGTAGGCCTCTCGGTTGTGAGCATGACGGCCTGCTGCTGATGCATCCATTTGCAGATCATCAACGATGTCTTGCAGCCATCTTCGTCTTGGTCTTCCTCTTTCCTTTTCCCATTATGTACCCTTCCAAGACGGTCTTCTCTAGATTATCATGACGTTTGATGTGTCCAAAATATTTAAGTTTTCTCTATTTAATCTTCTTTACTAGCCAGCCTTCTTGAATATTAAGTTCTTGTAGTGTGGATATATTTGTTCTTTTTCGTGTCCATGATATTTGGAGAACTCTTCTGTAGCATTTACATTCAAAAGGATTTATGTGTTTCTCAGCTGTTTTGTTAAGTGTCCAGGTCTCACAGGCATATGTTGCCTTGGGAAAGACGCATGCCCTTAAAATCTTATTTTTGTAGTTCTGTCTGTTCCTCTCCACAGATTCTTTAGTTGTTTTACTTCTTCTTTTACTTGATTCTAATCTCCACAGATTCTTTAGTTGTTTTACTTTCTGAAGAGCGATAGATGTCCTCCTTTTAATTTCCCTCATTGTATCTCCATTATTAGTTAGTAGTGATCCATGATATTCAAAACTCTCCACTTCTCCCAGTTTTTCCTCATTGATACATATTTCAGCTGCCTTGTTTGTTTTGTCAGTTGTCATTTCTCTAGAGAAAAAAAAAATGCCTCAGGATGACCCTGCTGATAAGAGGTCGAAACTAAAATGAAAATTCTTGTTTTTCAAAGTGAGCATGGAGATATGACCTTCCTGATTTACAGGCCATTCATCACGATTTATTATTATTATTATTATTATTATTTAAAGGACACTGGAAATCAAGTCTGTTATGTAACAGATAATAGTACAAAAAATTATTATACATTCCAAGATGGACATATCCTATCAAATGTAATAGAATTTACTGACTGAAATCCACACTGCCACAAGTCCACTATACAGACATTCATTACTCATCTATAACGCCTGCCTTGTAAGATTCTCACAACAGTATAAACTGTTACGTTTCTTTGCTACTAGAAGCTGATGGAACAACAGACGACGGGGGTCCCCACTGGCGCCCAGAACTAGACGACACCTGATACATTACCTGTACAGCCCCGCGAACGCTCAGAACTAGACGACACCTGATACATTACCTGTACAGCCCCGCGAACGCCCAGAACTAGACGACACCTGATACATTACCTGTACAGCGCCGCTGACGCCCAGAATTAGACGACACCTGATACATTACCTGTACAGCCCCGCGAACGCTCAGAACTAGACGACACCTGATACATTACCTGTACAGTAGAATCAGAAAATTCAGAATACGGCAACAATCCCTAAATAATAACCAAGGCCAAGCTCTGCTCTAAGCCAAACAGCGGCAGATAATAAAAAAAAAAGCTGAACTGGCTTAACCCTGGTTGCCTGAAATGGCAAAGGCCGTACGGCGTGAGGAAAAGCGTACTTTATCCAAGGACGGTGAAGTACCAGCTGCGTTTGCTCCATTTAATACAAAGACATATAGTAACAGTTGTGGTCACAGCTAGAGGGGAATCAGAGCAGATATCAAGAGGCTGCTGGTTAATCCGTACTGTCTGTGCCTACTTCTTTGTTAAAACGTTTGAAACGTATCAATATCCAGCATGGGGAAAAAAAAAACCAAGATCTACAAACGAGATCACTAACTTAGCTCCGCAAGTGTGAACACTGCTCGACCCTCCACTCACACACCCAGAGAGAGAGAGAGATTGATTGACTGATTGATTGATTGATTGATTGACTGACTGATCTTTATTTCAAATAAGAGTTAAGAATTGGGCACACAGGCCCATCTGACATTCTGCCCTTTATCATACATCTTTCACTCTATTCCAGACATTCTACAAATATGCTGTTCATGTAACAAACAATTGACACTGAAGCTGAGAGACAAAATAAAATATAACATTCACTCAGTACAGAAATAACTATGTAAATTATAAATTACTATCTACTAAACAACATTTTCGGGACTATTCAGAAAACAATTGTATTCGGTGCCTGTAAGAGCAGTTTAAGATAACTCTTAAGTTTTATAATTCATGGAGGCATATAGTCGACATCAAACAGATATTGGGAAAGCTTGTAGTTGTAGGAAGGAGAGAGAGAGAGAGAGAGAGAGAGAGAGAGAGAGAGAGAGAGAGAGATATTCACCACCTCAGTCCGAAACTTAACGCCCCCTCCCCTTCCAATGATCAGATTCTTCGAGACTTACTGCTAGGTACTGTAATAAACGGCTGCAGAAATAAGGGCCAAGGACAGAGCTATCGATCTCTACTGCAGCCAGGATCTGTTATCTGGCTGAAGCAAGCCTCGACACTATTTTCAATTTAGTTTTTTCTGACACTCGAAGCGATGGCGTCTCCGTCCTATGGTCGAGTGATCCGACTGGCTTCTGTTAATTATCTCTCCTCCCAAGCACATTCACGTTTTTATCTGTCCAAAAACTCGGTCAGAGTTTTTTTTTTTTTATTTACAGCTGCTTCTAAGTCATACAGCCCACACACACTCTCTCTAACGCCTTTCAGCCGAAAAGAAAAACGAAATCCAAGAAGTCTGAAGTGCTAATCTAATACCTCTTGTAAAGATTTTCCCCGATGCATGTCCCCATCTGAAGCAGGCTCTGCGTAATTTCTCTTATTCCTGCATGCAATACAACTTCTTACATCTTACATCCTTCCCGTGCCGTTAAACGTAACAAAGTACTGTAGGCCGAGAAGTTTTCCTGTTTTCGGCGAGCTTTTCAACTCATCAAGGGGATTTTATGCCTACTAATTTGGCCTCTATTCAGAGTTTCGTGTGGTTAACTACTTTTTCCTCAGGCTGGTGTGCTCTACTTGTTAGCCTGTTTTTGGGATTCTCTGACTCTTTCTTCTCTCCTTTTTCTGATCACTAATGAGACACCTTGTTTGCTCAACTGCCTTATCTCTGAGATGTTCTTGAATTCGTTCCACTTTATGCTGAATATTTTCCTTAGGCTTGTTTTTAAGAGTAGTTTAATTTATTGTCTACTAACTGATTACCCAAAACAAGCTATCAAGTGGAACACAACAGGCCGAAGAAAAAGGGGCAGACCGCGTGAAACTCTGAAGAGAACATTATTAAGAGAGGCCAAGTTAACAGGCATAAAATCCTTTGATGAGGTTGAAAGACTCGCCGAAGACAGGAAAAATTGGCGAACTACTTTGCGAGCCCTATGTGACGTCTAACGGCACGGGAAGGATATAAGATAAGATATAAGATATAAGAACTGATTACCCGGCGTTGCCTGGGTATTTATTTATCCCAATCTTCTACTAGACAGGCGAAAGAATGAATTCTATCTATAGTGTAAATTCGAAGTAATTTTATTTACATGTATTTAAGTATGAGTACAGTATACACATTATAAGGTACATTCTTTTACAAATTCATTATAATATTAATTTAATTCAAAACTTGATTATAAATACCATTTTAGTTTCACATCCAGGAACAAGAATAAATAAATTCTTGGTCAACCCACCCTTGACCCGGTCACAAAGCTGTCCGTGGGAGAAACATGATCTCAAATCCACCCCACAGTACTTAACAGACTGCCCCTGTGACTTGTTGATAGTGATCGAGAACGCAAATCTCACTGGAAATTGCGATCTCTTAAAGTTAAAAGGGAGATACGTCGGAATGAGTGGTATCCGCGGGATACCTTTTTTACCCTCTCCCTTTCCTGTTAAGACAGTCGCTTCATCGGTCGTTTTCGATTATTTGCACATGTCACCCCCATCCCACCCCACCCCTAGGCACAACCCCCACCCCCCCCCCATATTGATGGAGCTGAACTTGGATTTAAACGGCATAGGGAGTGTCACTATTCATCTCAGTGACCCCGAACACTATGAATTCGATACTAATATCGGTCGTTTTCGATTATTTTTACATGTCACTCCCATCCCACCCCACGGGCCCCGCACCTCCCCAACACCCCAATGCCGATGGAGCCGAACGTAGACTTAAACGGCATCGGGAGTGTCACTATTCATCTCAGCGACACCGAAAACGATGGATTCGACACTAATATCGGTCTAATAACAGACTCTTTCTTTCTACGTGTTGACTGTCCTATGAACATCATGCAAATCAATTGTAACCCGTACAGAAAATGAAAACGAAAACTACTTGACACAGCGTGGCAATCCTGGAAATCGCAAGCACATAACAAGGCAAAACAAAACTTATGTAAACAAATATAACCAGGGACTTGTATCTTTCACACAAAAAAAAAAGGCACGCGCAGAGGCACGAACAAATAGCACATACTCTAATCTCACAACCCGTGTCCGATTTTATGGCGATGAGTGGCAGACGCAAAGACCAACAAGAAATTTTCCCTAGAGTTTCCTGTCAGGTTCTCAAACATCATCTGTAGGGTTATCAAACATCATCTGTCAGGTTATCGAGCACCATCTCTGTCAGATTCTCCAACATCATCTTTTGTCATTTTCTCCAACATCTTCGCCAAGGCATTCTGGGCTGCTATCACTGAGTTTAACTGTTCGCTCATCTCCAAGATAAGGTCTACTTTATATTCACGACTATTACTGCCATATATCGAATCTCCGGTTCACACCACCTGCCAACTGCTTTTCCTGGCCAAACGTATTTATTAATAAGCCTACCTCTCATTTCAACCCCCTCTGTGTTTATATACGTCTCCCATTATCTCTCTGGATTATGCATACTCGATGTTATAAATAACAAATGAAAACAGCCAGGCATACTGTTCGCTTCAAAAACAGCAATACTCACCATTACAGGTGTTCCGCGGGTGATCTTTCTTGATTACAGTCAAACATTTGCATAAAGGCAGGGTGATCTTTCTTGATTACAGTCAAACATTTGCATAAAGGCAGTTTATTCAACAACAGTCTCTACATACATCACAATGCCCATTTTATTTTATGGTACTATTAGATCCGCCATAGATATGCATTCTCATCATCAACGCAAACTTTATACAACATCGCCATATGATAGAGAGAGTCGGTCGGAAACAGCAGAAAATGTATCATCATCATCATGTGCCGTGCCGACTGGCGTTGGGTATTATGCTTCTCCAGAGTACACGATCCTTCATGCAGGCCATCAGCTCAGTTGGTGATCTCCTCTCACACCATCCCGTCAGACTGTCCAGTATCATTTCTCTCGGTCTTCCTCTTGATCTTCTTCCTTCTATTTTTCCTGTTGTTATAATATTTTCAATGCCCCCTCTTCTCATTGTATGTACTATGAAAGTCCTCCGTAGCTAAATCGCTAAAGACGCACTTCAAAAAGTGCAGTGGCAACTGGAAGATCATGGGTTCGATCCCGGGACCAGGAAAAAAAAAAGCAACAATTCACAAGACCTCTGGGAGTCATGACCCAGAGGGCACCCCCCCCCCCTTTAGAGTGTCATGAGTTTAAAGGGCCGAAACACTTGTCTGAGGGGGGGGGGTACTTCTTCTGATGATCTGAAGGAGTTGTGTTGTTGTTCCTGCATATGAAAGTACATTGTCTCTCTCTCTCTCTCTCTCTATTTTTTTTGACAAGATTTTTTGTCTCTCCAGCTCTTCTCATAATAAGAGAATGTATACGCTGGCAAAATCTAAACGTGTATAGATAACGTGATTGCGAAGAGCGTAAAATAAGTGTGCGTACAACGCTCATAATTGCAAATAGACTGTTCCTGGGCAAGAAGGCAAAAAATAAAAGCAGAAGAAAACAAAATCTCGGTTCATTTTTTTTCCCAAACTGTTTTAGTTTTAAAGATAACTTTCTGCACTTGCCATTACACACGTTATCGCGGGGTTAAATTTGCCCTCCAAAAAATGATTTTGCCATTTTTTTTTCTAAAATTTTCAGCCATTATTAGTTTAATCCACGAACACTTGAAAACACTTCCAACTAATCAATCTGGCTTGTTCACTCGGGGACCGGCCGTCCAGATACTGCTGATAGAGCACATTATATGAAGCGTCCGTTGCTCCCTAACTTATAAAGTCTTATTTGCACACAAAAGAGAGCGAAAGAACATTCCGTGAGTCACGCAACAAAAATACAGATATGAAACAGACACATGAAAAAAAAAAATAACTGAAAATGTACAAACAAGCCATTTCAACTTTAACTTCTTTAAGATAACTTTTAAAAAATGGGGGGGGGGGGGAAGAGACGGGGACACGACAAAACAGTGATGGTGATGGATCGCCTGCAGCTGCAAGCTATGACCTCCAGGCAAATGAAGCCAAATTAAAGAACTTCGATTCGCTCTTTCAGGTTCTGAACTGTCAAACATGAAATGTTCGTCTTGAAAGCAGTTTTATTTGTAGTTCGTTTAGTTTTGGCGGAAAATAAAAAGTAACAAACGAAGAAAAATGTACAGACGATAATGGGGCAATAAGTTATTATGAACAAGTGGGGAAAGATAACCAGATAAAACTACACTTTATAACCTGACAAATGATAATTATCTTCCGCTTTTGTATTCTATTACTCATCACGTCCACAGCAGTGGGTCTGCACAGGCGATGAAAGTATTTCAGTTCATCACGTATTTCATCAATTTCTCCATTCATTATGCATTAGATCTCATCCGTTCTCCAGCATGTTTCTCTTTTTAACTTGTTCCTAATTTATCTTTGGCCAGGTTTCGGGGCTGGGGGGGTAGGGGGATCAGAGGTGGTCGAGTTCAGAACTTTCATGTTTCATGGGCCAGAAAGCAAACAAAAACAAACAAACAAACAAAACTGGAATAAATGGGAAATTTCACATGACCGTGATACATGATAGCATATCCTGGAAAATGTGAAATAGAAAATCATAGAAGAAATGGTTCAATGTAACTTCAATATACTGAGTAAGATAAGGAACTCTAAAAGGAATCTCATGCTGGTAAAGTATGAATACACACAGCGTGTGAAGAGGCTCAGCTGGTAAAGTATGAATACACACAGCGTGTGAAGAGGCTCAGCTGGTAAAGTATGAATACACACAGCGTGTGAAGAGGCTCAGCTGGTAAAGTATGAATACACACAGCGTGTGAAGAGGCTCAGATGGTAAAGTATGAATACACACAGCGTGTGAAGAGGCTCAGCTGGTAAAGTATGAATACACACCGCGTGTGAAGAGGCTCAGCTGTGGTCTCATAAAGCAGGACAACAAACAAGAAAACTAAGGCCTCAGCGTGGATATATATAAATGCTCATTATAGAGACAAGAGGGAAAAAAAAGAAAAAGAAGAAAAAAAAGAAAAAAAAAGAAGGAGGAGGATGAACTTTACACTACATTACGTGTCTTGAAGGATAAGGTTGGGCGGTCATGTTATCTCCATCTTGTGCGATCCTTGGTGTTTTCAAATAAATTCACCTGCTTTTCTTCTTTTTCCAAGCCACCTGCTCAGTCCCCTAAGATATTTTCCTCTTGGCCTTCTCCTCCCTCTTTTTCCCCTGAATTTTCCGGTCATGACCAAGATCTCTAACGCCTGTCTAACGAAGGAGGAGGAAACTGACGAAAAAGCACAGAAGACGACAAATATTTTCCCTGCATCCAGGGACAAAATACTATCATGAAAACCATAAAGGTCAGAAAATAGCAATGGGAGGACAATGAAATGTAGAAAGATGAAGATGTACTCTGGAAAACAGGCTTCTTTAGGCGCACCGGGTGATACAGGGAGGCCCACTGCTGCCAACATGATGGTGATGATGGCCCGAATCAAGTTTATGCCTCCTACCTTTCCAATATAAATAGCAAAGATAAATAGTGTAGATGAACAATGGGCAATGTTAAGAGACTCTATCCACCAAACTGTTAAGGAGATAATATCATCAAAAAAAGAAGCCCCTAAAAATAAATGAATGACAGACGACATCTTGGGACTGATGGACAAGAGGAGGAGTACAAATAACCAAAAAAAAAATATAGCAAGATAAATAAAGAAATAAGACGCAAATGCAGAGATGCAAAAGAGGTGTGGTTAAATGAACAGTGCAGACAGATAGAGGACTCTCATAATAAAGATAGCAAAAATATGCACAAACGAATTAGTGAACACACAGGCAGGAAAACAAAATATACCATAGGATGCCTGAAATCGAAAGACGGTAAAATGTTAATGGGAAAAGAAGACATTGTGGACAGGTGGACACAGTATATCGGTGAGCTATATGGAGGAGAAAGACCAGAATTAACACCAGATACTGAAAACTGTGATGGACCGCCACTATTTGAAGATGAAATCATAGATGCCATCAAACACATGAAGAAAGGAAATGCAACTGGGCTTGATAATATAACAATAGAAGAAATAGAGGCACTAGAGGAGACATGAATAAAAATAATAAAGTTACTGAATGACATTTATATCAGTGGTTATATGCCCAGTGACCTGATTAAATTCACATTTAAAGCACTACCAAAGAAACCAGGTGCAAAGGAATGTGATGACTACCGAACTATCAGCCTCTCATGTCACATAACGAAGCTACTTCTGACAATCATTATGAGAAGAACAATGAAAAAGATAAAAATGGAAATAGCAGATGAACAGTTTGGATTTGTTGAAGGAATGGGAACACACAATGCCATTTATGCTTTACGAACACTAACAGAAACAGCTTTAGAAGTACAGAAAGATCTCTACTTATGCTTCACTGATTACACCAAGGAATTCGACAAGGTGAAACATAATGAAATTATTAAAATGCCTGAAGAGCAAAGAACTGAAAATTATAAAACAACTATACTGGCACCAAGAAGCAGCAATTCGAGTTGAAAATAGAACTGGAAAATATCAACCTATAAAACAAGGGGTGCGACAAGGATATGTACTATCTCCAGACCTTTTTTCTCTGTACAGCGAGAATAAACCTTCGGTATGCTGACGACACAGTACTGATAGCTGAGAACCAACAAGGCCTGCAAAATCTTTTGTATCAAGTCGCCAAAGAAAGTGAACAGAAAGGGTTTACTTTGAACATAAAAGACAGAGACTATGGTTATATCTAAGAAACAGAATCCACTAACATGCGGTATAAAATTAAATGGAACTATTCTAAAGCAGGTGCAGAAATTCAAATACCTTGGAGCAGTAATAACTTCAGATGGAAAATGCACTACAGAAATTAGGAACAGAATAGGCCAAGCAAAGACTGCATTTCAGAGAATGAGAAACATTAGCCAACATATCCTTATCAATGAATGTTAGAAAACAAGTCCTAAAATGCTATACTGAACCTTATCTTGTTATATGGAAGTGAATCATGGACAATAGATAGGTCTGCACAAAAATCACTGGAAACAGCAGAAATGTCTCCTGGACAGCAAAAATAACTAATGAAGAATGTATGAGAAGAGCTGGAGAGACAAAAAACCTTGTCAAAAAGATAAGAGAGAGACAATGTACTTTCATAGGACATGCAATGAAAAGAAGGGGCATTGAAAATATAACAGGAAAAATAGATGGAAGAATATCAAGAGGAAGACCAAGAGAAATAATACTGGACAGTCTGACGGGATGGTGTGAGAGGAGATCAACAACTGTGCTGATGGCCTACATGAAGGATGGTGTACTCTGTAGAAGCATAATAGCCAACGCCAGTCGGCACGGCACATGATGATGATGATGATCTTTCCAAAGGAAAACTCGCAACATTCTCACATACAATTGACCAACCACACCACACAAAACCTGCCTAAGTCATCACGAAGATTTCGCGACGCGCGATTTAAAACATCCATTAACTCGCAGCTTAACAGATAATTTCACAGACTCCTATAATAACAGCATTTAATGATAATTTTATATTATTCTAGCAATTCTCTCCTACATAAAAATATACCTGGTATATAGATTTTATCTTGAAAAACTTCATTTTCTTTTCTTTCACGATATTTCCCACCAATTCAATTCATACAACAGTAGTAGTGGGCTTTTTGTTCCTCAGCCCAGCCCAGCCCACTCTAGTTTATATCTCTTCACTCCCTTCTCCTCCAACCCCCTCTCCCGTCTAGGTTATTTCTATTCCCTCCCTTCTCCTTCAACCCCCTCTCCCCTATGTTCCCTCCCTTTTCCTCCAACCCCCTCTCCCGTCTGGGTTATTTCTGTTCCCTCCCTTATCCTCCAACCCCCTCTTCAGTCTGGGTTATTTCTGTTCCCTCCCTTTTCCTCCAACCCCCTCTCCCGTCTGGGTTATTTCTGTTCCCTCCCTTTTCCTCCAACCCCCTCTCCCGTCTGGGTTATTTCTGTTCCCTCCCTTTTCCTCCAACCCCCTCTCCCGTCTGGGTTATTTCTGTTCCCTCCCTTTTCCTCCACCCCCTCTCCCGTCTGGGTTATTTCTGTTCCCTCCCTGTTCCTCCAACCCCCTCTCCCGTCTGGGTTATTTCTGTTCCCTCCCTTCTCCTCCAACTCCCTCTCCCGTCTAGGTTATTTGTTCCTTCCATTCTCCTCCACCCCACTCCGCCTCTAGGTTATTTCTGTACCCTCCCTTCTCCTCCACTCACCCTCCCTTCTCCTCCACCCAATAGTATTTTTTCTGTTCCTTCCCTTCTCCTACACCCCCCCCCTTTCCCTTCTCCTCCACTCCCCCCCCCCCCTCTAGGTTATTTCTGATCCCTTCCTTCTCCTCCACCCCATAGTTTTCTTCTGTTCCTTCCCTTCTCCTCCACCCCCCCCCCACCTCAGGTTATTTCTGTACCCTCCCTTCTCCTCCACTCCTCCCTCTAGGTTAATTCTGTACCCTCCCTTCTCCTCCACTCCCCCCTCTAAGTTATTTCTGATCCCTTCCTTCTCCTCCACCCAATAGTTTTTTTTTCCCTTCCTTCCCTTCTCCTTCAAACTGCTCACTCATTCTACCCACTCCATACATTCAAACTGCTCACTCATTCTCCCCATTCCACACATTCAAACTGCTCACTCATTCTCCCCACTCCACACATTCAAACTGCTCACTCATTCTCCTCAGTCCACACATTCAAACTGCTCACTTATTCTCCCCACTCCACACATTCAAACCGCTCACTCATTCTCCCCATTCCTCACATTCAAACTAGTCACTCATTCTCCCAACTCCACATATTCAAACTACTCGCTTTCTCCCAAACTACTCGCTTCTCCCAACTCCACATATTCAAACTACTTCCTTATTTACCCCACTCCACGCATTAAAACTAGTTACTCATTCTCTCAACCCCACACATTCAAACTACTCACTCACTCACCCCACTCCACACATTCAAACTACTCAATCATTCACCCCACTCCACACATTCAAACTACTCACTCATTCACCCCACTCCATACATTAAAACTAGACATTAAAACTAGTCACTCATTCTCCCAACTCCACATATTCAAACTACTCGCTTATTCACCCCACCCCACGCATTAAAACTACTCACTCATTCATCCCACTCCACACATTCAAACTACTCACTCTTTCTCCCTACTCCACACATCCAAACTACTCATTCTCCCCACACCACACATTCAAATTACTCACTCTCCCAACTCCACATACTCAAAACTACCCACTCCACACTCCTACAACACGTGTCATGGAACCGTACATTCTTCCCCCCCCCCCCCACCTTCCTCCACCTCACTTTTTCAAAATGTCTGTCGAAGACTTTTCCCGTACTTTTTCAAATGTCTTTCAAAGACTTTTCCCTCCACTTTTTCAAATGTCTTTCAAAGACTTTCCCCCCACTTTTCAAATGTCTTTCACAGACTTTCCCCTCACTTTTTCAAATGTCTTTTAAAGACTACCCCCCCCCCCCACTTTTCAAATGTCTTTCAAAGAGACATTTTTCTCCTCCGTCTCCCCCTTTTGTCCTAACTCCTCCATATTCCTTCCTGTCCACACTCTCACGTTTCAACTTTACTATTAGCACTGGACAACCAAACTGTAATCCATACAGAAAGCGGAAACACAAACCGCTTGACACAGCGAGCTTGGTCTCAAGCCGAGAAAGAAAACGCTGAATACAACAACAGGTTACACAAATATCTGCCGTGGCCTCCTTCTATAGCGACTCTTCGAATTCAGGAAATGTCTGAGTGGAGCAACTATTGATTACTGTGACACATGGAGTTGAATATTTGTTTTTTTTTTTTTTAATCGAAAGTTTCAATTCAAAAATTGCGCTCCGACAACATGACATGAAATAAAAGTGTATGGCAGAGCACAGAATTATCAGATATTCAGAGCAGATTCAGTATATGAAAGTGTGTTATAAGGATACCACGGACAGCCTAGAAAACGAAGAGATTCTAAACGGGGTTGGGCCAAATTCTGAACACGACGGTCTAGATGTGTAGGATCATGCTCTGAGAGGAAAACTGCAACACCTGGTGACAACAGGAAAACTGGAGAGGAAAAAACGGACAGAGGAAGACAAAGAAATAAGATATGTAACGGACCAAAAGAGTGGCACGGAGCACGTTCCTACTTATGGAAAGAGCGAAGGACAGACGGCTGTGGAAATCAATGACGACCAACGCCTGACTGTCACGGACCAGAGAGATGGAGAGAGTGTGTCATATGCATCGTTGTTAAACAGTCTGTATAGTTCATCTCAATAACCGGTGTATTTCAAATATGAATGTCCAGTGTGCTACCTACAGTCACAGTGACACCAGTTCTAAAAGTAATATTCAAATCTTCTGCCCAGATACACTCATCGCACACACACATACACGCATGATACTCTTATTTTTTGTTTTATTTTTCAGAACAACATGGGTCATGAAAACATTTGTGAACGTAAACGCCGCCGTCAGCTCAAAATCTGATACTCTCTTGGCCAAAGATTCTAAAAAGGCAAGGCAGCTCACCAATTAAAAGTCACTCCCGTCACTGCTGGCGCCAATGAAGAAAAACAAGATGGCGCTTGAAACTCGAAACCTATTAGAAAGCGATGTGTACTGACCCATATTTGTTCACTTCCTTGCAAATCTCCACGGCCCGCGACGCTGCAGCTATGAAAGCGCAGATCCAGCATAGTTTATTTATAGACAGACACGGGATCGATACACAAACTCATCTTCTCCAATTAAAAATATTCAACTGCTATGTTTTCCCCCCGCTTACATTGTGATATATTTTAATCCCATTTTCTTCTTGCAGTATTTTCTCTTCCGAAAACCTTAAGACAATATTTCACCTGCATTGTGGATAAGTTTCTCTCAGCAAACTAATGACTGTTGTGCATTCATTCATCTGAATGCAACTAATTGTGTTGCAACTATTTGCACTATATATATATATATATATATATATATATATATATATATATATATATATATATATAATAAAAGCAAACATTTAATTTCCGGTGATGTTTGTAAAATGTTTAATTCTACATGAAAAAATGTATAAATTACCGAATGTTGTACTGAGAAGACCGGTATTTCAGAAAGTTACTTCCTGCAAGGTAAAAGACAGGTCAAACTGAAGCAGTTTTCAGATAAGCCCAGTGGTCATAGGCGCAGGTATCTATACCTCGGACAGGTATGGGACTCCATATCCGCACAAAAGCTGTGTTTCTAGATTAGAATTTTCCTTCAGCTGCGCCATTTCCAAACTATTCATACATTCCATTTCCAAACTGTCTACACAGTACATTTCCATACTATCCACGCATTCCATTTCCAAACTATTCACACATTCCATTTCCAAATTATCCATACATTCCATTTCCAAATTATCCATACATTCTATTTCCAAACTATCCACACATTCCATTTCCAAACTATCCACACATTCCATTTCCAAACTATCCACACATTCTATTTCCAAAGTATCCATACATAAAGTGAATGCAAGCGGCTGAAACGTTCTAAATTTACGACGTAAGGTTACCTGACTGTGATGGTTAATGCTGAAGACCTGGACAGTCTGGTGAAGAGGGTATCATGGCACACTGGCTAATCTTTTAGGAGTCTGTAATCGTTAAAAAAAAAACCGCTGATGAACCTCTACATTAATCCCGTGTGCTTAGAGTATTAAGCCCTCTTTATTCATTGCCCCTTCTATACCCGGGTTAATCCTAGCAATAACGGGTTAATCCTAGCAAATAACAGCACCACGAGTTCTGTGCTAAGACCTTTTTTTTTCTATCTCGCTCACAGACAAGCCAAGTGCCGGTTGTCTGTCGCAAAATCAACATATTATTCTCCAAGCTCTCACATTATGGGCTATCTTTGCTCCGTTTCATTGCACGTGTCTCTCTGACAAAGAAAAAACCCCCACGATCTTCAATATTACGTTGCATGCTGTATTATGTCTCCAGAATACTTATTCCTTCGTTACATGACGACTGTTAGTAAAGACATAACATGCATTAACAATTTCTGCAATTTCTTTTTTTTTAAACAACGGCAGAGGAAAAAACTTGAAAAGAGAAGGCTGGAAAATTCAACTAAAAGCACTCTCCTCCTACATCATTCCCACCCTGCTTACCGAGTTTAAAAAAAAAACTACTAAATCAATTCATAATAAGTTTTACTACTTTATTATTCTGGAGAAGTAATGGCTTCGGATAGGAAATGCACGACAGAAATCAAGAACCGAATAGGCCCAAGAAAAGACCGATTTCAGAAACTGAGAAATGTATGCAAACCATCCTTTATCAGTGAATGTTAGAAAACGAATCCTAAAATGCTAGATTCAGTCAGTCATTTGCATGTCCCTTGCGGAACTCTGCCTCCCTAACAGCTCTCCTGTAGGGTTCTCGGTTGTCAGCAAGACGCCCTGCTGCTGATGCATCTATCTGCACATCATCAACGATGTCTTGCACCCATTTTCGCCTTAGTCTTCCTCTTTCTTTTTCCCCATTATGTAGCCTTCCGAGACAGTCTTCTCAAGATTATCACGACGCTTAATGTGTCCAAAATATTTGTTTACTCTGTTTAATCCTCTTCACTAGCCAATCTTCTTCAATATTAAGTTCTTGTAGTACGGATATATTTGTTCTTTTTTTGCGTCCATGGTATTTGAAGAACTGAACAGCAAGGATTATTAATTAATGTCTGTCTGTGTGTGTGTGTGTGTGAGAGAGGGAGAGAGACAGAAAGACAGACAGAGAGAGCTGGATAGACCCAAAAAAATCTTGGCAAAAACTACGAGAGGCAATGCACTTTCATAGGAAAACTGAGGGCACTGAAAATATTGTAACAGGAAAAATAGACGGAAGAAAAGTCATGAGAAGGCCGAAAAAAATGATACTGGATAGTCTGAATATAGATAGTGTCAGAGGAGAACACCAACTGAACTGATGGCCTGCACGAAAACCGGGCACTATGGAGAAATATAATGGCCAACGGCAGTCGGCACGGTTCATGATGGTGATGGATTTCCAGTTACTATTTAGGGAGAAAAAAAAAGTTCTGACGATAACTGACAGCTGAAGCTAGACATCGACGCTGCACATAATACAAAATATGTCTAGGAGAACATAACGCATTCCGCACACACATACAATGGAGAACAATCTTAAAAAAACAACACAGAGAAGAATAAATTTCTACACACAAAAAAAAACAAACTCTAAAACATAAACGGCGCTAAAAGTTAAACCTGAATGTTAAACCTATGACAGAAAACCCGATCCTGGGGCTTTGACATAACGCACTCATGAAACTCGCTTCTGACCTCAAACAGTCGACAACAAATCGTCGCGTTCTTCTAAAACGTGCCATCTTCTGAAATCATATCGATCGCTGGAAACGAAGAGCCATGCATTATTTTGAAGGCACAAATTGCATTTCTACACGGATGTTACCACACTTGCTTGCCTACTCATCGATGCTGAAAAAAAAATTTTGAAAGCAGGCAAAAGACATTTTCCATTTGTTAACGCAGGCATAAAAGAAGAAAGTCTGAAGACAGGATCTGAAGATTGATTTGCGAAACTAAAACTCCCTACTGTATCATAAAACGCTAAGACCAGTATATAAAATAACTGTACAACTGTATTTCCTAAGATTCAAGGACAGACAACCTTGTCCAAAATATTTTATACTGATGAGGTTCTACACCCTGAAGTCAACTCTGGCGCCAATGAACGCATCTCTGTGGGAGATGCACCAACCATTGCCGAACATTCAGTCCCGAATCATTTCTGGCACGACAGATATCACCATCTAGAAGACCTGTTCTCTTCTCCTACATCATAAGACGGAACACGAACGTAAGTCTTCACTTCCAGAATAATTCTGCTGCCCGACATGACCAAGCATTTTGTAGCAAAGTCTAAGAAAACCTTCAGTCAGTCAGTCAGTCATTTGCATGTCCCTTGCGGAACTTTGCCTCCCTAACAGCTTTCCTGTAGGCCTATCGGTTGTAAGCAATATGCCCTGCTATTAATGCATCTATTTGCAGATTATCAACGATGTCTTGCAGCCATCTTCACCTTGGTATTCATCTATTTCTTTTTCCCATTATATGCCATTCCAAGACGGCCTTCTCTAAATCCTCATGACGTTTAATATATTTAAAATATTTAAGTTTAATCTTCTTTACTAGCCAACTTTCAATATTAAGTTCTTATAGTATGGATATATTTGTTCTTTTTTTGTGTCCATGACATCTGAAGAACTCTTCTGTAGCACTCACATTCAAAGGCAGTTATGTTTCTCAACTATTCTGTTAAGTGTCCAGGTCTCACAGGCATATGTTGCTATGGGAAAGATGCATTCCCTTTCGTCACCAGTACTCTATACAATTATCTTGTTTCATTTTTAAAAAAAGGCAACTAAGCTACTTCTGTCACGCCAAGAGACATAATACTACACTGAAGACCCTTCTCGAGAGCAAGATCGAAAGGAAGAGAACAAGATGAAGACAGCGACAGAGATGGACGAAGAACATCAAGAGACGGCAGCTTGGCTGAGTGCACTACAAAGACAAGGAACAGAGCAGAGTAGAGATTCATTGTAGCCAACCTTCCGTTGAGTGACGGCATGAGATGATGATGATGACGACGACTATACAACATAACAGCAGAGATCATATTCAACATCTATTGTGAAAAAAAGCTGCAGCAAATAGTCAAACTGAGTAATTTCCTTAGGAAATTTCTGCATTTTTCTATTAATCTTCAGTTCGTTGAGAAGATCAGGTTTAATGTGGAGAACGTTTTGGTATATGCCACTGTGTGTCTAGAAGTTACTCCAGTATAAGAGCGCGAACTTGTGAATCATACAGTAATTACACTGACAAGTATGTAGGGTAAGCTAATTCTTCGCACTTCTTGTCCCGTGGATGAAGTAAAAAGCCGTTTCTGTGAAGAAACTGACAACAGTAAGTCAACCAATGGCGGCAATTTATCAAGAGCTCCAAATTTCGCCCACTCTGCTAATTATAATCTGCTACTTTGTATACAATCAAATAAATAACACATTTCTACTCTTTTCTTTTAAACTGAAGACCAATTTATTTACACGCCATGTTAGATTCATGTACAAATGTTTCTTTTTCTTGCAGTCTGACTCCTGTGTACAACTTTTGTAAATCGGAAACAACCAGACTTGCTCATAGAAGTGATTGGAGTACAGTATGCATGGATTCAGGTTAACCATACATGCTTTTCATTTACTTTTCAGTTCTTTCTTCTTTTTACTACTACTATTTTTTTTTAACTTCTACTGCTACTTACTACTAGTACTATTTTTCTACGTCTACTACTACTACTACTATATTACTAATACTTCTACTGCTACTACTACTCCTGCTGCTACTGCTACTACTTGTTTTACTACTACTACTTTTTTACTTCTACTACTACTACTAGTTCAATTTCCCTGGAATTGCGAGCTGGTGTTCTTTGCAGCCGATGCGGTGAAGATGTTGAGACTCTACATCATGTCGGCTTGGGGGCGGGTCAAGGTAGCTATTTTGTACCTCTGATTGCAGCTACAAAGCAGGGGGAGGGGGTGTAATGCTTTTTTACCAGACCATGGGGACTAAGGCGATCCCTGCCCCGTTACCCAGGCTAGACTTGTAACTGGGGGTAACACCAGGGATGGGGTACAGGGTGTTGGTCAGCTATGGTTCGCCAGTCTTGACGCCAGCATGTCTGCTACGAGTCGATGATTGCATGTGCATTTTTATTAAAGATAAACACACAAACAAGAGATCAGAGTGAATTTTCCCTCAGTACAATTAACAACATCCGCTCTTTCAGAGAAAATGAGTTGGCCCACTCAACTATCACAGAGGAAAGGGGGGCAGGCAATGGATCAAGCAAGCAGACAACATCAGTGTTATAAGAAAAGCTGCCCGGACACAAGATTTCACTGACATCTGTGACTTGGTGTCGTCAAGAATGAGGGAGTGGAGAGGTCAAACTTGGCAACAACAACAACAACAACAGAGAGAGGACTAATCAAGAGCCGCAGACGGACGGATGGTCAGCGAATAAAGAATGGGTGTAATCAGGTACTGTAAGCTGCAGGAGATCGGGGCATTTATGGGTGTGTCCGGAGTGCATGGATGTGTGACTGACTGATTGACTGACTGACTGCATCGTCTTTTATGTAGTGTGTACGTGCGGATAGTCACTTGTCCAATAAACGACTGATACAGAATAATTATCGCCAAAACTTTCATCACAGGACATGAAAGATCTCACTTTTACTCATATCCTTCATCCAGACGTGCACCAACAAACATACCGCATCTAAACAGCAATTTAAACAAGATTCAATTCCCACCTGAACGCTCAGTTCCCCCCCCCCCCCCCCCCAAAAAAAAAAAAAGGTTGAAACACCGATTTTCAGGCACCTCAGTTCCAGAGAGCCTTGCTGGATATTATCATTTGCGGATTAAAACAGCTTATAAAAATATTAGTGGCAACCCAGAACGCTTTTTAAAAGTTATCACTCAACTGAAAATCATCAGAAACAACTTACTAAAATACCGCGTACATACGCTACGTGTTTAAACTTTTAAAATGGCAACACTTTTTTTTTAATCATAGATAATCTCGCGACAGAAAGTGCTGCCTACACTATAGAGTGCCAATTAATGGCCGCTAAGTAAACCAAGTACTGTAAGTTTCGACCGGACTAAACGACGTGCTGGACTATCAGTTTCAGGAATATAGGTGGTCAGCTTACACACACACAGAGACAGAGAGAGAGAGAGAAAATGATCCACACGAAGATTAAGATTGGGACCAGGAGTAAAACAGACCGAAAAAAAAGTTTACATGTCCCCGTGCACAAAAACACTTTCAAGAGCTATTTTTTTTATAAAAGATATTAAAAGTCTATCTGCTTTCCCCATTAGCTCAAGCATCGCCCAGTAGCCACTTACTCGGCACAGAAACTCTGGCTAGAAAAATCGCGCTAAAAGTCTTTCAGGCCCATTAAAGAGCACTACCAGAATGACAGCCACAAGTAGTGAGGATTGATTTCTCCATCACAGCAGCTTGTTACTGCTGCTGATCGATGCCTTTTACTGCTGCTCACTGTCTTTCGGTGACGAGATGGACGATTCATCACGGAGACAACTCTATGCTCCATAACCACTCGAGTTTTTGCTGCCTTGTTAAAAAAAAGGCTGTGGAGACACCAGGCAGAAACCTGCAGATGACAACACTCTTGTTGCTGCACATTTCCAATACACTTTGATAATCAGTCTAGTTTAGCGGTCCCCAAAAATAAGCAATGCCATATCTAAGGCGACCAACTCACTCTAACAGGAATAAAAGCTGAATTGACTTCAGGCGGGTGAACAGTTTTGGACCACTTCAATGTAACGCGGAAATAACAGTCTATGAGACGCTAAGATCCCCCCACCCCCTCTGCAGATTTCACTTCCAGCCGCTTTCTTCTTGTTAACCACTTACTCAGCTGGTTATTCTTCTGAAGTCAGTGCCATGCATGATGATGCCTGGCATTTTCTAAGCACAGATATAGTCATGGCCTTGGAATCTATGCCAGGCCTTCACTCTTCACTGCTCTACTGTCCGAAGTCATAAATTCTCTACTGTCCGACACTGGTACATTATAAATGCTCTACTGTCCGACACTGGTACATCATAAATGCTCTACTACCCGACTCCGGTACGTCATAAATGATCTGTCTGACAACGACACATCACAAATGATCTACTGTCCACTACGACAGGTCATAAATGCTCTATTGTCCGACTCTGGTACGTAATAAATGCTCCACTGTTCGACTTAAAATACTTCAAAATGCTCTGCTGTCCGACTCCAGTACGTCATATAATGCTCTACCATCCTACTACGATACGTCACAAATGCTCTACTGTCCGACTCTTATACGTCGTAAATGTCTTGCACCTCAAACGTCACAGTCTTGGCTACTCGTTTTAAAACGTTCCGTTTTTCTGACTCATGATTCGGCTGAGCTTGGATCGCTGATTCGATCTCACTCGAGCCATAGACCTGACAGATTCCATGATTCGTGGGTTCGGCGAGGTTTAACACTGCTGAGGACGTCTTTATTCGGTCGCTTCGTTAACAAGCCCGTCTTCTCAATGAGACCCAATGTACGCCCCAGGTAACACTGTGTGGCTTACTTCATTTGTATGCTCCTGGTACTTGCTTACACTTTCTTAATCACGAACAGAAAGAAAAGGGGAAAAGAAGAAAGAGAATCCAATACAGCCTTTCATAAAGGCAAGCAAGGTCTAGACAAAAGAGAGTACAAAGCACTTTCCTGACCATCAAGGCAGTCCTATCAAGATGGTCACCAAACCCTGTGATCTAAGCACAAATCCCATCAACTGAAATATAACTGAAACCATGTGAACTCAGAAAAATTCTCACATGTACCTAAAAAATACACACACAGATATATTGCAGTTTTTACAATTTACAATGCATCGATCTCAATTTTTTCATGTGTGCACGAATAAGAACGTACCTTTTATTTCAGTTGCTGTTTTTCTTTTTGCTGTATTCTGTTATTAACTTTCTATGCTACGTGTTGTCATTAGAAATGTTTGTCATGTCCTGTCATCAGAATTGCTTGCCATGTCCTGTCATTAGAATTGCTTGTCATGTCCTGTCATGTCATTAGAATTACTTGTCATGTCCTGTTCTGTCATTAGAATTGCTTGTCATGTCTTATGCTGTCATAAGAATTGCTTGTCATGTCCTGTCCTGTCATTAGAATTGCTAATCATGTCATGACCTGTCCTGTCATTAGAATTGCTAGTCATGTCATGTCCTGTCATTAGAACTGCTAGTCATGTCCAGTATTAGAAGTGCTTGTCAAGTCCTGTGATTACAATTGCTTGTCAAGTCCTGTCCTGCCACTAGCATTGTCATCTCCTGTCCTGCCACTACAGTGTCAGTCCTCTCCTATCATTGGCGATGTCAGTCAAGTCCTGTCATATGCGTTGTTTTGCATGTTCTGTTGTATTACAGATACTAAACTAAACATCTGGTAAACAGTGGCTATAACAGATACAGTAGTGAAATAAATGAAATATTTTAGAAAATTCTTAGGGGTAAAGTCTATTGGTATTACTGAACTTATCAATTACCAATATTGCTCTTACTGAACGTACCCACTACAATTATCGCACTCGATGAACACACCCACTACCAATTACCGCTTTCGCTGAACACGCCCACTACCAATTATCACATACTAAACTACCAACTGGACCATTTCCAGTCACCCATTATCACAGCTTTAACACATACGGAACTAAAAAGGTTTGGTAACTAATGGCTGCAACAAACAAACGTGATTTACGAAAAAAAAAAAACAAACACATAACCCAGCGAAATAAGAGAAATGTTTGCTTTAGAACTCTCTTGTGCCGAAAATCTATTGCTCTTCTCTAGCCTTCTTTCAAGCTACAATGCCCAGGACATCAATTAACAATGAATCCGCTGAAAGCTTACGTCTACCGTGTTTGTCTCTCCCCCGATAAAGAGAAATATATCTCATTCAATTAGTATTTAAACCATAAAACGATGGAGAATGGGCTTATTCATGTTAATGTTCTCATTTCTACACGCTTTATTTAAAAAAGAAAAGAAAAAAAAAACGAAGACCATGTTAATGTGGACATAAATCAGCTCGGATATTTTTTTTTGAAACCGTTGCTTACATGAGAAACAGAGTGCTTGCTGTTTTCTCGAATGTTAGAGATGGTTTAACGAATTAAAATTTAACGATAAGGTTTCAGATTTACCTTCGTGCATGTTAAATTACACACTGATTTGAACGCGCGAGGGGGGAGAGAGAAAGAAGGAGGAAGAAAAAACGATGTATCCTGTCATTAGCTTTCTTTGTTACGTGTTGTCATTAGAGTTGTTAGACATGTCCTGTCATTAGCTTTCTTTGTTATGTGTTGTCATTAGAGTTGTTAGACATGTCCTGTCATTAGCTTTCTTTGTTACGTGTTGTCATTAGAGTTGTTAGACATGTCCTGTCATTAGCTTTCTTTGTTACGTGTTGTCATTAGAGTTGTTAGACATGTCCTGTCATTAGCTTTCTTTGTTACGTGTTGTCATTAGAGTTGTTAGACATGTCCTGTCATTAGCTTTCTTTGTTACGTGTTGTCATTAGAGTTGTTAGACATGTACTGTCATTAGCTTTCTTTGTTACGTGTTGTCATTAGAGTTGTTAGACATGTCCTGTCATTAGCTTTCTTTGTTACGTGTTGTCATTAGAGTTGTTAGACATGTCCTGCCATTAGCTTTCTTTGTTACGTGTTGTCATTAGAGTTGTTAGACATGTACTGTCATTAAAATTGCTAGTCATGTCCTGTCCTGTCATTAGAATCTCCTGTCCTTCTCTATCATTAGAATTGCTAGTCATGTCATGACCTGTCATTAGAATTGCTAGTCATGCCATGTCCTGTCATTAGAATTGATAGCCCTGTCCTGTCATTACAATTTCTAGTCATGTCATGTCCAGTCCTGTCCTGTCATTAGAATTGCTAGTCATTTTATGTCCCGTCCTTTTCATTATTATTCATCCTATCAAAAGATGTCCACAAAATGCCATTTTCTCCTCCTATCACCGCTTAAATGAGCTCCCTGTCAACAAATGTTCAGTGTTTTAATCCTGCAGGGCATTATTTCTGCCACGTCATTGCATTTATGCGCGGAAAACTATCCACTGTGCCCGTGCACATGCTTGCCCATTTCTTGTGATGAACTTGAAGTTCAAGAATCTGAGTTCCGGGATGAAGGCTGGTAGCTCCTGTACCACGATTCACAGTTTATTCGCTTGGTCTTGGACGTCGCTGCCAACCCGCTGTGCACAGACAGCCTTCACCCCTGAATTTCGCATACCATTTCTTGGTACTGTTGAAAACTGGTGTTGCCTTCTGGAATTCGGCTCGAAATCGTCGCTGCAGAGTCACAACGGACGAGGTTCTTACGTATTCCAAAACACAAAAATGACTGCTCACGCTTACTGAACGCCATATTTGCTACTGCTGCCTCCTAGCGGCAAAACCACGGGAGCTATGCGCGCAGGCTTTCATTAAAAAAAAAATCTTGAGTTTGAGTTTCTCTATCTCTCCCCTCTCTTGACGTACGAAAAAGCATGATCCGTTACGTAGTTTATTCGATGGGAATTTTTCAAATGTTTCAAGGAATTATGAATAACATTGTATGACCATATCTACCAAAATCATAATGTAACTATAATGTCCACCCAACAGCCTGCACATTTAAAAATACTAAACATACTAATTCCTTGGAATAACGTAGTCATAAATAATTCTATTCGCTCCAGAAGTCAATACTGAAGCAAAATATTTGTTTATGAGAGCTAACTGGTACGTACTCCCTCCATGCTCAGTCTCAAACAGTGACCAGCGTAACCAACCACGTCTAAGTTCAGGTCAGCTATCTCCGCGTTTGTTCCCTCAGGCGCTGTTACAGTTCACGTGTATACGCCAAGAAATGAAAGACACTCTCTCAAGCCTATTTATTTTGTTAACACATTTTATCTCCTATCCTCCGCCTACACGATGCTCCATTCGCATATGATGGAAAGAAAAAAAACCAGCCACCTCACTGCCATGTTGCTTTATTTCCTATTTCTCCTCCAAGAAATGTCTTGGTGACCTTGGACACAAGAAAACTAGACGATCCCTAAGGAGTACAGCTTCATGAAGCTACAAAATTGGATGAAGTGAGCCAATCATGCACACACACACATTAAAAAAAATATTCTTGTCTCAGATGATTGATGCCAGGAGATCAGGCTGTGATATGAAATATCACAACGCCCACAGCAGCACTGGCAAAACATTCCAACACCTCCGCTGCGGACAGTGCTCGTCCACTTTTCCATTAGTGGCCCCAGAAAAAGGTCTTCACGAGATGTTTACAAAGCTTAATTAGAGTTATTACTTGCTCGTTATCTCTTTCCCGTGTCCCTTTTCTTATTCAAATATTTCCCAGTGAAACGTTTTCAAATTTCTGCCCGTTCTGTCCTATTTGGATGTGTGGAGAGGGTGAAGTGATACGTGAACAAATTAATTAATAATCAATGGGGACATTCTGCAGAAAAATAATACATTTTTTAATAATGATCTTCCAAAATCGTCTTCAAGTTCTGGAAGATCAAAATATAGAAATATGGGATGTTAAGTCAGCATCAGATATAACGACGTGGGCAGCTGGAATATTTACACTGTATGACGTCTGCAGTTAAACAAGAGATGATGTGGTAAGTTAACAGGAGATGATGTGGTGGAGTTAACAGGAGATGATGTGGTAAGTTAACAAGAGCCGATGTTATGCAGTTAACAAGAGCTGATGTGGTGCAGTTAACAAGAGCTAATGTAAGAAGTGTTGCAGTTAAATAGAGCCGATGCATGAAGTGCTGCAGTTAAAGAGCTGATGTAAGAAGTGTTAACATTAAATAGCAGGGCCCTGAAAATATACACATGAAAACTTACTAGATTCATCAAGTAATCTACGCTAAATGAATAATTTGATTACAAACAGCTCCACGGGCAAACTGTTATATATCATCGTCAGCGTGCACGAAAATTATCGTGCATTGTACAGTAAGAGAATCTAATATTCTCGGCAATGACGGAATCTGCTGGAGGATAGCAATGCTTCGAGGACGAATTCTCGGCAATGACGGAATCTGCTGGAAGATAGCAATGCTTCGAGGACGAATTCTCGGCAATGAGGGAAATCTGCTGGAAGATAACAATGCGTCGAGGACGAATTCTCGGCAGTGAGGGAAATCTGCTGGAGGATAGCAATGCTTCGAGGACGAATTCTCGACAATGAGGGAAATCTGCTGGAGGATAGCAATGCTTCGAGGACGAATTCTCGGCAATGAGGGAAATCTGCTGGAGGATAGCAATGCTTCGAGGACGAATTCTCGGCAGTGAGGGAAATCTGCTGGAGGATAGCAATGCGTCGAGGACGAATTCTCGGCAGTGAGGGAAATCTGCTGGAGGATAGCAATGCTTCGAGGACGAATTCTCGACAATGAGGGAAATCTGCTGGAGGATACCAGTGCTTCGAGGACGAATTCTCGGCAGTGAGGGAAATCTGCTGGAGGATACCAGTGCTTCGAGGACGAATTCTCGGCAGTGAGGGAAATCTGCTGGAGGATACCAGTGCTTCGAGGACGAATTCTCGACAGTGACTGCTGGATTTTCGGGACACACTGTTAGGTTTACTGACATCAACATGGTTTCCGAGTAACGACTCTGACTTCAGTGCCAGACACTGCAGATATTCATCTCTGTAAACTGCTTGGTCTCGAGGCTTGGACATTCGCCCCAAGGTACTATAAGTCGGGGGGGGGGGGAGAGGGTTCGAATCCCATTACAAGTGGCAGGGTGCATCCTCCGGCAATAAATTCACTTAGCCCTTGGGTCCTGGAACCGAACGTCTAAGTAGCTCACGTTGGATGATGGAGTTCATAAGAGTATACCAGACAGCTCATCAGTCCTGGCAGAATTCTAAGGAAAATCTACCAGGAAACCGCTGCTGGCGCTGATAGTTAGCTACGACCACTCATTCTGAAGTGGTAAATGGAACTGAACGACCGACTGTTCTGACTGCAAACAAAGCCATCTCCGTAACAACGACATGAAAGCAAGCGATCACCGTAAGCGTCGAGAACGATGACAACACTTTCTGAATAATCTGACGGCTGTCTGGAGTCTTCACACAACAGTGGCATGCCGTCAAGGATGAGGTATTAAACCTGCTAAAGACAGAACAAACCCTCTACCCCCCTCCCCACAATGCCATACATAGAAAATAGCCATTGGTGACGAGATTAGGGTTATTCTGTCACAGCATGGAGGGCGTGGCTTCCGTGTTCATGTTTCTCCTGATCTATCGGTACCCAAAGCGTAGATACGATCACCATCACACCTGACCACTGCTTCTCCCTCACCCCCCGCGAAGCTCCAGAAGGAACCAATCAAAACCGTTTCCACAGCCCAAGACCATCCACTCCCGGAGTGTCTCCAACCTCGACCCTAAACTCTGGACCTCCTCCACTACAGATCAATGCGCCAACCTCTTTCCTACTCAGACCGCTGCTTGCCTGATAATGCGAAGGATGAAGAAAAGGATAACGGTCACAAATCTCATTTCATTATTGCTACAAAAATGTAAAGCACTGAAGGCAAATCTGAAAGAGAAACACAAAAAAAAAAAAAACACCGCTGAACACAAAAGCAACAAAATAATAATAATTACAGAGGGAGGAAACGACCGAGAGAGAGGAGAGAGAGGACGGGAATGAGAAGCTGGAGGTTATTTCACACTTTTCCTGGCAATATTGTTATTTCCCCACTGTCCCATCTATCTTCCGCTCTTAAGTGTCATTAGGGGACGTCAGGTGCACGCTGTGATCTTCTTAAATTGGGAACAGGGGATGGGGTTCAATCTGGTAAGAACGAGAACTGTTCGCTACAAGCCAAACCCAGTCAAACAGCAAGCACTCACGCGCAACAATTTCATGTAATCATTTTAGGGGCAAAACTGAGGTCAGAATTTTTTTTTTCCAACGGCAAATGATTGTGGAGATTCACATCAAAGATAATAACAGTATCAATAAATTATAGAGAACAGTAAATTCTAGATTAGAACAGGATTAAGTGGTATAAATCTAAAATGGGAAGATAATTATGTAGTAGTGGTGATGATTATATTATGAAGATGGTGGTAGTGGCATACTGGGAACAGCAACAAGATCAGATGCATAAATTATCAACAGAACAGCGGAACAACTACTTCACGTGAGCTTCCCCATCTCCCTCCTTCCGCCTCTCCAAGTTCAATACCCCCTCCCTCCTATCATCTCTCCAACTACTCTAACCGTTTCGTCATCTCATTTCTCCAACTACTCTAACCCTTTCCTCATCTCATCTCTCCAACTTCACTAACCCTTTCCTCATCTCATCTCTCCAACTTCACTAACCCTTTCCTTATCTCATATCTTCAACTTCACTAACCCTTTCCTCATCTCATTTCTCCAACTTTATTACCCCCTCCATCCTCTCATCTCTCCAACTTCACCACCCTTCCCATCGCTCCAACCACTACCCCCTCTCTCCTCCACTACCCCGTCCCTCCTCTCATCTCTCCAAGTTTTACCCTCTCCCTCCTCTCATCTCTCCAATTTCGCTACTCCTTCCCTCCTCTCATCTTTCCTCCTTCACTACCCCCTCCCTCTCATCGCTCCAACCACTACCTCCTCTCTCCTCCACTACCCCGTCTCTCCTCTCATCTCCCCAAGTTTACTACCCTCTCCCTCCTCATCTCTCCAAGTTCGCTACCCCCTCCTTCCTCTCATCTCTCCTCCTTCACTATCCCCTCCTTCCTCTCATCTCTGAAACTTCACCACCCTTCCCATCGCTCCAACCACTACCCCCTCTCTCCTCCAATACCCCGTCCCTCCTCTCCTCTCTCCAACTTCACTACCTACCCCCCCTCCTCTCCTCTCTCCTCCAACTTCACTACCTACCCCCCCTCCTCTCCTCTCTCCAACTTCACTACCCCCCTCCCTCCTCTCCTCTCTCCAACTTCACTACCCCCCCCTCCCCCCTCTCCTCTCTCCAACTTCACTACCCCCCCCCTCCCTCCCTCCTCTCTCCAACTTCACTACCCCCGCCTCCCTCCCCCCTCTCCTCTCTCTCTCCAACTTCACTACCCCCCTCCCTCCCTCCTCTCATCTCTCCAACTTCACTACCCCCCCCCCCTCCCTCCTCTCATCTCTCCAACTTCACTACCCCCCTCCCTCCCTCCTCTCCTCTCTCCAACTTCACTACCCCCCTCCCTCCCTCCTCTCATCTCTCCAACTTCACTACCCCCCTCCCCTCCCCCCTCCTCTCATCTCTCCAACTTCACTACACCCCCCCCCCCTCCCTCCCTCCTCTCTCTCTCCAACTTCACTACCCCCTCCCTCCCTCCCTCCATCTCTCCAACTTCACTACCCCCTCCCTCCCTCCCTCCCTCCTCTCCTCTCTCCAACTTCACTACCCCCTCCCTCCCTCCCTCCCTCCTCTCCTCTCTCCAACTTCACTACCCCCCCCTCCCTCCCTCCCTCCCTCCTCTCCTCTCTCCAACTTCACTACCCCCTCCCTCCCTCCCTCCTCTCCTCTCTCCAACTTCACTACCCCCCTCCCTCCCTCCCTCCTCTCCTCTCTCCAACTTCACTACCCCCCCCTCCCTCCCTCCCTCCTCTCCTCTCTCCAACTTCACTACCCCCTCCCCTCCCCCCTCCTCTCTCCAACTTCACTACCCCCTCCCTCCCTCCCTCCTCTCCTCCTCTCCAACTTCACTACCCCCCCCCTCCCTCCCTCCCTCCCTCCCCTCATCTCTCCAACTTCACTACCCCCTCCCTCCCTCCCTCCCTCCCCTCATCTCTCCAACTTCACTACCCCCTCCCTCCCTCCCTCCCTCCCCTCATCTCTCCAACTTCACTACCCCCCTCCCTCCCTCCCTCCTCTCATCTCTCCAACTTCACTACCCCCTCCTCTCCTCCTCTCCAACTCACTACCCCCTCCCTCCCTCCCTCCTCTCATCTCTCCAACTTCACTACCCCCTCCCTCCCTCACTCCCTCTCTCTCCAACTTCACTACCCCCCCCCTCCCTCACTCCTCTCATCTCTCCAACTTCACTACCCCCCCCTCCCTCACTCCTCTCATCTCTCCAACTTCACTACCCCCTCCCTCCCTCACTCCTCTCATCTCTCCAACTTCACTACCCCCCTCCCCCCTCCCTCCCATCTCTCCAACTTCACTACCCCCTCCCTCCCTCACTCCTCTCATCTCTCCAACTTCACTACCCCCCCCTCCCTCCCTCCTCTCATCTCTACAACTTCACTACCCCCTCCCTCCCTCCCTCCTCTCATCTCTACAACTTCACTACCCCCTCCCTCCCCCACTCCTCTCATCTCTACAACTTCACTACCCCCTCCCTCCCTCCCTCCTCTCATCTCTACAACTTCACTACCCCCTCCCTCCCTCCCTCCTCTCATCTCTACAACTTCACTACCCCCCCCTCCCCCTCCCTCCTCTCATCTCTACAACTTCTCTACCCCCTCCCTCCTCTCATCTCTCCAACTTCTCTACCCCCTCCCTCCTCTCATCTCTCCAACTTCTCTACCCCCTCCCTCCTCTCATCTCTCCAAGTTCGCTACAAACACCAAAGCACAACTACAATATTTTGAACGTGCTAAAATATCCTCCACTCTCTTCATCCAAATCCACACCATTCTTATTCCACTCCTAGCACACACATACTCCACTCCTAACACACACACACATACATCTATTTTCCTATCCCCCCTTTCTTAAACAACAACACATCACACACACACACACAAGCTAAGAAACCCTTCCCGAGCTCGCACGCAGAATAAATAAATAATTTAAAAGCGAGCAGAAAACGCCATAACATGAGGAGAGGAGATGAACAGGACATTCAACTCTCTGAAATAGGGCAGTGAGTGGGGGGGGGGGGAGGAGGTGCAGATATGACAAGAATGAGTGAGCAACCTTGCCCCCACCCCCCCCCCCCCACGAACATCAGGATGTACAACAAATCTCAGCCAGAAGTCTCTCCCATCCAAAAAGGACATGGAAATGAAGGCATAATGACCCGAGTTTGACCACTCCGCCAATCTAAAAAAAAAAAAAAAGTACAGCAACAAATTAAGGGCCGTACTGTTCCCGCCGCAAGTGCCCTTCTCAACGATATTTAAACAGAAGAGCACGTCTAGGAGCTTCTTCAAGGGTAAACTGCACTTGGTCCACGATCAAGACTGAGTAACATTTGCTTCAAGTGGCCCAATTCGCATCGTACATCAACTGTGTCTGGGGTCACTTTAATCCTGTACTCGAAATTGCTTCTTTTTTTTTTTCCTCTCTGGCCCACCAACCCCACCTCCTCTTCCTCTCCCCCCTCTCTCTCTCCTTTTAGTTTCTCTCTTTTTATACTTTCTCTCTCTCTCTCTCTCTCTCTCTCTCTCTTCTCTCTCTCCTTTTACTTTCTATATCACTATACTGTGCCTCCCCCCCCCCTTTTCTTGCTGCCATTATGATTGGTTATAGTCTGGCGTGACTGCCAATAGCTGATTCACATGTGTCAACAGTCTGATTGCATGTGTCAACAGTCATGAATGTAGTATTTCAGCTGTTCTATTTCCCACTTCCGGGTCAATCAAGCTCGTTTCACTACACCCCCCCCTCCCTCCCTCCCTCCTCTCATCTCTCCAACTTCACTACACCCCCCCCCTCCCTCCCTCCCCCCTCCATCTCTCCAACTTCACTACACCCCCCCCTCCCTCCCTCCCTCCCATCTCTCCAACTTCACTACACCCCCCCCCCCTCCCTCCCATCTCTCCAACTTCACTACACCCCCCCCCTCCCTCCCATCTCTCCAACTTCACTACACCCCCCCCCTCCCTCCCATCTCTCCAACTTCACTACACCCCCCCCCTCCCTCCCATCTCTCCAACTTCACTACACCCCCCCCTCCCTCCTCTCATCTCTCCAACTTCACTACACCCCCCCCTCCCTCCTCTCATCTCTCCAACTTCACTACACCCCCCTCGCCCCCCTCCCTCCTCTCATCTCTCCAACTTCACTACCCCCCTCCCTCCCTCCCTCCTCTCATCTCTCCAACTTCACTACCCCCCTCCCTCCCTCCCTCCCTCCTCTCATCTCTCCAACTTCACTACCCTCCTCCCCTCCCTCTCATCTCTCCAACTTCACTACCCTCCTCCCCTCCCTCTCATCTCTCCAACTTCACTACCCCCTCCCTCCCTCACTCCTCTCATCTCTCCAACTTCACTACCCCCTCCCTCCCTCACTCCTCTCATCTCTCCAACTTCACTACCCCCTCCCTCCCTCACTCCTCTCATCTCTCCAACTTCACTACCCCCTCCCTCCCTCACTCCTCTCATCTCTCCAACTTCACTACCCCCTCCCTCCCTCACTCCTCTCATCTCTCCAACTTCACTACCCCCTCCCTCCCTCACTCCTCTCATCTCTCCAACTTCACTACCCCCCTCCCTCACTCCTCTCATCTCTCCAACTTCACTACCCCCTCCCTCCCTCACTCCTCTCATCTCTCCAACTTCACTACCCCCTCCCTCCCTCACTCCTCTCATCTCTCCAACTTCACTACCCCCTCCCTCCCTCCCTCCTCTCATCTCTCCAACTTCACTACCCCCTCCCTCCCTCCCTCCTCTCATCTCTACAACTTCACTACCCCCCCTCCCTCCCTCCTCTCATCTCTACAACTTCACTACCCCCTCCCTCCCTCCTCTCATCTCTACAACTTCACTACCCCCTCCCTCCCTCCCTCCTCTCATCTCTACAACTTCACTACCCCCTCCCTCCCTCCCTCCTCTCATCTCTACAACTTCACTACCCCCTCCCTCCCTCCCTCCTCTCATCTCTACAACTTCTCTACCCCCTCCCTCCTCTCATCTCTCCAACTTCTCTACCCCCTCCCTCCTCTCATCTCTCCAACTTCTCTACCCCCTCCCTCCTCTCATCTCTCCAAGTTCGCTAGAATACTTCAAACACCAAAGCACAACTACAATATTTTGAACGTGCTAAAATATCCTCCACTCTCTTCATCCAAATCCACACCATTCTTATTCCACTCCTAGCACACACATACTCCACTCCTAACACACACACACATACATCTATTTTCCTATCCCCCCTTTCTTAACAACAACACATCACACACACACACACAAGCTAAGAAACCCTTCCCGAGCTCGCACGCAGAATAAATAAATAATTTAAAAGCGAGCAGAAAACGCCATAACATGAGGAGAGGAGATGAACAGGACAGCACAGCTTTCTGAGACATTCAACTCTCTGAAATAGGGCAGTGAGTGGGGGGGGGGGAGGAGTGCAGATATGACAAGAATGATGAGCAACCTTGCCCCCACCCCCCCCCCCCCCACGAACATCAGGATGTACAACAAATCTCAGCCAGAAGTCTCTCCCATCCAAAAAGGACATGGAAATGAAGGCATAATGACCCGAGTTTGACCACTCCGCCAACCTAAAAAAAAAAAAAAAGTACAGCAACAAATTAAGGGCCGTACTGCTCCCGCCGCAAGTGCCCTTCTCAACGATATTTAAACAGAAGAGCACGTCTAGGAGCTTCTTCAAGGGTAAACTGCACTTGGTCCACGATCAAGACTGAGTAACGTTTGCTTCAAGTGGCCCAATTCGCATCGTACATCAACTGTGTCTGGGGTCACTTTAATCCTGTACTCGAAATTGCTTCTTTTTTTTTTTCCTCTCTGGCCCACCAACCCCACCTCCTCTTCCTCTCCCCCCTCTCTCTCTCCTTTTAGTTTCTCTCTTTTTTTACTTTCTCTCTCTCTTCTCTCTCTCCTTTTACTTTCTATATCACTATACTGTGCCTCCCCCCCCCCCTTTTCTTGCTGCCATTATGATTGGTTATAGTCTGGCGTGACTGCCAATAGCTGATTCACATGTGTCAACAGTCTGATTGCATGTGTCAACAGTCTGATGAATGTAGTATTTCAGCTGTTCTATTTCCCACTTCCGGGTCAATCAAGCTCGTTTCATTTAACATCTTATATGAAGTCATCTCCCCATACTCCTAAGGTTTCATTTAACATCTTATATGAAATCATCTCCCCATACTCTTAAGGTTTCATTTCCCCATACTCCTAAGGTTTCATTTAGCATCTTATATGAAATTTCTCCCACACTCTGTTAACATCATGCACGAAATCATCTCCCCACACTCTAAAATCTTATATGAAATCATCTCCCACACTCTAACATCTTATGCGAAATCATCTTCCCCACACTCTAACATACACGAAATCATCTCCCCATACTCTACGCCGATGTTTACGAATGTACCTGAGAGCCCATATCTTCACAGTAATTTTATAAGAGAACATTTAACGCGCTCACGGGAACGCTGGACACCTGTACCATATAGCACATATCGTGCATTTCCATATATAGATGTTATTTCGACAAAAAGAGACTAATTCAGAACTTATTATCCACAGCAACAAATCTTATGCACAATTCAGCACAACAGCAGTATACGTCTGATAATGAATGTTATCGGTAAGTTCATCCTGGTAATTCCTAAAATCTTTTCTTCAGAATGTTAACTCTAACTCCAGCCAAAGCCTTCCCCAAAGCTACTTGACTTCCGAACTCTCTTCCCTTCTTTCAACTGCTAAGACTTAGCTCTGACTACAGCTCCAGCTACTGGCTACAGCTCCAGCTACTGGCTACAGCTTCGACTATTGACCACAGCTCCAACTACTGGCCACAGCTCCAACTACTGGCCACAGCTCCAACTACTGGCCACAGCTCCAACTACTGGCCACAGCTTCAACTACTAGCCACAGCTCCATCTATTGGCCACAGCTTCAACTACTGGCCACAGCTCCATCTATTGGCCACAGCTCCAACTACTGGCCACAGCTCCAACTACTGGCCGCAGCTCCAACTACTGGCCACAGCTCCAACTACTGGCCACAGCTCCAACTACTGGCCACAGCTTCGACTCTTGACTACAGGTTATTTCTATCTGTGCACTACCATGGAGAGATGACTAAAGCCAACACTAGCGCTGTTTCTTAGAAGAACATCAAGAGGCACAGTGGACAGCAAAGATGACAAAATACAGTGGACGGCTAAGACGACAAAATACAGTGGACAGCTAAGACAACAAAATACAGTGGACAGCTAAGACGACAAAATACAGTGGACAGCTAAGACGACAAAATACAGTGGACAGCTAAGATGACAAAATACAGTGGACAGCTAAGACAACAAAATACAGTGGACAGCTAAGACAACAAAATACAGTGGACAGCTAAGACAACAAAATACAGTGGACAGCTAAGACGATACATAGGGATTGTCTGACAAAAACAAAACCAAAAAAAAAACACACACACACGGAATGTAATTAATCCTATAAGAAAAACGGCAGTTATTCGATGGACTTACGAGGAGAAGAAGAGAGCTTGAAAGCATCAAACAGGAAAAATAGAGAGGCAAGGGTGACCAGAGAGAGAGACAGACGACAGAAAGACGCACACACACACACACATATGCAGTCTAATGATATGACAATTAAAAATTCAACAACTGAGCTGATCAAAGACCGAGATCTACGCAGAAGAATGATCATCAACGTCTATCGGCACAGCACACTACTCGCTGTCTTCCTAACGTTTCCTTCTTCCAAGTGTTTCTAAGAGCTCTCTTGCTTGATATTTTGTTAACAAATCCTCTTGACCACTGTCAACAAATCTTCCCAACCACTGTTAACAAATCCTCTTGATCACTGTTACTAATTCCTCAGACCTACAGTATATTGAAAAAAAAAAAATCTCTGCTCAGTCTTAAACATCCCTTCCTGCCAGATGATTCTCATGGGGGTGGGGTTTCCATCCTCTGGACAACAGCAAACCCTTAAGATGCTGTCTTATCAGTTCTAAACCAGGACTTCGGGGTTTCCATCCTCTGGACAACAGCAAACCCTTAAGATGCTGTCTTATCCGTTCTAAACCAGGACTTCGGGGTTTCCATCCTCTGGACAACAGCAAACCCTTAAGATGCTGTCTTATCAGTTCTAAACCAGGACTTCGGGGTTTCCATCCTCTGGACAACAGCAAACCCTTAAGATGCTGTCTTATCAGTTCTAAACCAGCACTTCGGATTTGCAGCTCCTACTTCCAATCCAAGATTCACTTTACCTGAACCCCCCCCCCCCCATGTTGGCTTGTTTCACTCAACTGAATACAGTCTGGTGTCACGTCTAAGATGTGCTACGACGACTTCCCATTATCTAGAACTGGATCTACGCACATCTGGCCTGGACAAAGGATAGTTCTGCCTCTACAAATTCCCTGCTGCCAGCTGTTCCCAATCTGGAATTATTCCCGATTTCTAAATTCTATTTAAAAAAGAAAAAGAATATTATCTTAATAACCATGGCGACAATGCGACGCTGTTTCTCTCTCTCTCTCTCTCTCACACACATACACACACACGCAAACTCAACACTAATCGCCAAAATGTGGCCAAGATTTCAACTCTAACCCATCCAGGTTCTATAAAGAAAAAGAAAAAAAAAAACAGATACAACATACACATAAAAAAGTGAACGTTTTTTTAAAGTAAAAATGCACCACAAGAAAAACATTAACCCTACGGACAACAATAACCCACTATACATCACTGTCCCATAATCTTGATAATGCTAATGTGATCGTTTGTATGCAGAACACGTAGAGTTTTCGGCCTTCGCTTTCTGAGAGAAGTACAGAGACGAAAAATGAAGGGGGGTAATCATGTGGAAACTTTCTGATTCACCATAAAAAAATCTTACATTCCTACTAAATAAACTGCGCATCACTAGCAGAAGAGCTACGTATTACAAGAAGAGAAGCGACTATTAGCAAACAGAAATGCGATTTATTACTAGCAGAAGAGCTACGTATTACAAGAAGAGAAGCGACTATTAGCAAACAGAAATGCGATTTATTACTAGAAGAAGAGCTACGTATTACAAGAAGAGAAGCGACTATTAGCAAACAGAAATGCGATTTATTACTAGAAGAAGAGCTACGTATTACAAGAAGAGAAGCGACTATTAGCAAACAGAAATGCGATTTATTACTAGCAGAAGAGCTACGTATTACAAGAAGAGAAGCGACTATCAGCAAACAGAAATGCGATTTATTACTAGCAGAAGAGCTACGTATTACAAGAAGAGAAGCGACTATTAGCAAACAGAAATGCGATTTATTACTAGCAGAAGAGCAACGTATTACAAGAAGAGAAGCGACTATTAGCAAACAGAAATGCGATTTATTACTAGCAGAAGAGCTAGTATTACAAAAGGAGAAGCGACTATTAGCAAACAGAAATGCGACGTAATGCTAGCAGAAACACGAAGAATTACTAGCAGTAAAAACGATGTATTACTAGGAGAAAAGTAATGTATCACACAGGCAGAAAAGTGACTTTACCAACTTTACCAACATAAAAACGATGTATTACTAGGAGAAAAGTAATGCATCACACGGCAGAAAAGTGACTTTCACCAACATAAAAACGTATTACTAGGAGAAAAGTAATGTATCACACAGGCAGAAAAGTGACTTTACCAACATAAAAACGAAACGTTACTAGCACACAGCAATGAATTACTATCAGCAGTAAAAAACGTTACCAGCACAAAAGCAAAGAATTACTATCAGCAGTAAAAATGTTACAATCACAACGCAAGAATTATTATCAGCAGTAAAAAAACATTACTACCACAAAGCAAAGAATTACTGTCAGCAGTAAAGACGTTACTACCACAAAGCAAAGAATTACTGTCAGCAGTAAAGACGTTACTACCACAAAGCAGAGAATTACTGTCAGCAGTAAAGACGTTACTACCACAAAGCAAAGAATTACTGTCAGCAGTAAAGACGTTACTACCACAATGCAAAGAATTACTGTCAGCAGTAAACACGGCGAAATAGCAGAAAAAAGTACCTTCCCAGTAGAAAAAAAAAACTACTGAAAGGACAAACAGCACCTCATCGTTATCTACGGCGATCTTCATGATACAACAATACACGCCTGTAGAAACTCCAACCAGCTGATGAAGCGGGGGGGGGGGGGGGGGGATCCGTACACTTTCGGCCCACAGCTGCTTGGGGGAGGGGGGCTTAACCCAAAGTCCTGTCTCCGGCTGAACAGGTTATTCAGCTGTAACAGCACATGCAAGGGGTCCGTCAGGAGTGCATATTGTCACCCTATTTATTTAACTTGTATACTGAAAATATAACGAGGAACGTTAGAGAAGACGTAGACAAAGAATATTACCATGCCATAACAATTGGAGGTTATGAAATACCAGAGATTTGATATGCTGATGACACAGTATTACTGTCCACAACACAAAAAGGAATGGAAAAAGTAATTATGTCAGTCCGTAAGAACAGCGAAGAGCAGAACCTCTATCTTAACGCAAAGAAACCTAATGGATGACAACTGACAAAACAAATAAGGCAGCTGAAGTATGTATCAATGAGGAAAAGCTGGAAGAAGTTGAGTTTTTAATATCTTGCATCACTACTAACTAATAATGGAGAGACAATGAGGGAAATTAAAAGGAGGACATTTATCGCTCTTCAGAAAGTAAAACAAATAAAGAATCTGTGGAGAGGAGCAGACAGAACCACAAAAATAAGATTTTTAAGAGCATGCATCTTTCCCATCGCAACATATGCCTGTGAGACCTGGACATTTAACAAAACAGCTGAGAAACACATAAATGCATTTGAATGTAAATGCTACAGAAGAGTTCTCCAAATATCGTGGACACAAAAAAAACATATCTATACTACAAGAGCTTAATATTGAAGAAGGCTGGCTAGTAAAGAGGATAAAACAGAGAAAACTTAAATATTTTGGACACATTAAACGTCATGATAATTTAGAGAAGACCGTCTTGGAAGGATACATAATGAGAAAAGGAAAGAGAGGAAGACCAAAACGAAGATGACTGCAAGACATCGTTGACGATCTGCAAATGGATGCAGCAGCAGCAGGCCATCTTGCTCACAACCGAGAGGCCTACAGGAGAGCTGTTTGGGAGGCAAAGTTCCGCAAGGGACATGCAAATGAATAAATGAATAAGCACATGCATGCAAGTCAGAGCAGAGACTGCCTGCAGAATGCCCTTCTGGAAAGCTTTTGGCTTTTCTTTCTGTCTTTCTCTTTCTTTCTTTCTTTCTTTTACAGGCAAAGCCTTCTTATTCAGAGCCACTTTCTTTAACAAAATACTCTAATCTACTCTCTCTCTCTCCTACAGATGTGCATATTGTATCTTCTTTAGCTTCATTACGTAGTTAAAGTTTCTTTTCTTCTTCAGCTTCATAACGTCGTTAAGCAGTTTTCATAAGCCTCATGGCGTTCTTTCTAATCGGGGGTGAGCTGTTTTGGCATGCACTTGGCAAAGACCCTTCTGTACTGCGGCACGTCGTGAACGATATGGTGTGCCGAGCCGTGACGAAATCTGCAATTCTCCGACCGTCTCATCGATTGTCACTCGCTGGTTTTGTTGAAGCAATAGAGACGAATCCTACAATGTTCAGAAATACGCAAAGATCTTATGTCTGATGGATTACACTGTGTTTACAAGAAGATGGACGCCAGTTTTTGAGCACTTACTGTAATTTCTGAGCAATTAAATACATAAGATTTCATAATTATCTCTCTGCACATAGATTTATTTTCCATTATAAACAATCTATAGCTTATAAGATGAGAGAGAGAGGAGGGGAAAATTGAGAACTATTGATTTCGGTTAGCTATTACTTCATTCCGTTAGATCAGCTATTAGTTCTTTAAGTTCCTTATTTATGCCACCTATTAGTTCATTCCTCTGGAACGGCTTACAAGTTCATTTCTTTAGGTTCATTCATTCATTTCCATGTACTTGCGGAACTTTGTCTCCCTAACAGCACTCCTGTAGGCCTCTCGGTTGTGAGCAAGATGGCCTGCCGCTGATGCATCCATTTGCAGATCCTCAACGATGTCTTGCAGCCATCTTCGCCTTGGTCTTCCTCTCTATCTTTTTCCCATTATGTACCATTCCAAGACGGTCTTCTCTAGATTATCATGACGTTTAATGTGTCCAAAATATTTAAGTTTTCTCTCTTTAATCCTCTTCACTAGCCAGCCTTCTTCAATATTAAGCTCTTGTAGTATAGATATATTTGTTCATTTTTGTGTACACGATATTTGAAGAACTTTCTTTATGTTAGCTATTGGTTTATTTCTCTAGATCAGCTTTCAATTCATACCTTTAGATCAATTTTTAGTCCATTTCTTTATGTCAGCTATTGGTTCATTACCCAGAACAGCCTTTAATTTACTTCTTTAGGTTAGCTATTGGTTTATTCCTTTAGATGAGCTATGTGTTCATTTCTTTAGATTTAGCTATTATTTCAATCCTTTAGATCAGCTATTCGTTCATTTCTTTCGGTTAGCTATTATTTCCATTTCTTGTAGGTAACTTAAATTCCACAAAGCAAGCAGAAAGCAAAGATAAAATAAAAAATAACACTGCCTCCAATTTTGTCCTCAGGAATATTGAAAAGTCTAATTTCAAAGCATGCCTTCATTTTTTTTTTAAAAGAGGCAGCAAAGAGTTATTAGAAATGAATATCATATGTGAGAGATCGGGTTGAGAAGATAACTCGTTAAGATATCATAATCAGTTTGATAACACAAGGCAATGCACGAAGGACAAAAAAAAAAGAGAGGAAAACATGAGGGACGAGAAAAGAAAGGAAACAAACAAACAAACTGACATCCATGAATTCAAATGAGGAGCTGTGTAACGCCCTATGAGATCATTAACGTAGAAGCTGATAACGTTATTAACGCGAGCTGATGGTAATTGTTAATTCTATCTTCCAGGCCTGAAAATGTGATTTGTTTCTGATTGACAAAGCAATTGTTTCTGACAGGTCCCGCCCCCGTCCTCCACCCTCCCCCCCCCCCCCAAGATATGGACTCTATAAAGATACACGACGGTGGTGAATGTTAGCAGAAGCAGTCATTGCACTATATTCCACAAATACGAAAGTATTAAAAAAAGGAAAAAATACAATATCTTATCTTATATCCTTCCCGTGCCGTTAAACGTCACACAGGGCTCGCAAAGTAGTTCGCCAATTTTTCCTGTCTTCGGCGAGTCTTTCAACCTCATCAAGGGATTTTATGCCTATTAATTTGGCCTCTCTTAACAATGTCCTATTCAGAGTCTCACGCAGTCTGCCTCTTTTTCTTTGGCCTGTTGTGTTCCACGTGATAGCTTGTTTACACCACAATATACTATACTATAATATTTTTTTTTAATCTATGTCACTTAGCGCTGGATGGCTGTATGGGTAAGGAGTGTCAGTGCCTTCACATTTCTAGGCCAATGCAGAATTTCAGGTAGGGAACCAAGCACCCGTCCTTGCTGTCTGTTGTCCTAGTGAAGCGCCTCGTACCTCCAAGACTGGGTGAAGCCTGGTGCTGGCTGCTCCGAAAACAAACAAACAAACAAACAAATTCCGCCCGGGCGCGAAATTTGAACCGGGGACCTCACGATCGGGAAGCGAGTGCACTAATCGCTAAGTCATCACGGCGGGAAAAATTTAAAAAACTAAAACAAAAAAAGTTTCCTTCAATAAATAAGTCCTAATTCCTCAACGTCGGGAGTTGCTTCAAGCCAAGGGACAGACAACTCTTCACCCAGCGAAGAAACTTAACTTTAATTAACAAAAACTCAAGACCCGACGTGATTAACTTTAGCACACACACACACAAATAGACAACTTTAATTCAATATAAATTCTCCTTTCTCCCTTTTTTCCCCCACGTGTGCTCCTTTTACACACACACACACTGACAGCAGACAAGAAATGAGTATATCCAGATGATAAGGGAAGTCTTTCTCTTGTGTGAACTATTTTAACGGCAATCTCTAGATATTTTACTCTCAAATATACACCCCTCCCCCAAAACTTGCAGTAAATCTCGCCATTTTCGGTACATATTCCAGGAAATGAGGTTCAGTTATATTTCCCCTTCCCACTGCCACCAAACATTTGTCTCATTTCTACATGATCCTGCTTGTTACAGATGGATGGAAGATATATGAGAAATATTACTTGACAAACATGGAAGTTAAGCCACAGGACCTTTGTGGCCAACAGTTGTACAGGCACCAGACAAATTGTTGTACAGACCTCCTATTGGTGTTTTATGACAAGTCAGTTGGGCTGGCGTAATAGAGTATCGATCTGGGTGTATCGATGCCACATCAAGATGATAAACAACAGCGATTCCTCGGGCTGCTGAATCAGAATCGAGTATGCAACGAGTTAAGACACCTAGAACACACGAACCAGAAGGAAACATCTCAAGCCAAGTTCTTTTTCTCGCGTCACACACGTCTGACATACCTCGCATCACATACGTCTGACATACCTCGCGCCACACACGTCTGACAGACTTCGCGCCACACACGTCTGACAGACTTCGCGCCACACACGTCTGACAGACCTCGAGCCACACACGTCTGACAGACCTCGAGCCACACACGTCTGACATACCTCGCGCCACATACGTCTGACAGACCTCGAGCCACACACGTCTGACAGACCTCGAGCCACACACGTCTGACAGACCTCGAGCCACACACGTATGACATCTCGTGCCACACACGTCTGATAGATCTCGTGCCACACACGTCTGATAGATCTCGTGCCACACACGTCTGATAGATCTCGTGCCACACACGTCTGATAGATCTCGTGCCACACACGTCTAACAGACCTCGTGCCACACACGTCTGATAGATCTCGCATCACACATGTCTGACATCTCGTGCCACACACGTCTGATAGATCTCGCGTCACACATGTCTGACATCTCGTGCCACACACGTCTGATAGATCTCGTGCCACACACGTCTAACAGACCTCGTGCCACACACGTCTGACAGACCCCGAGCCACACAAGTCTGACAGACCTCGTGTCACACGTGTCTGATAGACAACATATACTTGTATTTCCATGTTCTGCTGGAATAAATTTTGATGAGAAATTTTGGTACACAGAAACTTTAAAAACATTTTGAGTTGCAAATGTAACGCTGTACTTGTTAGTTTCATTTAGGACTGCCTAAATATCACTCTGAATTTGATTTACACAGCTGTACAAATATAACACTGCCAATATTCTTTTGTAGTGAAAGGGTTAAGACAAAACGTGTTTTTTTTTTTTTTGTTAAATGGGACACAACCAGATGTTGCTGGATAGAAAAACGTCGACACACCTGGTGTGTCACACATCATCATCATCCAGAACGAAGGTTAGCGGCAATGAACCTCCAGTTCCCTCGCTCCTTCGCTTTGATGGTGCCACTCAGCCAGGCTATAATTTGCCCATTCTCGCATCTTACCCTCCCATCTACATCTGTCTTCCTCTTGCTCTTTTTTCCCCCTTCCACCTTTCCTTCTATGCATGGTCTTCGGTATATTGCTATGTCTTTTGATATGCCCGAACTGTTTCCTTCATCCTCATTTCTTCGAGAAGTTCACATTGCATTTGCAGCTGTTCTAAAACTTGTGCATTTGTTCTTTTCATTCTCCAAGTTATATAACCTGGTTTTCTGTAGTTTGTTTATATGAAAAAAAAATTAATGCAGCAGAAACATTTTTTTTCATAAAAACAAGTAAGACAAAGCGTACTGAAAAACTGGAGAAGAAGTGAAAAATAACCCTCATAATAAGACGTTCTGAACCTATCAAAAGACAATAACGGCATGAAATAAGTAGTTGTCTGTTTCAGTTCTCCCCCCCCCCCCCCATAACCCTCTCAGGAACAGCTGACATGGAAGTAGTGGACAACTTCTGCAGACATAAGCAGTACAGTCTGACAACGTGTGCGACTATCGTCAAAAGACAAAAGCGTGGTAACCCATCTATTTGCAAAATTTTTTTTAAAAAAGTTCAGCTGAAAAACGAGGAAAAATGAATAAGCAAATATAGAAGAAAATATCCCAGCGTACCAGAAGCTTAATGAGCACTGATAACAATGGTTCAGATTAGGGAACTATCAAGAGGAAGGCTAAAGTGGAGGTAGGCTGTGCTACGTGTGAGCAAAGCTGAGCCTACAGTGAAAATAAAAACACCTGGGAAATTCCGGTCTACAAGACTGCTTCGCCTCCAGCAGCCATCTCCACATCTCATCGTCTCTATCCAATTATCTCAGCTCAAACCTGACTCGGGAGCAGTCTTAACACAGCCCTGACCTGGCTGCTGGCTGTGAAATGTTCCGGGCAAATGATCGTTTCCTTCAAAGAACTAGATAGATAGACAGACAGACAGATAAAGACAGACAGATAAAGACAGACAGACTGACAGACAGATAGATAAAGACTGACAGACATATATAATTCGTAATTCGTATACTTTCTCTTCTATCTCCCTGAAACAGAGCTGGCTATGTTTTTTAGCAGATGCGGTGAAGATGTTGAAGCTTGGGAGCAGATCACGGCTGCTATTTCAATTTGTGAGTGAAGCCAAAAACGCAGGGGTGTGTGCAATACTTCTTTAGCAGACTCCACCACTATAGGGAGTACGGCGATCCCTTCCACGTTAGCCAGGCTGGGTCTTTAACTAGGGGAAGGGGGGGTACTAAAATGTAGGACATAGTGAAGGTCAAGTGTGGTTCGCCAGCCCTGACACCGGCATGTCAGCTATGGGCCATCAACGCTGACTGCCAAGCAGCACAGCATCTTGCTATGTACAGGCTCCGACATAAAGCATCGCTGGATTTTTTTAATGGACAATAAATAAGCCCTATACATGTTTTTGGTTAAAAAAAAAGTGAAATGAAACTCAGAAAAGTGGGTATTTTTATTATTACTGACAATCATATTTAGGTTTTGAAAATTATGCCGGTTAGATGACCGCCATTACATTTGATACATTCAGCCAGGCGTCTGGAAAATTCCTGCATAACACCATTTAACATGTTCAAAGAGATATTTTGAATGCAGTGTCGGATTTGATCTTTTAGGTCTGCAAATGAATGTGGTCGACTAGCATACACCGTGTTCTTGAGATACCCCCACAAAAAGAAGTCTGCGGCCGATAAATCCGGTGACCTTGCCGGCCAATGAATATCCCCAAATCTGGAAATAGACGACTGGGAAATGCTTGTCGCAGCATGGCCATGGACTGACGGGCTGCTTGGGCAGTTGCTCCATCTCGTTGAAACCATATTAGTCTCTTATTTCTATTTGCCAAGTCTGGAATGAAGTATTCAGCTAGCATCTGCACATAACGATCACTATTAACAGTAAGAGGATGCCAGGTGCCAAAGCGTTCCTAACAGCTGCTCGCCGAGGGCTACTCAGCAATGCGTTGCGGACTTCTTGAATTCGTTCAGGTGTCTGTTGAGTTCTTGGACGACCAGTAGACTTGTTTTAAGGCAATTAGCGGTTTCCTTAAATTTTTTTGACCCACCTCAAAATTGTTTTGTCCTCCGATCAGGAACACTGTCAAAGGCATGCAACTCAAAATGGCGACGAAACTTTCGTTGTACAGTAATAGACGATTCTCCACTTTAAAAATAAGTTTCAACGGTGAATGCGCGATGTTGTGTTTGCCAAGAAGCCATTGTTAAAGTTACCGTTTGTCTGCTTCATCTCTGACGTCATGTTTTTTTTTTACACACGCATTTAGTTTCTGCGCACTACGTCAGCTTATGCTTTATGCCAGACCCTGTATACACACACACACACACACACACACACATTCAGCACAACATTCTCGCACGTGTTCGTGCTAACGGCAACAACAACAAAAATTATACATGAGATGCACGAAACACTTATATCCTGTTCAATTAGGTCAAATACAGCAAAATACAGGCCTAAGGAGCGAACGTATTATTTAAAGCATTTCTTTCAATATCATCAACATAAACTGCCTTCCATCGATCTGTGTATTAGGCAAAAAACCAAGGATACATGACAGAAAAGGAGCAAACAAGGGAAAGAACTGTCATGACATTTTTTTTCTTTCTTCACCGTAGACGGGGTCAGCTTCCAGATTATGTGAACGCAATGATAAACTGTGTAAAGCAAAACAGCCAACACTTTTTGGCCAAGTGTTCTCACATTAAAATCCACCATTTTTTTTTTTCTCTTTAAAGGGTTCTATCTTGCGTAGAATGTATCTTTCTGTGTTCTCCGATTTTGCCTTTCCTTAATTTTAGTTTTATTTTTGCTACCAGAAGGTTGTGATCACTTCCTACATCTGCTCCTTTCCTTACTCGCACATCTTGTAGTGACCGTTTCCACTTGTTGTTTATTAGTATGTGATCGATTTGGTTTTCTGTGGTTTTATCTGGTGACCTCCAAGTCACCTTATGGACGTTTTTATGTTGGAAAATTGTCCCTCCGATGGTCATCATGTTTTCTTCACAGAAACTGCACAGTCTTTCTCCATTTTCATTTATTTCTCCGATTCCTTCTCTTCCCATGATTCTTCTTCTACCTTCATTTCCTTCACCTACTTTTGCATTGAAGTCGCCCAAGATGAGTAGCATATCATGCTTGGGTATTGTTTCTACTGTTGCTTGGAGGCTGTTGTAAAAATCATCTTGTAATTCCTCTTCAGCTGCTTCTGTTGGTGCATAACAAACTATAATAGACAGCTTCGTGAATCCTGAGTTGAACCGTGCATATAATAATCTCTCATTTATTGGGGTCCATTTCAGCAATGCTCTTGATGCTTCTTTTGTTATAATCAATGCTGCTACTCCTTCATGAAGATCTTCTTTACCTGACCATATTATTGTATCTTCTGTGTGCTGTGTTGTTAATTTCCTTCTGCCTTGTCCTGTCCATCTTGCTTCTTGTATTCCTAGTATGTCTAGTTTGTATCTGTGCATTTCCTTGATGGTTTGTGCTAGTTTTCCAGTCTGGTTTAGTGTTCGTACATTCCAGCTGCCTATTTGTATCTTGTGTTTAGGTTCCAGGAGGTCTGCAGTCAGGCTGGGGACTTCCGGTGGCTGGCTTTCATCCACAACCTTCATGGGCTCACTACCAAAAATAGCACTAAGATGGACACCACAGGGGAACAGAAGTAAGGGTAGACCAAAAGAGACATGGAGAGGAACAACAGAAAGGATGTTGAGCAATAGACGGCTCAACTGGGCAAGAGTAGAAAAAAAGGCGAAGGACAGGCATTTGTGGAAAACCCTTGCGGAAGCCCCATGTGCCCTGGGCACTTAAGGTTCAGAGAGAGAGAGAGAGAGATCTTGCGTAGAGGCGTTTAAGACGGACAGGAATTGGCGTTTGAGGGAGAGGAAGACTGCTAGGTACCTAAAACAATTTTGGAGATGAGGAAAAAGTGCTTTTCATTAAGGGCATCAGCTCAAAATGAACTCAAATTCTGCCAAGAGACGGGACAGTTTTTGCGAGAATTCTTCCCCATAAACGACTTTTCATGTGCCCTTTTAGCGTCTGGAGAAGGAAGAGCATGCATGCCGCAGCTGCTGCGGAAGATAAAGACTAGACGAGTCCAGAAACTGGTCGCTTGCGCAGAATGGCTCAGACATGAAAAAAAAGCAAATCTTAATGAATGATTCAGCAAACAGAAGTCATTCTGACTTTTTAATTCATCTACCACTCGTGCCCTCCCCATCCCATCCCATTCCCCTCTCGCCTGGCCGGTGCTTTCTCTGCCGCTCAATTTTGGAATACCCTTCCATCCCATTCAAAACTGCATATGTATTAATTCATTTTTCCAATAATTTCTTTGAACTCGAGTACGTGCCCGTTATGACTTGTACTTTCCTTAAGGCTCCGGACTTTTTTAATAATCGGAGTACGTTTACAGTGCTCCAAAATACATGTTCTATTAATACTTGTATTAATTTGTTATATTAATCTTTTACTATTTACAACAACTGTATTAATGTATATTAACATGTACAGCGATATCACTGTCAATGTGATAATCACATCTCGTGAGTTAGTATATTTTATATTTCACTGAAGGTGTGTAGCGTAGGCTGAATATAAATGTTCTGTCACCTTCATTTTCCTAATGCTCTTTAAGTATTAACGTACTTAACTGAATGCTTGAAAGCTGAGTGACATTTATATGACGAATGATAGAATGTTATATCTACGAGCCCCACTATTCACCGTTTGAAAATAAAGTTCGTTCGTTTGTTCCATTTAAAAAAAAAAAGTTAGTACTTTTCGCTATAATAAAGTAGATAGGTCGAAGGTGGAAATAAAAGAAAAAGACAAAGAAAAAAAAAGAAAGAAAAAAAAAGAGACAGACAGAAGGAAGAAAGGAACAAATAAAGAAAATCTCTCCACCTCGACCTATCTACTCTATCATATTTTTCCTTCTGTCCTGTTTCTTTCCTCGCTATCAACAACTTCCATTCCATACGATCCATTCCCATACTATCTTTCCACCATTTAAAAAAATTTTCATTACACTGTCTTTCTTCCTTCCTTCCTGTATTTTTTTTAATTGGCTCTTCGTATCATCTTTATTCCCGGCTCACTGTTCTCTCCCCCCCCCCCCCTTTCTTCATTTATTTATCACAAAGTCTGTGTGTCGAAACAGACAAAACCATCCCACACAATGGGTAACAAAAGTGAAGGACGGAGAGAAAGGATGATTTGCAAAATAAAAATTTTTGTGGGGGTTGGGGGGATGCTAATAATCTGCTATGTCCTGAATGAAATGGACAGACTTCTGCTCGTGCGAGAGTTTTGTTTCGTTTTGTTTTTTTAAACCAGGAGCTGGTTTATTATGTCGATGTGTATGCTTCACATCACAGCATCTAAAAGAATGTTATTCATCACAGCACTGGTTTAGATACATCCATCCACTGACTAAACGGTTACCGCTCACGGAACCCTGCACAGCATTCTCTCCACTTCTCATGGTCTGCTGCCAGCCCTCTCTTCTTCTTATACCTTACATCCTTCCCATGCCCTTAAACGTCATATAGGGCTCGCACGGTAGTTTGGCAAGTCTTCCTGTTTTCGGCGAGCTTTTCGACCTCATCAAGGAATGCTACGCGCTCACTAAACTGGCCTCTCTTGACATTGTCCTCTTTAGATTTTCCCCTGGTCGACCTCCTTTTCTTCGACCTGTTGTGATAGCTTGTTCTGGGATTCTGACTGTTACTTCTTATAACGTGACCGACATATGTCCCATGTTCTTTACACGATGCAAAATCCCTTCATGAACGCACACAAAAAAATCCGCACGATTCTATGACAAAATACTGACACCCCCCTCCCTCCTATAATTTCGCCCAGCTTTCTGAAGCCCTGAACATTGTCAGTGCGTCCGCGCAGGCCCTGACAGTCACTGCTGATAAATAAGTCGACGCTTCAATGAACATAATTACGAAAAAGGAAACGTTATTGGTAACCATCGAAGCGGTGATGTAAAGCTATCGTAAATCAAAAATAACCTTACCAGGGGTGGGGGAGGGAGGAATTGAAAAAAAAAGCGATAGATATCTAAATCAACTCCAACATGAGATACATTATATTACTATTATTACTATTATTTACTATTATTACTATTATTATCACGTGTTATGTCTGGCAGCGCTGACGACCGTGCTTCTCCATCTTGGTGTTTCCAGTCAGTTACTTGCGGGACTTTGCCTCCCTAACAGCTCTCCTGTAGGCCTCTCGGTTGTAAGCAAGATGTCCTGCTGCGGATGCATCCATCTGCAGAGCACCAACGACGTCTTGCAGCCATCTTCACTTTGGTCTTCTCTTTTTCCCATTATGTACCCTCCCAAGACGGTCTTCTGTAAATTATCATGACGTTTAATGTACCAAAAATATTTAAGTTTTCTTTATTTAATCCCCTTTACTAGCCAGCCTTCTTCAAATTACGTTCTTGTAGTATGGATACATTTGTACTTTTTTGTGTCTATGACATTTGAAGAACTCTTCTGCAGCATTTACATTCAAAGGCATTTATGTGTTTCTCAGATGTTTTGTTAAGTGTCCAAGTCTCACAGGCATATGTTGCGATGGGAAAGATGCACGCCCTTAAAAATCTTATTTTTGTAATTCTGTCTGTTCCTCTCCACAGCTTTAGTTGTTTTACTTTTTGAAGAGCGATAGATGTCCTTTTAATTTCCCTCATTGTATCTTCATTATTAGTTAGTAATGATCCAAGATATTAAAAACTCTCTACTTCTTCCAGTTTTTCCTCACTGATATATATATAATTCAGCTGTCTTGTTTGTTTTGTGAGTTGTCATCAATTTAGTTTTCTTCGCATTAAGATAGAGGTTCTGCTCTTCACTATTCTTACGGACTGACATAATTAGTTTCTCCATTCTTTTTTGTGTTGTGGACAGTAATACTGTGTCATCAGCATATCTAATCTCTGGTATTTCGTAACCTCCAATTCGATACCTCTGGTATCGTAACATTCTTTGTCTACATCCGATTAGTTCAGATGTTTTTATTTGTCCATGCCACTTGGTCAGTCCACTGAGATATTTCTCTCTTGGCCTTCTCGTCTTCCTTTCTCTTGAATCTCCCAGTCATTACTAGATTATCCAACTTCCGTCTATCCATGACATGTCCAAGAAATTTTTTATTGTCTTTTTTTTGCTTATCATTTTATACTCAGTTTTCGTTGTTATGAAACTTCTCTGATGACCTCTTCGTTTGTTTGTTTTTTTTCTGCCTGTCCAAGGCATCTGTTGCGTCTTTATTTTTAAACCACATTCCTGCTGCTTACAATTTCTCTGCCATCTTTTTGATGACACAACCATATAGCAATACTGACGATTTTACATCTTACATCCTTCCGGTGCCACTACGTCACACAGGGCCCACATAGTAGTTCGCCAAGATTTTCTGTCTTCGGCGAGTTTTTCAATATCATCAAGGGATGTTATGCCCACTGAACTGGCCTTTCTTAGCAATGTCATTATTAGAGTTTCACGTAGTCGACCTCTTTTTCTTCGGCCTGTTGTGTTCCACTTGATAGCTTGTCTGGGGATTCCATGATTGTTTATTCTCATCACATGACCGACACATATTGACGATAGTAAAGGAAACAAAAAAATCTTGGTTATGAATTGAAAGACTCTAAAAGATGAAAAACTACGAGAGAACTGCCGTCAATTACTCAAGTGGTTACTGATGTACCGCAAAGAAATATATACAGGGTAACCCAATTTGTTGTTTCTTAAGGGTATTGTTCCACATCCTTGTTACGAGGTCCTCTTTTTTTTATTGGGGGGGGGGGTGTGACGGGAGGGAGGGGGAAGAGAGAGAGAGAGAGACGGACGGATGGACACAAAACATCTGGTGCGAGCCATAAGAATTCCATTTCGGCGGCATCCATTAGTAATTCCCCCGAGGGTCTCTCCAAGAGTGGGTTGCCGCTCGTTAAGATGTCAATAAAGCCATGTCGACAGATCAGACAGAAAAAAAAAAAACCAACCGTCTCTGGGTTGTTTGCAGGTACAGGTGAAACCCGTCTGTCCCTGGCCGTGATTTCGAAACAGGTTCATTAAATACGCCAGGCAGAAATGAGGACTCGAGGACTACAGGCAGTGATGAGGTCAGATACAGACTGGCAGCAGACGGTGGGAGTACGAATGGAAAACTTGGGGGAGAATGTAATGTATTTTCGTTAAGAAATTATACTTTCTATTATTTAACGTATAAAACGGGTTGCAATACAAGCAGCGCATGAAAGAAAAAAACAGAAATGAGCATAAAGCAGGCCGGACCTATCAAAGAATTGAGACCACATTTTCATCGTTATTTTTCTTGCTCTTCCCTAACAACAGGGGTGTGTGGGGGATGCATGTATAACGATTCCACTATACTCTCTGAGTTCTGCTTTGCTGTTAGTTTCCGGTAAGTTTAAAAAAAGAAAAAACGGTAAGTTTAAAAAAAAAATAAACAAATCAACGTAAAATAGAACTATACCAAGAGACCTCTGTGGCCAACATGAAAACATGCCTATAGTTACTTCAGTCCAGCGGGGCGAGGCTGGGCTTTTATTTTTTATATACGCGCTGTAGCCAGTGCTATAACAGCTTTTCTCAACAGCTTTTCTCGACAGCTCATGGAGGTCTTGTAAACTAGCGGTAAACCCAAACCTGTGGCCGGCTGCTGTTGTGTGATCGATTTGCTATTAAGCGCCATCTATTGGATAGATAGCGCCATCTATTGGCTAGAAACAATTACGGATTTATGGTATTGAGATTTTACATCTAAGATGGCGGGCTACCGGTTATATATAAATGTTATGTGGTCCTCGGACTGGAACTGCCGTCAACTATATTTCATACTCTCTCTCACTCAACCCCCCCCCCCTCCCCAAAGAAAAAAATTAGCAATGCTTAAGTACTTGCGCTGTTATATTAGTGTGAGTATGTGTTTGTGCGTGAGCGTGTATGTGTGTGAAGCTGTTGTCTTTCACTCAATGTCCCTGTCTACAGACTTGGGATATCATATCCTACTCTTATCCTCGATCCCTTGTGTTGTCTCTCACTCAATGTCCCTGCCGACAGGCGTAGGAAATCATATCCTACTCTTATCCTCGATCCATTGTGCTCTCCCTCTCACTCAAGGTCCCTGTCGACAGACGTAGGAATATCATATCCTCCACTTACCCTCGATTCCTTGTGGTGTCTCTCACTCAATGTCCCTGTCTACAGACTTGGGATATCATAACCTCCTCTTATCCTTGATCCTTTGTGTTGTTTCTCACTCAAGATCCCTGTCGACAGACGTAGGATATCACATCCTCTTCTTATCCTTGATCCCTTGTTATCTCTTTCTCTCAAGGTCCCTGCCCACAGACATAGGATATCAAATCCTCCCATTATTCTTGATCCCTTGTGTTCTCTCTCTCCTCTCTCTCTCTCCTCTCTCTCTCTCTCTCTCTCTCCCCTTCTTCGTTCTCTCAAGGTCCCTGACGACAGGCGTAGAATATGATATCCTCCTATTATCCTCAATCCCTTGTGCATCTCCAAAAGCTTTTCACTGAGCATTTCCCGTGCCAGGATGCCAAACCATCAAACATCTTTTCTCTCTGTCTACCTCTGTCTCTTCTGCCTTCTATCTTCCCTGTTGCCATTAGGTGCCCTCCTCCAAACATGCCCCACAAATCTGGACTGTCGCTTTATGATCCTCTTATAAGTTTCCCTGTTTCTTGTGCCTTTTCAGAACTTCCTCGTTCGATTTTCTCGCTGTCCATGGTACCTTCAGCACTCTTCTTAATAACTACATTTCAGCTGATTCCAGCCTTGTTTATTTCTTTACTGACTGTCCAGGCTTCGCTGCTGTGTGTATGTTATTCTGCTCATACAGGACGTCTCAAAAGTCTATGTTCAACTGCAAAATTTATAACTTCATGTACATATAAATTGTATAAATTCGCGTAATAAACAATTTATTTATATATTTAGTGTTTGTGTGTATGTGTATATAAGAGAGAGACAACATAAAAAAAAAGAAAATATAAAAGAAAGATATCAGCTAAACTCTTTGGTTAATCTTATGGCTAGTACAGCAAATGCAAACCGTTCTCATTTATGAAACAGCAGATGAGGAATATTTAACGAAGAGCATGGGAGTCGACCAGTAGCAACACACACGACAGCGGTTACATACACACAAAACAAAAATCTGCACTGTTTTAACATTTCATTTAATCAAACCTTAAAATGATGCTGACTGTAAGCTTGTAATACTTATAAACTTTAACCCTTTTTTTCTATTGTGAGTAGATGTACCTTATTTACAGGTTCTTTCGTTTGCATATTATTTTTAATTAGCAGTAAAAATTCCCCGCTTTCTGGTGTCAATGTCAAATTGAAGACGATTTATTCCTGAATATGTCAACTGACTTGAATTAATTTTGCCTTTTTTTTCAAATCAATAAAATTTGTGTTTGACGTCGGACGCTTGTCCAATAAATATTTGATAAAGGACAAGAAAGGGTTAAGTTTCATTTGTTTTTCCCTTAAGATGCCCTGTATTCTACTTTCATCTGGTCTCAACTATATTTCGCTCTACCGCCTATTTTCACAGAAAACACTGGGAGGTTAAAAATAGATCCTGCTATCCGTTCCTCTCCACCACTGCCCCAGTTAGTAGAGCACTGAAAACATGCTATAATGAGAAAACTAGATAAAAGATGCACACACACACACACAAACACAAGAAGAAGGAAAAATAAAAAAATAAAAAACTTTCCTAAACATGACAGGAAAGACCGACTTAGCAAGATCGATGTTCAAGACAATGGAAGCTATAATGACACTGATAAGCATTGTTATTCAAAATAAATGTGCATTTCTTTCGTCACTTTTTTTTTTGTTGTTGGTTGTGTCATTATAAATGATAGTTTTCGTTTACCCGCTATCAATGCATAAAAATGCACCCGCAGGACTCTATATCTCACAGTTCTTGTTATCAGAAAGCCAACAAAACTGCCGGGTTCTGAGGCCCTTTTCATTTTATTAACAGCAAATTAAATCTGAACTCTTGAGAGTCTAAATCTCAGGTCTTGAAAGTTAACATTTTTACATCCACGAAATGTTACTTCAAATCATCTTTGAACGATATCTGCTTTAAAACTGAACACAAAGGACTGCTGACAAAAACTGCGGTCAATGTCGAAAAAAATTATGCCTATGATGGTGTAACGTTATATTATGCTATAAATAACGTTATAATAACGTTTTATTATATTTATATAATGTTATAATACCCATAATAAATAACCCATTATATGCCAATACTGAAAATGGCCGAACCATATACGTGCATCTATTCGCCCACTCAACACCGAAAGATACACTAGGAAGGTGACAGGTTATAAAACAATCACTTATGAAACCTTACTAAAAATATTCCATTCCATGAAGCAAAACCGAGGATCCCCACCAAGACGTCTGCCCGTCTCTCCCCCTCCTCCTTTTTAAAACTGAAAGGTCTACGACGAAGGAGACAAGACAAGACAGGACAAGACAAGACAGGACAAGACAAGACAGGACTTGTGATGGCACTTGAAATGCAAGTAGGGGGTGGAGGAAGAACACAATGTTCGAAGTTCTAACAGTATGTATTGTGCATTTACGAATGGTCACTGCTGGCGTATGAATACAGACCATGTTCCGACAACCTCTTTCGGTTCTGTAAAATCAGCACGGAACTATTTCCCCACACAGCAGCGGTTTTTCTATGTTAATCCTTCGCTGGGAGTAGAACTCATAACTTCTCAAAAGGTTAATACTACAGGTAAAGCGGAGAACCGGTCAAAAATTGCGCGTCTAAAACCTGCACGAGCTTAAGATACAAAAAACATAAATGAAACATGCGCACGAGCGAATACAGAAAACAATATTATGGAAATGGCTTTGTCGCCTGATGAATATTCATCTTATGTCCGAACATTCGATCGCTTGGGCACACGAAAACATTGTCTGTGCTCGGAATTAGTGACGATCAGCTGGACCGCGTTTTCAGCTAGACCTAGGGTATTACTTTGCAATTACATTAAAGCAACATTACATTTACATATTCCGATAGGACGAGGAATACGAGAAGTTTGTGGGCTAGGTGGCGGGGTATGGTTCACTTGTAAAAAAAAAAAAAAATAGTAAAGTGGCCAGAAAAAAAGAATGGCAAAGTTAAGATGTGCAAGTATAAATTAAGAACAAAGAACAATCCATTATTTGGGCAAGCTTTTTTCAAAGATCACACATAACACAAAAGATAAAAACACCGAAAACAGATGAAAAATTAGTTTGTTTTTTTTAATCCTTGTAAGAAAGAAGGGCACAAAATGCCCCCCAGATAGATGTAGGTAAACACAACGTGAAAGCATGCGACTGATTGAGAAATGAGATACGGGAAGGATGACAAAGGGTGCCTAATGGTAAGCAATATGGCGTTATGCACCAGCTTGCTCCCGTTGGATACCTATGGCCTAAACAAAAGCTGCCCACATGGTGCAGATAACTTGAACTTGAAGAACGGCCATGGCCTGCTGCTGGTCTAGAGCATGTCCTTTCACTCTGGGCATGGCGCAAATAGTAATCAGAAAACAAAATGGAGACGGACGGACGAAGGAAGGTTCTTGAATAAACAGCATAGTTATGAACGACTTAAGATACCTAGACAAGGAGGCTATCAAAGCCTTCTGGCGACTGAAGAAGAATAGAAAGGAACAGAGAATTAACATTAAATCGTCTGAAGCGAGAACAAGAGAATGCAGCGACGTGAACGTGACAAGAAAGCTGGCCGTGAATAGCAGAAATAAAAAAGTGGTATCAACTTGGGTGGAAATATAAAGCAGCTTAAATCTACCGCTAATTCCGCCTGGGCGGAAATGGCCATCCTGAAAAATAATGCGCTGTTCCAGAGCTTGTTCCAGATCGCTCCTGGGAAGAACAAGAACGGATTGCAGTGACAGAAATCTTCCCGTTTTTTCTTGCCAGTAATCCTGGGGGAGGGGAACTACTAGTTCAGCTAAAATTAAAGAAACTTTCCTTCCTGTCCTTTTCGTCTTGTTAAATATTCCAAGCAACTCTTAACGTTCCATGAGTTCGGTCAACCCTCTCCCCCCCCCCCCCCACACCCCCAAGGCTATGATCTTGGATCACAAGCATCGAGTTGGATGGGAAGCGGGCTACAGTAGCTATTTCTAATTCCTGGGAGCAGATCCAAGCGCAGGCTTGCCTTTTGTGCAAGCTCCACCACCACCATCATATCTAACCTTACCGCCGTGGCCGAAGTAACATAGAATTCTGCTACAGAGTAAATACAGGTTCGAGTACTCACTAGACCCAATAATAACAGCCATCACTCCATCGCATTCATCTCCGCTTACGCCCTCCCCTCAAGATAATGTTTTGCTCCTTTGCAAATTTCTTTCAATACTACTACTTTCCAAATGTTCACACTCTTAGCAATATTACTCCAGGCTCGGTCGATTCCAAGCAAAACTGCTTCAAACATGTTTGTACTATACAAGTTTTCCTCATCTCTGCCGCTCTTCGCCAGCTTGACGTTGGCAAACACAGAGCGACGGGCAGACTCCACAGATGAACGATACTTCTCCCACATTTGTAAATGAGATTTTTGTGTGGTGAGAATAATAACTGATCTCCCGTCTCCAAATCTGATGGGGGTGGGGGAAGGAGGAAAGGACGAAGAATGCATGTGCCGAAGACGTGACATTCCAGAATATTCCTTCCTCTGTGAGAAGTATATGTTGATACTTCCGAAATATGTTTATAGCAAAGTGATCAAGAAGTAGGGAGGGAAGGAAGCAAATGGAAGAAAGAGGAACGAAGAAAGGAGAAAGAATGAGGGAGAAGAGGAGGAAGGACGAGGAATAAGAGGGAGGAGAAGGAAAGAAGAGGAGGAATAAGGAGGAGGAAGAGGAAGGAGGTTCCCCGTGAAATACATCGAATTTTCTATCTCTCAGAATTTCTTGTATGGCGTGCTACGCGAAGGTGTTGATGCATAGTATCGTGTCGGATTGGGAGCAGATTATGACGGCTATTTTTTTTTTCAGTTCCCAAGTAGTGCTAAAAACGAAAGGGTGGGGGTTCGGGTCTCCAATACTTCTTTCAGCAAACTCCACTATCATCGGGTATTATAGCGATCCCTGCCTCGTTATCCAGACTGGGCCTGTTACTGGCCCGGGGGTTAGGGCGGAGGGGGGAGAGAACCTACAGATAGACAGGACAGGGATCTTGATCGGCTATGGTTTGTCAACCCTGGCGCAAGCATGTCAGCTATGGTTCACCAACCCTGGCGCAAGCATGTCAGCTATGGTTTGTCAACCCTGGCGCAAGCATGTCAGCTATGGTTCGTCAACCCTGGCGCAAGCATGTCAGCTATGGTTTGTCAACCCTGGCGCAAGCATGTCAGCTATGGTTTGTCAACCCTGGCGCAAGCATGTCAGCTATGGTTTGTCAACCCTGGCGCAAGCATGTCAGCTATGGTTTGTCAACCCTGGCGCAAGCATGTCAGCTATGGTTTGTCAACCCTGGCGCAAGCATGTCAGCTATGGTTTGTCAACCCTGGCACAAGCATGTCAGCTATGGTTTGTCAACCCTGGCGCAAGCATGTCAGCTATGGTTTGTCAACCCTGGCGCAAGCATGTCAGCTATGGTTTGTCAACCCTGGCGCAAGCATGTCAGCTATGGTTTGTCAACCCTGGCGCAACCATGTCAGCTATGGTTTGTCAACGCTGGCGCAAGCATGTCAGCAATGGTTCGCCAACCCTGGCGCAAGCATGTCAGCTATGGTTTGTCAACCCTGGCGCAAGCATGTCAGCTATGGTTCACCAACCCTGGCGCAGACATGTCAGCTATGGTTCGCCTGCCGTCAAATCGGACAGCGCCTTCCATAACAAATACATCCAATAATTACAGTAATATGAATGCTTTACTGGTTATCAGTTTCTTGATATTATCACACCGCTTTTTTGTTAAGTACAATAATATGGGCATCTGTCGCGCCACTTTCTGCTGAAGACAAACCAATCTCTGTATCCACAGTTACCTTTTTTCTCTTTCCCTCCTCTTTAATAACAGCAGCAGCTATCTGTAACTGAAGGAGCAGCAGTATCTGTAATTGAAGCAGCAGTAGCAACTTTTGTAGTAGTACAGTATTAGTAATAGTAGTAATAATAGTAAAAGCAGCAGCAGCAGCAGCAGTAGTTAGAGGAGCAACAACAATTCATACATTCATAAACATACAAAAACTAAACCGAAAGACCAGAAGTATGCATACATAAATGCACCATACAGGAAAACGAGACAAGTAAAGGTCGTTGCATGAATACAAGCTGGGCCAGGCCAACAGAACCAAGCACCGTATCTTATTCTACAGGGCAACCTATTCGTACCAGAAATAACAGTTGTCATGAATGTTTGTACACAATCTATACAATCTTTTGCCGAGAGCGTCCCTCGCAACAGATCAATAGTTTACGGTGCACTCGGTATTTTTTGCTCCAGATAAAAACATAAAAAAACCACAACATTTCCCTTGACCCAGAGACCGGTACAATAAACTGCGTCAAGCCATGTATTCGTCATGTTACGTACATATGTAGTATAAAGAATAATGTTTACCTAAATGTTATGTATTAATGTTTACTTTCTTTGGAAACACGCTGCTATCAATTTCTCTAACAAAATTTGATACGTTTTAAGTAACTCATATAGAGAGCAATTTTCTTTGCAGAGTACAAAAAAGCAGAGACAAATCATTTTTAAAAAAATAGTCAAGTGCACTGAGCCGTTCTTTGTTTTCGCCTTCCACAACGAAAGCATGGAGAATCCACAAACCCCCAACAGTCTATTACAGGTCGTTTAGGGACAGGAATAAAAGTTCACATCGAAAAGACTAGAAAGACAAGACTCTTACACTGGAGAAACATCGTCATCAACAGCGTGAAGTGTTTAGGCCAGTCCAGATGTTATCCTAACACTATAGTCTGGATATGAATGACTGGGAGGGGGGCAATTATTCTGGGAAATGGAGAAACGTCGTAACTGTGAATCCTTCTACATGACTAATACTCAGTGGTTTCCAACCTTTTATACTCAAGGACCAATTTCTTAACTATTAAAAAAAAAAAGTTGCAGACCACTATCTTTTAAGCAGTATCGCAATACCATAAACCCTAATTGCTTTTATTCAATAAACAGATTTAATACCAAATCGATAACACAGCCGCGGGACGCATGATAATGTTCCGAGGATCGCTTGAAGCTCGAGGGCTGTAGGTTGGGAGCCACTACTCTAAGAGCAAAAGTGGGGCACTAGTTCGGGTAACTGGCGCTCTCATGTGACCAGTCCCTAATTTAAAGAAGAAGAAAACAGGATTTCACCCATCTTGAAGATTTACAATGAACCCTTGTCTGCATTAATTTTTCAATTCGCTCGTATCTCCAATCTTCCAAAAATGTTACCTTCCATTCTAATTTATTTCACTTTAATTTCATTATCTCATTTATGAGTCAATCTTTTTCAGTTGACTATATTAATGTACACCTGCCTCATCAAAGCTGATTAATTGTATCTCCATGTTTCTCATGTCTCTATATTTACAGATGTAGACGATCGCGTTTCTATGGGAACTAATGAGATACAGCAATGTCTGGAAGCCACGAATACGTGGCTTCTTAGAAGAATGTCAAGGACACCACGGACGTCAAGAAAATCTCGTGAGATCTCGAGAGACCTATCCGAGAAGGTAAATAATTACGATTACAACAAACAAGAGGAAAAGGCCGTCTAAATTTATAGGACATGTCATGAGAGAAAAAAGGCAAACTAGAACACATCATGACAACAGGAAAGTTAGAGGAGAAACAGGCCGAGAGAAAATCCTGGATGGACTGGCAAGACTGCATGGACAGAGGACACAAATCAAGGCGGCAGCCCAAACGAGGAACCGGAGAGGTACGACTGTCGGCGCCAGCAGGCACGGCATTTGACAGAAAAATAAAAATTGTCCAGTATATCCGCATAACAATTTTGCACAACTATTCTTTATGACCTTTAGGAGACTACAAAGTTCAGACACATCCATGTTGTCTCCTGTGCGGGTACGCAAGACAAAATCTTTTTTTTTTCGATCAGGCAATGGTGAGAATGCCAGCCAGTGTCACGTCATTACCACACGATTCATTCTTTTACAGTGGGATATCAGCCTTTTTGTCATCATTAATAGCTGACAATGAGAGAGAATGGTCGATAGGCATTAGACAGAGACATAAAAACAGAAACAAATGAATGGGTGCGTGCCTTACTAAGGCTGGCCTACTGCTGATCCTGCCACTGTCACTAAATGACAGCACGTGTAACTCTATACTCCATATGCCCACGAGATGTAAGATAGCCAAGTTTATTCGTGCGCTGTCCTATCACGGCTACACGGCTGCTCGTTCTACCGCAGCTCAAGTCCCAGATATTTCAATTTTTTTTTCTCTCTCACGTCTAAAAGTGCTTTTGTCTATGATTTTTATCGAGGTCTAACCATGCAACATTCTACTGCTTTACAATACGAAGGCCTCGTGTTTCCATTTTTTTTTAATGTTATCCATACACCCAGGAAAACGCTGTAACTGATGCTAATTAAAAACTGAACTCTGAAATTAAAATAACAGCATCATTTTTTTCCCTGCCGATTTCACAACTAAATAAATTCGCTTCGGGATGAAGTAATTCATAATTTGCAAAAAATCCAACACCAAAATTCTGCTACAAATTGCTGAGAAAAAAGAAGTAGGTAAAAAATTAAGTTTCTAAACTCTTTATCTGTTCACTTTCCACAATTCAAATCCAATGACCCTTTGCGGTTTGTTTGTTTTTTATTACTAAAGGTTTCTTTTACTTTTTCTCTTAGTCACTTCTCACATAGTCAATGAAATAACCCCATGGGTGTTCTTGTTTACAAACACAAAGAAACTGTTCTACTTAAACAAATCACCGCTGGGATATGCCGACACTGGACAACAGAACTGTGTCAAATACCGACATTCAAAGCACAAACCTAATTCAATCTTCGATAGAAAGCACAAACAGTGCTACAATATACAGGCAATTAAAACTTTCTCCCTTTTGGTAAGGGCCGCCCTTGATCTCTTATTCTATCAACTGTCAAGGAGATTACATTAATGGGAATTTCCAGGAGCGTCAGAAAGGCTCTAACGGCTTTCATACAATTCTTTGCTGAGAGAAAGCACCTTACTTTAGACCTGATCGATATCAAATGAAAGGCGCCGTATTTCCCTAATCCTCTCTATGGGAACTGAAAAAACTTCCATAATCTCGAAATAATTTCGCAGAGAGTTATTCAGATAATTCGCTGATGTAATCACAACAAAAGCAGGCGTCATGGTCCACTAGATATTCTGGTAATAATCTAAGCTCATTAAGAGACACGTTTCCTCTTGCGGGATCCCTCACATAACCACACACTTGAGTTCTTGTTAACAGAATCTCCACATAATCACACACATCAGTTCTTGTCAGCAGAATCTCCTTATAACCACAATTCCTGTCAGCAGAATCTACATATTAACTAAAGACTAGTTTTTTTTCTCATTATAAAGACTCATGTTCTTGTCAGCAGAATCTCCATATAACCACAGAATCTGGTTCTTGTGTCAGCAGAATCTCCATATTAACTAAAGACTCAGTTTTTTTTTTGTCATCATAAAGACTCAAGCTTGTCAGTAGAATATACATATAACCACAGAATCTAGTTCTTGTCAGCAGAATCTCTATATAACCACAGAATCTACCTCTTGTCAGCAGAATATACATATAACCACAGAATCTACCTCTTGTCAGCAGAATATACATATAACCACAGAATCTACCTCTTGTCAGCAGAATATACATATAACCACAGAATCTACCTCTTGTCAGCAGAATATACATATAACCACAGAATCTACCTCTTGTCACCAGAATCTCTACATAACCACGGACTTGAGCGCATGTCAGCCGATCTCCACGTAACCACTGATTTGAGCGTTTTATCCGCTACTGCAGTGGTGAAAGTCTCGTATAAACAGTCCCATCGGACTGAGTGGCTCCCTTACCTTCACGAAGTGGTGGTTAGATACAGGTCTCACAGGTAACTCCACCACCAAAGAACAGCATGATCCCTAACTTGACAGCATGTAAAAAGTAACATAACTCTTGTTTCTATGGACCACCAGGGTCAAGTCCGTTAGCGTGAAGACTGTCACCGACATAATTTTTTCGTGTCTGTTAGTTCAGGTGTCATCTGAAGGCATGATCGCTGAAAGTTCAAAATTCAGACTCCGGCTTCACCGCATTCGGGACAAGCCCATATATGCTCCGCCGCATGCCGCAGCATCCATCCAGCAATCTCTTCAGATGTACATTGTCCTTCCATTCCTGCTCTTCATTTTCCTGTATTCTGCTTAGCAGACCATTGTCAATGTGCCATAATCTAAGAGATTATATACAAATATCTCCTCCTACTACTACTGTTTCTGCTACTAGTATCAATAATAAAAATGTCACAAAATAAATATTCGTCACAAAAGAGGTACAGTTTATTGTGTCCCAGAGAATGTTTTGGAACAATAACTACCTTAAACTGTAAAACTTAAATGCTCAGTGCTGACACCCTTCGGTTGGAAACTTAATTTTCCCTCTAATATTACAGTACGTTACATTAAATACAAGTTGGATGATAAAATAAAAATGTGTACACATTAATTTTACAGCATCTCATCGACACGAAATATACTACACATAAATAAAACGTTTTACACTAACGTTACAGCGCGCTGATCGACACGATACATCAGTGGTTCTCAAAGGGTGTGCCACGAAACCTTCGAGACTGCTGGCAGAAATAAAATAAAATGATTTAATTCAGTACTAACACTGTGGGGGGAAAAAAGGAAGAAGATCAACATTTCCAATATCTGACACACATTTATTTTCCAGAAGTTTACAATAAAATACTTCAGTTATCCATGAGAAACGTGAGCTTTTGTCTCTTACACAAAAGCTCACTTCGTGGTGGAACTGTAGACAAACATGTATTTCCTGTGCAACTGAGGTGTCTCGCGTTGTTGTTTTCACGACACTTAAACCTCCGAATCGGTTCGTTCTCGCTTTTGTTACTGTTATTTTCTGTCACTGACTTATCTTCAATTTTTCTCTTAACCATCACACACACGCTCTTTCTCTCCCTCTCTCTCTCTCTCTCTCTCTCTCTCTCTGAACCTTAAGTGCCCAGGGCACATGGGGCTTCCGCAAGGGTTTTCCACAAACGCCTGTCCTTTGTCTTTTTTTCCGCTCTTGCCCAGGTGAGCCCTCTATTGCTCAACATCCTTTCTGTTGTTGTTCTCCATGTCTCCTCTGGTCTACCCTTACTTCTGTTCCCATGTGCTGTCCATCTTAGTGCTATTTTTGCTTCTTAACCATAATGAACTTAAATTACTTTTAAAAGGCAAAAAAATCAGCACAATGCTGCATATAACACACGACAGTCAAACTATCAATCTCAAAACATGTCAGACTACGAACAAACTGGCGCTAGGATTCCCCCTACAAACAAGTGACTGGCAGACCGCTCGCTTAGTCTCCTGCAGTGTTGTCAACTCCTACGTTAGTGTGTCACTAGGACTTGCTACAAAGGATAGTGTGTCGCGAACAAAAAAAACATTTGAGAATCACTGCTATAGATAAACAAGACTTTATGTAATGTGCTGGTCGGTAAACAGGATGTCGAGATACAAACTCCCCGTCAACAGGACATACATCGAAGTATTCCTGGTGGCGGAGCTTATCCAGAAGTCAAAACCTCAGGTCCATACTAGGACTAAAAATAACGCACTACATCACCCCTAGCCTCCATCACTGAGATGTGGTGTGTTGCACGGCACTGGTTGCCCACAGCCTTAAGCTCATAGTTACAATGAGATATCACACCTGCAAGACAGCAACTCGCTCGCTTCTGCTGAAGTGCCCTTGCCTTTCACACAGACTTCTTCGCGAAAATATGTGAAGTGGCATAAATCCCGTAGAAGATTATACAAGAAAATTAATTAGTTTAAAAAACAAAACAAAACAGGAAATATATGACCCAGCTCACTCTGCTCAGACCACTGTCCCAAATTCTATGCCAACTGGTCTGTGTAAAATTATAATAAATAGTGTACAAGTTTATAACTATACACGAAGTTTTTGTATGATTAAGGCTCACGCCGAAACGTCACAACTTTGTAGTTGTTAAGTAATAAAGCTGTTTCTACATTTTTCCTAGTTTTTATACATTCTGTGTAAAATTATGTACATTACACAGATAATATGTGCGATTGTGCAAATTTTAAGATAGACAAGTGGGTGCTCTACTCTGTTCTGAACTGTATCAGTATGTATTTTATGAACATAACTTTTTTTAACTTATTAAAAAGGAGGAAAAGAATGTGCAACAATCTATCGTGTATTATGTAAAAAGATATGGCATTCAAGTATTTGGCCAAAAGAATGGAAAAGAACTGTATTCATACCATTGCCAAAAAAAAGGGTAACCTGAAATTATGCACAAACTACAGAACCGTTGCCCTGATTAGTCATGCTAGTAAAATTCTGTTAAAAATCACAATGGACAGACTTCATAAGAAAATAAAAGAAGTCAATATGATCCAAGCTGATTTTAGACAATGAAGAGGATCAAGAGATCATATATTCAATATAACATTAATAACAGAGAACTTGAGAGAATTTAATGTGAATCTATATTTATCTTTTATAGACTATATCAAAATAAAATTTGGGAAATAATTGGAAAAATGGGATTTCCAACACATCTGCTGTATCTAGACCAACTGGCAGCAGTAATAATAAATGGTGAAACAACAACTTGGTTTGCCATAAAACAAGGGGTCCGTCAGGGGGTGCATATTGTCGCCTTACTTATTTAACTTTTATACTGAAAATATGAGCAATGTTAGAGAAGATGTAGACAAAGAATATTACGATGCCATAACAATTGGAGGTTATGAAATATCAGAGATTAGATATGATGATGATACTGTATTACTGTACGTAACACAAAAAGGAATGGAAAAACTAATTATGTCAGTCCGTAAGAATAGTGAAGAGCAAAACCTCTATTTTAATGCGAAGAAAACGAAACTGATGACAAATGACAAAACAAACAAGGCAGCTGAAAAAAAAAATATATATATATATATATCAATGAGGAAAAACTGGAAGAGGTGGAGAATTTTGAACATCTTGGATCATTACTAACTAATAATGGAGATACAATGAGGGAAATCATCTATCGCTCTTCAGAAAATAAAGCAACTTAAGAAGCCGTGGAGCGGAACAGACAGAACTACAAAAATAAGATTTTTAAAGGCATACATCTTTCCCATCGCAACATATGCCTGTGAGACCTGGACACTTAACAAAACAGCTGAGAAACACAAATGCCTTTGAATGTAAATGCTACAGAAGAGAAATATGGACACAAAAAAGAACAAATATATCCATACTACAAGAACTCAATGTTGAAGTTTGGCCAGTAAAAAGGATTAAACAGTGAAAATTTAAATATTTTGGACATATTAAACGTCATGATAATCTAGAGAAGACCGTCTTAGAAGGGTACATAATGGGGGGGGGGGGAGAGAAGAGGAAGACCAAAGCGAAGATGGCTGCAAGACATCGTTGACAATCTGCAAATGAATGCAACAGCAGCAGGGCACCTTGCTTACAACTGAGAGCTGTTAGGGAGGCAAAGTTCTGCAAGGGATATGCAAATAACTGTACAGAAAACAAAAAAACACTGAACGTGTGGAGGTAACTAAAGATTGATAAAATGACTACTTCTTCGTTCGCTTCTACCACCAAGGCCGCCCCGCGATCCTACTGAATTTACGCCTGTGGTCCACGTTATGTCCTGTGGTCCCCCGTGTGGTCCCTGAAAGGACCACACGGGATCCACGAGAAGACCACATGGGGTTCAGAGTATCGCAGGGCTTGAGCCTGTATTCTTGGTGGGTCCCGGAAGCGGGATTGCGTGACACCGTGGTTTTCGTTGCACCAGTTTAGTCTAGAGTTGGACTGTCTCACCGGAAATCTCGACGTGTTTTGGATATCAGTATATCCCCGCTGGGTGAGAGGTGTTAGCCTACCTAGGCCAGAGTTGGACGTTCTCACCGGAAAACCTCGACGTGTTTTAAGATACCCATGTATCATCACCGGGTGAGAGGTGGTTGCCCATCTAGTCCAGTGTTGGACTTTCTCACCGGAAAACTTCAGCGCGATTAGGATATGCATACATCCCCGCCGGGTGAGAGGTGGTTGCCTATCTAGACTGCCCTGGTCCAGTGTCTCCGACTTCAGCATTTTGTGCTCGTGGCTGCTACCCTTCCTAGTTGTGACCAGGATGGAGCTTTTGTCCAGGAGGATGAATCCTCGCCACTAATGACTTCCACCCCTGGGTTGAGCCGGTTTAGGCATATTATCCCAGTATGTGCGTGTTTGGGACGTGACCGACCTCTAGAGCAGAGGTGCCATGGCATGCGTAGCCTTCAAGTTTCACCCCTGGAGTGAGCCGGTTTAGGCATATTTCACCAGTATGGGTGTATATCGGGCTTGACCGACCTCTAGAGCGGAGGTGGCATGACATGCCTAGCCAGCAAGTTTCACTCCTGGTGCATGCCGGTTAAGGCATATTTCACCAGTGTAGGTGCATTTCGGACGTGGCCGGCCTCTACAGCAGAGGTGCCGTGGTATGTGTAGCTCTCGCAGCGATACTACTGGACATACCGATTAAACTTCACTTTATCTTTTTCCTTCACCTTTTCACATCGACGCCACATAGCAACCCTGATTGCTTTTCCGCATTTCCTTCCTTGACCGGGAGGAGCTTCACTCCACGCGCGGCATCCGAAAAGTCTCGCCAGCAGTGTCTTAACCTCTAGGTTAAGCCAGTTCAAAAATTTCACCCGATATGAGTACACTTAGGACGTGGCCGACCTCCAGTCCAGAGGTGCTGTGATTTGACTGTTTGCTTCGCTTTATCCTTTCTACCACCTTTTCCACAGTGGTGCTGCGCGGCAACCCATTTGCACCTTTCTTCATTGGCCGGGAGGAGCACCGCTTCACGCACGGCAGCTGAAGAATCTCGCCAGCAGCGGTAGATGAGCTACCAAACGTGCCACTCATCTACCCTAAGTGTCTGGTTTTCAGGTGCCAGATATTCGCCTTCGCCTCTTCTCCTGTCAGTTTAAACAGTTCTGCCACGGGAAGGCTGTTTGAGACGCACGCCGTTGCAGTGGAGAGCGAATTCTCCACCCCACCTCCGGCAATAACAGTCCTTAGAACCTGACAAAATGACAAATGAAAGCAGATTTTTTGTTCAAAAGTAGCCAATTTATTTTTCCCTACGACAAAAGAAATATGCGAACTACTGCGTGTTCACTTAACTTTGTCTTTACTACCATGTGTTCACTTAACTTTGTCTTTACTACCGTGTGTTCACTTAACTTTATCTTTACTACCGTGTGTTCACTTAACTTTATCTTTACTACCGTGTGTTTACCTAACTATTTTTACTACCGTGTGTTCGCCTAACTTTATCTTTACTACCTTGTGTTCACCTAACTTTATCTGATGTGAACACCCGCACCTTTGGCAGCTTTCGCGTGTCTGCTAATCCGGGCTTGGCACCCAGCGAGGAGATCCAATCAAGATGCTTTTGTCTCTCCGCGTGCCAACCATCATGTCTTGCGTGCTACCCACGATTGCTGGGAAGAGATTCCGCGATTTGGTGTCTTCAGATCTTCATTCTCGCCGTACAAAAATGCAAATGTGTGTGTGTGTGTGTGGGGGGGGGGCAGGTTATAAGGATTGTATTTGTTCAGCATCTTTTCTGTGGAACTAACCTTTTATAAACCCAAGTAATGTTCAAAACGATTACAAAATTACTTTCGTTTCCTAATAAATCTTTCATTGTGAACAATAATATTTTGCCAAAGATTTAATCAGAGAATCCCTTATCAGAATAAATGGTTTAACAGTAATGTTTAAAAGCTATACCGGCATTTGATGAGTACCACGTGGTATAACACACTGAAACATCAGCTTCTTTGCTCAAGTACCGGGTCATGCTAAATCGGAACCTGGGTCCGCCAGGATGAAGCCCACAGTTCTCTCCAGTTCCTCGAGGCAGCTCCACAGCTTCTGCCTCAGGTCCATCCTCTGTGGCCAGGTCTGGCTTCGTGGGTCAGTGAATGTTGGACACACTTGGAGCACATGCCCGGTGGGAGGGGGGGGGCATGCGGTCCGTGTGAGAGAGGTATCTTGAGCCGGTGCAAGTGGCTCGGTAGCCTGCAGTGGCCTGTTACTATTCGGAACAGGATGGTCTGATGGTGTCTCTGTAGCTGATGGATTGGATGAGGATCAAGAGCACCGTCTGCATTCAGCCTCTTTGCCCATTGTTGCCTGTTCTGGCTATTGTTACGGTCTTGGCCTCTCTGTGATTTGCTGGTTGGGTTGCTTCATTTTACTACCGTTTTTTTTCCCTCTTTTGGAGAGTGTCCACTTTCTCGTTCCCTGTTTTACCGCAATGGGAGGGTATCAAACGCCTGTCATAACGCTAGTGTTACTCATCATCATCTCTGTTGTTGTTCTCCATGTCTCCTTTGGTCCACCCTTACTTCTGTTCCCGTCTCCTTTCATCATTATCACCACCATCATCATCGCCTTTCACTCTCTTGAGAGCGTAGGATTGTCTTTCTTTGGTCTACCCTTATTTCTGCTCCCCGATCTCCTTTGGTCTACCCTTATTTCTGTTCCCCTGTCTCCTTTGGTCTACCCTTATTTCTGTTTCCCTGTCTCCTTTGGTCTACCCTTATTTCTGTTTCCCTGTCTCCTTTGGTCTACCCTTATTTCTGTTTCCCTGTCTCCTTTGGTCTACCCTTATTTCTGTTTCCCTGTCTCCTTTGGTCTACCCTTATTTCTGTTTCCCTGTCTCCTTTGGTCTACCCTTATTTCTGTTCCCCCGTCTCCTTTGGTCTACCCTTTCTTCTCCATGTTCTGGGGCTCTTAGTCCTTTCTCACTATGCAAATTGAAAACTTCACGTGCATATTCATTTCTTCTGTTCATACTCTCTCTCTCTCTCTTCCCTCACCTCCCCGCCCCGATCGTGGTAGTGTAGGAGCAGCTTCCCATATTATCTCTGTTGACGCTATCCACTTGGGATATTCGGAAGCCTGAAATATCACACCAGTATGGTAAGTTTTAGATAACACCAGACTAGCCTCATATTCAAGAACAGTGTTTTTAGTGTGTTACCTCCATGGAAGTGAATGCTGGAAAACCACCAAAATTATAGAAAACAAACTGAATTTCTTCCAGACTAAATGTTTACGTAGGATTATACGAATATTTTGGCCAAATAGAAACAACACGTTGACAGAAATGCAGATGAAGCCGCTGACTGTGATTACTGAGGAAATACTCTGGCGGTGGTTGGGACATGTGCTCCGGATGACTGGTGACTCACAAGCGAAGATAGCACTAAGATGGACACCACAGGGGAACAGGAGTAAGGGTAGACCAAAGGAGACATGGAGAAGAACAACAGAGAGGAGGATGAGTAACACCTGGATAGGAGCAGGAAAAAAAGGCGAAGCACAGGCGTTTGTTTTTCCCTGCGAAAGCCCTATGTGCCTTGGGCACCTAAAGGTAGGTAGAGAGTAAAGGTAGAGACAAAGAGTAGCCTAAAAAAAAATAGTAAAAGTATTTTCTTTCCCTCACGATTATAACTGCTTCTAGGCTACTCATACAAAAAGTGTGCTCTATCACTTCATTACGCACAAGCCCTTTTTTCAATTTGCTAAATATGTATATAATGCCGTTGTTGTTCTTGCTGCTGCTGTTCTATCTCTCTAGGACTGCGAGCTGGTGTTCTCTGCAGCCAATGAGGTTGAAAATATGTCGAGCCGAGAGTGAATTACAGTGAAGAGGGGGGCGGGGTGTCCCAGTTCCGTGGTGCAGCTAAAGAAAAAAGAGGTGTGCAGTACTTCTTCAGCAGACTCCACCACCATGACGACCATGGTGATCCCTGCCCTGTTAGCCAGGCTAGGACTGGCGCGGTAGCCACCTCGCCAACGGGGAGCTGGAACGTGGTTCTTGGTCGCCTCTGGCTTTCCACCCCTAAAGCCAGAATGCCACCCGTGGGTCAATGATCGGACAAATCGTACGGGAAATATCTTACATCCTTCCCGTGCCGTTAAACGTCACACAGGACTCGCATAGTTGTTTGCCAAGTTTTCCTGTTCTCGGCGAGTCTTTCAACTTCATCAAGGGATGTTATGCCCACTAAACTGGCTTCTCTTAACAATTTCCTCTTTAGAGTTTCACGCGGTCGACCTCTTTTTCTTCGGCCTGCTGTGCTACACTTGATAGCTTGTTTTCATGTTCTCTGATTGTTTATCTGGAAATATAGACACGACAAACCATGCTCCTATGGCCGTAGCTGCAAATCACACAAATGGTATCGCATTCAGTGCTTACAACAAGTTTCAAGAAGTGCTCTGCCCCCATGCAAACATCTGCAAAAAAAAAAAAACATTTCACACAAACACCCCCCCCCCCCCAACATCGATCACAGCACACGTTCAATTATTCCACAGCGCCGCCTGATTAAATGATTAAATCAACATAAAGGAATGCAAGCGAAATGGCCAATATTTAATCCCCTAGTAATCTTCAGCCAGTAACAACTAATACAACAGTACGGGCACACAACAATATCAGAGAAACTCGATGACCGAGGGTGGGGGGCCTGCTTCAAAACCCAGGGATTTGTCAACTTGTCAGAAACTGAAGAACTGGGTATAACTGAACTCCCATTTACTTTGTGCGCCTGTCATTTTCAATACGCGCACAGACAAAACCTCCTCCTGGTGAAAGAAAAAAAAACAGCGACATTTTCTCCATGAACTGAACAATATTTGCTTGTCAATATCAAAGTTAATAAAAAGCCCCAGCCCGTCTAAAACAGACACTAGAGAGGAAAGTATGATCAAGGGTTCAATACGGCAACTAGATTTTTTTTTTTTGTTGTTGTCAAACCCAGTAAACATACAGACTCAATATCATAAGAACTTCCTGCATTGAATAGATTCTTTTTTTTCTAACTGATCAGGTCTATTCTTTTGCCAGAAACCAATGACGCAAATGTAACCACGATGATTCTTCTGTCAATCATGATATGAATGTTTGTTCATATAAGCGTTTCATATTTCAAATTTGTATCTTAGACAAAATGTATGTGTGTGTGAGAGAGACAGAGAAACAGACAGACAGAGAGACACGGGGGGGGGGGGGGGAGATAGAAGGAAAAAGAGAGAGACAGAGTACAGACTTTGCAATCACTTAAATTCCTACAGAAACGTCCAAAAAGAATAAATAATTTATGTGGCTGAGTTCATGTTCACGCGAGCATTCCAAGCAGTCATGTATAGCACATCAAATATGGAGTGAAGCGCGAGACGTGTATGAGCACGCTTGCGACATGTACGGTAACGCTTGGAACGTGTACGTGCAAGCGTGAGACGTGCAAACAGGAGTGAGACGCGTACATGCACTGCGAGATGTGTACAAACACTGCGAGCGAGACCTGTATAAACACTGCGAGACCTGTACAAACACTGCGAGACGCGTACAAACACTGCGAGATGCGCACAGAATATGTGAGACGTGCACATGCGCAAGGGAGGTGTGTACATACGTGAAAGAGATGCGTACAAGAGCGAGGGAGACGCTACAAGCACAAGGGGCATGTGTACAAACACGAGGGAGACGTGTACACGCACACGCCGTCACGCGTTAGACGTACGTGACGTGTACAAGCACGCGTGCAATGTGTACAGTCACAAATGACGCGTTCTCAGGCAAGGTTAAAGCCATGCAGAAATATTACCACAGATGCCACATACTAGTACCAGACAAAGTACAGTCTTGTCACATGTGTTACGATGATCTAACCCAGCACAAGAATTATAAGACGCGCACGTGCCGGACTGTTCAGGTAGGCATCACACACATGGGTGACTACCTCTACTGACCCCGTGTGAAGCTCAGACATGTATCATAGGATACAAGGATATTGGTAAATTACATATACATACATAAAAATGGCCCCTCCTGCAAACGCCATAATCAAATTTGATAAATTCCAGGAAGGCAAAGACGACGATGATGATTTTCTATCAAATACGCCAAAAAAAAAAGGGGGGGGGGGAATTTACTACCACTCACAACATTGTAACAACAGCCCGGAGAATGGATCACTCGCACCGCCCTGTCTCTAACTAGAAATATCTGCACTCCCATTTCGACAACGTGGCCCTCGGTCCTTGTGGTATTATCTTGAGAAACTTGATCTAAAGAAGCCTTCCAAGATAAGCTCAAAGGGACTTTGGTAATTCATTTCTCCGGCGGATCCCGACATGGAGAGCGCTTGATGGTCGGATTATTTCCTACCTGAGGATTTTTTCAAAACTCTTGATAGCGGGTAATGAGGTCAAAACTTGTGATGTTTTGGAAGACCATTACAAACGCATCTAAGACTGGATAATGTTCTTGCATTTAGTTTGTTTTTTTATCGAATTTTATTTGTTTTCTAACCCCCCCCCCCTCGGACAAGTGTTTCAGCCGTATTAAACTCCTGACACTCTAGGGGGGCGGGGGGAAGGGGGCAGGCCCCTCTGGGTAATGACTCTCAGAGGTCTTGTGAGTTGTTTCTCCTCTCCCCCCCCCCCCCCCTTTTTCGCCCTGAGTTGAACCCGCGACTTCCAACTGACGCTGCACTTCAAAGTGCGTCTAAGCGATTTAGCTAAAGAGGACCGGTATTGGTTGTGACAAACGAAATTAAGTTCTAAATGCTTGTTTCGTATGCTCCACAACCAGCGTGATGCCTTTTCTCCCGTGTGTGAAAGGATGTTCAATGCCCTTGCTGTGTGACAGATTTCTGTTAATAGCTCTTGCCTGTCGCTTTATGCCCAGTTGCTTACACAGGTCGTGTGAAGGTGCTGCTACTAACCCTCTCGCTCTAACTTCTACAGCTATCACTTTTGCCTTGACTCCTGCCCCCGCCTTAGTTGCTTGACGAGATCGTTGTACTTCTCACATTTGAATAAATATACTGCTTCTCTGTTCTTGTTTCCTATGGAACCAGAATAGACTTTCGTATCATTGTTCATCCTTAAACCTTTTGTGCACCGCACTGTTCTCTTTTCCCTTTCAGTCTAGATCTGTCCAAGCACCGACTCAACATATTCCATGCATGGCAGCAGAGAACGGCAACAAGCACATACTGACACTGAGTGAGGGGCTGACACAGAGTGAGGGGCTGACACAAAGTGATGGGCTGACACAGAGTGATGGGCTGACAGAGTGATGGGCTGATACAGAGTGATGGGTTGACACAGATGATGGGCTGACACAGTGAGGGACTGATACAGAGTGATGGACTGATACAGAGTGATGGACTGATACAGAGTGATGGACTGATACAGAGTGATGGGCTGACACAGAGTGATGGATTGATACAGAGTGATAGGTTGAAGTTGACACAGATTGATAGGTTGGCACAGAGTGATAGGCTGGCACAGAGTGATAGGCTGACACACAGTGATAGGCTGACACACAGTGATAGGCTGACGTAGAGATGGAATGACGCAGAGATGGGCTGACACACAGTGGTGGGCTGACACACAGTGGTGGGCTGACACACAGTGGTGGGCTGACACACAGTGGTGGACTGATACACAGTGATGGACTGACACACAGTGATGGACTGACACACAGTGATGGACTGACACAGTGTATTGGACTGACACAGAGTGATGGACTGATACAGATTGATGGACTGACACAAACTCAGAACAAAAGGTCTGGATCAGAACACAGTGACGCAGAAAAGTTGCGATCCTGCAAAATTTATTTATCCTATCCTGGTTTCTAGAAGAACACTAAATTGATGACAACTGACAAAAGAAATGAAGTAGCTGAAATATTTATCAATGAGGAAAAACTGGAAGAAGTGGAGAGTTTTTAATATCTTGCATCATTACTAAATAATAACAGAGACACAATAAGGGAAATTAAAAGGAGGACATCTATCGCTCTTAAAAAAGTAAAACAACTAAAGAAGCTGTGGAGAGGAACAGACAGAACTACAAAAATAAGATTTTTAAAGGCATGCATCCATGAGACCTGGATATTTAACAAAACAGCTGAGAAACATAGATGCCTTTGAATGTAAATGCTGCAGAAGAGTTCTTCAAATATCGCGGACACAAAAAAGAGCAAATATATCCATACTGCAAGAACTTAATATTGAAGAAGGCTGGCTAGTAAAGAGGATTAAACAGAAAACTGAAACAATTTGGACATATTAAACGTCATGATAATTTAGAGAAGACAGTATTGGAAGGGTACATAATGGGGAAAAAAGAGGAAGACCAGGGCGAAGATGGCTGCAAGACATCGTTGATTATCTGCAGATGGATGCATCAGCAGCAGGCCATCTTGCTTACAACCGAAAGGCTTACAGGAGAGCTGTTAATGGAGGCAAAAAGTTCCGCAAGGGACATGCAAATGCAAATGACTGAATCCTGGTTTCCTGGCTTTAGACTGAAAGACGAAAGAAGGAAGAACAGCTAGGGGTAGCACCACAACGCACTCCTGGATACTGAAATATAACATCAGTAACTAAATAAATGACAGGGATTACGCGACATGTCGTGACAGTGGACATGAGACGCGGCAAGCAAAAATGAGTATACGCCCTAAACACAAAATAGCCAAATAACACAAAAAATAAATACCAGGGAAATAAAAGCATGGTTAATTCTAAAACTAAACCTATATGCATGCCACAAACATGAAGGCATCAACGAACAATTGTTAACAACACGAGTGACATGGAACCTGATCGACAGTAACACAATAGAAAAAAAAAACCACTGGCTTAGTGTGACATGGTTTAACAAGTGCGTTCCCCCAGTGTTTACTTCAGTTCCCTTACAGCAAACCTGGTTTTTAGCTGCTCCTGTTCGGCGCTTGTTCAAAGTTTCTTTCCATTATATTTCACTTTGTTCAATTTACTGTTCTCAGTTCTATCTCTTAGCGATGGTAATAACTGTTAAGACTTTCCACATAAGCTTGTGAATCAAATTTATTTATTCATCGGCCTGACAGGTGCCTGGGGATTTTACTCAAAATCTATGATAAAAAAAATAATAAAAAGTTCAGCTGTGGCCTTTTACATGCGTATTCAAAGCAAAGCATAACAAGATGCACTTAACACTAAGAAGATACTATCTTGATGATCTGACCAAATAACTACTACTTCTAGCCTCTGACATCCAGTCGTCTCTCCACGGCCATCTCAACTCTCCACCGTCTTTATCTTACTAACAACTTAACTGCGGCCAAGGATTGTTGTCAAGGAGACCGACTGACCAGTCAGATGCACTCTTTACATTCACCGTTCGTCCTATCAGTTAAACCCGATTATTCACTCATTCATTTGCATGTACCTTGCGGAACTTTGCCTCCCTAACAGCACTCATGTAGGCCTCTCGGATGTGAGCAAGATGGCCTGCTGCTGCTGATGCATCCGACTGTAATGTCAGGAGAACTAAGTCCTAGGTATGAATACCCGTTCAGATATAAATATAACTCGTCGACGTGGAGACACATGGAAGGAGGTAGAAGAACAGGGGAGATTCGCTCTCAGATCAATATAACATTGTTCTGTTTACAACATTCTCCTGACCTGGCTTATTCAAATATAGAACGAGGAGGATGAGGATTGGAAAAAAAAAAGAAGGCAGTGTCTCCAAAATAGACGCGCTCTGGACCGTCGTGAGAGATAAGAGAAATAACGAATGCAGTAAAACTGGATCTTGTAATGAAGGTCGCCAGGGGTGTATGTGACAGTTTTACAGGAAGACAGTGAGGAAAGCGGGCATAAACAAAAATGTCAAAAAAGTAAAATGAGCATATATAAATGAAGAACACAGAACTATCCAATATTCCGGCAAAAGCCTTTCTCAATGATCACATACAAAAACACAACAGCCAATTTTTTGTGCCAAAAAGCTAAGTTTTGAATTTTCCGTCTGTTTCGTGTTTCGTGTTTTCATCCGTTATTGTTTTTGTATTTGATCCTTAAAAAAATGGCTTTTGCCGAAATACTGCACTGTTTCTGTTCATTTATATATATACAGAAAGTAAGAAAGTATGTTACAGAAAGTAACATGAGCAACTACAGAAAGTAAGATGTGCTTATCTTACTTTCTGCCATTCTTGTTTCTACCCACATTTTTGGATCGCCCAGTTTTTCATGGATACAAATACATTTTTACAAGGTAATTTTTTTTAAATTCTGTATATCAAGAAACAAACAAACAAACAAACAAAGAAAAGCACAGAGTCCTGACGAAATATCTGCACATCCTCAGTACAGGCGATCAAAGACTCATGTCTGTACACTTCTGCTACCCTGTTCGGGATGCCCCACCACCCAGCTTCGTAACAAGATTATCTCTAACATCTATATTTTTCTTACTTCCAGATTCATGAACACATGGTGTGGACGCCTGAGCCTATTATGCGTGTGTCTGTATGAGCATACTGTATCCACAAGTACTGGACAAGCAGCCCCCCAGCCTCATCTCAGGTCGCAGACACCTGAAGCCTGCGATAATTCGCTGCTGCCATCATTACCTTCCCAGCCAGTGGGTATAAAAAGCTTTCAAAACACTTCTTCATGAATAATACAGGCTGCCTTGCCAGGCGGACCTCAACGTGACCTTCTGTAATCCTAATGCTGGGAGACGAGGTGCCAGACCACTGGTTACCAAATGGCCAATACCTTCCCTTCCCGGTAACGTAGGGAAGATCCTGGGGGAGAGCAGGAGATAACAGAGCCAGCTCAGCGAGGGGGGAAAAAAGGTCTGGGAACCACTAGTTGACAATGAAGGGCAAAAGTCGTCCTCTTTTGTTTGGGACTTCAACTCAAAACCAGCCAAGGTTATACCTCACTTTATTCCCCCCTCCCCGGGTCCCAAAGGAAAGGTTACGTCATTACAGCCAGGCGACCGAGATAGATCGCTGCGATTCGTGTTGTTGTGGAGCTTACTGAAAAGTTTTACACTGCAGCATTCATTCATTCTGTGCATCCTGGGACATGAGGTGAGCCGTGAACGCTGACTTCCATCACCTTCATCAGAAATGGTAACACGAGGATAAAGTTTACCTTTGTATGTTTCAGTAACTATTACATATACGCATCCATACACATAAATACATATAGTATAGCAGAGTAATGTAATATAACACGTTCACAACTGTGCCGACTATATATAGAGCACCCGTGGCGGCACGGATATTTTGTGCAAGCAAGCAAATATCTCTACTGTCATGAATGCCAAGCAAATCTCTCTACTGTCATGAATGCCAAGCAAATATCTCTACTGTCATGAATGCCAAGCAAATATCTCTACTGTCATGAATGCCAAGCAAATATCTCTACTGTCATGAATGCCAAGCACATCTCTCTACTGTCATGAATGCCAAGCAAATCTCTCTACTATCATGAATGACTATCTCATGAATGCCAAGCAACTCTCTCTACTATCATGAACGACTATCTCTCTACTATCATGAATGCCAAGCAAATCTCCCTACTGTCATGAATGATAACTGAAACTACTGTCTAATACAAAATTCAGTTGTTTTCTTTTTCTGTATGAGGATACACAGCCCTGTCTCAGCGTGGCGCATATCTGCAGAACATAACCTGATCTGACATATGCACTACAGTTAAGTATTAACAAAAAAAACAAAAACAAACAAACAAAAAATTATATATATATATATATATATATATATATATATATAATTTGTATCACATATGACATTATATAAATGTCATATGTGATACAAATTACATGAATACTCAATGTTTCTTCTTTCATTCATAAACTTCTTCCTTCATAAATATGAATGTGAAAGTCACGCTTTCTTGCCAGTGCATGCTCAAATGTAAAATGATCTAGCCGCCGAATCTCATAACTGGAAACCTCGGCCACTCAGTTCTTTGTTATTATCCGTATACGTCAATAAGCTCAGTTCGTTGCTATTATCCGAAACCTCGGTCACTCAGTTCTTTGTTATTATCCGTATAAGCCAATAAGCTCAGTTCTTTGCTATTATTCGAAACCTCGGTCACTCAGTTCTTTGCTATTATCCATATAAGTCAATGAGCTCAGTTCGTTGCTATTATCCGTATAAGTTAATGAGCACACACTAAATACAGTAGACTCAAAGCCTCCTTCCCCCCCCCCCCCCACACTCAAAGCCAATAATTCACGGCGACCACCTTACACTCCCCTGTCACACGGTATTAAATTAAACCTTTTGGTATCCTACATAATCTAGACTTGTTACACGAACTCCGTCCCAGGACAAGATTACAACCCTATGCAACAGACTTAACTTCTGAGAAGTTATGCTTCTGCGCTAATTATGTGTATAAAGGACAGCCTCATTATCAGCAGTCCTAATATATGCTGAGGCCCGTAAGCAATTTACTTACGCACTTATAAAATCTGCTACAGCTGAACAGGAAATGAATTCCTCTAAATTTTTCTCGGCAATCCCCTTTGAAATCCTAATTCCGAAAAATCGGAATTTGGGCAGTCGTAAAAAAAAAGGGAATTTACCTGCATGTACGCCGCTGAAAATCTCGAAATAAATTACTCTCATCTTTTGACAGTGCAATACAGCCTAGTATTTACCCGGGGTAGCCAAACATGCTTAACATAAGAGCCACGCGGGATAAATTTCAAATGTTTTGAGAGCCGTAAGACAGGAATAAATATTGCACATTTGTTTTCCTTCTTACACGATCATTTTGTTTACAAAAAAGTTATATAAATAATAAATATATGAAGACAATATTTATTCGCTGTCAGTGCTGGTTTGTCTATTACCGATTCTCCAATTCAGTTCCTCTTGTAATTCTTGCTTATCCGAAATTCATATCTTATTTTCTGACTCGAATTTAGCATTAAAATTAGCATTTACATTCTGAAATGCACTAATCTCCATGAACTTACGTTTTACTCTAATTTAAACGATCGTAAAGCTTGATAATTTTTTTTTCCTATTTACCTTTCATATTAGTTGTAAAAGCTACTTCTGAGAATCATTATGAGAAGAACAAGGAAAAAGATAAAAATGGAAATAGCAGATGAACAGTTTGGATTTGTTGAAGGAAAGGGAACACACAATGTCATTTATGCTTTACGAACACTAACAGAAAGAGCTTTAGAAGTACAGAAAGATCTCTACTTATGCTTCATTGATTACACCAAGGCATTTGACAAGGTGAAACATAATGAAATTATTAAAATGCTTGAAGACATCAATATAGACGGCAAAGACCTGAGGATTGTAAAACATCTATACTGGCAGCAAGAAGCAGCAGTTCGAGTTGAAAATAGAATTGGAAAATATCAACCTATAAAACACGGGGTGCGACAAGGATGTGCACTATCTCCAGACCTTTTTTCTCTGTATAGCGAGAATATTCTAAGAACAATCATCACAGAACCAGGCATAAAAATTGGAGGATACAATATTAACAACCTTCGGTATGCTGACGACAGTACTGATAGCAGAGAACCAACAAGACCTGCAAAATCTCTTGGATAAAGTCGCCAAAGAAAGTGAACAGAAAGGTCTTACTTTGAACATCAAAAAGACAGAGACTATGGTTATATCTAAGAAACAGAATCCACCAGCATGCAGTATTAAATTAAACGGAACTGTTCTAAAGCAGGTGCAGAAATTCAAATACCTTGGAGCAGTAATAACTTCAGATGGGAAATGCAGAACAGAAATTAGGAACAGAATAGGCCAAGCAAAGACTGCATTTCAGAGAATGAGAAACATATTGACCAACACATCCTTATCAATGAATGTTAGAAAACGAGTACTAAAATGCTATATTGAACCTATCTTGTTATATGGAAGTGAATCATGGACAATAGACAAGTCTGCACAAAAATCACTGGAAGCAGCAGAAATGTGGTTTATTAGAAGAATGTTGCGAATCCCCTGGACAGCAAAAATAACTAATGAAGAATGGAGAAGAGCTGGAGAGACAAAAAACCTTGTCAAAAAGATAAGAGAGAGACAATGTACTTTCATAGGACATGCAATGAGAAGAGGGGGCATTGAAAATATAACAACAGGAAAAATAGAAGGAAGAAGATCAAGAGGAAGACCAAGAGAAATGATACTGGACAGTCTGACGGGATGGTGTGAGAGGAGATCACCAACTGAGCTGATGGCATGCATGAAGGATCGCGTACTCTGGAGAAGCATAATAGCCAACGCCAGTCGGCACGGCACATGATGATGATGATTAGTTGTAAAAGGGAGCTCGGCCTACAATTTTCCGCCAGCGGGACAGTAAATATATCAAAGAGCCGCACATGGCGCACAGGCCGCGGTTTGGTCACCTTGCTATTCACAGTATTACTTCTCTAAAACTTTCTGCACCACAATCATAGACCATCATGATGGTACCTCTCAAAATGACGTTTTAACTCAAATTCCCAATCGTTAACTCCCAAGACTCGTGCTCCCTTTCACTCATTTGTAAACATTTATCACGTAAACTATAAACTATCATATTTATCATATAAACTTATAAACTATCACTAGTAGCTTCTATACCCTGAGCTTCCTTCAGCAGCGTCTACTTACACAAGCGGCAAACCTTGGCCTGCGGTTAATGTAGATTAGTTTCTTTGAAAACCCTACAATTTGCTGGGAACTTTACTAATAGTGATTTTACATTGTAGAATTACAATACAAATTATACATACATATATATATATATATATATATATATATATATATATATATATATATATAATATATATATATATGCGTAAAATTTATGATTTATATCTGCATTGTGGATTTCAGTTTCGCAAATATATGTTTTTTTAGGTCGCCGGTGTATTGATGGAAAATGTCTTTTGTGGTCCGCCTGTAAGGAGTGGAAAAATAAGCAAGCAATGACCCGGTTTTGATTGGAAATCCCACTGGCCAGAGACGGCCACGTTTTGAATGGAAATCCCCAGGCCTTCCGAGTCCGGCGCTGATCAGGTATATAAGACGAGAAGAGAAAAAAAGGACGATAAGCTGAGCACGTTGAAGTCCAGCGACCAGTCGTGAACGAAGGTGATCATTTCGCTAGATGGAGGCTGGCGTGTGTATTTTAGTTGTGTGCTTTTGTAATCAGGATTGAACTCATATTATTCAAGGAAATGTTTATTTTTTATGATTTGGTAATGCATGTTGGAAATATCTGGACATCATGTGCATAGGAATTCGTTGATTTGTATTGCCTCATGGATCAGAATGTTTGTAAATACAAGGATCGTGATTTTATACCAAAAAAAAAAGGATTGTTGTTACGTGTTCCGGTTATTTACATGTATGGTGTAGTCAGCCTTCCACCACTCAGTACGACGGCGGCCAGACAGAAGTTAAAGGTTGAACAATACTTCACGTTAGTAAAAGTAAAACATAAAATACTACACACCGAACAATTTAAAAAAAAAGGCTGCCCATGCCTGATGTAGCACATGCATAAACCTACCACTAATAGTTTTCTTCCAGTTACCCATTTCTTTTTTTTTAATTTACTAGCGCTGTCTCCCTTGTCCGTGTCGGTCAGTCGGCGGATAACCGACGACGGTCCTGTAAAGAAAAGGCATCTTGTCAATAATGCCAGCAGTCATGTTTGCTTAATCTCAAAGATTAAGCCATGCGCGACTGAAGTCGCGATGGCACCTGCTAGAAGGTACCTATGTTCAGTTTCCTACTCGGGTGGGCTGGAATTTTTTTTTTTTTTGGACCGACCTAACCGGAGTCAATTGAGCCTCAAGAAACGGGTACCTGGGGGGGGGGGGCTTCCAAAGGCAGCAAGGGCAGGTGCTGGCATCCCTACCTCAAAAGCTGCAGTGGTCTAGAAAGATGAAGGCACTAACACCTCACACCACTACTGCATGTAAATGCCACGGGACCTAATTCAGTTTAGTACACAGAAACTCTTCCGCCAGCCGTTTCCAAGCTGGAATCCCGGAACAATTACTTACATCTGAAACTGCATTAGCAATACGAAGCTAATTCTGTGGAGTATCATTCCCTAAATTAGCCTGTCACTCACAGCACATTACTCTATTCATGCCCAATATTCGTCCCAGCTCTTGCAACCATCTCGTACCCTCCACACAGTTCAATTTTTAGCGGTGTTATTTCGCACTGCCAAGTGAAAATCATTAACTGGAAATAACTAGTGGCAGCGATTTCCTAGCTCACAATTATATATGTCTTTACAACAAATCTTACAGTTTCTAAGCGGCTAAAAAAAAAGAAAATAATATATACTACTGGTGCTACGAAATACTTTCTCCATATAGTCTCATCTACGCAATACTTTCTCCATATAGTCTGACCTTCGCAACACTTTCTTCATATAGTCTGACCTACGCAACACGATTGCCATAAGGCTGAGGCTGTGCAAAACACTTCACTGCGCTGGAACTATACAAGACTTGGGCTGGAACTATACAAGACTTGGGCTGGAACTATACAAGACTTGAGCTGGAACTATACAAGACTTGAGCTGGAACTATACAAGACTTGGGCTGGAACTATACAAGACTTGAGCTGGAACTATACAAGACTTCTTCCATAACACTGCAGTTATGCAGGACGCCAAACACTGACACCGCTGGACTAGCACGGAGACTATTATCTTATAACGACAATTTTATAACACCGTACAGTACACACAAAGTCTGCAGAGTAAACACAAAGTACCATAAGAAAAAAAGATAACGCGTGGGAGAGACTACTGCCATAGCCTGATGAAGCTAGTACGTGAGTAAACTGCAAGAACAAAATGAACGTCTAATACGCGCAATACAATCTCTAACTGCTGAATCCTACCCTCAAAACCTATCTTACATTTACACAAAGGTTCAAAATCAGACTCCGGCCTCATTGCACTCAGGAGAGCCCCATATATGCTCCATCGCATGCTGTAGCGTCCATCCAAGAGTTTCTGTTAATACAAAGTCCAACGATTAATGCGACTAATTACATTAAAAAAAATAAAAGATACAACAGTTGAAGATATAACCTGTATTTTATTAAAAGTAAGCCCCTTGTGTTTTGATACAGCGAGTGGCACGATCTAACAAATACTGGAACGACCTCTGCAGTTCTTACGTTGGTATGGCCCTTAAACTCGATGTTACGGCCCTTTTGGGTGTCATCGGTATCGTCAAAGAAGCGTCCTTTCAATGGTAACTCTGGGAACAGAAAATAATCGCGGGGAGACAAATCTGGGGAATAGTGTGGATGGTTGAGAACACGGACTAGTTTTCGGGCCAAAATTTCCTGTACATCTACCGCCCGGTGAGCCGGCGCATTATCATGAAGAAGGAAAAAAAAACAACCAAGTGTTCAATACTCCAGTCGGACTCAATCCTTTTTCAATAGGCGTTTCAAAATAATTAAACTATGGCAGTAACATTCTCCCTTCTGGAATAAATTCTATGTGAATAACTCCTTTGCTGTCGCAGAAGCACACCAACATTGTCTTCACTTTCGATTTTTGAAGACGATTTTTTTTTTTTTTTTGCTCTTTGGTGATGATGACTTCCACTGAGCACTTTGGCGTTTAATTGTGGGATCATAGCGGAAAATCCACATTTTATCCTCTGCAACAATCACATTTAAGAAATGTTTATTTCTGCGATAATTTTTTGATGATGTCTTTTGCGTACTCAACACGCTGATGGTTTTGGTCATCAGACAACGAATGTGGTAAAAACCGGCAAGCAACTTTTTTCTTGCCCAAATCTTCCACTAAAATTTTACGAATGGTCTCTCGGTTAACACCAAATTTATCTGCCATCATCCTCACAGTCAAACAACGATCTTCTTGTATCCGTTCTCCAACTTTTGTAAGTTCCTCATTACGAACAGAAATTGGGCGTCCATGTCTAGTTGGGTTTGTAATCGTTTTCACATCACTTTTGAATAGTGAATATCACCTGAATATCTGTGCACGAGATAAACAATTATCCACATAAACATGTCGTATCAATTCAACTGTCTCGGTGGCAGTTTTTCCAAGTTCTAAACAGAATTTAATGTTAGCTTTTTGTTCCATGCTGATTACATAACAATGCACTTCTGACAAGGTCAACAAAGTGGAGGCTTATTTGTCGTCTGCTTATCGGGGGCTGATGAAAACTTGCCAGATCACAGACGAAGGTTACCTCTTTGGATTCCATGCTTTGCTTCATAGATGGCACTTTAGTCTTGGCCATAATAATTTTGGGAAATGGGAAGCGAAAGATAATGAATGGAGAACATAAATACCTGCAGGGAGAAAATGTGAAACTGGTGAACAGGACAAGACCCTACAAACACAAATATGTTGCCAGAGAAGAAAAGAGGGTGGCGGTAGGGAGGGGTAGCTAAGAGAAAGAAAGCAGAGTAAAAAAAGGGGGCGGGCGGAAAACTAAATAAGTTACAGAAAACTGAAGACATTGTTAATTCCAGCTGGGTGGAGACAGCCAGCCTGGAAAATAAGGCGCTGTTCTAGGACCCTCCGAGATCGTACATAAGCAGAACAAGAGCAGATCGCACTAACAGAAATGTCCTGTTTTCCCCTGTGGTTGCTAAGGCAAAAATGTTTAGCCACAAGTGTCTAGGCGCTCTCATAAATATCATTAAGGTGTTGGCGAAAACGATCTCCTAAGCGTAAACCAGTCTCCTCTATGTACTTCATACCACAACGTTTGCATATAGCATAAATAACATTGCGTGAGGTGCAGGTGAAACCCTCCTGAACTGATAACGTGGAGTTAAGGAAGGATATCTGGCTATCCTCGACAACAAATGGACAAGTATTGCATCTACGGCGTCCGCAACGTCTGGTACCATAAAAAGTGTCATCTGTCTTAAGGCGACTACGAACTATAAGGTCCCTGAGGTTCTTGTCCCATCTGTAGGTTACCAAAGGGGGTTTTCCAAAAAGTTCACGTGTATCAGGCTCGGTCTGGAGGAGATGGAGATGGCAAAACAGTATGTTTTTAACTGCCAAACAATGAGGGTGGGGCGTGAGTACTAATTTAACTCTGTCCGAGCTACAGTGCGGTTTAGGAGTGAGAGCTTATTGCCGCGATATATGGCTGATGCGGTTCCAAGATGAAGAGAGAACATGTTCTGGATAGCCGCGTTGATGGAAGAAATCTAACTTTTTATGACCTTGATCCTGGAAATCCAAATCCTCAGTACACAAACGTCACAACCTAAGATGCTGAGGAAAAGGAATAGAGTCTGGGATGGGAGGAAGAGTACAAGAGATAGCTGTAAGAGTCTGTAGGTTTATAGTGGATAGAAGTAGTAAGCCCGGTAGGGCCGATAGTAACGGTCATGCCGAGAAAGTTAGCGGAAGTAGTAGAGACATGTGAGGTGAATGAAATGACATGATTGTACTCCTTAACAAAACTGATAAAGTTGTCAAGATCTTCCTCTGGCACTGATGTGACCCTAATGCCGTCATCTATGTAGCGTCTATAGAAGGCGGGAAAGGGATCTCTAAAGGCTCTCAGAACATTGTGTTCGAAGTGGCCCATGAAGAAACATGCGTAGCTGAGGCTAATTTTGGTACCCATGGCCACACCACTAATCTGGTCGAATTAAAAGCCATTGAATTCAAAAGAACTGAGCTGGAGGACAAGTCGTGTAAAGCGCAGAATAGTAAACGTAGAAATAGAGGGACTGCGTCTTTTGTTCAGAAAGAACTTGACGACCTGAGGTCCCTGATCAAGCGGGATGGATATGTATAAGGACACTACATCAAGGGTTAAGATATGGTAGGTGTGACCAGGCATGAGTGTAAGGGTCTGAAAAGCAATGAGAGCATGATTCGTGTCCTTAAGATAAGTGGGCAGACTAGTGACCAGAGGTTGAAAGATGCTGTAAGAAAGTCAAAAGATTTGTTCTGTAGGGCAGGAACAAGCGGACACTATGGGCCTTCCCGGGTTGCCTGGTTTGTGAATCTTAGGCAGTAGATAAAAGGATGGCTTCCCTAAGCAGCTGTTACGGATGTGAAGATGAGTAGCCGAGAGAGAAAAACCAGTCTTGTGGATGAGTTCGTTGATCGTGTCACGAACATGTGGTTGTTGGCCAGAGTCGGATCTTGAGGACGAGAGACATAAAATTCAGTGTTGCTCAGCTGGCCCATGGCCTCTTGGATATACAATTTTGTCTTCCAACAAACAATGGCCCCTCCCTTGTCTGCACTCTTGATCACGATATCTCGCCTGCGTTGGAGTTGTGAAAGTGCGCGCTGCTCCCCGGGGGTCAGTTTAAAGTGTCGTACACGGGGAAGGCGAAGCTTGCGGGTTTCATGGAGAGAGTGATCAATCCAGAGGTCCACGGAACGAGACGCTCCTGGTGAAGGTGTCCAGGTGGATGGTTGTTTAGAGAAGCGATAGAAAGGGTCATCACTCGAAGTGGATTGGGATGATGAAGTTTGGGACGCGTCTTGGAAATGGAACTTCAAACGCAGTCTGCGATGGAAACGGTGCACATCTTGAAGGAGTGAGAACTGGTCAGAAGAAGGACGGAGGGGAACAAACTGTAAAACTTTCTTCAGGACAGACAATTCATCAGCCGAAAGTGGAATATCATGAGGGATACAAACCATCTTAGTGGTAGCAGAAGCGATGGTGGGTCGGGCAGAGGCTGTAGAGGGACAGACAGCAGAAAGTTTCTGCTTTTTGAGAGAAGAAAGTTGCAGGTAGAATTGTCTGTCGGTAGAGTGAATAATCTCTCCGATCAGGCGATAATTGAGGTAATTATCTTGTGTAGCTTGGTGGAGACGGACAGAGAGTTGAGCGATCTGACTATCAAGATCCGAGAGGAGTTTAATGTGCCCCTCAACGACACAGCGCATACGTTGAAAAGCATTACTTAACTGTCTGACCTTGTAGTTCCCGTCAAGTGTTGGTTGTTTACGTTGCGTTTTCTACCACACAGTTCAGATTCCTTACCACCACTCTTAATTTGCCCTAGCTCCAGCAATCGCTTCACAGTTACATTGTTCTTCCATTCCCGCTCTTCATTTGCCCGCAGTCTTTCCAACACAGCTTTAACAATGTCGCCCTTGTCCATTCTCAGCCTGCCTGTCCAGCAAGTGGGTCTGTGGCTTCACTGCCATGTACTCACATGCCCTGGACAATAAACCCACGTTAGACTCAACAGAGCTGACTGACTTAACAGATGTCTTTTCGAAGCAATTGTTTTCCCAATCTTACGAAGCCTCTGTGAATCCGTCACAATGGCGCCATGAACTACATCATGAGCAACTTGCCATTCCACTGCCGCCGACACAGCCTCTATTTCCATTCGCATGCTTGATGTGGTGAGGCCACATTTACACATGGATCAGATCAAATATAAACATGGCCCTAGCTAAGACTCTGTCACAGGCTTCACAACGTTTAACACCCACATCTGCTTGTATGTAACAAAGATATTGAGACAATATACTAAAACTACTCGCGGGAATAGATCATAAAAATACCTTCCTAGACTTTATTACGTGTAAGAAAAATTGCTTCCCATAATTAAGTGATGGGGTGAAAGCTGTGCTAACTAATATTAAGGCTAGCGAACCTAGCCTCTTCAAAATATTCTACCTGAGGACGAAACACCTGACTAACCGAACGTTGCGGTACTCATGCCTGGTCAAACAACTTAAGAAATGAAGTCACCAACGCCGATGTCGCCTGCTGCGATGTCTTTTTCTTAGGTTTACCATGGCTGCAAGACATGGCTGACAGTATGCAAATGGATGCATCAGCAACAGGACATCTTACTTACAACCACGAGACCTACAGGACTATAGGGAGCCAAAGTTCCGCAAGGGACATGGCAAATGACTGAAAGACTATGGGAATTACAGAAAGGCCTCTCCACATCCGACGTAAAATGTCTTTATTCAAATATCTTTACTCGAGTATCATCTGGTGGGAATAACAGCGTTCGAGATGACAGCTACACCCTTCAAGTGACAGCACGTTAAAGGCTTGTCTCTGCACCAGCACTACATCGAGTGCGTGCGGGAATCCTTTCGCATGCCAGTCCACAATAAGATAGACACGAGATAATGAAACTATTAGCAAAGACCATGTTCTCATCTAAATAACTATCCTCTCATTTCCTATTATTTCTCATTATCTCTAGTAACTCTCATATTCGTGACTATTTTTGTCGATAGGTAGTTGACACGAGCTCCTCGTTCACTGCACTTGCATGAGGGTTTTTTTTTTATATCTATCGATCACTAAACGGACAAGAATGTTCTAGTGGCGTCAGAGTAGTGAAGTGGTTGGCGCACTTCAGGCCGAGACTGGTGGTTCGAATCCTGCAGAAAGCGACCCAACCACACAGGTGTAGAAATGGATACCTAGCTCCTCCTGCAGCTGGATAACCTGATAAAACAAAGACGGCCCGGACATTATACTGACGACATGACCTTCTAGTACGCCAAAAGATAAGATACCCTGGGCACCAAAAATAAGATACCCTGGGCACAAAAGACAAGATACCCTGGACACCAAAGATAAGATACCTTGGGCACCAAAGATAAGACACCTGGGCACCAACACCAAATCATCCACGTGCCAAATCATCCGCATATACTAACAACTCTGTACGAGAATATACGGATTAAAATGTACTCAAACACAAAAATGTAAATATTCTCGACACACCGCGTCGGACAAGACACAGCTTCTTACAAGTTACAACTAAGTGCCCTAATCATCTTTTTTTTAAACATAGCATCCACGTGAATTTATACTTTATCTCCTCTCCCTATTTCTTCGTCCTATGTGTTTTTGTATGATTAAGGCTCACGCCGAAACTTCACAGCTGTGTACTCGTTAAGTAATAAAGCTCTTCCTACTCCCCCCCCCCCCCTTAGTTTATACATTTTGAAACACAAAAATATTCTTCCTATCTCTCCTCCTATCTCACCCCCACCCCCACACCCCGGCCCCCGCTCTCAGGCCAGTACCATTCTCTTCAATCTCCCCTCACACAAAGCGTGCCTTATGCCGATGTTCATCCCTCATATACGAGCTATACCGAAATGATTGTTAATCGATAACACCGGTGGCCGGCATTAGCTAGAACAAGGAGTGCATTGATCGGCCCAGCGCCGGCTGTGTCCGTGGCTTTGAAGTGCTGTTTGCCACACACGTGAACAGGTTGTTTGGTGCCGCATGACGGCTGATGGTGCGCTGCCTTTGACTTTCACCAGAGTTGATGAACCACTGAAGAACAGCAGTGCTGGTTGTTTGATGAGCAGTGCCATTGTTTCCCCAGGCTGCGGGTATATACTTCGGCAAGTAACAAACCGCAGATGCTACCAGAACAGGCATTTGAAACTGAGTTTAATATTAAAAGAGAAACTTTTTCTCCAAATTTAAAAAGAAAACTACAACTCGCTCGCTTTCAGAGTCAAGAAAATATTAGGCTCTTCGTTACTTCAGCCACTGCATTATTTCATCCCCAACTGTAGTTTGGAAGAGGTGGAGAGTTCTGAATATCTTGGATCATTACTAACTAATAATGAAGATGCAATGAGGGAATTTTTTAAAAAAGGACATCTATCGTTCTTCAAAAAATAAAACAACTAAAGAGGCTGTGGAGAGGAACAGACAGAACTACAAAAATAAGATTTTTAAGTGGGATGCATCTTTCCCATTGACACGTAACAAAACGGCTGAGAAACACAAATGCCTATGAACGTAAGTGATACAGAGAGTTCGTCAAATATCATGCACACAAAATCTGTCCATGATATTTGACGAACTCTCTATATCATTTACGTTCACAGGCATTTGTGGTATGTGAACAGAACAAATATATCCATACTACAAGGATTTAAATACTGAAGAAGGTTGGTTAGTAAAGAAGATTAAACTGAGAAAACTTAAATATTTTGGACATATCAAACGTCATGAAAATTTAGAGAAGACCGCCTTGGGACGGTACATAATGGGAAAAAGAGAGGGAAAGCTAAAACCAAGGCGAAGATGGCTGTAGGACATCGTTGATGATCTGCGAATGGATGTATCAGCAGCAGGGCATCTTGCTTACAACCGAGAGTCCCACATGAGACCTGTTTAGGGAGGCAAAGTTCCGCAAGGGATATGCAAATGACTGACTGACTGTAGATCAAGGATCCGTAATCGGAAGCGCTTTTCAGAAGGAGATTCGAAGTCAGCAGAAATGTACCGGTTATAAAGTAATCGTACTCGGGTTTGTTTGTTTTTTAAATCGAAGGGCCAGATTCGAGGAGGAGAGTTCTCATACATTCGGCATATCTTTCATCTATGAATGAAGTTACGCCGAAACAGAAGGGAAACAGAAGAGCAAGGTTTGGCCTGCCGACTCCACAAATCTAATTTTATCACAGAATTCTTATACATTCAGCAAAACAACGGGGCCAAGCACGCTAAGATCAAGAGATCAAGATTTGCGTGTGTGCCGTCAGTTAAACCAAATGGTTTACGCGACCCAAATCTCATCATAATTACTGTAATAGGCTTACTGTTTGTATTAACCTAATCTTAGTTAAAATGATTACATGGGCCGTATTTGCCTTTACTTAGTCCCTGCTCAATTTTCACAATTTAATTCTATCATGCCCCTTTTAGTGAGCGCAGAGTGATGCGTAGTCAACAGTGGACTGTCTGCTCATGATCCTGTTGTGTACCGGAGATCGGTTACCGGCAGGTCCCCAGCCCAGGTTGTAATAGTGGCAGTCTGACATCCCCGTACTGGAGGAGCTGCTCTGAAAATGGAGAGAGTCTGTAGGGCGAGGAACATCAGTGTACACTATAGACGGTTATCAGTGAATGATATATCGCATGAAATCAGCTCCCATGAATGCCAGGATTATACCAGAATTCACCATGGGTAAACTCTCAAAAACCTTTGATGAGGTTGAAAGACTCGCCGAAGACAGGAAAAATTGGCGAACTACTTTGCGAGCCCTATGTGACGTCTAACGGCACGGGAAGGATATAAGATAAGAAACTCTCAAAAAACCACTACCCTACATTACAGAAGCAATTGCTGGTCTGCGTCTGTAATCCAATTTTGTGTTGTGTTGTTTTGTTTTTTTTAACTGACAAATGTGAGAACGGCAACCGGCTTATCAATATCGACCATTTTCTTGGATTTTAGGAATTAGGTCCCAACTCTGGGCCATGCTGCTGCTTCCATTCCTCAGGAGTTCCAGCGGGTTGCCTCGCTTCCCGGAATGCTACGGGATGCGTGCACCATGTTGAGACCACATCGCCAGTGGGAAGAGGTCAAGGCGATTACTGCCTTGTCATACCTGACATATATTTATACACTGAAATCGTTTAGTATTAAAAATGACTTATAGCACCGCTTTCTCATACTTTTGCACATCGTGCAATAATTTATCTGATTAGAAAATATCTGGTTCAGCAGACACAGTCTCTGTGTTGGCTTCACTGTTCTTGAAGCCTGCTGGGTCACATTCTGCCAGGCCGTATCCTAAACTCTATCAGTTGCTCCTGGAAACAAGGAGGACCTACTAACCACGTTCGTCTGGGGCGGTTAAGAACACTCGCAATCCGGCTCTATTCCAGCGTTTAAAATCTTTCACAACAAACGTCGCCTTCAAAGAACTACCCCATAAGCCTGCAACAATATTTTTGCTGGCATAAGAAAATGATAATTCTATATAGCCATATACAGAAATATTCCATATGGAAACCTAACTCCTCGACAGCCCTAATCTAATAGACGAGAAATGTTTATTAAGAAAGCTAAACTTATATACAGTCATAACTGTGAAATGTTTCATATGAAAATCATCTCTATTGTGACAGCATGAGCTGGGGGTTGGAGAAATCTACTGATAGAAGAGCACATACGGAACAATGCACAGGAAGTTCACGAGAAGTAGACGCCCAAGCGGGAGTTACGAATTGAGCACCAACTAGTTAGACAGAAAATGAAAGGGAACAACAATAGTGACGACAGAATAGAGATGCCGGGGATATATTTAGACGTTTATCAAGGGGACACGGAGGACGAAGCAATACAGAGAAGAGACAGGCGGACCGAAGGGGAGACACGATCAACAGGACAGAGAGACAGACAAATAGAGCCAGGAGACCCGGACGTAGACAGAAGGAAAATATGTAATACGTACTTGAGTAATGTCGAGAAATGATGGATCAATGAAAAAAAAACATTGGAAAACTTTACAAGGATCATGTACGTCTTTCCATTCGTTATTTGCTGGGAAAAGTTGATTCGTTGAGAACAGATGAACGCTGAAGAGCACGGTCAGCAGTTAAGAAGTTGAATAGTTGAGTTGCTGAGAACAGTTGAAAGTTGAAGAGCACGGTCAGCAGTTAAGAAGTTGAATCGTTGAGTTGTTGAAAACAGTTGAAAGTTGAAGAGCACGGTCAGCAGTTAAGAAGTTAAATCGTTGAGTTGCTGAGAACAGTTGAAAACTGAAGGACACGGTCAGCAGTTAAGAAGTTGAATAGTTGAGTTGCTGAGAACAGTTGAAAACTGAAGGACACGGTCAGCAGTTAAGAAGTTGAATAGTTGAGTTGCTGAGAACAGTTGAAAACTGAAGAGCACGGTCAGCAGTTAAGAAGTTGAATAGTTGAGTTGCTGAGAACAGCTGAAAACTGAAGAGCACGGTCAGCAGTTAAGAAGTTGAGTTTGTTGAGCTGCTAGAACAGTTGAAGCGCACTCACGACCACCACGCAATATCCGTCTCAAACCTGTCACACTATCTTATATATCTATCTTATATCCTTCCCATGCCGTTAAACGTCACACAGGGCTATATATAGGACTTTCGTAAGGCAGGTTTCAGAAAAGCGCTGAAGTGCAGACAAAGAAAACAAAAACGAAACACCATCAAAATGACAAACATATGGTGGAAAAACATTTCTTGTCTGTATAACAATTATACTGTCGCTTCTGATACAGATCTCCTTGTAATTACTAGAGTTCCTGGGCAGCCAGCTGCTTATGTAAGGAGCAACTTGATACAAAGGTACAACATCCAGAAAGCTATTGTGTAATATGAGCTGCTGCGCTTCCCGGAACGGATCTCAACAAACGGTTGCATCACGGGGGAAGGCATGCCGCGACCCCAGCTCGTTGGTCTGACTGTGGTCACGTGGGTTCACGATAAGAACGAACGAATGAACTTTTTGACACGTGTATGACCCGTGTGCTAACAAGCATCGTGTTTGCTTAACCCGGTGACAATGCTATCCCAGACGGGCTCAATGATGACAATATAAACTACAAAACCGCATGTGATGTATAGTTTTGATGAAAAGCTACAGACATGAATAGGGGAAAGTCAGTCAGTCAGTCGTTTGCATGTCCCTTGCGGAACTTTGCCTCCCTAACAGCTCTCCTGTAGGCCCCTCGGTTGTAAACAAGATGCTCTGCTACAGATCAACGATATCCTGCAGCCATCTTCGCCTTGGTCTTCTTCTCTTTCTTTTTCTCATTATGTACCCTTCCAAGACGGACTTCTCTAAATTATCATGGCGTTTAATATGTCCAATATATTTAAGTTTGCTGTGTTTAATCTTCCTTACTAGCCACAACCTTCAATATTAAGTTTTTGTAGTATGGATATATTTGTTCTCTTTTTTGTGTCCATGATATTTGAAGAACTCTTCTATAGCATTTACATTCAAAGGCATTTATGTGTTTCTCGGCTGTTTTGTTAAGTATCCAGGCATATGTCGCGATGGGAAAGATACACGTCCTTAAAACTATTTTAAAATTTGGCAAAACTGAGAATAAGGGCATGGAGCAATAGAGAAAACTAACACTGAAGTTAAAATGTTCTAACTAAACCTGCGTGGTTACCATTCTCGTACATGGACCTAAAACGTGCATACGAAGTTCGATGTACGTTGTTTCTATCTTCACTGCCTTCACAGAATAATGATAATTAAGACAAACCAACAGCCCTCTGAAGTTCTGTCCTGTGGCTGGAAGAATAAATGACAGCCGTATCCTCCAATGTTCTAGAGTAATGTTCTAAGTGTACTACTCTATGGAAGTGAATGCTGGAAAATCACCAAAACCATAGAAAACAAGTTGAATTCTTTCCAGATTAAATGTTTACGAAGAATTAGACAATTATTTTGGCCAAACACCATAAGAAATATCTTGTTAGCAGAAATGCAGATGAAGCCACTGACAGAAATTATTGAGGAAAGACGCTGGCGATGGTTAGGACATGTGCTTCGAATGATTGACAACTCACTACCAAAAATAGCACTAAGATGGACACCACAGGGGAACAGAAGTAAGGGTAGACCAAAAGAGACATGGAGAAGAACAACGGAAAGGATGTTGAGCAATAGAGGGCTCACCTGGGCAAGAGCAGAAAAAAAGGCAAAGGACAGGCATTTGTGGAAAACCCTTGCGGAAGCCCCATGTGCCCTGGGCACTTAAGGTTCAGAGAAAGAGAGAGAGAGTATCCTCCAAACTTCTGAAGGAAATGAGGGTCATGAGATAAACCAGAACGGAGATGCTAGGATATATGACAATACTGTGGCTGTTATTTTATGGGGGGGGGGGGGGAGAGAGAATTAAACATGACACCGGATGAAGGAGGTAGGAGATACAAAAAGGGCCCGTTGTGACGGAAACAAATCGGTCAACAAAAGTCTGAGTAGGGCTGAGAGAATCGAAGAGGGTTTGCGAAGATCTACGAGGGTCTGAGAGAACAGCAAAAGAAAAGAATAGGAAAGCAACAATAGTAACACCTAACAATGGCATGATCAGTTGTATTTCTTGTGAACCATGAAGATGGAGATTCTGTACAATTCAAGTAAGCTGAAAATTATTAACAGCCCAGGTGATTTTTTTTGCCTGAGACTTTGTCAATGTATTTGAGATACCTGTCTCATAGTTGATCAGAAAAAGAAGATGGATATATTTTGGTCATGTGATGAGAAGAAACAATCAAAGAATCCCCAAACAAGCTATCAAATGGAACAACACAACAGGCCGAAGAAAAAGAGGTCGAAGACGTGAAACTCTAAAGATGACATTGTTAAGAGAAGCCAATTCAATGGGCATAAACATCCCTTGCTGAGACTGAAAAACTCGCCGAAGACAGGACATCTTGGCGAACTACTATGTGACGTTTAACGGCACGGGAAGGATGTAAGGTATAAGATTTGAGATTACTGACCGGGACCCACGCATAATTGATATTTGTAATGTATCCACGAGATTTTCTTTTTCCAATTAGCTACAGAGATTGGGAATAACGAGAGAAATACCACTGTAACGTTGCCCGTTACACCGGAGACGGGAAAAGTCTATCTCTCTGACTGACACATGTCAGATTTTTTAACAGAGGCTTCCCTTATGTCTTTGCTCTGATAGCAAATCTTCACACCTATGACTCTGATCTGGGAGATGCTGGTCCACGATCGGGGGGTCATCTGACTGTGCTAGGGGACTCGAGCAGTAGCCTGTTTGTACCTGGTCAGCGGATGAATCAAGCACCGTAAACCAAAACCACGAATATTCTGGAACAAGCGTGTTAAGACCCTCTCTCTGTCAGATCTATCAGCTTACCGTCGTCGCTCATGGACTGTTATCTTCGCTCAGAGTTCTAAGTAAGTTACTGCTTTTTTTGTATCTGCATTCTTCTCTTTGCTAAGTATAAAGGATCAGCCGACAGCCTGCTGGCTTGAATAATGTGCCCCGGGGCCTGTTGGGCCCAGTCTGAATAAACTTTTGATGTATATTCTAATCTTAACGTCTCACAAGTCTACTGCTGTCTACCACTGCGTGTAAGAACAAGTGTCGGGGATGGATGGGGGCACGGACTCACATACACACTCTCTCTCCCCCCCCCTCTTTAATCAATCAATCAAGTGCCGTGCCGTGCCGTGTGGCGTAGGCGATCATTTCTCTCCACAATTCCCTGTCGTATGAGATCCGCCGGTGACTTTCTTCCTAGCCAAACTGACAGCCCATCCAGTAACTTCTCTCTCTGTCTTCCTCTGTCTCTTCTTCCCTCAATTTTTCCAGTTGCCACAATAGTGTTCCAATTTTCCTATTCTCAGAAAACGTCCTACAAATCTCGCTTGTCTGCCTCTGATCTTTGTTGTAACTTGCCTTTTAACTCCAGCCTCTCTTAAGACTTCTTCGTTGGTTTTCTTAGCTGTTCATGGTACCTTCAAAATCCTTCTTATGAACCACATTTCCATGGCCTCCATTTCTCGCTGTATTCTCTTATTCATAAACCATGCTTCACATCCATAAACAAAACTGGCTCGATGTAACATTTAAGTACTCGGAATCTTGTTTCCATTGATATGGATCTCTCTTACATACAGAAAAAGTAATAAGCTGGCAGATATAACACCAACCGCATATTGGCAGAATATTTTTTTTTGGGGGGGGGGAGAGAAACGTCTTTCAACATAATGACGCTCGTCATCTTTTATAAACCGCTACACACAAGGATTCTGATCCTGAAATATATGATACATTTTTGCCTACACACACACACATATAACACATGAGATATACGTGTATACAACAGGTGTGCTATATATTGTGTAATAACTTATGTATTTATATACAGCCCGTCCCTATCACGATACCAATGGAGGGCCCCGTTTACTAACGTAATTACGAAACATAAAACAGCAGTTACTTTGGACATGGACGCACAATGTAAATTTTATATGCGTACTGACAGGTCAAGGAAAATATGGCCGCTAACACCATATCCCTATGTGCTCTAAGGCACGACAGGATTACTTTTACCTTTTTTTAACCTTACTCTCCATTAACATCTAGTGCCTGACATACTGAATCCTATTTTTGTTTTAAGATTAGCATAAATATTTATTACCCCCAACGCTATAAATCGACCGCACTAGTTATTGTTTTTCTCTATGACGAGACAGTAGTAAAACGGTCAACTGAGAGCTCTAAACAAGGGACACAACACTTAAAACTGTACCCATTACTTGTGACATGGCACCTAAAAGCGCATTGTTATAGAAATAGTTTGAATTACAAGTCTAATATTTTTTTTTACCCTTATTGGATAACAATAAGCAAAAAGTACAACACAATTCAGTATTTTTTAAATGTTGGCTAACAAGGAAAACAATAAGTACAACAGAATCTAGTATTTTGTTTTAATTCATTTTGCATACCTTGGCAGCTGCATAGACCAGGATGGTGACACCAGAAAGGTAGTCAGAATTAGAATTGCAAAAGCAACAATGACCTTCAAGAATCTTGAGAAGATATGGCATTCAAAAGTTATAAGCACAAAAACCAAGTTAAGATTATTCAATTCACATATGATATCCACTCATTTATGCATGCGAAAGCTGGAAGACGACTAAAGAAATAGACAAGAAATTAGACTTTTCAAAACAAATGGCTAAGGAAAATACTCGGTATAAAGTGGAACGAATTCAAGAACAATGCAGAGATACGACAGACTAGCAAACAACACGCTGTCTCATGTGTGATCTGAAAAAAAGATGGACATATGTTGGTCAAGTGATGAGAAGAAACAGTCAGAGAATCCCAAAACAAGTTATCAAGTGGAACACAACAGGCCGAAGAAAAAGAGGTCGACTACGTGAAACTCTAAAGAGGACACTGCACTTTCGTGGGCATAACATCCCTTGATAAGGTTGAAAAGCTTGCTGAAAACAGGAAAACTTGGCAAACTACCATGTCAGCCATATGTGACGTTTAACGGCAAGGGAAGGATGCAATATGTAAGTATTAACAAGGAATAGCAAAATCCAGTATTTTTTTTTATTGCTGGCTAAAAGGGAACATGAGAAGTACAACAAAAATCTAGTTTTTTTGGGTTTTTTTTGCAATGTTGGTTAACAAGAAACACAAGAAGTACAGCCATTTTTCCTACATGTTGACCAAACACTGAACACAATGCACTTTGCCATCATATACCATGACAGGGGTTCTTAACTGGTGTCCTGCGAAACCCTTGAGGTTTCGTTAGAGGTCGCTATGAGCTTCGCAAACAGATAAATGACTCTTTTTTCGAACGCTCACCTTTTATAAATATTTTATATTCAGAAGAACACTATTAATGTATATTAATGACATATTACTAAAACTATTTATTAGAACTAGAACTAGTAAAGTAAGGTAAAGGTAACACTGTCATGCCTTGAGGCACATAGGGATATGGTGATAGTGCCCATAGTTTCCTTGACCTGTCAAGCACACTTGAGGGTGATATGTTCAGTATCAGGCCTGGCAGCCTTTCCTTCCCCAACTCCAGAAGAAGTCGAGTACCCATTTCTACAACTGGGTGACTGGGATTCCTCTGGCCGGATTCGAACCCCCGACCTTCGCCATGACAGACCAGTGCACTAACCACTTCGCCACTCAGACACTAGAACTACAGTACATATTAGAACTAATTACATATTAATAGAACACTATTAATGTATATTAAGTCACTAGTATAGAACACTTAATGTATATTAAGTCACTAGTTTTACATACCTAGGAAGCAAATTAACACCCGCAGGAGACAATAACAGAAATTATGACCCGAACTGCTTTAGTGTCAAAAGCCTTCAACAAGCTGATTAACATCTGGAAATCAAAACAACTCAGTAGGCATATGAAACTCAAGATCTTCAACTCCTGTGTAGTGCCAGTACTAACCTATGGTTGCGAGAGTTGGAGAACATCCCCAGCAATGGAAAAGAGACTAGATGCTTTTGAAAGTAAGTGCCTTCGAAGACTGCTAAATATCTGTTGGCACGACTTCAGATCGGTCACATCAATAAGACAAGAAACTAAACAAGACAGCGTATATTAAACTTTATCAGAAGACGTTGCTGGAACTATATCGGCCATTTACTTAGAATGGACGAAAAACGGCTCCCACACCAAGCATTTACGTGGTCACCAGGGGGTAAAAGAAAGCGGGGAAGACCCAAAGACACACTAAGAAGAGTTATCACCAAGGAGTGTTCAACAATGCTCATCAGAAACACCGAAGATCTAAAACAAGTAGCAAGGAATCGCCAGACATGGAGAGCTTTGTCCTCCGCCCTATGTGCCGCCTTTGGCCCAAGAGGATCAACTAACTAATGTGTATTAATGACATATACATAAATTAATGTATATCTACAATTTACTTAACACATTAACTTCCCATCAGATGTACTTCTTGTATCTGGACTTCCTGGACATCTAAAAGTAACTTCAAGATTCTCTATGATAAAAATGTTGAAAAATCTTATAATAAGCAAAGGGATGGCGCACTAATATTTCTCTTCCTTGAAGTTCTTAACTGGAACATGCTAGGCCGCAGCAACTGCTGAATGAGACTCAGATCTGCATGCTCATAATCTAGGCTGGAGATTACATTCAAGAGCTGGGCTGACATTTGGCAGTCCTTTGTCGGGACACTGTTCCAATCATTTTGTCAGTGAATTCTGAAAAGCCTCGATTCTTCCATCACCATCATCATCGAATATTACCATGAGCACCATCACCCCAAGGATATGTGCCTTCAGAGAACAGGTTAAACAAACATTTTCCTGTGTTATAGAGCAGAAACATGTCCAGCAACACAAACCATGAAAACATGAAACGTTTTATAAGCAGAAGGTGCAGACGACAAACAAGGTAAAGCAGGCACGCAAAATCTTTGACAAGAATCTCAAAGAGAAAGGTAAAAGAGCAATTAGAAAATCTTACTGCACATAACACACAACAAACTGAATAAAGTAGATATAATGACTAGCATCAGGGTTAGCGATCCTGTCCCACCTCTCCGTTGGTACCCCCCCCCCAACCCTGTAACAGGCCTAGCTTGGCTAACGGGGTAGGGATCGCCGTAGTCCCCATGGTGGTGGAGACTGCTAAAGAAGCACTGCACATCCCTTGCTTTTTAGCTGTACTTCGGGACTGAAAAAGTAGGTGCCATAACCCGATCCCACGCCGATAAGACGCTGTACCTCAACACCTCTACAGCATCGGCTGCAAAGAACACCAGCTTGCAGTTACTCCACAAGGTCTATAAGAAAATGTGAGAGCATTTGGTCTTATGGAACGAAGAAGCGCAGTGGTTAGCTTCTCAAGCCAACCATTTGTGTATGACAACTGCTGCTTTCAATATCTTCAAGACGCTGCATACTGCTCTTTGTCAATATACAGTATTAAGAAAAAAGCCACGATACTCAAGTGACAAACAGTAACTTGTCTAACATAACATAACATGAGACAACACACAAAGTCGCTGTGAAACAAAATAACTACGAGACAGGAGAATGGAGCTAGAATATAGAAAAGTGGAGGTTAACAAACGGCAAGGCAATCTAGATGATGACCCTTTACATAGAATTTTTTAAATTGCATGTCTGCAGCAGCTGGTGCTTCTGTGAGTGAGAGAGAGGGGGGTAGGAGAGAGAGAGAGAGAGAGAGAGAGAGAGAGCACTGATCTACAACTTAACATCGCTACACCAGCATCTTCCCTTCTTCCCTCCCCTCTCCGGCCTTGTTTCTGCTCCGCGCTCTCCCCTCTCCCCGCACTGGATGAGATTTACCGTGGCGTGATGCACGCACGGACGATAGAAAACAGCCCAGCTATTGACAACTGACAAATTCAGCGCGCAAATTGCACAAATGAGAGAACGTAGGCATCTCAAAGCCTCTACTGCTTCGGCTGAACGAGTGACAAGCTCGCTGGCGATTCGCATCCTTCCCGTTTAACGTAACAAGACCGCATCCTTCCCGTTTAACGTAACAAAACCGCATCCTTCCCGTTTAACGTAACAAGACCGCATCCTTCCCTTTAACGTAACAAGACCGCATCCTTCCCTTTAACGTAACAAGACCGCATCCTTCCCTTTAACTTAACAAGACCGCATCCTTCCCTTTAACGTAACAAGACCGCATCCTTCCCGTTTAACGTAACAAAACCGCATCCTTCCCGTTTAACGTAACAAGACCGCATCCTTCCCTTTAACGTAACAAGACCGCATCCTTCCCTTTAACTTAACAAAACCGCATCCTTCCCTTTAACTTAACAAGACCGCATCCTTCCCCTTAACAAGACCGCATCCTTCCCTTTAACTTAACAGACCGCATCCTTCCCTTTAACTTAACAAGACCGCATCCTTCCCTTTAACTTAACAAGACCGCATCCTTCCCTTTAACTTAACAAGACCGCATCCTTCCCTTTAACTTAACAAGACCGCATCCTTCCCTTTAACTTAACAAGACCGCATCCTTCCCTTTAACTTAACAAGACCGCATCCTTCCCTTTAACGTAACAAGACCGCATCCTTCCCTTTAACTTAACAAGACCGCATCCTTCCCTTTAACGTAACAAGACCGCATCCTTCCCGTTTAACGTAACAAAACCGCATCCTTCCCGTTTAACGTAACAAGACCGCATCCTTCCCTTTAACGTAACAAGACCGCATCCTTCCCTTTAACTTAACAAAACCGCATCCTTCCCTTTAACTTAACAAAACCGCATCCTTCCCTTTAACTTAACAAGACCGCATCCTTCCCTTTAACTTAACAAGACCGCATCCTTCCCTTTAACTTAACAAGACCGCATCCTTCCCTTTAACTTAACAAGACCGCATCCTTCCCTTTAACTTAACAAGACCGCATCCTTCCCTTTAACTTAACAAGACCGCATCCTTCCCTTTAACGTAACAAGACCGCATCCTTCCCTTTAACTTAACAAGACCGCATCCTTCCCTTTAACGTAACAAGACCGCATCCTTCCCTTTAACTTAACAAGACTGAGTTTTGAAGAAAAACAAATTTACTCTTTTACTGTCCGTGTACTGTATACCTGCCCAAAGCTGACACTGAATGTACGACGGAGGTTCTTCCTGCTGAACTCTCTTAAGAAGCAATCTTTGCCCGTCCGTCCCCCCCCCCCCCCCCAAAAAAAAAAAATCAGAAACCAACTGCAGTCCACAACCTCAATTCTGGAGGGCCTTGAAATTTGAAGTCTTAGGGACAAACCTGACCTAAACTAAACTCCCAGCTACAGACTACAACTGGCTGCGGAAGAGCAACTATCTTTGATGCCTCATTTGAACAAGAACAGTACTAACCGCTGAACACTGTTGTTATAAGCCATAAAATGTATCCGCAAAATACACACATCATTGTCTACTAGACCAGCTACTTGTTCTGTTTAAAAAAACAAACCGTTGTACCTCTTTGTAGCTGTACGCACTTACTGTAACGCTGTACGCACTTACTGTAACGCTGTACGCACTTACTGTAACGGTGTTTTAATACAGTGCTACTTTCTCTCCCTTCAACGATTCATTTACGGTAAACTGTTTTATTACTACATTTCCATATGGCTAGGAACTTGGGCGTCTTTGCTCTCGAAGCAGTAGGGATTCTGAAACACAAGCATCGAGTGGGACATGAATGGGCTCCAGAAGCTTTCTTTCATTCCTTAACGATCCAGGACGCATAAGGACACCATCCACCCTTGCCTTGTGTGCCATGCTACGGTAAACTTAGACCACGTTTCTGAGAAGACCATGAGACGACACGGTTAAGCCTGGTGGTTGTGATACAGTAACCATGGTCCACCTTCACCATGTGTGCTCAGTAGACTGCCTTGTATTTTCACACAAGATAAACAGTGACATGGTGGAACTTCTTCGCTGAAAAGAACTTTCAAATGTTTGACACTGACTTCGGGCCTACATAACTAAAGAGAATCCGCGGCTGCATTTCTCCTAAACAAGTCACTAAATTATGATATGAGTACTGACTTACTTCTGTCAATAAATATGAAACTGAACATATACTTGGAGGAATGAGAGCCAGGATCACTGGACTAGTTATGACCGACCTGCGAACTAGCGCTGACCAAAAACAGGTCTCACTCGCCTCTGCCTTGTCACTCTTAGTAAAATGCTTACTTTGGGTATCAGGACAGGGCTCTCTCTGGTTCCTGCTGAAAATGCTTTCTCTCTCTCTGGTTCCTGTTGAAAAGGCAGCTTTTTCTCTCCCTGGTTCCTGCTGAAAAGGCTGCTTTCTCTCTTTCTGGTTCCTGCTGAAAAGGTTGCATTTTCTCTCCATGATTCTTCTTGAAAAGGTTGCATTTTCTCTCTATGATTCCTGCTGAAAATGTTGCATTTTCTCTCTATGATTCTTCCTGAAAAGGTTGCATTTTCTCTCTATGATTCTTCCTGAAAAGGTTGCATTTTCTCTATATGATTCCTGCTGAAAAGGTTGCATTTTCTCTCTATGATTCCTGCTGAAAAGGTTGCATTTTCTCTCTATGATTCCTGCTGAAAAGGTTGCTTTTTCTCTCCATGGTTTCTGCTGAAAAAACTTTCGATTACACTTCCAAATCGACAGAATGCTTATGTTTCATCATTTACATCCTGCTGAACTCTCTATCCTTAAGAAGCAATCTTTGCCCGTCCGTTCTCCCCCCCCCCCCCCCCCAAAAAAAAAAAATCAGAAACCAACTGCAGTCCACAACCTCAATTCTGGAGGGCCTTGAAATTTGAAGTCTTAGGGACAAACCTGACCTAAACTAAACTCCCAGCTACAGACTACAACTGGCTGCGGAAGAGCAACTATCTTTGATGCCTCATTTGAACAAGAACAGTACTAACCGCTGAACACTGTTGTTATAAGCCATAAAATGTATCCGCAAAATACACACATCATTGTCTACTAGACCAGCTACTTGTTCTGTTTAAAAAAACAAACCGTTGTACCTCTTTGTAGCTGTACGCACTTACTGTAACGCTGTACGCACTTACTGTAACGCTGTACGCACTTACTGTAACGGTGTTTTAATACAGTGCTACTTTCTCTCCCTTCAACGATTCATTTACGGTAAACTGTTTTATTACTACATTTCCATATGGCTAGGAACTTGGGCGTCTTTGCTCTCGAAGCAGTAGGGATTCTGAAACACAAGCATCGAGTGGGACATGAATGGGCTCCAGAAGCTTTCTTTCATTCCTTAACAGATCCAGGACGCATAAGGACACCATCCACCCTTGCCTTGTGTGCCATGCTACGGTAAACTTAGACCACGTTTCTGAGAAGACCATGAGACGACACGGTTAAGCCTGGTGGTTGTGATACAGTAACCATGGTCCACCTTCACCATGTGTGCTCAGTAGACTGCCTTGTATTTTCACACAAGATAAACAGTGACATGGTGGAACTTCTTCGCTGAAAAGAACTTTCAAATGTTTGACACTGACTTCGGGCCTACATAACTAAAGAGAATCCGCGGCTGCATTTCTCCTAAACAAGTCACTAAATTATGATATGAGTACTGACTTACTTCTGTCAATAAATATGAAACTGAACATATACTTGGAGGAATGAGAGCCAGGATCACTGGACTAGTTATGACCGACCTGCGAACTAGCGCTGACCAAAAACAGGTCTCACTCGCCTCTGCCTTGTCACTCTTAGTAAAATGCTTACTTTGGGTATCAGGACAGGGCTCTCTCTGGTTCCTGCTGAAAATGCTTTCTCTCTCTCTGGTTCCTGTTGAAAAGGCAGCTTTTTCTCTCCCTGGTTCCTGCTGAAAAGGCTGCTTTCTCTCTTTCTGGTTCCTGCTGAAAAGGTTGCATTTTCTCTCCATGATTCTTCTTGAAAAGGTTGCATTTTCTCTCTATGATTCCTGCTGAAAATGTTGCATTTTCTCTCTATGATTCTTCCTGAAAAGGTTGCATTTTCTCTCTATGATTCTTCCTGAAAAGGTTGCATTTTCTCTATATGATTCCTGCTGAAAAGGTTGCATTTTCTCTCTATGATTCCTGCTGAAAAGGTTGCATTTTCTCTCTATGATTCCTGCTGAAAAGGTTGCTTTTTCTCTCCATGGTTTCTGCTGAAAAAACTTTCGATTACACTTCCAAATCGACAGAATGCTTATGTTTCATCATTTACATCCTGCCAGTTCCACTGCAGCAGCAACAACAAACAAACAAACAAACAAACAAAAAAAGCTCTCGGACTTGCTACAGAACATAAGAAACCAATTACAGCCATCAAGATAACAGGTGGGGGGAAAAAAAATCGCTAAACGTTATTAGAGGTCGGTTTTGACAGAAACTGACAAACAATATCTGCACTTGTAAAAAACTGAAGGAGAAACAGCAAGCAGACTGCAGTTCAACATCTGGACCAAGCTGACCCAAGTAAATGCACGAAGTAAAGAGCCGGGCGACAGATTTCATTAAACACGCTACCAGCCTCGCACAATGAAACAGCATGTTCTGGGTTTTTTGTCTACCAGCACGACTCCTGATAATGTGCATGTATGTGCATGTATGTGCAATGTGTGGCCTGCTCTAGTGTGGAAAACCCAGTGCATGCTTTGATCGATTTTGGTTCTGACCTTTTTTTTTATTTTTCAAACACAGCTAAAGAAATTATATATATATATATATATAACTGTAACCGAAACACGTTTTTGCTGGCGATAAAGATCAAAAGAACGGAGGACAACGGACACAACACTAAGCCAGAGGCGAACAAGATCCACACACAAAAAAACGGTCATTTAGGAAGGACATCATCCATGTACTTCGGACGCATCCATAGGTGCTCCGATCTTCCCTAACAGCTCCTTCAGTGTTTACTAAGTAATTACACCTGTTCTGTGTTGCTTGACCATCCGTCTCTTGACCAGATGTTCCCCAGACTCTTCAGACTGTGGGACACTTGGTAACGTAAATTTCTGTCGCGGTATACCTGTGTACTTAATGCTGGACCCTCGCGCAGTTCGGTACACTGTGTACTTAATGCTGGACCCTCGCGCAGTTCGGTACACTGTGTACTTAATGCTGGACTCCCGCGCAGTTCGGTACACTGTGTACTTAATGCTGGACTCCCGCGCAGTTCGGTACACTGTGTACTTAATGCTGGACTCCCGCGCAGTTCGGTACACTGTGTACTTAATGCTGGACCCCCGCGCAGTTCGGTACACTGTGTACTTAATGCTGGACTCCCGCGCAGTTCGGTACACTGTGTACTTAATGCTGGACTCCCGCGCAGTTCGGTACACTGTGTACTTAATGCTGGACTCCCGCGCAGTTCGGTACACTGTGTACTTAATGCTGGACTCCCGCGCAGTTCGGTACACTGTGTACTTAATGCTGGACTCCCGCGCAGTTCGGTACACTGTGTACTTAATGCTGGACCCTCGCGCAGTTCGGTACACTGTGTACTTAATGCTGGACTCCCGCGCAGTTCGGTACACTGTGTACTTAATGCTGGACTCCCGCGCAGTTCGGTACACTGTGTACTTAATGCTGGACCCTCGCGCAGTTCGGTACACTGTGTACTTAATGCTGGACCCTCGTGCAGTTCGGTACACTGTGTACTTAATGCTGGACTCCCGCGCAGTTCGGTACACTGTACTTAATGCTGGACTCCCGCGCAGTTGGCTACACTGTGTACTTAATGCTGGACAGTTAACCATATACTTTTCGCATTTTCAAAGTCTACACGTCAAAAGGGGTACCGGCTAGCGTAGTGGTTAGAGCACTCGTCTAGCAACCGAATGGTCGAGGGTTCGAATCCCCAGCTGAGCAGGATTTTTTTTCCGACCAATACGGCCCTGAGGTCGACCTAGTCTCGTAAAATGGGTACCACAAAAAATCTGGAAAGGAAAAAACAGCGAGGAAAAGAACTGGTCACCCTACCTCATACGCTGATGGCCCAGCATAATGAGGTCTCTAACGATTCATCCCCTACGTTTTGCTATGGGACTACATGGGACACGTGAAAAAAAAAAATAATGAAGAAGCGATCTGAAGTTTCATTATACAAGAGATTCTTTTCAATGTGAAACATGAATCTGCTTGTAGACATTTCATCTCACACTGGACTGGGACTAGTAACTAAATGGCTGTGGGTTCTCTACCTGCTTATTTATCACACAAATAAGCAAAAGCGTACTGTCATTTTGTCTAAATATTTTTTTCTCTAAAAATCTGGAAGCACACCGTTTGAAAAACTATGGTCTAGAAGCTCTTGGTGAATCTGTCATTTTTTCGTCACCCCAAATTTCACAAAACATGAAATTCGCCAGAATTTGCTACATTTGCTTTTGTTAGACTTTCCCTATTTGTCATTTTTACTGTCCAAAGTAGTCGTTAACATTCTTCCATAAGCCACCTCCTGCTTGCCTCTAATGACCTTTGCACTGATCTGTTCACCGTCCATGATTCATTTCCACGGAGCAGAATGGGCTCAATGTAGCATTTTAGACTTCTTTTTCTGATGTTCAGTGGCAGGCGCATTAAATACGATGGCCTCATTTGTTTGGAAGATGTTTTCATTTGGCATATTCTATTTTTTTTTTCAATTTCGGAGATGTATTTTCAATTTGCTGTTACTCGCATCCCCTTATCTTAGTCCTGTATACTGTAACACTGCATTCAGGCGGGTAATTCTTCGCCCCTTTTTTTTTTATTTACGGTGAGTCTTTTCTTTTTGTTTTCTTTAACTTTTCTTTATCTAATAATTTCTGTACGCCCTTTCCATTTTTTTTTTTGTTATCAGTATTTATATATATGATATGATATCATAAATCATATCTGCATATCGTTAAGTTGTTCACGTTTTAACCTCCAACTCAACTTCAGTTAAGAAAGAGTTAAGTCAAAATTCAATGGTCGGTTCATCGAATTACGATCAGATTTTTATTTTCTGACAGAAGCCGTAGGACAACAGAAAATATGAACTGTTTCCCGAAACCATCATGCCTCTCTCCAGCTCTAAGTATCCTCTCTATTTCCCGAAACCATCATGCCTCTCTCCAGCTCTAAGTATCCTCTCTATTTCCCGAAACCATCATGCCTCTCTCCAGCTCTAAGTATCCTCTCTATTTCCCGAAACCATCATGCCTCTCTCCAGCTCTAAGTATCCTCTGTTTCCCGAAACCATCATGCCTCTCTCCTGCTCGAAGTATCCTCTGCGTTTCCCGAAACCATCAGGCCTCTCTCCAGCTTTAAATATCCTCTGTTTCCCGAAACCATCATGCCTCTCTCTCGCTCTAAGTATCCTGTTTCCCGAAACCATCATGCTTATCTCCCGCTCTAAGTATCCTCTCTATTTCCCGAAACCATCATGCCTCTCTCCCGCTCTAAGTATCCTCTGTTTCCCGAAACCATCATGCCTCTCTCCTGCTCGAAGTATCCTCTGTTTCCCGAAACCATCATGCCTCTCTCCCGCTCTAAGTATCCTCTGTGTTTCCCGAAACCATCATGCCTCTCTCCTCGCTCTAAGTATCCTGTTTCCCGAAACCATCATGCCTCTCTCCAGCTCTAAGTATCCTCTGCGTTTCCCGAAACCATCATGCCTCTGTCCAGCTCTAAGTATCCTCTCTGTTTCCCGAAACCATCAGGCCTCTCTCCAGCTCTAAGTATCCTCTCTGTTTCCCGAAACCATCATGCCTCTCTCCCGCTCTAAGTATCCTCTGTTTCCCGAAACCATCATGCCTCTCTCCTGCTCGAAGTATCCTCTGCGTTTCCCGAAACCATCATGCCTCTGTCCAGCTCTAAGTATCCTCTCTGTTTCCCGAAACCATCATGCCTCTCTCCCGCTAGAAGTATCCTCTTACGCTGCCCAGAACTTCAACAAAACGGGACCTCAAGTCCTAACTGGCCGCCTCAAAACTCTGGCCCTTCTCATAACGTTAACTGATCTGATGAAACCAATAAACGATTTCAAACAACTCAAACCCAAAAAATCGACGCCCCTGACCTCAAAGTAAACCACAGCTCCAACAGAAGAGGCAAAACTATTACAGAAATAATTGCTTCAATCGGGGGGGGGGGGGGAGACAAGACGACGGAAATTCGCGCCAACATAACAAACATGGCTCCCAGCACGGAAAGTAATCATTCGCTAGACTGCCAGGATACATATAAACATCTCGGTCACTACAAAATAGCACGATTTTCTATCACTGTCAATATCATCTTCCACCAAGCGCCCCGGCTCCCGCGCCCAGACAAAGCTAGTTACGACATAAACTCCACATGTAAAGAATAAACAAACGACCAGGTGATCAGAGTGGCTTGTTAGCAGTCCAACCGGTGATAAAACGAAAACTGGGTTAGTTTTAAAAATATCTGAAGTGCTCTACAGAAATATACTACTCGTCTCTACCCTTCCCCCTGCACTAAGCATACACTTCACACAAAGGGCTACATTATTTCTTCACCTAGACTTCCCTGTAACAAGAACTCCAAACTTTTGCTGAGTACACCAGCTACAGTAAAGCCATTACTGGGAAACAACGGGCTCCACATTCAACGAGGACACAAGCTGGTAATCTTACAATTCGTGTTAGATTTAAGTGTATCTTTACCCGGGCCAATCACATTTAAGCTGCGAAATCTAGAATAACCAGGTTGGCTCATTTATTAAACTGAAATGTCTTGCCTAACTAGTCTGTTTATCACTGACTCGCCTAACTAGTCTGTTTCTCATTGACTTGCCTAACTAGTCTGTTTATCATTGACTCGCCTAACTAGTCTGTTTATCATTGACTCGCCTAACTATTCTGTTTATCACTGACTCCCCTAACTATTCTGTTTATCATTGACTCGCAAAACTAGTCTGTTTATCACTGACTCGCCTAACTAGTCTATCACTGACGTGCCTAACTAGTCTGTTTATCATTGACTCTCTAACTAGCCTGTTTATCATTGACTCGTCTAACTAGTCTGTTTATCACTGACTTAACTAGTTTTTCACTGATTTGCCTTCCTAACTAGACTGACTTCCCTTACTAGTCTATCACTGACTTGCCTACCAAGTCTGTTTATCACTGACTCACCAGTCTATCACTAAACTGAAATGCCCTGCTAATCCGTCAGTAAACAGAAACGCCCACCCTAACCAATCTATCAGTAAACTGAAATATCCAATCTAACCAATCCATTAGTTAAATGAATAGCCCAACCTAACCAGTCCATTAGTAAAAATGCCCAACCTACCAGTCCATTAGTAAACTAAAATGCAACAGATAAAAGAGATGACTGCGGTAAAACTAGTTCTAGTAATACAGGTAGTTAGAGGTGTATGGTACAGTTTTTCAAAGCTATAGAGGGAATGAGAAAAGTGAGAGAAAAACACACAAAATGAAAAACATAAAACATCCAATATTTTCGGCGTGAGCCTTTTTCAAGGATTACATACAAAAACCAAGACAACATAGAAGAAGAAAACTGAAAATGAAAAACCCAGCTTTGTTGCATCCCTCCTTGTACACAATACAACAGAATGCGCCCTAAAGACAAGGCTGCGAGACCACAAAGGAAAACAAAGTGAACCAATCGTCGGATGTTAGCGGCAGTGAAAGGGAGAGAACGATGCGGGTGTGTGTGTGTGGGGGGGGGGGGGTCGGGAAAGAGATCAGGAGGCAATACCTCTAGGCCGCTAGAGACGAAGGTTGTGGTGGGAGAAGGGGGTAAAAGAAGGGAAGCTGGAAGATAACGTGAAACTGATGAATGAAGAAATGTAGCGAAATGCGTGAAAAGGGGAGTGGAGGAGGAGGGAGACAAGAAAGCAGAGTATAAATACCAGAAAATACATAGAAATCTGAAGAAGTTTAAAGGAAGCTAAATATATTGTTCATTCCCACTGGGTGGAGACAGCCGGCCTGGAAAATAAGGCGCTGTTCTAGAGCCTTCCGAGATCGTACACAGAAGAACAGGAGAAGATTGCACTAACAGAGATGTCACGTTTTCCCCTCTGTTTTCTTTGGCAAAAGGGTTTTGCTACAGGAGTCCATGTCCTCTTGTAAATATCGTTAAGATATTGATGAAAACGATCTCCTAAGCGTAAACCAGTCTCCCTATATATACTTCTGAAATGCCCAACCTAACCAATCCATTAGTAAACTGAAATGTTCAGCCTAGCCAGCCTGTCAGATCAAAATGTCTGCCTAAAAACTTTGTCACCGAACTAAAATGTCCAGCCTAACTGTGCAGCATACACCTTTTGAGAAATAAAAAAAAAATCCAACCTTTTCACTGTCAGAAAGACGAAACAAATGCTGCAGTCCAACTCATGATTATAGTCAGGGGGAAAGACAACTTACAAATTGATTAAATTATTGAAAAGTTTGCCCAGCTAGACAACAGAAACAAAACAAATATAATAATACTGGACAGATTTTAAGTTCAATCATGAAACTATAAAAAGCAGTAAAGAAAAACAAGAACTTATGATTCTCAACAATAAACAATAAGGAAATGAAACTATACATAACTGTACATTTGTGCATGTAGTTTCATTAAAAACAACAAAAATGTCTTGGTTAAACGGTGAAAAAAATGACAAACAGGCTGCAGGAGAGGGGAAAAAAAGTGAAATTAACAAAACAGAGATAAAGAAACTCAAGTGAAGATCAAGAGTAATTATGTAAAAACCTCAGCTATAAGAAAGCCATGAAAGAAAATATAAAAATACAGACAGTTACTGAAAATATTCAGAGATTATGTTAAAGATTTTATACACAATTATGTGTTCTTGTTTTTTTTTGGTAGCTTCCTGTAATTGTAAACCTGAAACCCTCAGCTGACTCTGTGATGGTAAAGAGCTTGCAACAGACATTTCAAACATGGAATGAGCTACAACAGCTTTTTTAGTTTCAAAGCAGAAGTCTTCCCTTCAGCATGCTCCACTACCATGTGGAACACATCAATGTCCAAGTCCTGTTTGGCCAGGATTTTGTACCTGGGGAACCCTCCCCTCCTCCTCCTCCTCCTCACCACCTCACCCCCCCCCACTCCCTGAAAGTTGGGACAGGGTTTCATCCCAGTGGGACTGACTGGTCCTGATGGCACTGCTGTCTTTCACAAAGGGATCCCTTCTCAAAAGAGGTCATGTGATTCATACAAATGAAAACTGGCTAGGTACTTATATATACAATATACTCATAAAACAGACTTCATCAGCTGCTTTCAACATATTTGGAGAAGACCTCACACTGAAGACATACACAGCAACAAATGTAAGAAGACCATCTGTATGATAAGTTACAGGAAACTACAAACATCTGAACAAGCTATCAGAATGTAAGGCAAGTAAGAGCAGAAACAAAACAAAACAAAACATGCTCCAGAAAAAACTTGGGTAGGAACAAAAACAAAAAAAAAAACCCAACCCACAAACAAATCAGGGCTGAACATCTCCCTACCTGGCACTTCTTCACCTTCCACCATCTCATAGTCATTCACAAGAAACTCCCGAGTGGCCTCAGATATGTGCACCTTTCCTGGCTCCCCTGTAGATTCCATGATGTTGGCCAGGGTGACGTCGTTGGACCACACATCAAACTTGAAGCGTACAGTTCCCACAATGCCACACAGCACAGTGCCTGTGTGGATGCCTACCCTCATGTTAACCTGTGGATCATTAGAGATTTCATCTTTTCAGTCACGTTTTTCTACCAAATAGAACAATTTTAAACAGTTCTCATACCAGAAATGTACAGCACAAGACATAAAACCGTTAAAACACTGCAGCTCTCTCTTCTCTCTCTCTTCTTTCTTTCTTTTCTTTCTTTTTCAATATTAAAACCTGTTTCAGTTTCAAATTCCACTGAAGACTTCGTTAAAGGATTTTTTTTTGGTTTCATCTTATTACTGCCCCTGAAAACAGACTTCGTGCCAAATTATTTACACCGCATTTTTTAACTGTCATTTCCTTTTTTATTCAGATTTCTCCTCTTATCCCTCCCATATTTATTTAAACAGCACCCACACCATCCACGCCCTTTAATCAACACAAGAACTTAAAAATGTACTTTCACTACTACTCTTACAATGCTACTTATCTCCCTGAAACTGCAAAATTTATCCTCTGCATCTAATGTAGTGGAAAGTTTTGAAACAAAGGCACTATACTGCATGGGGAGCATTCTGTGGTTTATTTTTTTTTTTAAAACTAGGAGTGGATTCAAGAAGCATTGGTTCTCTGCAGACTCCACCCACACACCATGGTGACTGCAGCAAGCCTAACCACATCACCCAAGATCAACTCTGCATCCAGCTGTAGCAAACACCAAGAGAGACTTTCTTGGTCAACTCTAGGACTCTGGTGCTATCACTCTAAAGGAGACATCTCTGTAGTGTTTGCAACATAGGTCCAACCCCCCCCCCCCCCTTCTAAATTTGCATGCTAAGAAAAAGTTTTCAAGTTTTCTTGAATAAAGCATCCAAGCTCATGCTTATGACTAGGGATACCTTGAAGCATGGATCGATGAGATGAGATGAAATGCAGATGAGATGACATGAGATAAGATGCAGATGAGATGAGATGAGATGCAGATGAAATGAGATGAAATGAGATGAGATGAGATGCAGATGAGATGAGATGCAGATGGCAAGAATGTACAATATATTCATGAGAAAAAAAAACAGTACAATGCTGAAGTTATATACCAAGGATGTCCAACTTCAAAAGGGACCAAGGGCAACAAATGTACCCATGACTTAAGTCAGTGTTTCCCAAACTGAGTATAATATGCCTCTTCCTTCCTTCTCCCCCCCCCCCCCCCAGGGCACTGGAAAGCATCATGGGGTGGTGAAAGAAAAAAAAAAGGGGGGGGGGTAGAAGAAAAGGGAGCAGTTGGGGGAGAGGAGGTGGGGGTGTTGAGGGAAAACAAAGTTTTCCTTTTTAGCACTTTTCAACCTGATATTGAAAAACGTGTTTCTCCCCCCCCTCCCATGAAATTCATCCATCACATTAAAAGTTGAGAATATAATGCAGTAGGTGAGTTTGTTAAACAGGTTTGCTTGCCAAAGTTTTTACTTGTGTATTCCTTATCATAGTTTAATGGGCCATTGTATGAGTTGTATATAACTCAGAAGGGGGGGGGGGGAAGAGAGAGAGGATGGGGATTGATGAGTGGGAAGAAAGGGGGTGGCAGCTCAAACAAGCCTGGGAAACATTGACTTAAGTAGAAACAATGAATTAAATTATAACAAAAAAAAAATATTTTGATGTCAAGTCTCAACAATCAACAAAATTAACTTATGTAAAGTTGTAACAATCAACAAAACTATTCTAAGTTACAACAATCATCAAAGCTGATGTAAAGTTGTAACAATCAATAAAACTATTCTAACTTACAACAATCACCAAAGCTGATGTAAAGTTGTAACAATCAATAAAACTATTCTAAGTTACAACAATCACCAAAGCTGATGTAAAGTTGTATCAATCAATAAAACTATTTTAAGTTACAACAATCACCAAAGCTGATGTAAAGTTGTAACAATCAACAAAACTATTCTAAGTTACAACAATCACCAAAGCTGATGTAAAGTTGTAACAATCAATAAAACTGTTCTGATGTCAAGTTACAGTACAGAAGAGCTGTAACATGTAAATTACACCCTTTCTATGAGAGCTAGAGTTTTCAGAACTGCACAGACAGCCCTGTTTGTGTTTTACTGACAATCTGACAATTACTGCCATGAGCCAAGCAAGATGTGACAAGAATATCTTTGTGTGACATTTTCTCCAGCACATCTCGCTTCTTCTAGTCTCCTGTACACAGAATGGAACCCGCATTGATTTTTTTTTTCATTCTTTATCCTTCCTGCTGTAACAACACCCTCCACTGCTTCATGAATATCAACACCATCATCAGGTGCCATGCCGACTGGTGTTGGCTATTATGCTTCTACGGAGTACATGATCCTTCATGCAGGCCATCAGCTCAGTTGGTGATCTCCTCTCACACCATCCCATCAGACTGTCCAATATCATTTCTCTTGGTCTTCCTCTTGATCTTCTTCCTTCTATTTTTCCTATTGTTATATTTTCAATGCCCCCTCTTCTCACTGCATGTCCTATGAAAGTACATTGTCTCTCTCTTATTTTTGACAAGATTTTTTTGTCTCTCCAGCTCTTCTCATACATTCTTCATTAGTTATTTTCGCTGTCCAGGGGATTCGCAACATTCTTCTAATAAACCACATTTCTGCTGCTTCCATTGATTGTTGTGCAGACCTGCCTATTGTCCATGATTCACTTCCATATAACAAGATAGGTTCAATATAGCATTTTAGGACTCGTTTTCTAACATTCATTGACAAGGATGTGTTGGCTGATATGTCCTCTCATTCTCTGAAATGCAATCTCTGCCTGGCCCATTCCATTCCTAATTTCTGTTCTGCACTTCCTATCTGAAGTTATCACTGCTCCAAGGCACTTGAATTTCATGAATATGGCCAATGAATTAATTTTTTTTTACTTTTGTGCTTTTGATGAACTTATATTTTTCGTGCTCAGCTATTCCATCCTTCCCATCTATTTCTCCCAGCACTTTTCCCTCATTCTCTCTGTGTACTGTATAGCTTCAGCTGAACCTTCTAATCTTCCAGTAGTCTTTCCTCACTGACTCACTCATGTCTTTAGTCTTCCTGTATCCCCTCACTGTTTCTCACCTTCACAAGATATCCCTTCACTGTTTCTCACTTTTAATAGATATCTACCTCACTGTTTCTCACTTTTAAGAGATATTTACCTCACTATTTCTCACATTTATGATATATCCCCTCACTGTTTCATTTTTAAGAGATATCTACCTCACTGTTTCTCATCTTTACAAGATATTCCTCCTCACTGTTCTCACCTTCACAAGATATTCCTCTTCACTGTTTCTCACCTTTAAGAGACATCTACCTCACTGTTTCTCACATTTATTATAGGTATGACCCCCCTCACTGTTTCTCACCTTTAAGAGACATCTACCTCACTGTTTCTCACTTTTAAGAGACATCTACCTCACTGTTTCTCACCTTTAAGAGATATCTACCTCACTGTTTCTCACCTTTAAGAGATATCTAATTCACTGTTTCTCACATTTATGATAGGTATGACCCCCCTCACTGTTTCTCACCTTTAAGAGATATCTACCTCACTGTTTCTCACCTTTAAGAGATATCTACCTCACTGTTTCTCACCTTTAAGAGACATCTACCTCACTGTTTCTCACTTTTACAAGATATTTCCCCCTCCTCAATGTTTCTCACCCTTACAATATACCCCCCCCCCCACTGTTTCTCACCTTCACAAGATATCCTCTCATTATTTCTCACCTTTAAAAGAGTGTCTTCTGCCTATCTGCTGATGATTTCTCCCAACTGCAAATTGTTATCGCTCCACTCTCAGTAATACCACATGTTCTGCATTACCTAGGCATTCATTCATTCACTCATTAGCATGTCCCTTGTGAAACTGTGCCCCTCTAATAGCTCTCTTGAAGGTCTCTCAGTTGTAAGCAAGATGCCCTGCTACTGGTTCATCCATGTGCAAATCAACAACGTCTTGCTGCCATCTCTGCTTTGGTCTTCCTCTCTCTCTCTCTCTATTCCATTACAGTATATCTTCCAAGTAAGTAAGTAAGTAAAGGTAATCCTGTCATGCCCTAGAGGCACATAGGGATATGGTGTTAGTGCCCATATTTTCCAAGACTATGTAATTTTTTTTTTCCCAATTTAATACCACTAGGTGCTGCCTTCCACCCTTACAATCTCCAGATACTAAAGCCTCCTGCATTAAAGAAAACAGTATTCTCCCTCCCATATTAAAGAAAACAGTATTCTTCCCCCCACATTAAAGAAAACAGTATTCTTCCTCCCACATTAAAGAAAACAGTATTCTTCCTCCCACATTAAAGAAAACAGTACTCTTCCTCCCACATTAAAGAAAACAGTACTCTTCCTCCCACATTAAAGAAAACAGTATTCTTCCTCCCACATTAAAGAAAACAGTATTCTTCCTCCCACATTAAAGAAAACAGTATTCTTCCTCCCACATTAAAGAAAACAGTACTCTTCCTCCCACATTAAAGAAAACAGAGGCACATAGGGATATGGTGTTAGTGCCCATATTTTCCTTGATCTATCAGCACACTAGAGGCTGATATGGTCAGTATCACACCTGACAGCCTTTCCTTCTCCAACTCAAGAAGAAGTCGGGTACCCATTTCTACAGCTGGGTGACTGGAGTGCATCCGGCCAGAATCGGATTTCCGATCTTCGCCATGAGAGACCAGTGCATTAACCACTTCACCACTCAGACACCCAAGTATTAATGGTACTGATTGCTACATGAAGTATAATCATTCTCATTTCCAATTTAGATACAATAATAATCTCACCATAAAAAAAATTCAACTTTTCTAGATGCGACCTGAATCATTACTTTTTTTTTCTTCTTTTAATTATCTCTGGCAATTTTTATTCTTTTAATTACCTCTAACAATCAGTTTTCTTTCTTACATCCTAATTATTTCTAGGAATAAGCACTTTGTTCCAATTTAATTAATGGCCGGTGTTTCCTTCCCCCATTTATATAAATGAGAGTTGTAGTTGCAAAAGATGTTTATTGCACGCAGAAATCAACATATAAAAATATGTTGTAATTACACAAGGTGGTCTGAGTGGCAAAGTAGTTACTGCACTAGTCTCTCATGGTGAAGGTCAGGGGTTTGAATCTGGCCAGAGATGCCCCAGTCACACAGCCGGGTACCTGACAACTTCTGGAGCTGGGGAAGGAAAGGTGGCCAGGCGTGATGCTGACCACATCATCATCTAGTGTGCTGGCAGGTCAAGGAAAATATAGAAATAAGGCATGACAGGCTTACCTTTACCTGACTACCTTTAATCACACAAGATGTTTCTTAAAGTCTGCACATAAAGGATTATTGTAGATACACAACATATACTTCTTACAAGATGTTTCCTGCACACAGAAGTGTGCATATAAATGAATGTTGTAGGTACACACGATACTGTTTTCTTAGCCTAAGGCTAAGTCTGCATATAAATGAGTGTTACACAAGTGAGGTCATTAAGTCTTTGGTCACATTAAAGGAACAGCTGCAGAATCTAATGATCATATGAGAGTCTGATGGAAAAACTGACGGAAAAATTATCCAAACAAACACCAGGGGAGAAGGAGAACAGATTGCCAGATTCAAGACACCAGAGAACATAATAAATGGAGAATCAAGACAGCACACACCTTTCTGCAAGGCACTGCTTGATTAATGGTAATGATACTACAGGTAATGTACATCTCTTTTCATCTGATTGCCTATTTTATGTTCCACTTTATTTCTCATCATTAAGTATCTTCCCATCCTATATGTGTGTTACTCTTTTCTCATAACTTAGTTTTGTACATGTATCCTAGGTTTCTTCCTTTTAAACATCTTCCTTCTTAATCTATGATGACTCTCGTATCTTAATTATTTTCACCTCTGTCTGATATTTATTTCACTGTTCAAGTCTTCTACATCACAGAATAATCTTAATTCATTTGTTGACACTCTCCCAATAAGAACTTTTGAGATCTCAGCTGCGAATGGCACATGAGCTGCTTGAAAACATGAATCCACATACAACAGAGTGGCTTACGTTTACCTCTCTTTGAGCAGATCTACAATCCACCACCACAAGAGAACACAACTACCTCACTGATCAGATAAACAACAGCCTGTAACTGAAGACAATCAGGCAGCAGTTCATGCACGACCCCCTGAAAGCTGCCATCATGTGTTCGGCACAACCATCTTCTCTGACGAGCTGAAGGAACTTGTGGATGGGATCAAATCACAACTGTGTTTGGATTATCAGTGCTATGATACATCTGTGCTAGGATACCTGCATTAGGATATCTGTACTATGACATCTGGGGGTAGGATATCTGATTACCTGAAACTGTTCTTAAACTATGTTTAAAAAAAAAAAAAAACTCTTCAGCTGCTTTTGACCATGTGAACATTATGAAACTATGTGGTACTTTTAACACTTTCATTTCTCTAGTGATAAAAAAAAAAAATGAAGCTAACAAAGCTTTATTTTGCTCTCTGACGTGTAGAAAACTTAGTGGTGTTTGCCTTAGACTACTCCGCAAGTTCACCAATGATATTACTTCTGACAGACTGATGGCAGGTGTAAATGGCTGGAGAAAGAATGACACACCACTGAGAAGTTACTACCACCTATACCCATGGAGACTGGCTATGATTAAGTTGTTTCTCTTGCCAACAGTGGTTTGCACATTTTGAGTTCTTTGTAACTAACACTGAGGTGAAGGTCTTCAAACAGACACTGACTGGAATGAACAGGATTACAGGTGTTTTCCTCCACTTCCAATGAGCTTACTATCACAGAAAGCTTCTTGGCTGGCCCCAATGTCACTGGGACACAATCCTATACCAAGGGCCAGCCACAAACAGAAAGTCTCTGGAAACACTGAATGGGCTAAACAAGCAATGTCTTGATCAGCTTTGGTTCATGGGTCTGCCTTATTATATTCATTACTTCTTCTGCACTGTTATCTTCCATCCCAACTAAATGATGATTTGGCTTTACTTGTGGGTCTGTCAAAGGTTTCCACTGTAAACTCAGAGCATCATCTTGAACTGAGCTATGTATGCTTTTACAAATGAAGCAGCACAATAGTATTTAGTTGTTTTATGCCATTTTCTTCAAGACCCCTCCACTAGATTTCAGAACCTTTAGACCTTGTTCTTCAACGCATATGCCAGTTGGGGATTTAGAAATCAAATGCTGATCCTTTCTCACCTGGATAGTGATATCACTAAAGCATACCTGCCCTGCTGCTTCTATCTCTCTGGAACTACGAGCTGGCGTTCTTTACAGCCGATGAGGTGAAGATGATGAAGTACAGCATCATGTTGGACTGGGAGTGAGTTAGAGGCTATTTTTTCAGTCTATGAGTGGGGAGTGAGGCTATAAAGCACAGAGGTGTGCAATGTGTCATAGTCCATGGGGACTATGGAGATCAGTGCCCTGTTAGCCAGGCTGGGCCTGTTACTAAGGGTACCGATGGAGAGGAGGGATGGGGTCCTGGTTGGCTATGGTTTGCCAACCATGATGGGTTGCTGACTGTCAAATCTAACAGCATCCCCACCCCTGCATACCTAACAAAACAGTGAGGGGGAACTCCTGCTGGTCCTTGACTGTTTATATGAGCAAGACCCTTTTTAGTCACTTTCTACACCTGCAGATGGTGGAACAATCTCTAAATATAGAGGTTAGCTGTGAATATCTGAATAAACACCAGCAGACAAAAAACAGGTACTCTACTGCCTTGAGGGTCAATCCCTTCAAAGGCTAGCATAGGGAACACCACCAAACCATCATTCCTTTCTCAAATCATGCTCAATAAATCATCTACATCTAAGGAATTCTTCAATATCTGCCACCTGTGGCGGACTAGGAGACTGATCAAATTAAAATGAAATCTGCTGAGAATAGCACGGATTTTCTGAATGAAACAAAGGACAAACCCAATTCAATGTATGTACAAGAAAAAAAACAAAAAGGAATTTGGTACAATTACTAAAAAATATCATTAGAACTCTGTCAGAAGCTAAACCTTTAAGAAACAGTGGAATCTACCTAGAACAAATTACATTTTCAAGTATATTTCTTTAGTTATGTTTTTTTTTTAGGTGTTATGATTTTTTTTTAATTTTCAACAACAACAAAAAAATGGCCAGAGTTAGTAAAGTTGTAAATACTTTCAATACTGTTAGCACATCAAAGTAGTGATTGTCCTCTTTTGTTAGTATGCACTGTAAACTATGTTGCAGACAACTACATCCTTTCCCATTAGCATATAAAGTACAGGATTTGTTCATTACAGACACCCCTTCTCATTAGCATATAAAGTACAGTATTTGTTCATTACAGACACCCCTCCTCACTAGCATATAAAGTACAGGATTTGTTCATTACCCCTCCTCACTAACATTTAAAGTACAGGATTTGTTCATTACAGACACCCCTTCTCAAGAGCATATAAAGTACAGGATTTGTTCATTACAGACACCCTTCTCAATAACATATAAAGTAAAAGGTTCGTTCATTACAAACTAATTACAAATTTGAAAAAAAAAAAAAAAGTTATAAAAAAGAAGTGACTCACCTCTTCGTTGTGATCCTCATCAAATGCTCGGATAGCAATGACCATGCTCAGGCCCATCTCAACACAGCACTTCGCATGATCTGGAGATGGATTGGGGCATCCTGACACACAGTAGTAGCAGTCTCCGAGAGTACTGATCTTCTCACAACCTGAAGCATTGCACAGCTTGTCAAATCGCCCAAAGAGATCATTCAGGAGACCCACAAGGCGCTCAGCCGTTTTGTTGGAGCTCATTTTGGTGAAGCCAACGATGTCCGCGTACAGGATGCTTACATTCTTCATCTCATCCATCTGGAATCTGCGGAAAATGATCTCACCTTTGACGTGTTTTTTTCTGCGTTTCTTCTTTTCTGGATCATCCTCCTCTTCCTCATCTTTCGATGGGTGCGTGGCCATAACAGATTTTGCAACAACTGGAGGCATGAGGGAGTGGATCATCTTTTCCTTGATCTCTCTCTCAATCATGAGATCTCTCTGGGCAAGGACCGACTGACCAATCTTAGAAAAGTTGCTCCGAGCTCGAGTGTTGGACATGATGTAGATAAATGTACCGATGAGGTGTATCAAAAGATGAAGCAGGAGCTTACAAATGATGTAGTCCACAGTACGCATTTTTGGGAAGCATAAAGCTGTAAAGACTTCATAAGATATTGACAAGAACCCTCCCAGCCCAGCAGCAAAATATAGATTCAGGGGAAAGAACGAGTACAACAATATTAAAATCTCCACAACTCCAAAAAACGTTCCTACCGGTGATATATCTGGGGGATGTGACAAGAACGGTAACTGCACAGAAATTACTAAAATTACTGCTAGAAAAAATCCTACAGTTTTTGAGTACTTTTTAAACAGCGACGTGTATGTGAAGAGTAGAAATCCTAACATGACAGCGAACATCGCGACTGATGCGCCAACAAAGTACCGCCAATAACTTGTTGGGTAATTTATCTGTCTTAGTCCAAAAAACAAAGCCCAGCATGCTGATGCTATAGCAACGTAATATACAATATTTCTGAACAGTCTCCGAGCCTGTGGGAAATAGCATTCTTTGAGGAAGTTTTCCAGAATTTCGCTGTCGAACCTTGGGTTCAACAAGCTACCATTCGATCGTTCAAACGGTTTGGGCAGAAAATGGTAACCCTGCTTTTTCTTCTTGTGGATTTTTGTTGGCTGGTGGATTGTCACCTCAATCTGGTCGGAATCTAAACCAGATCCTGGCTCGAAGTTCACTCTTGTTTCTTTCTTCGATGGCTCTCCGTTGCTACTGCCAGTGCTCGCCATCTTGAAACTAAGAAAAGTTGAAGTTCCGTCTTGAGCTGAATGGTCAGTGGACACCGGTTACGATGGTCAGCTGTTTGTTTTTTTTTTCTCCCTCAGAAGTTAGTCTATCGCTATATTTTCAGTCTTTCAGGACAGTTTGAATCCTACATACCTGTGAAATCACAACATTGCAGCTAATCCACATGCGACGTGAGCTGCTGTGTAAAAACTAAAGAGTTTTCACAACACACAAGCCACCGACCGCTGGTTGTACACACTCCCCTCACGACTGCCAGAAGTCGGCACACACTCCCCACACGACTGCCAGAAGTCGGCACCCGCGTTGCGCGGTGTAAGACAGGCAAATCACCTCCAAGTAAAGGAACCGCGACGATCCCCCGCTGGTGGCTGTATCTCCCTGGCGTTTTACCGTATTCACTTTGAGAAAGAAGATGTCACTGAAAGAAACAGTTATATAAAAAAATCTTGCTTGTAAAAACAAAGCCAAGTGCAGATGAATTTGAAGAAGTTCTTGATAAAGTGGCTCTAGACGTCCTTCCCTGCTGTGGGAATAAATGAAATTTTTTAAAAAAACTGTCAATATAGAGAAAAAAGAAAACTACGAATCTCTCCATTCATAATACCCTCATTGCAAGCCCTTTATAACCTTCAATGGAAGTTAAGAGGAGATACTTGTTCAAAATGATTTGGTAACCAGGTTCTTTTGCTGTTCTTCTGATTGTGGTGGTGATGGCGGCATCAGTCAGCCATTTGCATGTCCCTTGCGGAACTTTGCCTCCCTAACAGCTCTCTTGTCGGCCTCTCCGTCGTAAGCAAGATTCCCTGCTGCTGATGCATCCATTTGCAGATTATCAACGATGTCTTGCAGCCATCTTCTCCTTGGTCTTCCTTCTCTTTCGTTTTTCCCATTATGCACCCTTCCAAAATGGGATATTTTCATGGATTTCATCATCTCATCGCATAAGATATGATATGATCCTGGTGAGCTGCAGTGCCAAGCATTTTAACTTTTCCACATCCACCACGACCTCTGCCTTTGTCCCGTAAGTTCTGATTATCGGTCAGCGCTGTATAGAAAAATTGTTAACAATCTTGGCTACTTCGGCCCGAGGCTCTGGCATCAGCACGGATACCCTGGCTCTCCAAAGAGGGGAGAAAGATCAAAAGGAAATGAATTGTACGCATCTACCAAAGGCATCTAAAACGTCTTGTACTTCTGAAGGTATCATGATGTTTGAAAATTATCAGAAGCAGATAAAGAATTAGCTAAATACTGTTCTGCTAGAATTTGTCCTAGTTAGTATGTGCTCTTAACATGATCGCTAAGTGCAAAAGATATCGAAATACACAACATACATAACATATACCTAACTTGAATGACTCTTACCCTTTTAAAACGTTGTTTAACTTAATTAAGCTCGTACGAAAGCGGCCTTAATAAACTCACAGTTTTTTTTTACGTGTCTGATTTTTCTTGTGCGTTTGCTGGCAGGTAAAATCATACAATCGACACGGTCTAACTGATGTGGTGGGGGCTGGTTTCCTGTTTTAGACTCGTGCAGGTGTAGAGACTGTGGAGAAGCGAAACTCAAGAGTGACACATTTTCACGGATTTCAAGTTTTCCATGTGGGTGATCGCCTCAGTTTTTTCTCCCTCATTCACTCTCCTCCTCCCCCTCGTAATAAACTTCTTTAACAAACAGGTAATCTTTGACACGACATGCGGGGGGGGGGGGGGGGGGAGGAATTGATGTGAAGAGAGGAAGGGTAAGAGAAGAGAAGCTCGTGGACGACTCTTTTGAAATAAACTATAACAAGAGTAATAATAATAATAATAGCAGATTAGTCTAGAACAGTGTTTCTCAACTCTTTATCAATCATGGCCCCCCTCAGACCTTGCCCTTTTTTTAATTGTGCCCCACCCCACACCAGGTCCTATTACTAGTTTTTAAAAAAAACAACTAGCCTGTAAACAGACTGTATGTTTCTGTTTATACTACTTTTAGCAATGTGGATTACAAGCACAAAATTAGACGCACATTTTTATCGCTAATGTAATTATTACCTGGTCAGTGTGACTCTTGTGCCTTGGTGAAGTGATGAAAGTTGTTTTTTTTTAATATTAGGTTCCATTGAGTTAAGTGATAAGCGAAGATCACTTCTGCTTCACTATGTCCAGGCGCGTTGCGCATTTGTGTTAACAAATAACTCACTCGACTGAAACCTGATTCTGTTAAACATGACGTGGGAAATGCCATGAAAAACAGTTTTCTCTTCCCCCAGATCTGCAGAAACTTCTTTAAAACTGTTTACCCAGAAGTAATCTTTTTTTTTCTTTTTTGGTTTAAAACTTGCTTGGGTTTCTTATCTGGTTCTGTATAGTTCGACATCACAATCACCAGCACTGGCCTCTGTCTCACACTCTTCCCCAGTGTTAAAATTAGATCTATCTGACCTAGGGGGCTCGCAAATGGATTTCGTTCCCGTGGATGCTGGTTGTGGATATTCTGGAGTACATAGTGGATCCATTTGCGGTGAATGCTTCTGATATCGAACTATCAGTCAGTCAGTCATTTGCATGTTCCTTGCAGAACTTTGCCTCCCTGACAGTTCTCCTGTAGGCCTCGCGGTTGTAAGCAAGATGCCCTGCTGCTGATACATCGACTCGCAGATTGTCAATGTCATCTTCGCCTTGGTCTTCCTCTCTTTCTTTTTCCCATTATGCATCCTTCCAAGACTGTCCGCTCTAAATTATCATGATGTTTAATGTGTCCAAAATATTTAAGTTTTCTCTGTTTAATCTTCTTTACTAGCCAACCTTCTTCGATATTGGGTTCATATAGTATGGATATATTTGTTATTTTTCATGATATTTGAAGGACTCTTCTATAGCATTTACATTCACAGACATTTATGTGTTTCTGTTTTGTTAAGTGTTTGCTAATATAAGATAATATTTAATGCAAACTTTAATATACCAAATATATATATTTGAAAACACGAAGATTGGCTGCTCTGTTAAGAAAACTGTAGGAGATCAAGGACACGTGTACCGAAGCAAAAGTACTCGATATTGAGATTAAGGATACGCGTACTGAAACAAAAGTATTCGATACTGACAGGCATTTAACAATGATCTACTTTACTTTTACTAACCAGGTTACTTTCGGTAAGTGCCTACATGTGGTTCAACTTATAAAACACTTTGATTTTAAGTGGTCTCCTCAGCAAGTTCCATGCCCCCCCCCCTCCAGTTACTAGTCTTTCACCTGTGGTCCCCTCAGCAAGTTCCATGCCCCCCACCTCCAGTTACTAGTCTTTCACCTGTAGTCCCTTCAGCAAGTTCCATGCCCCTCCCCCCTCCAGTTACTAGTCTTTCACCTGTAGTCCCTTCAGCAAGTTCCATGCCCCCCCCCCTCCAGTTACTGGTCTTTCACCTGTGGTCCCCTCAGCAAGTTCCATGCCCCTCCTCCTCCCGTTACTAGTCTTTCACCTGTAGTCCCCTCAGCAAGTTCCATGCCCCTCCTCCTCCCGTTACTAGTCTTTCACCTGTAGTCCCCTCAGCAAGTTCCATGCCCCTCCAGTTACTAGTCTTTCACCTGTAGTCCCCTCAGCAAGTTCCATGCCCCCCCCTCCCGTTACTAGTTTTTCACCTGTAGTCCCCTCAGCAAGTTCCATGCCCCCCCCTCCCGTTACTAGTTTTTCACCTGTAGTCCCCTCAGCAAGTTCCATGCCCCCCCCTCCCGTTACTAGTTTTTCACCTGTAGTCCCCTCAGCAAGTTCCATGCCCCCCCCTCCCGTTACTAGTTTTTCACCTGTAGTCCCCTCAGCAAGTTCCATGCCCCCCTTCCTCCCGTTACTAGTTTTTCACCTGTAGTCCCCTCAGCAAGTTCCATGCCCCTCCCCCTTCCGTTACTAGTCTTTCACCTGTAGTCCCCTCAGCAAGTTCCATGCCCCTCCTCCTCCCGTTACTAGTCTTTCACCTGTAGTCCCCTCAGCAAGTTCCATGCCCCTCCCCCTTCCGTTACTAGTCTTTCATCTGTAGTCCCCTCAGCAAGTTCCATGCCCATCCCCCTTTCCGTTACTAGTCTTTCACCTGTAGTCCCCTCAGCAAGTTCCATGCCCCTCCCCCTTTCCGTTACTAGTCTTTCACCTGTAGTCCCCTCAGCAAGTTCCATGCCCATCCCCCCTTCCGTTACTAGTCTTTCATCTGTAGTCCCCTCAGCAAGTTCCATGCCCCTCCCCCTTTCCGTTAATAGTCTTTCACCTATGGTAACTTTCAATTATCCTGTGGCTCCCCAGGGGACATATGCCCCACCCTCCCCTCCCCACATTGAGAAACACTGGTCTAGAAGTGTGTGTGTGTGTATGTGTATATAAGCTTGTATATGTGTGTATGCGTGCTCTTACGTTTAAGAAACTAAGATATTTAAATATATTTTTCTGATATTAGCAAATAATAAACTGCAGGCCCAGTGAGAGTGGAGCCCAGTTGATGCATCGTTGAGGAGCCCTGACGGGTTTCCCTATTTTTAAGGGGTGGGGGGAGGGGGCGGGAAGGGTTTCCCTTGTTTCAAAGGATAGTCTCGGTACATTTAAAAACAAAAGAATGGCGGTGCTGTGTGTGTGGGGGTGGAGGGGGGGGGGTAGAGAAGTAGTTTCGCACCATCTTACAAAATTCTTCTCGAAGACCCTGAAAACTTACAACGGTAGTTAGTGCCCAATAAAATCGTTAACACTGGAACTCTTAATCGGGGTATCCATTGTGATCACTGGAACCACATGATTAGGGGTATGAGAACCAAATGATGGGGGTATGAGAATCAAATGATGGGGGTGTGGGAATTAAATTATGGGGATATGAGAACCAAATGATGGGGGTATGGGAATCAAATGATGGGGGTATGGGAATTAAATTATGGCGATATAAGAATCAAATAATCTAGGTATGAGAATCAAACTATGGAAACCAAATAATGGGGGTATGAGAACCAAATAATGGGGGTATGAGAACCAATAATGGGGGTATGAGAAAAATGATGGGGGTATGAGAATCAAATGATGGGGGTATGAGAATCAAATGATGGGGATTCATTCATTTATTTGCATGTCCTTTGCGGAACTTTGCCTTCCTAACAGCACTCCTGTATGCCTCTCGGTTGTAAGCAAGATGCCCTGCTGCTGATAATCCTTTCGCGGATTGTCAGTGATGTCTTGCAGCCATCTTTGCCTTTGTCTTCCTCTCTTTCTTTTTCCTATTATGTACCCTTCCAAGACGGTCTTCTCTAGATTATAGTGACGTTTAATGTGTCAAAAATATATACGTTTTCTTTGTTTAATCCTCTTCAATATTAAGTTCTTGTGGTATGGATATATTTGTTCTTTTTTTTTGTGTCCATGATATTTGAAAAACTTTTCTATAGCATTTACATTCAAAGGCATTTATGTGTTTCTCAGCTGTTTTGTTAAGAAATCCAAACAGCAACATGTTGGGGGTAAGAGAATCAAATGACGGGAGTATGAGAATCAAATGATGGGGATATGAGAACCAAATGACGATTCTATTGAACTAAATGACGACGGCATGAGAATCAAATGATGATGGAATGAGAATCAAATGAAGATGGTATGAGACTAGATTTGTGATCAATTTAGAAAGCACTGCGGGATTCGAATTTTCTTTCAAAATGTTCCAATTCCTAACTGTCAGCACATAAAGCAAAAATCTAATATTTCTGGAAGTGTATAAACAAAAAAAAACGAAAAAAAAAAAACTGTAAATTATCCTCTTCGCCAAATTCATTGTGAATGAGACTGCAAATTCAATGGCATACCGGAGGAGGGAGTGAGAGAGGGGGGGTTGACTGTGGTTGGCGATTGCTTCAAGCGCCATGTTGAAAAGAAGAACCAAAGCGGAGCATCCTTTCTGTATTAGCCTTGCTACTTTCTCTCAACTTATTTATTTATAAATAAATGATGAACACGAAGAAATAGAAGAAATACTTTTTTTGGTTCTTCGATTTTTGTTTTGTTGGCTTTTTTATTGGGGGTGGGGGTAAGAGGGGTAGGGAAGCGGTGAAATTTGTCTGTCTGGCCACGGTGCAAGTTTCAGTTGCACTTTAGTTAACATAGAAGTTCCAATTTATAATCCACTGAACGCTTAAAATAGCTTTGGCTGTGGTGTATCTTAACGCTGGAGCTATATAAGAAGCATGATAATGCAGCCCAGCTCCCTGGGAAGGTATAGCCTCACTTTTTTCTGTAGGTAGAGTAAAGATTGGTTGGGACATGTGCTCCGAATGACTGACAACCCACTACCAAAAATAGCACTAAGATGGACACCACAGGGGAACAGAAGTAAGAGACATAGAGAAGAACAACAGAAAGGATGTTGAGCAATAGAGGGCTCACCTGGGAAAGAGCAGAAAAAAAGGCGAAGGACAGGCATTTGTGGAAAACCCTTGCGGAAGCCCCATGTGCCCTGGGCACTTAAGGTTCAGAGAGAGAGAGAGAGAGAGAGAGAGAGTAAAGATAAATGTAGCTTTTGGAGGAGCCCAGTGGATTTACTAGTAGTGTATTGAGGGGGGGGGGGGTCCTCCGGCCGGATTCGAACCGCCGAACATGAAAGACTAGTTCCCTAACCACTTCGCCCCTCAGGCGACCGAACCTTTCTTGTGTGCCCAGAGCAGTATGACAAGCATTAACGGTCAACTGTCATAGCCTTAACAGTCAGCTGTCATAGCCTTAATAGTCAGCTGTCATAGCCTTAACAGTCAGCTGTCATAGCCTTAACAGTCAACTGTCATAGCCTTAATAGTCAGCTGTCATAGCCTTAATGGCCAGCTGTCATAGCCTTAACAGTCAACTGTCATAGCCTTAATAGTCAGCTGTCATAGCCTTAATGATCAGCTGTCATAAAACACCGACGTAAAGTATTTTTATTTTACAGCATCATGAACTAATCATCGTCTCGTCCAGGAAACTCTCTGCTGCAGAGAGCAGAACACAATACAAATCCCCAGATCATCAGAAGTAGTACCCCCTCCCCCTCAGACAAGTGTTTTGACGCTATTAAACTCCTGACACTCTAAGGGGGTGGGGGTCATGACTTCCGCTGGTCTGTGAGCTGGTTTTTTTTTTATTTTGTCCCATCCCGGGATTGAACCACGGTCTTCCACGTGGTACTGCACTTTGGTGTGCATCTTAGCTATTCTGCCACGGTGTGGGGTGGGGGGGGGTATTAAATATGCCGTTTGAAATTATTTAAGTTTTCAATACTTTATTCGCAGCCAGCACGAGGCCCTTTTCTGCTATTTCTGAAAGGATTTTCAATGACCTTGCTCTTGCTTGTCCTTTTTATGCAAAGTCGCTTACATAGGCCACATGATGATGTTGCCACAAATCCTCTCGCTGCTGCTTCTACAGCTATCTCTTGCCTTGACTCCTGGCATCTTGCCTTGACTCCTGCCATCTTGCCTTGACTCCTGCCATCTTGCCTTGACTCTTGCCATCTTGCCTTGACTCCTGCCATCTTGCCTTGACTCCTGCCATCTTGCCTCATTTGCCTGACCAGATCATTATACTTCTCACCCCTGACTTTATGCTGTTCCTCTTTTCTTGTTTCACACGGAGCCGTAAGCTCTATCATTATTTTACAGCGCCATGAACTAATGGTAAACGTAACACATAATAATTAGTGTATAAGTATATACATATGAGCATGTACATACGGAGCCATGCAGTAAGGCTGTGATACCAAAATGTATAAACTAGGAAAAAAGTAGCACCAGCCTCATTAAAGTAATAAAGCTGTTCCTACTTTTCCCCCAGTTAACAAATTCTATACAAATTCTTAAACGTATACAGTTAAAAGTAGATCTATTTTAGTTTTCTTAAATATGTCGGGCAATTCAGTCAGTCATTTGCATGTCCCTTGAGGAACTTTGCCTCCCTAACGGCTCTCCTGTAGGCCTCTCGGTTTGCAAGCAAGACGCCCTGCTGCTGATGCGTCCATTCGCAGATTATCAACGATATCTTGCAGGCCATCTTCACCTTGGCCTTCCTATCTTTCTTGTTCCCATTATGTACCCTTCCAAGACTGTGCTTTTTTCTGCATACGTCTTCCAACCATTCACAATGTAGCGTCGTGCTGCAGCCAAATTATAGATTTCTCCCTGCAATGGTTTTGCTTTCCCCCTTCACCCCCTTCAAAAAAAAAATTGTTATTTTAAAGAAGTGAGATCAGAGTGTTAAGGAGAAAAGCTCAGAGAATTTGTACTTGGGATTCTCACATTACGCGCCAGATCATGAGAGAGTTGTGAAAAGTGAGGCGGGAATAGGAGTTCAACAAACAGCGGGCACAAGTTCAAGGCCGGCTGCACTAATAATAGACCCAAAGCGTGAGATAACCATCTGTTATTCTCTGCGCTCCCAAGTCAGTCGTGCTTTTATAAACATTTCCTTTTCCAATTATATCCCCCCCCACCCCTCCCCCAATCTTACATTCTGTCACAGATAAAAGACATTCTTCCAGTTTTTATCGTTTTTCAGCCATCCAGTTATTAAAAGATATTCACTTCGGTCATGCACACGCTTTCTTTTCTTTTTCTGAATCTCATTTTAGTCTCGGTTTGTGGAGTAGTTTTTAGTAAACAACTCTAAAACTCGTCATTCTCTGTTAAGAGTTACTATAGTCTTTCTGGGTAAACCTTTTTTTTTTCTTCATTTTTTTCAACAATGAATTCTGCTGTCCTTACCGTAGTGGACCTATCTAAGAAGCCTCGCATTGCAGTTGCTGACCAGACGCCATCTCATTTTTGTTTAAAGACCATGGCCCAGTATGGATGGCAGTGACTGGCAGCTGTCATAACCATCTAAGTCAATGGATGCTTTGGGTCGCATTGTATTCGGAACATAGGATTCTGCATTGATCTGTAGATGTGCATTAGAAGCCACTAAGTCGCACATTTCTTGTAATATAATTGTCTATGTATGTATATTTCAAATGACTAGAGTTAAACTTTTGTGAGAGATATCTTTGCGACCTTTCTCTAGTGCACATATCAAAGTGTTGGCTGCATCTCTTTTCTGTACAACGAGGTATTGACAGACATGAAGCATTTGACAGGATTAGCTAAACCAGGCACCAAGGAGAAATTTCGACACAGGACATCGTTGAAAAAACATTTTTTTTAAATGCCGGTGAACGGAAACAAGCAAACATTTTTTATCTTACATAAATCTAAAACTATGAACACATACGAAGTCACTGCGGTAAAGCTGTAATTAACAAAATATTAGCTGAAAAAGGTATAAACGGCTTTATTAATTAACAAGCACACAGCTGTAAGGTTTCGATCTGCACTTTACTCATACAAAATCATACAGGACAAATAAGCAGCAACATCCTATTCTTTGTTCTGCATGTTTTGTGTTAATGAATAAAATGTAAACTGAAATATTACACTTATCATCATCATCAGGTGCCGTGCCGACTGGCGTTGGCTATTACGCTTCTCCAGAGTACACGATCCTTCATGCAGGCCATCAGCTCAGTTGGTGATCTCCTCTCACACCATCCCGTCAGACTGTCCAGTATCATTTCTCTTGGTCCTCCTCTTGATCTTCCTCCTTCTATTTTCCTGTTGTTATAATATTTTCAGTGCCCCCTCTTCTCATTGCATGTCCTATGTAAGTGCATTGCCTCTTTCTTATCTTTTTGACAAGATTTTTTGTCTCTCCAGCTCTTCTCATACATTCTTCATTAGTTATTTTCGCTGTCCAGGGAATTAGCAACATTCTTCTAATAAACCACATTTCCTCTGCTTCCAATGATTTTTGTGCAGACTTGCCTATTGTCCATGATTCACTTCCATATAACAAGATAGGTTCAATATAGCATTTTAGGACTCGTTTTCTAACATTCATTGATAAGGATGTGTTGGATAATATGTTTCTCATTCTCTGAAAAGCAGTCTTTGCTTGGCCTATTCTGTTCCTAATTTCTATTCTGCATTTCCTAACTGAAGTTATTACTGCTCCAAGGTATTTGAATTTCTGCACCTGCTTTAGAATAGTTCCGTTTAATTTTATACTGCATGCTGGTGGATTCACTTATGCGTTAGTTAATTAATAAAGCTGTCCGTACAGTTATTTATTAATTTTTTAAATGGTGCAATTTGTCAAGGGGTAAGTGCAACACTACACGAGGACAGCGGATACACCTTTCCCCCCCCCCCCCCCCCCCCAGTGACCTCATTCTAAAGTTAAACAGAACACAACAAACCAAAGTTAAAGACTCTGTGCGGGGCACATGCCAACAGTTGGGGGACTGAGAGCTAGAAATAACACTGAACTTAACAGTTTATTTAAATCACAGCGGATTATATTCATTCATTCATTCATTAATACACGTGCATGTCCTTTGCGGAACTTTGCTTCCCTAACAGCTCTCCTGTAGTCCTCTCGGTTGTGAGTAAGATGCCCTGCTGCTGATGCATCCATTTGCAGATCATCAACGATGTCTTGCAGCCATCTTCGCCTTGGTCTTCCTCTCTTTCTTTTCCCCATTATGTACATAGCGGATTATAAACGTCTTGAAACTGAATAGATTACGCTGGCTGGGTCCTGTAGGAAGAATAGGAGAGAACAGACAAATGGAAATGATGTTGTGTATAAGAGATGAAGGAAACACCATCGAGAATTAGACCAAGACAGAGATGGATGGACAACATGGAAGAGGATATACAGGAAATTGGTGTCACCTACTGGAGAGAAGATTAAGAATAGAGAGGAATGAAAGCGAACTTTATGTGCAGAAATGAGCCTTAATGGCTCGGAAAGAAGAAGAAAAAGAAAGAAAGAAAGAAAGAAAGAATAGGGCACAGCAGACTGCAAGCCCATCTGTATACACATAAATCAGCACTTCAGTCCAGACTTGATGGCGGGCAAAGAGGGTATGAAGAACTACTACTGACGTGGTTTTTTCATGGAGGCGACCCATAATTTTGCTTAAATGACGAGCATATGAAAATGAAAGATAAATGAGCATATGAAAATGAAAGATAGATGAGCACATGAAAATGAAAGATAGATGAGCATGTACAAATGAAAGAAAGATGAGCATATGCAAATGAAAGATAGATGAGCATATGCAAATGAAAGATAGATGAGCATATGAAAATGAAAGACAGATGAGCATATAAACATGACAGATAGATGAGCATATGAAAATTAAAGATAGATGAGCATATAAATATGAAAGATAGATGAGCATATGAAAATGAAAGATAGATGATCATATTTTGGATACATTAAACGTCATGATAATCTAGAGAAGACCGTCTTGGAAGGGTACACAATAGGAAAAAGAAAGAGAGGAAAAACCAAGGCAAAGATGGCTGCAAGACATCGTTGATAATCTGAAGATAGGTGATCATATGAAAATGAAAGATAGACGAGCATATAAAAAATGAAAGAAAGATGAGAATATGAAAATGAAAAATAGATGAGAATATAAAAACGAAAGATAGATAAGCATATAAAGATGAAAGATAGATGAGGATATAAAAATGAAAGAAGAAGAAGACATTTTTGACTTAAAAATATGAGAGAGAAGGGAAGTGAAAACTGCAGTAAAAAAAGTCTTATAGTAATAAAGATGATGCAGGTATGTGTTTCATTTTCATAAAAAAAAGATAGAAAGAGTAAGGAAACTGAGCAGAAATAAGAATGGTAGAAAGTAAGATAAGCATGTACAAATAAAGAACATACAACAATCTAATATAAGCATCTATACACAAAGAACATACAACAATCTAATATAAGCATCTATACACAAAGAATGTTAAAAAATCTAATATTTCGGCAAACGCCGTTTTTTTTAAAAGAATCACATGCGTAAAAACACAACAGATAAAAAGCATGGAAAAAAATATGAAAAATTAAACATTCAACTTTTCCGATATCCTCTTTGTAAGAAAGATGGGCACAAAATGCGCACAGTTTGAACTAGGTAAGCGCAAGGTAGAAACAGGTGATTGACTGAGAAATGAGGGCGGATTTTCCAGTGCCTTTTAACCTTTTACTCTAGCCGCCAGAAGACTTTGATAGCTTCCTTGTCTAGGCATCCTAAGCAGCCGTTGTCTCTCAGTGTTCTCTATTCATTCTGAAATTTCTTTCACCCAACCACTCTTCATTATCTGCTCAATCTGGGCGGCTTTTGTTTAGGCCATAATTATCCAGTGGAAGGGAGCTGGGACCATTTGGGGCATAATGCCATGTTGTTTTACCATATGGTACCCTTTGTAATCCTCCGTTTTCCTGCCATACTCCAGACATAATCAAGTGGGGAGAGGGAGAACAAGGTTAAGTTTAACTATTTACCCAAATTTGATTGTGTACAACAACAGAAACTTTGGGAAATAATGGGACAACAATGGGATTTCCAACCCATGTAATACAATTAATATCACCGTTGCATCTGAACCAACAGGCAGCAGTAAGAATGAATTGTGAAAAAACAACTTAGTTTATAAAACAAGTGGTCCGTCAGGGATGCATATTGTCGCCTTACTTATTGAAATTGTATACTGAAAACATAATGAGGAATGTTAGAGTAGATGTAGACAACGAATATTACGATGCCATAACAATTGGAGGTTATGAAGTACCAGAGATTAGATATGCTGATGACACAGTATCACTGTCCACAACACAAAAAGGAATGGAAAAACTAATTATGTCATGTAATGTAAGAATAATGAACCTCTATCTTAATGCGAAGAAAACTAAACTGATGACAACTGACAAAACAAATAAGGCAGCTGAAATATGTATCAATGAGGAAAAACTGAAAGAGGTGGAGAGTTTTGAATATGTTGGATCATTACTAACTAGTAATGAAAATACAATGAAGGAAATTAAAAGCAGGACATCTATCGCTCTTTAAAAAAGTAAAACAACTAAAGAAGCTGTGGAGAGGAACAGACAGAACTACAAAAATGAGATATTTAAGGGCATGCATCTTTCCCATCATAACATATGCCCGTGAGATCTGGACACTTAACAAAACAGCTGAGACCACAAGACTTAAATATTTTGGACACATTAAACGTCATAAGAATTTAGAGAAGACCGTTTTGGAAGGGTACATAATGGGAAAAGGAAAGAGAGGAAGACCAAGGCGAAGATGGCTGCGAGACATCGTTGATAATCTGCAAATGGATGCTTCAGCAGCAGGACATCTTGCTTACAACCGAGAGGCCTACAGGAGAGGTGTTAGGGAGGCAAAGTTCCGCAAGGAACTGACTGACTGACCCACATTTAACTTAGCAGATTAGGTCTATAACTTAACTTACAACTTTGCTAATCATGCATAGTTCTTGTACTTATCTGTACACTGAATTTCCCTCTAAATAGCAGTGTTTCCGCCATGAAAATGTTTACAATCCTGTATTTTTATTTCGAACATGCTGTGATCAAATATGAGAAAAGGCGACAATATGGGACATATGTTTTTAAAATATGGGATATTTACGGTTCCCGGTACAAACCCATAGAATACATTACCATCCAGTATAATATGGAACAGGTGGTCAATTTACATCTCATGTAGGTGAAGACATCTTAACATGGACGATAAAGTCACTTACTTCTAGTGACTAGCTACTGAAATCTCTGCCGAAGTTACGCAACTTTTATATTTGCTTTCCAGCGACAAGTCATGGAAAGATGAACCGAATAGCAGATGTATTTGAATGGGGTGCTAACGATTGTAAATGGCGGTTTCAGACTTAGCGGGAGATAACTGGTGAAATATTACCAAAGACATTCATTTCAATTACGTACCTTTATTTCCTGAGTTTGGTTGAGTTATAAAGTCAATGCCACAAGTAAGGACCGAAGATATACGGGGTATGTTAGGTGTAAGGACATAAATATTCACCAACAAAGATTGGATATGTTTGATGCTATTTTATCTACATTATACTGGTGTCCTGGCAAAGGTAGTCAGTTTCACAAAAGGTGAGAAGACAAAGGGGGCAGAGAACGGCAGAAATAAACAATAACACAGACGTGAAGGTTTGATCTTGAGTGCAAAAGACATTCAGAGATCCTTCGTTCAATGCTTTAACTACTGAACTCCGCTGTTAAACGTGCAGCTTCAAATTAGCGTTGCTGTTAATTGGTTCATTGATTTTCTTTCTTTCTTTCTTTCTGAACACTTAACAAGTTGAGATCCTTATAAAGGATGTGAATTGGCTGCTTTCATTTATCTTTCCAAAGTCAACTATCCAAAATGGGATTCAGTAGTCACAGCAATGAACGAAGGATCTCTGAATCTTTCTTTCTTTCTTTCTTTCTTTCTTTCTTAAACTTTACGAGATTATGAACTGGGTCGTGGGCTACTCAGATTATTTTGCCTCAGCTGGTGCTATCATTAAGTCAACTAGGCAGCCGTCTGGGGTGGGAGGGGGGTAGACCTCAGAGGGGCGGAAACCTCAGACAACACTGACCTTTAAAGGACACAGGTTTAAAAAGATTAATTTTGCTTCCGAAACAAAGTCTCACAACGGCGCTGGCTATTGCTTTCTAAAGTACTGCACAAGATTCACCTTGCGATCTCTGTGTTACCTGGTTTCTTTTTCTAGCAGAACATTCATGTTATATTTTTTTTCTTTTAACTGATGTAACTTGTTCTTGCAGTGTTCATGATTTTTGTAATGGCGCTATGGGAAAACGGTTGATCCAGTTGTTTGAGATAAATAATAAACAGATAAATGAGCAGATAGAAACACGAACATATAGAAGATCTTTGGAAAGATAAACGAATAATGGGACTGAAGGATGGATTGATAAGCATTACATAAACAGATTTTTTAAAATGCTGACACACAGATAAAAAGACCGTCACCTAGATGGACATATACACACATAAATACATATATGCATATAACTTATATGCATAAGTACATAAAACTTACATAGTACATATTCACACACACATACATACATAGAAAGATAAACACTTACAAACATACTGGATGGATAGATGGATAGAAAAGCGGCCAGATAGATAGATAGATAGATAGATAGATAGATAGATAGATAGATAGATAGATAGATAGATAGATAGTACATACATAAATATGTATATACATACATAATACATACATACATAAAATTTAAATAGTACATGTTCACATACATACATACATACATACATACATACATACATACATACATATATACATTCATACATACATATGTATATACATACATAACACATACATCAATCACTCAATCAATCAAGTGCCGCTCCGCGTGGCGTAGCCGGTCATTTCCCTCCACAATTCCCTGTCTTTAGACTTGATTATGAGATCCGCTGGTGACTTTCTTCCTAGCCACACTGACAGCCCATCCAGTAACTTCTCTCTCTCTCTTTCTCTCTCTCTCTCTCTCTCTCTCTCTCTCTCTCTCTTTTCCTCTGTCTCTTCTTCCCTCAATTTTTCCAGTTGCCACAGTGTGTTCCAATTTTCCTGTTCTCAGAAAATGTCCTACAAATCTCGCTTGTCTGCCTCTGATCTTTGCTGTAATTTACCTTTTAACCCCAGCATCTCTTAAGACTTTTTCGTTGGTTTTCTTAGCTGTCCGTGGTACCTTCAACATCCTTCTTATGAACCACATTTCCATGGCCTCAATTTCTCACTGTACTCTCTTATTCATGGACCATGCTTCACATCCATAAAACAAAATTAGATCGACATAACATTTAAGTACTCGGAATCTTGATTCCATTGATATGGATCTGTTGCACAAGATGTTTCTCATTTTCTGGAAAATACATACATACATACATATAACATATACATATATACATAAAATTTACATGGTACATATTCACATACATACATACATTCATACATACATACATACATTCGTACATACATACATACATACATACATACATACATAGAAAGATAAAAACTTACACACACATACATGCATGCATTTAGTAAAGAAAAACAGCTGAATATTTTAGCATCTTCACCAATGACCGCCTTACATAAACACAACCCCAGATCGAGATCTGTCTCAGAAAAAAAAAATCCAACAAAAATCAAGTAAACACAAATACCTCATATCCCCTTTTACATACCATCCAGCCCTGCACTATTTTTTTTTAATCAGTCTTCATAATTCTTTACATCTTTACCTCACATCTATTGCCCCCATCGTAAAGATAACAACAGGAGGAGTCTTGATACTGTTTAGTTTATCGACCATTAAAAGTAGTTCTGTGGCCCGATGCTCACGTGGCGGAGTCCGCCGTTGTCTGGGTGTTTCATATCATAGAATGAAAAGTTTCCAAGCTTCCACTTTTGCTAGCTCAGCCAGTGGAGGCAGAAAACCTGGAGGACGACTTATATGGAAGAAAGCTTGCTAGAATAGTTGTGACATTTGTTCAGTCAAGCAGTTTGTACTAGAACCGCTGTAACACTGAAGAGGAGGAAAAACTCTCAGCAGCGTAATAGAATATAATCTTTCCCCTAAACACCAGACCTAGAGAAAATATTTTACTGGGATAAAGAAAGAATCTTTCGGTTTTGGGGCAATGATATAACTCTCCGACTTAGGGATAACGAAAAAAACCTTTCAGTCTAAGGTCAATGAAACAACAATTCAACCCTAGAGATATGTAACAGAATAAAAAATTTTTCACGGGTTGTCTCTCCTGCTGCTCAGGTTTGACGGGTTGATTCCCTTGTTTTCCCATATTTAAAGTGCTAAATTCCTCCCTTACTTGAAAACCTCGTAGAAGTTTTTAGTTATTCATACTTTGCACAAGCCTTGAGTACGAACTCAGTGTAACGTGAATTGTGAGAGAGGGAAAATGGGAGAGGTTTGAAAGCATGAAATTAGCCAGAGTCTTGTCTTGGCTCTCGAAAGGAAATCCAAGGTTTGTGTTCATAATGACCTAACTGTTAACAAAAGAGACAGACAATGACTTAAGATTTTTTCTTGTCCCTTCGTGGTAGAACACCTGGTCATTGTTGTCTGCTGTCAGTTTTTTGTTCATGTTCTCCAGAGTTTCATCAGTAAGTTGAGACATGTGATGCTATTATCATCACCATCAGCCGTAATCAACTCGTCGGGGTCGACTTCAAATACTAGTTTAATGGCGAGACATCATGATATTAAGGGTAAAAGAACTAAGCCTGCTTTAGATAATTAAGGGATAATGAAGCAGCCTTCCAGCATGGGGATAATGAAACAATCTTCCAGCCTGGGGATAATGAAACAATCTTCCAGCCTGGGGATAATGAAGCAGCCTTCCAGCATGGGGATAATGAAACAAAAAATCTTCCATCCTGGGGATAATGAAACAATCTTCCAGCATGGGGATAATGAAACAATCTTCCAGTCTGGGGATAATGAAACAATCTTCCAGCCTGGGGATAATGAAACAATCTTCTCGCCTGGGGATAATGAAACAATCTTCCAGCCTGGGGATAATGAAGTAGCCTTCCAGCATGGGGATAATGAAACAAAAAATCTTCCAGCCTGGTGATAATGAAGCAGCCTTCCAGCCTGGGAATAATGAAATAAAAAATCTTCCAGCCTGGGGATAATGAAGCAATCTTCCAGCCTGAGAATAAGGAAACAATCTTCCAGCCTGAGAATAATGAAACAATCTTCCAGTCTATGGATAATGAAACAGTCTTCCAGCATGGAGATAATGAAACATTCTTCCAGCCCAAGGACAATGAAATAATCTTCCAGCCTAGGGATAATGAAACAATCATCCAGCCTGGGGATAATGGAACAATCTTCCAATCTGGGGATAATGAAACACTCTTACAGCCTAAAGATAATGAAACAATCTTCTGGTCTAGACAAGACAAGAAAATTGAACAAGCCGAGTTGATGGCGTATTGTCTCATCTTGGTCAGTTTTTGTACTGGGGTTTGGTTCATTTTTTCCTAACGTCTTCTCTTTCTCTGAAGTTTAAAAGGCTTTGTCCAGTTGTTCCAGGTTAATCATACTTACCTCTGCTCTAAGATTTTATGTCCACAAATCTCGTTGTTAAAGATCAAGTTTCTGTGAGAATTCTCCAGACTAAGCTAAGACTGACGAGAGAGGTAGACAAGATTCGCAGTGTTGTACTGAAAGAGAGGAACAATAGATATGCTTTGACTGCACAGAAATAATGCAGGTACAGGAAAAATTCTCTGAAATGTCTTGAGACTAAGGCACGATCTTTCCGTTTCAGGCAACGGTGTAGGGGAGAAACGATTTGGTTTATCCTCCTTGTACAGAACAGCTACTGCTACCTAAGACATACACAAACCTAGGACATATACTAACCTAGGACATATACTAACATAGGACATACACTAACCTAGGACATATACTAACCTAGGACATACACTAACCTAGGACATATACTAACCTAGTACCTACACTAAGCTAGGACCTAAACTAACCTAGGGCATACACTAACCTAGGACGACCTACACTACTCCATTGACATACACTAACCGAAGATGGGAGATGTGAGATGGAGATAAAAAAAAGAATAGGAATGACAAAACATATATTCAACACCTTGAATCTCTCTCTCTCTCCTCTCTCTCTCTCTCTCTGAACCTTAAGTGCCAAGGGCACATGGGGCTTCCGCAAAGGTTTTCCACAAATACCTGTCCTTCGCCTTTTTTTCTGCTCTTGCCCAGGTGAGCCCTCTATTGCTCAACATCCTTTCTGTTGTTCTTCTCTATGTCTCTTTTGGTCTACCCTTACTTCTGCTCCCCTGTGGTGTCCATCTTAGTGCTGTTTTTGGTAGTGAGTTGTCAGTCATTCGGAGCACATGCCCCAACCATCGCCAGCGTCTTTCCTCCATAACTGTTGTCAGTGGCTTCATCTGCATTTCTGCCAATAAGATGTTTTTAACACCTTGAATACAGTGCTGTAATCCAAAAATCTGCCCATAAAAAAAAGAACATTAAGATTTGTAAAACGGTTATATCTACTCTGGTTTACTGTATGGAACATTAACCTGGACTCTAAGCAAAAAAGATGGAAAGAAAGATTAATGCAGCAGAAATCTTTGGTTCTACAGAAAAATAGGGCATGTAACATGAGCAATGAAAAGAAGAAATCCACAAGCTTTAGAACAGCCCCAAGTGCTATGTGAACTTCTCAAAGATATAAAGATGAAGAGAGAAAAATACTTTGTTCATATCAAACGACATAACAATATGCTGAAGACCATACTAGAAGGAAAGGTGGAAGGAAAAAGAGGAAGGTGGAGATGTAGATGGGAAGATAACATGAGAATGGACGGGATACAGCCTGGCTGAGTGCACCATCAAGGCGAGGGAGCGAGGGAACTGGAGATTTATTACTGCCAGTCTTCGTTCTTGAGAAGCCAGATGATGATGATGATGATGATGATGATGATGATGACAGAGCAACAGCAGAAAACGAGAAGGGAAAAGGGTGTTTTCCCCATCCTTTTCTATCAAGCACAGACAACATTCAGTTTTCTTCCTGGAAGACAAACACTTGTCTATGGCGGGATTATTTCATAGATGAAATTACCATAACCACAAAAGAAATATACAGACGGAAAGACAGACAGACAGACAGACAGACAGAACGAATGAACGAACGAACGAGCATACTTTATTTTCAAATATTTTCAGGCCCGTCTGACATTCTGCCCTTCATCATACAGCTTTCGCTCAGTCACAGTCATTCAGCGTTTGTTAATGAGCATAATAATCATGAAGACACAAACGATTATAACAATCTACACTCTGATTTATATAACAGCATGAGATAAACTTGCATTCTTACATTCATTCAAAACTAACAAATTTATGGAAAAGCAGTATTTTAAAAAATGACAACACTCAAGTCATACTTTAAACTACTTTAAACTATGCTTAGGGAGGCATATAGTCCATATCAAACAGATGTTGACAAAGTTTAAAATTAAAAGAACGAATATTACTTATACGTTTTACGTGAATTGGTAGGGCATTCCAAAGGTGGACAGCTGAGTAAGAGAAGCTTTTTTTTAAACATGTCAAGTCTTGATTTTGGGAGAATACAATTGCTTAAGCGTTGACTGTGTTTTGGGTTAGATTTGAACAACGACCACAGATAGGGTGGAGCACTGTGCGATAGAATTTTATGAATTAACTTGGCCGTGTTGAAAAGAAATCTCTTCTTGACGGGTAGAATATCAAGATGTCTGTCCTTATTTGTAATACGTGCTGCATGTTTGTCATATATAAAACAGACAGGCAGACAGACAGACCAGACAGATGGACAGACAGACAGACAGCTGTCCCATGAACCCTGCTATGCATCTGAAGTTTACCACGAACGAAGCCAAACGTCGCTGAAGGTCGGAATGAAAAAAAAAAGTAAGGCATAACTAGAGTAGATAAAATCACAACATGAGAGTCATAGAGACGACTTGAAACTCCCACCCCACTCCCAGACTAAACGAATTTAATAAGAGCAAATTCCTATGCCAGCACACAGCGATGGTAAAGGAGATAAGCTCTTCATCAAGGCCCATAACCCATAAAATAAAAAACTGCCTTCCAACATTTTCTTGACCGTGATGGCGTTTCTACATGCTATAAAACAACAACTGCGATCTTTATTTCCATTAGGGTTAAAAAGTCAAATATAAATGAGAGTGAGTTGTGAATGAAATACTTGTGCTATTCTGATTGTAAAACAAACTGGTTTATTTTTTAAAAAAGTAAACTTTGAATGCACCAAGAGCAACATATTGAACACAAAGCTCCGATGCAATGTAGGTTATTTCGCAGACACTGTGTGTAACTCCATATTTAGACCAATCATTAGTTTATTATGGAGTTGAATTCTAACGTGAAAAATCAGTAGTCAGAAGTTAGACAGTAAATGTTTTATAAAATAAGGTTAAAAAAAAAGGTAAAATCCCCATTTCCAAGCCAGTAAGGAATATTGAGGATAAGGCGTTAGGCGCCCCATATTTCCACGACCCTCGGAACATGAAAGTCTGATGTGGTCAGTATCACACCTGGCAGCTTTTACCTTCTCAGATTTCTCTGGTACCCTTTTTTAGTAGCTAGCTGGGCAGCGGGGCCTTTCTGATATGTGCTAGAATAAAAATAAATAAATAAACAAGAACCATTTTCAGCGTGTTAACGTCAAGGTATAAAAAAAAATGAGTCAGTGTGTTAACATCAAGGTATTAAAAAAAATAGGGAACTATTTTCAGCGTGTTAACGTCAAGGTATAAAAAAAAATGGGGAACTATTTTCAGCGTGTTAACGTCAAGGTATACAAAAAAATGGGGAACTATTTTCAGCGTGTTAACGTCAAGGTATAAAAAAAATGGGGAACTATTTTCAGCGTGTTAACGTCAAGGTATTAAAAAAAATGAGTCAGCGTGTTAACGTCAAGGTATTAAAAAATGAGTCAGCGTGTTAACGTCAAGGTAAAAAAAAAATGGGGAACTATTTTCAGCTTGTTAACGTCAAGGTATTAAAAAAAATGAGTCAGCGTGTTAACGTCAAGGTATAAAAAAAAGGGGGAACTATTTTCAGCGTGTTAACGTCAAGGTATAAAAAAAAATGGGGAACTATTTTTAGCGTGTTAACGTCAAGGTTAAAAAAGTAGGGAACCATTTTCAGCGTGTTAACATCAATGTAAAAAAAAATAGGGAACCATTTTCGTAGGTAAATGTAAAATTCACATTTCCATGCTATTAAGACAATTGGGGAATATGGTGTTAGGCCCGTATTTTCCATTACCTTCTGCACATGAAAGTCTGATGCGGTCAGTATCGCGCCTGGCTGCTTTACCTTCCCAGTTTTACCTGCACCCATTTTCCGAGGCCGTATTGGTCAGAAAAAGTCCCGCTCAGCTGGGTATTCGAACCCTCGACCATTCGGTTGATAGACGAGTGCTCTAACCACTACGCTAGCCGCCCTTCATATACATATGAGGCCCCAGAGTGAAGCTAGAAAGCAAGGAGCGTGTAATGCTTCTTTAGCAGACTCCACTACCTTGTTGACTACTATGACAATCCTGTCCCCGTTAGCTAGCCAGGCGTTACTGGGGATGCAAACGGAAATATGGCGACAGGGTCTTGATCAGCTATGGTTCAACCCCCCCCCCCTTTCCAACGCTGGCATGCCAGCTATGGTTCACCAATCCAGGTCATCACCGACTGTTTCTTATAAATCAAGTTTTAATCTCATCTTTTCTCGTATCGACATTTCGTTAAACAACTGTTTCGTTGAACACATTCTATTTTAGAAACAATCTCGTCTTGAAACGCTACAGGAAAAACCCCACGAACTATCTTGGAACGATACGAGGAGCAACAGAAACACCTTAAACGTTACTGGATGTGGATGAAAACTGGCTCCTCGGCTGCATCAGGAAAAAGCTATTCTTCGGAGAATGTCAGCACAGCTAAAGATCAAGTGAACATGGAGGAGCCCTCCACGTGGGGGAGGTGATATTTTCCCTGCGGATCACAGTTTACTCTTCACAAAGAAAAGACAACAGTACTAATTACCGCCAACACTCGAAGCCACGCTATCGCGACCTTTCTACTCCGCTATCTGGGACTCTGAAGTAGTTGTTCTGCGGGCCGCAAGGTCACATCAGTTACAGAACAAACAAGGTCACCGCTAGAGGGAGCTAGCTCGTTCTGGAGCATTTCTACAAAGTCAGAATGTTGTTGCACGCTTTCGTCATACAACTACAGAGCAAATGGAAGGAGAGAAAAAAAATCCATGAGTATAGAGACAAAAAAAAAGAGAGAGAGAGGAAAAAAAAACATAAAGTGAGCCTAATAACCTTTCCATTTGAAAATTATTCAAAATTCTTTCCAAGCACAACGCCAGAAATCACATCTGTAACTTCACATAAATAAAGCAATGTAAGGCGCCACGATAAATCATGTCAAAACAATAAAGTGATGTAAGGTTCCATCAGAAATCACATCAAAACAAAGACAAAGCGATGTAAGACGTCACGAGAAATCATGTCAAAACAATAGATAAAGTAATGTAAGGTTCCATAAGAAATCACGTCAAAACAATAGATAAAGTGATGTAAGGTTCCATCAGAAATCACATCAAAACAAAGACAAAGCGATGTAAGACGTCACGAGAAACCAGGTCAAAATAATAGATAAACCAATATTAGGTGCCATCAACAATCACTTCAAAATATAGATATAACGATGTAAGGCGGCACTAGAAACCACTCCAAAATATAGATAATAAAGGTGATATTAGAAGTCACTCCAAAATAAAGATAAAACGATGTAAGGTGGTACTAGAATTCAATTCATGTACCATGTCGCGTGGCGTAGGCGATCATTTCTCTCCACAATTCCCTGTCTTTAGACTTGATTATGAGATCCACCGATGACTTTCTTCCCAGCCACACTGACAGCCCATCCAGTAATTTCTCTCTCTGTCTTCCTCTGTGCCTTATTTCTTCAGTTTTCCCAGTTGCCACACTATGGTACTGAGTGGTACTAGTAGTCACTCCAAAATATAGATAAAACGATGTAAGGCGGCACTAGAAGTCACTCCAAAACATAAACAAAGCGATTCTAACATCTCAACTCACATTTCATCAGCTTGACAAGTGCGCAGGTCTCATTTTACAATCCCTTAGCCCACCCTCTATCCGATTCCACTAAAAAATTCAGTATATTCAACATGGCATCGACAGGTAAGAGCAGAGAACTATCAATTTCATTTTTAAAATTCGATCTTCGACCCATCCAGGTCACAAGTAAAGTGTTGTTTTGTGTTCCAGGGAATAGAGAAAAAAAAGGGGGGGGGGGTATCTGTGCCTTGTTGTGATTGGTGCACTCGTTTCTGACGACGGATTCGATGCTTTAAGTCCCACTGGTGGCGTCCCAGTCCCCTAGTCATCTGTAGAAATGGGTGTCCGGCTTCTTCTGAAGCTGAGGACGGAAAGGCGGGACACAACAGCTTGTCGTGTGCCGGGAAGATATGGGCACTAACATACTATTCCACCGTGTCTCTATGGCAGGGTTAGCTGAGTGGTTAGGCGTTCTGTTTACTAATCCGGTGGTACCGGGTTCAGTTCCAACAGTAGGATTTTTTTTTTCTGGTGCACACTAAAAAGCCCCCTAGGTTCAAGCAGCAGGGAAATCTGGGAAGGTAAATACGGCCAGGCGTGATACGGGCCACATCACACTTTCATGTGCCGAAGATCATGGAAAATACGGACCTAACACCCTATCCCCCAATATGCGTTAATGGCATGGAAGCGGGAATTTTACCTTTACTTCTATGGCATGATAGAGTTAAAAAAAAAAAGGGGAAAACATCAGCTTCTCATGAACTACTCTTCTCTCACACAAGATGTAGCTGTGATGGCATCTAGCGCCAATGGGACGGAGAACAGACTGAAGATTAGATATTATTGACAACTGAGGCTCTATGTCTGGTGCCTTGTATAAACGACTAACGATACCGATTCAATGCAAACGACCTCGGGGTGTTGTTTGGTTTACTTTGTGGGAGGAAGCACTGTTTATGATTTGTTTAACACAAACTTCTTATCTTATCTTATATCTTATATCCTTCCCGTGCCGTTAGATGTCACATAGGGCTCGCAAAGTAGTTCGCCAATTTTTCCTGTCTTCGGCGAGTCTTTCAACCTCATCAAAGGATTTTATGCCTGTTAACTTGGCCTCTCTTAATAATGTTCTCTTCAGAGTTTCACGCGGTCTGCCCCTTTTTCTTCGGCCTGTTGTGTTCCACTTGATAGCTTGTTTTGGGATAACACAAACTTACTGGTCCTTTTTTTCTTGTAATTTAATCAGTTCTTTATCGTACATAAAAATCAACTTTATGTATGAGTTTTCAGGCGATTTGTTGTTAATGTTGTTGTTGTTCTCGTTGTTTTGTTTTTAAAGGAACACGTGTGTTTTATGCATATATTTTTCATTACTGCCAACAACTGCCTATTTGATGAAGCTATCTAGTGGAGGATCTTCCATGTTTCTAGTGCTTTGTCATGTATGATATTTAGCTAAGACAGAATGATGAATCTAGACGTACATACGAGGGTTGATTGATAAATTCGCGGCTTAAGGTACAAATACTTGAAACACACAGTTGATATTAGGTACATTTGTAGATCAGGTTAATGTAAGATGAAACACCAAGTTTCACGAAATTAATTGCAACTGATTTTTTTACAGGCTACTGAAGTGGTAAGGGGTGGCAGAAATTGAGACAATAGATAAAATTTCTCATCGAGTAGTCATTCGCTACCTCTGTATCAAGGGTTTATCCTCGAAGGAGGATATGGTAGAGACTCTAGGGAAGAGTGCCCCTTCTTACAGCAAGTGAAGAAATGGGCAGCTCAATTCAAACATGGAAGGTAGAGTCTGGAAGATGATCTCCGTCCAGGAAGATCAAGAATGGTAACCACCGATGAAATCACCGGCAGAATCCATGACATGATAATGGAGGATCGACGACTAACTGAGCAGTACATTGCTAATGAGTGGGGTATCTCCTAGGAACGTGTTAATGCCATTATTCACAATGATCTTCAAATGACAAAAGTCTCTGCTCGATGGTTCCCGAAACTTCTTGGAGCTGATCACAAACGACAGCGTCTCAACATGTCAAGAGACAATCTTGGCCATTTTTCTGCAGATCCTGAAAAGTTTCTTCAGCAATTTGTGACTATGGATGAGACTTGGGTTCATCATTTTCAACCAGAAACCAAAGAACAGTCAAAGCAGTGGAAAGATCATGGATCCCCACCTCCAAAGAAAACAGGGGTGGTTCTGTCTGCAGGCAAAGTGATGGCTTCCATCTGTTTGGATTCAGAAGGTGTGCTATTGGTAGACTATCTTCAAAAGGGCAGAACGGTCACCAAGGCCTATTACGCTAATCTTGTGAAGCAACTGTGGATCAAACTGAAGGAAAAGCGTCAAGGGAAATTGACGAGAAGAGTCATCTTTCAGCAAGACAATGCTCCAGTTCACAAGTCGGCAGTGGCAATGGCTGCCATTCATGAATGCGGCTTCCAGCTTTTTGAACATCCTCCTTATTCCCCAGATTTGGCCCCTTCGGACTATTACCTGTTTTTCAAACTCAAAAAGTAGCTCAGTGGTCTCAAATTTGCCTCAAATGATGACGTCATTCATGCTGTAGATCACTTTCTACTGGCACAAGATGCTGACTTTTACAATGAAATGATCCGCATGCTCCAGGATCGCTGGACTAAGTGCATAAACTTGCAAGGGTTAGGAATAATTGAGGAATAATCCAAAAAAGTTGTCCACAGATAATCCGTTGTACCTTAGGCCGCGAACTTATCAATCATCCCTCGTATGCCGGACAAATAGAAGATTTAATGTGCCGGACAAATACAAACATAGAGAGGATGTGAATTATTTAGAACACATTCACGAAGAAATGGGAGAAACAACAATTGAAAAGGCCAGGAACAACATATTTCTTGCCGTCTTTTCTTTTGCTTTAAACACGAGAAGAACGATTGAAGATGAAAACTGAAGTATTCCACAAAGTCAGTAAACTTAGATAAACAGACAAATGAGTATGAACAGCTAAATCTGAGAGTGGCAAGACTTAAGACATCCGTTTCTCCTAATCCTGCACAACTCTAATATAAGAAACAGTCAGCTCCTATTATATGATCATGTTGTTTCCTAGAGTAGCTTGGTTCCTATCATATGATCATGCTGTTGCCTAGAGTAGCTTGGGTCCTATAATATGATCATGCTGTTGTCTACAGTAGCTTGGCTCCTATCATATGATCATGCTGTTGCCTAGAGTAGCTTGGCTCTAATCATATGATCATGCTGTTTCCTAGAGTAGCTTGGCTCCTATCATATGATCATGCTGTTGCCTAGAGTAGCTTGGCTCCTATCATATGATCATGCTGTAGACTAGAGTAGCTTGGCTCCTATCATATGGTTATGCTGTTTCCTTGAGTAGCTTCTAAAACAGTGTGCACCTCAAGAGAGACACATGTTTGTAGTATAAATATATTTGTATAACATGAGTTCTGTATGTGCTTGTACAGTATTTCATCTTGAATGAAGGGCATCAGTGTTTCTAAGCAAGGCACATGTTTTACACTGAAAGGAAAGCGCTTGTACTAAAAATGTAAAATCTCTAATTTTTACCAAGTCTTATTATAAGTAATGTATTGTGGTGTTGTAACATTGTTAAAGGTTTAGTCAAGTTTTATATAAATTTATATTTAATCACATGAGAGTCCGACGTTTTGCCACAGCAAAGACGTCGCCAAGTGTGCCACAGAATGGCAAAGTTTGTGAACCACTGGCACGGATCACAGTACGGAGGATAAGGTACTTGATGTGTGGCGACTCCCTCTTTCTCTCTCTCTCTCTCTGAACCTTTAGGTGCACAAGACACATGGAGCTTTCGCCAAGGTTTTCCACAAACGCCTGTCTTTCGCCATTTTTTTTGGTTGTTGTTGCTCTTGCCCAGGTGAGCCCTCTACTGTTCAAACATCCTCTCTGCTGATCTCCTCCATGCCTCCTTTGGTCTACCTTTACTCCTGTTTACCTGAAGTGTTCATCTCAATGCTATTTTTGTTAATGAGTTAGCGCTCACCCACGTGTCGCGGTCGTAGCCAAGGTCTTTCCTCAGTAATGCAAAGTCAATGGCTTCATCTGCATTTCTACCAGCAAGGTGTTATTTCTTATGGTATTTGGCCAAAATATTTATCGAATCCTACGTAAACATTTAGTCTGGAAGGAATTCAGCTTATATTCTATAGCTCTGGTAGCACACTCAAGGCGTTACCCGTGTAATGATTTTCTGAGTCTGGAAAAAGGTATTACTTATGCTAGTCACTTCAACTTCCTTGGTAATCTCTCTCTCTCTCTCTCTCTCTCTCTCTCTCTCTGATTCTTAAGTGCCAAGGGCACATGGGGCTTCCGCAAGGGTTTTCCACAAATGCCTGTCCTTTGCCTTTTTTTCTGCTCTTGCCCAGGTGAGCCCTCTATTGCTCAACATCCTTTCTGTTGTTCTTCTCCATGTCTCTTTTGGTCTACCCTTACTTCTGTTCCCCTGTGGTGTCCATCTTAGTGCTATTTTTGGTAGTGAGTTGTTAGTTATTCGGAGCACATGTCCCAACCATCGCCAGCGTCTTTCCTCAATAATTGCTGTCAGTGGCTTCATCTGCATTTCTGGCAACAAGATGTTATTTCTTATGGTGTTTGGCCAAAATATTTTTCTAATTCTTCGTAAGCATTTAGTCTGGAAAGAATTCAACTTGTTTTCTATTGTTTTGGTGATTTTCCAGCATTCACTTCCATAGAGTACTACACTTAGAACATTACTCTTAAATATTCTGATTTTCGTCTTCACACTTAGTTTTTTAGATTTCCATATAGTCTGTAGCATAGCAAAAGCCTGGTTTGCTCTAGTAAGTCTGCTGTTGATGTCCTCTGTGCTGTCTCCATTTTCTACTACTCTACTGCCAAGGTATACAAATTCATTGACCTCCTCCACTAACTTGCTATCTACTCTTGGTAATATAATCCTTGGTAATAGCATCTATAAAATATAGAGTCAATGAAGAAGTTAACAGAAACTGTGGGGGAGACACTAAAGGTAATCATCATCATCATCATCATCATCATCATCGCCTATCACTCCCTTGGTAGCATAGGCCACGGTTAAAGGCTCTCCAGCCATCCCTGTTCTTGGAATTCTTCTCTGCTTCCTTCCAAGTGATTCCCTTGTCTCTGAGCACTGTCCTAATTTCTCTTCTCCAAGTAAGTCTATGAAGAACTTAACAAAAACTGTGGAGGAGATACCAAAAGGTAGCAGCATATATAAAATATACAGTCAATGAAGAATTTAACAGAAACTGGCGGGAGATACAAAGTAAAGGACCACTAATGTGCTTATAATCGCAAATAAAATGATACGTTAAATCTAAAAAAAAAACAAACGGCTACATTTTCAGATCGCATAGCCGGGCAAAGATCATTCCATCGAACAGAGAATCTAGAGGAAAAAAAATACAAGAAAAATAAACATCAAAAAAAAAAAAAAAGAGAGAGAGAGAAGAAGAAAACATGAATGAAAGGGTTAAAAAAATAGGATAAGAAACTATCACGACGTATCCGGACAAACATAACAAGCAACAGCCGCACAGCGTTCCCTCAGAAGACGTCTACGGGCCGATAGATTAGGGTAACTGAAGATTTTATGTTAGAGGCTGCGAGACACTGTCTGGCACTGGGAGATAAGCGTTTGTGGGTGAGTGATATGGACAGCATACGTGCAAGTCTGAGTGTTGGTGTAGAGCAGTGATTTCTTAAACTTGTTCGTCCTTCCGCCCTCTTACCTCCCACGCCACATCCCTAGTGCCCCCCCCCCCCCCCCCAGCCAAAAAAAAAAGTTTTACATTCCTCTGCCGCTTTTTTTTTTTCTCCCTGACTAAAGGCGCTCTTAAGGCGATTTGGGAAGAACTGGCAGGGGCAAGTATCGCCCTCTTTGGGAACCGTTGAAGAAGAAAGTCATCTGATCTTAATGGAAGAAATCTGAAATTTACCGAATCTTTCATTATTATTATTATTTGCCGTGCCGGACAGCGTTGGCGATCATGCTCCTCCACCTTGTGAGGTCCTTGATGTTTCAGATTACTTCAGATGCTTCTTTTTTCCCATGCCACGTGGTCGGTCCACTGAGATATTTTTCTCTAGGGCCTTCCTCTCTCTCTCTCTCTCTCTCTCTCTCTCTCTCTCTCTGCCAGAAAGGAAAAAAGAAATTCTTCATTTTTTTTTTTTAGTCATTACTAGGTTCTCTATCTGCTCTCTTCTCATGACATGTCCAAGAAGTTTCGACTTTGTGTTATACTTTTTTAAAACTAGTTTTCCTTGTTCTGAGACTTCTTTGAGCATCTTTTCGTTTATTTCTCTCTCTCTCTCTGCCCGGGGTATGTGTTGGCATTTAGCCAAAATCGCTTCTCTGTTGCTTCCAGTTTCTTTGTCACCTTTATGTTGACTGTTTCTCACAGCCATATAGCAATATTGGCACTATATATTACAGTAACACTCGTTTCCTCTCACTTTTAGGCACATCTCTTTATGTGTTAGTATCTTCTTTATGTGTTAGTATCTTCTTTATGTGTTCATTCATTCATTCCTTTGCATGTCCCTTGCGGAACTTTGCCTCCCAAACAGCACTCCTGTAGGCCTCTCGGTTGTGAGCAAGATGGCCTGCTGCTGCTGCATCCATTTCCAGATCATCAACGATGTCTTGCAGCCATATTCGTTTCGGTCTTCCTCTTTTTCTTTTTCCCATTATGTATCCTTCCAATACGGTCTTCTCTAAATTATCATGACGTTTAATGTGGCCAAAATATTTAAGTTTTCTCTCTTTAATCCTCTTTACTAGCCAGCCTTCTTCAATATTAAGCTCTTGTAGTATAGATATATTTGTTCTTTTTTGTGTCCACGATATTTGGAGAACTCTTCTATAGCATTTACATTCAAAGGCATTTATGTGCTTCTCAGCTGTTTTGTTAAGTGTCCAGGTCTCACAGGCATATGTTGCGATGGGAAAGATGCATGCCCTTAAAAATCTTATTTTTGTGATTCTGTCTGCTCCTCTCCACAGATTCTTTATTTGTTTTACTTTCTGAAGAGCAATAGATATCCTCCTTTTAATTTCCCTCATTGTATCTCCATTATTAGTTAGTAGTGATCCAAGATATTCAAAACTCTCCACTTCTTCCAGTTTTTCCTCATTGATACATATTTCAGTTGCCTTTATGTGTTAGTATCTTCTTTATGTGTTAGTATCTTCTTTATGTGTTAGTATCTTCTTTATGCCATGAGAATCTGCCTTTGTTCAGTCTTCTTACCTTGTTCGTGATTTCATTTCACTTGTGCACTTGTCTGTAGCTGTTATTGTTCTTCCAGGGTAATTGAATTTATTTACTTGTGTCAGTTTTTTCTGCCCCTTTGAAAGGATATTGCACTTTGATATGTTTATTCCTTTCGATATTGCCATTGTTTCTGTCTTTCTAAATATGTAGTTCTAGATGTCTTTTATGGTTGTCTTCAATCATTTTGTTTACACATTTCTGGAAATAGCTTTTTTACTTTCTGCTATTAGAACGGTGTCATTTGCATATATTGGGTTATTTGTACGAGGTATTAGGTATTTTTTCATAAGTTGTAAAGGTTCTCATCATGTTTACACTCTATAATGAGAATAGACCAGATGACAATACGCGCCCTTGTATTACGTCCAGTGTTATAACCTGATAATCACATATTCGCTATTATTGCTGTTCCTTGATTCCAGTAATATTCTTAATAATTCTCATATCTTTACTAACGAAATTAAGTTTTTCTAGCATTTGTATCATATCTTCATGTCTAACTCTGTCAAAAGTTTTCTTGCCATCAATAAACCACCAGCTTAATCTTTGTTCATCTCTATAGATCGCTCTATTATTGTTCTTAATATAAAAATTGGGTTATCTCTATAGATCGCTCTATTATTGTTCTTAATATAAAAATTGGGTTATCTCTATAGATCGCTCTATTATTGTTCTTAATATAAAAATTGGGTTATCTCTATAGATCGCTCTATTATTGTTCTTAATATAAAAATTGGGTTATCTCTATAGATCGCTCTATTATTGTTCTTAATATAAAAATTGGGTTATCTCTATAGATCGCTCTATTATTGTTTATAGTATAAAAATTGCGTTACTTGTACTTTTCCTTCAACAAAAACCACATTGTTCTTCTGTGATTACAGTTATTATCTTACGAGTTCTTATCTTATCTAGTATTCTCGGGTTAATAATTCTTAACTCTTTCAGTACTGAATTAATTTCCATTCTCTGCCAGAATAAATTTCGAAATTTTGAAGAAAGAAATTGGAATCAAACTACTTTATAATTTAAAACTATGGGTTGGGCTGGAAAGTTAATGCTTTTCAATTTATAACCTTGAGAGAGCAAATAGACACAAAGAAGGCTGAATTCAGCTGAAATGTGGTTCTTCAGAAGAATATTGAAGTTACCGTGGACAGTGAGAATATCAGATCAAGAAGTCCTGAAAGAGGTACACTAAACAGGGAGAACTGTAATGAAGATCAGAATATAACAATCTAAATTTGCGGGACATGTTTGGAGGAGAGGCTGGCTAGAGCACCTAATGGCAACAGGGAAGACTGAAGGTAAAAGAGAGACAGAGGTAGACAGAGAGGAAAAGATGTTTGATGGTCTCTTGGCAAGGGAAATTCTCAGCGACAAGCCTGTTGCAATACACAAGAGATCTGGGGTTATGGAAGGACATGATATCCTATGTCTGTCGGCAGGGACCGAAAGAGAGAGAGAGAGAGAGAGAGAGAGAGTTAGAGAGATAGAGAGAGCAAAGAAAAATATCAGACACATCACTAGTAAGAAATACAAGAAACAGACTAAAACTAAAATAACATTAAACATTTAGCTCCTTTGGAATCCTCTTCGTAAGAGAGGCGAGGTAAAATGCGCCCAGACAGATGTAGGTGAAAAAAATGTTACTATTTTTCATGCTTTTATCTCTTGTGTTGTTTTTTTTTTTAATGTCATCCTTGAAGAAGGCTTTTCGCCGAAATATGGGATTGTTCTATGCTCACATTACTTTCTGCCATTCATGTTTCTGCCCTCTTTCCTCAATCTTTTTATGTTTTTTTTATTATTACACAACTGTACCAAACACCTCTGTCCACCTTTATTTCTAGGACCAGAAATCATTTCTCTTAGGAAAAAGAAGAGAGGAAGACACGGTTGTAAGGAAAAAGAAGAGAGGAAGACACGGTTGTAAGGAAAAAGAAGAGAGGAAGACACGGTTGTAAGGAAAAAGAAGAGAGGAAGACACGGTTGTAAAGAAAAAGAAGAGAGGAAGACACGGTTGTAAGGAAAAAGAAGAGAGGAAGACACGGTTGTAAGGAAAAAAAAAGAGAGGAAAGCATGGTTGTAACTAAGAAGGTATGAGGAAAAATGAAAGAGTAGGGACACAGTAGTTTGGATTGAAGCAAAAGATCAGAGAAAATGAAGACGTTAAAAGAAGAAAAGGGGGAATGGGACATGAACAGAAACAATATACAGGATGAAGAGAAGTGAGAAAAGAAAGATCTGAATACGATGAACAAACAAACAAACAAACAAACAAACAAAGCGTTTGATGTCACTGCCTAGGTAACCATTCTGAAAATGTAGAAATGTTTGCCTGGGTCTCAGTCACAGAATAGTCACATTAAACAAAGGGCAAATGAGCAGAGATACAACCACCCAAACAAAGAGATAGAACTGCTCGATAAATTGGTGCATCGCGCCCCGAGATAACGTGGGCTACATGAAACATCGCTTTCATCTGTCTCGGGCTGTTAAGCTTCCAGATGCTAAAAAATAACAAACCAGCCCGAGGCTGGTCAAAAAGTTGTAGCGAACAGACGAGTAGACGGGAACACGGAGATTAGATTAATGTCGAATCCATACGGGACTAATTCATTATCCAGAGTGTCCAGTTTTAAGTCGCTTCCGAGTTCCGACCAAATATGTCTACAGAGTACATCAGCAATCATCATCATCATCATGAGGCATGCCTAGAGGTGTTAACGACCGTGTGTGTGTCTCTCTACAGTTTCCGATCTTTCATGCTATTCCTCAGTTCTGTTGTTGTGCCTCTCCCACGCCATTTTGTCAAGCCATATAAGATTTTCTCTCTTGGTCTGCCTCTCCCTTTTCTGCCTCTAATTTTCCCTGTTGTCACGAATTTTCGATCCCCTCTCTTCTCTTTATATCACATTATATCTTCTTTTTATTAAGATAACCTTGTATATCTCCCCTGTAGTGTGTTTGTAATGTTCGTTTCTCAATGTCTTTCCTTAGGCACACTTCATTAGTTATTTTGGCTGTCCAAGGTATTCTTATTCTTATTTTCAACGGAAAATGTTATATCAGCCAGTTTGCTAGTTTTATACCCCAGTCAGTATCCTACTTTTACTTATCAGTCAGCATCTCAGTTTAATATGTCAATCAGTCTCTTACTTTTATGTATCAGTCAGTTTCAGTTTTATGTATTTCAGTCGCCATCTTAGTTTTATATGTCAGTCAGTCTGTTAGTTTTATATATCAGTCAGTCTGTTAGTTTTATATGTCAGTCAGTCTGTTAGTTTTACGCATCTCTGTCAATCAATAAGTTCTGTATATCTAAGTCTATCTTTTAGTTTCATGTATTTCATTCAGTCTCTTAGTTTTAGATATCTCAGTCAATATAGTATGTTATATATCACACTCAATCTCTCAGTTTTATGTTATATTTTTATGAAGTGTGCACACACACATACATACACACTCATGACACTTTTTTCTTCTAGCTCCTTCATTGTCACTTTGTCACTTTGTAACTTATCCGACGAACGGCTTGTGCACGTCCTCACTTCAGTGAATGTAGCCCGATGACTAATGCTCGTAGTGCAAATGCAGCTACTGCAAATGGCAGTTAGTTGTCAAGACCTGCCGCTACGTGCGCTCAGTAGCCACACAGCGCCCCCTGTGTCGGGTGATCGTCATCATCATCAGGTGCCGTGCCAACCGGTATTGGCTATTATGCTTCTCCAGAGTACATGATCCTTCATGCAGGCCATCAGCTCAGTTGGTGATCTCCTCTCACGCCATCTCGTCAGACTGTCCAGTATCATTTCTCTTATTCTTCCTCTTGATCTTCTTCCTTCCTGTTGTTATAATATTTTCAATGCCCCCTCTTCTCATTGCATGTCCTATGAAAGTATATTGTCTCTCTCTTATCTTTTTGACAAGATTTTTTGTCTCTCCAGCTCTTCTCATACATTCTTCATTAGTTATTTTTGCTGTCCAGGGGATTCGCAACATTCTTCTAATAAATCACATTTCTGCTGCTTCCAATGATTTTTGTGCAGACTTGCCTATTGTCCACGATTCACTTACATATAACAAGATAGGTTCAATATAGCATTTTAGGACTCGTTTTCTAACATTCATTAATAAGGATGTGTTGGTTAGTATGTTTCTCATTCTCTGAAATGCAGTCTTTGTTTGGCCTATTCTATCCTAATTTCTGTTCTGCATTTCCCATCTGAAGTTATTACTGCTCCAAGGTATTTGAATGTCTGTACCTGCTTTAGAATAGTTCCATTTAATTTTATACTGCATGCTGGTGGATTCTGTTTCTTAGATATAACCATAGTCTCTGTCACTTTCTTTGGCGATCTTATCCAGGAGATTTTGCAGGTCTTGTTGGTTCTCAGCTATCAGTACTGTGTCATCAGCATACCGAAGGTTGTTAATATTGTATCCTCCAATTTTTATGCCTGGTTCTGTGATGATCGTTCTTAGAATATTCTCGCTGTACAGAGAAAAAAGGTTTGGAGATAGTACACATCCTTGTCGCACCCCTTGTTTTATCGGTTGATATTTTCCAGTTCTATTTTCAACTCGAACTGCTGCTTCTTGCTGCCAGTATAGATGTTTTACAATCCTCAGGTCTTTGCCATCTATATTAATCTTCTTCTTCGTTCGCACAACCATCTATATTAATGTCTTCAAGCATTTTAATAATTTCATTATGTTTCACATTGTCAAATGCCTTGGTATAATCAATGAAGCATAAGAAGAGATCTTTCTGTACTTCTAAAGCCCTTTCTGTTAGTGTTCGTCGGCTGATACGCTATTTAAAAATTTCGCTTTTTTAAACACACGTTGTGTATCAGTCAATCTCTTAGTTTTATCTGTCTCAGTCAATCTCTTAGATTTATCTGTCTCAGTCAATCTCTTAGATTTATATATTTCAGTCAAGCAATCTCCAAGTTTTACACATTTGTCGGTTTAAGTTTACTTTTATCTCCAGTTCTTGAAGGAATGTCCAGTTTTGAAATCTGGGTTCAGAACTTTGGTGGATGGAAAAAAACGTTATGAAACTTCTGTGTATATGTAGCTCTTCGTCGTGTTTTCAAATCTTACTGTTGTAGTTTCCAAACTTTATGCATTTCGTATGGAGAGAAAAACTCCTAGTTTCTTCTCATATTCTCTTTTCATATGGAGAAAAAGCAGACATTGCGTTATAAAATTATTGCTTTGGTGGCATCTAAAAAGAGAAACAAAAGCACTACTGGCAAACTGTGTTTTAAAGGAAAACTTGAAGAGCGTCTCTCTCTCTCTCTCTCTCTCTCTCTCTCTCTCTCTTGGCGCAAGAATAGTCAAGATCCGCTACGTAGTTTCTTTGTTGCGAATTTGTTAAATGTTTCACAGACTTATGAATGACCCTGTATAAAGAGAGCTGTGATATCATACCTGATCTCAGGATGTAGGCCTTACAAAGGAAACAACAAACGGCCCTCTTCCGATCAAGAACTGGCTACTGCAGGCAGAGGCGCCATCTCCACCTACTCAAGACCTCACATACAGATGATGCCCTTGTAGGAGCGGGCGTACAGGCTCCAAGAATGCCAAGCTTTTACAGACTTCCGCAACCAGACACGCCCACGTGGGGGGGGGGGCACGGGTGGAAGCTGTGCGGGATGCCCAGAGGACCTGGAGAAGACTGTGGACTTTGTCCTGAAGACCAGGCTTCTGGTTTAACATGAACTTGAACACAGAAGAAGAAGAAGACTTGTACTATCTCCCTGTAACTGCCAGCTGGTGTTTTTTGCAGCCGATGCTGTGGAGGTGTCGAGGAACAGCATCGTATCGGCGTGGGAGCGGGTTATGGCGGCTACGTCTTCAGTCCCAGAGTACAGCTAAAAAGCAGGGGGTGTGTGCAATGCTTCTTTAGCATACTCCACCACCATGGGGACTATGGTGACCCCTGCCCCGTTAGCCAGCCTATGCCTGTTACTGGGGGTACCAACGAAGAGATGGGATAGGGTCTTGGTCAGCTATGGTTCGCTAACCCTGACGCTAACATATCAGCTATGGGTCGCTGATTGCCTAATCGGACAGCGTCTTCACCACAAGAAGACGAAGAAGAAGAAGAGTGGCAGGACACTACCTGGCTTCTACGTAGTGATTCGTACCATCGAGCTGTCTTAACATGTTCAGGTCAGTATGCTTGTGGTTTAATGAACATCTTGGCGCTAGAGTTCTCCGGGACTGGGGAGGGGGGGGGGGTGGGAATATCTTTTTAATCTCGTTGTGCTCGGATTTATAGAACTGCCTGGGGTCTTCTTCATCTTCTGTTAATGTTATCTTAACTGACAGGGGAGCAAACCGACCCCCTACTTTGCTCCTGTAAAAAAACAAAAAAACATTCTGAACTAAAACTGAAAATATGCGAATTTTACTCGTAAAACAATACTACAAGAAAGCTGCACCTCACTTTGTCTCTCTATCTCTATCTCCCTCTCTCTCTCTCTCTGTCTGAGAATTGAAACCATTACTCTCAATAGCACAGTCCTCGCTTTAAGTGTAGAGTCCATTTTCCATCAGGATCTCTCTATCTCTCTATCTCTGTTCTTTTCTCTGTGTCCCTCTCTCTCTCTCGCTGTGGCCCCCCCTCTCTCTCTGTGCCTCTCTCTCTCTCGTCTTATTTTACGGTCGTATGCAGATCAAATATCTCTCTGCTCTATAAGAACGCTGTACAATGTACCACCACGTCTAGAACAAAAACCATCATGCATGAATGATTAAATCCCTCTTGCAGAACCCCGGCTGTGATTTTCAAGCATGCAGTACAACCTCTCTCACGACCTAGGACCCGGCATAGTGTTAAAACACTTCCTCATCTCCATAGAATCCCTTGCTTTCCTTTCTGCTGAGACAAGTGGGCGAATCCGGAGCTGAAACCTGCGGTTCTCGTATCTCAACTTCCACCAATTCGTACAGTATAAGTAGACTGGAATCGGAGCGGGTTTTAAACCAGCGGCGATTTCGATACTGCGGAGATGATACGTCACTCCAACAATGACTGCACGTGAAGGGTGGCGTGTTAGCCTGGCAGTCTTGACCGAATGGGAGGGGGGAAGTCAATGTCTGTGCGTGAGTGGTAGTGTAGGAGGTCGTCTAGGGGAGACCATGTGGAATAAACTTCCTCTGCGGTAAGAAGGTGAGTAGATGTAATTCACATGTTTGTGGTTATATTCAGTCAGGCATTCAGTCATTGTTTCTCCATTTTCAGTCATTAATCTCCTATTTATCCTGGTTTTTCCTACAAAATAACATACATTTAGCTCTTACCTGCGCGAGTACAGAGAAACTGTAGACGAAGGTAATAGTTTTCGAACACTGTTTTGTGCTGAGGTATGTACACAGGTATGTAGTGGGGAAGGGAGGATATACAGTGAGTAATAATACATATAACGGGGATGGAAAGAGAGAAATAGATAAACAATGAAGAAAAGGAGGAGAAACAGGGAAGGAAGAAGAAAAGTTGGGAGAATGAGTCTGTAAGATTGTCAAATGCATTTTAACTGTTTTTTTTCTTCCGTAAAAATATCATACAGGAAGGAAATCATCATCACATTCATCATCGTCATTCTCACCACTACAATCATCATCATCATCATCATCATCATCATCATCATTATCATCATTATCATCAATACGCCTCAGTAACTAAAAGTCGTACTAAGACTCCTATAATCCCTTGTTTTCTATCTGTGGCTGCCAGAGGTGCAGACGTTGTCAAGAAGATCCACTTCTTTCTTTTATTTTTTATCGAACTTTGGCTTAGAGTTTCTGGATTCTCCAGCTCCTACCTTTCATTCGAGGGCTCCACGCTAGAGCATGCCGGGAAATGCTAGTATCGTGTACTCACTCAGAATATATATAGCCTGACCAACTACTTCAAAGAAACGACTTAAAAAAATATCTCAACAGGTTAATTTCGTTGTTTAACGTTTTACTGTTTGTTTTTTTCCTTTCTTAATATGTTATTATTACAACTGTTATTGTTATGTTTGTAGTTATGCTTGGATGTAAGACTTTGCCAGATAATCTCTAAACGTGACTGCTGACGGTGAATAGTCTCCAAACGTTACTGTTAAAGATGACTAGTCTCTAAATGTTACTGCTGCAGATGACTAGTCTTTAACAGTTACTGCTGAAGATGACTAGTCCTTAAATGTTAATGTTGAAGATGGCTAGTCTCCAGTTGTTACTGTTAAATACCGCTTGTCTCTAAATGTTACACTTAAAGATGTCTTGTCTCTAAATGTTACACTTAAAGATGTCTTGTCTCTAAATGTTACACTTAAAGATGTCTTGTCTCTAAATGTTACCCTTAAAGATGGCCTTCTCTAAATGTTACCTTTAAAATGGCCTGTCTCTAAATGTTACCCTTCCTGTCTCTAAATGTTACCCTTCCTGTCTCTAAATGTTACCCTTCCTGTCTCTAAATGTTACCCTTCCTGTCTCTAAATGTTACCCTTCCTGTCTCTACATGTTACCCCTCCTGTCTCTAAATGCAGCTATTAAACGTTAAGCCGAAGCTTGTATTTACTAAGAGCAGTTCTGTATACTTCCTCGGAAATATTACCACCATTTCTGTCAGGTTCTTCCTGCCATGTCCCAACGAAGAAGAAGAAGAAGTTAGTTTTGATCTGATTATTCCTAGACTTTGATCTTAAATCTGACAGAAATAGAAGGAAGTGATCTCCAGGAAGTGGTGTTCTGTGATCCGCGAGAGGCCGTTCAGCCAGTTACGTTAGCAGATTATTTTTGTGTGTGTGGCAGCAGCAGGTATGTTCTCAGAGTATGTAGGATCAGAGCTCAGAGAGGGGTACAATATTTTACTCCGATCGTTTCATCTCGTTAATGTTATTCTTTTTTCATTTTTTTTTCTTTATCTTTATCGTTTTGTTGTTGTTGTTTTTTTTGTTTTACGTTGACGTTGAACTGGTGGTGTTTGAATAAAATGGTAGAGTTGTGAAGCTGTGAACAGAGCGTCTTTGGCTGATAGGAGTGCATATTTTGCTTAGTTTTATTCAGATGTGTTTGCTCTTGCTATTGATGATGATGATGATGGACTGTTATTCTGGGATTACCAGCTCATCTGCACATGGCTACCATATTACATAGTTTAAATATGTTGGATAAGTGACTCTTTATCTGAGGTGTCATACGCTGAATCTGAAACTAAACACTTGAACTCCCCCCCCCCCCCACTCATTTGATAATAGACATCTTTCAAGCAATGACCAGAGAACCTTGCCTTCCACTTGTCTATGTTTGTTTCCTCAGTAAATATCATCAAGTCAAGGGTAGGGAACTCCGAGCTACAAAAATAAAACCATGAAGGTCAAGGATACGATCTGAACAACACATTTAAAGCACTCATTCAATGGAAGACGTGTGACGAGGTTGTTTAGGCTTATATTCTATGAAAGACGTGTGGCGAGGTTGTTTAGGCTTATATTCGATGAAAGACGTGTGACGAGGTTGTTTAGGCTTATATTCGATGAAAGACGTGTGACGAGGTTGTTTAGGCTTATATTCGATGAAAGACGTGTGGCGAGGTTGTTTAGGCATTCATTCAATGAAAGACGTGTGACGATGGTTTTTTTCAGGTATTTATTAAATGAGAGACGTGTGACGAGGTTATTTAGGCATATATTAAATGAAAGACGTGTGACGAGGTTTTTAAGGGATTTATTCAATGAAAGACGTGTGACGAGGTTTTTTTAGGGATTTATTCAATGAAAGACGTGTGACGATGGGTTTTTTTTTCAGGTATTTATTAAACGAGAGACATATGACGAGGTTATTTAGGCATATATTCAATGAAAGACGTGTGACGAGGTTTTTTTAGGGATTTATTCAATGAAAGACGTGTGACGATGTTTTTTAGGGATTTATTCAATGAAAGACGTGTGACGAGGTTTTTTTTAGGGATTTATTCAATGAAAGACGTGTGGCGAGGTTGTTTATGGATTTATTAAGTGAAAGATGTGTGACGAGGTTATTTAGGCTTATATTCAATGAAAACGTGTGACGAGGTTATTTAGGCTTATATTGAATGAAAGACGTATGGCGAGGTTATTTAGGCGTATGCTCAATGAAAGACGTGTGACTAGGTTGTTTAGGCATTCATTCAGTGAAAGACATGTGACAAGGCTAAGGCAGTCGGGCAAAGTTTTAGGCGTTCTGTTTATGCTTTAAAACGAAGGAAATTCTATTATTTCTTGATGCGCAGTGGAATTTTTAAACTTTTCCATGTAAATGCCACGCCGTTTTTTTAAATAATTTGAACTGAGAGCCATAAAACTCACGTTCTGTATATTTTACCACATTCGTGAATTCACTCTTTCTGTTCGAGGTATTTTACAAGTTTCATTAATTCATTCTTTCTGGTTGAGGTATTTTACAAGTTTCATTAATTCATTCTTTCTGGTTGAGGTAATTTACAAGTGTCATAAATTCGTTCTTTCTGTTCGAGGTATTTTTTTACACGTTTCATGAATTCATTCTTTCTTTTCGAGGTATTTTACAGGTATCATGAATTCATTCTTTCTGTTCGAGGTATTTTACAAGTTTCATTAATTCAGTCTTCAATTCAGTTCGCTGTATTTTACCACCTTAGTGCATTCATTATTTTGTTCCATGCACTTTACCACGCTGATGAATCCAATTTTTTTTCTCCTCGGTGTAATTTACCATATTGATGCATTCATTGTTCTATTCACTATATGTTATCATAATGATGCATTTATTCATCTGCTCCATGAAATTTACCACACTCATTTTTCTATTCGAGATATTTTAGCAAACTGATGCATTCATTTTGTTTTTTGTTTCCTTTTCGATGCATTTGCCACATTGACGCATTCATTGTTCTGTTCAGTGTGTATTATCAGATTCAGGTATTCATTCTGCTCCTCGATGCATTTTACCATATTCATGTGCATTCGTTTATCTGCCTACTCGGCCAGCGAATGCAACTACGTTTCCAGTCGTAAGATCTAGAACGTACGCACTATATTTAGCGGCGTTGACACATTGTGTGAGTGTGTACACTTAACAGCGTAAGAATATCTGAGAGATAGTAACACCATTTTTTTTTTTTGTTGCTGCTGGATAGACACACTCAGCTACCGTTGTGTTAAGAATGAAGAATTGCCTGTTAGACTTTCTCCTGCATTCTGCTACGTTACGTTTGAGTCTCGCGCGTACGCATGGAGTGCGTTAGCCGACAATGGCAAGGGAAGCCAGGAAGTGAAACAAAGCTTCTCTGACGCGAAATCTTAACTCTTTACGTTCTGCAGATGGTCTTGTTTAAAGTGATACGTAATTATCTCTGGCGCAAACATCGTTTGCTTTCGTGGTAAATTTCTTTCTTTCTTTTTTTTTCTTTCTTTCTTTCGTACATGATTTTAATTTCCATTTTTTTTTGCCTTTTCTGTTAATTTCTTTCTACCTGTAGTCAACATTTTTGAAATTTTGGTACTGTAGCTCGGTTTTAACTTGACCTATTATTTATATGTTGTTCCCCGTTTAAATTCTTTTCCAAAGGATTACTTACTGCTTGATCAGGCCCAAGTTAGTGGCCTCAGTAGGTCAGATGGTCTGGCTGTACTCGTGTTTATTTTCCCATGTCTCAGAGCACTTTCATGATTTCCCTTCTCTCAGAGCACTCTCATAATTTCCCTTCTCGTAGATCACTTTCATAGTTTCCCTTCTCACAGAGCACTCTCATAGTTTCCCTTCTCTTAGATCACTTTCATAGTTTCCCTTCTCAAAGAGCATTTTCATAATTTCCCTCTCTCAGTGCACTTTCATAATTTCCCTCTTTCAGGTCACTTTCATAATTTCCCTCTCTCAGGGCACTTTCATAATTTCCCTCTCTCATGTCACTTTCATAATTTCCCTCTCTCAGGGCACTTTCATAATTTCCCTCTCTCAGGGCACTTTCATAATTTCCCTTCTCTCAGGGCAGTTTCATAATTTCCCTTCTCTCAGGTAGTTCTGAACCTTCCCCTTGTCTCCTGTGTGTGTGTGTGTGTGTGTGTGTTTTAAATTTAGATTGTTTTCCTTACCTTTCTAATCTTCTTTTTTAATTCTTTGAAAATAAATTCTATTAGTTCGCTTGGTCGTTCGTTAGTTCCTTACTTTTCTACGGCTGTCTTGTGCTTTCATGAAACAGAATTGCTTTATGACGATACAAATTGCCTTATAGCACATTCTGAGCCACTCGATTTATAAGATACGTATTTGCGCAGTCAGTAGAAATGTCAGGTCAGAAAGTACTGAGGACAAGAAATAGTTGAACCTTTGGCTAAAATCTGGTAACCCCCTCAACACACACTCCAACACACCCCCACCCCACTTCCATGGATTGAAACGTCAGTCATTTAACACGACATGACAACCTGTCCTTTTGACATAAAGTAAAGGTAATCCTGTCATGCCTTAGAGGCACACAGGGATATGGTGTCAGTGCCCATATTTTCCTCGACCTGTCAGCTCACTAGATGGTGATATAGTCAGTATCGCGGCTGGCTGCCTTTCCCTCCCCAGCTCCAGAAGATGTCGGGTACCCATTTCTACAGCTGTGTGACTGGGGTGCCTTCAGCCGGATTCGAACCCTAGACCTCCGCCATGAGAGACCAGTGCACTAACCACTTCGCCACTCAGACACCCCCTTTTGACATTTTGACATATAGATAACTATTTTAAGTCTAAGTTTATTATGAGTCATCTTAACGGTTTTTTTCCTTTTAAAATTAAAAATAAAATTAACTACACTCATAAAGTTTTGTTTCACAGACAGAAATTTATCATTTTAGGCTGCAGGAACACTAGAAAACAGACATTGTGATTACTTGTAGGTGCCATTTCATGGCGGTGAATTTTTTATTACAAAAATTGTTCGTGTGTCATGAATGTTGTTTGGTATGTTAAAAATTAATGTGGGGGGGGGGGGGAGAGAGAGTGAGAGAGAGACAGAGAAAGACGACAAAGAAAAGATAAACAATACATAAAACTGTATTAGAATAATGAAATGGAAGGAGAGAGTGAGGAACAGACAGACAGGGAAAGTGAGAGAGAGAGAGAGAGAGAGAGAGAAACAATGCATAAAATTGTATTGGGATAGATAGATAGATAGATAGATATATAGATAGATAGATAGATAGATAGATAGATAGATAGATAGATCAAATATCAAGCCGTGACAAGACAGACGGCCTGTATGATTCATGTTTAATTAATTAAATACAGAGAAACAAAGACTGGTCATCTGCCACAATCTGAACATGATGTGTCCCTGAACACAAACTTCCACCCTTTTCCTCATTCTCCCCCATCCCCCCCCCCCAACCTGTTTGTCTGGTCGGCGTCATCAGATGAGATTGTCTACCTCGCACGTCGGCGAATGCGCATGCGTGTCCACGCAAAGGAAGGGAGATGAACTGTGGGACTTCTTCTTCTTCTTCTTCTTCTTCAGGAAAGCTTCATCTTCTGGCTCTGTTTCTGGTGACCACATATAACAGGGTTACTAAAAGTTTGTAAAAGTTTCATCTTCTGACTCTGTTTCTGGTGACCACATATAACAATGTTTGTAAAAGTTTCATCTTCTGACTCTGTTTCTGGTGACCACATATAACAGTGTTTGTAAAAGTTTCATCTTCTGACTCTGTTTCTGGTGACCACATATAACAGAGTTACTATACGTTTATACTTATTATGGACAGTTCCTATTTTAAAGCCTGCGTGTGTGAACATACCGTATTTGTGGGTTGACGGGGGGGGGGGGGTGAGTTGGTTGAGGGTGGGGGAATAAACTAAATGCATATCCGTGCCACAGGAACGGCCAAAAAGACAAGAAAAAATACTTAGATGTACGCGGGAGTTTTCAGGTCACGTGAGTGGGTCAGAACAGGTAATCTCAGTAGGACTCTCAGTGCATGTTTTGAAAAAAAAAAAAAAAGCAAACAGCCAAAAATCTGATGGTTTTAATCCTGCAGTCAAGGAGGCAACATTTTAATAGAGCTGTGCAAGATTAAATCCTTAGATCGTGTGGCTACCATCCAAAACTTATTTCACGGTTTTATGATTCAAATTATTCCAGTGCCAGAACAAGAACGGGTCTTGTGACCTTGTTTCTGCCGCTTCTGTGGTGGTGGTGGTGGATAAAGTGGAAAACGAATTAAATAACCGGTTTTGTAACTACACATACATCTACAGATCCTCCTACATATTAGATTTCATGTTTGTTTCTGTATTAGCTAGAATATTCCTCCCAAACATCAGATTTCTAGCTTGAGTCTGTATTGGGTAGAATATTCTTTCCACAGATTAGATTTCAAGTTTGTATCTGCATTAGCTAGAATATTCTTCTTGAGATCAAATCTCAAGCTTGTGTCTGCATAAGCTAGAATATTCCTTCCACAGATCAGATTTGAAGTTTGTGTCTGTATTAGGTAGGATATTTCTCCCAAAAATCAGATTTCAAGCTTGAGTCTATATTAGCTAGAATATTCCTTCCAAACATCAGATTTCAAGCTTGAGTCTGTATTAGCTAGAATATTCCTTCTACAGATCAGATTTGAAGTTTGTGTCTGTATTAACTAGAATATTCTTTCAACAGATCAGATTTCAAGCTTGTGTCTGTATTGGTTAGAATATTCCTTCCACATATCAAATTTCAAGCTTGAGTCTGTATTAGCTAGAATATTCCTTCCGCAGATCAGATTTCAAGCTTGAGTCTGTTTTAGCTAGAATATTCCTTCCGCAGATCAGATTTCAAGCTTGAGTCTGTTTTAGCTAGAATATTCCTTCAACAGATCAGATTTCAAGCTTGTGTCTATTTTAGCTAGAATATTCCTTCCACAGATCAGATTTCAAGCTTGAGTCTGTATTAGCTAGAATATTCCTTCCACAGATCAAATTTCAAGCTTGAGTCTGTATTGATTAGAATATTCCTTCCACATATCAAATTTCAAGCTTGTGTCTGTATTGGCTAGAATATTCCTTCCACATATCAAATTTCAAGCTTGAGTCTGTATTGGTTAGAATATTCCTTCTGCAGATCAAATTTCAAGCTTGAGTCTGTATTGGTTAGAATATTCCTTCCACATATCAAATTTCAAGCTTGAGTCTGTATTGGTTAGAATATTCCTTCTACAGATCAGATTTGAAGCTTGAGTCTGTATTGGCTAGAATATTCCTTCCACATATCAAATTTCAAGCTTGGGTCTGTATTGGTTAGAATATTCCTTCTACAGATCAGATTTCAAGCTTGAGTCTGTATTGGTTAGAATATTCCTTCCACATATCAAATTTCAAGCTTGAGTCTGTATTGGTTAGAATATTCCTTCTGCAGATCAAATTTCAAGCTTGAGTCTGTATTGGTTAGAATATTCCTTCCACATATCAAATTTCAAGCTTGAGTCTGTATTGGTTAGAATATTCCTTCTACAGATCAGATTTGAAGCTTGAGTCTGTATTGGCTAGAATATTCCTTCCACATATCAAATTTCAAGCTTGGGTCTGTATTGGTTAGAATATTCCTTCCACATATCAAATTTCAAGCTTGAGTCTGTATTGGTTAGAATATTCCTTCCACATATCAAATTTCAAACTTGAGTCTGTATTGGCTAGAATATTCCTTCTACAGTTAGGTGTTAATGTGCGACTGACAGACTTTGATGACTTAAGAGGACAGGCAACTGATTTTTAAAAAAATTCAAATGTGGCTAAATAGGTTGAAAAGTTTAGGTCAGAAAATAACAGTATCATACTGTACAGATGTGGCCTGGTTGGCTGAGTGGTTAATCGCTGGGTCTACTTATCCTGTGGTACCTGGTTCCAAGCCCCAGCAGTTTGGGTAATTTTTCTTCTGGTACCACCACATAAAAAAAAAAGGCCCAGGGGTCTGCCCAGCCTCTAAAATTGAGTAATAGAGACACCTGGGAAGGTAAAATGCGGCCTGACGAGATACTGACCACATCACACGTTCACGTCTTAGAAATGCAGACCTAACACTGTATCCCCAATGTCTTAATTACGTGGAAACGGGATGTTTACCTTTAGCTATATTGTGCAGATAAACACAGGTACAAATTCTGGGGTGAGTGTGAACGCAGAGCTATATCAATGTTCATATAAAGTTACAACAGGGTATGAGCTGAAACTTTTAGGTACTGAACATCACGTTGTTCATGTTCACAGCTATATACAGAGTGGTGCTGATCAACTGTCTTTTGGTATAGGGATGGCTGTCACCAGAATATACAGGCTATGACCGGACATTCAGACTCAGTGGTAATCTCCACAAGATAAAGGCTCCGCCAAAAGCCCAATGCATTTGCCAAAATGGCTGCCAGACTCCTGAACACATACTGCTGTACATACTACATACTACATACTACAGACCTGCACCACACAAGGGAACCTCAGAGTCAAAGTATGGCCCCATAGAGAGAAACACAGAGGAGAAGCTCTGGGGTTCCAACGAAGATCCCCCCCCCCCCTCCTTGCTGACAGCAGGATTCATGGCGGCAACCCGGCTCCCTGTTTAGAAAGCTGAGCGTACAAAATTGCACGTAGAAGAAGAAGAAGACGAGCTGTGAAGCTAAACTGACAGTTTCACATTTTGACTGTAAGAATAGAAAAGCTGAAAAAATTTTGCGAGTTTTCTGACTCTGAGTACAAGAACGTTCTAATTTTATATGTCCCAAGATGTACAAGTTTAGTAGTTATGCTTTAAAAAGATCCCAAAGTGTGTCCTGACTTATTTATTAGTGATGAATCGTGGCTTTTAACCTCATTTTCTCGTTTGTTTTTGCTACTCAGAGTGTTTTGACTCGCTACATCACACTTTGTAACGCTATAATTTGTCTGTATTTTGCCTGTATCAAATATGTAATTTGTTCGTATTTAAATCCATCGAAAACAAAAACAGGATTAAAGGCACTTAAAACAAATGATAAAGGCCCTAAGTAAACAGACATAAAGATACAGAGAAAAGAAGGCGAGGGATAAAGTGAGATGAACCAAGGATAAAGACACGGAGAAAACAGAGATAAAGACACCGAGAAAACAGGGATAAAGACACGAAGAAAACAGGGATAAAGACAAGGAGAAAACAGAGATAAAGACGCGAAGAAAACAGATAAAGACACGGAGAAAACAGGGATAAAGACACGAAGAAAACAGGGATAAAGACACCAAAAAGCATAAACAGAAACACCGAGGAAAAAAAAAAGAGAAATAAATACACTGACAAAACATAATAAAACACTGAAAAAAAATAATCAGAAATAAAGAATAAAAAGTACAGATTCTTAGCCTCGTTTTGGAACTGATTTCTCGCAGGAGTGCAAGTAAGTTAGAACTTAAGACAGTATGGCTGCAGCGAACGAAACTGGTCTGACACGCCCGTGTTACGAAGCAGGGAAATACCTGCCAGTCAAACAACACATTGTAAACGTGGGTATCAGCGTATGAAGGGATTAATAGATGCCCAAGTAATAGTTTGTGCTATGTGTTTATTATGACTGCGCTCGTGTTTATAGGTAGCGAAAGTAGAGGGAGCTTTGGCAGAAGCTGACTACTGGAGCCGAGTAAAGCTGAATTTGATAGCAGTGAGTGCAGGGGTAGTGCTCACTCTGTTCGCCTGATCCCGAGTGCCTAGATGTAGGTCGCGGCCGGATCACTTTGATAGAAGGCAGGCAACAAAAATGCCAAGGGTTGGCGCATTATTTTAATTTCAAGGCTGCTGCCAGGGTTTATCTTGGCGCCATCAGGGCCTGTGAGTGGATCCCATCACTCCTTTGACCTTGACCTGTGTCAGGGGCTAAAGGTCAGTGCGCGAGGGGAGCCAAGACTTGAGTCTAGGGAAAATGTCTTTGAAAAAAAAAAAGATCGCCTACTGTAGTTTGATCAGCGCAGACGATTTTTCCACAGCTAAACCCGCTGCAGATATCTGTACACCAGGCATTGTGTGTACACAGGAAGTCCTGAGTCCGGTCTCTGTAATCCTGTACCAGACCAAAGAGGGACACCGCCATCAAGGAGAAGACGACCAGTTCCTCTCCTGTTAGGCTGTAGTAATGCAGATGACTAGGACAGACATAATTATAATGTTAGAAACGTAGGAGGTTATCTAAGTGAGGTAAAGTATAAGGTAAAAGGGAATATTAAACACGTTAAAATAAGAGACATCAAGCACAAAAAAAGGCTTTGGAGATTACATCTAAGGTACCCCCTTTCCCCCCCCCCCCCCCCCCCCCCCGCTCGTTTTTTTTAGTTTTTCCGATTCTTAGCTGTTATACACCTCTCTCTCTCTCTCTCCCTCTCTCTCACTCTGTGTACCTTAAGTGCCCAAGGCACATGGACCTTCCGCAGTGGTTTTCCACAAACGCCTGTCCTTTGCCTTTTTTCCCTCTATTGCTCAACATCCTTTCTGTTGTTCTTCTCCATGTCTCCTTTGGTCTACCCTTACTTCTGCTCCCCTGTGCTGTCTATCTTAGTGCTATTTTTGGCAGTAAGTTGTCAGTCATTCGGATCACATGCTCCAACCATCACCAGCGTATTTCCTCAATAATTTCTGTCAATGGCTTCATCTACATTTCTGCCAAAACGGTGGTTGGGCAAAATATTCTTCTAATTCTTCGTAGATATTTAGTCCGGAAAGAATTCAGTTTGTTTTCTACAGTTTTGGTGATTTCCCAGCATTCTCTTCCACAGAGTAGTATGCTTAGAACATAACTCTTAAATATCCTGAGTTTCACCTTCATGCTTAGCTTTTTTAGATTTCGATATAGTCTGCAGCATTGCAAATGATATATATCATAATTACATATTTAGATTTTCTCTTCTTTTAATACTTCTTCGTTTTGTATGATTATGTACGATTAGAGATAAGATAAAATCGATGGAATTAGCTCTAGCAATAAAGACAGTATGGCTCAAGTTTACAACAAAAAAAAAAGATGGAAAGAGTAAGAAAAGTGGACAAGGAACAAGAATAATCTAACATATATAAATGAAGAGAATACAACAATCCAATATTTCAGCTAATGCCTTTTTTTTTTAAAGGATCACACACAAACACAAACCAACAGATAAAAACTCGAAAATTAGGAGGAAAAATAAAACAAAAACTTGCTATCCTTCGTGCACGAAAGACAGGCACGGACTCCACCCTAGGTTGTCAACTTTCCTTCAGTTCAAGACACATTAAATAATATTGTGAAAACATTACCAAGGAATATTATCATCTTTCAAGGAAAGATTCTTATTTTCGTCCATTAGACTCTTTCGTGGCTGGTACATCGGTGCTGGATGACTGCTCTAGGCTATTTTATCGCTCAGTATGATCAAGGACGTATAACTTTCTTTACTTTCTACTTTCTCGGGCTGGGGATTCAGTTTTCATCTACACTCAGTTGCGCATGCTGTGTAATATTTGCCTGGACGCAAATCTTATCCTTTGGGTTGGGTTGGGACTCGCCATATGTTTGAAAACCTTTCTTCTCTCTTTCACTACTCCCCCCCCCCCCCCACCTTTCTCTGTAAATATACGTGTGCGTGTGTGCCATTAGTAACTCACTACTTCTCTGTGGTATCTGTATGTTCAGCTAACAACCTCCGTTGTATCTATGCTATCTACCATTCCTTCAGCAACTCCCAGTCTATCTTACTTACAGTTTTCACACTGCCTCCATCCACATTTTATCTGTCACTACCTCCGCCGTGTATATCTGTGTTATCTTTAACTCCCTCACCACATCCACTGAGAAGATTTTACCTTCAGTAGATCAGGGAGCTCTCATGAATAAAAACAATCATAAACTTTGACAAGCAAGAACCGGCCGACATGTTTTACTAAGCGTGGGCAACTCTACCCATACTACACTCCGCCCAACTCACTCTGAGCCTCCATCGCCTTTCATTCAACACCCTCCCCTCCTTGTGTGAAAGAGGACATGAATGAGAGTACCACTTTAACCTTCTAACAAAGTTTCTCTCTCTCTCTCTCCCCGGCGCCATCAACTTTCCTTCATCTCTCTCATTCGCTTTTGCTTGTCTTACTCTCTCTCTCTCTCTCTCTCTCTCTCTCACTCTCTCACCCTCTCTTCCATCTCTGTTCCATACGGAGGAATCCATTAGCCAGAGAAACATATCTCCAGGTAACAGCAGGTATGAGCCCCCCAGGTGCGCTGCCTCACGAATACCTAAGAACATGCGACGGAGAAGGTCTGAAAATCAGCAAAAACTACAGGAAAATAAATCGAGTCGGCGATGATGATAATGATGATGATGATGATGATCTTTCTTTTTTTTCTGCCCTGGTTTCACTTGATAGCTATTTCAGGTTCAAACCACCCCCCCCCCTTCCCTCCAGGTGAAAATATTTCAGCGCAGTAATATTAGTTTTATAAAAGTATCCAAATCTAGAGAAGGGCGAAACAAAACTGGCACATTTCTACGCGTGCTCTTTGTAACACTTAATTCTATCACTGGGTGACCTCACCGGGAGGGGGGAGGGGTGGGGATACGGGTCATCTTACTAAGGTTGTGGCTAATGTCATTGTTAAGTCAGATGATCAAGGGGTAGATATTTATCCAGAACAAGTTTCGCTGAGAAACTACCTGTGCTAGCATTTGGTCATTCCATGGACAGTATCGAGGACAGTCTTATCATGGACAACAATGAGGGCAGTCTTATAACTGACAACAGTGAGGGCAGTTTTATCCTTGACAACAATGAGGGCAGTCTTATAATTGACAACAGTGAGGGCAGTCTTATAATTGACAACAGTGAGGGCAGTTTTATCCTTGACAACAATGAGGGCAGTCTTATAATTGACAACAATGAGGGAAGTCTTATAATTGACAACAGTGAGGGCAGTCTTATAATTGACAACAGTGAGGGCAGTCTTATAACTGACAACAATGAGGGCAGTCTTATAATTGACAACAGTGAGGGCAGTTTTATCCTTGACAACAATGAGGGCAGTCTTATCATGGACAACAATGAGGGAGGTCTTATCATGGACAACAATGAGGAAGTCTTAGCATGGACAACAGTGAGGATAGTCTTAGCATAGACAACAGCGAGGATAGTCTTAAGTTTGGACAACAATGAGGATTGTCTTAGCATGGACAACAGTTAAGATAGTCTTAGTATGGACAACAATTAGGGTAGCTCTAGGATGGACAACAGTGAGGATAGTCTTAGCATAGACAACAGTGAGGACAATCCTAGTATGGACAACAGTGAGGGCAGTTTTATAACGGACAACAGTGAAGACACTCTTAGCATTTAGAACAATGATAACAGTCTTAGGATGGACAGCAATGAGGACAATCTTAGCATGGATAACAGTGAAGACAGTCTTAGTATGGACAAAAATGAGGACATTCTTAACATGAACAACAGTGAGGGCAATCTTAGCATGGGCAAGAATGAGGACATTCTTAGCATGGACAACGGTGAGGACAGTTTTAGCATGGACAAGAATGAGGACATTCTTAGCATGGATAACATTTAGGACAGTCTTATCAGAGAGTGCTGTCTTATCACTGACAACAGTGAGGCCAGTCTTATAATGGACAACAGTGACGGCAGTCTTAGCATGGACAATAATGAGGGCAGTCTTAGTATGGACAACAGTGAGGACGGTCTTAGCATGGACAACAGTGAGGGCAGTCTCATAATGGACAATAGTGAGGACAGTCTTATAGTGAACAACAGTGAGGGCAGTCTTAGTATGGACAACAATGAGGGCAGTCTTAGTATGGACAACATTGAGGACCGTCTTAGCATTGACAACAATGAGGACAGTCTTAGCATGGACAACATTGATGACAGTCTTAGCGTGGACAACAGTGAGGGCAGCCTGATCGTGGACAACAATGAGGGCCGTCTTTTCATGGACGACAGTGAAGGCAGCCTGATCGTGGACAACAATGAGGGCCGTCTTTTCATGTACGACAGTGAGTGCAGTCTTAGCCATGAACAACATTTCCATTGTCAGCGAATGAAGACCAAAAAAATCGTATCCTTTGAAGGCAGTTACAGTGAAAGTATTTATCCAGAGACCATTATCATCATCTATAGCATGCCTGCAGGTAGTCATTCGTGGTCAAGCTTCTCCGTAGATCTCCGTCCTTGATATTTTCCATGAGCTTAGCTGACGGCTTTTTACTATGCCACCGTCTTATAAAGATGTTTTTTTTTTATCCTGGTCTTCCCATGCCTCTCTTCCCATTTATCTTTCCTGGTGTGATGTTTTCAAGCCCTTACCTTCCCATTATATTGTTCAATGAATAGTGACTTTTGTTTTTTTTAATGCATTTAATTAGGTTTCTTTGTACATTTGCTTTTGTTTGACATTTAACGTTTGTTATCTTCGATGGATGTGGTATTATTAACATTCTCTAAGAAACCACAACTATCTTGTCTGTAGCGGTCTTTTCATCGATCTGGTGACTGTCCATGACTCATTTCCATAAAGTAGGGTAGATTCAATGTAGCATTTTAGAACTATCTTTCTGATGTTCAGATATGCATTACATGAAATGTTTCTCATTTGTTTGAAATCTATTTTGGACTGGCCGAAAGATATTAAAAATTTTAAATGAATCAGTTTAATTTATTAATTGTGTGTTCACCTTCATTTATTTCTTTATCTTTTCATTTGATCAACAGCAAAGCGTTCAAGCTCTAATGATGGCCATTTGCCTGAAGCTGTGAAGACTTTGATGACATCCTTGGATATTTATTTCATCACAGATTACAGAAAAATATCTGTCCTTGTTATTCAACCTTAGCTGGATGAAACATTTCTTTCAATACTAACTTCAGTACATTCCTACTACCATCATCAGTTCCAGCTTGTAGCATGGCCAGCTCACGGCGTGTTAGTCTGCCGGTCAGTGCTGTTCTTTTACTCACAGTTTACTGGACTGTTCTGTCAGGGGCCAATCGACCTCCTACAATAACCATTGGCATGCCCTACTCTGGAAAAGAGGGGTTTCTGCCTCTGTCGGAGGACACGCCGTTGAATTCTATTCTGGCTATTATGGAGACAAAGGATGGGGACGAAGGTCCCGCCGGGGAGGTGGAGTGCGCCACAGACAATCCATACATCAACATTCTCTTAGTCTACCCTACGACTTACAAAGTTAAACTTGTGAAGCAGCTGGATAGGGAGATAGTGAGTCTAGTTGAAGTCTCCATTACATGCAGCGATAAAGGCAGTCCTCCCTTGACATCCACCGGGAAGTTTACAATAGAAATTGTTGACATTAACGATAACGCGCCAGCCTTCCCCAAATCGGTCGTTAACGCCAGCATCGCCGAAGGCGTGCCAAATGGAACGTTCGTGATCAAGGTCAGGGCAAGAGATCCAGACGATAAAGCGAACGGAGCTGTGGTATATTCTTTACTTAGTGACCTTGATAACAATACCAGTCACTTTACTGTGGATAATGAAACGGGCAAGATTTTCACCAAAATGGATATCGACAGAGAAAGCGTTGATCAGTACTTCCTTACAGTTGTTGCTGCAGATTCGGGACTTCCAGCGCTGTCTAGCTCAGTTCAGGTGAGGATAAATGTCGAAGACGTAAATGACAATGCGCCAGTTGTGTTGACAGCGGAGCTTCATGCACGAGAAAACCAGAAACCGATGTCTCTTGTTGGAACTATTCAAGCCAAAGATTCGGATTTGGGCAAAAACTCAGAGTTGGTTTTCTCAAAGACTGAAAGCTCCGAATCATCTGAGAATGTACCATTCTTGGTAGAGCCCAACGGAGTTGTTATCGCAGCAGTGAGCCTTGACAGAGAACAGAGGAGTGAGTACGTTCTAGAAGTCATCGTCAAAGACAAGGGCAACAACCCACAACAGACTAGTACTGCCACCATCAAATTTTTGTTGACGACGTAAACGACAATGCCCCAGTCATCATCAGCGATTGTTTCTTTGACGTCGATGACAAACGCGAGAAGAGTTATGAAGGCTATCTATCTCCCAACAATACCAGCAGCGGACTGGTCATCATCGATTGGTATGCTCCCCAAGACGGAAGAATAGTTCACAAAGTTGAGGCCGTGGACGAGGACAGTGGGGAGAACGGAAGAATATTTTTCGCCATAGAGTCTGTCACCAGTGGCGACCCTATCAACAAGACCTTGATCAGCGATCCCTTATATCAGATTAACAACGCCACGGGTGAAATCTCCATCCGCCGATTTGCTCGCAAGAACGACCATCTGACTCAGATTCTGAATATAAGCGTCAGTGACGGAGGAGCGTCGCCACTGTCTGATTTCTGCCTCTTGAACATCACTATCGACGTGGACCTCACAGAACTGACCACTCCTAGCGGCGACAGCTTCAAGTTTAACGGAAAAGGTTCCAGAAATGGCGGCGCAGATGTCTTCGCAAGGAAAAGGTTCATCTTCCTCAGACACGTGGCCCTTTCTTTATTTGTTCTCTTATTACGACATTACATCAACATTTGATAGCGCTTTAATTTGATTGATATAGTTCTTATGCAAATGTTTGTTCATAAACTTCCAACATGGTGCTGCTCTTACTTTTTCTGTTGTACATGGCATGTATGTGATTTTTGTTTAAGTAATAGATTTAAGTGTACGAGTTATGTTCGCTAAATTCATCAGGTTTTGTGCGTGTATCACTCCTAGCTGCACTCACTGAGTGAACGTATGTTATTTTCTGGAGCAGTTTTTTATTCTTACAGGCAGCTGAAAGATTATAAGACTGAATTCTCATCCTGACAGGCAGCTGAAAGATATAAGACTGAATTCTCATCCTGACAGGCAGCTGAAAGATATAAGACTGAATTCTCATCCTGGCGGACAGCTGAAAGATATAAGACTGAATTCTCATCCTGGCGGACAGCTGAAAGATATAAGACTGAATTCTCATCCTGGCAGGCAGCTGAAAGATATAAGACTGAATTCTCATCCTGGCGGACAGCTGAAAGATATAAGACTGAATTCTCATCCTGGCGGACAGCTGAAAGATATAAGACTGAATTCTCATCCTGGCAGGCAGCTGAAAGATATAAGACTGAATTCTCATCCTGGCGGACAGCTGAAAGATATAAAACTGAATTCTCATCCTGGCAGGCAGCTGAAAGATATAAGACTGAATTCTCATCCTGGCAGGCAGCTGAAAGATATAAGACTGAATTCTCATCCTGGCGGACAGCTGAAAGATATAAGACTGAATTCTCATCCTGGCAGGCAGCTGAAAGAAATAAGACTGAATAACACTGGAAGTTAAAAGTGATGTTATGTACAAGAGAACCTTATGTGTGATGTTTCTGTTTCACGTAATCAAAAAAGAAGATAAGTGATGTAGTTGAAACATATTGACTAATGTAGTTATTATTTCTTGCTTGGTTGTGTCAAATTTCGACGGATTTTATAATAATAGTAATAATAAATGGTGTTCGAGGTATGATCATAAGAAGATATACATTATAATTTTTAAAAAATATTTTCACAGGTCGTGAGTCACGCACCACTGATAGTTCTAGTGTTCCAGGTCACTTGTTATTGCTATTTAGGGTCCCAGTAAAACAAAAACAAAAACCAGAATGTTGGGAAGTAATTGAATTTCAAGAAAGAAGAAAACACTCTTAAGTTTGAACCTGACAACTTCTGGATAGCGAAGTAAACCTGGTCCCCCACTCAATAGCCTACGGCTTACATGGGGTCACAAGCATACCTTCATCGACCGACTAAAGCGCTATCTTGGAACTGGACCATCTCTTTTGGATGTGGCTTATTTGTATCCTCTATCTTTCTTGGCGTTGATATATAAACTGACAAGATAAAGAAAAATCTGAAGCCTTAAATTTCGCGATTAAAAAAAAAATTTCCCAGGCGTATGGAAAAATACTTTCGCCGCAGTTGATGAAAAAAAAAGGAATTGTGGGCTAGGAATGTGGATAGTATGTAGACGTCGCGTTAACTGCAATTACCCGTAAATTACAGATTGAAAAAAAATGAGAATAACCAAAACTTTTCGAGGTTCTCGGTTGCTGTAACCGGTTTATATTACCAAAAAAAAAAAAAAAAGAAAAGAAAAACCCAGTAAAAAAGCAACTAGTGAAATCGGTTAGAGGATAATCAGGCCAGTAGGATGATTTCATAGAAGAGAATTAGCCATTTTTGACTTCAGTTCAGCATGTCAGCATTTTGTAAAGATATAATATCTCGCCACAAATAAAGTAAGGGAAAAAAAAACACCCTTCGCACGAAAATTTACTTTCCGCTGATGTTTGTAAAGTGTGTTTGTTTTGCTACTAAAGTATAAATGACCGAATGCTGTACTGTGAAAACCGGTATTTCGGAAAGTATTTCTTGCAAGGTGAAGGACAAGTGCGGTTGTACCGGTTTTCAAAATTCCTAGCGCGGTCGCTGTAATATGGCCGAGCGCCAAACATGTAATGTTGTGTAGGAACAGAAGATGCAGTTTATAAAGTCCATGTCAAACATGACAGGTCGGGGATTCTAACATGAAGTTGGCTGGGGCCCCTCTGTATCGCGAATCTCAGTTTGGGAATCACAGGCGTGATGATGAAACTGAAGATGGTGATGCTGCCGATATACCACCGGAACCACATTTGTGAAAGGACCATATAAACCGAATGACAAAGTTTATAGCGAACTGTGGCACGAGTTAGGTTGGATTAACAATAAGCAAGGAAGATGAAGAAGAAAACTTAGAGAAAGAAACAAACATAAAGCGCTAAAGTCTTACGCTACAGAGCATGGAAGTGACACATAGAGCAATAGGAAATGGGAAGGCCGTATGGCCGCCCTTTCGACGATTGTTCTCTCTAAGACCTGAAACAGCCAGTACTCTACCAAAATAGGGTAACGTTTCTTGATTCTGCTGTGTCATTTAACGCTATGACAAGGGTAAATGGAGTTAAAGTGGCTATATACTTTGTTACATTTGATATACTCTGTTACATTTGATATACTCTGTTACATTTGATATACTCTATTACATTTTATACTTTTGAAGCAAATGTATAAAAACCTCAATGTAAGCCTGAACTAACGAAGGCAAGGAAACCTGGAGAATGAAAACAAAGTACACCGACAATGAATGGAAGAAATCTTTCAGCCTATTCCTGTGAGTTCTAGCAACGGCCTAGCCTATAAAGACACTCCAGTACCGAGCCAGAGAGAGAGAGAGAGAGAGAGAGAAGAGAGAGAGAGAGAGAGAGAGAGAGAGAGAGGCTTATAGGTAAAAGGTAACGATAAAAATCACCGTTTCTATGCCAATGAGCCACACTGTTAGTCCCATATTTCCAAGACCTTCGGCACGTTAAAGTGTGATGTGGTCAGTATCACGCCTGGTCGCCTTTACCTTCTGAGATTTCTCTGGTACCCATATTTAGAGGCTGGGTGAACCACGGGGGTCTTTCTTTTATAAGCAAAAGCAGGAAGAAATATCGCCTAATTACTGGACAAAATCAATTTACACGTGGTTTTAAAAAAAATGCTTGGCGCATCCCGGAAGGGACAAAAAAGTGCAGAAACGTGAAATCTTTGCTCTAGATAAGAACTGTAGCACGCGAAGAGCGAAGAAACAAGAAGTTTTCAGCAACTGGTTTCCAGGCAACATTCTGGAAGCGAGGAAGTACAGGATCCACATGAGTCAAAGATGATGAAAGTGGCGTAATTTTGAACCTTTAAAGGAAAACGGCTATAAATCAAGTTTTCTCAGATGCTTATTTTAACAAAAATACGAAGAAAAAAGAAAAAAAACAAAACGTAAACGACTTCCCCAGGCATGAAAAAGGGCAACAAGTTATCCGCAAATAAGAAAACAAAATGTAGGCGGGGGAGGGGAAGCTAAAAACAAACAAGGGAAAAACACACAGTTCCACACACAAACCAAGTTTGTTAAAATGCTCTGATCTTACAGCAAGATAACAGAAAAACAGAAGACTTCTTTATCGCGGAAAATGCCAGAGAATGTAAAAATCTTCAGCTGCCAAGAATGATCAGGAAATTCTTGATATAAATTAAGATATTTTCTATGCATGAGTGACCGCTCTCCCTGTGTGGTTTCTTCTTTGTCATCGCTCCAGAAACTCTCTGAAAAACTCATCGTGTAAGCACAGCTGCTGAGGTATAGATGAAGGAAACCTAGATTCCGTTTTTTTCCCTTTCACAAATTACGTAATTTTTTTCCTTTTTGCACATATTTTCTAGCAGATTCACTTCGTCTTTAGTGCAACAGAAATAAATTTCAGTCATTATCATCTTCATCATCTTAATTACGGTAGTTACCGCTGACATTTTTATCGGTCCTTGAGTTATTAGGTTATGCCCAGGCTGGATGAAAGTGAGTCCGGCCCATGCATTGCTTCGAGACCACGGGGATCTTCCCTGCTTTAATTGTGGGTCCGGAAGGGTTTCTCTGCTTTGATTGTGGGCTCAGAGGGTTTTCCCTACTTTAATTGCGGGCCCGGAGGATTTCCTGCTTTAATTGTGGGCCTGGTGTGTTTCCTGCTTTAATTGTGGACCCAATTGTGGGTTATTTGTTTTAATTGTTGGCTCGGAGGGTTTTTCCTACTTTAATTGTGGGGCAGGAGGGTTTTCCTGCCTTAATTGTGGGCCCTGATGGTTCCTTGTTTTAATTGTGGAGCAGGAGGATTTTCCACTTTAATTGTGGGCCCAGAGGGTTACCCTGCTTTAATTGTGGGCTTGGAGGGTTTAGAGGAGAATTCAGTACATGAAAACAAGTAAGCGACGGTGTGGGGGTGGGGGAGAGACCGCACCCGACTTATAAAATTTCTCTTAGAGACCACTAGCATACTGGTATATGTTAACATAAGTCTGTACACTTGGATGTGTAGTCTGCACCTCATTGTATGTTCTTTTTTTGTGTGTCAGAGAGCACTTACATTTTTTTTCTGATATTAAAACAAGAAATTCAATCAAGCATGAAAGTTACTCATGCATTTTAGCTTGGATTGTGTCTGAAGCATTTTTTTTTTCAATTTTATTTAAGTAAATGTCGTGCATACAGGTACAAGGTAGCATATATCTCCATTTTATACAGTTAGTGGCGTTTCTGGACATAATGGTTGTTTCCCCTTCTATTCAGACTTGGAAGGGTTATTTCCCTTACGTGGGCATGGAGAAGTTTATTTCTGTCTATTCATTTCTTATCTTCTTTCAACAGAAACGAATCCGTTTCTTTTTAAATCTTCATTTGCCAGAAAATTAAGTTATTTATTCTCCTTCTTCATATTCATTCGGAAATGAAAGTAAAATCATTCTGTGTTCCTATTTAACTGTCGTATAAACGGTCAAGGTGGAATATGATTTTGTTACTCGTCTTTACGTTCATTAGATTTATGATTATTATTCTCATGTTGGTTTTTATAATATAATGTGTTCCATCTGTGTATTTCGATTTATTTACATCCACCTGTGTACTTCCGTCTATGTGGCTTTCGTCTAAGTGGCTTCCATCTAAGTTGCCTTCATCTAGGTGGCTTCCATCTAAGTTGCCTTCATCTAGGTGGCTTTCATCAATGTGGCTTTCATCTATGTGACTTCCATCTATGTGGCTTCCACCTATGTGTACTTCCCTATGTATACTTTCATATGTGTACTTCATCGATGTACTGTCTTAAATTCAATCCCATGGGCTGAAAAAAATAAAGCGTTTTTTTTTTAAAATATAGACTTAATTTTTTTATACTAATGAGAATAATAAAGTTAAAAACAGACACACACTTGTCTTTTTTTAAAAACTCTTCTGTGTCAAAGCGTAGAAAACAGCAGAAAGCTAAGGGAAGAAAGTAACTTGTTTACATCCACTTACAGAAGATCTACTTTTTGTACTGTTCTATAACTGTGAACATTTTGAGCTTATGGTAGCTGATGCTGCTGGTAGTGCTGGTGCTGCTTGTGGTGCTGGTGTGCTTGTGGTGCTGCTGTGGTGTTGGTGCTGCTTGTGATGCTGGTGCTGCTTGTGATGCTGGTGCTGCTTGTGATGCTAGTGCTGCTTGTGGTGCTGCTGTGGTGTTGGTGCTGCTTGTGATGCTGGTGCTGCTTGTGGTGCTGGTGCTGTTTGTGGTGCTGGTGCTGCTTGTGGTGCTGGTGCTGCTTGTGGTGCTGGTGCTGCTTGTGGTGCTGGTGCTGCTTGTGGTGCTGGTGCTGCTTGTGATGCTGGTGCTGCTTGTGGTGCTGGTGCTGCTTGTGGTGCTGGTTCTGCTTGTAGTGCTGGTTCTGCTTGTGGTGCTGCTGTGGTGCTGGTGCTGCTTGTGATGCTGGTGCTGCTTGTGGTGCTGGTTCTGCTTGTAGTGCTGGTTCTGCTTGTGGTGTTGCTGTGGTGCTGGTGCTGCTTGTGATGCTGGTGCTGCTTGTGGTGTTGGTGCTGCTTGTGGTGCTGGTGCTGCTTGTGGTGCTGGTGCTGCTTGTGGTGCTGGTGCTGCTTGTGGTGCTGGTGCTGCTTGTGGTGCTGGTTCTGCTTGTGATGCTGGTGCTGTGTGGTGCTGGTGCTGCTTGTGGTGCTGGTTCTGCTTGTAGTGCTGGTTCTGCTTGTGGTGCTGCTGTGGTGCTGGTGCTTGTGGTGCTGGTGCTGCTTGTGGTGCTGGTTCTGCTTGTAGTGCTGGTTCTGCTTGTGGTGTTGCTGTGGTGCTGGTGCTGCTTGTGATGCTGGTGCTGCTTGTGGTGTTGGTGCTGCTTGTGGTGCTGGTGCTGCTTGTGGTGCTGGTGCTGCTTGTGGTGCTGGTGCTGCTTGTGGTGCTGGTGCTGCTTGTGGTGCTGGTTCTGCTTGCAGTGCTGGTCCTGCTTGTGGTGCTGGTGCTGCTTGTAGTGCTGGTGCTGCTTGTGGTGCTGGTGCTGCTTGTGATGCTGGTGCTGCTTGTGGTGCTGGTGCTGCTTGTGGTGCTGGTGCTGCTTGTGGTGCTGGTGCTGCTTGTGGTGCTGGTTCTGCTTGTAGTGCTGGTCCTGCTTGTGGTGCTGGTGCTGCTTGTAGTGCTGGTGCTGCTTGTGGTGCTGGTGCTGCTTGTGGTGCTGCTGTGGTGTTGGTGCTGCTTGTGGTGATGCTGGTAGTGCTGGTGCTGCTGTGGTGTTGGTGCTGCTTGTGGTGATGCTGGTAGTGCTGGTGCTGCTTGTGGTGTTGGTGCTGCTTGTGAAGCTGGTGCTGCTGCTGGTGGTGCTCCTGCTGCTGGTGGTGCTGGTGTTGCTGGTGCTTGTGGTGCTGCTGGTGGTGAAAATGTGGAGGCGCAAACATCATTAGGAGGGGCTGGCGAACATTTTTACAAGAAATTTCAGGAATTGTGAGGTGGACAAAAAAAAAAAAAAAAGATGATAACAGGCTAATTCAATAAAACCCATAAAACTTGTGATGTAGTCGATCCCAGTCTCTTTAACAGAACAGAATGTCGAGGTTTAGCTTGCAGGAGGTACCAGTTAGAGCTAGGATAGTGTTCGAACTAGCTACTGTTTTTTTCACAGTCAAATTACAATGTCGTGTTTCTAACTTGGCCATCTTGGTTTATGGCAAGAGATAAGAGTAACGACAAGGAGTGAAACATCAGAGAAACAGCAAGGAGTGAAACATCAGAGAAACAGCAAGGAGTGAAACATCAGAGAAACAGCAAGGAGTGAAACATCAGAGAAACAGCAAGGAGTGAAACATCAGAGAAATAACAAGGAGTGAAACATCCGAGAAATAACAAGGAGTGAAACATCAGAGAAACAGCAAGGAGTGAAACATCAGAGAAACAGCAAGGAGTGAAACATCAGAGAAATAACAAGGAGTGAAACATCAGAGACACAACAAGGAGTGAAACATCAGAGAAACGACAAGGAATAAAGCATAAGTGAAACGACAAGGAGTAGAACATCAGAGTGGGGAGTGAAACATCAAAGTGGGATATTGACAACAACACAGTTTTATTTATTGAGTAATGCACTGCTCTCTATTGGCTAGACCACTTGCTCGTAGTCCGTGGTTCAAAGCTCAGGTAATTCTCTTGTCATTTTTCTTTCTCTCGTGTCCAAAAGTTCTTTGTTTATTATTTTTGTTCAGGGTCTAACCATACAATGCTGTGCTCTTTTACTTGACTGTGTGAAAGTCATGTCGTTTCCTTTGTGTAAAAATTAATATTGACAAGAGCATTGCTGAGAAGAGGTATAATGATAAGCAAGCAAGCAGGCAGACACACATGCAGACAAATAGGCTAACAGATCAGACAAACGGACACAGAGACGCACAGCTAGACAGGCTAATACGTAGATCGGACGAATGATAGTTGGGCAAACAGACAAACATATAAGTAGACTTGTAAGTGGATTTATGGGGTAAACAGGCCTTATAACACTTCGATATATGAAGCAGCTTTCTACTGGTGTACACAATAATGTGTTTTTATTAACATTTCCTAGACAAATAGGCGGGATTTTCAACAGAAAACGTGTGGTTCTAGAGATCACCAACTGCATCACTCACATTTCACATGATTACACTCGAAGAAATTCCTTGAACTAATTTGTAGGCGTGGATATTGTCTGTATATGGTACTTTATCAGCTCAGTGTAATTTTGTACTTAGAAAGATCATGGGCGGTTCTTTTCTAGATGTCCTAGATAGTGCCGTAGAACGTGCTAAAACAGACACACTACCATCCAGTGCTCTATTATAGTGTGGCCAGTATGAATAAATTAGAATATTTTAGAGGCAATAATCCGTAAATCCAAATGAACTGTGTCAAATGCCTGTAGAAAAGTCGGCGACATTTGTGAAAGCCGACATACGCGACCATTTCGTGCACCATGAGCTTTTATAAAACGAGCATTGAAACCTTAGACTAACTAAAAGATTTGGTTTAATCTCTGCAGAAGACTTTGTCTTAATACTATCCTCTATAAAATCTAACGCAACTGACGATATCCTTGGTCAGGGTTCCAGCGTCAAGGACGAAGATGCCGATGATGGTGGCAGCAATGAGGGCAACACCTAGATAACCCATAGTCTGAGCTGACGGGCGCCGGTCGATGACGCTGATGTACTTCCTCTTGTTGGCCGACACATCGTCCTTGTCCACGGAGAGCTCCTGGTAATAAGAGGGAAGTTAGCCTTTTGTGAGTTTCAAGATCAACAAGGAATGAATGCATTATAAATCATTGTAAGATACAGCCAAAAAAAAAAAAAGACAACAAAAGGATCAGATTGTGGAGTAACAGATGTAACCATCAATTTATGGGAATAAAGGATGTTTGATACAAGAAAACCAAAATTTTAAAAAGTGTTTTTTTAGCTTAGAAACAGCAAACAAGAATACCAATCAAGAACAGCAATCAAGAACAGCAGTCAATAACAGCCACCAAGAACATCAATCAAGAACAGCAATCAGGAACAAACAAATCACCCAGTAAACTACCAAGAAGCAAAAACTGTAACCCGTAACCAGTGCAGATCTGAATGGCATGAACAACTGAAATCCAACAGCGAACCAGGTGCAATACACCAAGCACAAAGACATCACCAAACCATCCTCTTTCCCCTAAGGACAGGACACTGTAGACTACGGAGCAGACATCTACATCGACTCAAAATGTCTCGCACATACGAGTGTCCATGCGACAGCGGAGTCCAGACTCCAGAACATATCATACAGAAGTGCCCAAACCATGCGGACCTGAGGCAGGAGATATGGCCACAGAACACAAGACTGGAGTAAAAACTTTGGGTCTCCTATCAGAACCTGGAGAGGACTGCAGGGCTTTGCCCTGTAGACAGGGATCAGGATCTGATGTGACCAACAACCTCGTACGCCGAGGATGAAGAAGTAGCTTAGAAGCAGGTAGTTATAAAGCAGGTAGATGTGTGTTGTTTATGTAAGTTGCTAAGCTTTATTAGTTTCAGCAGCTTATGCAATGGCTGAATCAAACAACATTCGATTGACGTAACTGACTGTATCTGTGTTATATCATCCAGCCTCTCCTTGCTCGCGCTTTCTATCTTTAAGTATGGTCATCATGTTGTCTCATATGTCATGGGGCTCTCATGAAATGTAGCTCTGAATGTGACAGCCTTTCCAAAGTTTCCTTTTTCCAGTCCTCTGACTAATGGGAAAACTTTCTCATAGATGCTTGATAGATCTTTGTATCTCAGAGCTAACGGCCTGCGTGAAGGATCGGGTACTGTGGAGAAGCATAACAGCCAACGACAATCGGCACGGCACCTGATGATGATGTATCTCAGTTTGGATCTACTTCGCGACCTCATTTCCTTCAGAAGGTCGCTCGTGCAAATGTTTGCTTGGAGTATATGCGGTTGTCGTTCAGTATTTCAGCATCACGTCTCTATATAGATAAGCTTGTTGTCCATTACTGCAACATCACGTTTCTAGGTAGATAAGCTTGTTGTCCGTTACTGCAACATAACATCTCTAGGTAGATAGGTTGTTGTCCGTTACTGAAACATCAAATCTCTAGACAGATACGGCTGTTGTTCGCTACTACAACATCAAATCTCTAGGTAGATACGGTTGTTGTCCGTTACTGCAACATCAAATCTCTAGGTAGATACGGCTGCTGTCCGTTACTGCAACATCATGCCTGTCTTCTCTTGTTGTATGCTGTTATTAAAGACTGAATTTATACCACTCTAGAAGAACACTGAATTGGACTGCTGTAAAAGAACCTAAGGGATGTTATTATTTTAAAAAAACTTCAAGATGAAAAAAAAAAACTTCAGCTGGTTTTTTTTCTTCGTATTGTGAATATTATGTCCACAATTTAGATACATAAATAATATTGATAGGAAAGCTTATCAGAAAATTAATTAACACTGAGCATAAACAGAAGAGTTCTTCAAATACCATGGACACAAAAAATGAACAAATATATCCATACTACAAGAACTTAATATTGAAGAAAGTTGGCTAGTATGGAAGATTAAACAGAGAAAATGTAAATATTTTGGACATATTAATCGGAATGATAATTTAGAGAAGACCGTCTTGGACGGGTACATAATGGGAAAAAGAAAGAGAGGAAGACCAAAGCGAAGATGGCTGCAAGATATCGTTGATGATCTGCGAATTGATGCATCAGCAGCAGGGCATCTTGCTTTACAAACGAGAGGCCTACAGGAGATCTGTTAGGGAGGCAAAGTTCCGCAAGGGACATGCAGATGACTGACTGAGTGACTGAGCATAAATAAACGCGCACAGACTATGTTTTAAATAGAGAAGAAAGAGTGTTCAAGATATTACACGAAAGCGAATTAGTGTGGTGTGTAGCATTATACTGTTCTGTGGTTATTTCCCCTACTGCTCAGACTTGGAGGGTTAATTCCCTTCTTTTCCACGGAAAAGATATCTCTGACCTGTTAAGAGTGTTGAGGATTCTAGATTCTTATCTTTCACGCACGGCGAGTGTTTCTCCATGCACACGGCAACAGAAGGGAACGTTTTGGAGAGTGAATTTTGTATGAGATTTTCTGAGTTAGTTGCAGTCTGGTCTTGACTTTCGAAAAGAAAGCAGTGTCTGTGTATTGGTTAGGGTGTAACAGTCATTTAAGGGAGACAATGCCGTTATTTTCCTTCTGTCTGTGATGGAACTAACGGCTGTTGTTATTCGCAGCCAGTGTTTTTGTGTTCATTATTGTTCCACCAGTACTTTGAGATATATGAAGCTATTATCATCATCTACAATCATCGGTCACATCATCATCATCATGTTCCACCATTAAATTCGTAAAATTGAGTCGCCGAAAACCGAGTTGATCTCACCTACATATGGTACCGGTGCGAATCTTACGAGCTTGGTGTTTCCTGTCAGTGTATCTTACAGGTGATTTCGTCTGTGAGATGCTTGAGTGTGAATTCCATCAAAGATGTTCGTCGGAGATCAGGTTTCTCACTCTGGCACATTAAGCAAAAGAAGAAGAAGAAGAAGAGAGCTGCTAAAACTGTTAAGTTGATAAAACGGCCAGAAACAAAGTCGTGCAGTCAAGCGTGAAGTCAATATAGAGCTGTAAAACAGAGTGGGACCTTTCAAAATCAGAGTAGTCGTTTGTTTTATATTTGAGACTTATTTAGCTTACATCCAGACTTTATTTAGCTTACATCCAGACTTATTTAGCTTACATCTAGGCTTATTTAGCTTACATCCAAACTTATTTAGCTTACATCCAAACTTATTTAGCTTACATTCGGACTTATTTAGCTTACATCCAGACTTTATTTAGCTTACATCCAGACTTATTTAGATTACGTGCAGACTTATTTAGCTTACATCCAGACTTTTTTAGCTTACATCCAAACTTATTTAGCTTACATTCGGACTTATTTAGCTTACATCCAGACTTTATTTAGCTTACATCCAGACTTATTTAGATTACGTGCAGACTTATTTAGCTTACATCCAGACTTTTTTAGCTTACATCTACACTTTATGTAGCTTACATCCAGACTTATTTAGCTTACATCCAGACTTATTTAGCTTACATCTACACTTTATGTAGCTTACACCCAGACTTACTTAGCTTACATCTACACTTTATGTAGCTTACATCCAGACTTATTTAGATTACGTGCAGACTTATTTAGCTTACACCCAGACTTATTTAGCTTACATCTACACTTTATGTAGCTTACACCCAGACTTATTTAGCTTACATCTACACTTTATGTAGCTTACATCCAGATTATTTAGCTTACATCCAGACTTTGACAAAACATTATATTTATTCAATCATCTTTAGTTTAGTGCAGAAAATATGGCCAAAAAAGTTTGAAAATAACCTTCATACTTCGATAAACTCTGCCGAGCAGAAAAGAGAAATTTAAGAAGTAAAATTTTGTTGAAGCTTAGAAAGAAAAATTCTGAAAAAAAGGATAAAGTTTTAGAAAATAAGATAATGACTAATACAGTTACAAATCTGGCAAACTGAAAAACGAGATTTGAGCACAGTTTAGTGATAGAGCAAGAAGTTTACGATTCGCTTGAAATATGTACAGCAAGCAAAGCACCTTAGACGTGAGAGAAAGAAATATAGCAAGCAAAGCACCTTAGACGTGAGAGAAAGAAATATAGCAACCAAAGCACTTTAGACGCGGAAGAAAGAAATATAACACCCAAAGCACTTTAGACGTGAGAGAAAGAAATATAGCATACAAGGCACCTTAGGCGTGAGAGAAAGGAGTATAGCAACCAAAGCGCCTTAGACGCGAGAAAAAGAAATATAGCAATCGCAGCACTTTAGACGCGAGAGCAAGAAATATAGCAAATGAAGCACGTTAGACGCGGGAGAAAGAAATATAGCAGCCAAAGCATCTTAGACGTGAGAGAAAGAAATATAGCAACCAAAGCACCTTAGAGAGAAAGAAATGTAGCACCCTAAGAACTTTAGACGCGAGAACAAAAAATATCACTCGAAGCACTTCTATAACGGTCATTTGCTTTTCTGCCTGTCCAAGGCACCTCAGGAATAGTATTGGGGGTGGGGGGGGGGCAACCGGTACTGCTACCATGTGCATTCACCAGACTGGGGTTGGTGGAACGGTCTCTAGATGCAGAGATCAGTTGTGAACACCTGAACAATCAGCAACAGACCAAAACAGGCACCCTGCTTGCCTTGCGGGTTAGTCTCTTTAGATAAAGATTAGCCGCGTATAAAGTATAAAATAGAAGGAAGAAGATCAAGAGGACGACCAAGAGAAATGATACTGGACAGTCTGACGGGATGGTGTGAGAGGAGATCATCAACTGAACTGATGGCCTGCATGAAGGATCGGGTACTCTGGAGAAGCATAATAGCTAACGCCAGTCGGCACGGCACCTGATGATGATGATGATGGGTATAAAGTATACAAACCGAGCGGAAGACAAAATGAAAAGCAGAAACTACGGCCATAATTTCATTTTCCGTTTCGAGTCATCCTTTACAAATCTCTGAATGAAGATGATGCCGCAAGAAATAACAGAAGTTAAGAAAGGTGGAATGTGATGATGATGATGATGATGATGATGACGATGATGATGATATATGTTCTCATAACCAAACAAGAAAAACTTCTACAGTTTCTTTCTGACCTTCTGAATGGAAGCTGTTAGCTCCTGAACGCTGCTTGAATCTAGGACAGTACTAAAGTAACTGTGTGGACACTGGCATCCACAAGCAATCCCATTGGTTATAGGTGCTGATGGCGTAGTCAGAGTTTCAGTATGTCCAGATGTGCTTATCACAGATTCTACAGCGGTGGCTGACGGTGAAATATAACCTGATGTTGATTCCGTTACCAATGACAACGATTCTAAAGATATTGCGCTGGTGAGCGTAGCGACTGAAACCGGTGGAGTGATTTCTGAAGAGATCAGCACTGATGTAGACAGCACAGCACCTGTTGATGACAAAGCAACTTGTGAATGCAGCGATGTAGTTAGGGAGTCAAATACTGTGAATGACAACGGAGCTGTTTGTTCAAAAAGTGACGCTGTAGGAGCAAAACTTGGTTCAGCACTTGATGACACCACCAGCGATGCTAAAAGACAAAAGAGGAGTGATTTTTAATTTAATGATAAAACAAAGACCTTTTTTTTTAAAAATCAGAACAAACTGTTATATTGAGCCTACCCTATTCTAAGGAAGTCAATCATGGACAATCAACAGATCGAAGCAAAAGATCTCTAAAGGTAGCAGAGATGTGGTTCATTAGAAGAATGTTAAGATTACCATGAACAGTTTAGACGACAGAAAAAGAATACCTAACAAAAGCAAATGTAGAAAGGTACCTCATTAAATCCAGATAGTCATCATTCATTTGTCATATACTGAGAAAGGGAGGGCTTGAAAACAGTATCAGAACAGGAATGATAAATGGAAAAAAAGGCAGGGGAAGACCAGGAGAGAGAGAGAGACAGACAGACAGACAGAGAAAAATCATGGACAGTCTATTGTGATGATGCAATAAAAAGTCACCAGCTGAACTGATGAAAAATATAAAGAACAGATACCAGTGCAGAAGCATGATGATGATGATAATGATGATAATGACGATGAAATCAGAAATGTTAAAAAAAAATCTTATTTGAAAATGAAGTTTCCACGATCAAATAAAGTGACCATTACACAGAACAAACTGCTATCATACGAACATAAGCTGCTTCAATATGGTTCTTTCTTTGCTTCTTTCTACACGACTTTCTCGACGAATCCAGCGAAAAAATTGATTTATAACAAAAGAGGTAAAGATTTCAGTATTTATTCTTTATTAACTTTTATAATTTTAATTTCATAAGCACAAAAACTAAGTTAAGACTATTCAATTCAAATGTAATATCCACTATCATTGATGCATACGAAAGCTGGAAACAACTAAAGAAATATAAAAGAAATTAGACTCTTTTGAAAACAAATGCCTAAGGAAGATACTTGGCACCAAGTAGAACGAATTCAAGAACAATGCAGAGATAGGACAGATGACTAAACAACAACCAATCTCATGGGTGATCAGGAAAAGGAGATGGAGATATGTTGGTCACGTGATGAGAAGAAACAGTCAGATAATACCAAAACAAGCTCTCAAGTTGAACACAACAGGCCAAAGAAAAAGAGGCAGACCGCGTGAAACTCTAAAGAGAACATTGTTAGGAGAGGCCAAATTAATAGGCATAAAATCCCTTGAGGAGGTTGAAAGGCTCACCGAAGGCAGGAAAAATTGGCGAACTAATCTACGAGCCCTATGTGACGTTTAACAGCACGTGAAGGATATACGATATAAGATAAGAAGAACTTTTAATATACTATAAATCCTTTAAACGGCTTTAGAAAGAAAAGAGAAGAAACATTTTTATAAAATAATCTTACGATTTTTTCCCGTCCTTGGGACCCAGACATTTTAACATAGCGTAAGCGTTAAAAAATGGGTATTGGATATTTCTCTAAGAAAATTAACAGTCCCTATTCTTGACAAAATAAATTCATGAAACAAACCAAAAGTCGAAGACAATAGTTGGAGAATTACTGTACTGTATATGACGTGTAACAACATTCATCAGTCATACTAACTTGGAAGCAGCATGCAGTCCTCGTTCATCATCGCGTCACCGTCCACATCTGGTTACAGAGAGGAAAAAAAATGAAAACAAATGTACTCAGTGCACATCTTACATCTTATATCCTTCCAGTGCAGTCAAACGTCACATAGGGGCTCTCATGGCAGTTCGCAGAGTTTTCCTGTTTTCGGCGAGCTTTTCAACCTCATCAAGGGATTTTATGCCTACTAATTTGGCCTCTTAACTATGTCCTCTTTAGAGTTCCACGTGGTCGACCTTTTTCTTCGGCCTGGTGTGTTCCATTTGATAGCTTGTTTTGGGATTCTCTGATTGTTTCTTCTCAACACGTGACCGACATACGTCCATCTCCTTTCTCCTGATCACTCATGAGACAAGCTGTTATTCACTCACCTGTCTTATCTCTGCCTTGTTCTTGAACTCGCTCCACTTTATACATAGTATTTTCCTTAGGCATTTGTTTTCAAAAGAGTAGCCTAAATTCTTTTGTATCTCTTTAGTTGTTTTCCAGTTTTCTCATGGATGATATATACAAACAACTCTGAGACCTCTGGGAATCATGACCAAGGGGGTGATGGGTGGTGTGGGGTAGAGGAGGTGGCGGCTCCCCCTTAGAGTGTCAGGAGTTTAATAGCGCCGGAACACTTGCCTGAGGGTGGGGATGGGGGTACATCCTCTGATGATCTAAGGAGCTGTGTTGTTGTTCCGCTCTCTGCAGTAGAGAGTTTCCTGCATAAACTCACAAACAATTCTTTTCTGATGGAAGCCAAGAAAATATACGCGAGTACTTCTGACAGGTACTCGTATATGTTCAGTTTGCTGGGCACTGTCTGTAAAAAGTTTTTTTTTTGCTTGTTTTGTTAATTTTAAAGATTAAGAAAATATAAACTCCAAATTTCCGACCTTCAGTTTCTTCAGAAATAACTGTTTTAACTGATTTTGTCATTTACATATCCTCATTTGGTGGGAAGGAGAGAAAGAAGGGAGATATAACTAAAGGAGGAGAAATAACAGTAAATATGGACGGAAAAAAGATTATATATATATGTCAACACACTAATACAAGAAGTATAAAAATGTTTACAAAGCGATTATATAATCACCTCTGGCAGGAGGAGGCTTGTTTCTAAATTCTGTTTTCTAAGTTAGGAGACCGTAGAGAACACCAAGAAAACATGATCACTTGAAAACAGGCTGTTGATGGTCTGAACTTGTCAGAGCATGGGGAAAAGTAGACTTGGCCTCTCGGAATCGAATAGTAAAGAAGTGTTCTGGGGGGGGGGGGCAATGCCTGCTAGAATCACAGTGTACGCTGAGCCCGTGAGACTCCCTGTCTATGTAGTCACTCTCTCTCTCTCTCTCTCTTATGTATGCGACTTACATGAACTACAAACATTCCTGGATAGCCGATGTACAAAATTTAATCAACTACACATTCCATTCTTAACAGCCGGTGAAGTTTATAGTTATGTCTTATCCTTAAAAAAACAACAGTACAGCTTGGCTTGGCGATATTAGCAATAAGATCTTACGTTATGCTGCACCTGTCATTTCACATACACTAACATATTTACAATCAGTGCATTGCAAAATGTTATTTCCCCGAGGCTTTTAAAACTGTATCCTCTCTTTAAATCTGGCTCAATTTTACCAACATCCACACTATCGTCGTTATCAAAACCACTAGAAAAACAAATACACAAAATAACTCTACGACACATGCAAGAGAACAATTTACTCAGACTAGACCCAGTCATTCCTGCCACACAGCTCTCACTAAAGTGACAGAAAACTGGTTAGTAAACATAAATGACGACAGATTACGTGGTGCCATCTTTGTCGACTTTAAAAAGGCATTCGATATGATTGACCATGATATTCTTGTAAAAAAAAAAGACTTATAGACTGCACTCTGACCTAATAAAATTAATTGCATCATTTCTTTCAGACAGACAACAGGTAGTATTCTTTAACAGTTCTCTATCAAATTCTGCTATAGTTAACACTAGTGTTCCGCAAGGTTCTACTCTAGGCCCGTTACTCTTTGCTATCTATATCAATGATCTTCCACTTCATCTTAAACACTTTTCTTGTGTCATTTTTGCCGATGATTACAGTCTACACCAACGACTACGACTACATTAACCTAGAATCAGCTCTTCAGGTCGAGTTAAATAATCTAATTAGATGGAGCAACAACAATGGCATGATTATAAATACTGATACAATCAATGCTCATAACAACAAGACAGAAACTACAAAAGGCGACAAAAACAACACTTCGGCTCTGTACGGAAACAGCACAGATTGAAAATGTCAGCGAGCGCAAAACAGTAGGTCTTATAATTGACCAACATCTGACCTGGAACTCTCTTGTGCAGGGTCTAACAAAACTCATCACGCAAAAAGTAAACCAGTTAGCTAAAAATAAGCACTTAATCGATCAAGACACAAAGAAGACATACTACATATCACATATACAAACACATTTAGATTATTTCCCAACAATTTTGGATGGTTGTTCATTGGTTGTTCAGTGTCAAATATAAAGAGGGTTTACTCACTTCAAAAGCGAGCAGTAAAGCTTATTAGTAACAAAGATCAAGCACAAACATCTAACCAGCACAAGCGTATCAAAATACTGCCTCTTAAGAACAGGTTCCTCTTCAACAAAGCAAAGTTGGTACATCAAATTCTTTCACGGCATGTCCCGCCTTATCTATAGAACCTGTTTAAATTTAGCGCAAAGTCCAACCAACGCATGAATAACATAAGCCTTCCAAAACCTAGACTTGACCTTTACAAGAAAAGCTTTACTTATTCTGCTGCTCAACTTTGAAATACCCTCCCATCCTGTATAAAAAATACAAACTATACTCCTTCCTACAACTACAAACTTTTCAAATATCTATTTCATGTCGACTAAATACGTCCGTGAATCGCAAAACTTAAAAAAGAAAGTTATTTTAGACTGCTCTTACAGACATCGAATTCAATTAATTGTTTATTCTGAATAGTAATTAAATTTTGTTTGGTAGATAGTCATTTATATGTGTATGTAGTTAGTCATTTATATGTATATGTAGTTAGTTATTTATATGTATGTAAAAGGGTAAAAAAGGTAAAGGTAATCCTGTCGTGCTTTAGATGCACATAGGGATATGGTGTTAGTGCCTATATTTTCCTTGACCTGTCAGCACACTACAGGGTGATATGATCAGTATCACTCCTGGCCGCTTTTCCAGAAGAAGTTGGGTACCCATTTCTACAGCTGGGTGACTGGAGTGCCTCCGGCCGGATTCGAACCCCGGATCTTCGCCATGAGAGACCAGTGCACTAACCCTTCGCCACTAGTCATTTATATGTATATGTAGTTAATCATTTATATGTGTATGTAGTTAGTCATTTGTAGGTGTATGTAGTTACTTTATTGTTAATTAAGTTTGTTATATGAGCAGCATATTTGTAGAATGTCTGGAACAGAGGGAAATTTGTATGATAAAGGGCAGACTGCCAGACAGGCCTGCGTGCCAAATTCTTAACCCTTTTGAAATAAAGATCAATCAGTCAATCAATCTCTCTCTCTCTTTCTCTCTCTCTCTCTCTCTCTCTCTCTCTCTCACACACACAAAGGGAGTTGGAGAAAGATAAGAGTTAGCAGGTTACACAAGATCACCGTTGTTGTACTCCCGGCAAGCAAGTCTAGTTTTGTCATTTACACATCCTCCTTTGGTGGTTAGGAGAGAAAGTAGGGAGAGATGACTAAAGGAGGAGACACTCGTATATCTAGATTAATAAAATGTGTATTGCGGAAAGAAAATGTATTTCAAAGATTTTTTTTTAAATTGGAGAACATATATATATATATATATATATATATATATATATAGAGAGAGAGAGAGAGAGTAAAAAAAATCATATGCTATATACGTATATATGTGTGTGTGTCTATAAAGTTCGGTGAATGTTACGATATCTCAACCGCAACAAGGGCCAGGTGCGTGGCCATGGACAGGCTATCCAGAGACACATTGAGAAGCGCCCTTAGACTGGAGTACACGTGACCAACAGGGTAAACCCGCTGCCGGCAATGTGAGAGGTATGGTCACAGTGCAATAGAGCAACGAGTGAACATCAAGTTCTGCTATGGATCTGGGGAAACGGCGACACGGAAGCGTGGATTGTTGGTGCAAGTGTAGGGGTCGGAAGTCGTGAGCAGAAAGTGTGTTTACGACTGGTTCAAACGCTTTCACGGCGGGAAGAAAACGACTGAGGATGAGCCAAATTCGGGTCGGCCGTCGATAAGCAGAACCACAGACACGATCGAGTGAGTGCTACAAATGCTGGCACGAGATCGGCGACTGATTTTACGATTGATTACAAAGGAATTGGGCATTAGCAAGGACATTTCATACGTCTCCGTCGCCGTTTTCTCCAATGAAAGACAACTGAAATGACATGTGTGAAGCACTGTTCCCTCTAAGCTGCACGAAAGTTTATACGCGCAAAAAAAAGAAAAACAAAAAAAAAAAACAAAATTGCTACTTAAAATTTTCTGATGTTACTCCCTGCTATGGCGGATCTTCAGAAAAATGTGATAGTTTTATGAGTTTGCTTTCTCCATTTATTTGGATTTTAGTATTTTCCTCTATGAGAACTTTAAATTATATGTACTTGCAGTTCCACGTTACGACCCACGTGTGCACACACTTTTTTTTAGCAGTATATTGCACAAAAGAGAAAAGGGACGAGCTCCCCACAGGTGGACTCTGGATATTATGGAAAGTCTGAATGTGTCTGCGAGACGCTGATCAACTTGGACAAGACCGTGCTGCATCCAGGGAGGCTGTGAGAGGGACAACGTTCTGGAAAGGACATGTCACATGACTGAATGAATGAATGTTGCACAAGGTTGAATATTTTGCTCTTTAGAGGAGCTGGAGTTTGAAATTTAAAAAGACTTCTGCTTCTTCTTTTTCTTCCTTCTCCATGGAACTACGAGCTGGTGTTCTTTGCAGCCGATGTAGTGAAGATTTGCAGCCGATGTAGTGAAGATCTTCAGGCACAGCATCGTGTCCGCCTAGTTTCTGGTTATGGCGGCTATTTTTATTAGTCCCTGTGTGGAGATTTAGAAAAAAAAAGCAGGGACTGCGCAATATTTCTTTAGCAGACTCCCCCTCCCCGGGGACTATGGCGACCTATGCTCTGTTAACCAAGCTATACCTGTTAGTGGCAGGTACCAATGGAAAGAGTCGAGGTCAAGGTCTTGGTCAGCTATTGTTCGTCAACCTCAACTCAAGCACGTCAGCTATGGGCTGTTTTCTGCCAAACCGGACAATCACAGACAAATGCAGGCAGGACAACATAAAGAGCATTAAACACATATTTCTATTCTTGTTTGCGTCTGGCCAAATCTTTCTCCCTTTAACACTTAAGCTCTTCCGACGACGCTGTATGAGACAGAAACAGGATGTTCAGGTGTCTGTAAGCATTTCACACAACCTTCAGCTCTGCCAGGGGAGTCACATGGTTCTTCGTCTACCTGTCCATCACAATCATTGTCTAGACTGTCCCCACGGACACCTTTCTGGACGACACATACCTGAATAAAGAAACACAGTTCAGAAAAATGAGTGGCGGGAGGCATTACGGTAATAATTTATTTGAGCATCACTGCTAAGAACTACATTAGTATATGATCATGGGCCAACGAAACAAAATTGGATTAAAGATTTGGTCGACAGAAAATGAACTACAACAAACAGAAACATTACCACTGGCTTAGCTGGTACGTCAAAAATGCTCATACAAAAATATTATGCACGAACCACACATGAAACAGAAATAAAGATCAAACAGTGGCAGAACAGATAAAGAGAATATAGATCAAACAGTGGCAGTGTAGGAATTAATATTTTTAAATGGGGTAATAGTTGTCTGTAATTTATTATGGCGTTATATTATATTTTTATTGATGGTATCTTATCTTTATATGTACATGAAGACTGAAGACTGCACAGACTAACACATTCACACACTACACCAACGAAAGAAAACAAACCGAAAAGCCCGACCTGGTGAGATTCTCTCGCCTTTTCTTTATATACCAAGCCAGGGGACGCAATTCCGAAAATTGCGCAATTTTTGGTACTATCTGCTCTCTGACTATTATTCATATGCTCCAGGGTTGCCAATCAACATAGGTAGCCATGTGGTTATCTATTCCCTTACAGCAGAATAAATCAAGAGAGAATATATACCAAACAGTGGCAGAGTAAATAAAGAGAGAAGGTAACCAAAAGAAGTGAAGGAAAATTTTCAGAATCGGGAAAAAGCAGTCTCTATGATTGGACGAAGATATCAACAAATTAACTCAAAAATATTTTTTAAAGCGTTGCGGGCTGTAAAATATAATATTTCATCTGATGAAGATGTTGAAATGAAGAAGATAATATAGAAAATGAGACATAATAATAAAAAAATAAGCTAAATATTTTCAATTTGTCAGGTGCAGAAAGTGTCTCTCAGAAATGTAACGTGGCGTATACTCAAGACAAACATTTAAAACAGCCCAATCATGACACGTCTTACTGGATTTATCTTGGTTACAGCATGAGCCAATGAAAAGAGTCCTGCCATAGCGTTACCAAAGATATACATATGGCCACCAAAAGCAAAGTTAGTACTCTGCGAAGACACGTCGACGTAGCCGGATTTGTTGCAGGAAGCAGAGAAGAAGCTGGCGTTGAGTGCTGCTGATGTAGTCATGGGCATCAGAGTACTGTTGAACAGTATCTTGTCTTGTGGGGGATTAATATGGCTGAAATGAAAGCGAAGATCTTCCACTATAAAAACTAACGTCACAGCTTTCATTGTCGTCATCATTACGACACCAGAAAGAATGGTAGTAGCAACATCATTACCAAAATTACCATGCTGTGCCGCCACCACCACCACCATCATCATCATCATCATAATCATCGCCGCTATTATGCCATCTTCTCAGAAATGGTCAGCTTCGGCGGGTGCCCCAGTTCTCGCTCTTTCTTCTTAAGACTGTACTCCCGTACAAGTAAACTAGTTGTCGTTCTATTGTCCTAGCAACATGGACATCTCTCTATAATTTAGTTTCAATAAACTTTCGTTCTATTGTCCTAGCAACATGGACGTCTCTCTATAATTTAGTTTCAATAAACTTTCGTTCTATTGTCCTAGCAACATGGACATCTCTCTATAATTTAGTTTCAATAAACTTTCGTTCTATTATCCTAGCAACATGGACGTCTCTCTATAATTTAGTTTCAATAAACTTTCGTTCTATTATCCTAGCAACATGGACATCTCTCTATAATTTAGTTTCAATAAACTTTCGTTCTATTGTCCTAACAACATGGACGTCTCTCTATAATTTAGTTTCAATAAATTTAGCAATTAACATACAAAGATTTGAAAAAAAAAACACAATAGAATGTAGGTACATATCACCAAAACGTCAGTGTCATTACTGATTACGTCAACTCCCCCCCCCCACCAATGTAATTTAAGCCCGAGAGAGGGGGTTGGGGTGAATGTGGGTAAGGACTGGGTCCCTTGAGGACAGGGCTGTTGAGGAGTCCACGGTGTAGAGGGTCCAACGGTAACTGATCCCCCGAAACCGACCTGGTTCATCATCATCATCATCATCATCATCATCCATTCATTCATTCATTTAACAATGAATGACATTTCGCGTTTTGGGGGGACAGCTGATCAAAGCTCCGCTACAGCGTCAGCACTGAGAGCAGGCTGTAACTTCTGAGAGCAGGCTGTAACTTCTGAGAGCAGGCTGTAACTTCTGAGAGCAGGCTGTAACTTCTGAGAGCAGGCTGTAACTTCTGAGAGCAGGCTGTAACTTCTGAGAGCAGGCTGTAACTTCTGAGAGCAGGCTGTAACTTCTGAGAGCAGGCTGTAACTTCTGACCCACTGTCATGGCTCCGGTGTCAAGAGTCTTGGAATCTGTTTTCTGGTTTGAGACTAAGATTGAATTCTGAGACATGGGATATACTATATTCTCCCCAATCTCTTTGTTCTGACTTCAGATTGTATCATATATTTGGAGTAATTTTGCTTAGTGGTCTTTTTTTCGGTAGAGGAGTTTGCAAGTATTCAGTTCTAGACTCAATTCTAGTTAAGTAGTAGACTCAGTTCTAGTTATGTAGTAGACTCAGTTCTAGTTATGTAGTACACTCAGTTCTAGTTATGTAGTACACTCAGTTCTAGTTATGTAGTAAAATCAGTTCTAGTTATGTAGTACAATTAGTTCTAGTTATGTAGTAGACTCAGTTCTAGTTATGTTGTAGACTCAGTTCCAGTTATATAGTAGACTCAGTTCTAGTTATGCAGTAGACTCAGTTCGAGCATAGTATCCTTTAAGACAAGTTTTCTTTGTCAGTGAAATGTAAGCTGTTTAATAGTGTTGTCCTTATCAGGTCAGAATTGTGTTTACAACTTTTGGAAGTTATGTGTGTTCTGAATAATTTTTTGGAAAATCACTAATTTGTAAGTAGTTACTTATTGTGGTACTAGTTTTCAGAAAATTCTTCTCCATGGCATTGACTACGCGCCCGGGAAGTTCTTATAATATTTGTTAATTCTACCTACCATGTTGGCAGCTCGTCCTTTTTTCTCATCTCCATTTTTCATCGTTCATTTCTTCATTCAATAAATGATTTGATGTGTATCTTGTAGTTGGACTATCTTCCTGGAGTTTTCTGTTAGTCCTGTCGAGTGAATGGGAAGTCCTGTCAAAATTTTCATACGTGACACTGTCGTTTTTGTTGTAGCAGTTGCGAACCTGGCATTGTTGTTGTATCACTCAGGCTGTACCATAGTGACAAGATTGCCTTTTTTTTTTGGTATAGTAGTGCTACCAACTCTCACAGGCAGCAACAACCTGTAAGTCTATCAAGGCATAGTAAAAGTCCACAAAATTCCATCTCTTGATGCCCTGGACAGGCCACAGACTTACAGTAATATTGCTTTAGTGGTGCTCGTGACCAGCCCTTTCGTTCCTTGCGGTCGGCACATTTCCTTCAGTCAATTATTAAATTATGAAAGCTGTAGTGGATCACTGTTGGTGAGAAACAACTCTTCATGATGATGATGATGATGATGACATGACCTCCAAATCCTAAAAGAAGAGATTAAAAACTCACTCAGACGTGACCAAAAGGACGCCATCAACGACCGTGACGGTGGGTATAACGATCTGATCTGACGTAAAATAATGATCCACCGGCGTTACAATGCTTGCAGACACGGCAAAGACGAAGACCTCCTGTGTAATTTGCATGATCAGTATAGGCTTGCTGGACTTAACGGTCGCAAAGTCTGTCACTAGCTGCAGAACAGAAATAATGCAGAATTAACAATTGCGAAGTCTACCAGTAGCTGTAGAACAGAAATAATAAAGGTAGATAGAGGTGTACAGTGCAGTTTTACAAGGTGGCAGAGGGAGTGAGTAAGTGAGAACAAACGAGGGTAAGATGAGAATGTATAAATGAAAAACATGCAACATCCAATATCTCGGCGTGTGCCTTTTTTGAGGATTACATATACAAACAAAACACGACATATAAGTAAAAGTAAAACTTATCTTAGTGGCATACCCCTAAGTAGGAAACGCAAGAATGCGTGTCACATAGACGAAGCATAGAGACCACGGGGTGCCACAAAGGATAGCAGATGAAAACAATCGGAAATAAGAGGCGGAGAAATGGAGAGAAACATGTGGGGAGGAGGGGGAAAAGGGAAGGGCAATAGACACCTGTAGGTCGCTAGAGAGGCAGGTGTCGGGGAGGGGGAGGAAGCGGAGAGATCATGAATGAAGATAATATGAAATTGGTGAATGAAGGACAAGACCCGGAGGGGCAATAAACACATATAGGTCACCAGAGAAGAACAGAAGGTGGCGGTGGGAAGCTAGGAGAGAGAAACAGGAAAGTAGAGTAAAAATAACAGAAAAAAAGTGGAAAACTAAAGAAGTTAAAGGAAGCTGAAGACTTTGTTAATTCCAGCTGGGTGGAGACAGCCATACTGGAAAATAAGGCGCTATTCTAGGACCCTCCGAGATCGTACATCAGCAGAACAAGAGTGGATCACATTAACAGAAATATCCTGTTTTCCCCTGTGGTTGCTAAGGCAAAAATGTTTCGCCACAGGTGTCCAAGCCTTCTTAGAAATGTCGTTAAGATGTTGATGAAAATGATCTCCTAAGCGTAAACCGGTCTCCCCTATATACTTCATATCATAACGTTTGCACACAATAGAATAAATAACATTGCCTCCTGCACTGATAACGTGGACTTAAGGAAGGAGATCTGGCTAGTCTCGACAACAAACGGGCAAGTGTTGCATCTATGACGTCCACAACGCCTGGTACCATAAAAAGTGTCATCTGTCTAAAGGCGGCTTCGAACTAAAAGGTCCCTGTTCTTGTCCCGTCTATAGGCCACCAACGGGGCTTCTCAAAAGAGTTCACGTGTATCAGGCTCGGTCTGGAGGAGATGGAGATGGCGAAACAGTATGTTCTTAACTGCCAAACTATAAGAGTGGTGCCTAAGGGAGTGAGTAAAGTGAGAAACACGAATAGAAAGTATGAGAGTAAGATGGGAATGTATAAATGAAAAACATACACACGCATGGGACACGAATTCCTACTTAAGAGGATGCCACAAAAAAGTTTTTCTTTTAGTTATGTCGTGTTTTGTTTGTGTATGATATCCTCAAAAAAAGGTTCACGCCGAGATATTGGATGTTGTATGTTTTTCTTTTATACATTCTCATCTTACTCTCATACTTTCTATTCGTTTTTTCTCACTCTCCCTTATATATCTTATATCCTTCCCGTGCCGTTAAACGTCACATAGGGCTCGTAAAGTAGTTCGCCAATTTTTCCTGTTTTCGGCGAGTTTTTCAACCTCATCAAAGGATTTTATGCCTGTTAACTTGGCCTCTCTTAATAATGTCCTCTTCAAAGTTTCACGCGGTCTGCCCCTTTTTCTTCGGCCTGTTGTGTTCCACCTGATAGCTTGTTTTGGGATTCTCTGATCATTTCTTCTCATCAAGTGACCAACATATGTCCATCTCCTTTTCCTGATCACCCATGAGACTGGTTGTTGTTCAGTCATCTGTCTTATCTCTGCATTGTTCTTGAATTCATTCCACTTGATGCCGAGTATTTTCCTTAGGCATTTGTTTTCAAAAGAGTCTAATTTCTTTTCTATTTCTTTAGTTGTTTTCCAGCTTTCGCATGCATAAATGAGGGTGGATATTACATTTGAATTGAATAGTCTTAACTTGGTTTTTGTGCTTATAACTTTTGAATTCCATATGTTTTCAAGAACTCTCCCTGCCACCTTGTAAAACTCCACCATTCACCGCAATATACCTTTATTATTTGAACCAGTTTTACTGCAGCCGCCATCCCTTTTAATAGAAATAATACAGACGTAACAATCACAAATCATGTCAGTAACTGTAGAACAGAAATAATACAGACTTAACAATTACAAATCATGTCAGTAACTGTAGAACAGAAATAACGCAGACTTAAGAATCAAAGTCTGTCAGTAGCTGTAGAATAAAAATGACACAGACATAACTACAGGACAAGAAATAAGAAGGCCTGATTTGAAAAACTCATATTCCGCTCAAATCGTGGGTCACTTCCCACAAGGAAAATTATAACTGTCAACTATATGTGATCAGAACAGAAGACAATAGGTAGCATAGTCATTTACTTATTTTTTAGCACATTAAGTGAAAGGTAACAAATGGGGAAAAAATATACAGTATGTGGAGCAGAAAAAAATAATCTCCAGCATCTTTCTGTAGGTTGAGCTCTGAAAAACTCTGTGCTTTCCGTATCGTCATCAAAAGGATGACAAACAGTTAAAACAATAACATTTATGACCAATAATTTACATCTTTCATATATTCACGAGTAACACTCTCTAATCTAGTGCTGTGCCGCGTGGCATAGACGATCATTTCTCTCCACAATTCCCTGTCTTTTGCGTTGATTATGAGATCAGCCGGTGACTTTCTTCCAAGCCACACTGACAGCCCATCCAGTAACTTTTCTGTGTGTGTGTGTGTGTGTGTGTGTGTGTGCGTGTTTTCTTCCCTCAGTTTTTCCAGTTTCCACAGTGTGTTCCAATTTTCCTATTCTCAGGAAATGTCTTATAAATCTCGCTCGTCTGCCTCTGATCTTTGCTGTAATTTGCTTTTTAACTTCAGACTCTCTTAAGACTTCTTCACTGGTTTTCTTGGCTATACGTGGTACATTCAACATCCTTCTAATAAAACAAATTTCCATGGCCTCCATTTCTCGCTGTACTCTCTTGTAACACTCTTTGCCTCTTTCAGATAAAACACCAATGAATGAGCCATTCTTTTTATTGTAGAATGGTCTATTGTGTGCACTACGGAAGGTCGATCACAACTGAAAAATAGGATTGTTTTTGAGAGAAACTTCTACCAGAATGTCTGTTGAAAGATGGTCTACATGGAGAGCGAGCGATTCCTGTCCTAGGCCACTTTATGAGGAAATAGTGGCCAAACGTAAGGAAGAAAACGCGCACAAGGAGACCGTGCCACGTCAAGCAAACAAGAGTCAGTACTACTGTGTCAGGACTATGTCATTCAGATACTGGGAGAATCAGGCACGAAAGGAACTACTCGACCAAATGATATTCTGTCGCTTATACTGAAAACAGTCATTGTGAAACATATACCTTCTCTCTTTCTCACGTTCTCTCTCTCTCTCTCTCTCTCTCTATATATATATATATATATATATATATATATATATATATACTCGTATAATGTGCAATAGCAGGGACTTGTCCAAATCAAGTTTTTTTTTTTTTTAAAAGCGCCCTCCAAACGTGAAATCACCAAGAACTGGTTTTCTTTTCCGAGATTGTCGTAAATGAAAATAAACCCATAAAGCATGGGTGAAACGAGTGCATGAGAAGTGAGAGAACGACGGATTTAAAGAAGTAATCCGTCGCTAACATTTAGAGAACTGTAAGGTTAGGATGACCGCGTGTGTCACTGTAGTCTGTCTTTGCTTTGTGATTTTCTAAAGTATGCAATCTTTATAATGACAGTGCACACAACTGCCAGTTCATTACATCTGGGCACACGTCATTCAACAACTGCCAGTTCATTACATCTGGGCACACGTCATTCAACAACTGCCAGTTCATTACATCTGGGCACACGTCATTTATTAATCCTTAAGCACTGTCTTGATGAGTGAACAAACAACCAGTCTCACGGGTGATCAGGAAAAGAACATGGACATATGTTGGTCACTTAATGAGAAGAAATGATCAGAGAATCCCAAAACAAGCTATCAAGTGGAACACATGAGGACATTATTAAGAGAGGCCAAATTAACAGGCATAAAATCCTTTGATGAGGTTGAAAGACTCGCCGAATTAAGGAAAAATTGGCGAACTACTTTGCGAGCCCTATGTGACGTTTGATGAAACCACTGACAACCGAATAACTGACAACTCACTACCAAAAATAACACTAAGATGGACACCACAGGGGAACAGAAGTAAGGGTAGACCAAAAGAGACATGGAGAAGAACAACAGAAAGGATGTTGAGCAATAGAGGGCTGACCTGAGCAAGAGCAGAAAAAAAGGCGAAGGACAGGCATTTGTGGAAAACCTTTGCGGAAGCCCCATGTGCCCTGGGCACTTAAGGTTCAGAGAGAGATGTGGCGTTTAACGGCACGGAAAGGATATAAGATATACGATATAAGATATAAGATATACGATATAAGACTGTCGCCAAAAATTATTAGTATCGACAATGGCGTCATCCTGTGACTCACTGGTATTTCCACGAAGTCCCCGGCCACTGCTAGAGTGTAGTCTGTACGGTTACTACCATACACCTGAACAACAGTGTTGGCTGTGCATGCCACGACCTTGAGGTAGTCCAGACAAGGATATGGATTGCACATGTTATATTTTTTAGTCTGTAGACGAATAAGGAACAATGTATAAAACGGGACAAAACATGGCAAAACAGCAATAACAGTGAAATAAAAGATAGTGTGTTTCACTGTGATGGTCTCCCCTTTGTTCTAGGATATGATTTTTATGGTGATAATGTTTAAAGTTATGCAAATGTCACTTGTTGGCTTGTTCTAGGCATGTTGAGTGGGCTTGCTTCATAGGCTATGAGTGGGCTATACTTGTCTCATTCGCCATGAGTGGGCTTGCTTCAGTAGTCCTGAATGAGCTTTGCTTGCTTCAGTTGTCATAAATGTGCTATCCTTGCTTCAGGCATCATGACAAGGCAACGTCTGCTTCAGGCATCAAGGCTATACCTGCTTCAGACATCATGACAAGGCTATATCTGCTTCAGGCATCATGACACGGTTATGTCTGCTGCAGACATCATGACACGGTTTTATATGCTTCAGGCATCATGACAAGGCTATACAAGGCTATATCTGTTTTAGACATCATGACAAGGATGTATCTGCTTCTGGAATGATGACAAGGCTATATCTGCTTCAGGCATCATGACAAGGCTATATCTGCTTCAGGCATCACGAGAAGGCCATAAAGAAGGCTTCAGAAATGGACCACACTTGCTCCTTTCTGCTATATATTAGTTTCACTTTCTGATAGAGTCCTGGCTTCTGAACTTAGGAACGTCGGACTCGACGAACAAATAATTGCTTCAGTAGAAGAATTTCTGTGATAAGAATTTTTTGTGATGAACCTATACATAATAATTATACTTATTATAAACTGATGAGCAAATACTCCATAAGTGGGTATTAATGAATGTCTAAAATGTCAAAAGAACGTCTTTTAAAAATCCAAAATTATCTGCAATGCTAATTCAGTCAGTCATTTGCATGTCCCTTGCAGAACTTTGCCTCTCTAACATCACTCCTGTAGGTCTCTGTTGTAAGCAAGATTCCCTGCTGCTGATGCATCCATTTGCAGATTATCAACGATGTCTTGCAGCCATCTTCGATGTAGTCTTCCTCTCTTCCTTTTTCCCATTATGTACCTTTGCAAGACGGTCTTCGCTAATTTATCAAGACGTTTAATGTGCCCAAAATATATACGTTTTCTCTCTTTAATCCTATTTATTAGCCAGCCTTCTTCAATATTAAGTTCTTGTAGTATGGATATATTTGTTCTTTTTTATGTCCTTGATATTTGAAGAACTCTTCTGTACCATTTACACTCAAAGGCATTTACATGTTTCTCAGCTGTTTTGCTAAGTGTCCAGTTCTCACAGGCATATGTTGCGGTGGGAAAAATGCATGTCCTTCAAAATCTTATTTTTGTAGTTTTGTCTGTTCCTCTCCACAGATTCTTTAGTTGTTTTACTTTTTTGAAGAGCGATAGATGTCCTTTTAATTTCTCTCATTTTATCTCAATTATTAGTTAGTACTTATCTAAGATATTCAAAACTCTCCACTTCTTCCAATTTTTCCTCATTTCAGCTGTCTTATTTGTTTTGTCAAATGTCATTGCTTAGTATTTAAAATATTTGTTTTTAAGTTCGATTATATCATTTAGCTGTCGGTATCACCCAAAATCTGTAAGAAAGTAGAGTTTTTTAAATAAGAAAAGGGAAATCACATGTTACACAAAAGCCCTCATAATTTCTTGAAATGATAAAAGGATCACATATTGCACAAAAGCCCTCATAATATCTTGAAATGATAAAAGAGTCACATATTGCAGAAAAGCCCTCATAATAGCTTAAAACAATAAAATATCAATTAAAAACGTGTTACAAGAACTGGATATAGATGAAAAACTGACTCCCCAGATGCACCAGCAACTGAAATGTGTCCTTCTGTGATCAACTTTCATGACATGAAGGCCCAGAAAGAACGGGAAGAGGGTGTTATGATCCATTGGAAACAAGGTAAAAGATGGTCGAGGAGATGATGAGCACAAGATATCACCGACACTCTAAACACCACACTTATTGAAGCAGGCATCCTGCATAGACAACGGGACGTTTTCAGATCAGTTACACAAGAAAGCAACGCCAAAGAGAAGAAGAGGGGATGAAGGCGCTGTAAGATTCGGCATTCAATGACCCATAGCCGGACAAGCTTGCGTCAGGGTTGGTCAACCATAGCCAACTAAGACCCTATTCCACAACACCTATAATACCCCAGTATCAGGCCTAATCTGGTTAAAGGGGACAGGGATCGCCTTGTCCCCTACGGTTGTGGAATTTGCTAACGAAGCATTGTACATCCTATTCTTTTTCAGCTCCATTCCGAGGCTGAAAAAAATGGCCACTGTAACCTGCTCCCAATCCGATACCAAGCTGTACTTCAACACCATCATGGCATCGGTAAATAATAATAATAATAATAATAATGGATTAGGAATGTTTTGGAAAATTTAAGATGTCTTTTTTTTTCTTGTTTCCATTAATTTTTCTTACTGATGTAAGTCTCCACTAGTACACCACAGGTCACTTGCACTTCCTCAAACAATTAAAGGACAAAGGTTGACTTACCTGAGGACTTGACTGGACAATGAAGTTCACACCCCAGGTAGAAACTGGAGGTAGCTGTTCTACAAAACCATCAGCTACTTGCTGTTTCATAAATCTGGTAGAACGGCCGCCACTTAAAACAGACACCGGCTTGCTGGACATGATATGAGTACCTGGACATGATATGAGTACCTGGACATGATATGAGTATCTGGACATGATATGAGTACCTGGACATGATATGAGTACCTGGACATGATATGAGTACCTGGACATGATATGAGTACCTGGACATGATAAGAGAACCTGGACATGATAAGAGAACCTGGACATGATAAGAGAACCTGGACATGGTATGAGTACCTAGACATGCACACCGACCGAATAGCGATGTTTCATGATTTTGCATAACCGATTAGCGTAGGTAAAAACGGTAGTCGATTAGAATAGCAAGATTAGCATAGGTAAAGACAATAACTAGCAAGATTAGCATAGGTAAAGACAATAACTAGCAAGATTAGCATAGGTAAAGACAATAACTAGCAAGATTAGCATAGGTAAAGACAATAACTAGCAAGATTAGCATAGGTAAAGACAATAACTAGCAAGAGTAGCATAGGTAAAGACAATAACTAGCAAGATTAGCATAGGTAAAGACAATAACTAGCAAGATTAGCATAGATAAAGACAATAACTAGCAAGATTAGCATAGGTAAAGACAATAACTAGCAAGATTAGCATAGGTAAAGACAATAACTAGCAAGATTAGCATAGGTAAAGACAATAACTAGCAAGAGTAGCATAGGTAAAGACAATAACTAGCAAGATTAGCATAGGTAAAGACAATAACTAGCAAGAGTAGCATAGGTAAAGACAATAACTAGCAAGATTAGCATAGGTAAAGACAATAACTAGCAAGAGTAGCATAGGTAAAGACAATAACTAGCAAGATTAGCATAGGTAAAGACAATAACTAGCAAGAGTAGCATAAGTACAAATGATAACCGATTAAAGTGGCAAGATTAGCATAGGTAACAACTTAAAGCGATTAGAACAGTAAGATTTAGCATATGTAAAGACAATAACCAGCTAGAGTACCATAGGTAAAGACGATAACCGGTTAGAATAGCGAGAGTAGCATAGGTAAAAACAATAACCGATTAATGTTAGTTCTGGGCACATATATTGAGAACATATAAAGATACGTATTTATGTATGTATTTTGCTTGCATTATACATTCAATAAAGTGGCTAAATTACCAGGGAAGAGATCTGTTAAAGACGTTTTAGCCAAGTGATTGTCGTCAAGATATGCTTCCTTCTTGATTCCACTAGTTATTTTCAATATCTCTGTTATTGATAATCTCTGTTCTTTTTAATTTTCTACACTAACATATTACATTTTCCTCCATTTAAAATAAGAAGTCATAAGACACAAAAGATCGAAATCCTTATTTATACTGTAAATGCCAAACATACTGTAAATGGCTTCATACCTTGGCAGCTACATAGACCAGGATGATGACACCAGAAAGGAAGTTAGAATTAGAATGGCAAAAGCAGCATCGATCTTCAAGAATCTTGAGAACATATGGCAGACCATTCCGTGGCCATCCATGTCATCAGACATGAATCCAATAGAACACCTATGGGATGAACTCAACAAACAAGTCCACCAGCGAGACGTGGCGCCAACCAATCTCCGACTGTTGGTTCTTGCACTGCGGGGAGAGTGGGCAGCATTTCCCACAACAACAGGTCCAACGGCTAATCGGATCCATGTCAAGGAGATGTCGTTCTCTGATACAGGCCAGAGGAAGCCATACACCTTACTGAAACGGAGGCCTCAGTCGTAAATATAAAAGTCCAAACCAAATTTAATGAACATCACTTCATTGTTAAATCTTAAAGTTTCTTCATGCCAAGATTGAAACATTAATTCCGTAAAATAAAATTTTGATACAAGTTTGAAATTTGGTGTCCATTACAACTACAGTAGTGTTGCGTTTCTTTATATACATATATATATATATATATATATATATATAGTTCCTGCCATAATCCCTGCCAGACAGACAGCCATTGAAGCAGATAGACAGACAGACAGGCAGACAGACAAACAGACAGATAGATAGATAGATAGATAGATAGATAGATAGATAGATAGATAGATAGATAGATAGATAGATAGATAGATAGATAGATAGATAGATGGCTGAATAGCAACAAAAAAAAGCCAGTTAATGGTTCGGTATTTGACGTGTCCTTAGTAACTAAGGGAGACAATTTTACAAAGAGAACTGCTGAAAGCAAATGGCACGTTCTCCAAATGGTGCGACGATAGCCATTGGGCATACTGACCTTTACAATACCACCCAAATCTGGCCAAATATTTGAAACTATGATGTAATCTGTGTGTGTGTGTGTGTATGTGAGAGAGAATATGAATGAATGAATGAATAATCTTTATTTTTAAAGGGTAAAGAATTGGGCACGCAGTTCCGTCTTACATTCTGCCCTTCATCACTCCATCTTTCATTCTTCTCACACACTCGATTTAATACAAGTGTACAAATTACATTAGAAAAAAAAACCATATCAAAAGAGTGTAAGATTAAACTATTACATTCAAAATGAAAGAGAAGAAGTAATTAACCTAATAAAATGGATCTCACACACGCATACACACACAGACATATACATAAACAAAAGTACATTTTCAGTACAGATCTTCTAACATATATTTTTAAACAATCATTAAAATAATTTCTAACAATATTCAACGAGTTACTTTTCGAACTATGTCATTTTAGTACTTGATTGCTGACGAGTCATGGGTTGAGAAAGTGCTGGTTATTATATGGAGGCATGTAATTACAAGCAAGTAAATAATGAAAAATGGCTTGATTTAAAGGATGAAGTATTACTAACGGATTTTAAACGGTAGGGGAGGATGTTCCAGAGCTGTACTGCAGAGTATGGAAGGCTTTTCTTGTACAGATCAAACCTGGGAAGAAGACAGTTGTTTAAACGCTGGCTATGTTTAGTGTCATACGTAAACAGTGACCACAAGTAAGGAGGAGCATTATGCGACAGAATTCTGTGAAGAAACTTAACTTTGTTAAAAATGAGAGAGAAAGACATAAACTTCCATCAAAACACACTGCTTTCTGTGGTGACAATGCAGTTATGATTTTTTGGTGCTATTCCTTATTAAGAACTGCTGATGATATTCGAATAACTTTTTTTTTGTCAGTCTGAGACAAATGTCCTGTTTTTTTTATTTATGGAATCTGGCAACTCTATCTCAGCAGACTGCACGTGCTCCGTAGCACCGGTTAGAATCCTGACGAACTCCAGATGGCGAATGGGATTCGAATCCACACCCGAAGTCCCAAAGTGACCGAAGGATCGCGTGCCCGTCGTATCGATCAGTACTACCATGAGGTATATTCATTTAAGTACTAATAACTGATGAGTTCTGATATATCCAGATAACAGGAGAAGCTAACATAATATCCAGGTAACAGGAGAAGCTAACATAATATCCAGGTAACATAGGAAGCTAACATAATATCCAGGTAACAGGAGAAGCTAACATAATATCCAGGTAACAGGAGAAGCTAACATAATATCCAGGTAACATAGGAAGCTAACATAATGTCCAGGTAACAGGAGAAGCTAACATAATATCCAGGTAACATAGGAAGCTAACATAATGTCCAGGTAACAGGAGAAGCTAACATAATATCCAGGTAACATAGGAAGCTAACATAATGTCCAGGTAACAGGAGAAGCTAACATAATATCCAGGTAACAGGATAAGCTAACATAATATCCAGGTAACATAGGAAGCTAACATAATGTCCAGGTAACAGGAGAAGCTAACATAATATCCAGATAACAGGATAAGCTAACATAATATCCAGGTAACATAGGAAGCTAACATAATGTCCAGGTAACAGGAGAAGCTAACATAATATCCAGGTAACAAGAGAAGCTAACATAATATCCAGGTAACAAGAGAAGCTAACATAATATCCAGGTAACAAGAGAAGCTAACATAATATCCAGGTAACAAGAGAAGCTAACATAATATCCAGGTAACAAGAGAAGCTAACATAATATCCAGGTAACAGGAGAAGCTAACATAATATCAAGATAACAGGAGAAGCTAAAAAAAAAAAACTGCAGGTTTACAATACATGCCACACCAATGAGCGTATATACCCGTCATGTCTAACTTGTCAGACTGGAGCTGTAAGGACTGGAACTGCTTTAAGCTGGCAACAATCTCCTCTCCGCTCTGGTATTCCACAGAACCGAAGAAGAAAGGAGCTGAACCTGTCTGGAACTTCAGGCGGATCCTGACTTCCGTTGTTCCCTTGTGGACTGCCGCCACCTGTCAGACGATATTGTTGCTGGAGATGATGTGAGCCACGTGGATGAGAATTAATTTGCAGGAACTAACCGGCTGTAAATAATATTTAGGACTAAGAACTGCATTTCCGAGAACTAATGACAGTAGCTAACTTGCAGGAACTAATGAATGTAGCTAACTTGCAGAAACTAATGACTGTAGTTAACTTGCAGGAACTAATGAATGTAAACATGGATAACTGCTTTCGTATTTTCACATATTCAGGTTGCGAGAAAAACTGACACACCAAACTATAAACAGACAAGCAAGAGTCTGTGGATCAGTGATACACAGACGGACTGAAGAGACAGACGAATGATCACATTAAAAGAAAAAAAAACTTGCATGCTCTTCTTCTTGTCCAGAATAATCGTCTGAGAACGGTGACTTTCCTCTTCTGCCTAGTGACAATCACAACGTCGTAGATGATAATGGCATCATCTCACAAGAGTTTTGTCTACAGGTTAACGCAGAAAAATACCCGAAGAACGGCCATGCTCTGCTGCTGACCTAGAGATGGGCCTTCTTGCACTCTGGACACACCTATATGCGCTCGGCTTTTAACCTCAGTGTAGTGTATGTTGGATGGCAATGACACATTGGCTGTACACAGGTCGAGTTTTACCACAGAGTTAAGGTTGTCTGCTACTGTCCTTTGTTTTTCCTCTTTCGCAAAGTCTTTGGTGATATGTGCTGAATTCAGTTTTTCTCCTCCTCTCCTTGTAATTTTGATAGAGTGGCTGTTATGAGGTTGCTTTGTCCATGTGTAGGGTGGGCCCAGGGATGTTGCTTTGTTTGCCAGCTGATCTGCCATTTAATTGCTTGTGATACCGGCATGTCCTGGACAATAAATCTATGTCAGGGAGAAGGTCTGTAATTCATTTAGTTTGGCCAGGTCATAGATGACAGTGACATCATCTTACAAGAGATTTGTCTCCAGGTTAAGCAGAAAAATCTCGTCTTGTCTTGTCTTGTGGTCTCTCCCTATAACTGAGAGCTGGTGTTCTTTGCAGCCGATGCTGTAGAGGTGTTGAGGCACAGCATTGTATCGGCGTGGGAGCTGCGGGATATGGCAGCTACTTTTTCAGTCCCGGTGTACTGCTAAAAGTCAGGGAGTGTGCAATGCTTCTTTAGCAGACTCCACCACCGTGGTGACTATGGTGATCCCTGCCCCCGTTAGCCAGGTTATGCCTGTTACTGGGGGGGGGGAAGTGTACCAAAGGAGAGAATGGACATGGTCTTGGTCAGCTATGGTTCGCTAACCCTGACGCTGGCACATCAGCTATCGGTCGCTGACTGCCTAATCGGACAGCGTCTTCACTTACTACGCACAAAGATAGGCTCATATTACTACAGATTCTTCTGTAAGCCGTTTTTAGGCTCATATTACTACAGATTCTTCTGTAAGCCGTTTTGTAGGCTCATATTACTACAGATTCTTCTGTAAGCCATTTTTAGGCTCATATTACTACAGATTCTTCTATAAGCCGTTTTTAGGCTCATATTACTACAGATTCTTCTGTAAGCCGTTTGTAGGTTCATATTACTAACAACTTCTTCTGTAAGCGCCATACACGGGGTGAAGAGCACAAGCTCCAAATATTGTTCACCAAAAAGGCCTGTTTACAGACCGCGCTTCGCCTCTTCAGTTCGGACTAACAGACAATGCTTAGAAAGCTGCATACCTGTATCTGACACTTGTCTTCCGTACACAACGTAATGGCAAAGTATTCCCTTCCAAGTACATCGTCGGGCATCAGTCGAGTCGACATGATACTGTTACTGCCCCCAATCGGACACATTTGCATCAGTGTCACAGATATCTGGGAAAAAAAAATGTCTGTCCAGGAATACTGTTATATTTAAGAGTAAAGTCACTAACTTGACATTTATTATTATTATTATTATTTAAAAAGTATCTCACCAGACTGCCCAAGAGGTATGGAAACAGAAAAGACGTTGAGAAGTATGCTCTTGACCACGTAATGAATGAATTATTTTTCTGCTTCTTCTTCTTCTTCTTATCATTATTATTATTATTATTATTGTTACTATTATTATTGCTATTCTTACTATTCTTATTATTACTGCAGAATTACTGTTGCTTACTTTAGGAACTATTTAAAAATGTAATAGTTTAATTGGTTTCCAAAATATTTTTAAGTGGATGACAGACTTTCACACGGACAGACAGACCGGATCAACCAGTCAGACCGAGACCAGAGACCAGACAGATAGACAGGCAGACAGGCAGGTAGGTAGAGAAGGACAAGTAGGAGACAGTGAACAGGGCGTGAAAGATTCGGGCGCTGATATTATAAATATTTGAAACACCATGTCAAACATGGCGTAGGATAAATGTCTTTGGAGAAGAAATGTGTCTGCTGTTATCAAAGAAGTACTGGTAGCGGTGGTGGTAGTAGTGGTGGTGGTAGTAGTGGTAGTGGTAGTGGTAGTGGTGGTGGTAGTGGTGGTAGTAGTGGTGGTATTAGTGGTATTGGTGGTGGTAGTAGTGGTAGTGGTGGTGGTAGTAGTGGTAGTGGTGGTGGTAGTAGTGGTAGTGGTGGTGGTAGTAGTGGTGGTGGTAGTAGTGGTAGTGGTGGTGGTAGTAGTGGTGGTGGTAATGGTGGTGGTAGTGGTAGTGGTGGTGGTAGTAGTGGTAGTGGTGGTGGTAGTAGTAGTAGTAGTGGTGGTAGTAGTGGTAGTATTGATAGTATTAGTGCTGGTAGTAGTAGTGGTAGTAGTGGTGGTGGTAGTAGTGATGGTGGTAGTAGTGATAGTAGTGGTGATAGTAGTGGTGTGGTAGTAGTGGTAGTAGTGGTGGTGGTTGTGGTAGTGGTGGTGGTATTAGTGGTAGTGGTGATAGTAGTAGTGGTGGTGGTAGTAGTGGTAGTGGTGGTGGTAGTAGTGGTGGTGGTAGTGGTAGTGGTGATAGTAGTAGTGGTGGTGGTAGTAGTGGTAGTGGTGGTGATAGTAGTGTAGTGGTGGTGGTAGTAGTGGTGGTGGTAGTGGTGGTGGTAGTAATGGTGGTAGTAGTGGTGGTGGTAGTAGTGGTGGTGGTAGTAGTGGTGGTAGTAGTGGTAGTGGTGGTGGTAGTAGTGGTAGTGGTGGTAGTAGTGGTAGTGGTGGTGGTAGTAGTGGTAGTGGTGGTGGTAGTTGTGGTGGACAGATTTTACTTCGCCACATTAAACCAATTTTTTTTAAAAACGAGATGTTTTGATCTATTGCGATCATTCTATGTTTTTTTTTTTGTACTTGTATTTTTAAGAAGGAATCTTTTTTTCGTTCATATCATAAAAATTGATGATCCTTTGATGAAGAATCGTTACTCATGCTTTCTTTCTTTAATGTTGATGTGTAGGAATGGATGAGAAATAGGACAGAGTGAAGGACAGATCACAAGCCAGACATAACATGGTTAAGAATCATATAAGTGGATAAAATATCTATCACATGTACCCTAAAAATTATAACAATATTTTAAAAAACACAGAAAATCATATATTCAAATTATTCCTACACTTGGAAATGCGGGCCTAACACCGTATCTCCAATATGCCTTAACAGCACGGAAACGGGGATTTTATCTTACCTTTACCTGTTTCTTACCTCATCAGTAGATGTAACCAGGAGTGCCTGATCAAGGATAATGTTTGATCCGTTTCCCTTGATAGCTGCTCCCGTAAGGTTAAAGATTTCATAGCTGTTAGTGGATGAAAAACTCTGAACCTGCCTAACTTTGGTTGTATCTGAAACAAAACAACAAATAAAACTGACATTTTTTATCTTTTACGTTTAAACAACAAAGCAGTCTTTACATCCTGAATTTGTAATATTTCTGAAAAGGTTTTGGCAGATTCCGATAATCACACTTGTAAAAGCAAGCGCTGGTGTAGCTTCACGAAATGGCTGCTACACGAAAAAAAAAAATATTTCGGCAACATGCCTTCATCTGAGCACAATAAATCAAGATATAAGAGTACAGTGAATCACTGCGTTCGCTTTATCTTGAAATCAATATAAAGTAGCTGCTTAAAACTAAAATATTTAATAATAATAATAATAATAATGCATCTATATGTAAAAACGTTTGCATGGATACCATAAACACCGTGTGTACACACTCTCCCACATTGTGCTTTACCTAATGGGGTCTGCACTGTGACTGTGACAGGTGTGGAGCTGCGTGTTGTGACATAGAGGATGACATTGTCACTGTCTGGAGCTGGTACGCAATGATCAGCAACTTGAAAGGTAAAAGTCTTGCCCCAGACATCTCTGTAACCTGCAACCACTTGGTTAATATATTTATGTTGTATAAAGTATACTGTTTGTCTTTCTGTCTGCCTAACTGTCTTAGTCTGTCTGTAACAAACCAGATCCAATACACCAACTACAAATACATGAGCAAACCATCCTCTTTCGCCTAAGGACAGGCCACTGTAGACTACTGAGCCAATCGACTCAAAATATCTCATGAAGACGACTGTCCATGCGACAGTGGAATCCAGACTCGAGAACATATCCTACAAGAGTGCCCAAACCATGCGGACCTGAGTCGAGAGACATGGCCAGAGGACACAAGCTTGGGGCAAAAGCTTTGGGGGCTCCTATCGGGATTTGGCGAAGACTGCGGGCTTTGCCATGTCGACAGGGATCAAGATCTGATGTGACTAACAATCTCGAATGCAGGAGAAGAAGAGGAAGAAGAAGAAGAAGTCTGCCTGTCTGTCTGTCTATCTGTCTGTCCGTCTGTCGGTCTTTCAGTCTTTCAGTCTATCTGTCTGTCTGTCTGTCTGTCTAAATAACAAGCTACAAGGTAAAGGCCTGAGCGAGACTCAGGAATCTGTGACAGTGACTGGAGAAACGAACACCAGGCCATAGTTAAGTTGTGGTTTGGCTTGCAAGGAGGATGTCTGTTGGGTGAACGCTGGAGGAAATTACTACAATCCTTGCACCTTGGGTAGAGATAAGAGAAATGACAACTACGGTAAAACTAGTTCTAGTGATGAAAGTAGATAGAGGTGTATGGTTCGGTAACTGAATCATATACATCCGTGTATTTTCATCTTGGATGGAAGATCTTGAGTGTCTGTGACTTAATGATCGTTATCATGATTTACTTCGTCACTCTGTGTGCCACTTCATTTTTGCCATCATGTTGGAATAAAGCGTCTACATCTGTAACTAGCCAGCCTGTCTCAGTGGATTTTGACTCTGATTGTTCGTCTGATTATCGTTGATAAATGGATGCATCAGCAGCAGGGCATCATGCTTACAACCGAGAGGCCTACAGGAGAGCTGTTAGGGAGGCAAAGTTCCGCAAGGGACATGCAAATGACTGACTGTTCGTCTGTAGAAAAGGTTGCTCCTGTATGTTGCTTGTCTGCACAAGGGAAGAGACTTTACTGCACTGTCGTCAAGACCATCATACACAATCTTGTCTTACAAAGTGCTCACATAGTCAGATATAACCCACACCAGCCAAACCGCTTTATTATATACTAAAATATATTATAATCATTATAATTATCTATCTATCTGTCGTTCGGTCTACTAATCCGGTGGTATCGGGTTCAAGTCCCAGCAGTAGGAATGAATGAATGAATGAATCATCTTTATTTTTAAAGGGTAAAGAATTGGGCACGCAGGCCCGTCTTATATTTTGCCCTTCATCACACCATCTTTCATTCTTCCCACACATTCGATTTAGTACAAGTATACAAGTTACATTAGGAAAAAAAAACATATCAAAAGAGTGTAAGATTAAACTATTACATTCAAACTAAAAGAGAAGAAGTAATTAACCTATTAAAATAGCACTCACACATACATACACGCGCACACACAGACATATACATAAACAAAAATTCATTGTCGGTACAGATCTTCTAACATGTTTTTTCTGGTACCACCACACCAGAAAGGCCCCGGGGTTCACCAAGCCTCTTTAAAAAGATGAGTACCAGGGAAATCTGGGAAGATAAATGAGGCCAGGCCTGATTCTGACCACATTAGACTTCTATGTGTCGAAGGTCTTCGAAATACGGACCTATCCCTAGCATGTCTTAATGGTATTGAAACGGGGGATTTTACCCTACCAGTTTATCAACCAGTCCGCTTGCCTCTCTGTCTGTCTGTTTACTAACCTGTCAGTCTCCACAACAGTTTGTTTCTTTCTTCTGTCAGAAGTTTATACTGACCTGAAATGATGTCCCCGCAGTCAGTGTAGGCTGAAAGACAAAACGATCACAAGTAGGTCAGGGACTAGCTCCAGAACAGTGTGCACTGACAACGGAGGAAACATTTAAAAACACAGGCAATGAAAAGTACAGCTATGAAAACATCACAGACCTGATGTTAACATCATGATATTTGTTTAAAACTCCGGATAACTGAAATAATAAAGCATGGCGTGATATGTTCTAAGATTTTAACGAAACATAACTAGCAAAGAACACCTTAGAGCGTCCTTTGCAAAGAACATAATAAAGCATCCATAGCAAGGAACACCGTAGAGCATCCCTAGCAAAGAACATCTCAGAGCATCCCTAGCAAAGAACATATCAGAGCATCCCTAGCAAAGAACATCTCAGAGCATCCCTAGCAAAGTCTAAGCATGATTAATTAAATAACCAAGGTCTCTTGACGACAGCTTCTCTGGCTGAGATGATCATTTATGTTAGAGTAGTTAGCAATATCTGGTTAAAAAACCTCTCTCACCGTGCTCCTTGCAATATGTTAGTGTGCTGCTACAGCCAGGACAACAGGCTGGTATCGATCTAATCCTACAGGTAGTGCAGTTTGCTGAGAAGCTAGCTGTTAATTCATTGTAAGGTTTAAGAAAAACCGTAGCAGATTACCAGTCCGACACTTTCACATCCATTTTCTTCTTCTTCTTCTCGGAATCATTTGACGGGAGTTTCTAGTTACTAGCCAAGAGTATGCAGGTCTTAGATGACATAAACAACGCTCTGAGATGATAGGACAACAAAAACAGAGCTCTGAGATGATAGGACAACAAAAACAGCGCTCTGAGATGACAGGACAACAAAAACAGAGCTATGAGATGATAGGACAACAAAAACAGCGCTCTGAGATGATAGGACAACAAAAACAGAGCTCTGAGATGATAGGACAACAAAAACAGAGCTCTGAGATGATAGGACAACAAAAACAGAGCTCTGAGATGATAGGACAACAAAAACAGAGCTCTGAGATGATAGGACAACAAAAACAGAGCTCTGAGATGATAGGACAACAAAAACAGCGCTCTGAGATGATAGGACAACAGAAACAGAGCTCTGAGATGATAGGACAACAAAAACAGAGCTCTGAGATGATAGGACAACAAAAACAGAGCTCTGAGATGATAGGACAACAAAAACAGAGCTCTGAGATGATAGGACAACAAAAACAGAGCTCTGAGATGATAGGACAACAAAAACAGAGCTCTGAGATGATAGGACAACAAAAACAGAGCTCTGAGATGATAGGACAACAAAAACAGAGCTCTGAGATGATAGGACAACAAAAACAGAGCTCTGAGATGATAGGACAACAAAAACAGAGCTCTGAGATGATAGGACAACAAAAACAGAGCTCTGAGACGATAGGACAACAAAAACAGCGCTCTGAGATGATAGGACAACAAAAACAGCGCTCTGAGATGATAGGACAACAAAAACAGAGCTCTGAGATGATAGGACAACAAAAACAGAGCTCTGAGATGATAGGACAACAAAAACAGAGCTCTGATATGATAGGACAACAAAAACAGAGCTCTGAGGTGGTAGGGCAACAAAAACAGAGCTCTGAGATGATAGGACAACAAAAACAGAGCTTTGAGATGATAGGACAACAAAAACAGAGCTCTGAGGTGGTAGGGCAACAAAAACAGAGCTCTGAGATGATAGGACAACAAAAACAGCGCTCTGAGATGATAGGACAACAAAAACAGCGCTCTGAGATGGTAGGACAACAAAAACAGCGCTCTGAGATGGTAGGACAACAAAAACAGAGCTCTGAGATGATAGGACAACAAAAACAGAGCTCTGAGGTGGTAGGGCAACAAAAGCAGAGCTTTGAGATAGTACAAGAACAAAAACAGCACCTAAAACATAGTACGACAACAAAAAAAACAGCTAAAAGATGACACGTCAACAGAAACAACAGCTAAAAGATGACACGTCAACAGAAACAGCAGCTAAAAGATGACACGTCAACAAAAACAGCAGCTAAAAGATGACACGTCAACAGAAACAGCAGCTAAAAGATGACACGTCAACAAAAACAGCAGCTGAAAGATGACACGTCAACAAAAACAGCAGCTAAAAGATGACACGTCAACAGAAACAGCAGCTAAAGATGACACGTCAACAAAAACAGCAGCTAAAGGATGACACGTCAACAAAAACAGCAGCTAAAAGATGACATGTCAACAAAAACAACAGCTAAAAGATAACACATCAACAAAAAACAGCAGCTAAAAGATAACACATCAACAAAAACAGCAGCTAAAAATGGTTGAACAACAAGCAGCTATAGAATACTACCACAACGAACACAGGGGCCATATTAGTACATGAGAATATGTTTGTAATATATTAGTGGGTTTTTTATATATATGATAGATACACTCAAACGGAAACTACGTACAGGCAAAGTTGCTTTCGGTGCAAGTGTCCTCATCGATCTGACCGTCGCAGTCGTTATCCACGTTATCTCCTGGACTGTTGTCTGTAGGAGAGCAGGGCTGAAACAAGTGTGTATCAGTGACTTGTGCTATCTCCCTGTAAAAACGAGCTGGTGTTCTTTGCAGCCGATGCTGTGGAGGTGTTGAGACACAGCATCGTTGGGAGCGGGTTACGGCAGCTACCTTTTTCAGTCCCGGAGTACTGTTAAAAAGCAAGGGGTGTGCAATGCTTTCTTAGCAGACTCCACCACCATGGGACTATGGCAATCCCTGCCCCGTTAGCAAGGCTAACGGAGAGTTCGGCAGGGTCTTGGTCAGCTATGGTTCGCTAACCCTGACGCTAGCATATCAGCTATGGTTCGCTGGTTGCCTAATCAGACAGAGAAAGGTTCAGGAGCTGGCCAAGAAGTTTTGCTTTTAAAAGACAAGTCAGTGTTTACACAGTAGAGCAGCAGGGATCTTGTGTCAAGCGTTTGTTCATTGGTTCAAACGGATTGTTATTGATGGTGCAAGTAAAAGACATTCAAAGGTCTTTTGATATATTACAAGAAGAGAGGAGTCAGAGAACCTGACAATCGCTGGGAAATCCGGGAGAAAAAGAAAGAGAAGAGGACCAAGAGAGAGAGAGAGAGAGAGAGAGAGAGAAGAGAGAAAATATCTAAATAGGCTTATTAAGTGACACAAGAAAGGCAATATATCTCATTAGAAATGATATAAGTAAATACCACACAAAATAGAGAAACGAGACATAACTGGACGGCATCTAATGAGAGAATGAATATGAACGGTGTGTCATTTATTTAGAATTTTAAAACGCAGCTGGAAAACTAGAAAGCAAGGAAAAAGAAACAGAAGAAGCAAACAAGAATAGTAAACATTTGGAAAAAAAAGCTTTTTTCAAGGAAATGAAAAGCACGCCAAATTTTTTAGTCTGCACTTTACTGGGTATGCATCATGCCACTTATTGCTCACAACACTTTAGCCATCTTGAAAGCCATGAGATGTTATCGTTCAGTAGCATACGGGATTTCCAACACAGTTGATACAATTAACATCACTGCTGTATCTAGACCAACAAGCAGCAGTAAGAATAAATGGTGAAACAACAACTTGTTTTGACATAAAACAAGAGGTCCGTCAGGGGTGCATATTGTCGCCTTACTTATTTACCTTGTATATTGAAAATATCACTGGTCTCTCACGGCGAAGGTCGATGGTTCGAATCCGGCCGGAGGCACCCAGTCACCCAGATGTAGAAATGGGTACCCGACTTCTTCTGGAGTTGGGGAAGGAAAGGCAGCCAGGCGTGATACTGACCATATCACCCTCTAGTGTGCTGACAGGTCAAGGAAAATATGGACACTAACACCATATCCCTATGTGCCTCTAAGGCATGACAAGATTACCTTTACCTATATTGAAAATATAATGAGGAATGTTAGAGAAGATGTAGACAAAGAATATTACGATGCCATAACAATTGGAGGTTATGAAATACCAGAGATTAGATATGCTGATGATACAGTATTACTGTCCACAACACAAAAAAGGAATGGAAAAACTAATTATGTTAGTCCGTAAGAACAGCGAAGAGCTAAACCTCTATCTTAATGCGAAGAAAACTAAATTGATGACAACTGACAAAACAAACAAGGCAGCTGAAATATGTATCAATGAGGAAAAACTGGAAGAAGTGGAGAGTTTTGAATATCTTGGATCACTACTAACTAATAATGGAGATACAATTAGGAAAATTAAAAGGACATCTATTGCTCTTCAGAAAGTAAAACAACTAAAGAATCTGTAGGAGAGGAACATCAGAACTACAAAAATAAGATTTTTAAGGGCATGCATCTTTCCCATCGCAACATATGCCTGTGAGACCTGGACACTTAACAAAACAGCTGAGAAACACATAAATGCCTTTGAATGTAAATGCTACAGAAGAGTTCTTCAAATACCATGTGCACATAAAAGAACAAATATATCCACACTACAAGAAGAATTCTGGCTAGTAAAGAGGATTAAAGAGAGAAAACTTAAATATTTTAGACACAATAAACGCCAGAGAATAATCTAGAGAAAACCGTCTTGGAAGGGTACATAATGGGAGAAAGAAAGAGGGGAAGGCCATGGCGAAGATGGCTGCAAGACATCGTTGATGATCTGCAAATGGATGCATCAGCAGCAGACCATCTTGCTCACAACCGAAAGGCCTACAGAAGTGCTGTTAAGGAGGCAAAGTTCCGCTAGGGATATGCACATAAATGAATGAATGAATGAATAAAGGACGCATATTCTCGACGCGCGGCATCAACTCACAGTAACAAGCACAAAGACACCGCTGCTAGTGTGAAGTTTGATAACCGTAGCTGATATACTCTAACTCGCGAAAAACATTTTTCTTTCTTTCTTTTTTTTCCTTGTCATGCCAGCTTTCTTTCTTTTTTTCCCTTGTCATGCCAGTTTTCTTCCTATTTTTTTCTTGTCATGCTGGTTTTCTTCCTATTTTTTTCTTGTCAGGCTAGTTTTCTTTCTAATTTTTTCTTGTCATGCTGGTTTTCTTCCTATTTTTTTTCTTGTCAGGCTAGTTTTCTTCCTATTTTTTTCTTGTCTTGCTGGTTTTCTTCCTATTTTTTTCTTGTCAGGCTGGTTTTCTTCCTATTTTTTTCCTGTCTTGTTGGTTTTCTTCCTATTTTTTTCTTGTCTTGCTGGTTTTCTTCCTACTTTTCCTTGTCTTGCTGGTTTTCTTCCTATTTTTTTTTGTCAGGCCGGTTTTCTTCCTATTCTTTTTTCTTGTCATGCTGGTTGACTTCCTTTTTTTTGTCATGCTGTTTTTTTTCCCAACTTTTTTTTTTCTTGCCATGATGATTGTCTTCCTATTTTTTTCTTATCATGCTGGTTGTCTTCCTATTTTTTTCTTGTCATGATGGTTTTCTTCCCGTTTTTTTTCTTGTCGTTATGGTTTTCTTCCCGTTTTTTTTCTTGTCACGCTGGTTTTCTTCCTATTCTTTTCCACCTCTGTGGCAGAAAAGATTCACTGGTTTGTGTTCGTGAGCGCAGCGTGAGTTCAAGCGTGTTTCGTTTTCTGTTTCATCAGAACGAACATCTAAGTGCCATAGCTTCACTAGAACTTCCCCAGCAACAGATGCTCTGCTACATATCCAAGTAAAAAGCGTCCTCACAGTAATCCTGACATGAGTTTAAAAAAAAATGTTTTTAACATTTCACAAAATGTAAGATTCAGTGCTTGAAAATACAAAGCACGTGAAGGAAAATCAGTCATGTGGCATATTTCATTGCAGATAGCAAAAAAATATCAAGACTGGGATTTCAGAACACGCGCGCGCGCACACACTCACACAAACGCATATAAACACAAATAAACTAGTACTCCTCAAATCCATCCGATCAGGTGAGTTTTAGTGCAGTCACGTGACTTCCTGGTGACGACATTCGCAAGGTAAAAAAAAAATGTTTCTTTGTTTTCCTTGTTACTCGCTCTTTAACAGAGGGAACTTGGCGTTTATTTATTTAAACAGGCATCAATTCTGAGATAGGTTAGCTGTTCTACAGATGTTTGTTTTCATTTTGAAAAGTGACCCAGGAAGCTAAACTTCACTGGAGGTCACCGCATTAACGCGGATCCATAAGTGCGTTAGCCAAGTTAAACGAGTGGCCACTTCCTGTTTGCAAGCAGCACTTCCGGTCTGGCGACCATGATCATTTTTGCCGTCTCCCTCCTTGACAGTTTCCTTTTCCTGGAGAACACAGCCGCACCCAGATCTTCTCTCCAACTCTCCGCGTGTTTACGTTCAGTTTGAAATGACAGGCTGTTTATAACTGTGGCATCTACTTTGACATTTTAAATGGCATTTTACTTGAAATGAGGGCCCTGTTTGTAGGGAATTTTTATGATCATGGGTCGCTCTGACATCTGTAGACTTCTTAAATTCAGTCAACCACGAAAAATATGCACATACATCATACAGCAGTAGTTCGCAACTTTTTATCGCTAACTACGTTAGGCTGGTGGCGGGGGGAGGGGGAGGAGGTTTGAGGTAGGGTTGCGAGAAGGTAATATTAAAAATATATACTGTTAAAAAAAAAGAAACGCAACAAATACGATGTTGCGATTTAAACTGAAGTTTGCTGATCAGACAAAGGCAAATTACCAGAAACGTTCAGTTGGACATCAGCTTCACGTGCTGACCTGAATTGCACTCAGCAGATGATTCATAAGTACAGAAAAGCGACACTAGTCAAAACAGCATTTTTTGACAATAACTCATGACAGGTTCACGAGAATTTCGTGAAACTAACAGAACACAAAACTCACTGACCATGTTATTGAATGCCTACAAAAGATTTGAAGCTCCTCGAATCAATTCATTTGAAAATTCAATGCTCAAGTATGGCTCATCTTACTACAGAACAGCGACTCACCATCATTGGACGTTTACAGCCTGGACAGTCACAAAGTGTAGTGACCAGACAATTTAATGTGGTTAGAAGCACCATTAGTCGCCTTTTGAGACGATTTCAAGAAACCAGCTCAGTTGCAGACCGGCCGTGCAGTGGAAGATCAAGAGTTACAACTCCTACCGAAGACCGCTTCATACGGCTGCGTCACCTCAGGAATCGATTTGCATTTGTTTTTTTGTTTTTTTTTTGGTTTTTTTGCAAGTTGTCTCTTGCACTGCGGGAAGAGTGGGCAACCATCCCACAACAGATCCAATGGCTAATCGGATCCATGTCAAGGAGATGTCGTTCTCTGATACAGGCCAGAGGAGGCCATACACTTTACTGAAACGGAGGCCTCAGTCGCAAAGAATAAAAGTTCAAACCAAATTTAATGAAAATCATTTCACTGTTAAGTCTTAAAGTTTCTTCATGGCAAGATTGAAACATTAATTCCGTAAAATACACTTTCGATACAAGTTTGAAACTTGGTGTCCATTACAACTACAGTAGTGATGCGTTTCTTTTTTTAACAGTATATAAACACAAAAAAAAGAAAACCCCAAGAAAACATACACAAATTATGGGATTGTAGGAAAATTCTGTTTACTCTTTACTTTCACAAATAAATATTACAATAACTACGGCGGTAGTGTGTGTGTGGGGAGGGAAGAAAGGGGAGTGGGGCTGTCCGTTTTAGCTGACATGCTGGAGGACCATAGTTGACCAAGACCCTGTCCCAGCTCTCTCTTCTGGTACCCGAAGTAACAGGCCTAGACTAGCCAACGGTTCAGGAATCGCCATAGTTCCCCCCCCCCCACAAGGTGATGAAGTTTGATAAAGAAGATTGCTCACTCCCTGGTTATTAGCTGCGCCCAGAGACTGAAAAAAAAAGTTACGTGACCCACTTCCAATCCGACTTGATGCTGTAACTCAACATTTCCATAGCATCGGGTGCAAAAAACACTACCTCGCAGTTCCTGGGAGATTGAAGAAGAAGAAGAAGAAGGAGACGAAGAAGAAGAAGAAGGAGGAGGAGGAGAGGAGGAGGAGGAGGAGAGGAGGAGGAAAAGTAGAAGAAGAAGAAAAAGAAGAAGAAGAATCCCACTGGCTGCTATTCACTCCAGTAATTTTTGTTTGACTTTCAATATTTTTGAAAAATTCTTTTCACGTATCACAGGTCAGATAACAGACAGTTTAGATTCGCGCTCAAAAGAGTTAAGAGCCGCTGCCGTACACCGTAACATGCTTTGATATGCTGTAGAATGTGCATCCAGTAATCAGTAAATCCACTCATCCATCCATCCATCCATCCATCCATCCATCCATCCTGTGTGCGTTAGTCTGCCCGCCTGTCATATTACCTGATTCACTGTATCTTGTCTGAAGGCTACACCTGTCTGAACTGTGACCTCATCACTGCGCAGGTAAGTGAAGGCCACGTAAGAGCTGTTATCTGCAGGTGCAGGTAACACAGCATCACCGTCTGTCGAGCTAAATGCTTTCACATAGACTGCCATGTTGGTACCTGCACGCCATGAGGGCGAAAGTATAACAACAGTGTGAGCGATTTTTATAGCATGATATATTACAATACCACTCGGAGTCACCACAAGGCAAGATAGCAGGAGTCTAACTGGGGATATCCTTATCCCTTGGGGCGTATTGGAACCAAAAGATGAGGGTTTGGGATCGAGTCTCAGAATAATGTTAAGAATAGAAGTGTAGCGAGCAGTGGTAAAGAAACGTGTGGAGTGTTTTTTTTCAGCAGCAATAATATTTGAGGCTACGTGTTTTTCAATCAAGCTGGTGATGTATCTCTCTCTCTCTCTCTCTCTCTCTCTCTCTCTCCCTCTCTCTCTGAACCTTAAGTGCCCAGGGCACATGGGGCTTCCGCAAGGGTTTTCCACAAATGTCTGTCCTTTGCCTTTTTTTCTGCTCTTGCCCAGGTGAGCCCTCTATTGCTCAACATCCTCTCTGTTGTTCTTCTCCATGTCTCTTTTGGTCTACCCTTACTTCTGTTCCCCTGTGGCGTCCATCTTAGTGCTATTTTTGGTAGTGAGTTGTCAGTCATTCGGAGCATATGTCCCAACCATCCCTCGCATCTTTCCTCAGTAACTGTTGTCAGTAGCTTCATCTGCATGTCTGCCAACAAGATGTTATTTCTTATGGTGTTTGGCCAAAATATTTTTCTAATTCTTCGTGAACATTAATGTTAGTATCAGGAATGGTAAAATCTCTTCCCTCTTCATTGCTTGACTGCAGCTCTATTAGTGTACGTAATGCTTAGTAAATCTGATTGCTGTATGTATAATTTGTAAAGAAGTAACGAGGCCAATGAAGAATTAACCGCTTATTTGCTCACTCCATTAACACTGCACCTCTTTCCTTAAAGTCGCTCCCATTTCTCTATTAACTCTGCAATTCTTTCCTTAAAGTCGCTTCCCTCTCTCTATTAACTCTGCACTTCTTTCCTTAAAGTTGCTCCCCTCTCTCTCTATTATCACTGCACCTCTTTCCTTAAAATCGCTCCTCTCTCTCTATTAACTCTACATCTCTTTCCTTAAAGTCGCTCCCCTCTCTCTATTAACTCTGTACCTCTTTTCTTAAAGTCGCTCCCCGCTCTCCTTCAGGGTGCAATTGTGCACAAAAACATCGTCGCACGCACATTTATATAAAACAGTGCAGGTGAAAGAGTCAAAGAATTACCTGTGAGATTGACATAGCCGCCTGTCGAACCAAAAGTTGTGGCCAGTCTGTCCTTTATGTATGCTACAGTACCAACAACCACAAGGTACTGCTGCGCATTGCTGAAGCCCACCACCTGCGGTCAGTAAACAACTTTGTCTTCAGATGAAAAAGGAAACCCTAATTTATATACTAACGAAATCAGTTTATGGATTTTATGATAAACTAAACCCTGACGGAGATATATGTATAAGTCTAGAAAAAAAAATAAAGCTCGTAAATTTCTCTATCCATTCTACATAGTCCAGGTATTTTACAAAAGTTGCAAAACTTATATTCCAGATATAGATAGTGAGACCTATACGTAGCACCTATAGTACCATATTTGGTGTAATAATTGCTGATCTTTTTTTTTTCAAAGCCCCCAAACCGAACAATTTCACCAAAAAATTCTGAAATTCTCGTCTAATTTTCTATGAATTGTACACTGCTGGCTTTGTTTCGCATCTCCTTGTACATTTTTTTTTTCACTTATTTATTTATATTTTCACCACAACATTGCACAGATATGTGAGATATATTTAGACGCACTACGAGGTCACCTTGTCAGTATCTGAGGACTTTATGATCTAATGTCGACAGCTAACACAAAAGATAATGGTGACGATGTGAAAGTGGGGTTGCCGTGATTTTCTTATGTTCTCGAAGCATGCAGAAAAAGACGGGTTGCTCATTTCCTAGACTTCACAACAGTTTCCCTCTTCGTTCAGTGACCAGGTTGGAAACTTGACAGGTTGTGGTTGACTATGGCTGATGATCTATCAATACACTCCTCTTTCCTTCTCCTCATACTAATAATGAATGTGGTACTGTTTCAACTACAACAAAGAAAAGCTCAGTACGTAGAGCTGTGGCCTTAGCGAGGAGGCAGAACAGTGGTTGTGGACTCAAATAGACGAAGTTCAGCTGTCAGCTGAAATGTAAAGATGGAAATGGAAAGGATGAAGATCAACATATTAGGAATGAGTGAAGTTAGATGGACAGATGCAGGAAAGATAAACTCAGATAAATATACAATAATATATTCAGGAAGTGAGAAACATGAACGAGGAGTAGGAATTATATTTGATGAAAAAACGGCAAGGACAATTGTAGGATATTTGAACATCTCGGACAGAGTCCTGCTAGCCCAACTGAAAGGACAAACAATAAACATAAATATTATACAAGTGTATGCTCCACATCTGAAAGTTCTGAGGAAGATATACAGATATTTTATAATGACACAGAGACAGCACTAAAACACACAAAGTCACATGAAGTTACCATAGTCATGGGAGATTTTAATGCCAAAGTTGGTAAAGGAAGAACTTCGGACATCGTTGGTGATTATGGACTGGGGGAGAGGAATGACAGAGGTTATAAATTAATTGAATGGGCAAGAATACATAGCATGGTTGTAGGAAACACCTGGTTTAAACAACATCCTCGAAGACTGGCAACGTGGTGCAGCCCAGACAAAAAAGACATTTAACCAGATAGACTACATATTAATCAACAAACGATTCCGCAATGCATTACTGACAACAAAAACCATGCCAGGAGCTGACTGCAATAGTGACCATGATCCACTCTGTGGAAAAGTTAGAATAAAGCTAAAGAAAGCAGGCAGAAAAGTGAGAAACATCAAACTGAATACAGAACTTCTTAAAAATGACCAAGAACTGCGAGAACAATACAAAGTTATTATAACAAATAGATACAATGCAATAGCAAAGATAAATAGTATAGATGAACAATGGAAAATGTTAAGAGATTCTATCCACCAAACTGTTAAGGAGATAATACCACCAAAAAAAGAAGCCCCTAAAAATAAATGGATGACAGACGACATCTTAGGACTGATGGACAAGAGGAGGAGGAGTAAAAATAACGAGGAAAAATATAGCACGATAAATAAAGAAATAAGACGCAAATGCAGAGAAGCAAAAGAAGTGTGGTTAAATGAACAGTGCAGACAGATAGAGGACGCTCATAATAAAGACAGCAAAAACATGCATAAACGAATTAATGAACTCACAGGCAGGAAAACAAAATATACCACAGGATGCCTGAAATCGAAAAAAGGTAAAATGTTAATGGGAAAAGAAGACATTGTGGACAGGTGGACAGAGTATATCGGTGAGCTATATGGAGGAGAAAGACCAGAATTAACACCAGATACTGAAAACTGAGATGGACCGCCAATACTTGAAGATGAAATCATAGATGCCATCAAACACATGAAGAAAGGAAAAGCGACTGGGTCTGATAATATAACAATAGAAGAAATAGAGGCACTAGAGGAGACAGGAATAAAAATAATAACCAAGTTACTGAATGATATTTACAACAGTGGTTATATTCCCAGTGACCTGATTAAATCCACGTTTATAGCACTACCAAAGAAACCTGGTACAAAGGAATGTGACGACCACCGGACTATCAGCCTCTCATGTCACATAATGAAGCTACTTCTGAGAATCATTATGAGAAGAACAAGGAAAAAGATAAAAATGGAAATAGCAGATGAACAGTTTGGATTTGTTGAAGGAAAGGGAACACACAATGCCATTTATGCTTTACGAACACTAACAGAAAGAGCTTTAGAAGTACAGAAAGATCTCTACTTATGCTTCATTGATTACACCAAGGCATTTGACAAGGTGAAGCATAGTGAAATTATTAAAATGCTTGAAGACATCAATATAGACGGCAAAGACCTGAGGATTGTAAAACATCAATACTGGGAGCAAGAAGCAGCAGTTCGAGTTGAAAATAGAATTGGAAAATACCAACCTATAAAACAAGGGGTGCGACAAGGATGTGTACTATCTCCAGACCTTTTTTCTCTGTATAGCGAGAATATTCTAAGAACAATCATCACAGAACCAGGCATAAAAATTGGAGGATACAATATTAACAACCTTCGGTATGCTGACGACACAGTACTGATAGCTGAGAACCAACAAGACCTGCAAAATCCTTTGGATAAAGTCGCCAAAGAAAGTGAACAGAAAGGCCTTACTTTGAACATCAAAAAGACAGAGACTATGGTTATATCTAAGAAACAGAATCCACCAGCATGCAGTATTAAATTAAATAGAACCATTCTAAAGCAGGTGCAGAAATTCAAATACCTTGGAGCAGTAATAACTTCAGATGGGAAATGCAGAACAGAAATTAGGAACAGAATAGGTCAAGCAAAGACTGCATTTCAGAGAATGAGAAACATATTAGCTAACACATCTTTATCACTGAATGTTAGAAAACGAGTCCTAAAATGCTATATTGAACCTATCTTGTTATATGGAAGTGAATCATGGACAATAGGCAAGTCTGCACAAAAATCATTGGAAGCAGCAGAAATGTGGTTTATTAGAAGAATGTTGCGAATCCCCTGGACAGCAAAAATAACTAATGAAGAATGTATGAGAAGAGCTGGAGAGACAAAAAAACCTTGTCAGAAAGATAAGAGAGAGACAATGTACTTTCATAGGACATGCAATGAGAAGAGGGGGCATTGACAATATTATAACAACAGGAAAAATAGAAGGAAGAAGATCAAGAGGAAGACCAAGAGAAATGATACTGGACAGTCTGACGGGATGGTGTGAGAGGAGATCACCAACTGAACTGATGGCCTGCATGAAGGATCGGGTACTCTGGAGAAGCATAATAGCCAACGCCAGTCGGCACGGCACCTGATGATGATGATGATGATGAGCTGTCAGTATTAAAGAAAAGCTTTCTGATGTCATGTAATCTCAGACTAAACCTTCGTACCGAAGCTACCTCAAATTACATCAGGTTAGCTTATAGGACAAATGATAAACCTAAAGAACGCAGCTGATTGGCCAGTCGTTCTCTCTGACTAACAACGCCCGGCCAATGTTAATGAATGCTTAGGATTATTATAGAGGTAGAAGGGAACTGAGTTATCTGCGGAGAGGCGAGTGGATGTTGTAAACTAAAACACAAAGTTTTTACGCAGTAATGAGAGCTTCCTCTAACGTGAATCAGCGACTTTAGCAATCAGTCTTTGAGTCATCATCAATCTAAACCCAACGTAACAATGCAGTCTTTATGATACTGTATGTACACTTTGCTACTAAGAGACAATATAATGAAACAATCACCTTGTCTAGACATGTGATACTCATGTGTTTATAATTGTCTCCATGTGTCTACCAAATGATTACTGTAACTAAAAAAAGGGCCTAGCTCTGTTTCTGGTCCTGGGGAGAGGTCTCATTGCCCTCGGGGCCTGCCCATCCGTGTTCGGCCTTTGACATCAGGATTTCCTTCAGTGTTTTTAGGGAGATGACTCCAATGTTGTGTTGATTGTGTGGTGCCCGTGATCTAGCATTTAGTTGGAATTTGCAACCACTGCCCTTGGCTACATGTAAATACATTATGTCCACGAAATAAGACAGACTGTGACTGCATTAAACAACTCCATAAAATGTACGAAATTAAAATGTACGGACAGAGACTAAATCATACCTTGCTGACTACAGCAGACATTCTCTGTAAATATTGCTTCAGTGGTGGCATGAGTGTCATTGTTGGGTAAGACATCGACGTGCTCTGAGAATATTTAACCACCACAACTGGTTGGTCGGATTCAATGAACACAGCAGACTGGCTGAATCTCCTGGGTACAAATGTGTTGTTATTATTATTATTACTATTGCAGAAGCTAATTATCTAATCAGCTGACTAGCTAAATTATTAAGTAATTATTGATATATTTTAAGAAAAAAAGGGGAAAGAAAGACGAAAAAGAAATCATACACAATCAAACACACAAAGAAAAGGGTCCGGTCAAATGACAGGGATTCCACGAGACAGACTCAAACAGTCAGCGTCGTCATGTCTCTGACGCCTGCGTGACGCCATCATCTTCCATATCTAGATTCAGCCAGTGCCACTAATGGTGACGGCATAGTGGAAATAAAAAGAATCTAGCAGTTGCACTACTCACACAAGTGCAAATGAAGAGCATGTGGCAAGAAAAAAAGCTATATTTACTAAGAGTTTACATATTCTCGGTGATAACATAAGGATGCGAAACATGGACGCTTAACAAGTGACTAGAAAAAGAGAAAAACTTGAAATGAAATGAAATGTTATAGAAGGGCGCTCAGAATATCATGGCACAGAAAGAAAAACAAGAGATATTGACGGGATTAGTTGTCGTAGAAAACTGGCTTGTAAACACCATCAAAGTTAGAAAGATGAGATACTTCGACCACATCAAGAGACACAATGTTCTGGAGAGGTTGACAGCAGAAGGCATAGGTGCCCGGCAAAAGGGGAAAAGGGACGACCTCACCGTAGGTAGGACTCAGGGCATCACGGAAAGTCTGAAAATGTTATCGCCAGATGTTGGTCAACTTGCTCAATACCGCATTGCATTCAGGAAGGCAATCAGAGGGACAACGTTCTGGAAAGGACACGTCACATGACTGAAAAAACCACCCCCTCACCCACCCACTCCCCCCCCCACATAAACACACACTTGTCTTGGACTACTTTAAAAAGTGACAGGAAAAAAGAAAAGGGAAATAATTAAGTAAAAGCTGAAAAGAAATACTCCCTTCTATCTGAATATCTCACTTATAAATGAAGAAATACTCCCTTCTCTCTGGAGATCTCACTTATAAATGAAGAAATACTCCCTTCTCTCTGAAGATCTCATTTATAAATGAAGAAATAGTTTCTTCTCTCTGAATATCTCGCTTATAAATGAAAAAATACTCCCTTTTCTCTGAAGATCTCATTTATGAATGAAAAAATACTCCCTTCTCTCTGAAGATCTCACTTATAAATAAAGAAATACTCACTTCTCTCTGAAGATCTCACTTATGAATGAAAAAATACTCCCTTCTCTCTGGAGATCTCACTTATAAATGAAAAAATTACTCCCTTCTCTCTGAAGATCTCACTTACGAATGAAAAAATACTCCCTTGTCTCTGAATATCTCGCTTATAAATGAAAAAATACTTCCTTTTCTCTGAAGATCTCATTTATGAATGAAAAAATACTCCCTTCTCTCTGAAGATCTCACTTATGAATGAAAAAATACTTATTTCTCTCTGAAGATCTCACTTATGAATGAAAAAATACTCCCTTCTCTCTGAAGATCTCACTTATGAACGAAAAAAATACTCCCTTCTCTCTGGAGATCTCACTAATAAATGAAGAAAATATCCAACCGAAGGAAAACAAAAAGAGGTAACCAATCGCCAAAAAATATCCGACTTGAAAAATGTTAGAGTATAGAAAATCGACGTTAGAATAATCACAAAGTGAAGCGACAACGTCAAATACGATAGAATCTAGACCAGAAGACAAAGATCACAAACAAGTACGAATAATCATTTTTAAAGTGAAAGATTACAAAACTCCCAAACCGGAATGACAGTCAAAAAAAAAAAAAAAGAAGAAAATCACTTTAAGGAAGATCATCTTGAACCATGCAGTGTGAAAACACACATAAAAAAGGAAAGATATGAAATGAAAAACAAATTAAAGACAACAGCAGAAAAGATACACAGAAACCATCCTCTTCAGTGAACGAAGCGTGACAAAGAAAACGTAACACATTTCATTCACCTGTATCAACGTACGCTCAGGTATGGCAAAACTCACCTGGTGATGTATTGATATTTTCTGAGTTGGACCGGCTGATATTCCCACGGTAGGTAAACTTTTGTTAGATCACTCAGTGCTACAATCCTCACATAGTCCCCTATAGTGCTCGACACTGATGGTGTGAGAAACGCTGCAAAGGAAGTTCCGGCTGCGCTTACAGGTGGGAGAAACTCTAAAACAGCACCTGCCGTAAGCTCTTGCCCCACAAATGTTTCGGCCGAACCAGAAATGAAACCAAATGAAGCATTCGCTGAAACGGTGGCGCCTATATAGAAACATATAATGTTAACAGTACATATGCGCCTATATAGAAACATATAATGTTAACAGTACATGTGCGCCTATATAGTATCATATAATGTTAACAGTACATGTGCGCCTATATAGCATCATATAATGTTAACAGTACATGTGCGCCTATATAGAAACATTTTATAGTAAAAGTGCACCTATATAGAAACATATAATGTTAACAGTACATGTGCGCCTATATAGAAACATATAATGTTAATAGTAAAAGTGCACCTATATAGAAACATTTAACAGTACATGTGCGCCTATATAGAAACATATAATGTTAATAGTAAAAGTGCACCTATATAGAAACATATAATGTTAACAGTACATGTGCGCCTATATAGAAACATATAATGTTAACAGTAAAAGTGCACCTATATAGAAACATATAATGTTAACAGTAAAAGTGCACCTATATAGAAACACATAATGTTAACAGTAAAAGTGCGCCTATATAGAAACACATACTGTTAACAGTAAAAGTTCACCTATATAGAAACACATAATGTTAACATAAAAGTGTACCTATATAGAAACACATAATGTTAACAGTAAAAGTGTACCTATATAGAAACACATAATGTTAACAGTAAAAGTGCGCCTATATAGAAACACATAATGTTAACAGTAAAAGTGCGCCTATATAGAAACACATAATGTTAACATAAAAGTGTACCTATATAGAAACACATAATGTTAACAGTAAAAGTTCACCTATATAGAAACATATACTGTTAACAGTAAAAGTGCACCTATATAGAAACATATAATGTTAACAGTAAAAGTCCTGATAGTTCACGTTCTCCGCTAAGAGTTTCTGTGAGTTATAAAACATATTTTGTCGGATAATGAAAGCACTCAGAGATCTCACAGCAGCAAACGACAGAGAAGCATTAATCTTTGACTACCTAACAACGCTCAACACACGACAACGTCACTACGGCCGCCATATTTTACCTTGAAATAAACGCAATGTCTATTTTTTTTAAAAACATTTAGGACAGTTTAAAATTGCAACCACGGACTGTGGAACAAAAGCATGTGATTCATCATCATCATCAGGTGCCGTGCCGACTGCCTTTGGCTATTATGCTTCTCCAGAGTACACGATCCTTCATGCAGGCCATCAGCTCAGTTGATGATCTCCTCTCACACCATCCCGTCAGACTGCCCAGTATCATTTCTCTTGGTCTTCCTCTTGATCTTTTTCCTTCTATTTTTCCTGTTGTTATAATATTTTCAATGCCCCCTCTTCTCATTGCATGTCCTATGAAATTACATTGTCTCTCTCTTATCTTTTTGACAAGGTTTTTTTTTTGTCTCTCCAGCTCTTCTCATACATTCTTCATTAGTTATTTTTGCTGTCCAGGGGATTCGCAACATTCTTCTAATAAACCACATTTCTGCTGCTTCCAATGATTTTTGTGCAGACTTGCCTATTGTCCATGATTCACTTCCATATAACAAGATAGGTTCAATATAGCATTTTAGGACTCGTTTTCTAACGTTCATTGATAAGGATGTGTTGGTTAATATGTTTCTCATTCTCTGAAATGCAGTCTTTGCTTGGCCTATTCTATTCCTAATTTCTGTTCTGCATTTCCCATCTGAAGTTATTACTGCTCCAAGGTATTTGAATTTCTGCACCTGCTTTAGAATAGTTCCATTTAATTTTATACTGCATGCTGGTGGATTCTGTTTCTTAGATATAACCATAGTCTCTGTCTTTTTGATGTTCAAAGTAAGGTCTTTCTGTTCACTTTCTTTGGCGACTTTATCCAAGAGATTTTGCAGGTCTTGTTGGTTCTCAGCTATCAGTACTGTGTCGTCAGCATACCGAAGGTTGTTTGGTTCTGTGATGATCGTTCTTAGAATATTCTCGCTGTACAGAGAAAAAAGGTCTGGAGATAGTACACATCCTTGTCGCACCCCTTGTTGATATTTTCCAGTTCTATTTTCAGCTCGAACTGCTGCTTCTTGCTGCCAGTATAGATGTTTTACAATCCTCAGGTCTTTGCCGTCTATACTGATGTCTTCAAGCATTTTAATAATTTCATTATGTTTCACCTTGTCGAATGCCTTGGTGTAATCAATGAAGCATAAGTAGAGATCTTTCTGTAATTCTAAAGCTCTTTCTGTTAGTGTTCGTAAAGCATAAATGGCATTATGTGTTCCCTTTCCTTCAACAAATCCAAACTGCTCATCTGCTATTTCCATTGTGATTGCTTTTATTATTTTAACGCTCCTTAAACGGAACATAGTAGTCCTAAAGTTCATTTACCGTAAATAACAACTGCAGAACTGAACATATCATTCAATATTACTCAGAAAACTAGACATAAAAATGAATGCATTCTGAGGCGCTACATGTAAGAATTCATGAAACTCGAAGAACTAAATATCACAGTGAACAAAACTAAACAAACAAACAAAAAAAAGGAATTAAATGTCAGAACTAAAAAGAACTTGAAGAATTAAATGTAAGAACTGACGCCAAATGAATAATTAAACGTACCGGTTATGTCAAAGAATCTCTGCAGCTGGTAAACATCTCCAGGTCGTAGGGTCATGGTCAGTGTCTGAGACGCTGCCGGAGATGTGGCGTCCATGAGGCTGATACTGTTATCATACTGGGCAGGCAGGATTATCTCCACCTAGTTTTTGTGTATTTTTAAGGTGTAATAAATAATAATATTTTAGTGGTGCTAATAACTGTCTGTAGTTTAAGATATTATATGTGTAATTTTATTCAAGGTATTTTACTAGGGGAAGTCACTAAGTAACTCGCAAATGCCTGTTCCAAAAAAAGAAAAACAGTAATTTGAAAACTTGTAATTTTTGAACCTACATTATTCCCCTATTTCTCAGCGTAATCGCCACCAACAATGATACATTTGTCCCATCGTGTAATCAGCGATGCAATATCCATGGCGTAAAATTCGGAAGTCCCATTTCTGAACCATTTTTTTTACTTCTGTTTCCACCTCTTCATCACTCGAGAATCTTCTCCCGCCAAGGTGGTTTTTCAATGGACCAAACAGGTGAAAATCACATGGAGTTAAGTCAGGACTATAGGGTGGATGTTCAAGAACTTCCCAACCCAAGTGGCTAATTTTCTCGTGGGTTAACCAGTGGTGTTATTATGAATGTGTTAATATGTAACCTTCAACCTTTCATTTAAGGAACTAACTGGCGATAATTGTTACGACATACATACATATTCATAAAATTTAGCAATGCGTATTTATGTGTCACATAAGCCATCATTGCACATTACAAAAATCTCTAAATCTTACATAGACAAATATGTATACACTAGAATTATAATTTTTCATGTACCCTTCGGTTATCTTAATCATACCTAAGTGGGTCAGGATGTGGATCGGAGGAGTCGCCTTGAACGCGTCCACATAACAGCAATATAAACCTCAATATTAACCTAACAATTACATGTTTATCCACAGACGAAATACACCCTCATACGCTCTCGAACGTTAACATGACCTCCTTCGATCCGCTCAGCGTAGGAATCCCGACCTATTATTCAATTCTCTCATGTTATGTTTATATATTGGGCCAGTAAGCCGATATTTTCTCAGAGTTGCGCACCTCTGAAAATTGACCGGTAACTGACCCATTATTCCTACTCTTAGGGTTGTCAACCAACCCAGGTAACTATGAGCTCATCTATTCCATACAAAGGTAAATAATGTTACACACAATATGGTGTTTTCGTACCAATTTACTGCGTAAAAAAAACAGAATGTAAGTTCATGCTTTACTGTCTGCTTTTACACTTCGTGGAGCTCATTTTGTGGAGAAAGTCGTTATGCTATGACTGCTCTCATACTCTTTCAAATGAGTCGTTCTGTTTACTTAATTCCAATAGAGTATCTAAAAATTCTTGCAGATCTTTATTATTATTATTATTATTATTTGGTTGGTAATTCTACGCCATCAGCATATTACACACTGTTCACAGTGTAACCTAAAACTTTTAACAGACTTTTCACAATGTAGTCTCAGACTTGTAACAGACTTTTCACAGTGTAACATCAGACTTGTAACAGACTTTTCACAGTGTAACATAAGACTTAAAAACAGACTTTTCACAGTGTAGTCCCAGACTTGTAGTAGATTATTCGCAGTGTAACGTCCAGCTTGTATTAGACTGTTAATTGTAACCTCAGACGTATAAAAAATTTCTCACACTGCAACTTCAACCTGTAGCAGATTGTTCACAGTGTGATCTCTAGCTTATAGCAGACTGTTCACAATGTAACATCAGACTTGTAGCAGACTGTTCACAGTGTAACCTCAGACTTGTAGCAGATTGTTCACAATATAACCTCAGAATTGTAGAAGACTGTTCACAATGTAACCTCAGACTTGTAGAAGACTGGTCACAATGTAACCTCAGATTTATAGAAGACTGTTCACAATGTAACCTCAGACTTGTAGCAGATTGTTCACAATGTAACCTCAGACTTGTAGCAGATTGTTCACAATGTAACCTCAGACTTGTAGCAGATTATTCACAATGTAACATCCAACCTGTAGTCCAAAAGGATCTTAAACTACGAAAAAGCGGAGCAAAATCGAAGGCAAAATCTTGGAAACAAATTTCTGAAGTGAATAATATTCATTCATTCCTTTGCATGTCCCTTGCGGAACTTTGCCTCCCAAACAGCACTCCTGTAGGCCTCTCGGTTGTGAGCAAGATGGCCTGCTGCTGCTGCATCCATTTCCAGATCATCAACGATGTCTTGCAGCCATCTTCGTTTCGGTCTTCCTCTTTTTCTTTTTCCCATTATGTATCCTTCCAATACGGTCTTCTCTAAATTATCATGACGTTTAATGTGGCCAAAATATTTAAGTTTTCTCTCTTTAATCCTCTTTACTAGCCAGCCTTCTTCAATATTAAGCTCTTGTAGTATAGATATATTTGTTCTTTTTTGTGTCCACGATATTTGGAGAACTCTTCTATAGCATTTACATTCAAAGGCATTTATGTGCTTCTCAGCTGTTTTGTTAAGTGTCCAGGTCTCACAGGCATATGTTGCGATGGGAAAGATGCATGCCCTTAAAAATCTTATTTTTGTGGTTCTGTCTGCTCCTCTCCACAGATTCTTTATTTGTTTTACTTTCTGAAGAGCAATAGATGTCCTCCTTTTAATTTCCCGCATTGTATCTCCATTATTAGTTAGTAGTGATCCAAGATATTCAAAACTCTCCACTTCTTCCAGTTTTTCCTCACTGATACATATTTCAGTTGCCTTGTTTGTTTTGTCAGTTGTCATCACTTTAGTTTTCTTTGCATTAAGATAGAGGTTCTGCTCTTCGCTGTTCTTGCGGACTGACATAATTAGTTTTTCCATTCCTTCTTGTGTTGTGGACAGCAATACTGTGTCATCAGCATATCTAATCTCTGGTATTTCGTAACCTCCAACTGTTATGGCATCGTAATATTCTTTGTCTACATCTTCTCTAACATTCCTCATTATATTTTCAGTATACAAGTTAAATAAGTAGGGTGACAATATGCACCCCTGACGGACCCCTTGTTTTATGTCAAACCAAGTTGTTGTTTCACCATTTATTCTTACTGCTGCTTGTTGGTCTAAATACAGCAGTGATGTTAATTGTATCAAATGTGTTGGAAATCCCATTTTTTCCATTATTTCCCAAAGTTTCTGGTGTTGTACACAATCAAATGCCTTTGAGTAGTCTATAAAGGATAAATATAGATTCACATTAAACTCCCTGCATTTCTCTATTATTAATCTTAGATTGAATATATGATCTCTTGATCCTCTTCCTTGCCTGAAGCCAGCTTGGACCATATTGACTTCTTCTTCTATTTTCTTTCGAAGTCTACCCATTATGATTTTTAACAGAATTTTACTGGCATGACTAATCAGGGCAACAGTTCTGTAGTTGGTGCATAATTTCAGGTTACCCTTTTTTGGCAGTGGTATGAATACAGTTCTTTTCCATTCTTTTGGCCAAATACCTGAATGCCATATCTTTTTACATAGTGCATGATAGATTGTTGCACACTCCTTTCCTCCTGCTTTAATAAATTCAGCGGTTATCTCATCACATCCTGGTGATTTACCATTTTTCAGACTCTGTATTGCCCATAAAACTTCTTCCATTGTCGGCTCGGGTTCTTTCTCCTTCAATAATAATTCACACTGTTGATTTCTGCTTCCACAGTCGGTTGTTTCATACATTCTTTTGCAATATTCCTTCCATCTTTCTAGAATTTCCTCTGTCTCTGTCAGGGTATTCCCCATCTCATCACAAATTACATTTAGCTTAGGTGTGACATTTCTCGTCAATGTCTTCATTTCTTTAAACATTTCACTATCTCTTCCACACCTCTGATGTTCTTCTATTCTTTCACAACAATCTTGTATGTATTGTTTTTTGTCTTTTCTTATGTTTCTTCGTACTTCTTTTGTTAAAGTTTTATATTTATCTTTGTTGTTGTTGTCACTCTCCATTGCGTCTTCATTTCTCTACATTGTTTTATCAGTACTAGTGTACCTGCTGTGATCCATCTATTCTTTTGTGTTTTCTTTACTGGAACCATGTCTTTAGCTGTTGTTACTAAGATATCTTTGGCCTGCGTAGCCAATTCATCTGGTGTCATCTCTTCCTGTACAGCCATCAGGATTTCGAAATGGTTCTTCACTTCTATACCGTATTGTTCTGGTATATTTGTAAGGTCAAAGCGGAGTGGTCTTGATCCCATAACTATCTTTTTTATCTTTATCTTCATGTCTGCTATTAATAACTCATGGTCCGTGTCACAATAAGCACTTGGTAAAGTTTTTGCTGATGTTATGCTTGACCTCCACCTTCTCTGCACTAAAATGTAATCTATTTGATTCCTGGTTTTCCCATCAGGTGATGTCCATGTGTAAAGTCTTCTTGGATGTTGTTTAAAAAGTGTGTTAGCGATCATTAGCTCATTTTCCATACAAAACGCCATTAGATTGTCACCTGCCTCATTTCTGTGTCCTATGCTAAATTTCCCTACAACTTGTCCTTCATCTTCTGCTCTTTCTGTACCAATTTTTGCATTAAAATCACCCATTATAAATACAATATCATTTTTCCGTACCTGGTCCATTGTCGTCTGCAGTGTGTTATAAAAATGTTCTACTTCATCTTCTTCTGCTGCTGATGTAGGTGCATATACCTGGATGACTGTTACATTTCTAGGAATGCCCTTAAGTCTGATTGTTAGGATTCTATCACTTACTGGATTGTAGCCTAGTAATGCTTTTGATGTTGATTTGTCCAAATAAAAAGCCACTCCATTCTTTCCTCCTACTTCTCCGCCAGAATATATAAATATATTATCATTCTCGCTCTTAAAGTGTCCTGATCCTTTCCATCGATGTTCGCAGATTCCCAAAATGTGTATTCGCGTTCTTTTCATCTCGTCACCTATTACTTGATATTTTCCCTCATACATACTTCTTACATTCCATGTTCCTACTCTTATTTTTCTTTTTAGTTTGATACAGGGGTTTTCCTTGGTAACACCGTCAGGATTTTGTCCGTCATCACAATTACTAGTACCGACCTCTGCCTCACACTCTTCCCCAGTGTTAAAATTAGATCTATCTGGCCTGGGGGACTCACCACCAGATCTTTTTCCTATTTGACTTTCCATGATTGCTGCTTGGGTTTCTTGGTATGTTTCCAGAAGGTAGTTTACCATTGCTTTCCTTCCGGGCAGTGACTGTACTAGTCAGTGATCGTAGCCATTGTCCCTACATTGAGATCATCTGCCTACCATCATAGAATGGTGACCATAACCAACATTATCTGTCAGCTGCTCTCCCATTCCATCCACCACCTGCTCCCATGGCTTCACGTCACCCTGATCGGGGGGCTATACGGGTACTCCACCTTGCCCAAGGGTGTCCCGTAGACTAACGGAGGTAAGGAGGCGTCTTACTTCTCCTTTGATAGGGGATACCCCTACCCCGCTAACCGTGAAGTGAATAACAGACAACGTAAAAAGATAAAGAAAGATTCAAGACCGAACACCACCGCTTTTTTTATCTCTTCTACTCCTACAATTACTACACTTGCTAATACTACTGCTGCTACAAGAAATTACTAGTAGAGCTACGATCACAACTAATTGCTATCATTGCTGCTGCTGCTGCTGCTGCTGCTACTACTACTACTACTACTACTACTACTACTGTTTCTACTAATACTACTTTTCCGACTCGCATTATTATTACTACTATTACTACTACTATTACAACTACTAGTACTATTATAACTCCTACTACAACTACTAGTACTATTACTATTACTACTACTACTACTACTACTACTACTACTACCACTACTACTACTATTATTATTATTACTACTACTGCTACTACTACTACTACTACTACTACTACTACTACTACTACTACTACTATCAGTATCACTACAAGTACTGCAATCTTTACTACTACTACTACTACTACTACTATTACAAGTACTACCACTACTGCTGCTATAGCTACTTCTCCTGCTATTGATATTACCTTAATACTTCTCCCACAACCACCGCAACTATCACTACAATTTTTATTGCTGTTGTTCGTTGTAACAGTGCCTCTCACAACAACAATGTCTGCTTTTTATGTTCCTCTTTGTTTCAGGTCTAACATTTTATTAACAGTAAGATGATTTCTCATTCGTTTCATTTCTATGTTCACTTACACTCAATTCTATGTTCACTTACACACACTTCTGTGTTCACTTACACTCACTTCTGTGTTCACTTTCACCCACTTCCGTGTTCACTTACACTCACTTCTGTGTTCACCTACACTCACATCTATGTTCACTTATATTCACTTCTATGTTCACTTACACCCACTTCTGTGTTCACTTATACTCACTTCTGTGATCACTTACACTCACTTCTGTGTTCACCTACACTCACTTCTGTGTTCACTTACACTCACTACTGTGTTCACTTACACTCACTTCTGTGATCACTTACACTCACTTCTGTGTTCACCTACACTCACTTATGTGTTCACTTACATTTATTTCTGTGTTCACTTATACTCACTTCTGTGTTCACTTACACTCACTTCTACTTTCATTTTAACTCATTTTTGTCTTCACTCACACTCACTTTCTTTGTTCTCTCCTAACTCACCTACATTTTCACCCACACTCACTTTCCACACTCACTTTCCACACATTCACACTCAAATGCTTGTTCACGAATCATTCACTTCCCCGCTCACTCACACTTACCTAAATGTTCACTTACCGCACCCCCGTGTTCACCCAAGCTCATCTCATTCTTTACTAGCAAAACTCTTCTGTGTTCACTCACGCTCCAATGATCCGCTTTAACCAACAATTACCAGTAAATTAGCGAGAGAAAACCCGAAACTTTTGGAGGTCTTCGGTTACCGTAACCGGTTTATATTATCAAAAACTTAGTGGAAAAAAAAACCCCAGCGAAATCGGCTGTAGGATAATCAGGCCAGTAGGATGATGATAATGATAATGATGATGATGATCAATTTGCACGGAGTCAGTTTTGACTACGGCTCAGCGAGTGAGTATTTTGTATTAAATATCGCCGCACACAAGACAAACAAACAAACAAACAAACAAACAAAATTCACTCTAACATTTAAATCCCTTTAATGAGGTTGAAAGCTCGCCGAAAACAGGAAAAACTGGCAAACTACCGTATGTGACGTTTAACGTCACTGGAAGGAAGTAAGATGTAAGATGTAATTGTCGCTGATATTTATCATGTTTCTTTCTATTGCAAATAAAACTAAAAGTTTTAAAATATCGAGTGTTGTTTGACAGAGCTGGTATTTCAGAAGATTCTGCATGCAAGATAAAAGACGGCTACAGCTTTGCAGGTTACAGAAATCTTAGCACGTTAACAGTTTAGGCTCACCTCCATCTTTACCCACAGTTACCTTTTGTGTTCACCTTCGATCACCTCTGTGTTCACCCTCGGTCATCTCTGTGTTCACCCTCGGTCATCTCTGTGTTCACTTTCGGACACCTCTGTGTTCACCTTCGATCACCTCTGTGTGTCTACCCTTACCTTGGTATTCAGTCACATTTTACTCAGTAACATTCACCCCAATGTGCAGTACCATTCATTCCCTGTGTTCGCGCATGTTCACCCCTTTGTTCACGCACATTTACCCCCTATGTTCATTCACATTCACCTCCTATGTTCACGCACATTCACTCCTTGTGTTCACGCAACTTCACCCGCTGAGTTCACGCACATTCACTCCTGTGTTCATGCATATTCATCTCTCTGTTCATGCATTTCACCCCCTGTGTTCACGCACATTCAACCCTGTGTTCACACATATCCACCCTGTGTTCACGCACATTCACCCCCTATGTTCACATACATTCACCCCCTGTGTTCACACACATCCACCCCTGTGTTCACACACATCCACCCCTGTGTTCACGCACATTCACCCCCTATGTTCACACACACTTATCCACATTCATCTTTATGTTCACAAAACACTCACCTCTGTGTCAACTTGTGAGATTATAACGATCTGACAGGGCCCATCTTTCTCACCACAGTACGTCACAGCGACGTAACTCTTGCCCCAAGAGGTCACCGGAAGTGGAGTGAAGGCATCCATTTTCTCCGTGGCAATCACTTGTACCCCAACACTATCTTGTGCCGCGACCATAATGTATTTCTGGAAAGTTCCTTCACCTGCGGATCGAACTATAAGCATTATTTTGGCCGGGAAACTATGGATTATCGGTTTACTGTAATTCCTTCAATACCAGAGAAGCTTTTATTTATATCTGCAACTGCTTTTTAATCACTTCAAGTCTAGAGATGCCTAGTCGTGATGACTTCTTGCTCACGTAACTATCTTATGTTAGGTCTCGACTTCTGACAATGTCTGTTAATGTGATGTTAGGTCTCGACTTTTGGCAAATGTCTGTTAATGTGATGTTAGGTCTCCACTTCTGTCGCTGACTGTCAATGTGATGTTGTGAATTACCGAATGATAAATTCAAGTATAATGTCTGTTAATCTAGATATGGCTGATGAGCCGTCTTCTGTATTTGAATAAAGTAATCTTATCTGTTGTAAAAAGCTGTATAGATTGTCTTGTGTATAGAACTGTCTTGCCATTATTTGACAAACCAAGGGTCGAATTGATATTTTCTTTCACTGTATTTAGTATGACTGAAAGAAGAAAGCAGTACAGAAGAACAATTTAAAGTACTAGGATACGCTGACGACATCGACCTAGTGGGGGAGACTATGCAAGAAATCATCAATACCTACATACACCCGAGAGATGTGGCACTAAAAGTGGGGTTGACCATTAACCAAGATAAAACAGAGTATATGAAGATATCAAGTTGCTACAGACAGAATGATCCAGATTATATAAATGTTGGAGATATGATCATTAACAAAGCAGAAACATACAAATATCTAGGCACATCCTTCAACAGAAACACAGTAAGCGAGGAAATTATAAGCAGAGTACAGATAGGAAATAAAATATACGTACTTCGCCTTGCAACATCTGTTAAAATCTAAAATCCTATCACAAAACACCAAAATAACAATCTACAAACCTATAATATGACCAGTCATCATGTATGGATTAGAAACGTGGAGGACAATAAAGAAGGATGAACAACATTTGCAGATCTTTGAGAACAAGATCCCAAGAAGAGTCTTGGGGCGCACGCAGGATAATAGTAGTGGAGAATGGAGAGCTAGAAAGAACACTGAACTGAACAGCTTATTTAAATCCCATAGAATTATAAATGTCTTGAAACTGAACAGACCACGCTGGTTGGGCTGTGTAGAAAGAGAAGAGACAATCTAAAATTATGTATGCATAATAGATAAAGGACACAAGACTAAGGGGTAGACCAAGACAGAGATGGAAAGACAGCATAAAAGAGGATATAAAAGAAGTTAGCGTCACCAACTGGAGAGAGAAGATTATGAATAGAGGGGAATAGATGCGAACTTTATCTGCACCAATGAGCCTTAATGGCTCGGAAAGCTGAAGAAGAAGAAGAAGAATAGGAAGAAGAAGAAGTATTTAGTATTACATTTAACAATACGAAAAATAGCTGAAAGCATTCGGTAACAGAATTTTAAGCAAAAATAATTCAATTCATAATTTATTTAAACCTGTCAGAAAGAATAGAGAATTCTGTAGTTTATTTATTGCTAGCTCTGTTTACCATCACTACTTTTCTCGACCATCATTTTTCTAGGCCACCACTTTTCAAGGCCACCACTTTTCAAGGCCACCAATTTCACGGTCAACACTTTTCACTGCCACCACTTTTCTAGGCCACCACTTTTGAAGGCCATCACTTTTCACTGCCACCACTTTTCACTGCCACCACTTTTCACTGCCACCACTTTTCACTGCCACCACTTTTCACTGCCACCACTTTTCACTGCCACCACTTTTCACTGCCACCACTTTTCACTGCCACCTCTTTTCACTGCCACCTCTTTTCACTGCCACCACTTTTAGAAGGTTCTGCAATGTTCTATTCATTTACACGACCATCTAAAAGGTTCTACAAAGTCTAGACGGTTCTACAGACTCCTTCTATTCGACTAAACGTAGGCTTAATTGTCATCAGGACTGTCACCAATCAGCTTAGCGACCCCGAAAACTATGGATTCGACATTAATCTCGGTTAATCTGGACATTTTATTTTTCACCACTTCTCACCCCATGCCGATGGAGGCTGAACTTGCGAGTGCCATTATTCATCTCAGCGACCCAGAAAAATATGAAAACCACACTAATATCGTCAATTTTCGATTATTTTTACATGTCACCCCGACCCCTAGGGGCCATAGGTGTATCCTAGGGATGATCTAACTCCCACGGTAAAATGTCCAGATTGTACGTCATATGTGTGCCACGTTTGGTTGAAATTGTTCCAGGCTTTCCAGCGTGATGCTCTGACATACACACATACACGTTCATTTTCATGTCACCCGATCCCACTCCCATCCAGCGACCCCGAAAACTATGGATTCGACACTAATATTGGTCATTTTCAATTATTTGCACATGTCACCCCATGCACTCCCACACCTAGCCCCCCCCCCCCCCCCATGCCGCTGGGGGGTGAACTTTGACTTAAACGGCAACGGGAGTGTCACTATTCATTCATCTCAGCGACCCCGAAAACTATGGATTCGACATTAACATCGTTCATTTTCCATTATTTTTACATGTCATCCCGACCCCTAAGGGTCATAGGTGTATCCTAGGGGTGATCTAACCACGATGCACTTTCCAGATTGTACGTCATATGTGTGCCAAGATTTGGTTGAAATTGCTCAAGGAGTTCCAGCGTGATGCTCTAACATACATACACACGCTCATTTATATATATATATATATATATATATATGTATGTATGTGTGTGTGTGTGTGTTCAAAGGCATTTGATTGTGTACAACACCAGAAATTTGGGAAATAATGGGGAAAAAAAGGGATTTCCAACATATTTGATACAATTAACATCACTGCTGTATCTAGACCAACAGACACCAGTAAGAATAAATGGTGAAACAACAACTTGGTTTAACATAAAACAAGGGGTCCGTCAGGGGTGCATATTGTCGCCTTATTTATTTAACTTATATACTGAAAATATAATGATGAATGTTAGAGAAGATGTAGACAAAGAATATTACGATGCCATAACAATTGGAGGTTATGAAATACCAGAGATTAGATATGCTGATGACACAGTGTTACTGTCCATAACACAAAAAGGAATGGAGAAACTAATTAAGTCAGTCGTAAGAATAGTGAAGAGCAGAACTTCTATCTTAATGCAAAGAAAACTAAATTGATGACAACTGACAAAATAAATAAAGCAACTTAAATATGTATCAATGAGGAAAACCTCGAAGAAGTGGAGAGTTTTGGATCACTACTAACTAATAATGGAGATACAATGAGGGAAATTAAAAGGATATTTGTCGCTCTTCAGAAAGTAAAACAACTAAAGAACCTGTTCAGAGACAGAACTACAAAAATAAGATTTTTAAGGGCATGCATCTTTCCCATCGCAACATATGCCTGTGAGACCTGAACACTTAATAAAACAGCTGAGAAACACATAAATGCCTTTGAATGTAAATGCTACAGAAGAGTTCTTCAAATATCATGGACACAAAAAAGAACAAATATGTAGATACCACAAGAACTTAATATTGAAGAAGGCTGGCTTGTAAAGAGAATTAAACAGAGAAAACTTAAATATTTTGGACACATTAAACGTCATGATAATCTAGAGAAGACCGTCTTGGAAGGGTACATAAGCGGAAAAAGAAAGAGAGGAAGACCAAGGCAAAGATGGTTGCAAGACATCGTTAATGATCTACAAATTGATGCATCACCAGCAGGGCATCTTGATTACAACCGAGAGGCCTACAAGAGTACTGTTAGGGAGGCAAAGTTCCGTAAGGGACATACAAATAACAGACTGACTGACAGCTCATGCACTTTTCATCTCTCTTATTGTTTCTTCGCCTTCCGTGTTAATATTTTTATTTACCCTCTTTTGTGGTATATTTTTTTCCTAAATTGATCTACCTATTTATTTTAGTAACAGTTATTATCGAGGAACGGCTTCTTGAAGTGTACACACGCCAATCTCCGCTTGTTCCTGTATTCGACTGGAGGCAGTATTCAAAGACTCTGATCTAGAACAATATTGCCGTTTCAGAAAAAAAAATCTGCGCCTGTGCTCCAAATAGCAAAGATGTTTTCTGAACCTCTTTATCGATATATCGGCCTCACTTTAAACGCCTCACTGATCCCCATGATCGATAGTCAGCATAGCAATGCAAATATAAATATTTGACAAATCTCGAAGCTTTCCTCGTCAGCTCCTGAGATTTCAGAGATTTATAAAAAGTTGGAAGTAGAAATATGGAAACAATATAACATGTGCGTCATTGGTCCTTCCTGTAGCAAGCGATAATAACACTAGCAATATTATCAGTAATAACACTAGCAATATTATCAGTAATAACACTAGCAATATTATCAGTAATAACACTAGCAATATTATCAGTTTGATCTCGTCCTTTGCTCTAAATTTACCATATAGCCTACACTGACAGCTAGATTTTCTTATTTATTCCCTTAAGGGCTTAATTTTAGCGTTAAAAGCGCACACAAGATATCAGACATTTGTAGTAGTAACGACTCTGTTTAATAACAAGTTACATTTAATAATAAATTACATTTAATAACAATATTGCATTTAATAACAAATTACATGTAATAACAACATTACATTAGTAAATTTAATGATGTAATACTGCTATTAAACGAAATAAATTTCGTAATACTCACATTAGAAGCTGTGGGGTATAATTATATAATACTGTATATTATAATACAGGGTGTGCACACATTATTTTGTAAGATGAAATTTTTCCCATCATTGAAAAGAAGTACATGATATTACCACTGTTTGGAAGAAGAATATTTGCAGTTTCATGCTGACCTTAAACGCATTCGATGAGCGCCCCAAGTGTGGCACGGCAGATGTCCAAGCCACACCCTCTTGAGCACGTCTTGTGTGACGTTCTGGATGAAGGTGTTGGTGTGCCTTCGCAGTTCCGGAAGCGTCTTCTGGAAGCTGAGGGACGTGAACATTGTCGACGAAACTCCGCGGGAAGAAATACCACATCGTCAGGTCCGGTGACCGGGGTGGCCATGTGTTGAAGATTGTGTCCGAGTCTGCCACGCGACCAATCCATCTGTAGTCACCTCATATGTCTGTAGTCACCTCATATGTCTGCAGTCACCTCACACGTCTGCAGTCACCTCATATGTCTGCAGTCACCTCACATGTCTGGAATATTCAGGACAGACCGGACATGTTCCAGTCAAAACTGCTTCTGACCAGCCGTACGGGAGCGGGTTATAGTTAACAATGATTTTTGTTAGGAAAATCTGGCTACAGGCTACAGGCTACAGGCTGATTCTCATAATATACAGACGACTGTTGGTGTACTATGGAAAAGATAAGCATTCACGAAAACATAATAGTTACAAGCAAATGGTCTATGCATGACAGAAATATGTTGAAAATGAATTTTACAAAATCCGCCACGTGTTATGCGAAAAAGCCAATGTTTATCTATATGACGTGACGCAAGCAAACGTACCTTGCATCATATAACTTGAGCCGAAAGTGGCAAACTGAGAGCTTTCTGGGGACAAACTCATTGTCTGATTTGCCGTCGTACCACCATTTACGGCAGATAGTGTGACAGAAACAGGTGACAGGCCTGGGTTTGTGACGTATATCCGGTACTGGAGTGACGATGTTGCAGACTTCACCTCCGGAAATGCGATCCAGAATTCCTTACCGTAGCTTGTGGCCTCCCCTGTGTCGAAACAGCGGAGTATATAAGGATTTAGTTCAGTATTTCCTGTCTATCTGAGTCAGTATGTGAATGGCAGCAGGGGAGATAAATTTATAGATAGATTACAAGAAGTTTGCTGCATTTTAAGATAAGCTGAAAGGTACAGTACTCGGAGACTGAAAGAAATGAGGTTTAAAGATTGAAAGAATGTTTTAAAAGAGCGAGAGTTCCTGATGTTTAGGAACTAAGTTCTGCTCTCTTATTTTCTCCAGTGATGAAGTACGTAACTTGATGATTTTTGTTAATTATAATAACAACAGTATGTCCTGATTTTCCTTAACTCGCGTGATAAATAAGATGTATTTTACTAACTTAGCTGAAAAATGCCAGGTTTCTAACAAGGCTCCACACTGGTGAGAGGATTATACCGAACCCTATTTCGTTGGTCAAGCTTTTACAGGGCGGTGTGTTTTCAGACAGCAAGTTGTGGTTGGTGAGTCCTGTGTTTCATCTCTGTCTTACTATGGAAGGACGTACGGTATTGACTAATACTGTTGCTGCAGAACTGTAATTGGCATTTTCGAATAAACGCCTGCCTTGGATAGACACCGCCCCCTAATAAACGCCGAATCACAACGATAATTTTATGAATACATATATGTGTGTATGATGATAATGATGATGATGGTGATGATGTGAATCACCAAATGATAAACTGTATATAGGAAAATGTTTACAAAGCAAACTACACTTACCTGAAGGCTGACATTCTATGGAACACACAAGGTAAGAGAAAGCTGTTACCAGCCAGAGCATAGGGTATCCAGTCATCGCTGAGAAGTGACACGGGCTTGACCCTGGACCGGCCGAGATGACCATGTACATGATATAGAAGTTCAAAACACGTAACTTCATTTTGTAACAATGTAACCGTCCATGGTTACAGACACACACACACACACGTGTTTTAATGGTTAAACGTAAACTGCCAAGGGGTGGGGACCCAATGAATTTTAACTCTTCCACTTCAAAATACCTCTGGTAGCGTTGATAGATCTTGCACAACTATGTTAATCAAAGGTTAGATCGATACCTATGCGAAGTCTAAACAAAGAGGAAAGTAACACACACTTTACAATTATAAAGTAACTTCTTTTCAGTTTCTTCTACCAAAATTTGTCATCAAAATTATTCTGACAGTGCATGGATATAATTAAGGAGTGAGAGGGTTAAATTTGTTTGTTCTTTATACAGTTTGAAAAGTAAAATAACGAAAGAATGTTAATACATCCAATAAACACAATAAGCAGAAAAAAAGCACATAAATTAATTATCCAACAAAATGTGGTAATTCAAGACATTAAAAAGTTCAAGTAATACATCCTGCGCAAGGATGATTTCTCTCTGGCCTAGTTTTTTTTTGCCCCATGATCACAATATAGGTCAGGACGCGATTGATTAAATGCAAGAAATATTATGTTTTTAAATCTACGGATTAAAGTGTACTCCAGGGTCACCAAAAATTGTGTATGACAGCACATCTGGAAAATGAACACAAATCTGAAACATATGTGCAAGGTACCAACAAGAAAGTTATGTTTACTAAAAGTTTACGTCACTCCAATGGCAAATTACGGATCCGAAACACGGTCACATAACAAGTCACTAGAAACGAGAATAACAGAATTTGAAATGAAGTATTACAGAAGGGCACTCAGCATATCATGGATAGAATGACAATCAAATAAAGAAATGTTGATGGGATTAGGTGTCGTAGAAAATTGCCTCGTTAACACCATTAAAATTAGAAAGCTGATATACTTCGTCCATATCAAGAGACGCAATAGCTTGGAGAGGTTGATACTAGAAGGCATAGTGCCCGGCAAAAGAGAAAAGGGACAGTCTTTCCGCAGGTGAACTCGAGACATCACGGAAAGTCTGAATATGTCATTGCGAGACGCTGGTCAACATGGGCGAGACTTTATTGCTTTCAGGGAGGCTGTGAGAGGGACAACGTTATGGAAAGGACACGTCACGTGACTGAAATCCTGAATGGTTTTAGATTTTTTTCCAGTGAAGTACTCGTAAATTGTTTGTCATCACCAGCATCATCCAGAATATTAGCTCAGATGAGAAGGTTAAAAAAAATAACTACTCTTACTCAATGATTAAAAAAAATAATAAAATCATCAAAAAGATTCTGTTAAGCTTGACTGACGATTTAAAATTTGTTTATTTATGCAAATTTCAAACCAAATGAAACCTAGAAACTACAATAACTGAGACATGGAGAAAATTATTCTGTGTGAAAACATTTTTATTTCTCTGAAAAATCCACAAAGAATATTTTTCAGTTGAATTTTTAACAAAGAAAAGAAAATCTCATCACGGACAAGCCACAACTTGTGAATCACACAAATGGTCAGTTAGTTTTGCTGTCCGCCAACACTGACGCTTTTTACCTTGGGAAGAGAAAGACGCTCAAAGTCCTTGACTTTTGATTAAATTTTTGTTGTGATTTTTTTTTCCGGCAGAGGGCACTGATTAAGTTTATGTTATGTTTACCCCGGCAGAGAGGACTGATTAAATTTTTTAAATGTTTTCTCCAGCAGAGGGCACTGATTAAATTTATATTTTTTTTCCGGCAGAGGGCACTGATTAAGTTTATGTTATGTTTACCCTGGCAGAGAGGACTGATTAAATTTTTAAAATGTTTTCTCCAGCAGAGGGCACTGATTAAATTTATATTGTTTTCTCTGACAGAGGGCACTGATTAAATTTATGTTGTTTTCTCTGACAGAGGGCACTGATTAAATTTATGTTATGTTTTCTCCGGCAGAGGACACTGATTAAATTTTTGTTGTTTTCTCCGGTAGAGGACACTGATTAAATTTATGTTATCTTTGGCAGAGGATACTGATTAAATTTATGTTATGTTTTCTCTGACAGAGGACACTGATTAAATTTATATTGTTTTCTCTGGCAGAGGACACTGATTAAATTTATATTGTTTTCTCTGGCAGAGGACTCTGATTGAACTTCTGAGTCACTCGTGCTAAAATGTCCATTTAAACTTTTCTCTGAAATAATTAAAATAGATATTGGCAGTATGATATTATCTGACCATGTACCATGGTTGGGTTCAAGTCCCGGCAGAATTACGTCATGAACATTTCCACGTCGTTGTCATTCTTCTCTTTCCGCAGGAGAAATGAAAGTTTTTGTTTAGTTTTCTTCGTGTTGGAGAATTTTATTCAGTATAATCACAAGGTGCTGTCCCTGTCAGTTTTATTGTGTGAATGAAAAACTTGTGTGAATTAAAAACTTGTGTGAATGAAAAACTTGTGTGAATATTAGGAGAAAACGTTGTTCCATATTCCTGCCTTCGGTTGTAAGGCATTTTTTCACTTAAACCTGCTAAATTTTCTAAAATTTTTACTTGTAAAGTATGTATCTTTAACTCTGTAATATCTTACTGGCAGAAACACTTATCTAATTCCGCGATATCTTACTTTCAGAAACACTTATCTAATTCCGCCGATATCTTACTGGCAGAAACACTTATCTAATTCCGCCGATATCTTACTGGCAGAAACACTTATCTAATTCCGCCGATATCTTACTGACAGAAACACTTATCTAATTCCGCCGATATCGTACTGGCAGAAACACTTATCTAATTCTGCAATATCTTACTGGCAGAAACACTTATCTAATTCCGCCGATATCTTACTGGCAGAAACACTTATCTAATTCCACAGTATCTTACTGGTAGAAACACTTATCTTCTAATGTATAGAGAATTATCCCTGTATGAAACTATAACATCTGCGAGTTTGCCTACCATTTCTCTTCTCGGACGCCTGGTTCCGACAGAACTCGATTATCGTCGATTACGTTGTCCTGTAACCTCTGACGGCAAGCAAGTATCGGGCAGACACGGATGTGGAGTGGAACATTGATTTGTCAACAGGTCCAGGGGTGGTTGGGTCCGGTGGTGGGGGGGTGGGGGTGGGGGAACAGGGTGAAGAAACCTGAATCAGATCGCGCTGTGGCACGCTTCAATGCAGTGACAAACCAGTTCAGTTAATAAAGTCTTATGATGGTAGGACAGACTTCAAGAAAATATTTTTTTAGAAAAGTTTCCATAAAATATTCACCATTTCCAGGGACTGACATTCTAAATTCATAGTCTGTCGTGGTGTAAAAGATTCCATGAAGTTCTTGCCTTCGCCTCAGTCCAGGTTATACGTTTTGGTTGAGGGACAAAATAAAAGTTCTTTCTTAACGAGAGAAATGGGAAAAAGGGACAGCGGGGAGGAGGAAAGAGTTAAAGACAAGCAGACCTGAGAAAGTCTCTTACATTTTGTTTTAATCGCTCAGGCCCAGTCCATTCCTATGTCAGTTCGGTACTGAGCAACTTCCATACACTGGAAGAAATGTTTTATAAGTGAAGGTTCGTTAGGGAGGTTATGTTTTCTCCAGCACAGATACACTCAGTCAATCAGTCATTTGCATGCCCCTTGCGGAACTTTGCCTCCCCTAACAGCTCTCCTGTAGGCCTCGCAGTTGAAAGCAAGATGCCCTGCTGCTGCTGATTATCAACGATGTCTTGTAGCCATCTTTGCCTTGGTCTTCCTCTCTTTCTTTTTCCCATTATGTTCCCTTCCTAGACGGTCTTCTCTAAATTATCATGACGTTTAATGTGTACAAAATATTGAGGTTTTCTCGGTTTAATCCTCTTTACTAGCCAGAAAATACAGATATAAAAAATGTTCAGCCGACAATATACAAACCCTGTAGACAACTCTGAGGTCTGTTAGCGAAAGTAACGAGGGCATTTTCTCACCATGCTTGTCTTGCCTCTTTTTCTCATAAACTTTTCAGTGTTGATTGGGGCAAATAGGCAGTCATGACAGGGCTCGGAGATCTGATTCATACAATGAGATATTTAAAGTTTGTGTTTTTCCCCGTGGAAGAAGATAATAGCGTGTCATGAAGGACAGTTTTGACAATATACAGAGGACAGCACAGCTCTGCTTAATTCTAGTTCTGTAAACCATCATATTAATACTGAACTGATGTAGAATGACTTTTTTGTTCTATAGAACTGTTGTCATTTTCACTTTTTTTTTTAATCCTCTGCCTCTCCCCCCAACCCATCCCCCACCCACCCCCACCCCCTCTCTTTCTCCCCCTCTCACTAAACTAAAAGTTCATTCTTTTAAATCTTTTCTTTTCAATCTTTGCACAGTGTGACCCACTTAGTATGGCTTAAATTGCGTCACACTTTCTAAGGTTAAAGGTTAAAGATTCAGAGTTCAAAATTCAGACTCCGACTTCAGTGCATCCAGGACAACCCCATATATGTTCCGCCGCATGCCGCAGCATCCACCCAAGAGTATGTTTGCTAATAGTTCCCGTCAAGTTTAGGTTGTTTAAGATGCGTTCTCTGCCACACAGTTCAGCTTTCCTGCCATCACCCTAATTTTTGTCCTAGCTCCAGGAATTTCCTTATAACTACATTATCCTTCGATTCCCGCTCTTCATTTTCACTCTCCATCTGTCAAATACAGCTTTAACAATGTCACCCTTGCCTATTCTCGGCCTGCTTTTTATTTTAGCCTGTCCAGCAAGTCTATCTGCCATTTCATTTCCACATACCTGGGCAGTAAATCCACGTTAGACTCATGACATTTGAATGGCGTAACAGAGGAATTTGAATATCTTGGATCATTACTAACTAATAATGGAGATACAATGAGGGAAATTAAAAGGAGGACATCTATCGCTCTTCAACAAGTAAAACAACTAAAGAAGCTGTGGAGAGGAACAGACAGAACTACAAAAATAAGATTTTTAAGAGCATCCATCTTTCCCATCGCATCCTATGCCTGTTCGGTACTGAGCAACTTCCATACACTGGAAGAAATGTTTTATAAGTGAAGGTTCGTTAGGGAGGTTATGTTTTCTCCAGCACAGATACACTCAGTCAATCAGTCATTTGCATGCCCCTTGCGGAACTTTGCCTCCCCTAACAGCTCTCCTGTAGGCCTCGCAGTTGAAAGCAAGATGCCCTGCTGCTGCTGATTATCAACGATGTCTTGTAGCCATCTTTGCCTTGGTCTTCCTCTCTTTCTTTTTCCCATTATGTTCCCTTCCTAGACGGTCTTCTCTAAATTATCATGACGTTTAATGTGTACAAAATATTGAGGTTTTCTCGGTTTAATCCTCTTTACTAGCCAGAAAATACAGATATAAAAAATGTTCAGCCGACAATATACAAACCCTGTAGACAACTCTGAGGTCTGTTAGCGAAAGTAACGAGGGCATTTTCTCACCATGCTTGTCTTGCCTCTTTTTCTCATAAACTTTTCAGTGTTGATTGGGGCAAATAGGCAGTCATGACAGGGCTCGGAGATCTGATTCATACAATGAGATATTTAAAGTTTGTGTTTTTCCCCGTGGAAGAAGATAATAGCGTGTCATGAAGGACAGTTTTGACAATATACAGAGGACAGCACAGCTCTGCTTAATTCTAGTTCTGTAAACCATCATATTAATACTGAACTGATGTAGAATGACTTTTTTGTTCTATAGAACTGTTGTCATTTTCACTTTTTTTTTTAATCCTCTGCCTCTCCCCCCAACCCATCCCCCACCCACCCCCACCCCCTCTCTTTCTCCCCCTCTCACTAAACTAAAAGTTCATTCTTTTAAATCTTTTCTTTTCAATCTTTGCACAGTGTGACCCATTTAGTATGGCTTAAATTGCGTCACACTTTCTAAGGTTAAAGGTTAAAGATTCAGAGTTCAAAATTCAGACTCCGACTTCAGTGCATCCAGGACAACCCCATATATGTTCCGCCGCATGCCGCAGCATCCACCCAAGAGTATGTTTGCTAATAGTTCCCGTCAAGTTTAGGTTGTTTAAGATGCGTTCTCTGCCACACAGTTCAGCTTTCCTGCCATCACCCTAATTTTTGTCCTAGCTCCAGGAATTTCCTTATAACTACATTATCCTTCGATTCCCGCTCTTCATTTTCACTCTCCATCTGTCAAATACAGCTTTAACAATGTCACCCTTGCCTATTCTCGGCCTGCTTTTTATTTTAGCCTGTCCAGCAAGTCTATCTGCCATTTCATTTCCACATACCTGGGCAGTAAATCCACGTTAGACTCATGACATTTGAATGGCGTAACAGAGGAATTTGAATATCTTGGATCATTACTAACTAATAATGGAGATACAATGAGGGAAATTAAAAGGAGGACATCTATCGCTCTTCAACAAGTAAAACAACTAAAGAAGCTGTGGAGAGGAACAGACAGAACTACAAAAATAAGATTTTTAAGAGCATCCATCTTTCCCATCGCATCCTATGCCTGTGAGACCTGGACACTTAACAAAACAGCTGAGAAACATATACCTTTGAATAATAATCTTGTGAAATAATAATGAAAGGACTCATGTATTAAAACCAGAAGTTGAAGAAGCCATCAAACACATGAAAAACAACAAAGCTCCAGGACCAGATGAAATCACCAAGGAAGGATTGGAAGCATTAGGAGAGCTTGGCATAGAAATAATTACCAGATTGTTGAATGACATCTATAACAGCAACTATGTCCCATTAGACCTTTTGCGACCAATTTTCATTGCCCTACCAAAGAAACAAGGTGCAGTTGAATGTGAAGACCATCGAACCATTAGTCTTATGAGCCATGTTACCAAAATCCTACTTCACATTGTTATCAGAAGAGTCAGGAGCAAAATAAAATCAGAAATCGTTGAAGAACAGTGCGGCTTCGTCGAAGGAAAAAGGTACAAGTAATTCCATATATATAATAAGAACATTGATGGAGAGATCAATAGAAGTAAAGATAGACCTATACTTATGCTTCATAGACTACTGTAAAGCATTTGATAAAGTGAGACACACAGAAATTATAAGAATGTTGGAAGGCATCAACATAGATGGGAAAGATCTGAAACTTATCAAAAACATATATTGGCAGCAATCAGCAGCACTGAGGGTCGTGAATCAAATAGGAACATTCCAAAACATAACTTTGGAAGTGAGACAAAGATGTGTTTTATCTCCTGACCTCTTCTCCTTGTACAGCGAAAACATAATAAGAAATATAGAGAACATGCCAGGAATGTCAGTTGGCGGGTACAACCTTAATAACTTAAGATATGCAGACGACACAATCCTGATTGCTAAAAGTGAAGGAGAGCTACAGGCTCTTCGGGACGTCGTGGTTTGAGAAAGTAAAAATAAAGGTCTCAGCCTGAATAAAAAGAAGACTGAAGTGATGGTCATCTCAAAGAAAAGAATAACACCAAAATGTAGCATTACCATCGATGGCACAAATCTGAAACAAGTTGACAGATTCAAGTACTTAGGAACAATTATAACAGCTGATGGGAAATATCATAACGAAATAAAAAGCAGACGTGCTCAGGCCAAGTCAGCATTCCGGACAATGAGACACATCTTGTGCAACAGATCCATATCAATGGAAACAAGATTCCGAGTATTTAAATGTTACATCGAGCCAATTTTGTTTTATGGGTGTGAAGCATGGTCTATGAATAAGAGAGTACAGCGAGAAATGGAGACCATGGAGATGTGGTTTATAAGAAGGATGTTGAAGGTACCGTGGACAGCCAAGAAAATCAATGAAGTCTTAAGAGAGGCTGGAGTTAAAAAGCAAATTATAGCAAAAATCAGAGGCAGACAAGCGAGATTTATAGGATATTTCCTGAGAAGAGGAAAATTTGAACACACTGTGGCAACTGGAAAAATTGAAGGAAGAAGAGACAGAGGAAGACAGAGAGAGAAGTTACTGGATGGGCTGTCAGAAGAAAGTCACCGGCAGATCTCATAATCAAGTCTAAAGACAGGGAATTGTGGAGAGAAATGATCGCCTACGCCACGCGGCATGGCACTTGAATTGAACTGAATTGAATGTAAATGCTAAAGAAGAGTTCTTCAAATATCATGGACACAAAAAAGAACAAATATATCCGTACTACAAGGACTTAATATTGAAGAAGGCGGGCTAGTAAATAAGATTTAAAAGAGAAAACTTAAATATTTTGGACACATTAAACATCATGATAATTTAGAGAAGACCGTCTTGGAAGGGTACATAATGGGAAAAAGAGAGGAAGACCAAGGCGAAGATGGCAGCAAGACATCGTTGATAATCTGCAAATGGATGCATCAGCAGTAGGGCATCTTGCTCACAACCGAGAAGCCTACAGGAGAGCTGTTATGGAGGCAAAGTTCCGCAAAGGACGCGGAAATGACTGACTGAACAGAGGAAGCCATTATTTTCGAAGCAATTTCTTCACAATTTTACAAATCCGTCAGGGTGACACCATTAACTACGTCATACTTTCTATATTTCCATTTCTTAATCTTCTTTATAATGTAATTTCTCCCTTGGTCTTCAACATTGTCTCACCAAGGCGATCTTCACATCTTCCCTTCCTGGATGGATTCATTTGTTGTACTATGAAAGTTGTATAGGATCTTTGCGTTTCAAAATCTTGCCCAATTTCTCAGTTTCCGCCTCCGACCAACTGCCGCTTGTTTCTTCGTTTGGCCCCAGTGATACTCACTTATAATACCTGTCTTTTGACTTGAATTTCATAACTGGAAAATATGCACACTTTAAAAGTGGTGTCCCTTTATTACTCTAACGCTTCCAAGCACTCATTTCAAGGACACGATAACAAAACTGTAATAAATTCCATGGCGAAACTACCATAAACTTGGCTGTCTGAGTGGTGAAGTGGTTAGCGCACTAGTCTTTCATGGGTAAGGTGGGGGGTTCAAATCCGGCGGGAGGCGCCACAGTCACCCAGCCGTAGAAATAGTTACCCGACTTCTTCTAGACTTGGGGAAGGAAAGGCGGCCAGGCGTGATGTTGACCAAATCATCCTCTAGCGTGCCGACAAGTCAATGAAAATATGGGCACTGACACCATATCCCTATGTGCCCTTACCATAAACCTTTTTTACCATAAACTTTTACATTATTTAGTTTATATATCAGTTTTAAAAACTGAATCTCCAAAGCAAAGAATAAAACTAAGAACGCAGCTAGTACATTTTTTACAAAGTCATTTAAATGGCTCGTGTAGTAAAATATTGTTATCTTTTAATTGTTTTAAAACTTAATTCGAAATCGTTAAAGAGTTAAAAGTAGAAACGGAAACCGAATGTAGAAATTGTTGAAAATATAAGCCTTAAGGTAATTTAGAAAATAACGTTGGTTGAAGATTTTGTTGCTGCAATAATTTCTTTCATGTTTCTGATTTAACATAGCTGTCAGTCAATCATTTGCATGTCCCTTGCGAAACTTTGCCTCCATAACAGCTCTCCTGTAGGCCTCTCGACTGTAAGCAAGACGCCCTGCTGCTGATGCTTTCATTCGCAGATCATCAACGATGTTTTGCAGCCATTATAGCAGTATTCGTATAACAATGATAGTAAGGGCATTATTATAGGTTTTTCATTTTCAATTTTCTCCTGTTGAGATCCTTCGAGAAGGTCACGTGGGCTGCAAAACCCGTGACAGGAAATTGTAGGGGCAATGCTGAGTCCATGGAGTTTTAGTCTTGGTTTGAACGTGTAACTGTGTGGACGTGTTCTGTCGAGCTGTGTGATGTCTTCGTGGAACAGATGAACATTTTAGTTGTACGTATGAATGGACTGGCCACATGGCAGGGATAACCAGCCGGCAGTCGAATTTAATGTTATTTTCATCAGCATTATCATCATCCCATCAATAAATGTTCCAAGTCACCGTTACCCAGGATTTACTTGAGTATCTGTACCAGTTGTCGTCAACGTGAGGTTTTGAACGAGCCTGGATGAGAAGTATGTCTGGAACAGTGTGTAACTAATCCAGCAAGTGAGAGTGAGAGCTGGAATTATGTGTGTAACTAGTCCAGTAACCTCAACTCTCGAAGAGCAAGATGGAAGTCGACCCTGATATTCACGTGCGTAACGTGAATCAGCACAACTTATGTCGACACGGCCCAGCTAACGAGTGTCATATACACAGCAAAGTCTGTGTCACCAAAAGATTACCTTGTTATTTCACAGATGTCCACAGCATAAAATCTTATTATACCATCTTCGCCTTGGTCTTTCGTTTTCCTACTAGTTATATTCTACATCGTAGCTGTAGCAGTCGTATTATTTGTAACTTTTTACAAGATGGTTTTTCGGAAATACAAAACAGGAAGTCGACACTGGTCTGGAGCGCAGTGATTGAAGGCTTACCTGGTTCTCTGTTTCTGCTTCAGATATCAAACATCAACCAACACGCGCGTCCTGTCTGCCCCCGCAACAAATCCTTGTTTCAAAGCTTTGCCCTCGTCTGATCATATTTAAAGTTGTGGGTGTTTAATGATAGTATTCCAAACCATTTGTCTGGCTTTCTGACACTGCTACAAGGAAATCTCATTATCCCTGGCTAGGATTCAGTTACCTGGCAACTGTGATACTTTGAAAACCAACCGCCAAGTCTTGGGAAGTGATGTGTAACTTTCTATCCCTCCTCTATCTCTCTTACTTTCTATCCCTCCTCTATATCTCTTACTTTCTATCCCTCCTCTATCTCTCTTACTTTCTATCCCTCCTCTATATCTCTTACTTTCTCTCTCTCTCTCCTTAAAACCCTTAAGTGCCCAGGGCACATGGGGCTTCCGCAAGGGTTTTCCACAAATGCCTGTCCTTCGCCTTTTTTCTGCTCTTGCCCAGGTGAGCCCTCTATTGCTCAACATCCTTTCTGTTGTTCTTCTCCATGTCTCTTTTGGTCTACCCTTACATCTGTTCCCCTGTGGTGTCCATCTTAGTACTATTTTTGGTAGTGAGTTGTCAGTCATTCGGAGCACATGTTCTAACCATCGCCAGCGTCTTTCCTCAATAATTGTTGTCAGTGGTTTCATCTGCATTTCTGCTAATAAGATGTTATTTCTTATGGTGTTTGGCCAAAATATTTTTCTAATTCTTCGTAAACATTTAGTCTGGAAAGAATTCAACTTGTTTTCTATGGTTTTGGTGATTTTCCAGCATTCACTTCCATAGAGTAGTACACTTAGAACATTACTCTTAAATATCCTGATTTTCATATTTATGCTTAGTTTTTTTAATTTCCATATAGTCTGCAGCATTGCAAAAGCCTGGTTTGCTCTAGTAAGTCTGCTGTTGATATCCTCTGTGCTGTCTCCATTTTCTACTACTCTGCTGCCAAGGTATACAAATTCGTTGACCTCCTCCACTAACTTGTTATCTACTCTGAGTACATTTCTGTTGTTCACATTTTGCTTCATTAACTTTGTCTTTCCTACGTTGATCTTTAGTCCTATGTTGTTTGCATTCTGAGTTAGCTTGTTTATTTTATCTTGCATATCTTTGTGACTGCTTGATAATAGACAAATGTCATCCGCAAAGTCAAGGTCTTCCAGCACTGTGTCAAGGGTCCATTGTAATCCTCTGCGTTTGTCTGATGTTGTCTCCTTTATTAACCAGTCTACTGCCAAGATAAATAATGTTGGTGATAGTACACATCCCTGTTTCACTCCTGTTTGTACCCTAAAGCTGCTGATGGTATGTTCTCCACAGATCACTTTGCACTGAAAACCCTCGTATAGGGCTTTGATTACATTAACTATTTTATGGGGGAGGCCATGCCATCTTAGGATTTTCCACAGTGCATCTCTGTTGACACTGTCAAAGGCTTTCTCAAAATCTATGAATAATGCATATGTTGTGCTATGCCACTCATTTGCCTGTTCTAATATTTGTCTAAGTACAAATATGTGGTCTATGCATGATCTTCCTTTCCTAAATCCTGCCTGCTCTTTCCGAAGTTTTTCCTCAAGTGTTGGTACAATTCTGTTGATGATTAGTCTGCAAAATACTTTACTGGTGAGTGGCAGTAGGGTAATGCCTCTCCAGTTCCCGCAATCTCTGAGGTCACCCTTCTTTGGTAGTTTTGCTATAAGCCCAGTTTTCCACTCCTCTGGGGCTTTTTCTAGATCCCAAATTTGTTGTAATATCCGGCAAAGTTGTTTTGGTGTTTCTGTTTCTTCTGCTTTCAACATCTCAGCAGTCACTTCATCTTCACCTGGTGCCTGTCTGATTTTAGCTTCTTTATCGCCTCCTTTACTTCACTTATTGGTCCTGTATTGATGTTTAGTTCCGTTTTTGCTTCAGGTATGTCTATTGTCTGTGCTGCTTGTGTTCTGTTTAGTAGGGTGTTAAAGTGTTCCCTCCATCTTTCAATTTTTTCTCTTTCTCCACTGTCCAGTTGTTCATTTTGTGTCCTTACTGCACTTTCACATCTTGTGTTGAAGTTACCTGTCATCTGCTTTGTGATTTTATATATGGTTTTCATGTCATTTGTATATGCTGCTTTCTCTGCTGTTTCTGCTAAGTTGTCATAGTATTGACGTTTATCTTGACGGCATGATTCCTTCACTTCTTTGTCTTTTTGTGCATAATTACTTAAAACTTGTTCTTTAAGCACTGTGTCAAGGGTCCATTGTAATCCTCTGCGTTTGTCTGATGTTGTCTCCTTATTAACCAGTCTACTGCCAAGATAAATAATGTTGGTGATAGTACACATCCCTGTTTCACTCCTGTTTGTACCCTAAAGCTGCTGATGGTATGTTCTCCACAGATCACTTTGCACTGAAAACCCTCGTATAGGGCTTTGATTACATTAACTATTTTATGGGGGAGGCCATGCCATCTTAGGATTTTCCACAGTGCATCTCTGTTGACACTGTCAAAGGCTTTCTCAAAATCTATGAATAATGCATATGTTGTGCTATGCCACTCATTTGCCTGTTCTAATATTTGTCTAAGTACAAATATGTGGTCTATGCATGATCTTCCTTTCCTAAATCCTGCCTGCTCTTTCCGAAGTTTTTCCTCAAGTGTTGGTACAATTCTGTTGATGATTAGTCTGCAAAATACTTTACTGGTGAGTGGCAGTAGGGTAATGCCTCTCCAGTTCCCGCAATCTCTGAGGTCACCCTTCTTTGGTAGTTTTGCTATAAGCCCAGTTTTCCACTCCTCTGGGGCTTTTTCTAGATCCCAAATTTGTTGTAATATCCGGCAAAGTTGTTTTGGTGTTTCTGTTTCTTCTGCTTTCAACATCTCAGCAGTCACTTCATCTTCACCTGGTGCCTGTCTGATTTTAGCTTCTTTATCGCCTCCTTTACTTCACTTATTGGTCCTGTATTGATGTTTAGTTCCGTTTTTGCTTCAGGTATGTCTATTGTCTGTGCTGCTTGTGTTCTGTTTAGTAGGGTGTTAAAGTGTTCCCTCCATCTTTCAATTTTTTCTCTTTCTCCACTGTCCAGTTGTTCATTTTGTGTCCTTACTGCACTTTCACATCTTGTGTTGAAGTTACCTGTCATCTGCTTTGTGATTTTATATATGGTTTTCATGTCATTTGTATATGCTGCTTTCTCTGCTGTTTCTGCTAAGTTGTCATAGTATTGACGTTTATCTTGACGGCATGATTCCTTCACTTCTTTGTCTTTTTGTGCATAATTACTTAAAACTTGTTCTTTAAGCAGTTGTGATTTGGTGTTCAGTAATTTTTTCTTGATTTCTTTTCTTTGCTCTATCTTTTCCCATGTGGTCTCGCTTATCCATTCCTCTTTTCTCCTTTTCCGATATCCCAGCACCTCTTTTGCTGTTTCCTGCAGTGTTTTATTGAACTCTAATATGGACATTTCTGCTTCGTCTTGTAGGACACTGAATCGGTTCTTAAGTACTATTGAGAATTCATTTCTTGTTTGCTGGTCTATCAGTTTTCTTGTATCAAAACCTGTCTTTCTGTGTTCTCCGATTTTGGCTTTCCTTAATTTTAGTTTTATTTTTGCTACCAGAAGGTTGTGATCACTTCCTACATCTGCTCCTTTCCTTGCTCGCACATCTTGTAGTGACCGTTTCCACTTGTTGTTTATTAGTATGTGATCGATTTGGTTTTCTGTGGTTTTATCAGGTGACCTCCAAGTCACTTTATGGATGTTTTTGTGTTGGAAAATTGTCCCTCCGATGGTCATCATGTTTTCTTCACAGAAACTGCACAGTCTTTCTCCATTTTCATTTATTACTCCGATTCCTTCTCTTCCCATGATTCTTCTTCTATCTTCATTTCCTTCACCTACTTTTGCATTGAAGTCGCCCATATCATGCTTGGGTATTGTTTCTACTGTGGCTTGGAGGCTGTTGTAAAAATCTTCTTTTAATTCCTCTTCAGCTGCTTCTGTTGGTGCACAACAAACTATAATAGACAGCTTCGTGAATCTTGAGTTGAACCGTGCATATAATAATCTCTCATTTATTGGGGTCCATTTCAGCAATGCTCCTGATGCTTCTTTTGTTATAATCAATGCTACTCCTCCTTCATGAAGATCTTCTTTACCTGACCATATTATTGTATCTTCTGTGTGCTGTGTTGTTAATTTCCTTCTGCCTTGTCCTGTCCATCTTGCTTCTTGTATTCCTAGTATGTCTAGTTTGTATCTTACTTTCTATCCCTCCTCTATATCTCTTACTTTCTATCCCTCCTCTATCTCTCGATTTTTGGACGAAGACGCTGTCCGTTTTGGCAATCAGCGGGAACTAGCTGACATACTAGCGTTGGGGTTGGCGAACCACCGCTGACATACTAGCGTTGGGGTTGGCGAACCACCGCTGACATACTAGCGTTGGGGTTGGCGAACCACCGTTGACATACTAGCGTTGGGGTTGGCGAACCACCGCTGACATACTAGTGTTGGGGTTGGCGAACCACCGCTGACATACTAGGGTTGGGGTTGGCGAACCACAGCTAACGTACTAGCGTCAGTGTTGGCCAACCATAGCTAACCAAGACGCTGTTCCACCTCTCCTTTAGTACCCCCAGTAACAGGCCTAGCCTGGCTAACATGGTGGTGGAGTCTGCTAAAGAAGTACTGCACACTCCCTGCTTTTTAGCTCCACCCAGGGACTGAAAAAATATCTGCCATAGCCCACTCCCAGTCTGACACGATGCTGTGTCTCAACATCTTCACCGCATCGACTGCAACGAAAACTAGTTCGCAGATTCAGGGAGATTGAAAAAGAAGAAGAATCTCTTGTCTGCACTTAAAAAGTCACTTCAATATTTTCATAAACACCCTTTCAAAAGTACCACAACTAATGTATACTGTCCAAAAAAGAAACGCATAACTACTGATGATCCAATTTTAGCCATAACTTTGATATTCTGTAGCTTTTTAAATTAGGTGAACAAAATTTTCAAATTGCAAACAATAATACCTAAAGGGTTAAACACTCACTTGACAGTTTCTTGCATCTGTGTGACGAGAATTTGTTAGTCCTATGGGTTCTCAACTTAGTATGATATATGACCTCCACTTGCTTCGGTCAGCGACTGGTATCTCCTGGGCATAGATGTGATCAGATGTCTGATGCGTACCTGTGGGGTGGCTGCCCACTCTTCCTGGAGTGCCTGCCACAGATCACGACGATTGGCTGGAGAAACGTTTCGGCGACAAACATGTCTTTGCAGCTCATCCCATAGATGCTCGATCGGATTCATGTCAGAAGACAGGGATGGCCAGTGAATGGTGAGAATGTTGTTGACAGCCAAGAACTGTGCGGTAAACCGTGCAGAATGGGGTCTGGCGTTGTCCTGTTGAAACACAGATCTTTGCGCAGCCAAAAACGGAAAGACGTGGGGGTCGAAGAATTTCATTGACGTATCGTTGCGCATTCAAGCCTCCTTCAATCTGCACCAATGGACTCCATCCGTTGAAATTGATCATTCCCCATACCATTACATCTCCACCACCGTGCGGCGGAGCTTCATCAACGGAATTTTGGGCAAAACGTTCATCTGGCCTACGATAGACTCGTCTATGCATATCATGGCGGTGCAAAAAAAAAAAAGGAAGATTCGTTACTAAACCAGACACATCTCCATTGATTGTCAATTGTCCAGGGCCGATGCTGGCTGGCCCAAACAAGTCGGTTCTGGCGATGGCGTCTCGTTAAGACAGGACCTCGGTGAGGTCGTCGTGCCACCAGTCCAGCTTCATGCAGTCTATTCCAGACAGTTTGATCAGACACACGACGTCCTGTAAGCAATGACTGGGCACTTGAGGAAGCTGTTTTAAACCCTGTTTCTGAGGTGATGAGCCAGAATAAAGCGATCATGTTGTCGCCCTAGGTCGTCCACTGCGGTGCTGGTCTTCAGCATGATTAGAAAGGGCAGCTACTGCGCTCTGACTATACACGAGAATAGTAAAATTCACACTGAATCATGGACCTGATATCTTGGTGTCAGTTTTTGGTTTGGTTTGAGATACCAGGGAAAAAATGTTTGTCATAACATATAAAAAAATGAAGCTTATATAAGCTATGCGTTTCTTTTTTTTTTTTTTGGACAGTATAGTTTTAATGTAAACTAATGTAGTTTTAATATAAACTAATGTAGTTTTAATATAAACTAATGTAGTTTACAATTAAAAAAAGAAACCGAACGAAGTAAAGTAAAGAACTAAAAAAGGACTTTATAGTTAAAACTACCACAGGGCTATTTTCATTATTCACAATATAATCCATAAAAGGTATTCGGCTCACCGAGATGGGTAATGGTAATCTGTGTTCTCGGAGATCCTTGAAACGATGACGTAAGACCTCAGTTAGTACAACGCCGTTCTGTACTGTTATATCATTTATCAGTTCCCGAGTTCTACTCCACACACACACACAAACACGAATAATGATTTTCGTATCTCAAGTTTTCACACTTTCCAATATGACGGACTGCAGAGAGACGTGTAAGAGAGGCGTGCGCGTGGAATACGCGCCCTATGTGTGACGAAATGAGAGCTATAAACAGACCTGTGACGTCTCATTTGTTCTGTTAAAATTAACAAAAACATCTGAAAAGATTTTAATTTAAAGACCTGAAAATCTAATTAAATACACTCAGTGCGCTTTTATTTCATAACTGTCAGTTTTTCCTCATTGTTGTGTAATCTGACAAAAAATTTGTTGATTTAGATGTGGCTCTAGAGGTACTGAATCTGGACAGGCTAGGTCTAGGAGAACGATTAACAGGCCAGGTCTAGGAGAACGATTAACAGGCCAGGTCTAGGAGAACGATTAACAGGCCAGGTCTAGGAGAACGGATGACAGGCCAGGTCTAGGAGAACGGATGACAGGCCAGGTCTAGGAGAACGGATGACTGGCCAGGTCTAGGAGAACGGATGACAGGCCAGGTCTAGGAGAACGGATGACAGGCCAGGTCTAGGAGAACGATTAACAGGCCAGGTCTTGGAGAACGGATGACAGGCCAGGTCTAGGAGAACGATTAACAGGCCAGGTCTAGGAGAACGGATGACAGGCCAGGTCTAGGAGAACAGATGACAGGCCAGGTCTAGGAGAACGATTAACAGGCCAGGTCTAGGAGAACAGATGACAGGCCAGGTCTAGGAGAACAGATGACAGGCCAGGTCTAGGAGAACAGATGACAGGCCAGGTCTAGGAGAACAGATGACAGGCCAGGTCTAGGAGAACAGATGACAGGCCAGGTCTAGGACACCAGATGACAGGCCAGGTCTAGGAGAACAGATGACAGGCCAGGTCTAGGAGAACAGATGACAGGCCAGGTCTAGGACACCAGATGACAGGCCAGGTCTAGGAGAACAGATGACAGGCCAGGTCTAGGACACCAGATGACAGGCCAGGTCTAGGAGAACAGATGACAGGCCAGGTCTAGGACACCAGATGACAGGCCAGGTCTAGGAGAACAGATGACAGGCCAGGTCTAGGAGAACAGATGACAGGCAAGGTGTAAAAGAACAGATGACAGGCCAGGTCTAGGAGAACAGATGACAGGCCAGGTCAAGGAGAACAGATGACAGGCCAGGTGTAAGAGAACAGATGACAGGCCAGGTGTAAGAGAACAGATGACAGGCCAGGTCTAGGAGAACAGATGACAGGCCAGGTGTAAGAGAACAGATGACACGCCAGGTCTAGAAGAACAGATGACAAAACATTATAAACTCAGCCATATATATATATATATATATATATATATATACATAGATATAAAAGCAGAAACGAGTCAAAACTGTATGTCAAAAGCGGAACAAATTCAAGCCATGAAAATAAAATAAAAAAACAACAAATAAATAAATAATTAAAAAAAACATCGATAAAAGAAACGAGACAATAACTATTTTTATCCATGTTTGCATGGAGCAGGTATATCTAAAACCGGTGGGAAATAAATGAAAATGAAACCATGTTCACATTCTCTTGAAACAAGGCACTGTGAGAGATAAGAAAAAATGACGATCGCGGTAAAACTAGTTATAGTAATGAAGATGATGGAGGTATATAGTTCAGTTTTACAAGAAAGAATGAGGAAATAATGGCAGAAGGTAAGATAAACAACGTTAAACAAAGTTTAAATAACATAGCAAATACAATGAAAACGCGGAGACATTCAAATCTTGAAACATACAAAGAAAAGGAATGTGGTTTGGTAATTATTCTCATCGAATAGGCCCATCCAGGAGGCAGAAAACAATCAGACATTAGAGTGCATGGAGACAGAACTTATATAGCAGGAAAGACAGGCATGAATATAGAGAACATAGATAGCACAGATAGGGCAACATGACTGAGCAAAGACGTTTATGCCAGAAGAAAGAGACCAAATTTGCTGCAGTATAAAATACTAGCATGTCGCATTATGAATTTAATGATTTCCTACAAAGACTTCCATGGATCTTGGAAAGATCCATTACAAAAACACCACGTAGCTTTTCGATATTATAAAAAAATCACGCGTAGCTTTTCGAACAGGAGATCTGGCTAAAGTCGCGGAATAAGAAAGTCGATATAGACGCTTGTAGATGCAGACTTGATTTCATTCATTCATTACGTGCCATGCCTGATAGCGTCGGCGATTATGCCTCTGATTGGCTAATTAGTGCTAGAAGAAAAATACATCTCCTTCTGGGTATTGTGTGTGCGCCGGACTTATGAATATTACTTTTAATTGAAAAATGAAATTAGGCATTATTTTTGGGTCACCAGCATTGTGCTGTCTAAGGTTCTGTGGTTCGTGCTGTACGTAAATATCTGCTTCCTGATAAAGTTCGCCTACATTCCTCTCTGTTTCTAATCTTCTCTCTCCAGTTGGTGACACCAAATTCTTTTATATCCTCTTCTATGTCGTCTTTCCTTCTCTGTCTTGGTCTACCCCTTGGCCTTGTTTCCTTCATCTCGTGTACATACATCATTTTCGTTTGTTCTCTTCCGTTCTTTCCACATGGCCCAACCAGCGTAGTCTGTTTCAATTTCAAGACATTTATAATTCTTTGGGATTTAAATAAGCTGTTAAAAAAAGCAACCCCCCCCCCCCCCCCAGGGGAAAGTCTGCGCGAGTAGGGGAACAGATGACAGGCAAGGTCTAGGAGAACGGATGACAGGCCAGGTGTAAGAGAACAGATGACACGCCAAGTCTAGGCGAACAGATGACAGGCCAGGTCTAGGAGAACAGATGACAGGCCAGGTCTAGGAGAACAGATGACAGGCCAGGTCTAGGAGAACAGATGACAGGCAAGGTGTAAGAGAACAGATGACAGGCCAGGTGTAAGAGAACAGATGACAGGCCATGTGTAAGAGAACAGATGACAGGCCAGGTGTAAGAGAACAGATGACAGGCCAGGTGTAAGAGAACAGATGACAGGCCAGGTGTAAGAGAACAGATGACAGGCCAGGTGTAAGAGAACAGATGACAGGCCAGGTCTATGAAAACAGATGACAGGCCAGGTCTAGGAGAACAGATGACAGGCCAGGTCTAGGAGAATAGATGACAGGCCAGGTGTAAGAGAACAGATGACAGGCCAGGTCTAGGAGAACAAACGACAGGCCAGGTCTAGGAGAACAGATGACAGGCCAGGTCTAGGAGAACAAACGACAGGCCAGGTGTAAGAGAACAGATGACAGGCAAGGTGTAAGAGAACAGATGACAGGCCAGGTCTAGGAGAACAGATGACAGGCAAGGTGTAAGAGAACAGATGACAGGCAAGGTGTAAGAGAACAGATGACAGGCCAGGTGTAAGAGAACAGATGACAGGCCAGGTCTAGGAGAACAGATGACAGGCCAGGTGTAAGAGAACAGATGACAGGCCAGGTGTAAGAGAACAGATGACACGCCAGGTCTAGGAGAACAGATGACAAAACATTATAAACTCAGCCATATATATATATATATATATATATATATATATATATATATATATATATATATATACATAGATATAAAAGCAGAAACGAGTCAAAACTGTATGTCAAAAGCGGAACAAATTCAAGCCATGAAAATAAAATAAAAAAACAACAAATAAATAAATAATAAAAAAAAAACATCGATAAAAGAAACGAGACAATAACTATTTTTATCCATGTTTGCATGGAGCAGGTATATCTAAAACCGGTGGGAAATAAATGAAAATGAAACCATGTTCACATTCTCTTGAAACAAGGCACTGTGAGAGATAAGAAAAAATGACGATCGCGGTAAAACTAGTTATAGTAATGAAGATGATGGAGGTATATAGTTCAGTTTTACAAGAAAGAATGAGGAAATAATGGCAGAAGGTAAGATAAACAACGTTAAACAAAGTTTAAATAACATAGCAAATACAATGAAAACGCGGAGACATTCAAATCTTGAAACATACAAAGAAAAGGAATGTGGTTTGGTAATTATTCTCATCGAATAGGCCCATCCAGGAGGCAGAAAACAATCAGACATTAGAGTGCATGGAGACAGAACTTTTATAGCAGGAAAGACAGGCATGAATATAGAGAACATAGATAGCACAGATAGGGCAACATGACTGAGCAAAGACGTTTATGCCAGAAGAAAGAGACCAAATTTGCTGCAGTATAAAATACTAGCATGTCGCATTATGAATTTAATGATTTCCTACAAAGACTTCCATGGATCTTGAAAAGATCCATTACAAAAACACCACGTAGCTTTTCGATATTATAAAAAAATCACGCGTAGCTTTTCGAACAGGAGATCTGGCTAAAGTCGCGGAATAAGAAAGTCGATATAGACGCTTGTAGATGCAGACTTGATTTCATTCATTCATTACGTGCCATGCCTGATAGCGTCGGCGATTATGCCTCTGATTGGCCAATTAGTGCTAGAAGAAAAATACAACATCTCCTTCTGGGTATTGTGTGTGCGCCGGACTTATGAATATTACTTTTAATTGAAAAATGAAATTAGGCATTATTTTTGGGTCACCAGCATTGTGCTGTCTAAGGTTCTGTGGTTCGTGCTGTACGTAAATATCTGCTTCCTGATAAAGTTCGCCTACATTCCTCTCTGTTTCTAATCTTCTCTCTCCAGTTGGTGACACCAAATTCTTTTATATTCTCTTCTATGTCGTCTTTCCTTCTCTGTCTTGGTCTACCCCTTGGCCTTGTTTCCTTCATCTCGTGTACATACATCATTTTCGTTTGTTCTCTTCCGTTCTTTCCACATGGCCCAACCAGCGTAGTCTGTTTCAATTTCAAGACATTTATAATTCTTTGGGATTTAAATAAGCTGTTAAAAAAGCAACACCCCCCCCCCAGGGGAAAGTCTGCGCGAGTAGGGGTCAGACGAAACTTGCACCCTGGTCCTCCAGGATGGGGGTTGGAGCATGGGGTCAACGATCCTATCTCCGTTAAAAAAAAAGCGTTACGGAACAGTTAGAGAAGCCTCGAAATTGGACGGATAAAAATGAGTAAACATAAAAAGCTTCGAAAAACTTTTTCTGCGCAAATGTGCGTCGTAACATCAAATTACAGGGCAGAATTTAAAGTTATCACAGACTTCCCCTTATCTTGTCTTGCCTCCTTCCTCGTATACCTTTCAGTGTTGAATGGACAAACAGACGTCTCCGCAATTTGTTTCACAGAACGAGATGTTTCAGATTTCTGACATTTCTTCCCTCTATCTCTTGCGTGGGCGGCCTTTTCCTCTGTTTCCTACGTTATTCCAGCCGTTGCCTCGATGACATCATTAACTATTTCGTCTCTTCTTGTCGCATTTAGTATTCTTAAACACTTCTGTCGTGATGATTTTCCTTTTGTGTCTGACTATTATTAGTGCTCACGTTTGACACTGGTAGCAAAGAGTTGGGAGGAAAATTGTGTTGCACGCTTTGTTTCAAATGCGATGTATTTCAAAGTTCAAAATTCAGACTTCGGCTTCATTGCATTCGGGACAACCCCACACATGCTCCGCACCATCCACCCAAGAGAATGTTTGCTGAGAGTTCCTGTCAAAGTTTGCCTGTTTACTACGCGTTTTCTGTCACACAGTTCGGATTTCCTGCCAGCATCTTTAATTTGTCCTAGCTTCAGCAGTCTTTTCACAGCTACACTGTTCTTTTGTTCCCGCAGTCTGTCCAATACAGCCTTAGCATATTGTCAGTCTGCCATTTATTTTAGCCTGTCCAGCAAGTCTGTCTGCCACATCATTGCCATGTACTCCCGCATGCCCTGGACAGTAAACCCACGTTAGGCTTGTCACAGCTCACTGGCTTAACAGATGAGCCCATTCTTTTCGAAGCAGTTTCTTCTCAATCGTACGAAGCATAATCTGTGAATCCGTCACAATGACACCATTAACCATATCATGAGCAACTACTTGTTTATCAGTAAAAGTGTCATTTGTCAATTTATATGATCTGCGTCCCTGCATTTGTTCTCAATTCCAGCGTCAATTTTCCCCGTGGATGATATTATGCTACCTAGATATTTGAAATGTTTGCTTCAAGGGTTGGTTGTCTAGGAAGATCTTTGTTGGGATTTCTTCTCTCGACGTGGTGATGACTTTCGTTTTTTTCAGCACTGATCTTCATGGTGTGGCTTCTAGATGTCCTTGCTAAGTTATCCATGTTCTGCTGTAGGTTCTTCTCTGATGTGGCTGTAAGTGCATGGTCACCTTTCTAGCAAGTGAACATCACGCAAGTTCCGCGCACTCATGAAACAGTCACAAACAGAAAACTCATGAAAGCGGATCTGTATAAAATCAGACCTCATACATTCAGGAACTACAGACTAATGGGAGATGCTTGTACTTGTACAATCTCCCTGTAACTGCGAGCTGGTATTCTTTGCACCCTATGCAGTAGAGGTGTTGGGCTACATCATCGTATCGGCATGAGAGCGGGTTATGGCAGCTATTTTTTTTTCAGTCCCAGAGTACAGCTAAAACGTAGGGAGTGTGCAGTGCTTCTTTAGCAGACTCCACCACCACGGGGACTATGGCGATCCCTGCCCCGTTAGCCAGGATATGTCTGTTACTAGGGGTACCAACGGAGAGGTGGGACAGGGTCTTGGTCAGATATGGTTCGATAACCCTGACGCCAGCATATCTGTTACGGGTCGCTGATTGTCTAATCTGACGGCGCCTTCATACCCTCATCATTTAACCACCCCTAATGGGGGATGAGAACAGCAAAAATGAACCGCTTGCATCAAATACAGTATTCTCACATCATAAGTTTTGTTGTGCGCACGAAGAAGAAGATGATATTTTAAGCTTTACGAGGGGGTGCTGAAAAGTCATCGGTCCGTACAAGAAAGGAATGATCTAGAGCCATGAAACTTGAATGCTGTTTCACATGTTTACCCTGAAGTTCAACACACTTGACATAATCGTTTCTCACATTTCTTTAAGGATTGATCTGTACAAGAAAAGCCTTGCATACTCTGCAGTACAGCTCTGGAACACCCTCCCCTACAATTTAAAATCCACTGGTAATACTTCATCCTTTAACTCAAACCTGTTTCATTATTTACTTGCTTGTAATTATATGCCTCCATAAAATAGCCAGCACTCTCTCAACACATGGCTCGTAAACCATCAAGTACTTCAATGACATAGTTAGAAAAGCAACTTGTTAGATATTGTTAGAAATTATTTTAATGTTTGTTAAAAAAACACATGTTAGAAGATGATTTACAATGTATTTTTATTTATGCATATGTCTGCGTGTGTATGTGTGCGTGAGTGCTATTTTATTAGGTTAATGACTTCTTCTCTTTTACCTTGAATGTAATAGTTAAATCTTACACTCTTTTGATATGTTTTTCCTAATTTAATTTGTATTTTTTTTTACTAAATCAAGTGTGTGGGAAGAATGAAAGATGGAGTGATGAAGGGCAGAATGTAAGACGGGCCTGCGAGCCCAATTCTTTACCCTTGACAAATAAAGATTATTCATTCATTCATTAACCCTTCCAAAAAAAAAAAATAATATCTGGTCATTGAAATAGGGGCCTAATGCTCTGCTGCTGCTAAAACCTCTGAAACATTTGAGAATTTCTTCCCTTTCAAACACTTTTTAAGGTTGAGAAAAAGGAAACAGTCAGGTGGAGCAAGATCTGGTAGTAGGGTTGATGATCTGTGCACTCAGATCACAAATGCAACATCTTGTGTGGGTAGTTGAATTGTCCGCAGTTTCCCTTGCCATTTTTCTTTCAATTCATCCTTTAATTGGCATGGCAGTTTACAGCAGTATTCAGCTGTCTGGCCCTTCGAAGCTAGTCACTCATCAAAATATCTTCCTTATTTAAAAAAAAAAATAAAATACTGTGGTCACGATCCTTCCTGGTGACTTTGGGTCCCGAATTTCTTAAGTTATGGAGAGTGTTGTCACAGCAAGGACTGTCGTTTGTTCTCAGGAACATATCAGTGTAACTATGTTTCATTATCTCAGGGTCATAGAGGTGTAACTATGTTTCATTATCTCAGGATCACAGAGGTGTAACTATGTTTCATTATCTCAAGGTCATAGAGGTGTATCTATGTTTCATTATCTCAGGGTCATAGAGGTTAACTATGTTTCATTATCTCAAGGTCATAGAGGTGTAACTATGTTTCATTATCTCAGGATCATAGAGGTGTAACTATGTTTCATTATCTCAGGATCATAGAGGTGTAACTATGTTTCATTATCTCAGGGTCATAGAGGTGTAACTATGTTTCATTATCTCAGGATAATAGGGGTGTAACTATGTTTCATTATCTCAGGTTCATAGCGGTGTAACTATGTTTCATTATCTCAGGATCATAGCAGTGTAACTATGTTTCATTATCTCAGGGTCATAGCGGTGTAACTATGTTTCATTATCTCAGGGTCATAGCGGTGTAACTATGTTTAATTATCTCAGGGTCACAGCAGTGTAACTATGTTTAATTATCTCAGGGTCATAGCAGTGTAACTGTTTCATTATCTCAGGGTCATAGAAGTGTAACTATGTTTCATTATCTCAGGGTCATAGCAGTGTAACTATGTTTCATTATCTCAGGGTCATAGCAGTGTAACTATGTTTAATTATCTCAGGGTCATAGAGGTGTAACTATGTTTCATTATCTCAGGGTCATAGCAGTGTAACTATGTTTAATTACCTCAGGGTCATAGCAGTGTAACTGTTTCATTATCTCAGGGTCATAGCAATGTAACTATGTTTAATTATCTCAGGGTCATAGCGGTGTAACTATGTTTCATTATCTCAGGGTCATAGCGGTGTAACTATGTTTCATAAATTGTGATGAGTCGTTCACAGATGTTATCACTAGATCCGCTCGAAATGTTGCAAAATCATAATAAATTTTTCTTCTCGTCAGCACTGAAACATGTCTCTTGGGCAACAATTTCTAAATACCCAAATGCTGATGAATATTAGCATGTTTCGTGGATATCTCTTTTGTCTCAGCCCCCCCCCCCCCCCCGGGAACAACTGTGTTAAGAGTGTTTGTGAGACAGGGAACATAGATCTGTTTGCTTAAAAACTCTGACCTACTTCTGTAGCCCAGAAACTTGTAGCAATCAACACTAATTGTAATTGTTATTTTTGTAAAATGTAATGTCAGGTTGGTGGACAGATGGGGACTTGGAGATAACCAGCAGGGATGAGGAAAGTCTGGTGTGAAACCAATGAATCCAGGACGTGACAAGCCTATGGGTCTTTACAACAATGGCTATCAGAATGATGTAAACAAAACAGAGCCAGTAGACTATGGGTGGCGTGGAATGGATATAGTTGAAGCATTCATCAGATTCCTCATCCCAAAGTCGGAGTGTCTTTGTGGAACTGTCTCAAAACCATCTGACATGGAGAAGGGACTTAGGTACAGCCACCAGAGGCTGGAAAACAAAGTTTTGGCCAGGCCAGCCACACTGTCTTCATGGCAGCCCGAGCAAGACCACAGTCTGCCCTAGCAAGGAAAGGTGCTGAAGTCGGAGTTACCCAGCCAAAACGCGCATCGCAAAAATCAGAGTAACACGCATTATCGCTAATGAAATGTCTCTATCTGCAGTTTTCAAACATGGTGCTCGCCCTGTGAAGACTAACCAGGCAGGTGTAGTGCCGGGCCCCCTGCCTCGAAACTGTACACCCAATGCTACTGGAGGTCTTCTCAGTTCGTCTTGTGGAGCCAGGAGACATGAGAGTAGAGCTACTGGACAAAAAATACAACGGAAGAAAACTGCCAAAAAGCAAGAACTTAAAATAAAGCAGTGGAATGCTGAGGGTGTCAGTAGTGTTAGAGATGGCTATAGCAAAAAGGTGGAACTAGAGAACATACTCTTTGCAGAGCAGGGTAAGTATATGCTGCATACAGGAGACACACCTAACCAAAAATGCCACCTTTAAAATCAGAGGCTACCAGTGTTTTAGATCATACCGACAGGACAGAAGAAAAGGAGGAGTACTCACACTTGTTAAAAATAACATCAGCGCATGTCAGGTGGGAGTGTTCATGGAAGGAGCCGAATATCAGATGATCCATCTAAAAGCCAGTAATACAGACTTCCATCTCCTTAACTATAACTGTTCTAATGACCGCCAACTTGCTCTAGAAACAATCCCACACAAAGAGAGACTGATGGTTTGTGGTGATTTTAACAGCCATTCCCAGAGCTAGGGGTATGACCACATAGACAAGAGAGGAGAGGAAGTTGAGAGCTTGCAGGATGACAATGGACTTCTCCTGATCAACAAGCCAATGGATCCCCCAACATTTTACTCAAAGGCTTAGCATACAACCTCAACACCAGATCTGGCGTTCCACTCTCCAGATCTGAAGTGGAATATTCCACGCGAAGTTGGAAAACAACTTGGAGGCAGCGACCATCGACCAGTCTTCCTGACAATAGAAAATGAACTCCTTAACACCAGTAGCCCACTCCCCAGATGGAACTATAAAAAAGCAAATTTGACAATGTACAGATATCGTACAGGTAACCTGATTGGACAGCTGTCCATAGAAGGTAAGGATATTAACAGCATAGAGAAGGAATTCAATGCTTGTGTCCTTCAGGCCGCCCGTGAAACCATTCCTAGAGGAGCTCGTAGGGACTATAAACCATACAGGTCTAGTGAACTGGGAAAACTCCATGATGACGGGAAACAGCTCGAAAGCAAGCAGAAAATAGACCATGCCAAGAACCCCACAATAATTACCAACATGCTAAAGCCAAATTTCAGAGAGCCAAGCTGCAAGCCAGACGGGAAAGTTGGAGAGAGAAAACAGAGTCCCTATACTCTGAAAAGGATGGAAGAAAACTGGAAACTAATCAGTTAAACGATGAGAGTACTGAAGAAGTACACACTAATAGAGGATGGGAAAACTCTTACAGGTAAGTAGGTAGCAGATCACTTTGCTCGCGTGTTTGCTCAAGACTGCAACATTGATATCCATCCAGAGAAAGAGCGTACAGTGCGCACCGACCCACAGAAAGAAGAACAAGGCAGAAAAGTGGAGGTCATGGATGCACCAGTCACACGCAGCGAGTTAGACCTAGCAGTCAGTAAACTGAAACCAAGGAAATCACCAGGACCAGATGGAGTGTCCAATGAAATGATCAAGAACTTGGAATGGCAGCAATGGGAAAGCTGTTGGATATTTTCAATATGTGCTGGAGCACAGGTAAGTTACCTCAAATCTGGAAGGAAGCAAGCATGGTACCACTGCTAAAGCCAGGGAAAAATAGTGATACAGCCTCCAACTACAGGCCAATCAGTCTCACTAGCTGCCTATGCAAAACGATGGAACGCATCATTGACCTGAGGCTAAAATGGTATCTATAAAGTGAAAACCTTCTCATTCCACAACAAGCAGGATTTAGGCAGTACTACAGTACAGAAGATCAAGTGACCTATCTCTCTCAAGAGACTGAGGATGCATTCCAAGAGAAAAACCTTGTACTAGCAGCGTGGATAGACCTGAAGAAAGCCTTTGATAAAGTATGGAAAAAAGGTCTGCTATGGAAACTAAGAAACTGCAATGTGAATGGAAGACTGTACAACTGGAAAAAGTCCTATTTACACAATAGAAGAGCTAGAGTAGTAATGGATGGATACAAAAGCCAGAAAGTACTGCTGCGACACGGTATACCTCTACGCTATTCCTGGTATTCATTAATGACCTGGTCAAGGAACTTCCCTATGGAATCAAAGCAACACTGTATGCAGATGATCTGGTCACGTGGTGTACAGATGAATATGAGACAGTTGCTACACAGAGACTCCAAAGAGCAGCAGACATCTTGACATCATGGACAAACAAATTATGTGTAAGTATCAACACAGAGAAATCAAGTACCACTCTGTTCACTCTCTCATCTAAACAGAAAGCAGGTAAGATCTTTGTAAATGAAATATCCTTAAGGATGGACAACCAACCCACTTACTTAGGAGTGACTCTTGACTCAAAACTGACGTGGAAGCAACACATCAACAATGCAGAAGCAAAAGCCAGAAGAAAACTAGCCATATTAAGAAAATTGAGTGGAACCACATGGGGAGCTAGTAAAAGAATCCTCAAGAATGTATATCAGCAAAGTATTCTACCACATTTAGAATATGGCTCAACATCTTGATGCACAACATCAAACGCTACGCTGCATAATCTAGACAAGGTACAAAATCAGTCACTACGGATTATCACAGGTGCCATGAGGTCCATACCAGTAGTAGAAATGCAGAAAATAGTTGGTGTTCAAGCGCTAAAGGAACGTAGAGACACAAAGGTCATGACCATGGGAGAGAAATTCCTTAGCTCTGTAAGCCATCCCCTGAAGGAGAGATTCAATAACCTGGCACTAAGAGGGCTTAAAAGAAGCAGCTTCAGTCATCAGGCCAAGCATATGCGTAAGCTGATACCTGACCTTCCAACTGTAGTCGCTCCATTATCATCTGTACCAGAGCATACACCATGGAAAGAAGCAGATTATACACAAATAACTATTCAAACTGAAATGAAAGGTGTACAGAATGGTGAGATGCAGAGCAGCCTTGTAAGATCAACAGCCACACTTAGTTTGCTAGATGACAAATATCCATGTGACACCTGGATATGTGTGTATACAGATGGATCTGCACATAGTGCCATAAAGAATGGAGGGGCAGGAGCACATATTGAATATCCAAACAATGCCACTGACAAGATTTCCATACCCACTGGAAAATACTGCAACAACTTTGATGCAGAAGTTAGGGCAATTATTGCTGCAGTTGAAAAACTATCAGACTCCAGAATTGATACGTGTCCCGTAGTAATTCTCACAGATGCAAGATCAGTACTGGAAGCTCTTCAGAGCAACAAACTATCAGACCTTAAGGATGCCTTGTCAAAAATTGGCTTACAACACAGAGTCACTTTGCAGTGGATTCCTTCCCACTGTGGGATACCAGGCAATGAGAAAGCTGACCATCTGGCCAAAGAGGGCACTGAAATGGAGCAACCAGACATACCAATCACCTAAAATCAGAAGAAAAGCATGATAAAAACCTACAGGAAGCCACAAACACCACCACATGATGACTATCACATGCTAAAAAGAAAAGAACAAGTCACCATTTTCCGTCTCCAAACAGGACACAGCCGACTTCGAAGTCATATGTATACAAAGTTTAAGGTTGGTACTACTAATCTATGTACATATCCTCCAAAACTGCACCAACTATGAGACACTGAGAAATAATTACTGGCCCAGTGAAACCACTAAAGAAGATAAGCTCTACGGTTCCATACATGAATTACAAAAAACAGTGAAATTTGTCCAAGAGACAGGACTGCAGATATAGACAGACAATGTGAATGAAGAAGAATAAGATGTCTCAGCAACTGTTTCAGCCAAAATTTGTCAATGCTGCCTTGATCAACAATTTCTGAAGTTGATACTGGAGAAGGCCTTCCAGATTTTGCTGCAACTTCAGTCTCGAAACCTCCACCCTGAAAGTTATCACAGCACATCTTCACAGCTTGTCTTCACATCATGTCTTCACAGCTTGTGTATAACAGTCACTTGTCACTCAATGTTTGCAGGATATGAGTTTTCTTCTGTAGGGACAAGGATCTGATGACAGCCCAGAGTTCCACACTTGACAGTTTGCTAGCTCACATTCACTTGACAGTTTCTTCGCTGACACTCACTTGACAGTTTGCTAGCTCACATTCAGTTGACAGTTTCTTCGCTGATACTTGACAGTTTACTCGCGGACACTCACTTGACACTTTACTCTCTGACACTCACTTGACACTTTACTCTCTGATACTCACTTGACACTTTACTCCCTGATGCTCATTTGACACTTTACTCACTGACACGTACTTGACACTTTATTCGCTGACACGCACTTGACACTTTATTCACCGACACTAACTGATCTGAAAAAAATCAGTAACAAATTATCAGTGCAATCCTGCAAGCTGGCATGTTACACTCTTTCAAGACACAAAGACAAAATTGTGCTCTAATTCTGGTCTGCTGATAACTCCCTGGTTAAGTCTGCTTGAACATTTTTTGACACTGGTTTAAAAAAAAAAAACATAAAAAAACAAACTCTGTAGGTTTTCAGGTTTTTAATACTAGATATTCTCTTCTGTAACCAGTTTTGACACCCCCCAATCCTTTTTTTTTTTTTTACGCACATATATACAAAGAGAGAGCAGATGTGAACTGTTCTCAACCAATCTAGGTAATCATTACTACAGAATTTAGAGAATATCTAACTTCTAGCAACCAGCTTTCAGCCACAACTTCTAATACTGATTAAATCTCTAAATGTCTTCTTTAGACTTGGCTGACAGCAGAGATTTTGAGCAAACAAGGCACAGATAACAAATCTGTTTTTTTTTTTTTTGGCTTTGATATGGTAAATATTTTAACAAAGATTTGATGGATATCCTCAGGCCAAAAAAAAAAAAAAACATTTTGTGTTGTTGGGACACCAACACATGACCACTTTCTATGACAAGACATCAAACAGGTCTCACTTTAAAACAGCTTGCTTTATCCCAACTACAACTGTAACAATGTCCTGTATATATGGCATTTAAGATCAGAAAACAAAGGCCAATAACTTAATCTAATGATTATGCATATGCCACATCACACGGGGTTGTGCTGGTCTCTATTATGCCTGCATGTTCTCTAATGTTCACTGAAGTAACATTTCCAGAATATTACAATTAGTCTTTACCACACAGGTATCTGGGGGTAGAGAAATGGTGTGTGTACTCATCTTCATGGCAAAGATCACTCACCTGACTTCAGTGGAATGTGTGTACCCCCACCCAGCTGTAAAAATAGATACCTGGCTCTTTCTGGAGCTTGTGAAGGAAAGCAAGTCAATACATCGAGACAAATATGGGGCACTGACACCACATCACTCACATGGCTCAGTACCACAGCACTTGGCTATATTTATCTCTATGTTGTGGGGGTGAAGACACCGATAAGGTAATCAGCGACCCATAGCTGATACGCTAGAGTCAGGGTTAGCGACCCATAGCTGACCTAGACCCTGTCCCCCCTCTCCATGGTACCCCCAGTAACAGTAATAGCCTGGCTAACAGGGCAGGGATCGCCACAGTCCCCATGGTTTTGGAGTCTGCTAAAGAAGCATTGCACACCCCCTGATTGATAGCTATACTCTGGGACTGAAAAAGTAGCCACCATAACCTGCTCCCACACTGATACAATGCTGTGCCTCAACATCTCTACAGCATCAGCCGCAAATAACAACAGCTCGCAGTTACAGGGAGTTCGTATAAGTACCTTTATGTTATATACAAAAGAAAAGCTTCTAAAACATGTCTCACTTATCCATCTTAACATGAAAACCCTAGTACTAACTCTGGATTATCCGATGTGTTTCTGAGATCTGTGAAATTTAGTGAACAAAGTTTCCATGTTTAGACCATGACGTGTAAAGTCATTATCACTTGTATATACCTTTGCTCTGACTAAATATTCAGACACAAAAAATCACTGCAATGTTACAGGGAAAAACAAAAGCTCTTCCCCAAGTTTATGTTCAAACAATATGTTCACATGTTAAAGGCCAAAATGTTTGATGACACATCTTTTTTCATTTTTGCTTCTCTTGGATAATGTCATGTGCAGCAACACTGACACATTTACCTTCATATAAAAAATGTGTTAGCACTTTATACTTCCATCAATGCCAAAAGATTGTGAACAATGACCCAGTATACAACTACACATAACAAAATATGCAACTTGCAGGTCTTAGAATTTCTTAATTTACAAGAAAAATAGCAGGTGTGTAAAACAGACACCTGACAAAACAGTAAAAAAATCCAGTACATGCAGCTATATAAACTAAGACACCTGACAAAACAGTAAAATAATCCATTATTTGCAGCTATATAAACTAAGACACCCGGCAAAACAGTAAAATAATCCATTACTTGCAGCTATATAAACTAAGACACCTGACAAAACAGTAAAATAATCCATTACTTGCAGCTATATAAACTAAGACACCTGACAAAACAGTAAAATAATCCATTACTTGCAGCTATATAAACTAAGACACCTGACAAAACAGTAAAATAATCCATTACTTGCAGCTATATAAACTAAAACACCTGACAAAACAGTAAAATAATCCATTACTTGCAGCTATATAAACTAAGACACCCGGCAAAACAGTAAAATAATCCATTACTTGCAGCCATATAAACTAGACACCTGACAAAATAATTTATTGCTGAAAACTGTATAAACTAAGACACCTGACAAAACTATAACAATATTAGTGTTATCTAAATTTTTCATACAAATGTTTAACAGAGAACACACTACTGAAAGAAAACAATGAAATCAATACAACCATGAATGATATTTTTAAAGAATATGAAATGAAAATATAAAAGGATGAAGAAATATTTAAGAAAATAAGTGTAATATGAAATAAAGAGCTTAAAAAGACTCACTAACAATATTCACAAAACTGAATTCTGAAACCAAAAGGCATTGATAAAAGATCTTTCTGTAGGGAAAAGAATACTACAGAGGAGGAGAAGAAATAAAGTTTAATTAAAAACATCACTGAATGGAGTGGGAACATCATCTAAAAACACCAGTGAATGGACTGGAAACATCATCTAAAAACACCAGTGAATGGACTGGAAACATCATCTAAAAACACCAATGAATGGACTGGAAACATCTAAAGACACCAATGAATGGATTGGAAACATCATCTAAAAACATCACTGAGTAGACTGGAAACACTATCTAAAAACATCAACAACTAGACTGCAAACACCATCTAAAAACATCAACGAGTAGACTGCAAACACCATCTAAAAACATCACTGACTAGACTACAAACACCATCTAAAAACATCACTGAGTGGACTGGAAACACCATCTAAAAACATCAAAACATCAACGACTAGACTGCAAACACCATCTAAAAACATCAACGAGTAGACTGCAAACACCATCTAAAAACATCACTGACTAGACTACAAACACCATCTAAAAACATCAACGAGTAGACTGGAAACACCATCTAAAAACATCACTGACTAGACTACAAACACCATCTAAAAACATCACTGAGTAGACTGGAAACACCATTTAAAAACATCACTGAGTAGACTGGAAACACCATCTAAAAACATCACTGAGTAGACTGGAAACACCATCTAAAAACATCACTGAGTAGACTGCAAACACCATCTAAAAACATCAACAAGTAGACTGCAAACACCATCTAAAAACATCACTGACTAGACTACAAACACCATCTAAAAACATCACTGAGTGGACTGGAAACACCATCTAAAAACATCAACGACTAGACTGCAAACACCATCTAAAAACATCAACGAGTAGACTGCAAACACCATCTAAAAACATCACTGACTAGACTACAAACACCATCTAAAAACATCAATGAGTAGACTGGAAACACCATCTAAAAACATCACTGACTAGACTACAAACACCATCTAAAAACATCACTGAGTAGACTGGAAACACCATCTAAAAACATCACTGAGTAGACTGGAAACACCATCTAAAAACATCACTGAGTAGACTGGAAACACCATCTAAAAACATCACTGAGTAGACTGGAAACACCATCTAAAAACATCACTGAGTAGACTGGAAACACCATCTAAAAACATCACTGAGTAGACTGGAAACACCATCTAAAAACATCACTGAGTGGACTGGAAATGCCATCTACCAAAAACCTTCAGGGCAACATACATAGGGCAGTCAGTGTTGGAAGCAACAATCAATAAACAGTTTGTTAGATGTCCTTTTTGATCACTTTTAGACATATGAACTAACAATGGTTTATTTTCATGCTGCAACATCAGTAAAATTACCCCCCAGAACATTTTGCACACACATCACCCAGTAGTGACAAACCAGACTCACACATAAGTCAATCCTGGTCAACAAAATGAGCTTCAGCTCCAGTCAAGTTAACATATAAACACAGTAAGTTTACTAGGTGATTTAAAAAAACTTGAAGTTTACTAGCTGATGAAAGTTTACTAGATGATATTGGGTAATGAAAGTTTACTAACTCATACCAGCTGATGAAAGTTTACTAGTTGATACAAGCTGATGAAATTTTACTAGCTGATACTAGCTGATGAAAAACTATCACTTTCTAACATGGAACAAAGATAACTAATTATGTACATACTCCTTGGGGAGATTTATTATCCCACACATAAAAATTGCAAGCAAAACATTCATTACATAAAGCAATATAACTCATCGTTAATAAATTACATAAAGCAATACAATTCATCGTTAATAAATGAAAGCAAACTAGTCACCAACAGCAAGCCTAACTCAAAGACATAATGTACATGGTAACAAAACTCAAAGCTGAATGAACTAAAGAAACAACACAAGGGAGGTAACAATAAAACTCACTAACAACAAATGCTTGTGCAATACAGCTCTAGCTTACTCATTAAATTAATCTGAAGGAACCATCACTCTCACCTTTTCTGACTCGCTTTTTGATCTACAACTCTCTAATCAGTGAAGTTCATAATGTTGATCTATCACACAGAAAAAAACTAATTACTTACAAATATGAATCGTTAGGTTTTAAGCATTCAGCAATATGATCATAAAATGAATCGCATTTTGAAAAATAAATTTGATCTGTAAAAGACTAAAAGGACAAAGATGATCTTACAACTAGTCTGTCTTAAGACACTGTCAGAGAGGGAAAAAAAAAGAATTTTATGTATTAACAAGACTTCACATTTGATATCAATGACTGCTGAGGAAAAAAAAAGAATTTTATGTATTAACAAGACTTCACATATGATGTCAATGACTGTTGAGGGAAAAAAAAAGAATTTTATGTATTAACAAGACTTCACATTTGATGCCAATGACTGTTGAAGAAAAAAAAATGTTATGTATTAACAAGACTTCACATTTGATGTCAATGACTGATGAGGAAAAAAAAGAAAGTGAAGTGTGAGCAACTGACAGCATTTATAATTCACGCTATGGCAGAAAACGGTTATCAACTGCTGCTTGATTTTATACATCTCACAAGAAATATTTGATTTTTTTTTTTATTTCATCACACAACATGGTCAGACAGCAAGAAGAGATAAGAATGATATGAACAGGAAATGGCCGAGTAAGATTGACTAAAAGAGAGTTCTCGATGGGATTAACACCAAACAGGATAAAGCAAGTAAATATCAAGAAAACACTGAGATTATGCCCACTGGATCATTCTATGAGAAGCCCTGAGGAACAAGAGCAGCAGAGCTCAAAAGTCACTGAACAAATCCTTATAGCAGCATACATATGTGCTTCACAGCAAGGGACAACATTAGTATTAGGGTGAACGTAGCACTCTTGCAATCAAACCACATAATATCTTCACCATACTTTGTGTGTTCTCAGCTTTACAAGTGAGTTCATGCAACATCAAGAAAACAGCTCTGTCTGGGAATTATGAACATTTCAACTCAGTTTAATGACCACAAAGTATTAATATCAAATACTGGAACCAAAAAATACATTTATATACAACAAAGTGTCTTATCTTTCCACTCATTCATTCATTTGCATGTCCTTTGCAGAACTTGCCTCCCTAACAGCACTCCTGTAGGGCTCTCGATTGTGAGCAAGATGGCCTGCCACTGATGCATCCATTTGCAGATCATCAACAATGTCTTGATGCCATCTTCGTCTTGGTCTTCCTCTCTTTCTTTTTCCCATTATGTACCCTTCCAAGACGGTCTTCTCTGGATTATCATGTCGTTTAATGTGTCCAAAATACTGAAGTTTTCTTTGTTTAATCCTCTTTACAAGCCAGCCTTCTTCAATATTAAGTTCTTGTAGCGTGGATATACTTTTTTGTGTATCTTTCCACTTCTAAGCACAAATCAATGAGACTGTTGCAGCAGCTTGTGGGAAGTGAGAAACAAATACAGTCCACTTTATACAACATGGAAAATATTGGCAATATGTCATTTTTTTTTGGTGCATTTTAAAAAAAATGTTTATGGACACTGCAGATTAGGATCCAGAATATCAGTATCTCCTGACATCTGGGTAACACAAGTTAAACCTTCTATGTACAGATTTCTTGGATCAGGTTCATCATCTCCTACAATGTTTTTTTTCCCCCCTCAGTGCTGTGTTTCTCTTGTTGGGGTCATACTCCCCCATGATTCATTGTCCAGTTAAGATCTTACCAGCTTCTGAAAACAGTGAATGGCAATGTACATCCAAGTTCTCCAATGACCTTTTCAGTCAGTGCATTATGGGGAAAACAATTGTTCCAGAAAAAAAAATCAGTCTTATATTGAAAGTCTAAGGCTAAGAATGAAAACAACATCATCACAATCTGACTGTTCAAATTTCTAAAGTGTATATTACATCATAACAAATTTAAAACATACATGTTATTTATTTATTTTTTAAAAACAGAATCAGCAAAATATATTTAAAATGAGCAAAGAACATCACAATACATCATTTTTATCAGGTCAATCACTTAGGAAATGTTACAAATTTGTAAGGTTCTGCAAAAGATACAGAATTTATATGTGTCACAGCAAATCTTGGACAGGTTCAAGGTGTAAATCATGAAAGAAGCTAGTAGAACAGTCATTCCAGCAACAAAGATACACTTGACAAATGAAAGAGTATTAATTTATTATATGAAGATGCACCTGATAAAGTGGTCAAGAATATCACTGTGTGAGTGAACACTTCAAATAGGTGAAAGCTGTAAGAAACTACACCGTTCTTCTATGGGGATTTCTATATTTTGTGCTAGCAATAAAATATGAGGCACAACAGTTGGCATGAAAGTGTAATACTCATCATGTGAGTATCAAATCATTACAGATAACAGATACAAGCACTGATTTCATCAATACCTTTCCTTATATAAGTCCCATATGTTTGGGACATGGGGTGGGATGTGTACTTAGAGTATTTATCATCTGTTATAAGTTTCCCCAGCCCTTTCCCTCTTTACAAAAAAATATTTTCAATCTTCACATCAAAACTATATTTATATGTGTCAAGTAAACAGCAACTTTCAGCTAGTCACTCTGATCATAATTACTGCAGTCTGGACAAATCTCTATTTCCAGGAAAAATGACATATCATTTGCTTCAGAAAAAAATTATTAAACATCTATTTCCACATATGAGATAATGCTAAATATCTATATCCAAGATAAGAAACATATACATTTACTTCTGAAACAAGAAAAAAAATATATATATAGACCAGTTTTTTTGTTGTTGGTTGTTGCATTCCTCTGTAACTAGGGACAAGCATATATCTATTTATGTGACATACGACAAGCTTATGTCCATTTATGTGACATACAAGCACTTGTCTATTTATGTGACATATGACAAGCACTTGTCTGTGACATATGACATGTGATATACTACAATCACCTGTTTATTTATGTGACATACAACAAGCATATGTCCATTTATGTGACATACAACAAGCATATGTCCATTTATGTGACATACAACAAGCATATCCTCATATTCAGAAAAAAAAAATATGTAAACACAAGAAATAAACATTCATTTTAACTTCAGATATAACATTATCAAGTGATTACCAAGTAATCTACACTTTTGTCTCTTATTATTCTCCCTCCTTCTTTATCCAGTAATCTTTCTTCCATGTAATCCTTATCTAGCTCTCTGTTCTGATGTCTCTGTCCAGCTCTCCTTCTCTCTTGCTTGTGGTGGTAAAAGCCTTATTAGACACAATCATGGAATGGATGTATGTGGCAGTAACAAAAGAATACTCTCAGCCTGTGCTACCTCTTGTTTTCCTGAAGCATTATCTGTCGATAAAGAAATAAACAGGTATGTTAATTTTCATTTGGTACTTGAGTGGCAAAGTGGTTAGTGCACTAGCTTTTCATGACAAAGGTCTGGGGTTCAAATCTACATGAAGGTGCCCCAGTCACTCAGTTGTAGAAATGGGTACTTGGCTAGGAATGTTGCCTTTAGCGACAGAATTTGTGCTGATGGTTGGGAGTTCTTTGAATGTAAATGCTACAGAAGAGTTCTCCAAATATCGTGGACACAAAAAAGAACAAATATATCTATACTACAAGAGCTTAATATTGAAGAAGGCTGGCTAGTAAAGAGGATTAAAGAGAGAAAACTTAAATATTTTGGACACATTAAACGTCATAATAATTTAGAGAAGACCATACTGGAAGGATACATAATGGGAAGAAGAAAAAGAGGAAGACCAAAACGAAGATGGCTGCAAGAAATCATTGACGATCTGCAAATGGACACAGCAGCAGAAGGCCATCTTGCTCACAACTGAGAGGCCTACAGGAGTGCTGTTTGGGAGGCAAAGTTCCGCAAGGGATATGCAAATGAATGAATGGTTGGGAGTTTCTGGTCAAATGCTGACTACACAGCAGAGCACTTATGGTCTGACTGCATGTGATGACACTGATCCACATCTCACATGCATTAGAGATACACATTAACTTGAATAAAATTTTAAAATATGAGTATTTATATAATACAAGAATCCACATACCTCACTTAATATCACCCAGGCATCAGAATTTACATGAACATGAATCCGGAGTACTTGGAGAAGGCCCACTCCTTCAGGAATCTCTCCCTGGGCTAACCCAATGTCATTAAATCGACCTATGGGAATGAAGCCTTCTGATGTGGCAGCAATCTCAGCCTGGCTGAGTCCCGCCCTTGAAGCAATGACGTTTACTTCTTCTTGACTCAGTTTTTCTGTTGTCTGAATTTCTATTGTGGTATTGTGGAATATATCACCTGGATGGTCTGTATTTCCACTGCGGAATAAATACCTGCCAACAAAAACATAAAGTAATTGTCACATGACATTTTTTCTTTTTTTTAAAAATCAGAATTTTCAGCTCAGGATAATTATTAAGATGAAATGTACTGTGAAATTAAACAAGCAAAACAAACTTATGAATGTGAATCATGATTACATGAAAGACCTGACTCTGAAGTGCTCTCTGATGTGAGTACTGAATACGAGTATGTATTGGAAGGTAATCCACAGAGATTGGCATGAGGTGAAAAAAAAAGGAGGTTTGTGTTTTATATGGTTAAGATTTCACAAATCTCCTCACATCACTTTCTTCACTCTCATTCTAAGCCTGGCCACCAGTCTTTCCCTGCTCTCTTAACTCTTTAAAATATAAAAACTAAATTTTGTTAAATGTTACATAGGGTAGTTCACTAAGTTTTCCGTTTTCAGTGAGATATTCAACCTCATCAAGGGATTTTATGCCTACTAATTTGGCCTCTCTTAACAATGTCCTTTTTAGAGTTTCACGTGATTGATCTCTTTTTCTTCTGCCTGTTATGTTCCACTTGCTAGCCTGTTTTGGGATTATCTGATCATTTCTTCTCATCATGTGACCGACATATGTCCATCTCCTCTTTTTTTCTGATCACCCATGAGACAGGTTGTTGTTCACTCATCTGCCTTATCTCTGCATTGTTTTTTGAATTCATTCCATTTTATACAGAATATTTTCTCCAGGCATTTGTTTTCAAAAAGAATTTGTTGTTTATTTCTTTAGTTGTTTTTCAGCAGTGGATATTACATCTGAATTGAATAATCTTAACTTGGTTTTTGTGCTTATAGCTTTTGAGTGTCATATGTTCTCAAGATTCTTGAAGGTCAGTGTTGCTTTTGCAATTCTAATTCTATCTTCCTTTCTGGTGTCGCCATCCAGGTCTATGTAGCTGCCGAAGTATACAGTATCAATATTTTGTTTACTGTCATGTCATCTTCGTCAAATCTGCAAATCCTCACTTCAACCTCTCTCCCATGGCATTAGTATGCCATAATGGCATCAACTGTTAGCACCATCACATTTCTAAGCCACTTCAGAATTTGAGGTAGGGATGCTAGCACCTGTCCTTGCTGGTTTGTTTTTTCTAGGGAAGCCCCAGGTATCCATTTTTCAAGGACTGCCGGAACCCTGGTGCTGGCTGGTCCCAAAAATTTTCTGCCCAAGTACAAAATCAAAACAAGACCCTTTTGATCACCAGATGAGTACACTAACTGCAGCACCACAGTGGCATCAATCATTTACTGAGGTTTATTTCCAGAACAGGAGCTGCCATAGTTTGGGACTCTACACAAATATATATGTATTTTTTAAATGGCACAAATTGGCAATTTATGATGATTTAAATAATTGTGAAGTTGCCTCACTATCTTGTGACAGAGTTTCCTGCTCATCTCTACTTTAGAATTTGAAAAAAAAAAAAAAAAATTATGCTTATCATCATCATCTTTGGCGACAGGAGCTGCAATGGATATCTGACCTGTACTGCCTCTTCCTGATTCCTGCCTCTATTCTGACGCTGTCCATCAACTCACACTGCTGTCATCTTCTTGCTCTTCTATTTTCAGGAAGGTTTTCAGTACTTTATTATGTTTCTGACTATGACCAGAATACTTTAACAGCTGCCTGCTATGTTTTCATTATTTCTTTCTTTTTTTTTTCCAGTTTGAATTTTCCAGCATTTCTGACGTGACCATGAAATATGCTTCTTTCTGTTACATGGACATGCCAGAGGTCTCACCTTTGTCTTATTCCAAGCTCGTGCACTATTAAAAGCATAAACAGCATCTTACAAAACTTAGATTTAACTTCTCATGGTATAAAGTAGCCTATGCTGCTGCTTTCTGAGCAAACAGTAAGACAATGCAGGACAAACTATACTCACACATCTACACGAATTGGTGGGTCATACTTAAAATCAATGATGTCTCCCTTGGATGGATTGGATGCCCAGAAAAAAGTCTCCCCAATGTAGGCCTTGCTGAGTGTGAACTTCTGGTAAGTTTTCAGGGATGATGCAAGCTGCACAGGTGGGTTGGCATGGGCTCTGTACAATCCTGCCTTGCCAAAGTCACGATCCTGCAATGACAATTTAGGGGTAAAGTATGAACAAATATAATCAGAATACAAACTAGATAATTTAGGGGTAAAGTATGAACATATATAATCAGAATACAAACTAGACAATTTAGGGGTAAAGTATGAACAAATATAATCAGAATACAAACTAGATAATTTAGGAGTAAAGTATGAACAAACAGAATACAAACTAGACAACTGAAGGGTAAAGTATGTACAAATATAATCAGAATACAAACACACCAGAAATAATGAAAATTAAACAAGTATGAATGGACCCCGAGTCATTTCAAGCATTGCCATGATCTCTGAAGTTAAACAGGCACCATTAGTCCTCTGTATAGAAGAAGTAATCTGAATCAGCTTACCTTGCATGAAACAACTTTAGGATGAATATTTTCCAGAGTATGAAAATAAAACTCAGCCAAACTTATTTATTTTCTTCATTTTGTCTTTCAAGATGCAAATCCTGGGTTAGTGTTTAAAATCAGCAAAAATGAAAACGCTTACATCCTTTCTAAAGATAACAACAAGACTGAACAATTCAGTCATCCCTTAAATAAAAAGGCAAGTGAAAACCAAAAACAAAAAAAAAGTGCTACAAATTCCAGCAATTAGTCGGCACAGTTAAAAAACTGCAGAAGCAGAGTCTCTTTTGCTGACTCACAATATCCTACACAAATGAGTAGCTACATGCACGCATGTGTTTCTCGACCTATGACGTGATAAACTCTTTGCAAATTGAAGATGTCATAAGCTGAACAAACATACATGTCAGCATATGCATATACTTTTTGGTCTATGTGTACAAAAGTTACTTTCAAGTACTCCATTTTCTGTTTAGGCAAGTTCAGCACAATTAATAAAACTGTACTTACCATGTGTAGGAAGAGCAACAGTAAATTTTTTTAAAAAATCAATACTTTATTAAACACACCAAATATTATACAGGGTGGGTGGGAAGTCCCACCACACTTGTTGTTATGTGTACCGTGATTTTTGTACGTTATATTTATGAATGTATCCATTACGTCAAATAGATCCACAGTATGTCTAACATTAACTATGTCCTACACCTATAACAGGTATATCCATAAATATAAAAAAAAAAAAATCACACTACACGTAACAACAAGCATAATGAGACTTTTCGTCCACCCTATATTACAACATTTAACGTGTCAAGATCCTTCATAGGAGAGTCCAGAGCACTTACAGACTGTCCAATGTGCTGCAATGGCAATATTTTAACACATTTTTTAACAACATTTAACAAGACCAAAATTACAGCACAATACTAGAACAAAAGAAAAAATAAAGTACAAATAAATGTAAACCTAAGAATAAAAAAAAATCTATCAAGAATACTGTACTATTAATGTAGTCAAATTTTAAATTGCTTGAAGATTAAAATGCTACTCTGACAGCATCTTGTTACACCAATCAATCAAGTGCCGTGCCATATGGCGTAGGCAATCATTTCTCTCCACAATTCCCTGTCTTTAGACTTGATTATGAGATCCGCCTGTGACTTTCTTCCTAGCTACACTGACTAGCCCATCCAGTAACTTCTCTCTCTGTCTTCCTGTCTCTTCTTCCCTCAATTTTCCAGCTGCCACAATGTGTTCCAATTTTCCTCTTCTCAGAAAATGTCCTACAAATCTCGGCTGTTTGCCTCTGATCTTTGCTGCAATTTGCCTTTTAACTCCAGCCTTTCATAAGACTTCTTCATTGGTTTTCTTAGCTTTCCATGGTACCTTCAACATCCTTCTTATGAACCACATTTCTATGGCCTCCATTTCTCGCTGTTCTCTTTTATTCATGGACCATGCTTCATATCCATAAAACAAAATTGGCTCAATGTAACATTTAAGTACTCGGAATCTTGTTTTCATTGATATGGACCTGTTGCACAAGATGTTTCTCATTTTCTGGAATCTTGTTAAATAAACACAGCTAATCATATCACTCAAGTACTTACATCTTACATCCTTCCCATGCCGTCACACAGAGCTCACATGGTAGTCCATTAAGTTTTCCTGTTTCTGGTGAGCTCTTCAGCATCATCAAGGGATTTTACGCTTACTAATTTGCCCTCTCTTAACAATGACTCAAATACTGCACAACTGAAAAATTGGAAGCTGCCAGACCGAAAGCTGAAAACGCCAGCTTAGCACAGAATGGAAGAGTTCAAGAAGCATGTTCAGGTATTTTATGCTGCATAAACTCTTCCATCTTATGCTACCCAAACCAGAAGCAGTTTAAGGGGGAATAAAAACACATATTACTCACTTTCAGTTTCTGTACTTTCCCTTTCAATGATGACTCCACTCCTATGTGCTGAAACAATGATGGCTTGAACCTACGCCGTACAGCCTGGATCATACGTTGGCAATGTTTCTGGTGTGGAGAGGGTGAACATCAGCAAATTTTAACAGTTATTATAAAACGTTATTTCAAATTTTTCAGTAAAATCTAAGACATCACGGAGAAGAATTTTTGTTCTGATTTCAGTCTTTTGATGATGCTGAGAAAGAGTTGTGGCAACTGGAAAAATACTGAGGGAAGAAGAGACAGAGGAAGACAGAGAGAGAAGTTACTGGATGGGCTGTCAGTGTGGCTAGGAGTCACCGGCGGATCTCATAATCAAGCCTAAAGACAGGGAACTGTGGAGAGAAATGATCACCTATGCCAAGGGGCACGGCACTTGATTGATTGAGAAAGAGTAGAAGAAAATGTATAATCAAAAATCAACATCTGACAGGGACCATTAGTAGACAAACACTTCATCTGTTGGGGGTCCACGGCACAGCATGTACAGGAATGTCCTGAATGTGATGATACCAGATTCTGATTTCTGAAATCATATATATATAAATAAATATAAAAGAAACCTCTTTATCCTTTAAGGCACTGACAGCTGTGAGTAGAGCATACTTTGAATGCTTTGATAACAAGAGCAATGAATCATAGATAGCTAATGCCATACTCCTTTATATTTCCCTTGACACCCTGGTACATGTCTGGAAAATGAGACAGGGATCGATGCATCCCATTACTGGTGATTACTGTAGTTCATTGGGAAGGTATCATTATATTCCACTGGATCATGAAAGTCAGATGTCACCACAGCTGGACAGCAAAGTGAATAATCTCAAATCATTCACAGCTACTAACTATACTTACTGCATCTTTCTCAGGGCTGCAAACTTTTACCCACAGCAGATGGTCCAGGAGCCAATCTATGGGCTTGTCTGCATGAAACATGAGGAAAAACTCTACAATGGTTGGGATATCTGAAGACTTGAACATTTTTCCTGTCGAGATGAGAAAAAAAAATTCCTTTAAATTATATGTTGAGAAAAAATTTATGTCTGTTTATTTCTATATAAATAATTGTACCCCCTGCATGCCTTTAATGTTTCTTGCCATATAAATGATTGTACCTATTGCTTCTTTCCGTATAAATAACTGAACCCCCTAGATTCCTTGCTTATTTCGATATAAATAATTGTACCCCCTGCATGTCATTGTTTATTTTCATATAAATGATGCCTTGTTTCCATATAAATGATTGTACCTCCACCAGATGCCTTGATTGGTTTTTCCATATAAATGACTGTACCTCCTGAATGATGCCATAACAATTGGAGGTTATGAAATACCAGAGATTAGATATGATGATGACACAGTATTAGTGTCCACAACACAAAAAGGAATGGAAAAACTAATTGTCAGTCCGTAAGAACAGCGAAGAACAAAACCTCTATCTCAATGCGAAGAAAACTAAATTGATGACAAATGACAAAACAAACAAGGCAGCTGATATATGTATCAATGAGGAAAAACTGGAAGAAGTGGAGAGTTTTTAATATCTTGGATCACTACTAACTAATAATGGAGATACAATGAGGGAAATTAAAAGGAGGACATCTATCACTCTTCAGAAAGTAAAACAACTAAAGAATCTGTGGAGAGGAATAGACAGAACTACAAAAATAAAATTTTTAAAGGCATGCATCTTTCCCATCGCAAAATATGCCTGTGAGACCTGGACACTTAACAAAACAATTGAGAGACACACAAATGCCTTTGAATGTAAATGCTACAGAAGAGTTCTTCAAATATCATGGACACAAAAAAGAACAAATATATCCATACTACAAGAACTTAATACTGAAGAAGGCTACTGAAGAAGACTAAAGAGAGAAAACTTAAATATTCTGGACACATTAAACGTCATGATTATCTAGAGAAGACCGTCTTGGATGGGTACATAATGGGAAAAAGAAAGAGAGGAAGACCAAGGCGAAGATGCCTGCAAGACATCATTGATGATCTGCAAATGGATGCATCAGCAGCAGGCCATCTTGCTCACAACTGAGAGGCCTACAAGAGTGCTGTTAGAGAGGCAAAGTTCTGCAACGGACATGCAAATGAATGAATGAATGAATGAATGACCTCCTGAATGCCTTGACTGTTTATTTCCATATAAATGAATCTACACACACAGTATTATAAGCTCAGATCAACAAAATAACACCAGCCATCATAAGCTTAGATCAACAAAATAACACCAGCCATCACAAGCTTATATTGACACAATAGCAACATATAATCAACAAAACAACACCAGATATCAAAGGTTTAGACCATATCAATGCTTAATAACACCTGATAACTCCACTGTGATGACTCTCAACTTCTATGAGTGAAGACACAAGAAAATGAAACTTAACTCACCTATAAACCCAAGTGCTGAAAACTCCAGCATAATCCAATAATCCTTCTGCTGCGCTGCAAATGTTTTCATAATAGTAAAGTATCCACCTTTTGCAATCACATCATCCTCCATCTGAAAAGTTCAGTTTCACAAAAAAAAAAAAAAAAAGGATTTCTTAACATTTTGTAACCAGTGATTATATTATCATCAGTCAGAAGAACATCAAAACTGTTAAAAACCTTATTATTGCGAGTTTCTTAACAAATTTGTGACTCCACTATTGTAACATATACTGTAGCTAGACACATCATATGTTTTCACTGGCACACATTTGCTCCCTGCAAAGTCAAGTATCAGTTTTGAATTGGGCTTACTGACATACACTGAAAGCTTGGTTAGAACTCAGTCCTTTGCATTCTGAAGTCAATTCAAGTGCCATGCTGTGTGGCTAGGCTATCATTTCTCTCCACAATTCCCTGTCTTTAGGCTTGATTATGAGATCTGCTGGTGACTTTCTTCCTAGCTACACTGACAGCCCATCCAGTAACTTCTTTCTCTGTCTTCCTCTGTCTCTTCTTCCTTCAATTTTCCTCTTCTCAGGAAATGGCCTATAAATCTCACTTGTCTGCCTCTGATCTTTGCTGTAATTTGCCTTTTAACTCCAGCCTCTCTTAAGACTTCTTCATTGGTTTTCTTGGCTGTCCATGGTACCTTCAACATCCTTCTTATAAATAAACCACATCTCTTCTGAAGTCAGTACTCTATTACTGAGGTACTAACATGGTCAGGGTCATTATTTGGTAATATAACATGTTCAGAATAATAATACAGTAAGTCTTACACCATGATCATATGTTTTCTTCCAAAATGTAGCATTTTATTCCAATTCCTTCAATGTTTCACTCACAGCTTGTTTTTGGGGTCCCCCCCCCCACCATCCCCAGTATATTCTAATTGTGGTTATTACTCTGTTCTGTAATTTTCATTCTGCTTAATCATCTCCAATTCTGATGTCTTAGTCCAGGGTTTCTCAACCTTATTTTGCTAATGCTCCCAATGGCTCCTGCCAGTTCCTGTCATTCAGTCTATACTAAATTAAATCTTGTATTTTACTAGAACTATGGTTTTCCCCGTTCTTATGGTGTTTCTGTTGAAAATCAAAGCTTTAATGAAAACAAATATATCCATACTACAAGAACTTAATATTGAAGAAGGCTGGATAGTAAAGAGAATTAAATAGAGAAAACTTAAATATTTTGGACACATTAAATAATAATGATAATCTAGAGAAGACCCTAACATGGAACCGACAGGGTAAAAGGAGGAGAGGGAGACCAAGGAACTCCTGGCACCGAAGTCAGGACACGGACATCAAAATAATGAACCAGACATGGAGACAGTTGGAAAGAGTGGCCCAGGACCGAACTGCCTGGCGAGCTCTTGTTGGCGGCCTATGCTCCACGAGGGGTCAGAGGCATAGATAGATAGATAGATAGAGAAGACCATCTTGGAAGGGTACATAATGGGAACAAGAAAGAGAGGAAGACCACGGCGAAGATGGCTGCAAGACATCGTTGATGATCTACAAATGGATGCATCAGCAGCAGGCCATTTTGCTCATAACCAAGAGGCCTACAGGAGTGCTGTTAGGGAGGCAAAGTTCCACAAGGGACATGCAAATGAATGAATGAAAACAGCTTCTATAATTAAAATAGGCATATTAAAACTCAAATGTTTATGCTCCCTAATCAACATATGTTAGAGAAACAACATGACTACCTGCACATAATATGTAGCTTTTGGTCTTCCATAAAGCATGAGAAAAGCATAATCCAGATTTTGCTTTGTACGCCATCTGCATGAAAGCACAAGAAAAATTCCTTTAAATAACTTATATTCTGTAACAGCAGTACAATTCTCGTGACATATATTTGAATTTTACAACAACTATATTGTGAAAAGGATCTGTACAAAACATGCACAGATCAAAAGCCAAAAGGTAGAAAAAACTTACCTCGCGGGAGGGGGGGATGACAATGAGAGTTTTGGAATATATCTTAGTCAGACAACAACAAAAGGCACAATAAGAAAGAACTGGAAAATATCTTACATCTTACATCCTTCCCGTGCCGTTAAATGTCACATAGGGCTCGCATAGTTGTTTGCCAAGTTTTTCTGTTCTCTGCGAGTCTTTCAACTTCATCAAGGGATGTTGTGCCCACTGAACTGGCCTCTCTTAACAGTGTCCTCTTTAGAGTTTCATGTAGCCGACATCTTTTTCTTCGGCTTGTTGTGCTCCACTTGATAGCTTGTTTTGGTATTCTCTGATTGTTTCTTCTCATCACATGGCCTACATATGTCCATCTTCTTTTTTCTGATCACCCATTAGACAGGTTGTTGTTTGCTCATCTATCTTATCTCTGCATTGTTCTTGAATTTGTTCCACTTTATAACAAGTATTTTCCTCAGGCATTTGTTTTCAAAAGTCTAATGTCTTGTTTATTTCTTTAGTTGATTTCCAGCTTTTGCACGCATAAATGAGGGTGGATATCACATTTGAACTGAATAATCTTAACTTGGTTTTTGTGCCTATAACTTTTGAAATTCTAATTCTAACTTCCTTCTTGGTGTCACCATCCTGGTCTATGTAGCTGCCAAGGTATGCAAATTGGTCTACTTCATCAACAGCTGTTCCTTCTACATATATTTTTCCTTCTTGATTAATGAGAAGTTTTATTATTTTTGTTTTGTATTTGTTAATTTCAAGACCTATTTTGCTAGCCAAGGAAGACAGGGAATCTGTTTTTTCCTGCATCAATTTCACATTGTTACTGATAAGAGTTATGTCGTCAGCAAAATGAAGACCCTCTATTTGGGTCCCGTGTACCCACCAGTTTTACCTGTACAGCATCTTTTCATTATAAAGTCTATGGCAATTCCAAAAAGCAATGGAGATAATATATATCCTTGTTTCATGCCTGTTTCAATATGAAACCATTCGCTCATTCCTTCTTCTTTCTTGACTGCACAAACATATCCGTTGTAGAGATCTCTAATGATGTTGAAAATTTTAGATGGTATTCCATTAGTCTTAAAACTCTCCACAATGAATCATATACACCATGAATAAAGACAGAAAACAATTCTGACATTTACAACCTAGCTTCTCTCAACTTTTGGAATCAGCCCCATGATTTTACAACTTAGCTCCTCTCTGTAACCTTTGGAGTCAGTCCCATGATTTTACAACTTAGCTCCTCTCTGTAACCTTTGGAGTCAGTCCCATGATTTTACAACTTAGCTCCTCTCTGTAACCTTTGGAGTCAGTCCCATGATTTTACAACTTAGCCTCTTTTTGCAACCTTTGGAGTTAGCCCCATGATTTTACAACTTAGCTTCTCTCTGTAACTTTTGGAGTCAGTCCCATGATTTTACAACTTAGCTCCTCTCTGTAACCTGTGTAGTCAGTCCCATGATTTTACAGCTTAGCCTCTCTCTGTAACCTTTAGAATCAGTCCCATGATTTTACAACTTAGCTTCTCTCTGTAACCTGTGTAGTCAGTCCCATGATTTTACAACTTAGCTTCTCTCTGTAACCTTTGGAGTCAGCCCTATGATTAAAGCCAAAGTATCATATGTTTTATTCCTAACTGAAACCTGCACATACCACAATTTTATCACCAATATTTATTCATTTCTTCACCATTGTGGTCAATATATGTATACTCATTATCATCAGTCCTCTGTACTCCCAATGGAGCATAAGGCATCAAACAAAGGTTCTCCATCCAATCCTGTCCTGACCAAGTCGGGATACCTCAAACCAGGTCTTTCTTGCTTCCTTTAGTTCCTCCTGTATTGTGTGTCTTCATATCTCCAAATGGCCTGCCCTTTTTTCCATTCCCTTGAGGTGTCCAAATCAAGGCGATAGAGAGGTGTCTTATTCTTTCCATTCATAGTGTGTGGCCTAGCCATTTCAATCTTCATCTTTTGACCTCTTTAATGATGTTCTCAATACCTGTTCATGTGGTCATTTCCTCATTTGTCACATGCTCTTCCCTGTGTATTCTTAAAATTTTCCTGAGGCATCTTCCTTCAAATCTTCTCAGTCTGCTTTCAATTCTCTGACTGATTCTCCATGTTTCAGCAGCATATAACAAAATGAATGAATGAATGAGCTTGAGGTTTGTATGGAGAATGGGAGATTTCCAAATGTTTGTTGATTTGTTAAAAGCATCAGATGCTTGAGAAGGAAATATCCACAAGAACTGGACAGTCAGCTAATTAATACAAATGTGGTGCTAGTGAAAACATCACTAACATAAAGAATTCACAAATACAAAATTGCGTGACAAAAAACACTTGTAGAAAAAAAGAACAAGAAACTCACTTGACTCTCTCCTTGGTATCACCAAAGGTCTCCTTCAGGTTGTTCAGTTCTGGGTAGAAACCTGCTGGGGGAACCACTACTTCCAACAGACCAGAATCTAGCGCTGGTGAGAATCTGGCACAAGAAAAACAAATCAGAATCAGCATCATACAAGGCTGTGACAGGCTTTATTTACTTTAAACTGCAGTTTCTCAAAGGTAATACTGCTTCCCTCTGAGGTCTGCACCATGTCTTACAAGGTAGCACTGGCCCTGAGAGGGAAGTACTCATATTTTAGCTAAGAGAAACATTTCTTTTATAGACTCCTCCTGTCATCAAACATAAAAGTGATTATAACTAAAAAGACTACATACAATAACCATCATCACATGCTACATTCTACTGCTATGTAGACAACCAGTGATCTCTATATCTTACTACTGCTTTGTGATAACCAGTATTCTCTATACCACCCTACTGTTCTGTGATAACCATAGATCTTCATTCATTCATTCATTTGCATGTCCCTTGCGGAACTTTGCCTCCCAAACAGCACTCCTGTAGGCCTCTAGGTTGTGAGCAACCATTTCCAGATCGTCAATGATGTCTTGCAGCCATCTTCGTTTTGGTCTTCCTCTTTTTCTTTTTCCCATTATGTATCCTTCCAATATGGTCTTCTCTAAATTATCATGACGTTTAATGTGTCCAAAATATTTAAGATCTTACATAGAATAATTTAGTCAGCTGATGTTTTTATCTCAAACTGAAGTCAAATCTTGCCCAGGCTGTCTTACTCTTTAGCCTTTCAGCGATCCCTTTCAACATTTATTTCAACAATTTTAACAATAGGATTACAGCTTCACTATAACATATTTATTGCTCCTATTTTAAATCCTTCTCTAACAAAGGAAAAGTGTAAACTGAAAGTAACACACAATAATTAGTGTATAAGTATATAACTATACACAAAGCACTGCAGTAAAGCTGTGATACCAGAATGTATAAATTAGGAAAAATGTAGGAACAGCTTTATTACTTAATGACTACAGAGTTGTGACATTTCGGTGTGAGCCTTAATCATACAAAAACATACAGGATGAAGAAATAGAGAGAGCAGATAAAGTATAGATTCACATGAATACTATTAAAAAGAAAAAAAAAAGAAAAAAAGAAAGAGTACTTAGCTGTAAACTGTAAGATGTGGTGTTGTACTAAATCCATTCCTGACACACACCGCTGGACAAGCCACACCTTACAATTTACAGCTAAGTACTCTATTTTAAAAAATGTTTTTTTCTTTTTAATAGTATTCATGTGAATCAATACTTTATCTCCTCTCCCTATTTCTTCGTCCTGTATGTTTTTGTATGATTAAGGCTCATGTCGAAACGTCACAACTCTGTAGTCGTTAAGTAATAAAGCTGTTCCTACATTTTTCCTAATTTATACAATCTGTAAACTGAAAGACAAAATTAATACTAATGATATTTTAAAATTAATTCACATGTTAAAAGTCCATTTTTTGAAGACTTGCCTGACGGTCCCATCGTAAAATCCTATGAGCTCTTACCCCAACACAGAGCCTATGTGTGCTGCTATGGTAACCATATTACAGTATAACAGCCAAGCTATGTGTGCTACCATGGTAACCACTTTACAGCATTATTTTCTGAAGACCATACTTGAAGGAAAGGTGGAAGGAAAAAGATCAAGAGGCAGACAGAGATGTAGATGGGACAACAACCTACGAGAATGGACGGGACACAGTCTGGCTGAATGCACCATCAAGGTGATGGAATGTGGAAATGAGGAAACAAGGTGATAGAACAATGGAACGAGATTTATTACTGCCAACCTTCATTCTGAAGAAGGCACATGATAATAATGAAGCTGATATCCTTAGCATTTATAGATATAGTGTAGATTTTTTAACCTCCGCTTCTGTTTCATGCATGTATCACATACATCAACAGGTAACAGCTTATAAAATTTATTTAACTAACCACTTGTCAGAAAATAGGTAACGTAAAATTTCCATTTCCATGCCATTATGGCATAATAGGGAAAACGGTGTTAGGCTCGTACTTTCCATGACCTTCGGCACATGAAAGTGCAACGTGGTCAGTACCGCGCCTGACTGCTTTACCTCCCAGATTTCTCTGGTACCCATTTTTAGAGGATGGGTGAACCCCAGGACCTTTTTGGTGTGTACCAGAAAATAATCTCGCTGCTGGGACTGAACCCGCTACCACTGGATTAATAAATCGAGCGCCTAATCACTCAGCTAACCATGCCGCCCTTGTCAGAAAGTAACACTTGTTTTCCAACAGAAAATATATGATTGTAATAAGCAAATAAAACTGTTTTCTTTCCTCTCTGAACAAACACAGCTGTGTTTACAAATCTGTATAAAATAACTGTGGTGGTATATCCCAACATGCTAGCTAGCCTGGCTTATACACGCTCACTTCTGCTGCATACACAAGTTTATCCAGCACACTATGCCAGCTTTTTTTTTACATCCAGTTCTAACAATAAAATGCACAACAAAATAATGCTCCAACCACATTCTTATTCAGCCTTTTTCAACCTTTCTGCTCCCAAGAAACCCTATGAATATTTTTTAATCCTTGTGGAACCTTTGCATTACAATATTTGCCTCTGCTAATTTCTCATGTTATATCCCCCCCCCCCCCCAATTATCTTGGCAACATAAAATATACCATGTCACTAGCGCAGGCAGAAAAAATATTTTTCCTCTTAACTTAATTAGCAGGCTGCCAGTGAAAAGAGTAATAATAAATGTATAGTATAAAAAATTTTCAGACATGGCTTGTGGTATATGGCATCATGTGCAAAAGTAGGTTTTTTCCCCTTGTGCATACCTAAAAATAACATTTTAACCATCCTGTTTTGGACAAAAACAAAAACAAAAACATGCAGCTAAGCCTTAGGTTTCCACAAAAAGTGCCTAGGAAGGATATTTCAGTCATAATCTCCAGTGGAACCACTACAGATCTGTCATAGAACACTGGCTATGAAACCCTGATCTAAATTAAATGGTTATATAACTCCACTGTTTCCATTTCAAACAAAGAAGTAACAAAAGAAGTTACTACACATACATAATTTCAAATGCTGCAACAAATTTGATATAAAACATACATACTCTGCTTTGATAGTTTCTATCACTTCCTCCGCATACTGCCTATCCCATGGCTGGAAACAAGATACAGAAAAAATAGCTCTATAGTTACATATGGTTAATACAAGATGAGACAGGTAAGTTATAATGAAATCTACATAACTGAAATCATATATATATATATACATATATAGATAAGATAAAATTCCCGTTTTCATGCCATTAAGGCATATAGGGGAATACGATGTTAGGCCCATACTTTCCATGACCTTCGGTACATGAAACTCTGATGTGGTCAGTATCATGCCTGGCTGCTTTACCTTCCCAGATTTCTCTGGTACCTATTTTTAGAGGCTGGGTGAACCCAAGGGCATTTTTCTAGTGTGTACGAGAAAAAGTCCCACTGCTGGGATTGAACCCAGTACCACCGGATTAGTAAACCACTCAGCTAACCAGGCATATATATACATATACATAGGGCTCACATGATAGTTTGTCAAGTTTTCCTGTTTTCAGCGAGCTTTTCGACCTCATCAAAGGATGTTGTGCCCACTAAACTGGCCTCTCTTAACAATGTCCTCTTTCGAGTTTCATGTGATCTGTCTCTTTTTCTTTGGCCTGTTGCGTTCCACTTGAAAGCTTGTTTTGGGATTCTCATTTCTTCTCATCACAAGACTGATATATGTCCATTTGCTTAATCTCTGCATTGTTTTTGAATTCGTTCCACTTTGTACTGAGTATTTTCCTTAGGCATTTGTTTTTGAAGAGTCTAAGTTGTTATTTATTTCTTTAATTGTTTTCCATCATACGCATGTATAAATGAGGGTGGATATTACATTTGAACTGAATAATCTTAGCTTGGTTTTTGTGCTTATAACTTTTGAATGTCATATGTTCTCAAGATTCTTGAAGGTCAATGGTGCTTTTGCAATTCTAACTTCCTTTCTGGTGTCACCCATACTGGTCTACGTAGTTGTCAAGTTATGTAAAATGGTTTACTTCTTTAGTAGCTGTTCCTTCTACGTTTATTTTTCATTCGTGATTAATGGCAAGTTTCATTATTTTTCTTTTTTCCTTGTTAATTTCAAGTCCTATTTTACTAGCCAGTGAAGACACAGTATCTGTTTTTTTTTTCTTGCATCAATTTCACATTGTCACTAATAAGAGTTATGTCATCTGCAAAATCAAGATCTTTTAGTTGGGTCCCATGTCAATACCCGATTTACATGTGCAACATTTTTTTCATTATGAAGTCTATGGCAATCAATACCCGATTTACATGTGCAACATTTTTCTCATTATGAAGTCTATGGCAATCAATACCCGATTTACATGTGCAACATTTTTTTCATTATGAAGTCTATGGCAATCAATACCCGATTTACATGTGCAACATTTTTTTCATTATGAAGTCTATGGCAATCAATACCTGATTTACATGTGCAACATTTTTTTCATTATGAAGTCTATGGCAATTCCAAAAAGCAAGGGAGATAATATACATCCTTGTTTCACGCCTGTCTCAATCTGGAACCATTTGCTCATCCTTTCTTCTGTGTTGACTGCACAGACATATCCTTTGTAGAGATCCTTGATGATGTTGACAATTTTAGATGGTATTCCATATATTCTTAAAATTCTCCATAATGAATCTCTGTGTATGATATCAAATGCCTTTTTAAAATCTGTGAAGTTCAGGAATAATGGTTTTTGCTTTTCAATATGTTCTTCAAGTATTATTCTTAGAGTAAAGATCTGGTCGAGACAGCTTCTCCCTTTCTGACAACCTGCTTGCTCTTCTCTCATTGCAATATCCACTATATCTTTAATTCTATTCAGAATAACTTTGCAAAATACTTTTGACCTAAATGATAGTAAGGTTACTCTTCTCCAGTTATTGCAATCACTAAGGTTGCCTTTTTCTGGTATTTTAACGGCAATTCCTTTCTTCCATTTAAAAGGGATATTTTCCTCTTTCCAACCTTTATTAAACATTCTCTGTAATTGGTTTATGTTGTCACTGTTAATAGCTTTTAACATTTCGGCTGTTATTTCATCTTCACCTGCAACTTTCTTGTTAGCCATTAGATTCACTGCTGTGTCAATTTCACTCAATGTAACTTCATCTAGGCTGACATTTAGTTGTGAGATTGGTAAATAGGTTTCAAGATTTATTAATTCATATGGGTGTGGTTGATTATTTCTTGGAAGTGTTTGGCCCATCTTTGCTTTTGGTCTTTACTTGATGTTAATAGTGTGCCAGTTTTGCTAATGACTACGCTTTCTTTGGATGCAATAGTACCTGTTAGCTCCTTTTGTATGTTATATAGAGTTTTGCTGTCTCCTGTTTTTGCTGCTTTCTCTGCTTCTTTTGCCATACTGTGTATGCTTTCTCTTTTATCTCTTCTAGCCAAACTTTTTACTTTATTGTCTAGTTCTTTGTATGTTGCTTTTGCCAAATCTTTTCCAAAATCTGTCTTTACATTCAACACAGCTAATTTGGCTGCTCATCTTTCATGTATTTATTTCCATGTGTTATCTGATATCCATGGCTTTCTACTTGTTTTTAACAGTCCAGCACTTGATTTTGCTGCTGTGATTATGGCTGTGCTGAAAGAATTCCATTATTCATTTATATTTGTCTACTCTACCTCACTGAGTGCTGTGAACTGTTTGGAAAGTTCCAGAATTAAATTATTGTTAGTATTTTCTTCTTGCAGGCTATGATTGTTTATCTTTCTGGATACTGCTTTCTTGTGTTGGCTCCAAAGAGGAACAACAAAAAAAGAAAACCTCAGGAAGATAAGAACTTCATCATATGTGAAGTCAGTATAATCCCTTCAATGCTCCCTAGGGTCATTTTGCATGCAACTTGCCACCGTCATCGTCACACTATAAGGAAAATGGTATAAACTATGAGTATTATCAACAAAGCCATGTTTAACTAGTTAAGCTGTACTTTCATACACCTACCTCTGCTATGAAGACAACAATGAGGCAGTCATCACTCTCCTCCTGATTCAGATCAGCAATCAGTGATGCTAGTGTCTTGGTCAAATAAGAATTCTTTTCTCTCTTAATAGTTGGAACACCAATGACGATGCTCACTGTCAGAGCACAACAGAAATAAGAACTGTTTCAGGTCACACAGCAAACTCATTGTTATTAAATACAATAAAGACATACACCCTCACTCTATGTGTCCACTATCACATCATGAAAAATTAACTTTTTCTAAACCTGTGACATAGTTCACATTTTCTTCTAAAGCTAAAACAAATCACAACAAACCACAATCTCCATGATTCAGATGGGACACTGGATACTACAGACCCGCCTACAAAGAACTGAAGGCCACTCAAACCCCACTCTGTACTGAGAAAGTGATCTCCAAACCCTAGAACACATCATGCACACCTGCACTCTCATCTGGGACTTAAGAAGTAAGGTAAAAGGTAAAATCCCAGTTTCCATGCCATTTAGGCATAACTGGGATAGGGCAATAGGCCCATTTTTCTAAGACCTTCGGTACATGAAAGTGTGACGTGGTCAGTATCATGCCTGGCTGCATTTACCATCCCAGATTTCTTTGGTTCCCCACTTTTAGAGGCTGGGTGAACCCCAGGGGCCTTTATGGTGTGGTAGTACCAGAGAAAAATCTCCATGGATGGGACTTGAACCTGGTATTACCAGACAGACGACCAAGCACATTACCATTCAGACAACAAGACCACATAAGACTTAAGAGCCTAAACCTAAAAAGAGCACCAAAATACCATGTATGGAAAACTGGATCACACATGAAAAGCTCCTGCTGGCAGTGAGACTCACTGAGATGACATATCTCCTTATCTAGATTTCTCAGCATATGAAACTCAACATAGAAGAAGACAAAAACTCAATATGAACTCAAGAAGTTGGCATTTCAATAGATTCTACCCACCATGGACATGAACTTTGTTCTTTCTCACTACCTACACTGACAGAACACTGGCCACATCATCAAAAACTGCTCAAGTAATCCAAGAAATGGACAGAAACCACTTAGATGTACTGGACATCAGTGAAATGTGATGGCCAGATGCTGGGAAAAGAAGTGGGAAAACTGAAAGCTAATAATACATTCAGGCAGAGATGATAAATATCAAGAAGGAGTAGATATAATTATGTCAAATGTAGTGGCAAAGAGCCTTATAGAATGGGAACCAGTGAACAGTCATATAATAAGACCATAATACAAACTAAGACACGGAAGAATGACAATCATACAATGTTATGCACCCACGAACGATGCAGATGATGAAATAAAAGACAATTTCTATCAACTACAACACATGAATAAAGTCACCAAACACAATATCCTAAATGTTATGGGTGACTTCAAAGCCAAGGTAGGAAAAGATAACACTGATGTCGAAAAATTAAAAGGGAAAGATGGAGCTGATATGATAAACCACAATGGAGAAAGATTAATTGAGCTATGTCTAAAAGAGGGCATGGTCATTGGAGGAACAATATTTCCACGCAAAGAGATACATAAAACAACATGGATATCCCCAAATGATAGAACCAGAAACCAGACAGATCATTTTTGTATTAGAAAGCAATTCACAACATCTCTGATAGGTATAAGAGCATACAGAGGTGCAGATGTCAACAGTGACCACAATCTGTGTACTGGAAAAATAAGACTAAAACTAAAAAGCCAACACAAGAAATCAATACCCACAAAGATAAACAGCCAAACCTACAGGAAGAAAATACTAACAGTAATTTCAATCTGGAACTTACCAATTATTTCACAACACTCAGTGAAGTAGAGGAGATAAAGATGAATTATGGAACTCTTATAGCACAGCTATAACCACATCAGCAAAAGCAAGCAGTGGACTAAAAACAAACTGAAAAGCATGGATATCAGATAACACATGGAAATACATATATGAAGATGAGCAGCCAAATTAGCCAGGAAAAGATCTGGCAAAAGCAAATTGCAAAGAACTAGACAATTGAGTAAAAAAAGTTCAGCTAGAAGAGGTAAGAGAGAATACACAGATAATACGGCGAAAGAAGAAGAGAAAACAGCAAAAACAGAAGACAGCAAAAACTCTATATAACATACAAAAGAGGCTAATGGATACTATTACATCTAGAGAAAGACCAATCTTTAGCAAAACTGGCACCCTATTAACATCAAGTAGAGACCAAAAACAAAGATAAGCCAAACACTTTCAAGAAATACTTAATCGACCACACCTGAAAGAATTGATAGACCTTGAAACCAACTTACCAGTCCTACATCTAAATGTCAACCTGGATGAAATTACACTGAACGAAATTGAAACAGCAGTGAATTTAATGGCTAACAACAAAGCTGCAGGTAAAGATGAAATAACAGCTGAAATGTTAAAAGCTATTAACAGTAACAACGTTAGACAACTACAGAGAGTATTTAATAAAGTTTGGAAAGAAGAAAAGGTCCCTTCAATATGGAAAAAAGGAATCACTGTTTTAAATACCAAAAAAATGCAACCTTAGTGACTGCAGTAACTGAAGAGGAGTAACCTTACTATCAGTTGTGTCAAAAGTATTTTGCAAAGTCATTCTGAATATATTTTAAAATATAGTGGATACTGCAATGAGAGGAGAACAAGCAGGATTTCGAAAAGGGAGAAGCTGTCTCGACCAGATCTTTACTCTAAGAATAATACTTGAAGAACATATTGAAAAGCAAAGACCATTAATCCTGAACTTCAAAGACTTTAAAAAGGCTTTTGATAGCATACACAGAGATTCACTGTGGAGAACTTTAAGACTATATGGAATATCATCTAAGACTGTCAACATCATTAGAGATCTCTACAACGGATATGTCTGTGCAGTCAAGACAGAAGATGGAATGAGTGAATAGTTCCAGATTGAAACAGGCATGAAACAAGGACGTATATTATCTCCTTTGCTTTTTGGACTTGCCATAGACTTCCTAATGAAAAAATGCTGCACAGGTAAAATGAGCACTGACTGGGTACATGGGACCCAACTAGAAGATCTTAATTTGCACATAATATAACTCTTATCAGTGACAATGTATATTCAATGCAAGAAAAAACAAAACAGAAACTTTGTCTTCACTTGCTAGCAAAATAGGACTTGAAATTAACAAGGACAAAAAAATAATGAAACTTATCATTAATAAATAAGTTAAAATATACATAAAAGGAACAGCTGTTGAAGAAGTACACCAATTTGCATACCCTGGCAGCTACATATACAAGGATGGTGACACCAAAAAGGATGTTAGAATTAGAATTGCAAAAGCAGCATTGACTTTTAAAAACCTTAAGAACATATGGCACTCAAAAGTTATAAGCACAAAAATAAAGTTAAGACTATTCAATTCAAATATAATATCCAACCTCATTTATACATGTGAAAGCTGGAAAGCAACTACAAAAATAAACAACAAATTAGACTTTTTTGAAAACTTGGCAAATTATCATGTGAGCTCTATGTGACATTTAACTGCATTGGTAAGATGTAAGATACTGATAAACACAATAGCCTTTTACCAGGCGCAGCATGATCAGCTGAAGCAAGAACTTAGTCAACTCTTCTTCACTGCCTTTCTAGTATAACTACTAACTACATTTACAGCCATTTGGGGGGGGGGGGGGGGAAGAAGAGAGAAAGAAGTATCAGTATACATGATAATCTCTTTCCGTCTCCTTCTTCCCAAATCATCTGCCCAACATGAACATGAATTACCGCCTGCTCAAGCATCAGTTTTGTCAAACAGAAGAGCCAAACTAATCCATTACCCTGTCAGACATGCTGCATTTAATATCAACAGCAGGGACTTTCAAAATGTGACCGCCAAGCACTCAACTGCAGCCTCTGTGCATCCTTTATGAAACTGTCTATATTTTTTTAACATCTTCAGCTGCAGCTCATGTTACTTGCATGTAAAATTTTTACAGTAACTTTAAAATGTTATAATTCCTGAACTGATATGATTTTGATTATTAAAGGAAACACATTTTATTTATTTCTTGCTTGTTATCTGACTTGCAAAATCTGCTCCATTTTTCAAGTGGTACAGACCATTCACATTTACAACATCTGCTGGCCATTACAAAGCAAGAACTCACTGACACACAGTAAAATATGATAGTCTGTGGCACAAACAGAAATGTTTTGGTCCTTATTAAAAAAAAAATTGTAGTGGACTGACAAGTGATAATCAGAAGTCCATGGTGTAGATAAATGAACTCGACAACACTGATGAAAGATACATGAATGAGTGCTACTTATATTACTGAAACATTCAGTTGTTTTAGATGCTAAGGATTCTCTAAATCATTGCTTTTCTAACTTTTTTCTACTGTAGCACACATTATATCACCATGTGGAATTTTGCAGCACACCTGGACAGTAGGGACTACATTAGTGCCAAATTAGTGGACTGGAAACCGGTACCACCGGATTAGTAGACAGAGTGCTTTACCAACAAGGTCACTTGAGCCGAGTCTAAAGTATGAAACTTTGCAGAACACAGAAACAATGCTCTAAATAAACAACTATATATATATATATATATATATGTGAAAGATAAGCAGCCAAATTAGACATGTTGAATGTAAAAACAGACCTTGGAAAAGATCTGGTGAAAGCAACATATAAAGAAATAGACAAGAAAGTAAAAAGTTCAGCTAGAAGGATAAAAGAGAAAACATAGACAATATGGTGAAAGAGGCAGAGAAAGCAACAAAAACAGGAGACAGCAAAACTTTATATAACATGCAAAAGAGGCTAACAGGTACTATTACATCTAAAGAAAGACCAATCCTTAGCAAAACTGGAACCTTATTAACATCAAGTAAAGACCAAAAGCAAAGATGGGGTGAACACTTCCAAGAAATACTTAATTGACCACATCCAAAAGAACTGTTAAACATTGAAACCGACTTACCTGCCACACAGCTAAATGTCACCCTAGGTGAAATTACATTGCATGAAATTGAAACAGTGGTGAATTTAATGGCTAACAACAAAGCTGCAGGTGAAGATGAAATAACACCTGAAATGTTAAAAGCTATCAATAGTGACAACATGAGACAACTACAGAGAATGTTTATTAAGATTTGGAAAGAAGAAAAGGTCCCTTCTAAATGGAAAAAAGGAATCATTGTTTAAATACCAAAAAAAAGGCAACCTTAGTGACTGTAACAGTTGGAGAGGAGTAACCTTAATATCAGTTGTGTCAAAAGTATTTTGCAAGGTCATTTTGAATAGACTTAAAGATATAGTGGATACTGCAATGAGAGAAGAACAAGCAGGATTTTGAAAAGGGAGAAGGTGTCTCGACCAGATCTTTACTCTAAGAATAATATATATATATATATATACATAATGTTAATAGGTTTTAACATTTCAGCTGTTATTTCATCTTCACCTGCAGCTTTGTTGTTAGCCATTAAATTCACCGCTGTTTCAATTTCATGCAGTGTAATTTCACCTAGGTTGACATTTAGCTGTGTGGCTGGTAAGTTGGTTTCAATGTTTAACAATTCTTTTGGGTGTGGTCAATTAAGTATTTCTTGGAAGTGTTCAGCCCATCTTTGCTTTTGGTCTTTACTTGATGTTAATAAGGTTCCAGTTTTGCTAAGGATTGGTCTTTCTTTGGATGCAATAATACCTGTTAGCTCCTTCTGTATGTTATATAGAGTTTTGCTATCTCCTGTTTTTAACCACCTTCTCTGCTTCTTTCGCCACATTGTCCATGTATTCTCTTTTATCCCTCCTAGCTGAATTTTTTACTTTATTGTCTAGTTCTTTGCATGTTGCTTTTGCCAAATCTCTTCCAAGATCTGTCTTTACACTCAACATGACTAATTTGGCTGCTCGTCTTTCATGTATGGATTTCCATGTGTTATCCAATATCCATGCTTTTCTACTTGTTGTGTGCAGTCCAGCACTTGCTTTTGTTGCCGTTATTATGGCTGTGCTGTACGAATGCCATAATTCATCTATATCTGTCTCCTCTACCCTAATGAATGCAGCGATCTGTTTGGTAAGTTCCAGATTAAAATTACTCTTAGCATTTTCAACCTGTAGACTATGACTGTTTATCTTTCTGAGCATTGCTTTCTTGTGTTGGCTTTTCAGTTTTAGTCTTACTTTCTCTATACACAGATTGTGATCACTATAGACATCTGTACCTCTATATGCTCTTATATGTATCAGAGATGTTCTGAATTGCTTTCTAATATATATAGGGTGTTTTTAAAGTCTCACTAACTTTCTATGTAAAAATGAAGTAAATAATGTCATAAAAAAATGTGCTGCACAGTCAATCGTGAAGAAAAATGCAGTGAATGGTTGCCATCTGCTGGAGTAATTTTGTGCACTCAAAACATGCATTATCAATGGGAGAAAGAATTATAGCAAAATTTCCTGATAAACTACCTCCTCATCGCATTATGGTTAGAAATTTGTTGAATAAGTTTCGTGATACGGGAACTGTGGAAGATGCTCCATGATAGGCCTGCTGTGTCTGTCCAAGACAGAATCCTGAAAAGTCCATGCAAGTCCTTAAGGAAAATGTCACAAGAAATGAATGTATCACTGAGCACAGTGGACAAAATTTTTAAACATCGGTTAAATTTTCATCCATACAAGATTTCTGCTGTGTCTGAACCAAAAGAGTGTGACAATCAATTCAGAGTCAACTACTCCAAATGGTTTTAAGCATTTTTAGCTGAAGAAAACAAGTCAATTCTTGATTTAACATTCTTCTCTGATGAAGCATGGTTTCATCTATCTGGATACATTAATAGCCAAAATAATTGTATTTGGAGCAGTGTTAATCCCAATGCATTTCATGAAGCGCCGCTACACGATGCAAAAATTGGGGTATGGTGTGCCGTCAGTAGAAAACGTTTAATTGGACCAATTTTCTTCAACAACACTATAAATGGTGATCAGTACCGTACTGATAATCTGGAACCTTTTTTAGAACAACTTGAAGAAGCGTGATTCCAGCAAGATGGTGAAACTGCACACACAGCTAGAGCAAACACACGGGTTTTTTGGAAGAAATTTTCGCAAATCGCATAATATCTCATGGAATTTGGCCTGCTCGTTCTCCAGATCTAAATCCATTAGATTATTATCTATGGCATTTCTTGAAAGGAGATGTTTACAAAAATAATGTACAAACAATTGAGGACCTGAAAGAAGCAATCAGAATTACCATTCAAGAAATAACACGCTGCACAAGATATTTAACAATATGAAGAGACATGTACAGTCATGTCTTGAAGCCCATGGTGGACATTTCCAACACCTGTTATAATGAATATTTCAGTGGTACATTCCAGCTAACCCAAAACAGCTTCGTATCATTGCAGTCACTATTGTAACTAATTAAATGACTTTTTTTAAGCACATTTTGTGATGACGTCATTTACTTCATTTTTCAATTTGTATATATATATATATATACACACACACACACATACATACATATATATATATATATATACATACATATACACATATATATATACACACATACACAATACAGGGTCCAGCATAAAGCACAGCTGGATTTTAAAAATGGAAAATAAATAAGTGCTATACATGTTTTGGCAAAAAAAAAAAAAAGTGAAATGAAACTCAGAAAAGTATTTTTATTATTACTGACAATCATATTTAGGTTTTGAAAATTACACCGGTTAGATGACCGCCATTACATCTGATACATTCAGCCAGGCGTCTGGAAAATTCCTGCATAATACCATTTAACATGTTCAAAGGGATATATTTTGAATGCAGTGTCGGATTTGATCTTTTAGGTTTGCAATTGAATGTGGTCAACTACATACACTGTGTTCTTGAGGTACCCCCACAAAAAGAAGTCTGCAGATGATAAATCCGGTGACCTTGCTGGCCAATGAATATCGCCAAATCTGGAAATAAGATGATTGGGAAATGCTTGTCGCAGCATGGCCATGGACTGACGGGTTATGTGGGCAGTTGCTCCATCTTGCTGAAACCATATTAGTCTCTTATTTCTATTGGCCAAGTCTGGAATGAAGTATTCAGTTAGCATCTGCACATAAAGATCACTATCAACAGTAAGAGGATGCCAGGTGCCAAAGAGTTCCTAACAGCTGATTGCCGAGGGCTACTCAGCAATGTGTGGCTGACATCTTGAGTTCGTTCAGATGTCTGTTGAGTTCTTGGATGACCAGTAGACTTGTTATTAAGGCAATTAGCGGTTTCCTTAAATTTTTTGACCCACATTAAAACTGTTTTGTCCTCCAATCGAGAACATTATCACGGGGATGCAACTCAAAATGGCGACGAAACTTTTGTTGTACAGTAATTGATTCTCCACTTTAAAATAAGTTTCAACAGTGAATGCGTGATGTTGTGTTTGCCAAGAAGCCATTGTTAAAAATAACCGTGTCTGCTGCATCTCTAACATTATGGTTTTTTCACACATACTCAGCTTCTGTGTACTGCATCAGTTAAATCCAGCTATGCATTATGCAGGACCCTGTGTATATATATATATATATATATATTCATTCATTCATTTGCATGCCCCTTGCGGAACTTTGCCTCCCAAACAGCACTCCTGTAGGCCTCTCGGTTGTGAGCAAGATGGCCTGCCGCTGCTGCATCCATTTGCAGATCGTCAACGATGTCTTGCAGCCATCTTCGTTTTGGTCTTCCTCACTTTCTTTTTCCCATTATGTATCCTTCCAATACGGTCTTCTCTAAATTATCATGACATTTAATGTGTCCAAAATATTTAAGTTTTCTCTCTTTAATTCTCTTTACTAGCCAGCCTTCTTCAATATTAAGCTCTGGTAGTAAAGATATATTTGTTCTTTTTTGTGTCCACAATATTTGGAGAACTCTTCTGTAGCATTTAAATTCAAAAGCATTTATGTGTTTCTCAGCTGTTTTGTTAAGTGTCCAGGTCTCACAGGCATATGTTGCGATGGGAAACTTGCATCCCCTTTAGATATATATATATATATATACGCACACACACATATATATATATACACACACAAGTATGTATATATGTATAAATGTGTGTGTTTGAGAATGTGAGAAATGCATGTTTTATATATCGCAGAATTTGTGGATTTAAACACACAAAATTTACTCATGTTTGTTATATTGTTATTAATACTCATATTAAACTGAATGAATGTGTTGGAGTGACGGCTGTACACTTAAGAGCAGAATATCGAATAGACCTTCATGCCAAATTCTCCATGATTTTATATAAAGTTTATTGATGCATTCCCTCTTGCTCTCGCTTCCTCTCTTCCCCTCACTAATGCAACTGCCAAATCACTCTTAACACAAACACACACACTATTTACTGGGGAATTTTTTTTTAATAGCAATAATATCTGTGACCAGGAGCACTTCATGATGTTACTTCAAGATGAGGATGTGGAGAGCTAACAGCTGGGATTATACAGGAAGAATTACAACTCCAAAGATAAGCTGTATCTTAAGGCATGTCAAAAGTAAGCATTTTGCAAATTTACTTTTTTTTTTTTAAACACTTACTGTGCCTGAAACCAGCAATACATTCATAATTAGGCAGGAAAAGAAACTAAACAGAAAGTGCTGTTTATGAGGAAAATTCAGCTATATAAAAAAACAGAAACATAAAATATAATGGTAAACGTTTTTTTACATGCCTATGCATTATAAGTATCTTCAAGCTAATCATAAAATCTTTCCTTGGTTTCATCACCTATGACTTCAGTTGGTGCATGTACACCAATCAAAGTTAGATTCTTCCATTTTCCTTTCACTCTAAAAGTGCTGATTCTTTCGCTGGTAGCTTCAAAGTGTCTGTATATATGCATGTGTATGCAAAAAAAAAACAAACGCACGCACGCATAAATCAGGGTGGATATTACATTTGAATTGAATAATCTTAGCTTGGTTTTTGTGCTTATAATTTTGAATGCCATATGTTCTCAAGATTCTTGAATGTTGCTTTAGCAATTTTAATTATAGCTTTCTTTCTGGTGTCATCATGTAGCTGCCGAGGTATGCAAACTGGTGTACTTCTTCAGCACTTGTTTCTTCTACATATGTTTTTCATTCTTGATTAAGGAGAAGTTTCATTATTTTTGTTTAACTACCATTATGAAAAACAACAGATTGAAATGGCTCAGACTCTTGGAGAGGATGGACAAGAACAGGCTGACAAAAAAAAAAGCTTATACAGAAGTGATTAATGGAGACAGACCAAGAAGCAGAACATGACAAAAGTGGCATGACAACTTGGAAGAAGACCTAGGAACCCTCCAAATGGATAACTGGCAGGATAAGACTAAGAACAGAGAGGAATGGAGACAAGTCTTGTCTGCAGCAGTGAGCCACTAAAGATTGGAATGATGTATAAATGAATGTTTTATAGTAAAAAACATAGCAAAACAAAAGCTTCTGGAGTGGTTCAGAACTAAACATACACAACTTATGAAGCAAACTCACGTTACAGCAATAAACATACACAACTTATGAAGCAAAAACACGTTACAGCACTAAACATACATAATTTATAAAACTAACTCATTATCCATATACTTAGACAAATGGGATGACTTTTCATCCAGACATGATACTGCTCTAATTACCTAGTTTAATTTTCAACACCCTCGTCTAACAGTGTAATTGGTGACAATAATACTTCACATGAAAGAACATCAAAAGCATCTGAGGCATGATGTCACTGTTAGAGACATCTGCTATTACACAAAAGCGTGCAGATCTGATATCCCACTTCAAGAACCATGCAAAAATGTCAAGTGCCCATGAAAGAACGTAAGGTTTTATGTAGCAAACATATATGTAAGATGTAAATCTTGCATCCTGAAATAACAAAATCTGGGGTTACATGGGACATTAAAAAAAAAAAAAAGCAAAAAGATAACCAGATCATCAGTTATTCCATGATATATTATCAGGCTATGATACATCATCAGTTTATGATACATTACATGGCCCAACAGAAAAAAAATGTTTTTCTTGGTGCCTTGGTTTTTAGGCCTGTTCCTGGGGTTATTTGGGGCACTGATTCAGAAAATTCTTATTAGCAGAAATGCAGATGAAACCACTGACAACAATTATTGAGGAAAGACGCTGGCGATGGTTGGGACATGTGCTCCGAATGACTGACAACTCACTACCAAAAATAGCACTAAGATGGACACCACAGGGGAGCAGAAGTAAGGGTAGACCAAAAGAGACATGGAGAAGAACAACAGAAAGGATGCTGAGCAATAGAGGGCTCACCTGGGCAAGAGCAGAAAAAAAGGCGAAGGACAGGCATTTGTGGAAAACCCTTGCGGAAGCCCCATGTGCCCTGGGCACTTAAGGTTCAGAGAGAGAGAGAGAGATTCAGAAAATTGCATTGGACAAACTGCATCAGCTCTAGTTTCTTAGATATGGTTGAATTTATACAATTTTAGTTGGCTTTAAAAAAAAATCTCTTCTGCAGAACTGGGATGTCATAACAAGCTGTCTTATTTGAATGTGAAATTTACGTAATTTAATTTACCCATAACAATTGGAGGTTATGGAATACCAGAGATTAGATATGCTGATGACACAGTATTACTGTCCACAACCCAAAAAGGAATGGATAAACTAATTATGTCAGTCCATAAGAATAGTGAAGAGCAGATATATAATACAGAATAATTCCACAGAAACAACTCACTCCATTCTTTTCAATACATGTATCCTTAAGATCACTATTTGCCTGCTTATTTCTTGACTGGATAGTGTATAATTTAGCCTGTGAAGTGGTGGACTTCAAAAACAAAACAAAACAAAAGACCAGATCTAGTCACGTACTGAGTTTACACATCTATCAATGTTTCCTATCTGTTAAGCCCCCCCCCGTTAATGTCAGGATAATCTTCATATTTTAAATTATGATAAATGCTTTTTTTTTTTCATTTTTCAAACCAAAATGTGTGTCTTATCCCTTACTAAATTGTATCTTTCTTAAAAATATGTGTCTTATCCTTCACTAAACTATCTTTATCTTAAAATGTGCATCTTATCTTTCACTAAACTGTATTTATCTTAAAATATATGTCTTATGCCCCACCAAAGTATTTATCTTAAAATGTGCATCTTATCCTTCAGTAAACTCTGTTCATCTTAAAACATGCATATTATCCTTCACTAAACTATTTATCTTAAAATGTGCATCTTATCCTTCACCACACTGTATTTATCTTAAAGTGTACAAGTTATCATTCGCTCTCTACTTCACACCTCCACAATTCAATATATGTCTTGGTCTGTGTGTGCTGGAGTCCTAACAGCTCATACAGTCTTACATCTTACATCCTTCCAGTGGCATTAAACTTCACATAGGGCTCACATAGTAGTTTGTCAAGTTTTCTGTTTTCGGTGAGCTTTTAAACCTCATCAAGGGATGTTATGCCCACTACACTGGCCTCTTGATTGCACAGAAAGTTTACCAACTAGTCAAAATTAAACACTTTATCGACAAAGACACAAGAAAGATATACTACATATCATACATACAAACACACTTAGATTATTGTTCCACAGTCTAGAATGGATGCGCAGTTTCAAACACAAAAAGGCTCCACTCCAAAAATGAGCATTAAATCTAATTTGTGACAAACACCCAGTACAGACTGTAGATCAGCACAAACAACTCAAAATTCTACCCCTCAAATACAGAGTCATTTTCAAAAAAGTTAAGTTTGTTCACAGAATTCTGTCGCACAATGCTCCGCCTTACTTGTGGTCACTGTTTACGTATAACACTAAACATACCCAGCGTTTAAAAAACTGTCTTCTTCCTAAACCCAGGAATGATTTGTACAAGAAAAGCCTTGCATACTCTGCAGTACAGCTATGGAACACCCTCCCCTACCATTTAAAATCCATTAGTAATGCTTCATCCTTTAACTCAAACTTGTTTCATTATTTACATGCTTGTAATTATATGCCTCCATAGAATAATAACACTCTCTCAACCCATGACTCACCAGCCATCAAATACTAAAATGACATAGTTCGAAAAGTAACTTGTCAGATATTGTTAGAAATTATTTTAATGTTTGTTAAAAAATATATGTAAGAAGATCTGTAATGAAAATGTATATCTGTTTATGTATATGTCTGTGTGTGCGCATGTATGAGTGTGTGAGTGCTATTTTATTAGGTTAATTACTTCCTCTCTTTTACTTTGAATGTAATAATCTTACACTCTTTTGATATGTTTTTTTTTCCTAATGTAATTTGCATACTTGTATTACATCGAGTGTGTAAGAAGAATGAAAGATGGAGTGATGAAGGGCAGAATGTAAGATGGGCCTGCATGCCCAATTCTTTACCCTTTAAAAATAAAGATTACTCATTCATTCACTTAACAATGTCCTCTTTAGAGTTTCACGTAGTCAACCTCTTTTTATATTCATATTTTTTATGCTCATACAATAGCAGATAATAAATAATTTCCCCAGTTAATTACATCTTTCTCATTTTCTTTCATCTATACAATTTGCATACCTTGGCAGCTACACAGACCAGGATGATGACACCAGAAAGGAAGTTAGAAATAGAACTGCAAAAGCAGCACTGACCTTCAAGAATCTTTAGAACATATGACATTCAAAAGTTATAGGCACAAAAACCAAGCTAAGATTAATCAAATTCATTTCAAATGTAATATCCACCCTCATTTATACACGCGTACGCTGGAAAGCAATTAAAGAAATAAATAACAACTTAGACTCTTTTGAAAACAAATGCCTAAGGAAAATACTCAGTACAAAGTGGAACGAATTCAAAAACAACGCAGAGATAAAGCAGATGAGTGAACAACAACCAGTCTCATAGATGATCAGAAAAAGGAGATGGACATAGTCATGTGATGAGAAGAAATGAGAATCCCAAAACAAGCTATCAAGTGGAACACAACAGGCCAAAGAAAAAGAGGCCAATCACATGAAACTCAAAAGAGGACATTGTTAAAAGAGGCCTAATTTGCAGACATAAAATCCCTTGATGATGCTGAAAAACATGGCAAAAACAGGAAAACCTGGCGAACTACCTTGATGTCCTATGTGATGTCTAACGGCATGGGAAGGATGTAAGATTTATAGATGCACTTATTCTAGTTCCTGTCTCATGTAACAACTACATCACATTTTTATTCCCCTGACAGATTAGATACCAACACTGGAAAGAAACACCAGAATCTGGCATTTGTTTTTCCTCAGATCAGATGAGAGAAAGCAGAAACTCCAAGATTTGGTTGAATCACAAAATGTTTTGATTCAATATCACAAAATGTTTTAACACCTGCTTAAAGAATCATATAGTTTCTTTCAAGACCTTATATGATTTATTTATGACTCCCTGAGGTCCAAGGCAATAATGCTGAATCTGACATATGAAAAAGGTAAATGAATATCCTCAATGTTGCACCCAGTGAACTATACCACTACTGACTTTAAAAGCACTGCATTTTAATGAAGATACCATGATGAAATGTGTGCTAACTAGGCTCTGATTTCTTTTTGTTGACAAGGGAATGAAGAGGTACTTCAGTTAAAACAACCTGAGCCAGTTTCACAAGTGTTTTTCTTTCATGACTGAACCATTTGAGCTTTCACTGCCCATTAAAACAAATAATAAACAAGAGATCTGAAGAATGGGACTGGCCACATCAATAAACAATATAATCTCTCAGACTAAAGGCAATCATTTCTATTCCAACTGCCTTTGTCCTCCGGTCTACCTAGCTGGAAAATTGGGTGCTTGGCAAACTGTGTTGAGGAAAATTGGCCCACAAAATGCCTAACATCTACCCATATGGGAGGATGCATTAGACTGTGCTGTTTTCAGGGTTGCCAATGGATGAGATGAATGAAGAGTGTAAAAAATATCTCACTTGAACTCTTTATGGGTGAAAATCTGTTACCAAGATCACTTTCAAATTATCAGGCTAAAAAAACATATTGGGGTTATGTGTAGAAACTACATACATAAGAGCCAAACTAAAAAATCATTCCTTTTAGTGAGGGATAAATGTAGAAGACTAAACATTTTTTTTGTCTGACTCAAAAATTCATGCCATTTCAGTCTTAACATGCAATATAAATATTGGACCTGACTTGTAAGAAATAGAATGACTTCAAATTATGACAGGAAATAAAAAAATCTGAGAGATTTCAGACCCCACAAACATGACATTAGCAAGGTAGACAATACTAATAGAATAAAATTTTTAAAAAATATATATATATATATTTACTTTAAGGCCACATGTTCTTAATGGGGAAGTTGAGCATTAATGACAATACATGAGATCTTACACACTTGATGGGGAATGCTGCACAAAAGGATGTTTGTACTAACAATAACAGTAACAATAATAACTTGTCTCAAAAGCCTGCTCTGTAACAGGCTGATGCTTGTTGTTTGTGGAATTCCCCAACACCATTTGGCTGAACAGCTTTTCTTGTGGCTGTTCCTATCAATATTCCACTGTCATAACTTATCCATAGTTGCAAGGTCTAGTCCCTTTGTATTTACATTATCTTCAAGTTTAGCCATTATTTCCTCCTCCATATGTTCCTGGCACAGAGTTACACTCCATGTGGTACTGAGTTTTAATAATTCTTACAAGTCCTCATTACTGGTGATCACTGCTGATATCTTATGGATACCTTACAAATATTCTTGTATCTCAGCTTTGATCTAATTGTGACCTCAATCCCTCTACAAAGTTCATCATACAATGTTTGCTTAGAAATATGGTTGCCATACGTCATATTCTTTAAACACACTCCAAGCACCGTATTATTCTGCTGCTGAGTGTTACCACAATGGACAGAAGTTCAAAGACTCTGTATCCTGCCATTTGATGCTAATTTTTCCACATACGCAAATACATTAAAGCTTTCCTAGAACATGATAAGAAACAAATACTAAATACAGTTATCTCCAAGATATACAACAATCTCAAATAAAAAAAAAAAAAGGCAAAGATGGAGATGTCTTGAACCCCTTACATCCAATCACAACATCAGTAATAAGATCTCATTTAAATGTGCACGTTGTTCAGCTACACATTGTACAGGACATGAATGTTCCCGAAACACAAAAGCTTTGCCACAAAGTGGTTGTGGACTGAGCACAAAAAGCAAATGAAAACAGCAGCAGAAACAATGGACCTAAAATACAGGAAATGAGCATGGATGAGTTTATATTCTCATGACCTGTATTTATCTTAAGGAAAACAATAACACTAGTTTATCACCCACTTCAAAAAGCAACACAGAAATGTAACAGGGTCACGTGTACAATCTCTGTACACATTATCTAAGCATGTTTTGTTCTATTTTCCTGGAGCAAAATTAGTAAGTATTATGGTACCAACATCCAAAGAGCACATGTCTGCATATTCATACACATGTGTAAGGCATATGTGTGGTGTGTGTGAGAGAGTGTGAGAGTGTAGAGAAAGGCAGAGGCTCTCTACTACAGAGCAAAAACAACTACACAACTTCTCTAGATCATCAGAGTAAGTTTCCCTCCCCCCCCCACCCCAACTTTGATTGACTGACATTCCTTTAGGGCCAACATTGGCTCATAGGGCGGAAATCATATCTTTCTATGTCTGACGACTCGCCGCTGCCTGCTGTAGGTCTTGGATGGACTTGAATCCCAAAGTTATATTCTCTCTAGTGATGGTTCTACATAGAGTCTCCCTTGGCCTGCCTCGCTTTCTTTTGCCCTTCGGTGACCATGTTATGGACTGGCGAGGGAGTCTGGATTCATTCATCTCACAGAACATGGCCGAGATAGGCCCATCGACGTCTTTTGATGTATCTTAATACGCAGATTTGGTTCAATTCCCATCTTACTGAATCATTCAATTTAAAGTCGGACCACCTGATGTTCAAGTCTACGGAGACATTTGTTCTCAAATGCGTCAAGTCTTTGATTGAGTAGACTGGTTGATTTCCAATTCTCACAACCATATGTTAACACTGGGATCACACAGGAGCTGAAAATTTTAAGTTTCATGGTTTTACTGACCGTATCTGATATTGGCTAACTTGATACCGACCAAATACACCCCAACTACTGACACTCTAAAGGGACACCCTCCCACCCACAAAACAAACACAAACAAAAAAAAAAGCAAACACACACACATAAATGCACCACACACACACATATGTGTGAGTGCATTAAGCAATGATAAAAGCTTAAATAGCTTAACTGTCACTTCTAATATCAGTCCTATGTGCAGCAGAACAGCTAAGGCACTTTTCAAGATTCTTCCATACTTTCTGTAATAGTCACTCACCACATGTACTGACTGAAAGCACACACTAGAAACCTAGTTATCTGCAAAACAAATGAGGTATGATAAATCATACGGAGACAGCCTTCACATGAAATATAACACTGCAAATCTCATTAGTACTTAAGATAGGACAAGCTGTAATTATGAGGGGATGCTGGGAAGCTGTGGGAGCGCGGTGCAGGGAATATACTCCTACAAGGGCAAATCACACAGGGAAAGATTGGATCAGCAAGAAATGTCATGTGGCAAAGTGAACTTGAAAACAGTAAGAGATGTCAAGTGACATAGCTAACTTGAAAACAGTAAGAGACTAAGTGGCAAAGTGAGCTTGAAAACAGTAAGAGACTAAGTGGCAAAGTGAGCTTGAAAACAGTAAGAGACTAAGTGGCAAAGTGAGCTTGAAAACAGTAAGAGACTAAGTGGCAGAGTGAGCTTGAAAACAGTAAGAGACTAAGTGGCAAAGTGAGCTTGAAAACAGTAAGAGACTAAGTGGCAAAGTGAGCTTGAAAACAGTAAGAGACTAAGTGGCAAAGTGAGCTTGAAAACAGTAAGAGACTAAGTGGCAAAGTGAGCTTGAAAACAATAAGAGATGTCAAGCGGCAAAAGGGAGCTTGAAAACAGCTCCGATGAAACCATAAGAAATGGATGCTATAACAGAACAGAAGAAAAAAAAAGGAAGAAAAAAAAAGAAAGAAAAAAAAAATTACATCAGCAGCTGCTATTACATATCAATGGTTGTTTATAGTGATTTTTGGCTGCATGTTGATGTGCATGTCAGAAAGAGGTGTTATCTCTGAGCAGTTTTGTGTGTGTGCGTGCTCCTACTGGCAAAGATTTAACGCAACTCTAGCTGTCCGTCCTCTCAGAGCCGTAACGATTCAGTATTGACTTACTGTCACATACCATGGCAGATGTTTCTTATATCATAGATTCTTACATACCACACAGCGTTATACATACGTACATGCAAAATATTGCTGACATACCCTTTTCTCTGCCTTGTGACAGCTTGATCGCAGGCCGCAGGTAGTCGGGGTGCCCTGTTAAATGAGGTAGGTAGGAGTGTATGCCTGGTACCTGGATGCCAGCCATCACCTCGCGCAGGATGGTCATATTCATGCTGAAGAGGACAAACCAAACTTACTCAATTAACAAAACCAACAAAAAAAAAGTGGTTAAACATGCTATGAAGTTTAATACTGGTCACTGACCTTTATACGGCGTTCATCAAATCAGTTCCGTATTGAATACAAAATTACAAAAACTCATGAGATAACAGAAAGCATGCTTAAATAGATGGGGTAGGAATGCGCTGTCAGTGTTGGCAGAGGGGGGGTGTGGGATCGGAGAATATAAAAACAAAGGAATGTGGGATCGGAGAATATAAAAACAAAGGACTCGGAGTTAAGTGGCGCCGGGTTTGAAGGTTTAGTGTATCCCACTTAACTGGCCTGGTTTATAGAGGACAAGGTTTTCTGAGGCATGTTACAGGTTAACTAGAACATTAAAAAAAAACACGAAAATCTATCCAAGGAAGTGCCAAAATCGATAAATGGTTGGAATAAGTTGGTCACGCGCTGGGAAGTCCATAGGATCAAGACCGGAAATAAACTTCATTCCACTCGAAGAAAGAGGTCTTGGCAGACAGAGATGTCACTTGGCGACGAACCTGTCAGGCAGAACTTCAAAGTGCGTGAGAAAAGATGTGACAAGGGGAGGTCAGGCCAAGACGGTCGATGAAGAGTTGTGTTTCTGTGTAAACATAGCACTGTGACAGGCACGGACTTAAACTACGGCAACCGAGCTCAGCACCGGTTACACAGTTTACCAGTAAGCAGCATACACATACTACAACACTGTTTTTATATTCAGTCCCTCCTCACAACTACCCTACCTCTCCTCAACTCGATGCTGCAGCTAGTCTGGCAGGCGCCGTCTAATGTCAAGTGTCATGAAATGAACATTTGTACAATGATAATTAAAGCAGTCTCTCATAGAACACTAAAAGTCAGCCGGTCCCCACATTATGAGTGCTAACCTTCCCTGAAAATAGCATAGTACTGCTTATGAAGAAAATGATGTTTTAAGTTCTCTTCTCCCCTCCTCCCTCTACGGAAAAAAAACCCGGCTATTTATTTATTAAAGTAAACGTGACGCTCGTGGCACATGCCTGTTTCACAGACAATCTGGCCTGATTCGTGTATACGGTGTGAGTTTCTCTAGCAGTCACCGTGTAATCCAGCCTTTTCCAAACATGGCATGTGTGCAAATATACGTTATTTGGGCATGCGTCGTTAGAACTTGACACTGCTCCACAAATACTGTCTTGTTATTATTTTGCGTTCGTATCCACTTTCTAAAATCAAAGTAATGACACTGTGAGTTATACTCACAAATTAATGACACTTTGTACGAACATCTGTAAATGGATATATCTTTAACACAAATTTATAAATATTTTTATAAAAGACAAAACAAAAAGAAAAATAGCATGAGGCTTCCCGTTACTTTTTGTTTAAACTGAAACTATTTTAAAGCGCATCTTAAAAGACGATTCTCAAGCAGACAGATGTAAGCTTTTTGTTGCATGTTATCAGCAGCTTTGGCCATGAATGATTCTGTCAAAGGGCAGCAGCAATCTTGTGGTATCAAATCTTATGACTGACTGACAGAGTCCGTCACAGCATCAACAATTTTTTGTCGTGTTTCAAGGTAACATCTCTTCATCCTTGCTTCTTTTTTTTCTTTTTGCGGTATAGTTCACTTCTCAACAAAATATTCTAACTACTGATTCATCAACGAGTTGCATAAAATAATAATGCAATGGGAATAAAACTGTTTTTAATCGACCGCAGGGATCGCAAATCAAAAGTGTGAGAACCGCTATGATTAGTAATGGCAGAAGGCGCCAGCTGTCTGGTAATAAAAACGTAGATTAAAACGACATATTTCTCTGAGAACACCATCGAGACAAGGTGACATAGGGCAGGTCGCTAACTCAGCATACAAGACCGTCCTGCAGTAAATCAATGACACTAGACTTCTCTTCCTAGTGTGACACAAAATTCGGGGCGGGCGGGCGGGCTAGAAGTGTGGAATTTGTGGAGAACAAGATGCCAAATAAGCAACGTTCATGATTTATTTATTTATTTGTTTGTGCAATCTTCCTGTAACTGCGAGCTATTGTTCTTCAATGCCGATGCTGTAGAGGTGTTGAAGCACAGCATCGCATCGGCGTGGGACCGGGTTATGGCAGTTACTTTTTCTGTCCCGGACTACAGCTAAAAAGCAGGTGGTGTGCAATGCTTCTTTAGCAGACTCCACCACCATGGTGACTATGGCGATCCCTGCCCCGGTAGCCAGGCTAGGTCTGTTACTGGGGGGGGGGGGGGACCAACGGAGAAGTGGGACAGGGTCTTGGTCAGCTATGCTTCGCTAACCCTGACGCTAGCATATCAGCTATGGGTTGCTGACTGCCTCGTCGGACAGGCGTCTTCACACCCAACGTTCATGCAGCAATTTAATAGCACCGGCAGTTTACCTGTTCGCAGAAAACAGCCTGACTAGAGGGTTAAGACCAGGCAGGCAGAAGTGTGAGGGTGGCGCCACGTCGAAGACAAAACATGAGACAGAAACAACCGCCGACTCCTTGCATGTTACCAGAAACATAAGTGATTCAAAACGTAAAAGTATGTAAAAATATAAACTGAAATATATGCAACAACAGATTTTACTAGATTAATCTACGTATGCGAGAAAGAAAACAGCCCAGGTTAATCCACGTACTGTATATTACACAGAAAATATTCATGATGAATCCATGTGCATGTCATTAGAAAATATTCCATGTGAATCATTGTATTTGACAATGGAAATATCTGAAGTGAATCTCTAAATAAGACAAAGAAACAAAATCAAATGTGAATTCATATATGAGACAAGAGAAAAAAAATCAGATGTGAATCTATTGTGGACGACGACGCATGGGTCAGAATAGAGCGAGCGAGTGGTGTGAAGCCATCGCATACCCATATTGTGAATCGTATATATAGGGGGAAGGTTGCTGACACGCGACACACAGAAAGTTTAGAATCAATGGCGGCTGAGTCATCTCGTCTGCCATGTATCGTGATATACTCAGTCCAGCCGATTCACACTGTTGATTAATATTATGTCATGGAAATCATTAGCATACTATGTCCTGCAAATTATTCCTATATGATGAATCATATCTGTGCTCTGGAATATCTAATTGTCATCGTTCGTGGAGACTCGATAATTCTGTCAAGTCTTGTCGTATTGTTGGGCACACCAAGGTCCACCGTGTGCATTCATGTCATGTGATTATTATTGGAGTGGGATCTGGAGATGCCCAAAACCCGGCAACATCAGCTGCACAATCAGTGAGGTGCATGGCACCGCTGATTCAATCATCTGAGGGGGCGCGGAGGGCAGCTGTGCGATAATTCGGTGCATTCGCACAAATGGAGCTTTTGGGGAGGTGGATTGGAGATATCTTGTTATTTCAGTGCATTAGCACAAAACTGTGATGGGCGTGTTATGAGGAGTGGATTCGTACCAGCAGTGGCTACGTATGTTGGCACGTGTTAGTTTTATGAGAGTTTTAGGCTTGGCTTGTGAGGGCCATGAGGGCCCAGGCCAGCATCAGGATATATAGTTTATAAATTAGTTATGCTTATAGATGTCTATGTTACACTGATGATGCATGTCATTCTTGAATGAGTTACCTTGATCATACTTGGCATGCTTGGAAGTGTTCCCTTGATGATGCATTATAATATTCCCTTGATGATCCATTATAATTATGTCATGCTTTGCTTATAAGTGTTTACCTGTCAAGTACACGTGTCCTGTGGTTGACAGATGACTTAATTAAGTAAATAAAAGTAAAGGTAACCCTGTCATGCCTTAGAGGCACATAGGGATATGGTGTTAGTGCCCATATTTTTCCTTGACCTGTCAGCACACTAGAGGGTGATATGGTCAGTATCACGCCTGGCTGCCTTTTCCTTCCCCAACTCCAGAAGAAGTCGGGTACCCATTTCTACACCTGGGTGACTGGGGTGCCGCCGGCCGGATTCGAACCCCCGACCTTCGTCATTAGAGACCAGTGCACTAACCACTTCGCCACTCAGACACCCTGATGACTTACTTATGTTATCATAATGATATTTTTTGTTGTTCTATGCATGCAAGTCTGTGTGCGGTTTAACATGGTGTGTATGTGGTGTGTAATAAAATATTGGTTTATTTAAATGCTTGACTTTGTACTGTGTCATGCGTGTCACGTAGTTTGTATGAATGTGTGTGATTTATTGCATGACTGGCATACGGCATCCTTTGGAGGGGAATCCTGAGTTGTAGGTTGGTTTTAGGAATGCCCACCCAGTACGGTAGTACATAGGCCATGGGTTTGGGTTGTAGATGGGTCTTGGTCCTGTCCCATCCTTTTGTTGCCAATATGTGGACTTCGCAACCAGTAAAGTTTTACACTATGTATGAGACAAATAAAACTAGCACATGTGAATCCATGTATGAGACAAAAAAAAATCAGATGTGAATCCATGTAAAAAATAAACAAACAGACGCGAATTCATGTACGTGATAAAGAAAGAAAAATCAGATGTGCATCCAAGTATGCGAGAATTTTTTTTTTAATCTGACGTAAATCAATGTATGTGAGAAATTGAACAAAATCAGATGTGAATCCATATATGCGGCAAATTTAAAAAGAAAATCGGCGAAAAAAAAAAAAGAGCAGATGTGAATCCATGTATGCGACGAATATTTTTTTTAAATCAGATGTATGCAAACAAATATTTTAAGAAATATTATCCACGAAGACCGAGCTACATTGGACAACGATTCAGTGCGTGTGTGCAGCGTCATTTAAGGAGGAAATGTGAGCCAAAATTGAAGACAGAAGATGCAAGCGTAATGAGACTGGACCCAGCAACAGTTTGTTTCTTTTATTTATCATCATGCAAATCCAACACTGGTGGAAGCAATTCTGAAATAATGCACTCTGCTCGGCAAGATCTATAACAGCTTACCTCTCATCATCATTATCAGGTGTCGTGTCGACTGGCGCTGCCTATTATGGCTTCTCTTCATGCAGGCCACCAGTTCAACTGGTGATCTCCTCTCGCATCATCTCGTCAAACTATCCAGTATAATTTCTCTTGGCCTACCCCTGGCTTTTCTTGCCTCTATTTTTTTCCTGTTGTTACAGTTTTTTTTTCAATGTCCCCTCTGTCCTCTGAAAGTACACTGTCACGTTTTTTTTTTTTTTTGGACAATTTTTTGGGGGTATCTCCGGCTCTTCTCATGCAACTTATCTGCCTGCGTCAATTTCGTCTTCTAAGATTTATATATCAACTGTGTGGGTTTCTTTTTAAATCCTCAACCCAAAAAGTCTGAGTTTTGTTCTTAACTTTCGATAACTTGTTACGGAATTTCATCAGAATCTGAAATAACGGACGCCTTACAATATCCTAAGCTATGAAAACAGCGTTTTAATCCCGCCCCGCCTAAAAGCCCCCATTTTCCCACCACTCCAGGTGGACTGCGCGTCCCGCTCTTTTTTTAAAAACTGCATTTTAAAACGTAAAATCTCCCGTCCACAAAGTGAAAGCTTGCCCGTGTGTACTTTTAATTCATCACCACGCATTACTACAATGTTTGCGCCGAACATTCATTTGTAAACATGAGCTGTGTTTTCTTTACGTGAACGTTTAGCTTACCTTTAGTTTGTTTTTTATTCACTGCTGTCATCTGAAGTTTCTTTTTGCATTATAAAAAGAGAGAGAGAGAGAGAAACGCAACACTGCTGTAGTTGTAATGGACACCAAATTTCAAACTAGTATCAAAATTTTATTTTACGGAATTAATGTTTCAATCTTGGCATGAAAAGACTTTAACAATGAAATGATTTTAATTAAATCTGGTTTGGAGTTTTATTCTTTGCGACTGAGGCCTCCGTTTCAGTAAGGTATATGGCCTCCTCTGGCCTGTATCAGAGAACGACATCTCCCTGACATAGATCCGATTAGCCGTTGGATCTGTTGTTGTGAGATGGTTGTCCACTCTTCCCGCAGTGCAAGAGACAACTGTCGGAGGTTGGTTGGCGACACGTCTCGCTGGTGGACTTTTCTGTTGAGTTCATCCCATAAGTGTTCTATTGGGTCCATGTCTGATGACATGGATGCCCGCGGAATGGTCTGGACGTTGTTGTCAGCGAGGAACTGGGTGGTGAGTTGTGCCACATGAGGCCGGGCGTTATCCTGCTGAAAAATCGACCCTGGTGCAGCCAGAAATGGAAGGACATGAGCATGAAGAATTTCAGCGACGTATCGTTGGGCATTCTGGCGTCCTTCAATTTGCACCAGGTCATTTCTTTCCATGAAGTTGATCGCCCCCCCCCCCCCCACACCAGTACACCTCCACCAACACGTGGAGGAACCTCATTCACGCAGTTCTGGGCGCAGCGATCACGGACTCTGCGTAAACTCTTCTCCGTCTATCGTGTCGGAGTAGCAGAAAGAATGATTCATCACTAAACCAAACCCTTTTCCAATCATTCGCAACGGTCCATTGACGATGCTGGTTCCACCACTGCAGTCGGTTCTGGCGATGCCGGTCCGAAAGAACAGGACCTCTGCAGGGTCTTTTAGCCCAAAGACCAGCGTCGTGCAACCGGTTCCTGACCGTTTGGTCTGAAATTCAACGAGCTGCTGTCACTGACAAATCGATTCCTGAGGTTACGCAGCCGTATGAAGCGGTCTTCGGCAAGAGTTGTGACTACGGGTCTTCTACTGCACGGCCGGTCTGCAACTGAGCCAGTTTCTTGAAATCGTCTCCAAATCGTGCTTCTAACCACATTAAATTGTCTGGCTACTACACTTTGTGACTGACCAGTCTGTAAATGTCCAATGATGATAAATCGTTCTTCTGTAGTGAGATGAGCCATACACGCGCACTGAATTTTCAGATGAACTGATTCGAGGAGCGTCAATCTTTTATAGGCGTTCAATAACAAGGTCAGTGAGTTTTGTGTTCTGTAAGTTTCACGGGATTCTCGTGAAAGTGTCATGAGTTATTGTCAAAAATACTGTTTTGACTCGTGTCGCTTTTCTGTGCTCATGAATCATCTGCTGAGTACAATCCAGGTCAGCACGTGAAGTTGATGTCCAAGTGAAGGTTCCAGACAATTTGCCCTTGTCTGATCAGCAAACTTCAATTTAGATCGCAACATTGTATTTGTTGAGTTTCCCTTCTTTAACAGTATATAAACAGCTGCTGTTGCTGCTGCTACTACTACTAACACTACCACCACCACCACTACCAACAACAACAAAAACAATCATCTGGGAGGAGGGGAACGGACGTGACTGAAAGTACATAAAAACAAGACAACTAAGATACTTTGGGTATGTCAAGAAGCATAATACTGTAGTGAAGAGCCTTCTTGAGGGCAAGATCGAAAGGAAGCGAACAAGTGGGCGACAGCGATATAGATGGGTGGACAACGTGAAGAGATGGACAGGGAACAGCTTGACCGAGTGCACTGCGAAGGCAAGAAACAGCAGAGTGGAGATTCACTCCAGGCAACCTTCTGTGAGGAGACGGCACATGATGATGACGATGATGATGATGATGGTGGTGGTGGTACATATTTCGCCGCTTCCAAATTATTTCCCTTTAACTTTTTTCAGAAAGTAAAACAACTAAAGAATCTGTGGAGAGGAACAGAAATAAAAATAAGATTTTTAAGGGCATGCATCTTTCCCATCGCAACATATGCCTGTGAGACCTGGACATTTAACAAAACAGCTGAGAAACACATAAATGGCTTTGAATGTAAATGCTACAGAAGAGTTCTTCAAATATCATGGACACAAAAAAGAACAAATATATCCATACTACAAGAACTTAGTATTGAAGAAGGCTGGCTAGTAAAGAGGATTAGAGAGAGAAAACTTAAATAATTTGGACACATTAAACGTCATGATAATCTAGAGAAGACCGTCTTGGAAGGGTACATAATGGGAAAAAGAAAGAGAGGACGACCAAGGCGAAGATGGCTGCAAGACATCGTTGATGATCTGCAAATGGATGCACCAGCAGCAGGCCATCTTGCTCACAAAAGAGAGGCCTACAGGAGTGCTGCTAGGGAGGCAAAGTTCCGCAAGGGACATGCAAATGAATAAATGAGCCTAACACTGGTTAGTGAAAATGGCCTCTGTGACAAAATACGAGCAAGGTGTAAAAGTGATGCTTGTATATGAAAACAGCAATAAACGAAACGGATTACCAGCGTGACAACTTAGCGTTTGATTGCCCTTACTACAACCAGCGCGTGACCACTTGACAGAAGTATTACAAGAGATAGTTATATAATCCCACGTCACTGTTTATGCTTCACGCAAAATTATTATGGCAACTCGAAACATCAAGAAAGGACTGTTCTGGAAAGACAATGCTGTGAGGATGCACATCTGTATAGTGGCCCTCAAGTCTGCACGTCTAACGTGAATTTTTAGAGTTATTTTATAACCGTTTAATCAGGAGCAGAAATAAATGTTCTTATCGCTTCAGAGAACGTAGAACAAATATCATTATATCAACTGTCCTTATTCTTCATTTTCTAAGTTTAAACTGGATTACGTGAAGGCCAGAGGTCTATTACATTGTAAATGTGCTATAATAATAAGAAAACTGAGGCGACATTATCAGTAGATGACGACGATTATTTCCAACACTTCACAACTGAATGATCACCAGTGTTTGTTACAGACCTAGTCTAAGTCAGTGCTATGTTTTTCCTCCGTAATGTTGAAGATTTATATAGACATGATCTAAGTAAATGTTACGTTTTCCTCAGTAATGTTCTGCCTGTTTACTATTTTACCGAAGATCTACGTTACGTTTAATGTGCTCTGCCTACCCTTCTGCTGAAGATCTATGTTACGTTTAATGTGCTCTGCCTACCCTTCTGCTGAAGATCCATCTTACGTTTAATGTGCTCTGTCTAACCTTCTGTTGAAGATCTATGTTCTGCTGAAGATCTATGTTACGTTTTTCTACTTGCTTCGTTCTCTCACGTTACTGCTCTAACATTTCCCTAACACTCATTTCCCACATATATTCTTGCTCCATGTGTAAGCAAAAGACAGGCTTATATGGGGGGAAATGGAAAGCGGAGGAAAGCACCTGCGGCCTGCATCACGCCAGTCATGGTATCATCATTATTACATAAAATTATGCAAGTGAAATTACTATTATTCATAGTTTTATATACGTCGATGGGACTATCTCGGCCACGTTCTCAGAATGGACGAATCCAGACTCCCTCGCCAGGCTCTCACATGGTCATCGAAGGGCAAAAGAAAGCAAGGCAGGCCAAGGGAGACTCTACGTAGAACCATCACTAGAGAGAGTACAACTTTGGGATTCAAGTCCATCCAAGACCTACAGCGGGAGGCGGCGAGTCGTCAGACATGGAAAGATATGATTTCCGCCCTATAAGCCAATGCCGGCCCTAAAGGAATGTCAATCAATCAATCAATAGTTTTATAATGTTTTATCATTTTTACGTTCATTTATTAGCTGTAGACATGAACGTGGCTCGCTGGGCACTCACATAATTGGCATCCGGTCCCCTTAGTTGAAAAGGGTTGCCGATCGAATTGTAAAAAAAAAACAGTGGTTATGTCCCTTTAGACTGATGGCTACCAACCACTGATGCAGACAGATGTCTAAACAACTGGCAGCGAGGATTCTAAACAGCATGGTCATTTGTAAAGGTACTGGCAACTCTCTGTTAGCAGATACAACCTGGAAATATGTCAAAACCTCATACACAATGACCTACATGCAAGCACGCACGTCAACATCGTCACGTGACATATTCGCAAGATTTATGTGTTCGCACGCAGGCTCTAGGTCTTCAAGTGACTTGAGCCTGCAAGCGACATTTGGGCAATATATCATATCTTGTCTTTTTAAAAATGAAAAAAGTTAACCAACTACATGGCCACAACAAAAAGCAGTAATAGCGGGATTTCAGTCTATGGTTCCTATACTTACTGTTCAAAAAAGAAACGCAACACTACTGTAGTTGTAATGGACACCAAATTTCAAACTAGTATCAAAATTTTATTTTACGGAATTAATGTTTCACTCTTGGCATGAAGAAACTTTAAGATTTTAACAATGAAATGATGTTCATTAAATCTGGTTTGGACTTTTATTCTTTGCGACTGAGGCCTCCGTTTCAGTAAGGTATATGGCCTCCTCTGGCCTGTATCAGAGAACATCCCCTCTTTGATATGGATCCGATTAGCCGTTGGATCTGTTGTTGTGGAATGGCTGCCCACTCTTCCCGCAGTGCAACAGACAACTGTCGGAGATTGGTTGGCGACACGTCTCGCTGGCGGACTTTTCTGTTGAGTTCATCCCATAAGTGTTCTACTGGGTCCATGTCTGATGACATGGATGGCCGCGGAATGGTCTGGACATTGTTGTCAGCGAGGAACAGGGTGGTGAGTTGTGCCACATGAGGCCGAGCGTTATCCTGCTGAAAAATCGACCCTGGTGGAGCCAGAAGTGGAAGGACGTGAAGATGAAGAATTTCAGCAACGTATCCCTGGGCATTCTGGCGTCCTTCAATTTGCACCAGATCACTTCTTACCATGAAGTTGATCGTCTCCCCCCCCCCCAACCAGTACACCTCCAACACCGTGTGGAGGAGCCCTATCAACGCAATTCTGGGCGTAGCGATCATGGACTGCGGTAAACTCTTCTCCGTCTATCGTGTCGCTGTAGGAGAAAGAATGATTCATCACTAAACCAAACCCTTTCCCAATCATTCGCAACGGTCCATTCAGTCGGTTCTGGCGATGCCGATCCGAAAGAATAGGACCTCTGTAGGGTCTTTTAGCCCAAAGACCAGCGTCGTGCAGCCGGTTCCTGACCGTTTGGTCTGAAATTCAACGAGCCGTTGTCATTGTTGAGGACGCAGATGCAAATCGATTCCTGAGGTGACGCAGCCGTATGAAGCGGTCTTCGGCAGGAGTTGTGACTATGGGTCTTCTACTGCACGGCCGGTCTGCAACTGAGCCAGTTTCTTGAAATCATCTCCAAAGGCGACTAATGGTGCTTCTAACCACATTAAATTGTCTGGCCACTACACTTTGTGACTGTCCAGCCTGTAAACGTCCAATGAATTTTCAAATGAATTGATTCGAGGAGCGTCAATCTTTTATAGGCATTCAATAACATGGTCAGCGAGTTTTGTGTTCTGTAAGTTTCACAGGACTCTGGTGAACCTGTAATGAGTTATTGTCAAAAATGCTGTTTTGATTAGTGTCGATTTTCTGTGCTCATGAATCATCTACCGAGTACAATCCAGGTCAGCACGTGAAGCTGATGTCCAAGTGAACATTTCAGGCAATTTGCCTGTGTCTGATCAGCAAACTTCAGTTTAAATCGCAACATCGTATTTGTTGCGTTTTTTTTTTTTAACAGTATATATACACCGACGTCAAGCGAACAGCGTTTATTCCGTTTCTGTTCATTAAGAAGGTGCGCTGATCTGCTGTAATTTTGTATACAAAAGTGTCCACACACGTCTCCTTTACCCTGATGGTTCAGCTGATGGATCTGAATGTGGCTGGTCACAGCTCATATTTTCTTTGTTTCGTGCGTGGATTAACATTTATTTTTTTTTTCCTCTATACACTGATTTTTTTTTTGGTGCTATTTATAGGGATTCACCTTAAATGTTTTTTATGATATGCACATGAACTCACCTGGAATATTTTCTCTGTCATATACGTGAGTTCGCCTGGATTATTTTCTTTGCCATATACGCGGATTTACCTACAATATTTATTTTGTCATACACATGGATTCATGTGGAACATTTTCTTTGTCATGTACAAAGAAAACTAGACACATGTAACATTCTCAAAATTTATACCAATAACATTTCACTTTATCTGAGTAAAGGCTAATACCTAATAACGCAAATTCCAGATTTTAAACAACGAATTCTTTTACATCTTACATCCTTCCTGTATCGTTAAACGTCAGATTTCGCACGCATACATGAGGGTGGATATCATTCATTTGAATTGAATAATCTTAACTTGGCTTCTGCGATTATAACTTTTCAATGTCATATGTTCTCAAGATTCTTGAAGGTCAATTCTTTACAAGCAGTACTTAAACTCACGACTATTTATTCAGTAAATATATGTAAATAAGATACTCTAAACTATTTCATAATAAAAAAAAACACATGTGCTTTAGATGCAATGACATACAGAGATCCAGCTATATTTGAGGCTATTTGCAGAAATGATAACAGGATCTAAACTACTGAAACTGTGAGGCTTGACGAAGCATAACACGATCTCCCCTGTAACACGATCTCCACTATCTATGAAATGAAACGAAAACAGCTACATTTCTGTTTCCTCTTAAAATCAGTCTTTTCAAAGGGGAAAATAAATAAAGTGATATGTGTACCAAATGAAAACAGATGAAACAGCCATTACAAACAAGATGAGGTCCTGAAGTTGATTACACAGTAGTGAACTAAAACGCCTACAGCTAAATTCGCTCAGATGGTGTAGCAGACAACTGCCTGTAAGAAGTTAACAACAGCCTGTAGGAGGTTAACAACAGCATGTAGGGGTTCTGCTCGTACTCGAGGATTTTCCAAGCGACCACGTTGGTAACTGCAAAACTATAGCCTGTCCATTCTTTTGTTTCGCGTGAATTCTTCATTTCTTTAGGGCCATACTTGACCTGGATTCATGAGATCCACCAGAAGTTCCTGATTTTTTTTGGCGGGGGGGGGGGGGGGGGGGGGTGGTGTTCCTAGCTGTATTCCATTACTTCGTACTTCCTTTCTATAACCAGCGATCGCGCTTGGATTTTCCTCTTTCAACCAGTACACTTGTACAAGGTCCGGCATAAAGAACAGTTGGATTTTTAAAATGGAAAATAAATAAATAAATAAGCGCTATACGTGTTGCTTTGCATATCTTGGCAGCTATATAGACCACAATGGTGACACCAGAAAAGAAGTTAGAATTCGAATTGCCAAAGCAGCACTGACCTTCAAGAATCCTGAGAACATACGGCATTCAAAAGTTATAAGCACAAAAACCAAGTTAAGATTATTCAATTCAAATGTAATATCCACCTTCATTTATGCATGTGAAAGCTGGAAAACAACTAAAGAAATAGACAAGACATTAGACTCTTTCGAAAACAAATGCCTAAAGAAAATGCTCGGAATAAAGTGGAATGAATTCAAGAACAACACAGAGATCAGACAGATGAGCAAACAACAACCTGTCTCATGGTTGATCAGAAAAAGAAGATGGACATATGTCGGTCATGTGATGAGAAGAAACAATCAGAGAATCCCAAAACAAGCTATCAAATGAAACAGAACAGGCCGAAGAAAAAGAGTTCGACCACGTGAAACTCTAAAGAGTACATTGTTAAGAGAAGCCAATTCAGTGGGCATAATATCCCTTGATGAGACTGAAAAACTCGTCTTTGAGAACTACCTTGTGATGTTTAATGGCACGGGAAGGATGTAAGGTGTAAGATACATGTTTTTGGTAAAAAACAAAAAAAGTGAAATGAAACTCAGAAAAGTGGGTATTTTTATTATTACTGACAATCATATTTGGGTTTTGAAAATTACGTCGATTAGATGACCTCCATTATATTTAATACATTCAGCCAGGCGTCTGGAAAATTCCTGCATAACATCATTTAACATGTTCAAAGGGATATTTTGAATGCAGTGTCAGATTTGATCCTTTAGGTCTGCAACTGAATGTGGTCGACTAGCATATACGTGTTCTTGAGGTACCCCCATAAAAAGAAATCTTCGGCTGATAAATCCGGTGACCTTGCCGGCCAATGAATATCCCCAAATCTCGAAATAAGACGACTGGGAAATGTTTGTTGTAGCATGGCCATGGACTGATGGGCTGTGTGGGCAGTTGCTCCATCTTTTTGAAATCATATTAGTCTCTTATTTCTATTGGCCACGTCTGGAATGAAGTATTCAGTTAGCATCTGTACATAAAGATCACTACTAACAGTAAGAGGATGTCCGTCTTCGTCTTCAAAAAAATACGAGCCAAAAACGCCGAATGATGCATCGCCACACCACACTGTTACTCGTTCACTATGGAGCGATTGCTCATGCAGTAATTGTGGACTTTCAGTTGATTTGGTATCTGAAATTCTGCTTTTTCACACTTCCTGACAACTCAAGATGTGCTTCATCTGACATTATGAGGTTAGTGAGCAAATTTGGATTTTCTTCCATGCGTGCTAGAAAATCGGTACCAAAGTCATGTTTGTTCATTTTATCCAAATCATTCAGTTGCTGCACAACTTGCAACTTGTAAGGGTGGAAATGCAGATGACTATGAATGATACGACGTAGCGAGCGATCCGACATACCAAATGCCAAAGCGTGGCTAACATCTGATCGCCGAGGGCTACGAAGCAATGCGTTGCGGACATCTTGAATTCGTTCAGGTGTCTGTTGAGTTCTTGGACGACCAGTAGACTCGTTATAAAGGCAATTTGTGGTTTCCTTAAATTTTTGACCCACTTCAAAATTGTTCTCCGATCGGGAGCATTTTCATGCGGATGCAACTCAAAATGGCGACGGAACTTTCGTTGTACAGTAATAGACGATTCTCCACTTTTAAAATAAGTTTCAACGGCGAATGCGCGATGTTGTGTTTGCCAAGAAGCCATTGTTAAAAATGACCGTTTGTCTGCTTCATCTCTGACGTCATGTTTTTTTTTCTTTTGTCACACGTATTCAGTTTCTGCGCACTACGTCAGTTAAATCTAGCTATGCTTTATGCCGGACCCTGTACCTGTGTTTCACCTTGTATAAGGTACTTTCTGAAATACCGGGTTTCTCAGTACGGTATTCGGTATGTTGGATATGCATTAAACATGCACCCCCGATTATCCTCCAAACGATTTCGCTTGTTGCTTTTCTACTAGCCTTTTGATAACATAACCCAGTTACGGTAACCAACGACCTCCAGAAGTTTCGGTTTATCTCTCGCTCTTTTAATCGGTAATTTACTGGTAATTGCCGGTTAACACGATCACTGTATAACCGACGACCTCCAGAAGTTTCGGTTTATCTCTCGCTCTTTTAATCGGTAATTTACTGGTAACTGCCGGTTAACACGATCACTGTATAACCGACGACCTCCAGAAGTTTCGGTTTATCTCTCGCTCTTTTAATCGGTAATTTACTGGTAACTGCCGGTTAACACGATCACTGTATAACCGACGACCTCCAGAAGTTTCGGTTTATCTCTCTCTCTCTCTCTTAACCGGTAATTTACTGGTAACTGCCGGTTAACATGATCACTGTATAACTGATAAACTTAGATGTGGGAAGAACTGCAGTATTTCGCTCTCTGACAACTTGTGCCTGTTCCCGTGTACTTCACCTCTATAAACATGAGTTCTTCAAATATCATGGACACAAAAAAAGAACAAATATATCTATACTACAAGAGCTTAATATTGAAGAAGGCTGGCTAGTAATGAGGATTAAAGAGAGAAAACTTAAATATTTTGGACACATTAAACGTCATTATAAACTACAGAAGACCGTCTTAGAAGGGTACATAATGGGGGGGGGGGGGGAGGGGAGAGAGGATGACCAAAGTGAAGATGGGTGCAAAACATCGTTGAGGATCTGCAAATGGATGCATCAGCGGCAGGCCATCTTGCTCACAACCAAGAGGCCTACAGGAGTGCTGTTTGTGAGGCAAAGTTCCGTAAGGGACATGCAATTGAATGAATGAATGAAGCACGAGTGGGAGTAGCTAATCTAATAGCGACACAGCTTTTCAAGCTGAAAGCACTGAACTCTTTTTTTCAGTTTCCGTTGCCCACAAGACCAATATCGATCCTCGCTTAAGTGCTAGTGATTACTGTTCTGATATACCCTTTCAAAGACAAGGTAGAGAGGAGCACCTATGGAACTGTCCGGAGTGCAGTAATGATGACATCAAAACAATTTAATATTTTGTAATACGATCTTTTAGTTACTGGCGTCAGCGTTAGATCAAGTCAATATTCGTGAAATGCTAGCTTACTTCCATATTTATACTGTAGTATTTATATTCTAGCTTACTTCCACATTTATATTACAGCTTACTTCCACATTTATATTACAGCTTACTTCCTCATTTATATTACAGCTTACTTCAATATTTATATTATAGGTTGCTTCCATATATAGGTTACTTCTATTTTTATATTCACACCTTTATTTCTCTAACATTATATGGAGGTGGGTTATCAGCGGAGCTACTGTCAACATGTCTACATGGTATATGTGTCTGCACCGCTGAGCTGGACGGATCTTTCACGGATGAAATCAGTACCAGAAATGATAGTGGAATGTTAGTTCCATTCTTCCATGTGTGTATGTTACACCGTATAATTAACCGTTCTCTGTATAGTCAGATGTTTTACTGTGTTTTACTTACAACAGTTTCATGGCGCCTTGCACTAAGAATTTTAAACTGGTTTTTTTTTCCTCTTTCTGAATCATCTCCACTACAATTTCGTGTTTTATTTCAAAGTCTTGTTTCGGCTACGCACCTTCTGCACGCATTTAAATCATTCTCTCCACATCTGGCATAAAACGACAACCCGTCCCCCCGTTATGCTTGGTGTAAGAGCAATGTAAATCTTGCAGGCCCAGTAGCCACTATTTAGGTAATACATGAGAGTCCTAAGCTAGTAGTTTTTCCCCGGTTCACGATCGTCCAACTCAGTGGTTCCAAACCTTTCTACATCCAAGCACTACTTTTCCAACTTCATGTGAACTGTGGTCCACCAGCAATACTGCAATGCCATAAACCTTTGCTTTTAAAAAAAAATTATTATTATTATTCAAAAGATGGCACTTAATACCAAACGGATAACGTATTCACGGAACACCTGACAATGCGTCACGGATCACAGGCTGAGAACCACTGGTCCAACTTACTACCGTTCATACCCACGACCAAAGTCCTGAGACTTAACAAACTCTCAATAAACGTCCGACAAAATAAATCGACTGCGTTACATTACGTTTCTAATTCATAATACAGTACATAGTAACCATACATGGGTGATGTATGTATATACTTATATTGTTGTGTGCTATTTTTTTAACTGAAAAAAAAACTCACACCCTATAGTATTTTCCTACTAATCGTGCTGCATCTGGTTTCATCCCAATCACGTGCCCTATCTGACCTGCCCTCGTCTTCTGTGTCAGGTTTGTGTTGTGTTTACCCGATTCAGCTAAGGGCATCCTCTGTAATTTTAACTGCATCATGGCCAGTAAATAACGCAACGTCTCCACAAAAGAAGGAAAAGAGTAAACAATGTTAGCTCCAAGTTAAAAGTACCCCCTCAACATGTAATCTCCATATGAAAGTGCTAATATTATCGTATGCGGCCTACGCATGTCTATACTCTGAACGGTTGTATTGTATACAACATATGTTGTATATTTAACCACACAGATACAATGATCGCCTTACGACCACACCGACTTACGACAGCCTGGTCGGAACGTAAAACGGTCATAATTCGACGCATACCTGTAGACGGACGAGTCGCCGTCAGTTACCAGGAAGCATAAACAAGGATTGTATTTTAAAGCGGATGTCGTATTTTGCCTAGCTATGCACGACAGACTGGAGGTATCACATGAATAAGCTGGCAAAATTCATAGCGTTATTACACATAAACGAAGTATAAATCTACGTACCGCACGCCTTATGGATGTGAAGTAAAATGTAAAGGTAACCTTGTCCTGCCTTAGAGCAACATAGAGATAGGGTGTTAGTGCCCATATTTTCCTTAACTTGTCGGCACACTAGAGGGTGATATGGTCTGCATCACACCTGGCCGCCTTTCCTTCCCCAACTCCAGAAGAAGTCGGTTACCCCTCTCTTAGGTGATCTTAGCCATAAGAGACTAGGCATTATCCACTTCGCTACTCAGACGCCCAGAGATGTGAAGTGTTATACCGTAACATTTCTAGGTCGCTACAGCATTTGAGGTAGGGCTGTCAGCACCTGTACTCGCTGCCTGCGTTTTCCTACAGAAACTCCTGGTACACATAATATGAGGCTGGGGTGATCCCCGGTGTGGGTCGGTCTGAAAATAATCCGCCCGAGAGCGAAATCGAACCTGGGACCTTCTGATCAGCAGGCGTGTACACACCACCACCACCACACAACGACGGCACCCAGCACACTATACATGGAGTTAAAACGAAATATGCCCAGCGAGAATACTGGTCAAAGCTGTGGGGTGAGATGGATGTAAAGAATGGTCAATGAAATGATTCAGACGCCAAAAAGGTCTACAGAATGTCTATTAAATATACAACTCCACTAGTAACATGAAGAAAACCCAATTTCTTGGGTATCAATAAAACATTTAACGCTTAAGCAGACTAAAACATGATGATGAAATGTGGAGGTTTCGTAAACTTAGACGCAATAGCAAAATTTATAAGATAACGTTCTACATAGAACAAAGGTATATATCAAATACAGCTCACTAACTGTATGGCCAGAACAACAGGATACATTAAACATAACTCACTCAGTGAGGCTGAACAACAGTATATGTATAACATAACTCACTCAATGAGGCTGAACAACAAGTATATGTATAACATAACTCACTCAGTGAGGCTGAACAACAGTACATGTCTAACATAACTCACTCAGTGAGGCTGAACAACAAGTATATGTCTAACATAACTCACTCAGTGAGGCTGAACAATAGCATATGTCTAACATAACTCACTCAGTGAGGCTGAACAACAGTATATGTCTAACATAACTCACTCAGTGAGGCTGAACAATAGCATATGTCTAACATAACTCACTCAGTGAGGCTGAACAACAGTATATGTCTAACATAACTCACTCAATGAGGCTGAACAACAAGTATATGTCTAACATAACTAACTCAGTGAGGCTGAACAACAGTATATGTCTAACATAACTCACTCAATGAGGCTGAACAACAAGTATATGTCTAACATAACTAACTCAGTGAGGCTGAACAACAAGTATATGTCTAACATAACTCACTCAGTGAGGCTGAACAACAGTATATGTCTAACATGAATCACTCAGTGAGGCTGAACAACAGTAGATGTCTAACATGAATCACTCAGTGAGGCTGAACAACAAGTGTATGTCTAACATAACTCAATCAGTGAGGCTGAACAACAGTATATGTCTAACATGAATCATTCAGTGAGGCTGAACAACAAGTATATGTCTAATATGACTCACTCAGTGAGGCTGAACAAAAAGTATATGTCTAACATGAGTCACTCAGTGAGGCTGAACAACAAGTATATGTCTAACATGGGTCACTCAGTGAGGCTGAACAACAATCATATGTCTAATATGACTCACTCAGTGAGACTAAACAACAAGTATATGTCTAACATGGGTCACTCAGTGAGGCTGAACAACAATCATATGTCTAATATGACTCACTCAGTGAGACTAAACAACAAGTATGTGTCTAACATGGCTGCTGAACAAGTATATGTCCAACATGAGTCACTCAGTGAGGCTGAACAACAAGTATATGACTCACCCAGTGGACAAGTTCCTCATATTCCCACCAATCCCTGTCAGCAGGGAGTAAAGTTCATCTTCACGCTGTCTATTTAAGTTCTCTGCCTTGTGGAGCCTCTCCTGTAAGTCCAGCACCTGCTGCTCCAGCAGAGGGTCCACGGCCATCAAAGTCACTTTAATAATGGACAATGCAACTTATGTATGTTTCTCCCTACAGAACAGTTCTTCAAATATCACGGACACACACACATACAAACAGAACAAATATATCCATAATACAAAAACTTAATGTTGAAAAAGGATGGCTAGTAATCCTCTTACTAGAGGATTAAACAGAAAAAAACTTGAATATTTTGGACACATTAAACATGAGAATTTAGAGAAGACCATCTTGGAGGGGTACATAATGGGGAAAAAGAAAGAGAGGAAGAGCAAGGCAAAGATGGCTGCAAGACATCGTTGATAATCTGCAAATGGATGCATCAGCAGCAGGGCATCTTGCTTGCAACCGAGAGGCCTACAGGAGAGCTGTTCATTCATTCATTCATTTGCACGTCCCTTGCGAACTTTGCCTCCCTAACAGCACTGAGAGCTGTTAGGGAGGCAAAATTCCACAAGGGCCATGCAAATGACTCACTGACTGATATTTCTCAGAATGGGCCTGCGTGCCCAATTATTTACCCTTTAAAAACAAAGATTATTCATTCTTTCTCCCTAAGGTAACCAACACCTGCCACACACAGATTCAAACATTCACCAGATCACACAATCTCTTTACAACAGCAAGCATGGTTTCAGGTATTACAGTTTAACATTTCAACTCTGTTTTTTTTTTTAACAATCCCTCTCAATCCTTGAAGCTTTTTATCCCTCAAAGCATTAACTCAACATAGCTGTCAAGAGTCTATTCCTTCTTCGTTGTTTCTCTCCATGAATCCCGTGTGCTGCCTGAAGACTTGTGTTGTATATACGATGCTGAAGGAATAGGCAATCTGTCTAGTAACAAGCTGTAAGTTGTCAGAAAATAAGCTTCCCAGTGTGGGAAAACAAACAAAAAAAAAGACAGAGCACTGAAATCTGCAGGGACAAACAGATCAAATTTCAGAGCTGCAATCAGAACTCAGTGGACTGTAGAAGCAGAAACCCATAAAACTGAATGTGCCCAGTATGTGGATAATGTAAAACGTACAGCAGACGTAATTAACATCAAAATGCTGACAAACAGTGTGTTATCTAATCTTAGCTTTATTTAACCTGGACTAACTGTCTTACTTGATGATCTTATTATTAGTTTTCTTGTTCTGAATTAACAATGCCTAACTTGCTGATCTTACAACTAGCCTCCTTCTTCTGGACTAACAGTGTGTTACTCTATCTTACAATAGTTTTCTTATCATGGACTTACAATGTGTTACCGATCTCACAGGCATGGGAAAAAAGATTTAATCTGACAAGTGCACTGAACTGTTCACTTATTCAGGGTTATTCGGTTCTCTAACCTGAGTTCAAGGCACATGTGTAAAGCACTAAGAGAAATGCACTTTGAAAGACTCAACTTACTGACAATGTGGGCACAGTGAAAATGAAAAAAGAAACAAACAAACAAACAAAAAACTAAACTAAAAGTACAGTACTAAAGTAAAATAATGTTATCTTTTCTTATATCCTTTATTATAAGCCTTTCTATTATATCATTTCTTATGTCGTTTCTTTTATCCTTTCTTACATTTCAACTACACGTTTCAATGATGAATTAGTAACCAGTCAACTGTCATGCTCATCTGATATTACTAATCTGCAGCATCCCTTCTGACACTTGCGTGCATACAGGAAGTACTAACGCTACACATGAGTGAATCACGGACACGGTGACCACCCCAAACTCACCATCCTCATCGGTGGAACTGAGCAGCCCCACCAGCAGCAGGGAGAACAGCAGCAACAAACCCCCGGCAACCAACTTTTTCCTTACTCGCATGAGACTGACCACCCCGCCGAGGAGTTCAAGTATGAAATTCTCACTGCTTCAGATCTGAAATAACACAGGTTCGCATACGCATAAACAAATAGCATATACAACTGTGACTGGTTATGGGCCAATATTAGTATTCCACAAGACAGGGATATTTGAATTACTGAATTTATTTTTTCCAGATCACATAACATATACAGCAACTTAATGTGGCAGATGCAGAAATTAGGTCTAATTTGATGCGACTGTTAAGTTCTCCTGGTCATAACCAAAGTCTTCATTGGCATAATTTACTATTAATTAAATTTAATCCTATTTCATTACTGCTAATAAGCATGAACAAATACACAGAACAAACCTCGGTGGAGTTTTCAAATTTTCGCATATTTGTGACTTTACTGGAACTAGTGTTATTTTTCGTTTCACTGAAACAAAGGTCTCACGCAGATCTAAGGAAGCCGTTTTCTGGCATCCTAGACCCCAAAACATGTCAAGTTCAAGCAAGTTGTTGAACTGAAGTGTTTATAAAACAGAAATAGTCAAATGATCCAAATGATACAAAAAGTGCATGGCTATAATTGGTGTCTGGATGACAGAAACACCATCTGCTGTCACTGATTATCTGAATGACAGAAACACCATCTGCTCTGTATCTGTGCCATTTTTGAACCAACATTCAAATCATATTTTACAGAACTGGTTCATGTGGCAACTAGCAAAAATTCAACATACTTTCAGCAAGTATTTCAATTTTCAGTACCATTCAAATTTAATTACTCATAAAATCAAACATTCACATTCAGCCATGGATTAAAATACGATGATGATACTCATTATTATTATTATTATTATGTGCTGTTCTGTACAGCATTTGCAATCATGCTTCTCCATCTTCAGCAGTATTTATCATATATATATATATATATATATATATATATATATATATATATATATATATATGTCACAAAGATATGCAAGATAAAATAAACAAGTTAACCCAGAATGCAAACAACATAGGACTAAAGATCAACGTAGGAAAGACAAGTTAATGAAGCAAAATGTGAACAACAGAAATGTACTCAGAGTAGATAACAAGTTAGTGGAGGAGGTCAACGAATTTGTATACCTTGGCAGCAGAGTAGTAGAAAATGGAGACAGCACAGAGGACATCAACAGCAGACTTACTAGAGCAAACCAGGCTTTTGCAATGCTGCAGAATATATGGAAATCAAATAAACTAAGCATAAATATGAAAATCAGGATATTTAAGAGTAATGTTCTAAGTGTACTACTCTATGGAAGTGAATGCTGGAAAATCACCAAAACCATAGAAAACAAGTTGAATTCTTTCCAGACTAAATGTTTACGTAGAATTAAAAAAATATTTTGGCCAAACACCATAAGAAATAACATCTTATTGGCAGAAATGCAGATGAAACCACTGACAACAATTATTGAGGAAAGACGCTGGCGATGGTTGGGACATGTGCTCCGAATGACTGACAACTCACTACCAAAAATAGCACTAAGATGGACACCACAGGGGAGCAGAAGTAAGGGTAGACCAAAAGAGACATGGAGAAGAACAACAGAAAGGATGTTGAGCAATAGAGGGCTCACCTGGGCAAGAGCAGAAAAAAAGGCGAAAGACAGGCATTTGTGGAAAACCCTTGCGGAAGCCCCATGTCCCTTGGGCACTTAAGGTTCAGATATATATATATATATATATATGAAATAGATGTTGCAAATATCTGTTATATGCAATCTACAATGCACGGGATGCCTACAACCGTCAAGTTTTATGCTGCATGATCAACGCAACTCACTGTAAACAATACTCAAAAAAAAAGATCTACAGACAACACACAATTTCCACCATTTTCTACGCGCAAAAATCAACATATCCAAACAGCATCACAGCTGTGAGCACAGGTAATCACTTGGCCCACGATACCGTCCAATGGGCAAGTAACGCCACTGGTGTCACATAAGGGTTTTTCAGAGGTCAACAGACTTGGTCTGTCCCCGGGTGATCCATCTTCCACGGGGTCAGCCACCAAGTGGAGTGTGCAGAATGTCAACGAAATGAGCAGAGGCCCCTGTAATGATTTGGGGGGGGGACGGGGACAACTAAGGCCTCTGTGAGCTCTGCCTGTAGAAACGCAGTTATTCTAGATTATCCAGACATGCCGCACGCCTGACACTCTTCTCATAGAAGAAGCATGCTCCTACGATAAGGTCCCGACACGGTGCCAAATCATACACTGTATAGGGGACTGCCGTGGAATCACTCCTCCATTACATGTAGATTTTTTTTTAATGTGCCACGTGCTCTGGAAATAATGGAATTATCTCACCAACAAACGTCAATTCTCATAACCCGGCAAAATAATCCAACGTGGCAGAAAAATACCAGGTATCTTGGTTTAACTTAGCTGTTTATCACTTTGTCTAACCTAGCTGTTTATCACTTTGTCTAACCTAGCTGTTTATCACTTTGTCTAACCTAGCTGTCTATCACTTTGTCTAACCTAGCTGTTTATCACTTTGTCTAACCTAGCTGTTTATCATTTGGTTTAAACTGACTACCAAACCGAAATTTGTACGTCGGCAGTCATAGTCGTTTATGCAGCTCTTCAATTTGCAGCACTGCATTCTTTTGATAAGTTATACTAACAGACAAAAAAATGTAAAGTATTTGAAACCATAAAAATGCACGGCGAATAACATAATGCAACCATAAAAGCCATCACAACGCACCAGCAAGAGCGAGTTGATCACACTGACTTAAGACCTGCTTAAAATTATGAGTAATTAACGCGTGGGCAGCCTACAGACATCACATCCGTAAATGAGTATGCTGGCTAGTCGTTGTATCCATAAATCGCGCTATTAGCACGTACTTTCCCCTTCCCCACCCTCACCCCTATCATTCCTTCTTTCACGTTCGCCTACTGTGAAATACAGCGTGGTTCTGCTCGTCCGATGTATTATCCTACTTTTGAATATATGCTTTTCTTTACTGAACTTAACAATAGTGCATGCACTGCACCACATACCTTCTGACATCGCTGGAAAAGTTTCTCTTTTCTCTGAGGCTGGTATATAAATTATTCCAACAAGAGATGACTAAAAGAGGTCAAAGAGCCATGACATGATTAACTAGCTAATGAAAAAAACAAAGAACATGACATCTCTAGAGGAGCCACCAGCTACTGAAAAAAACAAAGAACATAACATTCTAGGGGAGCCACCAGCTAATGAAAAATGCAAAGGACATGACATCTCTAGGGAAGCCACTAGCTAATGAAAAAAACAAAGAATATGACATCTCTAGGGGAGCCACTAGCTAGTGAAAAAAACAAAGGACATGACATCTCTAGGGAAGCCACCAGCTAATAAAAAAAACAAAGGACATGACATCTCTAGGGGAGCCACTAGCTAATGAAAAAAAAAACACCTTGGAAATCTGCAGATGGCTTTAAGCATCTCATATTTAAAGTAACTGAAAAAAAAAACCGTGAAGTGTGAATATAAAAGGGAGAACAAACAAAAGCGGGAAAAAAAATCAATATTTCGGCCAAAACGCTGTCTTCGGATAAAGGCAAAATAATAAATATAAAGAAATGAAAATAACCCGTATTCGTTGGTTGTTTAATTCAGTTAACTGAATATTCAGGCAGTCAATAATCTAGAGCTGCAGCATCTGCTTACTAATGGCAGCTAGCTTTCATTCTCTTGCATAATGAAGTGAGCACTGTGGCGTACTGCTGGAGCCACGATGCAGCACCTCAGACTCCTATTATTTTCGCCTGTCACCTGGTATTTTGCCACGGCAGCGAAGATGGAAACTGGTGTAATCTTCTTCCCTCATGCTTTGAATATGTTGTCCACGTTTTAGGATTTGGGGGGGGGGGGGGGAGAGAGAGAGAAAGAGAGAGAGAGAGAGAAAGAAAGTGAGTCCCAAGAATGCAGGTCTAACAAATCATAACGCTTGCCTTCAGCGTTAATCTTCTGTTATTCCAAAGTCCTTTTCCTTAGCTGCTAAATGGTGCAGGTGCCTTTCCTCTTCGTGGGATTCATTTATTTGTCCAGACAGAAGGTGGACAAAACTGCTGATCAAAAATAGTTGAAAATTAGCAAAAATAGTTGGAACATTTCTGTTCATACAATGAATGACAGGGATGCAAAAAAAAATAATTATCAGAAAATGTTTTAAAATAATGAACAATCTGGGACTTATAAAGTAATTCTCCTGCATGAATGGGCTTGTGCTTAGAGTGTTGGCACTCTATATGGTGGAAACAGCAATATATATATATATCTCAGGTTGTTTTAAAGATGTTTCCAGTTCTGCTTTTCTTGCATCTGCAGTCTCTGATAAGACGCAAAACCTTCTGCATTTAAACTATTCTTCTTCGTTCTCTGCAATTAAACTCTTCTTCTTCGTTCTCTGCATTTAAACTCTAAATCTCAAAGAGAAAAACTCACAGGCAAAAGCAAGACCCTGAGAGGCTTAAGGAAAGTCTACTGCAACGAAACCTCCTCCATAATTGACGTAACAGAAGAAAACCGTGCCCGAGCTTTTTGGCCCTTCTTTCAGGCATAAATTAAATAATTTAGTTTCTCAGCGCCTAAGATGGTTCGGCATTATATTGATTCTACGGTGGGGTTTGTTCTTTAATCCATTAACAAACTGCTAGGATCGAAATTTGTTACTGAACATTTGACAAAGAAGGCGCGCTATTAAAGTTTGCTAATCACCACGGCACGTTTACAGAAGAGAAAACCGTCAAGTGTAGAGTAATTTATGTCTTCAATTTGTCAGCCCAGCTAGAACAAGCATCCACTAGTTTACATGTTAAGACACTGTTTTTGAAGCTTTGAATTCTGCGGAAAATAAGATGTACAAACTCATATTCGTAACGTGTAATTTAATTACTGTCCAGAGTTTCATTTAAAGATATCGTTTCCGTTTTAAGAGAATTTTGTATGCAACTAATACAGTCAATGTTGGGTTTGGCTGGGCCCCCACAGTAACCGGGATGCAATATGTGTTGCAATGCCCAGTTTTCCTAGAGCTTGCATCTTCTAATTTTAAGTTTGGTCCTCATTTCTTCCTCAAATAATGATGCATTCTTGCGCAGAGCTGCTTTCAACGTGGCTCAGTCTTTCTGAAGCTCTTCCCAGACCTCGTGACTGATAGAAAGATCTTGCAATGATGACTTTCAAACAACCTTGTATCTCAATTTAGGTCAATCATGTGGCCTCCTTCTGGCCGAAAGAGGTACACAAAATCTGTTTGGGAACACGGCTACCATACAATCTTGTTACATGTCCCAGCCATTTCAATCTTCTGTTGCTTGGTACTGCCATCAATAACAGAAACTTATCACGAAGCAGAACCTCAGAGTTGGTTATATTATCTTGCTACTTGATGTTCATTATTCTGCGAAGGCACCGAAGATGGAAACTATTAAGTTTTTGTTCTCAAGCCTTGCATACAATTTCCACGTTTCAGATCCTTATACGTACTAAGCACACATATCTAATAAATCGATCTTTGCCCTTAAAGTTAGTTTTCTATTGTTCCATGCCATCTCCTTAGTTTGCCAAAAGTTGTATCAATATTCATGTATTGATTTCTTCGTCAACTAAGAAGGTAGAAACAACTGTAGATCCAAGATAGACGAACATGTCCACTGATTCAAGCAGGTTCCCATTAAATGTTAGACAGATCGGGATGGTTATGCCTTGTCTAAGAACCATTGTCTTGATATTTACAACATCAGTGCTACATTGTTAATCAGAGTCTGCAGAGTCGCCCCGCTGTAAGCTACATTGGATACAGTGGATGCATCGTCAGTAAATGGGAGCTCCTCGATTAAAACTTCAGTTTGTTTTTTTTCCTGGGCTCTCAGCGTGCTAAGTTGAACAATGAGACGTCTAACCGTTTGAGAATGAATACAGCACAAATAGCGTCTCTGAATGGGCAATTTAAGAGGGTGGGTAAGACACTGCCTTGCTCCACTCTTGACCTCGAAACTATCAAATAATCTGTATGGTGGACTTCGTATCATCCTGGAATATGTAATCATTTAGAACAGCAATGGTGGACATCCAATGTACCCAAAAATACTTTATACATGCCAGATCTGCTCACGGTCTCCAATGCCCTTGAGAGGTCAACAAAAGCAATGAAGAGGCCTATTTCTTGTAAAGGCAATAAAAAGGAATAAAGAGGCCCATTTCTTGTTCTCTGCGTTTTTCAACCGCTGGGATGAAATACAGGTTCTACGGAATTCTACAATCAGTTCGCAGATCACTCCCCAAATATGAGCAGTTGTTCATATCATGTGACCTCAACAAGCGCATGTGATCCGATCATCATTCTTGGCCAACTTGCCTAGGTTATCACAGCGTTGGTAAAATAAATGAAAACTGACAGAGGGTGCTACAATTGCGTTCCCACAAAAACATTTTTTTTTTTCAGATGAAAGATCATCATAAAATAACATTGCGCCATCTCGTATCAGGACAATGGCGCCAGCTGAACAGACTTTTTGATTAAGGTCCTAACAACACTTGAATGCAGTAAGTATCACGCGCTTCCTTTATGGTGCAGACTGACATTGATAGCGAACTAGTTATTAGTAACGTAAAAATAATGTTCAAGCGTTAGTATAATGTATAAACTAGGGGAAAAAAGTAGGAACAGCTTTATTATTTAACGATAACACACTTGTGACGTTTCGGCGGGAGCCCTTGTCAAAAACAAAAGAACGAAGAATCAGAGAGAGGAGACGAAGCACAGATTCACATTAATCTGATGTTAATAAAACAAGAAAAAAAAATGAAAAAAATTAAAGAAAAAGGTAACTGACTTAGCTTCTGGAACAGCTTTTTGTTTGACAAAGGCTCACGCCGAAACGACACAATGTGTTATCGTTAAATAATAAGGCTGTTCGTACTATTTTTCTAGTTCATACATTTTGGTATCACAGCTTTACTGCAGTGCTTTGTGTATAGTTGTATACCTATATAATAATTATTATGAAGCGTTAGTATAAATCTAAACAAACAACTAAACCAAAGATTAATAAAACGACCATGAAAGACCAATAGAAGAAGGAGACTTCCAAAACAGAAATTGAATGTCCGCGTGGAACGGTTGGAAAACAAAAGTGGTCTAACACGACACATGGGATACACTAGAACTGAACATCTATGATTGTGCAATCTCATCTTTTGGCATCACGTCTGCACAGTTCTGCTCCATTTTTTAAAATTAATTTTTGTAATCAATTACTCTTCGCGGCTAAACACGGTGAAAACGTTTCAGCGAAGATGCCTGCGTGTAAGAAGATTGTAAGAAGCCCCAGTGTACAAACTTCCTTGCAGGATGTCCGCAGCACACATGCACAATCTCGAATTAAAACATTTTAAACGTACGATAAGATGTCATTGATCTAACGACAACAAAAACATGAATGCACAAATGTCTACGTTCTCGGTGTGAAAGTATGACTAACAAAAATCCTGGCTACCAAAAATCACGAAACTGTAGACATGTGTTTGAAATCAGTCATGTATTTACGTCCAGTTATTACTGACTGTCACATGGAACAAAATAAACTATTATCAACTGTGCGTCAGCAACAAACTGCACAGTGAGTCAAACCCCAGAGAGCATCTGTTGCTGGACTGACTAGCTTGTGCTCGATTTACAATCCATGATCAGAGGATGAATACCGTTAAGGTGTAATCATTCAGTCCAATTCAAACGTTTCTGCATATCTTCCGCTCTCCCTCTAATCATTAGTTTAAGTTGCCACTTGCAAATAACTTTATATATCACTTTAGATCTATCATATGGCCACCTCCCAGCCATAAGTTCAGTACACAAAAACTGTCTGGGAACATGGCTACCATACATTCTTGTTACATGTCCCAGCCATTTCAGTCTTCTGCTGCTTGGTACTGCCATCACTGACTGAAACTTCGCACGCTGCAGAACCTCAGACTTGGTAATACTATCCTGCCACTTGATGTTTCCCAGGAGAATCTCAACAGTTTTCACTGCATGCTATTCAGATCTCATTTCCAGCACATCCACGAATTAACTATTCCCATACAGAAAGACACAGACAACAAGGCTATAAATTGCCATAAAACTTGTCCTTCAATTCTTAAAAGCAAATATACAACAACATTCGATGGAACTAGTGGACGATGTGGCTTCGCACATGTCATGTATTGGTACCAACTTTTTTTGGCATTGTGGGTCTTAGAGAGATATAGTTTTATCCGTTTCATATTGTTGAATGGAACGTTCACTTCGTCAGAAATGCACACATAGAACATAACCGCATGCACATTCTGTGTGACAGGCACTTATAATTAGGCTTACCATAATATTTGTTTCTCAAACCGGGACGTCTACCAAAGTATTTTTTTTCTCAAACCGGGACGCTTATCATAATATTTTTTTTCTCAAGCCGGGACACTTTTGAGAAAATACATCAGAAAATAAAGCCTACTAGGATAAGTACCTATGATTAAAAAGGCTAAATAAAGAAGTTGTTAAAAAACAATGGGTTAAAAGCAATTTTAATAACTCAGCATACTTTATTATTAAGAAGTTATTAATATTTATCACTAGTGTGGACTTTCTGTAAAAATTCTTTGTTATTTTTAATGGCATCGAAAAATTCACTGTAATTTAGTTCACTGTTAATTTTGCAGCATAGTAAAGCTTTGATGGTTGATTCAGCCATTCTACCACTTTCTTCAGACCATATGATATTCATTATTGAGAATACTCTTTCCACTGGTGCAGATATGCCTGGCATGCTGAAAATCTATTATATAATTTGAACAAGACTGTGCAATGAATTGTTCTTTTCTTTGAAATGATTGAAAAGTTGTATCCATTTTTCTTCACAACTTGTATTTTCCCAAATTTCATAGTTTGCTGACCAAAAAGCTTTTGCAATCACTACTTCATCAAACAGTTGATCCATGTAGACTGGCAACAGAGAGTGTAACAGATGGGACATTTTAGCTGCCAAATCGCCATTTTACCAGAGGCTGACTATTTTTTTTTTTTTACTTCTTGTATATTCGGCACTTTTAAAATTTTACCAAATAACCGGGACAAAATGACAAACGCAGGGACCACATCAACAAACCGGGACAGTCCTGGTCAAAGCGAGACATCTGGCAAGCCTATTTATAATAGGTAAAGTTTTTTTTAAAAAAAGGTAAAATCCCATTTCCAAGCCATTAAGACGTGTTCGGGATACGGTGTTATGTCCGTATTTACTGACAATATCACACTTTGATGTGCCGAAGTAGACCTTCGGCACATGAAAGTGTGATATTGTCAGTATCACGCCTGGCCGCATTTACCTTCCCACATTTCTCTGGTACCCATTTCTAGAGAATGAGTAGACCCCGGGGCCTTGTTTGGTGTGTGGTAAAAAAAAAAAGCCGCACTGTGGGACTTAACCCGGTACCAACAGATTGGTGGACTGAGCGCCAAACCACTCAGCCTACCGGGCCGTTTACTTATAACAGCCGAACCTCAAATGATGACGATGATGATGATGATGTTGACATCCACAGATAGGAAAGATCTTTTTTTTTTTTTTGCTCTTGTATGGTAATAGCACATGAAATACATTATGATGTTGCCAACATCTGAAACGCGCCAGTTATTAAACACTTTAAACAACATGATGCTTGTTAGTCGTTCCAGAGTGTCCAGTTTCCCATTTTAGGAAGCACTACAAAACCTTCTCTTCAGTTCTCACAAGCAAAACTGGCCATTTGTGTGTTAAAGACCAGGGCCAACACGGATGAGTGAAATGATCACGCCAATCTTGAATCTAGGAATTAGCATCATCAAACTCTGGGCACGCCCATGCATGCTCTGCTCTCTGTTTCAGTAACCACCGAAGAGTCTGAACACTAACTGTGCCAGTCAGCTGTTGGTTCTGACAACCCCGAATTCTATCAGCCAGCCACCTGGCTCTTCCTTCCCCACCTCCTCACACCTCTGTAGATATATTTTATCAACACATCCTCTTTTCTCATCCTGCATCACTTCTTCGGCCACCGACTCCAATATATCCGTCCTATCCATAGGAATCACGTCTGTTGCAATACCGTTACGGTCAACATGATCGACTACCTCACTGCCTGTTACTCCCGCATTCCTTGGATCATGCAAACATACAGCTACTGTTAATAGACATTCTACGAGAAAACTAAAATGATTATGTTTCAAAACTGCTTTGAAATTCAGTAAACTTGCATTCTAACTTCAGCGACAGCTCTGATAATGTGAACTACAATGTGGGAAATAAACATGATACAGAACAAGCATGCTCGCACACACGTTCATACACACAAATAAATAAACGAACTACCATACAAATCAGATATTAACATTCTTACTTTAACTATAAGTTCTCACACTTGGCAAGTAATGAAGCCGATTTCTCTAACGTACCACTAGCAGATTTTTCCTGTAACGCATTAAGCCAACAAGTACGTGATAACAGACTTGTAAGAAGAGAGTTGGAAAACAAGATATTTGTTAGTGGCCTGCATAATGCTACACTATTCTACCTTCAAAATCAATAAACGTGATAGAGAAACAAAAGAAAATTACGAATGACACGGGAACACCTAGTTTTAAAATGCAGTTTAGTGTTGTTTGATGACTCATTACACTCCACATTACTAGCATGTCCTATTCTTAAAATGCCAGAGCCAAAGAGGAAAACTTTGTTTTGTTATTAGAATGCCGTCCTTGGGACAAATTCCAAGACTTAGATGGGGACAAAGACCAAGAACCACACAGGGACAAACTCCAAGAACTTAGACGTGATACCTGGGAGTTCAGTGTTTTCCCATCAAAATCCAAATGCGCTACACCAGTGCAAGATGCCCTTGTGTACTTCAAGTAAAAGCCTTCTTCTTTACATGAGAACACGCGGGTTATCGAAGTCTAAATGTGAACCAAAATTTTAAAATATGTCAATCACTAGATAACGCCAAATAATGCAAGGCAAAAAAAAAAAACAAAAACACAAACCGAAACTGACAGAAGCTAAACACGAGAAAACATCTACAGGAACTCTGACCAGGTCCTGGCACAGCAGCTGTCAGAATGATGCGAATAATGAAGACAAATTCAAGTGGCAGCGAAGAACTCATTTAAAAAGCTCTTTACACTCAAATAAAATACCCACGTTTTCATCTTTAAAAAAACAAACAAACTAGAAACGTAACGATTTTGCGTGCAAATGCAAATTCAATATGTCACACATTTTAAACATCTTTTAGCTTCGTTTCTCACATTCTCTTACAGCTGTGCTAATCTGCTGCACAAATATGGAAATGTTTCACACAAAAGAAAATCCCTCATCAAAGAAAACAAATTTCAATTCAAAGATGATGAAGTAAGCAACGAAAACAGCCGTATTGAACAGTTCTCCACACGGTAAAGGAGCACTTTAAACAGTTCATGATTATTCTCCCTCTGGCAATTTGTTTTCTCTTTCTGCTCAGCCTCCTCCAGAAAACATACTGTAGACTCACCATCTTCTGGCGTACGCTAAATGGGCACGAACAAGTCAGCGGAACTTTCAGAATTTTTAGATGAATCTCCACGTGAGCGGAACTTTCAGAATTTTGCGATGAATCTCGGCAGGAATTAAACTCAAAATTTTGAGATGAATCTTCGCGGGAGCGGAACTTTCAGAATTTTTAGATGAATCTCCGCGGGAGCAGAACTTTCAGAATTTTGAGATGAATCTTCGCGGAAGCGGAATTTTCAGAATTTTGAGATGAATCTCCGCGGGAGCAGAACTTTCAGAATTTTGAGATGAATCTTCGCGAGAGCAGAACTTTCAGAATTTTGAGATGAATCTTCGCGGGAACGGAACTTTCAGAATTTTGAGATGAATCTTCGCGGGAGCAGAACTTTCAGAATTATGAGATGAATCTTCGCGGGAGCGGAATTTTCAGAATCTTGAGATGAATCTCCGGTGGAACTAAAGACGTGATTATTTCAAGCATATCCAGCTAGCGCTGGCCGACAAGATGATTCTTCATGTCTGGGACAGAAATTTCCATCAAATTTCTATAAGAATCATGATTAACAAAAACAAACCATTAGAATGTTTTTTTCCTTCTAAACAGAAATTGCGCAATGTAAAAGCATAGATTTTTTTTTTTTGGGGGGGGGGGGGTTAGGAAACGACGTGAAGCCGACACGTTCCAGCTAACACTGCACAAAAGATTTAATAACGATTGCAGATTTAATGAACATGGTCATTTATGACAGGAATAATTATGCCCGAACATAAGCTTCTATTTTCGTGTCGATAACCATGGTTACTGAAAACGTCTGTTTTGAAATACATCTTTTCATAAATGTCTGCATTGAGAAGGAGAGAGAGAGAGGGGGGGGAGAGGGAGAGTGACAGAGATACAGAGAATGAGATAGAGTGAAAGACAGAGACAGACAGAGAGAATAACACAGAATGAGACAGAGCGAGTAACGGAGAGAGAGACCGAGAGATACAGAGAATGAGACAGAGAGCACGTGAAAGACAGTGAGTGACAGAGAGATATAGAGAATGAGACAGACGGAGATACAGAGAGACATAGAGAGTGAGAGAGAGAGAGAGTGCGTTCTCAGAGTCGCAAAGGCTGATCACTACCCTTCTAGAACTGACAAATTTTTAAAAAAAAACAAGTAAACGAAGTAACACCTCTCATTACTTCACAAATCAAACAACTCTCATATACCGGCATGTTAAACACATAATCTCTGAAACCTAATTCCATTAACAAAACATCACGTGTAATTTTAAGCTCAGTATCGTCACCTCAACAGAACCTCTGAGGGGACATGTCTCAATGCTCAAACCTCCCCTTTCTTAACTAATCAACTATTCCACTTTTGAAACATCAAATAATCAATAAGAAAAACAAAAACGCTTCATCCTGGACACTACCAAAAGAACATAATGTAAAATCAATACATACGAAATCTTTCATCAGAAGTATTTTCCACTGAAGCAATATCAGTAAAAAGAATATACTGGGCGAGGGGGGGGGGGAGATAGTCTTAGCTTGTTTAAACAAGGCGGAAATAAGACTTTCTCCGGTTAATAGGTTGTTATGGGAAGAAAGAAAACAATACAAAAATATAGCAACGTCGAGGACTTGGGGGGTGGGGGATGGATTGTTACTGGATGACAGAGATTCCCCCAATTTAAATTATGCACACACAGCATGACAATTTCAAAAGCTGAATACTGCGCCTCTTACAGGTAAAGGTAACATTCCCGTCTTCGTGACTTTAATGTATACGTGGGGGGGGGGGGGGGGGATGCGGTGTTAGGCTCGTTATACTAGTTTTATAACTAATGTCTTAGTACCTTACTAGTATAGATTTTCAACCAACTTAAATTCTCAGACTCTACAGGTACACAGACAATACAATAGCTTGAAGACCACTGATACCCGAATTTTATGGAATCAAATAAACTACCTATTTACTGTAAAAAGAATGGGCGCTGATCAGTGAGGATGAAGAATATTGATTGTAATAAAAGAACACACCAGTTCTAACCTTGACGTGAGCTTGTTCGTCATATAAGGAAGGAGTTGGCTACACTACATCCACACTACGACCAACTGCCAGACATACAGCATGACTGGACATAAATGCCAACTTATATTCTTACAAGAAGCCTTTCCATGGATCCGTAAGAAAATAACACAAGTATCGGACCTTATAAGTCATACAATGCTTCAAAAGAACTATTGTTACATTCTTCAGTTACAAGTAAACATACCTGGATCCATGGAAGGAAAACTCAACTCACATTCCATCTAAGTTACTACACATTTTCCTAGAACACTTTCTAACCCATAATGATATCAAATCCCTCAACTATTTATCAAAAATCTCACTCAATATAATCACATAACTCAATCATTAATCACAAGCTTGTCATTATGATTCTCATACTTCTATCTTCTATCCTAATTCCACATTCTAATCTCCATCTATAAACAATAATCCATCCTACGTAAAAGTTCAGCGCTTAAATATCATCAACAATTTCTACTTTCCTATTTTCGTGAACATTCGTCCACGAGAAAGTCTAAACTTCATGAAAATCGTCTGTTTAAGACCTTAGACTAATCTCTGAAAAACAACCTAAAACTAGCCATAAAAACAAGTCTAGAGAAAGTTCAATCAAAATCTCGGGATTTTTAACGTCCAAAAATGACCTTCAGTGAAAAACTAACTGGAAATTCCAAATTTAACTTTTAATAAAAACATGTCAGAATAAAGTTCGCTATTCCCCGAGATTTTTCAAGGTCTTAACTAAGCTTGAGTAAAAAAAAAAACATGTCAAGGTAAAGTTCATCAAATATGATCATCATCATCATCTTCTTCTTCCTTCGTTTCTTCCACCAAGACCGCCCTGTGATCCTACTGAATTTACTCCTGTGGTCCTCAATAGGTACCGTGGTCCCCGAAAGGACCACACGAGATCCCCGAGAGGATCACAAGAGGTTCAGAGTATCGCACGGCTTGAGCCTGTATTCTTGGCGGGTCTCAGAAGTGTGACACCGTGGTTTTCGTTGCACTAGTTTAATCTAGAGTTGGACTTTCTCACCGGAAAACCTCGACGTACTTTGGATATCAGTATATCCCCACTGGTGAGAGGTGTTTGCCCATCTAGCCTAGAGTTGGACTTTCTCACCAGAAAACCTCGACGTGTTTCGAGATACCCGTGTATCCTACTGAGTGAGAGGTGGTTGCCCATCCAGTCCAGTGTTGGACTTCCTCGCCGGAAAACCTCAGCGTGATTGGGATATGCATACATCCCCGCCGGGTGAGAGGTGGCTGCCTTTCTAGACTGCCCTAGTCCAGTGTCTCCGACTTTAGCATTTTATGGTCGTGGCCACTACGCTTCCTAGTTGTGACCAGGACGAAGATTTTGTCCAGGAGGACGAATCCTCGACACTAGTGAGTTGCACCCATGGGTTGAGTCGGTTTAGGCATATTATCCCAGTATGGGCGTGTTTAGGACGTGACCGACCTCTAGAGCGGAGGTACCGTGACCTGAGTAGCCATCAAGTTTCACCCCTAGTTTAAGCTGGTTTAGTTATATTTCACCAATATGGTGTAGAACGGACGTGGCAGAGGTGCTGCATTTAGAGCAGAGGTGCTGTGGTATGAGTAGCTCTCGTCGTGAAACTACTGGACATACCGATTAAGCTTCACTTTATCCTTTCCATCACCTTTTCATATCGGCGCCGCACGGCAACCCTGATTGTTCTTCCTCATTTTCTTCATTGGCTGGGAGGAGTTTCACTCCATGCGCGACATCCGAAGAGTCTAGCCAGCAGCATTTTAACCCCTGGGTTAAGCCGGTTCAGGCAATTCGCCTGGTATGAGTGTACATAGGACGTGGCCGACCTCCAGAGCAGAGGTGCCGTGATTTGAGCAGTCCTGACCTCGAGACTACTGATTTCTTCACTTACTCCTTTCTTTCACCACATCCACAGTGCCGCACGGCAACCCATAATCGTACCTTTCTTCACTGGCCGGAAGGAGCCCCACTCCACGCACGGCATCTGAAGAATCTCGCCACCAGCGGTATATGAGCTACCACACATGACTCTCATCTACCCGAAACGTCTGGTTTTCAGGCGCCAGACATTCACCTTCGCCCCTTCTCCTGTCAGTTTAAATAGTTCTGCCAGGAGGTCAGGAGTCAGTGGCTATTTGAGACGCACGCCACTGGAGTGGAGAGCGTATCCTCTACCCCACCTCCGGCAATAACAGTCCTCAGAACCAAACATGATCATAAATCTCGGGATTTTTGAGGTGTCAAAATTGATCTTTCCTTTACACCAACAATCTACGTCATAACTAAATAAGGGCTTTAATCAGTTAGTCAAAATACCAAATGTACCATGAATTATATCCCTTAGATAGAACAAAGAACAAAGTTAAAGAATTCTGTTTCACTCACATTTCCAATATCTTCGGCACATGAAAGTGTAATGCGGTCAATATCACACCCGGCCGCATTTACTTCCCCAGATTTTTTTGGTATCCATTTCTCTAGACTCTGGGTGGAACCCGAGGCCTTTTCGGTACATGAGAGAAGTGTACCAAAAAAAAAAAAAAAAGAAAACCCCCACTACAGGGACTTCAATCCAGTACCGCCGGATTAGTAAACTGAGCACCTAACCACTCGGCTAACCATTCATTCATTTGCATGTCCCTCGCGGAACTTTGCCTCCCTAACAGCTCTCTTGTAGGCCTCTCGGTTCTGAGCAAGATGGTCTGCTGCTGATGCATCCATTTGCAGATCATCAGCGATGTCTTGCAGCCATCTTCGCCTTGGTCTTCGTCTCTTTCTTTTTCCCATTATGTACCCTTCTAAGACGGTCTTCTCTAGATTATCATGACGTTTAATGTGTCCAAAATATTTAAGTTTTCTCTGTTTAATACTCTTTACTAGCCAGCCTTCTTCAATATTAAGTTCTGTAGTATGGATATATTTGTTGTTTTTTTGTGAATATGATATCTGAAGAACTCTTCTGTAGTATTTTTAGCATTCAAAGGCATTTATGTGTTTCTCAGATGTTTTGTTAAGTGTCCAGGTCTCACAGGCATATTTTGCGATGGGAAAGATGCATGCTCTTAAAAATCTTATTTTTGTAGTTCTGTCTGTTCCTTTCTACAGATTCTTTAGTTCTCAGCTAACCAGACAGCCTAATTTGTCTAATTTGCGCCTGGAAATAATAATAATAATAATGGCATGCTTTATAACATAAGCTGTTAGAACTCAGCAGTTGCTAAAGCAATAGCTGATTATGTACGTATAAAAAGAACTAAAACAGTGCTGTTGAGAACTGTACATTCCATGAAATTGGATAGGAAAGACAACGGGGGAAAACAAAACAAAACAGTTGCAACCACAGCCGGAAATACAAATCAAAGAAGCTTCCAGGGTTGCCCAAAACTCTGCAAACGGATTTATGGCAAACTGCCACGACGAATAGTATTAACCTTGTAATGTTCCAGGGAATGCGAACCGGGCTTGGACAAGAGCGCAAAATATAGTCTTCGTATATCTGCGTGAAATACCTGAAAAAGTTACTGTCTGACTGACTAGACTCCAGCTCTACTGTGTCGAGTACATGCTTCATGTACCTTTATTCGGGTTAGAAGAAAGAGTTTTTCTCTCCTTCCCCTCTCTATCCCTCTTTCTCTCTCCCTCATCTCGTCACGCCTGCAGGAAAGATCGTGGCCATCATCTCATCACTCCGCACAGTGGTCAAACGTAAAGAGAGAAAACATCGATGGCCAAGCTGCTTGGTAACCGGACGCATACAACATAGTAACATTAGCTTTCCACAGTAGAGACAGTTGTATCCAGTACAATTTATGCGAATGTGCTATCATTCGCTTGTTCCTCACTTACACAGCTAATGTATCAAAAATAGACTTGCCTGGCAAGCTAAAGTAAATGGCAGGCTGAGAAATGGACAAGGGTGACATTGCTAAAGCCGCACTAGACAGACTGTGGGAAAATGAAGAGCGGGAATGGAAGAACAATGTAGATCTGAAGAGATTGCTGGAGCTAAGACAAATTAAGGGTGCTGGCGGGAAATCTGAACCGTGTGGCAGAAAAACGCATCATAAACAACCAACATTTGACAGGAACTATTAGCAAACGTACTCTTGGGTGGATGCTGCGACACGCGGTGGAGCATATATGGGGATATCCTGAATGCAATGACGGCAGAGTCTGAATTTTGAACCTTGAAGCTTGTATCAAAAATAATTATGTTACTCCAGCCGATCAAATGGCCAAAGCGATTCCACGTTCCAAATCTGGCAAAACTGATTTCCACAAATATGATCTCCTATTCTTTCTCGCTTACCTTTTTTTTTTAATGCAGCACGTGCTGGGATGATATATTAACTGTTATACTCTGTTGATTTTAGACTGTAACATTTCAGTCTCAGAGATATAAGATGACTAATAAATAGCATGTCGATGTAGGATAAAAGACATCTGGTGAGCTATAACTGGCACTGCTAATGTCTGGACTAAAGACAAATGGTGAGCTATACCTGACATCCTGGTGTTTGGACTAGGGACAATTGGTGAGCTATAACTGGAAATGTTAATGTTTGGACTAAAAACAATTGGTGAGCTACGAGTACAACTGGCATCCTGATGTTTGAACAAAGGACAATTGGTGAGCTATAACTTTCATCCTGTTGTTTGGACAAAAGACAATTGGTGGGCTATAAAAGACAAATTATTAGCTTCCAAAATATTTTTTTTTTCAACTTTGAACACCTTAGCTTGCCTAGTCTCCTTCAAGCACCTTGCAGTGTCAAGGGACAATTACATTTCTTGACAAGGATCTGAGCTCTTGGGCATACATGGTTTCTGTTACTTCTTTCGCTCATCTCCTCTCCTCTCTCATTTCGTTTATTCTCAGCGTGAGCGTTATTCTGTGGCATACGGTCTGGTTATATAGTCGTATAATATGGGCAAACCATTTAACTTTTGAGAGTATGTTAATGCTGGTGTTACTCCACCCCTTATTCTTTCACACTGCACCCCTTACTCTTTCATACTCCATCCCTTATTCTTTCATACTTCACCACTTGTTCTATCATTTTTATACTGTCTCTTCTCATTTTACTTAGTAATTGTCACAAACGTTTCATTTCTGTCGTGGTGATCCCCCTCCCTTTTTTTTTTTTTTTTAGCTGTTGATGTCCGTATCTAACACACTGACAGCATCAAGCTACGTGAAAATATGTATCATAAAGTGTTCTTTTTTAAAAATCAACTGCTACAAAGAATATGGGGAAAAAACCTAGTTGCCCGTCTGATTACTGGCGCACATACAGCACACAACACATGTTCACTACAGATATTTCAAACTATAACCCGTTAGCGACTCACTTCTGACAAGGCCGAGTTAGATTATAAAATATCTCCAAAATACATAAATAAATAATACTCCATCTCACTTGTAACAGTTGCATAAAAACCTACTGAAAGCACACTCGTGGTCTAAGCCAGCTGCCCAAGAAAGGATTTTTTTTTTAGGGTTCACTGACCAGCAAATGAAAAGGTTCATTTAAAACATTATTAACATCATCTAATTTTTTTTTTTAACTGAAGGAGTCCACGGTTGTTCATAGACTGAGAATGGGAAGTAACTGCCAAACAATGGTTTAGAATCACTAGTTTAGACAGATTATTCCTGTCAAATGCTACATTTCCTCATTTTCAAGTCCAGCTTTTCGGTCTATGGTCCATTTGTTTAATTCAACTCAACTATCTTGGCAAGATCTGAGGGACTTGTATGTTTAATCTCTCATTTTTTAAACCGCTTTGTAAATACTGTATTCGTGCCTTTAGGATATTATTTCTCCATTACATAAGTACCAGACAGAGGTCTAAAGATGTGTGCCAGCTTGGTTTACTTCATGCATATATGCAGAACTCTTGAAAAATATTGCCATTAAAGTATTTTCACTTTATCTTCCCAGCATTTCTCTGCATGTTACATTACGACGTATCGCTTTCTGTAACACTTTACACGCTGATATTAGTTATATTTTTTACACACACAAACAAATACGAGAAGGAAATGTATAAAGCGAGAAGAAAGAACCAGATGTTTTATGTTCGCGTGACCAGTTCTAAAAACTGAACAGAAATGTTCGTGTGTTCTGTGTGTCTATGCTGTATTTGTTGAACGTGATAAATCTAGCCAGAAATACTTTTTTTTTAAATGTCCTGCTCGAAATGCTAGTGTAATACTTCAATATAAATTACCTTTCTCTCTGACTACAGAAAAGAAACTGTGAAACTTCTTCACTTTCACTAAATTCTGATGGAAAAACAAATATTCACCAGGTAGATAATGACTTACGCGTGCTGGAGTGGACGCCGTCCTGGCACTGTGTCTGACACAATGATACCAAGGACTGGGAGAATAAAGCCAAACAAGATACCGCCCGACACGGCGCAGCAAACGCGTGACTTCACAACAAACGTATTTTGATTCTGCGTCGTGACTAAACACGCTTCCCGCTTTTTACCACCTGCGCAAGTCTCATCTGCAGGTAAAGTACATGAAAGGCTGTTTGTCTCGGCGAGGCGTGCATTGTTTAACATACATAACGCTGCTGTGGTCATAACGAGAAACAAGTAAAACTGCAACAATCCTCAGCAATGTCTATGATTTACTGTTATCCCTGTAGCTGAGACCAGTGGATCACTTGTGACCCATGGATTACAAGTTGTCCGCTGCTGCCTTATCAGTTCGATATTAAACACCATCTATGGGATAAAGGCGGTCTGGTTGGCTGAGTGGTTAGGAGTTCGGTCTACTAATCGGGCGGTACCGGGTTCAAGTCCCAGCAGTTGGTTTTTTTGTTTGTTTTTTTTTAAACTACCACATCAAAAAAGACCCCAGGGTTCACCAGCCTCTAAAAATGGGTACTCGAGAAATATGGGAAGATAAAGCGGCCAGGAGCGATACTGACCACATCACACTTTCATGTGCCGATGGTCTTGAAAATACGGTCCTAACACAGTATCCCCAATATACCCTAATGGCATGGAAACGTGGACTTTACTTTTTTTAAATCTCTTACTTATCGAATAAAAACAAATATTTACAGCACTGCTACACAACCTGGTGGTTAGCAACTTACATGTAGATGGAAAAGTGGTCCTTGGAATTAAAAATAAAAAGGCTTGGGAAGCACTGGCTTAAGCCAAAAGATCTAGAAGCCCAAATGTGGCAAAGAGCACAAGAAGAAATGAAAATCAACACAGAACTGGCGTCATAAGACGCTCTACATGAAGGATAAATTGAGGAGAAGGGCGGAGCATCCGTGGATTTGTCCAGAGTGCAGTGATGGTGATCCTAAGTAGTTTACTGCTGCTTTGTTGGTTTAAACGAAGAACGGGCCAGGATAGAGCAACTGCACCCAGACAGGAACCCAAGAACGGCATGTGACAGTGATTTAAAAAAAAACCCTGAACTAAACAAGAAGCCCCGGCATGTATACCTGCGCCGCCAACGAGAAAAAAAAAGGTAACAGTGGCTTTCTTTTATAAATAGAAAGGGATTACCGGGATGTTGAGTCTTTGTTCACGATGTCATGATTTAAACTAACGCTCCCCTTCAGAACAGGTGTTGCCAACGCAACCAGAACGTGTGAAAATAATATACTAGGGGACTGGAAAACTGTATACACCTTATTATTCTTCTTCTATCTCCCTGGATCTGCGAGTTTCATGTTCTTTGCAGCCGATACAGTAAAACTACTGAGGCACAGCATCGAGTCTGATCTGGGAGACAGTTATGGCTGATACTTTTTTTTCAGTCCCAGGATTGAACTTAAAAAAAAAAAAAAGCAGGGGGTGTAAACTGGGACTACGGCGATCCCCTGCCGGTTAGTAAAAAAAAAAAAGCAGGGGGTGTAAACTGGGACTATGGCGATCCCCTGCCGGTTAGTCGGGCTTAGGCCTGTAAGTCAGAGTACCAAAGGAGAGATGGGACAGGGTCTTAGTCGGATATGCTTCACTAACCCTGATGGCGGCATGTCAGATGTGGGTCGCTGACTGGCAAATCAGGCAGCATCATCCCATCTCCCCCAATTTTATAGGCCCTCTGTTTACTAATCCGATGGTACCGGGTTCAGTCCCAGCAATGGGACTTTTTTTTCCTTCTGGTACACACCAAAATGGCCCCAGGGTTCACCCAGCCTCTTAAAAAAAAAAAAGAGTACCAGACAAATCTGGGAAGGTAAAGCGGCCTGGCGTGATGCTGACCACATCAAACTTTCATGTGCCGAAGGACATGGAAAATACGGGCCTAACATTGTATCCTCAATATGCTTTAATGGCACAGAAACGAGAATTTATTTACAATATCTACCATCCCAACACGCTTGATCTACAAAAGCGCACAAAGTGCCATGGCATAGATCTCCTAGCAGGGAGAATAACGTAGATCCTGGGATCGAATTACCATGACCGAGCGACCCCTGTATCCATCTGCTTCTAAACAAAGCCCATGGCTAATGTGTACTGTTTCTGTTTTTAAAAAAAATCACAGATTTATTGTAATAACTGTGGCAGTAGTGCAGGAAAATCAAACAGAAAATAGTTCCAAAATATGCCTGTACAATTTAATGCAACATCTGGCATATTTTTCCCACCTTACTAGCACAATGAGCTTGATGTTTGCTGGAAAAAAAAAATTGCTACTGCTTTATAGATTCGTCTAGTACTCTTATTATCATGAATGGGAATACAGAAACGTACACACGATAATCGAAAACAAATAGAAACGGCTTCTGTTGCGCAAAATCTGCTCAAGATGTGCTTTAAATATGTGCCTCTGGAAGTGACTGTGGTACTTCAATACTCTCAATGATCCAAATGTTTCCCCAATATCCAAATCTAAATACCACCGATCTAACTAGATCTAAGTTTAAATACCACAGATCCAATTTAAATACAACAGATCTAACTAGATCTAAGTTTAAATACCACTGATTTAGCTAGATCCATGTTTACATACCACAGATCTAACTAGATCTACGTTTGAACGCCACATATCTAACTATATCTACGTATAAATACCACCAATCTAACTAGATCTGTTTAAATACCACTGATCTAAATACCACTAATCTAACAAGATTTAACGTACTCTAAAAGTAGGGAGACTCACGTGGAGAACAAAGTCAAAGACAGAAATAACCGGAAGGACTCTGTTTGTGGCTTATGCTCTAGATGAGGGGCCACGGGCACTGGCCAATTGTTCCAACAGACAGGGTGTATATTTGAGACACAGCGAATGACCACCAAGGTAGGCTAGCAGATGACAGGCGAGAACCAACGAGTGCGAAGGAAAACGACATAAAATGTGCGACGAGAATCCTACAATCTATGAGTACAGAAGGTGATATGCGCGAATACGAGAACACACACACATACACACATCTGACACCAAGCTACTACAGACTGTCTGAAATAACACTACAAGATTCCAAGCTTTTCTAACAAAATGAACACACCAATATCCTGAAAGTCGGTGTGCGTCCGCTGACTTCCGAAGATGAGGAACGCAAACAGTACTTTGAGTTGGCTAACTGTGGCCATCAGGCTGGAAAGTTTCGCTTAGTTACGTGAGATATATCGTCTACTGCTCTTGATACTGAGTGACCGTGCCTGTTACAAGCAAGTGGCAAGCCTGCACTGATGTCTACTGCTGGTACTACACGAAACTGTGCCTAGTATATCCGTGACTTAACATATGAAATTATTTCTTTCGCTGAAACTGCTAAATTATCAGACTACCCTATTGTTATAACGCAAACTTGTCATTGGGTTGCGGGGGAAGGGTGGGGAAAGAGAAGAGAAAGAGGAATTGAGGCGAATTATTACTGACTTAAAGGGTCCAGGGCATGAAAAGGGTGAGAACCACCATGCTCTATGCTGTCCTTACCACTTCCATTTTTAAAAAAAATAATAATAATAAATTTGCCGCCTTTATTCCAAGAGCTACGTGTTAAAAAAAAACAACAAACTACTACTTCTGTTCCTTTATTTCTAAATCGAACAAAGTCTTTGTTACTTACATGCATCCACCACAGCTTAATGTGGATAACAGCAGTAAATGAAGTATTACGCTACAGTCTACACCAGAATACAACTGGTAGTCCACTAAAATACTCTCAAGCATTAACCCAAGCACGTCAGCGGCACATCTACGCACCAGCAGTGCAGAACCCACTTTCCGCATGAAAACCCGCCAGAACTAAACAGCTGGTTGCTGAAATTTCCTGTTGCCACATCGTGACACTGAATTTATCTAACAAGACACACTACGCTGGCCTCCGTCTTACGTTTGCCTAGTTCATCAGTTACCCCAAGTTCAGCCTTCCGTTATCTGCCGAACCGATACTTCCGTCTATGTAATAGGATACAGTATTTCAAGGTTTCTCAACTGTAACCGATGGGCACGCGCCAAACTTTTTTGAGATAATTACAAAATCATAAATAATGTTTATCGCCAGTGTCTTCACTGAAGAGGGTGGAAACAAACACAAAAGTAATGCACATGCGGATGGTCATGAGCAGAAAAAAAAAGCCTGAGAAACCCTGGGGTACATCTGGAAACTTCTAGAAAACAACTATTATTAATATCAAGAATACATACTTTTATGAATAACGAAAATATTATTATTATTTTTTAACTTAGAAAACTTATGCTGGGAACTTACAGCTCTCTTATCGACCACACGCAACGTATTTTTTTCTTGTTTTTATGGGACATGATCCAATCGACTTGACAAAAGCTCATGCTCGTTTTAGCATAAAGTTAATGTTTGCTAACAACGAGCCATGCACTCACAAGACAATACTGAGACAGTACAGAACAACAACAAAAAAACGGTAGTATGTAAGTTGTATTGATTATGACTGCAAGACTTGCGCGTCACATGGTACAACTCTGAAATAACAGAAGGGGAAACACACACACAACTGAATAAATTTTTAACATGTTATCATTTCATCATCATCTTATGCCATCGTGTGCTTTCTTGTGGTGGATCTCCTGCTTTCTTTGTCTCTTTCATATATATATATATATATATATATATATATTATATATATATATATATATATATATATATATATGTGTGTGTGTGTGTGTGCAGGAAACTCTACCGTAGAGAGTGGAACAACAACACAACTCCTTCAGATCATCAGAGGAAGTACCCCCCTCAGACAAGTGTTTCGGCCCTTTAAACTCCAGGTGCTTCCATCTACTGGCGCTATCATTGTTTTCGCAAAATCTGGAGGGTGAAACCCCAGGGCAGCTTTACTCCCATTTCTGTCATCCATGAACCTCTGATTTTCAGACATATGGGTCTTGTCCTTCAGCCTGTTCTTCATCTGAAGCTGCCTGGTAGAGTCAAGAAGAGGAACGGACATGGCACTTTCCTGTGACAACTGTCCAAGCAAAAAACAAAAAAAAGGGAGTATGCATGCTGGGAAAACCCACGACTGCCTGCTTCTTTCAAAGCCGCCTGCCAAGATGAAAATTTCCATTATTATTGTTTCCATACTATTCTGTCTTGATTTCTTCCCCCTCCCCCTCAAAAATCATAGTCATCATGATATATTATTTTTATTTCTAGTTCTCTCTCTCCCTCTCTTCTCTCTCCAAAGATCCTCTTTTACTTGTCTTTCTCTTAAACCTCTCATGAGCGCCGTTTTACTTCTGACTCTGAAAAAAAACATTTTCTTTCTGTATGTCCCTGCCACCTCGATGACTGAACTTGTTTTCAATAACCAAATTATGTAGTACACTGAGGAAAAACAAACACACCAAAATAAAATTTAAAAAAAAAACTTTCACTGGGCGCATCATGCCCAGACTTAATATCCAACATTACGTATGTTTCTAAACTGACAAGGTCTGAACAACAAACTGTCAAAATATGTCACGCCCAACTCTTGTCGTGACTCTGGGAGAAAACTATAAAGAATCCAGCACAGAGAAAACAGATACATCACACCTGAACCCGCCAGCTCTGATTTGCTACACTTTGATCCCAGATCACAAAGCATCTGTACATTCTCGCACAATAAAACACTCACGTAGTGCATTAACCTGATGCAACATACAAAGCTACAACCATCAAGAACGATATCATTTGCCTAAGGCTCAAAATCAGACTCTGGCGTCACTGCATTCAGGACAGCCCCATATACGCTCCGCCCCATGCCGCAGCATATATCCAAGAGTGCGTCTGCTAATAGTTCCCATCAAGTGTTGGATCTTTACGGTGCATTTTCTGCCAAGCAGTTCAATTTCCTACCAGCACCTTTAATTTGTCCTAGTTAAATAAGACGGGGGTGGAGAAGATTAAGAGGGAAAGGAAAGTAGGGAAATGTAAGATTTGGACATATCAGTTGCCTCATTACAACAAAGTCTAACTCTGATTAGTTCTATTTTTTCCCCGCCTCGCTGTCAAGAATCAAGCTTAATTAATTGTTACTTTTAACTTCATTAACAAAGCATGTTAACATAACTACATAGTTTTACGTATGAGCAGTGATCGCGCCTGGATTTTTTTTCCGAAACCCGGGACAACTGTTTCTGTCTTTCACCTTGCATTCTAAAATACCGGGTTTTCTCAACACAAAATTCCATACATTGTACTTTTAATGTAAAACTGAACACACTTTACACACATTACCAGGAATTAAATGTTCGTGTGGATCTTTTCTATTACAGTACTTGCGGAGAGATTTAATCTTGATACAATCCTCACGTACTGAACCAAAGCCAAAACTTTATTATCCTCCATATACATTGAGCCCCATCAGTTTTATGGCCCGGTTATCCTCCAATCGATTTCACTGCTTGCTTTATACCAGATTTTTTAAAATAATATAAACCGGTTAGGGTAACCAACGCCCTTGTAAAAGTAAGCCAGTAATTTACCGACGTTAACTGCCGGTTAACGCGATCACTGGTATAAGATTAGTCAATTTTTTGTGCGGCGTAAGCTGCAGGTAATGTTCCTTGTACCAGTGCGCTTTTCATGCAGCTTTACATGAGAAAGACCAGATTAAGAGTTTGTTGTACAACTGCACTAGGAAGTACCTACCAACTATACAGTGGCGACAAATTATGACATGAGCTAAAAAAAAATTGTTAAAAAAGACATCTCAGTACTAATGTTTCAACTAAACCCGATTTCCCGATAGAAAATATGGATCCATATTCGCTATACTGTTACACCAAACACATATTAACTATAATGTTTCATCAAACATATATATATATATATTACATGGTGCTCCAAAACTTCTTTTACACTTTTCAGAAGCTAATGTAAGGTGGCCTTCTAGATCAGTTGACCTGACACCTTGTGACTTTTCTTCTTGTAGGGGCTACAAGTATCTGAACATTCTGAAGCAGCGAATCACCGTCGTCATCCTATCTGTTACTCCAGGTAAGCCACATAAAACCTGGGAGGAACTCGATTATGGCACTGAAGTGTGCCGTCTCAAATCTGATGGGGTGGGGGTGGGGCCTGGTGGAGGAGGAAGAAGGCCTCTTACAGTGAGTCCTTGTAAGGAATTTCTAAAACTTTTGAGAATGTCTCTACAAAATAACACACACTTTCTCCATGCAGGTGCGTTTGTCTTCTTACAGTGACCTCCTGTGTATATAACTTTGTGGGACACCCTGTATATACATCTCTCTGGACATGACTGACACCGCACTTTTTTTTTCATGAAATGACGGAGTAGGCCAACATGATACAGCAAGTCATATAAACAAAGTCATTTGTCAGGGAGGGGAGGGGGGTGTCCGCTGTACTCCGGTGAAGACAGGTCACAGTAAAAACTACTTGTGATTTCGTTAGTAAAAGTGCATAGGCCATAGTGTAAATAACAGCTGGTTTAGTTAGTAGCAGAAGTCCCATTACCAGACCCTTTTGTGTGTGTGTGGTGGTTTTTTTTTTTTTTGGGGGGGGGGGGGGGTTGGAATGTGCTGTCGGTTTATCGCTTGGGGTCCGAAACGCTTCCTTCGTTTCAAGGAGCCAACGTTGAATGAAAATAGAATGGCCATTTAAAAGCGTATGCTTTTATGATTTTGCACTAACTTAACAAAATTCCTCTCAAGAAACCCTTGCTCACCGCTGAACTCATACAAACTTTTGCTTTCTGTTATGTCAGGGAAGTTCTAAGGCCTGGCCTGGTGGTCTACTGGAGGTCATGATCACGTCTCACTCCTTTATGAGCTCTCCCTGGTACATCGTTATAGCAAATTGTCCTGGGGAATGTGGTCAGAGCTAGGCGTGGCAGTCGTCTGTCGAACGTTTAGTTTTGAAGGTCAATTTTCCTCGCGTAATCTTCTTCCCTCCATCTCGTGCAGTATTATTTGTCTTGTACTATACATCGGTGGAAATGCAAGCTAAAAAACACAGCGTGTCATCTCAACAGCTTTCTGTTCTTATCCTACACCTTCTGCATACATAAAACGATAACAGAACCGGCACGTGCTTTATTTTTGCTCTCGTATTCAGCTCTTTCGGCGTGCTCTCGATGTACGATGATTAGAACTTCTCTGTAGCTTGGAGCTGAAGTATTTGACAGTTTATGCGGGTGATGAAGAGCGTATGTCAGAAGACGAGTGGACTGGATGACTTTCTTCACATTTCCTGAGTGACTGTAAGGCTTCTCAATCGATTTACTTAGCTTAAAGGAACATGTTTTTTAATAAACAGGAAACAACGAGGCTTTCATACGGTAAAGTAAGATAACATAGTTTTGTAGGATTGATTAGACCTTGAAAAAATCGTAGTCACAGCACTTTAGTGAGACGTGAGAGAAAGAAAAATCACAAGAGATTCACCTGGGATTCGAATACGCTTTCAATAGGCTTTCTCGTGCAAGGTAGGAGAGAAATTATGGGAAGTTTTTAGGTCGGGTTTCTCACAAACTTGTTGAACATCCTAAACTACAGGTCAATGTATGCTGTAATATTTACCATTTTATAATCCAATATGCAAATCTATGAGTGTTCTCGCCATCTGATTTACCCATGACATGAAATAACAATTCCTGGCCTCACTGGCACCCAGCTTTGTTAACAAACTTATTATGTGCCGTGCCGGATAGCGTTGTCGATCATGTGTAAGGAGTGGGGGAAAAAGCAAGCAGTGACCCGGTTTTGATTGGAAATCTCACTGGCCAGAGACGGGTTTTTTTTTTAACGGAAATGCCCAGTCCTTCGAGTCCGCCGATGATCATGTATATAAGACGAGAAGAGATAAGTTTAAGGGATTCCATAAGCTGAACACGTCGGAGTCCAGCGACCGTGTCATTGTTCAGACGTGGACGAAGGTGGTCATTCGATAGATGGAGGATGACATGTGCATTTTAGTTGTGTACATTTGCTATCAGGATTGAACTCATATTATTCAAGGAAATGTTGTTTTTTTTTATGATTCGGTAATGCATATTGGAAATATATGGACATCATGTGCATAGGATTCGTTTGATTCGTGTTGCCTTGTGGATCAGAATTTTGTAAACACAAGGATCGTGAAGACATTTTTGCAAATAACGACTTGGATTTGGGCAGAACTAGTACTGTCCAGCTGCACATAGACACTGGATCCAACCCACCAGCATACACAAAACCATACCCTACGCCACTCAAACACAGAGGCATTATAGAGAAAGCAATGAAGGATATGCTAGAGGCAAAGATCATAGAACGAGCACCACTGTCCAAGTGGAACTCACCGATAGTTATAGTACAAAAAAAAGGACGGAACACATCGCTTTTGCTGCGACTTTAGAGGACTAAACAAAATCACGACTCCCATCACATACCAGATGTCCAACGTAGAAGAAATTATGTCAATGCTCAACGGCGCAAAATACTTTACCACACTGGACGCTAAGTCAGGATATTGGAGTATACCCCTAAAGGAAGACTCTAAAGTGAGGACCACTTTCACGTCCAGTTTTGGAAAGTTCATGTTTACTAGAACTCCGTTTGGCGTTGCCAACGCTGCAGCAGCATTCATGGCATTAATGGATGAAGTACTGCACGGATTATCAGACCACGCCATAGCGTACATAGATGAGATTCTGATATTTACTAAGACGTCGATTCAGGATCACTCAAACACATATAATCTGTGTTTGACAGGCTAAGACAACATGACGTCAAGTTGAAAATGGCCAAGTGCAACTTCGCACAGAACCAAATCAACTATTTAGGTTTTACCATAAATAGCCAAGGCATCACACCAGATAACGAGAAAGTAAAGGCAATGGCAGGGATAGCCACACCAAGGACAATAAAACAAATACGAAGTTTTATAGGAACAATATCATATTACAGAAGATTTATAGACAAGTTTTCCCACAAGGCTGAACCCTTAATCGTGCTCACAAGAAAATATAGCCGATTCTCCTGGTCAGCAGAATGTCAAAGGGCATTCGACACACTAAAAAATGACCTAATGCGACAGACCATGCTGCATTCCCAGATTTAAATAAACCGATGATACTTTACACAGACGCATCAGAAACAACAGTAAGCGCCGTGTCTACAAGACAACAGCACAAGACAGAGAGAGGAAAACCTAAAACCCATTTTACTTTCTATACCATAGACTAAGTGAGTCACAAAGCAAGTGGCACATCAACGAGAAAGAGGCATACGCCATAGTGTACACGTTACAGAAACTCCACAAATATGTGTTACACAGCCAGTTATGCATCCGAACAGACAGTATTGGACTTTTAATCCTAATGAACGCCAAGCACAAGAACTTCAAAATACAACGATGGAGTCACTTCATCCAAGCCTACAATGCAGACATTCGTCATATCGCAGGAGCACGGAACCTCGCCGACCAGTTTTCTCGGCCAGAAACAGAACAATGTAAGAACAACAATCACCAGACAGCAGAAACTATCAACAAAAAGGATAACATGCTTGAAATAAACACCATCAACTCTTCATCCTTTCTGCCAAGTGATTTCCCCATGTACGATCCCTTCCCACAACCACAACCAGTATATGAAGTCCTACCAGTCCCCCCCTCCCCCCCCCCCGAACAGTTACCCACCCCTCTCATCATGGCAGATGAGCAAGACCTGGACGAGGAGATAAAGCAGCTCAAAGCAGATATGAAGCACAAGCGATTACCAAGGAAAACCAGTGAAAAGTTCAGAATAGTGAATAACGTGCTATACAAAGTAGAAGAAGGCGACGACGAATACAGGTTGCGAACCGTCATGCCCCAACATCTACAACAACAGGTGTTATCACAATATCACGATAATAACGGGCATATGGGGACGGAAAAAACGTTGAAAGCCATACAAATAGGATACTATTGGAAAAACATGAGACAGGACGTAAACCAACACATAGAGCAGTGCCAAACGTGCAAAACAAGAAATTTGTCACCTCTAAAAAATCCGCTAGAAATATCCGATACCCCACCGGCATGCATGCTGAAATTAAGTATCGACTGTTCAGGACCTTATCCTGTCACCACATCAGGCAACAAGTACATCGTGCATGTAACAGACGAATATTCCGCTTGGACGGAGTGTTTTCCAACGCCAAACATCCAAAGTAAAACAGCAGCTGACCTGGTAATCGACAATATCGTCCCAAGACACGGAGTACCAATTACTATAGTCACAGACAACGGTCCCGAGTTTCGTGGAGAACAATTCCAAACTATGGTGAAACGCTATAACATTCACCATATCTTCACTACACCATACCATCCTCAAGACAACGGGACAAACGAGAGACAGCATCGCACACTAAATGATATAGTTGCCAAACTGGTAAACACGGAGGTCAGTAAATGGGACGAGTACTTGGCACAGGCGGTGGCAGCGATGAATATGAACATTTCTAAACGAACAGGATACTCCCCATTTTTCCTCATGTACGGGAGACACCCCATTCTACCCCTGGACGCCATCCTGAGACTACGAACACACTGCTACAGTGAAAATGATTCTACAGAACACACTCTAATGAAACAGCATAAGGCATTTATACAAGTGATAAACCACATAATCAGAACCAAAGACGCACGAAAGCAAAAGTACGACGAACAAAGCACAACTGATATTGTAGGATTAAACCTCGAAAAAATCGTACACAAAGCACTTTAGTGAGACGTGAGAGAAAGAAAAATCACAAGAGAATTACCTGGGATTCGAACACGGACTCCGGTAGGACGAGCAGCCGTCTAGCCACGAGAGAACAGCGTACTATCGACTTAGCCAACTAGCTAAGCTGTGATTTTTCTTTCTCTCACGTCTCACTAAAGTGCTTTGTCTACGATTTTTTCGAGGTTTAATCCTACAATATTTGTTCTCTTACTTTACCGTACCAAAACCTCGTAGTTTCCTATTTATACAAAATTGTTCCTTAAAGCACAACTGAGGACATTTCTATAGGCGATCCATATACTTATTAAACCACCATATGACATCAAAACAGACAGCAAATGGAAAACGGATTCTTTGTCTAAAAAAAATATATCCAGTATCATTTATAATAAAAACCAACTGACAGGAAAAATTCGACGAGTCCACGCAAACCATTGAGAAAGGCCAAACAAGATTGGAATATCCCTACAGACGACAGAAACAATCAGCGCAGACAGGCTACACTCAGTATAGCACCCAACAACGATGACGACACCGACGATGAGATAGTAGACTCGTCGGAATCAGAGACCGAACCTGACAGTACGCAGGTAGAAATAACGGTGGAAGAAGTCGCTTCCACCCCACAGGTAGGAGTAGACAGCGAAGACACTCCAACAAGTACACCCATACTAGTACATGAAAACCAACCAGCCGCCGCATCAGAAGACGGAGCTACAGAGCAGAGCGTCCAACAACGAGTAGCAGCCTTGCCCACATTACACGACCAAATACAGTATATGAGACATACTGCAAGTCACACAAAATTACAAAAATAGGCCAGACCAACACACCAGCAGTCTAACCGGGGGAAAGCGACACGCAACTACGCAATCACGTCTCACCACGGGTGGACAGAAACATCACCGTCGCAAAAAAAAAAAAAATCATCCACTCCACCACTAACACATGGCCAGCAACAACATACTGTACATAAGCAACCGGACTGACGGTCAGTTCACTGATAAGTCAAGGCTGTATAAATCACACGAAACGCTGAAAAGACAACACCTCCCAGAAACGCGGAGGCAACACAGCATTTAAAACAAAAACAAAAACAAATCAGCAAACAGAAACAATGGGCATACAGCAGATATAACTAGCCCGATTCGACAGTCAGTCAAAGAAGGTCGAGCCTAGTATCCGAAAGAGAGAACTACAGCAACATTTGTGCTGGTCCCTAAAGAAGGACATAAAGACAGTGAATGGAAGATACGTAGCTATGCTACAATGTATATGTAACATTTCTTGTATTCCATACACAAATTTTGTAAACAAAACTAGGGGGAGTATGTAAGGAGTTGGGGGAAAAGCAAGCAGTGACCCGGTTTTGATTGGAAATCCCACTGGCCAGAGACAGGTTTTTTTGTTGTTTTTTTTAACGGAAATGCCCAGTCCTTCGAGTCCGCCGATGATCAGGTATATATAAGACGAGAAGAGATAAGTTTAGGGATTCCATAAACTGAACACGTCGGAGTCCAGCGACCGTGTCATTGTTCAGACGTGGACAGATGGAGGATGACATGTGTATTTTAGTTGTGTACATTTGCTATAAGGGTTGAACTCATATTATTCAAGGAAATATTTTTTTTTTATGATTCGATAAGGCACGCTGGAAATATATGGACATCATGCGCACAGGATTCGTTTGATTAGTGTTGCCTTGTGGATCAGAATTTTGTAAATACAAGGATCGTGATTTTATAAAAAGGATTTGTTGTTACGTGTTCCTGTTATTTACGTGTAAGGTGTGAACGTATGGTGTGGTCACCCTTCCACCACTCAGTACGACGGCGGCAAGACAGAAGTTAAAGATTGAACAATAATTCACATCAGTCCAGTAAAATAAAAATACTACACATGCTTCCCCATCCCGTGCGGTCCTTGGTGTTTCCCATTAATTCACATGCTTTTATTTTTCCATGCCACTTGGTCAGTCCAATGAGATAATCTTCTCTCGGCCTTCCTCTCTTCTTTTTTTCCCTTCAATTTTCCGGTCATAATCTAAGTTTTTTCAACCTCCGTCTTTTCATAACTTGTCCAAGAAATTTTGAATGTCTTTTTTATGACCATCTAGTTTTCGTCCTTTTGATACTTCTCTGGAGACCTCTGTTTGTTTTTCTGTCTGCCCTGGTATTTGCTGCATCTTTCGCCAAAACCACATCTCTGTTGCTTTGTTTCTTTATCATCTTTTTGTTAACCGTCAAAGGTTCACAACCAAATAGCAATATTGGCTCTGCACAGCACTGTAATACTCTTTCCTTATTTTTAGGGCCATTTTCTTATTTGTTAATACCTTCATCTCATAAAAAGCTGCCTTTGCTTTACCTTACTCGTGATTTTTTATCATTCGTTCACTTGCCATCGGCTGTTACTCAAGATAACTGAATTTATTTATTTATGTACTTGTGTCAGTGTCTTCCCATCTGGAATGATCCTGCGGTTTGGTATGAATATTCTTTTCGATATTACAACTGTTTCTGCCTAGTTACTGTTTAGCTCTAGGCCTCTTTTACGGCTGTCTTCAATCATCTTGTTCACAAGTTTCTGCAGATTACTTTTACTTTCTGCTGTCAGAACGGTGTCATCCGCATGTCCCAGGTTATATATATCCTTGCCGTGCTGTTAAACATCACACAGGGCTCGCAAGGTAGTTCGCCAATATATATATATATATTGGCTTCCTATTTTAATTCCTTTCATATTTTAATGCCTCTTATGATGTTTTCACTGTGTAATGCCTCCACTGTTTAATGAGAACACTGTGTAACGCCCCCACTGTGTAATAAGAACACTGTGTAACGCCCCCACTGTGTAATAAGAACACTATGTAACGCCCCCACTGTGTAATAAGAACACTGTGTAACGCCCCCACTGTGTAATAAGAACACTATGTAACGCCCCCACTGTGTAATAAGAACACTATGTAACGCCCCCACTGTGTAATAAGAACACTGTGTAACGCCCCCACTGTGTAATGAGAACACTGTGTAACGCCCCCACTGTGTAATGAGAACACTGTGTAACGCCCCTACTGTGTAATAAGAACACTGTGTAACGCCCCCAATGTGTAATGAGAACACTGTGTAACGCCCCCAATGTGTAATGAGAACACTGTGTAACGCCCTCAATGTGTAATAAGAACACTGTGTAACGCTCCCAATGTGTAATGAGAACACTGTGTAACGCCACCACTGTGTAATGAGAACACTATGTAACGCCCCCAATGTGTAATGAGAACACTGTGTAACGCCCCCACTGTGTAATGAGAGCACTGCTACTGCCTTACGTGTCAGTCTCTTTAGACAAAATGCTAGAGGAGAAAATCGTATACAAACCGGGCGGAAGGCAATGGGGGAATCACTGCCGTACTATCATTCCCTTGTCAAATCATGCTTCACAAATCTATGAATAAGAGTGACAACATAAACAGGTGCTCCAGTGAGCTGTCTCACCCAGCAAGGTTCGTCATGTACGCCCGATGACACTAGACTGTCAGCAAAACACTGCACTTACAAAACAGCAAAATCATAAATTTAAGGACATAGAACATCCGTACAATGAATATCGACGGGAAAGAAGAAAGCGTGCAGGAAATGCAGAGACCATCAGCATACTAGGACTGTGTGAGACAAGAATAATATGTTCTGGAGAAAGAGAGTTGCTAGGTCATAATATTTTCTATCGGGAGGTGGATCTAGGGGAAAAGGTGTGGCGATGATCACAGATTATGGGAAAAGGTGTGGCAATGATTATAGAATAATAAAATACGTGGATGAGTTCCTATAAAATAAACCAAGTGTCAAACTGTGTGCAACATAAAGTGAGTACTGGCTTATCGATTTCTTCGTATTTACGACCATGTGAAATCTGTCGACATACGCGGACCACTTCATTTGTTTTACGCATAAGAAGGGTCTGGCTGGAGGAGGTCACATATCAGAACTCAATGGGCTCCCCTTTGACTAGTCCCTACAATGTCAGTGACAAAGCTGACAACAGTAATAAAAATATTGCCGACTCGTGCATGTAACAGCCACTTTGCCCATTGTTCTATAGCTCTGGCTTCTGGGCCGAGGCACTGCCGAGGACTAATAACCATGGGCAATAAGGACTTGCAGAATGTGCCCCACCACAGAAACACACAACAACCGAGATAATGAAAACGTACCACCGCTGTTTTCACTGCAGGAAACAGAAAATCATTGTCCAAGTCAAGAAACTGCATATTTTCCAGATACAAAAATATTGTCGCAATTTTGATAAAGCAGGTGCAGAAAAAAAAGAACAAATATATCTATACTACAAGAGCTTAATACTGAAGAAGGCTGGCTAGTAAAGAGGATTAAAGAGAGAAAACTTAAATATTTTGGACACATTAAACGTCATGATAATTTAGAGAAGACCGTATTGGAAGGATACATAATGGGAAAAAGAAAAAGAGGAAGACCAAAACGAAGATGGCTGCAAGACATCGTTGACGATCTGGAAATGGATGCAACAGCAGCAGGCCATCTTGCTCACAACCGAGAGGCCTACAAGAGTGCTGTTTGGGGGCAAAGTTCCGCAAGGGACATGCAAATGAATGAATGAATGAATGAAAGGTGCAGAAATTCAAATACCTTGGAGCAGTAATAACTTCAGATGGGAAATGCAGAACAGAAATTAGGAACAGAATAGGCCAAGCAAAGACTGCATTTCTGAGAATGAGAAACATTAGCTAACACATCTTTATCAATGAATGTTAGAAAACGAGTCCTAAAATGCTATATTGAACCTAGTTATATGGAAGTGAATCATGTACAATAGGCAAGTCTGCACAAAAATCATTGGAAGCAGCAGAAATGTGGTTTATTAGAAGAATGTTGCGAATCCCCTGGACAGCAAAAATAACTAATGAAGAATGTATGAGAAGAGCTGGAGAGACAAAAAAAACCTTGTCAAAAAGATAAGAGAGAGACAATGTACTTTCATAGGACATGCAATGAGAAGAGGGGGCATTGAAAACATTATAACAACAGGAAAAATAGAAGGAAGAAGATCAAGAGGAAGACCAAGAGAAATGATACTGGACAGTCTGACAGGATGGTGAGAGGAGATCACCAACTGAACTGATGGCCTGCATGAAGGATCGGGTACTCTGGAGAAGCATAATAGCCAACGCCAGTCGGCACGGCACATGATGATGAATTTTTATCTACATGTTTCCCATTTCAGATATACCGAAAGGCATTTCCGCTTTTGTGGACTCATTTATACTTTAAAATCCGAAATTAAAACTAAGAAATCGCCACGAAACTCTGGTCTGAAGCTGGATCTTTCTGAATACACGGGAGAACTATTGTATCCACTTCATCAAAATGTGACAGTGTCTGTTATGACCCAGCAAAACCTGACCAGATGAAAATGAGGAATTTTCAGTGTTTCAGTTTGAAGAAAAGTACTAAATAAACTAGGATATTCCGCCATGGAATTCATCAGCGAAAAAAAAAATCTAAAATGACTTTGAGAGCGAAAAGATATAATTATTTTCTCTGGGATCATGAGCAGACTAGTGCTAACAGTAACCTGCACTTTCATTCTCTGAAGTAACATACGAATAAGTATACACAACTAAGTATTTAACTATACTGCAGTAAAGTTGTGATAAAATGTATAAACTAGGAAAAAAGTAGGAACAGCTCTATTAATTAACGAGCATACAGCTGTGACGTTTTAGTGTGAACCTTAATCATACAAAAGCACTCTGGATGAAGAAACAGAGAAAGAAGATGAAATATGATAAATAAGATAATCTACCTCTATTTTTTTTTTCTACTACTCAGTTTGTTGTAGAATATGCTTTTTGGGCTACAGACTGGGAATCAGAATCACTTCATACTCTACACCCCTGCAAACATATGCTAGAAATTAAGCAATATCCTTGCATACTGAACTAATATAATACACACACTAACAACCTGAGCCTCTCCTGACAAAATCAGAAATTTGTCATCTTTTCAAAATCAACAATACGAGATTAACAAATATTGTACATTCTGAACAAAACATACTCGCTTTACTAATTACTGAATACAAGAACTTTCAAAGCAGAGCACACTGAATGTCAGTCACTGTGATTAACTTCATCACCTGGTTCTTTCCTGTTCAAATTTATCTAAAAATATATTACTATACCAAAAGCTTAAGAAAAGCAATTCCCCATTAGAAAGTTAAATACAATCCTTGATACATAAGAATAGGCTGTCTGAAGTCAAGAAGGAAAATAAGATGATGTAGAGAGATACACATATTAGTGGGAGGGTTATGGAAAGAAAGACCAAAGTAAATGGCAGAATGTTTCATTTCATGATGAGATCAAATATGTCATTAAATATATGAATGTGAGGAGAGGAGAGAGAGAGAGAGTAGCAAGTTACTAAAAGGTCTCTGTAATATTTAAATTCTTATACAGAATAAAAAAAAAAAAACTTCAATATGCCAATCACAGACATCGTTTATATGATCCTACTTGCTGCACATGAAAGAAAAAAAGTAATACATAGCATCTAAGTTATCTGCTTCCACGGTTTCTTACATTGTACACTGGAAGATTCCAGTGGCAGTATGTTCATCCCCATAAGATTATATGGCTGAATATTGACTCCATCTAGGACAAAAACAGCTCTAATTAGGAGTATTCTATTTGCTGACAATGCATTCTTTGTGGCTCTAGGGGTGGGGTTGGGGAGATAAAATCTGCAGTCAATGACAGTATAACAGATTGAATTTACTCTGGCAAAACAGTGTCAAAAAGGCTGATTCTTGAGCAAGGTGCAGCAAGTAAATATAATGGAAGTCTCCACCTAAATCTGTGAAAAGATTCTATCTTGAATGCACACTTCCTCGCTCTATTTAAAGAAACTGTATATGTACAGGAAAGATACCAACCACATTTGGCAAACTACAGACAAATGAATGGAACATGAGAAGACCATCACTAAAGACAAAGGTTCTGATTTATCAAATGTGCATGCTTTCTGTTTGTCTGTGAACCTTAAGTGCCCAAGGCACATGGGGCTTCCACATTGGGCTTCCGCAAGGGTTTTCCACAAATGCCTGTCCTTTGGCTTTTTTTTTCTGCTCTATCCCAGGTGAGCCCTCTATTGCTCAACATCCTCTCTATTGTTCTTCTCCGTGTCTCCTTTGGTCTACCCTTACTTCTGTTCCCCTGTGGTGTCCATCTTAAGCAGTGCACATTGAATGTCAGTCACTGTGATTAACTTCATCACCCGGTTCTTTCCTGTTCAAATTTATCTAAAAATATATTACTATACCAAAAGCTTAAGAAAAGCACTTCCCCGTTACAAAGTTAAATACAATCCTTGATACATAAGAATAGGCTGTCTGAAGTCAAGAAGGAAAATAAGATGATGTAGAGAGATATACATATTAGTGGGAGGGACTCACTAGTCATTAGTCATCCGGAGCACATGTCCCAACCATCATCATCTTTCCTCAATAAATAACTGAATAAAACTAAATAATTACCATGTGGCATATACATTAACCAGTGATCACATTAGATTTTTTCGAAACCGGTACATTTGTACCCATCTTTTACCTTACATGAAATACTTTCCCAAACACTGGTTTTCTTAATACAATAATCAGTACATTATACTTTTTTTTTAATGTAAAGTTAAACAATCTTTACAAACATAAGTGGAAAGTAAATATTCATGTGAAATATTATTTTCTTATCTTATCTGCAGCAGGATTTAACCCTTACAAAATGCTCACAAACTGAACCAAAGTCAAAACTGGCAGAATAAAACTGGCACATTAAAATTCAACATCATCAACATACTGAACCTAATTCTGGTGGCTGATTTTTTTTCTTTAGTAGGTTTTTCATAGTATACACTGGTTACAGTAACCTCCAAAAGTTTCAGTTGTTCTTTTTTTTTTTGGGTAACGTGATAACTGCAATTCTGCAGGAAATATAAAATGCTTAGCTTCCATCCCTCACGACCACACTCAGAAGAAGACTATTATGGTTGGGGCATTTTTTAAAAAGTGGATATCCTTCAAGCAAATATTAAATGGTGATATTGTGGAGATAATGAGGTCATTCAGCAGACCATGTCTTGTCATGTCTTTTATCTCCCTGTACCTGAGCTGGTGTTCTTTGCAGCCACTGCTACGAAGATGTTGAGTCACAGCATCGTAGTGGTTTGGGAGCCGGTTATGGCAGCTATTTTTTCAGTCCCACAGTGCAGTTAAAAAGCAGGGGCTGTGCAATACTTCTTCAGCAGACTCCACCGTCATGGGGGACTATAGTGATCCTTGCCCTGTTTGTCAGGCTAGGCCTGTTACTGGAGGTACCAAAAGAGAGGTAGGACAAGATTTTTGGTCATCTATGGTTCACCAACCCTGACACTAGCATGTCAGCTATGGTTCACCAACCCTGACACTAGCATGTCAGCTATGGTTCACCAACCCTGACACTAGCATGTCAGCTATGGTTCACCAACCCTGACACTAGCATGTCAGCTATGGTTCACCAACCCTGACACTAGCATATCAGCTATGGTTCACCAACCCTGACACTAGCATGTCAGCTAGGGGTCAGTGACTGACAAAACAGACAGCATCAAGGCATCTATATTTTTCTATCAGCCACAAAGATTAGGGAAAAGCTGTCATAAGATAACACAACAAGAAGTACAACGCTACAGAGCAACTTGAACCATTTGAACAGGACGACAGAAGCAAGTTCTCAGAACTCAAGACAGTTAATTTTACTTCTGTCACCTCTGCCAGTCAAATATTCATAGAATCAGCCATGAAAGAAGCTGCTTAGTACAATGATGCTCTGCAGTTTTCACTGGTAACAACTACCTCAGAGTTTTTTCAAACTGTGTTCTGTGGAGCCCTTGCCATTTTTTTTTTCAAATTTGAACAGAGGATACTAATAAATACATAAATATACACTTACTTAAATTTTACATCCTGAAATTGACATTTTATTATGCACATACAGATGTGAAACATATTTTTTTCTTGATTATTTATTAAAGTATTAAATTTTAAAAGACTTGTAAAATTTAACTGTCTTTACTGAATATTCATATTAGTGAAAAAAAAAAATCTATGAGGCTCTATCTAGCATGTAATTTTCCTGATGCAAGGGCTCCTTCAATCTAAAAGTTTGGGAATCTCTGAACTAACTGCTTTAGATCTGTCTTGCGAGACAAAATGTATCATCATTTTGAAGTATAAAATTAACTTTGGTGAGCAGTGTACTTTAGCTCAAGATTACTTTATAAACATATATATATGTCAAGGCTGGCTAGTAAGGAGGATTAAAGAGAGAAAACTTAAATATTTTGGACACATTAAACATCAAGATAATCTAGAGAAGACCGTCTTGGAAGGGTACATAATGGGAAAAAGAAAGAGAAGAAGACCAAAGCGAAGATGGCTGCAAGACATCGTTGAGGATCTGCAAATGGATGCTCACAACCGAGAGGCCTACAAGAGTGCTGTTTGGGAGGCAAAGTTCCGCAAGGGATATGCAAATGAATGAATGAATGAATATATGTTAAGTCATTCACTAATTTTGTCTTGAGATTGTCCTCACACTTGCCAAAAAAGTTTTCAAATACAGTCATTTAAAGAATTTTAAATTTTAAAATTACATGTGAAAGAATTAAAATTAATATCTAAAAAAGAAATAGAATTCTGTATGAATTTTAATTTTATGAAACAGATTCGACATAATAAAGTCAAACTTTTGCAATTAGCTTTTCACCATAGCAGTTCCTGGGAGCTTATAAAGAAATCATGAGAGGGACAACTGGAATACTAATGTGGCTGTCACTGTTTTGTCAGACACATGATGGGGCTGGACAAAGTCACTGGGAGTTTTTTTCCCCCTTTCTCTCTGGAAATCCAAAAAATAAATTTTCTCCTGAAATCGCAAAATAAACCATCAATAGGTGAATAAAATCTCATAAAACACTTTGTAATACAATATTTATATTTACAAACTATTTAAAACTGTTATAGTTATACTACAGAAAGGTAATTCTGCGATTTAATGAATTCCTACTCAAAACAGTAATATAATTTAAAAGAATAATGATATTAATAATAATAATAACACATAAAGAAAAAGAAAAAAAATTGGGGAAGTCAATTACCGAACACAGTGTAACACCATTGTTCGAAAACAGCCAAGTGAGCGCGTTAACCTGGCTCGCTTTATTTTCCTCGGATTATATCTTCTAACATAACTTCTTCACACACAGCCTAAAAACCACACAGACCTGATATCTCACATAAGAGAAGTTCGTCCTACTTGCAGGCAATCCGACTTCACCTGTCATCTCCAACAAAGGTCTTCCTCGAACAAGCACACACATTGTCACTCCCGATCCTAGCAGAAATGGGGTTTCCGTGCACATCAAAATTTGCGAACACTTAAACGGAACAAATCTTTCTTCAAATGACAGTAACTGTTGTGTGACCGTTATAGCTCTTGTAAATCGAGTATAGTTATAATGATTCATAAAGTAAAGATTTTCACTTGTGCATATAATAATTAAATGAAATTCGGTAACGTTTGTTACTTTGCAAACAAATATGAACAACTATGAAAAGATAACCCGCACTGGAAGGCTCGCTATACGAGACTGCTGTGTATATTCTAACAAGGGAAATTATTAATGCTTTTTCGTATATTCTTCTCCAAAGCTGTATGGTTTCCCTTGATTAAGTTACAAAGGAAGGCGCTTAACTGGAAATTTATCTTACATCTTTCCCGTGCCGTTAAACGTCATATAGGGCTTGCATAGTAATTAGCCAGCTTTTTGAAACATCATCAAGGGATTTCAAGCCTACTGATTTGGCCTCTCTTAACAATGTCTTCTTTAGAGTTTCACGTGGTCGACCTCTTTTATTGAACATTATAGTGAGAGAAATATTGAAAGCAGACACTGTGGTAATGAAACAAGAACGGGCATAACAGATACTCCTCATGTCTTGAGAGATTGTCAACAGTTGATCTTCTTCTTATTCGTACGATTAAAGGAAATGCCTACAACACGTGCTGTTCCCAAGCGGTAACCCATCTAAGTATTAACCACGCCAGGCGTTGCTTGACTTCGATGATGGGACGAGAACCGTTATTTTCAACGCGGTATAACAGGAAGACCTAGACTTACTTGGAGAAGAGAAATTATGACAGTGCTCAGAGACAAGAGATACACATGGAAGGAAGCAGACAATAATTCCAAGAACAGGGGTGACTGGAGAGCCGTTACCCGTGACATATGCTCTCAAGGGAGTGAAAGGCGATGATGATGATGATGATGATGATGATGATGATGATGATGACCGCAGGCTACAACTGATCTAAAAGAAGACGCTAACAATGCTAAGCTATGCTATTTTATGATTATTATTATTATTACCGGGCAGGGTTGGCGATCATGCGCCTCCATCTTGTGCAGTCCTTGGTGTTTCCGATTACTTCAGATACTTTTCCTTTTTTCCATGCCACTTGGCATGGATATTCTTCTCTTGGCCTTCCTCCCTTCCTTTTTCTCTTCAATTTTCCAGTCACTGCTAGATTTTCCAACTTCTCTTTTCACGATTCATCCAAGAAATCTTAATTGTTTTTATTATCATTTTAACTAGTTTCCCTTGTGCTTAAACCTCTTTGAAGTCTGTCCAGGATATTTGTTACATATTACGCCAAAACCAAATCTCTGTTGTTGTTTTTTTGTCATGTTTTTGTAGACTGTTTAAGTTTCACAAACACAAAGCAGTCAGTCAGTCATTTGCATGTCCCATGTCTTCCTAACAGCACTCCTGTAGGCCTCTCGGTTCTAAGTTGTACGCAAGATGGCCTGCTGCTGATGCATCTATTCGCAGATTATCAACGATGTCTTGCAACCAACTTCGCCTTGATCTTCCTCTCTTTTTTTTTCCTATTATGTACCCTTCCGAGATGGTCTTCTCTAAATTATTATGACGTTTAATGTGTCCAAAATATTTAAGTTTTCTCTGTTTAATCCTCTTTACTAGCCAGCCTTCTTCAATGTTAAGTTCTTGTATTATGTGTGTGTATATATATATATATGTCCATGATATTTGAACAATTAGCATTTACATTCAAAGGCACGTATATGTTTCTCAGCTGTTTTATTAAGTGTCCAAGCCTCATTGGCATATGTTGCGATGGGAAAGATGCACGCCCTTAAAAATCTTATTTTTGTAGTTCTGTCTGTTCCTCTCTACAGCTTATTTGGTTGTTTTACTTTTTTTAAAGAGCGATTGATGTCCTCCTTTTAATTTCCTTCGTTGTACCTCCATTATTAGTTAGTAATAATCCAAGATATTCAAAACTCTCTATCTCTTCCAATTTTTCCTATATATTTGAGCTGCCTTATTTGTTCTGTCAAGTTATTATTATTATTATTATTATTATTTGCATTAGGATAAAGAATCCATGTTTGCTATTAGGGTTTCTTGGTATGTTTACAGAAGGTAGTTTGCCATTGCTTTCCTTCCGGGCATTGACTGTACTAGTCAGTGATTGTAGCCATTGTACTTACATTGAGATCATCTGCCTACCATCATGGAATGGTGACCATAACTAACATTATTGTCGACTGCTCTCCTATTCCAGCCACACCTGCTCCCATGGCTTCATGTCACCCTGACTGGGGGGGGGGGGGGGGGGAGCTATACGGGTACTCCACATTGCCCAAGCAATACTGGCTCTATATATCACTGTTAACAATCTTTTCCTCACATCTTATTTGTTAGTATCTTCTTTATGACATGAGTCTTGGAGCCTTGGACAGTTCTTGAAACTTCCTTCCGGCCTTACTTATTCGTGATTTTATTTCATCTGTGCACTTGTCACCAGATGTTATTGTTGTTCCAATGTAATTAATTTACACTTGTGTCAGTGTCTTCCTTTTTTGAAAGCTGAGCTATTCCCGTATTTGATTAAAGACCATGACTGGGTGAAAGAACAGTCATCGTGGCTGGCCTGGTTACATCAGTTAAGTAGCTCATGGACAGGCGGTCACACGTGGTCAATATCTTCACCAAGGTATGTTACAAATTTTTCTCATGTGATGAGAAGAAATGATCAGAGAATCCCAAAACAAGCTATCAAGTGGAACACAACAGTCCAAAGAAAAAGAGGCAGACCGCGTGAAACTCTGAAGAGGACATTGTTAAGAGAGGCCAAATTAACAGGCATAAAATCCCATGATGAGGTTGAAAGACTCGCGGAAGACAGGAAAAACTGGCGACTACCTTGCTATGTGACGTTTAACGGCACGGGAAGGATATAAGAAGAAGAAACAACAAAGCGTTTGCACAGATTTAGCACAACTGTAACAGAATACAAAAGTTTCTCGAGAATGCTGTACGAGGTTTCTGTGAATTGGTGTTTAAAAAATGACGCAAATGACATCACCAACCGTGTCTGTTAGGTTCCCAAGGGGAGTTCCGGAGAAGCCGTGGTGGCGGAGAATCGTTTGAGCCGTTGAAGGGGAGTTCTGGAGAAGCCGTGGTGGCGGAGAATCGTTTGAGCCGTTGAAGGGGAGTTCTGGAGAAGACGTAGTGGCGGAGAATTGTTTGAGCTGTTGAAGGGGAGTTCTGGAGAAGCCGTGGTGGCGGAGAATCGTTTGAGCCGTTGAAGGGGAGTTCTGGAGAAGACGTAGTGGCGGAGAATTGTTTGAGCTGTTGAAGGGGAGTTCTGGAGAAGACGTAGTGGCGGAGAACTGTTTGAGCCGTTGAAGGGGAGTTCTGGAGAAGCCGGTGGCGGTGAATCGTTTGAGCCGTTGAATGGGAGTTCTGGAGAAGCCGTGGTGGCGGTGAATCGTTTGAGCCGTTGGAGGATGTAGCTGTGTTTTCGTTGTCCCTGTTTATTCTGCGAGGATATGGAGACCGATGTGTTTCCATTCCTTGTCTTCTTGGCTCCTGGTGGGCCCCAGTTAGCCATGATGGATTTGTACTGCGAATCATAGCTGACCAAGACCCTGTCCCACCTCTCCGTTGGTACCCCCAGTAACAGGCCCAGCCTGGCTAACGGGGCAGGGATCTCCATAGTCCCCATGGTGGTGGAGTCTGCTAAAGAAGCATTGCGCACCCCCTGCTTTTTAGCTTTACTCTGGGATTGAAAAAAAATAGCTGCCATAACCCACTCCCACGCCAGTACCGATGCGCTACCTCTACAACATCGGCTGCAAAGAACAACAGCTCGCAGTTACATGGAGATTGCACAAACAACCAACAACCTATGTTTTATTTTGTTTGACTGCCTACCGTTGCCCTGTTACCCAACGTACTTAACCATTATTGAAAGTCGTTATCATCATCATCATCATCAAGTCATAAATGAAACGCGCGGTGCGTTTAACGATGTTGTTTAGTGCCATTCGTCAGTTGTTCTACACAGATGTGAGATGTCCTGCCTGGGTACATACGATGCGTTTGTCTTTCAGAGCTTGTGTGTTGTTGACTTCGACTTTGTGTAAGTAATGACAAAAATCATCTCACGTGGAAAACAACGTTGTATGGTCAGTGTTCGAGTAATAATAGACAAAACACTAAACGTAAAAAAAGGGGGGGGGATGACAAGAGAATTACCTGGGACTTACCAGGGAGAATAGACTCCAGTAGGACGAACAGCGAACCGAGCACTATCGACGTAGCCATCTCACATCTTTTGGAGATAGTGTGCAGTTTTCTCTTAGCTAGCCGGCTGTTCGTCCTACCGGAGTCCGTGGTTCGAGTCCCAGATAATTATCTTGTCATTTTTCTTTCTGTCACGCTGAAAGCGTGTTATCCACTGCTTCTCGAATGCCTGGCACATACAAGACTATGCTACTTTCAAATTATTTCATGACATGAAGATACAGAGGCGCGCTGTGGCTTAACAGTTCTGCCGAGGATGAAATAATGGATACTTGTAAAGAATTTCATACATGCCGGGAATGGTCTATCATTGCAAGGGCCAAATAAGAATTGTAGATCGATCTAACTAGTGTTATCAGTTGCCACTGTGAAATATTTGCAGCGTAGAGCGACGAATGCACGTGCAAGGCTCAAACCTACAACTAGATTACAACAATGACTGCACGTTTAAGGCTCAAACCTACAACTAGATTACAGCGATGAGTGCACGTTTAAGGCTCAAACCTACAACTAGATTACAGCAATGACTGCACGTTTAAGGCTCAAACCTACAACTAGATTACAGCGATGACTGCACATGCAAGGCTCAAACCTACAATTAGATTACGGCGATGACTGCACGTTTAAGGCTCAAACCTACAACTAGATTACAGCGATGACTGCACATGCAAGGCTCAAACCTACAACTAGATTTCGGCGACGAGTACACTTTCAAGGCTCAAAACTACAACTAAATTGCACAGATGACTGTACGTTTAAATCTCAAACCTACAGCTAGATGACAGCGATGAGTACACGTGCAAGGCTCAAATCTACAACTAGATTATAGCGATGAGTGCACGTGCAAGGCGATGAGGGGATGCCAAAGAATGACAGGACGCACTTATTCCTTGGAGTATATATGCAGCATAGTCGCCACCTTGACATGCACTGTTCCCGACTTGTTGCCTAGCAATAGTGGGGCAATGTGCTTTCTGCGGTCAATGACTTTGGTGCTAACATTAGTACTACTAAGTGATTCCTGTATGTTTTTTTTTCTGACATTTTATTCGCATTTTCTAATTTGATGTTTTATTGGTAGATCTCCCCCAAAATATTTATATTCTAAGGCAGGGATAATTTTTGTTCGTTTGACATCTGATAAAGCTTGCTTGAAGATATATATATATATATGTGTGTATGTGTGTGTGTGTGCGCGCGCGTATGTGTGTGTTTTTAAAAGATCTCTCTCTCTCTCACTCTCTCACTCACTCTCTCCACCAAACGCTTGTCTTTGCTTTTTTTCCCTCTCTTGCCCGGGTGAGCCCTCTATTACTCAGCATCCTCTGTTGTTCTTCTCCACGTCTCCTACGATCTATCCTGGACGTTCTTAGATCCTTTTGCTGCACGGCCCACATTTAAAAGTCAAACTAATAAAGTGCTTTATATTTGCAAGGTATAAATCTAATTTTATAAAGTATTATGTAATATTTTCTCTACATGTTTAACTGCATATTCATTGCCACACAAAAGTTCTTTTCATTTATCTTAAAGGTGGCGCTGTTTCTGGTTGGATATCATGTCTATTCTGGCTGGGATTTGTGACAAACACACTCGAAGATCATCTTCCATGTTCGTTCTTGAACGATATTTGGTTTTCATGGCAGTCAGTGCAGAAAAATAAACTTCGCACAAATAAGTTGTTGAAAAAGGTAGAATAACTTTCATCGCCAGGGCTGACAAAAACGGATATTCCAGCGAAACAGTGCACCAAAAGGAAGAGATATCCACAGCGGGGTCGTTAAATTTGATTTGTAGTGTGCAGTCGCTAGACAGTTCCGCTAATTCTTTTTGTGCACGACCGGCTAATTCAGAGAATGCACACTGAAAAGGATTACGAATCCAATCGTACGCTTTAATGTCTTCGGGGATGAAGTATTTGTCAAAATATTCAGCAAGAGATGTCAGATGCCTTTTTATTACACCAGTGACCCCTTCCAGAATTTCCACATTAACTTCATTGCTCTCTATAAATTCACAGAACAAGTGAAACGTGTCTTGTGATTTGTTCTCGAGTCGCATGCGCCAAAGTCGTAGTTTCTTCTTAAAGGCCGCAACTGTGTCGTATGTCTTGAGTATACTGGCATCTTTACCCTGCAGTGATATGTTAAAACTTTTCAAAAGGATAAACATGTCAGCAAGGTATGCCAGCATGGCAAGCCACTCAATATCAGCGGCCTTACTTGCCAGGTTGAGATTGTGTTCTGTCAAAAACTGCAACAATTCTAAACGAAGCTCAAACACCCTTGCAATAACTTTTCCACTGGATAGCCAACACACAGCCGAGTGCAACAGGCGATGTTTGTGTTCTGCATCTGACTCAATGCAAAGTTGAGCAAATAATCGACTGTTCACTGTTCTAGTTGTTAATGGAGTTTACAATCCGAACACAGTCTTCGAGTACAGATTCCAGAGTTTCATTCAACTTCCTTGAAGCAAGTGCCTCACGATGGATCATGCAATGGGTGCCTGCATACTTGGGTGACACTTGTTTTATGCGAGTTACAACACCACTGTTGCAGCAAGTAATTGTGGCAGCACCGTTGGTGTAAACAGCGATGCAATTCGTCCACTGCAGTCCAAAAGTTGAGAAAAAATCGTTTAAAACACGAAATATTTCATTGGCCGTCTTTCTCGCTGGCATTGACTTGCAAACAAAAACAAAAAAATTCCTCTTGCATACTATTTTGCCAGCAATAGCGAATATAAGCAGCTGTGACTCGCCGGCGATGTCAGTAACTCGTCTAACGGAATAGCAAACTTAGTAGATTGTAATCATTCAGTTAGCTACGCGACAATGTCGTCGGACATTTCAGGTATTCTTCTGCGGACAGTATTGTTCGAGATGGGAATGCTTTTCAGATTTGTAGAGTATTCTGAGCCGAACAATACGTTACAAATTTCAAAAGCGGCTGGCATGATAAGATCTTCTCCAATCGTGTGCTGTTTCTTTGATTTTGCGATCCTCCGAGCAATCAGGTATATTGCTTTAAGAGCTTTTTCGTTGAGAGTAGGTCTTGTTTTTAATACTGTCTTTTGTTTACTATATTCCTAGGCTTTACGTTGGGAAAATTCTTTGGTTTTATTCTGTAGATCTGGATGTCTTGTAGTTATCGTCTTCTTCTCCTTCGTTCGCTTCTACCACCAAGACCGCCCTGTGATCCTAATGAATAACCTGTGGTCCTCTATAGGTCCTGTGGTCCCCCGAGAGGACCACAAGAGGTTCAGAGTATCGCACGGCTTGAGCCTGTATTTTGGTGGTTCTCAGAAGCCGGACTGCGTGACACCGTGGTTTTCGTTGCACCAGTTTGATCTAGAGTTGGACTTTTTCACCGGAAAACCTCGACGTGTTTTGGATATCAGTATATCCCCGCTGGGTGAGAGGTGGTAGCCCATCCAGGCTAGAGTTGGACTTTCTCATCGGAAAACCTCAACGTGTTTTGAGATACCCGTGTATCACTGCCTGGTGAGAGGTGGTTGCCCATCTAGTCCAGCTTTGGACTTTCTCACCGGAAAACTTCAGCGTGATTAGGATACGCATACATCCCTGCCGGGTGAGAGGTGGTTGTCTATCTAGACTGCCCTGGACCAGTGTCTCCGACTTCAGCATTTTGTGGTCGTGGCCGCTATCCTTCCTAGTTGTGACCAGGACAGAGCTTTTGCCAGGAAGATGAATCCTCGCCATAGTGACTTCCACCCCTGGGTTGAGCCGGTTTAGGCATATTATCCCAGTATGGGTGTATTTCGGACGTGACCGACCTCTAGAGCAGAGGCCCCGTGGTATGAGTAGCTCTCGCCCCGACACTACTGGACATACTGATTAAGCTTCACTTTATCCTTTCCATCACCTTTTCCCATCGGCGCCACACAGCAACCCTTTTCCACATTTTCTTCCTAGGCCGAGAGGAGCCTCGTTCCATGCGTGGCATCCGAAGAATCTCGCCAGCAGTGTCTTAACCTCTGGGTTAATACAGTTCACGATTTCGCCCAACATGAGTGCACTTAGGACGTGGCCGACCCCCAGACCAGAGGTGCCGTGATTTGACTACTGTTTGCTTCGTTTATTCCTTTCTTTCACCTTTTCCACAGTAGTGCCGCAGGGCAACCCCATTTGCACGTTTCTTCATTGGCCGGGAGGATCCCCACTCCACGCACGGCAGCTGAAGAATCTCGCCAGCAGCGGTAGATGAACTACCAAACATGACTCTCATCTACCCGAAGCGTCTGGTTTTCAGGCGCCAGATATCCGCCTTCGCCCCTTCTCCTGTCAGTTTAAATAGTTCTGCCACGAGAAGGTCAGGAGCTGGACTTGACTGTCAGAGGCTATTTGAGACGCACGCCATTGAAGTGGAGAGCATATCCTCCACCCCACCTCCGGCAATAACAGTCCTTAGAACTGTCTTGTAGTTGGATGACGATGCAATTTCATCGGCTTCATTGCCTCATTAGAGAGAATTTGCAAACAAATAACACACTGTGGCAGATTTTAGTCATTTTTTGATGGAACGAAACCGTAGTTAATATACTCCGCATCATATTTTCGAGCGTATTTAGTTTTCTTACAGGTATCAACGTTAACGTCGTCTCAATCACAGTCACTTTCGCTGGCTTACGTTTCACAAATCGATCCATTTTAGCTCCTGAAGTTTTAAAGTTTAAACAATTTTTTAAAAGACTATCCGAAAAGTCTCCACGATCACTAACGTGGGTAACTGGAATCCTTTGATTAATCCAATACGAATTACACGCAGTACAAAGACCGAATAGTAGCTCTCAAGCCAACGAAATGTGATTTTTAAACTAAAACACAATTGCTGAGAATTATATATCACGTCTGCTCTCTATCAGAATCTACGCCGACTGTTCTCTATAATGACATTGTAAAACTGCACGTTTCAGCAGCACGGTCAGAAAGACGCCGGGGTCGCATTTCAAAAGTGATGCCATCTTTTTTATGTACGTCACATTTATGTCTGATGCTGGAAGAAACGCTGTCTACACCATCCTTTCTCTAATAGCTGCACTGCGGACATACTAATAAAGCGGCCTAAAATTCTGCGACTTGGATCAGCACAGTCTCTGCTATGCATTGCGTGAAATATGCGGATTTTTTTTAGCTGCTTTGAGACTTCAGCAACCCCCCCCCCCCCACAATACTACCTATCACGGCCCACCTTTGGTCCGCGGCCCATGTGTTGAGAACCACTGGTCTATCCTTACTTCTGTTCCCCTATGGGGTCCATCTTAATGCTGTTTTTTGATAACGAGTCGTCAGTTATCCGAAGCACATGTCTCAGCCAACGCCAGCGTCTTTCCTCATTAATGGCAGTCGGCGGCGTCATCCGCATTTCTGCCAGCAAGGTGTTATTTCACAACTCCAGCGCAGGTGAGATATAGTAATCAAGAGTGGAAACAAGGGCGGGGCAATTGTTTGTTGGAAGAAAGAATTGTACATCCAAGAGGCCATGGGCCAGCTGAGCAACACTGAATTTTATGCCTCCCGCCCTCAAGATCCGACTCTGGCCAACAACCACATGTTCGTGACATGATCAACGAACTCATCCACAAGACTGGTCTTTCTCCCTCTGCTACTCATCTTCACATCCGTGACAGCTGCTTATGGAAGCCATCCTTTTGTCTAGTCCCTAAGATTCACAAACCAGGCAACCCGGGAAAGCCCATAGTGTCCGCTTGTTCCTGCCCTACAGAACAAATCTCTGACTTTCTTGACAGCATCTTTCAACCTCTGGTCACTAGTCTACCCACTTATCTTAAGGACACGAATCATGCTCTCGTTGCATTTGAGACCCTTACACTCCTGTCTGGTCACACCTACCGTATCTTCATCCTTGATGTAGTGTCCTTATACACATCCATCCCGCATGATCAGGTACTTCAGGCCGTCAGTTTCTTTCTGAACAAAAGACGCAATCCCTCTATTTCTACGTCTACTATTCTGTGCCTTACACGACTTGTCCCCCAATTCAATTCTTTTGAATTCAATGGGTTTACTTCGACCAGATTAGTGGTGTGGCCAAGGGCATCAAAATGGGCCCCAGCTACGCATGTCTGTTCATGGGCCATTTCGAACACAAGGTTCTGAGAGCCTTTAGAGGCCCCTTTCCCGCCTTCTATAGACGCTACATAGATGACGGTATTGGGGTCACATCTTTGCCAGAGGAAGATCTTGACAACTTCATCAGTTTTGTTAAAGAGTACAATCTTGTCGTTTCTTTCACCTCCCATGTCTCTGCTACTTCCGCTATTTATGCTATTTTGTGCAAAGGTTGTGGTATGAAATGCATAGGGAAGACAGGTTTACGCTTAGGAGAACGTTTTTGCCAACATCTTAATGATATTTCTAAAAGGGTCTGGACACCTATGGCTAAACATTTTTGCCTTAGCAACCACAGGGGAAAACAGGACATTTCTGTTAGTGCGATCCGCTCTTGTTCTGCTGATGTATGATCTCAGAGGGTCCTAGAACAGCATCTTATTTTCAGGCTGCCTGTCTCCACCCAGCTGGAATTAACAATGTCTTCAGTTTTCTGTAACTACTTTAGTTTTCCACCCTCCGCTTTTTTTTTTTACTCTACTTTCTTTCTCCTAGCTATCCCTTCCTATCGCCACCCTCTTTTCCTCTCCGGCAACATATTGGTGTTCAAGGGTCTTTTCCTATTCATCAGTTTCACATTTTCTCCCTGCAGGTGTTTATGTTCTTCATTCATTATCTTTCCGCTTCCTCTTTCCCCCCCCCAACACCTTCTCCTCTAGCGGCTATCATGTTTCTATTGCCCTTCAACCACTTGTTTTCCTCCTCTCTCTCCACCTCTTCTTTACAATTGGCTCTATCAGCTTATCCTTTGTGTGGCCCCACGTGGTCTCTATGCATCTTCTAGTGGACACGCATTTCCCCCGTTTCCTACTTCTGGAGAAGGCCATATTATGATACGTTCTTCATTTAGTTATGATTTTTTGTCTCATTTGTGCATGTAATCCTCAAAAAAGGCTCATGCCAAAATATCAGATGTTATATGTTATATGCTGATTAAATCCACGTTTATAGCACTACCAAAGAAACCAGGTGCAAAGGAACGTGACGACCACCGGACTATCAGCCTCTCATGTCACATAACGAAGCTACTTCTGAGAATCATTATGAGAAGAACAAGGAAAAAGATAAAAATGGAAATAGCAGATGAACAGTTTGGATTTGTTGAAGGAAAGAGAACACACAATGCCATTTATGCTTTACGAACACTAACAGAAAGAGCTTTAGAAGTACAGAAAGATCTCTACTTATGCTTCATTGATTACACCAAGGCATTTGACAAGGTGAAACATAGTGAAATTATTAAAATGCTTGAAGACATCAATATAGACGGCAAAGACTTGAGGATTGTAAAACATCTATACTGGCAGCAAGAAGCAGCAGTTCGAGTTGAAAATAGAATTGGAAAATACCAACCTATAAAACAAGAGGTGCGACAAGGATGTGTACTATCTCCAGACCTTTTTTCTCTGTACAGCGAGAATATTCTAAGAACAATCATCACAGAACCAGGAATAAAAATTGGAGGATACAATATTAACAACCTTCGGTATGCTGACGACACAGTACTGATAGCTGAGAACCAACAAGACCTGCAAAATCTCTTGGATAAAGTCGCCAAAGAAAGTGAACAGAAAGGCCTTACTTTGAACATCAAAAAGACAGAGACTATGGTTATATCTAAGAAACAGAATCCACCAGCATGCAGTATAAAATTAAACGGAACCATTCTAAAGCAGGTGCAGAAATTCAAATACCTTGGAGCAGTAATAACTTCAGATGGGAAATGCAAAACAGAAATTAGGAACAGAATAGGCCAAGCAAAGACTGCATTTCAGAGAATGAGAAACATATTAGCTAACACATCTTTATCAATGAATGTTAGAAAACGAGTCCTAAAATGCTATATTGAACCTATATTGTTATATGGAAGTGAATCATGGACAATAGGCAAGTCTGCACAAAAATCATTGGAAGCAGCAGAAATGTGGTTTATTAGAAGAATGTTGCGAATCCCCTGGACAGCAAAAATAACCAATGAAGAATGTATGAGAAGAGCTGGAGAGACAAAAAACCTTGTTAGAAAGATAAGAGAGAGACAATGTACTTTCATAGGACATGCAATGAGAAGAGGGGGCATTGAAAATATTATAACAACATGAAAAATAGAAGGAAGAAGATCAAGAGGAAGACCAAGAGAAATGATACTGGACAGTCTGACGGGATGATGTGAGAGGAGATCACCAACTGAACTGATGGCCTGCATGAAGGATCGTGTACTCTGGAGAAGCATAATAGCCAACGCCAGTCGGCATGGCACCTGATGATGATGATATGTTTTTCATTTATACATTCTCATACTTTCTATTCATTTTTTCTCACTTGACTCACTCCCTCTGCCACTTTGTAAAACTACACCATACACCTCTATCTACCTTTATTATTTAAACCAGTTTTACTGCAGCCGCCATCCCTTTTATCCATCTCATAAGATCAAACACAACTACAACAACAAACTGAAATATTATTAACACACTCATATTTTTACTTAATGGTATTTTATTCCCATTTATTTTAGGCATTTCAGAAACAAAAAACAAATCAGCAGAAACCAGGGCTTCTCAAACCTTCTGAGAGAATGTATGAAAAAAACTTCACAAATAAAAAAAACTGCCAAACCTTTTTCTAAAAATAAAATTCCAGTATATCTGTAATATGTACAATAACAAGATGAAGCTGCTGTCAAATTTAACATGCATAATTTCATTGCTAAGAAATACTGAAGAAAATGCTAAGTTACTCGAGCCTTATACAGTCTAATATAAAACTGAAACTCAAGTCAACAGCATGGGAAAAAACAAGGAGACAGAATCAATTACAGCAAATCAATTCAATAGGTGACTAGCAGATTAACAAACAAAGAAGAACCATGCAAAATGTTTGTTGGTGTTGCTAGAATACATTTTGAAGAGAAATTTTGGGTAGAGATAAACTAGAAGGAAGTTATTGTATAATTTAAAAAAACATGGGTTGGGTTGTATTAGCTGCTTATTTCATTTTGTAAATCACTGTAAGATTTGATTCACTTAGGCATGCAAGGTCTACCATCACTGCGAGTGTTGATTCACTTAGGCATGCAAGATCTACCAACACTGCGAGTGTTGATTCACTTAGGCATGCAAGATCTACCAACACTGTGAGTGATGATTCACTTAGGCATGCAAGATCTACCATCAATGCGAGTGTTGATTCACTTAGGCATGCAAGATCTACCATCACTGCGAGTGTTGATTCACTTAGGCATACAAGATCTACCAACACTGCGAGTGTTGTTCTGGAGTGGAAGAGTTAAGTGTTTTCCATTTGTTACTCACTTCCTACAGTCTGTGCTTGCAGTCTCAGTCCTCAAACCAGCTTACTCCTTCTTTTGATACCTCTCTCCCTCCCCCCACCCCTTCCTCTCTCTCATTTTTGAAACTGAAGGTATGCTCTGTAAATCTACGAGTGGGAAAAGATCATACATGTTGTATGTGGTCATGTGTTAACAGAGACCAACATTCAGTGCAAGCAACACAACTAAGAAGGTGGCTTGACATACTCAGTTAAAACATAACTTGAAGAACTTGAGCAAAACATAACTGAACCAGTCTTGCTAAACTGTAGCTACAATATTAAGCAGAGATTTTTTTTTTTGTTGGTCAGAATCTTATCTGAAGCATTTCATTAGAACATGATTTCAGAAATCTAACTAGAACAAAATTTACAAATCTGACTAGAATATTATACAAAGAATTTTAGTACATCATAATTTGAGGGATCAGGCTTTGAGCAAAATCTGAACAAGATGTTACTGACATACACTGAGCATTCTAAGGAGTAATCTGAGGCGTTTTACCTGTAATCTTACATGAGTTCCTTAAGATGTGATTTTATGATTAGGACTGTGGTAAAAATTACAATCCTAAAATATCGTTTGAGCAGTTTGGCAGAGACAGAAGTTTATAAGCCTAAGATAGGTTTTGAGCATCAACAGCTCCAACACTGTTAGCGATGAAGCTAGAGCTAGGATACAAGCAGGAAACAACACTTATTTTGCCCTTAGACACTTGTTGCAATCAAAAGTCCTGTCCCACAACACCAAAGTAAATATACAGACACAGATTAGACCAATTGTCTTGTATGGATCAGAAACATAGAGCACTACAAAACAAAACAGATGGCTCAGACATTTGGAAAGGATGGAATGGGCAAGAATAAACAGACAAAAAAAAAAAAAGGCCTATACAGAAGTGATTAATGGAGACAGACCAAGAGGACAGTGGTGTGATAACTTGGAAGAAGACCTATGGAATTGACATTTGGCAGGAGAAGACCAAGAAAAAAAGAGGAGTTGAGACAATCTTGTCTGCACCAATGAGCCATAGTGGCTTATAAAGCTGAATGAATGAATGAATAGCTGATTTAAGCTTTTTGGCTCAGTCAGAACTTTATAAGCCTAATATATGAGATTTTAGCAGCTGGGCCCATATATAATCCCTTATAGCTAACTTTATACCCTGGTATATAATTTAAAGAGCTTCAGATATTATCTGGCTTGGATCTACTTTGAAATGTTTTATTAGTACATGTTTTAAGAAGCATGGCTAACATTCGATTTCAGAGGTCCACCTGGAAATGTATCAACCACAAAAGAGAAGAAGAATATAGAACACATCCAAAGATGATATGACTAATGAAGGCAAATGGGACAGCCATATTTGGAAATTGTGATCTCAAGACAGCAAAGCAAGTGGCAGATTTCCAAAGATGATTTTCTGAAGTATCAAGGTAAATGAAAATACTAAGGAGACTTTGTGGCAAAGATAAAAAAGGGGTTTAGGGTGGGGTTAAATCATAATTCAGTGTGGTTGAAGGTCACCTTCAAAGCACCAGTGGAATAGTCCAGAAAATTATGAAAGAAACAGCAAATATGTTTATCATCTCCCACTGAACATATTCAACAGATGATGACTGACCAAGAGATGATGAGTTCAAGAAATTTATGTGTGAGTGTGAATGTGTATGTGTGTGTTTAGGATGACTTAACTTTGCTACATCATCCTCAGACCTGAAACTGTCAAGATGTGGTATACAAACAGTACAAATAGTTTTTGCTTTACTGACAATCAGATTGTTATACACCCAAGACTGTGCATCATTCTGTATGACACATTAGTGCCATGATAGCTTCATGTCATCTGCATACATAAGAAAATCTGGATAACGGCTTTAACAATATTAACCTTTATTTTGTGGGTGCTGGAAAGGACCAGGGGGTGGGGGTGAAGGAAAAGGGTCAGCAGGGGAGCAATGGATGAAAAGGGGACAGTATGGACAACTGGCAGGAGATTGGTGTTGAGAGACAAAGCAGCAGATGGGGGCAGTAATACCTGCCTTCTTAGCAGTTTTCAACCTGATACTGAGAAACTTGTGTCCCTACATGAAAACTCGTCCATCACATTAAAAGTTGAGAAAACAATGCAGTAATGTACTCCATATTTTCACATGCATAGCATATCTATAGTATCTGATGTTGAATGTCTGGGAAAGAGAGAACGTTATACGATAAAGGGATGAATGTCTGAAGGACCTGCATGCCCAATTCTCTCCCCTTTACAAATAAAGTTCAATCAATCAATCTTTTTGAAAAACTGCCTAAAGCAGTGCATGCTACAAGAGAAAAAGGCTGGTTATATCAAATATCTCTAAACATAAATGTAACATATTTCAAAAATGTCAAAGTGAAAAAAGGCAAACTACAAGTAGCACACACATATATATTAACATTTTACAGTAATAAAATACCAATATTTAACTGAACACAAGCAATCAAAACTCAATATGCAAATAATACTAGGTAAACAAACAAACAAAAAATCAGTTGACAACCTAAAGTAAATTAATTCACGTAGTTAAAATACTGATCTGCCACAGCCTTGCTTAGAGTAAGCTCTTGTAAATGATGGAAAAATCTTTTTTAAGAGACTTTCATCTGGCCTAATATGTCAAACTTTTAGAGAAGTGAAGTGAGCAATCATCCTTTAAAAAAAAAATAAAAACATTCCAGCCCACTTCAAGACTATAACAAATATTTTCAATATGAAATTTGTTACAAATTCTCAACAAACACATCACTCTCAAATATGGAAGTTTCGAAATATGAATACAAAAATAAGAGCATGCCGCGGGTTTTGGCACAAAGGTCATCCTTGCTGGTGGTAAGCACACTTCAATTAAGGAAGATCAGTTAGAAAATAACGAATATTAACAAATCACATAATTAAAAACAAAAAGCACACAAGGCAGCAGCAACTGTGAATAAATAAAAAATATGAATTACATTTTACAAAAAACTAAATGCTGCATCTAAAGAAAACAAAAATATTCCACATAGCTGTAGCTACGGCATATAAAAAAGCAAGGTAAGTGCACTTCGACATGAAAGCTCATCCACATTTTGACCTTAGAACTGGCAGAAAATATGATCTTCTGTAACTTCTGTTTAATGGAGACATGTACTAGTGAGATGGCAATCATTAAATTTGATAGGTAAGTTGGGAAAGGGCTGATTGTAACAGAAACCTTATATGTTGTTTTATATACAAACCACAGGGAGTCCAGGGATAATGTCAGAAAACTTAACAAAAAATATGACAGGTTTCAGATTCGACACACTAAAGAGTAACATCTTTTTTTCTTTTTTGCACTATGACTCTTTGAATAAATGAGATGTTGCTTCACTAAAGAAATAAAAACCACCTTCATAAAACTGCTCCATGACAAAAGTATTTGTCAAGCACTTTGAAAAACATTATAACAATTTGAAAACATCAGCTATCTGCCACAAAAAAAAAAAAGACAGAACTACAACTTTTCAACATGTTTTAGTATTTCTTATCATCATCATCATCATGTCACCTCCCCAGGGAAGTTTGGCTGCAATGAATCTCCACTCTGCTCTTTGTAGAGCACTCAGCCAAGCTTCTCCCTGTCCATCTCTTGATGCTGCCCACCCATCTATGTCACTGTCATCCTCTTGTTCATTTCCCTTCGATCCTGCCCTCAAGAAGGGTCTTCAATATAGTATTGTGCCTCTTTACATGCCCAAAGTAGTTTTTTTATGATTTTTCAATATTTCTCTTTTCACTTCTAGCCGGTTTAGCACTTAGTTGTATGTTTTCTTTTCTGTCTATGGGATATGCCCTATTCTAGTATTTTTTATAAGCCGGGTCAAATATTGTGATACTCAATTATGCTGATGTATTGGGGGGGGGGGGGGGGGGGGACAACTTTTTTCTGTATTCTTCACATTTATGATTTCTTACTTGAATACAGTCTCCATTTCTCTCTTTTCCTGGCAGTTCCTCCTTCAAACTGCTGCTTATGATCTTCCATAAAATACTACGCTGCCTATCAGCATTCTGTGGTAATGAATACTCAAAGTGCACTGTAATGAGCCTGCTTGCTGACCTCCAATCATTTATCACATTTCCCACTTATCCTGTAGTATATTCATATTCAGCCATGACCTGATTTGAAAACTGTCTGTACCAATCTATATCAGCTGTTTTAAAACTGCATCCAGTTATTACTGGGAACATATTTTCTTTAACTCCATATTATTTTCAAAACATCATGCATATCAATTATACAATTATATCAGCTTAATTTTAGGGAGATTTACATTTGATGTTGCAAAACAATGCAGCTGTTAAAAAAATCTTGACTTGCTGTTTCAGAATGTGGGGCCACAGAATGCTATGAGATTATTACTGATTCTGGATTCGCTACAGAACACAGTGAAATATTCGATGCCATCAGGCCTGTTCTTTTGATAGTCTGGATTTAATAATATGATTCAATCTATGTCGGTTGTTCAAACTACAAATAGCTAACCTAAGATGTCTTTTTGAATCCCATACCATCTTTTCATGCACTTATTTCAACAGTAGGCAGCATAATTAAGTTACCTTTAATTCAAAATCAAGAAACTCGCCCAAACATAAAACAAAGACATTTTATATATTCTGCTGGTTTCCCTGGTTTTGTTTTTAATGATAAATATGGCATATGTCCCAACAACATATTAATTTAAAAATGTTAATTCTCTTAAAATAACCCCGGCTCATCTGCTCAGATTATTCACCAAAACCACCTGTGTCCACTTCTAATGCTAGCAGAAGACTTTGTCCGCCACAGTTTAATGTTGGTAAGGTTAGATCTACTCACTACATACAAACTATTCTGCTGTGAAAGGTTTTCCCTCCAACACCTGCAAATCTTCGTGACCATAAACTTTACTGCAAATCTTATTACCAGCACCAATATCTCCCCCACATTTGCTGATGCTGAGATTACAACCTGAACACAGAAAAAGAGATTTAAAAATGCAAATACAGCCCAGAGGCCAATAAACGAAACAAAATCAATACATAAACCTGGGCTGTAAAACCAAAACCCCAAAAAAACAACAACACCAACACTACTATCTACTAACTCTTATATTGGAAGCTCCATTATATCACAAAAAAGTTTGCATCAAAATGTGTTATTCAGTTTTGTTTCATAAATGCATTTTGCCCGTGGCTGAATAAATGAAAGTTCAGAGATAAATAAAGTCATTTGTCCAGCAAATTTTAATTAAGCAGCTCTGAAAAACTAACAAATGACAGATCAGTTTATACAGATATATTGTTGTTAGAGAGCCACTGCTGTTTCCAAAACTGTGAATAACAAACCAACCAGAACTTTCAAGAAAACATGTTAGTCTCCATAAAGTATTTAACAACAAGAATAATAAATGTTACAATCATTAAAGGTTATGAAAGTGATTACAAAAAAAATAATCAGATAGGTGAATAAATTGCAATTTTACTGATTGATAAAGCTATATGAAAGATAATATTGTAAACTGCAAATAAATACTACATATATGTATATATAAGAAAGATATATAAAGATAAATAGCCACGTGTTTAGGACAATAACTGAAAAAAAAAAATCCACAATATTCAGAATTCTGATAGATGCAAATTAATTCTTTCTCTCACTTGCATGTACAGATTATAATGATTTCAGTAACAACCTGCAATACTTTCCTTCTGAATATTTATTTCACATTTATTTCAGCTTTTCTGTAACACTGTGCACAAGGTTTTATCAGTTCTCCAAACACAGTTTTTCTCTTTGCTGATGTCTGTATATTTTTTCATGCCTGATTATCATATCTTTGTCCTATTATCACATTTTTAATATGGTATCACTGATTCTAAGTGCCGTGCTGCGTGGCGTAGGTGATCATTTTTCTCCACAATTCACTGTCTTTTGCGCTGATTATGAGATCCGCCGATGACTTTCTTCCTAGCCACAATGACAGCTCATCCAATAACTTCTCTGTCTCTTCTTCCTTCAATTTTTCCAGTTGCCACAGTGTGTTCCAATTTTCCTCTTCTCAGGAAATGTCCCATAAATCTCACTTGTCTGCCTCTGATCTTTGTTGTAATTTGCTTTTTAACTCCAGCCTCTCTTAAGGTTTTCTTAGCTGTCCATGGTACCTTCAGCATCCTTCTTATAAACCACATTTCCATGGCCTCCCTTTCTTGCTGTACTTTCTTATTCATAGACCATGCTTCACACCCATAAAACAGAATTGGCTCGATGTAACATTTAAGTACTCAGAATCTTGTTTCCTTTGGTATGGATCTGTTGCACAAGATGTGTCTAATTTTCTGAATGCCTTATCACGTGAAAAGGCTTCATCTCTCCATCTCTTAATATCTTTCTCATGCTGCAGAACTAGTCTCATTAAATTATATCTTTCTTTCTTTCCTCAGATTTCCTTTCTCATGGTGTCTTTCATCTTCTTCCTGTTTAGCTGAATAGAATATTATAAAACTTAGTTTCAGGTGGGACACACCCATCTGCTCTGACCATACCTGTACAACTTCCTATGACCAGTGACCAAGGCACCAGCACAGCATCAACTATATATTATAATAATAATGGCACCTAAATCTTTGAAGACAATTAAGAAGCACATGTGGCATTTGCCAGGCATCATTTAGCATGGCAGGTTCTCTTACGGCTGATCCTACCTATGTTGGATTTGCATACTCAACCACAGTAAGAGTAAACAGTGTTTGTGTTGTAACGTCCAGTCTTTTTCGAGCTTTAAAACCTCTGCCATCAATCCTGGCCCTGTCTTCTCCTCAACAGACACTTCACCGAGATACAATGCCAATCTTTATGTGGCTCACTCTTTCACCACTTTTATCCAGTTCTCAAAAACTCATGGAAAAGAAATCTCTCATGAATGACAAACAAATCTCTCTGTATCATCAAATATCAGTCATGTGGTATAAACAAAACTGAAGTGCTGAATAGAGTGCTTGTTCCATCATTTACTTCCATCAAGAGATGATTTTAAAATTACCAAAATAAATCATTCATCCTTTTCTCTGCGTTCCTACAGAGAGATGAATGTTTTGATGGTACGTGACACCATCTATGTTCTTGACAAATAGCTGACACCAATTATTTGCAAAAATGCAACAGCTTATCGGAGTCCTCCAAAATGTTACTGGCAAGTATTTAACATGTTGCCTTTGTAACAATGTCTATATGTGACTATGGCTCTATATATGTATAGATATATATGTATATTTATATATTGCATATAAATATAATTACATGAGTGAAATATCCAGATATAGACATAAAAAAAACATCACAGTATTTTGTCAGGGCTATCATAACACTGATAATTCCATGACAAAAAAAAATTGTGCAAGTTCTATTGAGATGGCCTGTCTGAAAAAAAAACAGGATAAGAGAAAATCCTTTGGATTAATCAGGTCACTGTAAGGATCTGACTAATAAGCTGGCACCATGAATGTCGTAAGTACTAGCTAAACACCATGTGATTTTCCCATTGAATCACTCATTTCAGCCTTATTTAAAACAAATTTAAATGATCAGATAAACTAATTTATACAGAAATGTCAACATTTAAAAAAAAAGATATTAGTTTGTTTTACACACAAAAAAAATGTAATTGTAATGTCTTGTTAAGACAGGCCACACACCACCCATGTGACATAAAAATTAAACATTATTAAACCTAATAAATGTGTCTGAAAAGCATCTGGTGTGTTCTACTATCAATCTCAGAGGGCCAAACACTGTACTGAAGTAGAAAATTAAACATGCAACACTCCATAAATCCAATAAAGCTCACAATCACAAATAATTTTCTTCAATACCACACAAAACCAGCAAAAACCCATAACAAGAATAAACAGAAATGGATTTACATTCCCAGAATACTGCAGGTATTTACCAACAGTTATAAACCAATAGTATATCTCTACATTCACTTTCTGTGTTGCAGTCTAACCAATCTAGGGTTCCTGATGCTAAACAGATTCATGGCCATGAAACCCACAACACCTTCAACTTTTTTCTCCTAAACAAGTTGCTCTTGCCACAATTTACAACTTTACAGACATAATGAATCTGCTTCTGCCTATACAAATTTGCCACCTGTCAACAGTATCATTATCATGTGCCTACCCTACAGTGAGAAATGTCTTTCAATTTTCTAAGCAACTCTTACTTCTGAGATTGGCTGAGAAACAAACCCATGATAGAAGACTGGCTGAGAAACAAACTCATGATAAGAGACTGGCTAAGATACAAACCCATGATAAGAGACTGGCTAAGACTGGCTGAGAAACAAACCCATGATAAGAGATTGGCTGAGAAACAAACCCATGATAGGAGACTGACTAAGGAACAAACCCGTGATGCCAGTAAGATGTGTAAAAATCTAGTTACAGGGAGAATAACACACTAACTACTCAGCCATGGAGAATCCTTAAAGGAAAGGTCAGTGCACTGCCCTCTCATTGGTTGTCAGCTGCTCATACTATTGGAGTCTGGGGTTTGATTCTTGATCAATTTGTAGCTTTTATTTCTCTCATGTCTAAGTGCTTTGTCTGTATTTTGTTCTATGGCAAATCCTGCCTCCATGACTTCCACATTTTTTTGTATACATAAATTAATTCACAGTTTATAAGCTTTTCACTTATCTCGATGAACATGACCCACAAAACTATACTTGTAATGTTATAAGCTTTTCACTTATCTTGATGAACATGACCCACAAAACTATACTTGTAATGTTATAAGCTTTTCACTTATCTTGATGAACATGACCCACAAAACTATACTTGTAATGTTATAAGCTTTTCATTTATCTTGATGAACATGACCCACAAAACTATACCTGTATTGTTATACTCTCAACATCCCTCCCGCTCACTCACCCTTCCCAAAAACTGCAGCCAAGCAGCCCACACAAGTGACGCAGCAGCAGGAAGCACCCATGATGATGAAGACGGATGTATTGATCCAGAAAGCATACCAGTAGAGAGTTTCGTCACAGTAGTTACCTATGTCTGCGTTGCTTGACTGAAACTTATATCTAGTTCGGTAGATGTACACGCAGCCTGGTAAACGTACAGCAACAATGATTTAGTGATACTGGCATGTGGTTAAAACAGGACGGATATCAGAAGAAAGCATCTTTAATGAAATTCTGTAACAGAAATCTGAATATGAAACATCTAGGAAAGCACAGGAGTAGCAAGGCTTCTTAGTGAGATGTTTTCTCAAGATGAGGATACCGGGTTACAGAAAGACACCAGTCAACCCAGCGATAAAAATGTTACACTTCTGTTAGGGAAACTGCCCTTAGAGACTGTTTCGTATAAAAAATGTTAACACTTCTGTTAAAATGCTAAATTTCTACTAGGGAAACTGCTTCTTGTAAAAGTGTTACACCTCTGCTGTGGAGGGGGGGGGGAGCTTCTTGTAAAACTGTTACACTTCTGCTGGGGGGGGGGGGGGGTGCTTCTGGTAAAAGTATTACACTTCTGCTGGGGTGGGGGGGGGTGCTTCCTGTAAAAGTGTTACACTCTGCTGGAGGGGAGGTCATTCATTCATTTGCATGTCCCTTGCGGAACTTTGCCTCCTAACAGCACTCCTGTAGGCCTCTCAGATGTGAGCAAGATGGCCTGCTGCTGATGCATCCATTTGCAGATCATCAATGATGTCTTGCAGTCATCTTCGCATTGGTTTTCCTCTCTTTCTTTTTCCCATTATGTACCCTTCCAAGACTGTCTTCTCTAGATTATCATGACATTTAATGTGTCCAAGATATTTAAGTTTCCTCTGTTTAATACTCTTTACAAGCCAGCCTTCTTCAATATTAAGTTCTTGTAGTATGGATATATTTGTTATTTTATATGTCCATAATATTTGAAGAACTCTTCTGTAGCATTTACATTCAAAGGCATTTATGTGTTTCTCAGCTCTTTTGTTAAGTGTCCAGGTCTCACAGGCATATGTTGTGATGGGAATAAAACATGCCCTTAAAAATCTTATTTTTGTAGTTCTGTTTGTTCCTCTCCACAGATTCTTTAGTTGCTTTACTTTCTGAAGAGCGATAGATGTTCTCCTTTTAATTTCCCTCATTGCATCTCCATTATCAGTTAGCAGTGATCCAAGATATTCAAAACTCTCCACTTCTTCCAGTTTTTCCTCATTGATACATATATCAGCTGCCTTGTTTGTTTTGTCAGTAGTCATCAATTTAGTTTTCTTCACACTAAGATAGAGGTTTTGCTCTTCACTATTCTTACGGACTGACATAATTAGTTTTTCCATTCCTTTTTGTGTTGTGGACAGTAATACTGTGTCATCAGCATATCTAATCTCTGGTATTTCATAACCTCCAATTGTTATGGCATCGTAATATTCTTTGTCTGCATCTTCTCTAACATTCCTCATTATATTTTCAGTATACAAGTTAAAAAGTAAGGTGACAATATGCACCCCTGATGGACCCCTTGTTTTATATCAAACCAAGTTGTTGTTTCACTATTTATTCTTACTGCTGCTAGTTGGTCTAGATACAGCAGTGATGTTAATTGTCAAATGTGTTGGAAATCCAATTTTTTCCATTAATTCTCAAAGTTTCTGGTGTTGTACACAATTAAATGCCTTTGAGTAGTCTATAAAGGCTAAATATAGATTCACATTAAACTCTCTGCATTTCTCTATTAATCTTATATTGAATATATGATCTCTTGATCCTCTTCCTTGCCTAAAACCAGCTTGGACAATATTGACTTCTTCTATGAAGTTTCCCCAGTATTATTTTTAACAGAATTTTACTGGTATGATTAATCAGGGCAACGGTTCTGTAGTTTGTGCATAATTTCAGGTTACTCTTTTTTTGGCAGTGGTATGAATATAGTTCTTTTCCATTCTTTTGGCCAAATACCTGAATGCCATATCTTTTTCCACAGTACATGATAGATTATTGCACATTCCTTTCCTCCTGCTTTAATAAATTCAGCTGTCATCTCATCATATCCTGGTGATTTATCATTTTTCAGATTCTCTATTGCCCATAAAACTTCTTCTATTGTCGGTTCGGGTTCTTTCTACTCCAATAATAATTCACACTGTTGATTTCTGCTTTCACAGCCAGTTGTTTCATGCATTCCTTTGCAATATTCTTTCCATCTTTCTAGAATTTCCTATGTCTCTGTCAAGGTATTCCCCATCTTGTCACAAATTACATTTAGCTTAGGTGTGACATTTCTTGTCAATGTCTTCATTTCTTTAAACATTTCACTATCTCTTCCACACTTCTGATGTCCTTCTATTCTTTCACAACAATCTTGTATTTATTGTTTTTTGTCTTTTCTCATGTTTCTTCGTACTTCTTTGGTTAAAGATTTATATTTCTCTTTATTGTTGTTTGTCACTTTCCATTGCGTCTTCATTTCTCTATGTTGTTTTATCAGTTCTAGTGTGCTTGCTGTAATCCATCCATTCTTTTATGTTTTCTTTACTGGAACCATGTGTTATTAAGATATCTCTGGAGGGGGGGGGGGTGCTTCTTGTAAAAGTGTTACACTACTGCTGGTGGCAACTGCTTCTTGTAAAAGTGTTACACTTCTGCTGGAGGGAAGCGAATTGCTTCTTGTAAAAGTGTTACACTTCTGCTGGGGGTGGGGGGAGTGCTTCTTGTAAAAGTTTTACACTTCTGCTGGGGGTGGGGGGAGTGCTTCTTTTAAAAGTGTTACACTTCTGCTGGGGGGAACTGATTTTTGTAAAAGTGTTACACTTCTGTTGGTTGGAGCTGCTTCTTGTAAAAGTGTTACATTTCTGCTGGGGGTGGGGGGGAGTGCTTCTTTTAAAAGTGTTATACTTCTGCTGGGGAGTGGGGAACTGCTCTTGTAAAAGTGTTACACTTCTGCTGGTGGGAACTGCTTCTTGTAAAAGTGTTACACTTCTGCTGGGGAGTGGGGAACTGTTTCTTGTAAAAGTGTTACACTTCTGTTGGGGGGAAACTGCTTCTATCTATGAAGAAAATCTCCCTTCAAAGAGACATCTCAGAGTACAATGTCCGTAAATTAAAATTAAAACTAGATACTCACATAAATATCAGTCACATATATAAGGCACTAAGCTCTAGTTCAAGGTCTATTAACAAATGAAAAAAAAAATCCTGGAAGCTTCGGACACAGACAACTATCAGGAAAGTTTACAACAAGTATCAAAATCATCAATTCTTTGTCATCACTGCCAAGCCCCGACTCTAAAATACAAGCAAGGAAGTTCACAACGGACAATAATTTACTTCTTGAAAGATGCTAATAATAGTAACAGTGACAGAACGAAACAGCCTGTCTCTCAGTCAGAAGTTTACATGACATGAGACAAAGTCATTATCACTTCAAGTGTGAGACAGATCACTAACACTTTTAATCCGGCACCTAACTGAACATCAGCGTTTCTTCCTGAGGCACAGAAAGAATTAAGAAGGAGTAGTTTTTATGGCTACTCTATCAGAAAGAAAGCACCCTAAACAATCATCACTAAAGGCCTTCAAAAGGCTGTATCTGTTTAGACTAGGAGAAGCAATACAATATTAAGGGAACCTTAAAGCTATAATGATGTCAGAAAATCCAAGTGGCCATCATTAATACCTGTCCTTACCTCCTAGAGCATCATCGGCCATTTAAAGAGTTTTTTTTAAAAATTCAAAAACAACTAGTCACATGTTTTTTCCCCTGTGGTCAAAAATTCATAATTTTAAACTGCTGCATATGCTTCAAATGGGTACCGTATCATTTCCTTCTCGACAGTGACTTTTTATTACAAAAATTGTTCATGTGTCATGGGTGCTGGATATGCCAGCGTCAGGGTTTGTGACCCACAGCTGACCAAGACCCTGTCCCACCTCTCTGTTGGTACCCCAGTAAGAGGTATAGCCTGTCTAATGGGGCAGGGATTGCCATAGTCTCCATGGTGGTGGAGTCTGCTAAAGAAGCATTGCACACCCCCTGCTTTTTAGCTGAAAAAGTAGCCGCCACAACTCACTCCCACGCCGATACAATGATGTGCCTCAACATCTCTACAGCATCGGCTGCAAGGAACAACAGCTCACAGGGAGTTCGTACAAGTACAAGTGACAGGGTTAACAATCTATATGATGGTAACAACACTGGACTGATTGCTGTTTTCTTCAAATATATGCAGCTGTTATCTGACAAGACACTGAAACCAGACAACTTATAAAAATTGCCCCAAATGTGTTCATGCTTTTTCTTCTCATGACTTGGTGTCTGCTCTACCTTTCTAGAAAAACAGATCAGCAGCCATTCTCTTGCAGTTCTACTTTCACTTTCACCCATGACAATTTGTCTGCCCTGAGTGTTTCCCTTATCATCTTTATATTTTATTCACATGTGATGAGTGAAAAATAAAATCACCATCATCAGCTGCACTGCCAGTAAGTGGAAATAACTATATACTTTTCTATTCTGTACGGCCCTTGGTTTCTCCTATTGTTATTACAATGAAGGGCAGAATGTCAGACGGGCATGTGTGCCCAATTCTTAACCCTTTGTAAATAAAGTATGTTCATTCATTCGTTCTCTATGACAACCCTGCTATCTTATTTTATATGTCCATATAAGTTCACCTTTTTCTTATAGTTTTAATCAGAAACAAAAAACTCAAATATTTCAATAAAACATAAAATATAACCACAATGAAAATGGTTACATGGATTCCTTACTTTATTTTATTGTGTTTTGCAGAAGCTGGACTTTTGTTTCAAATTATTCATGTTTAGAATTTTCAGAATGTGCCTTCTTCCTTTGATGTTTCTGGCAGTAACATAGCACTTGCTTACCATAACTGAATTCTTCATATCTCTGTGTCACATTCTGGCAAGTCTCACATTTCAGACTTTTTCATTATTATTATACTGAAACTGGGCCCAATGACAGCTGCACAGTAGTCCCTGAGTTTCTAAGTGAAAAGAAGATTTGTATATCTCTCACTTCAAATCAAAAGCTAGATATGGCCAAACTCAGCGAGAAAGGCAGGCCAAAAGCAAATATAGGCCGAAAGCTAGGCTTCATTCACCAATAAGTTAGATAAGGATGTGAATGCAGAGAAGTTCTTGAAGGAAATTAAAAGATTAAAATTCACTGAAGGCTCAGATGATGAAGATTAGCATTTTTAACCATAGAAATATTTTAAACTTTTACAGTTTATTGTTTTCCTAGATCTAGCATATCGTGAACTAACATTACAGACTATAGTATGAACATGATTTTAGGCTTTATATGCACTGAAATGGAACAAAAAAAATTGCCATGTCTCATTTATTGCAGTGATCTGGAACCAAACCAGCAATACCTCCAAGATATACCTGCACACTGTGCAGATTCTTCGTCTTCTTCCTCAGCTTTTCGAGCTATTAAGTCTCATAGCTGCAGATAAAGTTTACTGCCATTCCTCCCTATTCCTAATCTTCTCTACCCAGCCATTGACACCAGTTTCTGCATATTCTCTTCTTTGTTGTCTCTCCATCTCCATCTTGGTCTATCTCTTGGCCTTGTTTCTAATTACCCCCCCTATCTCCGTTAAAAAACGATTAGTGTTATGGAGCACTACTGTGCTAGGGAGTCATGTCAGCGTGGCATATTAGTCACTCGCTTGCCGAGCAGATGACCTAGTTTTGATTTCCAACCATGGCTCACGAAAACTTCCAGGGTTCACCCAGCCTTAAGAAAAAATGGGTACCAGAGTTATCGCTCTAAAAAAGGAAGAGGAATGACAATGTTAGCTATGGAGCTGATGGCAACACTAGTTGGCAGATTCTGCTCAACTGGTGACCAGGCAGCAGAGCACTTATGGTCTGACTGTGCAATGACGCTGGTTCACAACTCATACCTTTACCTGTAGTACTGTGTAGATACTGTATTTAATATACTTTTACAGCACACATACCTGCAATAAACCAGGCAAAGAGGAAACAGTTCACTAATGATTCAAGTGGATTAATGTTCTTTTGATCTTCTTCTCTCTCTTGTTCAGTCTTGCGGCACCTCTGGATGAGACTAAACAAATTCATGATAACTCCGAAACAACCAGCCACAAGGAGGTAGATGGGAATCATGGGCTCAGCACTACAGTTATGCAAGTGTATGGCCCCTGGAGGAATAAACACAGTAGTTTACAACACTGAAAAGCTCTTGGAAAAGTGGGGACACACTGTTAATGTTTTAACTACATTAAAGAGTATGAACATAACCTGCTGATGAATGCTTTAACTACATTAACAAGTATGAACATAACCAGTTAATGAATGCTTTAACTTCATTAAAAAGTATGAACACAAACTGTTAACGAATGCTTTAACCACATTAAAGAGTGTGAACATATCTTGTTAATGAATGCTTTAACTACATTAACACATTAAACAGTCTCAAGATGTAACTGAGTGGGTTTGTGGGATGTAATCTTCTTCTTCATGAGGCTGCAGGTTTGTGACCTGCTACCAGCACTGTCAAGATGTTAAAATGGGGACATGAAGCATTAGCAGAAATGAGCCAGTGAGTGCTGAAGAGAAAAAAAAAATCTGCATGATGTGGAACACCAAACTGCACTCACACATGACTATCAGCGAATGAAGAGAAGATAAGGCACACTGCAAAATCTGTCCCATAAAAACAGGACTCTGCCTAGATCCACAACTGGAGAATGAGGGGTTAAAAAAAAAAAACAGAAGTATTTTTGACAGTATGAATACACTGTTGCTGAATCCTCTCCATTATTACATCATTAAGTCATGCCGTGTCATTTGTAGTTGGATACTGCATGCTTTCCTTGAATGCTCCAGTTTATTCTAATGAAAATTTTCTAGTAATTACTTTTAAAAAAAAACAACTGTTTGCCACTGCTCATCATTCAAGATATTTCAGGTCAATCAATTCTCACATATTTTTTTTCTCATCCACTGTTCAGTTCATATATTTTTCACTACAGATTATCTACTGAGATTCTCAAAGCACACAGCAGGGTAGGAAAAAAAAAAGAAGGAACAAATAAAAAAAATTTTTAAAAAGTTAAGACTATATGACAGAAAGAGTATTGATATTAGGACAACGTACAACTTCTAAGAATGTTGCATCTCAAGAAGGCCTTCTGTAATATTTACTGAGACAGAAGTTAAAACACTCTAACAGAGTTCTTTATTACTGAATAAAGCTGCTTCTGCTTTTATCATTTATAAGTTAGGCTTCACAACTTTACCACGGTGGCTTTGCGTACATTTATATACATACACAAACAGAAGGCTGCAGATGTGGGACTTATTACTTCTTTATTACACATAAATAAAAACTGAGAGCAAGAGTCAAGGGCTTAGAGTGAAGCACATGAAATCAACATACTAACTCTTGCACTGCGCTGTATATTCATGAAACAGTGTGCTTTGTCAAACTAATTATCACCCATGTTGAGGGTTCATTCTAAACAGCGGAGGGGGGGGGGGGGACGACTGAAATTATAAATCTATAAATTATATAAACAGACTGAAAAAAAGAAAACTATAAATCTGTGAATTATAAACGGATTGAAAAAAGATAAACTTATAAATCTGTGAGTTATAAACAGATTTTTTTTTTTTAAACCAAAAAAGTCATAAATCTATGAGCTGTAAACTGAAAAAAAAAGAAACTTATAAACCTCAGAGTTCCAGAAAACTATACATCTGAGTCTCTCCTCTACATTACACTTTCTAGCCCCCCCCCCTTCCACCTCTCCCCAAATGTCAGTGGATTATATAACTTGACATCAGATTTGTCTCATCACCCTTGTTAATAACACACAACATTTTTTCAGCAAAGAAAAGTGGCCTTCATGATTTGAAAAAAATTCAGCACAAGTAGTGTTTCATGTTCAGAAAAATACATTACTCCTTACCCATAACAAGCATTGACACTGGCACAGCCATGAATATCCCTATGATGATTGTGAAACCAACTAAAAAGTGGAGAAAATAAGGCACATTTAAGTCAAACTGTATATACTGCCTTTATTATATATATATATATATATATATATATATATATATATATATATATATAATATATATATATATATATATATATATATATATAATGTGGTAGAGAAGGAGAAAGAAAAAAAAACATACACTACAGAGAATGGAACACTATGGAAAATGGAGTACTATGCCCCATGGCATTTGCATGTCGTAGAGGTGTAAACTATTAGTGCCTTCACACTTCTGGTGCATTTAAGGTAGAGATGCCAGCACCTGTCCTCTCTGCCTGTTTTCCTAGGGAAATCCCAGGTCCCCATTTTTTAAAATTAAGACTGTATTATATTATAACAACAGGAAAAATAGAAGGAAGAAGATCAAGAGGAAGACCAAGAGAAATGATACTGGACAGTCTGACGGGACGGTGTGAGAGGAGATCACCAACTGAGCTGATGGCCTGCATGAAAGATCGTGTACTCTGGAGGAGCTAACAGCCAACAGCCAGTCGGCACGGCACCTGATGATGATTATGATGATTAAGGCTGGGTTGACCCCCGTGCTGGTCAGTCCACAAAAAAATTTTGCCACAGTGCAAAATCAAACCAGGGACCTTGTGATGAGCAAGAATGGAGTAGTGGACTTCTAAGAATGTTGTATTCTCATCTATAATGCTCACTGAGCTATCATTCTAAAGTGCACTGCAGGAAGCAAAACTGTGCACTGCAGGAAGCAAAACTATGTTAAACTAACAGGAAAGAACACAAATACAGGCGTGGGTTTTTTTTAATAGTATATACTTATAACTATAAACCTGAAGCAGCGGTCATATTAACCACCAATTACAGGTAAAATACATATTTAAAAAAAAGGGGGGGTGGGGCAAAAAAAAGCTGAGACTTTTGGATTTGTCTGTTACTGTGACCAGTTTATATTATCAAGAAACCTGGTATAAAGCAACCAGTGAAATCGATTGGAAGATAACTGGGCCAATTGGACAATGGTGCTCAGTTTGCATGAACACTGAATACTGGTAATGTCTGTAAAGTGTGTTTAATTTTACATTTAAGAAAAGAAATATAAATTACCAAAAGTTGTACTGATAAAACTGGTATTCTGGAAAGTACTTCATGCAATGTGAAAGATAGGTACAGCTGTAATTGTTTCAAAAAAATCCTGAAGCTGTGATAAAGATCTTTAACAACCAATATCATATCACACAGGGAGTAAGATCTTTTTTTTTTTCAAATCCCTGCTTATCAGCAAGTTATACCATTGCTTAGACAATGTTTATCCCTACCAGACTAGTCAGGCTGTAATGCCATAACAGCTTTGCTTACTGGGAAGCACTGCTTTGAGGTATGATAAAGTCTGGACTAGCGTGGCTCACTGACCACAATGATTGCAGATCTTTCTAAATATGGTCTAGAAAAAAAAACATACACAAAGTAAGCCAAAAAATGCATCTATGGAGACAATCAATACATTAAAGGTGAGACCTTTCTTTCTTATTTGTCTGCATACATATCTCAAGCATTTCATCAGTTACACCCACTTTGGTCATTTTCACTCATTTAACTGGACTAGTTAGTGATCCCAATTTTTGTTTAAAGATCTGGAATAACTTCACACAACACAGCCACACACAAGTTGAGTAACTCATAAACTCCAATACTTACTCGTTGACAGGACAATAATCAAGAAGGTTTTGATGAAGCTCATAACACTCGTGGACTCATTTCTTGCAGCCCTCACCCGTCCATATAGGGACTCATATGATGGGGGAGGCTCTGTTATCAAATATTACAAAACCAACTGCATATATGGTTTCTGCATCTTAAAAAAACTAACTACAACCGGTGATCACATCAACTGACAATTACTGTTAAATTACCAATTAAAAACGAGAAAAACTGAAAACTTTAGAAGGTCATCAGTTATTGTGACCAGTTTATACTATCAACAAGAAAAAAATGCGTTGGAGAATATTCAAGCCAGGAGGCTAATGAATACACACGAAGACATGAAGTCTGAGATAAGAAATATCATGAGTCTTACTTGTTCTCCTTCCACTACTGCACCAAATCGCATACCAAAACTCCAATACAATACAGAAGGCTACAGATGTTGGACTCAGGTACATAACATAGAAAATGTAATAACACATGAGATCCTTGAAATGTAGATAATACAGAAAAATGGGACATATCTCATAGACAGAAAAAAAGAAAACAAGAAATAATGGAACAACTGGAATTTAAAGAAGAAAAATGGGACATATCTCATAGACAGAAAAAAAGAAAACAAGAAATAATGGAACAATTTAAAGAAGAAAAATGGGACATATCTCACAGACAGACAAAAAGAAAACAAGAAATAATGGAACAACTGGAATTTAAAGAAGAAAAATGGGACATATCTCACAGACAGAAAAAAAGAAAACAAGAAATAATGGAACAACTGGAATTTAAAGAAGAAAAAAAATGGGGGAAAAAAATGAAAAAAGTAACAAGCAGACAACAAAGCATTCCAGGAATATCAAGATGCAAAACAGTACACTGAAAACCATGATGGAAGAAAAAGGTTGAAAGATAAGGCACTAAAATAAAAGTGATGCTCATGGGTAAAGCATGCCAAGAGATGGATAGGTCCAGTGTGAAAGAGCTGGAATTCTGCTGCAAGGCAGTCTTCCCTGCAATGATGATGATGATGATAATGGTGAAGATGATGAAATGCAACAAGATTATCTATTTATTGTCAACCTATACTGCAGAATTCATAAGCCTGGAAATCAGAGCCTCAAAACTGTAGTTCTGTTACGTTCTATTTAGCTTAGAAATGGACCTTTATCTCCTGTCCGTTATTCTACCTCCATACATTACTGCACTTACTGTATTTCTCTCTGAAATCAGAATAAATCAGCATGGTTGGCAAAAGTATCCAGCAATGGAAACACCATATATATGACATATACATTTAAAAAACATATAGGTAAAGGTAAAATGAAATTCCCATTTCCATACCATTAAGGCAGAATGAGGATACGGTGTTAGGCCCCATATATTCCATGACCTTCGGTACATGAAAGTGTGACGTGGTTAATATCACGCCTGGCCACTTTACCTTCCCAGATTTGTCTGGTACCAATTTTTAGAGGCTGGGTGAACCCCGGGGCCTTTTCAGTGTGTACTAGGAAAAAAAAATCGCACTGCTGGGACTGCTGGTACAACTCGGTACCATCAAATTAGTAAACCAAGTGCAAGAAAACATGCTGAAACCAAAATAGTGAGCCAAAGTTGAAGCTCACCTTGAGGTGAGGATGCAGCTTCGTAGGAAGGCAGGTTATCCCTGCTAGTAATATTTTCATTCTCTGCATACTGAGGTGGAGCCTCTGCATCATAGGCAAACTGAAAGACATTAAAACATTCTATATAAATGTCAATATCTTGCTAGTTACACAATTAATTTGTTACTGCTGCCATCTTATCTATATAAATGTTAATATCTTGCTAGTTACACAATTAATTTTTTACTGCTGCCATCTTATCTATATAAATGTCAGTATCTTGCTAGTTACACAATTAATTTTTTACTGCTGCCATCTTATCTATATAAATGTCAGTATCTTGCTAGTTACACAATTAATTTTTTACTGCTGCCATCTTATCTATATAAATGTCAATATCTTGCTAGTTACACAATTAATTTTTTACTGCTGCCACCTTATCTATATAAATGTCAATATCTTGCTAGTTACACAATTAATTTTTTACTGCTGCCACCTTATCTATATAAATGTCAATATCTTGCTAGTTACATAATTAATTTTTTACTGCTGCCATCTTATCTATATAAATGTCAATATCTTGCTAGTTACACAATTAATTTTTTACTGCTGCCATCTTATCTATATAAATGTTAATATCTTGCTAGTTACACAATTAATTTTTTACTGCTGCCATCTTATCTATATAAATGTCAATATCTTGCTAGTTACACAATTAATTTTTTACTGCTGCCACCTTATCTATATAAATGTCAATATCTTGCTAGTTACACAATTAATTTTTTACTGCTGCCACCTTATCTATATAAATGTCAATATCTTGCTAGTTACATAATTAATTTTTTACTGCTGCCATCTTATCTATATAAATGTCAATATCTTGCTAGTTACATAATTAATTTTTTACTGCTGCCATCTTATCTATATAAATGTCAATATCTTGCTAGTTACATAATTAATTTTTTACTGCTGCCATCTTATCTATATAAATGTTAATATCTTGCTAGTTACACAATTAATTTTTTACTGCTGCCATCTTATCTATATAAATGTTAATATCTTGCTAGTTACATAATTAATTTTTTACTGCTGCCATCTTATCTATATAAATGTCAATATCTTGCTAGTTACATAATTAATTTTTTACTGCTGCCATCTTATCTATATAAATGTCAATATCTTGCTAGTTACACAACGAATTTTTTACTGCTGCCATCTTATCTATATAAATGTCAATATCTTGCTAGTTACAGTGAATTTTTTACTGCTGCCATCTTCAATAGAGATTTTGTATAAATCCCAAGGTTATTCAGTCATTCATTTATGTGCCATACCACTTGGCATTGGCTATCTCTGCTTCTCCATTTGGTGTAGTTCCTTGTATTTCCAATCAGTTCACTTGCTTTTCTTTCCCTATGTCACTTGCTCAGCTTTTTAAGTTACATTTTTTCTTGATTTCCCTCACTTTTTTTTTCCCTTGAGGTATCAGTTAACTTCTCTGGCTTCTTGTGACATGACTTTTTTTTTCCTTGAATCAGCTAACTTCTCTAGCTTCTTGTGACATGACTGTTTTTTTTTCCTTGAGGTATCAGCTAACTTCTCTGGCTTCTTGTGATATGATTGTTTTTTTTTTCCTTCGCTAGTTTTCTTTGTTCTATAACCTTTCTGAGAAATTCTTCATTTGTTTTTCTGGTCATCTAAAGTATATGTTGCATTTTGCTCAGCACCTTAACCAAGATGATCTATGCCCAGTAACTGCTGTTTTCCTTCGAATATTTATTGTTTCGTTATTTTTGCAATACTTGATAAAGGCATATTTTGATTTGTTACTGTTTATTTTACACTCATACATGCTCAACTTAATATCTCTTTTGCCATTCTTTCTCATCTTTTCTTCTGTCTTTTTTTTTGTTGCTGTTGAAAAACTGCATTATACACCTCTGACTATCTCTACTCTATTAAACTGCATTATACACCTCTGACTATCTCTACTCTATTAAACTGCATTATACACCTCTGACTATCTATTAAACTGCATTATACACCTCTGACTATCTCTACTCTATTAAACTGCATTATACACCTCCGACTATCTCTACTCTATTAAACCGCATTATACACCTCTGACTATCTCTACTCTATTAAACTGCATTATACACCTCTGACTATCTCTACTCTATTAAACTGCATTATACACCTCTGACTATCTCTACTCTATTAAACTGCATTATACACCTCTGACTATCTCTACTCTATTAAACTGCATTATACACCTCTGACTATCTTTACTCTATTAAACTGCATTATACACCTCTGACTATCTCTACTCTATTAAACTGCATTATACACCTCTGACTATCTTTACTCTATTAAAACCAATTTTACCATGGTCCTGGCACATCAGTCTTTCTCCAAAACATCTCTGATATTTCAAATTTCTGCCTCATCCATTTAGTTACATTCAGGTCCAGCAAACTAGCATAACAATATACTATTCTTTACTCATTGTTAAAATATTTTCTTATTTCTTAGTACATTCTTGCAACATAAAAAGCTGTTTTGTCTTTCTTTTTCTAAGTTTAATGCCTAGAAGGTGCAAAGGAATGTGACGACCACCGGACTGTCAGCCTCTCATGTCACATAACGAAGCTACTTCTGAGAATCATTATGAGAAGAACAAGGAAAAAGATAAAAATGGAAATAGCAGATGAACAGTTTGGATTTGTTGAAGGAAAGGGAACACACAATGCCATTTATGCTTTACGAATACTAACAGAAAGAGCTTTAGAAGTACAGAAAGATCTCTACTTATGCTTCATTGATTACACCAAGGCATTTGACAAGGTGAAACATAGTGAAATTATTAAAATGCTTGAAGACATCAATATAGACGGCAAAGACCTGAGGATTGTAAAACATCTATACTGGCAGCAAGAAGCAGCAGTTCAAGTTGAAAATAGAATTGGAAAATACCAACCTATAAAACAAGGGGTGCGACAAGGATGTGTACTATCTCCAGACCTTTTTTCTCTTTACAGCGAGAATAATCTAAGAACAATCATCACAGAACCAGGCATAAAAATTGGAGGATACAATATTAACAACCTTCGGTATGCTGACGACACAGTACTGATAGCTGAGAACCAACAAGACCTGCAAAATCTCTTGGATAAAGTCGCCAAAGAAAGTGAACAGAAAGGCCTTACTTTGAACATCAAAAAGACAGAGACTATGGTTATATCTAAGAAACAGAATCCACCAGCATGCAGTATTAAATTAAATGGAACCAGTCTAAAGCAGGTGCAGAAATTCAAATACCTTGGAGCAGTAATAACTTCAGATGGGAAATGCAGAACAGAAATTAGGAACAGAATAGGTCAAGCAAAGACTGCATTTCAGAGAATGAGAAACATATTAGCTAACACATCTTTATCAATGAATGTTAGAAAACGAGTCCTAAAGTGCTATATTGAACCTATCTTGTTATATGGAAGTGAATCATGGACAATAGGCAAGTCTGCACAAAAATCATTGGAAGCAGCAGAAATGTGGTTTATTAGAAGAATGTTGCGAATCCCCTGGACAGCAAAAATAACTAATGAAGAATGTATGAGAAGAGCTGGAGAGACAAAAAACCTTGTCAGAAAGATAAGAGAGAGACAATGTACTTTCATAGGACATGCAATGAGAAGAGGGGGCATTGAAAATATTATAACAACAGGAAAAATAGAAGGAAGAAGATCAAGAGGAAGACCAAGAGAAATGATACTGGACAGTCTGACGGGATGGTGTGAGAGGAGATCACCAACTGAACTGATGGCCTGTATGAAGGATCGTGTACTCTGGAGAAGCGTAATAGCCAACGCCAGTCGGCACGGCACCTGATGATGATGATGAATGCCTAGAATGCATCTGCCATTCATTGTTGCTGTTTTGTGACAAATTAATTTATATACAGCCTATTTGCTATATTGCATATGCAGGCAGTTTTACTATATCTGATATTGCCAATGTTTCTATCTTGTTGCTGTTTGGTTCTAGTCTTTCTCTGCTCTCTTTAATGACATAAACTTATTCACAGGTTTATGTAAACAGCTTTAATTTCTGCTTTCAACACAGTGTTATCTGCATACCTCACTCAACTGACATTGTAATTATATTTTCAAATTTCTAAAGCCTCTCGTAGCAAGAAGAAGTCATTGTGACAGGAGATATCTTTGTTTTACTTCTTGCTTTATCTCTTGATAAACACTGCTATCTGTTCTTTAAAAAGTTCATATCTTTGCCGAAAGATTTGTACCACGTAAACACCAGGAAACAAAAAAAGCTTCTGTCATATAATGAATGCATGCACACACACACACACACACACATACACAGATATAAATAGGGCAATTATAAAGTCCTTCCCTGAAGAAGAAAAACAAAATCATGTCTTAAAAACTATGCCAGACAAAACATGAACACTGTGGAATTATGTAGACTGAGTCTTAGAGTTTCAGCCATGGGTAGTTTTCCAACAAAATGCTACAATGTCACACTGGGGTTTAGCTGTTCATTAGTTTCTGGAAGCAAACTTTCCAAACCAAAGGATTGGGAGGGATAATCCTACATCATGTTCACTGAAATCTACTCCTCTTGACATTTTTCTGAAGAGTCATACTAAGGACAAAGTCTTTCAGTTCACCAGCTCCTGATATTGAAACTCTGAAGGCAAGGATACTGGATGATTTAGTGATGGTGACTAAATAGATGGAAAACACATGGCAAGAAACCTAGTACCATTTACACATTCTCCAGGCAAGAAACCTAGTATCACTTACACATTTTCCAAGCAACAAACCTAGTATCACTTACACAGTCTCCAGGCAAGAACTCTTGGCAAGAAACCTAATATCACTTTCACATTCTCCAGGCAAGAAACCTAGTATTGCTTACACATTCTCCAGGCAAGAACTCTTGGCAAGAAACCTAGTATCACTTACACATTCTCCAGGCAAGAACTCTTGGCAAGAAACCTAATATCACTTTCACATTCTCCAGGCAAGAAACCTAGCATCACTTACACAGTCTCCAGGCAAGAAACCTAGTATCACTTACACATTCTCTGGCAAGAAACCTAGTACCGCTTACCATTCTCCAGGCAAGAAACCTAGTATCACTTACACATTCTCCAGGCAAGAAACCTAGCATCACTTACACATTCTCCAGGCAAGAAACCTAGTATCACTTACACATTCTCCAGGCAAGAAACCTAGTATCACTTACACATTCTCCAGGCAAGAAACCTAGTACCGCTTACCATTCTCCAGGCAAGAAACCTAGTATCACTTACACATTCTCCAGGCAAGAAACCTAGTATCACTTACACATTCTCCAGGCAAGAAACCTAGTATCACTTACACATTCTCCAGGCAACAAACCTAGTATCACTTACACATTCTCCAGGCAAGAAACCTAGCATCACTTACACATTCTCAAAGCAACAAACCTAGCATCACTTACACATTCTCAAAGCAACACACATAGCATATGTTGCAGTGCACAATCAAGCAGGAAAAAAAAAACCTCTCTGAGTCAAGGTAAAATTTGTAATAAAACAATTTTTAAAAACCCACTGTAACTTGTATAGTTATTGTGTAATAAATGTTTCAAATCAGGGAAAGACTTTTTTCATCCTCTGTGTGTATGTGTGTGTCACTTCAGTAAAGCTGTGATACCCAAAAGAATTTTTTTTTAAGGAAAGGATCACTTTTCCTTAGCAAAGAAGAGTAGGATGAAAAAAAGTTGAACTTACTTTTCAAACAAAAAAAAAAGGCTATCTATCTATATTATCTTTCCTATCGCAACATATGCCTGAGACATGGACACTTAACAAAACAGATGATAAATACATAAATGCCTTTGAATGTAAATGCTACAGAAAAGTTCTTCAAATATGGGCACAAAAAAAAGAACAAATATATCCATACAAGAACTTAATATTGAATAAGGCTGGCTAGTTAAGAGGATTAAACAGAGAAAACTTAAATATTTTGGACACATTAAACGTCATGATAATCTAGAAAAGACCGTCCTGGAAGGGTACATAATGGGAAAAAGAAAGAGAGGAAGACCAAGGCGGACATGGCTGCAAGACATCGTTGATGATCTGCAAATGGATGCATCAACAGCAGGGCATCACGCTTACAACTGCCTACAGGAGAGCTGTTTGGAGGAAAAGTTCCGCAGAGGACATGCAAATGACTGACTGATATTATTATTCTTACTCCCTATTCAATTACTTAGCTCTCCATCACAACACCAGCTGCTATGAGTTTACAGTGTGTATACTATAAAGGCACGTCAAGCACAACAAAGAAAGCACATATATTTGGCACCTGGTTGTTGGCTGGTACACTTGCTGTAGCCATTCCTGATACATCACTGTTAAAATTATCCCGTGATATTATTTCGGGAATTTCCTGGGAAACTGGTGCAAACTGAACTTTCATTTATATGTGCAGCCTACTTCCAATGATCCTAAATATCCGAAATGAAATTTCAGCCGTACGAGCGAGCCTGCATCCAACGTTCTTAATTATCTCGCATGTGATCGTCGAAATGTCTGAAAAGTATACATTTTATTTCCCTAATTATATTCTTCTTAAAATTGTTTACAACGTTTACGTTGTCCACTGTTTTATCACTATTCTTTAGTCACCATACGTGCATCCTTAATAAATTATTCTTTATTATGAATTCGCATTACATAAAACATAGCATTAAGCTACTCTTTTTTCTAATACAAATTATACGGTGCTAAGTTATTTCGTTGTGGCAATAAGAAAACGACAACATACTCCCTGGTTCGACTTCTGCCAGTTTGACGACGCCATATTGTCACAAGTATCAAGATTTTCCTGGAATCTACTCCGATATTTTTGCTTTTCGGACAAGAAGAGCTCCGCCGTAGACCCTGTGTATATGAGAATGGTTGGTGTGGGAAAAAGAGAGAGATCCGTCGTTTAGGAGAATATGGCATAAAACAGACAATTATGATGATCTGATCATGTTCCCTCAGCTGGAAGAATGATGCGTCCTAATTCCTAACGGGCATGTGATGTGCTACAAATTATGTCTAAGAAATGGAGGTGGATTGGCCACACTCTGAGAAAAACCGACACCAGCATAGCAAGACAGGCACTGACATGGAATCCTCGAGGAAACGGAAAATGAGGAAGATTTAGACTTACTTGGAGAAGAGAAATTATGACAGTGCTCAGAGACAAGAGATACACATGGAAGGAAGCAGAGAATAATTCCAAGAACATGGATAACTGGAGAGTCTTTATCCGTGGCCTATGCTCTCACGGGAGTGAAAGGCAATGATGATGATGATGGTGATGATGATGGTGATGATGATGATGATGTGCTAAAATGTGTTAGAATCATCATTTCATAAAAGTTCTTTTACCTTCGTACATTACCTTTCAAACAAGGAGAGCTCTGAGTTCTGACTTGAAAGAAATGGTTTAAGAACAGGAGCATGAACTCTGCAGCACAGTGCGAGAACATATTGACTGTAGTGTAGTCCAAAGTGGTTGAGAGGAAAGAAAGAGAGAGAGAGATGAGAGGGGAACACTGTTTTCAGTCCGAAAAATTGCACAGATTTCCAAACAATTAATGTATGACAAAAGAACAACTCGGCGCGTATAGTTTCTGTTCAAAGATATATATATATATATATATATATATATGAACCTTAAGTGCCCAGGGCACATGGGGCTTCCTCAAGGGTTTTCCACAAATGCCTGTCCTTCGCCTTTTTTTCTGCTCTTGCCCAGGTAAACAATGTATGTATATACATATACATACACACAAAGAAATGCTATGCAAAAAATGTTTATTTATTTATTACGACTCGTAGACGCTGGCAATAATGCTTCTCCAGTCTCTTAGTTAGGCTCATTGCCTCTCTCTCTCTCTCTCTCTCTTTGTGTGTGGTTTTTTTTTTTGGGGGGGGGGGGGGGTTAAACCTCGGTCTTCCTCTCCTTCTTATTTTTCCCTTGACTTTTATAGTGAATGCAAAGTTCTCCTCACCCTCAGCCTCATTGTACTAGATTACAAACCCTCTACCCAAACAAATTCACTTATTCCACCTGCCCACACTTTTCTTGGCCTGTTGTATCCTTCTTTGTACTTCAGCTCTTTCCGCCCAGTGTTTACTATCAACATATCCGTCTCAGATCTTCTTTTAAATATTCACGAAACTTCACCATATGCACTCTCGGATACAGCTTCTTGCAAGTCACAGCTAAGTGTTTCCTTTTTTTTTTCCTTTTTATACTAAATGCCAGCCTTGATGCAATTACATTAAACGAAATCTAACAGCAATTCTACAGGTGAAGATTAAATAGCAGCCGAAATGTTAAAAGCTATTAACAGTGACATGAGTCAACTACAGAGAATGTTTAGTAAAGACTGGAAAGAATAAAAGGTCCATTCAAAATGGAAACAAATGAATCATTGTTAAAATATCGAAAAAAGGCAACCTTAGCGACTGCAAAAATTGGAGAGTTGTTTCAAAATTATTCTGCAAAGTCATTCTGAACAGACTCAAATATATAGTGGATACTGCAGTGAGAGAAGAACAAACAGGATTTAGAAAAGGGAGAAGCTATCTCGACCAGATCTTTACTCTAAGAATAATACTTGAAGAACATATTGAAAGCAAAAACCACTAATCCTGAACATCATAGACTTTAAAAAGGTATTTCATAGCATACACAAAGTTTCATTATGGAGAATTTTAAAATTGTATGGAATACCATCTAAAATTGTCAACATCATTAAGGATCTCCACAACAGATATGTTTGTGCAGTTAACACAGAAGAAGGAATGAGCGAATGGTTCCGGAATTAAACAGGTGTGAAACAAGGATGTACATTCCTTTTTGGAATTGCCATAGACTTCATAATGAAAAAAATGCTACACAAGTAAAACGAGCACTGACTGGGTACATGGGACCCAACTAGAAGCTCTTGATTTTGCAGACGACATAACTCTTATCAGTGACAATGTGAATTCGGTGGACGAAAAAAAACAGATACCCCATCTTCACTGGTTAGTAAAATAGGACTTGAAATAACAAGGAAAAAAATAAAAATAATGAAACTTCTCACTAATCAAGAAGGAAAAAATATACATAGCTGTTGAAGAAGTACACTGATTTGCATACCTCAGCAGCTACATAGACCAGGATGGTGAAACCAGAAAGGAAGTTGGAATTAGAATTGCAAAAGTAGCATTGACCTTCAAGAATCTTGAGAACATATAGCGCTCAAAAGTTATAAACACAAAAACCAAGCTAAGATTATTCAATTCAAATGTAATGCCCACCCTCATTTATGCATGCGAAAGCTAGAAAACAACTAAAGAAATAAACAACAAATTAGACTCTTTTGAAAACAAAGGCCTAAGGCAAATACTTGGTATAAAGTGGAACGAATTGAAGAACAACGCAGAGATAAGGCAGATGCGCGAATAGTCTGTCTCATGGGCGATCAGCAAAAGGAGGACATATGTAGGTCATGTGATAAGAACAGTCAGAGAATCCCAAAGCAAGCTATCAAGTAGAACACAACAGGCCGAAGAAAAAGAGATCGACCACGTGCAACTCTAAAGAGGACATAGTTCAGACAGGTCAAATTAGTAGGTATAAAATCCCTTGATGAGTTTGAAAAGCTTGCTGAAAACAGGAAAACTTGTCGAACTACCATGCGAGCACTATGTGAAGTTTGACGGAACAAGAAGAATGTAAAAAGATTTGTTTTATACCATTCATGTTAATTTATATTTTATCTTCTTTTCCTATCCTTTGTCCTGTATGTTTAAGCACGATTAAAGTATAAACAGAAACATTACAACCGTGCGCTCGTTAAAGCTCTTCCTACTTTTCATTTTAACATTTACCAAGAGCAATAATCCGAGGATTATTCCTTTTCCAGGAACCGGTTTTACGAGTACTCACTAAACGGGTGCCAGAAAGATTTGGTTCCAAAAGATTTGTTTATACCATTCATGTTAATTTATATTTTATCTTCTTTTCCTATCCTTTGTCCTATATGTTTAAGCACGATTAAAGTGTAAACAGAAACATTACAACCGTGCGCTCGTTAAAGCTCTTCCTACTTTTCGTTTTAACATTTACCAAGAGCAATAATCCGAGGATTATTCCTTTTCCAGGAACCGGTTTTACGAGTACTCACTAAACTTGTGCCCGAAAGATTCGGTTCCAAAAAAAAAAAAACAAGTAGTACCCAGCTCTAAGTATAGCAGTATTCTCTTGGCTATGGGATATAAGCAGGATTGGTACTCGGGAAACAATTAATAGAGTGAGTACCCTTGTTTGAAAGGTAGGTTGGTTGAGGGGGTCTTGAGATAAGCGTGCAGCATGGAGAAAACTGAGTATTACTATTTTTGGTAGTGAGCTGTCAGTCATTCGGAGCACATGTCCCAACCATCGCCAGCGTCTTTCCTCAATAATTGTTGTCAGTGGCTTCATCTGCATTTCTGCCAATAAGATGTTATTTCTTATGGTGTTTGGCCAAAATATTTTTCTAATGTTTTTTTTCCCTTGCTTCCGTTTCTGTAGCAGTCTGATAGGTTTTTTTTACCAGATAGGGTTGCTGGCCCTATGCCGAACCCTCCTTAGTCGGTTTTACGATCATGCGTGGTAGGGTACAGTGGTCCTATTCTTTGCAGATCCCGGGTACCACACGGGGGATTAGGAGTTAGTCATTCCATATTCAACAGCCAGCTCCGATATACGTGCACCACTTTCCCATTTAGTGAATGCTTCGATGCATTTTAAAGTACAATTTCGTATCATCATCATCATCATCATCATCATTTTCTTTTCTTCTTCTTCTTCTTCATTTTCTTCTTCTTCTTCGTTCGCTTCTACCGCCAAGATCGCCCCGTGATCCTGTTGAATTTACTCTTGTGGTCCTCGATATGTCCCGTGGTCCCCCTTTGGTCCCCGAGAGGCCTACAAGAGATCCCCGAGAGGATCATAAGAGGTTCAGAGTATCGCGGAGCTTGGGTCTGAATTCTTGGTGGGTCGCAGAAGCAGGATTGCGTGACACTGTGGTTTTCGTTGCACCAGTTTAATCTAGAGTTGGACTTTCTCACCGGAAAACCTCGACATGGTTTGGATATCAGCATACCCCCACCGGGTGAGAGGTGGTTGCCTATCTAGACTGAACTGGTCCAGTATCTCCGACTTCAGCATTTTGTGGTTGTGGCCGCTACCCTTCCTAGTTGTGACCAGGATGGAGCTTTTATCTAGGAAGACGAATCCTCGCCACTAGTAAGTTTCACCCCTGGGTTAAGCTGGTTTAGGCATATTATCTCAGTATGGGCGTGTTTAGGACGTGACCGACCTCTAGAGCGGAGGTACCGTGACATGAGTAGTCATTAAGTTTCGCCCCTGGGTTAACCCGGTTTAGGCATATTCCACCAGTATTGGTGTATATCGGACGTGGCCGGCCTCTAGAGCAGAGGTGCCGTGGTATGAGAAGCTCTCGCCGCGAGACTACTGGACATACCGATTAAGCTTCACTTTATCCTTTCCATAGCCTTTTCACAGCGGTGCCGCAAGGTAACCCTAATCGCTTTTTAGCATTTTAATCATTGGCCGGGAGAGGTTCTAAGGACTGCAAACGCGCCACAAACAGCCTCTGGCAGTCAAGTCCAGCTCCTGGCCTTCCCGTGGCAGAACTGTTTAAACTGACAGGAGAAGGGGCGAGGGCGAATATCTGGCGCCTGAAAACCAGTTACTTAGGGTAGATGAGTGTCACGTTTGGTAGCTCATCTGCCGCTGTTGGCGAGATCTTCAGCTGCCGTGCGTGGAGCGGTGCTCTTCCCGGCCAATGAAGAAATTTGCAAATGAGGTTGCCGCGCAGCATCACTGCGGAAAAGGTGGTTGAAAGAATAAAGCGAAGCAAACAGTCAAATCACGGCACCTCTGGTCTGGAGGTCGGCCACGTCCTGAGTGCAGTCATATCGTGTGAAATGCATGAACCGGTTTGTCCCAGAGGTTAAGTCACTGCTGGCTTGACTTTTCAAATGCCGCGCGTGGAGTGAAGCTCCTCCCGGTTAAGGAAGTAAATGCGGAAATAAAGGTTGCTGTGCGGCGCCGATGGGAAAAGGTGGTGGAAAGTGAAGTTTAACCTGGTATGTCCTGTAGTATCGCTACGAGAGCTATACCACGGCACCTCTGCTCTAGAGGCCGCCTACGTCCGAAATACACCTACACTGGTGAAATATGCCTAAACCGGCACACACCAGGGGTGGAACTCGATGGCTAGACATGTCATGCCACCTCCGCTCTAGAGGTCGGTAACGCCTGATAAACACCCATACTGGTGAATTTTGCCTAAACCGGCTCATACCAGGGGTGAATCTTGAAGGCTATGAATGTCACAGTACCTCTGCCCTAGAGGTCGGTCCCGTCCCAAACATGCCCATACTGGGAAATGCCTAAACCGGCTCAACCCAGGGGTAGAAGTCACTAGTGGCGAGGATTCGTCCTCCTGGACAAAAGCTCCATCCTGGTCACAACTAGGAAGGGTAGCGGCCACGACCGCAAAATGCTGAAGTCGGAGACACTGGACCAGGGAAGTCTAGATAGGCAACCACCTCTCACCCGGCGGGGATGTCTGCGTATCCTAATCACGCTGAGGTTTTCCGGTGAGAAAGTCCAACCCTGGACTGGATGGGCAACCACCTCTCACCCGGCGGTGATACACGGGTATCTCATAACACGTCGAGGTTTTCCGGTGAGAAAGTCCAACTCTGTCCTGGGTGGGCTAACGCCTCTCACCCAGCGGGGATGCACTGATATTCCAAACACGTCGAGGTCTTCCGGTGAGAAAGTCCAACCCTAGACCAAACTGGTGCAATGAAAACCACGGTGTCACGCAATCCCGCTTCCGAGACCCACCAAGAATACAGGCTAAAGCACTGTGATACTCTGAACCCCTTGTGGTCCTTCGTGGAACTCATGTGGTCTATTTTGGACCACACAGGGGACCACCGGACCTAACGAGGACCACATGTGTGAATTCAGTAGGTTCACAGTGCGGTTTTTGGTGGTAGAAGTGAACGAAGAAGAAGAAGAAGAAGATTGGCCGGGAGGAGTTTCAAACCACGCGCAGCATCTGAAGAATCTCGCCAGCAGCGTCTTAGTTTAACCCTTGGGTTCAGCCGATTTAGGAACCTGCCCCAGTATGGGTGTATATAGGACGTGGCCAACCTCTAGGGCAGAGGTGCCGTGATTTGAGTAGTACTGACTTCGATACTACTGATTACTTCACTTAATCATTTCCTTCACCATTTCCACCGCGACTCTGCGCGGCAACCCTAGTCGTATTTTTCTTCATTGGCCGGGAGATTTTCCCCCACGCACGGCAACTGAAGAATCTCGCCAACAACGACACCTAAGCTAAATGTAATTTGTGACGAGATGGGGAAGACCTTGACAGATACAGAGGAAGTTCTAGAAAGATGGAAGGAATATTGCTGAGGAATGTATAAAACAACTGAGTGTGAAAGCAGAAATCAATAGTGTGAATTATTATTGGGGGAGAAAGAACCCGAACCGACAAATGAAAAATGTTTATGGGCAATAAAGAATCTGAAAAATGGTAAATCACCAGGATGTAATGAGATAACAGCTGAGCTTATTAAAGCAGGAGGAAAGGAATGTGCAACAATCTATCATGCACTATGTAAAAAGATATGGCATTCAGGTATTTGGCCAAAAGAATGGAAAAGAACTGTATTCATACCACTGGCAAAAAAAGAGTAACCTGAAATTATGCACAAACTACAGAACTGTTGCCCTGATTAGTCATGCCAATAAAATTCTGTTAAAAATCTTAATGGGTAGACTTCATAAGAAAATAGAAGAAAAGGTCAATATGGTCCAAGCTTGGTTTTAGACAAGGAAGAGGATCAAGAGATCATATATTCAATACAAGACTGATAATAGAGAAATGCAGAGAATTTAATGTGAATCTGTATTTATCTTTTATAAACTATATTAAAAGAGGAAAATAATCCAAAGTAATCGTAATAAAAATACAGCTGTAAAACATACACTGAACTGGTAAATCCTCACTGAACCGAAGTCACGGGAGAACTGACCACGTGATTCTGTGATGTCGATCGGTTAGCTGCTTTTGTTTTGGTCGACATTCGAATTTTTGTTCCAGATTCATTTTGGTCGAGTTTCATGTTCTTGGAGTGTTAGACCATTCGACTTTTAGGGTCAAGTGTATATTTATACGCTGTAATTTAACACACAAACTTTGTATTTCGTGTTGCACTTTTTAAATAATATAGTCAGTCAGTAATTTGCATATCCCTTGGTCAACTTTGCTTCCCTGACACCTCTCCTGTATGCCTCTCGGATTCTAAGCAAGATGCCCTACTACTGATGCATCCATTCACAGATCATCAACAATGCCTTGCAGCCATCTTCGCCTTGATCTTCCTCTCTTTCTTTTTCTAACTATGTACCCTTCCAAGAATATCTTCTCTTAATTCTCATGACGTTTAATGTGTCCAAAAATATTTAAGTTTTCTCTGTTTAATTTTCTTTATTGTCCTTAATTTCATATCCCTATGTCCCTTAGCATTTGCATGCCGTTGGAGCGTGAAGTGTTAATGATTTTATACTTCAGGCCACTACAGCATTTGAGGTAGGGGCCGCTACCCTTCCTAGTTGTGACCAGGATGGAGTTTTTATCTAGGAGGACGAATCCTCGCCACTAGTAAGTTTCACCCCTGGGTTGAGCCGATTTAGGCATATTATCTCAGTATGGGCGTGTTTAGGACGTGACCGACCTCTAGAGCATTAAGTTTCGCCCCTGGGTTAACCCGGTTTAGGCATATTCCACCAGTATTGGTGTATATCGGACGTGGCCGGCCTCTAGAGCAGAGGTGCCGTGGTATGAGAAGCTCTCACCGCGAGACTACTGGACATACCGATTAAGCTTCACTTTATCCTTTCCATCACCTTTTCACAGCGGTGCCGCAAGGCAACCATAATCGCTTTTTAGCATTTTCATCATTGGCCGGGAGGAGTTTCACTCCACGCGCAGCATCTGAAGAATCTCGCCAGCAGTGTCTTAGTTTAACCCTTGGGTTCAGCCGATTTAGGAACCTGCCCCAGTATGGGTGTATATAGGACGTGGCCGGCCTCTAGGGCAGAGGTGCCGTGATTTGAGTAGTACTGACCTCGATACTACTGGTTACTTCACTTAATCCTTTCCTTCACCATTTCCACCGCGACTCTGCGCGGCAACCCTAGTCGCATTTTTCTTCATTGGCCGGGAGGATTTTCCCCCACGCACGGCAACTGAAGAATCTCGCCAACAACGACACCTAAGCTAAATGTAATTTGTGACGAGATGGGGAAGACCTTGACAGATACAGAGGAAATTCTAGAAAGATGGAAGGAATATTGCTGAGGAATGTATAAAACAACTAAGTGTGAAAGCAGAAATCAATAGTGTGAATTATTATTGGAGGAGAAAGAACCCGAACCGACAACTGAAAAATTTTTATGGGCAATAAAGAATCTGAAAAATGGTAAATCACCAGGATGTGATGAGATAACAGCTGAGCTTATTAAAGCAGGAGGAAAGGAATGTGCAACAATCTATCATGCACTATGTAAAAAGATATGGCATTCAGGTATTTGGCCAAAAGAATGGAAAAGAACTGTATTCATACCACTGGCAAAAAAAGAGTAACCTGAAATTATGCACAAACTACAGAACAGTTGCCCTGATTAGTCATGCCAATAAAATTCTGTTAAAAATCTTAATGGGTAGACTTCATAAGAAAATAGAAGAAAAAGTCAATATGGTCCAAGCTTGGTTTTAGACAAGGAAGAGGATCAAGAGATCATATATTCAATATAAGACTGATAATAGAGAAATGCAGAGAATTTAATGTGAATCTGTATTTATCTTTTATAAACTATATTAAAAGAGGAAAATAATCCAAAGGAATCGTAATAAAAATGCAGCTGTAAAACATACACTGAACTGGTAAATCCTCACTGAACCGAAGTCACGGGAGAACTGACCACGTGATTCTGTGATGTCGATCGGTTAGCTGCTTTTGTTTTGGTCGACATTCGAATTTTTGTTCCAGATTCATTTTGGTCGAATTTCATGTTCTTGGAGTGTTAGACCATTCGACTTTTAGGGTCAAGTGTATATTTATACGCTGTAATTTAACACACAAACTTTGTATTTCGCGTTGCACTTTTTAAATAATATAGTCAGTCAGTCATTTGCTTCCCTGACACCTCTCCTGTATGCCTCTCGGATTCTAAGCAAGATGCCCTACTACTGATGCATCCATTCACAGATCATCAACAATGCCTTGCAGCCATCTTCGCCTTGATCTTCCTCTCTTTCTTTTTCTAACTATGTACCCTTCCAAGAATATCTTCTCTTAATTCTCATGACGTTTAATGTGTCCAAAAATATTTAAGTTTTCTCTGTTTAATTTTCTTTATTGTCCTTAATTTCATATCCCTATGTCCCTTAGCATTTGCATGCCGTTGGAGCGTGAAGTGTTAATGATTTTATACTTCAGGCCACTACAGCATTTGAGGTAGGGATGCCAACACATGTTATGGCTGCTTTTGCTTTTCCGTGGAAACCCTAGGTACCTATTTTTTTAAGGCTGGGTTGACCCCGATGCCGATCGGTACGAAAAAATTCCGCCCAAATACGAAATTGAACAGGAGACAATCTGACCGGCAAGCGAGTGCACTAACCACTACGCCGCCGAGACACATATGTCTTCACACAGCGTCAATATATCTCCAGATATCACAGAAGTTGGATTCGTCAAGTTCTGCTTTCCCATCTCCTATCCGAAGGCTGCTTCAGTATCAAATTAGAAATGTTCTAGGCGGCCTGGTTGGCTGAATGGTTAGGTGCTCGATCTAATAATCCGGTGGTACCGGGTTCAAATCCAAGCAGTGGGGATTTTTTTTTTCCTTGTACCACAACACCAAAAAGACCTTAGGGTCCACCCAGCCCTCTAAAAACGGGCACCTGAGAAAAGCAAATGCGGCCCGGCGTGATACTGACAACATCACTTTCATGTGACTAAAATCTTGGAAATACGGGCCTGACACCATATTTCTAATATGCCTTTTACCTTTTACCATTACTTTCAAATTTACAATTACTTTCAAAAAGCCCATCGCTTATGAGAACATGAAAAGAAATTGTATAACTCCTGCATAGTTTTTTTTAAAGCGTGGGGGGGGGGGGGTGTTCCCGCATTAATAAACTTTTTTTTAGATGAGTGAAGGTAACGAGCAGCAAGTGGAAAGCAGCAAGCACAATGAGATGTATTTAAGCACAAACTTTGGAGCCAGTTTCTTTTTCTTTTCACATTCGTTCCCTTGTTGTATTCCTGACCATTCATATCTTCACTTGAAATGTTCCATGTTTTTCACAAGGTTAATCACGTTTTAGTATAAGGTGTGAACGACAGTCATCAATTTCCACAAAACATTAAAAAAATAAGTTTTCACTGATTTCTGCTTGTACATCGGTGCAGAAAACAGGAAATCTTGGCAAACTACCATGCGAGCCCTATGCGACGTTTAAAGGCACGGGAAGGATGTAAGATGTAAGATCAGTGCAAAAAACAGGAAATCTTGGCAAACTATCATGCGAGCCCTATGTGACGTTTAACGCCAGGTGAAGGATGTAAGATGTAAGATCAGTGCAGAAAATATGGACTATAATCATTTGTTCCCTTTTACTTGCATCGGGGTATCCAACTTCAACGAATAATATTTAGATTTACCAAACAGATAATACACTTTTCTTTCTTACTGTACTGGCGTTGTAGCATAGCCTTGTAAGTAATGATTATAATTATTATTATTATTATTATTATTATTATTATTAGTGACATGATCAGGAATATAGTTCAGAATGTATTGGGGGGCAGGATAGTAGAGCAAACGGCGACAAAGAAGGTATAGTTAGAGGAGCGAGGAACGGATACTCGGTACTTCAAAGACCTGATCAAAGGTAAAACCGTATCGATAGATCTGATAGATCGTGAGAGTGGTCCAGTTCTAGAGGTGCGACTTCGCGCGCACATGCAGTAGCCCAGGGGGAACAATTGACCAGTAGATCAAAGACTGAACAGAGAACGGACTAGGTCCCGAAGCAGGGAACATGAAAGAGATGGTGGACTTGTTAATGGGAGGTAACAATTAGACGACAGAGAAGAAAGCGAAGACGCCAGTTGCGACCGGTTTTGGCGTGGTCAGAACTTACGAATATAAAGAAGGGAGGAGGATTCAGGAGGGCCGGCGAAGAGCAGATAGGGGTTCTGATAGAGAGAGGAGAGCAGAGAGGAGGAGAGAGAGAGACGCAGAGAGGAGGGGAAGAGGCATTCAGCAAGAGAAATGTAGAGATAGAGACATAGTGTTAGATTGAACTAGTGTAGCAAGAGATCGTACAGTAATTGTTACCAAGAGCTTTTGTATTACTGAATATTGTGAACGCTGCTTAAATACTGCTTGTAGAATTATGAGAATTATGATATTGTGATTTTGTGAGATTTCGTACTACTATGATGAAAATAATGAAATGTGTATAATCTTGCCTATGCATATTATTGCAAGTGATGTTATCAATTTTAAGTCAGGATAATGCTTGTCACAATACACGATTTCTGTGAACTGTTTATGAGACTTGATCTATTGAAATGTTCATGAGAAATCAACTATTGCCATGTATGTGAAACTTCGACGTGTGATGTACCAAGGTGAGATGTGATGATAATAGAACATTCAATAATAACAATAATAATGAACAATATAAATGAAATAAAACATTGTTAAAGCGTCAGTGTCGCGAAGTACTAGTCTCTCATAAAGTCAGTCGGAGGCACTCCATACACCCATCTGTAGATATGGGTACCTTGGTTTCTTCCAGAGCTAGGGGAGTAAAAGTGACCATGCGTAAACCCTGACCACGTCACCCTCTAATGTGCCGAGAGGTCAAGGAAAGTATAGACACTAACACCATATCCCCCAGGGGTACCCAAAATGGCATACTGGGGCTATCTTTACTTTACCATATTGCTTACATTTTCTGTTTAGGGGTCTTTACTCAGACAATGAACGCAACAGTTTCTTTTGAGCTAGGAAGTTCTAGCTATTCTGAATTCCCTCGTGGTGCCAAACCATATAATAAAGAATGAGATGGTTCCTTGTATATGTTCTGGTGATATTTTGCTTGCACCACTTATATATATATATATATATATATATATCTAAACCTTAAGTGCCCAGGGCACATGGGGCTTCCGCAAGGGTTTTCCACAAATGCCTGTCCTTCGCCTTTTTTTCTGCTCTTGCCCAGGTGAGCCCTCTATTGCTCAACATCCTTTCTGTTGTTCTTCTCCATGTCTCTTTTGGTCTACCCTTACTTCTGCTCCCCTGTGGTGTCCATCTTAGTGCTATTTTTGGTAGTGAGTTATCAGTCATTCGGAGCACATGTCCCAACCATCGCCAGCGTCTTTCCTCAATAATTGTTGTCAGTGGTTTCATCTGCATTTCTGCTAATAAAATGTTATTTCTTATGGTATTTGGCCAAAATATTTTTTAAAATTCTTCGTAAACATTTAGTCTGGAAAGAATTCAACTTGTTTTCTATGGTTTTGGTGATTTTCCAGCATTCACTTCCATAGAGTAGTACACTTAGAACATTACTCTTAAATATCCTGATTTTCATATTTATGCTTAGTTTATTTGATTTCCATATATTCTGCAGCATTGCAAAAGCCTGGTTTGCTCTAGTAAGTCTGCTGTTGATGTCCTCTGTGCTGTCTCCATTTACTACTACTCTGCTGCCAAGGTATACAAATTCGTTGACCTCCTCCACTAACTTGTTATCTACTCTGAGTACATTTCTGTTGTTCACATTTTGCTTCATTAACTTTGTCTTTCCTACGTTGATCTTTAGTCCTATGTTGTTTGCATTCTGAGTTAGCTTGTTTATTTTATCTTGCATATCTTTGTGACTGCTTGATAATAGACAAATGTCGTCCGCAAAGTCAAGGTCCTCCAGCACTGTGTCAAGGGTCCATTGTAATCCTCTGCGTTTGTCTGATGTTGCCTCCTTCATTAACCAGTCTACTGCCAAGATAAATAATGTTGGTGATAGTACACATCCCTGTTTCACTCCTGTTTGTACCCTAAAGCTGCTGGAGGTATGTTCTCCACAGATAACTTTGCACTGAAAACCCTCGTATAGGGCTTTGATTACATTAACTATTTTATGGGGGAGGCCATGCCATCTTAGGATTTTCCACAGTGCATCTCTGTTGACACTGTCAAAGGCTTTCTCAAAATCTATGAATAATGCATATGTTGTGCTATGCCACTCATTTGCCTGTTCTAATATTTGTCTAAGTACAAATATGTGGTCTATGCATGATCTTCCTTTCCTAAATCCTGCCTGCTCTTTCCGAAGTTTTTCCTCAAGTGTTGGTACAATTCTGTTGATGATTATTCTGCAAAATACTTTACTAGTGAGTGGCAGTAGGGTAATGCCTCTCCAGTTCCCGCAATCTCTGAGGTCACCCTTCTTTGGTAGTTTTACTATAAGACCAGTTTTCCACTCCTCTGGGGCTTTTTCTAAATCCCAAATTTGTTGTAATATCCGGCAAAGTTGTTTTGGTGTTTCTGTTTCTTCTGCTTTCAACATCTCAGCAGTCACTTCATCTTCACCTGGTGCCCTGTCTGATTTTAGCATCTTTATCGCCTCCTTTACTTCATTTATTGTTATTGGTCCTGTATTGATGTTTAGTTCCGCTTTTGCTTCAGGTATATCTATTGCTTGTGCTGCTTGTGTTCTGTTTAGTAGGGTGTTAAAGTGTTCCCTCCATCTTTCAATTTTTTCTCTTTCTCCACTGACCAGTTGTCCATTTTGTGTTCTTACTGCACTTTCACATCTTGTGTTGAAGTTACCTGTCATCTGCTTTGTGATTTTATATATGGTTTTCATGTCATTTGTATATGCTGCTTTCTCTGCTGTTTCTGCTAAGTTGTCATAATATTGACGTTTATCTTGACGGCATGATTCCTTTACTTCTTTGTCTTTTTGTGCATAATTACTTAAAACTCGTTCTTTAAGCCGTTGCGATTTGGTGTTCAGTAATTTTTTCTTGATTTCTTTTCTTTGCTCTATCTTTTCCCATGTGGTCTCGCTTATCCATTCCTCTTTTCTCCTTTTCCGATATCCCAGCACCTCTTTTGCTGTTTCCTGTAGTGTTTTATTGAACTCTAATATGGACATTTCTGCTTCGTCTTGTAGGACACTGAAGCGGTTCTTAAGTATTATTGAGAATTCATTTCTTGTTTGCTGGTCTATCAGTTTTCTTGTATCAAAATGAATCTTTCTGTGTTCTCCGATTTTGGCTTTCCTTAATTTTAGTTTTATTTTTGCTACCAGAAGTTGTGATCACTTCCTATATCTGCTCCTTTCCTTGCTCGCACATCTTGTAGTGACCGTTTCCACTTGTTGTTTATTAGTATGTGATCGATTTGGTTTTCTGTGGTTTTATCTGGTGACCTCCAAGTCACCTTATGGATGTTTTTGTGTTGGAAAATTGTCCCTCCGATGGTCATCATATTTTCTTCACAGAAACTGCACAGTCTTTCTCCATTTTCATTTATTTCTCCGATTCCTTCTCTTCCCATGATTCTTCTTCTATCTTCATTTCCTTCACCTACTTTTGCATTGAAGTCGCCCAAGATGAGTAGCATATCATGCTTGGGTATTGTTTCTACTGTGGCTTGGAGGCTGTTGTAAAAATCTTCTTTTAATTCCTCTTCAGTTGCTTCTGTTGGTGCATAACAAACTATAATAGACAGCTTCGTGAATCTTGAGTTGAACCGTGCATATAATAATCTCTCATTTATTGGGGTCCATTTCAGCAATGCTCTTGATGCTTCTTTTGTTATAATCAATGCTACTCCTCCTTCATGAAGATCTTCTTTACCTGACCATATTATTGTATCTTCTGTGTGCTGTGTTGTTAATTTCCTTCTGCCTTGTCCTGTCCATCTTGCTTCTTGTATTCCTAGTATGTCTAGTTTGTATCTGTGCATTTCCTTGATGGTTTGTGCTAGTTTTCCAGTCTGGTTTAGTGTTCTTACATTCCAGCTGCCTATTTGCATCTTTTGTTTAGGTTCCAGGAGGTCTGCAGTCGGGCTGGGGACTTCCAGTGGCTGGCTTTCATCCACAACCTTCATGGGCTCAGTTTCCTGATACGCATTTCTCCTTCCACCTGCATTTGTTTTTTCCCTTGCTTCTGTTTCTGTAGCAGTCTGATAGTTTTTTTACCAGATAGGGTTGCTGGCCCTATGCTGAACCCTCCTTAGTCGCCTTTTACGATCATGCATGGTAGGGTACAGTGGTCCTATTCTTTGCAGATCCCGGGTACCACACGGGAGACTTATATATATATATGGAAAGTATAAGCGGGCAGTATTAAATGTTCATTAAAAAAAACCACAAACACGACAATTTATCATTTGGATCCTAGTAAAGTACTTCAGAAGCCAGTAGTTTTCGTCCCTTTCCTGCATCATTTGCCTGGTATCACTGATGCATGGAAACATTGGGAACGTTACAAGTGAGAGGTGATAAAAATATGAAGCAAACAGCACAGTACTGAAATGAATAAAAATAGGACTTTAATGAGAAGCTGTTGCTGGGGACATACGGAAAGGAATAAACCAGGGAGGAGGAAGAAGAAATACATGAATGTTTTACGAAACTCATTTTTAGGCAGTCATAACTTTCTGGTTTGTCTGTTATCCTTGGTGTTGCTTTGTGTGCTCTTTTAAACCTCCATGTATCCTGATGTTACTTTAAACATCAGTATACGCTTTACTTAGCAGCTTCATGTCCTTGCTAGCAGTATAACCCGAAGCTGAAAGGAAGAGGGAATGCTACCAGACATTGTAGTGTATCCATAGCAACACGGGAACTAATAATGATCGACCTTACGGTTCCATACGAAACAAGAATAGAGGAGGGGTATTTATTCAAATGTGAGAAGTACAATGATCTGGTCAAGCAACTAAGGCGAGGGGGGGCAGGGGTCAAGGCAAAATTGATAGCTGTAGAAGTGGGAGGATTCATGGCAACATCAGCATACGCCCTACTTAAGCAACTGGACATAAAGGGATCAGCAATAGCAAGGGCATTGAAAAGCCTTTCAGAAACGGCAGAAAAGGCCTCATGATGGATGTGGAGCATGCGAAACAAACATTGAGAATTTAAATAATTTCGTTTGTCACAACCAGTACTGGTCTTCTTTAGCTAAATCGCTAAGATGCACTTTGAAGTGCAGTGCCAACCAGAATATTATGGATTCAATTCATGGAAAAAAAAACCAACTCACAAGACCTCTGGGAGTCATGACCCAGAGGGGCCCACCTCCCTTAGAGTGTCAGGAGTTTACTAGGGCCGAAACACCTGTCTGGGGGGGGGGGGTCTTCCTCTGATGATCTGAAGGAGTTGTGTTGTTGTTCCGCTCTCTACAATAGATAGTTTCCTGCCTACTGTAAAGAAAGGTTTCGGATCGCATTCCTCCTCTCAAGAGGAGCTTGCAAGTCCAAAGAAGACTTAATACTTAGTTTCAGGAATTATTTTCCATATGTGCAGGAAGTATGTGAATTTTTCAGCACAAAATGAGTGAGCTTTGTGTGAAATATTTCATGTACCCAACAAGTTAAACATAAATAGATCATAGATCAGATTTAAAATTATAGAATAAAGAATATGTCAATTTGTTTTAGAAGCATCATCATCATCATGTGCCATGCCAGGAGGTGTTGGCGACCATGTCTCTCCACATGATATTCATCCAGACATCATATGTTGTGCCTCTCTCATGCCATTTTGTCAAGCCATCTAAGATTTTCTCTTTAGGTCTATATCTCCATTTCCTGCCTGCAGTTTTTCCTGTTGCCACGATATTTTCGATCCCGCCTCTTCTCATTATATACCAGTAAACATTGACTGTCTCCCCCGTAGTGCGTTTATTAATGTTCGTTTTTCACTGGCTTTCCTTAGACATTCATTTGTTATTTTGGCTGTCCATGGCACTCTTTTCGTAGTAACCAAGCATGCCATACAAAAATATCACCGAGCACTGGCAATGTCGTTTCGGACTGCTTGAAACATTATGAAGTCTGAGTTTCATGACTTATGACAGGTGAAAATTCAGAGGAGAAAAAAACTTTCTCTCATTCCCACCCCCCCCCCCCCCAACCCTTTTTGACTGGTCGTTCTATTTTCACCCGGCTCCTTCGCCCTCTTCCCCCTCCCTTAAAACATACAAAACCGTAAGGCTCCTGGGCTATGCACCGGCTCGACCATCCCCACTCCCATTGGGCCCGCTGGATGATTATTATTATTATTATTATATCTTATCTTATATCTTTCCCGTGCCGTTAAACGTCACACAGGGCTCGCAAAGTAGTTTGCCAATTTTTCCTGCTTCGGCGAGTCTTTCAACCTCATCAAGGGATTTTATGCCTGTTAATTTGGCCTCTCTTAACAATGTCCTCTTCAGAGTTTCACGCGGTCTGCCTCTTTTTCTTTGGCCTGTTGTGTTCCACTTGATAGCTTGTTTTGGGATTCTCTGATCGTTTCTTCTCATCAAGTGACCAACACATGTCCCATCTCTTTTTCCTGATCACCCATGGTAGGGTACAGTGGTCCTATTCTTTGCAGATCCCGGGTACCACACGGGAGACTTATATATATATATGGAAAGTATAAGCGGGCAGTATTAAATGTTCATTAAAAAAAACCACAAACACGACAATTTATCATTTGGATCCTAGTAAAGTACTTCAGAAGCCAGTAGTTTTCGTCCCTTTCCTGCATCATTTGCCTGGTATCACTGATGCATGGAAACATTGGGAACGTTACAAGTGAGAGGTGATAAAAATATGAAGCAAACAGCACAGTACTGAAATGAATAAAAATAGGACTTTAATGAGAAGCTGTTGCTGGGGACATACGGAAAGGAATAAACCAGGGAGGAGGAAGAAGAAATACATGAATGTTTTACGAAACTCATTTTTAGGCAGTCATAACTTTCTGGTTTGTCTGTTATCCTTGGTGTTGCTTTGTGTGCTCTTTTAAACCTCCATGTATCCTGATGTTGCTTTAAACATCAGTATACGCTTTACTTAGCAGCTTCATGTCCTTGCTAGCAGTATAACCCGAAGCTGAAAGGAAGAGGGAATGCTACCAGACATTGTAGTGTATCCATAGCAACACGGGAACTAATAATGATCGACCTTACGGTTCCATACGAAACAAGAATAGAGGAGGGGTATTTATTCAAATGTGAGAAGTACAATGATCTGGTCAAGCAACTAAGGCGAGGGGGGGGGGGGCAGGGGTCAAGGCAAAATTGATAGCTGTAGAAGTGGGAGGATTCATGGCAACATCAGCATACGCCCTACGTAAGCAACTGGACATAAAGGGATCAGCAATAGCAAGGGCATTGAAAAGCCTTTCAGAAACGGCAGAAAAGGCCTCATGATGGATGTGGAGCATGCGAAACAAACATTGAGAATTTAAATAATTTCGTTTGTCACAACCAGTACTGGTCTTCTTTAGCTAAATCGCTAAGATGCACTTTGAAGTGCAGTGCCAACCAGAATATTATGGATTCAATTCATGGAAAAAAAAATCCAACTCACAAGACCTCTGGGAGTCATGACCCAGAGGGGCCCACCTCCCTTAGAGTGTCAGGAGTTTACTAGGGCCGAAACACCTGTCTGGGGGGGGGGGGGTCTTCCTCTGATGATCTGAAGGAGTTGTGTTGTTGTTCCGCTCTCTACAATAGATAGTTTCCTGCCTACTGTAAAGAAAGGTTTCGGATCGCATTCCTCCTCTCAAGAGGAGCTTGCAAGTCCAAAGAAGACTTAATACTTAGTTTCAGGAATTATTTTCCATATGTGCAGGAAGTATGTGAATTTTTCAGCACAAAATGAGTGAGCTTTGTGTGAAATATTTCATGTACCCAACAAGTTAAACATAAATAGATCATAGATCAGATTTAAAATTATAGAATAAAGAATATGTCAATTTGTTTTAGAAGCATCATCATCATCATCATCATGTGCCATGCCAGGAGGTGTTGGCGACCATGTCTCTCCACATGATATTCATCCAGACATCATATGTTGTGCCTCTCTCATGCCATTTTGTCAAGCCATCTAAGATTTTCTCTTTAGGTCTATATCTCCATTTCCTGCCTGCAGTTTTTCCTGTTGCCACGATATTTTCGATCCCGCCTCTTCTCATTATATACCAGTAAACATTGACTGTCTCCCCCGTAGTGCGTTTATTAATGTTCGTTTTTCACTGGCTTTCCTTAGACATTCATTTGTTATTTTGGCTGTCCATGGCACTCTTTTCGTAGTAACCAAGCATGCCATACAAAAATATCACCGAGCACTGGCAATGTCGTTTCGGACTGCTTGAAACATTATGAAGTCTGAGTTTCATGACTTATGACAGGTGAAAATTCAGAGGAGAAAAAAACTTTCTCTCATTCCCACCCCCCCCCCCCCCAACCCTTTTTGACTGGTCGTTCTATTTTCACCCGGCCCCTTCGCCCTCTTCCCCCTCCCTTAAAACATACAAAACCGTAAGGCTCCTGGGCTATGCACCGGCTCGACCATCCCCACTCCCATTGGGCCCGCTGGATTATGATTATTATTATTATTATTATATCTTATCTTATATCTTTCCCGTGCCGTTAAACGTCACACAGGGCTCGCAAAGTAGTTTGCCAATTTTTCCTGCCTTCGGCGAGTCTTTCAACCTCATCAAGGGATTTTATGCCTGTTAATTTGGCCTCTCTTAACAATGTCCTCTTCAGAGTTTCACGCGGTCTGCCTCTTTTTCTTTGGCCTGTTGTGTTCCACTTGATAGCTTGTTTTGGGATTCTCTGATCGTTTCTTCTCATCAAGTGACCAACACATGTCCCATCTCTTTTTCCTGATCACCCATGAGACTAGTTGTTCAGCCATCTGTCTTATCTATGCATTGTTCTTGAATTCGTTCCACTTGATGCCGAGTATTTTCCTTAGGCATTTGTTTTCAAAAGAGTCTAATTTCTTGTCTATTATATATTATATACTGTTTATTATTTATTATATATTATTATACGAAGATGCATATACAGTATGTGCAGTGCCAGAGAGCGTTGGCGACCATGCTTCTCGTTCGGTCCTTAGTGTTTCCGATTAATTCATATGCTTTTCTTCTTGCATGTAAATTGGTCAGTCCACTGAGATGTTATTTTTCTCTTGGCCTTCCTCTCCTCCTTTTCCCCTTCAATTCTCTAGGTTCTTCACTTTTCTGTCTTCTCATGATTGCTGTTTGCACCATAATTTAGACAAGAATTTACAGTAAAATAAATGGAACTTATATTTTCTTTTCGTACAATCGCATTCATAAGTAATCACAAATAGCGAGTAATCATAAATAGCAAATTTCAGTTAAAAAAATAACAGAAAATAAATACCATATATAAGTTGGGCGTAAGCTTGTTTTTAATTCGTGTTGTCCGGAACCGCTTAATCTCACTAACTGCGCATGCGCGGCATCAATTTCCAAAATGGCTGCCTTGATATGTAACTATCGGGCATACATTTATAAATAGCTCTAGTAATCAACAATTTTTCTTAACGTGTGAATTCACTGACAAAATGGACAGCCCTGAGTCAATTGTTGACCCATACAGTGAAGTTCGAAAACTTCAGGAACTCGTTAAAAAGCTTGAACGGCAAAATGAGGTTCTCCGAAATAAACAATCAGGGAATGGAGATTTGGAACGATTGAACAAACACAATGACAGTGATCAGTCAGAAGACATTGCAAAAGTGAAGTTGAAGGGTAATTTTGCTTTGGATGACTTCGAGGACGTTAATTTTTCCGATCTCTCTGTCGATGATGACAGTTGGTAAGTGGAGTTTCTCCGATTCGCAGCAGCAGACCTTGCTTTCAGAATACTATGTGCGCATATTGTAGTGTAACAGTGCAAGGAGATATTCAGTGATTAAAATCGACATTTCATTTTTATAAATCTTCTTTCTCGTCCGTATGCAGCATTATCAGATAGTTAACAGTTTCTCCCGATCACCTTATCAGCAAAGCTTAGCTCATGTTGGAGAACTCTTGTTTTAAAAAATAATAATAAAATCAGTTAATATGATTTGATTAAGTAAAGTATTTCAGTAATTCTTGATTACTTAGTGAATTGAAAAAAAAAACTATTTTCTGAGGTCACTTACTGGCAGTGTTCATAGTAGTCTTGTGTGGTTAATTGTTGAATTGTTGTCTGGCAGTTATTGAAGAAAGATGAGAATGGGATTGTGTGTGTGGTGGTGTCTTGCTGGGGCGAGGGGGAGAAAAAAAGAGAGAAAATGACTCACACTGATGAATTTATACACAAAATTTTTCATATAATGAAATAACACACTCAACTATTCACAATCATCAACAGTACATTCAGCAGGAATTCAATTCAGTCATTTGCATGTCCCTTGCAGAACTTTGTCTTCCTAACAGCACTCCTGTAGGCTTCTCGGTTGTGAGCAAGATGGCCTGCTGCTGATGCATCCATTTGGAGATTATCAACGATGTCTTGCAGCCATCTTTGACTTGGTTTTCCTCTCTTTCTTTTTCCCATTATGTACCCTCCCAAGATGGTCTTCTGTAGATTATCATGCCGTCTAATGTGTCCAAAATATTTAAGTTTTCTCTCTTTAATTCTCTTTACTAGCCAACCTTCTTCAATACTAAGTTCTTGTAGCATGGATATATTTGTTCTTTTTTGTCTTGAAGAACTCTTCTGTAGCATTTACATTCAAAGGCATTTATGTGTTTCTCAGATGTTTTGTTAATTGTCCAGGTCTCACAGGCATATTTTGCAGCGAGAAAGATGCATGCTCTTAAAAATCTTATTTTTGTAGTTCTGTCTTTTCCTATCCACAAATTCTTTAGTTGTTTTACTTTCTGAAGAGCGATAGATGTCCTACTTTTAATATCCCTCATTGTATCTCCATTATTAGTTAGCAGTGATCCAAGATATTCAAAACTCTCCACTTCTTCCAATTTTTCCTCATTGATACATATTCCAGCTGCCTTATTTGTTTTGTCAGCTGTCATCAGTTTAGTTTTCTTCGCATTAACATAGAGGTTTTGCTCTTCACTGTTCCTACAGACTGACATGATTAGTTTTTCCATTCCTTTTTGTGTTGTGACAGTAATACTGTGCACAGGAAAATGCTTGTATCAAATATTAACATACTGCATTGAACTAAACTTAACACAGTGCATGTTAAATTGTGTGATAATATCAAGATAACTGCTAGAGGGACAGCACAGACCAGCAAAACCAGTTATGACCTTACTCAGTATTGTGGGTTATCTGCCTGGTTTTGCTGCTGGGAAACCATTGCCATTGTACTCAAGCTAGGTCAGTGGAATCACATGTCTTCCAAGTGAGATGGAACCAGCTGAAGAGATTTGTGATGCACATCCCAGAAGTTAAAGAAAGTCATCATTGTGACCCAACCCAACTTAATGCTATTATCACAAGCTCTTCACTACAGTTCAAAGGTGAAAAGTATACAGTTCCAGAATAGTCATTAGCAGTCCAGCCACATTGAAAGTAGCATTGGTAGTGACATTTGTTAGAGGTTTTGTTAAATTCTGTCTGCTTATATTTACAGGATTATTAAAATAATGAAGAAAATTGGTGCTTGCATAGTGACCCATGAAGCATATGTATTCTGACATTTGGCATCAGAATGCCATTGAAAATTATGGAAGTAACAAATTGTTAATATTATTCAGTTATTTGTTAATTGTAAAGGTGGTAGGTGTAGGAATCATGCTTCTCAATTTTGCAGTCCTTGGTATTTGTAATTAGATGGCTTTTTTCCCTATGCCATGTCTTAGCTACTTGAATAACTCAGTCTTTCTCCCTTGAGTTAGTTTCTTCTTACATCTTGCCCGTGTCATTAAACGTCACATAGAGCTCGCATGGTAGATTGCCAAGATTTTTTCAGCGAGCTTTTCAACCTCATCAAGGGATGTTATTCCCACTAAGCTGGCCTCTCTTAATAATGTCCTCTTTAGAGTTTCACATAGTTGACCTCTTAGTTAGTCTACAGGTGTTGTAATTAAAAGCATCAAACATAAGAAATAAATGACACATATTAGAATGTATCCTTAGGCTATCATTGAGATTGTTTCACCACAGCCAGTAGTAAGTGAATGCCAAATAGGAGAAGAGAAGTAGTATGAAAATAGAGGACAATAAAAAAATACTTCATTTTGGCTCTGTAGATGATTAGTAGAAATGCAGGATTGTTTGCTAATTACGGTAAAAGGACACAGTTCCTAATATACTCAGTTTGGTTCACCTGATAAAGAGAATTGATGTTCATGGTACGAAAAGAAAAGGATGGAAAAACTAATTATGTCAGTCCGTAAGAATAGTGTGAAGAGCAAAATCTGTATCTTAATGCAAAGAAAACTAAATTGATGACAACTGAAAAAACAAATTAAGGCGTCTGAAATATATATCAATGAGGAAAAACTGGAAGGGGTGGAGAATTTTGAATATCTTGGATCATTACGAACTAAAATGGAGATACAATGAGGGAAATTAAAAAGAGGACATCTGTCGCTCTTCAGAAAGTAAAACAACTAAAGAAACTGTAGAGGGGAACAGACAGAACTACAGAAATAAGATTTTTAAGGGCATCCATCTTTCCCATCGCAACATATACCTGTGAGACTTGGACGCTTAACAAAACAGCTGAGAAACACATAAATACCTTTGAATGTAAATGCACAGAAGAGTTCTTCAGATACCATGGACACAAAAAAGAACAAATATATCCATACAAGAACTTAATATTGAAGAAGGTTGGCTAGTAAAGAGGATTAAAGAGAGAAAACTTAAATATTTTGGAACTTTAAACTCATGATAATTTAGAGAAGACTGTCTTGGAAGGGTACGTTATAGGAAAAAGAAAGAGAGGAAGACCTAGGCGAAGATGGCTGATGATCTGTGAATGGATGCATCAGCAGCAGGGCATCTTGCTTACAACTGAGAGACCTACAGGAGAGCTGTTAGGGAGGCAAAGTTCTGCAAGGGGCATGCAAATTACTGACTGACTGGTATGAAAAGAAAGCCATGAAGGCTGAAACAGATAATATCATTTCATTCCTGTGTTGTGTGTTTTTGTTTTACATGTTTCCCTTTATTAAGTATGAGTTAGAATAAAAAAGTAAAGACAGTTTGAAAAGTACAAGGTTTACATCATATAGAAGCTGATTCAGTACATGTTCCTATGACTGGTGGGTAGATAAAACATGCACAGTGCAGTGCTTTGCTCATAGTCTAGTTGAAGTCAGTCAAATAAACATGGATGCTCCTCATTGAACAATATGTTATAGTGAGATTTCTTTGGCAGGGGAAGTGAAAACTGCAGAAATTCACCATAGGATGTTGGCTCAGTACAGAAGTGATAGCAGCATGACTGACTCAGTTCTTTTTTCTTCTTCTGCATTCAAGGCTGTTGGTCACATCAGATCCGGATCCCTGTCGACCTGGCAAACCCAGATCCTGATAAGAGCCCCAAAGCTTTTGCCCCAAGCTCATGTCCTCTGGCCATGACTGGATGAAAAGTTTATGAATGTGTCAAATATTTTATAGCAGGAAGAGCAAGTGTAACCAGTGCACGTCTCATGCTGCAGCCACAATGGTGGGAGTGATGCAACAGTTGTAGTTTAAACATCTTCATACCCCCCCCCCCCCTTTGCAGCCCTGATCTGGCATCATGGAGTTATCACATCTTCTGTCCACTTAAATAGGGCTCTGTACAGTTGCAAGTTCACCTCTAATGATGAATGCAGACTTGGATCTTCCAAGGAGTGAAGAAGCTAGTGAAATGATACAAGAAGTGCATTGTCCTACAGACAGACCATGTGGAGAAGTGATATAACTGTTAAGTTAATTTGCACACAGTTACTGGCATTAAATGTTCTGTTGCCTTTATTTCTTTTTTTTAAAATCATATATGCTATGAATGATATTATTATAAGTAAAGTGTGCCAAAACAGACTGCTGATACTATTTATATTTGTGATAGCTTCTTATCTTCTATGGCTTGTGCTTTATTCAGCGAGGATTACGTAAACTTAAAGGAAATTAATAGAATTTGATAATTCAGTGACATAGAAAACAATCATACAGTCCTGTTTGATTTTTCTCCATAAGGTTGTACGCATCTCCAAAGGCCGTCACCCCCCAACAGTCTAGAGAGACATTGTTGTCTTGGGTGCGCCAGGACTTTGATCATCCAAGTCCAGAGGTTGAGTCTTCAAGACGAGCTCTCATATGCAAGCTGGATGAAGTGGCCCGTAGTAAGTAGTTTGCTGAGTGAAGAGAGAAGACTTGCACATCACCACTTAACATCATCACATTACTATGTCTAAAAAAAGGTAGTCTTCATACTATTATGTCTTCATTTGTGCATATTTTGTCATCACAGTACCTCAGTATTCCTCTGTATCTTTGATATTGTATTCTTATGTAATTAAAAAAAGAAATAGTGCTTGTTAGTTTAACACAGGGTAGGTAACTCAAAAAAAGTTTTTTTTTCAGTAGTTTTTATACATAACTTGGTTGACTAGATTTGATTAGTTTAAGTGTCTTGACTGTGATAAGTAGCATTGTATGGATTGAGCCCTATTTTAATGTTAAACTATGATCCACTCTTTCTTCTCAGTGAGACACAGTTCCAGTACACCTGTTATTGGGAGCCAACCTATCGCTAGTCGATCAGCTGGAGCTTTAAGCCGATCTACAGAAGAGAGTAGCCACACACCCTCAAGAAGTTCTCATAGAAAGTCAGGTTTAGCTGCTCCAGGTATGCATTGATTATCAGTGAAGAACTTAGATCAGCCGTTGACAGGTTGGAGTAGTAAACAGGAGACAGTCATCCTACAGGTTAGCTGCAGTGCCAGGTTTCTGTATAGGGTCCACCATGGCAGTATCACATCATAAACACCTGTTATGGTTCTGTGTGCCATAGGCGTTCAAGATATTAAATAAGTTACAGCATTATTGTAAATGGCCACTGACATCAGAAGAGGTGGAAAGTCAAAGATGTGACATGAATCACAGGATAAGCTGACATGCCTAAGAGTCCAGGCTGTACAAAGTGAGGCCTAGGTTGCAAAAATCAGTTTGTCAAATCATGTATGTGAGTGCAAAGTGATCATATATGTGATGTTTCAGGAGAGTAATCCTCCTGTATGTGTGGATTTTGTGTGAAGTATCACAGCACGGTAGCAACAGATTGCCACTTTGTAGTATATATTTTGCTCAGACGTAAGAGAAGGCTATATTATAAATATTCATCATTCAGGTTGGTTTTATTCATTCATTCATACATCATAAACAGCACATTTGACATTGGCAGTCATTTTTCTCCATTTTATGCAGCCTGTGGTTTGTTTTTCTATTCAGTTCAGTGCCTTTCTTTTCCAGTTCGATTTGGTAAACCTGTTTATGTGGGTGAACCTAAAAGTAATTTTTTAGAAATTTGGACAGCATATGCAAATATGATTGAAACTCCTTATCACTTTTCGGCATTGTTCAGTACAGGTCTGCCGTGACATCATTTATCCCTGGGGTTCTCAAGTACAAAAATTTCTGGCTGAGCCTATATCCAGCTAATGCATGCCCTGTTTAATCTCTTCATCCATTACTGAACTGCTTTCCATCTCATGGCTCCTTGAGGTATCCATACACATGATAATTACGTTGTGCAAGGTCGGGTGAATATGTAGAATATGGAAGACACTCCAACGTAGATTTAGTAATTTGTTGAGCTGTATGAGGCCTCATGTTATCATGCTTTAACAACACACCAAGAACTGAGCAGACTGCAACATTTTTACCTGATTGCAGGTTTCAAGTGGTTCTCAGACAGATCACAGTATGCTTTGCTGTTGATAGTGGTTCCTTTGGGTATGTAATGTTCTAGGACTGGGTCTTTACAATCCCAGAAGAGCGTGAGCATCAGTTTCCCAGCTGACAGGGATGTATCTGGTTTTGGCAAAGAAGAATGTCTCCACTCCTTGCTGGCTAACGTTGTCTCTGACTGGGAGTAACAAACCCAACATTTATCTCCAATGACTGTATGTCACAGAAAGCCATCTCCTTCAGCTTCGAAACATCATACGCCCAAGAAACAAATAACTGCCCACTAATTCTTCTTTCATGCAAGCTTCCAAGGGAGCAGCCGTCTTTGGTCTGCTCTACAGATATCATATTTCCAAAATGGCTGATACATCTAGAGAGGGATCGCGTATCAAATCTGTATTGCAGCTGTCTACTTATTTTATCTTATTTCCTTCCTGTACTGTTAAACGTCACATAGGGCTCACAAGGTAGTTTGCCAATTTTTCCTGTCTTCAGCGAGCTTTTCAATCAAGGGATTTTATGCCCATTAATTTGGCCTCTCTTAACAATGTCCTTTTCAGAGTTTCATGTGGTCTGCCTCTTTTTCTTTGGCCTGTTGTGTTCCACTTTATAGCTTGTTTTGGGATTCTCTGACTGTTTCTTCTCATCACGTGACCAACATATGTCCATCTCCTTTTCCTGATCACCTGTTAGATTGATTGTTATTCAGTCATCTGTCTTATCCCTGCATTGTTCTTGAATTCGTTCCACTTAATGCTGAGTATTTTCTTTAGGCATTTGTTTTCAGAAGAGTCTAATTTCTTGTCTATTTCTTTAGTTGTTTCTTTAGTTCTTCCAGCTTTCACATGCACAAATGAGGGCGGATATTACATTTGAATTGAATAGTCTTAACTTGGTTTTTGTGCTTATAACTTTTGAATGCAATATGTTCTCAAGATTCTTGAAGATCGATGCTGCTTTTGCAATTCTAATTCTAACTTCCTTTTTGGTGTCACTGTCCTGGTCTATGTAGCTGCCAAGGTATGCAAATTGATTGACTTCTTCAATATCTGTCCCTTCTATGTGTATTTTTTCAATTTGGTTAATGGGAGGTTTCATTATTTTTGTTTTGTCCTTGTTAATTTTAAGCCCTGTTTTGCTAGCTGTATTTTCTTGCATGGAATTCACATTGTTACTGATAAGAGTTATGTCATCAGCAAAATCAAGATCTTCTTGTTGGATCCCATGTACCTAGTCAATACCTGTGTTACCTGTGCAGCAGAATTGTTTCATTGTGAAGTCTATTATAATTCCAAAAAGCAAAGGAGACAGTATACATCCTTGTTTCACGCCTGTTTCAATCTGGAACCATTCACTCATCCCTTGTTCTCTTTTGACTGCACAAACATATCCATTGTAAAAGTCTTTAATGATGTTGACAGTTTTAGATGGTATTCCATATAGACTTAAAAATTCTCCACAGTTAATCTTTGTGTATGCTATCAAATGCCTTTTTAAAGTCTATGAAGTTCAGTATTAATGGTTTCTGCTTTTCAGTATGTTCTTCGAGTATTATTCTTAGAGTAAAGATCTGGTTGAGACAGCTTCTCCCTTTTCAAAATCCTGCTTGTTCTTTTCTCATTGCTGTATCCACTATATCTTTAAGTCTATTCAAAATGACCTTGCAAAATACTTTTGACACAACTGATATTAAGGTTACTCCTCTCCAATTGTTACAGTCACTAAGGCTGCCTTTTTTTGGTATTTTAACAATGATTCATTTTTTTCCATTTAGAAGGGACCTTTTATTCTTTCCAAATCTTATTAAACATTCTCTGTAGTTGTCTCATGTTGTCATTATTGATAGCTTTTAACATTTCGGGTGTTATTTCATCTTCACCTGCAGCTTTGTTGTTAGCCATTAAATTCACTGCTGTTTCAATTTCATGCAGTGTAATTTCATCTAGGTTGACATTTTATTATTGGGCTGGTAAGTCAGTTTCAAGGTTTAACAGTTCTTTTGGGAGTGGTCGATTAAGTATTTGTTGGAAGTGTTCAGCCCATCTTTGCTTTTGGTCTTTACTTGATGTTAATAGGGTTCCAGTTTTGCTAAGGATTGGTCTTTCTTTAGTACCTGTTAGCCTCTTTTGTATGTTATGTAAAGTTTTGCTGTCTCCTGTCTTTGTTGCTTTCTCTGCCTCTTTCGCCATATTGTCAATGTATTCTCTTTTATTCCTTCTAGCTGAACTTTTTTACTTTCTTGTCTATTTCTTTGTATGTTGCTTTCGCCAGATCTTTTCCAAGATCTGTTTTTACATTCAACATGTCTAATTTGGCTGCTCGTCTTTCATGTATGTACTTCCATGTGTTTTCTGATATCCATGCTTTTCTGTTTGGCTTTTTCAGTCAAGCGCTTGCTTTTGCTGCTGTAATTATGGCTGTGCTGTAAGAATTCCATAATTCATCTATACCTACCTCCTCTACTTCACTGGGTGTTGTGGAATGATTGGCAAGTTCCTGATTGAAATTACTGTTAGTATTCTCTTCTTGTAGGCTGTGGCTGTTTATTATTCTGTGTATTGATTTCATGTGTTGGCTTTTCAGTTTTAGTTTTATTTTCCCTATACATAGGTTGTGATCACTGTTAACATCTGCACCCCTATAAGCCCTTACATCTATCAGAGATGTTCTGTATTGCTTTTTAATACAGAAATGATCTATCTGGTTTCTAGTTCTATCATCTGGAGATATCCACATTGTTTTATGTATCTCTTTGTGTGGAAATATTGTGCCTCTAATGACCATGCCCTCTGTTAGAAATATTTCAGTTAATCTTTCTCCGTTTTGATTAACCATGTTAGTTCCTTCTTTTCCTATTACTTTTTCAACATCAAGTTATATTTTTTAGATAAAATTAGAATTTCTTTTTGACATGCCCTGACATTTTTCAGTGCCTCACCCTTGATATCCCTCTTCTTCCCTCCACCCAATGTGGATTATCAGGGAATTACTGTCTTTTCGTGACTTTCTGAAGACATTCCGATTGTCTTTTCCTAACAGTTTTAAATTGTGTTCTGCAACTTCACTAAGGACTTATTCTTTTGGTCTCTTTTCCCTAGCTGTCCATAGCGCATATTGCATCTGTTCCCAAAATCACTCTTGTTGTGCTTGCAAGTTTTTTCTTTCACCTTTTTATTGTCTGTATCTCTCTGGCAGAAAACAGTAATATATATATATACACACACACGCACGCACGCACGCACAGAGAATGCTTTTTCTCACGGTATTACTTCATCTTTTCAAAGAATTGGAGTTTGTTTTTTTTTTTTTCATTTTCTTTTAAGAGAAAGCTGTTTCAAAGAGTTAACCACAAAAAAATATATAATCTGTGAAAGAAAAGTTGAAGGTAGACTATTATAATGTGACATCATTGACCAAACAAGTAACTATTCATCATAAAAGTAGATCTTCATAACTGGATAATCATGTGTTTCAGTTTAGTTGTACGCTTGACACATATCATTTTTATGTTTGTAGGCATAGGAAAACCAGCGTTTGATGCTAGCACATTCACAAGACCTAAAAGAGGGTCAGGTCCGATTCATGGAGAAGGAGACCAGCCTCAGGAACTTCCGTATGTGCCCAGTACTTCAGATATTAGTGATATTGAAAACCTTGCCAAACAACAGGAAGAAAGTAAGTGTCGTACCACAACTTTTCAAACTTTTCTCACCGACGATATTATTCTACATATTTTTTTTTATTCAGTTCAATTCAAGTGCCATGCCGCGTGGCATGGGCGATCATTTCTCTCCACAGTTCCCTGTCTTTAGACTTGATTATGACATCTGCTGGTGACTTTCTTCCTAGCCACACTGACAGCCCATCCAGTAACTTCTTTCTGTCTTTTCTTTAATATAGCACTTTCTTTGGCAAAGCAGCACCAGCATTTCTCTCAGATTTAGGCTTTAATGCAGATTAATGTCTTGTTTTTCTTGGAACATTTCTAAATTCGAATATGTTAAACTCATGTGATACATATTGTACTTCTTTCTTCAGTTATCTGTAATTTGATGTATAAAGTGATGGATGTGGTTAGTGCAAATCATTGCTTGGAGTGCCGTTTTAGTGAAGTCATCATCATCATCATCATCATCATGTGCCGTGCCAACTGGCGTTGGCTATTATGCTTCTCCAGAGTACCCGATCCTTCATGCAGGCCATCAGCTCAGTTGATGATCTCCTCTCACACCATCCCGTCAGACTGTCCAGTATCATTTCTCTCGGTCTTCCTCTGGATCTTCTTCCCTCTATTTTTCCAGTTGTTATAATATTTTCAATGCCCCCTCTTCTCATTGCATGTTCTATGAAAGTACATTGTCTCTCTCTTATTTTTTTTGGACAAGATTTTTTGTCTCTCCAGCTCTTCTCATACATTCTTCATTAGTTATTTTTGTTGTCCAGGGAATTTACAACATTCATCTAATAAACCACATTTTTTCTGCTTCCAATGACTTTTGTGCAGACTTGTCTATCATCCATGATTCACTTCCATATAACAAGATAGGTTCAATATAGCATTTTAGGACTCGTTTCAGTGAAGTCCATACAGAATTCTTAAGTTTCCATTTCTGATCCATCATTTAAATTGTAAAGTAACTTTTTCCTGACATACTGATCTTCAGGAAAAAAAAGAGAAGATTTGGAAGTAAATCTGTATTGAATATTTTCTCTGCTCATATGTTAGGGCATGTTTGTGTTGTAAAAGTGATGCTGAACCATGAAAGTCTACAAAATCTCATTCAGAGTTTCTTTGTAACTGAATTAAATAGAATTTCCAAGGCCACATGGTACATTTGTAACATTATATTTATGCATGGAATCGAGGTAAATGGACATTTTACTTTAATTTGTGGATTTATATTTTTTCATTGTTTGCTATTAAACAGCATCAACATTTGTACTTGTTTCTTCAGTTATCTGTAATTCGATGTATAATATTTTTTTTTGTGTTTAATTATTAACATGGGAAAAAATTGCGCATGAAGTCTGTTTTTTTTTTTTTTTTTAATTTGTTTATCCAAGCCCATGGTGGAAGTTAACTGAGGCATGAAAGAAGTTAAAAGAAGACATTAGTCAGCTTAAAACTGTGGCCAGTCTGTATGTATTTTCTCATGTTGTGGGGCAGCTGTGCAGCAGGTGCTGCCAGTACTTCAGCCATGTACATGTATTTTTATGAAGCCGTCAGCTTTGGTTTGCCACTTCTGGATTTAAAGCATGGTCACTGCATGTTTTATTCTAAGGAAAGCTTTGATGCTTCTTTCATTTCTTGTAAATGAGATTTTATCAGTAACCAGAAATGCATATTATTTTTACATAATTTTTTTTTACACACGCAGGTTTACGCCAGAGTATGACTCCAGCAAGCAGGAAAGGTAAATTACCATGTCATGTTACTTTCAGCAGTAGCTCAGCTAATAAGTATGTAGATTTTTAATATAATACTTCCAAAAACAGTAAGATTACTTACAACTGCAGGTGCCAGTCATGGATGTTTAGTAATCACCTGGAGAACAGTATGTGAATGGTGTGTTTATGAAAAAAAGATTTGCTTGAATTTTCCCAGGTTCTTGCTTTTATCTGTAAAACACTGAATGTAGAATCATATAAGAGCAACTAAAATAAATGTGTATAGGTACATATATGTGGGTGGTTGGTAGGTTTGGTGGGGTGGGTGTGTGTGCAGGGAACGTCATAAAACAAGAAGTATTGAGATAGAAAAACAGAACTTTTACATGCAGGAGAACAAAACCTTTTCACTGGCAGAAAAGGAGCCAGAAAAGATACATTGAAGCTATAGAGAAGGAATCATTTATATTCTGCTGCTAACAGCCAGAATATAAGATGTAAGAACAGCAATGAGTATAAACTAGATATGGATACAAATATGGATATTGGGATATATGGTAATGGATATAAACTAGACTACTGGCCTGAACTTTTTAGAGTGACATGCGTCAAGTTGTTCTCTTTGTGTCGCACAAAATTAGGATGGTAAGAAGGAAAAAAACATATTCAGTAACTGCATGTTGTTTTAATATATTTATTTAAAACTACTGATTGTTGTTTGTGGGTTTTTTTAGCAGAAGTGACATTTAGTAAAGTCCTATTTGTCTTACATCTTACATCCTTCCTGTGCCGTTAAACGTCACATAGGGCTCGCATGGTTGTTTGCCAAGTTTTATTGTTCTCGGCGAGTCTTTCAGTTTCATCAAGGAATGTTATGCCCACTAAACTGGCTTCTCTTAACAATGTCCTCTTTAGAGTTTTGCGTGGTCACCCTCTTTTTTCTTCAGCCTGTTGTGGTCCACTTGATAGCTTGTTTTGATATTCTCTGATTGTTTCTTCTCATCACATGGCCGAAATCTGTCCATCTTCTTTTTCTGATCACCCATGAGACAGGTTGTTGTTCAGTCATCTGTCTTATCTCTACATTGTTCTTGAATTCGTTTCACTTTATACCAAGTATTTTCCTTAGGCATTTGTTTTCAAAAGAGTCTAATTTCTTATCTATTTCTTTAGTTGATTTCCAGCTTTCCATGCATAAATGAGGGTGGATATCACATTTGAATTGAATAATCTTAACTTGGTTTTTGTGCTTATAATGTTTGAATTCCGTATGTTCTTAAGATTTTCAAAGGACAATGCTGCTTTTGCAATTCTAATTTCCTTCCTGGTGTCACCATCCTGGTCTATGTAGCTGCCAAGGTATGCAAATTGGTTTACTTCATCAACAACTGTTCCTCCTACGTATATTTTTCCTTCTTGATTAATGTCAGTTTAGGCAGCTGGCGCACCATAGCTGATATACTAGTGTCAGGGTTAACAAACCATAGCTGACCAAGACCCTGTCCCACCTCTCCATTGATACCCCCAGTAAGAGGCATAGCATGGCTAATGAGGCAGGGATTGCCATATTTCCCATGGTGGTGGAGTCTGCTAAAGAAGCATTAATCACCCCTCGCTTTTTAGCTGTACTCTGGGACTGGGAAAGCAGCTGCCATAACCCTCTCTCATGCCGATGTGATGCTGTACCTCAACACCTCTACAGCGTCGGCTGCAAAGAACACCAGCTCACAGTTACAGGGAGATAAGACAAGATATACTAAGATAATATGAGTATTTTTGCTTGTGTATTTTATGAAGTATGAAATGGAGGGATTTAAGAAACCTGGCTTTTAAAATCTTACATCCTTCCCATGCCGTTAAATGTCACATAGGGCTCGCATGGTAGTTTGCCAAATTTTCCTGTTTTTGGCAAGCTTTTTTAACCTCATCATAGGATTTTATGCCTACTAATTTGGCCTCTCTTAAAACAATGTCCTGTTTTGAGTTTCATGTGATCAGCCTCTTTTTCTTTGGCCTGTTGTGTTCCACTTGATAGCTTGTTCTGGGATTCTGTTTCTTCTCATCACTTGACCGATATATGTTCATCTCCTTTTTCTGACCACCCATAAGACAGGTTGTTTGCTCATCTGCCTTATCTCTGCGTTGTTCTTGAATTCATTTCACTGTATATCGAGTATTTTCCTTAGGTGTTTGTTTTCAAATGAGTCAAATTTGTTGTCTATTTCTTTAGTTGTTTTGTTTTTTAAATACTGTATTTAAAATAACTGCAGTCATATAGTTTTGTTGCATATGCAGAAGTTTGTCATTTTAAACTGTTGTAAATGCTAAAGGAGGAAAAGGAGATGGACATATGTTGGTCACTTGATGAGAAGAAATGAGCAGAGAATCCCAAAACAAGCTATCAAGTGGAACACAACAGGCCGAAGAAAAAGGGGCAGACTGCGTGAAACTCTGAAGAGGACATTATTAAGAGAGGCCAAGTTAACAGGCATAAAATCCTTTGTTGAGATTGAAAGACTCGCTGAAGACAGGAAAAATTGGCGAACTACTTTGCGAGCCCTATGTGACGTCTAACGGCACGGGAAGGATATAAGATATAAGATAAGAAATGCTAAAAACAGACATTACATCATTTCGCTGTAAAACATCGTGGTCAAGGCTTTTTACTTCCTGAAATGTTTGTGAGTCATGTTATTTGGTAGATCAAGAGTTAAACATCCTATAAAGTTTATGATTTAAAAAAAAATGTTTTTTTTTCTTTTAGCAATGAGAGCCAAGCATTCTCTAATGGATGGAGATGGTGGAGCTAGGCTTAGTCCAAGTCGGTTTGATAGTGAGTGTTATGATGTTTGATAGTGAGTGTTATGATGATTGATAGTGAGTGTTGTGTTATGTTTGATAGGGGGTGTTATGATGCTAGATTTAGGAAATATTTTTCTGTTTTTTTTTTGTTTTTTTTAGTTCACTCCCTTGTTGTTTTTTGTTACTTATCAGAAACATTGCAATGTATTTGCCATATTTGGTCACTCTGTCAGTTTTTTCTCCATGTTCATGATCTTCTGTCTTGTAAGAATTTCTGTAGCCCTTACTGCAACCATGCTTTACCTGTTTCATTTATCAGAAATGGAAAACTTCTCAGATCATCAGAAGAAGAACCTCTCACAGTCAGGTGTTTAGTCCCTATAGAAGACATATTATAAATAGACTGTTTTTAACATCTTTTTTCTTCTAATTCAGCAGTGTATTTGCTATCTTCTGTCTTAACTGAAGTTATTCACTTATCTCACCATTTTCCTGTTGACATGACTATTGCACTGTCAGTATTTCCAGTTTACTTACTATTGTGTTTCTCCTTGTTTTGTTGCTGTTTAATTTTAATCCACTTTTTCTTTTACTGCTAGCCTCTGCTTACTAATCTGGCCTCTAAATGTCCTCATTAGAGTTTCATCTCATTGAATTTTTCTTTCTCAAAATCAACCAATTTTATTATCCCTGTTTTTATCCCCAACCCATTTTGATTTTATCACTTCTTTTAGCACTTCTTTATAATTTATCATCATTTTGTTTATTTCAGAAATTGCTTTGTCTTAAGCTTCTTATACAATCTATGCGGCACACAGCTACTAAACTAAGACTGGAAATAGATCCTCATTTATCTCTAAGGATTGTTCTGTTATTATTTTAACATAAAAACTGATACTTTTCATATTAACAAGGCTATATTCTTATGTATTTTTAAAAGTTATAGTTTGTATTCTTAAATCAATAATTGTTAAAAGTACTTTTGTGATATGGATCATCCAGATAATTGTGCAGTGTTGGTTGCAAGATAGTGAAGTTAGTTTATAGAATATGCAGTGAAGATCTGAGAAAGTATATAATGTGCAATAGATTATGTTCAGTATATATAATATATATATAATATATATATATAATAACTGTATGCTAAAGTAATCTGCAGTCACACAATCCTTGCTTTTATTAAATTTTTGCCCCAGTGAATTTAGTTAACATTCTTTTGTTTAAAATCATTTTTACTGAACATGAAGTAAAAAAAATATTACATTACCTACAGAATACTATTAAGCTATTGTTACATTTCAGTAGAAGTGTTACTTTACTTGTAGCATTACTGCTTGTTAGTTGTCAGGATGATGTTAGTTTACATAAGGAGTTACTGCTTTGTACATTTCAGCTGAGATTACTTATCAGTCTCATCACCGTGGTAGTGTTGGTTCTGATCATGGCATGTCCCCAAATATTCTTCAGTACAATAACCAGCAGTTTCACATGAATAATTCAATGGGTAAAATATTGTATTGTCAATGCTTATTTGAGTTTTCTGGTAGATTGTGGTTATTCGTGAAAAGCAGCATTTTCTTTGTACAGACTTTTGAGTTATATTGTAATTTAATTCCATGTTATAAAAAATTGAAACCAAGGACTAGATCAGAACTGAGATGTGAGTGGGAATCAAAAAGTAAAGGCAGTTTCGAAATTATGCGATAACCAAAGTGGATAGATGCTGACAACAGTACTACATGTTCACAGTGGCTGATGAGTAGTTTGAACATGCACAGAGCAGCACTCTGTCCATAGTCCTGTTGAAGCCAAGGTCAAATAAGCATGGACAATCCACTGCAGGATTGCACCATTGGTGAACAGCATATCATAGTGAGGAATGCTTTTGGACAGAGGGAGTTAAACCTGCTGGAATTCACCATTGGATGTTGGCTCAATAAGAAAGCAAAAGACAGCATGACTTGGTGAAAAGTTTATGAACGAATAAGAAAAATTACAGCAAGAAGAAGTTTGATCTGTTTGGCCATAGCATCGTGCGCACAAGCCTTTATCAATAGGGTGCAAATCTTGAACAGAGAAAACCGATGGATTATGGTGTTCACTGTTATTGCATATTTGGATATCAGCTAAAGATTCTCTTGTGTCATGGTGCATGATGAAGTACCATAAGGTTTGCCCAGGGTGGGTACCCAGATCTGCACAAACAACAATGGGTGGAGATTGCAATCCAGTTCCTGAAATGCTATGAATAAGATCTGAGTACTTTAGAGGAGATTGTCACAGGAGACCTGACATGGATCCATCACTGTGAACTAGAAATCAAGAGATAAAGCATATAGTGGAAACACCTGTCTTCTTCAGTAAAGAACAAGTTCAAACAACAGTCCTCCACCAAGAAAATCCCTCTGACCTTCTTTTGGGGCATAAAGGATCCTATTCTGGTGCATTGTCAGGAACGTGGGCAAACAGTTGCCAGTGCATTGCTTGGAAACTGAAATGTGCATTTTGCAGCAAAGGAAGAGGAATACTGTCAAAAACAATGGTGGAGGCAATGCAGTAGCTGCAGTTTAGGTCTTCTTCATACCCTTTACATCTCAGAATCTGACACTATTGATTATCACATCTTAAGTCCACATAAAGAGCCTCTACGCAACTGCAGATTCACCTCTGATAATAAGGTTAAGGAAGCAGTGCAGAGCTGGTTTCAGGATTGGCTGAAATCTGCTTCTCCCAAGGAATGAAGAAGTTAGTTGTATAATATAAGAAGTGCATTGACCAGCAGGGGGACTGTGTGGAGAATTGGTCTAACCAGGATGTTCATTTGCAGTTCAAGGGATTGTATGTTGCCTACCATTTGATTCTTCATTGCATAAGTTGTCTATTACAGACTGAAATCCTCCATCAGCATGCTGGAAAGAACTGACCACCTCCATTTTCTTCAAACATTTGAAACCAGTGTTTAAAAGTTTTCACTGGAGATTTTAAAAGATTGTTACTTTAAAATATTGAGGATCATTGTGCTTAGATCTGTTTAATGTTGCACAGTTTGTCTGAAGAAGTATAGAGTATTTTGTATTATAATAATTTTGTGGCCATTGAACAAGGTTTTTTTTTTTTTTTTCTAGTTATACCTGAGAATCTTAGTGGTTCTTTTGTTTTACTTTCATGGCAGTGTTTGGGGTTTGATCCCAGTCACTTCAGCTGTAAAAATTGCTTCTAGTGGAAGGAAGAGTAATGTGGCTTCATGCTGACCTCTAAATGTGCCAAGTCAAACTGTGTGCCCCAGCCACTTGGAATTAGACTCCTTAACTGATTTTGCCTGTGTTTGTTCTCACTGTTGTGATAAGATGTTAAAATTTATGAAATGAGAGCAAAAATTGTTTCATGCTAATTTTTTTGGTATAAGATCTTGACCAGTTTTATTATTGAGCTTTTTGTTTTGGGAAATATCACTGAAGTTTAATATTTCTTTGCTTGTAATACTTTTGCTTATATCTGTATGAGTGTGTGTTTGTATATGCACATTGTTTATGTGTTTTTGAAAACACGTAAGTGTGAATCAGTTAGTAAATATTTATTTATTATTTCCTACTCAGACTGTCAAGGGAGGCGCAGTCTCCCCAGCACGCCGGGATTACAGCACCAGTCCCACAATTCTAGTGACTCCAGTTTGGAGCGTCACAGTGTTAACAGCGACGAGATGAACCTGGCGCCTGAAGCCATGAGAGCCCCGTCATCGTGGCTGCAGCAGTCAAACTACAACTCTGTGCTTAAACAAGGGGTGAATGCTGGGCTGGGGCCGGGCCTTGGTCGGCCACACGATCGAGGTTTATCACCTCAGCGGACTAGCGGCCTGCCCACCCCGCGTAGACAAATAGCCAGACCTTCCTCTGCTTCCAGATCTTCTCTACCTACATTTCGCAGGTTTGTTTGTAAATTTTTATCCTGTGTCTCTTTAACCTAGAATTCGTTTAGACTTCATAATTGACATCATAAAATGGCATGGTAATCTTTCCAATCTAATTCACTTCATTATACGAGAGTGCTAATTAGTTGCTTTTAGCGCAGTGCATGTAGTATGTTCTAGGTTTACGGAGTAGATTATCTTGTGATTACATAATTAGTAGTTTGTAATCTTTGACTACAGTAAAAGAGATTGAATAAGAGAAGTTGACCACGTGAAACTCTAAAGAGGACATTGCTAAGAGAGCCCAGTTTAGTGGGCATAACATCCCTTGATGAGATTGAAAAGCTCACCGAAAACAGTAAAACTTGGCAAACAACCATGCAAGCCCTATGTGATGTTTAACGACACGGGAAGGACGTAAGATGTAAGAAGTCTTTGACCATCTTGTACTCCCCTGTTGATAACATGTCTACTTTGAGTTTTATTTCGGTATATTTTTTGTTTTCCTTCTGCAGAGCAAATATTCCTTCTCCAAAGCCATCGTCATTAGGAGGGCCAGAAGAAAGCTGGAGAGATGGATGTTTCTGATTTTTCTTTTTCTGCTGAGACTTCAGTTCAGTACATTTTTATGTGCAGTTAAATCATTGGCCAGTTTATATTGTGAGATATCATTTTGATAGATGGCAGGCTGTTACAAGTTCAAAACAGTATATCAGCTTGTATGAACAATCAAGGAATGGTGTTGTCAGAAATGATGTTTTTGAGCTGGTTCACCTTTCAGTGTCTTGTGGAAAGGAAGCGGTGTGCACAATTTCTTTTAGCAGAAATATAACGGAAAGTACTTTTGAAGATGTGTGGGAGATTGAAAGTTAACAAGAAAGAGAACTACAAAGCTGATGAGTTCTCTAGTTAAAAAATGGTAGGAGGAAACTGACTACGTGCCATGTGTAACATTTTTTATTTATTCTGTCTGACGGACGTGACAGCACAGCAAAAAAAAAAAAAAAAGCAAACAGAACCAAATGAAAACAAGTGTTGGTAAATGAAGTTTTTATAAGATAATGGCTGGAGAGGTTAAACTGGATGTATCAAAATTTCTGAATTGTTAACAAGTAAAGTTGATGATCAGATAAAAACGTGTAGGAATGCTTCCCAGAAGATTACAGTGTGAAGAGTGGTATTACTGGTGGAAAGACGGAGATATTGTGGCAAGAAATGAAAAGTGGAATATGTAAAGATGGAAGATACAGTAATTTATATTAAACAAAGCACTAGAGATGGGAAGTCAAAGTGAACTGCCAGAAATAAACGAGAAGAGAGGGATGTCATGAAAAAAAAATGTGTAAGAATTCAGTAAGTTGTAGTTGTATATTTGTTAATATCTGCTCTTTCTCCCTGAGATCTTGGCTTCATGATTGTAAAACCACTTATGAATGCAAGACAGTGCTGATCAAAATTCTGGTTTCATTGTAAGGATAAATAGCTTTTTCTATTTTGACTTGTTTATGTATTTATATTGAAGGTTTTGCCAAATTGAACAAATTTTGAAAGATACAGACATATACATTTGCTATTGACTTAAATATTGTCAAAACTGACTAGAAAATATTATTTTTTTTACTGATAAACTTACGAAGCAAGTTATATTTGTTCTCCATGGTGAAGTATCAAGACAATCAGAGTGAAAAGCTTGAAATAGAATGCTATGGGTATGAAGTCTTTCCAGTGACAATTGAAAGTTCAAATAAATCCCATCAGAATCAGCATTTGGAAAGTAGAAGTGTTGGATTGTTCAGAAAATTTTGAGTGAAGAAATGAACTTTGTTTTGAGATTATGTCAGAACAGTAAAATATTAAGGTCACAGCATGCTTAGAAAGCAGTTTTTTTTTTTAATAAGTTGTGATATGTAAAAATGTTCACTGTCAATCGATGTATTGTGGGTAGAGGATAGACTTTGCTGAGATAAGCCATTCTGGATGTTTTTACTACATCGGGTACTTAAGCCAGAAGTTTGAGAGCTGTATTTTTTCATTACTAGTTGTAAAATTACTGTCATTATTTAAGGGAACGTAAAATTACTGTCATTATTTGAGGGAACTACCAAGACAAGTGATTAGAGATGTCATCAAAACTATGTCTGCAAGAACCACCAAGACAAGTGATTAGAGATGTGGACAAAACTATGTCTGCAGGAACCACCAAGACAAGTGATTAGAGATGTCATCAAAACTATGTCTGCAAGAACCACCAAGACAAGTGATTAGATATGTGGACAAAACTATGTCTGCAAGAACAACCAAGACAAGTGATTAGAGATGTCAACTAAACTATGTCTGCAAGAACCGCCAAGACAAGTGATTAGAGATGTCAACAAAACTATGTCTGCAAGAACCACATGATCCTTCTCTGAAAGTGTTTGACCGAATGTGGCAAGTCAGAAACTGCAAGTGCACCAAATATTTCAAAACTCTTCAGTCAAGGATATGAAGTCTGTGATTATTTGTGAGAGGAACAGACTTGATTATTTCAGCTGATGATCATGGGTGGCTGTTGAGTAGCTGAAACTGTAACATCTAAATAATCAGTGAATCGAAGTCAAACTGTTGTATTAAGCTTCATTTAAGTTTCCCCAATGGGAAACTGTGCTTCTTTTGTTTCACTGTTGTATGGATATTGTATTATTTTATGGATTTAATTTGTAGTTGTAGAGAGAGAAAAAAAACTAGGTCTGTTGGTTTCCATACATTTATTTATTTTTATGATATTGGAGTAGACTTAGTTGAATTAGTTTTCTTTTTTATTTTTCTCAGTCACTTTTTCTCATTTTATAAAGTGAGACGATACTCATATAAAGTGGATTACTAACTGCTAGAGATAAAATGCTAAAGTTTGATCTTTTGGTGGCTTTTTGATAAGGAGAAAGATTATGCTACATACTTTTCTGTGTCCCGTAGAAGTTATACACATTTTCTGATGCTTGTAGTTTACGTATAATTTACAGACAGAATGATGTAGATCTTGTAAGCATAGTTTGTACTTAATGTTTCTGGTGCTAAGTGGAGCCTGTTAGGTTGTTTATTATGTTAGAGTGAGGTTTTATTGCATGCACAAAGCCCTTCAGGGTATGCGAGAAACGGTGCAGTGTCATTTTTTTTATTATACAAGAATAATTTTAGAATCCACCTACATTCCTCTAGAACAGGTTTTAGCGATCATGTCTTCATAAATTAGATTGACTAGTTTAGTTAGCCTTTGAATGTAAATGCTACAGAAGAGTTCTTCAGATATCATGGACACAAAAAAGAACAAATATATCCATACTACAAGAACTTAATATTGAAGAAGGCTGGCTAATAAAGAAGATTAAACAAAGAAAACTTAAATATTTTGGACACATTATAATCTAGAGAAGACCGTCTTGGAAGGGTACATAATAGGAAAAAAAAAAAGAGAGGAAGACCAAGGCAAAGATGGCTGCAAGACATCGTTGATGATCTGCAGATGCATCAGCAGCAGGCCATCTTGCTCATAACCGAGAGGCCTACAGGAGTGCTGTTAGGGAGGTGAAGTTCCACAAGAGACATGCAAATGAATGAATGAATGAAGTTTAATTAATTAGTTGATGGATCATCCTTCACGCACATCAAATGATTAGTCAATAAGTGCTCCTATCCCATCTTCAGTATTTCCACCAGTGTTTGGTGGTTGATGATACCAGGTTCTTGACTAGTTTAATCAAGTGTAGTATTGTGGTTTTAAATGTTTGCTTAGCTACCTTCAGGTACTGAGATTACAGATGAGTGCCCCTATAGCTGTAATAGTACATCTATTTTGTCCGCTTTAGTGTATCCATGGCAGACAGCCTCTTTTGTTGACTTGAGTATCTTTAGTGAGCCAAAGCCATAGTTTTTTTTCTTTTCCCCTACCTGTATATAGAGAGATCTGAACTTTAATATGTTCCATGAGCCTTTATATAAATCATATGTTGTATATGTACTAACAGACAGGCATATTAAATGAAAGAAAGAAGATTACACCTTCAGGATAATTTCCCTTCAGATATTCAAACACACCTCTTGCCTGTTGTTTTATGTATTTCTTCATTAAAAAAAAACAAACTGTCTTTCAGTTGCTTATTTAGCAGTGTTGCCCAGCTACTTATTAAGCCACTGTCTATACTAAGTGGTATGTTAGTGGATTGTCTGTCTTATATACATATGTAAATGTGCTGTTGCCATGAATGCAAGCTGCCAGATGCACTGGATAAATGCCCTCCTTCAAATCATGACGTTAGCGAGAAAGCCACTGGAAATTATTGACTGCCTCATTGGGATGCAAGTGCCAAAACTATTGCATTCTGAAACAGTTTAGTTTAAAACTATTGCATTCTGAAACAGTTTAGTTTAAAACTATTGCATTCTGAAACAGTTTAGTTTAAAACTATTGCATTCTGAAATAGTTTAGTTTAAAACTATTGCATTCTGAAATAGTTTAGTTTAAAACTATTGCATTCTGAAACAGTTTAGTTTATGTAATCCAAAACTATGCACTTTTTACCCCTCATCATTTTTTTTTTGGTCTTGGATGCTAGCTTTCAGTTTTCCTACACAATTTTCATCAGCATTTCAGCTTTTCCAGTGTCAGAACTGTTTATTCACTGTAAGTTGTTGCAGATATTAAGCTGATACAAAGATTTATGGATAGCTTCCAGCATTAGCTTGATTTTACCAAGAAACTACAACCTGTGAATTGCAAGCATCAAAAGTGTGTATACAGTTTTTTGTTTTTTTTTGTGTTTGGTTACTTGGTCCTTGTCTGTGTTATCATTAATTTTTTTATGAGCACAGAAAAGACAAGGAACTTGTGCATCCTCACAGCCCGTGTGTGTGTGTGTGTGAGAGAGAGAGTTTCATACTGCTATATGTGTGTGAAAATAACATTTAAATCATGATCTAAGTAGTATCATTTCTTGAACTGACAGCTGTGCAAGTGGGAGTGGGGGGGGGGGATGTAAATCTGACAGTGAGTTTTTTCAGATAATAAACTGATATATGCTCATTACAGAGTCAGAATATGTTGTTATTTAAGACAGTGTTTGTTGATTTGTCTACACAATACCTAGTTAAGACAGTGTTTGTTGATGTGTCTACACAATACCTAGTTAAGACAGTGTTTGTTGACGTGTCTACACAATACCTAGTTAAGACAGTGTTTGCTGATGTGTCTACACAATAAGACAGTGTTTGCTGATGTGTCTACACAATACCTAGTTAAGACAGTGTTTGTTGATGTGTCTACACAATACCTAGTTAAGACAGTGTCTGTTGATGTGTCTACACAATACCTAGTTAAGACAGTGTTTGTTGATGTGTCTACACAATACCTAGTTAAGACAGTGTCTGTTGATGTGTCTACACAATACCTAGTTAAGACAGTGTCTGTTGATGTGTCTACACAATACCTAGTTAAGACAGTGTTTGTTGACGTGTCTACACAATACCTAGTTAAGACAGTGTCTGTTGATGTGTCTACACAATACCTAGTTAAGACAGTGTTTGTTGACGTGTCTACACAATACCTAGTTAAGACAGTGTCTGTTGATGTGTCTACACAATACCTAGTTAAGACAGTGTTTGTTGATGTGTCTACACAATACCTAGTTAAGACAGTGTCTGTTGATGTGTCTACACAATACCTAGTTAAGACAGTGTTTGTTGATGTGTCTACACAATACCTAGTTAAGACAGTGTTTGTTGATGTGTCTACACAATACCTAGTTAAGACAGTGTTTGTTGATGTGTCTACACAATACCTAGTTAAGACAGTGTCTGTTGATGTGTCTACACAATACCTAGTTAAGACAGTGTTTGTTGATGTGTCTACACAATACCTAGTTAAGACAGTGTCTGTTGATGTGTCTACACAATACCTAGTTAAGACAGTGTTTGTTGATGTGTCTACACAATACCTAGTTAAGACAGTGTTTGTTGACGTGTCTACACAATACCTAGTTAAGACAGTGTTTGTTGATGTGTCTACACAATACCTGGTATTCTACTGGTTGTTTTTTTCCCCTACAAGTTTTTCATTTTGATCAGGTCAAAGTCACAAACTTTTTTTTTTCTTAAACTGCATATCTTTTTTTTTTTCTTAATGCACTGACAGCTGTGTGCAAAATTTACTCTTATTTGTGAATCTTCTTGCAGCGGTCATTCTCCAGTATCAGATGGTTTTCTGATCACACATGTGTCAGGTAGCCATTTTTACAGGCAAGTTTTGAGTGGAATGTGATTGGTAGCTTGTCCCAGCCAGCTCCCTTCGCATGTAAAGTCAGTATGAAATTAACGGTACTCCTCCAGTGCTTTTTTGTTTTTCTTTAAGGAGGTAAAACTGAGTTAAAATACAGGGAGAATTTTAACAATTATTGTGTGTGCGCGTATGTGTGTGTGTGTGTGTCTCTCTCTCTCACACACACTTTTATTGGATATCTACTCTCAACATATAATTACTTATTGGACTCGTATAAGAGAAAGTGACCAATAAAAGTGAGACAGCGTGGCAGAGAGAGGGAGAGTGACCAGTAAAAGTGAGACAATGTGGCAGAGAGAGAGAGAGAGAGAGTGACCAATAACAGTAAGACAATGTGGCAGAGAGAGAGACTAATAAAAATCAGACAGTGTGGCAGAGAGAGGGAGAGTGACCAGTAGAAGTCAGACAGTGTGGCAGAGAGAGAGAGAGAGTGACCAATAACAGTAAGACAATGTGGCAGAGAGAGAGAGTGACCAATAACAGTAAGACAGTGTGGCAGAGAGAGGGAGAGTGACCAATAACAGTAAGACAGTGTGGCAGAGAGAGGGAGAGTGACCAGTAAAAGTCGGACAGTGTGGCAGAGAGAGGGAGAGTGATCAATAACAGTAAGACAATGTGGCAGAGAGAGAGAGAGAGAGTGACCAATAACAGTAAGACAATGTGGCAGAGAGAGAGAGAGTGACCAGTAAAAGACAGTGTGGCAGAGAGAGTGACCAATAAAAGTCAGACAGTGTGGCAGAGAGAGAGAGAGAATGACCAGTAAAAGTCAGACAGTGTGGCAGAGAGAGGGAGAGTGACCAGTAAAAGTCGGACAGTGTGGCAGAGAGAGGGAGAGTGATCAATAACAGTAAGACAATGTGGCAGAGAGAGAGAGAGAGAGTGACCAATAACAGTAAGACAATGTGGCAGAGAGAGAGAGAGTGACCAGTAAAAGTCAGTGTGGCAGAGAGAGAGTGACCAATAAAAGTCAGACAGTGTGGCAGAGAGAGAGAGAATGACCAGTAAAAGTCAGACAGTGTAGCAGAGAGAGGGAGAGTGACCAGTAAACGTCAGACAGTGTGGCAGAGAGAGAGAGAGAGAGAGAGAGTGACCAATAACAGTAAGACAATGTGGCAGGGAGAGAGAGTGACCAATAACAGTAAGACAGTGTGGCAGAGAGAGGGAGAGTGACCAATAACAGTAAGACAGTGTGGCAGAGAGAGGGAGAGTGACCAGTAAAAGTCAGACAGTATGGCAGAGAGAGAGAGAGAGTGATCAATAACAGTAAGACAATGTGGCAGAGAGAGAGAGAGTGACCAATAACAGTAAGACAATGTGGCAGAGAGAGAGAGAGTGATCAATAACAGTAAGACAATGTGGCAGAGAGAGAGAGTGACCAATAACAGTAAGACAATGTGGCAGAGAGAGAGAGAGAGAGAGAGTGACCAATAACAGTAAGACAGTGTGGCAGAGAGAGAGAGAGAGTGACCAGTAAAAGTCAGACAGTTTGGCAGAGAGAGAACGAACGAACGAACATACTTTATTTTCAAAGGGTTAAGAATTGGGCACGTAGACCCGTCTGACATTCTGCCCTTCATCATACAGCTTTCACTCAGTCACAGTCATTCAGCATTTGTTAATGAGCATAATAATCATGAAGACACAATTAAATGATTATATAAATAAATAATAAACTTATCTCATGTCCATACACTCTACACTCTGATTTATGCAACAACATGAAATAAACTTGCATTCATTCAAAACTAACAAATTTATAGAAAAGCAGTATTTAAAAAAAATTACAACAATCAAACCATAATTTAAACTACTTTAGACTATGCTCAGACAGAGACAGACAGATAGGGTGGAGCATTGTGCGATAGAATTTTATGAATTAACTTGGCCTTGTTGAAAAGATTCTCTTCTTGAGGGGTAGAATATCAAGATGTTTGTCCTTATTTGTAAATACGTGCTGCATACTTGCAGAGAGAAAGAGAGAGAGAGAAAGTGACCAGTAAAATTGAGACAATGTGGCAGAGAGAGTGATCAATAAAAGTAAGACAATGTGGCAGAGAGAGAGAATGGTAAATAAAAGTAAGACAATGTGGCAGAGAGGGAGAGAGAGTGACCAATAAAAGTAAGATGATGTGGCAGAGAGGGAAGGAGAGAGTGATCAATAAAAGTAAGACAATGTGGCAGATATGGAGAGAGAGACCAACGGAATTAAGATGATCAAGAGTCTGAAAAGTAGGACAAGATAACAGGAAATTGTGATCAGTAAAGGGTGGACAACGTAACTAAGAGTAGATGATGTTTAAAATGAGACAGGACGGTGGAGAGGAATCAGTTAAGGTGGTAAAGTTCCCAGAATTTGCCAGAAAAATATTTCCTCATCTCATTAAATTTCTGATTCCTAGCACTCTTTAATTCAATGTTCCATTTGTTCATTTCTCGCATTAAACATTCATAGCAGAAATGTCACAAGCATGAAGGGAATAATAATCATACGTTTATGCTACCATAATGAGTCGTCATACAAGATGTGGTGGCTGACTGTTCAGTCTAGTCTAATCCAGTGTTTCCCAGGGTTGTTTAGGCTGTTGTCCCTCCTTCTCCTAGATAACATCATCAACGGATTTCCCCACCTGTTATGTACTATTCGTACAACGGCCTTTCAAACTAGGATATGCATTACACTAAAAACTTCACCAAGTAAAGCAATTTAACAATATGAAGCAATACATTTATAATTCACCTCTAAATTCTAAATGCCATACCGCGTGTCATAGGCGATCATTTCTCTCCACAATTCCTTGTCTTTTGCGTTGATTATGAGATTCACCGGCGACTTTCTTCCTAGCCACACTGACAGCCCATTAAGTAACTTCTCTCTATGTCTTCCTCTGTCTCTTCTTCCCTCAATTTTTCCAGTTGCCACAGAGTGTTCCACTTTTCTTCTTCTCAGGAAATGTCTATAAATCTCGCTTGTTTGCCTCTGATCTTTGCTATAATTTGCTTTTTAACTCCAGCCTCTCTTAAGACTTCTTCATTGGTTTTCTTAGCTGTCAATGGTAAATTCAACATCCTTCTTATAAACCACATTTCCATAGCCTCCATTTCTCGCTGTACTCTCTTATTCATAGACCATGCTTCATATCCATAAAACAGAATTGGCTCGATGTAACATTTAAGTGCTCGGAATCTTGTTTCCGTTGATATGGATCTGTTGCACAAGATGTTTCTCACTGTCTGGAATGCTGACTTAGTCTAAGCACGTCTGCTTTTTATTTCGTTGTGACATTTCCAATGAGCTGTTATAATTGTTCTTAAGTACTTGAATCTATCAAGTTGTTTCATGTCCATACACTCTACACTCTGATTTATGCAACAACATGAAATAAACTTGCATTCATTCAAAACTAACAAATTTATAGAAAAGCAGTATTTAAAAAAAATTACAACAATCAAACCATAATTTAAACTACTTTAGACTATGCTCAGACAGAGACAGACAGATAGGGTGGAGCATTGTGCGATAGAATTTTATGAATTAACTTGGCCTTGTTGAAAAGATTCTCTTCTTGAGGGGTAGAATATCAAGATGTTTGTCCTTATTTGTAAATACGTGCTGCATACTTGCAGAGAGAAAGAGAGAGAGAGAAAGTGACCAGTAAAATTGAGACAATGTGGCAGAGAGAGTGATCAATAAAAGTAAGACAATGTGGCAGAGAGAGAGAATGGTAAATAAAAGTAAGACAATGTGGCAGAGAGGGAGAGAGAGTGACCAATAAAAGTAAGATGATGTGGCAGAGAGGGAAGGAGAGAGTGACCAGTAAAAGTAAGACAATGTGGCAGAGAGGGAGAGAGAGACCAACGGAATTAAGATGATCAAGAGTCTGAAAAGTAGGACAAGATAACAGGAAATTGTGATCAGTAAAGGGTGGACAACGTAACTAAGAGTAGATGATGTTTAAAATGAGACAGGACGGTGGAGAGGAATCAGTTAAGGTGGTAAAGTTCCCAGAATTTGCCAGAAAAATATTTCCTCATCTCATTAAATTTCTGATTCCTAGCACTCTTTAATTCAATGTTCCATTTGTTCATTTCTCGCATTAAACATTCATAGCAGAAATGTCACAAGCATGAAGGGAATAATAATCATACGTTTATGCTACCATAATGAGTCGTCATACAAGATGTGGTGGCTGACTGTTCAGTCTAGTCTAATCCAGTGTTTCCCAGGGTTGTTTAGGCTGTTGTCCCTCCTTCTCCTAGATAACATCATCAACGGATTTCCCCACCTGTTATGTACTATTCGTACAACGGCCTTTCAAACTAGGATATGCATTACACTAAAAACTTCACCAAGTAAAGCAATTTAACAATATGAAGCAATACATTTATAATTCACCTCTAAATTCTAAATGCCATACCGCGTGTCATAGGCGATCATTTCTCTCCACAATTCCTTGTCTTTTGCGTTGATTATGAGATTCACCGGCGACTTTCTTCCTAGCCACACTGACAGCCCATTAAGTAACTTCTCTCTATGTCTTCCTCTGTCTCTTCTTCCCTCAATTTTTCCAGTTGCCACAGAGTGTTCCACTTTTCCTCTTCTCAGGAAATGTCTATAAATCTCGCTTGTTTGCCTCTGATCTTTGCTATAATTTGCTTTTTAACTCCAGCCTCTCTTAAGACTTCTTCATTGGTTTTCTTAGCTGTCAATGGTAAATTCAACATCCTTCTTATAAACCACATTTCCATAGCCTCCATTTCTCGCTGTACTCTCTTATTCATAGACCATGCTTCATATCCATAAAACAGAATTGGCTCGATGTAACATTTAAGTGCTCGGAATCTTGTTTCCGTTGATATGGATCTGTTGCACAAGATGTTTCTCACTGTCTGGAATGCTGACTTAGTCTAAGCACGTCTGCTTTTTATTTCGTTGTGACATTTCCAATGAGCTGTTATAATTGTTCTTAAGTACTTGAATCTATCAAGTTGTTTCAGATTTGTGCCATCGATGGTAATGCTACACTTTGGTGGTAATCTTTTCTTTGAGATGACCATCACTTCAGTCTTATTTTTGTTCAGGCTGAGACCTTTATTTTTGCTTTCACGAACCACGATGTCCAGAAGAGCCTGTAGCTCCTCTTCACTTTTAGCAATTAAAACTGTGTCGTCTGCATATCTTAAGTTGTTAAGGTTGTACCCACCAGTTGGTATTCCTGGCATGTTCTCTATATTTCTCATTATGTTTTCGCTGTACAAAGCAAAGAGGTCAGGAGATAGAACACATTCTTGTCTCACTCCCAAATTTATACCTTGGAATGCTGCTATTTGGTTCTCAATCCTCATTGCTGCTGCTTGTTGCCAGTATATGTTTTTGATAAATTTCAGATCTTTCACATCTATGTTGATGTCTTCCAGCATTCTTATAACTTCTTTATCGAATGCTTTACAGTAGTCTATGAAGCTTAAGTATAGATCCGTTTTTAATTATATTGATCTCTCCATCAGTGTTCTCATTATATATATAATATGATGAAGAATCCAGAGCATCGTTTTATACTGTTTATTTTTGTAAATGGGAGATTGTGCGACAAGAGGTCTTACGTACTGTTTGTGTTAAGGTTCTGCAGCTTACTCTCGTTCTGGTGACAGCTGCACTTGAAAAATACATATTTTTAACATTTACACTTCTAGTTTTGTTTCGACTCTTTATATCTTTCGGTTCTATTTCAGAGATCGTGAATGTGGCGGTACAGTATTTTACATAAATAAAACGATTTTACTATATTCTTACTACATTACATTAACATATATATATATATAATTACTTGTACCTTTTCCTTCGACGAAGCCACACTGTTCTTCAGCGATTTCTGTTTTATTTTGCCCCTGACTCTTCTCATAACAATACGAAGCAGGATTTTGGTAACAGTCATAAGACCATCTTGCTCACAACCGAGAGGCCTACAGGAGTGCTGTTTGGAAGGCAAAGTTCCGCAAGGGACATGCAAATCAATGAATGAGTCATAAGACTAATGGTTCGATGGTCTTCACATTTAACTGCAGCATGTAACTCACCTACTGCATTATTTTCTCAGGTTTTAATGTGATGGATGAGTTTCATGTAGGGACACAAGTTTCTCAATATCACACTGAAGAGTGCTACGAAGGAAAGTATTACTTCCCCTGTCTGTTGCTTCGTTTTCCCTCAACGCCCCCCTCCCCTACTGCCCCCTTTTCTTCCACTGCCCTCGAGTCCTTTCCACTGCCCACATGGGGGGGGGGGGAAGGGGGCATTATGGCCAGCTTTGGGAAACACTGGTTTAACCCGCAGGTTAAAAAAAAATAACTAAAAGCATCTTACACATAATTCAGAGTATCATTACAAAGATATGCATATGAAGGGAAAGTGCAATGGTTGTGCAGGAAATGTTCAAAATGTGTACTGAATGAACTTGTTCTCAGCAGTAATAATACATAACAGGTACGGCAAATTTGTCATGCGATTAAAAAAAAAATTGTTATCACTTGCTCGGAGTATTTTTATTTCAGATCGATGGTATCGATTTCTGGGGGATAGTGAGATTTAATACCGGCAGTCAAATTTTTAAAATATTTTTTCCCGTCATTTTTTTAAACGGCTACAGCTTGCGACTACAATAATTAGACAGCTCTGTCTGAACGCCAATGAGAACATGGGACATAGACAGACAGCTTCTGTTTAAAAAGAGGTTCACGGAATGAATTGGTGTGCTGTTTGAACGTACCCATTGAGACAAACAGAACAGTTGAGTAGAATAACTAATTCAAGTGCTGGAGGTCCATGAGAGTTGGTGATGGGACTGAATTTTGATGAAGAATCCAGAGCATCGTTTTATACTGTTTATTTTTGTAAATGGGAGATTGTGCGACAAGAGGTCTTACGTACTGTTTGTGTTAAGGTTCTGCAGCTTACTCTCGTTCTGGTGACAGCTGCACTTGAAAAATACATATTTTTAACATTTACACTTCTAGTTTTGTTTCGACTCTTTATATCTTTCGGTTCTATTTCAGAGATTGTGAATGTGGCGGTACAGTATTTTACATAAATAAAACGATTTTACTATATTCTTACTACATTACATTAACAGTACATAGGTCTAACCTAGTTAGGGGCTTTTCTGCCTCCGATAATCTGCTGAATTCTGGTCGCAGGATTCCCTGCGTCTCTCTGTGTAGTTAGTTAGGCAGTCTGTCAAAATTAAAATAACCCATCTGTTGGAAGCTTCCGGTTTTGAGGCACCAAAATCTATCTTGTTTCTTGCTAGTGCGGCGGGCCTTGCTAGATAATTTTTTTAAATATGTCTTTATATGTCACTTTATCTGTTCTGTTGTACCTAGCAAAGGCGTTCTGTTGAAATATTTGTTGTACTTGTTTTTATTTTTTTTAACAACCATGCTTTATTCTTTTTTTCGCTCTTTTTCCGTTTCTCCCTTTCTTTCATCTGTTTATCGTTGCCTATTTCTAATTCCACTAGTACTAGTCGTCAAACATTAGTATAGAATATCGTCAAGAATACCGCCCATTGAGAATGACAGTCTGCAGGAATAATATAATCGAAAAGAGTTCGGAATCTGGAATCAGTAATGAAGCGGTCCCTCGGTTATCAAACCAGTGGAGTGGACTCCAGTCGTTGCAACCCCTAGCTGAGCCAGCTGTAGAAAGGGTACTCAGCGCGCCTGAACATCAGGCTGCAACTTCGAAGCTACTTTTGGGAGGATGTGGAGAAAGCTGTGCACGGGAACAGATTCACTTGATCCGTGTCTGTAACATTAATCTTAGCTCTAGCTGTTCCTTAACTTAATAAAAGTGCTCTTTAAGACTGGTGTGCTCTCAGAGTTAACAAGCTCACGAGAGTACATGGCGTATTAGAAGCAGGCCAAGGTGAAGGCCAACGCCGAGATTTGAACCAGAACTGACAGTTTTGTACACATCCACCGCACACCCCTTTTCATTGTATAAAAGCACGGTGTGACCTTGAACATTTGTCAGTCTTACTACAGGACCACATATACCTGCATACAACACGAACAACACATTGTATACAGAAATGTATATCACGAATAGGCATATACATGTGGTCGCATCGCCTTGTCTTCAGAAGTAAAAGTTATTTAAAAAAGGGGGCAAGCCCTTAACTGTTTTTCTTTTTTGTTGCAAACCCAGTGTCAAACACATCAAGTAAACAAAACAGAAATAGAGAAAAACCTATATTTCTCAAATAAATAAATAAATAATATTTTATAATCCAAATATGATATTTCTAGAGTTCTCTAGAGCTTTTTATAAAAAAAAAAACGGTGTAACTTTTTAATTGTTTTATTTGTGTATGTCCGGTGACCCTTCATAGTAATATACAAAGCGTGGTTAGCAACGAAAGTGAAATTGATGTTTTTGTCACGAATTTATTTTCAATCTTGTTTTTTTTTTTATTTCGGAGGCAATCGGACATGCCCTATGACCAGACCACTTGAATGTGCCCCAAGTAGATTTAGACCTATAAAATGGACTGGAGAAGTAGGTAGAAGGTTATTTCGGACAATATTTTAGTGAGCATGTCGCATATATCCACAAGATGAGATCATATAAATCTATAAATAGATCTAGACTTCGCCGATGGTAGATCTAGACCTATCCAATGGTAAGTAGGACACAATTATTAGCTAAAACCACCACACTACTTTTTTTCCTAAAAAAAAGTCTGCATTTATGGAATCTTGACGCATACTAAGTATACTTTTAATTTGTTACATTCACTTTTTCAACTGTACCCCAGAAATATCACAACGCGCGCGCATTTTATTGGGCAAAAAGGGAACGTCCGCGTTTTTCCTCGTGGCACTGGAAGAGCTACTAGCAAAGATCAGAGGTGTGCTAATTATTTCACTTGCGGTTCCAGTTTATGCCACAAGTCAGTTACTCTTACGATCCAAAAGTTTATACTGACTTGACTTTCAAGATGTAGGTAAACAAGACATATTTGTCTCATATAGCAGTTTTTTATGTTCTTGTATTTGATAATGCGTCCATAAAAAGCATATTCATGGCTACAGAAGAACATCTGGCCAGTTTTTTACACGGCCTAGGGACAAAGGGCAGAGAGTTCACGGGGCACTTGTTAAAGATCTAGTTTTTTGAGAATACAAAACGGCGATGTCGCAGACGCTGTCCGATGAAGCAACCAGCTTCCCACAGCTGATATGCTAGAGTCAGGGTTAGCGAACCATAGCTGGCCAAGACCCTGTCCCACCTCTCCGTTTGGTACCTCTAGTAACAGGCTTAGCCTAACTAACAGGACAGGGATCGCCATAGTCCCCACGGTGGTGAAGTCTGATAAAGAAGCATTGCACATCCCTTGCTTTCTTTAGCTGTACTCCGGGACTGAAAAAAATAGCTGCACAACCCGCTCTCACGCCGATACGATGCTGTGTTTCAACACATCCACAGCATCGGCTGCAAAAAACACCAGCTCGCAGTTACAGGGAGATAGCACAAGTACAAGATCATTCAAAATAATATAGACCCAGTGCAAAGTTTAGCCTGGGGTTCCGGGTGGTGGTTTATCTGCCCCTGTCTAAACCTATGAAGACAAAAAGCAATGTAAACAGTCACGGACCCCTGATAGTTATGACACAGGAAGTTCTCTCGCATTCCATTGCCCTCCCCCCCCCACCCCACCACCTCTCCTCTTTCATCCTGTCAGGGAATGTTCTTCTGATAACTGCTATCCGTCCATGTGACAGAAATGTCCATCTGATGGCTATTATTCATCCCCATGACAGAAATGTCCGCTTGGTGGCTATTATTCGTCTCCGTGAAAGAAATGTCCGCTTGGTAGCTATTATTCGTCTCCGTGACAGAAATGTCCGCCTGATGGCTATTATTCGTCTCCGTGACAGAAATGTCCACCTGATGGCTATTATTCGTCTCCGTGACAGAAATGTCCGCCTGATGGCTATTATTCGTCTCCATGACAGAAATGTCCGCCTAATGGCTATTGTCTATCTCTGTGAATTTCTGTCAGCCTGATGGTTACTGCTCGTCTCTGTGACAAAAATGTCCGACTGATGACTGACTGGGACTGAGAAGACAATAATGTCCGTGTGCAGTCTAGATAAGGTGCCTGAAGGCGATGATTGGTTACTGATGACGAATGAGGTAAAGAATGTCAACAAGAAAAAATTACACATAGGCTCCACTCCCAGCAAGACAGCAGTTTGCCACACTAGAGGGAGTGATCTACATTCTCATTCAACCAGAACAACAATCAAACAAAAAGATGAACAAAGAGTTGCAACTTACGGATATCACGAACATGCATCACTGTGTCTCACAAAAAATCACACACATAATTTGAGAACTACTGGTCTCAACACAATCTTTAAAAAACAGAACTAATTCTACATTCTTTAGTTCTACACCTTCTGAACAAAACTATAAAGGGCAAACTCAGCATAACACAAATAATTACAGTAACAGCTAGATCAAACGTCCTATTCAACGCATCTTAAACTGAACTGACACTGAACCGATCTCTAACACATCTGATACTCATACTCATTCTCTCTAAAAAAAATCTGTTCCCTAAATACTCAGTACATTTTCTCACCATAAACTTCCAGAACTTTCTTGAAATTTATTTCTCACGAGACGTCTGATCCTTGACGCTGAAATTATTTTTAGTTACTCCTTTCGTCTGGTTATGTCGACCTAGACATTCCACTTTTTGACACTTCCAACTTTTCTTAACTATCACGTGAGATTTATCAGACTTAAGGTTAAGTGGGCTGAGAAACTTCTCACGTAGCACGTTGGCTAAACAAATCAATACTACTAACAAGGGCATAATCGAGTAGCTTAACTATTAGTTAATTACGTTAATAAATTATTTTAAAAAATGGTAAATTAAATTAATTACTTCATTACAATGTACTATCACAACAGGACCGACCTCAACTAATAGAGGGCTTCGAGTGTCGAGTGGGCACAGGGGACAGTTCAAGATGTCATCCAGCATCACTGTGGGTCTTCCGACATGGTAATATATACAGATGGCTCATTGACTCGGAAGTGGTTGGGGTTTTGTTGTCTACCGAAATGAAAGAGTAGTGGCACATGGTTCGGGAGCCTTAGAAGTCAGCACTTCAAGCATACGACTGGAAATTGAGGCTGCATCGGTGGCAATGGAATGACTAGTTGCCCGTGATTTGGGTGGTGGTGTCATTGTGACGAATTCACAGAGTATGCATCGTAAGACTGAGAAGAAATTGCTTAGAAAAGAATGATTTTATCTGTTAAGTCAGTCAGCTGTGACGAGCCTAACATGACTTTACTGTCCAGGGCATACGGGAGTACATGACAGTGAAATAGCAGATAGACTTGCTGGACAGACTAGAATAAATTGCAGGCTGAGAATCGACAAGGGTGATATTGCTAAATTAAAGATACTGGCAGGAAATCTGAACTGTGGCCAAAAAAAAATGCATCCTAAACAACCAACACTTGACAGGAACTATTAGCAAATATACTCTTACATGGATGCTGCGGCACGAGGCGGAGCATATATGGGGATGTTTGAATGCAGTGACGCCGGAGTCTGATTTTGAACCATTGAACCAAGCCTTCTGTACCCTCCTTTAAAACAGGGAATAATCTCCGGGTCTCAGAGTAAACCATCGGCTGGACCCCGTCTCGACTTGACTACATGTGAGAAGAAGCATCTAGAAATCACATCACGCTTATGGTTTGAAAGGAAGAAAAGTCAACAGATAATCATAAACTAGCATTCCTGTTGAACGATCAGTCGCCTGGGCTGAGAAGATAGAACACTTTCCACCCTTACTACCAGGAATCTTCACATGTTATAAGTACCGCGTCAAGTACTTCCTCAAGGGAGATTAACCAGACTTTCAACGAAACAAGTTCACTCTGGATGTTTGGTCCTTTTCTCCTTCTAGGCTCGGCAATTTTGTTGTTTGCGCTCACGTGGTATCTTCTATAACGCTATTAGTTTAATTTTGGATTCTCTGCGGCTACGTTATGTGTTACATTTAGATTCCCTGATCAATATCAACGTACAGCACAAACAATCATTTTGTGATTTCTTTTAATTTCTGCTGAGATATGGACGGCTGCGACAAGATAGTAGTTTTCTAATCTTGGCTTTTGTAAACTGGTACGCCTCTACTGCGTTGAATAAGTCGATACAAATCTGCCAGTTCGTCTATAAACTCTTTTAAAATGGCACTAGCAACATGGTACTCAGACTTAGCCAATTTATCCAAAAGTGTTTATGAACTGTGTCACTGTCTTGCTCAACCTGATCTTTACAGTGCTGTGTGTTCAAAGGTCTAACGGCAAAACGCCTGTAACGCTTTCTGGCTTGATTTAAAGTACTGAAGGAAACAGTTTCACAGCTTGTAGCCTCACAAAGTTCTTCAGATTTCTGTCTCCATGCCGGTGACTTACTGAAAGTTGCATAAACTGTGCCGACAAGTGATTCGATTGTTTTCTTTAGTGATACGTTTTTTTTTTCAGGCACCACCCAGCCTGTGTGCTATATAGTGCTGTTCTAGTAATCTGCCACACAGCCGCACAGAATTGCTGCACGCCATACCGTTTTCCCAACATAACCGAAGCGCCATTATAAGCAAATGTAACCATTTTCTGCAAATCTATACTGTTTTATGCCCACAGCTGCAAGCCCATTCGTTATCAGATTTTTTTTTTGTTGAAAATTGTGCAGTTCACTTCACCGTTTTCATTCTTGTACGTGTAAATGTCTCTTAAAACAACACGCAGCTTACCAAGAACTGATGGCAAGTCAGTTTTTATAATCTCCCAGCCATTCTTCCTTAAATCTGTAGCATGCTTTCTTTCTTGGGGCTCTCTTTTAAATTACACTTCCACATATCAATAGAATATAATCCAGTATCCCGGCAGACATATGAATATAATACAGTACTCTAGCAATCTGTAAGACTATAACGGAGTGTTACTGCTCCCAACAATATGAATTATATGCTCCAGACGTTTGCGTACAGCACAATGTACACCTAGACTCTTAGATTCTGTTTCCACTCTAGTCTGCCAAGTATCTATAGCAGACTTTCAAGGTCTCTCGGAGCTTAGTTCACACAGTTCCCTCTCTGTTTCTATGAAACCGTATTAGTGTATTGCTAAACACTAAACATGTGTTTTGCCCACACACTGTACTGTACTGTGGTAGTATGTGTGTATGTGTAGCTAACTGTCTTGAAGTACTGAACTGAATATTCTTCATTTACTGTTACAAACGTCACTATTTACAGAGCAGGTTTACTTGATTGCTACACAAGTGACACAGCAGACGTCACATTGTTATATACCGTGCGACACACGAAAACCCAGGACAACAACCGCTATATATCCGTACACGAACATGACCAGTTACATGTAATCAACTCACTCGAGACCACAGATGATACTCAACATTAATCTAATTATCACAGGATTCAACAGTTACAAAAACCAATAAAAGGTTAAATGCGTGTTGCACATGGATGTGGTGTGTAAACTGATGGAAACACTTACAATGAGAATAGAAAACGGTCCGGGAGATTAACATCGCCATGAAACCCTCACACTAACGTATAACATAAAAAACATACTAACCTCACACACACACATATATACACACACACACCGAAAAACTCCACACAAAATCTTCAAACCAAGAATCACATTTTTGCCTTAAAATGACAATCAACTAACAACACTACATAATAAACTTTACAACTTTTTGTCCTATAAAGGACAAATCCATCTACCAAAAAAAACTACATTCTAACTTACCCACACATTTGTCCTAACAAGGACAATCAACTACAACATTTACGTGACGAATCAAGTCCTAACAAATATCCTTCTAGAGAAAAACTCGAGCACGACCTGTCTCTACAACATTCTGACGAAAAACTGCCTCATACATACATCCCGCCACTCAGAACCACGTGACCGAGTTCTCACTCGGAACAAGGAGATACTTTCTTTCCGTGCTTGCATAAAACAGGTGAGTTTTTGTCCATAACGTTTTTTTTTTAACCACAACAACAGGGTTTCTCACAAAAAAATCTATGGTGGTGGTGTTGGTGATATGACATAATTTACAAATAAATGGGAACCTAACATAACCTAGTACCAACCTACGTCGTGCAGTAATTTCCTTTCAATAAAAGAGATGGCCATGTGCAAACAATGACCCATGTCATCCTACCCTGAGTGACACTTGTGTCAAGCTATCTATTCATAACCGAGAATATGAATTTCATTCAGCGAGACAGCAGTTCAGTATTTAGAACAAAATGACTGAAAGTTAGTATTCCCAGCATGTCCGCGACCCTTTTACCATGTATTATTCAAACAAGGAGCATGCTGGCTACAAGAACTGCTCGGCATGGCCACAAGAGGGTCAGGCAAGGCACATGGCATCTTCCTCGGCAGTATGAGAGGCCCCGGTTAAATTAACGCCCGGCGAGCGTCCGATAACACTTCATTTTATCCACCTGTACGGTGCTAGCATCAGTTTAGGTTTGTAAAAACTTTTCTTCTTCTTCTTCTTAGTTTTGTAGTGTGTGTGTGTGTATGTAGGTGTGTGTGTTTTCGGGAGAGGGGGGGATTTATATGATTCGCCCTTGATCGTGTAGATTTTTTTTTAAGTTCATGAAAATTACGTGAATATAATTTAGACGGAGTTCATGTTAATATATCCTGGACTGACCAGTATTTTAAACAGATCTATCAACTGGCCTTCATGTTTGCTCCCTTTACACGTGTTATCTTAAAAAGATCTATCGACTGGCCTTCATGTTTGTTCCCATTACAGGGGTTATCTTAAACAGATCTATCGACTGGCCTTCATGTTTGTTCCCATTACAGGGGTTATCTTGAACAGATCTATCAACTGGCCTTCATGTTTGTTCCCATTACAGGGGTTATCTTAAACAGATCTATCAACTGGCCTTCATGTTTGTTCCCATTACAGGGGTTATCTTGAACAGATCTATCAACTGGCCTTCATGTTTGTTCCCATTACAGGGGTTATCTTAAACAGATCTATCAACTGGCCTTCATGTTTGTTCCCATTACAGGGGTTATCTTGAACAGATCTATCAACTGGCCTTCATGTTTGTTCCCATTACAGGGGTTATCTTAAACAGGTCTATCAACTGACCTTCATATTTGTGCCTGATCACGCAGGTGTCAAGGGAAATGAAAGAACAGATCAACTGGTCGACTCAGCCTGTCACGGAGTAAGGGCAGGGAATCACTGGATCGAGCAGACACCGTTGGTGCTATAAGAGAAGTTGGTAGAACAAAGAACTTCGAGGTGTTGGGGGATGGGGGGGGGTAGAACTTGGGAATGAAGGACTAAGCAAGAGCTCCAGAGGGAAGGCCAACCAACATCTCTCTCTCTCTCTGTCTCTGAACTTTAAGTGCCCAAGGCACATGAGGCTTACGCAAGAGTTTTTCATAAACGCCTGTCTTTTATCGCCTTCCTTTCGCTCTTGCCTAAGTGAGCCTTCTATTGCTCAACATCCTCTGTTGTTCATCTCCATGTCTCCTTGACCTGGCTGTCTTTCATCCACAACCTTCATGGGGTCAGTTTCCTTATATGCGTTTCTCCTGCGTTTGTGTTTTCTTTTGTTTCAGTTTCTGTAGCAGTCTGATGGATTTTTTTTTCACTAGACAGAGTTGCTGGCCTTATGCCGAACCTTCCTTAATCGCTTTTTTACGATCATGCATGGTAGGGTACAGTGGTCCTATTCTTTGCTTCCCAGACATGTGTCCAGGTCCCGGGTACCACACATAGAACGAGTTTAATCATTCACTGTACGCTTAAAGAGATAATGATCAGACCATCTGTAGTCGTGTCCGGGGTAGATGGGTGATGGTCCTTCCTAATTAACTAACCTAAACAAAACCCCATGTAAGGCTGGAATTCCAAACATGTCTTACACTAAATTACAATATATTTTATACGTCCATAATCATATAATACATACTTCTATAAAGCTGTGAAAAGTAATTTTTTCTCAATAAAATGGTGGGGGGAGGGGAGCTTTGTTGTAGAAACCAAACAATGTGAAATATCAGTTTTTGCCTGTTTTTAACAACATTAACAAATAAAGTTAAAAGAAAACATAATAGATAACACTGGCCAACACACATTTTGATCCCTCAAATGTTAGATTTGTTTCCGGGTATATTTGACCTCCTGATCCAAAAATGGCACTAGTTTTCCACTATCGGCTTTAGTTTTAAAAAACAAAACATACGCCATATACCACTCTTCACTCTGCTCTTACTTAATAGTTCAGGATATTTTAATGTAATCTTTAAATTAGTATCTTTTAAGCATGAAGGAAACATTAACAATGAAAAGAAAGGTACACTACATGAAAATCTACTTATTCCACACCAAAAGCACAATTTTATGATACAAACTTTCCACTCATTCGACATACAAGAAGTTCTTTTTCTGCCAGGACAATCCCACATCTTTGTCTGCCAAGACAATCTCACATAAGATTCCAATAATAGTCTGCCATCATAAGTGCATCCCATCTTCCTTGGTATCTGGCTTCCACTGTTTGGTGAAATCTGTCTTGGTGAAATCTTTCATTTTGGTCTTCGCTTAAGTCACAAAGGTTCTCTGGAAAGTTACCTAAGTGACTGTGCAGATAATGGATTTTAACACTCACGTTACAGTCAAGCCTACTGAAATGAAAGAGCACATCCTTTACTAATCGTGTGTAGGTGTCTGCGTTCTTGTTGCCAAGAAAGCTTTTCACAAGAACAAATGAAGACCAGGCACATGATTCGATTTCATTCATCAATGCTATGAAATGTGGGTCATTTATAAGTTGTCTGACCATCGAAAATTCCTGCCTCCAGCTTTTCCATGGTAAGTCCAGGTAACTTCTTCTTATATCTTATATCCTTCCCGGGCTCGCAAGGTAGTTCGCCAATTTTTCCTGTCTTCGGCGAGTCTTTTGACCTCATCAAGGGATTTTATGCCTGTTCATTTGGCCTCTCTTAACAATGTCCTCCTCAGAGTTTCACGCGATCTGCCTCTTTTTCTTTGGCCTGTTGGTAACTTATGCGCTATGTATTCAATGTACGAATCGTCTTTATTCACAGCCTTTGTAAATTGTTTCATCAGACCTAGCATTGTATGTAATGGTGGCAGTATGATTCTATCTCGTGCTATCACAGATTCATTGATTACATTTTGTCCTCCAGTAACCGTGTACTTCCTCGGAGACCAACCAATCTTTTCTTGCCCAATGTTCCTGTTTGTTTTACTATCACAAAAAGCATAAAAAGCAAAGATACCTTGTGTAGCCATTTTGTTGACCAAGAAGAAAATTAACCATCTTATAGGTAAAAGGTAAGGTAAAGGTAATCCTGTCATGCCTTAGAGGCACATAGGGATATGGTGTTAGTGGCCATATTTTCCTTGACCTGTCAGCACACTAGAGGGTGATATGGTCAGTATCACGCCTGGCCGCCTTTCCTTCCACAACTCCAGAAGAAGTCGGGTACCCATTTCTACAGCTGGGTGACTGGGGTGCCTCTGGCCGGAAACGAACCCCCGACCTTCGCCATGAGAGACCAGTGCGCTAACCACTTCGCCACTCAGAACCCAACCATCTTATAGTCTACACAAATCACCCATTGATGTTCTTGGAAATTTATCTTTTCCAAGACTAAACAATGACCTTGTGCTCTTCTTTCATCCTGGTATTCCACCTGACTGATTGAAATAGAACCATGTTTGTTGCCATTATTTAAAAGAGCACATTTCAAACTACGTTTTGAACTGTCGATGAAAAGATGCCACTCACTTGGATTATATTCTGAAAGACCAGTTTTCTTCACAAGGTTTTCGAAGTCACTGCAGAATACTAAGTTGTTGTCTTCGGTAAAGAATGGCAGCAAATTCTCTTTTCTCCTTCAATAAAATGTAATTTTCGTTCTAGGCTGAAGTACATTATTTTCCTTTAGTCTGGAAGCAAGCAATTCAGAAGACTCCTCAGAAAGATTTAAGTCCCTGATCAGATCATTCAGTTCAGTCTGATCAAAACGATCCCTATATGAAGCCTTTTGGAATTCGCTGTCACTGCTCCCACTTTCTTTACCTCGTGCGATATCAGACATGCAAGACTCATCCTCTGAAAGCTGTGGTAGTTCAAGGAAAGGTGGAGCGGGTAACAGACAAGAATGTGGAACAGGTCTCCTCGCTGAAGGTAGATCAGAGTAAGACCACTTGTCACAATTATTTCGATTGATGCCTATGATATTAACAATACAAAAATAACGGTCATCGAAGTTCCCTCTACACTATTGGTACTCCAAATTTCAGGGCAGTTTCTCTTTCCGTTTGTCCACTGGTAAAAGTTTTGCATATAATATGAGGAGCCCATGGCTTATCTTGATCTCCAAGCTTGACACCAAAATAACCTACATATGCTCTTTTTACAAACTCAGAAATAGGTTTCTTACTTGCTTTCAGCGTGTACACCCCACAAATATAGCAAAATACGTCGGGATGGTTCAAGCAGCTCCGTCTTCAAGTAGCCATAACCTCTACGGTGTTCGATTTGCAAAAATGAAATGATATGAGTGGGAATATACACACATCTTCTAATACGGTTATAAATAATATACAGCGCAACTGTTTTAAACAGCTCAGGCTGATAAACCTTTGAAATACAAATTTATGTAGTCTACGAAAACCATGATTTACTGTCTTAATTTTGTGCACATAATTATGTACGAATAATAAAACAGACCAAATGCGATTTTGTCATTTCAGCTGTACATTTTTATGCCAGTGTGCATTATAGGAAAGGAAGTAAACGAACAGTTGCGAAACAAAGGTCGTCAAACACAAAAAATGTGAGAAAATTGAATACATAAACTTCCCCTTCAAATAAGACAGCTTGTTATGACATCCCAATTCTGCAGAAGAGATTTGTTAAAGAGCGGTCTAAAATTTTATAAATTCAGCCATATCTAAGAAATTAGAGATGATGCCAACCATATCTATGAAACTAGAGCTGATGCCAACCATATCTAAGAAACTAGAGCTGATGCGGTCTATCCAATGCAGTTTTCTGAATCAGCGCTTCAAATAACCTCAAGTACAGGCCTAAAAACCAAGGCACTAAGAATTTTTTTGTTGGGCTGTATAATAGAAGATGCAGGTGACAAAAATGAACAAAGTCCAATTATTGGACTAAAGTAATCAAAACAAAGAACAGCATGGACTGACACTGCAAATTATTTCTTCTTCTTCTTCTTGTTCTTGTTGTTGTTGTTGTTGTTCTTCTTCTTCAGTCTCCCTGGAACTACGAGCTGGTGTTCTTCGCAGACGATGCAGTGAAAATGTTAAGACACAGTATTGTGTCGGATTGGAAGTGGGTTATGGCGGATATTTTTTCGGAGTGGAGCTAAAAAGTATGGGGTATACAAGGCTTTCTTTACCGGATTCAATCGTTACTGGAGGTACCAACAGAGAGGCAGGACGGGACTTGATCAGTTGTGGTTCCCCAGTACTGACTTTGGCATGTCATTTATGGGTTGGCGACTGATTTTTGTTTCTAGCACATAAATCGCCACACTACAGAATTAAAACTCTCAAATATCTTAGCAAAAACTTAAGTATATAAAACATCACACCCTTGCCATTTCTTCCCAAACCAGGTCCATCCAACATAACCAGCCGAAACGGTTTAGTACATAAGCTCCATGGCTGTCACTAGGAGAGAACTGGTCACTTCGTGGTAGCTCAGCTGGGCTTCAGAATGTAAGATGACTCTGCACTTGAATGCTGAAAAGGGCAACTGATCAAGGATGCTTTTTCTTACAGCAAAGCTATTGGTTGAAATGGCTGAATGATAGATGCGAGGCGGGAAAATACAGACACTTCAGATTTGCAGGCAACAAGAAGACCAGTGACAAGTCTTACAGCGCTTTGATGTTACAAAAGGTTACACCCACATTTCCTCAAACGAGGTCACTTCCTTGAGAGGTCAAAGTGCATCATAGATAAACACCTAAAAACTAATGAAACTAGCTAGTCCTAATGTCTGTTCGTCCTAATGAGATTGTTACAGGAGTGATGGTCTGTGGGCTGTGCTTCAGTCAGGTTCCTCATTAAACAAAATGCAGTAGTAATAACACAGGAATGTCCAGTCGGTACACTAGATCTTTGACTCCCACTCCTAGTCTTTGTGTACTTTCCTACTCCAGTTCCATTCACTCACTGACTCTCTCCAGAATTGTTTCCGACATGAAGTCTTCTTTTTCTCTGGTTTTGACTATGTTCTGGGTATCATCGTGAACGAGACACTCCCATATTGGCTGCATCGCCTGTGCCAGTGAATACAGCGAAGAATGCTCATCGACGGCCAATCGTATTAGTTTTTGATGATGAGCCACCCAGTTGGGACGCCATTTCATGAAGTCATCATCATCATTCATTTGTATGTCCCTTGCGGAACTTTGCCTCCCTAACAGAACTCCTGTAGGCCCCTCGGTTGTGAGCAAGGTGGCCTGCTGCTGATGCTTCCATGTGCAGATCATCAACGATGTTTTGTAGTCATCTTCGCCTTGGTTTTCCTCTCTTTCTTTTCCCCATTATGTACCCTTCCAAGATGGTCTTCTCTAGACTATCATGACGTTTAATGTATCCAAAATATTTAAGTTTTCTCTCTTTAATCCTCTTTACTAGCCAACCTTCTTCAATATTAAGTTCTTGTAGTATGGATATATTTGTTCTTTTTTGTGTCCATGATATTTGAGGAACTCTTCTGTAGCATATACATTCAAAGGCATTTATGTGTTTCTCAGCTGTTTTGTTAAGCGTCCAGATCTTACAAGCATATGTTGCGATGGGGAAAGATGCATGTCCTTAAAAATTTTATTTTTGTAGTTCTGTCTGTTCCTCTCCACACATTTTTTTAGTTGTTTTACTTTCTGAAGAGCGATAGACGTCCTCCTTTTAATTTCCCTCATTCTATCTCCATTATTAGTTAGCAGTGATCCAAGACATTCAAAACTCTCCACTTCTTCCAGTCTTTCCTAATTGATACATATATGAGCTGCTTTGTTTGTTTTGTCAGTTGTCATCAATTTAGTTTTCTTCGCATTAAGATAGAGTTTTTGCTCTTCGCTGTTCTTACGGACTGACATAATTAGTTTTTCCATTCCTTTTTGTGCTGTGGACAGTAATACTGTGTAATCAGCATATCTAATTTCTGGTATTTCATAACCTCCAATTGTTATGGCATCGTAATATTCTTTGTCTACATCTTCTCTAATATTTCTCATTATATTTTCAATATACAAGTTAAATAAGTAAGGCGAAAATATGCACCCCTGACGGACCCCTTGTTTTATATCAAACCAAGTTGTTGTTTCACCATTTATTCTTACTGCTGCCAGTTGGTCTAGATACAGCAGTGATGTTAATTGTATCAAATGTGTTGGAAATCCCAATTTTTCCATTATTTCCCAATGTTTCTGGTGTTGTACACAATCAAATTCCTTTGATTAGTCTACAAAGGATAAATATAGATTCACATTAAACTCTCTGCATTTCTCTATTATTAATCTTATATTGATCCTTTTACTTGCCTGAAACCAGCTTGGACCATATTTATTTCTTCTTCTATTTACTTACGAAGTCTCCCCATTATGATTTTTAACAGAATTTTACTGTCATGACTAATCAGGGCAACGGTTCTGTAGTTTGTGCATAATTTCAGGTTACCCTTTTTTGACAGTGGTATGAATACAGTTCTTTTCCATTCTTTTGGCCAAATACCTGAATGCTATATTTTTTTACAAAGTGCATGATAGACTGTTGCACATTCATTTCCTTCTGCTTTAATAAATTCAGCTGTTATTACATCCTGGTGATTTACCATTTTTCAGATTCTTTATTGCCCATAAAACTTCTTCTATTATCGGTTCGGGTTCTTTCTCCTCCAATAATAATTCACACTGTTGATTTCTGATTTCACAGTCGGTTGTTTCATATATTTCTTTGTAATATTCCTTCCATCTTTCTAGAGTTTCCTTTGTCTCTGTCAAGGTATTCCCCATCTTGTCACAAATTACATTTAGCTTAGGTGTGCCATTTCTCGTTAATGTCTTCATTTCTTTAAACATTTCACTATCTCTTCCACACTTCTGATGTCCTTTTATTATTTCACAACAATCTTGTATGTATTGTTTTTTGTCTTTTCTTATGTTTCTTCGTACTTCTTTTGTTAAAGATTTATATTCCACTTTAATTTGTTGTTTGTCACTTTCCATTGCGTCTTCATTTCTCTACGTTGTTTTATCAGTTCTAGTGTGCCCGCTGTAATCTATCCATTCTTTTGTGTTTTATTTACTGGAACCATGTCTTTAGCTGCTGTTATTAAGATATTTCTGGCCTGCGTAGACAATTCATCTGGTGTCATCTCCTCCTGTACAGCCATCAGGATTTCGAAACGATTCTTCATTTCTATACCGTATTGTTCTGGTATTATTGTAAGATCAAAGTGGAGTGGTCTTGATCCTGCAACTGTTTTTTTTATCTTTATCTTCATGTCCGTGTCACAATCAGCACCTGGTAAAGTTTTTGCTGATGTTATACTTGATCTCCACCTTCTTTGAACTTAAATATAATCTATTTGATTCTCGGTTTTCCTATCAGGTGATGTCCATGTGTAAAGTCTTCTTGGAATGTTGTTTAAAAAGTGTGTTAGCAATGATTAGCTCATTTTCCTTGCAAAAATAGATTGTCACCTGCCTCATTTCTATGTCCTATGTTAAATTTCCCTACAACATGTCCCTCATCTTCTGCTCTTTCTGTACCAATCTTTGCATTAAAATCCCCCATTATTAATACAATATTATTTTCCGTACCTGGTCTCTCGTCGTTTGCAGTGTGTTATAAAAGTCTTCTACTTCCTCTTCTTCTGCTGCTGATGTAGGTGCATATATCTGGATGACTGTTACATTTCTAGGAGTCCCCTTAAGTCTGATTGTGAGGATTCTGTCACTTACTGGATTGTAACCTAGTAATGCTTTTGATGTTGATTTGTCCAAGTAAAAAGCCACTCCATTCTTTCCTCCTACTTCTCCACCAGAGTATATAAAGATATTATCATTCTCGCTCTTGAAGTGTCCTGATCCTTTCCATCGATGTTCGCAGATTCCCAAAATGCGTATCCCCGTTTTTTTCATCTCATCACTTATTATTTGATACTTCCCATCATACATACTTCTTACATTCCATGTTCCTACTCTTTTTTTTTTTTTTAGTTTAATGCAGGGGTTTTCCTTAGTAACACCGTCAGGATTTTGTCCGTCATCACAATTACTAGTACTGACCTCTGTCTCACACTCTTCCCCAGTGTTAAAATTAGATCTATCTGGCCTGGGGGCCTCACCGCCAGATCTTTTTCCTATTTGACTTTCAATGTTGCTGTTTGGGTTTCTTGGTATATTTTCAGAAGATAGTTTACCATTTGGCCAAAGAAAGTGAACAAAAAGGCCTTATTTGACTATGGTTATATCTAAGAAACAGAATCCACCAGCATGCAGTATAACATTAAACGGAACTATTCTAAAGCAGGTGCAGAAATCCAAATACCTTGGAGCAGTAATAACTTCAGATGGGAAATGCACAACAGAAATTAGGAACAGAAAAGGCAAAGCAAAGACTGCTTTTAAGAGAATGAGAAACATATTATCCAACACATCGTTATCAATGAATGTTAGAAAACGAGTTCTAAAATGCTATATTGAACCTATCTTGTTATATGGAAGTGAATCATGGACAATAGGCAAGTCTGCACAAAAATCATTGGAAGCAGCAGAAATGTGGTTTATTAGAAGAATGTTGCGAATCCCCTGGACAGCAAAAATAACTAATGAAGAATGTATGAGAAGAGCTGGAGAGACAAAAAACCTTGTCAAAAAGATAAGAGAGAGACAATGTACTTTCATAGGACATGCAATGAGAAGAGGGGGCATTGAAAATATTATAACAACAGGAAAAATAGAAGGAAGAAGATCAAGAGGAAGACCAAGAGAAATGATACTGGACAGTCTGACGGGATGGTGTGAGAGAAGATTACCAACTGAGCTGATGGCCTGCTTGAAGGATCGGGTACTCTGGAGAAGCATAATAGCCAACGCCAGTCGGCACGGCACCTGATGATGATGATGATGAGTTTACCATTGCTTTCCTTCCGGGCAGTTTGTACCAGTCAGTGATCGTAGCCATTGTTCCTACATTGAGATCATCTGCCTACCATCATAGAATGGTGACTATAACCAACATTATATGTCGGCTGTTCTCCCATTCCATCTACCACCTGCTCCCATGGCTTCACAACAGTCCAAATGCGAAACTGGTCAGCGTCGCTCCCGGCACCAAACCGAACCAGGACACACAAAAGACCACCACAGGCCGAGCAAACATAACGAAGAATCATCAAAATTTGCAACTCAAAATTATGCTACAGCACTAAGCTCGGTAGCTCGGCACACAGAACCGACCTCCATCTTGAAAACAATCTTTTTCTCTACTGTTCGAACTCCCAATACTTTATAAATGGTATGTTTTACGGACTTGGACTACGCCAAAAATTGCTCCCGACTCTGCAGCTCCGACCACAAAGTCCTTGTTTTGAGAACGACAGGGGAAGCAATCCTTAGACCCTGAACTCAGTCGTGAAAAATCCAGTTTAAAAATAAATCCAGCAACTGATCAAAACTAACAAATGTTCCACAGATGCTTCTACCTTAGTGCAAAATTTAACTACGGCCAACTTGAAAACAGTTCCTTTCATATATTTATAAATATTATGAATGTATAGTACACGGTAGTGAGATTTGCCATACAAGCAGATAATTTTAGAGACAGCTTTCTCTAAACAAGAGTCATTTACCAATGTTTACAGCAGAAAGAAAATGCTATTGCTTTATGTTTTGTTTATAGGGATGATGAAAAATGGGACATTTTAGTTGATCTAGATGATAGCATGAAAAGCGCAATCCCGGATCTCATGAACTCTCATATTATGCGGCCATTCAGCCATCTTGTCTGTGATGACTGCGAGAGACCAGTATGAAAAAGTAATCCCGGATCTCATGAACGCTGGCAATGCAACCAGTCCAACCAGCATGTCAGAGAGCTAGAACAAACAATAATTTATTTGAGAAGATGTTAAGAAAGAAAACAAAAAAGAAACAGTTCTCGTAGAATCCTGTTAATACTTTATTTCTGAGACAGACAAGAACTGAGAGGCCAAGTATCAGTGAAAGCTCCATTGAGTTTATAGATCAGTATACAACTTGCGACAGCCATTGTATCAAGCATGAAAAACGTGTTATCCGGCAAAGCAGTTATGGAGGTCACTGAAAAGAAGTGAAATATATTTTTTTTTCTTAACCAAAGACAATGCTACAGGTCTTCAAGTGTTTAAGAAATATGGCAACACAGATGTTTCCTGCCTTAATTATGACTGTACCTTGACACGCGGCAAGAAAGATCATCGTCTTTGCCAGTCCTGTTGGCATCATCATCATCATCATCATCAAGAACAAATGTAGGACAGGCAGAATCGGTAATGAAGCGGTTCTCCTTAGCCAGTCTCAGTTCTCAAAGCAGTCTTGGATGGACTCCCGTCACTGCAGTCTCCATCTGAACCGGCCTGCACAAAAGGGTACTCAGGACATCATTGTTTAGGGCAACAAATTGTCTGTAAAATGGGCAACATTGTCTGAGACACACTAGAGCGGACTGCGCACATTTTTCAGTTCAGGAAGCAAAACGAAATGAGATAACTCATTTCCCCTGGCCACAACAGTTGAACTGAAAAGGAAGGGGGGGGGGAGGGAACAGGTCCCACTTTACTTGAAAGTAAAATGGGACCTGTCCGTCCCCCCCCCCCTTTTCTTCCTTTCATGCTCACCACTAAAACTCACTTATTACGAACCTTGTTCCGTGTACCCGAGGATTTCTGGGTATATGTACACGTTTTTCTATTTTCTTACTACACTAACATCAGTGTAGCTAGAGAGAACAGCACTGCATGGTTAGACCCTTGAGACAGTCGTAAACAAAGAACTCTTAGACGTGAGAGAAAGAACACTGACAAGAGAATTACCTGGAACTCGAACCCCATATCTCCGGTACGACGAGCAACCGCCTAGCCACGTGAGAACAGCGCAGAAATCAGTTTAGCATCTAGCACCTCTAGCATAACTCTAGGAGTACGGAATTCGAGTCCCAGGTAATTCTCTTGTTATTTTTTCTTTCCCTCATGTCTAATAGTGCTTTGTTTACGTTTTTATCAAGGTCTGACCATACTCTACTGTGCTCTTTTTACTCTGCTGTGCGAAAGCCTTGTTTCCTATGTGTGAAAATGTGTATCTAACATCAGTGTTTACGTTATCTAACATTAGCGTTTACGTTATCTAACATCAGTGTTTATGTTATCTAACATCAGTGTTTACGTTATCTAACATCAGTATTTATGTTATCTAACATCAGTGTTTACGTTGTCTAACATCAGTATTTATGTTATCTAACATCGGTGTTTATGTTATCTAACACCAGTGTTTACATTATCTAACATCAGCGTTTACGTTATTCTCACTTACGTCTCGTGTTCTCTGTTTTCAGAGACAGTCTTCCTATCAGACGCTATATCATGGCTGCCTGGAGCGCAGGAACCAGCCTCAGCAACATACTCCATTTAACTTAAAACAGTTCGCTATCAACTGCGCTACCCCAGCAGTCTAGCCTGATGTGACTTCCTAAATGTAAAACCGGAGCCTTGCCATGCCACAAAAGTACCCCGGGGGATATGGTGTTAGTGTCCCATCAAGTGTCGGCACTCTAGAGGGTGATGTGATAGCACCAGGATGTTAGTCCCCCATCCAATGTCGGCACTCTAGAGGGTGATGTGATCAGCACCAGGATGTTAGCCCCCCATCCAATGTCGGCACTCTAGAGGGTGATGTGATCAGCACCAGGATGTTAGTCCCCCATCCAGTGTCGGCACTCTAGAGAGTGATGTGATCAGCACCAGGATGTTAGTCCCCCATCCAGTGTCGGCACTCTAGAGGGTGATGTGATCAGCACCAGGATGTTAGTCCCCCATCCAGTGTCGGCACTCTAGAGGGTGATGTGATCAGCACCAGGATGTTAGTCCCCCATCCAGTGTCGGCACTCCAGAGGGTAATGTGATCAGCACCAGGATGTTAGTCCCCCGTCCAGTGTCGGCACTCTAGAGAGTGATGTGATCAGCACCAGGATGTTAGTCCCCCATCCAGTGTCGGCACTCTAGAGGGTGATGTGATCAGCACTAGGATGTTAGTCCCCCATCCAGTGTCGGCACTCTAGAGGGTGATGTGATCAGCACCAAGGTGGCCCCCGTCTTTCTCTGTCCAGTTCCACAAAGAGTCAGGTAATCATTTTTCCTGCGTGACTGAGGTGACCCCCAGGCGGACTTGAATCAAAGGACCTTGCCGTGAAAGACAAGCGCGCTAACACATATGCCACTCCGGCGTCCTTCCTAAATGTCAGTTCAGAATTCAGATTTCAAGTTCACGACCTACATCATGGTAACCCCCCCCCCCCCTTATTTTTTTTTTTTTTTGGTTCTCTCCTTTCCCAATTTTCTTCCCTACTTCTCCCCCTCCCACCCCACCCCACCTCTCCCAAATCTAACCTGTCTAACAACCCACCTCCCTCAAACTTACCTATCCACCCACATCCCTCATCACATACTTCTCTGCATTACCTACCGTCTAAAACAGGGAAACACGTGAGTTTTGTTGGAAGATCAGATATACAAGCAACTGCAGCACCAACAATTTGTACTGTTTGACACATGCTCGGCCACAGTGAAATTAGGGCGCTAACCGTGACCCAGTTTAAATTTGCTAGATAGCGAGTGAGATATTTTCCGAACGGTAGATTTCCTCTATTCGTTTAAAATTGTGGGAACATGTAACCACCAGTCGCACAAAATGGTGCATAAAAAGTGGCGGTTGATAGCTCCCAGTCATTGCACAGGCGAGAAGTTGGCATGGCTAGGTCTTATAATAACAGACTGTAGAAGTGAAGTAGAAGAACTTAATATTGAAGAAGGTTGGCTAGTAAAGAGGATTAAACAGAAGAAACCTAAATATTTTGGATACAGTATTAAACATCATGATAATTTAGAGACGACCGTTTTGAAGAGCACATAAAGGGAAAAAGAAAGAGGAAGACCAAGGCGAAGATGGCTGCAAGACATCGTTGTAATCTGCAAATGGATGCATCAGCAGCAGGGCATCTTGCTTACAACCGAGAGGCCTACAGGAGAGCTGTTAAGGGAGGCAAAGTTCCGCAAGGGACATGCAAATGGCTGACTGACTGAAAAAAGATTGAAAAAAAATCGATTTAAATATGATTCCATAAGTATTTAAAAATATATCAGCTTGGTCATCAGGAGATAGATTGTACTTTGCATAAGGATTGTGGATCTTGATAAGAAGCTCGAGGAAGGCAAGAAAGAGATATGTAGGCACACACTAGAGCCCAAGTGATGCTAGTTTTCAAGATCCTCATTGCTCGAACAGTCTGTGAAACAAATTAAAATAAATTCAATTGCACCTTGTGATTCGGGGGGCCGCCGCCATGAGATACTGGGGGGGGGGGCGCCGGTAAGAGATTCTATCTGTATGGGGGGGGGGGCGAAGCTAAGAGATATCGGGGGGGGGGGGGGCGGTACGAGATCCCGGTTCAGCCGCTACGAGATCCCGAGGGAGGGGGTGGTGGGGTTGGCCGCTGCTTTGAGATCCGGGGGGGGGCCGCTGCTACGAGATCCCGGGGGGGGGGTGGTGGGGTTGGCCGCTGCTACGAGATCCCGGGGGAGGGGGTGGTGGGGTTGGCCGCTGCTACGAGATCCCGGGGGAGGGGGTGGTGGGGTTGGCCGCTGCTACGAGATCCCGGGGGAGGGGGTGGTGGGGTTGGCCGCTGCTACGAGATCCCGGGGGAGGGGGTGGTGGGGTTGGCCGCTGCTACGAGATCCCGGGGGAGGGGGTGGTGGGGTTGGCCGCTGCTTTGAGATCCGGGGGGGGGCCGCTGCTACGAGATCCCGGGGGAGGGGGTGGTGGGGTTGGCCGCTGCTACGAGATCCCGGGGGAGGGGGTGGTGGGGTTGGCCGCTGCTACGAGATCCCGGGGGAGGGGGTGGTGGGGTTGGCCGCTGCTACGAGATCCCGGGGGAGGGGGTGGTGGGGTTGGCCGCTGCTACGAGATCCCGGGGGGCTGCCGCTAAGAGATCCTGGGGGGGGGGGCAGCTGTTACGAGATCCCGGGGTGGTTCCTAACAGATCCTGGGGGGTGGGGCCGCTGCTATGAGATCGTTGAAATAAATAAATAATACTAATAAATTGCATAGGGATAAGTTGACGATATTACTTTGTCACAATGACATGATATATACATATGTGCAATGAGATCTTATCATCATCATCATCATCATCATTGCGCTATTGGCCAGAGCACTAGATCTCTCCAGCACTTGCTATTTTTATTCTTGGGAGTAGGGGAGGGAAGGGAAGAAAAGAGAGATAAGAAAGAGGCAGAGAAAGAATATATCAGTCTTCCTATATACACTTATATACCATAAAAAAGAGAGAGACAGTACATACATATACCAGTAGATGTCATATGTATGTATGTATGTATGTATGTACGTATGTATGTATGTACGTACGTACGTACGTATGTATGTATGTATGTATGTATGTACGTACGTACGTACGTATGTATGTATGTATGTATGTACGTACGTATGTATGTATGTATGTATGCAAATGACTGCTGCATATATATATATATATATGTGTATAATCTTTCGTGGAAAAATTAGATCTACATTTCCTGTTAATTAATGGACAACTTGTGCAACAGACGACTGAAACAAAATCTCTCACAGAATCTCCCAGCAGAGTGGCGCCTTTGTTCCCGTTTTGGATCAAATATCAATCGTTGTTTTTATCTTCCCTCCAGTTTAAGGTCAAGTTTCAGCATTTTTTTTTCCTTTACAAGAGTCAAGTTTGACTGTAGCCTCTAGAACACAACGAAAGCTGACTCACACACATGCACAAAATAGCACTTCTCTGCTCCAAACACTGCATGCCTTGCAACTTACTGCATAATATCTTCAAGTACCACTTCCTTCGGGTTATACGCACTCTACGTTCCTGATAAAATTAACATATTTTGACACTGACAAAACATTGCTTGTCTTTCTTCATAACCGACTTATATTTTCCTATATCCGAAGTTGTGGGGGGGGGGGGGGGATATCCAATAAATCTCTCGCTTATAATATTTCTATTTTATTTTTATTTTAATGTTTGTTAAAAAAAAAACATATGTTAGAAGATCTGTATTTACAATGTATTTTTATTTATGTATATGTCTGCGTGTGTATGTGTGCGTGAGTGCTATTTTATTAGGTTAATTACTTTATTAGGTTAATTACTTCTTCTCTTTTACCTTGAATGTAGTAGTTAAATCTTACACTCTTTTGATATGTTTTTCATAATTTAATTTGTATTTTTGTACTAAATCGAGTGTGTGAGAAGAATGAAAGATGGAGTGATGAAGGGCAGAATGTAAGACGGGTCTGCGTGCCCAATTCTTTAACCTTGAAAAATAAAGATTATTCATTCATTCATTCATTCATTCATTCTATCGACAACCACGTATTTCTCTCTCTCCTCCCCCCCCCCACCTGCACGGGTTTTAAGTTCTGGTGAATTTATGGTGAAAGAATCAAGATTATATATCTAGACTCGATCTGTCTGTAAAAGTTACTGTTTTATAAGTAAAGGTAAAGGAAGTCATATAGCAAATGCCGTAGAGGATGAAACGGCTGGGCCATCAGCATATGAGGTAGGGTGGCCAGTTCCTTTCCTCGGTGCCTTTCCTTCCAAGATTTTCTCTGGTACCTAGTTTACGAGGCTGGGTCGGCCTCGGGACCGCATTGGTCGGGGAAAAAAAATGCCGCTCAGCTGGGGATTCGAACCCTCGACCATTTGGTTGCTAGACGAGTGCTCTAACAATTACGCTAGCCGATCCCAAATCCCCAGTGTTTTAGACGGTTTGTTTTTTTTTTCTTTTTCTTTTATTTTATTTCACCCAGTTTTCTTGTTCAGTGTTCCTGTGCTTTTTTCTTTCTGCCTTTCAGCTTATGGCTTATACTTTGGATTATCATCATGGGACTCCGAACAAAATGTCGTTAGCTGATCAAATCCTTCCCTCAGCATATCCATCAGTGTACTGCTGTTGATAGCTCCGTCCTGTGTTGGCTGACAAGTCCTCTTGTGCGTCAAGTATGTCTCTCGTTTCTGGCCGTGCCAGTCTGTACTCCTAGCTCTCTCAGTCTAAGTAGCGATGTGGATTCGCTGTTCTTGAAGTCCTCCATTCGCGATGTGGATTCGCTGTTCTTGAAGTCCTCCATTCGCGATGTGGATTCGCTGTTCTTGAAGTCCTCCATTCGCGATGTGGATTCGCTGTTCTTGAAGTCCTCCATTCGCGATGTGGATTCGCTGTTCTTGAAGTCCTTCATTCGCGATGTGGATTCGCTGTTCTTGAAGTCCTTCATTCGCGATGTGGATTCGCTGTTCTTGAAGTCCTTCCATTCGCGATGTGGATTCGCTGTTCTTGAAGTCCTCCATTCGCGATGTGGATTCGCTGTTCTTGAAGTCCTCCATTCGCGATGTGGATTCGCTGTTCTTGAAGTCCTTCATTCGCGATGTGGATTCGCTGTTCTTGAAGTCCTTCATTCGCGATGTGAATTCGCTGTTCTTGAAGTCCTTCATTCGCGATGTGGATTCGCTGTTCTTGAAGTCCTTCATTCGCGATGTGGATTCGCTGTTCTTGAAGTCCTTCATTCGCGATGTGGATTCGCTGTTCTTGAAGTCCTTCATTCGCGATGTGAATTCGCTGTTCTTGAAGTCCTCCATTCGCGATGTGGATTCGCTGTTCTTGAAGTCCTCCATTCGCGATGTAGATTCGCTGTTCCTGAAGTCCTCCATTCGCGATGTAGATTCGCTGTTCTTGAAGTCCTTCATTCGCGATGTGAATTCGCTGTTCTTGAAGTCCTCCATTCGCGATGTGAATTCGCTGTTCTTGAAGTCCTCCATTCGCGATGTGGATTCGCTGTTCTTGAAGTCCTCCATTCGCGATGTAGATTCGCTGTTCTTGAAGTCCTCCATTCGCGATGTGGATTCGCTGTTCTTGAAGTCCTCCATTCGCGATGTGGATTCGCTGTTCTTGAAGTCCTCCATTCGCGATGTGGATTCGCTGTTCTTGAAGTCCTCCATTCGCGATGTGGATTCGCTGTTCTTGAAGTCCTCCATTCGCGATGTGGATTCGCTGTTCTTGAAGTCCTCTATTCAGCCTATCTCTCTGAGTGCGTTAACAACATCAGCCTGATCCAGTGATTGTCTGCGATGACGGCAGAGCCACCCAACCTGTGAGGTCTCTCATTTCTCTGGACGCCCGCATGCCCAGGGACATACATGAGGGTGACTTTGCTGAGGCTTTATTTCTGCAATGACTCAAGCCACTGCCTGCGTGCAGAACCTGCCTCGACCTTCTGGATCATACCCATTGTATCACTTAGTATGCAGACCCGAGCATAGTCCTGTGACTCCAGCCATACGAATGCTTTCGTCGCTCTCATCACCTCCATCGTCAAGCTACTTATGGTCATAGCGAAGGCACCGCTGGCTTCTTGGATTGTTCTGCCCACTGAAAGTGCTGTGAATGCCCAAGCACTCCTTTGATACAGTACAACGGGCCCATCTGTGTAAATAGCACTATCACCCAGCCTCATCTGTGTAAATAGCAATATCACCCAGCCTCATCTGTGTAAATAGCAATATCTCCGTGCCCCATCTGTGTAAATAGCAGTATCTCCCTGCCCCATCTGTGTAAATAGCAATATCACCCTACCTCATCTGTGTAAATAGCAGTATCACCCTACCTCATCTGTGTAAATAGCAGTATCACCCTACCTCATCTGTGTAAATAGCAGTATCTCCCTACCTCATCTGTGTAAATAGCAGTATCACCCTACCTCATCTGTGTAAATAGCAGTATCTCCCTACCTCATCTGTGTAAATAGCAGTATCACCCTACCTCATCTGTGTAAATAGCAGTATCACCCTACCTCATCTGTGTAAATAGCAGTATCTCCCTGCCTCATCTGTGTAAATAGCAGTATATCCCTACCTCATCTGTGTAAATAGCAGTATCTCCCTGCCTCATCTGTGTAAATTGCAGTATCACCCTGCCTCATCTGTGTAAATAGCAGTATCACCCTACCTCATCTGTGTAAATAGCAGTATCTCCCTGCCTCATCTGTGTAAATAGCAGTATCTCCCTGCCTCACTGGAGTTTTCACTGACAAGGGCGTTGATGTCTGCATTCACAAAAATGAAAGTAGACGGATCTGTATGTTTCAGTTTTACATACACACACACACACAAAAAGATAGAAAGAGTAGAAAGTAGAGAGAAACAAGAATGGCAGAAAGCAAGATGAATACTTACAAATAATGAAAGTAGATGGAGCTGTATGGTTCAGTTTTACCCTCCCCCACCCCCACCCACACCCACCCACACACACACACACACACACAAGATAGAAAGAGTTAGAAAGTGGAGAGAAACAAGAATGGCAGAAAGCAAGATGAGTACATACACATGGATAACATACAACAAACCAGTATTTCGACAAAAGCCTTTTTCAAGGATCACATACAAAAACAACACAACAGATTTTTTAAAATACACGAAACAATGATGAAAAAAAGATAGACTTAGCTTTTATTTTTTTTTTTTTTGGGGGGGGGGGTCTCCTCTCAGTGAGAAATACGGGCAGAACTGAACCATACACCCCCATGTACTTTCATTATTAGAAAAATACAGTGGCATTATTGTACCACTAGCCAGACAGACTACAGATACAAACTAATGACATTTGTTGCTCCTAATGTCTGTATGCCCTAATGAAATTGTTACACGTGTGATGATTTGTGGCCTGTGCTTCAGTCAAGTTCCTGATTAAACAAAAAACGCAGAAATAATACAAGATGGATGTCGAGTGGGTCCACCGAACCTTCGACTCCTACTTCTGTATATGTATCGAAACTCCATACTTGATTTTATAAACGAAGGAAAAAGGAGAACAACATGGATGGACAACATTAAAAATGGACTGCGTTCAGCTAAGTTGGGTGCATAGTGAAAACAGCTGACAGAGCAAAACGAAGGGTCACTGCAGCTACCTTTCCCAGGGGAAGTGGCACAGAACGAAATTATTTTAACTCAAGGCCACCCATTTCACAACAGCATATAAAGTAACCTACCACACGCGTCAGCTAGACAGCTTTGTTGACATTTACCTGAATTTCGTACCTGCAAGTACTGTCTCGACCTTTGCACAAATTAGCCCAAATATTCCTGTTTTATATTTTGTCGTAAAGTTGTTAAGATTCCCCCCACCTTTTCTCTGACAAAGAGAAGGTTCTGTTTTCTAAAACTTAGTACATTCATTTAAAAGCCTGAAGTCATAGATACGTAATGATGTCATAGATAAAGATGGCGTTGTGTTAACTGTACGCGCCTGTGTTTGTTAAAGGGGAAAATCAATGTAGATCCTCAGTTACACTCAGTTATTTGTTCTTCCACAACAGTACAGTATTGTTGTATTTTCCTGCACTTGCAGACTGGAAATTCGTTGCAGATAATTCCCATGGGAAGATATTGTAATACAGAGATTTGCTTTCTTTAATAGCTCAGATGAATACACACATACACACAAAACTAGGTGTATAACGAAGTTCTATAATCATGGATTTTACATTGTTATCTGGCCTGAAGGTCAGAGTAGGTCATTTATCAGGAGAAATGTTTGTTAAGTGCGATCAGGCTTTGACCAGCTGATGATGCCTTAAACGTCATGACGTTTCTGAGGGTGGCTTATTATCGTGTATCTTTCATTACACCAGCAACAGAAAATATGGGTGGCTATTATCGTATATCTTTCATTACACAAGCAACAGAAAATGTGGGTGGCTATTATCGTGTATCTTTCATTATACCAGCAACAGAAAATGTGGGTGGCTATTATCGTATATCTTTCATTATACCAGCAACAGAAAATGTGGGTGGCTATTATCGTGTATCTTTCATTATACCAGCAACAGAAAATGTGGGTGGCTATTATCGTATATCTTTCATTACACAAGCAACAGAAAATATGGGTGGCTATTATCGTATATCTTTCATTATACCAGCAACAGAAAATGTGGGTGGCTATTATCGTATATCTTTCATTACACCAGCAACAGAAAATATGGGTGGCTATTATCGTATATCTTTCATTACACAAGCAACAGAAAATGTGGGTGGCTATTATCGTGTATCTTTCATTATACCAGCAACAGAAAATGTGGGTGGCTATTATCGTATATCTTTCATTATACCAGCAACAGAAAATGTGGGTGGCTATTATCGTATATCTTTCATTATACCAGCACCAGAAAATGTGGGTGGCTATTATCGTATATCTTTCATTATACCAGCAACAGAAAATGTGGGTGGCTATTATCGTATATTTTTCATTATACCAGCAACAGAAAATGTGGGTGGCTATTATCGTATATCTTTCATTATACCAGCAACAGAAAATGTGGGTGGCTATTATCGTGTATCTTTCATTATGCCAGCAACAGAAAATGTGGGTGGCTATTATCGTGTATCTTTCATTATACCAGCAACAGAAAATGTGGGTGGCTATTACCGTGTATCTTTCATTACACCAGCAACAGAAAATGTGGGTGGTTGTTAATCTTTCATAACACATATGATGTTCTTGTGTGTTTTCCGAATCAAAGCTTGGAAAATGAATAGAATATAAATCATGCATATATCTGCACTTTTCTCAAGGCTCCACCACCTCTAACGTTGCCCAGAGAGAGAGAGAGAGAGAGTGGTCCGGCAGAGGTGGAGCAGCAAAAATGTATATTTTTCTAAATGACATGTGTCGATAAGCAGTATATTGAATAAAAGTCCTTTGATTTTGTTCTGATCTCTGACAATATGTACCTAGGCAGATCTCATAAATCAGAGCGTGGATTGTATGGACAAGAGATAAATTTATTATTTATTTATGTAATCATTTCACTGTGTCGTCATGATTATTATGCTCATTAACAAATGCTGAATGACTGCGGCAGAGTGAAAGCTGTATGATGAAGGGCAGAATGTTAGACTGGCTTGTGCCCAATTCTTAATCCTTTGAATGTAAAGTATGTTCGTTCGTTCGTTCTTTGATCTCTGACAATACTTACCTAGACAGATCTCTTTGATCTCGACCACCAGCTAGAACTGGCGGTCAGTTTGAGCGGCAACCCGTGAGAGAATTGTTTTTAAACTCGTGGTCAGTCAGGCTACGGCCTGGCCGGCCAGACTTTTAAGCTGAGTTGAAGAAATGTTTAGTAAGAGCCTCTCTCATCCAGATCGTCAGCTTTTGTATCACTACAGGAAGTTCAATTATTATTCTCCTTTGGATATTTCATTCCACTTTGTTCAGTTCCATATCGCGCCCTTTTATTTAAAAAAAAATCGCCCTGTTACTTCTTCCGAAGCCTTAATTTGGTTTAATTTTTGTTCTGGGTGCACCCTCCTTACTTTCCTGGCCATATCTTTAGCGCCCGTATATAGGTTTAAAAAAAATATCCGTTTCCGTGCCATTAAGACACACTGGGTTCTGGCGATGCCGGTCCGTAAGAACAAGATCTCTGTAGGGTCTTTTAGCCGAAAGACTAGCGTCGTGCAGCCGGTTCCTGATCGTTTGATCTGAAATTCGTCGAGCTGCTGTCATTGACTGGACTGTTGAGGACGTACATGCAAATCGATTCCTGAGGTGACGCAGGCGTATGAAGCGGTCTTCGACAGGAGTTGTGACTCTTGATCTTCCACTGCGCGGCCGGTCTGCAACTGAGGCAGTTTCTTGAAATCGTCTCCAAAGGCGATTAATGGTGCTTCTAACCACATTAAATTGTCTGGCCACTACACTTTGTGGCTGTCTAGTCTGCAAATATCCAGTGATGATGAGTCATTGTTCTGTAGTGAGATGAGCCATATCTGCGCATTTAATTTTCAAATGACTTGATTCGAGGAGCGTCAATCTTGTATAGGCATTCAATAACAAGGTCAGTAAGTTTTGTGTTCAGTACTTTTTACGGGATTCTCGTGAACCTGTCATGAGTCATTGTCAAAAATGCTGTTTTGACTTGTTTTCTCTGCTCATGAATCATCTGCTGAGTACAGTTCAGGTCAGCACGTGAAGCTGATGTCCAAGTGAACATTTTAGGCAATTTGCTATTGTCTGATCAGCAAACTTCAGTTTAAATCGCAACATCGTATTTGTTGCGTTTTTGTTTTTTTTTAACAGTATACTTCGACTACATTCTTCAAGTATTCCATGTCAGCGTTGATGATATTCACTAGTATGTTTATCACATGCAGGTGATGCAAATATCTAACAAATGTATATTTGCCTTTTTACTAGAAACTAATTCAGACATATCTGCACTTCTATTTCTTAACAGCGATTCGCCATTATTTTAGGAAAACACCGCCTCTCAGCGAAAACATCTCAGACATCCAGAAATCGAGCACCAAGCCACAGCTTGTGATTGTATCAGATGACCTTACACAACGCTGAATGCTTAATCTGGACACCAGCACGCAGACCTCGTGATTGTATCAGATGACCTTACACAACGCTGAATGCTTAATCTGGACACCAGCACGCAGACCTCGTCGTGTTTTCGTAAGACTCTGTCAATGTCAAAAAGTGAGTTCACCTGTGATATTTTATATGCAGTGCAGTGCTCGTGACGAGCCACTGTTGATGGGGAAATGCTTACCTTTGTTTTAACTGCTAGTGTGTGCCACTTGTAACGTGTCAGTTGACCCAGCTTAGGCAAACTTCGCTTCCGGTGAGCGAATTAAGCAGAAAATAAAGTGGGTTTTTTTTAGGGGTGGGGGGGGGGGGGGGGTGAACTAAACGTTCCTTCGAAGCGCCAGACAAACCTACACGTCGTTAATTGGCGCACGCATTTTTTTTTCTTTGCTGACCTTTCACATCAAACATTAGGCTCTCTTCTGACCGACACAGCTTCGAAATCATGAAGTGTTTCGTGACCCAACATCTCTTTCGCTCTCTCTCGCTCTCTCGCTCTCTCTCTTCTCTATATCCTCTCTCTTAATCCATTCTTTTTCTTCTCTTCCGCCTCTTCCCTCTCTTCTTCTTCTCCTCCTCCTCCTTCTCCTCTTCCTCATCTTCTTCTTCTTCTCCTCCTCCTCCTCCTTCTCCTCTTCCCCATCTTCTTCTTCTCTCAACAATCTGGGATGGTTGCTCAGTGTCAAATACAAACAAGCTTTACTCACTTCAAAAACGAGCAGTAAAACGTATTAGTGAGAAAGATCAAGCACAAAGAACTAACCAGCACAAACGTATCAAAATACTGCCTCTTAAGAACAGGTTCCTTTTCAACAAAGCCAGGTTGGTACATCAGATTCCTTCACAGCATGCTCCGCCTTATCTATGGAACATGTTTAGATTTAGCCCAAAGTGTAGCCAACGACTGAACAACACATGTCTTCCAAAACCTAGACTTCACCTTTAGAAGAAAAACTTTACTTATTCTGCTGCTCATCTTTGGAATACCCTCCCATCCTGTATAAAAAATATAAGCTATATACAACTACAAACTTTTCCAATATCTATTTGTTATCGACTACATGCCTCCATGAATCATAAAACTTAAAAGTTATTTTAGACTGCTCTTACAGACAGCGAATTCAGTTAATTGTTTATTCTGAATAGTACTGAAATTTTTGTTTGGTAGATAGTCATTTATTTGTGTATGTAGTTACTCATTTTTATGTGTACGTAGTTATTGTTAATTATGTTTGTTATATGAGCAACACATGTGTAGAAGGTCTGGAATAGAGTGAAAGTTGTATGATAAAGGCAGAATTTCAGACGGGCTTGGGTGTCCAAGTCTTAACACTTCTGAAATAAAGATCAATCAGTCCGTTTCCTCCTCCTCCTCCTCCTCCTCCTCATTCTTCTTCTTTTATTTTACTATTTACTTGCTTTCCAATAATGAAAAGACAAAAATATTAATAGTGCTATGTGATTTCTTCCGAAGCGTTCATTAGGGGTAATTCAGTGATTCTCAAACCTTTTTTTAAGGGTGCAGCCTCCTTGCTTTCCGGACCATATCCTTAGCGCCCCTGTACAAAAAAAAAATTAATTGGCTCTGATGTTCCCTGACTCCCCTTTCTCCCCCTCCCGTTCCTCCAGATGGATCTTCCCACCGCCTACTTTGGGAAACACTGAGGTGAACCATCGTGGTTTAGATGTTCCCTGACTCCCCTTTCTCCCCCTCCTGTTCCTCCAGATGGATCTTCCCACCGCCTACTTTGGGAAACACTGAGGTGAACCATCGTGGTTTAGATGTTCCCTGACTCCCCTTTCTCCCCCCCCCCCCCCCGTTCCTCCAGATGGATCTTCCCACCGCCTACTTTGGGAAACACTGAGGTGAACTATCGTGGTTTAGATGTTCCCTGTCTGCCTCCTCCTCCCCATGGATTTCTCCCCCCTCTCAGCCCCCCCCCCCCCACCAGTCACTTTGAGAAACACTGGTCTAGTGTCTGTGATTGCCAAGAAGAAAAATTGGGGTGAACTGTCATGATCTGCACAACATAAACATCTACAAACTAGTCATTATTTTACTCGTGAATGTCGGTCCGTTTTACTTGTTTCTGGTATTTCCACCAGAAAGTGTCTTCTCTACAAAATGGCCTGATTTTAGTTACACTGGAGTGTTAAGATAAGCATTAACATAACACAAAATACTTTTTATCCAGTTTCATTCACTGCTACGGGAGAATCTCATATGTTTGGTTCATCATTTCCCTCTTTTCCTGCACACAGATGTATGAAATGTTCCAAATAGCTGACATATTACTGTTTACCACCTGCTTCATTGCAGCATCATTGTCTTGCGAGAATTATATCTTCATTGTTCTGTTTTGTAGCATTCTGTTATTATACATGAGAATCATTATTTTTGTGCACATAAATCATTTTGTGATAAATAACACCATTACTGACATGATCTGTGACAAGTACATCTCTGCAGATTTGGAGTTTTGATGTTTTCGAGAAGAAGAACAAGAAGATTAAAGAGAAGGAAATGATATAGAAAATATATTTTCTTATCATAAGGGTAGAAATAACATGTGCTAATGTTACGGTTGTTCTGTTCAGTGTGTTTTGTAACAACAGGCCGTTCAGAATTCAATAGAAAACTCAGGTCGTATAGCTAGTTCATCTTTAGAAAATATCAAATCGGTGTATTCTGTATCTACATTACATCTAGCTCCGTGCTAGGCATCACTATACTGAAGGCTGTTACCGTGGTTTGACGTTCCATTTCCATCACTCACCAAATCGTCGTAACCACTTCGTGTTCTGACTCTATTCCTGAGTATGTCGCAGCAAGTCACCAATCAGTTCGCTTCTTACGAGCTCATCGTTTTTTGGCATAGGCGTTGCTATGTTTGCAGTGCAGGACTGTTTCTGTCTGACAGGCTGTGTGCTAAATAGTATCTGTAAAAAAAAAAGTGGACGGTGACAAGAACGACCGGTGAATTGTTAAGGTTTCAAGTGGCCTGTCCAACCTTGACAACCTAAACATCCACTTTTATACTGAGGAAAAAAGAGGCTAACAAAAATGTTGGTCATCCAGACAAAACCCTTTTCTAACCCACTAAACTCGCAAGCGTTTACACGTAACAAACATATGCACTGATTGAAACGCCCCTGAGCCTTCTCTTTTGAAATGTCTCACGGTTACAGCAGTGTCAACCCCGGCGTATGCAACAAAAAAAAAAAAAAAACCCAGCTATTCCGTTCTCACGCCTCTGCAAACATTTCCCAATGCTGCACCAGTCCCGGCTTAGAGCAGCGCTCTTTACTTACCGCGAACTGAAGTAGTCTTGCTGTAAGGTGCATGGTAGGCTTCAAGTCGGTTAAATGACGCGAGAAAACATGTTAAAGGATATCGTATTTTGAATATTGATTTGTCCTGTGGTGGCTTAATTGTATTGAACGCCTTCTTTTATCTGTTGATTTCGCACGTAAGATAAAATCGATTTTTGAACTATCGGACAGGCTGTGCCGTAAATAAGTCTACGATCAACCCACGGATACATGAAGTGAGTATGGCATACTGGATCTGCCCTTTATATGAGTTACCCGTAAGTCTGTTCAATGTGTTACGATTGTTCTGTTCAATGTGTTACGATTGTTCTGTTAAGTGTGTTGCAGCTGCTCATGTGAAAGTTTTATATAGTTATTTCTGATAACGTTTTGAACTATCAAAGATATATATAATCCTTTTACATCTTACCTCGAACTTTTCTTATACAAAACAAATAAGAGAATTCTGCACCTAATCTGTTTTGGACAATGGGTAAATCTTTAAAAAGTTGGTTTTTTTTAATGGACAGCAAGAAACATAATTTTTTTCGTATTGTTTAACTGATCATGCCATGATGGAAATGACCTTTTACTTAACTTCACGTAGTACGCACAGTGTAAATCAGTATGTCATCAACTGCGTTACACCGAAAGATATAATATAAAGAAGCAGCATATATTGACTTATCTAATGTGTAAAGATGATTTATTTAACCTAATTAACATAATCAAACATGCCCCCCCCTAAATAGAGGATCTTACACTCTTAAAATTATTTGATGTAAAATTAAGCTTCTCATGTAGACATCGCTGTCAACGAGTAATGTAAACACTGGAAATGTACTGGAGTGTAAATGCCCAAATTTCGGTGCCTCGTTTGATGACTGCAAAATATGGAGCAAATATACCGAGCACCAAACGGCTAGTTATTTCCCAGGAAAGGTGTGCTGAAAAATCTAACATAGCATTTCTGTTACATTCGTCAGATCTCCTCGAAAATATATCAGTCTAACTTTAGTAACAGCAGTGGTAGTTCGACCATTATATATCTTATACATATTAGACCGAGTAGTCTATTCTTTTAAAAGAAGTTGATTTTGATGACGTTCTGAAAGATGTAAAAGTAAGAACAGCGAAATTACGAGGCAGCGGTAAGTGGCTTGAAGTTACATGTACTCGAAGTGTTTGTAATTTACGTTCACAAATGGGAATATTATCTGCTGTTCACAAGAAGTTATAAAAAAGTTTGCGACGGCCGTGAGTCAAACGTAGCAGTCAATATAAATTTAGCACAAATATAGTTCATTTTGTTACAGTGCTAGTCTTGTGTAGCAGAATAACTAAGAACAGTGTCAGTTATTCATTAGCATACAGGAGATTATGTTTCACGCCCTGCAACAAAAACAATTTATTTTTATCAGCATAACAACATCTTGAAAGTCATGACCACGTGATGTTAATGTCTCGACAGAATGTCGAAGGTTGCTCCAGGGACGTGTTCGAAGATTGCTTCAGGGAGGTGTTCAAAGGTTGCTCCAGGGAGGTGTTCGAAGGTTGCTCCAGGGAGGTGTTCGAAGGTTGCTCCAAGGAGGTGTTCAAAGGTTGCTCCAGGGAGGTGTTTACTGTGACGTTTTGGGATGTTCTGACAGCATTAGAGAGTTTCACGTCTAGAAAATGACACTACTTCAAGACTTAGGTCTCTTCTGTTCTTTGAAATAGAATTTCTTCTTCGTTGGATGTTTTAAGAAATTGGGAAAAATATCTCCCAGTTATTAATGGAATCTTAATATTGTGAAAAACCGCAAGTCTGTAGGTACGCCTATGTTTACTCCTTTCTCAATCACAATTCCATGTTGAACTTCGAATAAATATATTTATTAACTACACTGACTGCCGTCCTTTTTCTATAACGGTTTGTTATTTAGAAATATTCTGATACCCCCCGTTCGAGTTAAACTACGAGATTACAAATAAACTCAGGAATTTATTGCATTTATATGTTTTAAAATAGTATAATTTAGTATACCAAGCCAAAACAGCTTTCCAACAAATGAAAAAAGATCTCGTGCAATACATGTCTCTCAAAGAAAACCAGAATGAGTGTTCTAAAATGCTATATTGAGCCCATGAAGATGTCGATGGAAGGATCACTAGAGACAACAGAGATGTGGTTCATTAGAAGAATATTAGGAATACCATGGATAGCTAAGAATGTCTAACAAAAACAATGTGGTTAGGAACCTAATTAAATTCATAAGAAAACGACAGTCATCATTCTCATTCACTGGATATATAATGAGAAGAGGAGGGCTTGAAAAAAAATCATAACAACAGGGAAGATAAATGAGAAGAGATGCAGGGGAAGACCAAGAGCACAAAAAAAAAAATGGACAGTCTAACGATATGGCACAAACAAATAAAAAAATCACCAACTGAGCTGATGGAAAATATCAAGGAGCGAGACCTATGTAGAAACATGACCACCAGCACCTAACCGGTATGGCACTTGATGACAATGATGACAGTGATGATGGTGATGATGATGATGGTGATGACGATGATGATGGTGATGACGATGATGATGATACAAGTGTCTCCGTACAACAAATTATGCATGGGACTAATATGTAACTCAAGTGCACCACTTCAACTGATCGACTTACTTGGTCGATATTTGATATTAATTCCTACGTTTGATGCATCTTTTTTATACTACAAAACAAAAACTAAAGGAACTACAAAATAGAAATTAAAGGAACTACAAAACAGAAACTAAAGGTCATTAAGGCATCACATTTGTCTCTATCTCAGTTTCTAGCTCGTAAATCTGAAATTAGCGCGAAAGATTTTAAATTGCAACCTACGGACAGAATTAGGAAGACACACACGGCAGTCCAAGAGTAGCAATACTGAGACTCGAACCCCACCCTTCAGTAAGACTAGGAACTGCAAATGTAATCACTCTTCCGAGGTAACTGAACTGAGCCAGACTGTCCAACTACTTAATCGCATAATCAGTAAAGTGATCATATTAGGGCATGTGCGGTAAAATGATCATATTATAGCCAAAAATATAAATGATTATATTAGGGTATGCACGATAAAATGATAATATTATAGCATGTGCGATAAAATGATCATATTAGGGCATGTACGGTAAAATGCTTTGGTTCTAGAACATGTTTAAATGGAAAATAAATTCGAGTTGTTTACTTGTTTTACTGTCTCCATATTGAGAATGTCATAGCTTACACCCAGCTCTACTCTATTTTAAAAACAAAGCTTTAGTTTTGTTTTGTTTTAAAAAAAAGATTATTGTAAATGACAAAGTTATCAGGACGCCTGTTACAGATTATTCCTCTCGCTCTTCATCTTTCTTGCAGTCTGCCAGAAATAAATTGTGTGTCTTCATATCTTCATCACTGACAAAACTTTCAATCAATCAGTCAATCAAGTGCGGTGCAGCGCGACGTAGGCGATCATTTCTCTCCACAATTCCCTGTCTTTACACTTGATTATGAGATCCGCCGGTGACTTTCTTCCTAGCCACACTGACAGCCCATCCGGTAACTTCTCTCTCTCTCTCTCTCTCTCTCTCTCTCTCTCTTCCTCTGCCTTTTTTCCCTCAATTTTTCCAGTTGCCACAATGTGTTCCAATTTTCCTCTTCTCAGAAAATGTGCTACAAATCTCGCTTGTCTGCCTCTGATCTTTGCTGTAATTTGCCTTTAACTCCAGTCTCTCTTAAGACTTCTTCGTTGGTTTTCTAAGTTGTCCATGGTACCTTCAACATCCTTCTTATGAACCACATTTCCATGGCCTTCATTTCTCGCTGTAGACTCTTATTCATAGACCATGCTTCACACACATAAAACAAAATTGGCTCGATGTAATATTTAAGTACTCGGAATCTTGTTTCCACTGATATGGATCTGTTGCACAAGATGTGTCTCATTTTCTGGATTGCTGACTTGCCCTGAGCACGTCTGTTTTTTATTTCGTTGTGACATTTCCCATCAGTTGTTATAATTGTTCCTGTGTACTTGAATCTATCAACTTGTTTCACTTCTGAGACATCGATGGCAGTGTTACATTTTGGTGGTATTCTTTTCTTTGAGATGACCATCACTTCAGTCTTATCTTTTATTCAGGCTGAGACTTTACTTTTACTTTCACAAACCACGACGTTCAGAAGAGCCTGTAGCTCCCCTTCACTTTTAGCAATCAGAACTGTGTCGTCTGCATATCTTAAGTTGTTAAGGTTGTACCCGCCAATTGATATTCCTGTCAAGCTCTCTATATTTCTCATGATGTTTTCGCTGTACAAGGAGAAGAGGTCAGGAGATAGAACACATCCTTGTCTCACTTCCAATTTTATTTCTTGGAATGCTCCTATTTGGTCCTCAACCTTCATTGCTGCTGATTGCTGCCAGTATATTTTTTTTATTAGTTTTAGATCTTTCCCATCTATGTTGATAGCTTCCAGCATTCTTATAATTTCTGTATGTCTCACTTTATCTAATGCTTTACAGTAGTCTATGAACCATAAGTATAGATCAGTCTATTGATCTTTCCATCAATGTTCTCAGTATATATATGGCATTACTTGTGCCTTTTCCTTCGACGAAGCCACACTGTTCTTCAGCGATTTCTGGTTTTGTTTTGCCCCTGACTCTTCTCGTGACAATACGAAACAAGATTTTAGTAATATGGCTCATAAGACTAATGGTTCGATGGTCTCACATTCAACAGCACCTTGTTTCTTTGGTGGGGCAATGAAAACTGATTGCAAAAGGTCTGATGGGACATAGTTACTTTCATAGATGTCATTCAGCAATCTGGTAATTATTTCTATGCACCTAATGCTTCCAATTCTTCCTTGGTGATTTTATCTGGTCCTGGTGCTTTGTTGTTCTTCATGTGTTTGATAGCTTCTTCTACTTCTGCTTTTAATATGGGATGCCCTTCATTATTATTTCGTATATCTATTTCGCCTCTATTGTCCTCATAGAATTCTCTAATGTATTCGCACCATCGTGCCATTATTTCATCTCTGTCCATTATTGTATGCTTTGACTTCAGGCAAGCAGTCTTGTGGTATGTCCTTTTGTTTGTTAACTCTTTTATTTGTTTGTACATATCTCTTGTGTTTTCATGATGGTGTGTCTCTATTTCATTACATTTCTTATTTAGCCACTCCTCCTTAGCTTTATTGCATTTGTGTCTTATTTCTATATTTATTTTGTCATATTCATCTTTATCTTCCTTCAGACTTCTTTTGCGATCCATTAGTTGCAAAATTTCTTCTGTCATCCACCCCTGTTTATCGTATTGTTTATTTGGAGGTAGGATTTCGACAGATGTTTGCTGAATAGAATCGTTAAGCATACTCCATTGTCATCAGTCATTTCAATCTTCTCTGTTGCATTATACCTATTATGTACTATGGTCCTATATTGTTCTTGTATTGCCTTATCTTTCCATAACAGCTCTCTATCTAATTCTTTGTTTTTAGTCTCTACCTTTTAACCACTTAGCCAGATTCTCACTTTTTCTACAACTGGTATGTGATCATTGTTGCAGTCTGCGCTTGGTCTTGTTTTAACGGATATCAGTGAGTTCCTGTTGATCATAATGTAATCTATCTGGTTACATATGTTATTATTTGGCCTTTTCCATGCCCATAGTCGCCTTGGGTGTTGTTGAAACCAAGTATTTCCTATTATCATTTTATTATTTTCTTCACACTCAATCAACATCTCTCCTCTTGTATTTCTGATACCTAGTCCATACTTGCCCGTAGCTTCATTGTCTTGTTCAGTCCCTACTTTTGTGTTTAAATCGCCCAGCACAAAATTTACGTCCCATGGTTTCCATTGTTTCATTGCCATGTCCAGATTGTTGTAACATTCTTTTATCTCATCATCAGAACTTTCTGAAGCGTATACTTGGATGAGATTTGTGTCTATTGGGCGGGCTTGTAATTTAACAATTGACACTCTGTCCGATATGCAGCAGAAACCTTTCGCGACTCTTGCTGTCTTCTTATCCAATATTATGCCAACTCCATTTCTATGCTGGTTTCCCCTGGAATATATTATTTTGAAGTCTTTATGATCTGTGCTTCCTGCTCCAGTCCTTATCATTTCACATAAACCAAGGTTGTTAATTTCCATTCTTTTCATTTCTTGTTCGATGTTTTCCAGTTTTCCATGTTCTGTTAGTGTTTTAATGTTCCATGTTGCAATTACTGTGGTGTTACTTGTGTTTTCTTTGCGTACAGTAGTTTGATGACGATCTGATATCACCTGTCGCACGTTATAGTCCCTACAGGAAGAGGTGGTTCCACTGAAACCCCCATTAACGTCGCTATGATTCAAGGAATTGTGGGTTGTCATTATTGTTTTTGGGAATGTACAGTGTTGGTTTCCCTTTGCCTTCCACTGGTTTGTTTATAGTTTACTCCACTAGCCTTTGACTCTGGCTAGAGCCTACCTTACAAGGCAGCAGGGGGTTTGAAATCAGAGTTTTCCTTCTTCTAGATGAGCTACCACCCAAGACTAAAGAGTCTCATCTACCCGAAGCGTCTGGTTTTCATGCGCCAGCTACTCGCCTTTCGCCCCTTCTCTTGTCAATTTAAACATTTCCGCCACAAGAAGGCCAGGAGCTGGACTTGGACTGTCAGAAGCTGTTTGAGACGCACGCCTTGGAGACATTTAATTGGAGTGGAGAACTTATCCTGCACCCCACCTCCGGCTATTACAGTCCTTAGAACCAAAACTTTAGCCTTAAAATACAGCGTAGAACGAAACGGAAAATTTATATTAACCCATGCAGGAGCTGCTAGTTTCTAGATCATTATTTAGTTTTAAATATCATGACATACCTACATGGCTACATTATACCTCACACGAAATAACAGGGGAAAAAAAGCACTTTCATAACCATCATATAAAAGCTATGAAAACTGGGTTGGGGGGTGGTGTCTGATAGAAAGTGGAAAGGAGGGAGACTGGGACAGATGTGGACTAGTACAGTGATTCTCAGCGGGGGTGGCAGGTGTCTCCCCCGGGGAGGAATTTCAAGTCTAAAGGTAGACTTTAAACAACAGAAAAGGAATGTATTTATAATGATGAAAGTCGTTTGTGGGTGACGATATAATTCTTTCATAGATAGATAGATAGATAGATAGATAGATAGATAGATAGATAGATAGATAGATAGATAGATAGATAGATAGATAGATAGATAGATAGATAGATAGATAGATAGATAGATAGATAGATAGATAGATAGATAGATAGGTGGGTAGGTAGGTAGGTAGGTAGGTAGGTAGGTAGGTGGGTGGGTAGGTAGGTAGGTAGGTTCCTTGGCAGCTTGGGTTGACAAATGGAGAAATGGGACCTGGAATGTAGAGAACCACTGGCCTAGTCACACACTTCAGTGTTGTAAACACTCATAAATCATGCATTCATTGTCTCACATCTTGTCTGTGTGCCTCCTCGTGTTTGTGACGTGTATGTATTAGTTAACGCTTCGCCGAAAAGAAACTATAAACATTGTAATAGGCAGTGAAACATCTGCATTGAACGAACTGATGCTAATCCAAGCGGTAATTTGTGTTCAGATGGTAAAAACTTACATCTTACATCCTTCCCGTGGCGCTAAACGTCACTTAGGGCTCGCGTTGTAGTTCACCAAGTTTTCTTGTTTTCGGCGAGGTTTTCAACCTCATCAAGGTAAGTTATGCCCACGAAACTGGCATTTCTTAACAGTGTCCTCTATATCTGTATCGGTAAAGAACTGCTTTATTCAGTCTGTGTTGGTTTTCTCAAAGGTAAGTTATGCGTTATTGAGTCACAAACGAAAGAAGGGGTAAGTTCCTGCTCTGCGTTCTTAACCCTTTCAATCTCCATTTTCTTCCCACGGCTTCCAAATAATTAGAAATCGTTTCATATTTAGTTAACATAAAATAATATAGAAGCCAGGCTAACAAGAGGTTTCCAGACTGAACTTCTGAAAAATTGTAACTTGAATGTTCCACATGACACACCATGTTCCACCAGGGCAATGACTCGTTCAGTCTTTTAAAATTTTCTGTTCATATTTCATGGCAGTGGGTTTGTACGTTCAAGGGAAGCATTTTCTTTCACAAAAGGTTGAAAAATGTGTCTGCAAAGTGTTGCTTGCTTGTACTTGTACTATCTCCCTGTAACTTCGAACTGGTGTTCTTTGCAGCCGATTCTGTAGCGGTGTTGAGATACATCTGGTAGGATCGGGTTATGGCTGTTACTTTTTTCAGTCCTGGAGTACAGCTAAAAAGCAGGGGGATGTGCAATTCTTCTTTAGAGGACTCCACTACCATGAGGACTATGGCGATCCTTACCCGGTTAGGCAGGCTAGGCCTGTTACTGGGGGTACCAACGGAGAGGTAAGACAGGGTCTTGGTCAGCTATGGTTCTCTAACTTGAAGATAGCATATCTGCTGTGGGTCGCTGATTGCCTCATTGGACAGCGTCTTCAGCCCTAGACGCAAAGTCACAGATTTAAAAAAAAACTCTCCCTCTCTCTCTCTCTCTCTCTCTCTCTCTCTCTCTCTTCTCTGATATCTCACAATCCTTCGTAGGTTTGTGGCAAATCCATATCAGGGGTTTGTGGGAAATTTTTGACGACATATATTAACAAGCACAGCTGAGCCAAAAAAATAGTAACGAATCCGATTCAGGCTTGGGTATTTGACTTCATTTCACTTCTCGTTTAAACATTTTAGCAGAGAATAATGCAAACTGGCAAGATGTACTGAAATATGCGTGTCAAATTAAATTTCCTCTCTTGTCTTCCCGCCAAAGTTGGATCAAATTTATAAAGTAATGAATGTTAATTGTTTCAGGGACTGAATGCCACGAACCACAAAAATAACGTGTGGTCCGTTAATATTTATGGGTAGTTAATTAACCAGTTAATTAACATCTGCTAAATATGTTCCTCTCGGTTTTGTGATAACGATTTACGGAGAGAAGTAATACACATTATATCAATCGATCACTTGCTATTTTGACAACATTCTGATGTAGGTGAGTGTTAAATACGTCAAAATGACGTCGTTGTTTAATTGTTTCATATATAAATGCCGTGAACTTTTTATATGTTCCACTCTGTGTGCCGCTTGAGACAGATCTTCGCTTTACTTGTCATTTCTATAAATCTTCACATTATCAAAGCGTATTTCACGCGCGCTTAGCGTTGAGATAACATTCACAAAGCTACACCGGTGATGGCGCTAGGATTTTCTTAAACAAGTACAGTTCCATGAATACTTTCCTAGATTCTGGATCTCTCAATAGAACATTCGGTGCACTTCTTTTTAACGTAAAATTAAACACAAATGAAAGTAAAGTACTTGCAGCGACTCACATGCTCAACTAAAGTCATAACTGACCAGTTCTCCTCCATGCAGATTAATCATCATCATCATCATCACCATCATCATCATCATCATCCCGGCCCGATTATCTATCCTGCAGCCGATTTCACTGGTTGCTTTTTTTTTGGTATTTTAACCAGGTTTTTTAAAATAATATAAACCGGTTACGGTAACTGATGAACTCCAGAAAGTTTCAGGATTTTCTCATTGTCGACGGGTAATTTCCCGGTAATTGTAGGCTAGCGCGACCACAGTGTGAGCATCAGCAACTTTCAGACAAAATACTGCGTGAGTAGAAAGGTAATTTTAGAAGTACTAACTTTAAACCAAAAAATCTAACTTAACCAGATACATGGGGAGTAAGCAGCGCAGAAGAAAACAATGAGCTTAAAATCCAGGCTTCGATATCTGTCTACTGTCCGACAGCGGTTCTTTCATTAGTGGGACTTTTTTATATGTACTTCGACTCTTTTATAAGTGGTACCTTTGTAACGAATTCGACTCTTTCATAAGTGGGACCTTTATATCGACTTCGACTCTTTCATAAGTGGGACCTTTATATCGACTTCGACTCTTTCATAAGTGGTGCCTTTATAACGACACTGACTTTGTCATAAACCGTACCCTTATATCGACTTCGACTAGACCTAGAGTTGCTTCCCACTCTACATTTCCTACATTTATCAGGAAATTTTGTTACCCAAAACTTCTATCTAATCTGTTCTCTTCCTCCTCTCTCCCCTCTCACCATTTAAAAATTTTTTCACATCGTGTAGATATATTTATTTATCTCACGAGCCCACGTTTAACACTTCGGAAATAAAGATCTATCTGTCTGTCTATCTGTCTGTCTGTCTGTCTGTCTGTCTGTCTGTCCGTCCGACTGTCTGTCCGTCTGTCTGTATTTCTGTATTTCTTTCTGTCTGTCTGTCCGTCCGTCTGTCTGTCTATCTATCTGTCTGTTGTCCGCATGTCTGTCTGTCTATCTGTCTGCCTATCTGTCCGTCTGTCTGTCTGTCTGTCTTTTTGTTTCTTGTGTAAACGTGTTTCTTGTCCACCTCCTTTCCTCTTCTCTTCCCCCCTCCCCCACTCCCCCACCCTTCCATCACACTTAAGCTGTATTTTAAAAGTGTTATCATTTCCATTTGACATACGTACACAAGAAACAATGGACTTCCTGTTCAGGTCTCGGGGCGTTTCGTAACTCCCAAAGGACAAGTCCTCTGTGTGTATGTGTGTGAGTGTAAGTTTGTGTGAGAGTGTGTGAATGAGTGTGTGAGAGTGTGTATGCTTGTGTGTGTGTGTGTGTGTTTTACGTACAAATAAAACAGACCAATTGTTTTCGGACACACTACTTGAGCTTGATGAAGTGGCCATCTAGCAGCAAAAGCTGGCAGGCTTCGCTGTACAATTACTTTTTTTTTTTCAGAAGCTTTTTTGTACTAAGATGTTAAGCATTTATTGTGTCTGAAGCTGTCACTTTCTTGTGATGTACAAATGTGACAGAACTGTATGGTAAAATGATCATGTCCGGAGAATCATCGATAAGAAATTGTACTCCTTTCTCGTGGTATTCAAGTGAGTGCATCTAGTCCACATTTCATACTTGTCTAAGGTTTCAGAGTAGTGACAGAGAATTACGTGGGGGGGGGGGTTAGCTTATATGGATGGTGTCTGAGTGGCGAAGTGGTTAGTGCACTGGTCTTTCGTGGGTTCGAATCCGGCCGGAGGCACCCCAGTCACCCAGGTGTAGAAATGGGTACCCGACTTCTTATGGAGTTGGGAAAAGAAAGGCGTGATACTGACCACATCATCTTCTAATGTGCTGACAGGTCAAGGAAAATATGGGCACTAACACCATATCCTTTTGTGCCTCTAAAGCATGGCAGGATTACCTTTACCTCTACTTTAGCTTATATGGAGGGCCTGCCAAATCTGCAGTTATCTCACCAAGTAGCTTATCTGGGGGAAGGGGGCCTGCCAGATCTGCAGTTATCTCACCAAGTAGCTTATCTGGGGGAGGGGGGCTGCCAAATCTGCAGTTATCTCACCAAATAGCTTATCTGGGGGAAGGGGGCCTGCCAGATCTGCAGTTATCTCACCAAGTAGCTTATCTGGGGGGGGGGGGGGGCTGCCAAATCTGCAGTTATCTCACCAAATAGCTTATCTGGGGGAAGGGGGCCTGCCAAATCTGTAGTTATCTCACCAAATAGCTTATCTGGGGGGGGGGGGCGCTGTCAAATCTGCAGTTATTTCACCAAGTAGCTTATCTGGGGGGGCAGGGCCGCTGTCAAATCTGCAGTTATTTCACCAAGTAGCTTATCTGTAGGGGGGCAGGGCCTGCCAAATTTTGCAGTTATCTTACCAAGTAGCTTATCTAGGGGGCTGCCAAATGTGCAGTTATCTCACCAAGTAGCTTATCTAGGGGCCTGCCAAATGTGCAGTTATCTCACCAAGTAGCTTATCTGGGGTCCTGCCAAATGTGCAGTTATCTCACCAAGTAGCTTATCTAGGGGCCTGCCAAATGTGCCTCTTCCTTCTCATTTCTCCTGACTCCTCATTCGGATGGCGAAAAATAATCGACTAGCAAGAGCTTCAGGCAATGAAGAAACAATCAGTCATTCATTTATATGTACCTTGCAGAAATTTGCTTCCTGTAGGTCTCTCGGTTGTATGAAAGATGCCCTGCTGCTCATACATCCATTTGTAGATCATCAACGATGCCTTGCCACCATCTTCGTCTTGGTCTTCCTCTCCTTTTTACATTATGTAGCCTTCCAAGACGGTCTTCTCTAGATTATCGTGACGTTTAATGTGTCCAAAATAAGTTTTCTTTGTTTAATCCTCTTTACTAGCCAGCCTTCTTCAATATTAAGTTCTTATAGTATGGATATATTTGTTCTTTTTTGTGTCCATGATATTTGAAGAACTCTTCTGTAGCATTTACATTCAAAGGCATTTATGTGCTTCTCAGCTGTTTTGTTAAGTGTCTCACGGGCATATATTGCGACGGGAAAGATACATGCCCTTAAAAATCTTATTTTGTAGTTTTGTCTGTTCCTCTCCACAGATTATTTAGTTGTTTTACTTTATGAAGAGCAATAGATGTCCTCCTTTTAATTTCCCTCATTGTATCTCCATTATTAGTTAGTAGTGATCCAAGATATTCAAAACTCTCCACTTCTTCCAGTTTTTCCTCATTGATGCATATATCAGCTGCTTTATTTGTTTTGTCAGTTGTCATCCATTTAGTTTTCTTCGCATTAAGATAGAGGTTTTGCTCTTCACTATTCTTACCGACTGACATAATTAGTTTTTCAGTTCCTTTTTGAGGATTCAAAAAAAAAAAAAAGCTATCCAGGCCGAAGAAAAATAGGTCGACCACATGAAACTCTAAAAAGGGCATAGTTAAGAGAGGCCAAACTAGTACACATCCCCTGATGAGGTTGAAAAGCTCGCCGAAAACAGGAAAATTTGGCGAACTACCATGCGAGCCCTGTGTGACGTTTGACGGCACGGGAAGAATGTAAGATGTAAGAAGATCCCGTAGTATTTGCATCCCGTAGGGTATGAAGTCTTGGTGTTTTCAAACTACTAGACCACTTCAGTATTTGATGTAGGGATGCCGTAACCTATCCTCGCATGCCTTTGCTTTCCTAGATACCCCAGGTATCCATCTTTTTAGACAGGGTTAACCCAGGTGCCCGTCGGTCCGGTAAAATTCCGCCCGAATGCGAAATCGAACCAGGGGCCTTGTGATCGATAATCGAGCACCACTACACCACTACACCACAGTTCTCAGTATGGTTATCAATTTTTTTCAGTCTTAATATTTTCCACTGTTACTGGTTTCTGGAGCTACAGACCAGTTTTGTGCTTTCATGAAATGTTCAGAATTGGGCATATTATTTCAGCAGTTACTTTCGGAAGTCGTCTTGGTCGAAGAAGGCACACATGCCATCGTAAGTATCAATTTAGATCAAACTGTGTGGTGATGTGATATTCGCATTATTTGGGGGAAACTCAAATTGGAATTCAAAATGAAAGTTCATATGTACTAGAAGAACCACCACGAACAACAACAGCAGCAGCAACAGCAACAACAAAAAGAACATAAAACAGCTGCAGAAAAGTGAAACAGTGGCTATCAAACAACGCGGGAGCTTGCCTGGTGAAACTGACTCATATGGTCGTCTAGGTAACTGTACAGTCAGCGTACAAGGCCCTTGTTCATAACTCTGCTCAAACAACCTTGTAAAGTTTGCACTTACCTCCCTTCCCCCTTCCATAACACTGACCGCACTAGTTCTCTTTCCTTCAGATTTCAATATCCCCATCTTTCTTGCACCAGTTTAACGAGTTTTTCTTCTACAAATAGATCTAAAGAAGCGCGCCCTCCAAGTACACGAAACCGAGCAAGCAGATAAACATTACGTTGTTTAGAAAAGTACTGTATATACAAATTATAAACGTAAGATCGTGTCAGATAATAGGGCTAAACTTTGAACAAGGATATTTGTTTTTGATTAGAGGACATCTGGTGCCGTATACTAAAACATGTTCTCTTGTCAGTGATCTTTCTGATGTAGTAGCGCTATGTATGTATATATGTATGTATATATATGTATGTATGTATGTATGTATGCGTGTAGTATGATGTATGTATGTATGTATTGTATGTATGTATGTATGTATGTATGTATGTATGTATGTATGTATGTATGTATTGTATGTATGATGTATGTATGTATGTATTGTATTGTATGTATGTGTGTATGTATGTATATGTGTGTATGTATGTATGTATGTTTTGTATATGTGTGTATGTATGTATGTATATGTATTATGTATTGTATATGTATGTATGTATGTATGTATGTATGTATATTGCTTGCTTAAAGGCGAGAACTGGAATATGCCTTCTGATAAAGTGCCATAACCTGAAGCTAGTTCTATATGCCTACTTCTATTTCATGAATTCAGACAAATGAAAACACGGGGAAAGTTCTCTTTCATTTTTATGCATGAGTTTTTCATGAACATTTTCACAACTTCAGAACAAAGTCGAAAACACTAACAATTGCGCCTGAAAATGAAGATAAAATAACCCTTGACACATTATCAAAGTTTTGTCACCAAACTTGGTCTCATTCATTCATTTGCATGTCCCTTGCGGAACTTTGCCTCCCAAACAGCACTCCTGTAGGCCTCTCGGTTGTGAGCAAGATGGCCTGCTGCTGTTGCATCCATTTCCAGATCGTCAACGATGTCTTGCTAAGGAAATTAGAGAAATCAAAGCAGAGTATGACAAGCGGTTTTTTAAAAGTTCCTGGAGAAAGAAGAGTTGTCGGTCCTAACCACAAGGCTGGGCTAGTCCCAATCTGCTCCTGGTGTTTACTGAAAACAGGCTTCCACATACCAATGGCTGTTTGAGGTATGGATATCTGTGGTCCCTGTACTTAAGGCGCAAACTGAGAAGTTCGACACTGCAGTCTCGCCTGGAATATGCCCGTAGAATCTAATTTTTGTTTCGGTGGTAACAGGAGATTAGGAAACAACATTTTGGTATAATCTTCAACTGATGTCGGTGTCGTCAACACTTTAACTCGTCATAGTCATCATCATCGTCATCGCTGGCCCTTACCACCATCACCGATGGCCTTTACCACCACCATCAATGGCCCCTATCATTTCTGGCCCCTACCACCATCATCACTGGCCCCTGTCATCTCTGGCCCCTACCACCATCATCACTGGCCCCTATCATCTCTGGCCCCTACCACCATCATCGCTGGCCCCTACCACCATCATCTCTGGCCCCTACCACCATCGTCACTGGACAAGAGAGAGAGAAAAAAAATAGGTCACACTTCCGGAACATTTCATTCATTCATTCATTTGCATGTCCCTTGCGGAACTTTACCTCCCTAACACACTCCTGTAGGCCTCTCGGTTGTGATCAAGATGGCCTGCTGCTGCTGCTGATGCATCCATCTTCCGGAACAAGAAGTAAAATTTGACCAGGCCAGAGCAAATTTTGTACCTCTCGTCCTCCATGAAAATCTCCACTTTTAAAACAAAGCTAATTCTCAACCCCTCCCCCCCCCCCTTTTAGGTCGACTGGGAGATCTCTGTCCCGTCTCCCTCGCCCGATTTTGTTCATGAACCCCGCATCATGACATAATGATTAATTAGGCTTAAAGTTATGAACCGTCACATTCTAACATTAATGACCAAATTTGAGGGGGTTACCATGTGACGGGTCACGGACATGTCACGTGATGACGGTACCTTGTATGTTATAGAAAAAGAGAACGATTGTTAGAGAACTAAATGCTACATCCAAATTTGATTATTCTTGTATTAATATTTAGGTTATTGATCTCGTCTTATCTTGTCTTGGGCTATCTCCCCATAACTGCGAGCTGTGGTTCTTTGCAGCTGATGCTGTAGAGACGTTGAGGTACAGCATTGTATCGGCGTGGAAGCGGCTTATGGCAACTATTTTTTCAGTCCGGAGTACAGCTAAAAAGCAAAAAAAAGGGGGGGGGGTGTGCAATATTTCTTTAGCAGACTCCATAATCAAAATAATAATCATCATAATCCATAATAAAAAAGATATTGTGCAATACTTCTTTAGCAGACTCCATAATCAAAATAATAATCTTCATAATCCATAATAAAAAAATATTGTGCAATACTTCTTTAGCAGACTCCATAATCAAAATAATAATCATCATAATCCATAATAAAAAAAATAATAACAAATGTTACTGGGGGTACCAACTGAGATCAGTTATGGTTTGCTAACCCTGACGCTAGGATATCAGCTATTGGCTGCTGATTGCCAAATCGGACAGTTGAGGGGAGGGGGTGCGTTTGGAGACACCACGGAAGGAGAGGAGGTGATGCAGTGATAACCTGGCCGGGAGAAATTGGAACAGCTGATTGTCGCTGGGGTAGACGGGTTGTAATCTGATGCCCCGGGAAAGTTCTTGAACTGTTTTATTCTCTTTTTTTTCCATTCCTTTTTTTTTTTACATAGCTTTGCTGCAGTGGCTTCGTGTGTAGTTATATACTTAGTTTTATATACTCATACACTAATTGTTCGTGTTGTTTATACGTTCTGCTGTTTATTTTTTTGATTAAATACACTTTTGGGATCTTTTCGCTCTTTTTCCCCACGTCTAGTTATTTTAACATACTAGATCCTGTTAAACAAATGGTTGACTGCGCTGCTGCTTTTGTTTTTACTGCTTTCGTGAATAAATGTGAAAATAAAGGATCTTATTTTGACCGTTGTTTAACTAGCACATTGGTTACAGCAGTGTCAGAGCAAGAAGATATCCCGCTTTCACACGAACATAAGCATAATGGAAAGAATATGCAATTGTTCTAGTGAACAATACAGAGTGTATCTCATTGATTCACTGCGAGTAGCGCAACATCTGGCCAGTGTTGCTTTCCGTGCATTCGTGTCAATGCAGGCCAATGGTAGATAGGGCCGATGGGCGTTGCTAGCTATGGTTGGCTTGTTGGTTTGTTCAAATGAAAACAGCTTGACTAGAACGAAGGCTCTGTGACGGACGGTAGGATGGAGGCTTATTTTGAGGTTTTGGTTGCTGTAGTTTGTGAAATAGCATCATTCAGCTGCAGTGCATTTAGTCAGTGGTAGTTGTTGTAGCGATGTTTGTAGTATTAGCTGTGTTAGTGATACAAGCGATGTTTGTAGTATTAGCTGTTTTAGTGATATACGCGATGTTTGTAGTATTAGCTGTTTTAGTGATATACGCGATGTTTGTAGTATTAGCTGTGTTAGTGATACAAGCGATGTTTGTAGTATTAGCTGTTTTAGTGATATACGCGATGTTTGTAGTATTAGCTGTTTTAGTGATATACGCGATGTTTGTAGTATTAGCTGTGTTAGTGATACAAGCGATGTTTGTAGTATTAGCTGTTTTAGTGATATACGCGATGTTTGTAGTATTAGCTGTGTTAGTGATACAAGCGATGTTTGTAGTATTAGCTGTGTTGGTGATACTAGCGATTTTTGTACCACTATTTGTGATAGTTTTATTAGTACTGTTAGTAGTGTTAGATCGATATCGCGTCTGAAATGATCGATATTACTGTATGTGAGCAGTGACTCAGAATTACTAATGAAATTGAGAAATGTAATATAAATGTATTGAAACAGTGACGTGCTGCAATGACAGCACAAGAGACACGTGGTGTTTAACTTTTTTTCTTAAAAGTAATGATGGCCTGGCATGCCTACATGTCTACATTTCTGGTGTCCTATTTTCATCTGATGTGTCCAGGTGTCTAAGCTTACATAAACATTTAAAAGTGAGCCTGTTGAGTCCTTTCCCTGAATACCGACTGCTTCATTTCTTTCTGGTTAGGGACAGCTCTTTTGTTCTCCGTATTCCTTCTTTCTTTATTCATTCTCAGATTTTAAAAGTTTTGCTTTTATTTCTTCCTTTCTTTTTAGTTTTCATTACTAGCACTGTATCATCATCAAGTAGATATTATCTAGAGCTGGAGTCCTGATTTTTTTTTTTTTTATTGTTCTTACAAAACTAAGACTTAACAAGAAGACAGTTCACTGCCCCTCCCTTTGTTTCATTGGCTGGTATCTGTATAGAATATTATGCACATATATAACAGTATCTGTTACCTTGCTTTCTGCATATAAAATCAACATTGCCCATCTATTATTTTAATTTCTGTTTTGTGTCTAGTTCTTCTTATAATAATTCTCATCAGAATTTTTGTGAAAGGGCATGATAAAATTTTGTTTAGGAAATCTTCTCATTTTTTTCGTATCTGACAAGTATCCTATTGACAAGTGCTATGAAGGTTGATTCTGATAGATCACTTTATATATCACATTATAATAGATGTCATTCAATAATTATGCTATTACAGTAGTATTGTGAAAATCATCTGATTTCTCTAATACGTTCTTAAAACTTCATTCTAAAATTTGATGATATTGTCAATGATATTGATGACTATGGTCGATGCATTTCGCTGTGCTCTAGGAAGGTTGGCGCCGTATATTTGCTTGGAGCTGGCTGTGAGTGCCCTCCCTTTACTGAGGAGATTTACGGAGATGTACGCTTTCATCGTGCCTGGGTCACTTTTCGTCACTGTCCATGGACACGACATGGGACGGTTCATACATATTCTAGGAGATGTCACTGGCACAGGCGGAGATTTTTTTGTTAGCTGTGATGCCAAAACCGTACAGAACATGAACATACTAACATTTTTTTTTTAATTCTAAGAGTAATCTGTCTGTACACTAAATATCAGAAGAAGAGCAGTAAAATGCAACTCTGAACTGTTATTGCTCTATGAAAGTGAGTTACAGACAACAGACAAATACAGCGATCACCGAGAATATGAGAAACATTGTATTTTCTCCGAAGTATGCCGAGAATACTTTGGAAGGAAAACAAAAAATGATTAATGAGGAATGTCTGACAAAGCCAGTACACAGGGAATTTAAATAAAATTGTAAGAAGACTGTCAGCGTTCACCTGGACAAGCAGCAACATGAAAGTTAAGCAGAAAGAGAGGCAGAAGAATGACAAGGAAGAAGATAATGGGCAGCATGATGTGAATGTAAAAAAAAAAAAAAAACGAAAAATCCCCGTTTTCAAGTCATTAAGGCATGTTGAGAATACAGGTTTTAGGAACGTACTTCCATGACCTTCGGCACATGAAAGTGTGATGTGGTCAGTATCACGCCCTGGCCGATTTACCTTCCCAGACCTCTCTGGTACCTGGGTGGACCCCGGGGGCCCTTTTGACATATTTCCCAATCCAAACATATTTCAAAATTCAGATATATTTCCGAATCCAAATACATTTCCTAATCCAAACATATTTCCTAATCCAGACATATTTCTCAATCCAAACATATTTCCTAATCCAGACATATTTCTCAATCCAAACATATTTCCTAATCCAAACGTATTTCCCAATTCAGATATCTTTCCTAATCCAAATATATTTCCTAATCCAAATTTATTTCCTAATCCAGACATATTTCCTAATCCAGACTATCCACGATTTTCTTTTATTGTTTTATGTCATTTGGATAAAAACTTGATCCTCATCTCTATCCATAAAAAAATTATCCATGGATAACAGTGGAGGATATAGTTCCTGGGAAACGGGGCAAGGGGAAGGGAGGGAGGGGGAGGACACAAAGGAGATAGCTGGTCTAAGATATCACTGATACACTAAACACCACACTACCTGAAGCAACACCCTGACACGACAACGAAATATCTTCATATTAGCTAGCAAAACAGCAACAGTAATGGACACTCCACTTGCATGAATGAATGAATCTGGGCTCAGTATCTCCCATTCCGTTCATTCTGCTTTGCTAAATTAAATCTGAAAAAAAATCTTGACTTGTTTCGTGCGTTATTAACGAACATTTCTAGTTAGTGGCCTTCTGTCTGCACGAGAAAACACCGATTTATGTGCCAAAATTCACTTGTCTAAAAGTCTTATACAGGATACTCAAGGCTTAAGTGTACCGGAGTTAGAAAATTTATTACTCTTGCAGATAGAATAGAGAAAAATTTACAGCTTTTCCAGATAGAGCAGGCAGAAATTTATGTTTTGTGTGGGGGAAATATATTTTATTTCATGTGAAAATTAGAAAACCGAATTAAACAACTTCCGTAAATAAAGCTGGCCTACTTTAGGTGGAGTGTTGAATCTGATTTCTTACTGCGGCAGTTCTGCATGTTCGCATAATTTTATACCATGCGTGTTTAGCTTTCCAACGCTTACAGGCATTATAATGCAGTTGCGTATTTAACTGTGGGAAATTAATCACCACTAGCCGTCTTGCCTGACGTGTTCATGAGAGCAGCTCTGCTAAATCGTGGAATAGGTAATAACTGTGACAGCGGTGTTAATGCAATAACAGACAAGAACAGTGAAATGATTACAAACAGTATAGTTCTCGGATGGATGAACATCAGTCTATATATATATTTTCTGTATGTATCCGTCGGTCCAAATGTCTGCAGGAACGGCCGTCAGTGTACTTATTGATAATAGGGATATTCACGTTAAAAATTCACTCTCTGTATTTTAAGTGCATACTGTAGCTAAAAGCGAGCAAACGATAAAGGATCAGCCGTTGATATAGATCTGCGATCAGTCATAGGAACCACATACTGTTCTTGTTCCTGCATTCTTGCTTCTGTTTGGTCATCTGTTTGGCCTTCTGTATGGCTTTCTATTTGGCCTTCTGTATGGCCTTCTGTTTGGTCTTCTGTATGGCTTTCTGTATGACCTTCTGTATGGCTTTCTGTTTGGCATTCTGTGTGGTCTTCTGTTTGACCTTTTGTATGGTCTTCTGTTTGACCTTCTGTGTGGTCTTCTGTTTGGCCTTCTGTATGGCCTTATGTATGGTCTTCTGTTTGGTCTTCTGTATGGGCTTCTGTTTGGTCTTCTGTATGGCCTTCTGTTTGGCCTTTTGTATTGTCTTCTGTATGGCCTTCCATATGGTCTTCTGTTTGGCCTTCTGTATTGTCTTCTGTATGGCCTTCTGTATGGACTTCTGTATGGCCTTCTGGTTGGCCTTCTGTATGGCTTCTGTATGGCCTTCTGTATGGCCTTCTGTTTGGCCTTCTGTTTGACCTTCTGTTTCGCTGGATGCAAGAAACACCATAATAAGTTACCAGAAGAATCATTTTGCTACATTATATTTTAGTTATGGCCTTTCTCTCTTTGTGTTACAGTTTTGTTTTCTTCATTAGAAACTTCTTAACAAAATTTTAACACTCTATGTTCCTTATTTTTTAACTAATAAAACTATTACATTTGGGGGTGTTGTTAATAAACTGTAGCGGATGTACTAGTTCTTTACGAGCTGACGCGTTGATCATCATGTAAGTAATTTGAAGTTTGTTTTTTTTTTGGGGGGGGGGTGTTACAGGTAGTACATTGCTGTAAGATTTTCCATGACATTCTCTCCCTTCCCCGCGAACATTTTGATAATTGCATAGTTTGGAGACATGTGTCCAGACGAAATAATGAGCATTTTTTGAAATAAAAAGAAATAAGAAAAATATATACAAGGTCAGACAATTAAGTAATGAGACTAATTACATAGAAAATAAAATAAACAACAGTTGAAGATATAACTTGTATTTTATTCAAAGTAAGCCCCTTGTGCATTAATATAGCGATTGACACGACCTAACAAAGACTAGAACGACCTCTGCAGTTATTCTGTTGGTATGACCCTTAAACTCGATGTTACGGCCCTTTGGATGTCATCAGTATCGTCAAAGAAGCGTCCTTTCATTGGTAGGTTTGATTTTGGGAATAGAAAATAGTCGCAGGGAATAGGGTGGATGGTTGAGAACACGCACTTGTTTTTGGGCCAAAAATTCATGTACAACTACCACTCGGTGAGCCGGTGCATTATCATGGAGAAGGAAAAAACTGCCAGGTGTTGAATACTCGGGTCGGACTCGGAGAATCCTTTTCAATAGGCGTTTCAAAATACTTTAATAAACTTTGGCAGTGACAGTTTGTCCCTCTGGAATAAATTCTTTATATGCACCTTTGCTGTCGTAGAAGCACACCAACATTATCTTCACTTTCGACTTTTGAAGACGAATTTTTTTTTTTTTTGCCTTGTGGTGATGATGATGACTTCCACTGAGTACTTTGGCGTTTAGTTGTGGGATCATAGCGGAAAATCCATGTTTCATCTTCTGAAACAATCATATTTAAGAAACGTTTATTTCTGCGACACGCTTTGATGATGTCTTTTTCGTACTCAAAAATGGCGGCTTGTTTGTCTCTGCTTACCGGGCGTCAGTGAAATGTTGCCAGATCATAGATGAAGGTTGCCTCTTTGGATTCCTTGCTTTGCTTCATAGATAGCATTTTTGTCTTGGCCATAATAAAATTAGTCTCATTACTTAATTGACGGACCGTGTATATATAATGTTGCTAATATCTATTATGGCTAGCACAGTGGTTAGATCACTCGTCTAGCAATCGAATGGTCGAGGGTTCGAATCCCCAATTGAGCCGGATATTTTTCAGACCAATACAGCCCCGAGGTCGACCCAGCCTCGTAAAATTGGTACCAGAGAAAATCTGGGAAGTAAAGGCAGCGAGGAAAGGAACTGGCCACCCTACCTCATACGCTGATGGCCCAGCATAATGAGGTCTCTAACGCTTCTTCCCCTACAGCATTTGCTATGGAACTATCTTGCAAAAAAAAGATAAACAGTATTTTCTTTCCTTTCAGTTCTAAACTCTGTGTATATTCGGATCAACTACGCAGAAAATGTTGGATGTGTATATCGGGTCTGTACATGTACTTAAAAACCAGTGGCACAGACTTCTAACGGTCTCCTTGGACAACTTCACGTGTTAGTGTTGACACTGGATTCTGTGGATTATGTTCACGATGGATACAGACGCGTGATGTCATAATGGCCACTGCTGATGACGTCAATGGGGATGCAGCGCCATCTAGTGCATCGGAGTCCCCAACAAGGTCTCGCAAAGTAGGAACTGGTAATCGTGGAATTCAAGGCTTTTGGTAAGTAGTCTGCTGAGTCTATTATATTTAACAGTCACTTATCGATGACATATATCAGCGAGGGATAGTCAGAAATTAACCTTAAATTTGTTGTATTAAAAATATCTAAATCGGGTAGCACTTGTAGTACAATTATGTTATGCCATCTGTCTGTCTGTATGTTTGTGTGCGGAGACATGCGGACTAATTTGGAAAAAAAAATGACATTAGTAGACCAGATAAAAAACGGCCGCTTCTTTGGGACCATGCACGCGAGAGAAACAGCTCGCAGTTACTCGTTTCTTGGATAGTGAAAGTAAGAAACCTGCAGATATTCATCTAAAACTGAGGATGCAGTAGGGGGACACATATATGTCTTATAAGTAGGTAAATGAATGGCCGAGGACGTTTAAAAGTGGGGTGCCAAATTAGGCTGATGTAGTTCCCTTCCACCGGCTTTACACTGCGAATAGACCTAGCGCTAACGCTGAAATGGAAAGAATTATATCGAAAAACCGGCTGGCAACAATCGATGAGGTGACTGAAGAACAGAAGACTAGTTATGGCTTGCGCGCCACACATTCACGAAGTGCTACAGTGCTGCAAAGTCTTCGCCAGAAGCGTACCAAAGCAACTCGTCCCATATCTGACTGAAGGTCGTGAGGATGACAATCTTTCACCGCGTTTGGAAGCTGAAGGAGATGGCGTAGTGGCTTGCAGCCAGAAGCAAAATGAATCAGCACGTAGAAGCGACATTCTTCCTAACCGAAACCAAAGAAGTTCATACAATTCCGTCCACCAGAAAAATTCATCCTTTCATCCTCACGCTCTTCTGGGCCTGTAAAAGCTCCAGTCCTGAAACACTGCATGTCAAGATGAACCATAATCAGCAGTGAAGCACAATGTGATCTTCTTAAGAAATGGAGCCTGCAATCAGGCCAAAACGTCGCGGTTTGTTGAGTTCTGGTGTGGTATTACAGCGCGATAATGCGCGGACTCACGTACCACGTGCAACAACTCAACAAATTCCGAATTTACGTTCGGAGTGTCACCTACAACCGACATACTCACCTGAACTCGCACAATGTAATTATTACGTGTCTGGACCCCTCAAGGAAGCTTTGGAAGGGAAAACGTTCTTTATGGAAGAGGTTAAAGAGGCCATACACAGTTGGGTCAGTCTTTTTTCTCAGAGAATCTAGGTATTAGAGGTAGCAGACTTGCATCGAACTCCGTGGGGACCATGTCGAAATGACCTCAGGAATTTTCAGTCATATTGCTACATTTTTAAAAAATAAAAAATAAGCTTACTCCTTGACTAACACTCCAAATATGTTGTTATGATCAATGTCATCTGGCGTCATCGTGTTTGTGACATGCTACCATGGTAAAAAAGTCAGAAGATTTTGTCATAGATTCGAATTGTTATCAGAATGTTTTGTTATACAAATTATTTGTTATCGTGGTTGTTGTCAGTGATCAGTTATCCATCCTTTCATGTTTTTTTTTAATTGAAATGTAATTTTTTTTAAAAGGTAACATATATTTTCAGTGCTTTTTAACATAAACGTAAATATGTCACTAACCATACAAAAATTATATAGCATGTCACTTCTTAAATAATTCAACACTTTCCAGAATAACAAATACTAAAAAACGTTAGGGGAAAAACTCATTAAAATTTCAGTGAACAATAGCGAAGTGTTATTTTAATATTCAGGCCAGGCAGAATAACGTTGCAGGATTTCGCTCAAATCCTGTAGTTTTTTTAAAATTATTGTCATTTATTTTTTAAAAGAAAAACGTTTTTCTTAATATATTCTCACAACCAGGCTCCACCCCACCCACCCCCCCCCCCCCCCCGCGACCCCAAAATGGGTCGCTGTTCTCGAGCCCAGTCGGGTATTCATGACCTGAGGTTGGAAACTACTACTGTAATGACACTTCTTATATCAGACACACACAATGTCCTTTTATTTTAAACATTCTCTTAAACACAGATTCTCTTAAACGCAGATTCTTAGTCTTTTACTTATTATCCTACATAAGTTCTCACAGATACACGCGGTAATCTACTAACAGAGAAATTGCACATTCTCCTCCGCTGATCCTCCATTTCTCTTCCTGTGTCTCCTCTGTTTCAACATATTAACTTTTTGGTCGGACGGAAAAGCCATGGAGCATCTTAAGCAAGCAAATGCAGCAAGTTCTAAGGGAAACCAATTCTTTTGGGTCGGAGCATTTAGATGTATCAGTCTTGACGTCTGATTCACCTGACCTCAGAAATCTTGAACCTACATCCGGGTGGTTCTGAAACGAAAGTGTTTACAGGTACTGGAAATGATCTTTTCAGTGAGACTTCACAGACATCGTCAAAAATTGCACCTGTTTCTTAATTTTTTTGATCAGCTTTGAAACAAAAGTGCGTCTAAACAAATGATGCTTGAGAGCTATAGATGACGGCATACCCAGAATGCAGCAGAAGTGAAAAGGTGCGTACCTTAATCCATTGTTACTTCCCTTTGACATGGCTATTTTTAAACATCCTATTGGCTGCTAACCTCACTAAAAAAAATTGTGTATATGTGTGTGGGATTTGGAGGGGAGGGGGGGGGGAATAATCTAAAAATAGTTTCCTAAATTTACTTGCTATTGAACTGTAAATATTTGTAGATTTATATTTAAGGCGGGGAAGTTCTACGATGTGGGCAAAGGATGACGTGTGCGCTTCTTTTCTTTCTTCCTGTTTTCCACAATTTCTAGAATTTGGGAACTACGTGGTTTGTGTACAGCAGGGTGAAGGTGACGACAGTGTCAAAGAAATATCGAGAGCAGTACATAAGACATCAGAAAAATAACAACAAGAAAAAGTAGTAAGCAGTTGTCAGAGCCAGATGGCCAAGATCTTGTCCAGGCTATTTGTGATGTAGATAGAAACAGACTTGGCTGGACTCGACTTACTACCCTTCGGTGAAGTGGTTAGAAATAAACTGAGCTGGGATCACCTTACTTTCCCCCCGGCGGTGTGGTTAGAAACAGACTTGGCTGGACTTGATTTACTTCCCTGCGGTTATGCAATTAGAAACAGACTTTTCTGGGCACTACTTACTTCCCTGCGGTGATGTAATTAGAAACAAACTTGGCTGGGCTAAACTTACTTTCCCCCGGTGATGTGATTAGAAACAAACTTGGCTGGGGTCAGCTTACTTTCCTCCGGTGAGGTAATTAGAAACAAACTTGGCTGGGGTCAGCTTACTTTCCTCCGGTGAGGTAATTAGAAACAAACTTGGCTGGGGTCAGCTTACTTTCATCCGGTGAGGTAATTAGAAACAAACTTGGCTGGGGTCAGCTTACTTTCCCCCGGTGAGGTAATTAGAAACAGACTTGGCTGGGCTCAACTCTCTTTCCTCTAGTGATGTAATTCGAAACAAACTTGGCTGGGCTCGACTTACTTCTCTGGGGTGATGTAATTAGAAACGTACTTTGGGTGGGCTCTACTTACTTCCCTGCTGTGATATAATTATAAACAGACTTTGTCTGGGCTCTACTTACTTCCCTGCTGTGATGTAATTAGAAACAGACTTTATCTGGGTTCTACTTACTTCCCTGCTGTGATATAATTAGAAACAGACGTTGTCTGGGCTCTACTTACTTCCCTGCTGTGATATAATTAGAAACAGACTTTGTCTGGGCTCTACTTACTTCCCTGCTGTGATATAATTAGAAACAGACGTTGTCTGGGCTCTACTTACTTCCCTGCTGTGATATAATTAGAAACAGACTTTGTCTGGGCTCGACTTACTTCCCTGCTGTGATGTAATTAGAAACAGACTTTGTCTGGGCCCTACTTACTTCCCTGCCGTGATATAATTAGAAACAGACTTTGTCTGGGCCCTACTTACTTCCCTGCTGTGATGTAATTAAAAACAGACTTTGTCTGGGCCCTACTTACTTCCCTGCTGTGATGTAATTAGAAACAGACTTGTCTCGGTTCGACTTACTCCCCTCCCCCCCCTCCCCCAGTGATGCAGTTTTATGAGAAGTCAAGCTTCTTGAATACACTTCGGAAATTTAAGCAAATAGTGTAACAACCGAGAGGCCTACAGGAGAGCTGTTTGGGAGGCAAAGCTCCGCAAGGGACATGCAAATGAATGAAGTGTAACCCACTCCCTCTCCGACTGGATGTTCATGTTTAAAAGTCATGCAGCGAAGAATCACAGTCTCAACAGGGTCCTACACCAGCAGGACGCCCCCCCCCCCCAAACAGCGTCACCTTGTTCTCAAACCGCCATGATAGTCTGAAGTACAAGTCTACCTGACCGTACATGTTTAAACAAGGAGATACTGTCTGCCATTTAAAAGAAACCGACATCACCTGTCAGGTACACCAGAACACGTGGGAATAATGTCCAGTGAAACATTATCGCATCCTTTTAAGCCTACAGCTCTGTTTGCCGGATATATTTACACAACTTTCGGTTTGAGAACTGCTCTGGCGTATTCGTCTGAGAGAGCCAATCAAAACGTTAGGCACGTTAGGACTTCTAAAGCGCATACAAATTAGTGTTAAATCCGTGTTTTTAAACGTTTGTTTTCCCTCATATATGCAGCCACCAGCACGGAAACTTCACAACTACACGATTCGAGGAGTTAGCATATAGAGAGATTCACAATATTATGTCCTTTATAAAAAAATTTCAGAGATTTTCCAGTTATCTTCCAGCTGACAGGTACAGGAAGACAAACACCAGAAAGCAGAAAGGTAGCTGACAGATATATCTGACATCCTTCCCCTGCCGTTAAATGTCACATAGGGCTCGCATGGTAGTTCGCCAAGTTTTCCTGTTTTCGGCGAGCCGAAATAATCAGAAAGGAGTAAGATAGCTTACAGATAAAATAGAAGAGACATCAGAAAGGGGTAAGATAGATATTATAGAACAAATATCAGAGAGAGGTGAGGTAGCTGACAGATACAGTAGAACAAATATCAGAAAGAGGTGAGGTAGCTGACAGATACAGTAGAACAAACATCATAAAAAGAGGAAGATGGCTGACAGATACAGTAGAACAAACATCATAAAAAGAGGAAGATGGCTGACAGATACAGTAGAACAAACATCATAAAAAGAGGAAGATGGCTGACAGATACAGTAGAACAAACATCATAAAAAGAGGAAGATGGCTGACAGATACAGTAGGGCAAATTGTCAGAGGTTTGGCAGTTTACAGGAATGATAACTCAAATTTAAGAGTTTGCAGAAATTCCAGTGCATGAGCACATTATTTCCCTTTCCTGACACTTAACCTCTTTCTATAATTAGATCTGCCTGGCCCAAGATAGACACACACACACACACACACACAAAAGACAAACTAACATTTTTATTTCATGACAAACGTTACTAATGGAGGACAAACATGCGGCAAGATTAGATGTCAACCTCTTCGGTCTTTGTTCACCAAAAAAAAAAAGAAAATGTTCAAGGGTTCTATTCCTGTCACGGCGGAGTGGTTGTCAGGTCCAGAGCACGTTTCCACTGGTAACCTGGCGTCAGTGTTGACTGTAGATGAGGGTCATTAAGGTGCTCTCTCAGTAGTGCGTCTGATGTGATTGTGTAGGCCTATCCTTTATAGGAAGTCTCCGTTCAGATGAACCTCAGGCATAATTGTTTAGAGTTGCGGTTACCAAGCTCAGATGGCAACTAAATTAGCGTCATTCTGACCACTCGAGATCTGATGTAAGGTAGCGAGAAGGACCAGATGTAAGGTAGCGAGAAGGACCTGATGTAAGGTAGCGAGAAGATATTATGAAAAAAAAAAAGAAATACAAGTAGAAAGTTAAAACAAAATTACATGATTTTAGTGAAATCCTACAAATATATTGTTTTCAAACCTATATATTACAGTAACAATATCATTCGGTAGTCAGTCATTAATTTGTATGTTCCTTGCGGAACTTTGCATCCCTAACATTACTTCTGTAGGCCTCTCGATTGTGAGCAAGACGCCCTTTTGCTGATGCATCCATTTGCAGATCATCAACGATGTCTTGCAGCCATCTTCGCCTTGGTCTTCCTCTCTTTCTTTTTCCCATTATGTACCCTTCCAAGATTGTCTTCTCTGCATTCTCATGGCGTTTAATATGTCCAGAATATTTAAGTTTTCTCTGTTTAATCCTCTTTACTAGCCAACCTTCAATATTAAGTTCTTGTATGGATGTATTTGATCTTTTATTTTGTGTCCATGACATTTGAAGAACTCTTCTGCAGCATTTACATTGAAAGACATTTATGTGCTTCTCAGCTGTTTTGTTAACTGTCCACTCGCTACTATTCCTTAAAGTATTGTAGTGTACTTTAAAAAATTAAATAACGTTCGGCAACTGAAGAGAACTGTGTTTCATCATTTCTAGGTTATCGTTCCTGCCATAGACCTAACCTATGTCTGATGTGTATACTGATGTATGTGTCGTTTACCTCATCCTTGTCTGATATTTGTACAGTTGTTTGTGTCATTTACCTCATTTTTGTTTGATATTTATACTGTTGTATCTGTCACACCCCTCACTCTTGTCTGATATTATCAATCAATGAAATGCCGTGCCGCGTGGCATGGGCAATCATTTCCCTCCACAATTCCCTGTCTTTAGACTTGATTATGAGATCCGCCGGTGACTTTCTTCCTAGCCACTGACAGCCCATCCAGTAACTTATCTCTCTGTCTTTTGTGTCCATGATATTATACTGGTGTATATATTCCTTCCGGTGGGACATGCAAGATGGCGGACGTTTTTTTAACGCTCTCGTCGGCATGCAGAAATCAGCGGAAGTCCGCTTGATCTGTCACATATCCTATACCGGGAGTTGGGCATAAGGGTAACAACCTGATCCTGTGACCTATCTAGAGGCGACTCTAGATGAAAAAAAAGAACTCGTTATGTAAACTCGCAAATAAACCAACCGAGCATCAGGGATGCCAACTCCGAAGAGCTCATCGTTGGCCCTAAGCATGTGACAAAGACTGGATTCCGGAATGTAAGAACGATGGCAGCACCAACAAAAACTACTCAGGTCATCAAAGAAATGGAGAGATACCTCCTAGACGTACTGGGCATCAGTGAAATGCGATAGCCAGAAGCAGGTAAAAGATCGGCGGAAAACGGTAAGTTAATAATACATTCAGACATAGAGGATGGGAAACACCAGGAAGGGGTAGGTATAATTATGTCAAATGTAGCAGTAAAAAGCCTTGTAGAATGGGAACCAGTGAACAGTCGTTTAATAAGAGCACGATAGAACCTAAGACATGGAAGAATGACAATAATACAGTGTTGTGCACCCACAAACGATGCAGATGATGAGGTGAAAGACGATTTCTATCATCAGTTACAACAAATCATCAACAAAATCCCTAAACACGACATCCTAATTGCTATAGGGGACTTCAACGCTAGGGATAGATAAAACCGACGTAGAAAAAGTAATGGGGGAAAGAATAAACTGACATGGTAAATCAGAACGGAGGAAGATTAATTGAAATATGTCTAACAGAGGCCATGGGCATTGGAGGCACAATACTTCCATACAAAGAGACACATAAAACAACGTGGATATCTCCAGATGATAGAACTTGAAACCAGACAGATGATTTTTGTATTAGAAAGTAATACAGAACATCTCTCATAGATGTAAGGGCTTATAGGGGTGCAGATGTTAACAGTAATCACAAGCTATATATAGGGAAAATAAAACTAAAACTGAAAAGCCAACACAAGACATCAATACACAGAAAGATAAATAGCCACAGCCTACAAGAAGAGAATACTAACAGTAATTTCAATCACGTTGTCAATCATTCCATAACACTCAATGAAGTAGAGGAGATAGGTAAAGATGAATTATCGAATTCTTACAGCACAGCTATAATCATAGCAGCAAAAGCAAGCGCTGGACTGAAAAAAACCAAATAGAAAAGCGTGGATATCAGAAAACACATGGAAGTACATACATGAAAGACGAGCAGCCAAATTAGACATGTTGAATGTAAAGACAGATCGTGGAAAAGATCTGGCGAAAGCAACATACAAGAAATAGACAAGAAAGTAAAAAGTTCAGCTAGAAGGGATAAAAGAGAATACCTAGACAATATGGCGAAAGAGGCAGAGAAAGGAGCAAAAACAAGAGACAGCAAAACTTTATATAACATACAAAAGAGGCTAACAGGTACTATTACATCTAAAGAAAGACCAATCCTTAGCAAAACTGGAACCCTATTAACATCAAGTAAAGACCAAAAGCAAAGATGGGCTGAACACTTCCAAGAAATACTTAATCGACCATTCCCAAAAGAATTGTTAAACCTTGAAATCGACTTACCAACCTCACAACTAAATGTCAACCTAGATGAAATTACATTGCATGAAACTGAAACGGCAGTGAATTTAATGGCTAAGAACAAAGCTGCAGGTGAAGATGAAATAACACCCGAAATGTTAAAAGCTATCAATAATGACAACATGAGACAACTACAGAGAATGTTTAATAAGATTTGGAAAGAAGAACAGGTCCCTTCTAAATGGAAAAAAGGAATCATTGTTAAAATATCAAAAAAGGGGAACTTTAGTGACTGTAACAATTGGAGAAGAGTAACCTTAGTATGTTGTGTCAAAAGTATTTTGCAAGGTCATTTTGAATAGACCTAAAGATATAGTGGATACTGCAATGAGAGAAGAACAAGCAGGATTTCGAAAAGGGAGAAGCTGTCTTGATCTTTACTCTAAGAATAATATTTGAAGAACATATTGAAAAACAGAAACCATTAATACTGAACTTCATAGATTTTAAAAAGGTATTTGATAGCATACACAGAAATTCATTGTGGAGAATTTTAAGTCCATATGGAATACCATCTAAAATTGTCAACATCATTAAAGACCTCTACAATGGGTACTTTTGTGCAGTCAAAACAGAAGAAGGGATGAGCGAATGGTTCCAGATTGAAACAGGCCTGAAATAATGATATATACAGTCTCCTTTGCTTTTTGGAATTGCAATAGATTTTATAATGAAAAAATGCACAGGTAACATAGGTATTGATTGGGTATATAGGACCCAGCTAGAAGATCTTGATTTTGCTGATGACATAACTCTTATCAGTAACAATGTGAATTCAATGCAAGAAAAAACAGGTAGCCTATTTTTTGGCTAGCACAATATGGCTTGAAATTAACAAGGACAAAACAAAAATAATGAAACTTTCCATTAATCAAAATGGAAAAATACACGTAGAAGGGACAGATGTTGAAGAAGTCAATCAATTTGCATACCTTGGCAGCTACATAGACCAGGATGGTGACACCAGAAAGGAAATCAGAATTAAAATAGCAAAAGCAGCATCAATCTTAAAGAATCTTGAGAACATATGGCGTTCAAAAGGTATAAGCATAAAAACCAAATTAAGACTATTCAATTCAAATGTAATATCCACCCTCATTTATGCATGCGAAAGCTGGAAATCAACTAAAGAAATAGACAAGAAGTTAGATTATTTTGAAAACAAATGCCTAAGGAAAATACTCGGCATCAAGTGGAACGAATTCAAAAACAATGCAGAGATAAGACAGCTGAGCGAACAACAACTAGTCTCATGGATGATCAGGAATGGTTAATCGCGTGATGAGAAGAGACGATCAGAGAATCCCAAAACAAGCTATCAAGTGGAACACATCAGAAAGAAAAAGAGGCAGACCATGTGAAACTCTAAAGAGGACATTGTTAAGAAAGGCCAAATTAATAGACATAAAATCCCTTGATGATGTTGAAAAGCTCGCCGAAAACAGGATAAATTGGCCAACTGCCTTGCGAGTCCTATGTGACGTTTAACGGCAAGGGAAGGCTATACGATATAAGATATATTTATCTCATCCTTGTCTGATATTTGTACTGATGTAAGTGTCATTTATCTCACCCTTGTCTGATATTTGTACTGTTGTTTGTGTCATTTATCTCAATCTTATCTGATATTTGCACCGTTTTATCTGTCACCTTCCTCACTCTTGTCTGATATTCATACTAATGTATATATTTATCTCATCCGTGTCTGATATTTGTACCGTGGCTAGACGGCTGCTAGTCCTACCTGTGGTTCAAGTCCCCAGCTAATTCTTTGGTTTCTTTCTCTCGTGTCTAAAAGTGCTTTATGTTTTTTCGAGGTCTAACCAAACAACACTGTGTTCTATAACTTTACTGTACGAAAGGCTCATTGTTTCCTGTTTGTAAAATGTTGTGCTTGCCAGCTACTACGCTTCTGTCTGTTATTTATTTTTTACCTGTCATCTGCCTGCTGATATTTGTGGTGTTCTACTTGTCAGCTACTACGCTCCTGCCTGATATTTGTGGTGTTCTACTTGTCAGCTACTACGCTCCTGCCTGATATTTGTGGTGTTCTACTTGTCAGCTACTACGCTCCTGCCTGATATTTGTGGTGTTCTACTTGTCAGCTACTACGCTTCTGCCTGATATTTGTAGTGTTCTACGTGTCAGCTACTACGCTCCTGCCTGATATTTGTGGTATTCTACTTGTCAGCTACTACGCTTCTGTCTGATATTTGTGGTGTTCTACTTGTCAGCTAATACTCTCCTATCTGATATTTGCCATAATGTACGTGTCTGCCACCACGTTCCTATCTGATATTTGCCATATTGTACGTGTCTGCCACCACGTTCCTATCTGATATTTGCCATAATGTACGTGTCTGCCACCACGTTCCTATCTGATATTTGCCATATTGTACATGTCTGCCACCACGTTCCTATTTGATATTTGCCATATTGTACGTCTCTGCTACCATACCGTTGTCTGATGTTTGTCCTGTTCCATATATCAATTACTAGATCCTTCCGAGTGACTCACTAATGCAACATCCTTGTCTAATATTTGTCTTATTATGCATTTTAGTCGCTGTTAGATATTCCTTTCTTCCTATATTATTTCTATTTCCCATTTGTTAGAATTTGCCCTGATGTCTGCTTCAGTTTTTTTTTCCCTTGATGTTTGTGACGGCCATTCTCTCAGTTCTACGCTTCTGCAAGATGCGTAAGAGAGAGAGAGAGAGAGAGAGGATATAAATTCACACGAATGCTATGAAAAAAATAGGAATGGAAAAAATAGAACAAAATGAAATGAATAGAGCACTTAGCTGTGACATGTAAGATGCTGTGACTTGCAAGAAGCTGTTGCTTGTAAGAAGTTGTGGCTTGTAAGAAGCTGTGTTCAGAAGTGCGCGTGGTGGAGGTGGAGATATTTGAATGGAGACTTGTGCTGTGTGATAGACGGGTCGTAAATAAGGAAGGGAATGGAAAGGGGATAGTGGAAAGGGGAGAGAGTGAGCAATGGTAATCTAGCCGGTAGAAGGTGGAATAGGTGATTATAGTTGGGGTAGAGGAGTTGTAATCCGTGAGGAGGTTCTGAACTATGTACAAGAGAGAAAGGAGTAGAACTTAATGCAGAGGGATTATGATTGTGAAAGAGGGGAATGTTAAGTGTAGCTGATTAGCGAGTTCAAGCCATGTAGTTTCAGCGTCCCATATTCCTGAATGTAACGGTTCTGAAGCGCCAGACGGCTTCTGTCATCAGCGTGACATTGTTTGATGGCTGTTACCAGAAAATCAGATTTGCCTCTGTGGGTGGGGCAATTGAAATGATTAGGGACTGGTTTCGAAGCATGCTGGGTGATATCGTACAGATGTTTCTGCATGCGGTCCCCTAATCTGAGACCAGTTTCACCAAAATAAGTTATCCTGCATCTTTTGCATACAGTCGCATATATCATATTACGGGACTTGCGTGTGAATCCCTCATGAAGAGTAAGGATAGTTTTGGGAAAGGTGATCGCTTTCGTTTCCCAGACTATATGGCAGGTAACGCAGTGGGGGCGGTTACATTTTCTAGTGCCAACATATGCACGGTGCCGCTTCAGGTGGCTATGGACGAGGATGTCCTTAAGATTTGGTTCCCGTTTGTATGCTAATAGATCAGAGAATATGTCGCAAGTATCGGGCTCGAGTTGGATTAGTGGCAGATGGCGATAAAGAATTTTCTTAACCATCTGACCATGTGGGTGAAAAGGAAGTACTAATTTAACTCTGTCGGATGGGATAACAGGGGTTTTTCCCTGAAATCCTCTTCGTGGCTAAGTTTTCAGATACAATTAAATACTTTAGGAAGGACATATTCTGCACATTGGCGATGATGGAAAAATTGTAACAATGTGTTGGACTGATACGTAAAGTCCAAGTTATCTTGACATAGGCGGCGAAGACGGAGGAGTTGGGAGTATGTGATGGAATTCTTACAAGCTTCAGGGTGAGAGGAGGTGTAAAGCAAATACGCTTGGCTGTCGGTGGGCTTGTAAAATACAGACGACCAAAACTGTCCGTGCCAATAGATATATGCAGTTTAAACAAATAGTGGAGCAAAGCTGAGATGGCGAAGCCAGTGTAAAGCAGTAAGATTCTACGTGGAAAACTGGAAATATAACTTTAGGATGGCCAAGTACTTTAAATATGATTTCAGAATAAACAGATACTGGAAACATGACTTCGGGGTAGCAAGGTACTAGAAATATGACTTCAGGATTGCCAAATACTGATAGTAGGATTCAGGATTGCCAGATACTGGTAGTAGTACTTCAGGATTTCCAAATACTAGAAATAATGGTAGTATGACTTCAGGATTGCCAAATACTGGTAGTAGGACTTCAGGATTGCCAAATACTGATAGTAGTGACTTGCAGGATTTGCCAAATACTGGTATTAGGACTTCAAGATTGCCAAATACTGATAGTAGGACTTCAGGATTGCCAAATACTGGTAGTAGGACTTCAGGATTGCCAAATACTGATATCAGGACTTCAGGATTGCCAAATACTGGTAGCAGGACTTCAGGATTGCCAAATACTGATAGCAGGACTTCAGGATTGCCAAATACTGGTAGCAGGACTTCAGGATTGCGAAATACTAGAAATAATGGTAGTATGACCTCAGGATTGTCAACAACTGGAAGCTGACAAAACACACACACACACATGCCAACAAACCGATAAGAACAATACACAGCAATCGGCAAGAAACACAAGAATCAAGAGTCTGGAAAGCGTTAACTGTCCCAAACCTGCACCAAACGCCACTGGCACAGAAAATCTTGAATTACTCACGGAACACACTTGACCTCTTCGACACACTTGACCTCATCGTTACTAAAAATATAACTTCCCCCCCCCCCCCCATCTCCACGTTCGCGAACCGTCTTCCAAAGTAAGAGTGAGACACAGCTTTCCAAAACACAAGCGTAACAAGTGCTGGTTGAAACTAAATTTGTACCAAAAGCTGAACAGGAAAACAGATGTACAGCAATTGCTGTACAAACCGTTCTTACATGTGGCAGCTGCATCCCTCTGTGTGAACGTGTCCCAGTTGTCAATAAATGCTTGCTGAACGTTCATTATCGTCCATGCGTTGCTTGCTAGCTGCACAGGTGTGGAGGATATCGACTGTAATATTAGATCAGAATATTCAGCGATAACAGCTTGCCCTGTTTTTTAGTTAATATCGACTTTTAAAAAAAATGGAGAATGAAACCACCAACCTGGTCCCCCAAAAGCAAGGATGGGTGGGAACCTTTTTTTTTTTAGGGTGGGTGCCAAGGAAAAAAAAAACTTGTCTCGCGTGCCACTAAGAATTTTAACGAACATTTGAAGTGTGAAGTTTTTGTGGTTCCGCGGCGTGCTCAAACACTTTACCTGCGTCCCAGTTTCCCCGCGCGTTTCAAGAGTTTGCCTCCCTTGCCTAAGTGGCGCTAGCATCAAGAGGACAGAGAACTTGCAGCAGTGCCCTTGCTCGCGGAGGATATACTAGTGTAAAACATATAGTACAAATGGTCTTCAATGACAAAGTGGACATGATACAATCAAACCAAGTGATGCTTACTTTCACTAAAGTGAGACAGCGAAGGTCATCATTGCTATTTCTTTACTTCCCCGCTCTCTCTCTCTCTCTCTCTCTCTCTCTCTCTCTCTCTCTCTTTTAATTCTCTGCTGTTCTAGTCTCCAGTCGACCATATTTCACGCTTCGCTGCCTCTCTCATATTTCTTCTTCTGCCTGCAGCAGCCTAGTTCTGCCCAGTTTCCTTAGACACAGCGGATCGCAGACAGGTTTCTTTCCGTGTTTTTAATTTGTCTGTTTTAGAATATTTTTTGTTGGCCCTTGATAGAGGCAGTTTTGTCGAAATATTGGGTTGTTATTGCTGTCTTTCGTGTCCATTTCACTTTACCTGCTCGCTCCTTCCTTCCTTCCTTCTTTCCTTCCTTCCTTCCCTGTTTCCGTAAAACTACCATAGAGCTCCAACTCTATTTTCATTAAGTAATACTAGGGGAGACAACCAATTAAAAAAAAAAGCATCGTGTGGGATATAATGTAGTTGCTTCATTCAGTTGTTTGCATGTCCCTTGAGGAACTTTGTCTCACTAACAGTTCTCCTCTAGGCCTTTCGATTGTAAACAAGATGTCCTGCTGCTGATGCATCCATTCGCAGATCGTCAACAATGTCTTGCAGCCGTCTTCGCCTTGGTCTTCTTTTTTTTCCCACTGTGTACCCTTCCAAGACGGTCTTCTCTAAGTTATCATGATGTTTATTATGTCTAGTGTATTTAAATTTTCTCTGTTTAATCTTCTTTACTAGTCAGCCTTCTTCAATATTAAGTTCTTGTAGTATGGATATATTTGTTCTTTTTTTTGTGTCCATGATACAAAATGTAGCATATACATTCAAAGGCATTTATATGTTTCTCAGCTGTTTTGTTAAGTGTCCAGGTCTCACAGGCATATGTTGCGAGGGAAAAGATGCATGCCCTTAAACATCTTATTAGTTCTGTCTGTTCTTCTCCACAGCTTCTTTAGTTGTTTTACTTTCTGAGGAGCGATAGATGTCCTGCTTTTAACCTCCCTCATTATATCTCCGTTATTAGTTAGTAATGATCCAAAATATTCAGACCTGCTTCATCACTACACATAAAAATTATATCGATAAAGGCACAGTCGTCCTTGTATGAAATATTTTCTTCTTGGAGAAATGCTGCAAAACAACTGCTGCTACCAGCTTCGCTGTTATTCTTGCTCGCATGTAGCTACAGCTACTGTTATTGTTTTTCTTTGTGTCTGTTACTCGCTCTTCTTATATCGCTACAAACAATTTAGTACTTCTCCTGATGTAGTGATGTTTGTTTTCCAGTCTTTTCCAGCTTTGTTTGTTTGTTTCTTTCTTTTCTTCTTTCTTTCTTTTGAACTTGCCTTCTTTCTTTCTTTCTGTTGATCTTGGCTTCTTTCTTTCTTTTGATCTTTGCTTCTTTCTTTCTGTCTTTTGATCTTTGCTTCTTTCTTTCTTTTTTGATCTTTGCTTCTTTCTTTCTTTTGATCTTTGCTTCTTTCTTTCTGTCTTTTGATCTTTGCTTCTTTCTTTCTCCGTATCGATTGATATTTGCTTCTTTCTTTCTTTCTTTCTTTCTTTCTTTTGATCTTTGCTTCTTTCTTTCTTTCTTATTGATTATTCCTCGTGCACACATAAAATGCCTCATTTGAAAGTATCAAGTTTTGCAGAAAAAAATAAATTATTAAAATTTTCCAGATTACATTATGACTTAGCAAGAAATTTCAAAAAGTGGTAGCAGCAGTTTTTAGAAACAAATTGTTTTGCAGAGACACTCATTTGTAAGGCCGAGTTTGATTGAAGACAATGTTGATTAAACTCTACTGACCAGGCCCAGTGGGGAAGTGTCCAGCCAGTGCATTTTTTTGCGACCCTGTTTTAATGGAGGCCCGATTCCTCTTTTGTAAGGGGGGCCCGCTTTTTCTGTTTTAAGGGAGGCCCGCTTTCTCTGTTGTAAGGGGGGGGGGGCGCTTTTTCTGTTTCAAGGGAGGCTAGCTTTCTCTGTTGTAAGGAAGGCCCACTTCCCCCGTTTTAATAGATACTCGATTCCTCTAAGGGAGGCCTACTTCCTCTGTTTTAAGAGATACCTGATTCCCCTGTTTTAAGGGAGACCCATTTCCCCTGTTTTGAGAGATACCTGATTCCCCTGTTTTAAGGAAGACCCATTTCCCCTGTTCTAAGAGATACCCGATTCCTCTGTTTTAAGGGAGGCCCACATCCCCTGTTTTAAGAGATACCCGATTCCCCTGTTTGAAGTGAGGTCCGATTCCCTTGTTTTAAGGGATGCTCGTTTTCTCTGTTTTAAGGGAGGCTGACTTCCTCTGTTTTAATGAATGGAAGGGCGTAGTGCATGAAAATAGACTGTATAATCATTATAGTAAAAGGATGGGGGGAGGGGGAGGCAAAAGAGAACTAGTGTAGCACTACCTTATAAAATTCTTCTCAGAACCCCAGCACAAACTGGAACATACTATGGGAATGCTGACGTCATCTGACACTTAACACCGATTGACTGGTTTCTCTTTTCTGTGGCTATGTGAAGAACACTGTAAAAGAAAAAGAAAAAGAAAAAAAAAGAAGAAGAAAGTGGAGCCTCTTGATCAGCTTCATCTATGAATTGCAGCAGTTATCTGTAGGGTCTCTATGACTGAACATGGATATGTGTGGACATGGGTGGAGTTCTGTTTTGATGTCTGTGGGGGGGGGGGGGGGCAGTCGATAGTGTGTATATTGTGTTACACTGACTGTATAAAGTCTGCTACCTTCTTACATCTGTATGATATAAGTTTCTGTGCTTAATATATTTTTTATCATGCTTTAATACAGTTAAAACTCTATAGAGTTCTGTGTTTTTGGCACAGCTTGATTCAGAAACTGGTGGTACAGAATCTGAGCTACGACCAGCAACCATAAATTTAACATAAAGAAAACACTAGAACTAATGAAAGAACCATTTTTCATTTCACACTGGATTTCCGACACAATATGACCACTTGTTTTACCGTGAACTTCTCAATTTTCTAAACTAAGTTACAGTAACATATGTACATATTTTCCAATGGTTTATTCATATGAACACAGAATAACCTTTGCTCTCTTGGTCAGCCTATACAGATAAACCTTTGTGTGAGAAATGTGTTAAGTTTCCGTCTTAAAGTGAGCACAGTCTATTGACGTAGACTGCCACCGGAAGGACATCTTTATCTCATCGCCACAGACGTACTTCTAAGATCTTTCACTTCCGGGTGCAACGATTTTGCGCAGGAAAATCGCCTACTCGGAGAATTTGTGTCTAAATAACAATGTGAGTGATCGTGTAAGCAGTGATAACTAATGGATTTAAAGCCTAGCTCTGAATCATGTAAGTCATTTTTTGTTAGTTTACTATATACTGTCCAATTCAAATGTAATATCCGCCCTCATTTATGCCTGCGAAAGCTGGAAAACAACTAAAGAAATAGACAACAAATTAGACTCTTTTGAAGAAAACCTAAGGAAAATACTCGGTATAAAGCGGAACGAATTCAAGAACAACACAGCGATAAGGCAGATGAGTGAACAACAACCAGTCTCATGGGTGATCAGGAAAAGGAGATGGACATATGTCGGTCACGTGATGATAAGAAACAGAGAATCCCAAAACAAGTTATCAAGTGGAACACACCAAGTCGAAGAAAAAGAGGTCGGCTACGTGAAACTCTGACATTGTTAAGAGAGGCCAAATTTGTAGGCATAAAATCCCTTGATGAGGTTGAAAAGCTCGCCGAAAACAGGAAAACTTGGCTAACTACCATGCGAGCCTTATGTGACGTTTAACGGCACGGAAAGGATGTAAGATGTAAGATACAGCAGCTGAGATGAGCAACAAAGACACAACAATAGGTAGCTGGGTGTAAACAAGGAAAATATGAAAAAGAGGAGAGGCAGAAATAAAATCAGTTTCTCAGAGAGACATACGGAGGAGGATTAGAGGCTATACGTTTATAGATTGTTACATATAAATATGAGGCTGCTATTTGTGTTTCTATGCATGTGTGTGTGTGTGAGAGAGAGAGAGAGAGACATAGAAAGACAGACAGCCAGACAGAAAGAAAGATTAAATGAATGAATGATCTTTATTTTAAAAAGGATGAAGGCCTGTCTTACATTCTACCCTTTATCACTCCATTTTTCATTCTTTCCACACACTCGATTTAATAAAGTATACAAATTACATGAATATATATATATATACAGTATATAGTATATATATAGTATATATATATATATATATATATATATATACAGTATATAGTATATATATAGTGTATATATATATGTATATACTATCTCTCTCTCTCTCTCTCTCTCTCTCTCTCTCTCTCTGAAGCTTATGTGCCCAGGGCACATGGGGCTTCCTCAAGGGTTTTCCACAAATGCCTGTCCTTTGCTTTTTTTTTTTTTTTTTGCTCTTGCCCAGGTGAGCCCTCTAATGCTCAGCATCCTTTCTGTTGTTCTTCTCCATGTCTCTTTTGGTCTACCCCTGTGGTGTCTATCTTAGTGTTATTTTTGGTAGTGATTTGTCAGTCTTTTGGAGCAAATGTCCCAACCATCGCCAGCGTCTCTCCTCAATAATTGTTGTCAGTGGCTTCGTCCGCATTTCTGCCAATAAGATGTTATTTCTTATGGTGTTTGGCCAAAATATTGTTCTAATTCTTCGTAAACATTTAGTCTGGAAGGAATTCAACTTGTTGTCTATGGCTTTGGTGATTTTCCAGCATTCACTTCCATAGAGTAGTACACTTAGAACATTACTCTTAAATATCCTGATTTTCATATTTATGCTTAGTTTTTTTTTTATTTCCATATAGTCTGCAGCATTGCAAAAGCCTGGTTTGCTCTAGTAAGTCTGCTGTTGATGTCCTTTGTGCTGTCTCCGTTTTCTACTACTTTACTGCCAAGGTATACAAATTCGTTGACCTCCTCCACTAACTTGCTATCTACTCTGAGTACATTTCTGTTGTTCACATTTTGCTTCATTAGCTTTGTCTTTCCTACGTTGATCCTTTAGTCCTATCTTGTTTGCATTTTGAGTTAGCTTGTTTATTTTATCTTGCATATCTTTGTGGCTGCTTGATAGTAGACAAATGTCGTTCGCAAAGTCAAGGTCCTCCAGCACAGAGTCAAGGCTCCATTGTAATCGTCTGCGTTTGTCTGATGTTGCCTCCTTCATTAACCAGACTATTGCCAAGATAAATAATGTTGGTAATATACACATCACTGCTTCACTCCTGTTTGTACCCTAAAGCGAGTATATATATATATATATATATATATATATATATATATATATATATATATATATGTGAATGCAAGATTAAACTATATGAAATATAAGTATACAAATTACATGAAAAAATATCTAAGAGTGCAAGATGAAAATATTACATTCACAAATATAGGATGATGAACTACATAAGAAGTAACTTATCTAACAAAATATCCCGCACACATGCACACGCACACACAAAAACATTTTCAATGGAGTTCTTCTGGCATTCCATTCTTACACATGTAGCAAGATAATTTCTAACAGGATACAAACTCTAACACATTACGTTTAGAACTGTGTTCTTTTAAAATAGAACTCGGTGACTGGCGAGTCATGGTACGAGAGACATGATATGAGAGAGAGAGAGAGAGTGATGGAGAGAGGAATTTGCTGAAGGAGAAGACACACAGAGAGAACATGTCAGTGTTGATGTCAGTGTATTAATGTCAGTGTTATTCAAATTGCAGCTGTGATGTAAAACCCGCTGTCAGATCTGGCAGTAGCGATCCACATCTGATATGTTAGCGCCATGACTGGTGAACAGCAGCCGACAAGACCCTATCCCACCTCTTCGTTCGTACCCCCGCCCCCAGACTGTCTAACGGGACAGGGATCGCCATATCCACACGGTGGTGGAGTCTGCAAAAGAATATAGCACCCTCTTCTGCTTTTAGCTCCATTCATGGACTGGAAAAAAATAGCCGCCTTAACCCGCTCCCAATCCGACACGATGCTGCACCTCAACACATTCACTGCATCAGCTGCGAAGAACATCAAGCTCATTGTTCCAGGGAGACAGAAGAAGAAGAAGATACAGCTGTACCAAAAAAAAAAGTCCAAGATCATACTGACTTGTGTTTACCAGCTAAACAAATGCCCAACATTGCGTTTTACAGACTTGTGTTTACCAGCTAAACAAATGCCCAACATTGCGTTTTATAGACTTGTGTTTACCAGCTAAACAAATGCCCAACATTGCGTTTTATAGACTTGTGTTTACCAGCTAAACAAATGCCCAACATTGCGTTTTATAGACTTGTGTTTACCAGCTAAACAAATGCCCAACATTGCGTTTTATACACTTGTGTTTACCAGCTAAACAAATGCCCACCATTGCGTTTTATAGACTTGTGTTTACCAGCTAAACAAATGCCCAACATTGCGTTTTATAGACTTGTGTTTACCAGCTAAACAAATGCCCAACATTGCGTTTTATAGACTTGTGACATTCAGTCACTCATACCGTTACATTCAGTCACTCATACCGCTACATTCAGTCACTCATACCGCTACATTCAGTCACTCATACCGCTACATTCAGCTACCAGTAAACTGAAGAAGAAAGGATGGCAAGTTGTTTGAATGCTGAAGTAAACGAAACGTTCTGAGGCCATTTCATCATCAGCATTTAACTTAACAAATCTCGGTCATTTACTGGAGTTGTTAACTCCGCTGGAAAGCAGTCGTCACGGGGAAAAATGCAAGGGATATCTTATCCAACAAGACACCGGCTGTGTTATTATAGGTGTACCACTCTTGAATGTAACTTTAGTTTTAAGATCAAATTCCACGCGCTGTCTTCTGTCATTTCCTATACTAACCTGTTTCCCCCAAAGCCGTCTTAGCTTGCACATTGCGGGTCAGTGCGTTGTTTGGGAAGTAATGATTTAGGACAAGGCTTCTCACCCCTGGTTCGGCGACGGATCACCAGAGGTTCCGCCTGGGATCGTGGCTGAAGAAGAATCCTTCCCAGGCACTTGTGGCACACGCGGGTGTTTGTGTGTTTATTGTGTATGTGTGTGTTCTGGGAGTGGGGAACGTGCAGCGAAAGATGAACGGCGGTAAATATTTGACTGCGGGGGTTCCATAGGATTAAAATAATAATAATAATAATTCCAGGGGCTTTAGGGGAGACAGAAAAGGGTTGAGAAAGGCTGAATTAGGACAACGGTTCTCAAAGTTTTTTTTTCGGGAAACTTCAAGGGTTGGTAACAGAGATACACTCAAGTCCTTAATAGCAAGTCTCAAGTCAAGTCTCAAGTCCTTGTTAATACTTTCAAACTGAACATCATGTCAAGTCTCAAGTCCCTGCTAGTATCTTTAAATTGAATCTCATGTCAAGTCTCAAGTCCCTGTTAGTATCGTCAAACAGAATCTCATATCAACTTGCTAGCACCTTCAAATTGAATTGCATCTCAAGTCCTTGCTAGTATCTTCAAATTGAATCTCATGTCAAGTCTCAAGTCCTTGCTAGTACCTTCAAATGGAATCTCATATCAAGTCCCAAGTCCATGCTACTACCTTCAAACTGAACCTCATGTCAAGTCCCAAGTCCTTGCTAGTACCTTCAGTCGAATAAAAAAATATAATTTATTCTTCACTTTATCAAGTATCTCAGCAGTAACTTTGTCGTTTTTGTATGAAGCCGTATAGAATCTATTAATAATACAATATTGATTTCCGGCATATCATTAGCGTCCATTAAACTCGTATTTTAGTTTCTGAATTTGTTATTAGTTCCTTCTACTTGCAAGGATACAAGCAAGTGGGCACCCCCTCCTATATCTTGAAAGTTGTTACACAAATCCAACTATTTATCTCACTCTACGAGAGGCGTGTCGGTCATACGAACACGGGATTGATGTGTAAATGGCTAGTCATACAAATCCTTCAGTTAAATGGCGCCCTTTACACCAGCGTTGCGTGATCTGAGATGATTTTGTGCCATTAATTTGTCAACAGTAAACAAATTATGACATAATGACTAGACGCGCACGAGGCACAAACTCAGCAGACAGTGGACAACACACAAGACAATAACGTAACTGAATCACGCCTTGTATTACTTGTACCGCCCTGTAAAAGTAGGTGTAGCTTTCAAGTCGACCGACTAAAAATATGGAGTCGCAAGTTGCGTCGAGTCTTCATCTTCAGATTAAATCCTAGTCGAGTCTTTGGATAGTAGGTCCGCGAGGACACAAAATAGCGTCTAAGTAATGCCTGTGAGTGTGTATGTGTGTATGTGTAAGAGAGAAAGAGAGAGGCGAGATAGGGAGAAAGAAGAGAGAGAGAGAGAGAGAGAGAGAGAAAAGAGTGGCGTCTGTGGATTTCTTTATGGAAAAATTCTTCATCTGAAATTAGAGATCTGTATGTCTAAAAAACAAAACCAACAATAAAGTCAATGAAAAACTATGTTCACGTAAAATTTCGTCCTATATTTATGGGGCCATACTTAAACTTATAGCAAAAGAAGGAACGAAAAAATAAATAAATAAAAATACGCTGGCATGTTTACTATATGTTTTGTGATCTTCACCTTAGAAAACAACCGGTTATTGCGTCAATGAATGATTTCAACGAAATGAACAATGTAAAAACCATTAATCCACTCGCTAATCCGAGTGTCCTGCTTTTTAAGACATGTTCTTCCTTATATGCAGAATTCTTTTAGCTAACTATTTAAACTTTCTTAACCATGAAAAGAAAAAAAAAGTTAAAAACTACTTTACAATCCATCTTCTTCTTCTGCATTCGAGGTTGTTGGTCACATCAGACCTTGATCCCTGTCGACATGGCAAAGCCCGCAGTCCTCTGCAGATGCTGATAGGAGCCCCCAAAGCTTTTTCTCCAAGTTTATGTCCTCTGGCCATGTCTCACGCCTCAGGTCTGCATGGTTTGGGCACTCTTGAAGGATATGTTCTAGAGTCTGGACAATGCATAATTATGTACAACTTTATTTCCTTCGTTTACATGCAATGGTGAATGAAGGCTTTTTTTTGGGTTAAAAAGGTTTATTTTGGTTAAAAAGGTTTATTTTGGTTAAAAAGGTTTATTTTGGTTTAAAAGGTTTATTTTGGTTAAAAAGGTTTATTTTGGTTAAAAAGGTTTAAAACAAGGTGCTCTGAAGGACAGGGGCCCGGCATTAAGGAAAGAAAACAACCCTGCAAATATAAATTATTGGTACATGCGACCGTCATTTATAACTGTTATTGCTGTATTAGCATGTTATGTTATCCAACAGACAAGTAACGTCTCGATTGTTTGGTCTGCGTACTTACGGTACAGTAACAGTAGAGAGGGGACTCGTGTCATATAAGGCAGAATGATGGCATAAATCTGAGGTGAAATGCCCCCCCCCACTAAGTTAGGCTACTCCACCACAGCTTAGATGTATCGCCTTCTTTGTACTCATTTAAATATGAAAATTTTCTGAAGTATAATTTAATATATGAGATGATAACTAACAGATATAAATGATTTATTTCTAAAACTACTACTACTACTACTACTACTACTACTACTACTACTATAGCTACGACTACTACTACTACTACTGCTAAAACAACAACAAATCTTACTACTGCTACTACTACTTCTATTATTATTATTTAATAATAATAATCATAATTTATCTTATTCACTTGTTCAAGAAAATTTCTAAACAGGATTGGCAAGAGTTAACCGGAAGTCGCGAGAATAGTTACAGTACTTTCCAGCAACAAAAAAAACAACATACTCCTAGAAACATAAACACTAAACATAGTCGTAGAAACATAAACACTAAACAGCCATATAAACATAAACACTAAACATAGTCGTTGAAATATAAACACTAAACAGAAACAGAAACACTGAACATAGCCGTAGAAGTGTAAACACTAAACATAATCGTAGAAACGTAAATACTAAAAAGAAACATAAACACTAAACATAGCCATAGAAGCATAAAACACTGACGTTCACAAATAGATTCTGGTTCATGAATTTCATTTCAGATCTGCCTCATTTTCAAAATGCACGTCTGGGTCTGAAAAGGAAAAAAAAAACGATGTAGAAATAACCCTCGCTTGGCTATATATATTTAGATTCTTAAAAACTACGACATGGATTTTACAAGGTCTGAAATAGTCAGGCAATTTTTAAAAAATATACATCGAGACATCACATTTGTATCAATTTTTTTAAAAAATATTTTATCAAACCAACATTGACTTACCTTCTGAAGATGAACAAGGCTGAAACGTTTTATGCTGAATGTTTGAATATCTGCTATGCTGTTCAAAATTCTGGTGCATTTTGATATAGCCAACATTGACTCAAACTGAAGCCAGCGCACTATGTTTAGCTGTCGCGTATTTCAAACATTGTCATACAAATTCTTTCATTCTTGAGTGCCAAAGATGTCCGACTCAAACATGAACCACTGTCTGCGATTTTGTTTCCTCTGGGATGTTTTGTTTCGCTGTGAAGCTTTCGTCTTGCATTTTGACAGACCGGTTTTCTTGACTTTTCCAATGCTCAGATTTGTCAGTTTCCTTACCCTCCACCCACTAGTATTTATTCACTTATGTTTACCCTTCTCTTTTATACAGTCAGTTTTTTTCCTTCTACTTTTCCTTCTATTTTATACAGTCAGTTTTTTTCCTTCTGCTTTTCCTTCTATTTTATACAGTCAGTTTTTTTCCTTCTGTTTTTTTCCTTCTGTTTTATGCAGTCAGTTGTTTCCGTCTGCTTTTCCTTCTGTTTTATACAGTCAGTTTTTTCCTTCTGCTTTTCCATCTGTTTTATACAGTCAGTTTTTTGTCCCTCTGCTTTTCCTTCTGTTTTATACAGTCAGTTTTTGTCCCTCTGCTTTTCCTTCTGTTTTACACAGTCATTTTTTTCCTTCTGCTTTTCCTTCTGTTTTATGCAGTCAGTTTTTGTCCCTCTGCTTTTCCTTCTGTTTTATACAGTCAATTTTTTTACTTCTGCTTTTCCTCCTGTTTTATACAGTCAGTTTTTGTCCCTCTGCTTTTCTTTCTGTTTTATACAGTCAGTTTTTTTCCTTCTGCTTTTCTTCTGTTTTATACAGTCAGTTTTTTCCTTCTGCTTTTCCTTCTGTTTTATAAGTCAGTTCTTGTCCCTCTGCTTTTCCTTCTGTTTTACACAGTCAGTTTTTGTCCCTCTGCTTTTCCTTCTGTTTTATGCAGTCAGTTGTTTCCTTCTGTTTTATACAGTCAGTTTTTTTCCTTCTGCTTTTCCATCTGTTTTATACAGTCAGTTTTTTGTCCCTCTGCTTTTCCTTCTGTTTTATACAGTCAGTTTTTTGTCCCTCTGCTTTTCCTTCTGTTTTACACAGTCATTTTTTTCCTTCTGCTTTTCCTTCTGTTTTGTGCAGTCAGTTTTTTCATTCTGCTTTTCCTTCTGTTTTATGCAGTCATTTTTTTCCTTCTGCTTTTCTTCTGTTTTATGATGTCAGTTTTTCCTTCTGTTTCTTTCTATTTTATGCAGTCAATTTTTCCTTCAGTTTTGTGTGGTCAGTTTATTACCTATGTTTTTCATCTTTTTTTATGCAATCAATTTCTTTCCTGCTGCTTTTCCTTCTGTTTTATGCAGTCAGTTTTTTCCTTCTGCTTTTCCTTCTGTTTTATGCCATCAGTTTTTTTTCCTTCTGCTTTTCCTTCTGTTTTATACAGTCAATTTTTTTCCTTCTGCTTTTCCTCCTGTTTTATACAGTCAGTTTTTGTCCCTCTGCTTTTCTTTCTGTTTTATACAGTCAGTTTTTTTCCTTCTGCTTTTCCTTCTGTTTTATACAGTCAGTTTTTTCATTCTGCTTTTCCTTCTGTTTTATGCAGTCATTTTTTTCCTTCTGCTTTTCTTTCTGTTTTATGGGGTCAGTTTTTTCCTTCTGCATTTCTTTCTGTTTTATGCAGTCAGTTATTCCTTCTGCTTTTCCTTCTGTTTTATACAGTCAGTTTTTCCTTCTGCTTTTCCTTCTGTTTTGTGCAGTCAGTTTTTTTTCCTTCTGCTTTTCCTTCTGTTTTATGATGTCAGTTTTTCCTTCTGTGTTTCTTTCTATTTTATGCAGTCAATTTTTCCTTCTGTTTTGTGTGGTCAACAAAATACTAAAAACATTCTGTCTACAGAACACAGTAGTTTTTATAAACAACACGCCATTTTTTACTTCAGCCACAGGTGCTCCCAAAAAACGCCTTTACAGGGACCACATCCACATTAACAAGACTGGCAGTAGCATCCTTGCAAAAAATATAAAATATCCAGCAAGAACTCAGCAGAACATAACAAAACACTCAAATAGCCAGAAACAGTTTAGACAGCCACCCACATCTCATAGATCCAGAAACACACACTCTGCACCAACTACAAGACTCCAAGGACCCTCAGAAACATCACCCTCTGCCTCTCTACCATTGCCCGCTCCATCCACTGACCCACTATACGATTCCATGTTCCCGCGCCTGCCTACACGGCAAGCTCAACAAATTATACCAACAATTAGTACAGCGAACAACATGGAGACTCCTGCACAATCACCACTTAGGAATACCACAACAGCTGTACAGGACACAAACACAAGAACCTCGAATCATTATCCGTGGAACTTTCAGCTACAATATCTAATGCAGTTTAGTCCTGCAGCTCTAAGTCACGCGTATATGATGTCCCTACTACACAGTCAACACTCAACACCCACATACAGATACTAGATAGCTTGAAACTTCCAGCACTCTTTAACTTCTGTAGATAAATTTAACTGAACAAAAACAAAAAACCACAGAAGTTCTTACAGCAGAACAGACATTTCTTAGTGCTAGCTTACAGCTAATATTGTCATCAAGTCTTTTACAATTTATACTTACATAACGTTCATTGCATTGTTGATTTTTTTACTTTTTTCCATTATTTGTCAGTATATTATAAACTTAGTTAGATTCATTATCTCTACTAGCTTAAACGTATACCTATAATTGTATGATTGAAGTCTGACCAGTTATTTTATTTTTACTGAAATATAATATTTCTAACATTGTTATAGTGACTCAGAAAATGGAGGAGTGGCTGCGACACGATGGCCTACGTGTTGGCCACTTAAATGTTTATCATTTGTTAGGAAAACTCCCTGATGTACACATATACTTCAACAACATTTTCATATTTTTGGTTTCTCTGAAAGCAGATTACATAAAAACATCACAGACAATGATATACGAATAGATGATTTTAATTTGATCAGGCGCGACCCAACTAGGAAGCTAGAGACAGGTTTAGTCGTTTACATTTCTAACACAATTAAATTTTGTAGAAGAGAAGACCTGGAAACATCAGATGTTGAATGTATTAAGCTGGAAATCAAAATATCAAATCTTAGTCCAATTCTAATTAGTTGTATATACAAATGCTTCAGCCGAGTGGTATGATCACTTTGCGACCATGATGGATGATGCTGTAACTCATAAATTCAAGGACATAATCATTCTAGGCGACTTCAATATAGATCTTAATCAGCCAAATTCTACATGGAAGAACATTTTAACATCCTACAACTTCTCCCAAATTGTTAACGAACCTACTAGAGTTGCTGAATCATCATCAACACTAATAGATCATATTTATGTAGCTGATCCAGGAAACATTACTGAATGTACTGTCCCTCATGTGTCGCTGAGTGATCATTACCCGGTCTGCTGTACGTGGTCACATAAGGGGTATAAAATGCCTAAACAGAAACATACCAGCATCAAATATAGAAACTTTAAAAACTTTAACTTGGAATTATTTTTAACTGATCTAAAAGCTTCGCCTCTTACATACGTTTTCCAGTTAACAAATCCAGATGAGGCTATCGAATACTGGATCAAGATATTTCGAAATATTTTTGACAAGCATGTCCCCATCAAAGAAATGAGAGTAAAACACGTAACAAAATCCCCGTGGATAACTCCCGATATATTGCAACTGATGAGGAAACGGGATGAAGCTCACAAAAACAGAAATTTCAGTAGCTATCGTTCACTTAGGAATAAGGTGCAGTATTTAATTAGGCAGGAAAAGAAAAATTACTTCAGAAATTTAGTGAAAGACAAAACTGATAGTAAATCAATCTGGAAAGCGATTAATACTCTTGTAAATAAAAGGAAGCAAACTGACCCACAAACACTTAATGGTGAACATACTTGCACTAACTTCAGTGAACATTTTAGGGAAGAAATTAGTATTCTAAAATCTTCATTACCGACCCCTAATTGCGACCTGAGCGTGTTGAAAACTTTCAGCGACAGTAAATGTGTAAAGCTAAAACAAACTAATATTCCTTTCCTCACAGTCGGTGAGGTTTATAACTACATCCGGTCCTTAAAGAACACTAACTCAGCAGGATGTGATGACATTAGTAACAAGATACTACGCTACGCTGCACCAGTTATCACAGACACACTAACATACTTATACAACTTGTGTATTGACAAAAAATATTTCCCTGACGCTTTTAAACTCGCCAAAGTTTTTCCTCTTTTTAAATCTGGACAGACTAGTGACCTCTCAAACTATAGACCCATATCCATTCTGTCATCACTATCAAAACCTCTTGAAAAACATATACAAAAGTTAACTCTGCTCCACATGCAAGAAAACAATCTACTAATAGACAGTCAGTCAGGTTTTAGACCAAATTACTCCTGCCACACAGCATTAACTAAAATGACAGAAAGCTGGCTGTCTAATATAAATGATGACAAATTGTGTGGTGCTGTATTTGTTGATTTTAAGAAAGCCTTCGATATGATTGATCATGAAATTCTTGCAAAAAAGCTGGAAGGCTATAGATTACACCCTGACCTAACAAAATGTATTACATCTTTTCTCTCAGGTAGAAAACAAGTAGTTTGCTTTAGAAACAAAATATCTGGCTCGTCTGTGGTTGATACTGGTATTCTTCAAGGCTCCATTCTTGGTCCTCTTCTCTTTGCTATCTATATTAACGACCTACCACTACATTTAAAGCACTCTTCATGTGATCTTTTCGCTGACGACTGTACTGTTTACAATAGTGAATATGACATCAATAAACTACAGACAACGCTCCAAAATGATATAAACAGTTTGATTAAATGGAGTAATAAAAATGGTATGTTGATAAACACCAACAAAACAAAATCCATGCTCATCACTACAAGACAGAAACTGCAAAATGCAACTAAAACTTCACTACAGCTTTGTGCTGGGACTAAGGCAATAGAAAATGTTCATGAACATAAAACCCTAGGACTCATCATTGATCAGCATTTAACTTGGAATTCTCACGTACATAACCTAACAAATTTGATTGCACAGAAAGTTTACCAATTGGCCAAAATTAAACACTTTATCGACACAGACACAAGAAAAATATACTACATATCACACATACAAACACACTTAGATTACTGTTCCACAATTTGGGATGGATGCTCAGTCTCAAACACAAAAAGGCTCCACTCACTTCACAAGCGAGCATTAAATCTTATTTGTGACACACACCCAGTACAGACTGTAGATCAACACAAACAACTCAAAATTCTACCCGTCAAAAATAGAATCATTTTTAACAAAGTTAAGTTTGTTCACAGAATTCTGTCGCACAATGCTCCGCCTTACTTGTGGTCACTGTTTACGTATAACACTAAACATAGCCAGCGTTTAAAAAACTGTCTTCTTCCTAAACCCAGGATTGATCTGTACAAGAAAAGCCTTGCATACTCTGCAGTACAGCTCTGGAACACCCTCCCCTACAATTTAAAATCCATTGGTAATACATCATCCTTTAACTCAAACCTGTTTCATTATTTACTTGCTTGTAATTATATGCCTCCATAAAATAGCCAGCACTCTCTCAACACATGGCTCGTAAACCATCAAGTACTTCAATGACATAGTTAGAAAAGCAACTTGTTAGATATTGTTAGAAATTATTTTAATGTTTGTTAAAAAAAACATATGTTAGAAGATGATTTACAATGTATTTTTATTTATATATATGTCTGCGTGTGTATGTGTGCGTGAGTGCTATTTTATTAGGTTAATGACTTCTTCTCTTTTACCTTGAATGTAATAGTTAAATCTGACACTCTTTTGATATGTTTTTCCTAATTTAATTTGTATTTTTGTACTAAATCAAGTGTGTGGGAAGAATGAAAGATGGAGTGATGAAGGGCAGAATGTAAGACGGGCCTGCGTGCCCAATTCTTTACCCTTGAAAAATAAAGATTATTCATTCATTCATTCATTCTGTTTTATGCAGTCAGTTTTTTCCTTCTGCTCTTCCTCCTGTTTTGTGCAGTCATTTTTCCCTCTGCTTTTCCTTCTGTTTTATGCGGTCAGTTTTTTCCTTCTGCTTTTTCTTCTGTTTTATCAGTCAGTTTTTTCATTCTGCTTTTCCTTCTTTTATGCAGTCAGTTTTTTTCCTTCAGGGTTTCCTTCTGTTTTGTGCAGTCATTTTTTCCCTCTGCTTTTCCTTCTGTTTTATGCAATCAGTTTTTTCCTTCTATTTTAGGCTATCAGTTTTTTTCCCGTCTGCTTTTCTTTCAGTCAGTTTCTTCCTCTGCTTTTCCCTTATCTTCATCTTAAACAGTGACATTTTTGCTTTTGTATTGTATTTCTGTTCAGGAAAAAAAAATAGTTCACCCAAAACCTTGGATTTTTCACTCCATCAAACAATATGCATATTACCACAACAAACGTGTTTCACTGAAAAAAAAATGTGCATATTTTGTTTTGTTTGTGCATGCAGAAATTCTGTCATTGATACAACTAAGTGTTTTCGATGTTCATTCTCTCGAAGTTAGCTTTCATTCTTCCGCGATTTGAGGGAGAGAGAGAGAATAGAGAAAAGAGATAGAGAAAAGAGATAGAGAAAAGAGAGAAGAGAGAGGGAAGAGAGATAGAGAAAAGAGAGAAGAGAGATAGAAGGAAGAGAGATAGAGAGATGGAGAAAAGAGAAGAGAGAGAAGAGAAAGAAGAGAGAGATTGGAGAGAGAAGAAAGCGAGCGAGAATAAAGTAAAAACTGTTACGTTGATTAAGATGAGTAACGAGCTTTGATGTTTTAGGTTCTTACTTCTGATCTTTCCCCGTGCAGCTAAATCGAAACGCAATTGTCTGCAGACAGAACTTGCCAGTTCTTACATGTTTCTTGTGCACCAAAGTGTTATCTGCTTAGTAAACTTGAAACTTATCGTGATTGTTGTCAAGATAGCTGAGACTGGTATAAGTAAAGTACACCATTTTATTATTTTAATTGTTTTTGTGTGTGTGTGTGTATACTGGTGTCTCTGAACATATTTTTTCTCATCTTCCCATATCTTTCATAACTATCGGAACTTTGTAAGGTATAGCTCTGTAAACTAGAAAATTGTATAATGGGAGGTATAGTTTCAGTTACCGCTAATTTAATGTGAGAAAAATGTGCTTCTGAAAGATATGGACGTAGATACGACATACACATCATCATCATCATTATTGTCGTAGTCGCCATCACATCCCGTAGCGTAGGTTTATTGTAGAAAGTATCCTCTGGCTAACGAATGATTAATTTTCGCTGCTTATGTTTGTTATGTGTTTATGCCTGCTGTGTGTATCTTTTAAGCAGTCTTTCAATGTTTTACCTATTCACTCAGTACTGTTACACACACATATACACACGTTCGTGCACACACGCTTGCATACACATACACACCACATACACCACCACTCACACACACATACTAGGTCTTCAAATCTTTTTTCCCCTCCTCAAATACAAAGTGTTCCCACTTACCAACGTTCCGTATTACAACGCTTCGTTTTTCCATTGAAATAGTAGTACTTCATATTGAAAATTTCTAAATATTTTTTAGGGGAGACTACTTATTTAATGTTAAAAAAAACCCACTTGTTTTAAACTTTGTGTACAAATTAAAAGATCACTCTAGTTATTATTATGTTTAAGAAGACGCAGATCTATTGACGGTAAAGTACTGTATGCTCACGCCTATAACATTCAATATACGTCAGTTTCACTTTCGAGCGCCGCCGCTGATAACGAAGGACTATCTGTGCTTTTATTCAGGGATCGATTTTAGTTTTTATTTTAATCCCAAACTGTGGCCACATAAAGTCTGCTTCGCTTCTTTTGCTGCACTATGATCTCTTCTCTAGCAACAGAAAGTAGCAGATGCGGGAAGTGTCTTGTGACGCTGATTTGAAAGCTGCTGTACAAAACAGTAAAAAAGGTCGACCACGTGAAACTCTAAAGAGGACATTGTTAAGAGAGGCCAGTTCAGTGGGCATAACATCCCTTGGATGAGATTGAAAAAAACTCGCCGAAAACAGGAAATCTTGGCGAACTACCATGCGGGCCCTACGTGACGTTTAGCGGCACTAGAAAGGTGTAAGATACAAAACAGTAGCATAAATGATAATATCCATATATTTTAAGTTTGTATATGTAGGCTTCATTTACTTTGCAATGTAATTAAAACAGTTAAGAATTTAATCAAACGATTTTTCTTTGGGAGCTGAGTTTTAATATTTTCTCTGAGACACCATCCCTGCCGAATGATTCAGTGTGTCTGTCTGTCTGTCTGTTGCTTTCCGACTAGAGTTAGCGATCATGCTTTTCCACAACCCCCTGCTGCGAGTGCTGATTATAAGCTATGCTGGCGTTTTCTGTCCATGCCATCTTGTTAGTCCGTCCAGCAATTTCTCTGCCTATCTCAGTATCCAGTAGTCTGTCTCGGTCTCCTATCTTTCCTGTTGTCACAGTGTATTCTAGCTTGCCTCGCCCTAGAACGTGTCCTATCAGTGTGGATTGTCTTTTTCTAACTTTTGTTATTGTTTGTCTCGTCTCACTAGCCTCTCTCAGAACCTCCTCCTTTGATTTCTTTGCTGTCAGTGGGATTCGTAGCATTCGTCTAAGGAACCACATTACAATGGCTTCCAGACGGCGTTGTACTTTATTAGTGACCGACCATGCTTCGCATCCGTAAAATAAAATTGGCTCGATGTAGCACTGGAGTACTCTTTTCCTCTCCTTCTCCAAGAGCCTGGAAAACGAAAGATATGAAGGGTGATTGATAAGTTCTTGGCATAAGGTACAAATACTTGAAACACACATTTGATATTAGGTGCATTTGTAGATCAGGTTAATGTAAGATTAAACACCAAGTGTCAAGAAATTAACTGCAACTAATTTTTTTAACAGGCTACTGAAGTGGCAAGGAGTGGCAGAAATTGAGGAAATGGATAAAATTTCTCATCGAGCTGTCAGTCGCTGCCTCTGCATTAAGGGCTTATCATCGAAGGAGTTCCATGAGGATATAGTAGAGACTCTAGGGGAGAGTGCCCCTTCTTATAGCACAGTGAAGAAATGGGCATCTCAATTCAAACATGGAAGGGAGAGTCTGGAAGATGATCCCCGTCCAGGAAGACCAAGAACGGTAACCACCGATGAAACCACCGGCAGAATCCATGACATGATAATGGAGGATCGACGAGTAACATTGCTACTGAGTTGGGCATCTCCCATGAACGTGTTCATGCCATTATTCACAATGATCTTCAAATGACAAAGGTCTCTGCTCGATGGGTCCCGAAACTTCTTGGAGCTGATCACAAAATGACAGCGTCTCAACATGTCAAGAGACAATCTTGGCCATTTTTCTGCAGATCCTGAAAAGTTTCTTCAGCAATTTGTGACTATGGATGTGACTTGGGTTCATCATTTTCAACCTGAAACCAAAGAACAGTCAAAGCAGTGGAAACATCATGGATCCCCACCTCCAAAGAAAGCAAAGGTCTGCAGGCAAAGTGATGACTTCCATCTTTTGGGATTCAGAAGGTGTGCTATTGGTAGACTATCTTCAAAAGGGCAAAACGGTCACGGGGGCCTATTACGCTAATCTTGTGAAGCAACTGCGGGTCAAACTGAAGGAAAAGTGTTGAGGGAAATTGACGAGAGGAGTCATCTTTCATCAAGACAATGCCACAGTTCACAGGTCGGTGGTGGCAATGGCTGCCATTCATGAATGCAGCTTCCAGCTTCTTGAACATTCCCCAGATTTGGCCCCTTCGGACTATTACCTGTTTACCAAACTCAAAAAGGAGCTCAGTGGTCGCAAATTTGCTTCAGATGATGACGTCATTCATGATGTAGGCCATTTTCTACTGGTACAAGATGCTGACTTTTACAAAGAAGGGATCCATATGCTCCAGGATCGCTGGACTAAGTGCATAAACTTGCAAGGTTAATATCCCAAAAAGTTGTCCACAAATAATCCGTTGTACCTTATGCTGAGAACTTATCATTCACCCCTTGTAATCTCCATTCTAGAAACAGTTATTTGCTTATTTTATTTAAAAGATAAAAGTCGTCTTATCATTTTCTAGAGGTATTTAGGAGATTCAGTGTTCGTAGTCACACTAGAGGATGCTATGCTCAGCGCATAAATTTATTTGTTTATTTATTTATTTTAGAAATAAATTTATTTATTCCAAGGCTGTAAAATATGCTTTCTTGTGTGGATATTTCACAGGTTGTATAGTCATTCAGTGCTGGTCTTAGTGTTTCTATTGACGTACGTGTTCTCGCTATCGAATGTCTATTATCCAAATCCGGATCGCTGCACCAGGAAGTTATTTATACATCATGCGAAGACTGTTAGTTCAGTACTTTGTTATCTGATTTCCGTGATCTGTAAGATCAGTATCTAGTTCCTGGGGATGTTTTAAGAGACCCAGGGGAGGTCGAGGATAAAGAGTCCTGGTTTGGACAGTGAGAACTCTAAGGGCACGCAAGATAATCCTATGTTTGTGAGGCATTTGGCGCTGTCAAACAACGTAATCTTTCGCTTTGTTGTTAACCGGGGCGCTTTAGACAGACTATGAGAGTATTTTGAGGCACGGAAGAGATGTGTGTAGGAGATGCGAACAGTTTAGGAAGAGAAGTCGAGTGTAAAATTAGGTATCAAATATCATAGAGTCACAATTATAGATCGCTTAAAATCAACACTATCCATTACGTTGGCCAGGCCATCGATGCACATCAGGAAATGCACTGACCGATCTTTATCGGGACAAACAATATTTGCTGAACCCAAAAGATGCGATGACAACGCCAGAAGTCAAATACACCGAGATCTTCAAGAACTCTGGACAGATACATTACAGAGGCGTAGACTCTGGAAACCCCCCCCCCCCCTTTTTTTTTCTTATTTGGTGTTGTCGACTGAGGGGCTCAGTACCTGAAAGAAAGACAGTCTGTACTGCTAGTGTTGCAGTCGCCCCATAAACTGCTGTAATGTAATATTATGAGTCACTAATGTGGAGCATTAGCAACACATCTTAAAGTTAATTGGGGTGGTGTTCATGGGGGTGTGATAGGGATTAGTATTTGATGGTGAAGCAAGTCTGACAGTTTAGTATGTTTTTAGGAATTGAGGATAGCAGAAAGTATTACATTTTTTTCATACAACTTCACCAATTCATAAGTTACGCTGAGTGTCAAACAAAGACTAGAGTTTTCATCATTTTTAAAACCCTGTTTTATATCGCCACCGGAAGAAATGACCATGTATCCAGAATTACAAAATCAACATTTTCCTTTGTTTTGTTTTTTTTTCCTCTGAAATCAACAACATCGGGACGCTTCCCCTCCATTTTGTAATAGTGAGCCTCCGCCTTTTCTTGTGTCCTGCCTCCACTCGTAGAAGCTGTTGACTAGAAATAGACGAGTCCAGCTGGCAAACATGACTGGGTTGCCTGGACTAGGAGTAGGGAGTAGGGTGGAGCAGTATAACGGGACGAGATGTTTCTTAAAATGAAATCGTCCTACACGGTGGACAGTCTTATAAAAGAGAAGCATCGTGACAACATTTCAAATCAGTCCAGTGCAGGTCTGGAGAGAGCCAGGGCTGTTGCTTTATATTCTGACATTATTGTGAGCACGCTAGAGCTCGTTGATTTGTATAACTGCTCCTTTACGGCGTTGAATCTTGGAAGTACATTGTGGACTCTTTCGTGATACCAACTATCTGCGCAAGGGCAGCTAATAGTGCTGGACTAATTTGTTGAAGTAAACTAACAATAGCGGACTGCCAACATCAGTTCTCCTTACAGTTGAAGTTTTCTTCTATACACTTTGTGCCCGACAAAAACCTATCTTCAGATGGATCATTATTTCATGGAGAAAAATTAAACAAACTACATTTTTTCCCCTGTGGAGTTTTCTGTACGGCGGCTTATTTCCGATCATGTTCATAAAACCGTGTATAGAAAGGTAAAGTATGGTACAACAAATTCTGTGTTATTTCTTTCGTTACCTGGAATCATGAAAGATACAAGCACTCGCTTTAAAGCGAAAAAAAGGGCATCAAATATGTATTTAAAACTCTTGTCAAGATTGCATAGTAACCTTCGTTATCAGAACAATTATATTCAGTTCCATTGTAAAAACTATTGTCTGTTCGAATGTCTTATTATTAGTTTTGTTTCCTTATTGCATTGTTTTTTTTTTTTCATTTCCGTCTTAAAAAAATTACTTCGCATGTTAATTCGGGACTTTTTTTTTATGCGTATTACAAAACCTGATTACCGACAAAGCTCCATTCATTCATTCACTTTCACTACACGCGCGACTTCATTTCTTCTTCGTTCGTAAATTTCAGGGTTTTTCCACTATCATCACTGATTCATCACAGTCTACATTTTGGAGCTCTCTCTCTCTCTCTCTCTCTCTTACCCCCCCCCCCCCCCCAAAAAAAAAAATTGTTTTTCTTCCGATCTTAATTTAATCGGTTTTTTTAACGCGACTTTTATTTTTTGTCTTCTAGTTTTATTCGTTATACAAGGTCCGACAATTAGGTAATGAGAATAATTACATAAAAAATAAAAGAAACAACAGTTGAAGATATAACCTGTATTTTATTTTAAGTAAGCCCCTTGTGTATTAATATGGCAAGTGGCACGATCTAACAAAGACTGGATCGACCTCTGCAGTTCTTCTGTTGGTATGGCCCTTAAACTCGATGTTACGGCCCTTTGGATGTTATCAGTATCGTCAAAGAAGCGTCCGTTCAATGGTACCTTTAATTTTGGGAATAGAAAATAATCGCATGGAGAAAAATCTGGGGAATAGGGTGGATGGCTGAGAACATACACTTGTTTTGGGGCCTAAAATTCCTGTACAACTACCGCCCGGTGAACCGGTGCATTATCATGAAGAGGGAAAAAACTGCCAGGTGTTGAATACTCGAGTCGGACTCGGAGAATCCTTTTCAACAGGCGTTTTAAAATACTTAAATAAACGTTAGCAATGACAGTCTGTCCCTCTGGAATAAATTCTTTATGAATAACCCCTTTGCTGTATTGTCTTCACTTTCGACCTTTGGTGATGGTGATGACTTCCACTGAGCACTTTGGTGTTTGGTTGTGGGATCATAGCGGACAATCCATGTTTCATCTTCTGAAACATTCAAATTTAAGAAATGTTTATTTCTGCGACACGTTTTGATGATGTCTTTTTCGTACTCAACACGCTAATGTTTTTGGTCATCAGACAACGAATGTGGTACAAACCGGCAAGCAACTATTTTCTTGCCCAAATCTTCCACTAAAATTTTACGAATGGTCTCTCAGTTAACACCAAATTCATCTGCCATCATCCTCACAGTCAAGCAACGATCTTCTTGTATCTGTTCTCTGACTTTTGCAGTGAGTTCCTCATTACGAACAGAAATTGAGCGTCCATGTCTAGTTGCATTTTTAATCGTTTCCATACCACTTTTGAATCGTGAATACCACCTGAATATCTGTGCACGAGATAAACAATTATCCCCATAAACTTGTCGCATCAATTCAACTGTCTCATTGGCACTTTTTCGGAGTTTTAAACAGAATTTAATGTTAATTTTTTGTTCCATGCTGATTACGTAACAATGCACCTCTGACTGGGTCAACAAAATGGCGGCATGTTTGTCGTCTGCTTAACGGGCAGCGATGAAATGTTGCCAGATCATAGGTGAAGGCTACCTATTTGTATTGCATGCTTTGCTGTATAGTTGGCATTTTTGTCTTGGCCGTAATAAAATCAGTCTCATTACTTAATTGTCGGACCTTGCATAACTTCTCTGCTCATTGTTTCTGCTACTGCTCTCTCTCTTCTTCTTCTTTGACATTTGATCATCTTTTCTCACTTTGCTATACATTGTCTTTCTTCTTCTTCATCCATCAATCTTATTTTGAGACTTAAGTGCTTCACTATCTTTCTCTTAGCTTCGTCCTTTTAATTTCAGTCTTTGAAACTGCCATTTTTTTCTTCTCTCCATTCCATTAGTTCCTCATTCCCCTTTTCTGAGTATTTTCTATTAGTTGTGTTCGCATTTCACACAACTCATGTATCACTCTCGTGTGTGTTTTTATTCACAGGTGGACTGGTAGAATCTTTTGGAAGGGCTACCACCACACACTTGATGAAGCAGATGTTTACGATGTTTTGCCTCGAGATTCAACGGTCAAACTGTCAAGTAATCTGGCCAGGTAAACCTTACAGTTTCCTTGCATTCCATGTGATAGTTCCTTCGACAAAATTTCTATTCTGGGTTCGATGGTCATGTTTTTTAAATACATGAAATAATGTTTGGTTATATGCTGTTGTAGCATATTTGTCGTGAATAACACAAAGATCTCTTCTTCATGTGATGTCCTATGTGGCATAGTTAATCATGTCCTTACTGTACTATTGGGCATGATTTATTCATGCCCACAGTCCCTTGAATTTGATGATTTTAACAGATTACCTCCTATGCTATTTTGATCTTATTTTCAGCATGCATGTATGCTTATCTTTTATTTTATCATCTGTTTTTTTTATCCGGATAAGCTATGCGTCTTTCTTTCTTGTCATTTATTGTTAGCAACTGCCGACACATAATGCACATTTTTTTTTTAAAATTGTAAAGTCATCGGTATTTAAATTTTGAACTGTCTAGTTCAGGGTTTCTCAGTCAGGGTTCCGTGACTGACCCGCAGGGGTTCCGCCAGAGATTGTGGCCGAAAAATCCCTCCTCGACATTTCTCGCGGGAATCCTAGGGCTTGGCTGCCCGCTTTTGTTTTTGTCCAAGACAGATTGGTTATTAAAAAGTAATTTTTAACTCTACACAAAAGGGGTAAAAAAACCTTACTCGTGCACACGCCATATACCACAAGCCATATTTGATTACATTGTACACCATACATTTATTATTCTTTTCAGTGGCGTCCTACTGAATAAACTAACGGGGGAGGGGGGGATTCAGACTGGACTAGCGACTTTATTAGATTTGGTATATTTTATGTGCGTCACCCACAACCAGGGTGTGACTGGCTCCCATTAGCAGGGACACGCTTCAGTGGGTGTTGGAACGGAAGGCGGAGCACATATGGGAATGCCCGGAGTGTGGAGATGGCAGTCTCTGATTACAGATATGGTTGTGGGGGGGGGGGGGTCACGATGGCCGTGATAACCTGGAAAAAAAGGGGGGCTTGGGGCACATATGAAGCGAAAAATAAGCAACAGTAAATATTTAAATGCAGAAGTTCCCCAGAAATTAAAATAAATATATATTCCGAGGGTTCTGCTAGAGCAAGTTGGTTGAGAAAAGCTAGTCTATCTGGTATATTGCTATCTTTTCTGTCACAAAAGTCTCTCATGAGATATCATAGTGCTGATATACAGTAGTTCATGGGACATCTGACATGCTATGGCACGTTTGAATAACCCATAATGTTTAGCAAATGAACATAGAATGTTAACCGAACATTCCTCAATGAAACTGATTTTGTAGTCATTGTTTAATTATTTTTTTTCATTATCCATATTTTGTTTCCAAAGGATGAAAAACTCTCCTTACTCTTTGTGTTATTACTGATTCCGATAGACACAAAACTTTCTTCCATATACCATACATGACTTTGATAGACGCCATCTTTTTTTCACGTGGTCCTAACTCATACCTATAACTGTCTTTTGCAGACAGAACTTTCTTCCATGTACTTCATACTGTTACTGATTTGACACAGAACTTTCTTCCAAGCACTTCATACTGTTACTGACTTGACAGACGCAGAACTTTCCTGCATACACACAATAAATATCTTCTCAGAAAAACTTATTGCCTTCTCTTACATCTTACATACTTCCTATGCCGTTAAATGCCACATGGGGCTTACACTTCTATTTTTCAGCCTCATCAACAGATCTTGTATTGCCTTCTCTATGAGCACATACACGCTGATTCTTTTCCTCATGTACCTGTCATTTGCTTTTACTTAGCTTTTATTTCAAACTATTTTTTTCTAAAAATGCTATCAAAGACTAATGTATGACTTACTTTAAGATTTCTACTTTTTTACTGGTGCATTGTTTTTTTTAAGGTTATTACTTACTATTTTCTTGAGGAATTCTTCTCTTATGCATGTACACTGCTTCTGCTTACTTCTTACCAGAGCATGCTCTAAGTTTTAATCACATATGTTTTCTTGTGAGTCAGTTTTCTGTTGTTAACCAGGTTCTTGGGGACATTAATATAATTGCTACTGTTAGAGACAGTGGTTGATGTGGTGACTTATGTCATTATTATCACATAAACTTCCCTAAATAAGCCAGTGTTATTCTCATTGATCACCACTTGTATAGTATTCTTGAAAGTGATTTCATGATTTCTGTCATTTGTGGCATGCACCTTTGTTGACCTTTTCTCCCAACTCCCGTGGAAAAGAATTCATGTTTCGTAAATGTTATATATACTGTTTTTTCAATCTTAGAAACTGTCATTTTTCTCTCACAAGAAATAGCGGTATATATAAGTAATGTTACAGCTACTGGATGGATGGATGGTCATTAAAGAACTTTCATTCATTTCATTTTCATTGTTTATCTCAGTTTCTGTCTGCCTCAGACGCTATTTATCCTGCCAGTATTATAGTGCAGGCTCTATTATGATTACCTTTCTGGTGTGTCAGAACCTGCTATTGCTTATGCTACTCCAGTATTCTAATTAGTTTAGCTGTGGTCTTGTTTGTCTGTGTACCTGATTTACCTGCCTTCTTTTTATACCTCTGTATTTAATGTCTTACTGTTTTATACAGAGAGTGGGAGAAAGAGTTGTATACCTACAAAACTGGTGGCAGGCCCAAGCTGACCAGGGCTCTGTGGAGGTGTTATCGGTTCCAGATTCTTTCTTTCACTTTCTTCATCTTCATGGAGGTGAGCTGTGGATCTCATTCAGTTATTTGCAGCAAAACATATTTCAGCTCAGAGCATGTTGCCTGAATCAACATTCTGAAGAAATTTAATGACTTTAGAAAGAAAATAACAAACAATAGTGCTCATCTGTTACAAGTTGTTTTGATATCTGTGGCATTATAATTTATGTGATGGTCAAACTGTGGTTCACAAAAAAATCTCCCGGGGTTCACCCAGCCTCAAGAAAAAAATGGATAACAGGGCTAACACTCTCAGAAGGAAGAGGAATGATGCTGCTAGCTATGGAGTTAGTGCTGATGGTAACACTAGATGGGAGTTTCTGGTCAGCCGCTGACCAGGCAGCAGAGCAATTATGGTTTGACCGTGTGCAGTGATGCCAGTCTGGAACACATAATTTTACCTTCACCTTTATTATGACTCACATCTTAAAAGAACCAACAAAAAAAATTTGCCTCAAAATGAAACACTTCAAGCAAAATTTTCTTTACGTGTTCCTCATATATTTTTATTGAGGAAGTTTTCTTTTAATTAACTGGCAGTACCTAGACTAAATAAATGCATGCTTCCCTTTGTCCAAAATGCATCTGCATTTCTTGCAAGTAATTAGCAGTAAAAAAAAAATTATCATGATGAAATCCACATGAGACTTGTGAGAACTGTAATGTGAGAAGCTGACTACACTCATTATTTTGATATGCCATGCACAGTATAGTAATAATTACTATGGAGGCTTTTTAGTATTTCTATGAGAATTCTTGGCAACAATTTTGAAGATATATATGTTTTCTTGGTAATCCCTTCTATGAGACTGTTGTCATGAGTCTGTTGATTTTGGAATGAATAGAAATGCTTTTATTATTTCACTTCAGCAGTACAGAGAAACGTTTTTCAGTTTTTTAGTCATCTTTGTTTCTATTCAGGACTTTCAGTGGATTCTTCAAAGTCTCATTTTAATGTGAAGGTGTGGAAGCATTTTATATTTATCGTAAATAATTGTGAGGCTTGTGAAAAAAAAAAAACAGTTCTCACCCTAGACTTCACAGTGACCATGCATTTAAAATGTAAATTGCCTGATACACAATTCAAAAACAAATCAACAGTATTTGAACATCCTTTTGAATTCCATTTGTTCCAGACTTTTGACATATAATTGTCGATGGTTTATAGCAAAAGCCTTTTATAAAGTTTCAAGTGGAAAGGAACTCATTTAATTAACATTGACAGTGACTCTGAAATAAAACAATATCAGTACAGCTCCTCGGACTGATGGTCATTTATTAAAAGACAGCCAAGTTAGCACTTGCTTGCAGCGACAAGTTAACACTTGCTTGCAGTAACAACAAAAGTTAGATGAATGATCAAAAGAGGGAAAATGTAGTGACACTTATTATATAATTAAGATGCGCAGACTAAACATATTCAAGAATGTCTGCATCATGTATAAAGTGAAAAGAAAATATGAGAACAGTATTACGTGTATATATATATATATATGTATATATGAAAAAATAAAAATATAATAATTTAAAAGTTTTATTTCCTACATGTACAGTCAGAAGATGTATTACTTTTAGTTTTTACAACTGAAGTATTGTAATTTCATTTATTTTGTTATTTCAGGAGTGTTTACGAGTTGTCCAGGCATATCTTCTGGGAATGTTCATAAAACTCTTTGAAGTTAAAAACATCCACAACATTTCTGATAACAGTAGTACTGGCAGCAAAAACTTGACCATAGATGTTAACAAAACAAACAGCCAGAATCAAACATTGTCTCAGCCAGATGTCTTCATCATTATTGCTTTCATCATTGTTGCTTACCTTGTCAGCATTTTTCTTGACCATAACTTCTTCCATCATGGGTACAGAATAAGAGTTGCTACAACATCTCTTATTTACAGAAAAGTAGGTATAGGTTTCTTGATACTTTGAAAGCTTATTAACTTCTACGTTTGCTTATGTTCTTTACTGGTATAAAATGCTAATATAATGTTCAGATTCTCAGCATAATTTAGTTTGATTTCAGCTCTTTTCAGGTTATGCTTGTTTAAGATAATGCTTAGTATTATTAAAAATACTGTTATACACACAATGAAGATATTTCATTCATTTGCTGATCAATGAAGATATAGGAAAATAAAATGAAAAAAAAAAAATTGGAACAGTAAAAAATGCAGGAAAACTTTGGGTTTTCTTTGGCTTATCTCTGTTATTGTCATCATCTTCATATCATCATGTGTACAGAACTTAACTTTGTAGTTCATTCATTCATTCATTTGCATGTCCCCTGTGGAACTTTGCCTCCCTAACAGCACTCCTGTAGGCCTCTCAGTTGTGAGCAAGATGGCCTGCTGCTGATGCATCCATTTGCAGATCATCAATGATGTCTTGCAGCCATCTTCACCTTGGTCTTCCTCTCTTTCTTTTTCCCATTATGTACCCTTCCAAGATGGTTTTCTCTAGATTATCATGACGTTTAATGTGTCCAAAATATTTAAGTTTTCTCTGTTTAATCCTCTTTACTAGCCAGCCTTCTTCAGTATTAAGTTCTTGTAGTATGGATATATGTGTTCTTTTTTGTGTCCATGATATTTGAAGAACTCTTCTGTAGCATTTACATTCAAAGGCATTTATGTGTTTCTCAGCTGTTTTGTTAAGTGTCCAGGTCTCACAGGCATATGTTGCGATGGGAAAAATGCATGCCCTTAAAAATCTTATTTTTGTAGTTCTGTCTGTTCCTCTCCACAGATTCTTTAGTTGTTTTACTTTCTGAAGAGCGATAGATGTAGTAGCAGTGAGATTATTAACCAACCAACCAAACAACCAACCAAACAACCAACCAACCTAAAGATGTTTAACTTGGCAGGTTCCTTTCCTCCTTACACCTTGTTATGTTGATGCTGCTGCAGTGTCGACCACAGTACAGAAACTGTGTTGCACTGGCAGTAGTTCTGTAAATTAAAAGATAAAACCTTACTAATATTGCACTTCATGAAGGGAACTACACAGTCACTCTTGCAGAGTCCTCATGCTACAGAAGAGGCTGAACTAGCTACCTGAATAGCAAAAGTGGCTGGGATTTTGTGGCCTACAGAAATGGAAGCGTGGTAGTACAGAGTTTGGGAGCCTGTGAAACCACTACATCAAGTATGCAAATGAAAATCGAGGCTGTGACGATGCAATGTAACAGCTAGTAGCCCTTGATGTTGTTAATGGTGTCATTGTGACAGATTCATAGAGTATGCTTCATGAAACTGAGAAGAAATTGCTTTGAAAAGAATGGGTTACTCTGTTGTGGCACTCAAATGTGATGAGTCTAACATGGATTTACTGTCCAGGTCATGTGGGAGTACATGGAAATGAAATGGTAGATAGATTTTCTGGACAGGCTAAAATAAAAGACGGGCTGAGAATGGACAAGGGGAACATTGCTAAAGTTGTATTGGACAGACAATGAGAAATGAAGAGCAGGAATAGAAGGACAATGTAATTATAAGAAGATTGTTGGAGCTGGGACAAATTAAAGGTGCTGTCATGAAATCTGAACTGTGTGGCAGAAAACTGGTTGTAAACAACCAACACTTAATGGGAACTACTAGCAAACAAACTCTTGCATGGATGCTGTGATATGCGGGAGAACATATATGGAGTTGTCCTGAGTGCAATGTCACCGGAGTCTGAATTTTGAACCTTTAATTTTGGCAGGTATTTCTAAAAAAAATATTTATTTTGAACAAGAAAGTACAGACAAAGTTTACAAGAAATACAAAACATGCTTGCCTTACTCCATTCCTTGTAGGAAACAAAGTCAAAGCAATCCTGAAACTATGATTAGACTGTTAATAAAAATAAATGTTATCTGAATTTCAGGTCATGAGGTTGTGTAATTCATCTTTGCGGCCATCCATTATGGAAATGATTATGAATTTGGTTACCAAAGAGGTGGACATATTTCCTGTGGTAAGAATTTATGTAATAAATCCTGTTTCACAAAACTAACACAGAGTTGATGAAATATTAAGAATCCATATTTTTAAGTATCTCATCTCCCTGAGGTGAAGAGCCACTTACATCCTTACTGTATATATTTTTAACATAAAAATAAAGTGCTAAATGTCATTTAACTTGACCAATATTTGACAGTTCATTAAATTTTTCAGTACTGAATTATTAATTCCCATTATATCTTACATCTTACTTCCTTCCTGTGCAGTTAAACATCACATAGGGCATAGTTCGTTAAGTTTTCCTGTCTTCAGTGAGCTTTTAGCGTAGAAACCTTACTGCAAAGTAAATAATGCAAAATAATAAATTCAAATTGTATTATTTAGGCATCATGTACTTCATCATCACCACCATCACCACCTTTTCTTATAGTTGTTCTAAGATAAGTTGTTCTCTCTACCTCTTTCCTCAGTAAGTGACTGGACGTTGTCTCCTATATTTAGCTTCAAATGAAGTCCACCCACCTCAGTCATTGCTGTCTTCTTGCACTTTTGTCTGAATTTTATGCTTAAGAATGTTTTTCAGTTTACTGTTATGCCATTATGATATATCAGTAAAACATCTGCCATTTTAAAATACTCTGCAAATGTGTCCATTGTTTCATTAATCTCAGAATAGATGTCCCAGATTTTCATAAATGTCAAAACACTAATTAAAATAATGCAATAAGCAATCAGTTGCTTTATATTGATTTCATAAACTACATTTTTATAACAGAAGATACTAAAATATTAAATAACTGTCATATTCTTGCATTTGATAGCTTATCCTAACTAGCAATTTATTGCAAAATTAAAATGTAATTTGGAAACAGAACTAAAATAACAGCAATAGCAGCAAGTTCTGCTAACATTTCATTGTGCAAATAAAAGCTGTACAACTTTATGTTATTGTGTTCTGTTGTACAGGTAGTATTGCCAGCAACCTACATTCTGATTAGTCCAGTACAACTTGGAGTAACTTGTTATCTACTGTGGGACTGGCTGGATCTTGGCCCTGCTTGTGTGATGAGTTTGGCCCTCCTTTTTCTATTGTTTCCTCTTCAGGTTGTCATGGGAAGATTGTCAAGGGTTCTCAGGTGATGAAACCTTTTTTTTTTAAATTGCAGAGCATATTCTTAAAATGAATTGCCAAATATAGCAGCATAGAGAATGAGTGTTACAAAACTAATAAAATCCTCATCAAATGTAAGAAATATGTTTTTACAAGTATAAATGACTTTAACTACAGAAAAAGGTTACGGTATCCTAAAATTTGAACAAAAAAGAGAATTCTAATAGTTGATAATTATACTGAAGGATATCAAGAAAATGGAAATTAGTGGTATCATAGCTTGATCAGTGAGTAAAATTTAATGACAAAGAAACTAGAAGCAACAGAGGTGTGGTTTTGGTGGAAGATGCAACAGTACGCTGGACAGACAGAAAAATTCAAAATCTTAATTAATGGCAATAACCTAACTGTGTTTCATTGAATCAGCATCTTAATCATAAGTAATTACCTAAGTGCAATTCCTTTAATCCAAATTCTTAATCTTCAGTAATTACCTAACTATAGTTCCTTTAATTCAGAATCTTAATCATAGGTAATTACCTAATTACAGCTCCTTCAAAGTCTTAATCATTGGTAGTTACTTAACTATAATTACTTATTATACCCTTGAAACTGTCACAAATTAATGTTCATAGTCTGGTTTAATTTTAGAGAGAAGATGGACAGTCTGACTAATACCAGGCTGCGGCATCTGCAGCTAATTATGTCTGGACTGGAAGAAATGAAGACCTCAAATTGGTGTGAATTCTGTGAGAGGGTGATTGGAAGATTTCGGAGGTAAGAGTAGGTAGTTACATTCATCAGATCAATGAAAAGTTAATCCGTAGCCTTTCTCAGTTTTGTAGATCTACAAAATCATGTCTTGTTGCTAAGCATGGTTGAATAAATGTAATCAGTGTGTATAAAAAACACTCAAATGAGATACAAATGTGCTCTATTCCTTGTGATTTATAATTTTTTGAAAAATGAAAAATATAAATAATTGGTAATAAATTTTTTCAGGAATAGGTAAAAGTCCTTTGATAGAGCAGCAGAGTTACTGCTCTAGTGCTCCTGTCAGAGCAGATGATACCTTATGTTTTCCATAGTGCTTCTAAAAGCGGATGGTTGTGTTAGCTTGAAACATGATAGAGTAACAGAGTACAGATAATGTTTTCCATTATAGTGAAATTTGCTGAGAAGTTTTCTCTAGAAATTAATGAAAGCTATAATAGCCCACTCATGATCTGACTTTTTAACCTACTACTTTTTTAAGAACCTCAAAACAAATTAAATTTGCTACAACCATTTCTTACAAGGACATATTCATTCAACACATAAAACTAGACAGAAACATTGATAGATGCAAATTCAGCCTGAAGATGAAACAGCATGTTTTATATATATTCTCTTTCTTCAGGTCAGAGATCAATCAAATGAAAAAACTTTCCAGACTTCAGGCCTTCAACAGTTCAATGGCCTTGACTTCAGGCAAAATAGTTGTCTTTGCAACATTTATTTTATTGGCTGTAATGGGTCATCAGATCAACGCCACCAAAATCTTCACAACTTTGGCACTGATTGAGTCACTGAGGGTCAGCCTGAGTATGCTGCTTCCAGCAGGAATATTGGCTCTGTCAGATGCTCATGCTACATTGAAAAGAGTGGAGGTTTGTTCTTCCAGCTATTCTTTCTTTCAGGTTGTGTCTCCTTTCATTTGGTATGTCCTTTGCTTTTTTTATTATAGAACATGAGACTTCTAAAGTAAAAGCAGCTGAACTTTTATATGATTTTTCTGTTATTATATTTATTATATACAGAAATGTAAAAGCTTTTACACTTTTTCATTGTATCAAATTCTTAAAAAATTAAATTTTTTGGTACATCATTAGTTAGTTTAAACACTAGAAAAACAGATTTTAATTTTACAAATAAAACATGTAATTTTACTGTGTATAGATATTTTTTTGTCTTGTATTTTAAATCTGTGCATAAAATCTGCAAAATTTATTATACATAAAATGTGGCTATTTATTATATATTTCAAGATGCTAATTATCGTTTAGATAAATGAAGAGTGATTGCCATAGTTGTGAGAGTAGAAGGATCTGCATCAGTCTGTAACTTACATAAAGAGCTGAGTGTTAAAGAATGAGTGAGAGTCCATAAAATGCCTTGCAGAAATGTCTCCAAGCTAGTTACAGCTAAAGCACTATGTAAACTGAATATATATATATATACAGTTTTAGCATTAATTGTGTATTAGACTAAGGCTCTTCTGTATGTTTTAAGTATGTGTTATGCAGTCTTTGGTCATCCCCTTTGTATCTCATAGATAAAAAAAATGTTTTCTGTATTAATCCAGAAAGTTTTGTTGCTGCCTGAAAAATCGTCCATCATGAGTCGACCTTCCACAGTTGCTTTTGGTGAAGATGTTGTTATCAAGTTCAACAACTATTTTGCAAGCCATGAGAAGGTATTAAACAAAAAAAAATGTTCTCTTTCTGAAAATGAAGACTAATTATTTTTATTCTCATAGCTGCATAAAATGGTAGTCAAGGCAGTACAAACTTAACAACCAAATTTAATGTAAAAACCTGTCTATCTCAAAAGAAAACTATGTTTCTGTTTATCCATTCTGTAATCCTTCTGCAGTCTTCAGCTATAGAGTTTTCTTGACTAGCACTTACACTTTACAGAAGTACTTGAATCGTCATCATCAGATGGTATATTAGTAGACATTAGCATCTCATGTAGTGTTTTATCACATTACTGGTCCTTCTTATACAAAGCTTCACATGTTTTACTGTCTTTATATGATCAAATAATCACTGACTTCCTCACTTACATTTGCATATCATTGATATCCTCTCTCTCTAAAACTTCTTTCACCTTATTTCATAATTATACTCTGATGCTTTCATCTGTCCCATTCACGTCATGCAACCAGTGACTGACAGATACAAATTTAAAGAACATTTCCACACAATAAGTTATGTAAGATTTATATGTGGGTCTCTACACAGAGTATAAACAAACAAGCTGTGGCAAACAACAGTTATACAGTGGTAAACTAGGCAGTAGAACCAAGGTTTGTAGTTGGCTCTCAGGGCACTTGAGTGAGAACAGCTGAAAGTAGATACCAGATACTGGTACTTTGAAATAAAGATAACAAAGCACTAAAATACCCTAGCAAAATGAAGTCTCTGAAATATCCATTTTGCCTGGTAGAACCTATTGGTGGTAGGAAATAGTGCATGTTAAAACTTGATAGATGTCATCTGGTACACTGCACAGTAAAGAAAATGAGACATCTGAAAATATATGTTAAACACTAGGTGTATCTTACATCTTACATCCTACCTGCACTGTTAAATGTCACATAGGGCTCTCATGGTAGTTCGCCAAGTTTTCCTGTTTTCAGCAAGCTTTTCATCCTCATCAAGGGATTTTATGCCTACTAATTTGGCCTCTCTTAACAGTGTCCTCTTTAGAGTTTCATGTGGTTGACCTCTTTTTCTTCAGCATGTTGTGTTCCACGAGACAGGTTGTTGTTCACCCATCTGCCTTATCTCTGCGTTGTTCTTGAATTTGTTCCACTTTATACTAAGTATTTTCCTTAGGCATTTTTTTTCAAAATAGTCTATGTCTTGTTTATTTCTTTAGTTGTTTTCCAGCTTTTGCACGCATAAATGAGGGTGGATATTACATTTGAATTCAATAATCTATTCCAAAATAATAGAATAATAATTGAATAATCTATATACTAGGTGTATAATACAGCAATAATTTTAAAAGCATGAAAGCATTTTTATGTTTTAATTTAATGTTACTTTTTTTCAGAGTTTTGATGCACCAATGGTACTAGTCAATATTGATATAGAAATTGAAAAGGTGAGAGTTTTACTCTAGTTAGATGCAAATTCTGACCAGAAAATAATTTATACTTCTGTTTCAGATCTGATGATCAAGACATTCTAAGACTAAACTGAGACCAAAGAAATATGCTAAAATTTATATTAAATATTTATCAGATGACATCGCTGGAACTACACCAGCCGCGTACTTAGAATGAACGAAAAACAACTCCCACACCAAGCATTTACGTGGTCACCAGGGGGTAAAAGAAAGCGGGGAAGACCCAAAGACACACTAAGAAGAGTTATCACCAAGGAGTGTTCAACAATGCTCATCAGAAACACCAAAGATCTAAAGCAAGTAGCAAGGAATCGCCAGACATGGAGAGCCTTGTCCTCCACCCTGTGCACCACCTTTGGCCCACTAACTAACTATATTAAATATATTAGTATGAATAATCTGATATGAAAGCAGTACAATTAAGAGAGTGTATACTTCTGTATCCAATGCATTCTGTTGTGTACTCTAAAGTTATTTATTGATAGCAAGCTTCCACCATTCAGAGTTAGTGCCTATTTCATCTTATCATCCCCATTTCATCTTATAATCTCCATTTCATCCTTATCCCCTTCTTTTATCCTTTCTTTGTCCACAGTTCTTCTTCAAAGTCTCTCTTGATCTTTCTTTCTTTCTCTGACTTTGCACCTCTTCCATGACAAGAAAACATGCATATGCATTTTCTTCCACATCTGCAGTATGTACGTACCCTGATCTCTTTTGTTTTATTCACCTAAATTACAAAAATGTCATCCATTCCTTAAAATAAACATTAAAATCATGAAAACATTGAAGTCATTAAAACATTAATGTCAGGGGAAAATGTATGAAATTTGTCCAAAAAAAAACTAAGAGAGTTGGAAAAGAAATTTCAAGCAAAACAGTCATAAGCACAAAAAAGTAAACAAGAACTATCATGTCACACAGTTGTAGAAGCTTCAGACATTCATGCATGTATGATACGGCTACATAATTCAGCGTCAGTTCAGCGTAATCTGTTCACATGATTCAGTGTCTGTTCAGCGTAATCTGTTCACATGATTCAGTGTCTGTTCAGCGTAATCTGTTCACATGATTCAGTGTCTGTTCAAGTGAATCAGTGTCTGTTCAGCGTAATCTGTTCACATGATTCAGTGTCTGTTCAAGTGAATCAGTGTCTGTTCAGCGTAATCTGTTCACATGATTCAGTGTCTGTTCAAGTGAATCAGTGTCTGTTCACATGATTCAGTGTCTGTTCAAGTGAATCAGTGTCTGTTCACATGATTCAGTGTCTGTTCAAGTGAATCAGTGTCTGTTCACATGATTCAGTGTCTGTTCAAGTGAATCAGTGTCTGTTCACATGATTCAGTGTCTGTTCAAGTGAATCAGTGTCTGTTCACATGATTCAGTGTCTGTTCAAGTGAATCAGTGTCTGTTCACATGATTCAGTGTCTGTTCAAGTGAATCAGTGTCTGTTCACATGATTCAGTGTCTGTTCAAGTGAATCAGTGTCTGTTCACATGATTCAGTGTCTGTTCAAGTGAATCAGTGTCTGTTCACATGATTCAGTGTCTGTTCAAGTGAATCAGTGTCTGTTCACATGATTCAGTGTCTGTTCAAGTGAATCAGTGTCTGTTCACATGATTCAGTGTCTGTTCAAGTGAATCAGTGTCTGTTCACATGATTCAGTGTCTATTCGCATGATTAAGTGTCCATTCATGTGATTCAGTGTCAGAAGTTTAAATTCATTTGCTGAATAACAGAGCTGTAAAATAAATGTTGCTTTAAAAAAAAAGGGAAAAAATTGTCCTTCATTTTTTTTTCTAAATAAAATGACCTTCCTATATCATTCATTTTATCTTTCATCATTTCTAGAACAAACTGTATTGTATCATTGGACCTGCAGACAGTGGCAAGGTAAGAGGATGAATCTAAAAAAAAACTCACTGAATTCATGCCAACAAACATAATTCAATGAAGCAAATTTTCTCTGAGAGCACAGAATATGAGTTTTATTTGTGTACTTGCAATACTTTGTGTTTGCTCTTCTACAAAATTTGTTATTTTTAGTTACTGTGTAGACTTTAAAAGCAGATAATTTTTTTTAAAATGAAGTAAGAATGAATAGTTATTTCTTGCAAGTAATGAGCAATATTTATTTTTCTCCAAACTTATTTCCAGTTTTTTTTGAGTTAACCAATGACCTTGGATCTCTTACATGTATGTTTCTGCTTTGTTTCTTCCTAGAGCCATCATTGCTTTATTATGTATGTGCTTTTAAATCTCACTTATTTTAATAATCTATACAGATATTTTTGTTCAATTTTTTTTTCAACAATACTGCAGTTGATTTTCATTGTAATGCAACAGCCAAAAAAAAAAAAAATCTAAGAAGCAGGTAGTTTAAGTATTCAGTAAAAGTACTAACAGATGCCTTTATCATTAGTTTTGGAGGATGTATTTGTAATTAATAATCACACCAATAAAGAAAAAAAATGAATGGAATGATTTAAATACATCTGTAACAATGGAAGCAGTTCTTATCTACCAAACAACACACATGACACACAAACATTTTTGTCATTAAACATCATGGACTCAGTGCCTTATCAGGAAATTATGTGAAATCATTTTTAGCTTAAGAAGTTTCTTATTATGAATTTCTAAATATGGAATAAAATCATATGACTGTCATTAATTTGTTGTTACTTTTTTAAAGAAGCTGTTATGGTAGACTAAGTATGTTGGTTGGGCCATGTAGAAAGAATGGAAGAGAACAGACATATGAAAATGATGTATGTACCAGAGATGAAGGAAACAAGACCAGGAGGTAGACCAAGAGAGATGGAGAGACAACATAAAAGAGGATATAAAGGAAATTGGTGTCACCAACTGAAAAGAGAAGATTAGGAATAGAGAGGAATGGAGGCAAACTTTATCTGCAGCAATGAGCCTTAATGAAAAAACAAAAGAAGAAGAAGAGGGCTGGCTAAGAGTTAAGAATAATAATAATTGCAATTTTTCTTCAGAGTTGTCTGCTCCTTGCTGTGCTTGGTGAACTAGAACGACATAAAGGTCAAATTTTCTACAATGGTCAGCTAGGATATATCCCTTCTAAGCCTTGGTTGTGTCCTGGCACCATTCGAGACAACATTTTGTTTGGATCTGAGTTTTCCCACTCAAGATATATTCAAGTGTTGAATGCTTGTGCACTAAATCAGGTATGTTACTCTTGACTGATCCTAATCTTTTAAATGATAGACTATTATTGTATGATGAATTTTACAGTTTTCTTCTTTACTCATGTACATGTATGTATGTATTATGTATGTGTATGTGTGTGAAACTTGGTTTGACATAAAACAAGGGGTCCGTCAGGGCTGCATACTGTAGCCTTACTTATTTAACTTGTATATTGAAAATATAATGAGGAATGTTAGAGAAGATATCTCTCTCTCTCTGAACCTTAAGTGCCCAGGGCACATGGGGCTTCCGCAAGGGTTTTCCACAAATGCCTGTCTTTCGCCTTTTTTTCAGAAACGGAAGCAAGAGAAGATATAGACAAAGAATATTACGATGCCATAACAATTGGAGGTTATGAAATACCAGGGATTAGATATGCTGACACAGTATTACTGTCCACAACACAAAAAGGAATGGAAAAACTAATATGTCAGTTCATAAGAACAGTGAAGAGCAAAATCTTTGTATGACACACACACACACCATATTTTCTTGATTAAATGCTGGGTCTGAGATGGTTGCCTGCCTGCTTCATTTAAATGCTATGGGGATATGGAGTCATGTTTCAACTAAATGCATGCCTCAAATAAATGCCGGGTCCGAAATAAACACTGGGTCAGAAATTTCTGTGTTGGGGTTACTTTGGTCTGTGGTCTCAGGTTGGGATGTTGAGTAATTGAATAAAGTATTGTCACCATCTTTCTAGTATCTGTTTTGGGTCACATGTTGGTTCTCCTTTATCACTGTTTATTATTTTGGTTGGATTGAATTGCTCTGTTCTGGTTCTCATGGCGTTTAACTTTTTGTAGAACAGTTTTGTTTCTTCTTTGTGGCTGTCATTAAGTGTATCACCGTATACCTCCCAGTCTTTAATAAAAGATTATTATAAGAAACAAATGTAGAACTTACTGTCATGGTATATTTTTCAGGTCATTGACTCTTTACCTCTAAGAGACCAAACAGTCGTTGGAGAAAGAGGCCTTGCCCTTGATCCAAGCTTGCAAGCAAAAATAACACTAGCAAGGTTAGTTGTGTTACATGCAGTCTCATTTGATTTTAAGTGTAGGAGAATAGTACTTCTATTGAAAACTTGGATAAAATAAAGTTATTTTCGTTATTATTTATTAATTAGCGAATATATTTTTGACTAACAAACTGTAATCATGATTTTTCATTTCTATCTTTGTGTGTTTCAGAGCTGTGTATCAGAATTGTGACATCTATCTTATTGATGATATACTCGGAGGCATGGATCCAAAGTCTGCAATGGAAATTTTCAAGAAGTATGAACGTGATCATAAAATGGCATTCATTTACACAGTCATTAATTCAGACTATTATATCTTCCTCTGTTTTGTAATATAAAACTTATTTTAAAATTTCACACGATATGTTATAGTCTGAGATCTTTCATCTGACAGCCTAAAGTTCCTAATTTTCAGGAATGAGATATTAAGCAGTCATATAAGTTCATAGTGGAGCAAAAGTAAATCAGTTTTTTCAAAGAAATAATTTTTTTAAAGGTACACATCATTTCAATAAGAAAACAAACAAGGGATCCATTCCACATTATGTGGATGAGACACTGACACTCTCTAAAATTCTAAAGTCACCCAGATGAGCATCAAATTCTAAAATGTGACTATATTATAGCCATGCATTTGTCTAAACTGTACGGAGTACAATATTTTTGTATTAATTTGTGGATAGGAGGGCAATAAACTTGTCTGACATCTGAATATTCTTTGATGTACTATATGTGCCATACTTATATCCTTTAACCTACAAATCAACACCAACATAGCAAGACAGGCACTGACATGGAATCCTCAAGGAAATGGAAGACGAGGAAGACCTAGACTTATTTGGAGAAGAGAAATTATGACAGTGCTCAGAGACAAGGGATACACATGGAAGGAAGCAGAGAATAATTCCAAGAACAGGGATGATGAGAAACTTTATCCGTGACCTACGCTCTCAAGGGAGTGAAAAGCGATGATGATGATGATAATATCCTTTAATATGACTTATTAAATTTGTGGATAGGTGCAGTTTCCTGTATGTAGGCAAGCACATGGTTCTGGCCAATGGTATTTCATGTCCATGTAAAACCTACTGAATACCATCTAGCCATATCCTTCTTGGGCATCCTCTAGGTCTGACACAAATATCTTGATGTTGAAGGCCAATATAGTAACTGAATATGCTTCGTTCTCATTAGGTAGCTAAATGATTTTATCTATTACTAGGTGAATAATATTATAGTGGAAATAATGTTGTTATCAGTATTATTTATAAGATGTCATTCCTTCCATACCCACAGGATTAAGAGATTTTTAATGATCTATCCTTTAATTAAAAGAAACAGTAAATATGTGCTAAATATCTGCCTAAATATCTATGGTGAAAGAGGCAGAGAAAGCAGAAAAACAGGAGACAGCAAAACTTTATATAACATACAAAAGAGGCTGACAGGTACTATTACATCTAAAGAAAGACCAATCCTTAGCAAAACTGGAACCTTATTAACATCAAATAAAGATCAAAAGCAAAGATGGGCTGAATGCTTCCAAGAAATACTTAACCACACACAAAAGAATTGATAAACCTTGAAAATGACTTACCAAACCCACAACTAAATGTCAACCTAGATGAAACTACATTGCATGAAACTGAAACAGCAGTAAATTTAATGGCTAACAACAAAGCTGCAGGTGAAGATGAAATAACACCCAAAATGTTAAAAGCTATCAACAGTGACAACATGAGACAACTACAGAGAATGTTTAATAAGATTTGGAAAGAATAAAAGGTCCCTTCTAAATGGAAAAAACAAATCATTGTTAAAATACCCAAAAAAAGCAACCTTAATGACTGTAACAATTGGAGAAGAGTAACTTTAGTATTAGTTGTGTCAAAAGTATTTTCCAAGGTCATTTTGAATAGACTTAAAGATATAGTGGATACCGCAATGAGAGAAGAACAAGCAGGATTTCGAAAAGGGAGAAGTTGTCTCGACCAGATCTTTACTCTAAGAATAATACTTGAAGAACATATTGAAAAGCAGAAATCATTAATACTGAACTTCATAGACTTTAAAAAGATATTTGATAGCATACACAGAGATTCATTGTGGAGAATTTTTAAGTCTATATGGAAGACCATCTAAAATTGTCAACATCATTAAGGACCTCTACAATGGATATGTTTGTGCAGTCAAAACAGAAGAAGGGATGAGTGAATGGTTCCACATTGAAACAGGCGTGAAACAAGGATGTATACTATATCCTTTGCTTTATGGAATTGCAATAGACTTCATAATGAAAAAATGCTGCACAGGTAACACAGGTATTGACTGGTACATGAGACCCAACTAAAAGATCTTGGTTTTGCTAATGACATAACTTTTATCAGTAACAATGTGAATTCCATGCAAGAAAAAAATGGATATCCTGTCTTCACCGGCTGTCTAAATGGGACTTGAAATTAACAAGAACAAAACAAAAATAATGAAACTTCCCATTAAAAAAAAATCATATACAAAATGGAAAAATACATGTAGAAGGGACAGATGTTGAAGAAGTCAATCAACTTGCACATCTTGGCAGCTACATAGACCAGGATGGTGACACCAGAAAGGAAGTTAGAATTAGAATTGCAAAAGCAGCATTGATCTTCAAGAATTTTGAGAACATATGGCATTCAAAAGTTATAAGCACAAAAACCAAGTTAAGAGTATTCAATTCAAATGTAATATCCACCCTCATTTATGCATGTGAAAGCTGGAAAACAACTAAAGAAATAGACAAGAAATTAGACTCTTTTGAAAACAAATGCATAAAGAAAATACTCTGCATCAAGTGGAATGAATTCAAGAACAATGCAGAGATAAGACAGATGACTGAACAACAACCAATCTCATGGGTGATCAGGAAAAGGATATGGACATATGTTGGTCACATGATGAGAAGAAACGATCAGAGAATCCTAAAACAGGCTAACAAGTGGAACACAACAGGCTGAAGAAAAAGAGGCACACCATGTGAAACTCCAAAGAGGGCATTGTTAAGAGAGGCCAAATTAATAGGCATAAAATTCCTTGATGAGGTTGAAAATCTCACTGAAAACAGGATAAATTGATGAACTACCTTGCGAGCCCTATGTGACATTTAACAGCTCGAAAAAGATACAAGAAGATAAGAAGAAGAAATATCTGCCTACAAGATGAAATACCACTAGAGTGCACAATATGTTTATGTGACAGTGTAAGGTGCATGAACATTCAGCCTCATTGATAAATATACCAAAGGTTAAAGGTAATCTTATGATGTCATACAGGAGTCAGGTGATATTAGTGCTCATGTTTTCCTTGATTTGTCAGAAAATTAAGGATAATGTGGCCAGCATCTCCTTCCCCAGCTCCAAAATGAGCCAGGTAGCCATTACTGTAATTGGGTGACTAGGACTGGCTAGATCTGAACCACCAACCTTCATCACAAGCAATGAGTACACTAACCATTTCATTACTCACCTATACAGGCTTATAGGGGACAAATGAGATTTTATAAAAAAAGGAATAAAATCTTTCTTCCAAATCCATAAGAAAGTTTTCATATGTCAACTTCTAAACAAGAAAAAAAATCACATTTCATGTCTTTACCTTCAACCTCTATATACAGATGCATCTGTGGCCTTCTGAGATCAAAAACTAGACTTGTGGTAACAGACAACACCCAACATACCCAAGCAGCTCATAAAATAATCTTGATGTCACAGGTATAGTAACTTACAGTAAATACTATTCAATCTTGTTTTGTGAGCATTCATTATTTTTCAGCTTTTTTGTGGAAAACTATTTTGTAATAGTTCCTCTGTTATAGCTGTTCAGTGTGGCTCTTCTTGCCATCTTTGCCTTTTTAGAAAAAAAAAAAAAAACATATTTACCTTTTAAGAACCAGTTTTGGTTTTTGATTTCCAAGTTTTTTGTGGTTTTTTTAAAATGTTTTCCTGTGATTTCCATGGAAGTGATTTAAAATCAGGAAAAAATAAATCTTATAAAGTTAACATCAGTAGATTAATGTAGAGAAAAAGTAGTTAAACAGCTAGTTAAACAGTTAAACACCGCTAGAAATTTAAATGAAGAGAGAGTGAGTAAGGAGTGGAAAGATAAACTAAAATCAGAAGATGACATATAAAACTGAGGCCTCTGAAAGCTAATGAAGTGAGATTTAATCTGGATCCACATGCACCAGTCAAACAACCTGTAAGATTTGGTACCTAACACTGATGTTAGAAAGCTTGTAAAGAAAATAAATAAAATCAAAACTGACTGTACATATTGCTGGCGCAGGTTTGGAAAAAAAACTGTATATTCACATCAAAATTAGCCATATGTATTTACATACATATGGCTAATTTTAATGTGAGTATCCAGAGTTTGAGTTTGAAATATGTACCAAAAAAATTGGATGCTTTTCCAATGTCCTCCTGCCAATCCTTTTCAAGTGTCATAATGGGTGGTGGTTTGAGCTAGAGTTAAAGTACAGTAAATGTACACCTGATGATGATGATGATGATGACGATGATGATGACAGTAAATGTTATCCTAACTTTGACCTTAACTCTTACCTACTAGGGAAAAACAAGGAAACATGAGATGGTGGGATGGTAACAGAGAAGACCCAAAAACATTTTCACCTTCATAATTAATATTGTTCTTTGACACAATAATAAAAGGGTAAATTTCCTGAACTGAAAAACTGCTGCAGAAGTTAAAAAAATTAAACAAGTATAAAAATGTAAACTCAATAAAGGATCTGTGTCTGTTATAAGCATTACCATATTTTTAGGCATGTAACTTGCACATTGTACAGTTTTAACAAATCACAGACCCTTTTCACATTATACCCTTATGCATGTTGCACATGGACTTATTTTACAAGCAGCGGAGGTTTATGAGTGAAATACAGATGGTATTTTGGCCCATGGATAAAGAACAGAATTTACACAGAAACAAAAGTAAAGTAGGAAAAAAGTTTTAAACTTCTAACTTTCCTTAATATAGAAAACACAAACATGGATCAGTGAAGAGTAAAAATTGAAGTACTGGATAAATCCAGATTAATGCTTTTTTTGTCCAGGTTGTTCATGGATGACCAAAACTACAGGGCCCAAATTTTTTGGTGGTGATCATTAATTAACAGCTCACCTCTGAATTTCTGCTAAGAAAATTAATTGTAATAGAATCTCTTAGATGCTTCGTATGATTGCCTGTTTATCAATTGTTTGAAAGATTTGATCAGATCTCTGATTTCTTAACTTTTTGTATACTGGAGGTTTTTCCATCAAAATACCAAGGGGGATAAATTTCACAATGTGGAATGGGATGGTTGTCACATTTAAAAGAATGACAAAGGCATAATCTGATTTGTAGTATGATATATTATATATTAGTTTAAACAAGAAAAAAATGTATTTTGTTTTTCTATTAAAATTATTAGTATGTTATTAGTATACAACAGAAGAAAGAGCTAAGAACTGAGAAGAAAGAATGGAAAATTAAGAAATTGGAACAATGTTTTTTTCACTTACCCATCAAGTTAATCCACTGTAGTTGGTCCAGTATATCTGAAATGAATCAAAATGTACACAAACACCTTTTCTTCACATATCCTCCAAAATTTACATGAAAACATACACTAATTATGCATTTACAGTAAACTAAAAACACCAAGTGGGTAGGTAATATTTACATGAAAACAAGTGGGCGGGCAGCGACTAATATTTACCAGAAAACAGGCCATTGTGTTTTATTTTTTTGCTTTTTTTTAAATTTGAAGCATTCTACAACATTTAATTTTTTAAATTACACAAATCTCCAGCATTACTTACTGTGATATTACAGCTAGTATTAACAAAAAGCTGAGAAGTAGTATCACCAGCTACACTTTTAGCACGTTTTGTTGCTGGACCAAAAAACATCATCCTAATCCTTTGAATCAGCACCACATGGGTCTGAAAACTCAAAATCTCTGCTACTGCATTCTCTTCACCGCAGTCTAGACATTTTTAAATTAAATTTTGCGCTTGTGATGCAGAAATATGCTGCTCTGGACGAAATAAACTACCACTGGAAGCCATATTTGTTGATAAACAAAAACTTAGCGATGATAAACTTCGAGAAAAACTTGTTAAATTAACACACAACCACTCTGTATTCAGCTGAAACACGTGCCTCGTGTCGACAAGTGGTTTCCTGAAGGAAGTCCAACTGCTGGTTTTAAGTATACTTTGATTATCTTCAAAATTAGAGAGCTACAAACTATCATCGCACTGCGTGGAGATTGGGGTTCTGAGGGGTAAAAAAACCATGCAGGATGCATCACAAAGCTTACAAAGAGTTAATGAATTTTGCACAATTTGTGAGTGTGGTCAGTACCATATGTGAAATCTCCAGTAACTATGATTCTGTTTCCTCTCTCTCATATACATGAATGTATGCAAATGCCCATATAAGAACACAGATAAAAACATGCTTGTATGTTACATACATGTGCATGTTATACATGGTTATTTTTAAAGGGAGGTAGATTTTCCGCATATGCGGTTATATTCCATATGTGTGAAAATATATTAATCCTCTGAGTGTATATTCCTATATATTGTCATTCATTCATTCATTTGCATGTCCCTTGCGGAACTTTGCCTCCCAAACAGCACTCCTGTAGGCCTCTCGGTTGTGAGCAAGATGGCCTTCTGCTTCTGCGTCCATTTTCAGATCTGCTTCTGCGTCCATTTTCAGATCGTCAACGATTTCTTGCAGCCATCTTCATTTTGGTCTTCCTCTTTTTCTATATATTTATCTATATATATATATATATATATTACTTCCATTAAACAAGTGTAGAAATGAAATTTCTGAGGATATTTCAAAAACATCACACATATATCTGTTATGTGATCTTTGAATGTTTTCATCTTTCTTAAAAAAAAGTATTATGAACCATCTGAGACACAATCCCATGGAAGTATACAGCAAATTTTGCAGTCTTTGAGATCTTATGTAATGCTTCGTAAGAGCCATAATGAACGTATTAAACTGTGTAATCTGTTTTCTTCATGCCCTGGATATTTAATAAATACATTTTTTAAAAATGACTGTTCACTCTTCTGATTCTTTGTGAACAGTGCCGAGTTCACCAGTTCGGGGGCTACAACGAGCTACTGAAGTGCGGAGTGAACATCAAAAAAATTCTGACATCCAGGTCATATAAAAATGTGGAGATCAGCAGACTAGCTGATTCCAGTGCCCCACTTATTCAGGATCTGGCTACAGCCAGTTTGGCTCTCAGCACCAGTGCTAACCCTCTCATGTCTGGAAGTAAAGACAGTCCAGCTGGTTCAGCCTTTGATATTCTTCAGGCAGATTTCAAGGTATGTCATAAATGTTTATGACATTTGTTATTTTTGTCTTGCACTACATCTCTTTTAGGTTGTCATATAGTGATCGAGTTCTGTAAAGTGTGCTTACCTTTAACAAAGTGAATTTCCTGTGAATGGAAGTTTGATGGTAGAAAAGGTGAGCAGAAGCTTTCAATTCAGCAAATAGAATATGGACATTTCTCTATCATCCAGAAAGGATTCAGAAATATTTTTGAAGAAACCTTTTACAATGATAAGGACAGTAGATATCCATGCAGTGAAATATTATTTTTTCACTGAAACTGAAAATTAAATGTACATTTCCTATTCTTCTTCTTCTTTAGCTTTCCAAGTCATTAAGGCTCATTGCTGCAGATAAAGTTTGCCTCCATTCCTCTCTGTTCCTAATCTTCTCTCTCCAGTTGATGATACCAATTTCCTTTATATCCTCTTCTACGTTGTCTTTCTATCTCTGTTTTGGTCTACCTGTTGGTCTTGTTTCCTTCATTATATACATCATTTTCATTTATTTGTTCTCTTTCATTCTTTCTATATGACCCAACCAGCGTAATCTGTTCAGTTTCAAGACATCTATAATTCATTGGGATTTAAATAAGAGATCAGTGTTCTTCTTTCATTCTCCATTGTTGGTATCCTTTCATGGGCCCAAAGATTCTTCTTAGGATCTTGTTCTCAAAGATCTGCAATTGTTGTTCATCTTTCTTTGTTGTACTCCATGTTTCTGGCTAGTCTTATTATAGTTTTGTAAATTGTTATTTTGGTGTTTTGGGACAGGATTTTGGATTTTAACAAGTGTTGCAAGGTGATTATATTTTATCCCTGTTTGTACTATGCTTTTAATTTCTTTGCTTTTTATGTTGCTTCTGTTGAAAGGTGTGCCTAGATATTTGTGTTTCTGCTTTACTAATGACCATAACTGCAACATTTATGTATTCTGGATCATTCTGCCCTTTGTCTCTTGATATCTTCATATACACTGCCTTATTGTGGTTAATTGTCAGACCCACTTTTAGTGCCATATCTCTTATAGATGACTTCTTGCAGTTTTCCCCACTAGGTCAACGTCATCAGCGTTTCCTAATATTTTAGCTTGTTCTTCTACACTGCTTTCTTCTTTTCACTTTTCTGATCATCTTTTCTAGTCTAGGTTGAATAGTAATGGAGATAGTGTATCACCTTGTTTTAAGCCAGTTCATATATAGAAAGGTTCTGACTTTCTTCCTTTACACATTACCATATTTTGTGCATCCTCCATGATTATTCTGGTCAAACTGATTAATTTATTAGGTATCTCAAATTCTTTCAGAATTTTCCATAAGGTGTTTCTATCTATGCTGTTATAAGCTTTTATGAAGTCAGTAAAGATACTGCGTACTTCTTTTCCATATTCCCAATTCTTTTCTACTCTTTGATGCAGATAAAACATTTGGTCTACAGTTTATCTATTCTTCCTGAAACCTTCTTGATAGTCTCCCAGTATGTTCTCACTGTATGGTTTTACTCTATGTAAAAGTATAATAGATAGTATTTTGTAGCTTGTTTGTAGTAAAGATACTCCTCTGTAGTTTTCACACTTGTTCTTATCACCTTTTTTGTAATACATTTCTGGTACTTAAATATTTTTAGATGGCAAATTGAAATGTTTATGGTAAATGACAAATTTGTTAATTAAAAATTTACTACAGGAATCTGGTGATCCCTTGATCTCCAGTGATAGTGACAGCAACCATGGTGGATCAGCCAACAATAGATCGGTCTACATGAGTTATTTCTTATATGGAGGTGGAGTTTGCGGAATCATCATTTTTGCACTAACATGTCTGCTAGAACAGGTAAAAATATTTTTTTTTGCCTTCATAGTAAGTTGTAAGGACCATATTTTTATGGACTAAATATTAAAATATTTTACATCAAACTGGAAGAAGAATGTAGCTTATACACAGGATCAGCTATGTTCAAACTTTGTAAATCATTGTTATTTATAAATTAAAAAAAAATATTTATTAGCATTTCTCATACTGTGTCATTTTCAATCGTATTAGCCTGGTCCCCTGGGAATTTTATAATCTAGTCCAAAAAAAAAAAAACACACACACAGATGGCATGTAAAGGTGCACCCACACCTTTCAGTCAGATCTGAAAAATAGGAGAAGAACGATGAAAAGACATGGCACCATATCTCTGGATATTGAGCAGATGAGATGATCTGAAAATGTGGAAAGTTGTGTTTTTTTAATTTCTAGTGACATTCTCTGTTCACTAAAGTCTCCCAGCAAGTAAGCCCGCTCCAAACTAAAACTAAATAAACAATATGAGAAAGCTAAATGAGATATTTTTTTTCTACATTTAATGTTATATGTGTGCTTCACAATAATGGAAAATTACTTTGTTGTTTTCAAATTACTGTTTTTACACTTCTAACATCTTTCATCCTTCCAGTGCCGTTAAATGTCACATAGTGTAGTTTGCCTGTTTTTAGCAAGCTTTTCTACCTCATCAAGGGATTTTATGCCCTCTAAACTGGCCTCTCTTAACAGCGTCCTCTTTGGAGTTTCACATGGTCGACTTCTTTTTCTTCACCCTGTTGTGTTCACTTGATAGGCTGTTTTGAGGTTCTCTGTTTCTTCTCGTCACGTGACCAACATATGTCCATCTCTTTTTTCTGATCACACATGAGACAGGTTGTTGTTTGCTCATCTGCCTTATCTGTGTATTGTTCTTGAATTCATTTCCTTAGGCATTTGTCTAAAGGGTCTACTTTGTTGTTTGTTTTTTAGTTGTTTTCCAGGTTTCACATGCATAAATGAGGGTGGATATTACATTTGAATTGAATAATCTTATCTTGGTTTTTTTGCTTATAACTTTTTTACACTTATATTACTGTTTATTGTTTCAACACATGAAGAGATAATGACACTGCCACCTATCAAAATTTAAAAGAAGCAATAATGCTGAAATGAATTTCCATAGACTTCATGATGAAAAAATGTTGCACAGGTAAAACGGGCATTGTTTGGGTACATGGGACCCAAATAGAATATCTTGATTTTGCAGATGACATAACTTTTATCAGTGACAATGTACATTCAATGCAAGAAAAAACAGATACCATGTCTTCAGTAGCTAGTAAAATAGGACTTGAAATTAAGAAAGAAAAAACAAAAATAATAAAAAAAACTTCTCATTAATCATGAAGGAGAAACATAGTAGAAGGAAGAGCTGTTGAAGAAGTAAACCAGTTTGCATACTTTGGCAGCTACATAGACCAGGATGGTGACACCAGAAAGGAAGTTAGAATTAGAATAACAAAAGCAGCATTGACCTTCAACAATCTTGAGAACATGGCATTCAAAAGTTATAAGCAACAAAACCAAGTTAAGATTATTCAATTCAAATGTAATATCCACCCTCATTTATGCATGCAAAACCTGGAAAACAATTAAAGAAACAGACAAGAAATTAGACTCTTTTGAAAACAAATGCTTCAGGAAAATACTTGGTAAAAGTGGAACAAATTAAAAAACAATGCAGAGGTAAGACAGATAGCAAACAACAACCTGTCTCATGGGTGATCAGAAAAAGAAAATGACATATGTCAGTCATGTGATGAGAAGAAACAGTCAGAGAATACCAAAACAAGCTCTCAAGTGGAACACAACAGGCTGAAGAAAAATAAGTTGACCACATGAAACTCTAAAGAGGACATTGTTAAGATAGGCCAGTTTAGTGGCCATAACACCCCTTGATAAAGTTGAAAAGCTCACAGCAAACAGGAAAACTTGGCAAACTACCATGCAATCCATATGTGACATTTAATGACACTGGAAGAATGTAAGATGTAAGAATTATAATTACATCAAATATTAAACACTATCACACTCTAAGGCTGTTTCCAACATTTGTGTTCTTTACTGAACTCAGTTTGTTAATAAATGACAAATGTTTTAACAGGAAAGAGTCCTTTTTTATATCATTTTTTTTGTGTTAACCATTTCAGGGTGGCTTTGTAATTTGTGAATGGTGGCTTGCATACTGGTAAGTCTTTACATCCACACTAAGGTTCACTTAGTGTGTTTTGCAGAGATATAGCATAGCAATACCAGTCTCAACATCCTTGCATGACATTTATTTTTTTTTGCAATTTTATTGTTATTGTCTGAGCTTTTCCATATGTGAACTCGTACAACTAGATTAATGTGCTTTGAATAATTTTATGAATAGTAGAGGCTATGTTATTTTGTTGCTTACAAGATGCTATCATCATCTTAATATATTGTTCCTTGAATTGAAACTATCAAGCATGTCCTGTTGCATTGTTATTGTATTAGATTATTTCTTCCAAAGGTTGCCAAAAGTTACGTCATCTTTATTTTCTTTAATTTTTTTGTTTGTTTTTTGTTGGTCTTTGGCTTATATTTCAAGTTCTGATTTTAATTTTTTAAAATGCACTCAGAGCCAAGCACAAATTCAATTAGGAATTCTTCTGTAGTTTTAATATATTAATGTTCTAGTGATATACTGTATAAATTAATATATAATCAATATTGTAATATTAAAATCCTTAAATGTTTCTACAACTCAGGGCTGAAAACTATCAGAACATCAGTGCTCCTGTGTATGAAGAAAATGCAGTGCTTGGGCGGGTTGCAACCTCACTTGACTACCACCTGTATGTTTATGCTGCTCTTGTTGTCATAACAGTCATGCTAGGAATGCTTCAGGCTGTGGTCTTCTACGCAATCGCTCAGCATGCAGGACGGTTACTGCATGATAAGGCTATTGGATCTTTGTTGCAAGCTCCTCTTTCATTTTTTGAATCTAACAGTAGAGGTATGTAATTTTCAGTTATAGTTTATTTTAAAAAATTACTTTTTTACTTTTGCATATAACACACTGACTCAAAAAAAATTTATGTAGAAATTTTACTAAAACATAAGAAATTAGCATAATAGTATTTATAAACAATACTATATTCATTTATCATTAATAGTACAAATGTTGTCATATCCATCAAATAAAATGTAGATGGATTCTGATAAATATTTGTAACTACCATTTCCTTATATCAGGTGATGTACTGAGCCAAAATTCTGATAAATATTTGTAACTACCATTTCCTTATATCAGGTGGTGTACTGAGCCATTTCCTGCGAGCTGTTGGTATTGTCGACTCCTTGCCACCAGTTTTGTTGGATTCACTACAGGTAATTTTTTTTTTTAACTTAGTTTTTTATAAATTATATTATGGAAGTGAAGATATCAATGTTAGATATTTGATATGGCCTTGAAGGTCAGAGAACCTTTGTTCAGCAATGTAGAATATGACTCATTTGGTGCTAAGTAACCTTTGACTTCTGTGTGTGGGGAGAAAGCCACTTTTCCTGACCAGCTAAAGAAAGAGATTATAAACAGAATGAGTTGGTTGGTTAAAAAACAGTGGAATGTCTTTGTAAGCCAACAAATGTTGCAGGCAGTCCTGAGGAGTGTTTGGTCTTGATTGACCCAGGAGAATTATTTTTGCCAGTTTATCTCAGCTGGCTGTAGCTCTAGCCACTAAGGCTACTGCATGCTATCTGAACATAACCATTTCTGCTCACAAGATTAGTGATTCCATCATGAATCCTAAAAATGGATGACTATATCTGTACCAGCTCTGCCCAAGGGCTTCTATGGCTAGAACAATCTCATCTATGGCCACCTGATGGGAAAACTGCCTCAAAAAATGTCTTTACCAATGCAAACAAGATTTTGCAACCTTATTCCTACCTGAGGGATTTGATTTCTGATACAAATTGCAGGACCATAGAAAAAAGCCCCACTTTATATTGGTTCCTTTACACTCACAGTGTAGTGAATGCTCTTTAAAAATTTTACTGAACTATAAATCTGTATTACTAACACTCCACAAGTGTTGTAGGAGACAAAGTGAAAGATCTGCAAAAAAAAAAAAAAAGTCTGTAATACATTTTTATACCCCTCCCTTTCTTCTTTAAAAAAAAAATGCTCCATTTTTGTTTTGCTATATAAGAACAGAGATCAAGCAGTCCCTGTTTATGTAGCTTATATTATTTCAAATATTTTGTTTTCACAAATTGCACAGTAAGAGTTTTCATATGAAACTGAAAATAAAAGACAAAGATGGAAAAGATGGAAAGTATGAGGAAGACCTAGACTTACTTGGAGAAGAGAAACTATGACAGTGCTCAGAGACAAGGGTTACACATGGAAGGAACCAGAGAATAATAAGAATAGGGATGACTGGAGAGCCTTTATTTGTGGACTATGCTCTCAAGGGAGTGAAAGGCGATGGTGATGATGATGATGATGGTGATGGCGATGATGATGGCGATGATGACAATGATGATGACGACAATGACGATGATGAATTCAAAATAAACCCTCTCTGCAAATGTACAATTTGATTTTTATTTTAGTCTTCAGTCCTCCAGGCTTTGCTTTGTATGTAGGCATCACCCACAGTTTTCAAACTGTGCAACACTTTTTCCTTTTCATATAAAAAAAACTTTGGCCAGACTTCTAATAACATTTCTTAGGAATCAAAATCTTTGGTGATTTTTAATTTTTTTATTTGTTGCCTCTTTACTGTGAGTGTGATAAAGGCTGTTGAACTGATCTGTTTTAATTTTTGTGTTAAGTGAAGATTCAATATTATTGTCTGATTTGTTTTTATTAGTTGTTTATATATGAAATAGTTATTTTTGTAGTTTTTCATGTACATTTTAAAAAAATATACACTATTTATTATAATGTTCTAATTTGTTATACTGTATTTGCAGTCTTTCAGTGTTTTGATTGCAACAGCTCTCATTGTTGGATGTGTAAACTACTGGCTGTTCATCATCATCATACCTCTAATGGTTCTTTTTGTGTGGGCAAGACACAGGTTTCATAAGGCAACAAAGAATGTAGAACGTATTGAACTGGCATGTAAGTTGCATATACAAAGAAAAGTCATACATCAGCCTCATCTTTCATACATTCAATATCTGTTTTGTTCTCTTTTTTTTTCAAAAGCTCTTATAGTGACATATTTCAGTGAAAAAAAAAGCAGTCATCTATCCATTCTCCATCAATCCATGTCCTTGGTCAGTAACTGGCTAAGCAGTCATGGCCAAGTATGCCTTGTGGTGTCTCACGAAGCAGCAACAAATTCCTTCCACTTTTCATGGTCTGGGATCAGTCTTTGTATTGTGCCAAGTTGTGCTGCATACTACTCAATTCTACTTGTACTTCTACAATTCTCCATCGGGTAGCCTTTGGTCAGCCTCTCTTTGTTTTTCACTTAAATGTCCATCACATGACTGTTTTAGAGATGTTGCTGCAGTTCCTTCCAAGCACATGATCAGTCTTTTTCCAGCATTATTTTTAGCTGATATAATAAGTATGTCTTCTTGTTCACACTGGACAAGTGAGTCTCTATTATTTATTGTATGTGGCCAGTAAGTATTCAAAGTCTTTCTGATAGTCACCTTTCCACTTGGGAAATAAGCTTTCAAAAGCCAGTCAGTCAGTCAGTCATTTTCATGTCCCTTGTGGAACTTTGCCTCCCTAACAGCACTTCTGTAGGCCTTTCGGTTGTAAACAATATGTCCTCTTTCAAAAGTATGAAATGTAAAATGAAAAATTGTTGATATAAACAATTGATAGTAATACTTAACATTCAGTATGACCAAAATAAATTTATAAACTAATAATATTTTCATGGTTTAATGAATTTGAAATAAAATATCTTTATATGACAGATTAATTTAGTAAACTTTATCAGAATTGTATTAAAATTGTTCATTATTTTCATGTTAAAACTCCTTTTCAAATTAATTTTCCAGTATCATTCTCTTTTGTGGCTACCTTCTTTAGCTAAAAGTGCAGTTGGAGCACATGTTGTGAGCAGCATGGAAGGCATACAGACACTGAGGTCTCTAAATGTTGAGCAGAGATTTCTTCACAAGTTTGACGTGTACCAAGACCGTAGTACGGCTGCATGTTATCTTCATTTGGCAGCTAACAGGTCAGATTTTCTGTAGTTCTGAATGAAGTTTGTGGCCTAGAACATTTTTAAATGCTGCAGAAAGTTTTTGTATAGCACGAATTATAATGTCTTTTGGTCACCAGCTACGAAATATCCACCAAACAATAATTTGCTAAAATTTGTAAATATAAATTACTTCTAAGACTGCTCTTTGACAACATAACTCACTGGAGAAAGGGATTCATATTTTGTCACAGAACTAATGCTGTCTCTTCTCCTCTTCAGAATTATATCATAAATATGTCACTCCATTTTGTAATGTTCAGCAATATTTGCTGTAGATTTTTAGTTTATATTTTTTACTATCATTGTCTAACATTTAAAGCATTTACAACTTGTCAGCCTCTTTTAGAATTATGTTTACAGTAGTTCCTGATTATGTTATCCTTTTTGTGATAACATTAGGTGTTTTTTTTAAAATTTATATGTATTTATAAAATAATGGCCTGTTATAGTTGTTTTCTTCAATCTGCATTTTTAGAAATATGAGCTCATTCAAATTTCGCTTTCTTAGATTTAATATAAAATCTAAAAAAGCAAAATTTGAATGAGCTTTAATGTCATTTTCAGTTTCAGAAGTAAAAAATGTGTGCATTGTTCTTTGTTAACAGGTGGTTTGGAATTAGAGTTGACCTGTTAGGACTGACTTTGGTGACAGGTGTTGTCGTAGCTGCTTTCCTCGTTGTTGAGTTTCAAGGTAAGTCCTTGAAAAAAAAACAATGATGATGAGAGATATAGAAGAAACAGAGAAAGTTTTATATTTAACAAATGTCTATAATAAACAACAGAATTAGCAAATTGTAATTGATAATGAAGTAATGTTATTTTGCAGCAGTTTTGATGTATCCAAAGATAAGTTTTAATTCTTAAGAATTTACGGTGCTAATGGAACCAGCAACAATACAAAAAACCACGACAGTTAGAAGAGAAAACTGACCTCATTGTATGATTTGCTCTTACTGTCAGGTCTGTATCTTCCTGCATCACTGATTGGATTGTCTCTGTACTACTCCATCAATTTGATCAATGTCAGCCAACCAGCTATCAGAAAGTCAGCAGCTGTACATTTCAAGGTATGGTGATTTGACGAAATGTGATGTAATGACAACTAGCCTAATACACAGTTTGTATGACATGCTACAAACCGAATAAGTGACAACTTTGTGCATTTTGAAAAATGAACTGTACTAATGCAGATTTCAAAATAACAGAACAATTCTTAATTATTGAATGTTTCTTTTTATGTAAGTTCCAGTTTTAAAATATAATTTATAGTCAAAAACAAAGATCTACAGAAGATTCAAATAAAGTATTATATTGTGTTTTTTAATGCTACAATCAAAGTTTACTTGTGTTAAATATTAATGTTTTTTTTTCTTCTCATACAGATGAACTCTGTGTCTCACTTACTTCAGTATCACCAGCTGACACCAGAGTTACCTGTCATTTCTGAAGCTGAGCCCCCAATTCCTCAGGGTTGGCCCAGGTATGGGATCATCACTTGCGAGGCAGTGTCTGTTGCTCCTCTTATGAGTGGTACAGTTAAGGGAAGTAACTTGCTCAGGAACATCTGGTGCTGCATAAGAGCCCAGGAGAAGGTGAGAATGTTTAAAGTAGTAATGGACTTGTCTTACTTTATTTTTTTTACACCAGGTGCATATGCATCTATTCTTATGCCAGACTGGCAGATTTTCTTCTAGCAAAGTCCTTGCATCATGTCTTGACCTGTTCACTGGAAACAAGCCACTTTTGGCCTTTTTATTCCTCTGTGTTGTATGGAAGGCTCATGCTACTTGTTTGAGTGGATGCTAGCCAAGCATGTTAACCTTTCAGCTTTTTTAACATTATTTTGTCATTTACAGTATAGAGATTTGGGTTCAGAATAGAACAGAAATGGTTTCACCAATTTAAATTATTTTTTTCCCCTGGATTTTGTCACACAAACAACAAACTACTTTTCTTGTTTTCCTACAGATGGGCATCATATTCAGCACTGCATCAGAGCAGAAGGCTTTTGCATCAATGCTGTTTAGACTGACTAGTTTTGTTGGCATTATTCGCATTGATGGTGTTGACATACAAACTGTACAGAGAAATAACCTAAGAGATAAAATTGCATATGTCCCACAGGTAAGCCTGCACAAACATTATAGATATATTTATTTTTTATGAAACACTAATTAACTTACACTTGTTATCATATAAATAAAAAAAAAGCATTCAGCAGAATTTCTGTGTTCTCGTTGAATTTTGTTAATAGACAGGAAACTTACAATGAATGAAAAATTTGGAGATCATAAATGAAACAGGAAGAGGCTATGATGGAAGTAGGAAAGAGAGAGAGAGAGTCTTCCCCTCCCCCCCCAACACAGTTTCAATGACATATTTACATCATTCTGTGTTTTATGTCTTAGGTTAAAAAAAATGTATAGGGGGTATGTGTCTGTGTATCCGTCACAAAACAGTTTAGTGACATATTTACACCATTCTGCATTTCATGTTTTAGGTTAAAAACCATTATAACTCGATGAAACATGTTAACTCTTTCACTCCAGAATGATGCTTGCAGTGTTGGAAGATCTTGCACATCTATGCGAATCAGAGTGATATTTAGGCAAAGTCTAAAAATAAAATGAAAAGCATCACACTTCTGACCCAACCCATGTTTTTAAATTATAGAGTAATTTCCTTCTAGTTTCTTTCTCCAGAGTTTCTCACCAAATTTTATTCTGGTAGAGCATGGAAATTAATTCAGGAGTAAAAAGAGTTGATAACTGTGCTGGAGATTTAAATATTACAGATTTCACTTTGACTAAAAATTTGACTGTGATTTGTTTCAGAACCCATCACTTTTCATAGGAAGTGTAAGAGAGAACCTGGATCCAAAAAAGTTATATCCAGATGCCAGCTTGTGGAAAGTTCTAGAAGAAGTGAGTGAACAATGGCAACATGAAAATCTTTCACATTTTTTTTTTAACCAGTGAGCATTAACAAATCTTATCACATGGACGTAGGGTATAGGAAGACTACTGTGATTTAGAAATTTATCAGATGTTGTTACATCAGTATATACCTCCTGAGTTTTCTATGAACGATAAAGAAACCCACCCCCAGCTTCCGGGGTTAGTAATGATTAAAGACAGAATTTAACTCAGGAGAGCTCCAAGTGAATCAAAGCCCGGTTGACCAGTGGCCTCATGGTCACCATTCCTTGCTTGTAAAAATGTGGATGTGGGGTTGACCTGTAGGTATATGGAACAGTTACAGTCTACTAATTTTCATTTTTCAATCCTCTAAAGAGAAGCTATCCAACCCCTCAATGCTGTACTTTAAATATCCTCTTACATGAGGTAAACTGCTGAGCTTTGTCAAGATGTGTCCCCTCAACACTGAAAGATACATGAGGTGAAAGACAAGACAAGGTGTTATATCACTCTGTAATGTATTTATAATTTATTACACACACAACAAAATGTCTGAATTTCCAAATAAAGTCTAAAATAAAATAATCTAGACTCAGTTAGTCAGTCATTTGCATGTCCCTTGTGGAACTTTGCCGCCCTAATAGTTCTCCTGTAGTCCTCTCGGTTGTAAGCAAGATGGCCTGCTGCTGATGCATCCATTTGCAGATTATCAGTGATATAGTCTAGACTAGTGTTTAAAAAATGAAAACAGACCACATAGATATGAGAGAAGGAAAAATCCCAAGAGAACAACTGAGACTCAGACATCACCACACCTCCTTTCAAACTACAAGGTGTGCAGCCATCAAAAGACAGTAAATTATTATTATTGTTATTGTTATATTTGCCATGCTGGTAATTATTATTATTATTATATTTGCCATGCTGGCAATTATCATTATTGTTATATTTGCCATGCTGGCAGTTATTGTTATATTTGCCATGCTGACAATTATTATTATTGTTATATTTGCCATGCTGGCAATTATTATTATTGTTATATTTGCCATGCTGTTAATCATGCTTCTCCATCAGTGCTTCTGATCAAATAATGTTTTGCTTTTCTCACACCACTTAGTCTGTCCACTGGGATAATTTTCTCTTGGCCTTCTTCTCCTTTTTCCCCTGAATTTTCCATTTACTACTAAGTAGCTTTATCTCCTGCTAATAAAACTGACACCTATTAATTTTATTTTCACACTTTATTGTACGCACTTCTTGTTGTTTTAAATTATTTTTCACTAAACTTAATGTGATTATGTTCTTTTGTTATTTATTGAGTTATGTAGTCTCAGTTGTTCTCTTGGGATTTTTTACATACTTTTTTCACATCCAAGAACCACTTTTCCAACTGCATGTCAGTGGCACATCACCATCTGATATACAATATTGTAATGCCATAAACCCTTAATTGTTTTTATACGACAGATGGCATTTAAACAAAGGAAAAAAATTATAATTGTAAAGGCCCAAAATGTTGAGAAAGTTTAATCTGTGTTTTAAATTTGTTCAGGTTCATCTTTCCACATTGGTCTCCTGCATGCCTAACAAACTGGCAACAGATATATCACTCGTGGCAGATGGGATGACTGTTGGCCAACGGCAGCTATTTAGACTAGCTTCAGCCATGCTGCTTCAGTCAAAGATCATTATATATGAGGAACCAACCACTAGTCTTGATATTATGTAAGTTCTGGTGTATTAATGTTATGACAATGCAACAACTGATTGTGTGTATTTCTTCCAGATCTAAAACTTTATTTGTATATTCTTTTCCTCACCAGATAAAGCAGATTAGTTCTGTGTTCTTTATATTTGCTCATAATGATTATCCTTTTGACCATTTATGTATTAAATATAATGAAGTACTGCATCAAGAATTCATAAATTATAGTGCACCAGTTTTTTTTAAAAATTCACAAATGAAATAGGACAAAGTTATTGCTTCACAGCACGTCACAGGTGGCGGATGGTGAAAGTCCTCCAGATATGGAGGATCCCTGTGAATAAGGAGTTGTCCAAATAAGCAGGTGCGGACCAACTGGCGGTAGACTCAGTGAGCGAGGTGGGGTAGTAGGTGGCTCTACTACTCCTATAAAGTGCCTCAGGTGCTCAGTGAAGGGAATACCAGGCGGGTCAGAGGCGCCTTAAAACCTCTCGCTCCCGCTGCCTTGCGGGTAGGACAGGGAGTCCAAAGGCTAGCGGAGAGTCCGTACACAAACCGACAGAAGGCAATGGGAAACCACTGTTGTAGTTCCCAAGAATAGTTATGCTTGACCTGCATGAAGGATCGGATACTCTGGAGAAGCATAATAGCCAACGCCAGTCGGCACGGCACATGATGATGATGATGATGATATTGCTTCTTCAAGTACTTGACTTGGTAATGAAAGCAAAGAACATCATTTTCTTATTAAATAACTTTGGACCCAGTGCACTCTACAGCTGGTACATTGCTGGTCTTGAAGCATCAGATCATTACATCAGATGGTGTGTGGTTACAGTGGCTTGCCTTGGGTTTAGAGGTGGAATCAAGGTGCTGGCTTAACACACACACACGCATGCATGCACGCACACACACACACAAAACTCCATCATCACAGAGAACACTTCGTGTCCTGTCCAGATGGCCAGGCTAAAGAAATGCAATAACCAGTTGCAAGATGCACCATCATTACTACCTGATTAATGAGTCAACATCAAGTGCAGCCATCTTTTTCCTAAGCAAGGAAATTAGGCATCTGAGACTTTTTTTATTTTCATATTTTTTTAACATTTCAAAAATTAAATAGCAAGCAATTTCATAATTTTCTATTTTTATTCATTTTCAGTCCATTCTCTGTTTAACTTTTGCTTCATGCTTTAGTATACAGAATTATTACTGCATTTCAGGTGCAATACAATCATACATGGTGTGTTACGGACCAAGTTTCAGACCAGCACAGTTATTCATATAGCACATTTACCAGATTCTGTAATATATACTGATAGAATCATGGTGAGTTTGTTATTTCAGCAGTTTGATTTTTTTAAAAAAATCTTCTTCATCTATGTCTGCAGATGATATTAATCTGGTAGATGAAATAGTAGACACATCTCAAATGTGAGGGGATTAACTTGGATCTTCTGTTCAGGGAATGTGGGAGCGCATGGAAAATGAGTTGGCTGGACAGGCTGAAATACAAGGCAAACTGAGAGTGGACAAAGAGGGCACTGAGAGGGCTGTTTTGGACAGGATGCAGGAGGATGAAGAGAGAGAGAGACTGGATAGACAATGTCTGCATAAGGTGATTGATGATTTAAGACAGAGGAAGGTGCTGGCAAAAAATCTGAATGAAGTGGAAGGAAACATAATGAACAACCATTTGATGGGGAACCATTAGTAGGCAAATACTTCAGTGGGTGTTTGTATATGCAACAGAGCATATATGAGAGTGTACTGAATGTAATGATGCCTGATACTGAATTCTGAAATGTTTCTACATATAAAGTAGACATAACAATCAATCAAGCTGAGACAGAATATATGGCTGTAACGAGAAATAACAAGGATAAGAATCTTCAATATTAAAAAATAGACAATATAAACATCAGAAGAAGAGCTATAAATAATAATTAACTGGGAATAAATTTTCAGTCATTGCAAGAAAGGGAGAGAGAAAATAAAGGCAGAATACATCATCACCATCATTGCCTTTCACTTCCTTGGGAGCATCTTACATCTCACATCCTTCTCATGCCATTAAACGTCACATAGGGCCTGCATAGTTGTTTGCCAAGTTTTCCTGTTTTTGGTGAGTTTTTCAACTTCATCAAGGGATGTTATACCCACTAAACTGGCTTCTCTTAACAATGTCTTCTTTAGAGTTTCACGTGGTCAGCCTCTTTTTCTTTGGCCTGTTGTGCATCACTTGATAGCTTGTTTTGGTATTCTCTGATTTTTTCTTCTCATCACATGGCCTACATATGTCCATCTTCTTTTTCTGATCAACCATGAGACAGGTTGTTGTTTGCTCATCTATCTTATCTCTGTGTTGTTCTTAAATTCATTCCACTTTATACCAAGTATTTTCCTGAGGCATTTGTTTTCAAAAGAGTCTAATTTCTTGTCTCTTTCTTTAGTTGATTTTCAGCTTTCGCATGCATAAATGAGGGTGGATATCACATTTGAATTGAATAATCTTAACTTGGTTTTTGTGCTTATAACTTTTGAATTCCATATGTTCTCAAGATTTTTGAAGGAGAGCATAGGCCACAGATAAAGGCTCTCCATTCATCCCTGTTCTTGGAATTATTCTCTGCTTCCTTCCTTGTGTACCTTTGTCTCCAAGCACTGTCATAATTTCTCTTCTCCAAGTAAGACTAGGTCTTCTTCGTTTTCTGTTTCCTGAGGATTCCATGTCAGTGCCGTCTTGCTATGCTGGTGTCGGGTTTTCTCAGAGTGTGGCCAGTTCACCTCCTTTTCCTAGACATGATTTGTAGGTTCATAGGTTCTTGTCCTGCCCTCGCCCAGACCTCCTCATTCCTGATCTTCTCCTGCCATTTAATGTTTAAAATCCTCCTCAAGCAGTAGCACACAATAATTAGTGTATAAGTATACAACTATACACAAAGCACTGCAGTAAAGCTGTGATACCAAAATGTATAAACTAGGAAAAAAGTAGGAGCAGCTTTATTACTTAACGATTACAAAGTTGTAACATTTCAGCATGAGCCTTAATCATACAAAAATATACAGGATGAAGAAATAGAGAGAGGAGATAAAGTATAGATTCATTTGAATGCTGTTAAAAAATAAATAATAAATAGAGCAGTAGTTCATGAATGTTTGTATCTTTAGTTATATTGTCTTGGTCATAACCCATGTCTCTGAACAATATAGCAGGACAGTCTTTACGTTTGTACTGAAAAGCCTAAGTTTGGTTCTTTTTTTGATGTTCTTAGATGACCATATTTTGTTAAGTTGGATAAATGCTGTCCTGGCCTTGGTTATTCTAGCTTTAACATCCTTTTCTATTCCCCCATATTTATCCATTATGCTGCCTAAATATGTGAAATACTCTACTTCCTCAATTGGCACTCCCTCAATTACCATGAAACTGTTGTTTGCACTATTACTTTTCACTAACTTTGTTTTTGTCTGTTAAAATATAGTCCCAGTTTAGCTGAATACTTGCTGAAGATCTGGAGTTTCTCTTGCATTTGTATATGACTGTGTGCCAGAAGTGCCACATCATCTGCGAAGTCAATGTCTTTCAATTGAACCAATTCCACAATGTCTTTTGCATCCTATTTTTTTCCCTTGTGTGGTAGTTTTCATGATCCAGTCAATTGCTGGAAGAAATAGGAATGGTGATAGCAAACATCCCTGTCTGTTTCCACTTTAAAACTTTCTGTGAGAGTTCCTCCATGCATGATTCAACAAGCTGTTCCTTCATATATGGTCTTTATAAGCTTTGTTATCTTGGCCAGGCTACCATAGTGTTCTAGTAGTTTCCATAGCATTCTCCCAGAATACAGATGAGAAATAAAATATACTATATGCCCAGATAAGAAATAAAATGCAGTATGTGCCAGATACTTACTAAAATCCAAAATACTATCCTGGGAGGTCATCACAGTCATATACAAAATCACTATAAGACCTGCAGTTATTTATGATTCAGAAACATGGACTTACAACAAAGCAAGTAGAAAAACTACAATTTTTTTTAGAACAGAATCTTAAGGATTATTTTTGTCCTCATGAAAGAATTCAACAACAGAGACTAGAAACTAGCATTCATACTGTGTGGTTTGTGCAAAGAATCACTAATCATCCCCCACTATGCTAGCTAACAGATTACAGTGGACGGATCATGCAGAAAGAATGGAAGAGAACGGTTAACCCCCCCCCCCCCCAATACACACACAAGAAGGAAGGAACAAGACCAAGGGGCAGTCCAAGGCAAAGATGCAGAAACAACATAAGAAGAAGAGATACAAGTGGAGAAATGTGAATACAATCATCTGCAGAAATGAGCCTTAAAGACTCAGAATGCTGAAAAGAAAGTAGGCTTATTTGGCTGCCTGATCAAAGACTTAGTATCTACTGTAGAATCTGAAATGTGTACTTTCTTTGCACTTTTTTCATTTTCATGTGTTAAAAGAGTAATTATTTTGCAATTTTTATACTGGAAATCAAATCAGAGTTAATTTTTCATGTACTCACTTTTATTGTTGTAAATATTGTTAGGCTTGGAGATTTATCTCTGAAAAGTATTTCCTTTTCTAATCATTGTTTGAAAGTGTCAGTCATAAATCTGTTATTTACAAGTTTTGGTTTTTTTTTCTATTACAATCAGATTGTGACAGATGGCAAAATCTCAGAAGTAGATACTCCACACGTTTTATTACAAAATGGAAGCAGCAAACTCAGCATCCTAATTTCTGAGCTCGGAACAGCTCAGGAAAGTCACCTTCGTCAACTTGCACTAGACAAGCATGAGAACCGGCCATACGTAGCGCCACACATGGACCCTGCAGACTTTCCAGAGTTTTTCTCACCTGCAGGTGGGGATGTTAGGGCCCCGAACAATCTCAATGTTTTACCAACGTTTCATTCATCAAGACTTGCTGGTGTTTTGAACCAGCTGCCAACAAACAAATTTTCAACGGATAGATTGTAGCATCCAGTTTTTTATACAAATGAAATAATCATCTTTCACACTGGCAGCAATAACAGTTATAATAATATGTAGAAAGTTGTTAATATTCAGCACGGTCTTTGTTTCACATCAGTTTACACTAGACTGAACTACATCGGAGAAGGTGACACTTGTTGATATTCATGGTTTTTTTTTTTTTTATATATATAGTTCTGAAAAGTAAATGCTAAATGTTCTTGTAAATAGATTTTAACTGTTTATACTTTTCAATAGTTACCATTTTATGACTTTGTTAAATGGGGCAAAGTTTCAGAATACACTGAACTAAGAGAAAAACAAATGAGGAAAAACAAAATACTCAGTGATAGCAAGGAAGATAAAGGAGAACTATGGTTTATGACAAGTCTTGATCACTGATATTAAAATGCACAGAGGACAGTTTTGAATGTGTTGGTGGAAGTTCATAAAAACCTGCCTCAAAGTAAATGAAAACAAAGAACCTATAGAACACACAAGACGAAGGCTCTTAAAATATTATATTGGCACAGTGGCCAGGAATAGAAGCTGCATTTGTTGAAGTATACCATATAACAGGAGCCATTTCAGTGATTTTCATATATGTGTTAATTCTGGTACATTTCTTGATTACAGATTCAAAACAATTTTGCTGTGGAAGAACTGATAGTTACAACAGGAAAATGTACATTTGTACAGACTTTATGTATGGGGTATTATCTAACAGAATAAATTCATTGTACTTAAGCAGATTTGTAAGGTTAAAAGAGAATTTAAATTATGTCCCTTGACAATGGCATGCTGTTGGGATGTGAAGGGTTTTCTAAGCTTCAGCATTGTGAGGTAAGGAGGTCAGGGACTGTCTTTACTGAGAGTCAGTCATTTTGCATGTCCCTTGTGAACTTTGCCTCCTGGAGGCCTCTCAGTTGTAAGCAAGATGCCTTGCTGTTGATGCATCCATTTGCAGATTATCAACGATGTCTTGCAGCCATCTTCGCCTCAGTCTTCCTCTTTCTTTTTCCTATTTTGTACCCTTCCAAGACGGTCTTCTCTAAATTCTCATGTTTAATATGTCCAAAATATTCAAGTTTTCTGTTTAATCCTCTTTACTAGCCAGCCTTCTTCAATATTAAGTTCTTGTAGTATGGATATATTCGTTCTTTTTTTTTGTGCCCATATTTGAAGAACTCTTCTGTAGCATTTACATTCAAAGGCATTTATGTGTTTCTCAGCTGTTTTGTTAAGTGTCCAGGTCTCGCAGGCATATGTTATAATGGGAAAGATGCATGCCCTTAAAAATCTTTTATTTTTGTAGTTCCTCTCCACAGATTCTTTAGTTGTTTTGCTTTTTGAAGAGCAATAGATGTCCTTTTAATTTCTCTCGTTTTTTTCTCCATTATTGGAAATGATCCAAGATATTCAGAACTCTCCACCTCTTCCAATTTTTGTCCTGATTGATACATTTTCAGTTGCCTTATTTGTTCTGTTAGTTGTCATCAATTTAGTTTTCTTCACATTAAGATAGAGGTTTTGCTCTTTACTATTCTTACAGACTGACATAATATATTTTTTCCATTCCATTTTGTGTTGTGGAAAGTAATACTGTGTCATCAGCATATCTAATCTCTGGTATTTCATAACCTCCAGTTGTTATGGCATCGTAATATTCTTTGTCTACATCTTCTCTAACATTCCTTATTATATTTTCAGTATATAAGTTAAATAAGTAAGGCGACAGTATGCACCACTGATGGACCCCTTGTTTTATGTCAAACCAAGTTGTTTCACCATTTATTCTCACTTTTTTCTAGATAAGTAGTGATATTAATTGTATCACATGTGCTGGAAATCTCATTTTTTTCCCAAAGTTTCTGGTGTTGTACACAATCAAATGCCTTTCAATAGTCTATAAAAGATAAATATAAAAGACTCACATTAAAATCTGCATTTCTCTATTATTAATTTTATATTGAATATATAAACCAGCTTGGACCATAATGACTTCTATTTTCTTATGATTTTTAATCAAATTTTACTGGCATGACTAATCAGGGCAATGGTTCTGTTTACTGAGAATACTAAGTTAAAATAGTTTAAATTATTTCTCAAAAAAAAAAAAAAACCCAAAAACTGACCAGTTTAAAAAAAAAAACAAGGTGTGTTAACTCTTTCCGTGCGTTAGAAGAAACACGGACGTGTTGTGGTGTGCGGGAGTAAAAACGCGGGTCTTGGTCTGTTAGGGGGTCTAGCTGTAAAATGGAATGGAAAACAGTATTTCCATGTACTTCTGTATACTTAATGTTTCAAAGTATAGCTAAATGAATGAAAATTTCATAAATGCAGAGTTTTTTAGGAAAAAAGAAGTAATGTGATGTTTTTAGACACTGATTGTGGCCAGCTCACCATCTGTGAGGTCCAGATCTGCCCTACTTACCACTACTTACCGAGATGTGTAGATCTACTTGTCGATCTCGTATTGTGATTCCGTATTGCATTCTCGCTGAATGAATGTCTGAACTAACCTCCTAACTACTTCTCCAGTCGTCTAAATACGTCTAGATCTACTTAGAAAACATTCAAGTGCAGCGGGGTGGCCACAGGCTATGTCCATACCCCTATCTACATCGTCAAAAATTGAAAAATTTCCATGCTTCTCGTCCTTTTTCTCACTCGGCATCGCTCGTAACTAGGCACGCTTTCGCCATTTTGAAAGTGTCACCGGAATCGCGGACAAAATATGTACAATGTAAATGTTACACCACTTGTTTTAATGAAACAAACAATTGTCACTAAAGCGACCATAGCTTTGGGACACCGGAAGTGTCGCTATATTGACCATACGCACGGAAAGAGTTAAGTTCTGTAAAGAACAGTGTATCACATGAACAAAGTGTCATTTTCTCAATTAATAGAATATATGTTTTCCATGCCATTAAGACATATTGGAATATGTGTTAAGTCCTATTTCCAAGACCTTTGGCACAAGAAAGTGTGATGTGGTCAGTATCACACCTGGCTGCATTTACCTTCCCAGATTTCTCTGGTACCCATTTTTTGAGGCTGGGTGGACCCTGGAGCCTTTTTTGGTGTGGTGGTAGCAGGAAGTATAATAATATATAATCTGTTTAATGTTTGTTGATGAACTCTCATGAATGAAACTTTTACACATTCAAACAATGCACAGACTTTCATTATATAAGTCTGGAGATTCCATTCATGCCCACCTATAATAAAGAAACAAAAGAGTCAGGTACAAATTAAAAACTTTCTTTATTATCTCTCTCAACAAAATATATGCTACATCCTTTCTCTTTCATCTGTACTGGCAGTGTTTCAATCACTTGGGAGTCTGTACTTTCTCTTGCATGGCATGTTGTCAGAATGAATGGCAAAATGTGTTTTCTGTATCAAGCCAATCCGCATCTTAGTTGTTCTATTACAAATATCAGATGAGGACAAGATGCTAAAGTTATTTGGTGGTTATTTCATTTTAACTGTATGTGTTCTGGTCCCCTGCTTCCATTATTTATATGCTTGACTGAATTTTGTTTAGAAATAACATCAGCTTTGCATTCTTCCAGTCAATTTTCATGAATGTGATATCAGATATCAATAAACTCAAAGCAATTTCTTGTTTTGATCAACCTTATCATGACTGAATATACATCAATATCTGTTTGGCTTAGTCAATCAACTAGAAAGAAAAAAGGGCATTATTCACAAGTAATGCCTGAGCAATTACTAGATATGAGGTTTTATAAGAGCTGCATAGCAGACAACTTCAGTAAGCTATTAATATTAAAAAATGCAGTAACATGAGGTAGTGAAAGTAGGAGAACAGTACATTTTAAAATAATCAACTGACCATTTAAACATGTTATTATATAAGTGAGTATATATATATATCTATCTATATATTAACAGGCATGACTAGAGATTCATGAGCTTCTGTCTGCTCATCAAAATCACCCTCATGGTCACTAAACATTAAATGAAAAGTTTGGCAGATGATGCATGAAATTTTCCGTTGGTCAGCAAAAAAAAAAAAAAAGAATTCTGGCATCATAAAAGTTGTTTGTCTTTATTGTCATTTCAATTTTCTCATCAGTAAATATCTGGTAGTTACAGCACTTCAGCTCTGAGTAGCACTGCTCCAGTTAACTCAAATGTGGGGGACCCTACCCCCGCACCAAACTCCTGTCAACAAATCTGCCTACATGATGAGATACACTGGTTTACACAGCACTTTTTGTGCATGAAGATAAAATAGGACACTTAAACCTGGCCCCATGAAAATGGGCCTGAATTCAGTGGATGAGTGCACAAAAAAAAAAAATTAATGTGGAAAAGGTCAACAGCCAACACTTCAAGTAAATTTGTGGGCATAACTGAACTGAGCACAGGTCACATCTAGATGCAGTAATAAATGAAGGCTCCAAAACATTTTTCAGCGCAGAATAATCCAAATCTATCCAGTCCCATTCTGACAAGTGTCAATGGTCATACTTTTCCACAATTCTCTCTTCCAGGTGTTAATTATGAGCTGGACTGGCATTCTTTCTCCATGCCACTTCATCAGTCCACCCATCATTTTCTCTCTTTGCCTCCCTTGGTGTCAATGCCAAATCTGCATTGTTAAAACTTAATGGAGACAAAAAAACTCTCAAAAAAGTTTAATTTTTACTTCATTTTAATCTAGTCTAATTAGTCCTCATAATAGTGTCTTTGATGCCTGTGAATCCTAAGCACTCTTTACCAGCTAAAACAGTACATAACAAATGTGGAGATTTAAAATTCTTATAAGTTTAGAAAATTTAGAAAAGTTAAGAAAATGTAAACTTTGTTTCTATGGCCACAATGAAATCATATATGCCCTAGCAAACACCATCATGTATGATAATCAAATGACCTAGCAAACATTACCGTGTATGATAATTTATCCTGGAAGACAACTTCAACGCACTCAAAAATAAATTATAAAAATGAACATTTGATGCCACTAACTCAGGAAAAATATATTCGAAGAAGTTATCAAGGTCATATGGTACAGACACCACAAATGAAACCGTTCTTCTGCAGCTTTCCACAAGATCAGAGGAACTGAAACTGGGTAAGGTAGTTGAATGTGTCCTCATGAAAAAAAGAGACACATATTGTGAAGTCACAAGGATATGCAGGCAAGAAACTAAATACCTTCTAACTTTGGAAATGTCTGTTGAAAGCTGAAGTAATAACAGAAAGAACTTAACAAATAAATACAACAGAAGTTTACACATAAGTGTACAGTCAGCTACTTGAAACTTGTGATTAACCAATTTACACATTATCAGACAAGGAGACCAAAGAGAAATCTGAGAGGGATCTTTGTTATCTTATGCAATACATGTAAATCATTTCCCACAAAATATTTTACTTACATCTTACATCCTTCCTGTGCCGTTAAACATCACATAGGGCTTGCATAGTTTGCCAAATTTTCCTGTTTTCGGTGAATTTTTCAACTTCATCAAGGGATGTTATGCCCACTAAACTGGCTTCTCTTAACAATGTCCTCTTTAGAGTTTCATGTGGTCAAACTCTTCTTCTTCTGCCTGTGGTGCTTCACTTGATAGCTTGTTTTGGTATTCTCTGATTGTTTCTTCTCATCACATGGCCTACATATGTCCATCTTCTTTTTTCTAATCACCAATGAAACAGGTTTTCGTTTGCTCACCTGTCTTATCTCTGTGTTGTTCTTAAATTCATTCCACTTTATACCAAGTATTTTCCTAAGGCATTTGTTTTCAAAAGAGTCTAATTTCTTGTCTATTTCTTTAGCTGATTTTCAGCTTTCGCATGCATAAATGAGGGTGGATATCACATTTGAAATGAATAATCTTAACTTGGTTTTTGTGCTTATAACTTTTGAATTCCATACGTTCTCAATATTTTTTAAGGGCAATGCTGTTTTTGCAATTCTAATTCTAACTTCCTTCCACAAAATATACACTGTTGTTATTTGTTACAATGTATAAATATTACTTCATATGTTACATTCACATGTATACATAAGTTTCTCATATGTACATAATTACAGTATGTAATTTACTATATTCCTTTAGATGAAATGTTACTCTAATGCCATTTTTGATTGTCTTAAAAACAGAGACATGTCTTTGCAAAAATAAAATATCTTAATATATCTTTGTAAACAATAAAATATCTTAACCTATAATTTTTTTTAATCACAAAGAAGAACCAAAACTGTGTGTGAACGCCAGCTCTACAACACTCTGTGAGGCTGATGCATGAAAACATATGTACATTTCTCTCACATAGGGTCGCTTCAATCGACGACTGAAATTTGGGAAGAAAAAGAAAAAAAAAAGAAGAAAATGTTAACTTGTAAACAGGAATTAATTTTACTAACTTACAGAATGCAGGTGCCAAAAATATATTTAATTCATTCTCAACCATTAAATTTCTATCACACAAAAGTGAAAATATCCTATCCAATGACCAGATTTTTAGCATCTGACTGTGAACGCAGAATAAATTTCACTTCATACAAGAAACTTACCCAACAACCCAGTATTCTACTGTTTCCTTGTTTCTATGTCCTCCTTCACCATGGCTCTGCTTCAAAGTCATCAATACTCCATGCTCCTTCATTCCCTTAAGATGGGTGTCAGGTTTAATTGTGCCAAACTGAGTGCTATCCTCTTCTGTGTCTGCTTGGCATAACTGACAATAATGGGAAAAGGGTTCTTAAATGTTTCTAGTTCAATCTATTCTTCATGCTTCACTCTATCTTATTTTAGTTTTCTTAAAATACCTTTAATATTGTGTGCAAATTCACATGTTTATATATACAATGTCAAAGAAACAAAATCTGTATACCGGCAACTAATAGTTTTTGACATGTTATTATCGAAAACTATCATTTTCTGGGCTGTAATACAGAACCTACCACTTTTCATTTCTTCAGGAACACCAATTACAAACTATTTCGATGTGCACAAATTTTAGAAATTCACAATCAATAAGTTATCATCTAAATTCAGTATTTATGTCAGTGTTCAATGACTGGCTTAAAAAAAAAAAAAAAGACACACGTTACAAAGTGCCGAATAGGAATCAACAGTTTGTTTTGGCCATGCTCTGCCCTTACAGAGGTAGGAAAATTATATGTGGACGGGTTATGTATGGTTAAATACAAAATTTGAAACAAATTACTAACAAATAAAACAGATGACAGTTCAATGAAAAGTGACTGTTCAAGTCATTAATCTGTTACAATGTGTAAGGTCAGACATTAATAGCAACTGCTGCTGAATATATAATTTAGCAACAAGTGGATGCATGTGTTTTGTTTCCTCTTTCTATTTTAATACTATAAATTTGCTCAAAATACTGACAAAATGTGCAACCACTACCTGACTGTTTCTTACCCTTTTGTCTGCACTGGTGGTGAAAACATCATGTATCTGCCGACAACACTGGTAGAAACAGTGCACTATTTCACAATGAAAGATCCCAGAACTGATCATGTCTGAACCAAGGATTACTGTTCCCTCCAAACCATCCAGGCAGCAGTATTGGTATATTGATGGATACTGGCTTTTTGAAAGTCTTATAAGAAAATAAAAATATACAAACATCAGTTTTTAAAAAGTGATGTACCTGAACTAGTAACAAATGCATCATATACATAAAGACAGTTAAACCTGAGGTTCAAGCCATTTCACAGCTTTACTTTTAAACTGCTGTAAACTACTTTTTTCAACAATGGGGGAATCACGGTAGTTATTACAGGTGGCCTAATTTCAGCAAGGGCTTGCCAACAAATCAGTTCCAATATTATTTTTGCCTCATGAGACATGAGGGGTTATCAGCATTCTATGGGGCAAATTGTGTTTCGGGATCATCATAAATTATGCACTACACTGGTATTTTGTGGTCATGTTGCACAGTGTATTTATTATATTTCTTATACCAAGGCTACAAATGAATTTGTATTGAAGCTCTCAGAACTTCTTACAAAAGGTGACAATGAGGATGAAACTGAAACATGTAGCTCTGACAGTGAACAAAATCACAGCACTTGTGCCCAGCCATGAACATCAAATGGATGGCTTGTCTCCTTCCTCATTTACCCTTCGGTGTTAAGGGGGACAAACAGATGTCTTGATAGGGCTCAATGATTTGCTTCATATAATTTAGTGAAGAAATTTTACTCATCAACAAGATAAACAGTAATATGTGACATGAACGGGGAAAAATAATCACAAAGAGTTGGGATAAGCCTTAGATTTTCTGACAACAACAAAAAAATGTATTCAGCACCGGGTAAAAGCTCACAAGCAACGAGCACACAGCACAGCAGGTTATGGCACACAAGATAAGTGTAACAGTGAAGAGGTTAGGTAAAAGTAAAGGGGCACAGAATAGAACAACTTACTACTCTTCCAATAACTTATCTCAATTTCTAAACTTAAAATTTTGTTAGGTCAGAATCATCAGAACATCTCCGACATTTTACGCGTACTTTTGACTTATGACTTTCAAGTGCAAGATACACTGTTCTACATAACTGTAAGCATTACCTATGTAGACTAGGTACAGTGGAGAAAGCTATTGCTGAAGATGTCAAATGTGTCACTCCATTTGTTCCTATAGGGTATATCTTGCCACGATGAAGGCTCTGTGAAGGGAATGAACATTATAATAATAGTTTACTGGAAGAGTAAACAGAACATGCTAAAAAAAAAAAACCCCACTGTGCATGTGATTCAGATCAGTCAAGTCAGTCATTTGCATGTCCCTTGTGGAACTTCACAACAGCTCTCCTGTGGGCCTCTCGGTTGTAAGCAAGATGCCCTGGTGCTAATGCATTCATTTGCAGATTATCAATGATGTCTTGCAGCCATCGTGGTCTTCTCTCTTTCTTTTTCCTATTATGTACCCTTCCAAGACATGATTCAGATACATACTATTAATCAATATTATAAAGTCTATGACTTAAAAAAAAAAAACTCCTGAAAACTCTCCACAGCTCCAATCTTTAGATGATTCAGACATTACTACTTTCTATTTCTTGGTTCTTTCCCACTAGCTGTTGTGGCTATTCTTTTTTTTATGAGACACTGAAGATGCTTTCTGTTAATGGAAATGCCAAGTCTCTCATCAATATCAACCACCGCTGGTCCTTACTCTGCTGGAATTTTGGGGAGATGAGGATAAAATGACAGTGACGTAGCTTCTCAGACTGAAACCAGCAGGTCCTCTCTCAGCTGCCCTCACCTTCCAGATTCAGGCAAGTGGTGCAAGGTATATGCACGTTAACTGGCAATTACTGATTAAAAAAATAGAAAAACTGCCATTTTTGGAGGACGTCAGTTACTGTAACCAGTTTACATTACCAAAAATCTAGCAAAAAGCCACCGTGAAATCAGTTGAATAATCAGACCAGAAGGCTGATGAAGTTCAATCTGCACTGAGGAGAATCAGCCAGTTTTGAGCATTCTGTAAAGATTAAATCTTGCCGCAAATAATTTTAAAAAAAAAAAATTTCACATGAACATTAACCTTCTGCTGATGTTTGCTTTGCTCAAAAGATATTTTGGAAAGTGCTTTATGCAAGGTGAAAGACAGTAGTTGTACTAGTTTTAAAAAATCCTAGCATGATAACAGTGCACTGGCGTTTCCTTCAAGAGCACCTATGGAACCATCCAGAATGAAGTGATGATACTAGACCTTCATTAAAACTTTAGTACGAGGTCACCATCCTGGCATGCTGCCAGTCTTTACTTTGCTATGGTTTCATTTCTCCGTAGCTAATTCTAGTATTCTATCCAAATTATGGTTGTCAAAATTCTTACAGCTTGAGATGAAGCTGCCAAACTCTGGTCTAACTGTTCTCATTTCCCTTCCAGACTTGAAAATAGCAAAGGAGTTATCAGACACTAAGTGCCGCAAAGGTTATCTATCCAAGTCAGTCTAGAAAAATGTGGAATCATGACTTGTTCCAATGTGCCTTACAGGACAAGAATGTTTATAACAGAAATTTTAACAGGGGAAAATAACCCAGTAGAACCCATAAAGAGATTAATAAAACATTATTCCAAGATGCAGTAACTCTTTAGGTCCTAATCTACAAGACAGTCAACTGGAATTGGCCAATGGTAAACAAAGAAGCAGCAATAATACAGATACTGCAATTCTTACTTTATATAGACTTTCAGTTCCCACACTGTTTACAGAGAAGTCAGAGCCAATAGAACTCCTGCCCCAGCTGGTCTCCAAATATGGCCTGTGATGAGTACCGTCTCTGGTTTTTATCTTATGTTCGTCATTGAAGATGTGGGTCATTTTTTCACAGCTTGTGTTCACATAGGTGGCGCAATAATCAGATTTGGCAAAAGTAGAATGACTATCTTCATTTAACCTGATCACAGAAATAAACAAAATATTTTACACACAGTACGTGTTATTGTTTTAACTATGACAAAATATGAACTGAAGAGAACAAAATCAATGTTCAATTTCATTTTAGCACCCTGGTGAAACCAAAACAAAAAAAAAGGAAACATAAAAATGTACTTAGCAACAAAATAAGGCAATATTTTAATTATCATTCAACAAACACCAGAAAGTGAAAGATAGAAAAGGAGATACAATAAGTAATGAATAAAAATGTAAAATTTATCATTAAAATTAATGATCTTTGAACACTTCACATTAGTATGCATTACATGCAGCCATATCTGTCATTTTATTATCCTTGACAAGCTGGCTGGTACTTTTCTGGGTATTATGAGAATGGATAAGGATAATAGTGCTAGGGCAGTTTTGAGTTTTGGACAGTTTGCAGACACAGGACATGGGTAGAACAATGGACTGATTTAAGCACATGTAGAGCTGCAAGAAGAAAATGAGAGTGGCAGACAGTCCGACCTGTCTGGATGGATGCACACCACTCCCGGCCAGTAAACAGAACAATCAGCAGGTACATGTTTCGATAATGTTGGGACAGGATGTTGGATCAGGGGCCATGCATTTATGTGAGAACCCCTAAGTGCAAACAATGTATGTCTCTGTTTACAGATTACACCTTTATCCCTAAACAACTAATAACAGACTTTTTCGGGAAGAAATAGAACAAATAGTGTGTATTTTATTTTTACTCAAGACAAACTAAAGTCAATTTATATTACAGTAGAAAATTTACTTGTTAAAAGCTGAAAAAAAAAATCAAATATATATGTTTTGCAATCTGGTCTATACTTCTAATTTTTCAAATGATTCTTTATAAAGGCTGCAGAATTCTGCATTTTAACTGTTCCTTGGAATAGTATCAGCACCCATTTACAATGAGGAGCACTATCTTCACCGTTTTCTTCCATGCTGTTAACAACTATTTTTTAACAAACCTGTTTGCCTTGAAGTTTTTGGAGTATTTTTCAGTGACCTTCAACAAACTTGTTTTCTTATACATTTTATATATCTGGCTATGCTGTTACTTCTAATTTTTTTTTCTAAAGTGTATGCATGAGAGCCAAGCTCAACTGGGTTTAGGGGGTTCCAATGTCTGAAGAGCTTCCTGTTTTTTAAGGTAGGCCAGAAGTGGTAGGAATGCCTAAACAGGGATGGGGTGTACATGTGTGGGTGAGTTTTGCACCAGCTTATAAAATTCCTCTCAGAGGCTCTGAGTACATATGTATGTGTACTCACACAGAGTTCATTAACAAACTGTTGGCATATGCATGCTTTGTATGTCTTTATCACCTCTAATTATTTTATTAATTAGGGTAAACTTAGGAATACCAAGATCATTATAAATGGACTGAACTTCTTTTGTTCTTCTAAGCATTATTTTAGACGGTCTTTACTTTACATAATTAAGCTGTTCCAATCCCAGTCTATTTGCCTTAACAAAGTTTTCTCTCAGAACATTATCTGTTCTACATCCTCAAAGCCAGCACAACAGGTCTGACGCAGAGATAAAAGAAAGGAATTAGTAGGATGATAAACATGCAAAATAGTTCCAAGAAAGTTAATATAGTAGTATCTAACTCATATGAGTTAGTGTAAATGACTCAGAACACACATTCACAGGATGGGGCAAGGTAGGTGTAGAGAACTTTGTCTTTAAACAAGAGCACAATGGAATGACCTACCTTGTATCTAACATTGTAAGCAGCTGAGGTGTTTGTATCTGCATAAGGCAAGCTTTGGCCTGGTCAATGTAGAAAATATCCGGAGAAAGTAGATTTTGATGCCTAAATATAAAAAAAAAGGAAATAACTTTAATGTCTAAACATTAACTTTATATTACTGAATTATATATCTGCTGAAGTAATCACTGAACTAAAAGTATGTTTCATACCAAACAGAAAATGAACACTATGAAAATGAATAAAAATATAATAAACAAACATAAACAAAATAAAAATATTTTTGTTCTAAAAAAAAAAAAAACAGAACAAAATGATAGTCATAAATACCAACATTTATATTTAATCTTCTTCTTCTTCAAACAGCTTCAGATGTTGACTTTTGGTGACCATCTGGAGGGTGTGAACATCGGGTTATCCTGGACATCCCATTGTATCAGCGTGTTCATGCCCCACTGAGCATATTTCTGACTTTTTGGGCAGCATTTTCCAGCCGCTAGTACACAAACTGTCCTCTTTATTTGAAAGATACCAACCACGCCTTAACAACTTTTGATGCGATCACACTCTCTCAACACCACTCCTATCACATCTTTCTCCTTGATGTCTGCTCCCTATACACCTCTATCCATAGCACTCCGCTATTTTCTCAACAAAGACCCTCACCCCATCATTAACACTGATACCATAATAACACTCACACAGCTAGTACTAAACCTAAATTCTTTTGAATTCAACAGCAAACACTTTGAGAAAATCAGTGGTGTCACCATGGGGATGAAAATGGGTCACAGTTATGCATGTTTATTTATGGGTTTTCTAGAAGTTAAATTATGGGAAACCTACAGTGGCAGACTTCCAGAATTCTATAAAAGGTACATCAATGATGGTATTGGAGTCACCAGTATGCCACAAGATGAGCTAAATAAATTTATTGAATTCTCCAACTCACTTAATAATAACATAAAATTCACTTATGAAATTTCTGATAAGTCTGTCAACTTTTTAGACATTAAAATATCTATTGGCACAAACCCGCATTACTTGTGCCTTTTCTTTCGATGAAGCCACGCTGTTCTTCAGTGATTTCTGGTTTTATTTTGCCCCTGACTCTTCTCATGACAATACGAAGCAGGATTTTGGTAACATGACTCATAAGACTAATGGTTCGATGGTCTTCACATTCAACTGCACCTTGTTTCTTCGGTAGGGCAATGAAAACTGATTGCAACAGGTCTGACAGGACATAGTTACTGTTATAGATGTCATTCAGCAATCTGGTAATTATTTCTATGCCAAGTTCTCCTAATGCTTCCAATTCTTCCTTGGTGATTTTTTCTGGTCCTGGTGCTTTGTTGTTCTTCATGTGTTTGATGGCTTCTTCCACTTCTGCTTTTAATATGGGATGCCCTTCATTATTATTTCGTATATCTATTTTGATTCTACTGTCCTCACAGAGTTCTTTAATGTATTCGCATCATCATGCTATCTCTGTCTATTATTGTACACCCCTCCTTTGACTTCAGGCAACCAGTCTTGTGGTATGCCCTTTTATTTGTTAACTCCTTTATTTGTTTGTACATATCTCTTGCATTTCCATGATGGTGTGTCTCTATTTCATTACATTTCTTATTTAGCCACTCTTCTTTCGCTTTATTGCATTTATGTCTTATTTCTTTATTTATTTTGTCATATTCATCTTTATCTTCCTTAAGACTTCTTCTCCAATTCATTAGTTGCAAAATTTCTTCTGTCACCCACCCCTGTTTAGTGTGTCTTTTATTTGGAGATAGGATTTCGATAGATGTTTGCTGAATAGAGTCTTTAAACATATTCCATTGTTCATCAATCATTTCAATCTTCTCTACAGCATTATACCTATTATGTACTATGGTCCTATATTGTTCCTATATTGCCTTATCTTTCCATACCAGATCTCTATTTCTTTGTTTTTTAGGTGCTACCTTTAACCTCTTTAGCTTGATTCTCACTTTTCCTACAACTGGGATGTGGTCAATGTTGCAGTCTGCACTTGGTCTTGTTTTCACAGATATTAGTGAGTTCTTGAATATTGTACTGATCATAATATAAATCTATCTGGTTACGTATGTTATTATTTGGGCTTTTCTATGTCAGATGGTTAAGAAAATTCTTTATCGTCATCTGCCACTAATCCAACTCAACTCTGACACCCGCGACATTTCCTCTGATCTACCCCTATTAGCATACAAACATGAGCCAAATCTTAAGGACCATCCTCTTCCACAGCTACTTGAAGCAGAACCTTGCATATGTTGGCACAAGAAAATGTAATCGCCCTCGCTGTGTTACCTGCCCTGTAGTTTGGGAAATGAAAACAATCGTCTTTCCTAAAACTACCCTCACTCTTCACGAGGGATTCATATGCAAGTCCTGTAATGTAATATATGTCATTGTACGCTAAAGATGTAGGATAACTTATATTGGTAAAACTGGCCTCAGACTAGGGGACTGCATGTAGAAACATCTGTACGATATCACCCAGCATACTTCGAAACCAGTCCCAAATCATTTCAATGGCTCCAACCACTGAGTCAAATCTGATTTTCTGGTAACAGCCATCAAACAATGTCACGCAGATGACAGAAGCCACCTAGCGCTTGAGAACTGCTACATTCATGACTATGGGACGCTCGAACCACATGGTTTGAACATGTTATTCAGCTACACATAACATTATCCTCTTCCACAATCATAATCCCTCTCCACTAAGCTATCATGTAGACAGATCCACCTATCACACATCACAAGTCTAATTAAACATTCTCTACACTTTACCATGCGCATTTCTGTACATTTCTGAATGAGCACATTTTAAATGTAGCAATGAGCATATTTCTGAATGAATGTCGGAAATGCTCCATCTTCTCTCAAAGCATTTCTGAATGACTGCAGGAAAACCTACATATTCGTTCAAGCTAAATGCTCTATTCATTTTATTTATTTATTTTTTTAACATAGGATTCATGCGAATCTATCCTTTATCTCCTCTCTCTAATTCTTTGTCCTATATGTGTTTGTATGATTTAAGGCTCATGCAGAAATGTCACAACTGTGTAATCGTTAAGTAATAAAGCTGTTCCTACTTTTTCCCTAGTTTATACATTTTAGTGTGTTGGGGTACGTTGGTCCCCAATTCTGAATTTATCTTAACTGTACTAAAAAATATGGCAACGCCGGTAGTATTACTTCCCTCTGGTATCAGAAACGTAGGCACAAGGCACACTCAAGGTTGAATTCAGAGCCAATTTGTGTTAAAATTGAACTGTTTTTAAGTTTTTTCTAAGCTTATAGCCCACTGCCCAGTTGTGTTTTCATGCTTTCAGTTTATTGTAGATTGTAAATTGTAAAACATGCTGAATACCACTCTATAAAGAAAAACTAACTTGGACAGAAATCATGAACTCTGCCAAGAAGAGTTACACACATTAACAAATAAAGCATCACAGCAAAAATGAGAGACTTAACAGATCAAGGTTATATGTGACAGCCAACATTCTACACTAAGATGGCAAAGGATGATGACTAGGGCAGATGAACATGAATAATTTTATAATATACAGAAAAACACATTTAAATATGACAAAAATTCCATTATGGGTAACGCTGTTGTGACTTCATCAGTCAATCTTTGCCCCAGGGAAAAAAAACACTGTTTGCACCCTGTAACATGAGTTAAAAAAAAAAAAAACTCAGTTAAAAAAAAAAAAAATACTAACAAGAAGTAACACACCAAATGAGATCAATATCATGAACTTAGGTATCAAAATTCAGATAATGCATAAATCTGAAAACCTTTTCTTTACCTTTTGCACAAATAAGGTGTTACACAGAAAGACATAAATGTTCAAATAAGACTTATCGGCTCACCGCCATTTTGATATATTCAAAAGTTCCATGTGACAACAGATGAGGCTTTCTTTATAAACACAAAACATCTAACTACATGTATGTATTAAAAGTTCGACAAAGACATAAGACCAGAAAACTACAACTGATTCTTATGAAATCAACTAATAGATCAGCAATTCTTGCGAAATGGATATTAGACTAGTAAATTTTGTGAAAAAGACTAGCAGACTAGTAATTCTTGTGAAACAGACTAATAGACTAGTAAAGATCTTAATTTTTTTTTAAATCCACAAGGCAACATCACATAAAAAAAACTAACAACAAAAAAACACATTTGGGTTCAAACTGAGAATGAAACCAGCAGCACACGGATTAACTGGATTAACATTAACAGGACAGTCTTTAGGTGCCATAACTTTTCATACTGTCAGGATGAACTGTGAAAACAACAAACAGTTATTCTTCTGTTAATGCAGTTCTACTTCATAGATAAATTGGAAGAGAAGAAGAAGAAGACAAAAAAAGGCATTATTTGTTTCAGTATTATCATTTATGTCATTATCTTCTTTTGAAACATCACGTTATCTATGCTCATTTTACTGTGATACATATACAAATTTCATGCCACCGTTCGTATCTTGTAAAAAAATTTATCTCATCTAATTTTAAAGAAAACTTTATCAGTGCTACCAGAGTGTAAATCTCTCGTGTGCCGCAGATACATGCTAGCATCAAATCACCATATGATGCAGGCTTTGCTTTCCACATTGATAAAAAAACTCTATTCAAAATAATTTACATTTAAAAATCACCCACCTTTCATGTACCACAAAACTAATAATATCAATTAGAATATGAAAGCAGGAATAGAATTGTAAACTTACAAAAGTGTAGGACAAACTGTTTCCAACAAACAACAAAACAGGCCACGTTTCTGTGGGGAAAAAAAAAAAAAAGAAGAAAATTGCACAAGCAAACTAATTTTTATGTCAAGTTTGTTGTTAATTACAATGACTATTTCTGTTAGATAATGATCAGTTTCTTCCCTCTTATCTTCCTCCATTAGCAATGAAAGAAATTACTTGTCATATACTGTATGACAATAAGCAATTTTTCTTTTCCTTAACATAATGCCCTTATAAAGTGACCACCCGTCCCATTTTAAATATCTCATATTTTGAACATTTGTCTCCTATTTTAAAATGTGTCTCATATTTTATGATCTTTGATCACCACATGGTTGGAAATACCCAGAATTTTGTTCATTATCTTAGTGGAAATGCTGCTGTGAAGAACCCTCACTCTGAAGAAGTACAAGAAGCAGGCCTGACAGGCACATCTAAAAGTAAAGTTATAAACCCATAAATGGATTAAAACATCGGGCTAAAATTAACATATAACTTTACCCCCAATTAAATGAGCCATATCTGAACTTAGAAAAAATTGTCTACTCAAAAATCTTGTAAAGCTTATTTCTTTCATTCAAAGTCACGCTTCCTGGTGAAGATTGTTTTCTGACATATTCTTGCATTTTAAGTTGTTTCATTTATATTCTTTTAAGTCTCATACCTTTTTTTTTTTTTTTTTAGTACAATGGCTCAAATTTAGAAGAAAAATAAAATTCAAATTTGGTAAGGCATTGTTCCATAAATGAACAAATGAAACAAAATTTTGATGAAATGGAAAGCTGCCTTCACCAAAGGTTGCAACATGCAGAAATAATATATTAATTTCTCAGAAAAGTTTCAGAAATAATTAACATCATCAAGAGATAACAGTAATTAATATAAAATTATAATTATGTGCAGGAGAAACATAACAAAGATATAACCAGAAATACAACTTACCAAACCAACAATTAACCAACACCATCTGGCACTTGGCTCAGAATAACCAAAAGTGTTGTTGATCTCTGCCACATCATGACAAAACCTAGACGGAAAGATCTCCCTCCAAACAATAAACTGTGCTACACTGCTTCTGGTCATTAGTTCCATCATCCCAAGGTGCTGAAGATAAACCTGGAGGTCATGAAGATCTTCTGTGGCCAGGTGACTGCAAACCAAATGCCCAGAGTAAAAGAATGCAGAGCCGAGGATGGCATATTGGCGGCGACATCCATAGAAGTTTTCAGACTACAGACAAGAAAATAATGCAGCTTCATTGTTCACTTTCATCTTGTAAATGTCATTAGCAAATGTGTGTGGACTACCACTATTATGCTGGTTTTTTTAAAAATTTAAATAAAGCATAATTTTCATATTATTTGGGTCACCTGGACTCTTTTCTTTTTCTTTTGACAATCACGTCTTGATCTTTCAGTTTTGAGCTATAAACTGATAATCCGCACATCTACTAAAATAATAATCATGAATACCATATGGCACTGCTTATATAGAAGTAATGTATGTTAGATATAGCACTATTTGCTGTAAAATGTTGGGGAATCACATAAAAGATTTTTAAAATTAAAAAGTCATCTACAGTATTTTTAAGAATGTCAAATGTTTTATTTATTTTCTTGGGGTTTTTTAATATCTGATTCCTATATATCTCCTTCCTATATATATATATATATATATCACTTAAGTCTTTTGCATATAACTAATGACACTTTTATGTGAAATATTTCAGAACTACCTGTCAGATATTTTTTTTTAAAGTTGCATTATAACCTGGTCCAGGTGACTTTATTATATTAATTATATCCCAGAAAAATAAATCACCACAGAATATGTACCAACATAGAGTTTCAAACATTCTTAAAACACGCAAAACAAAAATTGCAATTTGATATATCACAGTTTATCTGGCACATAACACATCACGGTTTATCTGGCATCTAATATGCCACAGTCTATTTGGCTTCTAATACACCAGTTTATGGAGTTACAAAAGATAAACTATTAATTCCCTCTTGGCTTCTGAGACAAAAATAAACTGAACATTTGCCGTGGTTTACCTACCATGTCTGCAAAGTTTGATGACTCAAAATCACTCAATTTCTTTCCAACCATTGTCTGTGGACAGAATATTTGCATGACTGGACATTACAGACAAAATTAATTTCATCATTTATCCAATTACTGTCCTCTAAATTGAAGTCAGCGTCAGACATAAACATTTCCATTGTCCTGCCTTTGCACTCTTCGAATAATATTCATGGAAACGCCCTAGAACATCTTGATTTAATTCTATTTCTTTTCTAATTTTTTTTTTATCCCATTTTCCTCCACATCAATGTACAGTTTTTGCCTCAGAATTGTTCATGGTCACTAGTTTATGCTACAATGAATCCTTTCGGTCTTGTTACATGCAAGACCCAACAACCAGTTTCAGAAATATATGACAAAATAATCAGAAATTTCTGCTATTAAGAAAGATCTTGAACTGATCATTACAAATATGTATAAACGTAGGAAAATAACTGGTGATATTTCCACTAATTACAATTGCTCTAAATTTTAGTCGTACCATAACTCAAAAATTAATATTTAGAAGTATAAAAATGGAAACAAATTACTGATTCATTAGTATAATTAGATTGTAATCAGACACCATATGACTTTTCTATCGTGTTACAAAATTACCTTTGCTTACCATATCCAAAAGAAAAGATGACTTAGAAAGAATTCGGGGGGGGGGGGGGGGGATATTTCTTCCAAGTGTTTGTAATAAAAAGAGACTGAATAAATCTTCACAGTACCTAAAATTAAACAGTACCATTTAAATACTTTTTAAAAAACCCAAAAGAACCAAACACTGAAGCTTTAACTGTTCTAGGTCAAATGAAATCTTTATTTGTCATCTCCTCTCATTGGTCCTCCCCCAACCCCTGTATCCCAGAGAAAAAAAAAACAATTGCTGTGTCTTATACTTTACAAAACTTAGCACTCTGTACATTGCTTGAAAGGTAATAGGTTGAACTATATGAATCCATAACAAAAAAAGTATGAAATATGTACTTGCATGAAAATAATTACCTTTGAATAAAAAAAGAAAAGTTTTATGACCAATTTAAACTCTGAATGAAGAAAAGTCATCAAAACACAATAAAACATAAAAATTTCTGTCTTTGTTATCTTCTGTTTGTCACATGCAATTAGAAAGAAAATCACTTTTCTCACTTATATATATACATAATCCAAATAAAATGCACAAGAATGCAGAAGGCAAATCTAGTCTTGACCACATACTCACAAAGTGAAAATAATTTATAAAAATTTAAAATTTACCAAAACATTTGAATGTACTGTCGATAAATAGGTAACGCAATGAGGCTTCTAAGAGATGCTATTACAATTATTTTCATTGGTGCGCTATTAAAAAGTACATGACCAAAGATCAGCCCCCACTGTCTTGGTTATCCACAGACAGGCCGATCTTTGGCCACCTAGACTTAATAAGAGTTAACAAGACACTGTAGGATACTGTTGCAGTAGGATACTGCTGCCAAAAGCAGCTTTTTATGACATGAAGAAGATATTAACAAATAAAAATATCTATCTCTAAAAGTGAGGAAAAGAATATTACAGTGCTACAAAGCATCAATATTGCTATATAGTTATGAAACTTACAATACAGGGATGATAAAAAAAACAAAAAGGAAGCAAAAGAGATGTGGTTTTGGAGAAGAGATGCAACAAATACCCTGGATAGACAAACAAAAATCAACACTGGGGTTCTCAAGCAAAGTTTCTGAACACCAGAAAAGAGCTAACAATTGTAATAAAAAAAATACATTCACGAGAAAACGTGATGAGAAGATGGAAGTTAGAAAATTTGGTAATGACTGGAAAATTCAAGCAAAATAAAGGAGAGGAAAGACAATAAGAAAAATATCTCTGCAGACTGACCAATTGGCATGGAAAAAGAAAAGCATATGAGCTGATCAAAAACACCAAAGATCGAACAAGATGCTATCAATGCTATAAGACATGGCACATAATGTAATGCGATGCTGCCAATCTAGTACAGGAGCAAATACCTTCTTTTTTTTTTTTAAATTCCTCTTCAAATAAGAATGTTAGTTTTATTTTTCTCTGATAAATCTTATTTTAAAAACTGAAATAAGGCATAATCAACTGCAGATATTAATCACTGCCTCATAAACTTACCATGTGCTCATTTGACAAAGGTATGGCTTGCACATACTGTGAACATCTGACAAATGAACTACATTCTGACTGAAGATTTCCTTTCTCTTCTATATGAGAGGTTGTTGAATGCGAAGATGATGCTGATGACAAGCGTACAGGGGATGACAGCACTTGTCGGAAAAGGTAAGTTAGCAAACTGTCAATGAAGACTGAGTACAGCCCCTTTGTGAATGCAGTCTCAAGAGAACTGAACAGAACCCTGAGAACTCGTGAGAACTCTAACAAAATGGTGTTGAGCTGAGATACTCTCACGCTGAGGGAAAAAAAAATATTTTAACATTATGCGAGAAAGCAGGTTATATAAAATTACAGTTAAAATTATATTAATATTAAAAACATACTTAAATGAATCCTACATTTTTCATTGACACAAACTACTAATCACAGGAGATTAAATGATTATATCAGATGTGTCACTGAGATCAAAGAAACAAACCCAGTCAAGACTTTAACTTAACACTGTGCTTTTAGTGTAATGCTTGGCCGATGGGCACAGGTCCGATTTGTTTCCCACTGCGATGGATTCTACTAATAAGTCTGCTTTTTAGTCTTCCAGTCAGTCATTTGCATGCCCCTTGCGGAACTTTGCCTCCCCAACAGCTCTCCTGTAGGCCTCTCGATTGTAAGCAAGATGTCCTGCTGCCGATGCATCCATTTGCAAATTATCAATGATTTTTAGTCCGATACAAAAATTAAAGAAAGCTAAGAATTTATTTTAAATTTATAAGTTATCTCTTTCCCAACAAAATATAAGAAATAATACATATGAATGCATACCTGAGAGATATTTCATCATCAGTTCCAGACCATCAGAATAAAGTGAATCACATCCATTTTTTTTTTTTTGGGGGGGGGGGGGGGTGCCACCAATATATATATATATAAAAGACTAAAATCATGTTTACACCATACTCCATGAAGTGTGCAATAAGGCCAGTTTTAAAAAAATATTGTACTGTAAAATTTAAAATACTGTATTGCTACAAAAAATGTCAATATTCATCTGAGCTATCAGCCAAGTGTAATCTCTTTGCTGGTGGAGAATTGCTGGATGTTGATGGCTGTTGACTGGTCATGGTGCTATCTGCCGAAAGTTGTGTCTGTGTAAAGTCCTTAAAATGAGATAACAGTGAAGTCTGCCGCATTGACTGGCGCTTCCTTTCATGAAGGATTTCTCTGTAGCATGCAATACTGTTTGACAGCATTTTACTCACACTAGAACTTCTTTCAAAGTTTGGGTCAATCCTCTCAAATCCTGCTGCCACTGTATCAGTTAAACCTATGTAATATTCTAAATCCTTTGTTGTCATTTCAACAATGTTCACAAGCTCTTCACCAGGAGCAGATTCCATCTCAGGAAGTGACTTTTTCTGCTCATCCATAAGAAGAAACTTCTCATCCATCAAAGCTTTATCATGAGATACCAATAATTCAGCTACATCTTCAGGGTTCACTTCTAGTTCAAGTTCCCTTGCCATTTCCACCACATCTGCAGTCACCTCCTCCAATGAAGTCTCAAACCCCTCAAAGTCAACCACAAGCACTGGAATCAACTTCTTCCAAATTCCTGTTAATGTTGATATTGTGACCTCCTCCCACGAATCACGAATGTTCTTAATAGCATCTAGAATGGTGAATCCTTTCCAGAAGGTTTCCAGTTTACTCGGCTTAGACCCATCAGAGGAATCACTATCAACAGCAGCTACAGCCTTACGCAATGTTTGTCTTAAATAATAAGACTTGAAACTTGAAATGACTCCCTGATACATGGGTCGCAGAAAGGATGCATTGGAAGGCAAGAAAACAACATTAATTTCATCATATATTTCCATCACAGCCCTTGGGTGAGGAGGTGCATCGTCAATAATTAGCAGTATCTTGAATGGAATCTTTTTCTCTGAACAGTAGGCTTCAACAGCAGGCTTAAAGTATTCAGTAAACCATGTTGTAAACAGATCCGCTGTCATTCTAGCATTGTTGTTCCACGTATAGAACACAGGCAGAGTAGATTTAGCATGATTCTTGAGAGCCCTTGGATTTTTAGAATGGTCAACGAGCATTGGCTTTAACCTGAAATCACCAGCTGCATTAGCTCCTAACAAGAGTGTCAGCTTATCGTTTTCAGCTCTGATGACAGGCACTGACTTCTCCTCTTTAGCTACAAAAGTCCCAGTTGGCATCTTCTTCCAATGTAGGATTGTTTCATCCACACTGAAAATCTGTTGCTTAGTGTAGCCACCTTCATCAATTATCTTAGCAAATTCTTCTGGATAGCTAGCTACAGCTTCTATGCAAGTGCTAACTGTTTTACCTCGCATTTTTATGTTATGGAGACAGCTTCTTTCCTTAAACCTCATGAACCAACCTCTGCTAGCTTCAAACTTCTCTTCTGCAGCCTCTATACCTCTGTCAGCCTTCATAGAATTGAAAAGAGTTAGGGCCATGCTCTGGATTTGGCCTTGGCTTAAAGGAATGTTTTGGCTGGTTTGATCTTCTATCCAGACCACCAAAACTTTCTCCATGTCAGCAATAAGGCTGTCTCGCTTTCTTATCACTCTCGTGTTCATTGGAGTAGCACTTTTAATTTCTTTCAAGAACTTCTCCTTCGCGTTCACAACTTGACTAACTGTTTGGCGAATAAGGCCTAGATTTCGAGCTATCTCAGCGTTTGACATGCCCTTTTCACTAAGCATAATCATTTCTAGTTTTTGATTCAAAGTGAGAGACGTGCGCCTCTTCCTTTCACTCACACACTTTGAGGCCATTGCACGGATAATAATAGGTCCTATTTCAGCATAACAACATTTTTTTAAAGTGAAATGTTGCGAGAATTGTCGGAATGTAACACAGATACACTAAGTGTACAAATGCGGTAAACAAAATGGCGGCGACCCTTCCGTTGCTACCGTCAAAAACTCGGAATAAGAAAACATTCCGAAAATGATAAACAAATATGGGGGGGGGGGGGGGGGAACGTCTATGAAACGCAATACAGCGAAGCGCAACAATGAGAGATAAGCAAGTATTAATTTTGATTAACGACCAGAAAATTATTCAAACATGTTGGTGTAGATTCATCAGATATGTTATTCTGTACAAAGTTTGCTAATCCCAGAACATAATATTCCAAACAGCATTTACTAAATTTATTCTATTCTTAAATAAATTTGGCAATAACATTTTTTTTAATTCTAAAACTTGAAAGACTACCGTAGACAACAATAGTTTCAAGCTAACGCAAAGGTTTCCAAACTGACACACATTCACTGACATTTTCAAACATCCAAAACTACCACAGAGGTTCTCAACCTTATTTTAGAGTGACCCTAAACCTGCAATGGTAACTGACCCATGACCCATGAAAAAAAAATGACAAAAATATTGAAATTCAATTTTTAAAATAACTAATGCTATTCCAATGCCTCTGAGACTGTTAGCAGTCATGTGGAGGAATTGCGAACTAGGATAGGAGGACAAAGTGAATTGCCCAGTCATGTTTCCCAGATATATAGAAAGCATAATTCTACTTGCCACACAACTTTTTATTTGTACTATGTGAAACATTTCAAGTGTGGCTGTTGCTATTTTAATATTTAGGTTTAGAAAACATAGAGCAGTAGTTAAAAAAAAAAAAAAGGTAACTCTCATTCCCATGTCAGTAAGGCATATGGGGATACGATGTTAGGCCCTCCAGCACATGAATGTGTGATGTAATCAGTATCACCTCTGGCCGCATTTACTTTCCCAGATTTCTCTGGCACCCATTTTTAGAGGCTGGATGGACCCTGTGGCCTTTTTGGTGCTTACCAGAAAAAAAATCCCACTGCTGGGACTTGAACCCAATACCACCAGATTAGCAAACAGAGCACCTAACTACTCAGCTAACCTGGCCATCTGGTAGTAGTAAAAAAAGGTAAAATTCCCATTTCCGTGCCATTAAGGCATATTGGGGAATACGGTGTTAGGCCTGTATTTTCCATGACTTTCGGCACATGAAAGTGTGATGTGGTCAGTATCACGCCTGGCCACTTTACTTTCCCAGATTTCTCTGGTACCCATTTTTAGAGACTGGTAGTAGTGGTTCCCTAAAATACTGTACTTTTTTCCCTTTCTTTCTTTCATTCTTTTTTTTTTGTTCCTACTGGGTTGTGACCTGAGATTGGGAGCCAGTGACTTACCATGACCCAAGGTTGGGAGCCACCGACTTACCATGACCCAAGGTTGGGAGCCACTGACTTACCATGACCTGAGGTTTGGAGCCACCAATTTACCATGACCCGAGGTTGGGAGCCACTGACTTACCATGACCTGAGGTTGGGAACCACTGACTTACCTTGACCTGAGTTTGGGAGCCATCGACTTACCATGACCTGAGGTTGGGAGCCACTGACTTACCATGATGCTGGCATGGCAAACACAAGAATATCATTTCCTTCTCGCATGTATGCAATGTGAACCATCTGGCCATCAAGGCTGAGTGTTGTACTGAAATCCACAACATAAAGAGCATAAAACTTTCTGCCACTCATGCAGACTTAGAACAATATTCTGATATCTTCAGATACACATTCTGTAATATTTTGAAAAAAAAAAGTTGAAAAGCTCGCCGAAAACAAGAAAACTTGGTGAACTACCTTGCGAGCCCTATGTGACGTTTAATGAAACAGGAAGGATATAAGATAGGTATATCTTGACTTAAAAGTAGAGATAACTGGATTCTGAAATACATGTTGCACTTCTCAAATTTTACATAATTTAATGCATAGTTCAAATCTGAAGTGCTGTAAACACAGAAAGAAAAATAAATTACCGCCAAAATGCTCTACATAAAAAAGTAAAAGCATATAAGAAATAACTGAAATGTTAAAATCTTACTTTCCTTGAATTTTGTTATTTGACGAACGTTCTTCATATCACATAATCTTTACATTTGCCTAATAGCTTTGCATCCGAGGCACTAATTATTATCTTTTACATATACCCCTTGTTCACTGAGGATTTATTTGTGGTTAGTATGCATTCAGTCATCTTCTATTGTGTTATAACCAAGGCTGTGGAGTCAAAGTTGTGGAGTTCAGAGTCAGAGCTGAGAGCTTTGTCTGGAGTTAAGGTCAGAGTTGAAGCTGGAAAAAAAATGTACTGACTCCAAGATAAATATGCCCAACATTTGAAAATCACAGTAAGGAAAGTACCATAGCCAATCCCAAAACACTTTTGTAATTAACACTTGGGAAATTATCCATGTCCCATAAACCAGGTACTTTACTTTGTTATTCAAGCCTTGAGCAGATGTCTTTCAGTTCTTGATATTCATGAGATTAAGTGATTATCTCTTACATCTTACATTTTTCCCGTGCCGCTTAACGTCACATAGGGCCCGCATGATAGTTCACCAAGATTTCCTGTCTTTGGCGAGTTTTTCAGTCTCATCAAGGGATGTTATGCGCACTGAACTGGCCTCTCTTAACAATGTCCTCTTTAGAGTTTCACGTGGTCGGCCTCTTTTTCTTCGGCCTGTTGTGTTCCACTTGATAGCTTGTTTATCTCTGACAAGTAAATTCTTAGCAGTTAGGATACGAGCCTCTGATGGTGATTTTGCGATGTCATATAAAGTGAAATGAAGAGAAGCACTATAAGGTGACCTAATGCACCAGATTCTGCTACATAATGAACAGTTAACTAAAAGGTTTGAGGTAGCAGTAAGAATGAAAAGCTCGCCGAGGACAGGAAAACTTGGCAAACTACCATGCAACATTTAATGGCACAGGAAGGATGTAAGATGTAAGATGAAGAACAGAATAAAAAAACGTTCATCAAATGTTTTGGCTACAAAATTAAGATAAAAACATTTTAGCTAAAGTCCAGCTCAGCTGTCACAGTTTAAATGTCACTTCGGTGTACCTGAATAGAAGCAACTGCCACTTGTTTACAACAGAGAAATCCTTGATATAATTTTTTTTTATTCTTCACAAACCCAATAATGAAAATAAATACTAAGAGTACATAAATGGAGCAATATAAAACTAAAGGCAAAAAATAATGGCAATAAAATACATGATGAATCTAATAAAATTAAAAATCTAAACAAATTCAAATTTATATAAAACTTACTTTTTTATTGTGTTAGATTTATTAATATCTTTGATCAAGTGAGCTAATGTGTAGAACAGGCCCAGGAGTTGGTGAAGAGAGTTTTGCTCACTTGGAAAACTGTATACCATTCCATCCTGCAGATAATCCAATAAACTTTATTTTTTTTGTAAAGATGCTTAACAGCCTGTATACTAGAAAGCAGCACCTGAGTAGCACAGGGATTTGAAAGGAGCTACTGAAACTTCCTCCTTGAGTGCATTAGTCTGCTGAAAAAAGAGACCTGATATTTGTGTTAGGAAACATAGATACCATTGCCAGACTGACAGATTATTTGGCTATTGCCCTTGTATACTTTATTAATCTATTTATTTTCTATATTCCTTTACTTTCACCCGTCAACTGTTTTTTTTTCCACAAAAGTCACTGCTTAGGTTTCAATGTCTGTCACTATTTTTCTTGCATATTTCATTGATATCATCAGGACATCTCCTCATTTACTTCGTTTCATTAATACTGGTGTCCTGGCATTTAAATATTGTGGCTAATATGGTTACCATATTAGCACTTCCCATCAAAGAAGATATTTTGAAGCAGACAAATATTAGCTTTTGTAGATTTTTGCCAAGCACCATTGTGCCGAGCAGGTCCTCTCATGGCTGACTCTACCGATGTTGCCAAGTAAATAAGTGAGTAATATGCAAACTCTTTTTTCATTTTTTAACACAAATAATGGTAATGCTGAAAAATGAGGATTTGTGTCTTAATAATGATGATTTCCTTCCAGCAGGCATTGGAATCTTCTCCACAGATCTTAATTTTAGATATTTTCCATCAGTTCAGCTGACTCTTTTTTCCATTTATCTTTCCAACTGTTTTATTTTCAAACCTCCCCTTCTAATTATTTGATGAAAGTTGACTGTTATTTTGTTATGAATATGCATTCATTTTTTTTTTTGCTATTCTTAATTTCAGAGTGTATTTTCCATTTAATATTATTAGTGTACTAAAGTATTTCAATATGTATGCTTGTCTTTTGGGCACTTCATGTGTGTTTACATTGCATTTAGGTGAGTGTTGATATTTCTTTTGCACTAATACCTCTTTCTGATCTATTTCCAGTGTCTCACTTTTTGCGTCATTTCACACAGGGAAAGTAATATTTCATGATTTCAGAGCAGTAATAATACTGAAGGACTGTGACACATAAAATGCAACTAAATTTAAAGATGTGCAATAATTTTAAAGATTTGCACAATTTCTTTATATGTTGAACAAGAACAATTAATCATTTTGTAAACATCCAATCTTATTTTAATATACTGTATCTTACACTGGTGTTTTCTGGGTCATCAACATTCACTCCCTCAAGGGATATGTACATGGCAGCCATCTTATCAAGAGCATGATGATCTGTATCAGAGGTCAAAATATTGACCAAGGTCTCCAGGTCAACTGTTGACTTTTCTGGTCTAATGGATTTCAAAGTCAGTTTGACCTTAAACAGAAAAAAAAAAAAACCACCCGTACACATGCTATGTTAAAATAAGTGAAATCGTATAATGAAAAAAAAATATTTTGAAAGAAATTTTCATGAATTAACAAATAACACAGAGTACAACACTGTGTACTAAAACAGACTAGTGTGCTATTCTTTACTTATCTTCTCTTTAATACTTTCTTTTGTGAATATTTTAATGAATTATAAATAATGTATTTGATTTGTGCTTATTTGAAAATTTATTTTTAGAATAAGTAACAATAAGTAATGATTGATCTTAACTCCTAAAGTGCTAGATCAGCAAAAAATCAATTGAAGTGAAGCAGAATTGATTTCATCTACCACACTTTTAAATCTGTAAATGAAAAATATGTGTATGTTTTTTTTCCTGATTTAGGATTGCCCTTATGTTTTGTTTTCAGATATTAAGATTATTTCTATATTGTTTTGTTTTAATAAATATTCACTTGTAATGTATGTATTTGTTAGGCAATTTTTAAAACATATTTTTAATGTAAAAATTGAATATAAATGAAGATAAAAATCTCTTTAATCTGTCTTTTGAGATTGCCTCTCAAATAATAAATGTATTATAAGTTTCAACTCAACAGCATTTTCAATGACAAAAGAATGGCTCATCTTCAGTTTTGTGCTTCCCTCTTGCTTATATCATAAAAAAATAATTAATCCCAAATATACTATGACAATGTTAAAATAATATCCATTAGCAAGTAAATACTACCTTTTTCAGTTTGCTCAAACTAAGTAAAAGTGCATTCATAGTGTCCCAGGTAACTTCCTTGCCATCGATTTTATGCAGAATACTGCCTGAAAATATAATAAAATGCTTCCAATTACAAAGTCAGCATCTTGTTAGCCAAGTAATACATTTCACATGCACAGGAGACATGGAGAATGCTTCACTCATAAACAGAAATATAATGAAATTTATACAGAATTTTATACTCAAGCCCAAAATAAATCTACTTCAGTGATTCATGCATCTACATATTTGATACACTCTGACCTGTAAAAGATTATAACAACTGACTATGTACACACTACTGAAAGCACACATGAAAACTTTCTTGAGTTGCTGAAAGATGTAAATGCTTATACTGCTGAAATTCTTTTTCATGCAGTGCATCCATCAGACCTGGTTCTTCAAATAATGAAACACATTTTAAGGAAACCCACATGCAAATTTATAGCATTCCATTCAAATACATACTGCTAAAACTGACTAAGCTAATACACTTCAGAGTTTTGGGGTTTTTTTCCCTTTGTTAAATTTGATTTACTAACAGACTATGCAATTAAGATAAATGCAGGAGAAGAATAAATCCGTAGGATTAGTCTTTGGTCAAGCAACTGAGGCAGGGGGCAGGAATCAGGGCAAAAGTGATAGCTGTAGAAGTGGGAGCAAGGGGATTCGTAGCAACATCAGCATATGACCTATGTAAACAACTGGGCATAAAGGGACAAGCAAGAGCAAGGACATTGAAAAGCCTTTCAGAAACAGCAGAAAAGGCCTCATGCTGGCTGTGGAGTATGCGAAACAAGCATTGGGAACATAAGTAATTTTATTTGCCACAACCAATACCAGTCCTCCGTAGCTAAATCGCTAATGGGTTCGATCCCGGGACCGGGAACAAAAAAAAGCAACAACTCACAAGACCTCTGGGAGTCATGACCCAGAGGGGCCCACCCCCCTTAGAGTGTCAGGAGTTTAAAGGGCCGAAACACTTGTCTGAGGGGGGGGGGTACTTCCTCTGATGATCTGAAGGAGTTGTGTTGTTGTTCCGCTCTCTACGGTAGAGAGTTTCCTGCATATTTGATGTGCAATGAAATAAATTAAAACTGCTTTTTTTTAAGTATGAAAAATATGTTTAGAACAATAAGTGAAAAAGTTATATATATATATATATATATATATACAAAACAAGTTGATCCTAAGAAACAAAATTAACATTTGGGAAATTTCTAAACTTGATCTCTTCACCATACAAAATGGAAATATCACAGCAAACATGAAGTAACCAGGAACTGAGCTAGTTATAACACAATGAACAATGCATGAAATGTTGATCATAGAGATCTAAGCTCTATGTTGATCTTAAGCAAGGAATTTTAGAAAAAAAAAACTAGAATATTAATAAACATGAAAGTGAAAGAAAATGAATGAAGAGTAACCACATGAGTCGTATGTGTAACAGATCAAGAACTGAATAAGCCTAATGAAAATGGAATTTCTGGAAACAATACACAATTCTCAGTTTGATCTGAGCTGATCAACGAAAGAGAGTATTAAAATCTGTAACTGTCCTGCTGTATGGAAATCAGTGAAGGAAAATAAACAGATGAATACAAAGATCACCGAAGACAATAATGATGTGGTTTCACAAAAGAATGTTTAAAGACTTGTTGATAAACAACTGTGGAGTGGCCCATAGGTTTTCAAACGGTGTCCCATGGCACCGTGGTATGCCACGAAAGAGCTAGAAGTGTGCCGCCAGTTTTAGTAAAAAAAAACTACTTTCAAAATGCTAAAAAATATACAGTTAACTTCACGACAATCTAGCATTAAGAAGACAGGTATGTCGTGACAATAGAAATTTGCGTTACCAAGTGTGCCTCAGTCTGAAAAAAAGTTTGAGAACCACTGGAATAGCCTACAAAAGCCAGTTTTAAGGGTGGCATGACAGGATTACCTTTACCTTTACTTTTTAATTATAAAAAGGCGGCCAGAATTCAGCGCACAGTTAGAAAAAAAAAGGTTGGTGGGGGGGGGGGGTTGGAATGTAAAACAAAATAACAGCCGAGAATATAAGATATGTCGGAAGAAGTAGAGAAAAGTCAGTAGTGAATTGAACAGACAGTGGTATGAGACAGAGAATCATGATAGGATCCAATGGAGACCAAGATCGACGGAAAAACATGAAAGCATAACATAAGGTGATGGTGAAGATTCATTCCAAATACAGGTTCAGAACGATGTGATACTCGAGAAAAGAAGGGAGGAGGATGGCAACATGCAAAGAAATACACGAATAAAAATAACAAACTGCACAGAGTTAACATCTTTACTGGCAACCGAAAACATCGTATTGTCTAGATAGAAAACTGTTGAAAAACTACACAAACATGTTTTGCCGCTAAATAAACAGTACAAAGTGTAATGATCACCACTTGTCTTACACTGTAATCACGTTAGATGAATTAACTTTAATGTACCCTTCAAATATAAATACACTAGCGAGTGAAATATTTATCCTTGGATAAATATATTTATGGTGCACTAGCCAGGTAAATTTCAGCAGGTAGCCATGGAATGTTGGAACGAAATCACACATCTGAAACACTTCCCTGTTGTCTGCCTCTTGTTTGAACACGTAACGTGTAAGTTACACACTTCCTAGTTGCCAATGCAAAAAGTCAACAGGTGCCTGCCTTCTTTTCAGTACGCACGGGGCCATTCTTTTAATATCGGCCGCATGGGATCGGGGATTTACTTCACAATATCCAAGGATCTTCGCCCTTTTATTCACTACATATACTACATTCATGATCTACTATTGCTATACATGTGTTTGTTAAGATTGTGAATATCGACATACATGAACGCTGCACATGTGTAACATCTGACTGTATTTAAGAGACACCTGAACTTCCAAATTTTGAGTTGTACTATCGAATAACTAGGTCAGGCCGCCAGCTACCTGTCTCAATCTGCGCGCATCACTTTTAGAACTACTGTTTCAGGTCACTGTGACAAACGTTAGTTTTTTTTTTTTTTTCAAAGAAATGTTCCGCGGTCCAGAAAAATATAACACATGAACAAACACAGGACCAATACTTTACCTTTTTCAAATAATTGTTTTTATTTACTTCTCTTTTTAAAAGACTGTTCGATTATTTTCCTTCCATGACTTCCTCGTCCTCTGTACTCTTTTATCTTGCTATCTTTCTCTCTGCATATCATGTTCAAAGGCATGTTCTTACAGTCCGTAAGAGCAGCGAAGAGCAGAACCTCTATCTTAATGCGAAGAAAACTAAATTGAAGACAACTGACAAAACAGACAAGGCAGTTAAAATATGTATCAATGAGGAAAAACTGGAAGAAGTGGAGAGTTTTGAATATCTTGGATCACTGCTAATTAATAATGGAGATACAATGAGGGAAATTCAAAGGAGGACATCTATCGCTCTTCAGAAAGTAAAACAACTAAAGAATCTGTGGAGAGGAACAGACAGAACTATAAAAATAAGATTTTTAAGGGCATGCATCTTTCCCGTCACAACATATACCTGTGAGACCTGGACACTTAACAAAACAGCTGAGAAACACATAAATGGCTTTGAATGTAAATGCTATAGAAGATTTCTTCAAATATCATGGACACAAAAAAGAACAAATATATCCATACTACAAGAACTTAATACTGAAGAAGGCTGGCTGGTAAAGAGTATTAAAGAGAGAAAAATTAAATATTTTTGACACTTTAAACGTCATGATAATCTAGAGAAAACCGTCTTGGAAGGGTACATAATGGGAAAAAGAAAGAGAGGAAGACCAAGGCGAAGATGACTGCAAGACATCGTTGATGATCTGCAAATGGATGCATCAGCAGCAGGCCATCTTGTTCACAACCGAGAGGCCTACAGGAGTGCTGTTAGGGAGGCAAAGTTCCGCAAGGGACATGCAAATAAATGAATGAATGAATGATGTTCAAGTCGCTAGTCCTACTCCTTTCCTCCTATCTTTTTTTTTTAATTGAAAATTCTCTCTCCCCCCCCCCCCACACACACACACACACACACATACACATGCTCCCTTGTTACTCGACAACAAAAAGGGAAACAACTTTTCTTTCATTTCACTCAATTATGAAACCTTTTTTTTTTTTTTGTCACCGGGCGCAGATCATCAGAAACAGAGACCTACACCCTTAACAGAAAAGTGCGCATAAATAGAGCAACACGACTGGAAATGGACTGGATATGTAGACAGCAGAAATGTAGTTTATTAGAAGAACGTTGCGAATCCCCTGGACAGCAAAAATAACTAATGAAGAATGTATGAGAAGAGCTGGAGAAACAAAAAACCTTGTCAAAAAGATAAGAGAGAGGCAATGTACTATCATAGGACATGCAATGAGAAGAGGGGGCATTGAAAATAGTATAACAACAGGAAAAACAGAAGGAAGAAGATCAAGAGGAAGACCAAGAGAAATGATACTGGAAAGTCTGACGGGATAATGTGAGAGGAGACCACCAACTGAGCTGATAGCCTGCATGAAGGATCGTGTACTCTGGAGAAGCATAATACCCAACGCCAGTCGGCACGGCACCTCATGATGATGATGATGTAGGCCGAGAAGATCCCATAAGTATTGCCAAGGCATGTTATGTAATGGACTCGCTAAGAAGAAAGAGAGCTTAATCAAAGCTAACCTGGTGAAGAAAAGGTGTTTCATATTTGTAAAATAAAAACATTCTCAAATTAAATTCACATGTTTAGTCATAAAGTTTCGTTATATGTACGTTTAGATGTTTAATGCTTAATTATGTTCATGCCTGGATGTAGTGTTCTATTATGTCCATGTTTAGGTGTCTTTTTTTTTAAACACCCGCAAGGGCGCTGTTAGATAAGTGAACCAGCTATAATGTTTATTATGTCCATTTTTAGATGTTTAGTTGCAATGGTTTATTATGTCTGTGTTTAGATGTCTAATTGTAATGTTTTATTATGCCCATGTTTAGATGTCTAATTGTAATGTTTTATTATGTCCATGTTTAGATATCTAGTTGTAATGTTTTATTATGCCCATGTTTAGATGTATAATTGTAATGTTTTATTATGTCCATGTTTAGATGTCTGTGTTCTATTATGCCCATGTTTAGATGTCTAATTGTAATGTCTTATTATGTCCATGTTTAGATGTCTAGCTGTAATGTTTTAGTATGTCCATGTTTAGATGTCTGTGTTTTATTATGTCCATGCTTATATGTCTAGCTGTAATGTTTTATTATTCCCATGTTTAGATATCTAGCTGTAATGAGTTCTCTTATTACCTCCCTTCCTTAAAAATCCTTTATATTGTCTATTTTGTGCCATAAAACGATCTCTATTCTCTTTTGTATTTACATATGTTTAATTTTTATTTCTCTTCTCTATTCTCCTGCTGCTAGAATTGTTTGCTAGTTCCACAGAAATAGTGTTGCATGTACAGCTTTGTACAGGGCGTATTGAACACCTGGTTAACGTTACATTAATCGCAAGTACCTTTTGTATAACGGTGAGGTTTTATCCCCATTCTGTGGTAAGTGAATCTAGCCATCGTTATTTCTTATTGCTGTTCCACTGAAGAAACACTTGATTCATAACGGATAGTTTATGAATTTAGCCAGTTAGCCAAAAGTAGGTTAAACTTTGATTTTGTTTACAGCGTGGGAAGCAGGGGGGCGGGTGTGAGAGAGAAAGAGAGAGAGAGAGAGAGAGAGAGAAGGGGTTTTTTTTGGGGGGGGAGCGGGAGAGAAAACTACTTTCTGTGAGTTCCACTTTCTTTTTCTCAAACTTTCTCCTTCATTCCCTTCTACCCCTGCTTCTTTCGTTCTCTATTAAAAGTGTGAACTTAAACTGTTGCGTTATTCTGCTTGAACAACTTTCGCGTACGAAACCTGATCAAAACTTTCTCTCGCTCTGCAGATTTCCCAAAATTCAGAAAGGGGACATAAGAAACAGGAGTGTGTCATTAATTCGATTACTTTCCCTTATCTCCCTTAGGCAAATCTCAATATCTCTCTCTCTCAATCTCTCTCTCACACGCACACACTACCTCCCCCACCCCCACAGAGACACACACACGCACACAATCACACACAAACGGAGTAACGTCTTTCATGTGGGTCAGAATTACAAGACTTTTTTAAAGGTGGAAGAGGAGCCACAGACATAATCTAAAGGCACAGAGAGCAACAGGAGCAGAAAAGCAGTTTGAAAAACCTTGGATTAGTGGATAGTTCTCTCCCCCCACTCCCCACAATCGGCGTTGTCCTGTCGATTTGGCTGTAACAGTGGGCAGCCACAAACAGTAAGTGCTGGGGAAATAATCTCTGTAACAGTGAGCATACAAAACATGGGGTTCTGGGGAAATAATCTCTTAACAATGAGCATACAAAACATGGAGTTCTGGGGAAATAATCTCTTAACAATGAGCACACAAACCATGGAGTTCTGGGGAAATAATCTCTGTAACAATGAGCACACAAAACATGGAGTTCTGGGGAAATAATTTCTGAAACAATGAGCACACAAAACATGGAGTTCTGTGGAAATAATATCTGTAACAATGAAACTGGGTAAAGCTGGGGCGACCATCCCCAACCCAGCGCGTCACAGGTGGCGGATGGTGAAAGTCCTCCAGATATGGAGGATCCCTGCGAATAAGGATTTACCCAAAATAAGCAGGCGCGGGCCAACTGGCGGTAGACACAGAGAGCGAGGTGGGGTAGTAGGTGGCTCTACTCCTCCTATAAAGTGCCTCAGGTTGTCATTGAAGGGAATACCAGGCGGGTAAGAGGCTCCTTAAAACATCTCGCTCCCGCTGCCTTGCGGGTAGGACAGGGAGTCCAAAGGCTAGCGGAGAGTCCGTACACAAACCGGCAGAAAGCAACGGGAAACCACTGTTGTAGTTCCCAAAAACAATTATGCTTATTCATTCAGAGTAATAGAATTGTCATGAGCGACGTTAATGGATGTTCCTCTGGAACAGCCTCGTCCGGTAGGGCAGCTCACGAGCCACAGGTGAGGCCAGATCGTCATCAAGCTACTGGTGGCAAAACTAACAAGTTCAAAATAGCAACATGGAGAACTTGTTAGAACTTTATTCCAGGCTGGAAAATCAGAAAATGTAAAGAGGGAAATGGAGAGGACATATTAGGAATGAGTGAAGTTAGATGGACAGGTGCAGGGAAAATAAAGTCTGATAAATATACAATAATATATTCAGGAAGTGAGAAACATGAACGAGGAGTAGAAATAATATTTGATGAACAAACAATAAGGACAACTGTAGGATATTTGAACATCTCGGACCGAGTCCTGCAAGCCCAACTGAAAGGACGACCAATAAACATAAATATTATACAAGTGTACGCTCCAACATCTGAAAGTTCTGAAGAAGATGTACAGCTATTTTATAATGACATAGAGACAGCCCTAAAACACACGAAGTTACTATAGTCATGGGAGATTTTAATGCCAAAGTTTGTAAAGGCAGAACTTCAGGCATCGTTGGTGACTATGGACTGGGGGAGAGGAATGACAGAGGTAGTAAATTAATTGAATGGGCAAGAATACATAGCATGTAGGAAACACCTGGTTTAAACAACATCCCCGAAAACTGGCAACGTGGTTCAGCCCAGACAAAAAGACTTCTAACCAGATAGAATACATATTAATTAACAAACGATTCCGCAATGCATTACTGACAACAAAAACCATGCCAGGAGCCGACTGCAATAGTGACCATGACCCACTCTGTGGAAAAATTAGAATAAAGCTAAAGAAAGCATGCAGAAAAGTGAGAAACATCAAACTGAATACAGAACTCCTTTAAAATGACCAAGAACTGCGAGAACTATACAAAGTTATTATAATAAACAGATACAATGCAATAGCAAAGATAAATAGTTTAGATGAACAATGGGCAGTGTAAAGAGATTCTATCCACCAAAGTGTTAATGAGATAATATCACCAAAAAAAGAAGCCCCTAAAAATAAATGGATGACAGACGACATCTTAGGACTGATGGACAAGAGGAGGAGGAGTAAAAATAACCAAGAAAAATATAGCAAGATAAGGAAGTGTGGTTACGTGAACAGTGCAGACAGATGTAGGACTCTAATAATAAAGACAGCAAAAACATACACAAACGAATTAGTGAACAGGCAGGAAAACGAAATATACCACAGGATGCCTGAAATCAAAGAAGGTAAAATGTTAATGGGAAAAGAAGACATTGTGGACAGGTGGACAGAGTACATAGGTGAGCTATATGGAGGAGAAAGACCAGAATTAACACCAGATACTGAAAACTGTGATGGACCACCAGTACTTGAAGATGAAATCATAGATGCCATCAAACACATGAAGAAAGGAAAAGCGACTGGGCCTGATAATATAACAATAGAAGAAAAAGAGGCGCTAGAGGAGATAGTAATAAAAATAATAACCAAGTTACTGAATGACATTTACAACAGTGGTTATATTCCCAGTGACCTGATTAAATCCACGTTTATAGCACTACCAAAGAAACCAGGCGCAAAGGAATGTGATGACCACCGGACTATAGGCCTCTCATGTCACATAACAAAGCTACTTCTGAGAATCATTATGAGAAGAACAAGGAAAAAGATAAAAATGGAAATAGCAGATGAACAGTTTGGATTTGTTGAAGGAAAGGGAACACACAATGTCATTTATGCTACACGAACACTAACAGAAAGAGCTTTAGAAGTACAGAAAGATCTCTACTTATGCTTCATTGATTACACCAGAGCATTTGACAAGGTGAAACATAATTAAATGATTAAAATGCTTGAAAACATCAATATCCACAGCAAGGACCTGAGGATTGTAAAACATCTATACTGGCAGCAAGAAGCAGCAATTTGAGTTGAAAATAGAATTGGAAAATATCAACAAACAAGGTGTGCGACAAGGATGTGTACCATCTTTAGACCTTTTTTCTCTGTACAGCGAGAATATTCTAAGAACGATCATCACAGAACCAGGCATAAAAATTACACTATTAACAACCTTCGGTATGCTGACGACACAGTACTGATAGCTGAGAACTAACAAAACCTGCAAAATCTCTTGGATAAAGTCGCCAAAGAAAGTGAACAGAAAGGCCTTACTTTGAACATCAAAAAGACAGAGACTATGGTTATATCTAAGAAACAGAATCCACCAACATGTAGTATAAAATCAAACGGAACTATTTTAAAGCAGGTGCAGAAATTCAAATACGTTGGAGCAGTAATAACTTCAGATGGGAAATGCAGAACAGAAATTAGGAACAGAATAGGCCAAGCAAAGAATGCATTTCAGAGAATGAGAAACATATTATGCGACGCATCCTTATCAATGAATGTTAGAAAACGAGTCCTAAAATGCTATATTGAACCTATCTTGTTATATGGAAGTGAATCATGGACAATAGGCAAGTCTGCACAAAATTCACTGGAAGCAGCAGAAATGTGGTTTAGTAGAAGAACGTTGCGAATCCCCTGGACAGCAAACATAACTAATGAAGAATGTATGAGAAGAGCTGGAGAGACAACAAAATCTTGTAAAAAAATAAGAGAGAGAAAATGTACTTTTATAGGACATGCAATGAGAAGAGGGGACATTGAAAATATTATAACAACAGGAAAAATAGAAGGAAGAAGATAAAGAGGAAGTTCAAGAGAAATGATACTGGACAATCTGACAGGATGGTGTGAGAGGAGATCACCATGAAGGATCATGTACTCTGGAGAAGCATAATAGCAAACGCCAGCCGGCAGGGCACATGATTATGATGATGATGATGATGAGCATACAAAACATGGAGTTTTTTTTTTAAATAATCTCTGTCATAATGGGCATACAAAGCGTGAAATAAGTTGGAAATAGTCTCTGCGCACAAAACACTAAAAACTGAAGAAATAATCTGACTGATCACTGGAAATCACTACTCTCTTAATTTTACAGATTTTTTTAAAATAAAAAAACGATATAGTATCTCTATTTGTCTTCATTTATAAGTGTATATCAATATTTTAACTCTATGTGTCATATTTTATGCGCATGCAGTTTGGTTATATATATATATATATATATATATATATATATAAAGGAAAATTTCAGTTTACAAATCCTGAAATCTCAGGATTTGTAAAATCCCAACATTTCATCCTTTCATCTCACGGGCAATCATCCCCATTTCACATCATTCCACTCGACTTTGTAACAATTACTTGCTGAATGCAAATAAACTTTCATATATGTATCAAAAAATTATATTTACAATCTATACACCAAGTGAACCTCGGCGTTAAACAGCAACTTCGAGCACGTTATAAAGAAAAGAAACTGACGCAAGCTTTTTTTTTTTTTTTGTCCGGTGCTGCCCCCGATACTAGCTAGGCACAGACAGAGTTGTTTCCCTGACGTGACACAGAGGGCGCTTGTGCTAAGTGCAAAAACTGGTAAAATGAAAGGTCCCACATTCAGATCACGCATAGAAAAATCTCTGTAGACAATTTATACAATCTGCTTTCTTTGTAACTGTGTAAAAGGCGCGAAGTATAAATGTACTACTGTTTTTAGCCCATGAGTACGTTATTCTAAACCATTTGCAATTTCAGAATGGACATATTGAATAATCAACATTCTCAACCCTTGGGGAAAAACTTCGAAGTCAAGAATAAGTCGAAAAGTGTTTCTGCACGAGTTCTCTTCCTTACTGTGGCTTCTGTACTCTCGATTTCTCCTTTATTATCAATAACGTTTTAAAAAATGCAGACCTGGTGCTCATGACCTCACTTTGAAATGAACCAGTAATGATTAGATAATAGGGATGTATGGTGTAGTTTTACAAAGTGGCAGAGGGAGTGAATAAAGTGAGTGTTGTATGTTTTTCATTTATACATTCTCATACTTTCTATTCGTTTTTTCTCACTTTTCTCACTCCCTCTGCCACTTTGCAAAAACTACACCATACACCTCTGTCTACCAGTAATGTTTAGCATAAACTTCCTGCCAGCTTTCACAAGTGCTGTACCAAGGACGTGGAATTAAAATTCAACATATAAAATAAGACGCCAGAGCTTTCTACAGGAGCTTGCGAGATTGAGATAACATGATTAAGTTTGGGAATCTAGCAAACAAGAACGCGCTGCACGGACATTGATGATAAAAGATGATAGTTTGAGTAAACCATGACAACGGGCAATCTACTTAACAGAGAAAAGCAGGAGGTGTTCTAGATTTTTTTATAGAAGTCATTTGCATGTCCCTTGTGGAACTTTGCCTCCTGTAACAGCTCTCCTGTAGGTCTCTCGGTTGTAAGCAAGACTGATGCATCCATTTAATGATTATCAACGATGTCTTCCAGCCATCGTCTCCTTGGTCTTCCTCTCTTTCTTGTTCCCATGATGTAACCTTCCAAGACTGTCTTCTCTAAATTCTCATGACGTTTAATATGTCAAAAATATTTAAGTTTTCTCTGTTTGATCCGCTCTACTAGGCAACCTTTTTCAATATTAATTTCTTGTAGTATGGATATATTTGTTCTTTTTTGTGTCCATGACATATGAAGAACTCTTCTGTAGCATTTACATTCAAAGGCATTTATGTATTTCTCAGCTGTTTTGTTAAATGTCCAGGTCTCACAGGCATATGTTTCGATGGGAAAGATGTATGCCCTTTAAAATCTTATTTTTTGTAGTTCTGTCTGTTCCTCTCCACAGATTCTTTATTTGTTTTACTTTCTGAAGAGCGACAGATAAAAACCACCGCTAAAAAAAAAAAACGTTATATACTTCTCTGTAAACGCCCCCCCCCCCACCCCCCCAATTTACGTCGAGTTACATTCCGCTAACTCCAAATCGTTAACCGAAGCGGCGTAAATCGAAGAGTGGTTGTAACGTGTCAGAAAGCTTATAAAAATAAATGGTAAAGTAAAAATGCTCACAAAAAAGAGACATCTTTGGAGGATGTTTCATCGGCACTGCCTCCTGCTCGCTCCAGAATATCTTGTTCTGTTCTTTGGCAGTGGTGTAATGCGGCGACAGTAGTGGAACAGGCCTGGGGGGGGGGGGGGGGGGGAGGGGGTGTCTTATTAGAGCTAGCGTTAACAAATGTTTTATGAGACTGGCTATTATTATTCATAAAGGTTGTAACAACAGAAGGTGGATTTAAGGCACTATACGCCTCCGAACCCCTTCACCAGATTACACACGACAAGAAAACTTCCATTTCCATTTCAGGTATTAGAGATCTTTGCCTTTAATTTAAAAATAATATGCAGACACCGATTCATCATTACACCTCGATGACATGGACACATCATTTATTTAAAATAATAAAGCATTGTGAACGCAAGAAACCATTAAACTTTAAAGTTCGGCTCAAATCAAGTGCACATTATTTGTGCATATGTATATGGCTAGGAGGGCGTTAGTGTGAAGCGTAACGAAGTCTTGTAAATCTGAGTCAAACAAAATCCAACATTCTTCCACATAGAAAGTGAAACTCCTATTTCCATGCCATTAAGGCTAATTGGGGATACGATGTTAAGCCCGTATTTCACAGATTTTCGGCGGATGTGGCCGCATTTATCTTCCCAGATTTCTCTGATATCCTTTTTTTTTTTAGGCTGGGTGGACCCTGGGGCTTCTTTGGTGGTACTAGAAAAATCCTCACTGCTGGGACTTGAACCCAATACCACCGGATTAGTAGACCGAGCGCCTGACCACTCAGTCAACCAAGCCGCCGCGTCACAGAAAGAAAGAAAGAAAAAGAAAGAAAGAAAGAAAGAATTAGTACGGCGTATAAAGGAAATAGAAAGGAAAAAAATTGAAAATTTCGATCATCCACGCGTTAACATTTTTTTTAATTCCAAGATTCTCACTGTTTTTTTTTGTGTAGATTATTTAAAACCTCTAGCTCATCTAGAACTAAGTAGAATATGCTTACAACAGAAATACATACCCACGGATATCTCAGGTTTAAGATAGGCAGGACTTCCTGGAACAATACTTTTGATGATGACCTCTGTATCCTGACCATTGTTAATGGTTTCGCCGCCATCACTACGCGCTGGAACAATGCCCAGAAGGAACTCGCTCAAAGTTTGCCCTGACGACTTCAGACAGCTGCTGTCAAGAGAACTGCTTCGTGTAGAATTTAACTGAATGTCGATGTTTACAGTCTTGTATTCAAGTTTCCGCTTGCTGGCACAGTTTGTCCTCACAGAGTTCCTATGCGTGGCTCTGTGGCTGCTTACAGTCGTGTTATATGTATCAGATGTGCTAGATCTGGATGAAACAGTGCTTCCCTTACTAGATCTAAAGTCAGAATTGCTCAAGCAAACTCCGCGATCTTCTTCCTCCTCTTCCAGAAACGAGAAGGCGAAAGCCTGCGCCTGAGGGGTCTTTACCCATAACTGGTCGGCGAACTGAGGTTCAGCCAGCCGTGAAATATCCGATCTTTTGACGAGTCTTTTTACCGGAGCTGATGGGCAGGATTTCTTTAACGCGGCATTAACAGTTTTGCTATCGCTGATCTTGGAGTGATTAACCTTGCCTGTCGCGTATGTGGCGTTTATCTTCACACTACCTCTCTTACAGCCAGAACTAGAACGATGGTCATCAAAACTTACATCCTGATCGGACGAGTAACCAGTATCTTCACTGTTGCAGCCATTGCCGAAGGCAAGGCTATCAACAGATCCGCCATCACCGCTGTTTAAACGCACCAGCTTGGCTTCCAGTCCTGGCTGAAGTTCTAAATGAAAGATGCCTCCATCATCCCCAACAGCGTTAAACCACGATGGGGTTTTCTTGATGTGTGAAGATCTGGCAACGGAACTGCGGGAAATAGAAACACGTGTTAATAATTTATTGCCATAAAAGTCAATGAAATAAAAATCGTCTGTACATTAATGATAATTCATTACTCTTCGAAATAGTTTGTGTAAATGAACGTCCTCTCGGGAATGGAGTTTCAGATCCGTAACATACCGTTACAAGCGTATCAGTATCATGCAGAACTTCCAGAAACAAGACTTTTGTTGATGAACCCTGCATTATCACCCTTGCTGGTAGATTTACTGTCAGCGCTATGCGCTGGAGCACATAGAACATACTCGCATACAGCCGTGAGGATATGAAGAGGCCAGAGTTAAGAAGCTGCGCAAAAACTAGAACTTCAGATTTTTTTTTTTTTTTTTTGCAGACTAGAAATAGGTTTGAGTGTAGAAACGTTGAAGATGCAGTAAATTATATTGTTTTGTTACTGAGACTGGTTTCGTTATTTTAGTAGTGCCCAAACCAAGGGGACCTGAGGCGTGAGACATGGCCAGAGGACATAAACTTGGGACAAAAGCTTTGGGGCCTCTATCAGCATCTATAGAGGATTGTGGGTTTTGCCATGTCGACAGGGATCAGGATCTGATGTGACCAACAACCTCGAACGCAGATGAAGAGGAATAAGTTATTTTAGTGGCCTACTTTACAAACATGCAGTATAAAATTAAACGGAATTATTCTAAAGCAGGTGCAGAAATTAAAATACATTGGTGTAGTAATAACTTCAGATGGGAAATGCAGAACAGAAATTAGGAACAGAATAGGCCAAGCAAAGAATGCATTTCAGAGAATGAGAAACATATTAACCAACACATCCTTATCAATGAATGTTAGAAAACGAGTCCTAAAATGCTATATTGAACATATCTTGTTATATGGAAGTGAATCATGGACAATAGGCAAGTCTGCACAAAAATCATTGGAAGCAGCAGAAATGTGGTTTATTAGAAGAATGTTGCGAATCCCCTGGACAGCAAAAACAACTAATGAAGAATGTATGAGAAGAGCTGGAGAGACAACAAAATCTTGTCCAAAAAAAAAATAAATAAATAAGAGAGAGACAATGTACTTTCATAGGACATGCAATGAGAAGAGGGGGCATTGAAAATATTATAACAACAGGAAAAATAGAAGGAAGAAGATCAAGAGGAAGACCAAGAGAAATGATACTGGACAGTCTGACGGGATGGTGTGAGAGGAGATCACCAACTGAGCTGATGACCTGCATGAGGATCGTGTACTCTGGAAAAGCACAATAGCCAATGCCAGTCGGCATGGCACATGATGATGATGAATGACCTACTTTGTTTTTGTCAATTAAAAGCGTGGGAATATTTTTATGCAGAAAATTGACACTAATTTTTCTTAAAAAAGAACATACTGGAATGTTCTGAAGACTGGCAGAGATAAGGGGAAAATTTTACTGTTATGTTTTGGAAAATACAGAAATGCTAAATATGGAGAAGACATGGTTTCTATCCCAGCTACTCCATGTCGTGTACCCCGAGGATCCTCTTTGATACTCATTCGATGTAGCTAATATGTAATAGACAAATCCATATCATTATTGTACTACAGGAAGAGAACTAAAACGGTCACTCTGGCAGAGCTCTCATACTTGTAGAATGTAGAGACTGGGTACAGGGAGCAGTTAAACTTCACGATCTCATCCAACATCAATGTGGATCTTCCGACACGGTAATTATATACAGATGGCTTAGTGATTCCGAACAGCAGAAGTGGTCGGGGTTTTGTTGCCTACCGAAATAGAAGGGTAGTGGCACAGGGTTCGGTAGCCTTTGAAATCACCACATCAAGCATGTGAAAGGAAATTGAAGCTGTGTCGGCGGCAATGGAATGCTCATGATGTGGTTAATGGTGTCAATGTGACGGATTCACAGAGTATGCTCCGTAAGACTGAGAAGAATTTGGTTTGAAAAGAATGGGTTCATCTGTTAAGCCAGTCATCTGTGACAAGCCCAACGTGGCTTTACTGTCCAGGCCATACGGGAGTACATGGCAATGATGTGGCAGACAGACTTACTGAACAGGCAAAAATAAATGGCAGACTGACAGTGGACTATGGCGGACATTGCTAAGGCTGTATTTGACAGACTGCGGGAGAATGAAGAGCGGGAATGGAAGAACAATGTAGCTGTGAGGAGACTGCTGGAGCTAGGACAAATTAAAGGTGCAGGCAGGAAATCCGAACTGTGTGGCAGAACACGCATCGTAAGCAACCAACATGGCAGGAACTATTTACAAACATACTCTTCAATGGATGCTGCGGTATGCGGCGGAACATATATGGGGTTGTCCTGAAAGCAATGAAGTCGGAGTCTGAATTCTGAACTTTGACCTTTGAACCTAGCATGTTTGATTTAAGAGGATCTATTACTGACTCGTGCGTTCCTGGACTTGACAATAACAAACTGATGAATGGAACTTTTATGAAGAGCCGGCGTGCCTCCTTGTTTTACCTCGTTTTGCATTTAAATCCAGTTATAATATTCAGCCTCGGACAACTTCGATGCTCACAATGATCAAGGGACGTAAAATCAACAAAAGTTATATGTAGCTTCTAAAGTTTCAAAGTAAACGCTAACTCACAATATGAAACCGCTTGCCGTGGATTTGAGGAGTGTAAGATGTGGAACTGAATGAAAGAATAAAGAGACTCAGCCATCACCGGGGAAAGATGTTAGATAAGTAGTGAGTTTCATGCAAATCATCATCATTATCATCGCTTTTCACTCCCTTGAGAGCATAGGCCACGGATAAAGGCTCTCCAGTTATCCCTGTTCTTGGAATCATTCTCTGCTTCCTTCCATGTGTATCCCTTGTCTCTGAGCACTGTCATTTCTCTTCTCCGAGTAAGTCTAGGTCTTCGTCGTTTTCTATTTCCTTGAGGATTCCATATCAGTGCCTGTCTTGCTATGCTGGTATCAGGTTACCTCACTGTGTGGCCTGTCCATCTCCATTTTCTAGACATGATTTGTAGGTTCGTAGGTTGTCCTGCTCTTTCCCAGACCTCATACGAATATGAGGGCATAATTTTCAGCGGAAAACTCATAAATACAAGCTACACTCTTGGAAGATGACATTTTAACGCACTGAAACATCATTTATCTATTTTTTTAAATACATAAGCAGAAAAAAACATGACACGGACGTCCTCGGACCTGTTCAAGAGCCTTGCACGACAGTAACCTCATGATTCAGAGACCTGGCGCCTGAATATTGCAGGTGAAAGGTAAATCTACTTCAGGCAGTCGTAACTCTAAAACATTAGATTTATTATTGTACGATGTGAATACACGAGAAAATGAGTCATTTATCTGCCCGTCTCTATGTCTGCATAATCTGTTTACTTACACTGTCTGATAGAAGGATGGTCTTTTTACTTTGGTTTATGTTCCTCTTCTGAATTTAGAAAAGAGTTTGCCATTCACAAATCAAAGATTTTATTTTTAAATGAATCACCGTCATAAAATCTGCTCAGATATTTGATTTTTCAACGTTCTAAAATTTGATCATCATTTTTTTTTCACTACCGTGTAATGACAATGACTTAATTCTCGGTTATATATTATATGTGTTTTTACATGTTAAAAACATAACCTAAGTTATGATTTGATAATTTCAATCTGTTAACTTTTAACAGAAACTCGTCGCAACTGTGGTGTGGTGCGTGAGAATCAGTGCCAGGCATAATAACCAGACAAAAAGCGCAAGTTTATCACCGTCCTAGGCTGGAAGCACACAGGAGCCAAAGCTAAAATCAACGATTCACCACTAACGTGAAACTCTCGCAAAGACACCATGACCAGCTCCGAGCGCAGTCTATCAAGTACATAACCAGAATGAAGTATATAACCAGTCAGTACACAGCGACAGAATACCTATACATTTTTAATGCGTAAAAAAAAACCAAAACAACTATACTACAATACTGCAAGTTCGTTGATCACTAAAAGTAAATAAATAAATAAATAGACATTGTTCCGGAAACAACAGACTCATCCTTTTTTTTAAGGAGTAGACAAAATGGAGACTTACACAAATATTCCAACTTTCTATCTCCCCTCACCCCCACCCAAAAAAATCAGTTCCCTTTTTGTTTAAACAAAAATAAATTAGCACAAGCCTTATTTGCTCTATTTATTGAAAAATCAATAAAAGTCAGGGTCTGAGTAGAAATAATTTATTGCTCCAATCCACGACCAGTTTCATACAAAGAAAGAAAGAAAGTGTTTCGGTCATCCCTGCTCTTTCTTTTTTTTTCTTTCCTCTATTACTCAACATCCTCTCTGTTCTCCGTGTTTCCTTTGCTACACGCTTACTCCTGTTTCCCTGAGGTGCATATTTCGGTGCTATTTTTTGGTCATGAGTCACCAGTCATCCGGATTACATGCCCCAGCCATCGCCAACGTCTTTCCTCAACAGTCGAAGACGATGGCTTCATCTACATTTCTGCCTGCAAAGTGTTATTTCTTAGAGTTTCTGGCCAAAGTATTTGTCTAATCCTACGTAAACAATTAGTCTATAAAGGAATTCAGTTTGTTTTATATATTTTTCCTTTATATGATTAGGTAGAGTAAATTTTAAAAGGCAATAATTCAAATTCAATTATTTATCCTTTAAAATAATTTCTGTTTGTTCATTTTGATACGTTTGTTTTAGAAAGAATATGCATTTGATGCTATCATTCAAAATTTTAGAATGAAAATAAAAATGCGATTTTTTTTCAATTTCTCAGATTTTTTTTTTACATAAAGGCAGAGGATCTTCATATTGATTTTAAATTTAAATTAAAACATGTGAATCGAAAGACCAGCAAATTCAGTATAGCAGCATTCTTAGTCTCAAGTCACCCCAGAGAAAGAAAGAAAGATAAATAGAACCTGCGTACTCTACAAATGTATACATTACATTTAGCAGTGTATACACAAGACACTGCGCCAGATCACAAGCTCGTATAGACCTACGGAGCACCTGTGACGATGTTATGTCTGGTCTAAATGCAAACTGAGCCATGGAAAGAAGTTGCGATGAAGATTAATCCACTTCACCTATCCTTGCATCCGGCCACTCACGTACACATATATCCATCCCTCTTTATTTCCTTGTGTATATTTATCCGAGTGTATATCGGTCTTCTTGTTTCACTGACCTTCTTATGCCTGTTTGTCCGTAAATCCCTACGTGTTCTTTCACTTATAAATCACCTGGCTACTTTTCATTCACAGTAGATTGAAATTTTACCATTTGCTCCATAACTGGCCACTTAAAAAATGTATCCAGCAAATACGGAATAAAATGTTCTATATAAAACAAACACCCAATAAACCTTTCTCTAGCACTGAGTTCTTCGCACGCAAACGTAAGCCGGGTCTGTAGAGTGTACACGTCCGACAAAACTGACCCCAGAAGCTCTCGAGTATGCTCGAGACAAGAATGGAGCCCTCTCCGTATGTGTATCTTGTCTGGGGCCTCGCAAACTCCTCGATTTGTTTTGGCAGATACAAGTTTGGGTGACACGAGTCGACAAGTCTTGAGTACTAGAGCATCTGTACAGACCCTGTCAGTCCTTCCAAGGTCACTGTAAAATGCAAAGCTGAGTATCCGTGGGTATATATTTGCTAACAAGTTTATATCATTTAATATATATATCACTGTCATTTTTTAAGTCATTGTGGTCTAAAATTTCATGCAGCACTTATGAAAAAAAAATACATCAACCGGAACAATTTTGTTCACTCTATTTCTATAATTCAACATACAAACAGAACTTTTTTAAAATGTTGATTTGCTTTTTAAAACATCGACAGCAATGAATGTGGCCCAGCCTTCTCGGCCACAGATATTCTCTATTTTCAGCTTTCCAACAGCATTCCCTTAGCACCAGTGTTAGGTACCAATTTTGAGTCGACATGATGAAGTCTCGAAAAGTTAAATTTGCGCTCATTTTCCATGTATATTTAGTCCTTGAAAAGTTCACTCTACGAAAGTTTTTCAATAAAACTGAAAAGAAGCTTGATACGACTTGGAACTTTCAGAAAGTGCTTTTGGCTTACGATTATGACGCTAAAATCACATGGACACTCTATTGCTAACATAAGTCAGAGAGTGGAGACTTCGCGATAGAACATCAGTTTTAACAGGTCTCCACACTAAAAGTTTAAAAAAAAAGTCTACAGGAACAAATTCTCTGAGCGTCTATTGTAAAACGTTCGGGAAACTTTGCCTCGAATTTGACGATAAATGTTACTTTTTTTTTTTTAAAGCTTCGGGAAAGAAAAGTCCTCAGTGGTTTATTTACATTAAAACTGCAAAGAAATTATTTGCAATGACTTGATTTTTATTTTACAATGTCTAGACACAGAATAAAGTTAAGATTATGCAATTCAAATGTAATATCCACCCTCATTTATGCATGTGAAAGCTGGAAAATTACTAATATAGAAATAGACAAGAAATTAGGGTCTTTCGAAAACAAATGCCCACGGAAAATACTCAGCATAAGGTGGAACCAATTCAAAAACAACGCAGAGATAAGACAGATGAGCAAACAGCAACCTGTCTCATGGGTGATCAGAAAAAGAAAATGGACATATGTCGGTCATGTGATGAGAAGAAACAATCAGAGGATCCCCAAACAAGCTATCAAGTGGAACACAACAGGCCGAAGAAAAAAGAGGTCGGCTATGTGAAACTCTAAAGAGGACATTGTTAAGAGAGGCCAGTTCAGTCGGCATAATGTCCCTTGACGAGACTGAAAAACTCGCCGAAGACAGGAGATCTTGGCGAACTACCACGCGGGGCCTATGTGACGTTTAGCTGTACGGGAAGGATGTAAGAAAACACTGAAACCCTCCTCCTCCTCCTCCTCTCCTCATCCTCCTCCTTTTTTTTGTTATATACAAAGAGATCTCACTTACTTCTGGGACGAACGGAACATCTTATCAGCCATAAGCATTCGGCATAGAATTGTCTCCAGGAATAATCCCCTCCTTTTGTAATCTCTATTAAAATCTAACCAAAAACATGCCCATCGTCTAAGCAATTGTTTTCTTCCAAAACCCAGGATTGACCTTTACAAGTAAAACTTTGCTTACTCTGCTACTCACCTCTAGAATACTCTTCCACCCCATCCAAAACTCAAAAGCTGTGCTTCTTTTTACTTCAAACTTTTTTCGGTATTTACTTGATTTTGATTACCCGCCTCCTTAAAAGATCTACTTTCATCACAGTTCTCCTTTCGTAGCACTCAGCGTATACATTTAAGGACAGCTGAAATAATTCTTGTGTACATGATTTGTTCATAATTTTGCTGCAGTTAATGTGTGATGAGGGAAATAACTTCACTTGTATGTTTATTTCTCTTTTAATATATGGATAAATCGTTACATGTAACAGTTTTCAATTCATGATTAGTAATTAGTATTGCTTTAGTATGTTCCTAATACTAGTACTATACTGATGCTGAATGACTGCTTGTGAATGAAAGTTGAAAGGTGAAGGATAAGAATGCTAGACGAGCTTTTGCGCCCAACTGTTCACTCAAAGAAATTTATATTTTTTTATTCATTCATTAGTTTCTTCTTCTTCTTCTTCGTTTTCGTCTTTTTGTTTTTTTTTTGTTATTATTATTATTATTCTTTTTTCGTCGTCCTCTTCTTCTTCGTCGTCGTCTTCTTCTTCGTCGTCGTTTTTTCTTCTTCTTTCTTTCTTTCTTTCTTTTCGTCTTCTTCGTCTTTGTCTTCTTCTTCGTCTTCTTCTTCTTTATCTTCCTTTCTTCGTCTTCTTCTTCGTCTTCTTCTTCGTCTTCTTCTTTTTCGTCTTCTTCGTCCTCTTCTTCATGTTCTTCTTCTTCGTCTTCTTCCTCGTCATCTTATTCTTCGTCGTCTTATTCTTCTTCTTCTTCTTTTACTACTACTTCTGCGTTAGCCTTTAAAAAAAGCTGTGGCTGTGTTGTGTCACGATCTGCAAATTCGCTGTGATCTATACACGTTTCGGTCCCACACATTCGTCTTCATCATGGCCTATTTTTCGAGTCCGGTTTGTCTTTCCTATCCACACAGTCATGCTGTGGTTTGTTTTCTATAGGGAGACCATGGGAACGGAGAACAGGATGTTGGTTAACTATGGTTAAGCCTGGCGCAAGCAGTTGCTGACCGCTGGAAAAACCCACTTACAAGAAATAGATTACTCATATCGAAATGTTTCGAATAAAACATGGTGTAACTGGAATGAAACGGGCCTCTCTGAAATATCCAAGAAACTTTAAAGAGTATACCACTATCGAAAGAGCTTTGGTCAAACGTCTTTATATAGGCTATATTCTTCTTCTTCTTCGTTCGCTTCTACCACCAAGACCGCCTTGTGATCCTCCTGAATTTACGCCTGTGGTCCTCGATAGGTCTCGTGGTCTCCGAAAGGACCACACGAGATCACCGAGAGGACCACAAGAGGTTCAAAGTATCCCAGGGCTTGAGCCTGTATTCTTGTTGGGTCTCAGAAGCGGGATTGCGTGACACTGTGGTTTTCGTTGCACCAGTTTAGTCTAGAGTTGGACTTTCTCACTGGAAGACCTCGACGTGTTTTGGATATCAGTATATCCCCGCTGGGTGGGAGGTGGTAGCCCATTCAGGCTAGAGTTAGACTGTCTCGCTGGAAAACCTCGACGTATTTTGAGATACCCGTATATCATTGCCGGGTGAGAGGTGTTGCCCATCCAGTCCAGCGTTAGACTTTCTCACCGGAAAACCTCAGCGTGATTAGGATACGCATACATCCCTGCCGGGTGAGAGGTGGTTGCCCTGGTCCAGTGTCTCCGACTTCAGCATTTTGTGGTCGTGGCCGCTGTCCTTCCTAATTGTGACCAGGACGGAGCTTTTGTCCAGGAGGACGAATCCTCGCCACTAGTGACTTATTCCACCGCTGGGTTGAGCCAGTTTAGGCATATTAACCCAGTATGGGCGTGTTTAGGACGTGACCGATCTCTAGAGCGGAGGTACCGTGACGTGCATAGCCATCAAGTTTCACTTCTGGTGTAAGCCAGTTTAGGCATATGTCACCAGTATGGGTGTATTTCGGACGTGGCCGGCCTCTAGAGCAGAGGTGCCGTGGTATGAGTAGCTCTCGCCGCGATATTACTGGACATACTGATTAAGCTTCACATTATCCTTTCCATCACCTTTTCACATCGGCGCCACACAGCAACCCTAATTGCTTTTATGCACTTTCTTCATTGGCCGGGTGGAGTTTCACTCCACGCGCGGCATCTGAAGATTCTCGCCAGCAGTGTCTTAACCTCTGAGTTAAGCCGGTTCAGGCATTTCGTCCGATATGAGTGCACTTAGGACGTGGCCGATCTCCAGACCAGAGGTACCGTGATTTGACTACTGTTTACTTCATTTAATCCTTTCTTTCACCTTTTACACAATGGCGCAGCTCGGCAACCCCATTCGCACCTTTCTTCACTGGCCGGGAGGAGCCTCACTCCACGCACGGCAGCTGAAGAATCTCGCCAGCAGCGGTATATGAGCTCCCAAACAGGACTCTCATCTATCCGGTTTTGAGGCGCCAGATATTCGCCTTCTCCCCTTCTCCTGTTAGTTTAAACAGTTCTGCCACGGGAAGGCCAGGAGCTGGACTTGACTGTCAGAGGCTATTTGAGACGCATGCCATTGGAGTGGAGAGCGTATCCTCCACCCTCCTCCGGCAATAACAGTCCTTAGAACCATATAGGCTATAAAATTCATTCCTATGTGTCACATCTTAATACAATCATACACACACACACACATATATATATAATGTAAACGGAATCCAAATGTAAACGGAATCCAAACCACAAATCTCAATCTCACTAATTACCTCAGAGAAACATGACAGTTTTAAGGAAGGGAACTGAGTGGCAGACATTCAGAACTTTGCGGAAAAGATCTAGCTGTATTCAATCAATGCGCCATTGGCATTATCACCCATCACACATTCACACATTACGAACAACGCTGAGGTTAAAGGCTGAGCATATATGGGAGTGCCCTGGGCGCAGGAAGGCCCGTCTATAGGTCAGCATCAGAGCATGACTGCTCTTCAATTTCACCAAACTGACTTCTTTCACGTCCGGTAAAGTGAAAATAACTGAAATGTAATATCCAGCTTATACAACTAGAGCTTTTGGCGTGAAGATGTGATAAGTACTGTACGTCATTTTTTTGGTTTTTTATTCAGCCTGCACCGTCCTGATAGACACGTTCTTGTTCTCCACAGACAGTCCTGCTCCTTCCCAATTGCTTCAAACACCGATGAGTAAATATCATGAGTTAGACGGCAAAATTTTGTTTCCGTTCTGTCACTTGTTAGTTAGCAGTCTTTTGTTTTCTACAAAATACACAAAAGAATTTATAATTTCTTTCTTGATTACATTATATAATACGAAAAGAAATATATGTACGACACAGTCCATACATTTTTCTTAGATATTATATTTATTAAGCCAGCATAGGATGAAGTCACGGAAATTTCATCCTTTAGAAGAACGTTAGCATAGGACGCTGAAGCCACGGAAATGTGGTTCCTTAGAAGAATGTTATCATAGGATAAAGCCACAGAAATATCGTTCCTTAGAAGAATGTTAGCATAGGATGAAGCCACGGAAATGTGGTTCCTTTGAAGAATGTTAGCATATTATGAAGCCATGGAAATTTGGCTCCTTTGAAGAATGTTAGCATATTATGAAGCCATGGAAATTTGGCTCCTTTGAAGAATGTTAAGGACACCATGGGCAGGTCAGCAAGAAAATCAAAGGAAGAAATTCTGAGACAGACCCAATCGAGAAAACAAATAGTCTAAATTCGTAGGACATGTCATGAGAAAAGGCAAACTAGAACATATGGAGACAACAGGAAAGTTAAGAGGGGAAAAGAGGTCGAAGTAGACCAAGAGAGAAAATCCTGGGTGGTTTGTCAAGATGACATGGAAAGAGGAAACCAGAGCAACACAAAACAGAGAGCTGTGGAGAGTTATGACCTCCAAGGCCAGTAGGCACGGCTCTTTATAGATTTTGAATGTTATCTGTCATTGCACTCTGATGAAGATGGTGAAAAGGAGATCGGAGGGCCTATGAGCGTGCACGAAATTGCGAAGATGACGGTCCTTCCTAATTATCTAAATGTCTTAAGATCTTACGCTCTACTAGTAAAAAAAATCTAGCTTGTTTTCCATTGTTATTCTATATGAAGGATTCTTTATTCTTCAAAGCTGAAAATGATGGAAACGTTTGTTTGTGTGTGTGTGCGCGCGCGCGTGTGCGCAAGCCTGCCTCCTGCTTATAAGATCGTTTCATGTTTTTCTTAACAAGAAAAGCCCTCGACACACTTTCACTCTTCCCAGTTTCTGCGATAAATACGGACAGATCTGTTTCTGTCTCAAATTATATTGCCTCTCGCTTGCTCGTACCGCAGCTCTCTGTTATACGGTCTCTATTCACACTTGTTGCACTCCATTTATTTTCACTGCCAAGAAGACAGCGGTTTGTATACAGAAGAGAAATCACACACATTTGAGTGGAATTTGACTTAAATAAATATATACTTCGGATCTACTTTCACAGCCATTCGTTATCTAGACAAAGAAATCAATACACAAATAGAAAAGCCAGCTACCACATTTGACAAGCTATCAGACAGGACATGTAATAGCACAAAATAAACAGAAACGACCCAAAAAAAAGTTGATTTGCTAGGCGTGCATGCTTAGAACGCTTTTATATGTACACGAAGCCCCTGGAAAACATATCCGGGACATGAGAGAAACAGTTAAGCAGCTTCTATACTCACTGTCTTCACACAGTAAATAACATTAAATGTCAGAACAATGTAAATCTTCCCAGAGGTACAGCTACATTTGCATGCTAACCTTCCACCCCTCATGAGAACATTATAGAGGAGACTTCGATGACTGGAGTACAAGTTCAATATAGTCAAGAAGCAAACACAAACTGAAATAGAATGATATCTTCATGGCACCCACAAGAAATTTCTGAAGTTTTTACAATAAATTTCTTCATTTCTTTTTACCAGTATTGCGTGAAACCATTCATATGAAGAGCGACTCTTAGCAAGTCTGTTGGGAAGGAAAATTAGGGTCAGAACAAAAGACGAGAAACACAAGTAACTAATACCGAAATTTATACAAAAAATGGATTGCTCTTTATGTGGCCGACTCAGTTGATTTAAACATCGGTAGAATTTGTCAAGAGAGATTAGCTCAACAAGATTAGTCCTGCATCCAGAATTCATCATCTGTCATACATTTACTTCAATGAAGTCTGTCACATCATTTAAATGCAGTCTACACTTTATTTTACAGGACTTAATGCATGAACAGTTACAGAATAACATAAATCTTTATTCTTTGTCATATGTTGAACTCACATTAAATTCTGCAACTAATTTATTCTCTACATGTTGCACATATTCATTCAGGTCTGCATACGTTTACTCAATCATCCCACGAAGAGCTGTTTCTCCAGCTTCGTTAAGCCACAGTTTGGTTTCCTACAAGAAAGAGATCACTGACTACTTTGTACCTGCACGATTTTTACGTGGCTGGTGAACAAATTCTTGACTCTGTTCCTTGTAACCATAACCCGAGTAGCAAAATCCAATTCCATTTATTCGCATTGGAAATGCTAATCCACAAAGTTTCTGGTGCCACACACAAGCTCGCAGGGATTGTGTATCGTCGCCGTTTTCTAATATCTTCGTAACTCTTTAAAAATGCTTGGCAAATTCAGAGAGAGGCGTTCCTTTCGAGCCACTTCATGGGGTTTTCCCAACAACATATAGCGTAACACAAGAACGTTTTATGAATACACGAAACAGTTCTTCTGGAAGAACAAACACTAAATATCTTATGTGAGGATTTCTATGTCTAGACTGTTGAGACAGTTTCATTCTGTAGGCATGTAATTTATTCCCAGTTATAATGGCTTTAAACCACGGCGGACGTTTCCTTTCTGCAGCTACTTCACAAAATAAAATTTATAGCCCATTATCTCCATGCTAGTCTCTAATGGCCGTTAAACAAATTACAGAATAGCTATCTAATCTCACGAAAGTCTACCATTGTTTTGTGGGAGCGCACATTAAATAAAGACACTGGATTTCAAAGACATTTTCGTAATGAGGGCATAATCTTTTAAGAATGTGGTATATTTTGAGGCATTTCAGAAGGAAGTAAATATCTGTTCAAGATTAAAATTGAAGAGCGAAGACTACTTCTTTTTCTGACCGGTGACATGTCTTGAAAGCTGGCTGATCAAGCTTTACAATATATGTAGGGTAAGATTTGCGATATGAAACAAGTGGAAAGCGAAGACGCTGTCTGATCTGGCAATCGGCGACCCATAACTGATATGCTAGTGCCAGGCTTAGCGAGCCTATAGCTGACCAAGACCCTGTCCCACCTCTCCGCTGGTATCCCCAGTAACAGTCCTAGCCTGGCTAACGGGGCAGGGATCGCCACAGTCCCCGTGAACTCACAGTTACAGTGAACTCACAGTTACAGTGAACTCACAGTTATAGCTCGCAGTTACAGTGAACTCACAGTTATAGCTCGCAGTTACAGTGAACTCACAGTTATAGCTCGCAGTTACAGTGAACTCACAGTTATAGCTCGCAGTTACAGTGAACTCACAGTTATAGCTCGCAGTTACAGTGAACTCACAGTTACAGCTCGCAGTTAGTTATAGAAGAGAAGACAAGACATATAAATCATTAATATTTCACTTCTTTTGAGAATAATTTACTTACTTTATGTGAAAGTAAGTAAATTATTCTCAAAAGAAGTGAAATATTAATGATTTCACATACTTTCTATGATTATCTATCCTACAAAAAAAAAATTCAGAAATAATCGTCTATTGCTTGTCTAACAGCTGTTGCAAAATGCTTTTCTTCGTTGCTCATTATTGTGTTTGATGTCCATAGAACTGTCTCCTTTGGTCTTTTATCTTCCTACTTCTGTGACCTTGCATTTTTATCTAAGTGCTTTTCCCGTGATCTAGTGGATTGGCTGTAATAAAATATTCCAGTCAATGATTCTCATAAGTTGTTGTCATCATTAGCTTCAAATTTTACTACATCGATCAGTTGCTTTAAAACCTTTTGCTTTTGAACTCATTCATAATGTGACCCCTTACTAAGGGTAAAGGGAGAAAACTAGGGTATAGGGATTGATTGACTGACTGATTGACTGATTGATTGATTGATTGATTGATTGATTGATATTTCAAAAGGGTTAAGAATTGGGCACGGAGGCCCGTCTGACATTCTTCTCTTTGTCATACATACATTCTACAAATATGCTGCTCATAAAACAAACACAATTAACATCAAGGTAACTACATAGACATATAAATGACTAACTACATACACATATAAATGACTATCTACCAAACATAAATTTCAGTCGGCCTTTTGGCTAAGATCAAAGTAGCTGAGGTCAAGGCGTCCTCTTGGCAGGTACCCTGATCAACATGGCCTTTGGTTAAACAAAAGCGTCGTTATTTTTTAACTAAACGAGATGTATGAGGCCTGCCCTACACATTGAATGCCGGGGGTCCACATCTCGTTACGGGTGGACCCGGTTTGCAGTACCACCGGGTCACGGTACTATTCAGAATAAACAAGTAACTGAATTCTGTGTCTGTAAGAGCAGTCTAAAATAACTTTTAAGTTTTATGATTCACGGAGGCATGTGATCGACATCAAATAAATATTGGAAAAGTTTGTACAAAATGGCGCAACCCTTCAAACAAAATTACAATGTTCTGATAATACCATTAATTAATAATGGTTGGGACATGTGCTCCGAATGACTGACAACTCACTACCAAAAATAGCACTAAGATGGACACCACAGGGGAGCAGAAGTAAGGGTAGACCAAAAGAGACATGGAGAAGAACAACAGAAAGGATGTTGAGCAATAGAGGGCTCACCTGGGCAAGAGCAGAAAAAAAGGCGAAGGACAGGCATTTGTGGAAAACCCTTGCGGAAGCCCCATGTGCCCTGGGCACTTAAGGTTCAGAGAGAGAGAGAGATAATACCAAAGACTTATTGCATCTGGCGCCATGTTGCTAAATATGAGAGTGCTAAGGAAGATGAGACGAGATGGACTACAAGATCTCGCAAACGTTGTCGTCCATTTCAAATAGCAGTTTTATTCTATTTCATGGTTTGGTCCATACAAAAGTGAAGAAAGTCTGCACTAAATGAATTTAAAACGAAAAAAGAAGACATCCAATTAGGAAAATCAAGAAAATTCGAAAAGCATAATTTAACGGGAAAAAAGGGCTTTCTGTAAGTTTGTGTGTACGTGTGTGAGTGGGGAAATGGTTTAAGAGAGGGGACGAGTGTGGAGGAGAGAAAGAGAGAGCGGGGAGGGGGGAATGCATTCCTCAGTTTGACATGCTTAATTAGAGTTAAACGTTCTTCACTTTGCCCGGCCTTCACAGCAAACAGCTCCAGTGGCAACACAGAATACTGATCTCCCTTTCAGCAGTGATGTTGTAAAATCAGCAAGTCGAATACGAGCCATTTACTCCACATTTTGTTACCTATTCAGTAAAATATTAAAATTCCTTTCACAATCCACTGCGTGCGTTGTTGTCGTGGCTTTGTTCGCCGGCCTTAAGGTTTGTGAAAATCTGTGTCCAAATCCGGGCGATCTTTTGAAAATCTCTTGTCAAGCGCCCCTCTATATTTTTTTGGTGATAAAGAGGCACTAGTACTAAAAAATAATGCGGAATTTTATCACTTCAGCTGGGCGGGCGCTTTCAGGCAATACGAAGGGGAAGTCTGTGCGTTTAGTTTGCCATCCCCTCTTCACACAGTAGCAAAAAAAAATGTCAAATAATAGAGATTTTGTTATGCTGGGAGAATCTAGTCTTTTTTAAAGCAGTGTTTTCCACGTTTTTCGTTGTTGTCATAACTACAAGAAGAGTACGCCACTTACATCTTCACATCTTCGATTTTTAGTGTACCTGTAGTCCATCTCGTCTCATCTTCCTTAGCACTCTCATATTTAGCAACATGGCGCCAGATGCAATAAGTCTTTGGTGGTGGAAGAAAAGAAGAGAAGGGGGAGGGAGAGGGGAGGAGACGAAAATGGAATGGAGAGGGTGGGAGGCGGGCGAGGGGGGGGGGGAATTAACTTTGCCTTTTCACATTGGCTTCTTGTATGAAATAACAAATATGGTGACACATTTAACATAATATTCCATCACACTTTATTTCTTGTCTTTCCTTTCTGCGCACTCTCGTCCACCAAGCATTTTCCTTCACCACAAAACTTCCCCAGCCCCTCTTCGTTACTGGATCCTATTTTTTTTTTTGTCGTCTGCCTATTCAAAAATATTTCTCCGGTGCTTTTTTTTTCACAGAATATTTCTACATTTTCTGTGTCCTTACAGTATGGTACAACTGGTTTCATTTGCCTTATATGGGTGTAAAATCGTGTGAATTTGCCATAACGAAATTAAACGTCTCATTTACTCATTCTTTTTAGGAAAGAATTAAGTTTATAATATGCTGCTGGTGGTAAGTAGTGGACAAGCAATGAAAAACACGCACACCCAAGGGGGAACTTTTCCCCTCCGTCGATTTATTCGAAGCTTGATAGCTTAGAGTGTAGGGATAACCACGAGATGTGATAAAAAAGAATCTGAAATGTCCGGAACAAACTGATATAATCGGAAGCTGATAGACACAATTTGACCTTTGTGTATGCCGCGCATATGGCACTCGTCTCCCCTGTTTGTTTGCTTTGTTTACAGCAGTGCTTTGCTGTTACGTATGTTACTCTGGTAGTCGCAACTGTGCCAAAAAAAAAAAAATGCTCTCAGCTGACCAATAAACAGGTCCGGATTTCGGCTGCTCGTGACCTGCTTGAATGCGTGGAAAACGACAATAACTTTCTTCTTAAAAAAGCAATCATAACTGGTGACTTGTGCTCGTACTTGTATAAACTCCCTGTAACTGCGAGCTGTTGTTCTTGGCAGCCGATGCTGTAGAGTTGTTGAGGCACAGCATCGTATCGGCGTGGGAGCGGGTTATGGCAGTTATTTTTTTTTAGTCCTGGAATACAGCTAAAAAGCGGGGGGTGGGGGTGGTGGAATGCTTCTTTAACAGACTCCACCACCATGGGAACTAAGCCGATCCTTGCCCCGTTAGGCAGGCTAGGCCTGCTTCTGGGGGTACCACAAAGAGATGGGACAGGGTCTTTGTCAGTTATGGTTCGCTAACCCTGACGCCAGCATATCAGCTGATTGCCTCATCGGAGAGGCGTCTTCACCCCTATCGTAACTGATGATGACTCGAGGTCGCTGTAGCTCTCTCTCTCTCCCCCCCCCTCTCTCTCTCTCTCTGAACCTTAAGTGCCCAGGGCACATGGGGCTTCCGCAAGGGTTTTCCACAAATGCCTGTCCTTTGCCTTTTTTCCCGCTCTTGCCCATGTGAGCCCTCTATTGTTCAACATCCTCTCTGTTCTTCTTCTCCTTGTCTCCTTTGGTCTACCCTTACTTCTGTTCTGCTGCAGCTGTGCTCCGGATTTCCTTAAACAGCTTTCCCCCGCTACGACTCTCTCTCTCTCTCTCTCTCTCTCTCTCTCTCTCTCTCTGGAGCTCGAATTTCCGAGCATTTTAAAACCATACACGCACTTTGCTCCAGCCAAGAACTTCGCCTCCTTATCAGTGTGAGTGCAGCAGTTAATCATTTGCATGTCCCTTGCTGAACTTTACCTCCCTAACAGCACTCCTGTAGACCTCTCGGGCTGTAAGCAAAATGCCCTGCTGCTGATGCACCCATTTGTGATTATCAACGATGTCTTGCAGCCATCTTCGGCTCGGTCTTCCTCTCTTTCTTTTTTCTATTATACATCCTTCCAAGACTGTCTTCCCTAAATTCTCATGACATTTAATGTGTCCAAAATTATTTAAGTTTTCTCTGTTTATTCATCTTTACTAGCCAGCCTTCTTCTATATTAAGTTCTTGTTGTATGGATGTATTTGTGAGTGCACCACGTTTTGCAATATGTTGGTTCCTTATACACAGATATTTAACTAGAACACTCGTTTCTTTTCAGAAAACACTTGTTGTGAGGTGATTTTATGAGTGTTTCTCACAACAGTTTTGATATTCATCTGTATTAACTTTCATCTACCTCTATAACAAATCTAACGTATTCCAGTGGTGACATATTCAAGACATGCTGTAAATTATTGTAAAATTTATAAAATGTATTGAAATAAATGCTTTTCTTCTTTGTCTGGAACCTTCTAAAGGTGTACGCTTTAACTATTTCTCTCTCTCTCTCTCTGTCTTTCTCTGTGTGTCTGTCTGTCTGTCTGTCTCTCTCTCTCTCTCTCTCTCTCTCTCTCTCTCTCTCTAATCTCCCAACGAAGCGTATGGATATTTTTTAATACGACATCACAAAACATCAAGATATCGACAAGATTTTCTGACTGACAGGTGAACCTCCCCGAAGTGTTTGTGCGAGTTCTTGCGTTGCCCGGATAAAAAATCCCTCGTCAAGTGCCTGAACATTTATCAGTGACTTGTCAGTGCACCCAACAATGAAAGATTTTGTCCAAAGATGTCTTTAGACTCCAAGGTTTTAAAATATTTCTTCTGGAATCACCATTACCTATTTTCATATTTAAGGTAATAGGTTTTAAACTGGCAGCTTTAAGTACTGGCAGCTACGTAGTAACTAAAACATAAAGAAGCAACCATATCAAAGGGTAAAGACACTTGTACGAAAATGTTACCATTTTTGTTTCGCAATCAGAGATATAACTAAGGAAACTTTTTTTTACAACAATGCTGGCCCTTTAAAATGTGAAAGGAAAAAAATATCCACTGTGCATATATGGAATTTTCAAAAAATTTAGCTCTGTAAATGGTGCCCTTATGAATCTTACATCCACTGCACGTGATCCATTTGCCTTAACAATACAACTGGGAGCATACCATGAGAAATCATTCCGTGAAAAGAATACTTTCTGTCTGCTAAATGAGTACACGATATTTCAGATAGCTTGGTGCTCTGAGTGAATGTTTGGGAAACATCATCATCATCATCATGGTCGTCGTCGTCGTAATCGTCATCATCATCATCATCATCATTGCCTTTCACTCCCTTGATAGCATAGGTCATGGATAAAGGTATAACAGTATATTGAATGTTAGGATGTTAGTTAGATAACTCATCTGAGAACTGGAAAAGTTGTATAAAATGAGTTATCTTCCAAAGCAATCAGCTGTTTGTGATTAAAGTCCATCTGCTTTGTCTCGGGTTGCACGAAGGTCACGGTTAAAGTACGATAGGGAAAAGGGCAGGTGAGAGAGAAATCATATGACGGAGGGACAGATGTGTTCTCTGTATCGTTTGGACAAGACGTAGATTTAGGTTGTTAGAAATGTAGTCGTTAAATAAATAGCTGTAGAACAGTGTGTGGAAGGATGTTCTGTTGGCGACAAACGTCTGCCGGGAACATATGTTATGTAGCGGAATTGTAAGTTACGTCCAGTCTTGTGTTCACGGAGTTTGTTGATGTCTTGTCGTCCTCGTCATATCGCTCGTAGACTCATCGTCATTCAGTGCATCATTAAAGTCACTTCAAAATTATGAAGTTGCTGTTTCTGTATTACTATTGCCACTGAGAGAGGATGAACGAACCTGGGAGCAAGTAAGTCTGCGAAGTGAATAACAAAACAGACCCATAACAACAGAAAAATCGTGAATTAAAATGAGATAAAAGCTAACAGTATTGTAAGAAAGAACATTACTACGGTGGACAATATTGAAATTGACACAGAGATGAATAACTATAAGCAACAAGCTTACATCTACAGTTTACAGTCTACACATATACATAGCAGAAGATAGAATTCTGCTTTAAAGGCTCTCCAGCCATCCATGTTCTGAACAACCAAGGTACCAACCAAAGGTCCTTCTTCGTGATAATAACACGAACTCAACGAACTGCATTACCGACGCAGGTTCAACAGATTTTTTTCAAAGGTTAGAAGACAAAAAGAAATTAATTTAAACATAGATGAGCAGGGCGGTGTATGTTTTCTTAATTAATTCACTTTTGTTATTGCTGGTGTTGTTGTTGTTGTTGTTGTTGTTGTTGTTCTGCCTTAGTAAATAACGAAAATACTTGCAAAATGTGAAACAAGCTGAATATAACTACTCGTACTAATTTAACGTGACAAAATAATAACGTGACTTAAAAAAAAAACAAAGGAAAACTGTAAAAAAATTTCTTTTCTCACTACACTTCTTAAAGAGCCATCCCCCTTCCCTTTTCTTCAAAACAGAAAACTTTTGAATACCCCACTCCCCCTTGCCAATTAATATTACCATCCTCTACCCCGCCTAAAAAGTCTCATTATTATTAATTATCCCCTTTCCATCACAAAACCCCACAAGTATAACCCATTCCGCATAAAAAAAAATGCCAAAAGGATTAACCCTCAATCCTCTCCTCCATAAAAAAACATAAGGTATAATAATAATTATTATTATTATTAACTCTCCCTCATCAAAATACTCTATTAAGTATTAACCCTCCTCCATCTCTCACATCAAAATAAAGGGTTTTGAAAGTATTAACCCTCCTCCATTTCCCACATCGAATAAAGGGTTTTTGAAAGCATTAACCCTAATCCACCTCCCATATCAAAATAAGGGTTTTTTTAAAAGTATTAACCCTCCTCCATCTCCCATATCAAAAAAATTATAAATATTAACCCTCCTCCATCTCTCACATTAAAAAAAAAACCTTATAAGTATTAACCCTCCTACACCTCTCACATAAAAAAACCTTGTAAGTATTATTTTAGCCTTCTCCCCATCCCGCCTCTCAATTTCCAATAAAAACTTGTATGTATTTATTCTTCTTCATTTAAAAAAATCTTAAAAGTATTAATCGTTCCCACTTTTCCCATATCAAAACACTTCATAAGAAGTAACTCTTCTTCATCTACCCCTTCAAAAGACACATAATTATGAACTCTCCTTTATCAAGAAACATAAATATTAATCCTCCCTGCTTTCCGCATAAAAAATAAAGTAAATATTAACCCTCTTCCATTTTCTCAATCAAAAAAATTTCTCTTAAGTATTAACCTTCCTCCTCCATAAAAAAACCCCATAAATATTAACTACGTAGACTTCTATTTTAAATCCCAACCTTGGAAACGTCAATATAAAACAAAAGTTTTGACTTTAGATTAGAGCACGTTTTAGTTGGCAGTTATCATAGTTGGTTAGTACGTTGTTCTCTCGTGGCTAGACGGCTGCTCGTGCTACCGGCGTTCGTGGTTCGAATCCTAGGTAATTCTCTTGTGATTTTTCTTTCTCTCACGTCTCACTAAAGTGCTTTGTCTAGTAATTTTTTTCGTAGTCTAATCCTACAAAACTGTGTTCTCTTACTTTACCGTACGAAAGACCCGTTGTTTCCTATTTATAAAAAAATGCGTTAGATTAGACCATTTCGGTTAATATATAAATCTGCGAAAAACACTTCAATATGAAGACAACATGTCTTCTTCTTCTTCTTCTTCTTCGTCTTCTTTCGCTTCTACCACCAAGATCGCCCAGTGATCCTACTGAATTTACTCCTGTGATTCTTGTGATAGTCTCATTTAGGATGGAGGCTCAGAGCATCGCGGGGCTTGGACCTATTATTCTCGGCGGGTCACAGAAGCGAGATTGCGTGACACTGTGGTTTACGTTGCACCAGTTTAGTCTAGAGTTGGACTTCCTCACCGGAAAACCTCGACGTGGTTAGAATATGAATATATTCCCGCCGGATGAAAGGTGATTGCCCATCCAGCCCAGAGTTGGATTTTCTCACTGAAAAACCTCAACGTGATTTGGATATGAGTATATCCCCGTCGGGTGAGAGGTGGTTGCCTATCTAGACTGCCCTGGTCCAGTGTCTCCGACTTCAGCATTTTGTGATCGTGGCCGCTACCCTCCCTGGTGGTGGCCAGGATGGAGCTTTTGTCGAGGAGGACGAATCTTCACCACTAGTAACCCCTGGGTTAAGCCGATTTAGGCGTATTATCCCAGTATGTGTGTGTATATAGGACGTGACCGGCCTCTAGAGCGGAGGTACCGTGATATGCGTAGCCATCAAATTCCACCCCTGGGTTAAGCCGGTTTAGTCATATTGCCCCAGTATGAGTGTATATAGGACATGGCCGGCCTCTAGAGCAGAGGTGCTGTGGTATGAGTAACCCTCACCGCTTGTCTACTGGCCATACCGATTAAATTTCACTTATTCCTTTCCATCACCTTTATCACAGCGGCGCCGCGCGGCAATCCTAATCGCATTTTTCTTCATTGGCCGGGAGGAATTTCACTCCACGGACGGCAGGCGAAGAATCTCGCTAGCAGAGTCTTAGTTTAACACTTGGGTTAAGTTGGTTTAGGCATTTCATCGAGTATGGGTATATATAGGACGTGGCCGGCCTCTAGAGCAGAAGTGCTTTGATATGAGTAGCCCTGACCGCGAGACTACTGGTTACTTCAATTAATCCTTTCCTTCACCTTTTCCACGACGGCGCCGCGCGGCAACCCAAATCGCATTTTTTAAAATTGACTGGGAGGAGTTTCACCCCATGCACGGCAGCTGAAGAATCTTACCAGCAGCGAGCAGGAGCTTTCCTTCTCCTAGATGAGCTACCAACTAAGACTAACGAGTCTCATCTATCCCAAAGCGTCTGGTTTTCAAGCGCCAGATATTCGCCTTTCGCCCTTTCTCCTGTCAGTTTAAGCAGTTCCGCCACGAGAAGGCCAGGAGCTGGACTTGGGCTGTCAGAGGCTATTTGATACGCACGCCATGGAGACATTTAATTGGAGTGGAGATGGTATCCCTCACCCCACCTCCGGCTATTACAGTCCTCAGAACCACATATAGCAGTATATTGAATGTTTGGACGTAAGATAGATAACTCATCTGAGAACTGGAATATTGTATAAAATGAGTTATCTTCTAAAGTAATCAGCTGTTTGTGAGTAGAGTCCATCTCCTCTGTCTCGGGGTGCACGAGGGTCACGCTTGGGGAGTGATAGGAAAAAGGTCAGGTGAGAGAGAAATCATATGACTGAGGGACAGTTGCGTTTTGTGTATCATCTGAGGTAGACGTAGATTAGTCTGTTAGAATGTTGTTGTTTAGTGAAATAGATGTAGAATAGAGTGTATTAGGTTGTTCTGATGGCGACAATAGTCTGCCGGGAACATATATCGTGGAGATGTCCAGTCTTGTGTCCATGGATTTTGTTGATGCCTTTGTCGTTCTCGTCATATCGCTCATCGACTCATCGTCACCCGGTGCATCATTAAAGTCATTTCAACTGTAAAGTTCCTACTTCTGTATTACTATTTCCACTGAGAGAGAATGAACCTGGGAGCAAGTAAGTCTGTGAAGTGAGTAACAAAACAGACGTAAAACAACGTAGAATAGTAATGTAAGAAAGAACTAATTTTGAATAATAGTGGAAATATACACAGAAGTGAATAGCAGTACATCTACAGTTTACATTCTATACACAGAAGGGCAGGAGAATGAATCGAAACACCGAGTATTCTGCTTTACACAAAATGTCTTTAAACACCAACATCACAAAAAGTATACAGCTCTAAAGTTACTTCATAGGTCTTCAAAATATAAGGGGTAGAATTGCCTGCACACGAAGGAAGGTGACACTGTAACTAAGATAGGTAAAAAGTAAGGGAAGTGTATGGAGACCGCTGAAGGTAAAAAACAAACTGGCCATGAAAGGTGACAGCGTTCAATAAGCAGCCAGAAATAGACTGGTCATGAGCTCCACAAATATCTCACCACTGCTGATAGGATAGCCACGTGAAGAACGCTAAAGAAAAACGAGAAGAAACTGAAGAACAGGGAGAAAGCAACTATGGATAATCAAGTGATGAACTCAAATGGAAATTCATAAGAAGCAAAATAGAATTTGGCTCCAGACTACGAGAAGTGAAGCAAGTTTGTTGCTGTATTCCAACCGCCACAAAATGTACTACAGGCTGTTTGCTTAGCCCGTCTGCATTCAAGGGCATGGATGAATCATCCCAACACAGAGGTGGGTAATGATCGTTTGCTTGGAGACAAACAGACAAACCATGTATTGTTTGCGTGGAAACACACAGATAAAGCATGTATTGTTTGCGTGGAAACACACAGATAAAGCAAGTACTGTTTGCGTGGAAACAAACAGATAAGCCATGTATTGTTTGCGTGGAAACAAACAGATAAGCTATGTATTGTTTGCGTGGAAACAAACAGATAAGCATACTGAATATGAATGAAGAAAGCTGAGGAGAAACAGAGAAGAAATAAAGGTAGAAAACGAAGAAAAAAGCTCTTCTTAGAAATACTAAGGTCCTAGCAGTCTTAAAAGAAGAAAAAAAAGCTATTCTTATAAGTACTAAGGTCCTAGCAGTCTTAAAAGAAAAAAAAAAGAGACCCACTGGGAATTTCCTCAGATCTTAGTATATGACGTAGTTTCTACGCCTGACTGAACTCGTCTGTTAACATATTACTTCCTCGAACAATAAACTCGTATTCGTAATCTACTTTTCTTTGCCCCAACAACAATGAGCGTTCACAGCAAACATTTTTCTACAGCTCAGTACCAGTCTGAGAATATGGGAACAAGAGTATAAGTAATAAAACACTGAGCATAAAAAAGCTACGGTTTTATCACTTTCGGTGATATTCTCTCTTGACGCCAGCATGAAGCATTGCTTTCAGGTTCAGCTGGCGCCGACGTCATGGAAGAACGATGAAATGGGACCCGAAAATGAACTCGGGGAGACATATTTGGATTTTCAAACGGGCGCCGGAAATGAACTGGTCATGAACTCCACAAATATATCAACACTGCTGGTAGAACAGCCATGCGAGGAACACTAAAGAAAAAATAAGAAATTTTCACAAGAAGCAATATTGCGGTTTGTTTTTGTTTTTTTTATCTGACATTTGATTAGGGTCCTTTGTCGTGGCTGACTTTAAAAATAAAATTCTACAGTTTCTATATACCTGAAAGAAAAGAAAGTAAATACTTCTAAAGAAAACAATTGTATTTTATTTGATTATAATCATTCTGATTTTTTTCCACTCTTACTGTATTGTAATTATTTTCTGTATTCTTGAGTATTATACTTTGCCCCTCCACTTTCTATTTCCGCGTCTAATCCCCCCCCCCCCCAACCTCCTTTTCACATAGTATCTGGTTGTAAAACCTAGCACTATCCAATGTTAAAGACCGAACAAAGTTTGAAGGTGACTGTGCCCTCAAGGCGAGCAACGACAGTAGAATCAGAACTGTCAAACCCTCAAAGCCGAACTGGCAAACTCAATGCTGTCATCCGCAACAGAACAAACATGCAGCAAGTTTGACTTGGCGCCAGATTACAATAATATGGATAAAGTGGGCTGTATTTTCGAAACGTGTTTATATAAGATTTTCATGTGTTTGAATTTTAACCCGTGGGCTGGCCAGTTTAAACAGAAGATATCCACTAGGCAAAGAAACAGTATTTTCATAGCAAGTAATGTTTGAAATGTATCTTGCTTATGTCACTTTTTGAAGGTTCTGAATACACGGCGATGATTGTCAGGAAGCATTTTGGTGGGAATATGAAAATGGGAGCACTTTTATGGGGCTGGTTTGTCTATGGGCTAGTAACTCCAGTGATTAGTTTTCTGAGAACGGGGTCAAGCAGGGGCGTCGCTGTGGGGCTGCTGTAAAAAAGGAGTAGTGCATGAGAAGAGAATGGTTAATCAATAGAATTTGGGGGAAGGGGGTTTGAGGAGAAGAGAAATAGTTTTTACCCCACCCGTACACTTCTCTGGGGCCTTTTTTGCTAATCAAGTAAACGTGGATTAGTTGCGATGTTCGGGTAATCGGGCTGATTGCTTGTGATCTCCATATAAACGCGACGACTAGTAGTGATCTCCATATAATCTCCCTGATTGGTTGTTGTAATCTCCATGGAATCGCTCGGATTGGTTATGATCTCCATGTAACTGCACTGTTTGATTGTGATCTCCTTTAGCAACGCTGATTGATTGTGATCTCCATGTCATAACGTTTACTGATTGTGACCTCCATGTCACAACGTTTACTGATTGTGATCTCCATGTCACAACGTTTACTGATCGTGACCTCCATGTAACCACACTGATTAGTTGTGATCTCAGCAAACATTAGCTCCAGTATTCTTCAGCATAACAGCGTTGATTGGTTGTTGTAATCTCCATGTAATCGCGCTAATTGGTTGTGATCTCTATGTAACCGCACTGTTTGATTATGATCTCCTTTAGCAACGCTGATTGATTGTGATCTCCATGTAACCGCGCTGATTAGTTGTGATCTCAGCAAACATTAGCTCCAGTATTCTTCGGTATAACTGCGCTGGTTGCTTGTGATCTCCATGTGACAATGCTAATTGATTCCGATACATACAATTGCGCTGACTGGTTCTAATAATACACCACACTGATTGGTTGCTGATCTATGTTCTGATAATACACCACACACTGATTGGTTGCTGATCTATGTTCTGATAATACACCACACACTGATTGGTTGCTGATCTATGTTCTGATAATACACCACACACTGATTGGTTGCTGATCTATGTTCTGATAATACACCATACTGATTGGTTGCTGATCTATGTTGTGATAATACACCATACTGATTGGTTGCTGATCTATGCTCTGATAATACACCACACTGATTGCTTGCTGATCTATGTTCTGATAATACACCACACTGATTGGTTGCTGATCTATGTTCTGATAATACACCACACTGATTGGTTGCTGATCTATGTAGCCACTGTGGTTGTACAACCTTGGTGACTTTGTTATTTTTTTTTCTTTTCAAAATCTTTTTAATCCCTTCCTCTTTATCCGTATCACTCTTTACAGCTTTGTCCCGTATATTTGTCAGCTTCTAGCTGTCAGTCCATCGTCACAAGTGTAGAACGTTCAAATGAGTTCTCCTCTTTTGAAGTCCTTTATTTCTATTATATAAGAAAAAAATCACTCTATATCAACATTGATAGCGAATAGCAAATATCACTGGAAAATGTAAAATCTGGGACTCAGAAAATGGGATCAATAAACTCCCACGATACTTGACCCATTCTCAGCCTTACCAAAAAAAAAAAAAGAGCTATGAGTGTCACATTCTCGAGACATCCCCTCCAGCCATCAAAGAAAAGTCAACAGACGAGTTGGCACAGAAGGTGTCGTCTTCTCAATCAGCTCTGCTGAAATCTGCAAAAGTATCTGGCCCTTTACTGTCAGTACTGAAATACTGATTAGTGTGTATATTTTCGTGGCACATCTTCAATAGTATTCAGTGCAGAAAGACATACAGCACCATGCAGAGTTGAATCGGTTTAGTATCCGTTTGTCATCTGGATAGAAAATCTTTGAAGATCCGCACAGTTGAAAGCAAAACGAAGGGGCGTAACTTCTGGTGAGCGGTGATAATTACACCATACGGTGATTGTCTGAACAAAGCTTTATCTTTGAATGTACGATTACCCATTCTCCCTCCCTTCCTCTCTCTCTCCCTCTCTCACGCATACTCACACTCACTCTCCTTCTCTCAATCTTTAGGAGCCCAAGGCACATGGGGCTTCCGCAAGGGTTTTCCACAAACGTCTGTCTTTCACCTTTGCCAAGGTGAATCCTTACGTCTTGTTCCCCTGGAGTGTCTATTTGATTGCTGCTTTTGGTATTGTCACTAGTCATCCAGAGCACATGCCCCAACCATTGCCAACGTCTTTCCTCAATAATCGAAGTCAGTGGCATCATCTGCATTTCCTCTCTTTCTTTATATCCATACTATAAGAACTTAATACTAATGAAGGTTGGCTAGTAAAGAGGATTAAACAGAGAAAACTTAAATGTTTTGGACACATTAAACGTCATGATAATTTAGAGAAGACCGTCTTGGAAGGGTACATAATGAGGAAAAGAAAGAGAGGAAGACCAAGGCGAAGATGGGTGCAAGACATCGTTGATGATCTGCGAATGGACGCATCAGAGTAAAATGTACCTTGTGTACAACTGAGAGGCCTACAGGAGAGCTGTTAGGGAGGCAGTTCTGCAAGGGACATGCAAATGACTGACTGATTCGTGGTCTGCGGTTTAAATTTTTTTTTTTTTTTGCCCTTTATATTTATTGATAACACTTTCAGTTAAGTTTCACAACGATACTTTCAATCATTTCAATCCTAAAAATCTCCAAGAACTTTTGGTTTATTCTGATGCTTTTCTTCTTTAAAAATGTAGTCTGCACGTAAATCTGCATAGTTTGCACAGTAAAACAGAGCAGCAGTTGACATGACACGCTTGAGAGCTGTCATCTTTTGACGTGTGCACCAGGTAAACTCGGGATAACGAGGGGGAAAACGTGTGTGTGGCTACCAAAATAAGGAGCAGAAATAAATAAAGAAGTAAAGACATGCTGTGCTGTTTTAAAGAAAAGAAAAAGACAAAATAGATGGTAAATTTTTAGAAAAGCGTCGGAGTTTATTATTTTCAGTCGATGAAATTTTGCAAAATAAATAAATAAATACGAGATGCATGGATACATAAAACCCAAAATCTGAAATATTTCAGCTATATCTTAGTTATTTCAAACATATGCATCGTTTTTTTTTTTTTTTGTGGGTCATTTATTTTGAAACTTTCAACAAAAGAGAACGAAAACTGATAATCCAGGATTTGAACGGGTGCTTTTCTTATATAAATGTTCGTTTTCCTTCAGTTATATTGTCAGTTGTACTTGCACATAATACCCATCAATTATACTGTCTATATTTATACACAGAGGCTACCAATTACACTGTTTATATTTATACAGAAATGTTTCAATATTAGCTTCAGTTCTTCGGCGCCTCGTGGCCCCTGTTATTCTGTTTACCCATTGTGTCAGGCTGTTGTTTTACTGCTAGCTTCAGCTTACCCCTGCAAGTTTTTAACGCTGGTTTTAACTGATACCATAAAAGAATGCGTATACATCAGTGCTTCTCAAGTTTTTCAGGCTGTTGTCACCCAGATCACCGACTTGTAGCAGTCACTGCCCTGGTGCCTTCAAAATGTGTTTCCCCCCCCCTCATTTGATTCGAATTCCACCCCCCCCCCCCGCCGCTCTCTTTTTCTTCACCCCCACCCCCCGTGGATTTTTCAACACCTTAAGGGGGCGGTAGCGCCCAGTTTGGTAAGCACTGGTATACAATATATTCTAATTTGTCTTATGCTGCCGTTAGACAGTCTCTGTTTTCGCACGTTAAGACGCTTATCTAAATATTCAGCAAACCTACGAAAGTATTTAAAACAGCGAATCCCAAAGATAAAGTTTACATTAGAACTGAATTAAGCCACAATATAATTTTGCATCAAGGAGTCATAAGGACCAGAAAGCTAAGAAGAAATATAGGCGTAAACCAATTTCGTGGGCACGATCTTAAATAATACTGTCTCGGAACACAGAGAACACACAACAGAAAGTGACAGATGAATACACACAAAATGTCTATGAATTACAACCCCGGAGCAATAGACTAACGCTGGTGGCATCAAGAATAAAAGGCTCAAGTGGCACCCTTTTGTTTGAATGTTTGTTTTAGTCACCCGCGAATGCTTCAAAGGGCCGTCACTCCCGTGGTGGTCGCATGAGGGCTGGCGGGGAAATGTCACAGATAGAGACCTATGACACTAAAGTTTTCTTAGACAGAAGAGTTCTGACAACGCTTGTGGTGGATTACAGAACAAAACCGGCTTATTTTATATCTATATAAGCCATAAACCTAATCTCTTTCCACATTCCTGTGGTTCCTCCCCCTCCCGCCCCCTCAAATGAGTGATAAAATGTTGGAGGTTTTCATGTGATGCACCCTGCCTCGCTGAACTGCTGACGCGTAGATTTACCACACGTCATAACCGCCTTGTATCACAATTTTTGTTTACAAAATCTTTCACAATAAACCACAGTTTTTCTTATGAAAACAGGGACTCTGCAGGCTCTAAGCAGACATGCATATCCCGATGCCCAGGCAAACGTCACTCCGCGCGCGCGCGTGCTGAAACTTGTCTCCAGATTCCAGAACTCATGTTGTGAACCTCTACCCTCTAGAAGCGATAGCACATCTGGACACAAGGAACGATCTTGGATAGAAAACTAGAGCACGGGCGAGGAACTCATGCCAACTAGGGAACTCATGCAGTTCCTTTAATCTAACTGGCTGAGCATGTAGACATGAACGCAGAAGAAAATGTTTCTATAGTTCTGTGGTACTGTTATTTGGACCACTAATCAAAACTAGTTCATATTCGGCACTGTTATTCGGACCACTAATCAAAACTAGTTGATATTCGGCACTGTTATTCGGACCACTAATCAAAACTGAATCTGTGGAGAGGAGCAGACAGAACCACAAAAATAAGATTTTTAAGGGCATGCATCTTTCCCATAGCAACATATGCCTGTGAGACCTGGACACTTAACAAAACAGCTGAGAAACACATAAATGCCTTTGAATGTAAATGCTACAGAAGAGTTCTCCAAATATCATGGACACAAAAAAAGAACAAATATATCTATACTATAAGAGCTTAATATTAAAGAAGGCTGGCTAGTAAAGACGAAGATGGCTGCAAGACATCGTTGACGATCTGGAAATGGATGCAACAGCAGCAGGCCATCTTGCTCACAACCGAGAGGCCTACAGGAGTGCTGTTTGGGAGGCAAAGTTCCGCAAGGGACATGCAAATGAATGAATGAATGAATGAATGAATGGCTAGTAAAGAGGATTAAAGAGAGAAAACTTAAATATTTTGGACACATTAAACGTCATGAGAATTTAGAGAAGACCGTATTGGAAGGATACATAATGGGAAAAAGAAAGAGAAGAAGACCAAGGCGAAGATGGCTGCAAGACATCGTTGACGATCTGCAAATCGATGCAGCAGCGGCAGGCCATCTTGCTCACAACCGAGAGGCCTACAGGAGAGCTTTTAGGGAGGCAAAGTTCCGCAAGGGACATGCAAATGAATGAATCAATCAATCAAAACTGGTTAATATTCTAACCAACTCTTTGCTGTTCTCCAGCCTAGGAGCTGGAAAGAGCAGAGAGTCTGGCTCTACTGGAAAAAAACGCGAATATTGATTACTGTTTTATAAATGTTATATCAGTGGATGAACGGTATATGTCGGTGGGCGACCGTGCTAAGTTTAGCATAGGGGCTCTGTGAATGGTTAATCTGTCACTAGGTCCGACTGGTACTTATTTGTACTCAAACATGACTTCAGTTTTTGGTAAAATTCCAGCAGTTCATACTGCAAAATGACAACTGGATAGAGGCAATGGCTCGATAACCCAGAAGCTGAATGATCTAACCAATGAGTTTATTTCCTTTAAAAAAAATTTAAACCCTCACCATTTTAATATTCATAAATATAATCATTTTTAACAAAGTTAAGTTTGTTCACTGAATTCTGTCGCACAATGCTCCTCCTTACTTGTGGTCACTGTTTACGTATAACACTAAACATAGCCAGCGTTTAAAAAACTGTCTTCTTCCTAAACCCAGGATTGATTTGTACAAGAAAAGCCTTGCATACTCTGCAGTACAGCTCTGGAACACCCTCCCCTACAATTTAAAATCCATTGGTAATACTTCATCCTTTAACTCAAACCTGTTTCATTATTTACTTGCTTGTAATTATATGCCTCCATAAAATAGCCAGCACTCTCTCAACCCATGGCTCGTAAACCATCAAGTACTTCAATGACATAGTTAGAAAAGCAACTTATTAGATATTGTTAGAAATTATTTTAATGTTTGTTAAAAAAAACATATGTTAGAAGATCTGTATTTACAATGTATTTTTATTTATGTATATGTCTGCGTGTGTATGTGTGCGTGAGTGCTATTTTATTAGGTTAATGACTTCTTCTCTTTTACCTTGAATGTAGTAGCTAAATCTGAAACTCTTTTGATATGTTTTTCCTAATTTAATTTGTATTTTTGTACTAAATCAAGTGTGTGGGAAGAATGAAAGATGGAGTGATGAAGGGCAGAATGTAAGACGGGCCTGCGTGCCCAATTCTTTACCCTTGAAAAATAAAGATTATTCATTCATTCATTATTCATTCAAATATTCAAAAAATTCTAAAACCATACAGCAAACTGCACATTGTCCATACCACATGCAGCATACCTCTACGGGCTTTGAAAATCAGCGTAAAGTAACCATTATAATTTTTTTTTAAATGTGTAGTCCAGCAAAAGCAACAACGACTAAACACAAAAAAGATGGTCTGAAACATTGCCGAGATTGTATTACAAATGGAGCTTGAGGTTACACAGAAAATTATCCTCGCACAATGTGACAATGAAGCATCAACCCTTCTTAATGGGGGGGGGGGGGGGGAACGAAACAAATAACATCAGTTAGAAGACGATGCACTGAGAGAGGAGACCAATAAATGTTAACATCATACTCTGTCACGGCTGGCATTAACCATGCAAAGAGAAATATAAACAGTTATCTCCCTGTGATGTCTCACTGTGTAAGTTGAAGAAAGAAGTCCAGATGTGAGGTTTAAAAACTGATTTAAAGCTGATATTGTAGGCATGAGTTTTTGTAACTGCTGGTAAACATTCCATGAAAATTCCACAGAGAGGGGGCCTAATCTCTGTTATACTGATAAAGCAAGCGCGCCCGGTTATACAAAGAAATGCATTGTCCCATAGGGATTGTTTTTTTCAAGTTCACAGTGTTCAGATCAGGAACAAACTGTTTTCTAGGTTTAGCACTGAATGACACATGAAACCAAATTGGATAAGCACCAGGTGTTTTTATAGTAAAACTTAGAATTTCAAGTGCATTCACGTTTCGTTTTAAATCCAATATCCCGTGTAACCGCCCGCAGTTTAACGTCAACAGCTGATTAAGAAAGCGGTTCTCAAACTCTTTTCAGTCTCCGGAATCCTGAAGCCCATGATAATTCGTCGAGCCTCTTCTTCATCTTATTCTCCATATGTGCTTAAATTTATAAATCTTCACAAACTTCTAGTATTTTACATAATTTAATCTTGTCCAGCAACCTCCACATGATCCTTCGCGTACTCCAGTTTGGGAAGCACTGATTAGAGTGAATGATATCGCTACACTTGCAAATGAGGGTATTTTTATTTGAACAAGTCCAAGCTAAGTCCCTTCTGAAGCTAACACAAACATGATCTTCGCATTTATTTAATGTGCTTTTATTAATCCTGGAAAGTTCGAGCTGTGGGTTTCAGTCCTGTTCATGGATGGACGATATTAGACTCTATTTGCTGCTGGAGCGATGGTGGGTTCTGAACAGATGCCCTAAAAGTGAAAGGAATATCTTTAATATTCACATTTTATAATTGCGACCATTACAGCACATAATTATGTTCTTTCTTCTTCTTCAGAACGAAGATAGTACACAAACGCCACAGAGAATCTTATCTTATCTTATATCTTATATCCTTCCCGTGCCGTTAAACGTCACATAGGGCTCGCAAAGTAGTTCGCCAATTTTTCCTGTCTTCGGTGAGTCTTTCAACCTCATCAAAGGATTTTATGCCTGTTAATTTGGCCTCTCTTAACAATGTCCTCTTCAGAGTTTCACACGGTCTGCCTCTTTTTCTTTGGCCTGTTGTGTTCCACTTGATAGCTTGTTTTGGGATTCTCTGATCATTTCTTCTCATCAAGTGACCAACATATGTCCATCTCCTTTTCCTGATCACCCATGAGACTGGTTGTCGTTCAGTCATCTGTCTTATCTCTGCATTGTTCTTGAATTCGTTCCACTTGATGACGAATATTTTCCGTAGGCATTTGTTTTCAAAAGAGTCTAATTTCTTTTCTATTTCTTTAGTTGTTTTCCAGCTTTCACATGCATAAATGCCACAGAGAATACTAATCTGTAATTCACAAGGGCCACATAGAATACTGATCTGTAACTAACAAACGCCATAGAATACCGATCTGTAATTCACAAGCGCCACAGAGAATACTGATCTGTAATTCACAAGCGCCATAGAATACTGATCTGTAATTGACGAACGCCGCAGAGAATACTGATCTGTTGTTCATAAACGAAATAGAGAATATTAATCTACAGTTCACAAGTGCCACAGAGAATACCTATCTGTAGTTAAATGCCAGTAAAGAAAGGGCAAGCTATATTTTACTGGCGAATGCTGCACACAGCGAAGAACCGAGATAAAGTATGTTTTGTTGAATACAGAAAAAAAAGTTAACATAAAATGTTCGACAGCAAAAGGAACATGTACAAGATATCCAAAAATGTTTTCGTCGGTGTTAATAGTAAAGAATAAGATATTAAACATGAATTTTTTAAGTATAAAAAACATCTCTGTCAGGGTTAAAAATAAGTAGTGCCGCATTAAACAACAATGGATGATTAACATTGATTAACAGTAAACAGTAAAACGTTAAATAAGAATAGACAAATTATTTTTTTCCAATGATTAACACTAAACAATAAAATGTTCAACAAGGAAGGACAAATGATGTATTACAATTATTAACGGTAAACAATAAAATGTTCAACAGCACTGAAAAAATAACACTTTCTAGAGACATTAAATAAGACAAATACAAAACACCTTTGTCTGCATTCAGTGATGATACTTGTCATTTCAAAAGTCAGTTATAAAGCAGGCAGATGCTAGCTGTTATGGAACTTGCTTAGTATTATTTCGCTGAACTGTATCTCTCAGGTAAGAGAGATTTTCTCGGCACTCTGTATAGCTTCACAATTCCATAATTAACTCATTGACTCCTAAATTAATTCCCTGTTCTGCCAGAATGAATTCTGATGAGAAATTTTAGTAGATGGAAGAAAATTACTCTATAATTGAATAAAAAATGGACTGGGTTATAAAAAAAAATTTAAAATGCTAGTGTTGTTTTGAAATGAAAGAGTTAACTGAATATTCATCAATGTAAGAAATGTAATACGAAACTGTTAATAAACATATTACAATCGTTCATTTAATTCTCTTACATGGCATGACTTCGACATATGATATATTTCTTAGCCAAAATATGACATTAGCTTCATGAAAACAACACAATTTTAATTTTACAATTTACTACCACTAATCCATGACAAACTCATATATTTCCTCAGAGTTTCCTTATTTTTTAAAATAAGACATCGTTTCTCGGCGTTCGCAGAGATACACATTCACTGTCCCAAAATAACACTTATACCGTGTGATATACGGCCTCTGCTACCGTTGTGATAAATCTGTCGACTGCTACGAGGCCTCTCAGCAGCGTTCAATATCCGGGTTTCTAATGAGCAGCTTCAAGTGCCGAAGTCAGGCCGGCGCCTGAAAGTAAGCTATAACTCCAGAACAATAAGGTCATCATCGCAGAAAAGATCTAAATAATAGACCGTTCCTTTTGCTGTGTTGAAAGCACTTCAAAATCTTTGGAAAGTTTGTTTAGCTCTTATAGGAAAAATATTACAGAGTCGGAAATTGCATTTGAAAAAAAAAAAAGAAGTAACGATTCTGATAAGGTGATTTGGACTTTCAAAAAAAAAAAAGGAATGTTAGGTATCTGTGAAACATACGAACAAACATACTTTATTTTCAAAGGGTTAAGAATTGGGCACGCAGGCACGTCTAACATTCGTCATACAGCTTTCACTCAGTCACAGTCATTCAACATTAGTTAATGAGCGATAATAAGCATGAAGAAACAATTAAATGATTACATGAATAAATAATACACCATCTCCTGCACATACACTCCATGGTCTGATTTATGTAACTACATGAAATAAACTTAATTACATTCTCACATTCATTCAAAACTAACAAATTTATAGAAAAACAGTATAAAAACTCGGACAATGTTGATACTTCAGCGATAAATGTAGATAGTAGTTAAAAGAATCAGGAGTTTTACTGTGTGTACGAAGGAAAGTGAGACCATAAAAAGACAGATTCTCTTCAGTGAGTTGTATAACTTTCGAAACAAGTGGCTAATAATGGCAAATGCCCGGGAAAGCAAATTTAAAGAGAAATAAATGTACACGTTGTCTTTTCTTGATAAAGAAAACTATTTTCTTAGTGAATCTGGTGACAGGCATAAAGTAAGGAAGAAGAAAACAGGGAAAACATTATCGAAAGAAGAAAACGAGGATAGAATTATAATGTAAAAAGTAGTATAACTTTCGGCATGATGGAGAGGTGGAAGAAAGATAACAGATATTCAAACATTGACGGATATCCAAACATTATGACTTAGAATGTAAAATAAAAAAAAGTTAAATGTTGCAGTTCAACACAGAGATAAAACAAAATTAAAATCAACAAAATGTTTAATGTTGAGGTTTAACACAGAGGTAAAACAAAAATAAAATCAACAAAATGTTTAATGTTGGGGTTTAACATAGAGATAAAATCAACCAAATGTTTCATGCTGGGTATAAACATAGAGATAAAGCAGAGATAACATTTTAAAATGTTTAACGTTGGAGTTTAATGCAGAGAAAAAGCAGAGATAAAATCATTAAATGTTTTATCTAATGAAAAGTAATATAACAATAATCATTATTAATGGATACCAACAGAGGTTTACTAATCAGGTGGTACCGGGTTCAGTCCCAGCAGTGGGATTTTTTTTTCTGGTACACACCAAAAAAGCCCCGGGGTTCACCCAGCTTCAAAAATGGGTACCAGAGAAATCTGGGAAGGTAAAGCAGCCAGGCGTGATACTGACCACATCACACTTTCATGTGCCGAAGGTCATGGAAAATACAGGCCTAACACCGTATTCCCCAATATGCCTTAGTGGCATAGAAACAGGAATTTTACCTTTACCTTTTTTACCAACAAAGGTTAATATCTGCAGATCCTGGTTAATTTAAATTTAATTCTAATTTTAATACGAGGGAGACCAGCTAATTCAACTCAATTCTTCATTAACCACCTTTGTTATCAGTGCCACCTTCACGCTCTTCTGAAACATCCAGTCTGTTGCATTCTATGAATCATGTGCTCTTTTTTTTTTTGGTGAATCTATATCGCGTCAGGTCAAACATTATCTTCTCTCTTTGCCTTCTCCTGTCCCCCTGTTTACATATCCTTCTGTTTTGTTTTTCAAATACTCCTCCTCCTGCTAAATGTGCTATGTGTTGATTGTCCTCTTATTACTGACTTTTCTATGGGTTTCGATTGGTATTCTTCGTTAGTCATTTTTAGTGACAATTATTTGTGACAGTTGTAATATATGGTATTCATACGCGTAATAAAGAAGTAAAAGAAAAAAATGAAGAAACTTTGGTGCAGAAACATACTGTGATCAATATGACTGCGACGGTCCAGTCATCAGCGCCGTCGAGCTTGAAGTCGTCGGAACATTATCTTACGTCTTTCCCGACTTTCCTTGCAGGCAGAGCTTAGTAAATGTCTCTTCTGTTCAATTTTGTTAGAAATTCAAGCAAGCCACCAACGTAATGCCTTTCCACGATGCCTCTGCTTCAAGATTATCACGGCCCTTCGCTAAAATAAACACAAATAAACACACAGTTCCAAGGAGAGAGAGAGAGAGAGACAGACAGACAGACAGACAGACAGACAGACAGACAGATAGACAGACTAATGTAGAAGGATGATTCAAACGACTCCGAATGGAGCAGTTTGATATACTTCGTAAATATGAATCCTAGAAAGTGCATCCAGTAGGACATACAATAACAGAAGACAGGCAGTACAACAATTCCCCCCCCCCCCATCCCCCAAAACCAAACCACACATATAAGCACGCACACACACACACTCACACAAAGATTAGACCACCAGGTGTCAAGGAGAAATATAAAACGCCACATTCCACTTTGTGTCACGTACGAGTTGGCAACCTTAATGCAACAAACCTTCTCCCTGCTTCGCTATGCGACCAGTGGCAGAATATATAAACCAAATATGTTACGAGCCGGATATTATCGTTATAAAAGCACTTTGACGTACTCGTATGCACATAAAAATGTCTGTGCTAATGCACGCAGGTGCATTTGTTAAATTGTGTTTGCATTCAAGCAATAGTTGCGTTATCTTGAAATGTTCTTACGAATACTTGTAAACCCAGCTAAATCTACGCAGCCAATTAATCAGTAATTAAAATTTATGCCTGCACCGTAAAAGCATTGTCGATTTGGCTTCCACTTTCTCCTGGTCGAGGGATGACAACTTCGACGTGTTTTACGCGCCCGGGTTTTTATGTGTGTGTGTGGGGTGGGGGTGGCGAAAAAGGGTAAAAGAAAGACTCTGAGAGAGAGGGAGAGAGAGAGAGGGAGAGAGAGAAAGGAGAGGAGAGAGAGAGAGCTTTCCCTGTGTTATGCGACTTTTTGCGTCAGCATTATAAAGCATATTTCAATGTTTCTCCTCATTCAGTCATTTGCATGTCACTTGCGGAACTTTGCCTCCCTAACAGCACTCCTGTAGGCCTCTCGGTTGTAAGCAAGATGGCCTGCTACTGATGAAGTACTTTCTCTCCCTCTCTGAACCTTAAGTGCCCAGGGCACATGGGGGTTCCGCAAGGGTTTTCCACAAATGCCTGTCCTTCGTCTTTTTTTTCTGCTCTTGCCCAGGTGAGCCCTCTATTGCTCAACATCCTTTCTGTTGTTCTTCTCCATGTCTCTTTTGGTCTACCCTTACTTTTGCTCCCCTGTGGTGTCCATCTTAGTGCTATTTTTGGTAGTGAGTTGTCAGTCATTCGGTGCACATGTCCCAACCATGGCCAGCGTCTTTCCTCAATAATTGTTGTCAGTGGCTTCATCTGCATTTCTGCCAATAAGATGTTATTTCTTATGGTGTTTGGCCAAAATATTTTTCTAATTCTTCGTAAACATTTAGTCTGGAAAGAATTCAACTTGTTTTCTATGGTTTTGGTGATTTTCCAGCATTCACTTCCATAGAGTAGTACACTTAGAACATTACTCTTAAATATCTTGATTTTCATATTTATGCTTAGTTTTTTGGATTTCCGTATAGTCTGCAGCATTGCAAAAGCCTGGTTTGCTCTAGTAAGTCTGCTGTTGATGTCCTCTGTGCTGTCTCCATTTTCTACTACTTTGCTGCCAAGGTATACAAATTCGTTGACCTCCTCCACTAACTTGCTATCTACTCTGAGTACATTTCTGTTGTTCACATTTTGCTTCATTAACTTTGTCTTTCCTACGTTGATCTTTAGTCCTATGTTGTTTGCATTCTGAGTTAGCTTGTTTATTTTATCTTGCATATCTTTGTGACTGCTTGATAATAGACAAATGTCGTCCGCAAAATCAAGGTCCTCCAGCACTGTGTCAAGGTTCCATTGTAATCCTCTGCGTTTGTCTAATGTTGCCTCCTTCATTAACCAGTCTACTGCCAAGATAAATAATGTTGGTGATAGTACACATCCCTGTTTCACTCCTGTTTGTTCCCTAAAGCTGCTGGAGGTATGTTCTCCGCAGATAACTTTGCACTGAAAACCCTCGTATAGGGCTTTTATTACATTAACTATTTTATGGGGGAGGCCATGCCATCTTACGATTTTCCACAGCGCATCTCTGTTGACACTGTTAAAGGCTTTCTCAAAATCTATGAGTAATGCATATGTTGTGCTATGCCACTCATTTGCCTGTTCTAATATTTGTCTAAGTACAAATATGTGGTCTATGCATGATCTTCCTTTCCTAAATCCTGCCTGCTCTTTCTGAAGTTTTTCCTCAAGTGTTGGTACAATTCTGTTGATGATTATTCTGCAAAATACTTTACTGGTGAGTGGCAGTAGGGTAATGCCTCTCCAGTTCCCGCAATCTCTGAGGTCACCCTTCTTTGGCAGTTTTGCTATAAGCCCAGTTTTCCACTCCTCTGGGGCTTTTTCTAGATCCCAAATTTGTTGTAATATCCGGCAAAGTTGTTTTGGTGTTTCTGTTTCTTCTGCTTTCAACATCTCAACAGTCACTTCATCTTCACCTGGTGCCCTATCTGATTTTAGCTTCTTTATCGCCTCCTTTACTTCACTTATTGTTATTGGTCCTGTATTGATGTTTAGTTCCGTTTTTGCTTCAGGTATGTCTATTGTCTGTGCTGCTTGTGTTCTGTTTAGTAGGGTGTTAAAGTGTTCCCTCCATCTTTCAGTCTTTTCTCTTTCTCTACTGACCAGTTGTCCATTTTGTGTCCTTACTGCACTTTCACATCTTGTGTTGAAGTTACCTGTCATCTGCTTTTGATTTTATATATGGTTTTCATGTCATTTGTATATGCTGCTTTCTCTGCTGTTTCTGCTAAGTTGTCATAGTATTGACGTTTATCTTGACAGCATGATTCCTTCACTTCTTTGTCTTTTTGTGCATAATTACTTAAAACTCGTTCTTTAAGCCGTTGTGATTTGGTGTTCAGTAATTTTTTCTTGATTTCTTTTCTTTGCTCTATCTTTTCCCATGTGGTCTTGCTTATCCATTCCTCTTTTCTCCTTTTCCGATATCCCAGCACCTCTTTTGCTGTTTCTGTAGTGTTTTATTGAACTCTAATATGGACATTTCTGCTTCGTCTTGTAGGACACTGAATCGGTTCTTAAGTACTATTGAGAATTCATTTCTTGTCTGCTGGTCTTTCAGTTTTCTTGTATCAAAACGTATCTTTCTGTGTTCTCCGATTTTGGCTCTCCTTAATCCTCTCCTCTCCAGGTTTCCTGATTATCAGCAAGTCTGTTCTCATCCACTTACACCCGAAGCTCTCCAGGCCCAACTCTTAAGTCAAGGAAACCTTCTGGGTCCCAAAACGGCGTACTGTCTGGACCTCTCTCTCAATGTAAACCGCCATGAAAAGAGCTTTTCTGTTTACTTATTTTCACGTCTGATCTTGGTGCTTTTGATGACGGCTTTTAAAACAAGTTTGACAACTATTAACTGATTTTGTTGTTGCTGCTAACTTACTGGTTGCTGCTGCTTAGTCTACAAGTAGCCATGACCCTGAAATCTTTGTGGCCATGACCCTGAAGTCTTTGTGGCCAAAGCTGGGTAGAACTTGAAGCAGAAAAGTGTCAGACTGAATACGGGTTGCATTGTTGTCTCCTTCAGTTTCTGAAGTGGATCCACTGTTTGCTCCCTCAGTTTCTGAAGTGAATCCATTGTTGTCTCCTTCAGTTTCTGAAGTGGATCCACTGTTTGCTCCCTCAGTTTCTGAAGTGGATCCATTGTTGTCTCCTTCAGTTTCTGAAGTGGATCCACTGTTTGCTCCTTGAGTTTCTGAAGTGGATCCATTGTTTGCTCCCTCAGTTTCTGAAGTGGATCCATTGTTTGCTCCCTCAATTTCTGAAGTGGACCTATTGTTTCCTACCTCAGTTTCTGAAGTGGATCTTTTGTTTCCTCCTTCAATTTCTGAAGTGGACCCTTTGTTCCCGCCTTCAGTTTCTGAAGTGAACCCATTGTTTCCTCTCTCAGTTTCTGAAGTGGATCCTTTGTTTCCTCCCTCAGTTTCTGAAGTGGACCCATTGTTTCCTCCCTCAGTTTCTGAAATGGACCCTTTGTTTCCTACCTCAGTTTCTGAAGTGGACCCTACGTTTCCTCCCTCAGTTTCTGAAGTGGACCCATTGTTTCCTCCCTCAGTTTCTGAAATGGACCCTTTGTTTCCTACCTCAGTTTCTGAAGTGGACCCTACGTTTCGTCTCTCTGCTTCTGGGATTGGCCCGGTAATGAAGACTTCTCGTTCGACTTCATTCATATCAAAAACGCATTGAACACCAACCACGCTAGACAAGCTGATAAAGAATAGCAGTGTTTGCATGTATGCGTATCTGTGTGTACCGTATATGTGAATGTATAATACAAGGGAGAATCAAGAAGTAAAAGCAGTTTGAATAATAACACGGTAAGTACAATGGACAGAAGCTGATACAATGCAAAGCGCTCGCAGAGGATGATAGGTAGTTCGAGCACGCAAAGCGCAGAGTTCTGCCCTTAGTCTAGTTTAAACCAAATTAAAATAAACACGGACGTTTTGTGTGGGGATTGCACCGATGTTGGATAACGCCTCGTAGTGATGATCTTGGGCAAAAAAAAAAGAGTGAAACCTGCTGAAACTGCCTCGCTACGGAAGTAAAAACAACATAATTCACAGAAGTTTATGAATGAGCAAAATGTTAAGTCGGGAAGAAAAATGTAATCGATCAAGCTTAATGTGGTCGGCTATCAAACATCGTTCACACAAGCACGCATCGGCAGAGGCCACAAGTCTTGATCAAAGAATACTGACGAAAAACATCCACTAATGTTTGCTTCTTTTTTTTTGTGGGTTATCGGCTAAGGATCCGTACGTGGGGGGGGGGGGGGGGGTTATCGGCTAAGGATCCGTACGTGGGGGGGGGGTATCGGCTAAGGATCCGTACGGGGGGGGGGGTTATCGGCTAAGGATCCGTACGTGGGGGGGGGGGGGGGTTATCGGCTAAAGATCCGTACGTGCTATAGTGTATGGTGACTCGGAGTACCGTCAAGTCTGTTAAAGACGGATACCCAAATCGTTTACTGATCTACACAAACAGCTGCGCGTGGGAGCTTTCGACCCAAATTCCTAATACGCTATAAAGAAGATTCGAGAGTTTTAGAAAGGATTGTTATCAGTAACGAGACGTGGGTCCACCACCTTGAAGCAAGAGACGAGCTTCGCGCTGAAAACACCCGTCGTCTGCAATAAGGAAAGAAAGTCATACAACAGGTCCCGGCAAAAGAAAATCAAGCTGACCTTCTTTTAGGTCACAAAGGGTTCTTTTCTGGCGACCTTCTTTTAGGTCACAACGGGTTCTTTTCTGGCGACCTTCTTTTAGGTCACAAAGGGTTCTTTTCTGGCGACCTTCTTTTAGGTCACAAAGGGTTCTTTTCTGGCGACCTTCTTTTAGGTCACAAAGGGTTCTTTTCTGGCGTATTTTCAGGAACACGGGCAGTGACCTGTGATATGCTTACAAAGAAACTGAAACCTGTAGCAGCAGTAAAAGAAGAGGAATGGTAAAAAAAACTAGTCTTGCTACACCATGACAACACACGTCCCCATGCAAAAGTCGGAACTGTGGAGTCAATGCAGCAGCTGTGGTTTGGATGTCTTCCTCAGCATCCTTACAGCCCTGATCTGGAGCGCGATGCGATTATCACGTCTTTGGTCCACTGAAACAGACAGAGCTACAAAAATAAGATTATTAAGGCCGCCCATCTTTCCCATCGCAACATATGCCTGTGAGACATGGACACTTAACAAAAACAGCTGAGAAACATATAAAAGCCTTTGAATGTAAATGCTACAGAATAGTCCTTCAAATATCATGGACACAAAGTAAAGAATATTAAAAAGAGAAAACTAAAATATTTTGGGCATATTAAACGTTATGAGAATTTAGAGAAGACAGTCTTGGAAGAGTACATAATGGGAAAAAGAAAGAGAGGAAGACCAAGGCGAAAATGGCTGCAAGACATCGTTGATAATCTGCAAATGGACACATCAGCAGCGGGGCATCTTGCTCACAACCGAGAGGCCTACAGGAGAGCTGTTAGGAGAGACAAAGTTCCGCAAGGGACATGCAAATGACTGACTGACTGATTGACTTACTGACTGACTGGTCCACTTAAAGAGGCTCTATACAGTTTCAGTTCACTTCTGATGATAGATTAAACAGAGCAGCCCGAAAGCTGATTCTCCCAAAGAATGAAGAAGCTGGGGGAATGATACAAGAAGTGCACTGATCCGCAGAGGGATTATGTGGAGAAGTGGTAAAACCGTTATGTTCATTTGCTCATTCTTACTGGTATGTTCAATTCAATTCAATTCAAGTTCCGTGCTGCGTGGCGTAGGCGATCATTTCTCTCCACAGTTCCCTGTCTTTAGACTCGATTATGAGATCCGCCGGTGATTTTCTTCCTAGCCACACTGACAGCCCATCCAGTAACCTCTCTCTCTCTCTCTCTGTCTTTCTCTGTCTCTTCTTCCTTCAATTTTTCCAGTTGCCATAGCGTGTTCCAATTTTCCTCTTCTCAGGAAATGTCCTATAAATCTCGCTTGTCTGCCTCTGATCTTTGCTATAATTTGCTTTTTAACTCCAGCCTCTCTTAAGACTTCTTCATTGGTTTTCTTAGCTGTCCACGGTACCTCCAACATTCTTCTTATAAACCATGTCTCCATAGCCTCCATTTCTCGCTGTACTCTCTTATTCACAGACCATGCTTCACACCAGTAAAACAAAATTGCTCGATGTAACATTTAAGTACTCGGAATCTTGTTGTTGCACAAGATGTGTTTCATTTTCTGGAATTCTGACTTGGCTTGGGCACCTACTTTTTATTTCGTTGTGACATTTCCTATCAGTTGCTATAATCGTTCCTAAGTACTTGAATCTATCAACTTGTTTCAGATTTGTACCATCGATGGTAATGCTACATTTTGATGGTATTCATTTCTTTGAGATGACCATCACTTCAGTCTTCTTTTTGTTCAGGCTAAGGCCTTTATTTTTACTTTCACGAACCACGATGTCCAGAAGAGCCTGTAGCTCCCCTTCACTTTTAGCAATCAGAACTGTGTCGTCTGCATAACTTAAGTTGTTAAGGTTGTACCTGCCAACTGATATTCCTGGCATGTTCTCTATATTTCTCATTATGTTTTCGCTGTACAAGGAGAAGAGGTCATGAGATAGAACACTTCCTTGTCTCACTCACTACTATGTTATAACGTTTTAAAAATTCTCCCTCCTGTGGTCAAGCACAACTCAGCTCTGTTAACAGTATTACGAACGAGTACTGTCAACAGAAAACTGACGGTACGAGCGAGTACTGTCAACAGAAAACTGACAGTACGAGCGAATACTGTCTACAGAAAACTGACGGTGCGGGCGAATACTGTCTACAGAAAACTGACGGTACGGGCGAATACTGTCTACAGAAAACTGACGGTGCGGGCGAATACTGTCTACAGAAAACTGATGGTGCGAGCGAATACTGTCTACAGAAAACTGACGGTACGAGCGAATACTGTCTACAGAAAACTGACGGTGCGGGCGAATACTGTCAACAGAAAACTGACAGTACGAGCGAATACTGTCTACAGAAAACTAACGGTGCGAGCGAATACTGTCTACAGAAAACTGACGGTGCGGGTTACTGATGCCTGCCCGAAAATTGTGCCAGATAATGTGCGTAAAAATTCTTAGTTTAGACCTAGCAAGGGCAAATGTTCTGTTTCTTGTCCTCATTATTCTTATCATAATCTTTATCTCTTTCATCCACATCTTATCCTTTACGAAATGATTTACTTCCTCAGATTAAAAACAACATAATTCTTCTCTCGTTTTTCCAATTCTGCTCCTTTAAAAAAAAATGTTGTATGGATAAATTATAAGGCATTCCCTCACAGAATTCTCTTCCACAGTCACCTCCCCTGTGAGATCTTCATTTTACATATTTATTTATTTGTTTAATTTTAAAAAAAAAACTATGAAAAAAAAATCTACGATAGATTCACAAAAGAACTGATACAAATCTTGGCAAATGTTGCCTGGTCATGTCCAGTGATGTTAAAACAAAAAATGAGGTAACTTTCAACGTTATTTTTGAACTAAAATCTGTGGTTAAATAAACTGAAGCAGATTTGAGTCGAATCATTTTATCTGGCGTTCATGCCCAGGTTTGTGGGTGGGATATATTTTCTTCATTTTCACCCCTAATTCTGACACTAACAGTTATCTTCTCACCGTATGTTCAAGTTGCTTCATTTGTTTTCCTTATGGTTGTAATTAACCATATTTTTGCGATATTCTACAGCTCTCTGCATCATTATCTATAAAAAAAATATTAACACTTCCACATTCCCGGGCTGTGAGATGGCGCAGACTAAAGCATGGAGATAATTCATCATAGGTTCACGTCTTCTGAATAATAAAACTGTATGGGTACAAGCGCGCTAATATGTCTCTGCTTGAAAATGATGGATGATCCAACACGAGCCAAGCTTGCAATAAACTGGGGTGACGGATTCGTTCACCACAACAAGAAAGCCTTGAAACATGAGACAAGTGCGCACAAAAAAAGGCCCTCTATGAACCTTATATGGTGAAATTAGTCACCAGTGCCCTGTTTTGTAACATATTTTTTTTGTAATTAGCATAATCACACAGTTCACGTAACATTCAGCTCTGGCACAACCATACAGCTCAAGTGAAGGAATTTAGCTTTTATATGGCCATAAAACTCTGCCGAAGGAGTTTAACATTACAATTTACCACAAAGCTCCGTAGGAACAGGAAGAGATGTTAAAGCTAGAATAACCAAGGCCTACATCTTATCTTACATTTCACATCTTTCCCGTGCCGTTAAACGTCACATAGGCACATAGGGCTCGCGTGGTAGTTAGCCAAGTTTCCCTGTTTTCAGTGAGTTTTTCAACCTCATCAAGGGATCTTATGTCTATTAATTTGACCTCATTTAACAGTGTCCTCCTTAGAGTTTCACGTGGTCGGCCTAACCATTGCTAGAACGGCATTTATCCAACTTTATTGATACCAAAGAACATAAAAATAAAAACCAAGCTTAGACTCTTTATTACAAACGTAAAGACTTCAAATATGGTTCGGAGACATGGTTAATGATTAAGATAATACTTCCGAAGATACAACACTCACAGAACTACTGGTAGGGAAGGATTCTAAACATCAAATGGCAGGACAAGACCAGGAACGAGGATGTCTGGGAAATAGCAAGACAAGAGCCTATGAACCCATAAATCATGTCTAGAAAATGAAGGTAGATTAGCCCCATACTAAAAAAAACAGTCACCAGCGTAATAAGGCAGGCGCTGACATGGAACCCTCAAGGAAACAGAAATCAAAGAAGCTTAAAACTACCTGGAGAAGAGAAACTATAGATTATAAAGAATTAGAGAACAAATTTTTAAAAAAAACAGGGATAACTAGATAAACTTTATCCGTGGCCAATACTCCCAATGGAATGACTGGGAATGATGATACCTCATAGCTTAACCTAGACACCACCACTCTACACTCTCGTGAAACAGTTTAGCCTTGACATCATCAAACAGCTCACATGAGTTTAGTCTTGATACGATCACACAGCTTACATGAAATTGTTTACCGTTGGCACAACCCTACAGCTCACGTGAAAGAGTTTAGCCTGTCCTTTGTGGATACATGTGTGTATGTATGTATGGCGAAGGTTGGAGCATGTACTCCGGATGACTGACAATTCATTACCAAATATAGCACTAAGATGCACACCACAGGGGGACAGAAGTAAGGGTACACCAAAGGAGACATGGAGAAGAACAACATAGAGGATGTTGAGCAACAGAGGGCTCATCTGGACAAGAGTGGAAAAAAAGGTATATATATATATATATATATATATATATATATATATATATATCCTTCCCGTGCCGTTAAATGTCACATAAGAATCGTATAGTAGTTCGCCAAATTTTCCTGTCTTCGGCGAGTCTTTCAACCTCATCGAGGATTTTATGCCTGTTAATTTGGCCTCTCTTAACAATGTCCTCTTCAGAGTTTCACGCGGTCTGCCTCTTTTTCTTTGGCCTGTTGTGTTCCACTTGATAGCTTGTTTTGGGATTCTCTGATCATTTCTTCTCATCAAGTGACCAGCATATGTTCATCTCCTTTCCCTGATCACCCATGAGACTGGTTGTTGTTCAGTCATCTGTCTTATCTCTGCATTGTTCTTAAATTCGTTCCACTTGATGTCTAGTATTTTCCTTAGGCATTTGTTTTCAAATATATATATATATATATATATATATATATATATATATATATATATATATATATACACGAGGGGAAGTCACTAAGTAACTCGCAAATGCCTGTTACAAAAAAAAACTAAATGCGACAGTAATTTGAAAACTTAATTTTTGAACCTACATTATTCCCCTATTTCTCAACGTAATCGCCACCAACATTGATACATTTGTCCCGTCGTGTAATCAGTGATGCAATACCCATGGCGTAAAAATCCGGAGTCCGATTTTTGAACCATTTTTTTTACATCTGTTTCCACCTCTTCGTCACTCGAGAATCTTCTCCCGCCAAGGTAATTTTTCAATAGACTAAAACAGGTGAAAATCATTTGGAGCTAAGTCAGGACTCATTCATTCATTCATTTGCATGTCCCTTGCGGAACTTTGCCTCCCAAACAGCACTCCTGTAGGCCTCTAGGTTGTGAGCAAGATGGACTGCTGCTGTTGCATCCATTTCCAGATCGTCAACGATGTCGTGCAGCCATCTTCGTCTTGGTCTTCCTCTTTTTCTTTTTCCCATTATGTATCCTTCCAGTACGATCTTCTCTAAATTATCATGACGTTTAATGTGTCCAAAATATTTAAGTTTTCTCTCTTTAATCCTCTTCACTAGCCAGCCTTCTTCAATATTAAGCTCTTGTAGTATAGATATATTTGTTCTTTTTTGTGTCCACGATATTTGGAGAATTCTTCTGTAGCATTTACATTCAAAGGCATTTATGTGTTTCTCAGCTGTTTTGTTAAGTGTCCAGGTCTCACAGGCATATGTTGCTATGGGAAAGATGCATGCCCTTAAAAATCTTATTTTTGTGGTTCTGTCTGCTGCTCTCCACAGATTCTTTATTTGTTTTACTTTCTGAAGAGCGATAGATGTCCTCCTTTTAATTTCCCTCATTGTATCTCCATTATTAGTTAGTAGCGATCCAAGATATTCAAAACTCTCCACTTCTTCCAGTTTTTCCTCATTGATACATATTTCAGTTGCCTTGTTTGTTTTGTCAGTTGTCATCAATTTAGTTTTCTTTGCATTAAGATAGAAGTTCTGCTCTTCGCTGTTCTTGCGGACTGACATAATTAGTTTTTCCATTCCTTTTTGTGTTGTGGACAGCAATACTGTGTCATCAGCATATCTAATCTCTGGTATTTCATAACCTCCAACTGTTATGGCATCGTAATATTCTTTGTCTACATCTTCTCTAACATTCCTCGTTATATTTTCAGTATATAAGTTAAATAAGTAGGGTGACAATATGCACCCCTGACGGACCCCTTGTTTTATGTCAAACCAAGTTGTTGTTTCGCTATTTATTCTTACTGCTGCTTGTTGGTCTAGATACAGCAGTGATGTTAACTGTATCAAATGTGTTGGAAATCCCATTTTTTCCATTATTTCCCAAAGTTTCTGGTGTTGTACACAATCAAATGCCTTTGAGTAGTCTATAAAGGATAAATATAGATTCACATTAAACTCTCTGCATTTCTCTAATATTAATCTTAGATTGAATATATGATCTCTTGATCCTCTTCCTTGCCTGAAACCAGCTTGGACCATATTGACTTCATCTTCTATTTTCTTTCGAAGTCTACCCATTATGATTTTTAACAGAATTTTACTGGCATGACTAATCAGGGCAACAGTTCTGTAGTTGGTGCATAATTTCAGGTTACCCTTTTTTGGCAGTGGTATGAATACAGTTCTTTTCCATTCTTTTGGCCAAACACCTGAATGCCATATCTTTTTACATAGTGCATGATAGATTGTTGCACACTCCTTTCCTCCTGCTTTAATAAATTCAGCTGTTATCTTATCACATCCTGGTGATTTACCATTTTTCAGATTCTTTATTGCCCATAAAACTTCTTCCATTGTCGGTTCGGGTTCTTTCTCCTCCAATAATAATTCACACTGTTGATTTCTGCTTCCACAGTCGGTTGTTTCATACATTCTTTTGCAATATTCCTTCCATCTTTCTAGAATTTCCTCTGTCTCTGTCAGGGTATTCCCCATCTCATCACAAATTACATTTAGCTTAGGTGTGACATTTCTCGTCAATGTCTTCATTTCTTTAAACATTTCACTATCTCTTCCACACTTCTGATGTTCTTCTATTCTTTCACAACAATCTTGTATGTATTGTTTTTTGTCTTTTCTTATGTTTCTTCGTACTTCTTTTGTTAAAGTTTTATATTTATCTTTGTTGTTGTTTGTCACTTTCCATTGCGTCTTCATTTCTCTACGTTGTTTTATCAGTTCTAGTGTACCTGCTGTGATCCAGCCTCTTTTAGTACTGAATGATATGTGGTAATCATCCACGTGCAGAGTTCACTTTGTTATGTGGAAAGGAGCACGCCGTGCACTGTGGACTGTTATATGTCGTGTATCTTGGACAGTTAATTAGACGCCATGTGACGCGGATAGTTAGTTATACGTCGTATATTGTAAACAGAAATACGTTGTGTTTCATTGATAGAAATACGTCGTGTATCGTGGGTAGTTTTACGTCGTGAGATCAATGTTTTTAAACGATAAATATCTGATTCAGTCATTACTCATGTACATACATGAAGTGGCGCGTTTTTCAATAGGGTCGAGAGATATATACTCAAGTAAGAGAAATCAAGATTGACCTCAATCTCACTAAGCACTCAGTATTTTCTTCTATTTCAGTACTTTATTTTATTTCAGTATTTATTTTTATTTCAGTATTTTCTTTTATTTCAGTATTTTCTTTTACTTCAGTATTTTCTTTTATTTCAGTATTTTATGTTATTTCAGTATTTTCTTTTATTTCAGTATTTTCTGTTATTTCAGTATTTTCTTGGGAACGAACACACTGTCTGTTTTGGCAATCAAAGACCCATAGCTGACATGCTAGCGTCAGGGTTGGCGAACCACAGCTGACCCTGTCCCATCTCTGCTCCCCCCCCCCCCCACCTTCCAAACAGGCCTAGCCTGTCTAACGGGGCAGGGATCGCCATGGTCCCCATGGTGGTGGACTCTGCTAAAGAAGTATTGCGCGCCTGCTGCTTTTTAGCCGCACTCGGGAATTGAAAAAAATGGCCGCTATTGCCGGCTCCCAAGCCGACACGATGTTGTGCCTCAACATCTTCACAGCATCGGCTGCTAGCACATCAGCTCCCAGTTCCAAAAAAGAAGAAGAAGATTTCAGTAATGGAATATCTCAACTATAAAATGGTTCTTATTGTTTCTCAGTGTTGCCTTAATGAAAACTGGTAATACTCTCCATAAACAAAAACATAAAATACGAATACATAATACTGAAATTTAAGAAAACGATGATATTATTGGGAGTATTGGGAATTAGGTAAGTAGTCCATGATAAATGAACATTTGAAGTGTATAGAAAATTTATTACTGCATCTGTGATATAAATGATAGGTGAGAGAGAGAGTAAAGGCAGCGTGTGTTGATAGTTTATATTTTAGAGACTAACGGTAGCGTGTGTTGATAGTTTATATTTTTAGGCAGTGTGTGTTTATGGTTTATATTTTAGAGATTAAAGTCAGCGTATGCTGACAGTTTATATTTTTGAGAGGCTGATGTTCATAAATTTGTGTTTACAGCCCAGGAATTAGTCACTCTTGTTGCGAGCCATCGTTCTGTCGTATCTACGTGCTCGGTGTGGATTTTCCTTGATTCCTGATACTTCTTAATGCATCCAGTATGATGATATATATCCACGAAATATTCTTTATCAAATAGACAATCGATTGTTGCGGCTGGAACGTCACAAGAATACACAACAACAAAACAATGCCTGGTGGATTTGATAAAAATGTCAGATCAAGCACAGAAAGGAAAGTTATGAATATTTACCTGTGTGAGAGAATCGTAGAAACGCTGTCAAACTCAGCCGTCCGCTCGCTCTGCGCTATGGGAATCTTCAAGCCAAACATGGCTGACGTCAAGATGCCAGACAAATTAAGGTAAGAGGTATCAAATCAGGTATCCAGTCTTGGCCCAAGAAGGCAAGATAAACTTCCGCATCGCTTTTTTTGCGTCCTTCAGCACAAACTGTTTCACGAACAGATTCGTAATATCCAGTACTTTAATGATGATAATGCTTAAATGTATCTTTTAAAAGTGAACAGTGCTCCATAGAAAACAGTGCTGCCGTCAGTTTTGCCTGATCTGTTTTCTGTGTACTTCATCCAACGGGTTTACATCTTAAGGGAATGATCAAAGCGTACTACTACAAAGTAGGACACGTGTGGTGTAATATTCACCCGAATTAAGTGAAGTCGTCAGAACTACTTGAAACACGGTCTAGTTTATTCCTTCTTCCTCTTAACCGCACATTACAGTTTTCATAGTGACACACCTGAAGATTTGATGTGCTGATACACCTGAAGATTTCATGTGCTGACTCGTGAATGAATACACCCACGGGCTATTTCAGTTAAATCTTGTCAATCATTCGTTTCGTCTTAAGAAGTCGTGGTAGGAATATATATTAAAATGAGGGTGACAACCTGGTAGATTCATGTACGCACATCATTCAGCAATCAAAACATAACACTTTTTCCACAGATCAAAATGGCAATACCTGGTAAAAGAGAAAAAGACAACGGTGAATTAAAAGTACAGGTAAAATTGCAAATAGCTGTATAATAATTGCTTACCTGTTTGTATGCCTTCAACATAAAGAAATCGGAGGTTAACACTAAATCTTTTTGTGATTTATGTAGGAATCTTAAGTGGGAAGTATGTCTTACATGCTTAGTAGAGCAACCTTGTCTTTAATTAATACTTTTGTGTGTGTTTGTTGCGCATATGATTTGAAGTTAAAATGAAACCATACAGCCGGGTAATGTGGATGTTTGTGTAATAAATATTTAGGTGCCTTTGATGGCTAGAACTATGATAAGGATTCTAGCAAGTCTCCAAAGTTCATTGTAAACAGTTCATATATATATATATATATATATATATATATTAAACTGTTTCATTCTTGTCTTACTCAATAGAGTAGTTTAACTCATCACAGTTGGTTACTTCATCACGGTTGTTTAAATCATTATGATAGTTTAACTCTGAGTTGTTTAACTCACTTGGTAGTTTAACTCATCAGAGTTGTTTAATTACTAGGATAGTTTAACTAGTTATTTAGCTCATTAGGGTTGTTTAACTCATTAGGGCAGATTTAACTCATCAGAGTTGTTTAACCCATCAGAGTAGTTTAACTTATCTGAGTAGTTTAACTCATTAGGGTAATTTAACTCATAAGAGTAGTTTAACTCATTAGGGTAGTTTAACTCGTCGGAGTAGTTTAACTCATCAGAGACGTTTTACTCGTTAGGGTAGTTTAACTCATTAGGGTAGTTTAACTCATCAGAGTAATTTAACTCATTAAAGTAGTTGAACTCATTAAGGTAGTTTAACTCATGAGTGTAGTTTAACTCGTCAGATTAGTTTAACTCATTGGGGTAGTTTAACTCATTAATGTAGTTTAACTCATTAGGGTAGTTTAACTAATTAATGTAGTTTAACTCATTAGGGTAGTTTAACTCAACAGAGTAATTTATACAGAATACATGCGCCTTCTTACCGCCACATTTGGGGCTGGAGCCGGAGGGGGAGAGGGGTCCAGCCGTAGGTGGATTTATCTACGTGTCAGCCGTTATACAGGAAAACCAGACACTCAGCACTGCTCACTGTTATAACATGTGACAGGATGAATACATATGTTTATTACTATCAGTTTAAAATACTGACAGAAATTAGTTCAATAACTGCTTGCAAAATAAAAACACAAAACATGAATCACAATACACTAAATAAATACTGCAATAGCTTTTTCTATGGCATACAAAAACGCACATAACGCAGAACTGGTGGGTGAACTGTATCTGATGGTCTAGGAGATTTGTGTAGCTGTTTCGCTCTCTAGAGTACATAGTCTCCCCTCATAATTTACTAACAATAATTTTATCTGTATGCTTAACTTACTGTCGCCATGTATGGGTATGTCCCACCCCCCTGTCGCCATGTATGAGTATGCCGCATCCCTGAGTCATGACTCCCAGGGATCTTTGATTTTGATTTCGCGTTCCAGGATAGAACCAGGGTCTTCCAAGTGGCACTGCACCTTGTAAGTACATTTAAAGCAAGCATCTGTCACTTGGGACAGATATTAGATGTGACAAATGAAGTTATTTAAGTTCTCCGTGGTTTTACTTCGCATGCTCTACAGCCAGCATGAGGCATTTTCTGCTGTTTCTGAAAGGCTTTTCAATGCCCTTGCTCTTGCTTGTCCTTTTATGGCCAGTTGCTTACATAGATCGTATGTCGGTGTTGCTACGAATCCTGTCGCGTCTACATCTACGGCGAACACCTTTGACTTGACTCCTACCACGTGCCTTAGTTGCTTGACCAGATCACTGTACTTATCATTCTTGAATATATATTGTTTCTCTATTCTCGTTTCATAGTAAGCTGGATCATTATAAGTTCCTATTTTACTGTGGAGTACACTTCAATGCCCGGTCGCATTCCTGTGTTCTTGATGGCAGTCGGGTATTCTCTTCTTCCTGGTAGGTCCGCTATCACATCCCAGTCGTTTGCACCATCCAGCAGTGATTGTAAGGGAATGTCTATGATTTTAATATTTGATGCCATACCAGCTCTTACAAAGTACTTAGGCTGGGCCTTTGTTCTTTTGCTGTTATTTGCCTTATCTTTGCCCTGTCTATGATGGCTACTAGTTCCTGCAGCATCTCTGTTGTGTGTGATGAGGATAGAGGAAGAAGAGGTGGGACTAGAAGAAAGGTAGGAACCCAAGAAACAGTTGATGTTTATAGGGAAGTAGTAGAAATGGAACTAGTAATTGAGGCAATCAGACAATTGATATTAATGAATCATGCTATTATTAGTACTGATCATTGGCAATTATGTTGTGTCATGTACTCTGTGTTATAGCCCTGTTCTGTCATTCTCGTTTATTAAACAACGTGAGCTGGAAATTGTTTGAAACTTTTAATTCTGGGTTTTCATTGATATATATTCGGATGTGTTTCTATGTGTAATGTATTGTAGATAATTAACATCTTAAATAATGATTGCCGTCCCAATATGGCAAGTCTGACACAGGTAGAGAGAGGACCTACACAATAGCGAAGTACCATATTACATCGTAAGAACCTATTATATCATAAGAACCAAGGATAATCACAGGTAGAGAGAAGCCAAACACGGGTAGAGAGGCCAAGGACATGGGAAGAGATTTGGGAAGTGGAATTATTGTTCGACCCACATTTGTACGACAGTACGGGGTTTGAAATAAAATACTCGCTTGTAAGCTGAGAGATGTAACACTAAACATCTTATTTACAAATGTATTAGTTTCTGGCATGCAAACTCAGTCATTTAAAGAAAGGGGGGGGGGGGGGGGGTTCAGATCTAGTGAGCGCCACGCAGTTCTTCTTTCTGTCTGACCTACGTGCTGTATCTGATTTTATCTAGGGACATATGCAACTTGCCACGTGCTGTATCTGATTTTATCCAGGGACATATGCAACCTGGGATCCTCTTCGGCCGCCTTCCTTCTGAAGTAAACAAGCCAACGTTCAAAGAACTTGCATCTTGTATTCCAAATATTTAGGCCTAAGACGCCGTCGTTTGCTCAAACCGGTGTGTGTAGCTGAAGACAAACATCACGGTGAAGCAAGATGCCCTGACCCCAGCATTTGCATTATGGTGTACAAACAACTCCCACAGCACGTGAAGTACCTGCTAGATGCTATACTATTTGTCCTTCGAATTAGCATCAAATCTACAGGCTGTTTAACGTTACTCCTTTCACTTGCCGCTTCTTGTGTTTAAATATACATTTCTGATACACCTGAACGGCTGTTTACTTGCAAGTAAACATACGAACCGCATATGCCACTTACAGAATATAAATGTAATATAATTATTGGTGTTCTATATTGTTACAGGACATGGAGAAGAACAACAGAAAGGATGTTGAGCAATAGAGGGCTCATCTGGGCAAGAGCAGGAAAAAAGGCGAAGGACAGGCATTTGTGGAAAACCCTTGCGGAAGCCCCATGTGCCCTGGGCACTTAAGGTTCAGAGAGAGAGAGAGAGATATATATTGTTATATTTTCAAATTAGACTTCATTACAGACCCAAATGTTAAGTCTGGTGTGTTTCAAAATGTGTTTCTAAAGTGCTGTAGCGACACTTTCTACAAGCATGTTTTGAACTCCCTATTCCTTTCCTTGCAGAATGTAGTTTAACGGTTAAGACTAATAATGTAGAAGACAAAAATGAATATATATTAGCTAAGCATACATCTTACAAAAGGAAATGGGTTGATGCACCACTGATCTTGACTGAGAAAAACTGGAAGCTGCAGCTACCGTAATTGAAGAATTTAAGACAGGGGAAGCAAACCATGGATCTGTAGTAAGAAAAACGCTGCAAACACTTACAACTGGAAAGAAACATAAAACAAATGACAAAGTAATCCAACCCAGGGAAGCACATGAGCTTAAAACAAAACAAAACAAAAAAAAAAGCGGCAACGGGACGCATCAAAACAAACAGAAGAAGATATGATCATAGAAAGCTTCAATGCTGGTCGAAGGATTCGAACAACAGTGGAAAGGACTATGTTGTCAATGAACTAAGTGAGAAAAGGGTCCAGTAAGCAGCGCAGAAGACTCAACAAGGCCTGAAGGCATCTGGGATAAGAGATTGTAACGTAGAACAATATCTGTACCACCCCCCAACCCCCAGTTTTGTTACATTAAAATGTAAAATCCCCGTTTCCATGCCATTAAGGTATTTTGGGGAATACAGTGTTAGGACCGTATTTTCCGGGACCTTCGGCACATGAAAGTGTTTTGTTACATTACTCCCGCTTATTTAGAGGGAGCTAATCAGAGCGTGCTAGAGCCTGCTCAGCAAAATTTGGAGTGCTTTTACCACATAAAGTAGCACTATTCAAAAGCCGAATCACTCTGTGACTCAAGCAAAGTGTTTCCAGTGACACTCTGCAGGCTATTCTCTCCAGCCAGTGATTCTCAACAGTGAGACAGGTGACTCCCTTGGGGAGGCAGTTCAAGTCTAAGGGGAGGAATTTCAAGTCTAATGAAAGGAAGTTCAAGTCTAAGTGAAGGAATTTCAAGTCTAAGAGGAGGAATTTCAAGTCTAAGGGGAGGAAGTTCAAGTCTAAGAGGAGGAAGTTCAAGTCTGAAAGGGGAGAAGGCTCAAGTCTAAGAGGATGAAGCTCAAGTCTAAGGGGAGAAATTTTACCACCGTAAGAAAATGTTTAATGGTGAAGATCTTTCTGTGTGATTATATATATATATAGGTGAGTATTTGGGGCAGCCGGGGTTGAAAATGGCGAACTAGAACCCGGAATGTTTAGAACCCGTGTTCTAGGAGAAGCCCAGCGGAGAAAAGAAAAATCAGAACACAAGCTAATGAAGGGCAAAGACAAACCACGGCCGTGCGTTCACTTTCTAACAAATGCAAAGTTTTGACAGATCAGATTCTTTGGTCACATCGCAACAACAGAGAAATCATTGGAAAACCCAAGGCAAAAGGAGAGGGAGCCGAAACAAAAGATATCTGCATAGGTTGGCCGAATGGCACTGTAGAGGAGAAGAAGCCGAATTGATTAGAAATACTAGAGAGCACGTGGAATGGCAGAAGCATGATCGCTAACGCCTACCTGCAGGGCAGGTAGTCAAGAGACGACAGCCTCTGTGGACAGAGCAAAAGACAAAGCAAACAGCATACAAGAGGCTTAATCTCTTTTCAAACACTCTAGAAATCCACTAGAAATCATAGAACAACCAGTCTGTTGGCACTCCCTTGTCGTCGCTTCTAAATGTGCAAATGACTGCGAAGTGGTAGCTGATCTATCCGAGAGAAGAGAATATCTCACAGTTATAAGGGCTACTGTAATATGACCAGACGCTGTAGTGTACTTGACAAAAAAGAAATATGTCTTAAGGTAGCTGTGACTGAAATCACAGACTCGCTTGAGTTGAAGATGGAACAATATCACATCTTCACGAATGCTATTACGAGCACCCAGTCAAGCAAGGAAGATTCGTGTCAGAAGTTACCCCGAGAGAATGGCGGAAAGGTGAGGGCAAGAAATGTTATCGTATTAGCCTTTTTGACCTATATAAGCATTTAGGCATGAAAGAACATCAACAAAAGCTTCAAATTGCCTAACCAAACAGGTTGAAACGGATTATAGTGGATAATCTAGAAATCAATATTCTTAACGGATGTGACAGCCACAGCAACAGCTTATCAGAGGAATTTGACATAAACTTGTCACTTTCAATGAAAATATGATTTTCATTCACACCACAAACTAAATGTTGTTTGATTTTCACTGTATGTAAAAAAATGTATCAACTTAACACAAACGTCTGTATAACAAAGACCGACAATACAGTAAATTGATGTCCTGAAAGACTGCACTTAAACAAACATCCATGGATGTATACCTGCACGCCGACTGCTTTTAAAGCACTAAGAAAACAGTTCTCTACATAATTCTCGGTTAAGTGCGCTAAATCATGTTTTCTCATCTTTTCTATTCCAGCGGAAGCTTTAGAATAAACTTTTAGGTCTCATTAAATCTTTATGATAAAAATGATCATATCAATAGATCTCTAAATGTTCGAATGATCGGGCAGTTGTAGCTATCATAATAATGAAATAGGAGTACTGTTCTGTTTTACAGAATGAATCAAGAAAGTGAGCAGAAACAAAAATGGCAGAAAGTAGGTTGAGCACTTATAAATGAAGAACATACACCCATCCAATATTTTGGCAAAAGCCTTTTTCAGTGTCACACTTTCAGGCGCCGAATGTGAAGGAAAATACGGGCCTAATTCCGTATCCCCAAATATGCCTTAATGTCATTGAAACAGAAATGTTACCTTTTACCTTTACCTTTTTCAAGTCTTGATCACATACAAAAAAAAGTCTTGATCACATACAAAAACAACGCAACAGAGTTTAAATTTTTAAAAAAAACACGAAAAATAGATGAAAAATGAAACACTTGGCCTTTCTGCTGTCTTCTTTGTAAGAAAGACGAACATTTTGTGTTTAATTAATTATATTTAATTAAACATAAGTGTTTAATTTTTCATCTGTCTTTCGTATTTTTATTTGCTGTATTGTTTTTCTATGTGATCCTTGAACAAGGCTTCTGTCGAAATATTGGATTGTTATATGTTCTTTATGTTTACTTGTTTATCTTACTTTCTGTCTTTCTTGTTTTGCCCACTTGCCTCATTCTTTCTATCTTTTTATAAAAATCGAACCATACACCCTTCTGCCTTCATTACCAAAACCAGTCGTCATTTCTCTAAAGTATCTTAATCCAGTGATTAATCTTTTGAGTCTTTCTTATTTATTTTAAAAAAATTCTTATTCAGCCTCCCTGGAGCTGCGAGCACGCGTTCTCTGCGGCCGATGCCACGAAGATACTGAGGCACATCATCGTGTCGGATTGAGAGCGGGTTACGGCGGCTATTTTTCAGTTCCTTATCTTATATCTTATCTTATATCTTATCTTATATCCTTCCCGTGCCGTTAAACGTCACATAGGGCTGGAAAAGTAGTTCGCCAAATTTTCCTGTCTTCGGCGAGTCTTTCAACCTCATTAAAGGATTTTATGCCTGTTAACTTGGCCTCTCTTAATAATGTCCTCTTCAGAGTTTCACGCCGTCTGCCTCTTTTTCTTTGGCCTGTTGTGTCCCACTTGATAGTTGTTTTGGGATTCTCTGATCATTTCTTCTCATCAAGTGACCAACATATGTCCATCTCCTTTTCCTGATCACCCATGAGACTGGTTGTTGTTCAGTCATCTGTCTTATCTCTGCATTGTTCTTGAATTCATTCCACTTGATGCCGAGTATTTTCCTTAAGCTTTTGTTTTCAAAAGAATCTAATTTCTTTTCTATTTCTTTAGTTGTTTTACAGCTTTCTCATGCATAAATGAGGATGGATATTACATTTGAGTTGAATAGTCTTAACTTGGTTTTTGTGCTTATAACTTTTGAATTCCATATGTTCTCAAAATTCTTGAAGATTGATGCTGCTTTTGCAATTCTGATCCTAACTTCCTTTCTAGTGTCACCATCCTGGTCTATGTAGCTGCGAAGGTATGCAAATTGATTGACTTTCAATATCTGTCCCTTCTATGTGTATTTTTCCATTTTGATTGAGAGGAATTTTCATTATATTTGTTTTGTCCTTGTTAATTTCAAGTCCTATTTTGCTAGCCACTGAAGACAGGCTATCTATTTTTTCTTGCATGGAATTCACATTATTACTGATAAGAGTTATGTCATCAGCAAAATCAAGATCTTCTAGTTGGGTCCCATGTACCCAGTCAATACCTGTGTCACCTGTGCAGCATTTTTTCATTATGAAGTCTATTGTAATCCCAAAAAGTAAAGGAGATAGTATACATCCTTGTTTCACGCCTGTTTCAATCTGGAACCATTCATTCATCCTTTCTTCTGTCTTGACTGCACAAACATATCAATTGTATAAATCCTTAATGATGATGACAAATTTAGATGGTATTCCATATAGACATAAAATTCTTCAGTTCCTTGATGGAGTTAAAAAGCAGGGGGCGTGCAGTGCTTCTTTACTAGACTCCACCACCATGTGGACTATGACGATTCCTCCCCTGCTAAACAGGCAATGCCTTTATCTGGGGCACCACGAAGACGCTAGCATTTCAGCTATAGCTATGGGTCGGACATAGCCTCCACTCCCTGCTCTTATTAAGTAAAATAAACGATATTTTCCGTGGATATGCTCATCGTATAAACATGTTTATTTTTAAATTATAATCTTTTGTGGAAGCACTTGCCGCTTCTCTCGATACTCCAGTTGTGAAACATTGCTGAAACGATTCTGTTGTATCTGTAATAAAGTCGCATCGAAAGATAGGACCTTTTTTTTGTTAACCTACAGATTTGTAATCAGAATGATTAGCCGTCAAATAACGTGTTGAATTTATTCATAAAATAATAGAAAACACAGAAAACAAAGAGAGTACAGCACTAGATGAACGAGTCTCTTGAAAGTATGGGTAAACCATGAAAGACAATGTGTTCAAACGCGGAGGACAGGTGTAACAGAGAGAAATTATGCTGTAACGAGTTTGTTTCCTTCGTTCTTCTCCTCACGTGGAATTTCAGACGGTGTCTTTACTTTCAGATTCAACTACTAGAGCTCTGGTTTATCCGACATAACCAGGCGGAGAGCAGACATTCCACCTGGATAATCTGAGCTTATTAAATATAAAGCTTCTGTCTAATGCTTCTCCTGTGTTGCACTTTCAAATGCGCGTTTTTTTTTCCCTTAAACTAAGCATGGAATTTTTTTTTTTACTTTCTTTATATTGTGTGTGGTACTTCTCCTCATTTGTTTTGTTACTCATGTCCTTCAACCATATCTGTTCTGCTGTTCTTTTCTTTATGACTGCCTCTTTGCAGACTTCATCGAACCAGTTCTTTTTTTTTAGTTATGGTATTGAGTGCCAGGCATTCTTCCGCTGTGTTCTTTATAATGATTTTTATATCTTCTCATCTGTCATCAGTGCTTTTATTTTCTTCATTCCCTCTTGTGTTTATCTTATGGCACAGCTCATTTCTGAATTATTCTTTAGCGTCTTCTCTTTTCAAAGCGTCTCTATTTATTACTGAGCTTTTATTTAATTTACTATAAAAATTTTCTTCAGTCTAAATTTTAATATAGCTCCAACAAGATAATGGTCGAAGCTGCATTCAGCCCCTCTGTAACTTCTGATCTGAAGTATGTTTGTTATGTGCTTGGTATCAATTAAAACGTGGTCTATCTGGTTGCATGTTAGATTATCGGGGGATTTCCATGTTTGTTTATGGGTGTTCTTATTTTGAAAACATGCACTTCTTAATCTCATTCCATAAACTTCTGCCACATTTATTAGTTTCCATCCATTATCATTAGATGTTTCATGCAGACTTTCTTTTCCTGTGATGTGTCTTTGTGACTCCTCATTTCCTATGTTTGCATTGAAATCAGTATATCATATTTCTGAGTCTTCTCTATTACTCTCTCAAACGTGTTGTAAAATTCTTCTTTGACTTCATCCTCTGTATCTTCTGTTGGCGCCTGCACATTAATCATTGTTATATTTTTCTTTGTTCCTTTGATGCAGAGGCTGCTGATTCTTTCTTTTGTAGACATGCCATCAGAATAAGAAAGGCAGGGAATTCTTTAAAGAACTGCGAACAGTAAAGCAATGGTATAAACAACCTCTGCAGAGCTTGAAGGATAGTAATGGAAACATGATAAATAAAAAGAGAAAATCTATACAAGAAGAAGAAGAAGAAGAAGATAACCATGCTGACGTTTTACATTATTTTTATGTATTGTTTCTTTAACCTCACTGGTCCATCTTCTCATCTCTACCTTTGTCCTGACTGTAGCAGTGATTCAGAATATCGCATGGTTTGTTTTTTGGTCTAATAATTAATACCTTGTCTGAATTTCTCCCTGTTCTGCTTCACGCTAATAATTTGGGTATACTAGGGGTGATTGATAAGTTCTCGGCATAAGGTTCATTCATTCATTTGCATGTCCTTTGAGAAACTTTGCCTACCTAACAGCACTCCTGTAGGCCTCTCGGTTGTGAGCAAGATGGCCTGCTAATGCGTCCATTTGCAGATCATCAACGATGTCTTGCAGCCATCTTCGCCTTGGTCTTCCTCTCTTTCTTTTTCCCATTATGTACCCTTCCAATATGGTCTTCTCTTGACGTTTAATGTGTCCAAAATATTTAAGTTTTCTTTGTTTAATCCTCTTTACTAGTCAGCCTTCTTCAATATTAAGTTCTTGTAGTATGGATATATTTGTTCTTTTTTGTGTCCATGATATTTGAATAACTCTTCTGTAGCATTTATATTCAAAGGCATTTATGTGTTTCTAAGCTGTTTTGTTAAGTGTCCAGGTCTCACAGGCATATGTTGCGATGGGAAAAATGCATGCCCTTAAAATCTTATTTTTGTAGTTTGCTGTTCCTCTCCACAGATGCTTTAGTTGTTTTACTTTGTGAAGAGCGATAGATGTCCTCCGTTTAATTTCTCTCATTGTACCTCCATTATTAGTTAGTAGTGATCCAAGATATTCGAAACTCTCCACTTCTTCTAAATTTTCCTTGTTGATACATATTTCAGCTCCCTTGTTTGTTTTGTCAGTTGTCATCAATTTAGTTTTCTTCGGATTAAGATAGAGGTTTTGCCTTTCACTATTCTTACGGACTGACATAATTAGTTTTTCCATTCCTTTTTGTGTTGTGGAAAGTAATACTGTGTCATCAGCATATCTAATCTCTGGTATTTCATAACCTCCAATTGTTATGGCATCATAATATTCTTTGTCTACATCTTCTCTAACATTCCTCATTATAAGGTACAATGGATTATTTGTGGACAACTTTTTGGAGTTATTTCTCAACATAGTCCCCTTACAAGTTTATGCGCTTAGTCCAGCGATCCTGGAGTATACGAATCCTTTCTTTGTAAAAGTCAGCATCTTGTGCCAGTAGAAACTGGTCTACAGCATGAATGACGTCATCATCTAAAGCAAATCTGAGACCACTGAGCTCCTTTTTAAGTTTGGTAAACAGATAATAGTCGGAAGGGGCCAAATCTGGAGAATAAGGAGGATGTTCAAGAAGCTGAAAACCGATTTCATGAATGACAGCCATTGCCACCACCGACTTATGAACTAGAGCACTGTCTTGATGAAAGATGACTCCTCTCGTCAATTTTCTTTTCCTTCAGTTTGATCTGCAGTTGCTTCACAAGATTAGCGTAATAGGCCCCGGTGACCGTTTTGCCCTTTTGAAGATAGTCTACCAATAGCACACCTTCTGAATCCTAAAAGATGGAAGTCATCACTTTGCCTGCACACAGAACCACCCTTGCTTTCTTTGGAGGTGGGGATCCATGATGTTTCCACTGCTTTGACTGTTCTTTTGGTTTCTGGTTGAAAATGATGAACCCAAGTCTCATCCATTAGTCACAAATTTTCAGGATGTGCAGAAAAATAGTCGAGATTGTCTCTTGACATATTTAGAGGCTGTCGTTTGTGATCAGCTCCAAGAAGTTTCCGGACACATCGAGCAGAGACCTTTGTTATTTGAATATCATTGTGAATAATGTCTGAATACGTTCCTGGGAGATGCCCAACTCAGTAGCAATGTACCGCTCAATTAGTCGTCGATCCTCCATTATCATGTCATTGATTCTGCCGGTGGTTTCATCAGTGGTTACCGTTCTTGGTCTTCCTGGACTTGGGAACATTTTCCAGACTCCACCTTCCATGTTTGAATTGAGTTGTCCATTTCTTCACTGTGCTGTAAGAAGGGGCACTCTCCCTTAGAGTCTTTACCATAACCTCATGGATCTCCTTCGATGATAAGCCCTTGATGCAGAGGTAGCGAATGACTGCTCTATGAGAAATTTTATCCGTTTTCTCAATTTCTACCACCCATTACCACTTTAGTAACCTGAAAAAAAAATTGGTTGCAATTAATTTCTTGAAACTTGGTGTTTAATCTTATATTAACCTGATCTACAAATGCACCTAATATCAAAAGCAGCATCAATCTTCAAGAATCTTGAGAACATATGGAATTCAAAAGTTATAAGCACAAAAACCAAGTTAAGACTAGAGATAAGGAGTTGCATGATCGGCCACTGTGTGGACGTCCTGCCACAGCCACCAAGGCACAAATGTTGAAATGCGCTAAGGGCATTATTCCTACTCATAGACATATAACTACTCAACAATTGCCCTTAAAGCTGTCAGTCAGAAAGGATAGTGCAGATGCAGTTATAAAAGCTCTCGGATTTTCTAAGGTTTGTGCAAGATGGTTTCCTCGAATTCTCACAAATGAACATCGATTGCAAAGGAAAGCAATTTCTTATTAATTATTGGAGCGTTTCAATGCTGAGGGAGATAACTTTTTGACTAAGATCGTAACAGGTGACGAAACCTGGGCACATCATTTTGAACTTGAGACAAAAAGACAGTCAATGGAATGACATCACCTGCAATCACCACGAAAAAAAGAAATTCAAGACAACTCCTTCAGCTGGAAACGTCATGGTTGCTGTCTTTTTGGATATTGAATTCTTGTGGATGTTATGCCAAGAGGAGAGACAATCAATTCACAAGCTTACATTAAGACATTGAATAAACTCAATCAACATTTTCGCAGAGTTCGGCCACATAAGAATCCAGCAGACCTGCTTCTCCTTCACAACAATGCGCGACATCACACAAATCTGGCAACACAGGAAGCAATCACCAAATTGGGTTGGACTGTACTACCCCATATAGTATTTGTGTAGTCCCGATTTGGCACCCTCTGATTTCCATCTGTTTGGTCCACTTAAAGATGCACTCCGAGGGGTAAGATTTGAAGATGACGAATGAGTGATTAGTGCAGCGAAGAAATGGCTACATAATGAAGAGAAAATTTGGTACGGGCTATAAATACGTACACTTGTTTCGCGCTGGCGTAAAGCCGTACAAGTTGATTGGGATTATGTTGAATAATACCGATGTTTACCTGACATATCCATGTATATTGTGTATAAATTTCATACTTTTTAAATAAACAGCTCCTGAGAAAAACGATGCGGTGCATTGCTTTCTGAACGCCCGTCGTATTTAGAGCAAAAGGACAGATGCGGCGTTTCGGTTTATATACTTTGATCATACAACAACAACAAAAAAACTCAGTCTGTGTCCTCTGAATCAGCAATGTTTCCTAATTTTCAATAATGATTACTAAGCATGGTACCAACATGGTGAGGGAAAATTTCATTGTCACTTGTTTCAACCTTTCAGCAAAACATTTTCAGATTATTACTGCTCGGATACGTTAGGGGTTACCACGTAGCTGCTGTGAGGACGATGTACGTACACCCAGTGCAGTATACGGCCTAGCTAAGAAATCTGTCATATACTTGTATAAGAGGTCCTCAGTCAAAATCAGTCATAGTTTTGCTTGATCTATAAAGTGACGATGTAACTTGGCCGTACTTTCTACATGCATGCTACGATTGTGAACGTGCGTGCTAAACTAACAGCTCTGATGGTATTGCTTTTTGTGAGAAACTTTCGGACTTTTTTTTCACCTGCCCACAGATGAATGTTTACAAAAATGTGATTTTACAAGAACAAAAACACCCCACTCAGTTACTATTACTAATATCCTCTCATGCCGTTAAACGTCACATAGGGCTCGCAGTGATTCGTTACTTTTTGTTGATTTCGTTGCGAGTTTCCATAACAAGTTCATTTTTTCCCCATCTAGAGTCACTTCTAGGTAGGTCCCAGGATAAGGTTGTTAGCCCTACGCCCAACTCCCGATACAGGAGGGTTTCGATCTCGTTATGGAGGACCATTGGCAGAGATAAAGTTGTCAGCCTGCAACAACTTTAATATACGCTTTTGGAGCTGGAATTACCGCGGCTGCTGGCACCAGACTTGCCCTCCAATAGATCCCCGTTAAAAGGTAAACCCTTAAGTGTACTCATTCCAATTACGGAGTCTCGAAAGACTCCCGTATTATTTTCCGTTACTGCCTTCCCGTGCCGGGAGTGGGTAGTTCAACAGAGGAACTGCAAAAAAAATATAGTAGAAAGAATCTTATATATCTTATATCTTATATCCTTCCCGTGCTGTTAAACGTCACATAGGGCTCGTAAAGTAGTTCGCCAATTTTTCCTGTCTTCGGCGAGTCTTTCAACCTCATCAAAGGATTTTATGTCTGTTAATTTGGCCTCTCTTAACAATGTCCTCTTCAGAGTTTCACGCGGTCTGCCTCTTTTTCTTTGGCCTGTTGTGTTCCACTTGATAGCTTGTTTTGGGATTCTCTGATCATTTCTTCTCATCAAGTGGCCAACATATGTCCATCTCCAGAAAGAATGATGTACGTTAATAAAGTTTTCATCTAAATCTGTCTTCTTCTGTACGCCTTTTATTCCACTTTCTTTATATTCATCATCATCATGTGCCGTCTCCCCAAATAAAGGTGGCTACACTGACCCTTCAACCTTCTCAGCCCCTTGATTTCACAGCGCACGGTGCCAAGCTGAATCAAGCCCATCTCTTTACATTGTTCATAGACCACTATCCATGCCGTCCCCTTGCACGCAGTCGTATGATCTCTTTATGTTAGAACACATCGGATGTCCGTAATTACTTCCCCTTCTGACTATTTCATTTTACAAAAATGAAAAGGCATGTGACAGACATAAAACGACAGAGCAATAGAGACACCAGACACACATTTTCCGTAAAAGAAAACAAGTAGTCATATTGTTTATGGAGAACTTGGTTGACAATAGAGTTCTTCAACTTTGATATCCCAAAAAGTATTTGCTTGATAAGACGTGACTTTTTCTTCTCTATTCGTTCATTTCATTCATTTGCATGTCCATTTTCTTCCCTATATCCCTTTATAATAGTCACCAATGCCCCAGGCTACATGTGCTGTCAATTAATGGTTTCTATTTGACAAACGTTTCCTTTTGACGATCAACCAGTTTCATGTAGACCATTAGTTTTTAAACAACTCTAAGAAACAGGTTATGGAAATGTCTTTGGATACAATTTTCATATCTGGATAGACAGAAAAAAAAGTAACTAATAGGCAATGGCTATTAAACACAGGGAACTCCATTCGATCACACGGTGGCTGGATCTTTGAAGGGCAAGCGAGATCTACAGTAGGACAAATGTTTGTCAAACCACTGAATGTTGACTCTTTCACTCCGGCAAGCTTTGCGACTCCAGTCCTCCTCTGTTTGAATCTTTTATCCTTGAACAATTTTGTTTGCACTTCGCGCCAAGACCAGAAGACTGTTCTGCTCAGTCCAACAGCAAGGTCCTGGAGAAAATGGACCTGCTTTTTGAGAACATCGCATCATATCCTGTGTGTATCATTGTCTGCACGTTCTCCTAGTTCAATACGTTCATGTTTAAATTTAGGCCACTATCTTATTACATCTTACATCCTTCCCGTGCCGTTAAACGCACATACGGCTCGCATAGTTGTTTGCCAAGTTTTCCTGTTTTCGGCGAGCTTTTCAAATTCGTCAAGGGATGTTATGCCCACTAAACTGGCCTCTCTTAACAATGTCCTCTTTAAAGTTTCACGTGGTCGACCTCTTTTTCTTCGGCGTTTTGTGTTCCACTTGATAGCTTGTTTTGAGATTCTCTGGTTGTTTCTTCTCAGCACATGACTGACATATGTCCATCTTCTTTTTCTGATCATCCATGAGACAGGTCGTTGTTTGCTCATCTGTCTTATCTCTGCGTTGTTCTTGAATTCGTTCCAGTTTATATCGATTATTTTCCTGAGGCATTTATTTTCAAAAGAGTCTAATTTCTTGTCTGTTTCTTTAATTGTTTTCCAGATTTAACATGCATAAATGAGAGTGAATATTACATTTGATATCCGAGACCACTATCTTAGGGACATGTAAATTGCTTTACGAATAAAAGTTAATACTTAGTTTAGGACATCTTTCAGGGAATGCTGCAAAATCACCAAAGCTACAGAAAACAAGCGGAACTCTTTCCAGTCTAAAAGTCTAGGAAGGATTAGAAGAATACTTTGGCCAAACACCGAAAGAAATAACATCTTGTTGGTAGAATCACAAATGAAGCCGTTGACAGCGATTACTGAGGAAAGATGCTGGCGATGGGACACGTGCTTCGGATGACTGACGACTCACTACTAAAAACAGCACTGAAATGGACACTACTGGGGTACAGGAGTAAGGACAGACCAAGGAGAGACACGGAGAAGAACAATAGAGAGGATGTTGAGCAATAGAGGGCTCACTAGGCAAGAGCGGGAAAAAAAGGCGACGGACAGGCGTTTGTGGAAAACACTTGCAGAAATCCGATGTGCTTTTAGCATTTAAGGTTCAGATAAGATGGATGAATGGATGGATGGATGGACGGACGGACGGATGGATGGATGGATGGATGGATGGATGGATGGATGGATGGATGGATGGATGGATGGATGGATGGATGGATGGATGGATGGATGACATAGTTCAATAATTTTGGGAATATTTTTGGGACAAATAATTCATCACGATATATCATAATTTAAAAATTGTGTATTTTTCGTATACAATATCGGATCATGGCTGATCTTCCAAAAACGAGGGACGTTCAGAAAGTAATGCGCCACATCGTTTTTTTTCAGCTAGTAATGAAGAGAGAAGCATGAAATTTTGCACACTTTAAATATGGCATATACCGAGTGTGTGAACTGCAACCGGCCTAAGAAAATGGATGCCCTAACCGTTGAAATGGAGCATGTTACTTGCGGTACAAGCAGCGAATTGTGATAGAATTTTTGTTGCAGAGAAGGAAACTATTGTGAACATTCACAAGTGCCTATGTGATGTGTATGGAAATTTTGCAATCGACAGGAGTACAGTCAGTCGCTGGGTTCAAAGAATCAAAGAATCAATAAGTAGAGATAAGGAGTTGCATGATCGGCTGCGCTGTGGACGTCCTGCCACAGCCACCAAGGCACAAATGTTGAAATGCGCTCAGGGCATTATTCTTACTCATAGGTGTATCACTACTCAACAATTGGCCTTAAAGCAATGGTAGTGCAAATGCCGTTATAAAAGCTCTTGGATTTTCTAAGGTTTGTGCAAGATGCGTTTCTCGAAGTCTCGCAAATGAACATCGATTGCAAAGGAAAGCAATTTCTTCTGAATTGTTGGAGCGTTTCAATGCTGAGGGAGAGAACTTTTTTACTAAGATCGTAACAAGCGACGAAACCTGGGCACATCATTTTGAACCTGAGACGAAAAGACAGTCAATGGAATGACATCATCTGCTGTCACCACGAAGAAAGAAATCCAAAACAACTCCTTCAGCTGGAAACGTCATGGTTGCTGTCTTTTTGGACATTGAATTCTTGTGGATGTTATGCCAAGAGGAGAGACAATCAATTAGCAAGCTTACATTAAGACATTGAAAAAAACTCAATCAACATTTTCGCAGAGTTCGGCCACATAAGAATCCAGCAGACCTGCTTCTCCTTCACGACAATGCGCGACCTCACACAAGTCTGGCAACACGAGAAGCAATCACCAAATTGGGTTGGACTGTACTACCCCATATAGTATTTGTATAGTCCCGATTTGGCACCCTCTGATTTCCATCTGTTTGGTCCTCTTAAAGATGCACTACGAGATTTGAAGATGACGAAGGAGTGATTAGTGCAGCGAAGAAATGGTTACATAATGAAGAGAAAATTAAATTTGGTACGGGCTAGGAATACGTACAGTTGTTTCGCGCTGGCGTAAAACGGTACAAGTTGATGGGGATTATGTTGAATAATACCGTTGTTTACATGACATATCCATGTATATTGTGTATAAATTTCATACTTTTTAAATAAACAGCTCCTGAGAAAAACGATGTGATACACTACTTTCTGAACGCCCCTCATATAATTCATTACAGTGATGAAAGTATAAAAAAAAAACATTAAATCGTTTTTTTTTTCCCTCCATCATCTATAACAGCCTAATCTGTCAACTGTCTGAACTCTGTTCAGCTCTTTTCATTTCTGCCTTCAAAATCTGGTGAACTGCAGTCCGATAAGACAACTCCTTTCACTAATTCAAACAAATCAGTCTACACGCTATAACTATCTGGGAAACTTTATCAATCAGCGGGGAAGATTTATTGCTCATATATTAATAGTAAGCCACAAAATAAATTTCAGTCTATAAGACATGATGAAAGTCTCGTATTGAATCAAACAGGTTAACAGCGCAAGGTTCTCGCTTCGAACAAACAAGGATGACGTTCTCTTCACAGTTTGGCTATCAGTATGGATACCGTAAAATATAATACGTGATATTTATTATCAGCGTTAGATATAATTTTGAACATTTTTTTTTTACAGTTCTTCAAAACATGTTGTACGTAGAGTGTACTCTTAAGGTGCTTACGTAAATCAATATCCGTGGAGAACTTTAACATTAGGAACCATTCATTTATTCATTTCATATTTGTATGTGTGGAGTATATTTAGCCTTTCATAACTTTCATACAGGGATATATATATAGGTATATGTATATATATATGTATGTATGTATGTATGTATGTATGTATGTATGTATGTATGTATGCAGGAAACACAACTCCTTCAGATCATCAGAGGAAGTACCCCCCCCCAGACAAGTGTTTCGGCCCTTTAAACTCCTGACACTCTGGGTCATGTATGTATGTATGTGTGTGTGTGGTGTGTGTGTGTGTGCGCGCGGCCGTTTTCTTCGTCTTTCAGCTGTTGAGGTGCTGCGAAGAGTTCTCCATATCTGTATTATTTTTTAAACTCTTGTTTAATTTATGTGTTCATTCTGTGAGGGACTGTTTGATATCGTCTTCCTTTTGGGCTGCGGACCTCCCATGAAAACTACAAAAACGATTCATGTGTGTGATTTAGAACAGTCCAAAAACTAGTTACGTGGCATCAAGTCTCCTATAAATGAGTTGTGACATTCATTTCAAATCGTTATACAAAGACTTTTACTCTCTTCTTCTTCGAACAGTTTCAAACGTCGACTTGTTAATTTCTGAAGTAGTTAGCGGTCGCCTGAAAGGCGTGGACATCCCCATACAGTTTTTATGGACTGGTATAGCAGACAGAACCACAAAAATAAGATTTTTAAGGGCATGCATCTTTCCCATAGCAACATATGCCTGTGAGACCTGGACACTTAACAAAACAGCTGAGAAACACATAAATGCCTTTGAATGTAAATGCTACAGAAGAGTTCTCCAAATATCGTGGACACAAAAAAGAACAAACATATCTATACTACAAGAGCTTAATATTGAAGAAGGCTGGCTAGTAAAGAGGATTAAAGAGAGAAAACTGAAATATTTTGGACACATTAAACGTCATGATAATTTAGAGAAGACCGTATTGGAAGGATACATAATGGGAAAAAGAAAAAGAGGAAGACCAAGACGAAGATGGCTGCAAGACATCGTTGACGATCTGGAAATGGATGCAACAGCAGCAGGCCATCTTGCTCACAACCGAGAGACTTCAGGAGTGCTGTTTGGGAGGCAAAGTTCCGCCAGGGACATGCAAATGAATGAATGAATGAATGAATGAATAGCAGATGGCCATTATTTGCCTTCTCTGTTGTTCATATATTGGACACCCCTGCAGTATGTGGTCTGCTGTCATCTTATTGGTGCCACATGCACATTCGTCAGCTGATCCTATCTTGAATATTTGTTGTACAGAGAGTATCTTGGCTGTTGTGCCTGGTACGTAGCTGGAGCCTCCACCTTGCCGTGATGAGGGGCTGGGGGCTTGCGTTTTCCAAGGATCCTAAGAGTTATTCCGGCGGTAACAGGATCTCCCAAGCCCAGCAGATCGAGGAGGGGAGGGATCAGACAAAGAGAATCTCCGACCTGCTGCCTTGTAGGAAACTGGGGACAATCAAAGGCTGATGAGGACAACCTGACAAAAAACACCCCTGAAGAGGGATGCTCTAAACAGTGCAATTCATTTTATGATGACGTGGCCGATTATATGGAGGAACTGTGATGTTTATTCCGTAGAGACCAGCCAGGCGGAGTTATCACCTAAGTTGTAGACTCGAGTCGATGGACTCTGACTAATATGTATCTCGAGTCGCCTAAAGACTCAACTGGAAGAATGGCGTTTTCGATCTCGACCTGTTATTTGAAATTTTTTAACCAGTCGATTCGATTCGACGGCTTTACCGCAGCATATTAGGAAGACAATGAATGCTACAATGAAGATACAAGATCCCGCCAGCTGGCGTCATTTGAGGAGACGGGATCTTATGCATGGTGGATCTTCTTCTTCTTGGAACTGCGAGTTGGGCTTCTTTGCAGGCGATGCGGTGAGGATGCTGATACACAACACTGTGTGGGCTTGGAAGCGAGTTACGGCGACTATATTATATGTCCCTGGGTGAGCTATTCAAAAATAAATTAAAACAAACAAAAAGGAGTGTGAAGTGCTATATGGAACGCCGATTCCATCGCTACGGCGATCCCTGCCCCGTAAGCCAGGCTAGGCCTGTTCCTGGGGATAGAAACGGAGAAGTGGGACAAGGTCCTGGTCACCTCTGGTTCACTAACCCTGACACTAGCATGTCAGCTATGGTTCTCCAACCCTGACACTAGCATGTCAGCTATGGTTCGCCAACCCTGACACTAGCATGTCAGCTATGGTTCGCCAACCCTGACACTAGCATGTCAGCTGTGGTTCGCCAACCCTGACACTAGCATGTCAGCTATGGTTCGCCAACCCTGACACTAGCATGTCAGCTATGGTTCGCCAACCCTGACACTAGCATGTCAGCTGTGGTTCGCCAACCCTGACACTAGCATGTCAACCATGGTTCGCTGATTGCCAAATCGGACAGCATCTTCGCGGAAAATCTTGCAAGTTGTAAATAATTTAATTGCACCGGCACGCAGTAGAAGCCTGTTGAAAGAAACGAGTTATTAAAATGCTAAAAGCTGTCCGTTTTATCTGTTGTCAAGCTAGTAGTTTTTTTTTCACTTTATAAAGAACAAAATGTTGCTGTTTGTTAATTTAAAACGCAGATAGCATTTTACGTTGTTATTCACTGCGGTAAATAAAAGACACGTTAAATGTCATGATAATTTAGAGATGTCCGTCTTGGAAGGGTACATAATGAAGAAAAGAAAGAGAGGAAGACCAAGACGAAGATGGCTGCAAGACATCGTTGATGATCTGCAAATGGATGCATCAGCAGGCTTATAATATAGCTGTCAGGGAGGCAAAGTTCCGCAGGGGACATGAAAATGACAGACTGAAATAAACGACTGCACCAAATAAGGAATAGACGTTTGTCAGATCTTGAAATTTACGTCTTAGAGACAAACGTGAATCCACCCGTAGGAGTCATTTTTTATATCACGGATAGAGATTTTTATACAACAAAGACAAAAAAACCCCCACCAAAATAAGTTTACATAAGACAGAGTATGGACTAAATAAACCACATGCAGACATTATCTGAAATGGAAAACACAATCAGAATATTAGGTAGTAGGCAGAACTATGGAAATGCATTCTCTCTCTCTCTCTCTCTCTCTATATATATATATATATATATATATATATATATATATATATATATAAGCACAAAAACTAAGTTAAGACTATTCAATTCAAATGTAATATCCACCCTCACTTATGCATGTGAAAGCTGGAAAACAACTAAAGAAATAGACAAGAAATTAGACTTTTGAAAATAAATGCCTACAGAAGATACTCGGCATCAAGTGGAACGAATTTAAGAACAATGCAGAGATAAGACAGATGACTGAACAACAACCAGTCTCATGGGTGATCAGGAAAAGGAGATGGACATATGTTGGTCTCGTGATGAGAAGAAACAGTCAGAGAATCCCAAAACAAGCTATAAAATGGAACTCAATAAGGCAAAGAAAAAGAAGTAGACCGCGTGAAACTCTGAAGAGGACATTGTTAAGAGAGGCCAAATTAATAGGCATAAAATCCTTTGATGAGGTTGAAAGATTCGCCGAAGACAGGACAAATTGGCGAACTACCTTGCGAGCCCTATGTGACGTTTAACGGCACGGGAAGGTATATAAGATATATATATATATATATATTATATATATATATTATATATATATATATATATATATATATATTCCCATTTATGGATGTGAAGCATGGTCCATGAATAAGAGAGTACAGCGAGAAATGGAGGCCATGGAAATGTGGTTCATAAGAAGGATGTTGAAGGTACCATGTGCAGCTAAGAAAACCAACGATGAGAGGCTGGAATTAAAAGGCAAATTACAGCAAAGATCATAGGCAGACAAGCGAGATTTATGGGACATTTTCTGAGAAGAAGAAAATTAAAACACGTTGTGGCAACTGGACAAATTGAGGGAAGAAGAGACAGAGGAAGACAGAGAGAGAAGTTACTGGATGGGCTGCCAGTGTGGCTAGGAAGAAAGCCTAATAATATAGTAATATAGTTATAATAATATAATCAAGTCTAAAGATAGGGAATTGTGGGGAGAAATGATCGCCTATGCCACATGGCATTTGACTGATTGATTGATTGATTCCAATTTCTCATATACCCAAAAAAAAAATACACAGAAAACATTCCTATTTCCTAGCTTTCTAAAATTCTATAGAAATATATTCCTGTTTCCTAGCTATCCAAAATTCTATAGAAACATATTGCTAATTCCCCACTGTCCAAAATTCTATAGAAATACATTCCTATTTTCTAGACGTCCAAACTTCTGTAGAAATACTTTACTATTTCCAATATGGCATTATTTCTCAGTTATTCTAAGATACACAAAAGTATTATTACATATGCAAGGGCTTCTTGATAGAACAGAAAGAGTTTTCCCTTACCAGCGTGTATTCCGTTTAAATCCAAAGCACGTATAATTTCAAATATTCCACTTCTATAATTATGTTACTGTATGCTCAATACAGTTAACATTATTTTTACGCTCAATACAGCCAACACTGTTTGTAAACCCGTTGACCTATGTTCACTTGTCTTATTACTTAAACTTTGCAAATGTAAATAAAGTAAAACGCACATCAGACCTCGGTTAACAAAACGTTAGTAGTACAAATATGCACTCAACTAGGCATGGAAATAATTATTATCAATATCACAGTATTAATTGCATTTATCATGTTTTGCAGTTATTGTTTAAGCTGCAACTAGTTTTGCAGTTTTTTTCCCCTCTTTTGAAGTCTATCCTCTCTCGTAGCACTTTTAATCAAGAACTTGTTAATAAAATTCCAACGCTTAGAATAGGAGCACTTTTATTATATGTTGTCGGTGCGAGACCGTATAATCTGTCACATTCACGGACTCAGGCGGAGGTCGGAATATAAGCCCAAATGCTTGCGCCTTTTGTTCGTATTACAGGTTCGCCCGCCCGTTAGCAAACCCGGCGTAACAACGGCGTTCATTAGAGCCGTCTGCTGTAACGGCGGACTTCGTCGTTTCTGTGAACGGACCAATATAACGCAGCCCAGGCAGTACGTGCCGAATCGTTTCAGTTTCAGGGGAAGTTGTGATCCGGATTTCGCTTTGACATTCAAGAAAGATCCTTCCTTCCTGTCGAAGATTGATGAACTAGAGCTGGGAGTAAAGTAAGGCGAACTAGCTGGGGACAAAAAATGTACACAAAAACACGTAGGTGTGAGAGAGAAACGTTCGCAAGGGAATGGATTAAGTTTCAGACTCCAATAGAATGAGCAACCATATAAGGCAAGAAAGGACAATGAACTAACCGCTGGTTCATAGAAATGCTTCGTTCTGGACTTTTCTGTATTTCATCTTCTTCGTTGTTTTTCAGGCTTGATTAGGGTAAAAGGTAAAATTCCCGTTTCCATGCCATTAAGGCATATTGGGGAATACGGTGTTAGGCCGGTATTATCCATGACCTTCGGCACATGAAAGTGTGAGGTGGTCAGTATCATGCCTGGCCGCTTTACCTTCCCAGATTTCCCTGGTACCCATTTTTAGAGGCTGGGTGAACCCCAGGGCCTTTTTCGGTGTGTACTAGAAAAAAATCCCACCGGTGGGACCGAACCCGGTACAACTGGATTAGCTAACCACTCAGCCAACCAGGCCGCCCATTGATTCGGGTATATATATATATATCCTGTTTATATAGGTGGCCCCTGAGTATGCCGTTTCGTCTTCTTAATCTAAATAGGATTATTTGCTCTTTTTTTCTGTTCATTTATTGAGGTGTCATTTTGTATGAAGAGTTGATGTTCTGGTAGTTGTATTATCTCATTATTCTTTTAACATAGTAACAATACTTATTAAGTAGTTTGATTTTTTCAGTATAAGTGTTTTATTTGTTCAAATACTTATTAATTTAATTCAGATATTTTGTGAACAAATACTTCTTTATCCCGGCCCTAGTTTCTGTTCATGAAACAAGTTCTGCTTCGCAGAGTGGCAAGCTAAATTTTATTGCCCTACCAAATCGCGGTCACACGCCATCAATTTCATGAGCCCTGGGATTACGGTCCCCTCAGTTGTGCCAAGTCTTTCTTTCTTGAAGCTGAACTATCAGCCTACTGACCTCTCCAGCAAATCCACGAACAAAACATGCGAGAAACTATTGTCGCCGTTACAATCGCGAAGACTATTATTCGCGATAAGATTCAGCTCGATTTACTGAGGAGTGTATCTCCAAACGCTAATAAAGCTTAGTCACACCTATGTAAGGTGCTTCAAGCTGGCGAGCATTTCAAGAGCAGCCATTTGGAAAAAAAAAGGTGTTAGCCCCGCTTGTTCGGCTGTAGTTGGTAAGAATCACACGTATAAAATATATAGGAATGCTCATGGTTTGGGTTCTGTGGAAGAGCACTGAATCATTACTGCTCCATGAATTTTTACAGAGCAAGAAAATGATCAATTCAAATGTAATATCCACCCTCATTTATGCATGCTAAAGGTGGAAAACAACTAAAGAAGTAAACAACAAATTAAGACTCTTTTGAAAACAAATGCCTCAGGAAAATACTCGGTAAAAAGTGGAACGAATTCAAGAACAGCGCAGAGATAAGACAGATGAGTGAACAACAACCAGCCTCATGGGTGATCAGAAAAAGGAGATGGACATATGTCGGTCACGTGACGAAACAATCAGAGAATCCCAAAACAAGCTATCAAGTGGAACACAACAGGCCCAAGAAAAAAGGAGTTGACCTCGTGAAACATTGTTAAGAGAGGCCAAATTAGTGGACATAAAATCCCTTGATGAGGTTGAAAAGTTCGCCGAAAACAGGAAAACTTGGCAAACTACCGTGAGAGCCCTATGTGACGTTTAACTGCATGGGAAGGATGTAAGAAGAAAATAATAATCATGCGTGTCTAACTAAAATGAAAAACTAGTAAGTGTTAAGTTCGTCAAAATAGGGCATTTTGAATTATAAATTCCTTCTGTTCATTATTATTTTTCAAGTATCCATTCCCCCCTCCCCTTCTCTTCCTTACTCTCAGCTCTTACAATCTGCCAATCACAGATTATAAGATTATACACCAAACAGCTCTATATCAGTTGGCACAATGTCGGAACTCCATTCATTTGCATGTCCGTTGCGTAACTTTGCCTCCCTAACAGCACTCCTGTAGGCCTCTCGGTTGTGAGCAAGATGCCCTGCTGTTGATGCATCCATTTGTAGATCATCAACGATGTCTTGCAGCCATCTTCGCCTTGGTCTTCCTCTTTTTCTTTTTCCCCATTATGTACCCTTCCAATATGGTCTTCTGCAGATTATCATGACGTTTAATGTGTCCAAAATAATTTAAGTTTTCTTTGTTTAATCCTCTTTACTAGCCAGCCTTCTTTAATATTAAGTTCTTGTAGTATGGATATATTTGTTCTTTTTTGTGTCCATGTTATTTGAAGAACTCTTCTGTAGCATTTATATTCAAAGGCATTTATGTGTTTCTAAGCTGTTTTGTAGGGTGTCCAGGTCTCACAGGCATATGTTGCTATGGGAAAGATGCATGCCCTTAAAAATCTTATGTTTGTGGTTCTGTCTGCTCCTCTCCACAGATTCTTTAGTTGTTTTACTTTCTAAAGAGCGACAGATGTCCTCCTTTTAATTTCCCTCATTGTATCTCCATTATTAGTAGTGATCCAAGATATTCAAAACTCTCCACTTCTTCCAGTTTTTCCTCATTGATACATATTTCAACTGCCTTGTTTGCTTTTTTCAGTTGTCATCAATTTATTTTTCTTCACATTAAGATAGAGGTTTTGCTCTTCGCTATTCTTATGGACTGACATAATTAGTTTTTCTATTCCTTTTTGTGTTGTGGACAGTAATACTGTGTCATCAGCATATCTAATCTCTGGTATTTCATAACCTCCAATTGTTATGGCATTGTAATATTCTTTGTCTACATCTTCTCTAACATTTCTCATTATATTTTCAGTTTACAAGTTAAATAAGTAAGGCAACAATATGCACTCCTGGCGGACCCCTTGTTTTATGTCAAACCAAGTTGTTTCACCATTTATTCTTACTGCTGCTTGTTGTTCTAGATACAGCATTGATGTTAATTGTGTCAAATGTGTTGGAAGTCCCATTTTTTCCATTATTTCCCAAAGTTTCTGGTGTTGTACACAATCAGATGCCTTTGAGTAGTCTATAAAGGATAAATATAGATTTAAACATTAAACATTATTAAACATGTATTAAACATTAAACTCTCTGCATTTCTCTATTATTAATCTTATATTGAATATATGATCTCTTGATCCTCTTCCTTGCCTGAAACCAGACTGGACCATATTGACATCTTCTTCTATTTTCTTACAAAGTCTACCCATTATGATTTTTATACTGTGATTGAACTCTTTCTTTAAAAAAAAAAACTTTTATAAAATTTCCGAAGATTAATTTTTAAAAATGTCCATAATTTATTGCTAGAATGATGCCAGACATAAACTGACACAAATGCTTAATACAGGGGTCCTCAAACTAATTAACATGATCCTTACAAAAGAAATCACGAGACTGAGGGTCGATTAAGCATATCTGATATGGAAAGGTAACAAATTTCTAAGAAATCTTAACGTTTGACACATTTAATATTACTGTAAATTATTTACATAGTTATTTTTACCCTTTATATATATATTACTTTTTAAGTCTGGGAGCTGACAACTGATCAAAAGTCAAAAGGGATCAATAAATAAGTTTGGGAATCTAAATATCTTAATTAGGGATCAATTTATTGGTGAAAGGAAGACAAATCATTTTATAATCTAAATAACCACAGTAAGTCATGTATTTAAACGTTCATTTTTATTCTTCATAGTATGAGCTGTTACACTGGAGTAAAAAGAAAATAGTTTGAATGTTTTAACACCTACATTCAGGCTGTTCAGGTGACCATCAACTAAGCAGAGCACTGCTAAATGCACCCAATAGGTTAACTTAGTTAACTGTTTTCACTGCACTTAATATCATTTAGTTTGTTTTTTTAATCAGCAATGTCAGATATGATCAAATGTTACAAAATCTTCCATGACTAAACATTTTTTTTTTGTAAAATTGTAAAACCTGCTTTTAAATACCAAGAACTTGCCACACATGTTGTTTCAGAAACAAATTTTCACAAACAGGAAACAACAATGAAGGTTGATTGTCCTACTAGAATACATGCTTCAAGTTCCAGGTAATTCTCTTGTCATTTGTCTTTCTCTCGTGTCTAAAAGTTCTTTGTTTACAATTTGTTTCAGTCTGTCTGTACTTGTTATGCTGTTCTGTTGCCCATTCAAGCCCCACCCCCTAACTCTCACTCAGACAGAATTAAACACACCTGTATTTGGTAGATTCACCACATGACTTGATTATAACCTGATGCTCTATAAATAAAGGGTACAAGATGGCAAACAAAAAAGACCATAAATAATTGACATATTTATAACAAATATAAAAACAATAATCATCAATACCAAAACAAAAAGACCAACAGAAATTATCCCAACAGTTAGTACTGTGGAAAAATTATCCCAATAACAATCAGCTTTGTGGGAAAATTATCCCATCAATCAATACTGTGGAAAATTATCACAACAACAGTCAATATTGTGGAAAAATTATTCAAAAACAGGAAAATCCATGACACCAACTACAGAAATTATTTGATTCCACATTCTGAGCAACACAGTCTGATCACTGAACAGCTTGTTTTTACAGAAATATGAACACAACATATGGTTTGATACTGTTGAGAATACATCTGTGCTTTAAAGGATTGTTTTGTTTGTGAGGGGGAAAAAACATTATTCTTCTATGTGAAAAAAAACTGTTTAATGTGTCAAAAAAATGCTGTAAAGTAAACCCAACATAGGATATGTCCTATTTCCACATTTGTAGAACCACAGCTCTTGAAGTTTTCTGGACACCCTTTATGACAAAACTACTTTTAAAAAAAGCAGTCATCTAGCTACTACACCAGACTATCACTGCACAGGTACCCAAGGAAGATCTGCACAGAAGAGGAAGCAATGTCTTGCTGCTGACAAACATGTCAAAATGTGATAACAGGAAATTACATTTGAAAAACTACCCTCATTCACACTGCAGATGTGCCACTGATTAATCTCGTCAAAGTCTTCTTCTTCCAATGAAATCACAGCATATGCTGCTGTTACATTTTTTGAACTGAGAACATCTCAAGGTTGTGCAGAGCATTCGTCAAAACAAACAAACAAAAAAGTAATTACAATGACTGATAAAGTTAGGAAAGTAAATTACATAAAAATTCAGCATATTAATTCAGCATAAGATGAAGGAGAGATAGAAAAAAAAACTGGTAAATGTACAAAAACTGTAATCATTATAATAAAAAAATAACAATAAAATATGAATGTTTACTTATAATCTGTATGGTAAGGTAAAGGTAATCCTGTCACGCCATAGAGGCACATAGGGATATAGCATTAGTGCCCATATTTTCCTTGACCTATTGACACACTAGAGTGGTCAGCATCACACCTGGCCACCTTTCCTTACCCAGCTCCAGAAAAGGTCAGTTACCCATTTCTACAGCTGGTAAACTGGGGCAACTGGGCTGGATTTGAACCCCCAGCCTTTGCCAAGAGAGACTAGTGCATTATCTACTTCGCCACTCAGATGTTATAATCTGAACTTAGCTGAAATTGATTTAAAAAATCACATGAACAGAAATAATGAAAGAAAGGCATGCCTGAAAGAGTAGTGAAGAAAGAAAACTATATGAAATGAAATTTAATGAATGAATTTCAGAATCTAACAGTGCTGGTTTTTCCAATAACTAGTTCATTCATTCAATCATTTGCATGTCCCTTGCAGAACTTTGCCTCCCTAACAGCACTCCTGTATGCCTTTCAGTTGTGAGCAAGATGCCCTGCTGCTGATGCATCCATTTGCAGATCATCAGCGATGTCTTGCTGCCATCTTCCTCTTGGTCTTCCTCTCTTTCTTTAAAGAAAGTCACCAGTCACTAGTAAGATGGAAAATTACGTGGGGGAAAGCAAAAACCCAGTAAAATAACATGGTGGCTTCATTATGAAAATAAAAACACATTCTTCTTACATCTTACATCCTTCCTGTGCCATTAAACATCACATAGGGCTCGCATAGCTGTTTGCCAAGTTTTCCTGTTCTCTGCGAGTCTTTCAACTTCATCGAGGGATGTTATGCCCACTAAACTGGCTTATCTTAACAATGTTCTCTTTCACATGGTCGACCTTTTTTTCTTTGGCCTGTTGTGCTCCACTTGATAGCTTGTTTTGGTATTCTCTGATTGTTTCTTCTTATCACATGGCAGAGGCATTGTCCATCTTCTTGTCCTGATCACCCATGAGGCAGGTTGTTGTTTGCTCATCTGTCTTATCTTGCATTGTTCTTGAATTCGTTCCACTTTATACCAAGTATTTCCTTAGGCATTTGTTTTCAAAAGAGTCTAATTTCTTGTCTATTTCTTTAGTTGATTTCCAGCTTTCACATGCATAAATGAGGGTGGATATCACATTTGAATTGAATAATCTTAACTTGGTTTTTGTGCTTATAACTTTTGAATTCCATATGTTCTCAAGATTTTTGAAGGACAAAGCTGCTTTTGCAATTCTAATTCTAACTTCCTTCCTAGTGTCACCATCCTGGTCTATGTAGCTGCCAAGTATGCAAACTGGTTTACTTAATCAACAACTGTTCCTTCTACGTATATTTTTCCTTCTTGACTCATGAGAAGTTTCATTATTTTTGTTATGTCTTTGTTAATGTCAAGACCTATTTTACGAGTCAAGGAAGACAGGGAATCTGTTTTTCCCTGCATTGATTTCACATTGTCACTGACAATGTTTCCTTCATTTTTTCTTCATTTTAAACATACACGAAGGAAAAAAACACATTACACAAAATAAAAAATAAAAAAATCATAAAGGATTTGTTCTCAAATGCTATACTTGTCTTACAATAATAATTATACAATAATGAAATATATGGTAACTGGGGATGAACTATATAATCATTTTCAAAATTCATCATTTCAGAAGAATAGAATTATTCACGTGTTTATCACATTATGGGCACTAACATCATATCCCTATGTGCCTCTAAGGCACGACAGGATTACCTTTACCTTACTTTACCTTTTATCAAAATTACAGTGAGTCTTTCAAAATTAATCCTGTCTAAAGGGCAAAGAATGACTCCATATATTCACATGCTTATAACTATTCACAGCGAGTCTTTCAAAATTAATACTCTGTCTAAAGGGCAAAGAATGACTCCTTATATTCACATGTTTATAACTATTCACAGCAAGTCTTTCAAAATTAATACTCTGTCTAAAGGGCAAAGAATGACTCCATATATCCACATGTTTATAACTATTTACAGCGAGTCTTTCAAAATTAATCCTCTGTCTAAAGGGCAAAGAATGACTTCATAAAAGCATCCTATGCTAATACTTTTAACTTCTAAGAAGTCTGAAACAAATGTATTTTTTTGTTTTAAATACTAATTTTGACATTCTGATTTTTTTTTCAGCTTGTCAAAATTTCTCTGCAGTCACATGGTAAAATCTTAAATGGAATTAACAACAAGCATTTATAAACAGTGAAATTTTCTGAAACTTCACGTGTCTTATTTTTTTAGGATGAACTTACAATGCATTTTCCAAAGGTACTTGATTCCTATTTCTATTAGCATGATTTTCTCAGTCTTATTTGTCTCATTTAGCTATCAAGCAGATTTTATCAGTTGACTGTTTTTTGGGGTTTTTTTGGCACTGTTTTTGAACACATTTTCTTTGGATGTCAAAACTTCTAACATCAAAATGCTGAGCTGAATCTCCTTTGGTGGTGGAGTGTCACAAATGAATGAGATCCAATAGTTTTAGGTAGTAGAAAAAAAACATCCTTAGAAATAATGACCTAAAACTTAATATGCTTAAAGGTATGTCCACTTTCCACTTTTAAGCTGATATTTTCCACTTAGTGCTGTCTTAAAATGCCAGTATAGTCAGATTCTGATAACTGTAAAACACATTAATAAATAGTATTTTAAAATTTTGTATGCCATTTTCTACAAAGTATAAATAACTGACCTTAACTGAGCTTAATTATTATGTATTTTTTTAAACATTAATAAACGAATGAGATTAGGCGTTAATACAGTTATCATTTAACAAGACTCTCTAACTATTTAAAATTGCGTATTTTTATCTTTAAAAAAATTACATTTGAAATGTTTAATGTATGAATATTTGTGCTTAACAAATAAAAAGGTGTGTGTTTAAAGAATTATGTTTTTGAATCGTGAAATAAATAGATGATTCTTAAGTGACATAAAAGAAATAATTTATATAACAACAGGAGGCATGTGTGTATGTAGATATATATGAGTGCATGTGTGTGTATGTATATGTGTATGTATACACACACACACATCACACACACACACTCTCACACGCACACACATACACACACACACACAGAGTACATGTAAATGTTTATTAAAATTTAGTCATAACATCCTTAACTAAAATACGAGGGGTGATTGATAAGTTCTCGGCATAAGGTACAAATACTTGAGCAGTAATAATCTGAAAATGTTTTGCTGAAAGGTTGAAACCAGTGGCAGTGAAAGTTTTCCCTCACTATAGTTGGTACCATGGTTAGTAATCATTACTCAAAATTAGGAAAAATTACTGATAAGCCATTCAGAGGACATAGACTAAGTTGTTTTTTTTTGGTATGATCAAAGTGTAAACCGAAACGCCGCACCTGTTCTTTTGCTTTAAATAGTTAAATAGTTTATCGTTTTGTTATCACAGCTTTACTGCAGTGGCTTCGTGTATGTTTATATATTTAGTTCTACGTATATTACAAGGGGTGATTGATAAATTCTCGACATAAGGTACAAATACTTGAAACACACAGTTGATATTAGGTGCATTTGTAGATGAGGTTAATGTAAGATTAAACACCAAGTTTCAAGAAATTAATTGCAACCAATTTTTTTTTTACAGGCTACTGAAGTGGTAAGGGGTGGCAGAAATTGAGAAAATGGATAAAATTTCTTATGGAGCAGTCATTTGCTGCCTCTGCATCAAGGGCTTATCATCGAAGGAGATCCATGAGTATACGGTAGAGACTCTAGGCAAGAGTGCCCCTTCTTACAGCACAGTTAAGAAATAGGCAGCTCAATTCAAACATGGAAGAGAGGGTCTGGAAGATGATCCCCATCCAGGAAGACCAAGAACGGTAACCACTGATGAAACCACTGGCAGAATCCATGACATGATAATGGAGGATCAACAACTAACTGAGCAGTACATTGCTACTGAGTTGGCCATCTCCCAGGAACGTGTTCATGACATTATTCACAATGATCTTCAAATGACACAGGTCTCTGCTCGATATGTCCCGAAACTTCTTGGAGCTGATCACAAATGACAGCATCTAAACATGTCAAGAGACAATCTTGGCTATTTTTCTACACATCCTGAAAAGTTTCTTAAGCAATTTGTGACTATGGATGAGACTTGGGTTCATCATTTTCAACCAGAAACCAAAGAACAGTCAAAGCAGTGGAAACATCATGGATCCCCACCTCAAAAGTAAGCAAGGGTGGTTCTGTCTGCAGGCAAAGTGATGGCTTCCATCTTTTGGGATTCAGAAGGTTTGTTATTGGTAGACTATCTTCAAAAGAGCAGAGCAATCACCGGGGCCTATTACACTAATCCGTGAAGCAAATGTGGGTCAAACTGAAGGAAAATCATCAAGGGAAATTGACGAGAGGAGTCAGCTTTCATCAAGACAATGCTCCAGTTCACAAGTCGGCAGTGGCAATGGCTGCCATTCATGAATGAGCTTTCAGCTTATTGAACATCCTCCTTATTCCCCAAATTTGGCCCCTTCGGACTATTACCTGTTTACCAAACTCAAAAAGGAGCTGAGTGGTCACAAATTTGCTTCAGATTATGACTTTATTCATGATGTAGACCACTTTCTACTGGCACAAGATGCTGACTTTTACAAAGAAGGGATCAATACGCCCCAGGATCACTGGACTAATTGCATAAACTTGCAAGGGGACTATGTTGAGAAATAACCCAAAAAAGTTGTCCACATATAATCCGTTGTACCCCTCATAGTATCAGTTAAAATAAATATCAGAATAAAATCTCATAGACCATTTTATATTGATACCCTTCCAGCAGAAATAAAATAAAAAATATTGCAGTAAAGGTGTGTAATAAGTTACTGAACTGTTCTAGTTTTTCACATTCTGGTCTAGAATTTAAAAAACCCTGACTCAGATCTGTTCCACAGAAAAAGACGCAGAAATTCAGCAACAATAATAGATGAGATTTAACAACTTCATGAATAATATATCCATTTTTGTCATTGTGATAATAAGACCAGGTATTAGTAAACAGATTCTTCCATTGTTAGGAACCAAATTTTTTTTTAAAGTTTAATAAAAATATTCTCCATAAATAGTGAATCTAATCTAGTCCACCAAGTAGCAAAGCACCAGCTGACCACCCTTTTTTGTCTATAGACTAGACACTACAGACTACTATGTCAACTGTCTTCTTCTTCTACCTCTTCTTCACCTTTTCAAGCCATTAAGGCTCATTGCTGCTGATAAAGTTCACCTCCCTTCTTCCCTATTTTTAATCTTTTCTCTCCAGTTGATGACACCAGTTTCCATTATATCCTCTTCCATGTTGTCTCTAAATCACCTTTACAGGCTCAAAATATGCATAAATGTCCTTGTTAAAAACTCCAGAATATACACCATAAGTGCCAGGCCTTCGCAGATCTACATTGTCATATCTGGTCTGGGAGATTGGTCATGAGGCAGAAACTACTAGCCAACAGTGATAAAAACTGTAGAATTCACCACAGCAAAATTTGCTATGATAAAAAATGTAACTGATGAGGAAGAAGATAGTCATATTCAGGTGCCAGGTGTAAACTTGAGGTTCCTGTTTTAAGCTCATAGCATGACACTGGTGAGAGTTTCTTTAGGAGTTCTCCCTCACAGACATTGCAGATCCAAAGATAAAATAACATTTTCTGGTACAATATTTCTACCTCAATGTCAGGCATCACTGTTTAACTTTGTAGATGTCAAGCATCAAGTAATCTTACACATATATACCACTGCATCAAATGTTCAGTTTTATATAAAGAATAAAGCAATTTTGTTAGTGCACTGACTTTGGCTTTGTTTGTTTTTGTTCTCTCCACTTCTTAAAAAAAAACTCTTAATTAGTAATTGTATGAACACTCGTTTTCTATGGCTTTCTTCATCACTTGAAATACAATACTAACTGAGCATTCTTTGCTTGTATAGTCCATCCACCTCCACTTTCTTTTCTGCAGTTCATTTTCCACTGATGTCTGTTCCTGTCAGAAAATAAAACCGTTTAATATAGGAAATTCTTCAGTCTTTACAACATCAGATGTTTTGATGTGTTTCTGACAGACACAAAACTCTCTGAATCATGAAAAGTAAATCTGAAGACAATTTCATGAACTGAATCATGATCCTAATGCATCTTCAAAGTTCAGTTCCACTCCAAAATTCTCACGGTAGATGTGGTGTGTCTTCTTTTTGTGTGGATTGTCCAGCTCATCCCTTGGAATGTATAAACTGTGAAGAATAAATACTTAGATACGTTATTTCCATAATTATTCCTACCTCTTAACATAAATCAGTACTCTGTTATTACAAATAATCAGCTTTAATGCAGGTATCAGCATGTCATTGGTTTAATACTGATAAAATTCTATTGGACAATGATTTTGCTGCTGTATTACAGCTAAAACCTTGACATTCATGAGCTAATGATAACAAACCTGAGATCTATAGATTATATTTAATAAACAATACATACAATTCAAGAAGACTAAATTAAAAATGCTAGCTATATGTGGGGAATTAATAAAAACACATTTTAACATCTTCAAATTAATCTTTTTTTTATAGTCTTTTTAGATCTGTCTGGATGATTTCTTAAAAATGTCCTCTTCTCATTGTGTTACCCTTTCGTAAGTATGGAGAACATATCTTGCATTATATATGCATTACTGTTTTTCCTTCATATTTGTATGCAAGTATCAGCTTGGCTGTATTTCTGCTAAAATTTTCTTCTCCCTTTCACAGATAACTGTTGCACATTATTTTTCACTTTTTTTTTGGCAGTACTGTTTGTTATAAAGGTGAACTATGGGTGCTTACAAGTGTATTTTTAAACTAAAATGCTGCATAATTAAATTTTAAAATACGTCATGAACGGAGGCATCCAAATACTGTAAATGGTAACGGTATAATTCCCGTTTCCATGCCACTAAGGCATGTTGGAGAATACAGTGTTAGGCCCGTATTTTCCATGGCCTTCGGCACATGAAAGTGTGATATGGTCAGTATCATGCCTGGCCACTTTACCTTCCCAGATTTCTCTGGTACCCATTTTTAAGAGGCTGAATGAACCCCGTGGCTTTTTTTTTATGTTTACCAGAAAAAAATTCCACTGCTGGGACTGAACCTGTACCACCAGATTAGTAAATCGAGCACCTAACCACTCAGCTAACCAGGCTGCCATCCAAATACTGCACAACATGAATTTAATTCTTACTAATGAATTAAAAACTTGAACCCACTGGAATTCATGATTTTAAATTGTAAACAAGATTCAGTAGTGACTGTTTTCTTCATGATTAAAATTATGATAGTTAAAAATTATGATAATTTAATATTAGCTCAAACTATTCAGTCAACACAGTTGAAGAAACATGTACCATACTCCTTTCTTGGGGAAGGTAAGGCAGTCAGCAAGGCAAAGTGTCTATAGGTTAAAAAAAAAAAATGGCACTAACACCAGTCGCAGTGGATGTAGTTCTTTCTTTTCATTTTTTAATATGCGCAATAATACCACTTCTGATTTTCATTAAAAAAAAAAAAGATTGGCATTCCAACAATTTAAATAAATTTAAAACAGCACAGTCACAACACACAGAACAAACCGATTATTCTCTACAAATGATGTGTAAACCAAAAGTAGAAAGGGCACCTGTCATAACCAATGGGTATTTGCCTCTGAAAAGGAAACAGAAGTATTTTGCTAAAGAGAACTCAAGTATATGCTAATTTTTCAACTAAATCTGCACTGCTAAACAAACAGTTGTTTGTCTTAGATCTAAGCTTCACAATCAGTCCTAGGTACTGACATAAGTAAGCATAATGATGAAGACAAAATCATTTCAGTTTATTTAAAAGAACAAAAAAAGGACCATGTAAGAAGATGTTATATGAATGGTACAGAATCTTACATCCTTCCCATACCTTTAAACATCATACAGGGCTCGCATGGTAGTTCGCCAGTTTTCCTGTTTTCAGCAAGCTTTTCAACTTCATCAAAGGATTTTATGCCTACTAATCTGGCCTCACTTTTATCTATGTCCTCTTCAGAGTTTCATGTGGCTGACCTTCTTTTATTATTATTATTTTATTTTGTAAATAATAAGGTATGGTAAAATTCCCATTTTAATGCCATTATGGCATATTGGGGTTACATGTTAGGCCGTATTTTCCATGACCTTCGACACATGAAAGTGTGCTATGGTCAGTATCATACCTGACTGCTTTACCAACCAAGATTTCTCTGATGCCCATTTTTTTAGGTTAGGTGAATCCCAGGGCTTTTTGGTGTGTGCCAGAAAAAAATCCCACTGCTGGAACTGAACTCGGTACCGCCAGATTAGTAAACCAAGTGCCTAACCACTCAGCTAACCAGACCACATGTACAGAATAGCATGACCAAAAATTGGCTGGAGATTTGAGAGGTGCTAGAGCAAATGTCGAGTGTTCATTTTTCATGTTTTTATCTGTTATTTTGGGTTTTTTTTGTATGATGAACCCTGAAAAAGGCTTTTGCTGAAATACTGGATTGTTGTATGTTCTTCATTTATATGTGCACATCTTACTCTTTGTCATTCTTGTTTCTGTCCACTTTCTTCATGCTTTCTATCTTTTTTTTTTTTTTTTTGTAAAAATGAATAATAAAGCTCTATGAACTTCATCACTAAAACCACTTTTACTGCAGTGGTCATTTCTCTTACCTCTCACATAATATGGTACATTGTGCATTTGATAATGACTAACATATGATCTCAAGATAAAAAAGACTACCACAGTTTGGCTACAGTTTTTAACTACAAGAACAGCTGAAGCAAAGGTGAATATTTCTCAGCATGCTGAAGTCACATATATAGAACTGGCAAGAAATCAATCCACATTCTTACATTGTTAGTCCTGAACTTAATCTTGATATCTCCTTGAATGCTTGGGCAGTTTTTGAGGTTGATGGTTAAAACATCATTGTCAGCATCCTTCAGAATCTGTGTGCCATAGTGACATAATTTAAAATTTGATTTCACACATTTTGAATTTAAATTTATTGGTTATAAATATTTTAAACCTTGATATTACACATTTAAGGTCATGAACATTTTAAAAACTTGATTTCACTCAGTTAAAATCATGGATGTTTTAAACCTGAATTCACAGATTAAGGGTCACGAGGATTTTGAAATATAAATTCAAACATTTAAAATCATGTATATTTTAAGACTTGATTTCACACATTTCATTAATAAAAATGATAGAGAAAGTAATAGTGGCTGTAGTGGCTGTACTGCCAGCTGGAGCAGTATCTTCAGTTATTACAGTGGTACTGGTATTAGATTCAATTGTAGCAGTAGTGGAAAAACCAGATGATAAAACAATGTTTTAGCAATATGATAAAACAGCAGTTCAGACTGAAATGTCATTTTTAGTAAAAAAATTTTATAAAAATGGTTATTTATACTAAAAGTGTAGGAACAGAAACTGTGGACCTGTAAGTGGTGATATCTGGTGCTGTTGTAATGCCACTTATGTATAAAGACCTGTACCATCTAAGAAGATGGCTTTGAAGAAGCCATATGTCAGTCTTTTGTGGAAATTGTTATACTTTTTTTTTTCCCTGCATAGCTTCTCTAGTTCTGCCAGTATATGACTGGCACACTGGCCACAGTAACAGTAAACCATGTATATGATTCAAGGCTTCATTTCTTTGTACTTGCAACTTCTGTTTTCAAGTCTGGATCTCATATCCTCTTAAATGATGGACTGCTGTTATGCAGAGTCACACTCAGTATGGCGCAGGTTTTGACTGTTTCATCCCAGTCCTCATCGCTGATGGATGATACATTCGCTCATGGATGGTGTGTAAGTATCTTGGTATCTCAGTTTGGTCTTACTTAAGGCCTCCTTTCTATCTGAAGTTCATTATACAATATTTGTATATTCACAACATGCTCCAGCTACCTCTGTGTTGTTTCTACTGAATATCATAATGAATGTAAGCATATGTAAAGGAACACATCACTGGTCTCTTTGAATATGCTGCCTAAGAGACCAATAAAGAAGAAGATGAACAGATCAGGGCCAAAGACACATTCTTGCTCAACTCCATTCCATTATCATTACTAGATATCTGCTCTTATTTTGATGTCAAGAACAGACATCTTGTATTCTTTTGGCAAAAAAGTGCTCTCGAGTTCCATGCGTGGGGAGACAGGCTTTCGCTCCCTACCCGGATGGCGAGAGTTAAGGTGTTTTGATGCAGAAGCGAGTGGTTTGTCTGTCAAGCGAAGCATATAAACGGCTAGCCAGCCAGGTTCGTGCTAACGGTGTAGTACATTTTTGTCGACCGATGGTCTCGAAACTGGCCCATCTCTCGCAAAGAGTATTGGGTCTGCAGTATGTAATGTGTGTTGTTTGTGGGTGGCCAGGCTTTCCTCTCGCTCGTTAGAGCACAGAGAGCTGCACCTGCCGGTTAAAGGAAATGAAACGCCGCCGGGGTCGAAAGGGATCTGCTCTGAGCAGAGTGCTGTCTCCCTTGCCCCGCGTCGGTCTGTCGGCAGATATCCGACAAAGGTTCGGTAAAGAAAGCTATCTGGTTGATCCTGCCAGTAGTCATATGCTTGTCTCAAAGATTAAGCCATGCATGTCTAAATTCACGCTGTCTCAAGGTGAAACCGCGAATGGCTCATTAAATTAGTCGAGGTTCCTTAGATGACACGATCCTACTTGGATAACTGAGGCCGCTGTTGGCGAGATTCTTCAGCTGCCGTGCGTGGAGCGGCGCTCCTCCCGGCCAATGAAGAAAGGTGCAAATGGGGTTGCCGCGCAGCATCACTGCGGAAAAGGTGGTAGAAAGGATAAAGCGAAGCAAACAGTCAAATCACGGCACCTCTGGTCTGGAGGTCGGCCATGTCCTGAGTGCAGTCATATCAGGCAAAATGCATGAACCGGCTTGTCCCAGAGGTTAAGACACTGCTGGCGACTCTTCGAATGCCGCGCGTGGAGTGAAGCTCCTCCTGGTCAAGGAAGAAAATGCGGAAAAGAAATAAAGGTTGCTGTGCGGCACCGACGTGAAAAGGTGAAGGAAAAGATAAAGTGAAGTTTAATCGGTATGTCCAGTAGTATCGGTGTGAGAGCTATACATACCACGGCACCTCTGCTCTAGAGGCCGGCCACGTCCGAAACACACCTACACTGGTGAAATATGCCTAAACTGGCACACACCAGGGGTGGAACTTGATGGCTAGACATGTCATGCCACCTCCGCTCTAGAGGTAGGTCACGCCTGATATACACCCATACTGGTGAATTTTTGCCTAAACCGGCTCACACCAGGGGTGAATCTTGAAGGCTATGCATGTCACAGTACCTCTGCTCTAGTGGTCGGTCACGTCCCAAACACGCCCATACTGGGATAATATGCCTAAACCGGCTCAACCCAGGGGTGGAAGTCACTAGTGGCGAGGGTCATTCCTCCTGGACAAAAGCTCCATCCTGGTCACAACTAGGAAGGGTAGCGGCCACGACCACAAAATGCTGAAGTCGGAGACACTGGACCAGGGCAGTCTAGATGGGCAACCACCTCTCACCCGGCGGGGATGTTTGCGTATCCTAATCACGCTGAGGTTTTCCGGTGAGAAAGTCCAACTCTGGACTGGATGGGCAACCACCTCTTACCCGGCGGTGATACACGGGTATCTCAAAACACGTCGAGGTTTTCCGGTGAGAAGGTCCAACTCTGGCCTGGGTGGGCTACCGCCTCTCACCCAGCGGGGATGCACTGATATCCTAAACACGTCGAGGTCTTCCGGTGAGAAAGTGCAACTCTAGACTAAAGTGGTGCAACGAAAACCACGGTGTCATGCAATCCGCTTCAGAGACCCACCAAGAATACAGGCTAAAGCCCTGCGATACTCTGAACCCCTTGTGGTCCTCTCGTGGATCTCGTGTGGTCCTTTCGGGGACCACACAGGAGACCACGGGACCTAAAGAGGACCACAGGCGTAAATTCAGTAGGATCACAGTGCGGTTTTGGTGGTAAAAGCGAACGAAGAAGAAGAAGAAGACATCTTGTAATCATGATTCATTCATGATATTCTTTCAACACATCAAATTCTGACTGGTCAGTCGCATCCACTGACTAAAAATGTCCTAAATGAATGAAAGAAGTGGAATTATAACTATAACGTCAGAAATTACCTGAAACTCTGGAGCAGCTGAACAAACCTAAAGAAAACTATAGTGATGGGATTTTTTATTTTAATGACCTACTTATTTTTTATCTTAATGGCCTGCTTCTTGAACAACATGTGTGAAAATGTCAGCAAAGGTTGCAGCTATTGTGAATATTATCAACTTTGACCCATGAAAGATTTTATGGGGGGAAACAGAAAATGTGTTTTAATAACATAAGCTTGTACTTGGTTACCTCACAGTTCATCTTAGTGCCCAAATTGCATTGAAAGACAAGGTGTCCATCTTGTCTGAGTTCCATGAACAGATCACTTCCATCACCATTACCTACACCTGCAGCGTAAAAAAGAGCCAAAGATAAAGAACTTTTAACATATCTTGAGAAACGGAGGATATTTACAAAATATTTTGAGGAACGAATTTGACATTTGGCAAAATCAATTCAAATTAAAAATATTTAAACACAGTAAAAAAAAGTAACTTCAAGAGAGCAGTAAAACTGTTAGGGGCTCACATTTAGACTTCAAGAGGTGAGGTTCCTGCTTCATTTGCTCCCTAATACAAGTGCCAGGTGAATATTTTTAGCTTATTTAACTGAGCAAGTCAGAAGCCAGACAGAATCCAGCAGTTTTAAACTTGAGAAGTCACTGGTCTAGAAACTAAACTCCTGCCATTGCTAGAGTAAAATTAAAATTAAAACAAGTATCAAAGAATTAAATGAAATATGAAGCGCAGCAACAATCCACTCTCTTCAGTATTCTAAGCATTTAAGGTTTAGTGCTGCAGATATAATCTCTCATTGCTGCAGATATAATCTCTCACTGCTGCAGATATAATCTGTCTCATTCTTATCTTATATCCTTCCCGTGCCGTTAAACATCACATGGGGCTCGCAAAGTAGTTCGCCAGTTTTTCCTGTCTTCGGCGAGTCTTTCAACCTCATTAAGGAATTTTATGCCTGTTAATTTGGCCTCTCTTAACAATGTCCTCTTCAGAGTTTCACGCGGTCTACCTCTTTTTCTTTGGCCTGTTATGTTCCACTTGATAGCTTGTTTTGGGATTCTCTGATCATTTCTTCTCATCAAGTGACCAACATATGTCCATCTCCTTTTCCTGATCACCCCTGAGACTGGTTGTGTTCAGTCATCTGTCTTATCTCTGCATTGTTCTTGAATTCATTCCACTTGATGTCGAGTATTTTCCTTAGGCATTTGTTTTCAAAAGAGTCTAATTTCTTGTCTATTTCTTTAGTTGTTTTCCAGCTTTCGGATGCATAAATGAGGGTGGATATTACATTTGAATTCAATAGTCTTAACTTGGCTTTTATGCTTATAACTTTTGAATTCCATATGAATCTGTCTCATTGCTGCAGATAGAATCTCTCATTGCTGCAGATATAATCTGTCTAATTGCTGCAGATATAATATCTCATTGCTGCAGATATAATCTCTCATTGCTGCAGATAAATGTCTCATTCCTGCAGATATAATGCCTCACTGCTATAATTTGTCTCTATTCGAATCTGTTTCTGACTCTTCCTCCAGTTATTTTACTCCCCAGATCTCTTAAGTTTTCTTCCAAGTCTCTCAATTTTGCCTTGGTCATGTCTTTTCCATCTCTTATACAAGGTCCGACAATTAAGTAATGAGACTAATTCCATTAAAAAATAAAATAAACAACAGTTGAAAATATAACCTGTATTTTATTTAAAGTAAACCCCTTGGGCATTGATACAGCGAGTGGAACAATCTAACAAACACTGGAACGATCTCTGCAGCTCTTCTGGTATGGCCCTTAAACTCGATGTTACATCCCTCTGGATGTCATCAGTATTGTCAAAGAAGCGTCCTTTCAATGGTAACTTTAATTTTTGGAATAGAAAATAATCACAGGGAATAGGGTGGATGGTTGAGAACACACACTTGTTTTGGGGCCAAAAGTTCCTATACAACTACCACCCGGTGAGCAGGTGCATTATCATGAAGAAGGAAAAAACTGCCAGGTGTTGAATGCTTTGGTCGGTCTCGAAGAATCCTTTTCAACAGACATTTCAAAATACTTAAATAAACTTTGGCAGTGACAGTCTGTCCCTCTGGAATAAATTCTTTGTGAATAACTCCTTTGCTGTCATAGCACGCCAACATTGTCTTCATTTTCTACTTCTGAAGACGAAATTGTTTGCTTTTTGGTGACGATGATGACTTCCACTGAGCACTTTGGCATTTAGATGTGGGATCATATAGGAAAATCCATGTTTCATTCTCTGCAGCAATCAAATTTAAGAAATGTTTATTTTGCGACACATTTTGATGATGTCTTTTTGCGTACTCAATACTCTGATGTTTTTGGTCATCAGACAACAAATGTGGTACAAACTGGCAAGCAACTTTTTTCTCGTTCAAATCTTCCACTAAAATTTTATGAATGGTCTCTCGGTTAACACCAAACACAATGGAAATTGAGGCTGTGTCGGTGGTATTGGAATGGTTATTTGCTCATGATGTGGTTAATAGTGTCATTGTGACAGATTCACAGATTCATAAGATTCAGAAGAATTTGCTACACAAAGAATGGGTTCATCTGTTAAGCCAGTCACCTGTAACAAGCCTAACGTGGCTTTACTGTCCAGGGCATATGGGAGTACATGACAATGATGTTGCAGACAGGCTTGCTGGAAGGCAAAAAATAAATGGTAGACTGACAGTGGACAAGGAGGTACACTGGTAAGGCTGTATTGGACAGACTGAGAGAATGAGGAGCGGGAATGGAAGAACAGTGTAGCTGTGAAAAGACTGCTGCAGCTATGACAATTTAAGGTGCTGCCATGAATCTGAACTGTGTGGCAGAAAATGCATTGTAAACAACCAACATTTGACAGGAACTATTAGCAAACACACTCTTCAATGGATGCTGCGGCATGCAGCTGAGCATATATGGGGGTTGTCTCGGATGCAGTGAAGCCGGAGTCTGAATTCTAAACTTTGGTTCCGATGGTGCAGGAACAATGGTAAAATAAAAACAGGCAAAAGCAGTGAAATAATTTATATTTGGGCTTGGGTTTACATACTGTTGATTCCCAATATTCTGACAGACAGCACATTCAGAACTTTCACTGGTGGGAGCTCTCTGTTGTACTCATTTTTCAGTCTTTCATAGTATCCCACATATCGGCTCTGATGTATTGGAACAAAAAAAAAAACACAAATTCATTAAATCTCTGAAAATAATTCCGTACTTAAAAAAATAACTAGAACATAATAGCACAGAATGGACAACAGGTCTATCACAATGTGTTCAACTCCCAATGTAGAACAGCTAAAAATGATCACAAAGAAATGTACAGTTACAAAAAAACATTACTAAAACTATGTTTTATAAATAAAATTAAATGAAAAACGGTAACAGAGTGATTTCACTGATGGAAAATGAAACTTTGAAGACACAATACATTTTTTTTTTCTGAAGTAAACTACTATTTTCTCACTATAAATACTCAGCCGGTGAGACACAAAAGAGGGAATTATTTAAAGATACTGCAACTGATAGGTTCCATTGCAGGTTTACCTGACTTGGTGTTTCAACTCCTTGAAATGTGTCCCCTTTTCTCAGATCTGTTCTTCTGTCTCCAAAATATTCAAGGCTTTCCTACAAAATATTTGAAAGATATTTTCTATGAATATGTGAGAAAAACATGAAAATGAAATATGAAAATAATACTTAAGAATAAATAACATAACAGATTCATGTGCTGGGCAGGTCATATTCTGCCCACCATTCTCACTTTGTCTTTTGTTAGTCTTGCTGTCATCCAAGTTATGATTTTGTCTGTCTTTTGTTAGTCCTTGCTGTCATCCAATTTATGATTATGTCTGTCTTTTGTTAGTCTTTGCTGTCATCCAATTTATGATTTTGTCTGTCCTTTGTTAGTCTTTGCTGTCATCCAAATTATTATTGTTTGTCCTTTGTTAGTCTTTTCTGTCATCCAAGTTATAATTTTGTCTGTCTTTTGTTAGTCCTTGCTGTCATCCAAGTTATGATGATAAGGTAAGATATTCTTCCCCCGCCTGTAATTGTTCAGCATAAGACATGTCTATTGTGAATTGTGGGGGAGGGAGGGTTGCATTATGTGGCATTTTATGTCCACTTTTTTTTTTATCAAAGTACTGCTCCTCCAGAGCATAGTTTTTCAAACGGTGTGCTGCTGCACAGTGATGTGCTGTGAGAGAGTTAGAAGTATGTCATCAATGTTTAGAGTAAAAAGTATTTTTAGCAAATTGCAGCGCATTTTTCCTTCTTTATATGATAAGTATCTGCGAGGAAGAGAGTCAGTTAGTCATTTGCATGTCCCTTGCGGAACTTTGTCTCCCTAACAGCTCTCCTGTAGGCCTCTCAGTTGTAAGCAAGATACCCTGCTGCTGATGCATCCATTTGCAGATTATCTACGATGTCTTGCAGCCATCTTCGCCTTGGTCTTCCTCTTTCTTTCTTTTTCCCATTATGTATCCTTCCAAGATGGTCTTCTCTAAATTATCATGATGTTTAATGTGTCCAGATATTTACGTTTAATTCTCTTTAATAGCCAACCTTCTACAATATCACAGACACAAAAAAGAACAAATATATCCATACTACAAGAACTTAATATTGAATGTTTACAGAATGGACAGTCACAAAATGTAGTGGCCAGACAATTTAATGTGGTTAGAAGCACCACTGACCACCTTTGGAGATGATTTCAAGAAACTGGCTCAGTTGCAGACTGGCCATGCAGCGAAAGATCTATAGCCACAATTCCTGCCGAAGACCGCTTCATACGGCTGCGTCACCTCAGGAATCGATTTGGATCTTCATCCTCAACAGTCCAGTCAATGACACCAGCTCATTGAATTTCAGATCAAATGGTCAAGAACTAGCTGCACTATGCTGGTCTTTGGGCTAGAAGGCCCTACAGAGGTCCTGTTCTTATGGACTGGCATTGCCAGAACCAACTGCATTGGGCGAACCAGCATTGTCAATGGACCATTGTGAATGATTGGAGAAGGTTTTGGTTTAGTGATGAATCATTCTTTCTGCTCTAGCGACATGATGGACAGAGAATAGTTTACCGCAGAGTCCATGAGCACTAGGCCCAAAACTGTGTGGATGAGGCTCCTCCACATGGTGGTGGAGGTGCACTGGTGTGGGGGATGATAAACTTCACGGGAAGAAGTGACCTGGTGCAAATTGAAAGACACCTGAATGTCTAATAATATGTCACTGAAATTCTTTGTCCTCACGTCCTTCCACCTCTGGCTGCACCAGGGTCGATTTTTCAGCAGGATAACACTCGACCTCCTGTAGCACAACTCACCACCCAGTTCCTTGCTGACAACAACATCCAGACCATTCTGTGACCATCCATATCATCAGACATGAACCCAATAGAACACTTATGTGATGAACTCAACAGACAAGTCCGCCAGCGAAACATGGTGCCAACCAATCTCCAACAGTTGTCTCCTTCACTGCGGGAAGAGTGGCCAGTCATCCCACAACAACAGATCCAATGGCTAATCAGATCAATGTCAAGGAGACGTTTGTTCTCTATTCAGGCCAGAGGAGGCCATACACCTTATTGAAATGGAGGCCTCAGTGGCAAAGAATAAAAGTCCAAACCAAATTTAACTCTTTGGGTATTTGGACATGCGTCCTGCGTGGTTGTATACCTGTTACGATATACTTATAGACGCGAGGCGCGATGATGGTTTGTAGCTCTCTAATTTTGAAAATAATCAAAGTATCTTAAAACCAGCAGTTGACTTCCTTCCGGAATTCAGTTGTCCACATTAAGCGCGTGGTTTGAGCAGAAAACGGAGCGATTCTTTGTTCATTTAAAGCGAGTTTTTCAAAGTTTATTGTCGCTAGGCCTTTGTTTATCAACAAATATGGCTTCCAGTGCTAGTTTCTTTCGTCCAGAGCAGCATATTTCTGCATTACAAGCTCAGAATTGAATTAAAAATTTTCTAGACTGTGGTGTAGAGAATGTAGTAGTAGAAATTGTGAATTTTCGGCACACGTGGCAGTGATTGAAAGGATCTTTTGTGTTTTTTTGGGTCCAGCAGCAAAATGTGTTAGAAGGGTAGCTGGTGATACTACTTCTCAGCTTTTTGCTAGTACTAGCTGTAATATCACAATAAGTAATGCTGGAGATTGTGTAATTAAAAAAATTAAATGTTGTAGAATGCTTCAAATTTAAAAAAAAACAAAAACCAAAACACAATGGCCTGTTTTCTGGTAAATATTAGTCAACGACCGCCCACTTGTTTTCATGTAAATATTACCTACCCACTTGGTGTTTTTAGTTTGCTGTGAATGCATAACTAGTGCATATTTTCATGTAAATTTTGGAAGATATGTTAAAGAACAGGTGTTTGTGTACATTTTTATTCATTATGGAATTATATAACCAACTACAGTGGATTAACTTGATGGGTAAGTGACAAAAAATTTATTTTATTACTTCATTTTCCATTCTTTCTTCTCAGTTCTTAGCTCTTTTTTTTTTGTTGTATACTAACAAAATGTTAAAAATTTTATTTGAAAAACAAAATACATTTTTTCTTCTTCAAAATAAGGTAGAATACTTCATACTACAGATCAGATTATGCCTTTGTCATTATTTTAAATGTGACAACCATCCCATTTCACATTGTGAAATTTACCCCCCTTGGTCTTTTGAGAGAAACACCCCCAGTATACAAAGAGTTAATGAACATCATTTTATTGTTAAAGTCTTGAAGTTTCTTCATGCCAAGACTGAAACATTAATTCCGTAAAATAAAATTTTGATACAAGTTTGAAATTTGGTGTCCATTACAACTACAGTTGTGTTGCATTTCTTTTTTTGAACAGTATATATATGTCCTGCTCATTTGGCTGTAATGTTCACTGGAAACACTTCAGAGGAAGTTCAGCAGGATCTTGATTAACTAAAGTTTGCTGACACCAGACTGGGCATCTCAGCTTCCTCCGCCTCCATCCCCTACAATAAGAAACAATGAATGAATATATGAAAAATGATACATGAGTGTTCTGTATGTTTTCATGTGCTCCTGATCATTACAATGTGACAGCAGCAAGAATAATCACTCAAACCTGAGCACTTTCCAAGAGGCCACAGTCTATGAGCCACGTACAGACCATTGCTCCAGTTCTTCCCTTCCCTCCTTTACAGTGGATGGCTATCACATTCTGTTTATCTGCTGCCATCCATTCACGAACATCGGCTGTGAAGTCTAACATTTCCCTGTTAGAATTTAGATCAACAAGTGAGACTCTTAAAGCTTTCCATTTTGAAAATGATAAATTATAAAATAATCATTTAAACTAAAATAAGTGTTCATAATACGATTTGTTTAAAGTAATAACAGATTCTTGTATTTATTGGTTTGTCATTCAGGACAAGGTGTCCATAAAGTCTATGTTTAGAACCCATTACAATAAAGATGCACCATGCAGAAATTCCCTTGTCACTTTGTGCTTGGAGTTGTGTTAAGCCATGGCTTCACTTGAAGAGAAAGTAAACTGTATTCTTTGGCTGGCTGAGCCAAAATCTGACACTGCTGTCTGAAGAAGGATTATAACCCATTACAATAAATATACACTACACAGAAATTCCTCTGCTGCATTGCACTCAGAGTTAGTTTCAAATTGAAAAATCTCTAATGGATTGGAAGAGGCAGATCAATCTCTTAGCCCCCACAATCACTAGATTTGATTCTTTTGGCTTTCTTTTTTATGGGGACATATAAAAGCTACTGTTTATTCAAACAGCCAACCAAAGAACACAAGTTTACTTTTTTTTTTTTTTAAGAGAACTCATGGGTCAATAACAACTCTGAAAGAGAAAACTTTACTTTTTATTTTTTAAAAAAAGGGAATAATAATAATAATAATACATTTTCAGAAGTTGACAAAAAAAAAAAAAACAAGACACATCAGGCTCCAAAGTGTTTTTTTTACAGGTTGATTCTGCCTTGTATAGATCTAAAGTTATGAATATTTAAAACTGCATAAAGACTTTATAAACATTCTGCATATATATATATATGACTCAGTGTGCCTGTATGTGGTACAGATCTCAATAGATGTCTGGTGTTGATGGTTCCAGCCACCACTTTTCTGACTCACTTCTCTAGTTGTGGTTTCTACCAAAATTTGATCTGCCGTAAGGACAGGGTAATGCCATATAATGAGAACACTGATGGAGAGATCAACAGAAGTAAAGATGGACCTACACTTATGCTTCATAGACTGCTGTAAATCATTTGATAAAGTGAGACACACAGAAATTATAAGATTGCTGGAAGACATCAACTTAGATGGGAAAGATCTGAAACTTATCAAAAACATATACTGGGAGCAATCAGCAGCAATGAAAATTAAGAACCAAATAGGAGCATTCCAAGACATAAAATTGGATGTGTTCTATCTCATGACCTCTTCTCCTTGTACAGCAAAAATATAATGAGAAATATAGAGAACATGCCAGGAATATCAGTTGGCTGATATAACCGTAACAACTTAAGATATGCAGACGACACAGTTCTGTTGCTAAATGTGAAGGGGAGCTACAGGCTCTTCTGGACATCGTGGTTCGTGAAGTAAAAATAAAGGTCTCAGCCTGAACAAAAAGAAGACTGAAGTGATGGTCATCTCAAAGAAAAGAATACCACCAAAATGTAGCAATACCATTGATGATTCAAGTACTCAGGAATGATTATAACAACTGGTGGGAAATGTCACAATGAAATAAAAAGCAGACGTGCTCAAGCCAAGTCAGCATTCTAGACAATGAGACACATCTTGTGCAACAGATCTATATCAATGGAAACAAGATTCTGAGTACTTATATGTTACATTGAGCCAATTTTGTTTTATGGGTGTGAAGCATGGTCTATGAATAAGAGAGTACAGTGAGAAATGGAGGTCATGGAAATGTGGTTTATAAGAAGGATGTTGAAGGTACCATGGACAGCCAAGAAAACTAGTGAAGAAGTCTTAAGAGAGGCTGGAGTTAAAAAGCAAATTATAGCAAAGATCAGAGGCAGACAAGCGAGATTTGTAGGACATTTTCTGAGAAGAGGAAAATTGGAACACATTGTGGCAACTGGAAAAAGTGAGGGAAGAAGAGACAGAGGAAGACAGAGAGAGAAGTTACTGGATGGGCTGTCAGTTTGGCTAGGAAGAAAGTCATACGACAGGGAATTGTGGAGAGAAATGATTGCCTACGACACACGGCATGGCACTTAGATTAGATTAGATTAGCAAGAACAGACTATGTTCATGATACTAAGCCTAGGTTTTTTATTCTTGTATTCTTATTTTGATGTTAATTTCCTCTTCAAATGAAGAAGCACTGCTGTGGAGAGTAATGTCATTAATTCTTGCTGTTAATTCTTTCAATAATTATTTCCAGTTCTTGTGAGTGATCTCTTCCATAGATATCTTGCAGACTAAATTCTGTCTCAGTTTTGGTCTCCCTCTTATTTCAAGAAGGCCAACATTTGGGCATATGGTTTTGTCCAGTCCTGTAACATAACTCATTTCTCTGAACTGAATTCATTTTTCTATATGGAAAATCAAACTTGCAAAGACACGTATTTTTTTTAAAGTAAGCTATTATTTTCTTGCTATAAATATTCTGCTATTATGATAACAGTTCTAACAATGTAAAATAAAATTTTACTGGTAAAGTAAATAAAAATATTAACTGTATTAACTAAGTCTGCAAATATAATATAAAAACATTCTAGAATTAAAAGACAAACCTCAGCTTTGGCACATTGTGATCATCAATAAACACCCTGACAACATTGTTGAAAAACAGTGTCTCATTATAATCTCTCTCACCTGAAATAATAAGATGTCACTTTCCTTTATAACTAATCACCTTCCTATAAGAACTGAAGTCAGAATTTTATCTTTATAAAGAGTGTAAAACCAGTTACTATGATTAGTTTTACAAAAATGGACAACAAAACTAATTTTGCATTTTTAACAAAAATAAAAATATTGAGAAGACTGGCACTTAACATTCAAACTGCATAAAAAAGTAGTTAAAAAAAAAACCTTGACTATGCTTATCATCGTGAGTTGTTGCATCTGCCCAAAATTGTGAACTTGATGTTTTAGACACATGAAACTGTTATGGCTGTCTTGTAACCAGGATCTTCTCAAATGGAGACTGAACTACAGTGGCTTTCACTAGACTGAACTACAGTGGCTTGAACTACAGTGGCTTTCACTAGACTGAAATACAGTGGCTTTCACTAGACTGAAATACAGTGGCTTTCACTAGACTGAAATACAGTGGCTTTCACTAGAATGAACTACAGTGGCTTTCCCTAGACTGAACTACAGTGGCTTTCAGTACTTTCTGGAATGTATCTTAGGAGCTGGCCTCTCATCAAGCTCCACTACTACACTGAACATAGTGATCTCAGTCCACAAAGCCAAACTGTGGGATCACAACAGCCATTTTTTTTAAAATGGGTCCAAAATCTGGATGTAAAATAAGTGCCTAGTCCAGCCGTAGTTGCTGGCAATGATAACAATGTCCGTTCATCTATATTCTGCATTCTTTGAATAATGCAGTATATTTTCCTATTGCCTAACCACTTGTACAAAATTAAAATAAATGATAAAGATATTTTTGCAAGATATTTTAACAATGTTTCAGAAAACTTGCGCCACTTTCTATGTGAAATAAAAACGTGGATGAATGACACACTCTGAACACTTCCACTTACTACACAAATTGTAGATTCTGTAATGTCCTTTATGTTTTGTGTTGAAAAAATTAGCAACTTCCTGCAAGTAAAATAACAGATCAGTCACACAAAAACATAATATTTTTACTGAAAAGTATGAAATTAAAGTCACCTGAGGGCCTTCAAATAATATATTTTACACTGTACATAAGCGTTTGTATTTCTAATTTAGATTTACCACTTTATATACAAAGTGCAATTTTTTTTGGTACACTAAACAACTGTGATTGCTTCTTATAAGATATACAAGATGTTGGGGTAGGATCTATGTCTTAAATTTGTACTACTGGTCAGAATTAATGAAATATACAAACAGAGAATGAAAAACAAGAACTGAAAATAGACAGTCAAAATTCTGTGAATGACTTTCACACTCGACAATACTCATGAAGCTGCTGATCGTGGAGACAGCAAGTTGTGAGTTTTTAATTAATTATTTTTTTGTTAAAATACAGCAGATTTTTTTACCACTCGTGGCTCACAAAAGACTCTAATAGTACAGAGAGCATTGATTCAAACTCTGTTTTGCAGCCTATCACAAGATACTTTGTTTCAGACTGTTCTGTCCTGACAGAGAAATTCCCACATCAGCTAAAAGATTTAATAGAATTACAATATATTCATACTTACAGCTACTGGATTCCTGTAGAGAGCCATCAGTCCCTTAGATGGGAAAGACATTGCTATGACTCTTTCTAAACAAAAACAAAAAAAAACATTTAAAATATCACATGTGAAAGAATAATTTAGGCAAAAATGTATGAAACATAATTATATTTTAGCATTTGACTACATGTAATCTTACAGCAAGACAAGCACTGATGTGGAATCCTTAAGGCAATAGAAAACAAGAAATAAAAGAAATTATGACGGTGATCAGAGACAAGGGATGCACATGGAAAGAAGGAGAGAGTAATTCCAAGAACAGGGGTGACTGTAAACCCTTTATCCATGGCCTATGCTCTCAAAGGAATGAAATATGATGATGATGATGAATCTCAACTTACAATACATAAATATGAAAGAAAATTCCAAATAGCATACAGCAGAAATGGATTGAGACCCTAATCAAAGAAAAACTGAAATAACAACTATGTGTCAATGAATAATGAAGTCCGTACAAGAACAAATGAACAACTAGGAACTGAACACTAAGCAACTATGATATTATGAGGCAGATCCATATTGTTTGTGAGGGGGAGGGGGCTTGGGAGGTGAAGTAGGGAGAACCAACTGTAACTTCATCTAGGCTGACATTTGTTGTGGGATTGGTAAGTCAGTATCTTACATCCTTCCCGTGTCATTAAACGTCACATAGGGCTCGCATAGTTGTTTGCCAAGTGTTCCTGTTTTTGGCGAGTTTTTTTTTTCAAATTCATCTAGGGGTGTTATGCCCACTAAACTGGCTTCTCCTAACAATGTCCTCTTTAGAGTTGTTATGCATTTGGGGCCGATGAATTTTCGATCGTTGTCAATGGCATGCAGAGTTGGTGTCCTTGATGCTTGATTACAACTGTTGCAAGATTCCTTAACGGCAGGGTTTTTCCCTGTTGACTCTAGATAGGTCTCAGGATGAGGCTGTTGGCCTCACGCCCAACTCTCGTTTTACGATGTATGGCGACGCAGAAGACTCATACGTAAGTATGCCGGCAAGAGCGTTAAAAAGCTCCCATCATCTTGTACGTCACCCGGAATCGAAAACCACCGGTATGCAGCTATAAAATTCTTGGTTTGAACTAATGTTTCTCCAACTGACCACTACCCATAAATGTAAACTGTTCAAAAATTCTCATTTAAAATCCTTTGTATTTTTATTGTTTCCTTTTTTTTTCTGAAGAAAACAGGTCATCTAATCTGTGTGACAACCACAAAGCAGATGGACTCAAACTACTACAAATGAAGCTCATCAGGTTCACGCTGATGAACCCAATAAAGATAACTGCCATTCTGCAGTAAAAAAACTTTCAGACAAATACAACATTTAATGTGAGCAATAACAAGATATTTCGGGTATCAAAAAATGTGCTTGTGATGGCGTCTCATCTGCTCAATCCAGAGATGAAAAAGAAGAGAGCTGGTATTAGCTAACAGTCACTATTGTGCTATATAAGTGAAAGTGAACTTTCCTAATCAATATTGTGAGCCACAAAACAAGAGAATGTCAATGGAGTATCGTTACAGAGGATTAAAAAAAATAAAATAAGCAAAATCATTTTTTTTTTATTCTAAGATGCTAAAAGTGTGCTGAATTAAGAGTTTACAATAAAAAACATAAACTTAATTCTGAAAGCTACTATAAATCACTGAGAAAATTTAGACCATAACTTCAAAGATGTTAAACTCACATGGAGCAGCCCATGTTTTATGATAAAATTCAACCACGTGTCAATGAGAGAAAAGTTTTGGAGATTCTGAGAACTGATTCAGCTGCACGGAATCATTCACCATGTTCCCCCAAAATGGCTTTGCCTGCTTTCCGTCTTTCCCTAAACACAAAGAAACATCTCAGCAGACATAGACTGCCATCTATATCTATGCAATAAATATCAAGGTGAGGTTGATGTTTTGCTCAATTCCATCATGACCATTTCACAAAGAGCAGAAATAGATGTATAAACATACGTAAACCACCAGATACATTATGTGAAGAAGTAAGTGTAACTTTACAAAAGATGAAAAATAGTTTTTGATATTTATTTTTTAGGTTTAAATATCTTCGGCAATAAAAAAAAAAAAACAGGTGTGCTACCTTTCAGCATGTCCTCATACAGTTGAATGTAAACTATATACAAAACACAGGCAATTAACTACGAGTTTTAGACAGCACAAGGTTTGAATCCCATCAGATCCTGGGATATTTTCATGAGCTTTGATGTTATTCACTTTCTTGATTCTGCTAATAGAGTATATACCAGTCTTCTAAAATTGAAGAATATTTCCTGCAAGGCTGACATCCTATTATGCACTATACTCCTAGCTTTTAGTATGCTAAGGAAGACAGAACGCTAGTAAAAACAAATCACTGTATTCATCTGGCATTATGCTCTTTTTGCCAGCGAGTGAATTTTCTCCCCCACCCCACCCCACCCCGACCCCTCTGTTAAAAATAGAGAAAACAGTACATCTAAACACCACACAGAAGGATAAAACATTTATTTTTAAAAAAACTTCTGACCTGTTATATAGCAGAGGTCAAGATCAAAGCCATCCTTCTGGTAGCGTCGCTTGTTTTGGGACACCATTTGTCTGGTCGCTCTGGCCACTTGTCGATGCTGCAAGACAATTCGCACAACCCGCACAATACGCACCACTCTGCCAACCACAACTAACCTTCAAAAAAAGAATTTGAATTATCCGGTGTTGGTTTTCAACTAAATTCATCAACAGCACACAATTTATCTTGTTATCTTCTTCTTCGTTCGCTTCTACCACCAAGACCGCCCCGTGATCCTCCTGAATTTACTCCTGTGGTCCTCGATAGGTCCCGTGGTCCCTCTGTGGTCCCCTAAAGGACCATACGAGATCCACGAGAGGACCACAAGAGGTTCAGAGAATCTCAGGGCTTGAGCCTATATTCTCGGTGGGTCTCAGAAGCGAGAATGCATGACACCGTGGTTTTCGTTGCATCAGTTTAATCTAGAGTTGGACTTTCTCACCTGAAAACCTCAACGTGTTTTGGGATACCCGTGTATCCCCGCTGAGTAAGGGGTGGTTGCCCATTCAGTCCAGCGTTGGAACTTCTCACCAGAAAACCTCAGCATGATTAGGATACGCATACATCCCCGCCGGGTGAGAGGTAGTTGCCTATCTAGACTGTACTGGTCCAGTGTCTCTGACTTCAGCATTTTGTGGTCGTGGCCGCTCCCCTTCCTAGTTGTGACCAGGACAGAGCTTTTGTCCAGGAGAATGAATCCTCGCCATTAGTAAGTTTCACCCCTGGGTTGAGCCGGTTTAGGCATGTTATCCCAGTATGGGCGTGTTTGGGACGTGACCGACCTCTAGAGCAGAGGTACCGTGACATGAGTTACCATCAAGTTTCACCCCTGGTTTAACCCGGTTTATCCATATTTCACAACTATGAGTGTATATCGGACGTGTCCGGCCTTTAGAGCAGAGGTGGCGTGGTATGAGTAGCTCTCGCCGCGAGGCCGCTGGACATACCGACTAAGCTTCACTTTATCCTTTCTATCACCTATTCACATCGGTGCTCCATCACCTTTTCACATCAGTGCTCCATCACCTTTTCACATCGGTGCCGCAAGGCAACCCTAATTTCTTTTTCCAATTTTCTTCATTGGCCTGGAGGGGTTTCACTCCACACGCGGCATCTGAAGAATCTTGCCAGCAGTGTCTTAACCTCTTGGTTAAGCCGATTCGAGCATTTCGCCTGATATGAGTGCACATAGGATGTGGCCGACCTCCAGACCAGAGGTGCTGTGATATGAACAGTCCTACCTAGAGACTACTGTTTACTTCACTTAATTCTTTCTTTCACTTTTTCCACAGTGGCCCCACGCGGCAACCCCATTTGCACCTTTCTTCACTGGCCGGGAGGAGCCCCACTCCATGCCCGGCAGCTGAAGAATCTCGCCAGCAGCGTATATGAGATCCCAAACAGGACTCTCATCTACCCGAAGCGTCTGGTTTTCAGGCGCCAGGTATCGGCTTCGCCCCTTCTTCTGTCAGTTTGAACAGTTCTGCCACAAGAAAGCCAGGAGCTGGACTTGACTGTTAAAGGCTATTTGAGACGCAAGCCTTGGAGACATTTCAGTGGATTGGTGAGTGTATCCCCCACCCCACCTCCAGCTATAACAGTCCTTAGAACCTATCTTGTTATGAATCTTATCTTGCATCTTACATCCTTCCCATGCCGTTAAATGTCACATACGGCTCGCATGGTAGTTTGCCAAGTTTTCCTGTTTTCAGCAAGCTTTTCAACCTCATCAAGGGATGTTATGTTCTCTTAACAATGTCCTTTTTAGAGTTCCACGTGGTCTACCGCTTTTTCTTTGGCCTGTTATGTTCCACTTGATAGCTTGTTTTGGGATTATCTGGTTGTTTCTTCTCAACACAGTACTGACATATGTCCATCTTCTTTTTCTGATTATCCATGAGACAGGTTGTTGTTTGCTCATCTGTCTTATCCCTGTGTTATACCAAGTATTTTCCTAAAGCATTTGTTTTCAAAAGAGTCTAATTTCTTGTCTATTTCTTTGGTTTCACATGCATAAATGAGGGTGGATATTACATTTGAATTGAATAATCTTAACTTGGTTTTTGTGCTTATAACTTTTGAATGCCATATGTTCTCTAGATTCTTGAAGGTCAATGCTATGTTAAGAATTACTTTTTATATTTTTATAAAATTGTTATGAATGCTGTGGGAATAATGTCTTTCATCTGCTAACCAGTGATGCTGATATCAATTATAGATAACAGTGACACATAATTATTATGTCTTTATCCACATTTCTAAGAGTTTCAAGAACAGTTTTTGGCTTCTCAGTGGCCTCTATCATGAAAACAACTACAAAAATCCCTGCCTCATCTGCCAGGCTGTTATGCAAATCTTTTTTCAAGTAGCATTATGAGGAAGAGATGCAACATCTTGATCAGAGCCAATACATCTTCTTCTTTCATATAAATTATATAGCTATAAGCAAAGAGCTGTTTATAAAATGTTTACTTGAACTCTTAACCTGAGGTGTTTAAACTGGCTTACTAAAAAGTAATTACCATCACAAGTTTTATTCCACAGTTGGGAGTTTATAAAGTACAGTAAATGCTAAAAATAGGCTCCAAGTCATTTCGTAATAAAACACTATGGCTGATATTTTTTATTACAAAAAATGTACATGTGTTATGAATGTTGTTTAGCAGGTTAAGAGTTAAAGCAAAGTTCTTGTTTATAAAAAAAATTGTTTAAGAAGCAAGCAAGTCCTTGCTGTAAAAGTTAAATTAAATAAATAAAGAATATGTGAAGTTGCAAAGAAAGACCAAGTAAACTTACTGAACATAACGTCCACCATCTGAGCAGTTTGACTCTGACAATATCATGAACACAATATCCACAATAAATGAGATCAACACTACGAATAAATCCACAAGATCCAACCAGCTGGTAAAAAACTTTATTCTGTGGAATGTTAACATAGAAAAATCATTAAGTTTCACTGAAACAAGTAAACAAAAAATTATCAGATTTCTTCAATGCAGTTTGAACTTAAATGAGTAAATTTTATTATGTGAGGAAGGAAAACAGAACAAATATAAGTAACAGGGGTGGAACAGTTTAAAAAAACAGTGAAGTTTATTCACACTAATTTTATATTATTTTGTTTAAAAAAATGAACTTGAGTCTTTTTCTCCAAGTTGTTTTTTTTTTGCAAGCACTGCATCAATAATCCAATCTACCACTCACAAAATTATTTTTCTTAAAGCATCAAATAAAAAAAAGAAGTGAAAGTTGATCTGTTTTACATAATCACACTCAACTTTTATGTACGGTTATACATCAATCAATCAATCAAGTGCCATGCCGCATGGTGTAGGCAATCATTTCTCTCCACAATTCCCTGTCTTTAGACTTGATTATGAGATCTGCCAGTGACTTTCTTCCTAGCCACACTGACAGCCTACCCAGTAACTTCTCTTTCTGTCTTCCTCTGTCCCTTCTTCTCTCAGTTTTTCCACTTGCCACAGTGTGTTCCAATTTTCCTCTTCTCAGAAAATGTCCTACAAATCTCACTTGTCTGCCTCTGATCTTTGCTGTAATTTGCCTTTTAACTCTAGTCTCTCTTAAGACTTCTTCATTGGCTGTCCATGGTACCTTCAACATCCTTCTTATGAACCACATTTCCATGGCCTCCATTTCTTGCTGTAATCTCTTATTCATGGACCATGCTTCACATCCATAAAACAAAATTGGCTCAATGTAACATTTAAGTACTCGAAATCTTGTTTCCATTGATATGGATCTGTTGCACAAGATGTTTCTTATTTTCTGGAATGCTGACTTGGCCTGAGCACGTCTGCTTTTTATTTCATTGTGACATTTCCCATCAGCTGTTATAATTGTTCCTAAATACTTGAATCTATCAACTTGTTTCAGTTCTTTCGGCACCATCGATGGTAATGCTACATTTTTGTGGTATTCTTTTCTTTGAGATGACCATCACTTCAGTCTTCTTTTTATTCAGACTGACACCTTTACTTTTACTTTCACGAACCACGATGTCCAGAAGATCCTGTAGCTGCCCTTCACTTTTAGCAATCAGAACTGTGTTGTCTGCATATCTTAAGTTGTTAAAGTTGTACCCGCCAACTGATATTCCTGGCAAGCTCTCTATATTTCTCACTATGTTTTCGCTGTACAAGGAAAAGAGGTCGGGAGATAGAACATATCCTTGTCTCACTCTCAATTTTATGGTTATACATAGAACTTCAGAAAAAGGCATTAAATAAAAGCATTGAAAGCATTTCCCATAAAATTCATCAACAATATCTTTGGTGATTTAAATGTAGGTGTAGGTATTAATTTCTATTCTCTTTTGCAAACACTATCACAAGTAAACAGTAAAAAAAAAAAATAATAATAATAGAACATTTTTAAAAAAAATTACCCCTGATAAAAAATGCGTCCAAAAACTTCAGTCATAAAGTAAATGATGATAAGATGAGATATAATCTCCAGTGGATGATCATTACTGGCACAACTAGTCAAAGCCAGGGCAATAACAACCAGGGTAAAATCAGCCAAAATCAGGGCGACAGTAAAAGCACGAAAGTAGAAGTTTTCCATAACTCTCTGTACTACCTCTCGTGTAATTCTATGAATAAATGGAAGAAATAATGAAGGCAAAAAATAATTTTCAACATCAAAATATTTTTAAAATTACACATCAACATAAATTTAATGAATTCACAATATACACCCTTTGTGGCAACATATATCTGTTTATTTCTTTTCTTCTTGATTCCCTTTTGGCAATGATTACTGTTGTCAAGTCATTTTTTTAGTACTTTGCTTGTCTACTGAGGCTATTTGGACCTCTCACAAATACAGTCTCATGAACAAAACAACATTATATATGTCTAATTATAACTTCTGTAAGTACTGCTGTATTTATTACTGTCCACAACACAAAAAGGAATGGAAAAACTAATTATGTCAGTCTGTAAGAATAGTGACACACAACAATTAGTGTATAAGTATACAACTACACACAAAGCACTGCAGTAAAGCTGTGATACCTGACTGCATAAACTAGGAAAAATGTAGGAACAGCTTTATTACTTAACGACTGCAAAGTTGTGACGTTTCAGCGTGAGCCTTAATCATACAAAAATATACAAGATGAAGAAATAGAGAGAGGAGATAGAGTATAGATTCACATGAATACTATTAAAAAAATTTTTTTTACTTAGCTGTAAATTGTAAGATGTGGCTTGTCCAGTGGTGTGTATCTGGAATGGATTTAGTAGAACATGGAGACTGTTTAAATGGAGACCTGTGATATGTGGTCGGTGAGTTGTAACTGGGGGTGGTGGATGGGGAACCGGGGAGGGGAGAAAGAGTGATATAGTGTTGACCTAGCCAGGAGAAGGTGAAATAGATGATTAGGGAAGAGGGGTTGCAAAGTGATGCTGTGAGGAGGTTTGACAAGTAAGAAGGGGGTGGAGCTTAGTGGAGAGGTACTATAATGATTGAAGAGAATGTTAAGTGTAGCTGAACCACTACCCAGAAAAAGTCCTTCATGAAGCCTTCAACCATATCCAACTAGTGAGCTGCGAAGAAGTATTCAGGAAAAAGCCTGTTACTCCATCTGCCAGAGTTAAGTTAGTACTGCCTTTCCACCCGCATAGTCAGATGGTTAAGAAAATTCTTTATCGTCATCTGCCACTAATCCATCTCAACTCCGACACTCGGAACATTTTCTCTGATCTACCCCTGTTGGCATACAAACATGAGCCAAACCTTAAGGAAATCCTCGTCCACAGCCACTTGAAGCAGAGCCTTACATATGTTGGCACCAGAAAATGTAACTGCCCCACTGCGTTACCTGCCCAGTAGTCTGGGAAATGAAAACGATCACCTTTCCTAAAACTATCCTCACTTTTCATGAGGGATTCACATGTGAGTCCTGTAATGTGATATATGTCATTGTTTGCAAAAGATGCAGGATAATGTATATTGGTGAGACTGGCCTCAGATTAGGGGACAGCATGCAAAAACATCTGTACTACATCGCCCAGCATGCTTCGAAACCAGTCCCAAATCATTTCAATGATCCCAACCACAGAGGCAAATCTGATTTTCTGGTAAACAGCCATCAAACAATGTCACGCAGATGACACAAACCACCTGGCACTTGAGAATCGCTGCATTCAAAATTATGGGACACTGGAGCCACACTGGTTAAACTCGCTGTTCAGCTACACTTAATATTCTCTCCAATCATTATAGTACCTCTCCACTAAGCTCCACCCCCTTCTTACTTGTCAAACCTTCTCACAGCATCACTTTGCAACCCCTCTTCCCTAATCATCTATTTCACCTTCTCCTGGCTAGGTCAACATTGTATCACTCTCTCTCCCTTCCCCAGTTCCCCATCCACCACCCCCCAGTTACAATCCACTGACCACATATCACAGGTCTCCATTTAAACAGTCTCCACGTTCTACTAAATCCATTCCTGACATACACCGCTGGACAGACCACATCTTACAAGTTACAGCTAAGTATTCTATTTAATTTTTTTAAAATTTTTAAAAATAGTATTCATATGAATCTATACTTTATCTCCTCTCTCTATTTCTTCGTCCTGTATGTTTTTGTATCATTAACGCTCATGCCGAAACGTCACAACTTTGTAATCGTTAAGTAATAAAGCTGTTCCTACTTTTTTCCTACTTTATACATTCTGTAAGAATAGTGAAGAGCAAAGCCTCTATCTTAATGCGAAGAAAACTAAATTGATAACAACTGACAAAACAAATAAGGAAGCTGAAAAATATCACTGAGGAAAAATTGGAAGAAGTGGAGAGTTTTGAATATCTTGGATCATTACTAACTAATAATGGAGATACATCATCGTAGAACAATCACTGGAGTGGAACTCACCTCTCTATGTCAATTTTATTGACTACGAGAAGGCTTTCGACAGCGTCGACAGACAGACCCTATGGAAGCTGTTGAGACACTACGGAGTACCGGAGAAGATTACCACCATCATTAAAAACTCCTATGAAGGGATGACATGTAAGGTAATCCATGGACAACAACTAACAGATGCCTTTCAAGTTAACACCGGAGTGAGACAGGGATGCCTGCTGTCACCATTTCTATTTATCCTGGCCATAGACTGGATTATGAGAAAATCAACAGAAAATAGGAGAAATGGTATTCAATGGACGCTCTGGACCCAACTGGACGACCTAGACTTTGCTGACGACCTGGCACTTCTCTCCCAGACTAAGCAACAGATGCAAGAGAAAACCATATTAGTGGCAGAAAATTCTTCAAGACTAGGCCTTACCATCCACAAGGGAAAGAGTAAAGTTCTTAGAGTAAATGAGGTCAACGAAATGCCCATTATATTGGAAGGAGAGGAACTGGAAGAGGTGGAAAAGTTTACTTATCTGGGAAGTGTGATAGACAAGCAGGGAGGAACAGAAGCTGATGTAAAAGCAAGAATGGGCAAGGCAAGAGTAAAATTCCATCAGATGAAGAAAATATGGGGAACTTCAGCCTTGTCAATTAAATTGAAGATCAGAGTATTTAACACCATGATAAAACCCATTCTGCTATACGGTTCAGAAACTTGGAGAACTACTGTTACGATCATGAAACGAATCTAGACATTTATTAACACATGCCTTAGAAGGATTCTACAAATACGATGGTCAGATACCATAAGTAACCAAGAACTGCAGCAGCGAACAGGCCAGCAACCAGTGGAAGACAACATCCTACGAAGAAGATGGGGATGGATCGGACACACCCTACGGAAATCCACATCCAGCACCACAAGGCAAGCCCTAACATGGAACCCACAGGGAAAAAGGAGGAGAGGGAGACCTAGGAACTCCTGGCGCAGAAGTCTGGACACGGACATCAAAATAATGAACCAGACATGGAGACAGTTGGAAAGAGTGGCTCAGGACCGAACTGCCTGGCGAGCTCTTGTTGGCGGCCTATGCTCCACGAGGGGTCAGAGGCATAGATAGATAGATAGAATGGAGATACAATGAGAGAAATTAAAGTCTACAAAGTTCAGGATTAATGGTTTCTGCTTTTGAATATGTTCTTCAAGTATTATTCTTAGAAGAAAGATCTAGTCGAGACAGCTTCTCCCTTTTCAATGGGAAAGTTGCTTGCCCTTAAAAATCTTATTTTTGTAGCTCTGTCAGATCCTCTCCACAGCTTCTTTAGTTGTTTTACTTTTTGAAGAGCGATAGATGTCCTCCTTTTAATTAAAAAGGCATTTGATAGCATACACAGAGATTCATTGTGGAGTATTTTAAGACTATATGGAATAGCAACTGTCAACATCATTAAGGATCTCTACAATGGATATGTTTGTGCAGTCAAGACAGAAGAAGGAATAAGCGAATGGTTTCAGATTGAAACAGGTGTGAAACAAGGATGTATATTATTTCCCTTGCTTTTTGTAATTCCCAGAGACTTTATAATGAAAAGATGATGTATAGGTAAAACTGGCATTGACTGGGTACATGGAACCCAAATAGAAGATCTTGATTTTGCAGATGATATAACCCTTATCAGTGACAGTGTGAAATCGATGCAGGTAAAAAAAAAAACAGATTCCCTATCTTCTTTGGCTAGAGAAATAAGTCTTGAAATTAACAAAGACAAAATAAAAATTATGAAACTTCTCATTAATCAAGAAGGAAAAATATACATAGAAGGAACAGCTGTTGATGAAGTAAAGCAATTTGCATACCTTGTCAGCTACATAGACCAGGATGGTGACACTAGAAAGGAAGTTAGAATTGCAAAAGCAGCATTATACTTCAAAACTTTTGAGAACATATGGTATTCAAAAGTTATAAGCACAAAAATCGTTAAGATTATTCAATTCAAATGTGATATCCACCCTCATTTATACATGCGAAAGCTGGAAATCAACTAAAGAAACAGACAAGAAATTAGACTCTTTTGAAAACAAATGCCTCAGGAAAATAACTGGTATAAAGTGGAATGAATTTAAGAACAACACAGAGATAAGGCAGATGAGCAAACAACAACCCGTCTCATGGTTGATCAGAAAAAGAAGATGGACATATGTAGGCCATGTGATAAGAAGAAGTAATTAGAGAATACCGAAACAGGCTATCAAGTTGAGCACAACAGGCCGAAGAAAAAGAGGTCGACCAAGTGAAACTCTAAAGAGGACATTGTTAAGAGAAGCCAGTTTAGTGGGCATAACATCCCTTGATGAAGTTGAAAAATTCGCCAAAAAAATAAAAATTGGGCAAACAACTATGTGAGCCCTATGTGACATTTAAATGGCACGGGGAGGATAAAAGATAAGATCTTTCTCATTGCAACATATGCCTGTAAGACCTGGATACTTAACAAAACAGCTGAGAAACACATAAATGCCCTTGAATGTAAATGCTACAGAAGAATTCTTCAAATATCATGGACACAAAAAAGAACAAATATATCCATACTACAAGAACTTAATACTGAAGAAGGCTGGCTAGTAAAGAGGATTAAAGAGAGAAAACTTAAATATTTTGGACACATTAAACGTCATGATAATCTACAGAAGACCATCTTGGAAGGGTACAGGAAAAAGAAAGAGGAAGACCAAAGTGAAGATGGCTGCAAGACATCGTTGATAATCTGCAAATGGATGCATCAGCAGCAGGGCATCTTGCTTACAACCGAGAAGCCTACAGGAGGGATGATAGGGAGGCAAAGTTCCACAAGGGACATGCAAATGACTGACTGACTGCTGTATTTAATTAATCTTCTACCAGAAAAAAAGAATAACCGTTTGTTACAAAATATTGTGCTCCCTATAAAATATGCATTTGTGTATCTGTCATAAACTCTGTTGTAACAGTTTACTGTAATACTTACCCAAGTTTAGTTTTAGGAGCAAATGGATCATCTGCAGGATCAGTGATATATTCAGCACTTCTACTTCCATCACAAGAGAATGTAACACTACAGCAGCTCTTTCAACATCAGGTTCTAGGTCCTTACTTTTCTCACTCCAGGTTTCTGATGCATTGCTTCTAGTGTCATTCTCTTCCTGGCCTGCATTTGTTGGATCATTTGTATCAGATTTTTTACAGAAAGTCACATTTATTCTGGACACTAATGCATTAATAGTTGGAGTCGAAGACTGAAGCCCAGAGAGACTCTGATCTTTGATTCTTAAGCTACTGTTCGCTGTTTTAAGAAAAAAGACAAAGAAAATATTACACAAAAGTATACATAATTGTTATAAATTTTACAAAAATATAACTGGTTAATTGGTAGACAAAATGGTTTCACAATGTTTACACCGGAACATGCACTGGCTACATATTCAACCATTTCTGTCAATTCAAGAGTCAACTTATTGCCCCCCCCCTTTTTTTTTCAGCAGACTGCTAGTTTCAAATAACATCAGTGTATATAATTTTATTGGTCACACCGTCTGTCTAAAAAAAACTGTTCTGTTGTCAAAGAAAAATAATGACAAATGACTGTAGTCACAGTTTTTTAGATTCAGTAGATGGCTCCTTTGTTGAACATTTGATTGATTGTAAACTCACATTATTCTGTCTTCCAGTCAGCACTCTATAAAATCCTTGTTTTGACTTCTGTCTATAAACTATGAGATAGATGAAATATCTGATGTAATGATAAAGTGTGTTGGTTAGATAAAGCTTGCATAGTTTGAAGCAAAGATCACATTTTTATTTCCTATCCCACCATTTTTCACTCAGTTTACTAATCTGGTGGCACTGGGTTCAAGTCCCAGCAATGGAATTTTTTCTGGTACACACCAAAAAGGCCCTCGGGTCCACCCAGCCTCTAAAAATGGGTACCAAAGAAATCTAGGAAGGTAAATGTGGCCAGGTGTGATACTGACCACGTCACACTTGCATGCGCCAATGGTCATGGAAGTACATACCTAACACTGTATCTCCAATATGCCTCAATGGAAAAGAAACAGGAATTTTACCTCCCATCACTTTGGCAGTTTACAACTAATATTTTAATAATAAAATATTAGTTAATTAATAGCTTAATTTTACATAAAATCAAGAGTATAATTTACTCTTGTAAATAATTAAATGTAAAAAATAAATTGGCGTATCTTATTTAATAGCCAATATTCTAAAGAGGGCATTGTTAAAGAGGCCAAATTAATAGGCATAAAATCCCTTGACAAGGTTGAAAAGTTCGCTGAAAACAGGAATTCTTGGCGAACTACCATGCAAGCCCTATGTGATGTTTAATAGCACAGGAGGGATGTAAGAAGATTCTAATTAAATATTTATTACTCATTTTTGTGAGCAGTACTGACTGCAGCTTATCATGAGTTTTAAAAAAACCTACAAATAAACACGTTAATGTTAGTTAGTTAGGAAAGACCTTCAATCATGACACTTCACACAATTATAGGCACTCTTATCTCCTTTTCATTATCTCTTTCAGTGTACAGAAAGTGACTGCACCCATTCTTTGTTGGCTGACCATCTAGATAGATAGATAGATAGGTGGCCAAGTCTATCTCTTAATGAAATGTTCATTTTTTGCCACCCAACTCCTTCATACTTGACAATGACACTGATCCACAGTTGTCACATGTTGATGTCTGTCAATATAGTCTGGGATCAGCAGGTAAATCCACAGAGGAAGTGAGAAACAAAATTAAGTTGCCTGTTTGTGTGTACTACACATATAAACTGATCTCTCCAAATATAAATGTTAAAGAAAAGCCACATGATGAGTGGTCATTAATGGAAGTTTGGATGGAGCAAATGAGAACTTCAACAAAGCATTACCTGACGCTTAAAAAAATGTCCATGATAAGCAATGTCCTATAGCTTATAGGTCACAGAAGAAAGAATAGAACAAAACAGTGAGAGGCAACACTCTATCAAGACAAATATTACACAGTACAATCTGAATTTATACCAAATAGGAATCTACCTCTTAAGAAAAAAAGACCAAAAAAACATTGATTAAAACTCAGTGCACTGAAACTGGATGAGCACAACAATATCAGAAAAGAAATTTCATATGCTGAAAGTCAAAGGATACCAGGATATGAAAATAAAAATCAGAAGACAGGAACAACATAAAAGGAATATGACATAATAAAAAGGATTTCACAGCTGTATTCCCCCTCAACAAGTAAAGTCTACTTCTTTAGTACAACAGGAGGGATTACAAAAGCCAGTCCTAGCCCTGTCTAAATAATGTCTTTATTTCATGACAGCAAAATTCTTTCCCATGACATTATCTACCTTAGGATTTGCACTCATACCAACAGTGAACCCACTGCCCGATACAGTCTTATCTTATATCCTTCCCGTGCCGTTAAACGTCACACAGGGCTCGCAAAGTAGTTCGCCAATTTTTCCTGTCTTCGGCGAGTCTTTCAACCTCAGCAAAGGATTTTATGCCTGTTAATTTGGCCTCTCTTAATAATGTCCTCTTCAGAGTTTCACGCGGTCTGCCTCTTTTTCTTCGGCCTGTTATGTTCCACTTGATAGTACAGTATAGAAATGTGCTGCGTGCATACAGATGCAAAGAATCAAAGCTGTTTAAGACCAGTTCTTTATTACTTAGGAATTAAATGAAAAATCAGTGAAGTCGTCACATAACAAGAAAGCAACATGCCAAGCAACATGTCTCATGGGAGATTGGGGCGGGTGTGTGTGTGTGGGGGGGGGGGGGGCAGTATGTAACATTTCAGCAGAGCCGCTTCTTTACTTCCACCCTAGAAATTAGAACACCCACCGCATGGTTTGTTCCACTATCCTGTACCACCCTTACAGATGACGTTGGTTGTATTAGATCCCTACCACTGCTGGCGAGATTCTTCAACTGCCGTGCGTGGAGCGGTGCTCCTCCCGGCCAATGAAGAAAGGTGCAAATGGGGTTGCTGCGCGGCATCACTGCGGAAAAGGTGGTAGAAAGGATAAAGCGAAGCAAACAGTCAAATCACGGCACCTCTGGTCTGGAGGTCGGCCACGTCCTGAGTGCAGTCATATTGAGTGAAATGCATGAACCGGCTTGTCCCAGAGGTTAAGACACAGCTGGCGAGACTCTCCGAATGCCGCGCGTGGAGTGAAGCTCCTCCTGGTCAAGGAAGAAAATGCAGAAAAGGAAATAAGGGTTGCTGTGCGGTGCCGATGTGAAAAGGTGAAGAAAAGGATAGTGTGAAATTTAATCTGTATGTCCAGTAGTATCGCTACGAGAGCTACACATACCACGGCACCTCTGCTCTAGATGTCGGCCACGTCCGAAATACACCTACACTGGTGAAATATGCCTAAACCGGCACACACCAGGGGTGAAACTTGATGGCCAGGCATGTCACGCCACCTCCGCTCTAGAGGTCGGTCACGCCTGATATACACCCATACTGGTGAAATATGCCTAAACCGGCTCATACCAGGGGTGAAACTTGAAGGCTAAGCATGTCGAGGTACCTCTGCTCTAGAGGTCGGTCACGTCCCAAACACACCCATACTGGGTTAATATGCCTGAACCGGCTCAACCAGGGGTGGAAGTCACTAGTGGCGAGGATTCGTCCTCCTGGACAAAAGCTCCGTCCTGGTCACAACTAGGAAGGGTAGCGGCCACGACCACAAAATGCTGAAGTCGGAGACACTGGACCAGGGCAGTCTAGATAGGTAACCACCTCTCGCCCGGCGGGGATGTATGCGTATACTATTCACGCTGAGGTTTTCCGGTGAGAAAGTCCAACACTGGATTGGATGGGCAACCACCTCTCACCCGGCGGTGATACATGGGTATCTCAAAACACGTTGAGGTTTTCTGGTGAGAAAGTCTAACTCTGGCCTGGGTGTGCTACCACCTCTCACCCATCAGGGATATACTGATATCCAAAACACGTCGAGGTCTTCCGGTGAGAAGGTCCAACTCTAGACTAAACTGGTGCAACGAAAACCACGGTGTCACGCAATCCCGCTTCTGAGACCCACCAAGAATACAGGCTCAAGCCCTGATATACTCTGAACCTCTTGTGGTCCTCTCGGGGATCTCGTATGGTCCTTACGGGGACCACACGGGGGACCACGGGACTTAACGAGGACCACAGGAGTAAATTCAGTAGGATCACAGGGCGGTCTTGATGGTAGAAGCGAACGAAGAAGAAGAAGTATTAGATCCCTTGCTCTTACATTTCTGTCCATCATGGACATCACTCATTAACAATACTCATAGTATTATAGTACCACGCCACTCGGTATGGCCAAAATAGTTTAATTATCTAGTTCTCACATTTTTCATTTTCTCTTTTCAACCACTTTTCCAACCAATTTTGAGCACAACTCTAAGTCAGCAACGGTTTCTGACCCTAAACCAGCAATGCTAGGTGATCTGCTACCCTAGATCAGCAATGGTAGGTGATCCACAACCATAGTTCAGCAATGGTAAGTGATCTGCAACCATGGATCAATAATAGTTAGTGATCCTCAACTCTTGATCAGCAATGATAGGCACTCTACAGTTTTATATCAGAAATGGTAGGTGATCCACAACCTTGAATCACCAATGATCCACAACCATGATCAGCAATCAGCAACGCTGAATCAGCAACCTTGTGTAAGCAATGGTAAATGATCCACGACCCTATAAAAGCAATGGTAGGTGATCTGCAACCGTGTATCAGTAAATGTAGTGATCTGCAACCATGTATCAGTAAATGTAGGTAATCTGCAACCGTGTATCAGTAAATGTAGGTGATCTACAACCGTGTATCAGTAAATGTAGGTAATCTGCAACCGTGTATCAGTAAATGTAGGTGATCTGCAACCGTGTATCAGTAAATGTAGGTGATGTGCAACCGTGTATCAGTAAATGTAGGTGATGTGCAACTGTGTATCAGTAAATGTAGGTGATGTGCAACCGTGTATCAGTAAATGTAGGTGATGTGCAACCGTGTATCAGTAAATGTAGGTGATGTGCAACTGTGTATCAGTAAATGTAGGTGATCCTCAACCACAAATCGGCAATGGTGTAAAGCAATTAAAAAAGCTAGCTATGGTAAAAAAAGCTGGCAGGCACAACCTGGGGAGCCAACAGCAACATACTAAAAAAGCATATGTGGGCACTATAAGGCCAACACTCGAATATGGCATGACAGCCTGGGCCACAGCCTCCAACACAAACACCGCTCGCCTAACAAAAATGCAAAACATTGGCCTGCGGCTGATCAAAGGAGGAATGAAGAGCACTCCCATCATGAAGATGGAGAAATACGCGCAAATTCAACCTCGTGAGGTTAGGCACGAAGAAAAAATTAATGATCCACAAACAAAAGTTAATACGCCTGACAACCCACCCTGTGAACAAAAGAACAATTTTTAATAAATAGGAAGCTAACACATATTTATCAATGAATGTTAGAAAACGAGTCCTAAAATGCTATATTGAACCTATCTTGTTATATGGAAGTGAATCATAGACAATAGGCAAGTCTGCACAAAAATCATTGGAAGCAGCAGAAATGTGGTTTATTAGAAGAATGTTGCGAATCCCCTGGACAGCAAAAATAACTAATGAAGAATGTATGAGAAGAGCTGGAGAGACAAAAAACCTTGTCAAAAAGATAAGAGAGAGACAATGTACTTTCATATGACATGCAATGAGAAGAGGGGGCATTGAAAATATTATAACAACAGGAAAAATAGAAGGAAGAAGATCAAGAGGAAGACCAAGAGAAATGATACTGGACAGTCTGACGGGATGGTGTGAGAGGAGATCACCAACTGAACTGATGGCCTGCATGAAGGATCGGGTACTCTGGAGAAGCATAATAGCCAACGCCAGTCGGCACGGCACCTGATGATGATGATGACGAGGCTTTCGTACGGTAAAGTGAAGAACACAGTTTTGTAGGATCAGACCTCGAAAAAAATCGTAGACAATGCACTTTAGTGAGACGTGAGAGAAAGAAAAATCGCAAGAGAACCTGGGATTCGAACACGGATTCTGGTAGGACGAGCAGCCGCCTAGCCACGAGAGAACAGCGTATTATCGACTTAGCCAACTAGCACCCCTAGTGCAGAAAACGCAGTAAGAAATGGAGGTGTGGGCATCTACCTAAGATACACAGATGAGAAACAAACCAAAAAGCCACCGCAACGGGAAAGATTTCCTTCAACTACAGGGCAGAAATAACAGCCCTCCTTGAAGCCCTCAGAACACTTAAAACAGAAAACCAACACCCACCACACAAAATAGCATTCTTCACAGACTGCAGGCACTTCTGGAGTCTCTAAAAACAATAAAGAACCCACAGGCAAACATACAGGAAATCACAACAGACTGAAGCACCTTAACTGTCAACAACCGTGGCCCTGCAAAGGGTAAATCCCACTGTGGAATAGCTGGAAATGAAATAGCTGACACCCTATCCAAAGCTGGCAGCAATCAAGATCAAACAAATCATCCAGAAAACTACCAAGAGGCGAAAACCATAATCCGTAACCAGTGCTGATCTGAATGGAAAAAGAAACTGAAATGCAACAATGAACCAGATCCAATATACCAATTACAAAGACATCAGCAAACCATCCGCTTCCGCCTAAGGACAGGCACTGCAGACTACTAAGCCACCTACATAGACTCAAAATGTCTCACACAGATGAGTGTCCATGTGGCTGTAGAGTCCAGACTCCATAATATATCCTTCAAGAGTGCCCAAACCATGCAGACCTGAGGCGTGAGACATGGCCAGAGGACATAAGCTTGGGCCAAAAGCTTTGGGGCTTCTATCAGGATCTGGAGAGGACTGCGGGCTTTACCATGTTGACGGAGATCAGGATCTGAAGTGACTAACAACCTCGAACGCTTAAGAAGAAGCAATGGTATGTGATCTTCTAACCTAGATCAGAAATGGTAGGTGATCCTCAACTACAGATAAGCAATGGTAGGTAACCTTCACCCCTAGATTAGCAATGGTAGATGATCCGCAACCCTAGATGTGCAATGGTAGGTGGTCTGCGATCCTAAACCAAAAGTGTTAGGTGATCCTCAGCCCATGAAAAATGTTTTATAAATACTGAAATTCAACAACAACAAGAACAACAACAACAACAAAAGGAATTATTTCAGTGTCTTTAGGGTGATGTAAATTTGCTACAAATCACTAAAATTATATATCTTATATCCTTCCCGTGCCGTTAAACGTCACATAGGGCTCGCAAAGTAGTTCGCCAATTTTTCCTGTCTTCGGCGAGTCTTTCAACCTCATCAAAGGATTTTATGCCTGTTAACTTGGCCTCTCTTAATAATGTCCTCTTCAGAGTTTCCCGCGGTCTGCCCCTTTTTCTTCGGCCTGTTGTGTTCCACTTGATAGCTTGTTTTTGGATTCTCTGATCATTTCTTCTCATCAAGTGACCAACATATGTCCATCTCCTTTTCCTGCCGCAGAAAATTATATATACTTACCTAAGATTTATCATAATATATTCTCACTAGCCTGCATCAGAACCCTCGCTACCCTAATTTGGTTGCGGACAAGCGAACTAAGGGGGAAAATGAAAGAAAAAGATCAATGGGTCATCGAGAATGATATATGGTGATGGGCAACACAGCTTTTAAAATGTTTCGACTATTCTAATAATTTATAATTAACGCGCGCACTTGTAACGTTTCAGCTTATACACTTCATACAAAAAAAAAAAAAAACCAAACTATTCAGCTTGGTCGAGTGCACTGAGAAATGACGAACAGAGCAGGTTGGAGGACATCCTTGGGGGGGGGCACATGATATAAATGACGTCTCTATCCCACGACTAAGCCCAGTTCTTTTCAATGACATCATCTACAAACATTTAATTCACAACTGCAGTCAGCACGCCCTGTCCTAAAATCAAACTTCATATAGCACCGCCAGAGAGCAGCCAACCAATGAGCAACCTCGTAACAAAAAAGCCTGACATTTCAATAAGATTCAAAATGGCGGATAAACAAAAGTAAGTTATCGGCGTGGGAATATCCCACCATTCTAAATGATCTGTAATTTGTACTTGTAAATGACATTATGTGCCTTTTATTTATCTGGATTGTACAAATGAAGGGTCGAGTCAGGGCATGAACTGCACGGAAGAGAAAACAAAACGTTGAAACAGTTCTGTTGCTTACGAACGTCTCGACTCATTCCATGCGCCGAGTGAGTCATGCAGTCAGTGTTTGCATTTACAAATCATGTGCTCGCTTTCAGAAACAGTATTTCAGGGAAATTATATCACAGTGTATAGTTTCAAATATTTGTTATAAAGCGAAAGACACAATGCGGAAGTTATTAGTCAAGAACAGGAATACACATTCTGACATGTAAATATACTCGAGGAGGTGTACGATTACATTTTCCATGAAAAGGGTTTTCAGTTTAGTGTAGCATTGAGGAGGATCATAATAAAGTGTTTTCAGTTTACTGTAGCATTGAGGAGGATCATAATACCTTATCATAGGTATTTAAAAATATTTAAATATTTTCAAAATCAGATGTGTATTTTGCTTATGCAACTTCCTGTATCGTCATAATGGTAGGACTTTGTGATAATTCACAGTTGTATATGATGTTCATTTTAAATATTGCATTATGTGTACATGTACTTTCAAAACTAATCTTACTGTGTAAGATATATGTAATATACTGATGCAATATAAATACTCCTATTGTAATATTTAATGTTTTTTTTTTAAAAAATCAAACAGTACTTTGCTAAAGGTCTGCTACAAAAGCACAAGTGCAGATGGTGGAAAGATGCTCCAAAAACATGTGCAGGGAAGTTTGTTCATAATGCAGTGCATGCTGTCTAAGGAAGATTGAAAAAATTTTCTTCAGAGAGAATGAGTTAAAGTTATTGGGACACTTACATGTGAAGGATGAGGAGAGGGAGCGGATGGACAGTGTGCATATACGGAGATTGATGATGTTTGGACAGAGGAAAGGTGCTGGTGGAAAGTCTGAACTTCATGGGTGAAAATGTATGATCAACAAACATTTGGCAGGAACCATTAATAGACAAAAGCTTCAGTGGATGTTGACGTACATGGCAGAGCATGTATGAGATTGTCCCGAATATGTTGATGCAGGATTCTGAATTTCTGAAAGCTTATTTATATTATACACAATAATTAGTGTATAAGTATATAACTATACACAAAGCACTGCAGTAAAGGTGTGATACCAGAATATATAAACTAGGAAAAATATAGGAACAGCTTTATTACTTAACGACTACAAAGTTGTGACGTTTCGGCGTGAGCCTTAATGATACAAAAACATACAGGACAAAGAAATAAAGAGAGGAGATAAAGTATAGATTCACATGAATACTATTTTAAAAAATTTTTTAAAAATTAAATAGAGTACATAGCTGTAAATTGTAAGATGTGGCTTGTCCGGCGGTGTGTGTCAGGATTGGATTTAGTAGAACGTGGAGACTGTTTAAATGGAGATCTGTAATATATGGTCAGTGGGTTGTAACTGGGGGTGGTGGATGGGGAACCAGGGAGGGGAGAGAGAGTGATACAATGTTGACCTAGTCAAGAGAAGTTGAAATAGATGATTAGAGAAGAGGGGTTGCAAAATGATGCTGTGAGGAGGTTTGACAAGTAAGAAGGGGTGGAACTTAGTGAAGAGGTACTATAATGATTGAAGAGAATGTTAAATGTAGCTGAACAGCGAGTTTAGCCCATGTGGCACCAGTGTCCCATAATTTTGAATGCAGCGATTCTCAAGCGCCAGGTGACTTGTGTCATCTGCGTGACATTGTTTGATGGCTGTTACCAGAAAATCAGACTTGCCTCTGTGGTTGGGGCCATTGAAATGATTTGGGACTGGTTTCGAAGCATGCTGGGCGATGTAGTACAGATGTTTTTGCATGCTGTCCCCTAATCTGAGGCCAGTCTCACCAATATACGTTATCCTGCATCTTTTGCACATGATGACATATATCACATTATGCGATTCACATGTGAATCCCTGATGAAGAATGAGGATAGTTTTGGGAAAGGTGATCGTTTTTGTTTCCCAGACTACCGGGCAGGTAACGCAGCGGGGGGGGAGGGGGGGGGCAGTTACGTTTTCTATTTTGTAAGGCTCTGCTTCAAGTGGATGAGGATGTCCTTAAGGTTTGGCTCACGTTTGTATGCCAACAGGGGTAGATCAGAGAAAATGTTGCTTGAGAGCCGCTGCATTCAAAATTATGGGATGCTGGAGCCACATGGGTTAAATTTGCTGTTTAGCTACACTTAACATTCTCTTCAATCACTATAGTACCTCTCCACTAAGCTCCACCCCCTTCTTACTTGTCAAACCTCCTCACAGCATCACTTTGCAGCCCCTCTTCTCTAATCATCTATTTCAACTTCTCCTGGCTAGGTCAACATTGTATCACTCTCACTCCCCTCCCCAGTTCCCTATCCACCACCCCAAGTTACAACCCACTGACCACATATTACAGATCTCCATTTAAACAGTATCCACATTCTACTAAATCCATTCCTGACACACACCGCTGGACAAGCCACATCTTACAATTTACAGTTAAGTACTCTATTTAATTTTTTTTAAATAGTATTCATATGAATCTGTACTTTATCTCCTCTCTTTATTTCTTCATCCTGTATGTTTTTGTATGATTAAGGCTCACGCGAAACATCACAACTTGTAGTCGTTAAGTAATAAAGCTGTTCCTACATTTTTCCTAGTTTATACATTTATATTATAGTTTTAACTACATTTGACCATTACAAATCTGGCAGTCAGTTATCCAGTTCAATCAGTTACCTGGCAGTAATTTCTACGAGAGACATTGCAGGTTTCTGGGTCAGCATGCTGAGCTGCTGCTACCATTTGGTGGTACAAGCTGTTGCATCCACTAGCTTTGAGAGTTTTCAACACAAGAAAGGCATTTCTAATGATCTTTTGTGCATTTTTACTATAACCTGGTGACATTTAACCCCAGCCATGGGTCTAGTGAATGCAAACAGTGCTTCGTTTGGTGTGATACGTAAACATTATATGTTGTCCATAACAGACAAGGTAGAACTTTGAAAGAAAAGAAAAACCTGACAGTGGTGCGTCTATGCGAAGCTTGTGTGATTTATACAGCATTGGCTCATCTACAGTTTATGACATAAAGAAACAGATAGATAAACTACATGCATTTTACCTGTGTTTCATTAAAATTTCATTTGATTTCCACTTAATTTTTCTTTTTCCTTTATGAACCTATATGCACTGATTTCTTATCTTATATCCTTCCCGTGCCATTAAACATCACATAAGGCTTGCAAAGTAGTTCACCAAATTTTCCTGTCTTCGGCAGGTCTTTCAACCTCATCAAGGGATTTTATGCCTGTTCATTTGGCCTCTCTTAACAGTGACCTCTTCAGAATTTCACGCAGTCTGCCTCTTTTTCTTTGGCCTGTTGTGTTCCACCTGATAGCTTGTTTTGGTATTCTCTGATCATTTCTTCTCATCAAGTGACCAACATATGTCCATCTCCTTTTCCTGATCACCCATGAGGGTGATTTACAGGGTATTTTAAAAAGTAGAGTGGAGTGGTTAGCTTTTGGGTTAAGTGTATTCTAACGTAACCATCAGTAATCCAGCAAAATCACTTATCCGGCACCCATCAGGTCCTGATGATGCCGGATTTATGATCGTCAAGTGCATAATTAGTAATTAGTGCTATATTTCACAGCTGAAGTAATCATAATGTGTTATCGTTTTTATGTTGCGTGAAAGAAATTGAAAACATCTAGTGCTGCCAAGTACTTAGAAAATATTTTTTTTTAGTGTTTAGATAATGACAGTAAATTCAAGATGTTTTTTTTTCTAAATATATATGCTATATTTTTGAACATGTGACAGTCCTGAATATTAGTTTATTCTTTGAACATGCATCAGTATAAAAGATAGAGTACTGAATGCTGAGTTTTAATTATGTGTCTGAAATTGGATAATTATATTTTCTAGTTGACTGAATATGAATTCAAATGAAACAGTAAAATCATGGAAACAGCTCCTGGAGTAGACAAACATGAATAGTTTATAGCACCTGGATTAGACAAACATGAATAGTTATATTCCTGATCTAGACAGACATGAATAGTTTTTATATTCCTGGTCTAAACAAGCATGAATAGTTTATAGCTCCTGGTCTTGACAGACATGAATAGTTTATAGCTCCTGGTCTAGCATGACATGAATAGTTTATAGCTCCTGGTCTAGACAGACATGAATAGTTTATAGCTCCTGGTCTAGCATGACATGAATAGTTTATAGCTCCTGGTCTAGACAGACATGAATAGTTTATAGCTCCTGGTCTAGCATGACATGAATAGTTTATAGCTCCTGGTCTAGACAGACATGAATAGTTTATAGCTCCTGGTCTAGACATACATGAATAGTTTATAGCTCCTGGTCTAGACATACATGAATAGTTTATAGCTCCTGGTCTAGACAGACATGAATAGTTTATACTCCTGGTCTAGACAGACATGAATAGTTTATAGCTCCTTGTCTAGACATACATGAATAGTTTATAGCTCCTGGTCTAGCATGACATGAATAGTTTATAGCTCCTTGTCTAGACAGACATGAATAGTTTATAGCTCCTGGTCTAGACAGACATGAATAGTTTATAGCTCCTGGTCTAGACAGACATGAATAGTTTATAGCTCCTGGTCTAGACAGACATGAATAGTTTATAGCTCCTGGTCTAGACAGACATGAATAGTTTATAGCTCCTGGTCTAGACAGACATGAATAGTTTATAGCTCCTGGTCTAGACAGACATGAATAGTTTATAGCTCCTGGTCTAGACAGACATGAATAGTTTATAGCTCCTGGTCTAGACATACATGAATAGTTTATAGCTCCTGGTCTAGACAGACATGAATAGTTTATAGCTCCTGGTCTAGACAGACATGAATAGTTTATAGCTCCTGGTCTAGACAGACATGAATAGTTTATACACCTGGTCTAGACAAACTGGAATAGTTTAGAGCTTCTGTCTCCCAACCAAAAAAAAAAAGTAGTAAAAAATATAAGTATTGAAGTGATGCTATTAATTATTAGCAATTTAATATCGGATTTAAAATAATGTATTTTTTACTCATAGTCTTGCACTGTAATTGCAAAGTAACTAGTTTAACATTTTACTTTCTGGTTGTATCTAATCTGACTGAAATATAAAATTGGCACCAGTGTTTGCAAATCAGTGGCAACTAATTGTTTAAGTACTAATTCATTCAGTTATTTGGTAAGTCAGTATTCTCAACAAAATTGTTTCTATATGTTAATCTACATCATTGCATCCCAAAGTTGGCAGTACTTTTCCTGTAGGGATGTTGGGAAGATCCAAGGAGGTGGTGTGGGAAAAGGGAGCCAGCAGATGATATCAGAACCAAGTTGGAATTGTATGTAAAGTGGTGGTAGGAATTTGGTTTGGGAGGCAAGTGAATGGCAGTCCATAAAAAGTCCATAAAAGAGCCACTGATTTGTATGGATGAGAAAAAAAGCATGCATTAACATAATGGTTTAACCCTTTCACTCCTGAATTGGTTCAATGCTCTACCATAATAAATTTTGATGAGAAATATTGATAGAAAGAAACTAGAAGGAAGTTATTGCATTGTTTAATAACATAGGTTGAGTTAGAAATGTGCTACTTTTCATTTTATTTAGACTTTGATAATAGCATTAATTCACAAAGGCGTACAAGATCTGTCAACAATTATAGTATTGTTTTGGAGTGAAAAGGGTCAATTCAAAAGTTTAGCCTGTGTTTGCATTTTTGTTTAACTGAATGCAGCTTCTGTATGTTTTTTTTTTTTCATTGCATTCTTCATAGGTCAGGCAGAAAAACTGCGTCTGAGACCAGTCCAGACCAGCTGCTTGAAAAGACACTTGCAGATCTGAAAACAAATTACAGTGATGAGCAGTTGAATGAGTTGTTGGCAGAGCATGGACTTGACAAAACTCCAATCACTGTAAACAACAAAGATGCTTTGTTGGAGAAACTCGCTAAGAAAATATTACACAAAAATACTGGACAAGTCTCTGCGGGTATGTGAACTTTGTCTTCTTTCCTTGTAATTTTGAAACTCTTTATGTTAGAATTTTGTGAATTTAAATTGATTAAATTTAAAGAGAGGATGGGAGGAAAAGAAACTGTAGAGGCATCAGGGCCAGTTGGATGAAAAAAAAAAAATCCCACCTGTAAGTCATCCCACTGCCTCTGGAAGATGGAGGAGGGCACTTGTACCATTCATTTTGTAGTCATTAAGTAATAAAGCTGTTCCTACTTTTTTTCCTAGTTTATACATCCATTTTGGGAACCACTTGTCTATACAAACATGAATAGTTTAGAAAAGCCGGGCTAGACAAAAATGACTAGTTTAGAGCTCCTGGACTGGACAGATATGAATAATTTAGAGCTCCTAAGCCAGACAAACATGAATGGTTTAGAGCTCCTGGACTAAACAGACATGAATAGTTCAGAGCTCCTGGACTAAACAAACATGAATGGTTTAGAGCTCCTGGACTAAACAAACATGAATGGTTTAGAGCTCCTGGACTAAACAAACATGAATGGTTTAGAGCTCCTGGACTAAACAAACATGAACAGTTCAGAGCTCCTGGACTAAACAAACATGAATGGTTTAGAGCTCCTGGACTAAACAAACATGAATGGTTTAGAGCTCCTGGACTAAACAAACATGAATGGTTTAGAGCTCCTGGACTAAACAAACATGAATGGTTTAGAGCTCCTAGACTAGACAAGCATGATTAGTTCAGAGCTCCTGGACTAAACAAACATGAATGGTATAGAGCTCCTGGACTAGACAAACATGAATAGGTCAGAGCTCCTGGACTAGACAAACATGAATGGGTTAGAGCTCCTGGACTAGACAGACATGAATAGGTCATAGCTCCTGGACTAGACAGACATGAATAGGTCATAGCTCCTGGACTAGACAAATAGTTCAGAGCTCCCAGACTAGACAAACATGAATAGTTTATAGCTCCTAGACTAAACAGACATGAATAGTTTATAGCTCCTGAAGTAGACAAACATGAATAGTGTATAGCTCCTGGATTAGACAAGCATGAATAGTTTATAGCTCCTGAAGTAGACAAACATGAATAGTGTATAGCTCCTGGATTAGACAAGCATGAATAGTTTATAGCTCCTGATCTAGACAAACTGGAATGATTTAGAGCTTCTCTCTCCCAACCAAAAAAAAAAAAGTAGTAGCAAATGGTAATGATTAGGTTTTCTCATGGTTATTTTAATGTCGAGCTAAGTCTTCTTATTTATATTGTTTTCTTGTTTTTAGGTGGTACATTATTCACAAAACATTATAACATTCTTTTTTATGTTAAACTGAAATATAATACTTTCAATTTATGTCCTATTGGAATAGAATAGTATTAAATCTTATCTTTAACTTTATAGATTCAACATCCTCGGATATTCCAAAATCAAAATCATCAACTGGCATCATGAAAGAAAGTGAATCTTCAAAAGAAGCGGAGCAATTTAGTGAAGATGTTGCTGATGTTCGCAAGGCTTTAATCGAGGCCAGAAAATCACTGTCATCATGCCTGAGCGATTCTAGCAGAACACATTATGTTGTATGCTTACCGGGTTTGAGTAAGTGTTTGTTTGATGACTTGGGACTCTGTAAACATTTGTTTCTTGTAGTCTTTTTTTTTTCTCCCTTTCAGTTTTAACTTTAGATTTTAAAAAATGACTAGGAAGTGCTAGCTTTTAACTGACAGGTGTAATGGAAAGATGTTTTACATGTACTTAGTATCAATGTTTTATTATTTCAGGATGGGGGGGGGGGGGGGTCATTTCAGTCAAGTGCTAAACCTTGAGAATACAAGGTGTGTCCTGTAAGTAATGAGATTTATTTTATTCAGCCAATCAGCAGGCCCAAGGGGCGGATTCTCCGGGCCTGAAGGTTAGTGAGGGATATTAGGTAAAGGGTCGATATCTCGTCATTTGGCTCTGAGCTTTTACAGAGTGATGATCGTTTGTGAAGTGGACAGCTGTTTAGCGTCACTTAATGGTCAAAATGCAGAGGAGTGTGGAGCGGCAATACGCAGTAAAGTTTTGTGTTAAATTTTTAAAATCCGTGACCAAGACACCTGCTATGATACAGAAAGCCTACAGAAAGGATGCTTTATCGAAAGCACAATTGTTTCAGTGGTATAAGACATTCAACGAAAGAAGAGAGAGCGTCGAAGATGAACAGTACACAGAGCGCCCATTAACGTCTCACAATTCTGATAAGGTGAAAGCGGTTTTGAACTCTGACCGATGAGTGAATCTTAGATTGATAGCAGATCAGGTGGGACTTGCAGAATTCATTGTGCTTGAAGTCATCATGAAAGACTTGCACATGCGGAAAATTTATGCCAAATTAACCGGTTCCTAAACATAAGAAAAACCATGTGTCAATTTCTCATGAGTTTTTGGACCATGTGAAGAGTGAACCTGATTTTTGGGAGAAAGTGATAACTGGTGATGAAACATGGGTCTTCAAGTATGATCTGGAGACGAAGAGACAGAGCTTTGAGTGGCACACTACTGAGTCTCCTCAACCAAAGAAGGCTCGAATGTGCAATTTGAAGATAAAATTGATACTCATTGTCTTTTTTTTTATTTTACTTTAAAGGTGTTGTGCATAAGGAGTTTGTACCACCCAGACAAATGGTCAACACAGCATTTTACTTGGAAGTTTTTAAACAGCTGAAGAACAGAGTCGCGTGCATCCACCCGGAGATCGCCAACACCTGGGTTCTTCACCACAACAATGCGCCGAGCCATGCATCGTTGCTGGTGAGAGAGTTCCTGATGAAACAAGCTGTGGCAATGCTGTGCCAATCTCCCTACGGTGTAGACTTGACCCCAGCTGACTTCTTTTCGTTTTCCTGGCTCAAATCAAGCTGAAAAAGCCACCATTTTGGGACTGTTAACACTTCCCAGGCCAAAGATGGGGAAATCTGGTTTCCATGCGTTGTTGGCCGAAAGGCGGATTTGCCATTTTTGATGGTCGTTTTATTTAAACTGTTTCTAGCTTGTTATTAAAAGTAATTTTTGGTTGTCTGTATTTTTACTGCAATGTTAATATAATAAAATATTGTTTTCAATCTTCGTAACTTTAAAAAAAATAGAAATCTCGCGGTTTTAGCTGTCGGGAACATGTGTTTACGAGATCTCGCCAAGTCGACATTTTGTGCAAATGGTGGAGCACATTTCTGTAGATGACACTGCGGTTTACAATGAATTATGCTCTGATTTTTTTGTCAGACTACCCTACTGATGACTAAAAATCACTGTTAAATGATTCTAGTAATGAAATTGATGTGTTTCAAAGTGATTTCTGTGACAGCGATCGGATTAAAAATATGATAACTAGGCACAGCATTGCTGTGTTAGAAGTGAAAATTCAAGTGACAGTGTGATTGTTATTCAGTGTCAGGATATGATGCTCCAACAGTAAGTATTTCACATTTTTCATGTAATATAGTTGGCAGTGATATAGGTGTGTGGAGTAACATTAATTCTACACCAGTTCTTGAAAAATGTATAGGAAATCCTGGTGTTTCAGTGAATGTAAACAAACCAGACAGCATAGGGGAAATTTTCAGTGCAGTATTTGGCAATGATTTTTTAAAATTGTTAGCTCATCATGAAAATTTATACCGTGCACAGACCCAACATATGAACAAACTACTGCCTTTTTGTCTGAAAATATAACACATTCAGACATGAACAAATTCTTTGGATTGATCATTTTGATGGGCCAGACTGGGAAGCCACACTGGAAAGATTACTGGACAACAGACCCTCTTCTGGAAACACCAATATTTTCAAAAACAATGAGCAGAGCTAAATTTGAGCATCTTCTGACACTTCTGCATTTCTCTGACAACTCTCAGACATTTCCAGAACAGGTAGAATTAGCAAAATAAAACTTCTGCTGGATTATTTTTTGCCTAAATTTTAAGAGTTGTATAAACCGAAGCAGCAGCTTTTGACTGATGAAGGAAAGACAAAAGACTTGTCCGCATGATATCAGTAATGCACAACAGTGATTATCTGGAATAGTAAAGGATCATGTCCTGGTGAACCCTGAGGATGAAAGCACTAAAAAAGCATCATCTAGGAAGTGCAGAGTGTGCTTGGTCAATGAGAAAAAGAGTGAAACAAAATTTATTTGTAAAAGTTGTCAAGTCCCATTGCATCTAGATAATTGTTTCACAAGATATCACACACTCAAGAAGTACTAGAGGGTCTTTGGAGTCTGTCTACCAACCTGGATTAATTTATCTCGGTGATGAGTAGAGATATGCATGTTTTTCTAAGTCCACTCAAAAAAGTTCATTTTTCAGAAAAATGGCTGGGAACTGAGGGTTTTTCAGGGTAAATAACTATGGTCCACAAAGTGTTAATGACGTTCAAGCTTCCGTGATGAGTGCGTTGAAGGAGATCCCTGTTCAAGACTTCCAGGTGAGCTACGACGCACGGCATAACTGCTGGCAATGGTGTATTGATGCTCAAGGATGTTATTTCGAGGAATTTTAAGTATATCTAAGTATATCCTGAACAAATTAAATTTTATGAAATCAGTCTCATTACTTACCAGACACACCTTGTAGTACTACAGCGTTGGAGAGCAAATAATTGACTCACTTTTCAGAGTCTGAGATAATGTTATTCTAAACTGGATTTCCCATTTACTGATCATTTTAGTAAAAAAATGTATACTTTTTACATCAATTTGATCAATCTGGAACAAGAGGACGACAATAGCAATAGATGGGTGGATGACATGAGAAGATTGACAGAAACCAGTATGGCCAAGTGAATTATGAGGACGAGAGGCAGAACAGACTGGAGACTCATTCCAGCCAGTGTGCCATGGGGAGTTGACACAGGACGACGATGATGATGATGATGATTCTTTACATTGTCAACTCAGTTATAACAGAGATTGTGCTATAGTTTTCAGAGAAAAGCAGAAAAAACAGTTCAGTCTCCTTTTGTAGGAATTCAGAATCCTAGGATTAATATTTTCATTGTCTAAAGTGTCAGGACATAATGGGGGGGGGAAAAAACTTTTCTGTAAGTCTGTTATCCTACTCATTGCAATACTTTTCAGATTTGTGAGCATGCTTTTGTGTTCAACACACTCCTGTTGAAGAATATATTTATTAAAAAAAAAAACTTAACAAAAACATATGTTCACTTAAGCATCATGGAACAGCAGGGGAAGAAGTATGTATATTATATTATTATCATAATTTGTATTTCTCTACGTATGCTGGACTTAAGTTACTATAAAAGCCACAAGAACAGACATATTTTATACCAGAAATTTCATGTTGTTCTTATGCAGTAAGTTTTCATGTAATTTTTTTTTTAAGCTGTAGAGGCTATGAGCTACAGTGAAGGTGAACAGAAGTGAAAAAAAAAACTATTTCTTAGCAATTCTTAATTTGGTTTTGTTTGAAATATTCTTTGCTCATTTACTACTGGGATAAATTTTAGCAGTTTTTTTTTCTGAAATTAAAAATCATTTTCTTCATTGTTAGACAACACGATCACAGTCCATGATAATTTTCTGGATGCTCTGAAGTTGATGAAGGAACATAAAAACCAAAGCCCAAGGATGCTTTCATTTCCATCCCTTGCTGATGCTGAGACATTTGCTAACGAGCACACAGCAAATGAAGTTTGTCAAGGAGCAAATATCAAATCAAATTATCCTCAGGTATGACATTAATTGCATGCTCTGTATTGATTGAAATGTATAAACTAGGAAAAAAGTAGGAATAGCTGTATTACTTAACGACTACAAAGTTGTGACGTTTTGGCATGAGCCGTAATCATACAAACACACAGGATGAAAATTTTGGTATCACAACTTTACTGCAGTGCTTCCTCCGTGTATAGTTGTATACTTATACACTAATTATTATGTGTTGCTGTATTGATTGAGATCAGTTTATGGTATTGACCCTGATAAATTACAAGTGTATTTGTATAGTTCAGAAATTTATTTACTTGAACTGTTCTGCAATTGACAGTTTCCTAATTTTTTATCTGTTTTTTTTTTTTTAATTAGGCAGATTTGTAGTTGCAGCCTTTTGTCAAAGTTTTTTTTTTTTTTAACAGAAGTACCAGATGTCAAAAACATATTTTATTAATAATTCATTTATCAGATCATGTATAAAATTATCTATAAATTCTGCAGTTTCAGAAAAAGAAGGAATGTTAAAAATAGCATCTGAGTGAAGTAGAATTGACAGACAAGTAGAAATAAGCAGTGTGTGGACATGTCTGATTCCACGCAGTAATCTCTATAAATTTGGCCAGTCATTGTAGCATACAGAGCATTCAGTGTGCAGGAATTTGGCCAGTCATTGCAGTGCACAGAGCATTCACGCCGCAGGAATTTGGCCAGTCATTGCAGTGCACAGAGCATTCACGCCGCAGGAATTTGGCCAGTCATTGCAGTGCACAGAGCATTCACTGCGCAGGAATTTGGCCAGTCATTGCAGTGCACAGAGCATTCGCTGCGCAGGAATTTGGCCAGTCATTGCAGTGCACAGAGCATTCACGCCGCAGGAATTTGGCCAGTCATTGCAGTGCACAGAGCATTCACTGCGCAGGAATTTGGCCAGTCATTGCAGTGCACAGAGCATTCACTGCGCAGGAATTTGGCCAGTCATTGCAGTGCACAGAGCATTCACTGCACATGAATTTGGCCAGTCATTGCAGTGCACAGAGCATTCACTGCGCAGGAATTTGGCCAGTCATTGCAGTGCACAGAGCATTCACTGTGCAGGAATTTGGCCAATCATTGTAGAGCACAGAGCATTCACTGCGCAGGAATTTGGCCAGTCATTGTAGCGGACAGAGCATTCACTGCGCAGGAATTTGGCCAGTCATTGTAGCGGACAGCATTCACTGTGGAGGAATTTGGCCAGTCATTGTAGTGCACAGAGCATTCACTGTGCAGGAATTTGGCCAGTCATTGCAGAGCACAGAGCATTCACTGCGCAGGAATTTGGCCAGTCATTGTAGTGCACAGAGCATTCACTGTGCCTGAATTTGGCCAGTCATTGTAGCATACATTTTTCACTGCACATGAATTTGGCCAGTCATTGTAGAGAACAGAGCATTCACTGTGGAGGAATTTGGCCAGTCATTGTAGTTCACAGACCATTCACTGTGCAGGAATTTGGTCAGTCATTGTAGTGCACAGAGCATTCACTGTGCAGGAAAAGCTGCCTGGTTCTGAAAAAAAACGAACCTTTAGGTACAGAAACCTCTTGAATTGCAAGATGAATTCAGAATTTAAGCTTGTTGGTTTTTGTCTTTTTTTCCATCTTTTATTTCTTATTTGAAAATATGAATTGTGAATCTTTTCAGATTCATAAATGCACCTTTTTTTTTTTTTGCTTCACAGGAAAAGGCAGAGGTAGAACTGATGGAACTGAAGCAGTTCCCTTCACTGACAACCCCTCAGCTGAATGAATTCAGGATGCACTTGGAAAAGGGCAACATAAGTGCTGCACTTGAGCGTATTCAGACCAACCCAAGATTTCTTGTCCAGAGTGTGGATCTGCCCACAATATTAAAGGTGCTGCTCTTTGATCATAACTCTTCTCTTCCAGAGCTTTTTTTTTTTTTTCGCCTATGACCAGTCAAGATAGCTGAAAACTTTGGTCTTCTTTTATTATATTAATGACTGTTTTGCATGTGCAAGGGATTACATTATGAGAAATACAGATAAATCAAACCAAAAAAGCCAGAACTGTGAATCTAAACATTAATGCACACAAAACCAATATTATGATAATGAATGTCCAGAAGAAAGTGCAAATGTAAACTGAGGAGAACAGAAATGATTTGCAAATTTTACAGTACAGATAAAAACTGAATGTGAATAATAGATTGTGACAGTTGCTAGCTGCTGGTAAAGACAGATAATTAATATTTAGTAATAAAAAGTCATTAATAAAATGTAACTTACTGCAGCTATTGTGGCTTTTATAGAAAACTTTAATTGAGCAGAAATCTTTACCATGCCAGTGGTTTGATCTATAAATTACTAGCTGTTGATTTTCATGTATTATCAGCTTTATAAAGAGCTGTAAAGTGAGCTTTTTTTGAAATGGAGGTACAAGAGAATATGAAACTTCAAAAAACTGCACGAAACAGAGTACTTAAGACAATGTGCTATGAGGTTTACAAAGTTATATGTATTTCAGAGGAATGGAGAATAGTAAAACTATATAAAATGGATGTATGATCAAACAAAAAAGAACCTGCATATCAGAGGATTATGAGCCATAAGAAAAAAAGAAAGAGTTTTATATATTTTTAAGAATGAAATAAAAATAGAATAAAAGATTTTCATTTAAAATCATCATCCCATCCCCATCACCAACTCCCCCCCCCCAAAAAAAAAAGATTGTACATTGTAATTGAATATATTTATTTGTATTTTTCTTTTCTCTTTCAACAAGGTATCTATTTTATTCAGTAGTTGAGAATTATCTTTACAGGAAGGACCACGTTACAATGCACTTCATGCAAGTGTGATAGCAGGTCAACTGGAATCATGCAGGCTGGTCATGGAGATGATCAGTGATGTAGAGTACCTGAAATGTTTGTATGAGACACAGAAAAGGGCAGAGGAAAATTCCAAGAGGTTGATTGATCTCTACCTGAACACACCAGACAAACTGGTTAGTATGCTCATATATATAATTTCATAACAGTCACCATCATCAAAATTGCAGAGAGAAGAGCAGGAAAAAAAAAATGTTGAATGTAGCACTTTTCGCCAAAGACTGTTTAAAAGAGGAATAACAGAAAGCGGTGGCAGACAATCAAAGTTTGCAGATAAGATCGAGCTGTGTACAACCAATGTGCCATTGTTGTCATACCAACATACACAACAAATAATGCTGAGGTTAAAGGTCGAGTACATATGGGAGTGTCCTGAGTGTAAGGAGGCCCATCTCTAGGCCAACAGCAGAGCATGACCGTTCTTCAAGCTCAAGTTCAAACCTCTACATGGCAAGCATGTAAATAAATTGAATGAATGAGTAAAAATAAAATTCACTTGTGCATGCGTTGGTGTTTGACAGTTTGAGCAAATGGAGGAGAAAAAAAGATAATTATGTTTGCTTGTACTTGAACGAACTCCCTGTAATTGCGAGCTGGTGTTCTTTGCAGCCGATGATGTAGAGGTGTTGAGGCACGGCATCGTGTCGGGGTGGGAGTGGGTTATGGCAGCTATTTTTTCAGTACCGGAGTACAGCTAAAAAGCAGAGGGTGTGTGCAATGCTTCTTTAGCAGACTATGGTGATCCCTGCCTCATTAGCCAGGCTAGGCCTGTTACTGGGGGTACCATGGAGAAGTGGGACAGGGTCTTGGTCAGCTGTGGTTCGCTAACCCTGACACTGGCTTATCAGCTATGGGTCACTGAAGGCCTCATTGGACATTGTCTTAGCAAAATCACCGATAATTGTGTTTAAAAAGTTGCAGTACAAGCAAGATATCTCTTATTGCTAAGTTTTGAATTTGTGTATGTTTATACATAATCATCTTATCATGTTTCCACATTTCAGGCCAGTAAAACACCTTTGCATTTCGCAAGTGAGAAAGGGTACGTGGAGATTGTGGCCTTTCTTGTTAGCTTCAAAGCGTGTATAAGAAACTTCAACCGCCACATTCATGAGACTGTGAAGAAGGTATGCTATATTTACAGCAATTATATCAATATTTTTTTGTCTGTCTCTTTACATATGCATGTAATTTTATCAACTGGGGCATGGTCCATACTGATTACTATTTAAATTTACCATTCTTACATTGACAGCCATATGTACAGTGGACTTTGTGAGTTTCATCTTGCATGCAGATCTACCAAATCATACTTACATCTTACATCCTTCCCGTGCTGCCACACGTCACAGAGGGCTCTCATGGTAGTTGGCCAAGTATTCCTGTTTTTGGCGAGCTTTTCAGTCTCATCAAGGGATGATAACATCCCACTAAACTGTCCTCTCTTAACAATGTCCTCTTTAGAGTTTCACATGGTCGACCTCTTTTTCTTCGGCCTGTTGTGTTCCACTTGATAGCTTGTTTTGGGATTCTCTGATTGTTTCTTCTCATCACATGACCGACATATGTCCATCTTCTTTTTTCTGATCACCCATGAGACAGGTTGTTTGCTCTTCTGTCTTATCTCTACATTGTTCTTGAATTCGTTCCACTTTATACTGAGTGTTCTTCTTAGGCATTTGTTTTCAAAAGAGATTTGTTGTTTATTTCTTTAGTTGTTTTCCAGCTTTCACATTCTGGAAATCATACTAAATAACAACCAAATCGTACTAAATAAGAGTAAAATAACATATGTAATAAAAGCAGGATGATATAAAGTGTATATATAGTGTAGTTTCAGTAGCACTGAGACTGATGTTCTCAGAGTTTACAGGAGTAAGAGTAGACCAAAGGAGACATGGAGAACAACAGAAAAGAGGATTTTGAGTAATTGAGGGCTTACCAGGGCAAGAGCAGAAAAAAAGCAAAGGATAAGTGTTTATGGAAAACTCTTATGGAGATCCTGTGTGCCTTTGACAGTGAAAGGTTCAGAGAGAGAGAGAGAAAGAGTAGTTTTGCTTACCAGAATCAGAAAGACGGTGAGCACACTGAAAGGCTGAGATGCGGTAGTGGTGGTGATAGTGTTCATGTATTCATGAGCATTTGCCTTATTAACCTTTTGTAAACCTCTCTCTCTCTCTCTCTCCTTCTCTCACTCTCTCTCTCTCCTTCTCTCACTCTCTCTCTTTCCCCCATGCACCACCACTACACGCACATGCTCTTTCTCTCTGGAAAACATGGATACATTTTTGATTGATTTTCTTTTTTTTTTTTTTTTTTTTAATATATGACTTAAAAAACACGTTTCTTGGAATATTATGTGGGAATAAAGATGTTTCACGGAATATTATATGGGAATAAAGATGTTTTATGGAATATTATGTGGGAATAAAGATGTTTCTTGGAATTTTATGTGGGAATAAAGATTGTAGATGCCAGCTTATTATCCTGTGTTCTGATTGCAAGTTGATACTTCAAGGCCTCGTATGAAAATTATCTCATGTACTGTATGCAAGGTCTATTAAAAACATAAACCTCAAGCTTTTGACGTTTGCGCAATTTGAAATACAAGGAAGCATGTTCGTCTTACAGGTAAGCAGGTAGCAAATCACTTTGCTCGCATGTTTGCACAGGACTGCAACATTGATATCCATCCAGAGAAGGAGCGTACAGTGCGCATCGAGCCACAGAAAGAGGAGGAACAAGTCAGAAAAGTGGAGGTCATGGATGCACCAATCACACACAGTGAGTTAGACCTAGCAGTTAGTAAACTGAAACCAAGGAAATCACCAGGACCAGATGGAGTGTCCAATGAAATGATCAAGAACCTGGGAATGGCAGCAATGGGAAAGCTGTTGGATATTTTCAATATGTGCTGGAGCACAGGTAAGTTACCTCAAATCTGGAGGGAAGCAAGCATGGTACCACTGCTAAAACCAGGGAAAAACAGTGATACTGCCTCCAGCTACAGGCCAATCAGTCTCACTAGCTGCCTATGCAAAACGATGGAACGCATCATTGACCTGAGGCTAAAATGGTACCTAGAAAGTGAAAACCTTCTCGTTCCACAACAAGCAGGATTTAGGCAGTACTACAGTACGGAAGATCAAGTGACCTATCTCTCTCAAGAGATTGAGGATGCATTCCAAGAGAAAAACCTTGTACTAGCAGCGTGGATAGACCTGAAGAAAGCCTTTGATAAAGTATGGAAAAAAGGTCTGTTGTGGAAACTAAGAAACTGCAATGTGAATGGAAGACTGTACAACTGGATAAAGTCCTATTTACACAATAGAAGAGCTAGAGTAGTAATGGATGGACACAAAAGCCAGAAAGTACTTCTGCGACACGGTGTACCACAAGGAGGAGTCCTTTCGCCTACACTATTCCTTGTATTCATTAATGACCTGGTCAAGGAACTTCCCTATGGAATCAAAGCAGCACTGTATGCAGATGATCTGGTCATGTGGTGTACAGATGAATATGCGACAGTTGCTACACAGAGACTCCAAAGAGCAGCAGACATCTTGACATCATGGACAAACAAATGGTGTGTAAGTATCAACACAGAGAAATCAAGTACCACTCTGTTCACCCTCTCATCTAAACAGAAAGCAGGTAAGATCTTTGTAAATGAAATACCCTTAAGGATGGACAACCAACCCACTTACTTAGGAGTGACTCTTGACTCAAAACTGACTTGGAAGCAACACATCAACAGTGCAGAAGCAAAAGCCAGAAGAAAACTAGCCATATTAAGAAAATTGAGTGGGACTACATGGGGAGCTAGTGAAAGAATCCTCAAGAATGTATATCAGCAAAGTATTCTACCACATTTAGAATATGGCTCAACATCTTGGTGCACAGCATCAAACACTACGCTGCATAATCTAGACAAAGTTCAAAATCAGTCACTACGGATTATCACAGGTGCCATGAGGTCCACACCAATAGTAGAAATGCAGAAAATAGTTGGTGTTCAGCCGCTAAAGGAACGTAGAGACACAAAGGTCATGACCATGGGAGAAAAATTCCTTAGCTCTGTAAGCCATCCCCTGAAGGAGAGATTCAATAACTTGGCATTAGGACGGCTTAAAAGAAGCAGCTTCATTCATCAGGCCAAGCGTATGCGTAAGCTGATACCTGACCTTCCAACTGTAGTCACTCCATTATCATCTGTACCAGAGCATACACCATGGAAAGAAGCAGATTATACACAAATAACTATTCAGACTGAAGTGAAAGGTGTGCAGAATGGTGAGATGCAGAGCAGTCTTGTAAGATCAATAGCCACACTTAGTGTTCTAGATGACAAATATCCATGTGACACCTGGATACGTGTGTATACAGATGGATCTGCACATAATGCCATAAAAAATGGTGGGGCAGGAGCATATATTGAATATCCAAACAACACCATTGACAAGATTTCCATACCCACTGGTAAATACTGCAACAACTTTGATGCAGAAGTTAGGGCAATTATTGCTGCAGTTGAAAAACTATCAGACTCCAGAATTGATACATGTCCTGTAGTAATTCTCACAGATGCAAGATCAGTACTGGAGGCTCTTCAGTGCAACAAACTACCAGACCTTAAGGATGCCTTGTCAAAAATTGGCTTACAACATGGAGTCACTTTGCAGTGGATTCCCTCCCACTGTGGGATACCAGGCAATGAGAAAGCTGACCATCTGGCTAAAGAGGGCACTGAAATGGAGCAACCAGACATACCAGTCACCTATAATCAGAAGAAAAGCATGATAAAAACCTACAGGAAGCCACAAACACCACCACATGATGACTATCACATGCTAAACAGAAAGGAACAAGTCACCATCTTCCGTCTCCGAACAGGACACAGCCGACTCCGAAGTCATATGTATACAAAGTTTAAGGTTGGTACTACTAATCTATGTACATGTGCCCAGGTGCCCCAAACCGTGGAACATATCCTCCAGAACTGCATCAACTACGAGACACTGAGAAATAATTACTGGCCCAGTGAAACCACTAAAGAAGATAAGCTCTACGGTTCCATACATGAGTTACAAAAAACAGTGAAATTTATCCAAGAGACAGGACTGCAGATATAGACAGACAGTGCGAACGAAGAAGAAGAAGAAGAAGCATGTTCGTTTTGGAAACGAAGGTAGTGAAATTATATTGTTAGGAAAACAAACACACGAGATGTCTTTTTTTTAAGGCGTCTAAAATTTATCAGCTGTATTTTGTATAAACAGTAAAATAAATCTCTTTTTTTTTTTTTTAACCAATCTTGCATAAAGGGGGATGAACGGTTTGACAAAATCTTGGTGACAGGAGAAACACCAGAAGAGGTAAGATTATTTGTTCATCTGTAGCATGCATATTGTGTGTGCAAACTCAGTTGTTTCACAGCAGGGGGCTCCACGGGATGTTTTTATGAGCGCTGTGAGTAATCAAGAAACAAAGTTTTAACAACCTCTCTAACTTGTTGAAATATAGCTTTCACAAAAAACTAGATAGACCACATTTTTTTCCTGTTTCCCAGAATCCATCTGGGATCTTGGATCATCAGCATGAGCCACTTAAGTCATACAGTTGTGGCAGAATCAGCTGGTGAACTGATTTGAAAAAAAAAAGATGCAAGTGATGCAACCTCAGATAGGTATTAGAGTTAAAACTTTGATCTTTGGAGTGCTTGCACACAGTCCTGCATTTATTACTCAGGATGTTTGGGATTTATTTGGCTGAAATACTGTTCTTGCTTTTATAAGGTTAAAGACCATAAAACCTATTTCCCCTTATATATACATATGAACATACACATTCTGCCACTTGTTTTACCATCACACTTTCCATTATATACGGCAAACATGCATCAGATTTAAGATGCGTTTCTGAAAAAAATGTTTATAAAGACAACATTCAGGAGTTGTTGACTGTGTCAGAGATAACATTACCATCAAGGACAACAAACTAGCATTCAGTGATGATCTTTGCAACCGGTTATTGTGATTTTTTTTTTTTTTTTAAGTCAGTAGGACAACAAACAACATGTTGCTTTTTAAAGTGGAGCTTGGGTAGATGATTGTTACATATACTTGCTCCCATAACTGAGAAAACTACCATAGTAAAATACTCCACATATGATACAGGCATCCAGTTCATCACCACAACATCTACTGCAAAATGCTTCTTGGGTCCTGCAAACGAAGAAGAAGAAGAAGCTTCTTGGGTCACAAAATTATTTCGTTATTGAAAACACCAGAGAACCTACTTCAGAAAGTCAAACCACATTCACAAGGCAGATTAGTTAGTTGCAGATTTCTCTTTGGATTAAACCAGTCCAAAACTTTCAAAGTTTGAGAAACCTTGGCTACCGTGACAGCATGTATATCAACAAAGAGGTGCTAGATTATGTAATAAATACTTGGATAAAATCATAGCACATAAAGAGATAAAAAATTCTGAAATAATAAACTGGATTCCTTATTAAGCACAAAAAAAAAAAACAAAAGGAAAAGAATAGATTGATTGATATCATGTGGGATTTAATAAGATTATTCATTGAATACAGAGTGGAAGAACACAATAAAAATAATAAAAGTAGGTCTCATAGCATAATCAGTTGAATCAAGAAATGAGGAAAAAAAAAAGAAATTGCAAAGGAAAAAGGCACAGAAGTAAATCAGTCTGATGAAATGTAATTTTAATAAATAAAATTTGCTAACCCTCTGCCTTTTTATGTAACTGAAGTAATCACATATACATGGCCTTCAAGATAATAATTTGTTGAATATTTATAGTGCACTGCGGGTGTCTGAGTGGCGAAGTGGTTAGTCCATTGGTCTCTCGTGGCGAAGGTCAGGGGTTTGAATCTGGCTGGAGACACCCCAGTCACCCAAATGTAGAAATGGGTACCTGACTTCTTCTGAAGTTGAGGAAGGAAAGGCAGCTGGGCGTGATACTGACCTCTAGTGTGCGGACAGGTCAAGGAAAATATGGGCACAAACAACATATCCCTGTGTGCCTTTAAGGCATGACAGGATTATCTTTACCTTTTTTATTGAGGGAGGAGAATATAGAAAGGTTTCGGTTTTATTTCTGTGTGATTCACTTACTGTATCCTAAGAAAAAGAAAAATCATGAGTGTGGAAGATAATGTGGAAGCTCCCTGAGAAGTGTGTAAAGTGTTTTTCATATTATAGCAAACATGGGTTGTTTCCACCTGGTGTTGTGTTGAAGGTCATGATAATACGCATGAAGTCCTTTTAGGAGCTTCTGTGACTGTCTTCATTTCCCAGAGGAAAATTTAAAAAACACAGGCTTCACAGACACAATATTTCAGACCACACCTTGCTTGGTCAAGCTATTGTAACATAACAGTCTGTTGCAGAAGTACAGTGCAAAGGTAGGAAACCATCTTGATCAGCTGTGGTTCCTTAAGCAAGATAACTGCATCCTCTTACTAAAGCTGCCCCTCCCCAGCTTACCAGCAGTAACTTTCAGATGCAGTGAAATTTTGCACCTCTTTGTGGCATTCTGTGTTTTTCGTGGTTGGTTCATTATTCTCTGGTTTATTTCTTTTCCCTGTAAACCACTTCCCCTGCTACACTTCCATCTGTACAGTCTGTTTAAATATTTTAGAGAGTCTGTTTAACTGTTCTGGAGAGTCTGTTTAACTATTCTAGAGAGTCTGTTTAACTGTTCTAGAGAGTCTGTTTAACTATTCTGGAGAGTCTGTTTAACTGTTCTAGAGAGTCTGTTTAACTATTCTGGAGAGTCTGTTTAACTATTCTGGAGAGTCTGTTTAAATATTTTAGAGAGTCTGTTTAACTGTTCTAGAGAGTCTGTTTAACTATTCTGGAGAGTCTGTTTAACTATTCTGGAGAGTCTGTTTAACTGTTCTAGAGAGTCTGTTTAACTATTCTGGAGAGTGTTTAACTGTTCTAGAGTGTTTAACTGTTCTAGAGAGTCTGTTTAACTGTTCTAGAGAGTCTGTTTATTCTAGAGAGTCATTTTTTAAGTTGGGGAACTAAAAATAAACTTTTTACATTGTAGTGTGCAATTTCTAAGATGAGATGCTTTTTAAATATATCTGCTGACATTAAAACTTATTGAATTTTTAAAAAATTCTATTGTTTTTGTTTAGCAAGTACTAAGCACACCTTCTTTATCAAAATCACAGTGAATTGCTGTGTTTTCTGTGCACTTTCTTAAATCATATAAAGATTTTTGTAAAATTCAATCATTTGTTTGAAGATTTGTGAACAATCCCCATTTTTGCGCATGAAATGTCAAGCTCTTCAATTATCCATCTTTGTCATTTTGTAGTAAATAATTATTACGCTCTCATGGCATTTCACGAATGAAAGCTGTGCCTCTTTTAGCAATTTCCTTCAGTTCTGGCATGCAGTAGTGTGTAATCTTCTGTTAATGAATAACGGAAGATACTGTAGTTTTGCATGTTTAATGTTTGTCTCTGTGAGCCGTGGATCTATGCCATTCTTCTGTCCCTGTCAGCATTATATACTTTGTGTGCTAGAGTTGGACATTTCTAATGTGGGATTGTGCTCACGTCGTCGATCATGTAGTTTAGCCAGGCACCTGAAGATTCTTTTCCTGGAGTACAACCATCATTCTATGCAAGATGAATTTCTGGGGTCATGTTATGCTATAAATAGAAATTAGAATCTTATATGGCTTGGATTGTCCTGTAAGGTATGGCTATTACCTTGCATTAAATACTACTCATATATGCCATTGATGCACTGTGGGAACATTACCTACAGGATATTGAATTTAAAAAAAAGGATACCATTGCAATTTTTGTTGGTAAGGTCAGAGGCAAGAGTAAGGTAGTTGTATGAGATGTGGATTAGCTAACACTATGACTTGCTCACATATTTGAGAATGACTGATGGCTTTGAGCATCTCCTAATCCAACATGGCTGCTTTGGAATGTTAAAAATACATGCTAACACACAAGAGTAATTATTAAGGAGGCTAACATTTTGCCATGTTGTCCAGGATAAATGAACAGACATTCTTTTTCAGTATAGCAATAATTTGCTTAGTTGGTTTGTTTTTTTTAATAAGATGATTTCTACTGAACTATTGGCTTTTTATTTGAATCACAATTCTTACCAAGCATTACTTTGTGTGTGAGAATAATAATATAGCTGAGGTATGATAACTGAGTTTGTATGTTCTCATATCGTAACCAGTGGCAGCAGAATGCTAGGCTCGGGGAGGGGCCAGGCTGCATATTGATTTAGAATTAGCCAAGTGTGCTGCTTAAATGTCACCGCTGCGTTAACCTTTACACAAACCCTGAAAGATATATTCGTTCCCTCATTTATTTCTCGTAGATTTATGTTTCTGTCGTATTCTCAGCTTGTAAGGGACTTAAGTGCAATCTTCTGTATAAACAAAAGACAGTTTTATTTGATTATAGATCTCTCGAGTATGCGTGAAACGCCATGTTCATTTTCATTTGAAGTTTTTACAAGGGGAGAGGAATTCTGTCATCACTTACAGTTGGTTAAATCAATACCAGCTGTCGGCAGATTAAATGCTACATGAGGAATCTGTGTTAAGAGCAGTTTATTTTTGTCCCTGATGCTAACTTACGTCGGGGTGGAGGGGGGGGGGTCTGACTCGTCAGAGCATTGTATACATCACCAGGCTCATTCCAATGCTCTCTGTTCAGTGCTGGCACAGGTTTTAAACGACCGTCTTCTCGTTTCTGTGCAAATCTCTGCCATCCTCCCTTCCATGCGCTTATGTTTTTATTAAACGATACCTGTAAATCCTAGGATAGATTCCAGCAGTGATTCTGTCTCTATTTTGCTTTTTTTTTTTGTCATGGTCCACTGCTTGCAGGTATGATAGGTGAAATCTAATGTAAAAGATCCAACTGTTCCTGTTTGTCCGCATCATGTCTTCTCTAAGCCCCGACATCTTCTGTCCAAGATGCTGTCTTTGTTCTTGTCATTATTTCCCAGTACGTTCCCTTATAGAAACATCTGTATATATATTTTTTTTTAAAGGATTTTAGCACAGAAAGGCTGTATATAATGAAAAGATTCGGTCAAAAAAAACTGAAAAGGAAGAAGAAAGACATGGCATTGATCAAACTGACAAGAATCCCAGTATGCAAGTACTTCAGAAAATCAATCCTTCGGGGCGATTGTTCAGATAAGGTTTGCGTTTAATGAGGCCTGTACATCCCTTGAGAATACGCAGCCATCAATGACATTACTTTAGGCTTTGTTAAGAGCATCTTTGTGGACGTTATTATGGAAAATATATTCACCAGTGCAATGTGTGTTTTATTCCAGTAAAACTGAACATTGTTTGTGTTATACCATTGTGATTTCTAGTGCAGCTAGTAGTCACAAAAATACACACAAACAAAGAAAACGGCAGAAAAGTTCATGAAATATGTCATCTGTACAGCCAGGATAGATAGTTGAAACAGGACAAGATTTACAGATCCCGTTAAAAAAAGATTTCCAGGATTCTCAGAGCGGTATCCAGGGAGCGGTTTGAGCTTCGTACAGTCACAGTTCTCACAAAGTAGCTTCATAATGATTCCGGCTAAAGCCGCGAGACTTTGCACTGTAATCTTCTGGTGTGTTACAAGATGTCAGTGATGACATGCATGCCAAGAGCCGGTTTTTTTTCTCTTTTGTTATTTTGATTATTAGTTTCCAAATGACAGACGGTCGAAAGACATAAAACCCTCTGCAACGGAATTTTTCATGACCGCTGTCTCAAAATCTCCACGTCATACGATTATTTTTAAATACGCGGCGCGTCATACAGCAACATATTTTATGGGCACAGCTGTGCACGCTGTTTCAACTCACATGGGCAGCCATATTGGCAGTTGAAATCGGAGGACTGAAGAAGTATTGCTATTGGCTGAAGAAGTATTGTTATTGGCGCGTGTAACATTCCGGATTTGTTGTATATTCGCAGTTTAGCGGGCTTTACGTCCCTATATATGTTGATGAGTTCGCACAGGACAATTTTTTTTTAATAGCAACACGGATCTCAATTCAATTCATTTCAATTGCCATGCCACGTGGCGTAGGCGATCATTTCTCTCCACAACTCCCTGTCTTTAGACTTGATTATGAGATCCCCCGGTGACTTTCTTCATAGCCACACTGACATCCAATCCAGTAACTTATCTCTCTTCTTTCTCTGTCTCTTCTTCCCGCAATTTTTCCATTTGCCATAGTGTGTTCCAATTTTCCTCTTCTCAGGAAATGTCCTATAAATCTCGCTTGTCTGCCTCTGATCTTTGCTATAACTACGGATCTATGTTAGGATCATCTTTGCCGGAATTACTCACGATGTTTTTTTGTTGGGGGGGGGGAAGCTGATGTATTTTAATGTATATAAATTAAAAAGAAAGATAAAGACAACTCTATCATGCCATGAAGACGCCTTGGGTTCAAAGTGTTAGAGCCCCTATTGTCTTGGACCAGTTGGCGCACATGGTCAGCATAATATCTGGTCGGCCTTGGTACTTCGTCAGCTCCAAGAAGAACCAGGTACATAGAAGTCATAAAGGTCATATATATATATATATATATATATATATATATATATATATATATATATATATATATATATATATGACATGTAAAGATGACCAGAAGCTGAACCTACAGGTCACGCGTGTCAGAAAAAAGGAAACTGATAAAATTGTTATCTGTTCACGTTAATTATGGGGCATCTGATAGTGATTTTATTTTGGAAAAAAAAATATTAACAGTTGTCCGCGGCATGTAAACATGTAAACAGCTGATAAACACATACATTTCTTTTGGATGTAAATGCTACAGAAAAGTTCTTCAGATATGATGGACGCAAAAAAGAACACATATATCCATACTACAAGAACTTAATATTGAAGAAGGCTGGCTAGTAAAGAGGATTAAACAGAGAAAACTTAAATATTTTGGACACATTAAACGTCATGATAAATTAGAGAAGACCGTCTTGGAAGGGTACATAAATAGGATAATCTGCAAATGGATGCATCATCAGCAAGGAATATTGCTTACAACCGAGAGACCTACAGGAGAGCTGTTAGGGAGGCAAAGTTCCGCAAGGGACATGCAAATGACTGACCGAGGCATGTAAATATAAATCACAAGGTAAGCAAGCAGACCACAAAGAAGCAGAAGATACCAGTCAGTTACTTGCACATGCGGTGAAATAATTTGAATCTGTCTGTAGCCGAAGCACAAGCAAACAAACCTGTAACTTACACCAATTCAAACTTAACTTAACCAGTTCAAACTATCGTACTTAAGTCAGATGCATGTGTGTAGTTGACCATGTTCTTACAGTTTAGTAGTCTGTGTGTATGCAGGAAACTCTCTACTGTAGAGAGCGGAACAATAATACAATTCCTTCAGATCATCAGAGGGCGTACCCCACCCCCTCAGACAAGTGTTTCGGCCCTATAAAAAAAGTGTGGGGGGGGGGCTGGGCCCTCTGGGTCATGAGTTCCAGAGGTTTTGTGAGTTGTTGCTTTTTTTTTCCTTCCCTGAATTGAACCCCTGATCTTCCAGTTGGCAGTGCACTTCGAAGTGCATCTTAGTGATTTATCTGGGAAGACTGGTATTGGTTGTGACAAACGAAATTATTTAAGTTCTCATTGCTTGTGTAAGTGTGAAACTTTCCCCTTTTTCTCCCCCGCTAAGCGCAGTAGTTGTAAGTACAAAATAATATGCTTATTCTGCCGTCATTTTCATTTTGACAAGTTATAACTAATCCAGGAACATTATGTTGAGAAGTTTGTAGAGGATGTTACGTGGTCGGTCACTTATAGACGATGTTACGTGGTCGGTCACTTATAGACGATGTTACGTGGTCGGTCACTTATAGACGATGTTACGTTGTCGGTCACTTATAGACGATGTTACGTTGTCATCCGCGAGTGTTAAGAAATGTTTGGTTGTGGAATCGTTCCTCACTCCCTGCACTTGTCTGTGGGTAACAGAAGTGGCTGACTGCCGTCTTGTAACATTCGAAGATATGTGTTAAGCCACTCAGGTGCCTCTGCAGGCAGCCGTTACGCTTCTCTTTGGTGTTTCTAATCAGATCACCTTGCCTGCTTCTGCGTGACCAACATTTCAAGTGTCGAATTTACGTCATAAAACCAATATGAACCGAATAGATTTGCCGAACTCGAATATCTAAATGTTCATTTACCCAGTCGTTGTATATCAGAGTTTGAGTTTATGTATAGTTTGTTAATTATAATGAAATTTGTTCTAATTAAGGAGAAAGGGCAAGACTGAGATAAATAAATATAGCTTTCATTGTTTGACAAGACGCTTGTATAAGCCATTCACTATTCTACATTTTCATCAATATTTGATAACATTTTGTTATATTTGATAACAAAATGTTTATGTTTAAAATTGTTCAAAACAAAAGTAGGAGCAACTTTATTAGCAACGAGCACACAGGTGTAATGTTTCAGTTTACACCTTAGTCATACAAAAACATACAGGACAAAGAAATTTGGAAGGAAGATAAAATATAAATTGATATGGATGATATACGCCAAATAAAAATGGCGGGTGGGGTGGGAGAATAGAAAAATGGGAGCACTTAGATGTAATTTGCTGCGTGCATTGTACTCCAAAAATACTTTTGTTTTAAATAGCTGTGCATGAGCTTATGTTTTGTCACGAATGAGTGCTTTGGTTGTTAACAGTAATAAAGTGCTTTGGTTGTTAACAAGTAATAAAGTGCTTTGGTTGTTAACAAATAATAAAGTGCTTTGGTTGTCAACAAATAATAAAGTGCTTTGGTTGTTAACAAATAATAAAGTGATTTGGTTATTAACAAATAGTAAAGTGCTTCGGTTGTTAAGAAAGAATAAATTACGGCGTACTTACAGCCATTTTCCTTCCCTTGTATGAAACAGTTACTCCACTGTGTTGTGGTCTCGGGGGCCCAGCTTTGACGCCGTCTTTGTGCGACATCTAACTTGGTAACACTAGAACTGATGAGTTTATCCACTACTTGAAACTCCTCTTCCTGTTGCTGGTGCTGGTGCTGTCTTTGAAGGCCCTTGGGATCTATAGTGGACAGACTTTGGCTCAAGCGCTTACTGTCTGGTTCTGGAACGTTTAGGCCGCCTGTGTTCCACAGTTTACCTTCGCTCGTTTGAAAGCCTTTCTTTTTGCGGTATGAATGGGCATTGTTAAGAGATAAGGCTCTTCTGCAGTAGGGAGAGCTGTTATCCTCAAAGCTGTAGAAACAATCACCGTAATTGTATATATCATTCAGTTCAAGTTGATGTGGGGAACTTGAGACATAAGCATATTCATGGCCTTCACTGATATGTCTTTGGCGAGAAATCTCCAGTTGTGTGAAGTCCTCCACGCTGATACTAACGGGAGATTCTTCGAGGCTGTATCTTCGTTGATCATGGGGCTCGAGGTCCAGTTCTAGACATGTGGACGTACTGAGGGATGGCCTGGATCTTGTGACGTCATATATTTTAATTGGTGTTTCTTCCAGAGCGACATATTTGTATTCATCGTGGTTTTTTCTGGGTATTTCATCCTCGCAGAAGTATTTCGCTGTTTCGGAGTCACAAGAAGAGTAAGAGTTCTTCAGTCGAGTCAGTGTGAAGTCACCAGAGCATGCTTCACACTGTACGTCAGGCGCAGTTGTTGTATGTGTTTCGTAAGGACCGTTGTTGAATGTTCTGTCGTTATTTGTAGTGAAAATTGTGAACACGCCATCGTTATTGTTGGAGTTTATATCTTCTGTGCGTGTGTGATCCAATTTTGGGGAGTGGGGCTGATTCAGGTTGTCGGCATCTCCACTGTGCCCACTGATGCTCGCAGAGTGCAGGGAGGATAACAGTCCATGGGCATTTGGCTTGTTCTTGTCATCTCCCGGGGTGTAGATCTCACAGTCACTTTCTGACAGATGTAACGTGGCTACGTCCTCCTGAAACCGCTTCGCGCTGTTTCCCTCGACCTCGAGCACCCAGACCTTGGGTCTTCTGTCCATGTCACTCTTGTCGTTGGGTGAGAGCAGCACAGCAGGGATATCGCAGGATCGACTCATAGTTTCTTTATGTAGGTCTCCGCGTTCATTGATGTCCAGGCATTGACGCTGCGCGCTCTCACCAACGATATCCTGGAGCGAATGGTTACAGCTGTTTCTTCTTGTCTTAAACACGCAGGCTTGGGCCTGGCTTGGCATATTAGCAGCCTCCAGTTGCTTGACAGACGAAGAAGTCCTATGTTGTAGTATACCAGGTTCCCAAATGACTCACCTTTTCTGTTGTCACACCTTGTTCTTTACAACTCGGCATCCTTGCTTGGCGGTTTGTGAGTTTTTATTTTGTATTCCTTTCCGCTCAAAGTGAAATGAAATCCAGCCTGCAAAAAGACAGCCAGTACAACCATTATGTAATACCACGTAACACATAATAAGTTTGCTGTTTTTGAAAACAGACTTTAGAATATGAGACGTGGTCAGTAAAATATAAAGGCAGAGACAGTGGACAGCGAATGTGAGGTGTGTAAGGAGAAATCAAGCAGCGAATGAGCTCCATCGGTGGAGGACGGCCATCGTTCTTTCTTCTTAATTCATTTTTGTTTTGTTTAAATCGCAGTAATGCTCTTTCTCTCTCTCTTTCTCGCTCTCTCTTTCTCTCTCGCTCTCTCTCTTGCTCTCTCTTTCTCGCTCTCAACACGTGACTCGCCAACCATCATGTACTAAAATGACATAATTCGAAAAGTAACTTGTTAGATATTGTTAGAAATTATTTTAATGTTTGTTAAAAACATATGTTAGAAGATCTGTATTTGCAGTGTATTTTTGTTTATGTATATGTCTGCGTGTGTATGTGTACGTGAGTGCTATTTTATTAGGTTAATTACTTCTTCTCTTTTACTTTGAATGTAGTAGTTAAATCTTACACTCTTTTGATATGTTTTTTCCTAATTTAATTTGTATATTTGTACTAAATCAAGTGTGTGGGAAGAATGAAAGATGGAGTGATGAAGGGCAGAATGTAAGACGGGCCTGCGTGCCCAATTCTTTACCCTTTAAAAATAAAGATTATTCATTCATTCGTACTCTCTCTCTCTCTCTCTCTGTCTCTCTCTCTCACACACACACACACACAAAACATCAGTGATACTTCCAGGAAATTTACATTTTGCAGGATCGCTTAGTCCAGGTTCATGGTCATTTAACTCATATCTACACGCCCATTTCAAGAAAAAAAAAATAAAAAAACGCGTCCTTGTGCAAAGCCACCAGCGCACTTACTCATTTACTCAGTCAGGCCATTTACTAATTCATTATATCAAAAACTTTAACGCTTTTTTTTCTCTTTCAATTCCTTCACGTAATATCCACCTTTTCACGCATTTTCATCTCGATCACAGTTCTAGACCTACTTACATTGACAAACACGCCTCAAGAGGCGGCCGTTACTAACCTTTTGTCCGAAAATATCATCAGCACCGATGTCACAAGTGGTATGTATTCATTTGTTCTACTCTTCACGAACATTCCTGTTATAATAGTCCTGTCAACAAATACCAGCACTTGCCTGCAAAGTAAATGCCAGATTCGTTAATGCGGCATCAATATCTCTTCTTGCTTGAAGCCGTAAGTCTGTTATTCTAATTTGTGAATGTATCAAACGTAGCAGCTAGTAGTACTATAGTAGACCGAGTAAACAACGGTGCGATTTCTGTGGCTACTGCTGCATTAATGCATTCTGTTCCACATACATCCACCTTGTGTGTATTGATGTATGAGATATCTCGGATGTTTATTACGCAACTCACGGGCATACCTATACGCTCAATTACGAGTGTATTGGCAGGAGTGTTGTCTCCGAAAGGTTGCACAAAGATTTCACTGATATTGATCTTATTTTGTAGCTTTAAATCGTGTCCCGCCCAACTCGTTCACGTTTCAGCCACCTATGTGTGTATGTATATATGTATTTATATATATAATATATATATGTGTGTATATATATGCACACACATATATATAAAGAAAGATGCCGGAATGCCGTCAACCCTTTCCCCTCACACTACATCAACATACATGCAGGAAAACATAACAGTTAGCCACATTTAGTAACGGGCGAAATTTTTTTTCCACACAGAATTCTGTATATAAATAAAAAGTCACCATTCTGTTATTTATACACACAGAATTCTGTATATAAATAAAAAGTCACCATTCTGTTATTTATACACACAGAATTCTGTATATAAATAAAAAGTCACCATTCTGTTATTTATACACACAGAATTCTGTATATAAATAAAAAGTCACCATTCTGTTATTTATACACACAGAATTCTGTATATAAATAAAAAGTCACCATTCTGTTATTTATACACACAGAATTTTCGAGCGGGGAAAACACATAACGCACATGTTAAATATACCACGGATGGTGGCTGGGTAATGCACATGTTAAATATATCACGGATGGTGGGTGCTCTCTCTTTCTCTCTTTCTCGCTCTCTCTCTCTCGCTCTCTCTCTTGCTCTCTCTTTCTCGCTCTCAACACGTGACTCGCCAACCATCATGTACTAAAATGACATAGTTCGAAAAGTAACTTGTTAGATATTGTTAGAAATTATTTTAATGTTTGTTAAAAACATATGTTAGAAGATCTGTATTTGCAGTGTATTTTTGTTTATGTATATGTCTGCGTGTGTATGTGTACGTGAGTGCTATTTTATTAGGTTAATTACTTCTTCTCTTTTACTTTGAATGTAGTAGTTAAATCTTACACTCTTTTGATATGTTTTTTCCTAATTTAATTTGTATATTTGTACTAAATCAAGTGTGTGGGAAGAATGAAAGATGGAGTGATGAAGGGCAGAATGTAAGACGGGCCTGCGTGCCCAATTCTTTACCCTTTAAAAATAAAGATTATTCATTCATTCGTACTCTCTCTCTCTCTCTCTCTGTCTCTCTCTCTCACACACACACACACAAAACATCAGTGATACTTCCAGGAAATTTACATTTTGCAGGATCGCTTAGTCCAGGTTCATGGTCATTTAACTCATATCTACACGCCCATTTCAAGAAAAAAAAAATAAAAAAAAACGCGTCCTTGTGCAAAGCCACCAGCGCACTTACTCATTTACTCAGTCAGGCCATTTACTAATTCATTATATCAAAAACTTTAACGCTTTTTTTTCTCTTTCAATTCCTTCACGTAATATCCACCTTTTCACGCATTTTCATCTCGATCACAGTTCTAGACCTACTTACATTGACAAACACGCCTCAAGAGGCGGCCGTTACTAACCTTTTGTCCGAAAATATCATCAGCACCGATGTCACAAGTGGTATGTATTCATTTGTTCTACTCTTCACGAACATTCCTGTTATAATAGTCCTGTCAACAAATACCAGCACTTGCCTGCAAAGTAAATGCCAGATTCGTTAATGCGGCATCAATATCTCTTCTTGCTTGAAGCCGTAAGTCTGTTATTCTAATTTGTGAATGTATCAAACGTAGCAGCTAGTAGTACTATAGTAGACCGAGTAAACAACGGTGCGATTTCTGTGGCTACTGCTGCATTAATGCATTCTGTTCCACATACATCCACCTTGTGTGTATTGATGTATGAGATATCTCGGATGTTTATTACGCAACTCACGGGCATACCTATACGCTCAATTACGAGTGTATTGGCAGGAGTGTTGTCTCCGAAAGGTTGCACAAAGATTTCACTGATATTGATCTTATTTTGTAGCTTTAAATCGTGTCCCGCCCAACTCGTTCACGTTTCAGCCACCTATGTGTGTATGTATATATGTATTTATATATATAATATATATATGTGTGTATATATATGCACACACATATATATAAAGAAAGATGCCGGAATGCCGTCAACCCTTTCCCCTCACACTACATCAACATACATGCAGGAAAACATAACAGTTAGCCACATTTAGTAACGGGCGAAATTTTTTTTCCACACAGAATTCTGTATATAAATAAAAAGTCACCATTCTGTTATTTATACACACAGAATTCTGTATATAAATAAAAAGTCACCATTCTGTTATTTATACACACAGAATTCTGTATATAAATAAAAAGTCACCATTCTGTTATTTATACACACAGAATTCTGTATATAAATAAAAAGTCACCATTCTGTTATTTATACACACAGAATTCTGTATATAAATAAAAAGTCACCATTCTGTTATTTATACACACAGAATTTTCGAGCGGGGAAAACACATAACGCACATGTTAAATATACCACGGATGGTGGCTGGGTAATGCACATGTTAAATATATCACGGATGGTGGGTGGGTAATGCACATGTTAAATATACCACGGATGGTGGGGGGTAACGCACATGTTAAATATACCACGGATGGTGGCTGGGTAATGCACATGTTAAATATACCACGGATGGTGGGTGGGTAACGCACATGTTAAATATACCACGGATGGTGGCTGGGTAACGCACATGTTAAATATACCACGGATGGTGATGAATAACTTACATGTTAAATATACCACGGATGGTGGGTGTGTAACGCACATGTTAAATATACCACGGATGGTGGCTGGGTAATGCACATGTTAAATATACCACGGATGGTGGGTAGGTAATGCACATGTTAAATATACACGGATGGTGGGTGGGTAATACACATGTTAAATATACCACAGATGGTGGGTGGGTAACTAGCATGTTAAATATACCACGGATGGTGGGTAGGTAATGCACATGTTAAATATACCACGGATGGTGGGTGGGTAATACACATGTTAAATATACCACAGATGGTGGGTGGGTAATACACATGTTAAATATACCACGGATGGTGGGTAGGTAATACACATGTTAAATATACCACAGATGGTGGGTGGGTAATACACATGTTAAATATACCACAGATGGTGGGTGGGTAACTAGCATGTTAAATATACCACGGATGGTGGGTAGGTAATGCACATGTTAAATATACCACGGATGGTGGGTGGGTAATACACATGTTAAATATACCACAGATGGTGGGTGGGTAACTAGCATGTTAAATATACCACAGATGGTGGGTAGGTAATGCACATGTTAAATATACCACGGATGGTGGGTGGGTAACGCACATGTTAAATATACCACGGATGGTGGGTGGGTAATGCACATGTTAAATATACCACGGATAGTGGGTGGGTAATACACATGTTAAATATACCACAGATGGTAGGTGGATGCGAACGAAGAAGAAGAAGAAGAAGGTAGGTGGGTAACTAGCATGTTAAATATACCACAGATGGTGGGTTGGTAACGCACATGATAATTATTCAGACTTCTTCTTGTCATTTTTGTAGGGTTACGTCGAGGTTTGTTTTTTTATATTAACCGTTAATTAATTTTATTTATTTTTTTTATATTACTTCAATGTGTAAATGATAAATTGTAAACCTTAAAAGAATTATTCCGTCAAGCATTAGAAACATCAGTAGCAAAGGCGCAGGGACAAGTCAAAAAAGTGGATGGCAGATAACATTCCAGAATTGATGGAGAAGAGATGGAAGAACAAAAATAATCAAACAGTGTATGATGAGATTAACAAAGAAATAAGAAGGCGGTGCAAGAAAGAGAAAGAGAGGTGGCTGTAAGAGCAGTTTGATGAGACTGAAAATCCAATTTTATAATGGCAGAGAATTTCATAAAAAGATAGGAGAACTTTGTAAGAAAAGAACGTGCAAAGCAAGAGGCTTTTTTTTTAAAACAAAAGAGGGTAAAGTTATATTGGGGGGGGGAATCATGGAGAGATGATCACATGAGGCCTATATAATGACATGAGAAATGAGCAATTCAGTGTGAAAATGAGTAATGAAAGACCACCAGTATTGGAAATGGAAGTAAGAAATGCAGTCAAACAAATGCAAGCAAAGAAGGCACAAGGACTTGATAACATCACAAGAGTAATGATCAGGGCACTAGGACATACCAGCATAGAACAAGTAACAAACCTCCTAAATATGATCAATGAAACAGGACATATAGCATCAGGTCTGTACAGAAAGGCTTTTCATTGCAGTTCCAAAGAAAGCTGGAACAGCAGAATGTGATCAACATCGCATGATCAGTTTAATGAGCCACATCGCAGATTTACTGTTAAGACTCATTATTCTGAGAAGACGAAATAATGTTAAAAACTGAAATGGCAGAAGAATGGTATAGTCTTGTTGAAGGAAAAAGCACAAGTAATGCAATTTTTATATTAAGAACTATAATAGAGCGATCTCTAGAGATAAGCAAAGATTTGTGCTTGTGGTTTATTGATTATGTGAACGCTTTTGATATGAAGTTCATAAGTCAGATAAGAAGCTATGACACAAATGTAGAAAACTTAACGTAGATAGTAAAGATATGAGAATTATTAAGAGTATGTGGTGAAAGTAAAGAGGAGGAGTAATAGTGAACAAAAGGCGACACAAGTGAGTATCAAGATATAAAACAGGATGTAAAACAGAGGTACTTATTGTTACCTGATATGTTCCCATTATACAGCAAAAACATCACGAGAGGCATTAAAATGTTACAGAAAATTGTAAAATTCAACACGTTCAACAGATAAAAACATGAAAAATTAAACGCTTAGCGTATATATATATAAAAGACGGGCAAAAAAAAGCATTTATCTTTCTGTTGTTTTTGTTTTGCTGGAACTGTTTGGATTGTTGTATATTCTTCATTTTTATGTGTTCAATCTTACTTTCTGGCATTCTTGTTTCTGCACACTTTCCTCACTCTTTCTATTTTTTTTTGTTTTTTGTCAAACTGAACCGTGTGTCTCCATCTATTTTATTACTAGAGCCTGTTTTACCGCAGTCGTCATTTGTCTTATCTATGACAACGCATCTGCACACATATCACCCCATATTCGTGTTTTTTTTTTGGGGGGGGGGGATTTGTGGCAAAGGACGCGACGACTCTTGTGCAACACCCACCCTACTCTCCAGATTTGGTCCCTGCAGATGTTGTTGCTGTTGTTGTTGTTGTTGTTATTGTTGTTGTTAAATCCACTCTTAATAAAGATCGCAGATTTCAGACCGTAAAGCAAATCCAAGAATACACTCTACGAGATGTGCGTGCTTTCCCAGAATTGAATTTCAAGACGCATAAAAAAAAAACCGGAATATACTCTTCATGCGGTGTATCAACAGAGGAAGAAACTTCTCAAGGAGCAAAGTCCTGTTTCTGTTTTGGGCAGGCCTTGTACCTCCATCCAGGATAGCTTTGTTTTTTTGTTAATTAGATAGTGTAAAGCTTATTTTGTACAATCATCTGTTTGGTCTGAACTGATGAACTCTGTTTCAGAAAAAGATAGGAGAACTTTGTAAGAAAAGAACGTGCAAAGCAAGAGGCTTTTTTTTTAAAACAAAAGAGGGTAAAGTTATATTGGGGGGGGGAATCATGGAGAGATGATCACATGAGGCCTATATAATGACATGAGAAATGAGCAATTCAGTGTGAAAATGAGTAATGAAAGACCACCAGTATTGGAAATGGAAGTAAGAAATGCAGTCAAACAAATGCAAGCAAAGAAGGCACAAGGACTTGATAACATCACAAGAGTAATGATCAGGGCACTAGGACATACCAGCATAGAACAAGTAACAAACCTCCTAAATATGATCAATGAAACAGGACATATAGCATCAGGTCTGTACAGAAAGGCTTTTCATTGCAGTTCCAAAGAAAGCTGGAACAGCAGAATGTGATCAACATCGCATGATCAGTTTAATGAGCCACATCGCAGATTTACTGTTAAGACTCATTATTCTGAGAAGACGAAATAATGTTAAAAACTGAAATGGCAGAAGAATGGTATAGTCTTGTTGAAGGAAAAAGCACAAGTAATGCAATTTTTATATTAAGAACTATAATAGAGCGATCTCTAGAGATAAGCAAAGATTTGTGCTTGTGGTTTATTGATTATGTGAACGCTTTTGATATGAAGTTCATAAGTCAGATAAGAAGCTATGACACAAATGTAGAAAACTTAACGTAGATAGTAAAGATATGAGAATTATTAAGAGTATGTGGTGAAAGTAAAGAGGAGGAGTAATAGTGAACAAAAGGCGACACAAGTGAGTATCAAGATATAAAACAGGATGTAAAACAGAGGTACTTATTGTTACCTGATATGTTCCCATTATACAGCAAAAACATCACGAGAGGCATTAAAATGTTACAGAAAATTGTAAAATTCAACACGTTCAACAGATAAAAACATGAAAAATTAAACGCTTAGCGTATATATATATAAAAGACGGGCAAAAAAAAGCATTTATCTTTCTGTTGTTTTTGTTTTGCTGGAACTGTTTGGATTGTTGTATATTCTTCATTTTTATGTGTTCAATCTTACTTTCTGGCATTCTTGTTTCTGCACACTTTCCTCACTCTTTCTATTTTTTTTGTTTTTTGTCAAACTGAACCGTGTGTCTCCATCTATTTTATTACTAGAGCCTGTTTTACCGCAGTCGTCATTTGTCTTATCTATGACAACGCATCTGCACACATATCACCCCATATTCGTGTTTTTTTTTGGGGGGGGGGATTTGTGGCAAAGGACGCGACGACTCTTGTGCAACACCCACCCTACTCTCCAGATTTGGTCCCTGCAGATGTTGTTGCTGTTGTTGTTGTTGTTGTTATTGTTGTTGTTAAATCCACTCTTAATAAAGATCGCAGATTTCAGACCGTAAAGCAAATCCAAGAATACACTCTACGAGATGTGCGTGCTTTCCCAGAAATTGAATTTCAAGACGCATAAAAAAAAAACCGGAATATACTCTTCATGCGGTGTATCAACAGAGGAAGAAACTTCTCAAGGAGCAAAGTCCTGTTTCTGTTTTGGGCAGGCCTTGTACCTCCATCCAGGATAGCTTTGTTTTTTTGTTAATTAGATAGTGTAAAGCTTATTTTGTACAATCATCTGTTTGGTCTGAACTGATGAACTCTGTTTCAGAAAAATAATGATCTACTTCTGAAATTCAGTTCACGCACGCAGAAATAGCTTTGAGGATGTCACATTTTGCTGACCTGGGGCCCACCCACAAGCGTCCTAACGTTTTGGCTGTTAAGAAAATCAGTTTCGGTAGTCAGTTTATACGCCTAGAGCTGCGTTAACTATCCCCTGGAAAGACGAACGAAGCATCTTTTGTTTATTTCTGAACTATTGACAAACAGTTTCTAAGAACACGTCTCCCGAAAACCACGAACTCAAGTGATACAAACGTCTAGTTTACCGTCGCGGCAGTGTTGTAAATCAGTATATTTTAGGGGAAACAAATGTTTTGCAATCCTGTCATATGATGTTTGTATTCTAAATAAATCGTCCCCCCCCCCCCCCCAGTAAAGTCGTTGAAAATGTCGCAAACCGATTACAGTTTTGAAAAAGGATTTTTCTTTTAGATACTCTTTTTATACTTTTTTTTTCGCCATGGATTTATACACGATGTTAGCTTGTGTAATACAACATAAGGTGTTTCTCAACACATTCTTTTGCTAGTTTTCCGGATTAATAGCCAGTATTGTGAAGGGAGCTGGGCCTATATTTATCTCTATACACGACTGTTGCTTTGCAGTTATATTTTAGAAAAATAGTATTAGCGAACAGAAATACTGTCGTTTATATATGTATAGGGAGAGATTATCAGCGACAGAAAGAAACTCAGCGTGTTTATCCATAAACTGAACTTATTGACCAGGTCTTGCGAAAACACACACGCCGCACATACACAGAGAGGACAGGAATATACTACCCCCTTCGCAGCTTGTAGAATTCTGATGGTTTTTAAATGCTGGCAAATGAAGAGATTATGGAAAGAAATGAGAAGAAAAGGCTGGCTGATAGTCTTCATTCATCAGCCTGCTCTTAGTGTTAGAAGCAGATGTGTATACACGGCTGGTGACCTAGTGCAGCTCTGTGACAGTTCATTGTCCATACAGAGTTGATTTTTTTTTTATGACACAGTCGTGTTTTCTTTTCATAAATATATATATATATTATATTATATTGTTAAACGTGTTGTTGTTGTTGTTGTTGTTGTGGTGGTGGTTTTGCGATATCTCCGGAACTGTGAAGTTTTCTTCGTGGCATGAAAATGTCTTCTAGAAAGCATCTCTCTCTCCATCTATTTTATTACTAGAGCCTGTTTTACCGCAGTCGTCATTTGTCTTATCTATGACAACGCATCTGCACACATATCACCCCATATTCGTGTTTTTTTTTTGGGGGGGGGATTTGTGGCAAAGGACGCGACGACTCTTGTGCAACACCCACCCTACTCTCCAGATTTGGTCCCTGCAGATGTTGTTGCTGTTGTTGTTGTTGTTGTTATTGTTGTTGTTAAATCCACTCTTAATAAAGATCGCAGATTTCAGACCGTAAAGCAAATCCAAGAATACACTCTACGAGATGTGCGTGCTTTCCCAGAATTGAATTTCAAGACGCATAAAAAAAAAACCGGAATATACTCTTCATGCGGTGTATCAACAGAGGAAGAAACTTCTCAAGGAGCAAAGTCCTGTTTCTGTTTTGGGCAGGCCTTGTACCTCCATCCAGGATAGCTTTGTTTTTTTGTTAATTAGATAGTGTAAAGCTTATTTTGTACAATCATCTGTTTGGTCTGAACTGATGAACTCTGTTTCAGAAAAATAATGATCTACTTCTGAAATTCAGTTCACGCACGCAGAAATAGCTTTGAGGATGTCACATTTTGCTGACCTGGGGCCCACCCACAAGCGTCCTAACGTTTTGGCTGTTAAGAAAATCAGTTTCGGTAGTCAGTTTATACGCCTAGAGCTGCGTTAACTATCCCCTGGAAAGACGAACGAAGCATCTTTTGTTTATTTCTGAACTATTGACAAACAGTTTCTAAGAACACGTCTCCCGAAAACCACGAACTCAAGTGATACAAACGTCTAGTTTACCGTCGCGGCAGTGTTGTAAATCAGTATATTTTTAGGGGAAACAAATGTTTTGCAATCCTGTCATATGATGTTTGTATTCTAAATAAATCGTCCCCCCCCCCCCCCAGTAAAGTCGTTGAAAATGTCGCAAACCGATTACAGTTTTGAAAAAGGATTTTTCTTTTAGATACTCTTTTTATACTTTTTTTTTCGCCATGGATTTATACACGATGTTAGCTTGTGTAATACAACATAAGGTGTTTCTCAACACATTCTTTTGCTAGTTTTCCGGATTAATAGCCAGTATTGTGAAGGGAGCTGGGCCTATATTTATCTCTATACACGACTGTTGCTTTGCAGTTATATTTTAGAAAAATAGTATTAGCGAACAGAAATACTGTCGTTTATATATGTATAGGGAGAGATTATCAGCGACAGAAAGAAACTCAGCGTGTTTATCCATAAACTGAACTTATTGACCAGATCTTGCTAAAACACACACGGCGCACATACACAGAGAGGACAGGAATATACTACCCCCTTCGCAGCTTGTAGAATTCTGATGGTTTTTAAATGCTGGCAAATGAAGAGATTATGGAAAGAAATGAGAAGAAAAGGCTGGCTGATAGTCTTCATTCATCAGCCTGCTCTTAGTGTTAGAAGCAGATGTGTATACACGGCTGGTGACCTAGTGCAGCTCTGTGACAGTTCATTGTCCATACAGAGTTGATTTTTTTTTTATGACACAGTCGTGTTTTCTTTTCATAAATATATATATATATTATATTATATTGTTAAACGTGTTGTTGTTGTTGTTGTTGTTGTGGTGGTGGTTTTGCGATATCTCCGGAACTGTGAAGTTTTCTTCGTGGCATGAAAATGTCTTCTAGAAAGCATCTCTCCTCTCCACATCCTTACTCTTCCCCTATACCCCCCCCCATAAGAATGTCCTCTAGAAACCATCTCTCCTCTCCACATCCTTACTTTTCTCTCCCCCCCCCTCATAAGAATGTCTCTAGAAAGCATCTCTCCTCTCCACATCCTTACTCTTCTCCCCCCCCCTCATAAGAATGTCTTCTAGAAACCATCTCTCCTCTCCACATCCTTACTCTTCTCCCGCCCCCCTCATAAGAATGTCTTCTAGAAACCATCTCTCCTCTCCACATCCTTACTCTTCTCCCCCCCCCCCCCATAAGAATGTCTTCTAGAAACCATCTCCTCTCCACATCTTTACTCTTCTCCCGCCCCCCTCATAAGAATGTCTTCTAGAAAGCATCTCTCCTCTCCACATCCATACTCTTCTCCCCCCCCCCTCATAAGAATGTCTTCTAGAAAGCATCTCTCTCCACATCCTTACTTTTCTCTCCCCCCCCCCTCCTCATAAGAATGTCTTCTAGAAACCATCTCTCCTCTTCACATCTTACTCTTCCTACCCCCCCCTCATAAGAATGTCTTCTAGAAACCATCTCTCCTCTTCACATCCTTACTCTTCTCCCCCCCCCCCTCATAAGATGTCTTCTAGAAAGCATCTCTCCTCTCCACATCCTTACTCTTCTCTCCCCCCCCCCATAAGAATGTCTTCTAGAAACCATCTCTCCTCCACATCCTTACTCTTCTCCCCCCCCCCTCATAAGAATGTCTCTAGAAGCATCTCTCCTCTCCCATCCTTACTCTTCTCCCCCCCCCCCTCATAAGAATGTCTCTAGAAACCATCTCTCCTCCCACATCCTTACTTTTCTCTCCCCCCCCCTCATAAGAATGTCTCTAGAAAGCATCTCTCCTCTCCACATCCTTACTCTTCCCCCCCCCCCCCCATAAGAATGTCCTCTAGAAACCATCTCTCCTCTCCACATCCTTACTCTTCCCGTATACCCCCCCCTCATAAGAATGTCCTCTAGAAACCATCTCTCCTCTCCACATCCTTACTCTTCCCGTATACCCCCCCCTCATAAGAATGTCCTCTAGAAAGCATCTCTCCTCTCCACATCCTTATTCTTCCCTATACCCCCCCCCCATTCATAAGAATGTCCTCTAGAAACCACCTCCCCTCTCCACATCTTTACTCTTCCCCTATACCCCCCCCTCATAAGAATGTCCTCTAGAAACCATCTCTCCTCTCCACATCCTTACTCTTCCCCTACCCCCCCCCCCCCATAAGAATGTCTTCTAGAAAGCATCTCTCCTCTCTACCCCCAAAGCTACATAGGAGGGAAACAAACATGGCTGACAAAGATTGAAAAGGCTGAGAGGAAAAAAAAAAGATGTGGGGGGGGAGAGTGTTAAATCCAAACTTTCTGTGCTGGCCAAACAGTCAGGACATTAGCAGTAGTGAAATTATGGGCTAGGAGGGGAAAATCCTTTGTTGTGGGGATGGGGGGAGGGAGTGAAAAAATATACGAACCAGCAGTTCGAGTTGAAAATAGAACTGGAAAATATCAACCGATAAAACAAGGGGTGCGACAAGGATGTGTACTATCTTCAGACCTTTTTTATCTGTACAGCGAGAATATTCTAAGAACAATCATCACAGAACCAGGCATAAAAATTGGAGGATACAAAAATAACAACCTTCGGTATGCTGACGACACAGTACTGGTAGCTGAGAACCAACAAGACCTGCAAAATCTCTTGCATAGAGTCACCAAAGAAAGTGAAGAGAAAGGCCTTACTTTGAACATCAGAAAGACAGAGACTATGGTTATATCTAAAAAAAAAAAAAAAACAGAATCCACCAGCATGTAGTATAAAACTAAACAGAACTATTCTAAAGCAGATGCAGAAATTCAAATACCTTGGAGCAGTAATAACTTCAGATGGGAAGTGCAGAACAGAAATTAGGAACAGAATAGACCAAGCAAAGACTGCATTTCAGAGAATGAGAAACATATTATCCAACACATCCTTATCAATGAATGTTGGGAAATGAGTCCTAAAATGCTATATTGAACCTATCTTGTAATATAGAAGTGAATCATGGACAATAGGCAAGTCTGCACAAAAATCATTGGAAGCAGCAGAAATGTGGTTTATTAGAAGAATGTTGCGAATCCCCTGGACACCAAAAATAACTAATGAAGAATGTATGAGAAGAGCTGGAGAGACCAAAAAATCTTGTCAAAAAATAATAATAAGAGAGAGACAATGTACTTTCATAGGACATGCAATGAGAAGAGGGGGCATTGAAATATTATAACAACAGGAAAATAGAAGGAAGAAGATCAAGAGGAAGACCAAGAGAAATGATACTGGACAGTCTGACGGGATGGTGTGAGAGGAGATCACCAAATGAGCTGATGGCCCGCATGAAGAATCGTGTACTCTGGAGAAGCATAATAGCCAACCCCAGTCGGCACGGCACATGATGATGATGATGAGAGTACTATAATGGAAGTGAATATAACAAAGCGAATATATGTCAAGATAAATAATTCATCTGACAGAAAAAAACAAAATAGAGCGAGAGAGTGAACGATGGCAGGAATAACAGGCTTTTTTGTCTCTGCACATTTTGCTGGTCCCGTATTATCAGGGAGTGTAGAGAAAGACGGAAGTTTATGCACTCCTCGTACAACATGGGGACTGGTTCGGGGATAGTGAACATTTGGTGAGATCTAAGCAAGAACTGGTTCGGGGGGGGGGGGGGGCAGATTCAGGGATAGTGAACATTTGGTGAGACCTAAGCAAGAACTGGTGGGGGGAGGGACAGATTCAAGGATAGTGAACATTTGGTGAGATCTAAGCAAGAACTGGTGGGGGGGGGGGGACAGGTTCAGGGATAGTGAACATTTGGTGAGATCTAAGCAAGAACTGTCTCTCCACATCCTTATTCTTCCCCTATACCCCCCCCCCCATTCATAAGAATGTCCTCTAGAAACCACCTCCCCTCTCCACATCTTTACTCTTCCCCTATACCCCCCCCCTCATAAGAATGTCCTCTAGAAACCATCTCCTCTCCACATCCTTACTCTTCCCCTACCCCCCCCCCCCCCATAAGAATGTCTTCTAGAAAGCATCTCTCCTCTCTACCCCCAAAGCTACATAGGAGGGAAACAAACATGGCTGACAAAGATTGAAAAGGCTGAGAGGAAAAAAAAAAGATGTGGGGGGGGGAGAGTGTTAAATCCAAACTTTCTGTGCTGGCCAAACAGTCAGGACATTAGCAGTAGTGAAATTATGGGCTAGGAGGGGAAAATCCTTTGTTGTGGGGATGGGGGGAGGGAGTGAAAAAAATATACGAACCAGCAGTTCGAGTTGAAAATAGAACTGGAAAATATCAACCGATAAAACAAGGGGTGCGACAAGGATGTGTACTATCTCCAGACCTTTTTTATCTGTACAGCGAGAATATTCTAAGAACAATCATCACAGAACCAGGCATAAAAATTGGAGGATACAAAAATAACAACCTTCGGTATGCTGACGACACAGTACTGGTAGCTGAGAACCAACAAGACCTGCAAAATCTCTTGCATAGAGTCACCAAAGAAAGTGAAGAGAAAGGCCTTACTTTGAACATCAGAAAGACAGAGACTATGGTTATATCTAAAAAAAAAAAAAAAACAGAATCCACCAGCATGTAGTATAAAACTAAACAGAACTATTCTAAAGCAGATGCAGAAATTCAAATACCTTGGAGCAGTAATAACTTCAGATGGGAAGTGCAGAACAGAAATTAGGAACAGAATAGACCAAGCAAAGACTGCATTTCAGAGAATGAGAAACATATTATCCAACACATCCTTATCAATGAATGTTGGGAAATGAGTCCTAAAATGCTATATTGAACCTATCTTGTAATATAGAAGTGAATCATGGACAATAGGCAAGTCTGCACAAAAATCATTGGAAGCAGCAGAAATGTGGTTTATTAGAAGAATGTTGCGAATCCCCTGGACACCAAAAATAACTAATGAAGAATGTATGAGAAGAGCTGGAGAGACCAAAAAATCTTGTCAAAAAATAATAATAAGAGAGAGACAATGTACTTTCATAGGACATGCAATGAGAAGAGGGGGCATTGAAAATATTATAACAACAGGAAAAATAGAAGGAAGAAGATCAAGAGGAAGACCAAGAGAAATGATACTGGACAGTCTGACGGGATGGTGTGAGAGGAGATCACCAAATGAGCTGATGGCCCGCATGAAGAATCGTGTACTCTGGAGAAGCATAATAGCCAACCCCAGTCGGCACGGCACATGATGATGATGATGAGAGTACTATAATGGAAGTGAATATAACAAAGCGAATATATGTCAAGATAAATAATTCATCTGACAGAAAAAAACAAAATAGAGCGAGAGAGTGAACGATGGCAGGAATAACAGGCTTTTTTGTCTCTGCACATTTTGCTGGTCCCGTATTATCAGGGAGTGTAGAGAAAGACGGAAGTTTATGCACTCCTCGTACAACATGGGGACTGGTTCGGGGATAGTGAACATTTGGTGAGATCTAAGCAAGAACTGGTTCGGGGGGGGGGGGGGGCAGATTCAGGGATAGTGAACATTTGGTGAGACCTAAGCAAGAACTGGTGGGGGGAGGGACAGATTCAAGGATAGTGAACATTTGGTGAGATCTAAGCAAGAACTGGTGGGGGGGGGGGGACAGGTTCAGGGATAGTGAACATTTGGTGAGATCTAAGCAAGAACTGATGGGGGGAGGGACAGATTCAAGGATAGTGAACATTTGGTGAGATCTAAGCAAGAACTGATTGGGGGGGGGGGGGGGGGGGACAGGTCAGAGATAGTGAACATTTGGTGAGATCTAAGCAAGAACTGGTGGGGGGAGGGACAGATTCAAGGATAGTGAACATTTGGTGAGATCTAAGCAAGAACTGGTGGGGGGAGGGACAGATTCAAGGATAGTGAACATTTGGAGAGATCTAAGCAAGAACTGGGGGGGGGGGGGGAACACAGGTTCAGGGATAGTGAACATTTGGTGAGATCTAAGCAAGAGCTGGTGGGGGGGGGGGGGACACAGATTCAGGGATAGTTCACATGTGGTAAGATCTAAGCAAGAACTGGTCGGGGGGGGGGGGGGGGGGTACTGTGCTCGCTTTTACCAGCTCTGATTTCTGCGTCTGTCGAGTCCATGTACAGTGTTTTTAATGAGTGATGAGTTGACACTGTCATTGATGGCCTATTGTACGCATGTGTCGTACGGTACAGAAAGTCACTTACAATCACGTAGATCCCAAAAAAGTATTGTACCAGACATGGAGCAGATCCATTTAGAAAGTTTGAAGTATTAGGGGACATAAAGTCTTTGTTTGTTGTTGTTTTTTTTAATCAAGCGCGAGAACACTTGTGCAGGTTTCGTGTTTCAGGATGTGAAAATGTTTTCTGAGTTTTCCAGTACGGGATGTGGCTCCCCCGGGAATTGTGCAGTTGGTTCTCTGTATGCGTTAAGAGTGTTTTCCTGCCCACGTGCTTTACTTTCAGCAAGCGTGATCATTTTTGTGTCTGTGCTAGAACACTTGTCTCCTGCTTTTTAAAAATGTGCTTTCTGGGCGCCTGCATCCTTCCACTCGCAGCAAACCTTGTTTGTTCCATTGCTGGCTTTTTCGTTCTGTTTCAGCTGGTTTCTTACTTGTTCCAGTGCCTCCCTTCCCTTTTTTTAAGTCTTACAATAGATATGTGGTTGCCGTTGTTGATTGTCGTTGTATCAGTGTAATTTGGGTTTTTTGGTGGTGTTTTTATAGTAGTTAGAGAACAGGACACGGTTTGGCGTGGTCTGAAATATGTGAAGTGTACAGAAACCAAAGACAAGTATACTAGAGGGGCGGTGCTTTTATCAGAACTCTGGAACTAAGTCTGACCAAGACTGGCGCCCCCCCCCCCTTCCCCAATCTTCCTGGTTGCCTTGAACTAGACTGTTGCCCTCTTTCATCCTGGCTAACCTGGGGCAAGCCTCGGCGTTTACCCTGGCAACGAGGAAGTCAGGCAAAAAGGCAGCTTCTTGGAAGCACGCTGAGACTTGGCCGTCATCTGCTTCTCCCCGACCAACACGAATTTGTCCTTCAGATCGTCCTGATGTCGGGTATAGGGAACGAGTTCACGGTTGTGGGGAAATCAGAAAAAGATGTGAGACAGAACTCAAGCAGGGCCTCTCTGAGATCAGGTTCAGTAGATATACACTGCTGGTAGCCGAGAGAGTGGACTAGACGTCGGCTCCCCAGTATTCGGAAAGCAGTATACAGCATTTTTGTTTACAAATAAAAACATTTCAGTGTTAGTGAGAGCTTACCATAAAATATTGTCCGCGATGCTCATAAAACTCCCTGCTTGAAAACAGATGATATGTGCCATGTTCATAATTTCAAAACCCTCCTCGGATAAAAGATTTTCACTGCGTTCACAAAATGATTTTGCACCAGCAACCATCATCCATATATCGTGAGAATGTGAGAACTTTCTAAAAGTTTTATTGTGTGTGTGTAAAACACACTCTCAGAATAATACTTGAAGAACATATTGAAAAGCAGAAACCATTAATACTGAATTTCATAGATTTTAAGAAGGCATTTGATAGCATACACAGAGATTCATTATGGAGAATTTTAGGTCTATATGGAATACCATCTAAAATTGTCAACATCATTAAGGACTTATACAATGGATATGGTTGTGCAGTCAAGACAGAAGAAGGGATGAGTGAATGGTTCCAGATTGAAACAGGCGTGAAGCAAGGATGTATACTGTCTCCTTTACTTTTTGGGATTACAATAGACTTCATAATGACACAATGCTGCACAGGTAACACAGGTATTGACTGGGTACATGGGACCCAACTAGAAGATCTTGATTTTGCTGATGACATAACTCTTATCAGTAATAATGTGAATTCCATGCAAGAAAAAACAGATAGCCTATCTTCACTGGCTAGCAAAATAGGACTTGAAATTAACAAGGACAAAACAAAAATAATGAAAATTCCCATCAATCAAAATGGAAAAATACACATAGAAGGGACAGATATTGAAGAAGTCAATCAATTGCATACCTTGGCAGCTACATAGACCAGGATGGTGACACTAGAAAGGAAGTTAGGATCAGAATTGCAAAAGCAGCTTCAATCTTCAAGAATCTTGAGAACATATGGAATTCAAAAGTTATAAGCACAAAAACCAAGTTAAGACTATTCAATTCAAACGTAATATCCACCCTCATTTATGCATGCGAAAGCTGGAAAACAACTAAAGAAATAGAAAAGAAATTAGACTCTTTTGAAAACAAATGTTTAAGGAAAATACTCGGCATCAAGTGGAATGAATTCAAGAACAATGCAGAGATAAGACAGATGACTGAACAACAACCAGTCTCACGGGTGATCAGGAAAAGGAGATGGACATATGTTGGCCACTTGATGAGAAGAAATGAGCAGAGAATCCCAAAACAAGCTATCAAGTGGAACACAACAGGCCGAAGAAAAAGGGGCAGACCGCGTGAAACTCTGAAGAGAACATTATTAAGAGAGGCCAAGTTAACAGGCATAAAATCCTTTGATGAGGTTGAAAGACTCGCCGAAGACAGGAAAAATTGGCGAACTACTTTGCGAGCCCTATGTGACGTCTAACGGCACGGGAAGGATATAAGATAAGATAAGAAGTAAAACATTAAATACTATAGAGATCTCTAAGACGCTGATCAACTGTTAGCCAAAGGTATCCCACAGCAGTTAAAAGTCCCTTACTGTTACCATAGGCAGCAAATTTTCACCCATTAATAGGCTTCTACAATTAAAATTCGCTTTGCCTATCATTCCCGGGATTGAAAACTTCCTTCATATTATGTGCAAAGTCTGAAGCTGAGACGAGTTTTAAGAAGTTTTTTAATACTTACCATATCTCATCCTGCTTGGTGTTATTTAACTTCCAGTTTAGCAAAACTGGTATTGAGCTGGCTGAGATAAACTTATTACCCTGAATTATCTCTGTTATCTTGTTGAACATGTGAGAGGTCACCACGAGCGGGCATACATGAGGCACTTCTCTCGCCAGTTCAAAATACAGCCAACTTCATGTCTGCTATTAAAGTTTGCATTGAGCATCCAAGAATACCACAACAGTTTATTTATACACAATGAGATGGAAACAGTAACAGGATATGAGTTGTCCAATTAACATTTGTATCCCCCTGTCCACATTACACTCTCTTCAACTTGTTAATTGATAGGACAGTGAAACCAAAATCACAATATTCAACTGTTGGGAGGTTTATATTACATTTTTATTGTTGGACAAGGCAGGAGAATACTCACATTTAAACACCTTAATGTGCACTTTCTGTAGAGCATGAGCATGTGATATGTGTATGTGATTAGGTAGTGAACACATTGTGTACTTTTATGATGTTTGTGTATGTGGATAAGTGAGCAGATATATTGAACTTAATTATATGTGTTACTGTGTATGTGGCTAGATAAGTGCCTTTTATGATGTTTGTGTGTGGACTGACAAAATAACAAGTTGTACTTTAATGAGGTGTGGATGTGAATGTGGCTAGATAAAGTGAACAGATTGTCTCTTTATAATGTTTATTTGTATTTGTCTTTATGTATGTAGGTCATCATGTATGTAGATGAGTGAACAAGTTTTTGTTTGTGTTTGTCTTTATGTGTGTAGACAGATGAGTGAACAAGCTGTGTTTTTATGTTTGTACAAATGTGCATCTTTGTGTATGTAGACTGTTGTAATTGTGAGTTATATAAGTGCTCAGTATTATTTCTGCCATGTGTTCTATTGTTACACAAGTCACCACACATCTATTATAACATACTTAATAGCTTCATAAGTTACCAAGTCTATACAAGTAACCACACATCTATATAATAATAGCTTCATAAGTTGCCAAGTTTACACAACTCACCTCACTCCAATTATTACAAAATTGTTCAGCAATATTATTTGCTCATAGAAAACATTATTGCTTATGGAGGCTTTCCTGTGAAATGAAACAGCACTTTCTGATAGTATTTCCATTGCCTTTTGCAGATACCATAGTGACCAAAAACACTAGTCTAGTGACTGTTTGTAGGCAGTGTGTTTAAGAAACAAAAACAGAACTGTTGTAACTTCTTTCAAAACGAGAATGATTATGTACTGCCATGGTCACTACAGATGTCTTGTGGTTTATTTAAAAAATTTTTGTTTATTTCTGCTAAAGACACCAGATTTATGGAAGATGTCACTGATTACAGTGGATCAGAGCTAACCAAGACTAGTGTGTATCACCACTGAACTCCTGCAGACATTTGATGTATTACTTCAGTATAGCCAGCAAGATTGGAAACAATATGTGGAGCCCATATGTTGGGTCTGAATGGAGTTTTTTAAAAGGCTACCAAAACCCAGTCTCAGTCTGACTAAAAGTCTGTATATATATATACTTTTTTTTTTATCATTCTCAGACTTTGTCTTGTATACTTTTGAAGTAATCTGTGGTCAGCTGGAGCTGGTGTACATCCATGTATGGTTTGCTTGAATTGATATAGGTGTAGGTCACATCTTGTTTTCTCTGCACCTCATATATTGGGCACCCCTGCAGAGTATATTCTCCTGTAACTTGTATGTTATTTTTATCATCAGTTTAGCCTTCTTCTGTATTTCAGAATCTTCCTTCTCCACATCAGTTGTAAAGAATGAATCTTGTGATTGTAATGACTGGTATATGGCATAAGATATCGTGTTTATCTTGTTGATCATGGTCTGAAAAGTTGTTAGTCATCAGTTGTTACTGACATAATCTGCCATCTTCCTGTTTTTAGGTGGCTTGTTCGCGTTACAGAGGACCCGGTGCTGCATCATTGAAAGCAAAAATTGTTGATCTTATTCGAGGTAAGTTTTTCAGTATGGGCATTATTGACCTTTAGTGTATGTGTTCTTCCTTTTTATAAAGTGAATTAAATATCTTAAATAGAACGACATGAGTTAGTTATATGTTGAAACATCAAATTTTCATGGCAAATTTTATTGGCATTTTTTTTAGTGTAAGAAGACGATTTTGAAGCAGACACTGTTGTGGGTTTTTTTGCCAGGCATCATCTTGTGGAATAGCTCATTTCGTGGCTGACTCTGCCAGTGTTTGATTTGCTTAACTGGCAAGCGGTGTTTTTATTGAGAGATCCAGTTTCCTTATGCTCGTGTTTTCCAAATTTGAATTTGGTCCTTTTGGTCATCGTTTCCTCCTCAGATGATTCTTTACCCTGGTTGCTGCATACATTGCTCAGCTTTTTGCAAGTTCTTCTCAAGACTTCATGGGTGATAGAAAAATCTTGCATTCATAACTTATAAATATCATTGCATCTCAGTTCTGGTCTTTCATATGACCTCCCTTTCACACAAGTCATGGCAGATACCACCGCTCTTATTTATTTGAATGCTATCATTATTGAAGGTTGGCTAGTAAAGAAGATTAAACAGAGAAAACTTAAATATTTTGGACATATTAAATGTCATGAGAATTTAGAGAAGACAGTTTTTGAAGGGTATATAATAGGGACAAAGAAAGAGAGGAAGACCAAGGTGAAGGTGGCTGCAAGACATCGTTGATGATCTGAGAATGAATACAACAGCTGCAGCAGAATATCTTGCTTACACCTGAGAGGCCTACAGAAGAGCTGTTAGGGAGGCAGAGTTTTGCAAGGGACGTGCAAATGACTGACTGACACTGGGGAAGTAAATTTCATTGCAGGCATAACATAGCAAACTCGTTACTAGAACATTAGCTCACTGCACTCATAACATTCAGCATTTTAAAGTAAGAACAGATAAAATAACTGAAAATCTTGTAATATACAATTACTTCAGGAGGAACATGTTATGTTCCACTTATCCGAAGTGATACAACAGGACCATATGCCAAAGTTGGAGACCCGTACACTCCCTCTTCCCCATATAAGCTGGTCTCAGAAATAGAGGATGTGTTCAAGGCGAGCCCCAGAACTGTTCTTGACCGGGACACAAAGGATTTTAGAAATATGAAAGTGTGGGCCTTTGCAGGACCAATGTCTCCCCAAGAGGTCAGTTTCACGATTTGTTCATCATTACACATTATAGAAGAGTAAGTTGTAAACTGTTGTACCAGACTGAATGGGCTTTTAGTGTGCAGTACATGTCGGTAGGTAATATATGAACTAAAGAAGAAAAGATTTCTGGGATGTTTATAGTGGAGAAAGGTGTAGCTAAACCTTCTCCTTAGTATATAAAAAAAATTAGCAGTAACACAACAGATGAAGCAAAACATTTTTTTTAAATCTATTTATTTTAGGACTGTGTTGCATGTAAATACATTCATCTTGAATCAGATGAATTTATATTTGGTAGCATTACAGTTCAGGTTGCTGTAACAAAACATCCAAAAAAAAGTCACACATCCGTGTTCAGCAGTTGAAAAATGGTTTTACTGTTCGAAAATGAGTTGGAACAGAGTTAACTTGCTATGATGAACTTCATATGGGTGAGAGGAGCTTGTGACCAGGGTTTTACAAATAAATATTTCCTGTGAGTAAAGAACATGAATTACTGAGCATTACTTTCACAAGTCACACAGATTAAGGGAAAAAACCACCACGTGTAAAATTTGCATAAGTTTAGTGTTGATGAAGAGGTTGAAAATGGGTTAAGACTGTTTAGAACAAAAGTAAGAACGGAGGGTTGAAAACGAGGTACATTAGCATCCACTGCAGCGGCGACTGAAAGAGCTTTCTTGTGTTATGTTTTTAGAAGCCGTTTCAAGCACAAATGCTAATGCTGCACAAGATTATTAGAGAAACTGCTGTCCCTGTTAGCATGTCATGTTTTGTTTTTATGCAGAATGTGTTTCTTAGTTTGTAGCATTTGTTGTCTTAGTTTATGCCACTTGTTTTATTAGTTTCACTGGTTTAATTTAGTTCAGTACATGTTTTATGAAATACCGTCTGTCTTAATTTCTGGCTTAATTTACTTCAGTGCACCATCCATGATTTGCTGACACTGTTTTATTTCAGTACTTCATGCATGACTTTACCAACTGGTTTAATTTACTTCAGTACTTTCTTCTTCTTTCATCTTCAGCTTTCTGGGCCAATAAGGCTCTCTGCTGCAGATAAAGTTTGCCTCCATTCATCTTCTGTCTCTAGTTGTTTATATCCTCTTCTGTGTTGATTTCCATCTCTGTCTTGGTCTATCCCTTGGTCTTGTTTCCCCCATCTCTTGTGCTTATATAAATTTTGTTTGTCTGGTCTCTTCCATTCTTTCTGCATGGTCCAGCCAGCATAGTCTTTTGCAGTTTCAAGACATTCCAAGACTTCAGTACATAGTTTATGATTTTCTGAAGGTCTTAATGTCTGGCTTAATTTACATTAGTACATCATGCTTGACTTTGCTGACTCTGGTTTATTTATTTCAGTACACCGTGCATAACTGGCTGATTCTGGTTTAATTTTGGAATATAGTTTATGATTTACTGATCATCCTGATTTATGACTGAATTTACTTCAGTACACCAAGCATGACCTGCTTACTCAGGCTTAATTTACTTCAGTACACAGTTTATGATTTACTGATTGTCTTAATATCAGGCTTTATTTACTTCAGTACATCAAGCATGACTTGCTGACCCTGGCTTTATTAACTTCAGACCACCATTTATGATTTACCAACCCTAATTTTCTGGCTTATTTTAACTCAGTATACTCTTTATGACTTATTTATGTCTTAGTTTCTGGCTTACTTTACTTTTCTGTAAAGATGTATTGTAATGAAGAATACATTACACAGTGATTTGGTTTACTGACTGTCACTTATTATAAAGACAAGATCATGCTAGACAAGAATAACTTTTGTTTGTGTTGAGTTCCATTGTGCAGTCACTAACTTTTCTTTGGTGGTATTAGAGAGGAAGATAAGATTTTAAATTTAAGTTGTTAATGAGCTGAAAGAGGTCAAAGCATTAGCAGAATGTATTAAATAAGAAATTATTTGTATACACATAAACTTACGTAACACTCTGATGAGTGTTGATAAAGCTCTAATGCCTTTGGATACATTGATTCATGTCTGTTCAGATTTGCCATCAGTCAACTCTCTGTGTATTTAGGCTGAGGGCTTCAAGAAGGAATGGAAGTCTCCACGATTTCAAAGATACAACTACGATGTTAGGGAGAATCACAAAGTGATGGACGGTGATAGAGGGTTTGAACGTTTTGGCCGGTAATCATATTACATTACATCATTTGTAATTCAAAAGCTAGCAATTTTTAAAAAAAATTTATTTCAGAAGAGAAATTTTTCTTTCAGTCCAAGATCTTAGAAGGGAATATTTCTTCCTCTTTCTTATCTTTTTACCCTGTTTTAATCTGCCTTCTGTCATATCGTCTTCATTTTTATCTTTTATTTCAGCTTCCTTTTCCTGCTCTGATAATACTTTACTGTTCCTCCTTTTTTCTTCTCTGATTACTTTCTTCCCTCATTTCTTGTTATTGTTCTTCTGGTTTTTTTTTTCCTTTCCTTTCTCATGCTTTTCTGATGGTTTTTTTTTTTTTCATTTGCATTCTTCTCATATAATTACATTTTAAAACATTTTGACTAGAAGTAACTTCCCACCTTTTTTGTACGTAATGACCTTATACCAGTTAGGCCATAGATTAGTTTAGCAATTTTCAATAAATGACTGTTTCTTATCCAAGCCTTAGTCTGTGGTGGCGGAATTATGTTCCGAGAGTTACCTCACTCACATAGTTGCCACTGTCTGCTTTCAGAATATAGCATTGAGCATCTGCCTGGGACCCCCTGATCTGTGCATGGGCCCAGAATTTTAGTCTAGAGGAAAAGAATAGAATCATCTGCCAGCTACTTACATGTAGAACTACTGAAAGGAGATGAAACATTATGATAGCCCAGCATAACATAATTAACTTGGAAGAATCAGTCAGTCCTCAGACTTCATTTGAGTTAAAGCTATTCAACATAATAGGCTGGTTATGGAGGAAGAAAATTCACAGAACCAAACAAGACCCATGCAGATAACACTGGATTTGTGGTAGTTGATGCCAAATCTCATCTTAGCATTAGTTGCAGAAGGGAAGGATCTGAATAGCATTAGTTAACTCTTCCCGTGCCGCAGGAAGAAGCACGGATGTTCCATTTGGTGCTGGAGTAAAAGCGCGGGTCTTGATATGTATCAGGGGTATAGTTGGAAAAATAAATGAAATACAGCATTTCCATGTTATGTGTACTTAATTTGGTTAGCGGGATAGGGGTATCCCCTATCAAAGGAGAAATAAGATGCCTCCTTACCTCCATCAGTCTACGGGATACCCTTGGGCAAGGTGGAGTACCCATATAGCCCCCTGATCAGGGTGACATGAAGCCATGGGAGCGGGTGGTGGATGGAATGGGAGAGAAGCCGACAGATAATGTTGGTTATGGTCACCATTCTATGATGGTAGGCAGATGATCTCAATATAGGAACAATGGCTACGATCACTGACTAGTACAGTCACTGCCCAGAGGGAAAGCAGTGGTAAACTATCTTCTGGAAATATATCAAGAAACCCAAACAGCAAAAAAAGAACAAATATATCCATACTACAAGAACTTAATACTGAAGAAGGCTGGCTATTAAAGAGAGAAAACTTAAATATTTTGGACACATTAAACGTCATGATAATCTAGAGAAGACCGTCTTGGAAGGGTACATAATGGGAAAAAGAAAGAGAGGAAGACCAAGGCGGAGATGGCTGCAAGACATTGTTGATAATCTGCAAATGGACGCATCAGCAACAGGACATCTTTCTCACAACCAAGAGGCCTACAGGAGTGCTGTTAGGGAGGCAAAGTTCCACAAGGGACATCCAAATAAATGAGTGTGTACTTATTATGTTTCAAAATAACCAAAATTGTATGAAGATTTCATAAATGCAGTTTTTTTAAGGAAAAAAAAAGAAGTAATGAAGTTTTTAGACAATAATTGTATCTTACTTACCATCGGCTGGGTCTAGTGTACAGTACATACCATCTGAGATGCCTAGAACTACCTATCGACTACCTGTTGATCTTGTCTTGTGATTGTATTTGCCTTTCTCCCTAAAATAATGTCTGAAATAACCTTCTGACTACTTCTCCAGTCATCTGATATGTCTAGATCTACTTGGGATACATTCAAGAACAGTGGTCTGGTCACCGGGTATATCCATCACCAAAAATTTTAATTTATTGCAGAAAACTTCAATTTTCTCCCTCGTAACTAAGCTCTCTTTGGCCATTTTGAAAAAAGTCACAGGGCATATGCACTAAATGTTTACAACTAATTGTTACACCGGGTTTTTAATGAAACAAAGCATGTAGCGAAATATAGTCACATGGCACTATAGACACAAACTGGAAGTGACCATTTTTAGTCATTAAGCACGGGAAGAGTTAACAGCTATAACCAGTAGAGTATGTTTAACATCATTATCTTTTTTTTTTTGCTCCATTTCCTTGAATGCCTGAGTGAATGGGAATTTTGTTGGGTTTTTGTTTTTTGTTTGTGTAAGGTTCATTAATCTTATGGCTTTCTTTCAGAGAACTGGCAGACAATCACAGCACTTCATGGCAGGAGTATTGGCCTTTTTTAGACGCATTTGCAGATCTGCGGTCAGAGGAAGGACTGGATAAGCTTGAGCAGTTCTTCCTGAAACAACAAGTCTTAAACATTATGCAGCTTCTTCTCAGAAAAGAGAATTTTGTGTCAGCGGCACCATATCTCATCAGCCAGGAGTACATTTTGAGACAAGAACTGTCAGATGCAGAAGGGAGTGATGAGGAAAATGAAATGTACTTCTCTGCTGAGAGCCCTTCATGTAGTGAAGAGAATGATAGTGAAAACCAGCAAGTTTTCTCTGGAGATGCAGACAGAAGTGAAGATTCTTCATCTGCCGATAGAACAAAATCCTCGAGTGGTTTGTTGTCTTCTCTGTGGAGTGGCATCTTGAGATTAAAAAACTATTTCTCTCCTGTTTCTCACAAAAGAAAGCACAGCATAAGATCCACAGATAGCAATGGTAATGAGGCAAAGAAGTCAAAATCATTGGTCTTAGAACCTGAAACCTGCAAGGTTACAGGCTCTGGAGAATCAACTTCAGCCACAAGTAAACAGAACAGTGGCATTAATGATTCTGATAAGTCCAGTTCTAGAACTCAGTTGTGTTTAGATAACAATGACAAAGACAATAGGGACACTTTTGCTGGTTCAAAAGAATGTCTTTTAGCCAAAAAAACAAGTGAGGAAACCAGTGCAGGCTCGGAGCTGCCCGGTACCCCAGAGCAGTGGAAGTACAGAACTCGGGTACAAAGTCCAGAATCTGACACTTCTAGCCCTGAGAAAGAGTTTCACAGTGATCTTAGTTCTCCAGGTTGTGATCTGAGTTTGGTGTCACCAGCCAGTCAAGGTGAAAAGGTCAAAATGCAAGACAGATTAGCAAACCAGAGTTGTCCACAAGAGAGTGCAACATCTGCCGCAGCGAATCCCTCAGACATACAGCATGATGACAGTTTTAATACAAAAATGGATACTATCTCCAAAAGCTTGCAGCATTTTTCCATGATTTCACCAAAAACATCTCCGTCCATTTCTGTTGCTACTACTCCTTCATCGCTGTCAAGCAGATCCGATTCAGATTTAGAACCCAGCGTTCACGTTTTTACCGGGAAATTGTTTTCCAGAGTTTTGGCACAGTTAAAATCCAGAAAACTTTTAGACACTGAACGCACAAGATACGACAACCAGACAGAGATACCAACACTTATTCTAAGGCAAGCAGACGGCAACAACATGGTTCTGGCAGATTTATTTCTACCTGGAGTACAGGAGTATCAAGAGTCATTGTTAAAACCTCACAGTCAGATTTTGGATGAGGTTACACAGAAAGAGGCTATGCAGAATGTCTGGGTCAACTTTCTAGCACTGTTCTCTACATCAGTGCAAGCCAAGAAAGTTTTAAGTCTTTCGGAGGATGACATTATATGTGCAGTAGTAGAAGGCCTGCCAGAGGATAGAGATGTGTGCAGATTTGGCAGGTACATTGTTGATACTGTTTATAAAAATCTTTTGGCAGTTAATGAAAATAGTTTTATATAAAATCTTATGCGAACAAAGAAGAAGAGGAAGAAGATATAAAATCTTATAAACTGCTTGTATATTTTTTAAAGCATCGTGGTAGAATTATACTCTTTTCATGAATTGTCACCATTGGCTTCCTATTGTGTCATGCCCTCATGATGTTGATTAATTGGAGATTAGAAAGCATTTATTTCAGCAAAGTTGCAAGTCCAAGAGTGCAGCATTATGCTTGACTTCTACACTATCATTATAGTAGTACAATTTTCAGCATTACTACGGTGAGTCAAAAATTGGTCACTTTTTTCCATACCCCAATTTCAGTCAAGATTCTTGTCTTATACACTATGCTGGCATTTGTAACATCATGCTGACGTCACGTGTTGCATCATTCTGAAAATGTACGTACCCATTTTCAGGCAGTGAATTGTGACATGAGTGAGTAGCAGAAGGAAATATGACAGATAGCAAGGTTGTCATTCACGTCCTACTGAGACATTATTGAACGGAAGAGCTGAATGCCTCTGTAACTGCCTGTGAAATTTGCAGTGTGGAAAGGGAAGGAACATTTGATGACAGCACTACAAGGAAGTGGTTCCAGAGGTTCAAGTCTGGGGACACCGACCTCGAAGACAAGCCCAGGTCAGGACACCGCTCAGCCACCAATGGTGAAGCTCTGCTTCAAGTAGTAAGACAATTCCAGTACCAGTATTCAATTCTGCGCACCCGATACTGGTGTGGTAACTTTTAAGTGCATACGTGAGCAAACATTTTTTAAAAATCAGAATTTATCATCATCATCAGGTGCAGTGCCGACTGGCATTGGCTATTATGCTTCTCCAAAGTACATGATCCTTCATGCAGACCATCTTCGCAGTTGGTGATCTCCTCTCACATCATCCCGTCAGACTGTCCAGTATCATTTCTCTTGGTCTTCCTCTTGATCTTCTTCCTTCTATTTTATAGACAGAAAATATAAACGTATCACCTTAATCTGTTTCCTTTTCTTTACTTTTCAATATAATCTTCATTTCTCTGCACACATTTTTCCCATCACCCTGCAAGTTTGAAAATACCCTCCCAGTAGAATTCTGTTCCAGCTGACCAACGGCACAGACGCACTGCTTTCTGGACGTTCTCTCCTGTGGGACCAAGCAGGCACAAACTTTTCTATAGCCTGGGATTTCAGTCATTTTCTGTACTGCATTGTGTTCTGTTCCAAGATTTAAAGCGATTTCAGATACTGTGACACATCTGTCTTCTTTAATGATGTCATCAACCCTTTTCACGTTGCATTCAGTGGAGGCAGTTCGAGGGCAACGCTGCGAGGCATATCTTGGATGCTCGTGTTTTCATCTTTGAAATGTTTCACCCACCTCCTAACACTGCTAGCACCCATACACACATCTCCATAAGCAAGCTGAAGTCTTTGGTGAATTTCTGGGATTTCCTCTTTAACAAGGAACTCAATAACAGCACGTTGACAAAACGAAACTTCAGCACCAAGCGTTTTGTTTATGTTTCGTGTGGTCACGTGACAGTGATGGTGACATCATGTGACCTCTACAAGAAGTGCAAAGGATGCAGTTAAGGTGATACATTTATATTTTCTCTATCTATAAATTCTGACTTTTATCAAATTTTTGCTCACGACTTTCGGTATGACCCTCATATTATGTTGCTTGGTTTTTTTGTGCAGCAGTGAAACGCTGCAAAAATGTGGAGAATTTCTGACTCATCTTAGTAACATGATCATGAGATCAGTTAGCTGTGTTTGTAACATGATCATGAGATCAGTTAGCTGTGTTGTTTGTAACATGATCATCAGATCAGTTAGCTGTGTTGTTTGTACAACTTTCACTGTAGTCCCTAGCTACTTTTTTATATATAAAAATTCACATGCTAAAAACTATTGCAGATGCTTTCTGTTAAGCTATTTTATTTTTTATTAATATATCTCTTTCATTTCCATTCATTTTTTTTGTGATGATGAATTAAATATGTTCTGTCTTGTCATCCTCATCAGCGATTTGTGATAAATCAGGGATTTCTGCAAGTTTTTTTTCCCACTTCAACTCATCCATCTTTTGTATTTAAAATAAATTTTAATTCTTTCCTTGCCATATGTAAGATTTCTGTGCCATAGTGGATAAATGAGTGCTAGTACGTTGTGTGTGATATTTTTATAGTGGCATTTCAATGTTGTCTGTATTTCTGTTTGCTCTGTAATGATTATGTTATTGCATTCTGAGGTCTCTAAATGTGTATTTTTTAAGTTTATTGTTGATTGTATATGGATTGTTAGCAAAGAGTGGCAAGTCTACATGTGTGTTTTGGGGATAATTTAACTGAAGAATAATGACTAACAATTATGAGAAATTGAGATGGACCTAGAAGATGGATTGAGACATACAGATACTTTGTAAATATATAAAATAACAGATCAGTATGCAAGTCTTAGTCCATGCATTGGTTTTGAAGTCAGCATGCAGCCTTTATACATGGAGGGAGGGAGGGGGAGAAAATAAACATGCTGATTAAGACGTTCTTCGGTGCATTTTTTTTTGTGTGTGTTGTTTCAGCTTTGGTAGAGCAGATCATGTCAACCTGAAAGAACTGTTCATCAGAAGCAAAGAAAGTCTGTTTGATTCAAAACACTCAGTCACACTGTCAGTGAGAATAGTCAGAAGCTCCACGCTTCCTAAAAGAGATGTGTTTGTCTGTGGGTAGGTATCGCAAGGATTCTGGAGATATTTCTGTTGTAAGCAAATGCAGGTTAGGTTGTTTGCCTGCTGTCTCATTTTTATCTGCTGTTGTGGTCATCTACAATGCATAAAAAAAATCCCTGGCTCTTCTTCAGAACAAGAAGAGGTGCAGAAGTATGAAGATAGCTTGCATTCAGCGGTATACTGTCCCCGAGACCTACTAGCTCTTCACAGTGTGCATTATTTAGATGAGATAGAGGACACTATGAGAGTTACATATAAAAACAAGGCATACCATCTGAGCTCATAAAAATGACTAGAATTGATATTTCTCAGTATAGTTTTATAATGCAAGAGATATAGGGAGGAAAGTACAGAAACCTTAATTAGCCCATTATATGAAGCACACCCGATAGCCCTAAGCTGTCTGTCCCTCACCACAATGGGGTATATGAGGAAGGATACAAAGCAAGTTTTACATTGATATCTTCATTGTTTCCATTACAGATATGGACATAAAAGAACTGAAATGGTATCTACCATTTTTTTTTAAAATGAATACATTTAATAGTGCATGATTAGATCTGAATGAAGACTAATCAAAAGCAGTAATCTTGCTGACACAACTGTTTAACACTTGAATATCTTAAATATTGATGGTGTATGGACAGCCATGACATTCTGTCTTGTGTTTTTTTTTAAGTGCATAGTAAAATACAGTGAATTCACAGTTTTTTGTCTGGGACATTTAAAAAAAATTTTTTTTTTAATATATATTTTCTTCACCTGGTAGATCCCTCCCAACCAAAGTTGATGCAGATGTATACCACACACTCAACAACAAAGCATGTCATTTGATTCAGAGGCAACCATCAAGATTCTCCCAGGTGAGCAGGTGGTATGACCAGATGAGCAAGCAGGGAAAGGACTGCATCAACAGGTATGTTACTGAAGCAGATACCTTCTGTGGCAAGAGTGGCGTAACAATATATAATAAGTGGCATTATTTTCGTTATGTCTTATTCTTTTCTTCCCTCTGACATCTCAGTTTGAGTCCGACATTCTTGATAAAGGTGTGTGTAGTTTCTTGTTAGTTCTTTAAACTCTCTATATTTTTTATTAGCCTCTCTGGCCCTGTACGTATTAAGAGTTTTGACACTGTCATAATATTCATAATGCACACTGATCCATAATCTATGAAGACCATATTGTAGCACATACAGTGTTATAGTAATATACTTGTAATAATTTATTGTTATATCATGAAATCTATAGTGGAGTTAATATGTAATTATAACTTAATTCAGACAATGCAAATGGACGCATCAGCAGCAGGGCATCTTGCTTGCAACTGAGAGGCCTATGGGAGAGCTGTAAGGGAGGCAAAGTTCCACAAGGGACATGCAAATGACTGACTGACTGACGAATAACTTAATTCTAATAACTAAATTAAAAAGTAACTATCATTTAGTTGGCATTTTAATATGTAATTATCATTAAGCCAGCACAAGTTTTGTGCAAGGATAAAGAGCATGGTTTGATTAATTAGAGTGCATAGGTGAAAGATCGAACTAATCATGAGATGAAGCTCAAAGCCTTGGTAACTATAAGAAATCTGTACAAAAGAGAATCAAAATATGTATAATAATTAATGTGTCCAACTAAATAAGTTCTGTTGTTAAAGGACACTAAAGATGTATAACCCCAAGATAGATCAACAAAAATCTGAAAAATGAGCATATAAACAGGATTTCTATATACAGAGACAAGGGCATCCTGAAGTTGGAGGAGATCATAAATATTAAAAAAAAAAAAAGAGCAAGTCTTCATACCTACTAGACTCTGTCTTCACACAAGTTTAAGAGTTTTGCAGCAATAACCTCCTCTTTCAGTTGTGGTAGATACTTAAAGATTTAAGACAGGTACTAAAGAATTTTCAAAGGATACACAACGTTTTGATCATCTTTTCTTCCAGTCTTCCAAGTCCATCTCGTGTACTGCGGTCTGGGAGACGACTGCCACAACCTGTGAGCCCATTAGTTAGTGAACATTCACTGTCAGACACACAGTGCTCTGGTCCTGATGAAACTCCACCTGCGACAAGCTCCAGAAGAAAAACAGAGAATCCTGCCATCAGGAACTTGTTTGGTCATTGACATGAGGGCAGACTTTCTTATACATCTTAAGCAATTTTTAACTGTGAGAAGACGTGTTGGAATGGCACTGGATAAAATAAGGCATGTCAGAAGTTAATCATGGAGTTGATTAATCAACAGGATGAGATCATTATATCTCGTAATGCGATGTTTTATGTATCTGTAAAGAAGCCATAGATACCTATCTACCTTCTTTATTTTGTTGTTGTGAGTGAATTCTTTTTGTTTTTTCATTAGCAACAGAATTTATAACTGGCTGCATTTGGTTTGCTGCGATGCTGAATCAAATGTTTGTTATATGTAAGAATATATAATTTCACGTTACTTCTTCATAAGTTCAAAATCTTTAGTGTCATTGTGACTTAGTTACCTTAAGCCAAGAATTATCAACTTGGAATGTTTGGGTACCTTTCTGTTATAATGTAACTGAAAGACTTGATGTTTAATTTGTGGGTTATGTTTCTTTCTCTTCTCTTCTCCCCCCCCCCCATTCCAACTCTTTAGCCACAATACTGAAGTTTCTAAAAGGCTATTCAAAACTCTCCATAAATAGGGATTAATATTTTTTTTCATTTACACGTTGTCAGAAGAACATATCTTCATATTTATCTGTCTCTCTGAAACTGTGAGCTGGTGTTCTTTGCAGGTGATATGATGAAGATGTTGAAGCTCAGCGTTGTATGGGAGTGTGAGCGGTTATGGCGGCCATTTTTTCAGACCCCAAGTGGAGGTAAATAGCAGTAGGTGTGCAGTACTTCTGTAGCAGACTCCACCACCATGGGGACTATGATGATAGGCCTGTTGCTGGGGGTATCAAGAGAGTTAGGACAGGGTCTTGATCAGCTGTGGTTCACCAACTCTGACACATATAATGTTAGCTATGGATTGCTGACTGTCAAATGAAATAGCATCTTTTTCCCTGAAGAACAAAAAAAAGTCATTCTCATAACCAGATTCAGGGGGCTATCATCAAAGTTGTGATGGGGTTTTTATAGGAAACATGCTGAGTACATCATATATGATTCAGTTGCAAGACAAAAGTGTGTTACTAACCAGCCAAGAAGTGATTGTCCACAGATATCTACTGACGAGGGTATGACAGTTATTAACAAGGAGTCTTGTGAAAAAAAAAACACTAAACTGTTGCTTGACAAGATCAAGTATCATGCACTTCTTGAAAACAAAAAAAACACAAACAGTATCTGTACAAAAGGAAGGAAATGTAGCATCCTTAGCGAAAGCAACCCTGTTAGGTAGATAGAATTTTGTGGTTTGGCAGTAAACAAATTGGACTATGATCCAAATTTCTCATCAAGAGTCTTAGATTGTTGATGAAGCTAAATTATACCAGTATTGTTACTTCTTCATTAAGTTCAAAATCTTTAGTGTCACTGTCATTGCGACTTGGTTACCTTAAGCCAAGAATTATCAACTTGGAATGTTTAGGTACCTTTTTGTTAAATGTAATTGAAAGACTTGATCTTCTAGTGAAGTATGTCATAAATCACTTCAAGAAATGTAAGTGAGAACTAGCATGCACATAATCAGATGTTTTATTGTGAACGCTGTGTGTGAAGAAACACGTTTGTATGCTTTCATTATGGTGGCAACCCATGGAGCATTTTCAGGAATAAAGGGACCGTTTATTTCAAAAGTGATCAAATTCCTCATGTATAGAGGCCTCTGATCCTCCTAGAATGTAGGTTTCATTCTAATGTTTATATAACTGTACAGAAAATCTGACATTTGTGCCATAATAAATAACCCTGGCCATCATGTCTTTGCTTCAAGGGATCACCAGCCCACACCACACTTCTTTTATCATTGTAAGTCTTTCTGCACATCTCTTCAAGCTGTCCACCCCAGCTGTACCAGTGTTGTGCTCTTGTCCTGCCCACCCCAGCTGTACCAGTGTTGTGCTCTTGTCCTGCCCACCCCAGCTGTACCAGTGTTGTGCTCTTGTCCTGTCCACCCCAGCTGTGCCAGTGTTGTGCTCTTATCATGTCCACCCCAGCTGTGCCAGTGTTGTGCTCTTATCATGTCCACCCCAGCTGTACCAGTGTTGTGCTTTTGTCCTGTCCACCCCAGCTGTACCAGTGTTGTGCTCTTGTCCTGTCCACCCCAGCTGTACCAGTGTTGTCCTCTTGCCCTGTCCACCCTAGCTGTACCAGTGTTGTGCTCTTGTCCTGTCCAACCCAGCTGTACCAGTGTTGTGCTCTTGTCCTGCACTCTTCTCTCTCCAGTCTATGGTTATCTTTCAGTATGTCCACAGTGATCTTTGATGTCATTTATTTCTGATATATCTACATTTCTCCAGCAACAGTTTTGTCTTTTTTTTTTTAATGTTTGTGTGGCTATTTATATGTATATGTATTATACATGTGTTTGTGCTATCATGCACAGTGTAACTATCATAGCATAAAGCTGTACTAACTGGAGTCAGTAATTTTATGAGGTTCTTGAATATAGAGTGAGCCCCTCAGAAGAAAATAAAAAGGCTTACATTTTTAATGCATTTAATTGATAAATAAAACAATTATGCTAAACAATTGCTAATAATTTCTGACTGTGCTTTGAAGAGTAAAACAACAGTTACAATCACAAATATTTTTATGTCAGATTGTACAGTGCGTGTGCAGTCTTTGCTTGATATTAAACAAGAAAAAAAATAGTTCTTCATTATTAAAAGTGTGAACTAATTTTGTTGTTGTTGCCCACCCTGTACTCTCTGTCATGTACATTATACTAGTATGTGTCCCTTATTCCGTACTGGCTTTTTTTGCATTATTAATTTCATCATGTGCAGACCTGCACATTAATCATGTGTGATTAATATATTTATTTGTTTCTTCAGTATGTTGATTATTGACATTTCAGAAGTGAGATGAAGGGGCCCTACTGGTCATTTTATGAAGTTCATTCAAGCTTTTTCCTGATCTTCAATGACAGGATAGTTATTTCCCCCCCCCCCCCAAAAAAAAAAGTGTAATTTCTTCTGCCTAACTTTCATTTGCTGTTGACAGAATCTTAAATGTCTCATTTTATATTTCACTCAGTGTCAGTTTTCTTCATGTTTATTCTATGCATTTATGTGCTTGGTTATTCAGGTCTGCAAATTTTTTTTTTTTTAAAAACTATTATACACAGCAAACATACAACTCCCATGCCTTCAGCCTTAACCTTTAAGGAATGAACAAGACAGTTGCACAGTAGGTAACCCTGTTTGCAAGGTAATGGTGCTATTTCATGCCATGCTGAGTAACAGCAACTATGCAGATTGATACCAATCCTCAAGACCTGCACAACCCTCCATTGCTAGTTAATGAGACTTTCACCAAATGTCAGAGAATGTCTCTCTAGTAGTATTGGTATTCAGCATTTCTAACTGCAGCCCAATCATTTATCCTTGGAAATAAAAGATCTCTTACTCCTTGGGAATATCATGATTGTTCCTATGAGAAGTTGAGACCCTGCTGTCATACTGTCTCATGGCTTAAGTTATTCATTGCTTTCTGAATGTATATAGATAGTCGCTAGCTGTCACACATCTCTCATTTATTTTCCATTTATCATTTAAAAAAAAAAACACACACACCCTATAGTTCACTTTAAATTTGACTAATTTGCTTTTTCCATACTTTGTAGATTTCTGATTATATACACTGCAGTCACATAATGTCTGAATCTTGCAGTTTTATGATAGGTTTGAAACGAATTTCAGGAATTTTCACATGCCTGGAGTAAGCATAGATTGTGAAACATTGGCAGTAGACTAAAAATAGTAGTGGCTCAGAACTGCATTATAAAGATACGTTCTTGCAAAAACATGGTAGTTGGAGCATTCATTCACTCTCTACCAGCATGAGGAAGTTAATAGATCTTTACCCACACAAAGTGATATTTTTTTTTCATTCTGAGGAATTACTGTGTATACAAAAAAAACTTTTTTTTTGTCTAAAATAAAATTGTTTTATATGGAGTCGGTCAATCATCTCCTTTTACTTTCCCTCACTGTATCTCCATTATTAGTTAGTAGTGATCCAAGATATTCAAAACTTTCAACTTCTTCCAATTCTTCTTCATTGATACATATTTCAGCTGCCTTATTTGTTTTGTCATCAATTTAATTTTCTTCGTATTAAGATAGAGGTTTTGCTCTTCACTATTCTTACGGACTGATATAATTAGTTTTTCCATTCTTTTTTTGTGTTCCTTTTTTATATGGAGTACAACCTGCAAATAAAAGTTCTCATTATCATTCCTGTGAACCATTGTGCCTTTAGATTAGCATATAACATTACATATACTTGCATAGCCTGCTTGTCTTTCACTTTGTGCTCTATATGTACACATATATGTGAGGGATGGGTTCCCCCATACCATGTATCAAAAAAAAAAAAAATCAGTGTTCAATTTTTTTAAAATATTCTGTGGGCACATTATTTGAACTTCAGTTTGCTCTTCCTTGGTTCGTTCACTTCACACTTGGTGCCATTGTTAACAGTCAGTCAGGAAACAGTCTCGTAAATGAATTCATCTGGTGTGAAAAAATATCGTAACATATGACATGTATTAGTATGATGCTGCATATCACAGCAGAGTCTCAGTGATTATCTGCTCTGAGATGTGTATCATGGCACAGTCTGTGGTTATCTGCTGTGTATCATAGCACAGATAGATTCAGTGATTACCTGTTCAGTGTGCAGCACTGAAGATATTCAGAACTCTGCATGAAGCAGCCTCGACCATCTTGAAGGAATTTGAAAACTTCCCATGCTCCAGGGCAGCAACAGTCACACAAACAGATGCCAGTAACCTCAAATCTGACATTTGTATGTCAGTATGCTAACTATAAAACAAACATGAAGTTGGCCAGATGATTTCCCCCACACCCAACCTATAGCCCTGAATTTAGACTATCATGGAGCCCAATTTTATGGCAGTAAATCACATGACAAGAAACAGAAAAGCTGGCCTGGGACTGCCAACTTTATCCTTGCAGTAGAGCTGCTGTTTACATGATCCATATGTGACCACGGAAACAATGAGTGTTTATCATTATTTATTTTGTTGTTATTGGGCACTTTGAGATTCACTAAACTTTAAGATTAACTGAGATAAGAAATTCATCTGTTTTGAGTAAACATTTCTGTCACACAGTTTTGATTTCTGCTTGACATTTTTTATATGATTTGTTTATGCACTTATTTTGTGATTATTATAATAAATATAATCTCATTGTAAAATTGCTATTTGGGCATATTTTTAGCTGTCTGTGAATCTTTAACCAAAGAGGAACTTGAAAGAGGGGAACTTTTTTTTTTTTAAACTGATGTTTGGTTGGTCTCATACTATATATTTTTTAACGTCAAAAACAAAGAAGATAACCATTCTGAATATAAACTTTCAAACAACATGTACGCCGTAAAGTGGGGAAAAATAACAAAAAACACGGGAGAAGAAATGAAAATACTTAAAATATTACCTTACCCAAGAACAACAATTTGACATATACAACCCACACAAGACAGCAACAATTACTGCTGGAAAATCCTAAGTTTTTTTTTTTTTTCTTAACACCCCTCACGACACCTGGCTGTAGCTTTACATGCAGGGCAATCAACTTTCTAGCAGTGCATGAACATGTGCTTCCTCTGTGGCTTGCAGGCTGTGTGGTCCACCAGATAAATCTACACCAAACTTCTCTATCACCAACACAAAGCAGGGAGATATAGAACAACTGAAACAGACCTGTACATTTTACACTATTCTAGTAAAAAGGAAACTTGTAAACTTGAGCATGGGAAGAGTCAGGTTTGCACTAATTTAGAAGCAAAACAGAAGCTTTAAACTAAAATAAAAAGTATTTATTTCATGAAAATGTTTTCAATTAAAAGAAAAAGAAACAAACATTTTCATTCATGAGAAAACAGCCTAGTCCAAACTCTGTAAAACTGATGGATGTCTCACACATTAACATAGCACCACTTTATGTTCACTCATGCAACCAGTCACATTGAAAGTAACCAAGCCAAGTATCTGCATTGAGATATGTTAGGAAAAAAAAAAGTCAAGAGCTTTATTATCAATTTCAACATCCTTGATAATACATGCTGCTGAAATTTTACTGCACTTCATGTAAGCTAAATGATTTCTCCTTACATTATAAATTTTGTTTCTGCTGCATTCTGCATCATTGTACTGTAATTATAGAATTTTCTAAACAAATCTTACGCATCCAAGCCTAATTGTTTGCAAATATTTATTCCATAGAAAAGGCATATGTCAAACTCCAATGCAGATAACATATAACAAATTTCAATTTCCTTAAAGTTGACTGACTTGCTCTTTTGCCCTTATGTTGTGGAATATACTGTGCCCTTCCTCTGCTCTTTAGCCCCTATGTTTGGGAATATACAGTGTACCCCCTTCCCAAGATAATTTTAATCCACATCATCAGATAATGACAAATATGATTTACTTTGTAACATTATAAAATGAAATGAAATGGTTTATCATGACTCATTCTAAATATTTCAAAATAAAACATTCTACTGCATACTGGCTACAGCAATCCTAATCTTTTCTCCATCATGGCATGTGGCTGGCCCATGACTTCACTGTCTGCAGGATCTGAGCAAATAGAAATACAATGAGCAGCAGGAAATGCTAACAAATCTTCTGTTCTATACTTAACTGTGGCATTTATAAAACATAGTCAGGGCATGAACTCTGACAGAAATATACAAGGTGTGTTTAACTCTTTCCATGCCACAGAAAAAAAAAAACACGGACATTCCGATCTGGCCAGAAAAAAAGTGGCGGGTCTTGATATGTATAGGGGGTATAGTTGTAAAACTGAATTAACAAATTATTTCCACGCATTATGTATACGTATTATGCATCACAATATCTGTAAATGTAAGAAGATTTCATAAAGAGTTTTTTTTTTTTTTTAAGGAAAAAATATGCAGTGTGATGAATTTAGCTGATATGTGTGTACTACTGTCCATCGGTGATGCCTAGATCAACTTGTTTACCTACAACTTGTTTACCAAATCGTCGTGTGGCATACTAAAATAATGTCTGAAATAACCTTCTAAATGTAATTTATTTATTATCTAACTACTTCTCCAGTCCGTCTAATAGTCTAAATCTACTTGGGGTAAATTCACAAACAGTGGTCTAGTCGTAGGGGGACATGTTTACCTCCAAAGTCACAACAACAAAAATTGATATTTTTTCGTTCAATCTAAATATTTGACCTTTGTTGATAATAACGCTTTCAAAATGGCAACACGGGTCACAAGACATGTGCACTAAACTGTTTACAATCAAAAGTTACACTGGGTTTTTTAATGAAACAAAGCTAGTGTATATATAAGTATGTTGGCAGAAACTTGACAAACTGGAAGTGTTCATATAAATACGCTGGCAGGGGAAGTTTAAAGAGCGAACTTTTGCTACAAAGACATATGTGCTCATTTGACAACATTTCAAGCACTGTTCCCTTCAAAGTAATCCCCTCAACTGGCAATACACCATTCCCAATGTTTCTTCCATTGTTGGAATGCCTCCTGGAATGCATTTTTTGTGACTATGCACAGTTCTTTTATCACATTTTCCTGAATCTCCTCTATGGTTTTGGAAACAATGTCCTCTCAAGATGATTTTAAGGTTGGGAAACAGGAAAAAAGTCTCATGGGACTGATTCTGGAAAATAGGATGGATAGGATACAACAGACTGTCTGATGTTGTGCCAGTTAACCAGTTAACTCTGGATGAGGAGCGATGTGAACACTGTCCTGGTGCAACATCTAAGTCTGGTCTTCCCACAAATCAGGCCTACCTATATAGGTATATATATAAAGCACAGTATATAGTTACATATGAAGGACCATCATCTTGGCTCCTGGCACACTCATAGGTGCTCTTATTTGCTCATCAATATCTCCTTCAGCAGACAGTAACTGAATAAACCTGATCATCCTTCTGGAGCTTTTGGTTGGCCACTCATGTTCTGCCACACCAAGTTTCATTCTCCAGCCTCTTCATTCTTGACAATGACCCTGACTCAGGTTCTCAGCGAAGTCTCTTACCCAGCCAGCTTTTTTTACATCTTTTACATCACTGATGATGTTGGCTCAGTCAACCGTCCACTCTTCCTCTATAATAGCCGAGTTGGTCAGCTGATCTGCCCTTTCATTTCACCCGACACCTTCGTGGCCTGTTGCAAAAAATGAAGGTCAGTCAATTTGTGACATCTGCAGGGATCTGAGCCACTGTTGCTTTAGAAAGCCAGTTTTAATTTTCTTTAGCACAATCACTGAGTCGCTCAAAACGCATGCTTGCACTTAGTCTTGTGACCACAACCGGCTCACAGCTTCTATCACAGCCCATGGTTTCCGCTGTGAGGCTACTTTAGAATAAAAAGTACAGTAAGTTTCTTTTCATGTGGAATAAAACAAGTGCTTACTGTTGAGAATGTCTTCAAATCCGATCAGGTCATCTCTGCCAGTCAATGTGTCCATCAAAATGTTGGAACTGTGCAAGCATGGTAGTCGCTGCATCTGCACACCAACATAATAAAACTCTTACACTGGCAACACTTCTCATAAAATATGTCAAGAAAAAGCTATTCTGACCACAAGGCTAAACAGCAGTAAATTTCAAACTGGCAAAAAATTGTATCATTTTTAATTTATAGTCTAATTTAAATATTTATTTTGTTAAATTTTTTTAAAAACATCAACAGTGAACAAAAATAGCATTAAATTACTATCCAGAATAACCTTTATATGGACTTCTGTTAAAAAACTTACACAAATGAAGATCTCATACTTGTGTGTTAGTTATGGGGCAAGTAACCTAGACATAACGTGTAAATGTATAAAAACAGAAGAATAATTACACGCATCAATGTTTTATCAGAATAACAATACTTGTATGTTCACCTTTGATACTGCAAACTGCTCCATTTGCAACTTCAAGGGTGCATGAATGCCTTGAGATTTCTTTAACATCATGTAATCCATCCTCAACTTATGCTCATGCCACTGTAATGAGGGTTAACAGATATTTATAAGGATATTGACTGGGCATATTACTTTCATCTACATCTGACAGGGTCGGATAAATTATCAAATTACAAACACAGGAAAGGATGATTATAACAAACCTAGTGAATGCTGGTGAAGATTTCATCATAAACAAAAATTTTTAATCTAGTAACACAATCAGTCTTCTAATGTATATTTCTCTGCGGACAGTTTCAAATTTGGTGTTTTACCTCAATGACAATGACTCTAGGGTGGGAAAGCCGTAGCACGTACTCACATTTTTTTTGAGCACGTGAAGATAAAAAAAAAAAAAAAAGGATGACAAAATCAAAATCAAGAGATGGACAAAGACTGGGGAAGTGTACTGCAAAAGGAAGTGACAGGACAAAGTTGGAGATCCACTTCAGCCAACCTGCCTGGGGACATGACACAAGATAATGATTAATCCTAATGGATAAAGCGAAAGTCAGAGGGGTTTGAATCCGGTCAGAGGCGCCCCAGTCACCCAGCTGTAGAAATGGGTACTCGACTTCTACAGTTTAGGAAAGAATGGTGGCCAAATGTAATGCTGACCACATCATCCTCTATTGTGCTGAGAGGTCGAGGAAAATATGGGCACTATCCTTATGTGCCTCTAAGGCATGACAGGGTTACCTTTACCTTACTAATGGATATTTCAGACCTTTTTTAAATTAGAATATATGAAGTAGTGCCGCAGGAAAGAAACTGATGCAGAGACAAAACAACACAACTCCTCAGTCATCAGAGAAGTACATAACCTTACGCAATAATTTTGGCAGTTTAAAGTTCTAAGGGTCAGACCCTCTGGGTAATGACTGCCAAAGGTCTGCAAGTTGTTGGTTTATATTTGCTTCACAACGCTGAACTACTCAGCACAGATGTTTCCATTTTCACTCAACAATAAAATACACTGCAAATCACTGTCATCCTGAATCATAAATGTATCACAAGCAACAAAACAGACCAGGCAAACTATACATACACCACATTACACTAAACATTAATGCTATATGGTACACAGTGTATCTTCATGAGAACCCCACAAATACTTTCCACACTGCACTTTTAGCACTACCTGCTCCTCTGATGCCTGAAGAGGATGAACTGATTGAAGTCCATCAGAAGCTGTACGTGACTGCAGCCTGAGGAGACATAGTCATCAGTTCCATACTTTTCACATTCAATGTATATCAAAGCACTGAACATTAGCTTCACAAACGGGTAAAAAAAAATCACAAAAGATGACTGGTGTCTAAGAGCAATAAAGTCACAAAAATATGATCAGTGTATAAGAGCGAGTCCAGGAACCAAATATGACCACATTAAGGGAGTGATGGAATTATGAAGTCCATAAACAAGAGATGACTAAAATTCCATTCTACATTTTAATGGAGTTTGTAACTAGCTGCACTCTTCCAGTCTGGTTAAGGACTCAGCGTTGGATCATCACGATGGTGTCTGCCAAAACGCCTGCTTCATATGATTCCATCCTAGAGCTACAAGCAAATCTGAGCAACCCACTCCAAGTTTAAAATGATGGTGATGCTTCAAGGTCATTCTGGCATTGCCTGCAGAGCATTAACAGTTTAAGTGGCATCAAAGAGGAGACTAATTGCTAGATATAAGTAACCTTTAACTTTGGCATGGATATAAGTTTTATAATTCATCTTGTGCTGTCTCTTAATGGAAGATTGCTTGCAATGGTGTTTCAACTTGTTCAGTTCTTCATTTTCACAGAGCACCCGGCCACACATTCATTCAATTCATCTCTTCATGTTATCCATCAATCCAAATCTTCATATTATTCACCAATCCATGCTGTTGTCAGCCTCTTACTTCTTTTCCTTCCTGTTCGGTTTTCATTACTGTTTTATGCCTCTCAGTATGGCCAAAATATTTTAATTGTCTGGTTTCAACATTTTTCATTCTCTTTTCAATCTCAGTTGATTTAGTATTTTTCCCATTTTCTGTCCATGAAACTCATCCTATTCTTCCATATATCCACATTTCAAGTGCCTTGATTTTCTTTTACATTTTCTTACTTAATGTCCAGGCTTTTTTTGCATCATATAAGAGTACAGACTGAGCCAACAGTCATCTGGACTTCACTGGCAACATTGAATCAGCATTGCTGCCATCTGGATTTCCCGGCAGCTGCACTGTGAAACCTGCGTGATTCAGATTGTTAACTGCTGTTCCATTACTGGCTAATCTGGGCATCTCACCAACATCCTTGAATATTTACTCTGTATTCAAGCTGACAAGCAGGGAGATGGCAGACAGCCTTGTATGACCCCCTTTTTTTTTTATGTCAAAATAGGCTTTGAACAGTCAATGTGATATATTACAACTGTTCTCAGTACAATTTGCTTATCATATCTTTAGTATCTAAATTAATTTATTTCAGGCATTTAATTAGTTGTTTATGTCTTACTCTAGCAAACGTATAGTTGTTTTATACTGCTTTCATTTATTACGGATACCAATTCAGAAACCACCAATCCAGTAATATTCTCCCCTCTAGATCATGCCAACCCACAATGACAAAGTTGCTAAACTTGATTTCAAAACAACTGTTTGGACTTCAAACTTTACTTATTTTTGTATGTATGACATTTTAACGCTGAAATCTGAATGTCATTTTAAACTTTGGTGTGTGGTACATACTGGTGGGCTTTACCACAACTTACCCATGCATCATATCTGGCACTACATACTGACCACTGGTTAGGTCAAGGGCTTTACTGGTGCCAGACTGTGATCGAAAAGCTGGAATGCCACTCTAAAGGTAAAAACCAATGAAAAAGTTATAAAGAATGAAAAAGTTACAAAAAATGAAAAAGTTATTTTAAAAAATGAAAAAGTTATAAAGAATGAAAACTAGCAAATGAAAGGACATTTCTGCTATAAAAATAATTTTAAAATAAAGGTCACTGGGAGCAACAAAAAAAAAAAACAATCACATAAGGCTCAATGTATGAACCCAGACAAAGAATACAGATGCAAGATGATGAAAAGTAACAAAAACATGTGTAGAACCCAGACAAAGAATACAGCCATAAGGAAAAGTAACCAAAAAAAAAAAAAAAACCTGAGAACTCCCACTCCTGCCTAAAATGTTACAAGCACCCTCAACCTCTATGTCAGCCTATCATACATATCATAACAGAAAATCTATGATGGACGTCTAGCACTTATAAAATATATCACAGAATAGAGACATTATATACATTACTATGTTCTTGAAAAAAAAATCTGAAATACAAATACCTTAGTGATCAAACTTACAAAAAAAATATATATATGTATTCAAATTTATCATCTTCTGAAGGTTATGGCTTAAGAAGTGTGCTCTTCTGTTCAGTGATCATGAAGGCTACAGATGATGATAACTGTCATGGCTTTCATTTCCTGTGGTATACATTACAGCAGTGTTTCCCAATGTGGGACATAGACCCACAATCTGAATATCTTGGAGGGCAATTAGAATATATTAGTATTATACTTTTTTCACAACTTGGTAGACTATTTTGCTTGGGGGGAAAAGGGTGGGGGGGTGCACATCAAAATTTCTGAGGCACTTAGGTGGGGAATGATCTATAAAAAGGTGTAAGAAACACTGCATTGCAGTGATCAAACTTTCTGAGCTCATGGCATGCAGATATAAGAAATGTTAACTTTGCAGCACACTTATCTCTCAGGAGCTGACAAAAATAGACTTCTAATATTGATTGCTAGTAACAGGAAATATATCCAAACTTTTGAGTCACCTATGATTCTTTATGGCTCAATGATCAAAAATCTTTACACTAGGAGATGGGATGATGCCCTCCACGTTGGCTGCAATGCCAGGTTTCTGCAAAGACTGTCATTATAAAGCCATAGCTTTTGCTTACAATGAATGAGACTGTACAGAGACTTCACTTTATAAGGTCTATGTACCCACTCTTCTCCTTGCTGCATTCAAACCCTAATACAGTATGAAGCATGATGAGAAAAGCTGTATGTGACCCCTACACTGAGAGTAACTCCTGGAACCTGTATACTGTATATATAAACAGCACATGGTTTGTATTTCTACCACAGTCCGAATGGAGTATTTTCTCCACTTTTCGTGTATACAGTTATTAAAGAAAAGTGCGGACTCAATGTAGATGACAAATATGGATACGTTAATCTAATATTTTTAAACACCTGCAACAAAATTTCATGTACTGACAATGTAAGATGGTGAAGAATGGCAAGTTACAGGCAAAAAGACGAATAATTTTTGTGTAGTTCTGTTACATGTTTACTTATCGATAACTGGTCACCAGTTATTTCTTTGAAGAAGCAACTAAATACCTGCGCTTTATAGCAAAATATCAATCAGAAATGGCAGAATATTGTAGCTACACTTATATAAAATTTTGGGAGCATAATTTAGACAGGTCTAGCATTTCAGACATAAAAAAAAAACATTAATAGCTACCATCTACACAGCTTACCATTTTGACTCGCAATTTTAGTTGTAATAGTTCCGATCATGCGCAGTTGAGATATGAACGAATTTAAGTTAAACACCAGCCTAAAGCCGATATAACCAAGATGCAGTGGTAGTGGGATAACGGTAAGTAATATTTAGTATACTTTCTAATTTCAGTAGCCATGGCCTAGCTAGCTTATAATTTCTTATATGTTATGCACAAAACCACTACAGTACGTTGTGAAAATGTTAAAATGTAAAAATGATAAGATGTACTTAGTACCAATACAATAAATTGATATTTCTGTTGGTTTTATCAGATATCTTATATCTTATATCCTTCCCGTGCCGTTAGACGTCACATAGGGCTCGCAAAGTAGTTCGCCAATATTTCCTGTCTTCGGCGAGTCTTTCAACCTCAACAAAGGATTTTATGCCTGTTAACTTGGCCTCTCTTAATAATGTTCTCTTCAGAGTTTCACGCGGTCTGCCCCTTTTTCTTCGGCCTGTTGTGTTCCACTTGATAGCTTGTTTTGGGATTCTCTGCTCATTTCTTCTCATCAAGTGGCCAACATATGTCCATCTCCTTTTCCTGATCACCCGTGAGACTGGTTGTTGTTCAGTCATCTGTCTTATCTCTGCATTGTTCTTGAATTCATTCCACTTGATGCCGAGTATTTTCCTTAGGCATTTGTTTTCAAAAGAGTCTAATTTCTTGTCTATTTCTTTAGTTGTTTTCCAGCTTTCGCATGCATAAATGAGGGTGGATATTAGATTTGAATTGAATAGTCTTAACTTGGTTTTTGTGCTTATAACTTTTGAATTCCATATGTTCTCAAGATTCTTGAAGATTGATGCTGCTTTTGCAATTCTGATCCTAACTTCCTTTCTAGTGTCACCACCCTGGTCCATGTAGCTGCCAAGGTATGCAAATTGATTAACTTCTTCAATATCTGTCCCTTCTATGTGTATTTTTCCATTTTGATTGATGGGAATTTTCATTATTTTTATTTTGTCCTTGTTAATTTCAAGTCCTATTTTTATCAGATAAGAAAAACAGAAATATTACAAATGAAAACTGAGACATTAAATTTGAAAGTTTATACAACTAATAACATTTCTTAACTCATGATGCTCCTTAATTTCGCGATAATCTGCCTGAACATGTATGTCGGCATTAACAGGCTCAGCCTGGCTAACAGGACAGGAAACGCTACAATCCCCTTGGCGGTGGAGTCTGCTAAAGAAACATTACGCCTTCCTGATTTTTAGCTACATTCGTGGATTGTATAATAGCCCTCGTAACCCCAATCGACATGATACTTTCCATCAACATCTTCACTGCATCTGTTGCAAAGAATATTCTGCTCTACCATCATGGCAGATGGACAATCACTGAATCGAGCTGATGTTGTTAACGCCCTCATAGAGATAGGCAGAGCGGAGGATTCGAGGGCAGTGAATCTACATCACTGCTTTGACTGAAAGAGCTAGGATGACAAATCGGCATGGCTAAGAACGAGAGACATACTGGACATGCGAGACAACTTGTCAGCCAACACATGACGGGCACTATCTTAACTTATCTTAAGTTAAGTTAAGCGGCAGGACGCTGATGGATATGTTGAGTTGGATCTGAGCACCTATGGATATGTCCGGAGTGCAATGATAATGACCTAGATCATAAACCATAGAGCATTATATATATTCGCATTTTTTTGGAGATAAAACAACCGAAATATTTATGAAAATTAACAGTTTCATTAGAAAATAGCAGGGTTTTCAGACACAAATTCACCCAGGCAAATTGCGCCAACACAAATTGTAAGAAAATTTAAGAAATAAATAAGACCTACTGTTGAAAGTACGCTGCTGTCATGCATCATATACAAGCAAACCTTACACATGACAAAATCTTCAAACAAAAGGGTTCTTGTTCTTAAATAAAGCGAACTGTTCATACTACGAGCCAAATTAAAGTCTTCTTCATCGTTCGCTAAGACGTGGGGGCCAATTTCTCTCACAAAGGTGCAGCTTGTCTCTGGTATCCCGCACCGCCGTGTGGCTTCTTCTGTATAGAGTTTGACCACGTCCTTTGTCTGACTGTGTAGCTGGCATCTCTTGAGGATACGTTGTGTTTCTTGTGCCTCTTTGCACTGGCTCATAAGTCTGTTGAGATAATTCAGATTTTTTTTTGTACAGACAGTGTCTTAGCCAGCAATATTCTATTCTCAGTCAGAAGATGATAGATAACTTGATTGTTTCTTAAGAGTCTGTATTATTTGTCCTTTGGTTGGGTGCTGTTTTAGCCATTTTTCTTTATATTTAAATTTTAGTATGTTCATTGTTTCTTTGTTGTATGCTGAGCTACTATCAATATGTTGCATTCTTCCTCTCTTGCTAGACCGTTGGCTTCTTCATTTCCCTGAATGTTGTTATTATGGGGGGATGACTGGTTTTTTTTATTTTTGTTTTTTAATTATGTGCTATTGTGATAGCTTCTGTCAGGCTGTCCAAGTCCACATTCTTCTAATATTTGTTGAGTGATTTGATTTATATGTGCAGAATTTTCAGGGGCCAAGTACTCAATTTTTGTTGCTCTGTTTGTAAAATAAGTTTTAGTTCAAAATTTGTTTTTGTCTGAAAATCATGAAAAACGCAAAGAAAAAAAAGAAGAAAAGAAAAGATGAAGACTTATTTTTAAAATATAAATAGGCTGGCTAGCTAAGTGCAATATGATGCCACTTTTTGCCTCAGAAGACAGTTTTGAAACATCTGCGTTGTATTTTTTCAAAACTCAGTTTGCTGAATAGATTCTCTCATGGCTTATGCTACCAATTGAAAAAGACATAAATCACTATAAAAGAAAAAAGGCAACGTGTATGATTAGAAATGTAAATCAAACTGAAGGCAAAACTTCTAAAATTTCGCTAATATTGACGAAGTACAAGTGTTAAGGTTACTTAGATATATGTCAGCATTTCAGTAGTAGTCTCTATATCGGTCTTTAATAATTTACGTTGCGATATTTAGCCACATCTTGGCTCTTCTAGGAACTGCACATACAATCTTAATAACAAACCGGGTGTTTATTTATCTACTAGCAAAATACAAATATCACTCAAAGTTTACGCGTAGAATCGTCCAGTGTTGTTTAAATTGTTTAGATAAGCTGAAAAGCACTTTGGATGCTTTGATTAAAAACGTTTCACTTTATAAAAAGTTAACATGCTCTTTTCATGTGGTGTTGCGACCCGGCTGTTACTGCTTTTCCTCCCGTGTAATTTTTCTTTCCTTTAGTAAATGGCGAAGTTGGGGAACAACTTGTGGCACTTCCAAACTCGGTCAGTAGATGTGAGTAGCGAACTTTGAGCAGGCAGAGTATGTGGCCAGAGGAGATGGCTTTCCTTCGCTAGTTAATGAATAAACTGTGAATTAAGTGTTTCGTTTGCTGGGCGTTTTATATATTTATGCACAGTTTTAACTTCTGGAGTTTTGTAGGTGAAATACGGTACACTCGTTTAGAGGAAGCCGTGTCAAAACTCTCATAGCTTCTCGTTGTTGGATTACCCCAGGTCGGGGCGCTTTCTAACACCGGGGTGCGAATGTGGTTGCGAGTTAGACGTGCTTTAAGCGTTTGGAAAATGTAAAAATATTTCCAGGACTGGAGTTTACAACATGTTTTGTCGTCGGCCAGGTGTGCTTTTTGGGAATATTCTTATTCTGAGTTTTCTTTCTGCTGATCAGCAGTGAACGAGGGGCCGGCAGCAGCAATGGTGAAACTGGATGTATTACCCGTTGTTGGGTTTAGTCTAGGTGAGTAAATTGTTATTTTATTGTTTCATTATTATTATCATATTGTTTAATCGACTTTCAAGTCCTTTTTTTGTTGGTACCCTTCTCACATTTTCGTGTTTGGTTTTTTAACTGTCCATCTTATATATGAATAATCCTCGTAGAAAACTCGATAGTCCACAAACAGTCATCATGTAAGTTAATTTCTGTTTTCGTTTAGGAGATAACCACTGAAGTGCAGGACTATCCTTTGTTAAAAGTCAGAGTTTATCGTGCCAGTCATACTATACTCGTTTTGATCGATTATTTTATGAAGTTTAGCACTGTTTCATTAATTTGTACAATAAATGGCACTGTTGGGGACAGCATTAAAAAGTACTAGCAAAGGTAAACCCCACCGATGTCCTTCTTCTCGAGGGACCTGTGGACATTAATTATTGTCCATCTTCATTATTAATAATTATTGTCAGCTTTCACAAGGGATTTGTGGACAATAGATATTTCTTATCTTTGTACGGGCATTAGTGTTTTGTCATTTTTGTGAGGTGCTTGTGGGCATTAGTGTTTTCCCATCTTTGTGAGGTGCTTGTGGGCATTAGTGTTTTCCTAACTTTGTGAGGTGCTTGTGGGCATTAGTGTTTTCCCATCTTTGTGAGGTGCTTGTGGGCATTAGTGTTTTCCCAACTTTGTGAGGTGCTTGTGGGCATTAGTGTTTTCCCATCTTTGTAAGGTGCTTGTGGGCATTAGTGTTTTCCCATCTTTGTGTGTGTCGGGGCGGAAAAGGGGGGGGGGGGTGTGATCTAGTGGATGTTAGCTATTTCCGGTCTGTGTGAGTTGCTTGTGGGCATATCATTGTCCATCTTTGTGAAGTTCTTGTGGACATCTGTTATTGACCATCTTTGTGAGGGGCTTGTGGACATCTGTTATTGACCATCTTTGTAAGGGGCTTGTGGACATATGTTATTGACCATCTTTGTGGGGGCTTTGTGGACATCAATTATATTCGTCTTGGTGCTTGTGGGCATTAGTGAATGTTCTGTGGAAGACCCACGAGTTTGCCGCGGAAGTTTGGAAGAGTTGAGAGTGGAGAACCGGGGGGGGGGGGGAATAGATTTTGAGGACTAAAAAAATCATCTGGTAAATTTTAGAAATATGTTTATATATAGGATTAAAAAGTCCATGAACATTAAAAAAGTAGCAGTATATGTATTTCTCGATATCTGGAACAGACAAGGGTTACTATTTTTCTCTGAATATCTATGTTCCATTGGTTCAAGAAGGGCTTGTGAACCACTGAGGCGGGATCCTGACTGTTAGTGGTTCGCAAGCCCTTTTCGCACAAGAAATTTGAGAACCACTGAGGCGGGGTTCAAGAAAATGAATGCTTGTTGTGTACGTAGATCTGGGACACATAATGTGGAGCAGTTCGTTTTCACTGCACATCAGTTCACGCCATGGTTTGCCATGGCGGGGCCCTGACTGTCAGTGGTTCACAAGCCCTTTTCGCACAAGATGTCTGAGAACCACAGAGGCGGGGTCCTGACTGTCACGGGTTCGCAAGCCCCTTTTGCACAAGAAGTCTGAGAACCACTGAGGTGGGGCCCTGACTGTCAGTGGTTCGCAAACCCTTTTCGCAATAATCGCCTGATATCAAGTGCACATTAGAAAGGATTTTCCCCGTCACCCTACAAACTGTGCACTCGGCGATGACTAAGTATATCATAATCGTAAAGAAAATGAATGCTTGTTGCGTATGTAGTCCGGGAGACACACTGCGGACAGCTCTCTTTCACTACAGCACAGTCCATGCCATGGTTTCCCCAGTCATAGTTCCACGAGAGATCAAGATGCAAATAAACAAACAGATCCACAGAAAAGTATCATTGCTTTTTTAACTCAGGAAAAACAAAAACAAACCATTGACATAGACTGCTGGATAATGCTATAGTCGGTATGCAGGAAACTCTCTACTGTAGAGAGCGGAACAACAACACAACTCCTTCAGATCATCAGAGGAAGTTCCTCCCCCCCCCCCCAGAAAGTGTTTCGGCCATATTAAACTCCTGACACTCTAAGGGGGGTGGGCCCCTCTGGGTCATGACTCCCAGAGGTCTTGTGAGTTGTTGCTTTTTTTCGTCCCGGGATTGAGTTGGCACTGCTCTTTGAAGTGCTTATTAAGCGATTTAGCTGCGGAGGACTGGTATTGGTTGTGTCAAACGACATTTATGTTCTCAGTGCTTGTTTCGCATACTCCACAGCCAGCATGAAGCCTTTTCTGCTATTTCTGAAAGCCTTTTCAATGCCCTTGCTCTTGTTTGTCCCTTTCTGCCCAGTTGCTTACATAGGTCGTATGCTTATGTTGCTACAAATCCTCTGGCTCCCACTTCTACAGCTATCACTTTTGCCCTGACTCCTGCCCCCCTGCTTCAGTTGATTGACCAGGTCATTGTACTTCTCACATTTGAATAAATGCTGCTCCTCTATTCTTGTGGTGTAATAATCACACTCAGGTGCTGTGGGTTTGCAGATGTCAGTTTTTATTTTGTGGTTATCTGAGATGGCAGAATTACTCAAAGGATTCTCCTAGAGGGAAAAAAAAAATCACTGTGAAAAGCTGGACTGATCTGTCACTTTAATGAGACAAGCTTAAAAAAAATATAATAAGGCATGACATTACAGCGTGTAAGTGAATACGTGCATTATGTTAGAATAAAGCCTGGATAGACTTGAAAACAAGAAGATGAGAGTGTGTTCTAGATTTTTTTTTTTTTGCTAATACACTGCGTGGGTTTAGACTGATACACGTTAAAATTAAAACAATCGATGCGCGTTTTGTATTCGTTTCAAATAATCTTAACGAATTTCGGTAAAAAATTGTTTCTGTCGTTTGAAATGTCTAATTTCTGTGTGCGTCACCGGACTCCTCCGCGGTCGGGCGTGAGATAAAAGGCCAACACAGCTCTACTTAAAATCAAATTAGCGTACCAATTCTAAAGAGCCACTGTAAGTATCCATTTCCCTGCCAGGCCCCACTAACCCACAACACGTGTATTGTTGATGACCGCTCCCAGTTTGCATCTTTATTTTTAGCTTTCATTAAAGACGCCTCTTCTGTTTGGCTGAACGATAAAATTCGGCTCTGATAGCGTTTAGATAGTTGTGCCGTCCAATTGTCAAAAGGTTCTTGAGAACAGTAGTTCTCAAACTTAAAAACTGTGACGCAATTTGACAAGGCAGCTTTCTGTCGCGGCACATTTGTGCTGACTCACGTGCAGTTAACCGTGTATTTTGTTAGTGCTTTCGAAGTTTACACACTACACTGACTTCTTCTGTGAGCAGCTGCTGATTTCAGCGCTGAGGCAAGACACGTCTCCATTCCGTCACTACACTGGCATATACATTTAACATATAAAGTGAAAGGTAATCCTGTCATGCCTTAGAGGCACATGGGGATATGGTGTTAGTGCCCCTATTTTCCTTTAATATATACGTATTGACAAATGAAAAAAAATTGAGAGCGATTATAACACAAGGCATTCTTTTCGAAGAAAAAGAGGATCGACCACGTGAAACTTTAAAGAGGACATTGTTAAGAGAGGACAAATTAATAGGCATAAAATCTCTTGATGAGGTTGAAAAGCTCGCCGAGGACAGGAAAACTTGGCGAACTACCTTGCGAGCCCTATGTGACATTTAACAGCACGGGAAGGATGTAGATCTGAGCCTACTTGGAGGGAGAGATTTGCGGCCATTTCATCTTACACTGGGCTGGGATTAAGAATTAAATTGCTGTGGGTATCTATCATATAAGGAGCTGATAACTAGGGTAGTTAGAGAAGTGAAAAAAAAAATGACAGCCTGAATGAGAAGAAAGCCGAAGTCTTGGCCATCTCTAAGAAGAAAGTGATTCCAAGATGTAAAATAACAGTCAACAACACAGCACTGAAGCGAGTAGAAACATTCAAATACCACACACACACACTCTCTCTCTCCCTTTCTCTCTGAACTTTAAGTGCCTAAGGAACATGGGGCTTCCGCAAGGGTTTTCCACAAACGCTTGTCCTTTGCCTTTTTTTCCGCTCATGCCCAAGTGAGTCCTCAATTGCTCAACGTCCTCTCTCTTGTTCTTCTCCGTGTCTCCTTTGGTCTACCCTTACTTATGTTCCTCTGTGGTGTCCATCTTAGTGTTATTTTTGGCAATGAGTCGTCATTCATCCGGAGCACATGTCCCAACCATCTCCAGCGTCTTTCCTCAGTAATTGCTGTCAATGGCTTCATGTGCATTTCTGCCAACAAGATGCTATTTCTTATGGTGTTTGGCCAAAATATTCTTCTAATTCTTCGTAAACATTTAATCTGGGAAGAATTCAGCTTGTTTTCTATGGTTGTTGGGCGATTTTCCAGCATTCACTTCCATAGAGTAGTACACCTAGACTAAAAATACCTAGGGACATTATTAACTTCAAACAGAAGATGTGAAATGGAGATAAAGAACAGATTCATCATCATCATCGTCTTTCACTCCCTTGAGGGCATAGGCCACAGATAAAGGCTCCCCAGTCATACCTTTTCTTGGAATTATTCTATGCTTCCTTCCATGTGTATCCCTTGTCTCTGAGCACTGTCATAATTTCTCTACTCTGGGTAAGTGTGGGTCTTCCTCGTTTTCTATTTCCTTGAGGATTCCATGTCAGTGCCTGTCTTGCTATGCGGGTGTCGGGTTTCCTCGCTGTGTGGCCAATCCACCTCTGTTTCCTAGACATGATTTGTAGGTTCATAGGTTCTTGTCCTGCCCTCTCCCAGACCTCCTCGTTCCTGATCTTGCCCTGCCATTTAATGTTTAAAATCCTCCTCAAGCAGTAGTTCATGAATGTTTGTACCCTCAGTTGCAATGTCTTGGTCATAACCCTTGTCTTCGAACCATATAGCAGGACAGACTTTACGTTTGTAGTGAAAAGCCTACGTTTGGTTCTTGTTTTGATGTTATTTGATGAACAGATTAACACAGGATAAAATAATGTTTCGAAGGATTATATAGTCAATCACTAACACTGAAAATGAAGAAAAGAGCGCCCCAGTGCTATAATGAACCAATCCTGTTTTATGAATATGTAGCATGGACAGTCACCAGAGAAGTACAGCGCCGCCTAGAGGCCACGGAAATGTGGCTCATTAGAAGAATACTAAAGGTATCATGGACAACGAAGAGAGCAAACGAATAGGTCATGAAACAGGCAGAAGAAGAGAGACAAGCAGTAACAAAGCTCAGGAGGAGACAGTCCAGATTTATAGGACACGTCCTGAGAGCGGGTGGCTTGGAATATTTGATAATAGCGGGGATGATAGAGAGGAAGACAAAAGAAAGAAGATGATTGATGGACTGACGAAATAGCACGGAGAAAGAACACCAGGTCCAGCTCATGATTAACACCCGGAATAGAGAATTGTGTAAAAGCATGGCTACCAACGGCTGTCGGTATGGCACTGGATAGATATATTCATCATATAAATAACCAAAAAAATGCGTTGTAGTTTGGTTAAAAATATTTGTTACTGTAAAAATCTGGCAGCACTCGTTGCACACCACCGTGCTTCGGCACACCGTTTGGAAAACTGTGATCTAAAAGACTTTTGAAAGTTTATTTAGGGTGACCTCTGCGGGTATTTATAAAGAAAGAAAATAGGAATCCGAGCACTTCACGTAGAAGGCAGAGGGAACACAAATGTTCGGAGGAGAGCAGCAGAGAGAAGAATGAGCAACCGTTTAGCTCGTGTTTGTACAGTTGTACCACTTGCCGGCTTAGCTTCAGCAAGAAGTTTACGTAATACATTCCAGCTAGAAGAAGTTTATGTAATATATTGTGGCTACTGGAAGTTTGCGTAATATATTGTGACTAGAAGAAGTTTATGTAATATATTGTGACTACTAGAAGTTTGCGTAATATATTGTGACTAGAAGAAGTTTATGTAATATATTGTGACTAGAAGAAGTTTATGTAATATATTGTGACTAGAAGAAGTTTATGTAATATATTGTGACTAGAAGAAGTTTATGTAATATATTGTGACTAGAAGAAGTTTATGTAATATATTGCGTCTAGACGAAGTTTACGTCGTATGTTGCGACTGGAAGAAGTTTAAATGATATACTGACATTACAACTAGAAGTTTATGTTTACGACTAGAAAATGTTCATGGAATATATTACGACTAGAAAATGTTTATGTAATATATTACGATTAGGTTTAGACTCTGTAACTAGTATGACAACATTTCTTCTATCAAGCAGGTTTAACTCCCCTCATCCGTCTGCAAGGCAGATTGGGAACGGTACGTGGTACAGATTGAATTGCATTCCTCCCTTCCACCGCATCCGTGGAGTAAATGACACAGGCTGCCCCTATCAGATCTGTCACATTGTGACACTCTAGTTTCACGGGTATTATTTTCTGTTTGCAAGTAGGGAAATGGGAAGCGCAGTTCGCTACAATTAAAAAAAAATGTATATAAGCATATTTTCTCATTAGAGACTGGTTTAAAAAAAAACAGACAAAAAGTATGGTTCACTTAAAAAACCCGAAATCTTGTGTAACGTTTTAAAGAGGAGTTAGAGTAACAGTTGTTAGTTTGATGCTAGTTTAATAGTTATTTCTTCTGCTGTTCTTGTTCTTATTCGTTGTTCGCTCAGATATCGATACCAGTCTTTCGCACAAGGGCGGCAGCTCTTCCCAGCGCCTATCCTGTATTTTGGGGGAGGGGGCCGGCAGGGGTCTGGTCAGGTGTTTTGCCTGAGTGGCTTGTGTGGCTGACGACTCTGGAGTACGTGATGTGATGTCTCTTGCCGTCTCCCGCAGGGCACATGGGTCTACTGGGCCAGTTTCCAGGTTATTAGTTTTAAAAAAAAGATAATCCTGACATGCCTTAGAGACACATAGGGATATGGTGTTAGTACCTGTTCAGTAATTCACTGTCTCTGCTTTACTCCTTCAATCATACCTTGATTGGTGGGTAATAACTTCTTGTAAGACAGTCATAATTGCCCTGCAAATCATCAAGTTCATTTATTCATCAGCCCGACAAACTTATGGGGATTTCAGTCAGGATATAGCGTGCAAGGTAATCCGTTACTTTCATGTAATGGAGTAGAACTCTGAGAAGATAACTTGCCGATGATCATGTTGAGAGAGATTTTTATCAACACTTTTTTTTCAAATTCTCAGTTGTTTACTAAATTCTGCTTGGCTCTACAGGCATAACTGCCCTGGTTCTTACAGCAGTCCCCCCTGATCGTGGCTCTTTTTATCAAAGTGACCGTCTGGCCAGTCAGATGCTTTCTTTATGTAATGCTATCTAACCTGACGAAAGGTTTGTTTGCGATCAGAAGATATCTAAGGCCTTTGATATACTTCAGCTCCGTCGATCATTTACCACCCATGGCACAGTGTTACATTTGGAGGCAAGAACATGTGTAGTGTAGATACTTCATACGGTGGTATTGTGAGTGACACTATGCTACAATTCACTATCACATGTAGAATCCATGAAGCTTGTAAACTAGTAGACCGGAAATTTTAAATCGATCCTTTGTGTGCATGTTCTGCAGGAGTGTCCAACATTCGTAGACCTAGGCAAACTACACCTGGCCACCGGAGGCAGATATTAAGGGATTCCTGCGAAAATCTGGAGGAAACTGCCAGGTTCACATCCTGGCCGCTGGAGTCCAGATTTAGCACGCCCTACCTGTATCTTGAACGCAGAAGAAGGAACTTTTGTAGAATTTCTCGCAGGTGCTTCTCTCCGCATAATGTTATACTGTTATCTAATGCAGTGCGAGCAAGCAGGAAGTGTTTTTTTTTAAAGTTTCAAGTTCGCTGAAGAAACGAAAAAAAAACCCAACATACTAAACCAGTGGTTCCCAAATAGTGGTTCGTGGAACCCCCTGGGGTACAAGGAACCCGTCATGGGGGGTGCGTGACAAAAACTCAAGGTCCCCCCCTTTTAAAAAAATTTACTGTGAAATATTTAACAACCGATGATTCGGCGAGTCCTGTATGGAGGAGAGAATTTTTTCACGCTTAAAAGTAGGAAATATTGAACCAGATGTGGAAGCCATTTTTCGGAATAAACAAAATAAATAAATAAAAAGAGACATGCTTTCTCTCACCATATTCAGTTTGGTTACTTGTCACACATTTCATGTTCTGCTCATTTGTCAGAACAAGATGGAATGTTAATTGCTGTTGTTTTTTCTTAACTACCTTATTGTCATTTTGAAAATTCACCAGTTTTGTCACTATGTTTTAGTGTAGTGCAGTGTTTAAAGGTTACCCACATTTTCGGAAAAAAATTCTTTTTGATTTAATACGCTTAGCTGCCATACAGATATGAAACTTTTCCAAAGTATGGGGGTCCGTGGTCTGGATTTTGAAACAGTGGAGTTTCTTCTGAGTTTTGTTAATTGGAGAACCGTTGCACCAGACTTTGATAATCCACGCGTATGGCGAGTGTCAACTAATTTATGTGCTCCAGTTTGAGCCTTGAAGGGGGTGGATGTCATAGTGTTCTTCCGTTTCCCATCCAGTGTATTTTCGGCTTTTAAAATTATGCCGATAAGTGCTGGAGAGCAATCGAAATGACCGTTGATCTGTAATAGTTTAGAAATATGGAATCTAAAGATGTTTTTTTTTAATGCATCTCATATATACCAGTGGAGACTTTACACGGTAGCAATTTAAAAGTCTGAAAAATATCTGGGTTTGAAACAGCTGTAAAAAAATAACAAGAATATGGCAGCATCTTTCTTCTCATCCGAGTTAGTTAGTTAGAAAAGACCATCATCCATGCACTCCAGACACATCCATAGTTGCTTCGATCTTCTCTTCAGTGTCTTCTCCAACGTCCAGTAACTGGTGACACTCGTTGTTTGACCATCCGTCTGGAGCTCATGATGAATCGTTCATTCTTCGCCACCCTAAGTTTCACCTCCCCAACTTCTTCATTCTTGACAACGAGTTCAGAGTTGTCATCATTGAAGTCCTTTGTTCGACCAGCTTCTCTTGTAGCACAGATGATGTCTCCTCGATCCATTGGCTGCCTTTTCTCCATGACAGCTGATCTGCTCTTTCATCTGCATGGACTGGTACCACGATGGATATGTGACATCTGTAGGGATTCGAGTCATAATTTGCCTTAGAAAGCCAGCCAGAATTTTCTTTAGAAGATCTCTAATTGATCTTCCAAGTTTGTGAAACAGGTCAGTGACCGGCCCAAAGATCGCGGTATTACGAAACATTTAAAACTGGATTACAGAGCTTTTCTGACAAGTGCATTTTCAGGCGCTAGCTATTTGTAACATAAATATAAAAAAAATGACATGAACAAGATTTACCATGTAACAAAAACACACAGCTATGTGTTTGTTCACATTTATACATTCAGTAAAGGCAGAGCCTAACAACAGCCCTATTCACACTTACAAACGCAATACAACTACATAAATAAATACAGTAAATTGGAAGCAATTTAGTGATGGTAGATGGAATACACGTATTCGACGTTTCATTATGAACGGTCGGGGAGGGGGGTGGGGGGGGCGCCTAGGAAGGAAAGGCGGCGCCGGAAATAACGCTGGTTCCAGAAGCGCTTGCGAACCAGGTTTAATGAGATCAGGGTTGCCGTCGCACCTTAATAATGTGGAAATTCTGGCGATGCTGGAAATAAATGAGGTCAGCAGGTACCACAGAGATTCTTAATGGAAAGCTTACACAGTACGCTCAGGAAGTCGCATCTGAAGTTTTATTTAGCATGTGAACACAAAACAGCACATTTGTGTGCTCCGGAAATCGAAAGAAGATCTTCAAGGCTTGAAAAAAAATATGTATATAAGATAAAGCAAACAGCAGCAGAAAAGTTGAGGTCCCACCTAAGTACTTCATAGGCGCTGGTACGACATCGAATATTGAAATCGGGGACATTCCCTTACCATCACTGCTAGATGGTGGAAACGACTGTGATGTGATAGCGGACCTACCAGGAAAAAGAGAATCAGGAATGCGACCGGACATTGTAGTGTAATCCATAGCAAAACAGGAACTAATAATGATCGAGCTTACGGTTCCGTACGAAACAAGAGTAGAGGAGCAGCATTTATTCAAATATGAGAAGTACAATGATCTGGCCAAGCAACTGAGGCAGTGGGCAGGAGTCAGGGCAAAAGTGATAGCTGTAGAAGTGGGAGCCAGAGGATTCGTAGCAACATCAGCAGGACGACCTGTGTAAGAACTGGGCATAAAGGATCAGGCAAGAGCAAGGGCATTGAAAAGCCGTTCAGAAACAGCAGAAAAGGCCTCATGCTGGCTGTGGAGTATGCAAAACAAGCATTGAGAACTTAAATAATTTCATTTGTCACAATGCCAGCCCTCCTTTTGCTAAATCGCCAAGATGCACTGCTGGAAGGTCGCGGGTTCAATTCCGGGACGAAAGAAAAAAAAACCACAAAAAACTCACAAGACCTCTGGGACTCATGACCCAGAGGGGCCCATCCCCCTTAGAGTGTTAGGAGGGCCGAAGCACTTGTCTGGGGAGGGGGGTAATTCCTCTGATGACCTGAAGAAGTCGTGTTGTTCCGCTTTCTGCAGTAGAGAGTTTCCTGGATACAGCGTGTAAACACAAACAGCATATAGGCATACTCCGGAAATCCAAAGCACTTCTTCGAGGCGCACGCACACACACACAATACACCTACACACAGAGGAAGTCTTCTAGGCCTAAATACAAATACAGCACGTACACACGCTATTTACTTTCACATTCAGCGTCTTCCTCTGCCCGTGCTCTCTCTCTCTCTCTCTTCCCCCCCCCCCCCCGCAATGTCTTATTTGTAATGCAGGTAGTTTTAAAGGTAGAGACACATTCTTTTTCTCAGAGCCAGTGATAGCATACTTTTATATATATCAGGCGTAATTTTTGTGTCTACTTTTAAACACAGCTTACATTTGTTGTGCTTACTTCCTGTTGTGAACACTGTTAGCCAGCAGCTGATGCTGTGATAAAGATCTTACAACTTGGCCGTGATATCGGAGAGGGAGTGGGCTACGGTGGCTTTTAAAAAAATTCCTTTAGCGGATCGGTGAAGTAGGCTTATCGCCATGTCAGTGTACTAGATAAATCAGTTTTGGAGTTCTGATTCTGGAGCAACATTTTACTCATCAAATGGTTGGTGTAATTTTTTAAAAAATCGCGAGGGAGAGCCAACAGAAAAGTCTTTTAATCGATTTTTCAGTCAATCAATCAAGTGGCGTGGCGTAGGCGATCATTTCTCTTCACAATTCCCTGTCTTTAGACTTGATTATGAGATCCACTGGTGACTTTCTTCCTAGCCACACTGAAAGCCCATCCAGTAACTTCTCTCTCTGTCTTCCTCTGTCTCTTCTTCCCTCAGTTTTTCCAGTTGCCACAGTGTATTCCAATTTTTCCTCTTCTCAGGAAATGTCCTATAAATATCGCTTGTCTGCTTCTGATCTTTGCTGTAATTTGGCTTTTAACTCCAGCCTCTCTCAAGACTTCTTCGTTGGTTTTCTTAGCTGTCCATGGTACCTTCAACATCCTCCTTATGAACCACTTTTCCATGGCCTCCATTTCTCGCTGTACTCTCTTATTCATGGATCATGCTTCACGTCCGTAAAACAAAATTGGCTCAATGTAACATTTAAGTACTCGGAATCTTGTTTTCATTTATATGGATCTGTTGCACAAAATGTTTCTCATTTTATAGAATGCTGACTTGGCCTGAGTACGTCTGCTTTTTATTTCGTTGTGACATTTCCCATCAGCTGTTATAATTGTTCCTAAGTACATGAATTTGTTTCAGTTCTGTGCCATCGATGGTACGTAATGCTACATTTTGGTGGTATTCTTTGAGATGACCATCACTTCAGTCTTCTTTTTATTCAAGCTGAGACTTTTACTCTCACGAACCACGACATCCAGAAGAGCATGTAGCTTCCCTTCACTTTTAGCAATCAGGACTGTGTCGTATGCATATCTTAAGTTGTTAAGGGTGTACCCGCCAATTGATATTCCTGGCAAGCTCTCTGTATTTCTCATTATGTTTTCGCTGTACAAGGAGAAGAGGTCAGGAAATGGAACACATCCTTGCCTCACTCCCAGTTTTATGTCTTGGAATGCTCCTATTTGGTTTTCAACCTTCATTGCTGCCGATTGTTGCTAGTATATATTTTTGATTAGTTTCAGATCTTTTCCATCTATGTTGATGTCTTCCAGCGTTCTTATAATTTCTGTGTTTCTCACTTTATCGAATGCTCTACAGTAGTCTATGAAGCATAAGTATAGGTCCGTTTCTATGTGTGTGTGTGTGTGTGTGTCTGTATATATATATATATATAAACGTCATGATAATCTAGAGAAGACCGTCTTGGAAGGGTACATAATGGGAAAAAGAAAGAGAGGAAGACCAAGGCGAAGATGGCTGCAAGACATCGTTGATGATCTGCAAATGGATGCATCAGCGGCAGGCCATCTTGCTCACAACCGAGAGGCCTACAGGAGTGCTGTTTAGGAGGCAAAGTTCCTCAAGAGACATGCAAATGAATGAATGAATGAATATAGCATACTTGTGCCTTTTCCTTCGATGAAGCGTTCTTCAGCGATTTCTGGTTTTATTTTGCACCGACTCTTCTCATGACAATATGAAGCAGGATTTTGATAACATGGCTCATAAGACTAATGGTTCGATGGTCTTCACATTCAGTTGCACCTTGTTTCTTTGGTAGGGCAATGAAAACTGACTGCAAAAGGTCTGATGGGACATAGTTACTGTTATAAATGTCATTCAGCAATCTGGTAATTATTTCTATGCCAAGCTCTCCTAATGCTTTCAGTTCTTCCTTGGTGATTTTATCTGGTCCTGGTGCCTTGTTGTTCTTCATGTGTTTGATGGCTTCTTCCACTTCTGCTTTTAATATGAGAGGCCCTTCATTATTATTTCGTATATCTGTTTCGCTTCTGTTGTCCTTATAGAGTTCAGTGATGTATTCGCACCATAGTGCCATTATGTCATCTCTGTCCATTATTGTATGCCCTTCCTTTGACTTCAGGCAACTAGTTGTTAACTCCTTTATTTGTTTGTACATATCTCTTGCGTTTCCATGATGGTGTGTCTCTATTTGATTAAATTTCTTATTTAGCCACTCTTCTTTAGCTTTATTACATTTGTGTCTTATTTCATTATTTATTTTGTCATATTCATCTTTATCTTCCTTAAGACTTCTTCTCTGATCTGTTAGTTGCAAAATTTCTTCTGTCATCCGCCCTTGTTTAGCGTGTCGTTTATTTGTAGGTAGGATTTCGATAGACACAGTTAACACCACAGTAATTGCAACATGGAACATTAGAACACTAACAGAACTTGAAAAACTGGAAAACATCGAACAATAAATGAAAAGATTGGAAATTGACGTCCTTGGTTTATGTGAAATGAGATGGACTGGAGCAGGAAGCAGAGATCATAAAGACTTCAAAATAATATATTCCGGGGGAAACCAGTGTAGACATTGAGTTGATATAATACTGGATAAGAAGACAGCAAGAACCGTGAAAGGTTTCTGGTGCATATCGGACAGTGTTAATGGTTAAATTACATGGTCACCCAATAGACACAAATCTCGTCCAAGTATACGCACCAATTTCAGAAAGCTTTGATGATGAGATAAAAGAATTTTACAACAATCTGGACATGGCAATGAAACAGTGCAAACCATGGGAAGTAAACTTTGTGCTAGGTGATTTAAACGCGAAAGTAGGGACTGGACAAGACAATGAAGCTACTGGCAAGCATGGACTAGGTATCAGAAATACAAGAGGAGAGATGTTGATTGAGTGGGCAGAAAAGTATAAAATGATAATAGGAAATACTTGGTTTCAGCAACGCCCAAGACGACTATGGACATGGAAAAAACCCAAATAACATACGTAACCAGATAGATTACATTATGATCAACAGGAACTCACTAATATCCGTGAAAACAAGACTAAGCGCAGATTGCAACAGTGACCCCATCCCAGTTGACGGAAAAGTGAGAATTAGGCTAAAGAGGTTAAAGGTATCAGCTAAAAAACAAACAACTAGACAGAGAGTTGTTACGGAAAGATAAGGCAATACAAGAATAATATAGGACCATAGCACATAATAGGTATAATGCTATAGAGAAGATTGAAACGATTGATGAACAATGAAATATGCTTAAAGACTCTGTTCAACAAACATCTATTTTTCGGTGGTTACATTATAATATATCTGGGGGGGGGGGTCCCAAAAGTAAGATTACAATGCATGTAATGTTCATAAAAATTATGTCCGATCGGACTAATGGGTGTGGTTGCAGAATTTTCCATATTCGTCAGTTGGCAGTGCCATGCCAGATGGCAGCACTGTGCAGCACCATCTAGGCGGCATCAATCAGTTACAGATGGAGGGTCGACTGGATGAGAGGTTCAGCTGTGATACGATTTCTGAAATGCGAAAGCAGGTGCTAGCTGCGGAAAGTCATCACCAGTTGATTGAAGTGGTGAATTGATAGCGTGCGGCAAAATGGTGTGCAGAATGTCGAACTGGGCGAGTGACAACCAGTGATTTAACACGGAGTGACAGACCATGGCAGCAAGTACGGCAGCGAACAAAGCGCCCGACAGCGTGCGATATTGGAGAACCGGCGAGTTATTGTGAGCGTCCTGACGCATGACTTGAGTTTGTTACGTGGAACGGTGCAATTGGGATTTCATAAGGCGTGCGACAATGGATCCTGCGAGGCCTTTCCGAGGACCACAAGGCAAAGAGAATGGCATACGCCCTGTCACTTCTTCATCAATATACCTTTCACGGCCAAGACGTTCTGGAACGCATTGTCACCAGTGAAAAGACCTGGGTTCACCATAGCACCCCAGAACCGAAACGTAAAATCCTAGAATAGAAGCATCTGGGGTTTCCGCGAACCAGAAAATTCAAGGTCGTGCACTCTGTTGTTAGTGATGACTGCCGTGTTTTGGAATGCGAGAGGCGTGTTGTTGGTCGATTTCCTGAAAAGAGGAGTGTTAATTTATGTAGCTGTGTACGGAGCAACACCGGAACGTTTACGAGACGTCGTTGTCCTGGGCCGTTTACAAAAAGTATGTTGTTTACAGAAAGTATGTTGTTTACAAAAGGTATGTTGTTTACAGAAAGTATGTTGTTTACAAAAGGTATGTTGTTTACAAAAGGTATGTTGTTTACAAAAGGTATGTTGTTTACGAAAGGTATGTTGTTTACAAAAAGTATGCTGTTCTTTCATAATAACGCTTGTTCACACGCGACCTCTTGGATTCGGGAACTCTTGCAGCATTTTCGGGGAAGAATTTGGACCACATGCCATGTAGTCCCAGGCCTGGCGCAAGCTATTTTCATCTCATCCCAGCTCTCAAGGAGCATCTTGGTGGCCACAGATTTCAGAGTGACAGTGATGTAAAAACAGCGGTGACACGGTGGCTTTATGTCCAGGACACCACGTTTTACGAGATGTGCATTGGACACCTTGTCCTACGCTTAGTCAGAACATCTCAGTCGTTATGGCGATTACGAGGGAAAATCATGGTGTCCATCGAAAACGAGGAAGACCTAGACTTACTTGGAGAAGAGAAATTATGACAGTGCTCAGAGACAAGGGATGCACGTGGAAGAAAGCAGAGAATAATTCCAAGAACAGGGATGACTGGAGAGCCTTTATCCGTGACCTATGTTCTCAAGGGCGATGATGATGATGATGAACATAGTGGACGTGTGTTATGTCCAAATACATTTTGCTGTTGAATAATAACCCCTGTAAACTTACTTTGGGACAGCCCTCGTTATATATACAATATATACTTGTATGTATGACCACTAGAGCTGAGCCAGCGATCTCCCATGCTGAGCGACAGGTAGAGACACACCCTGGTCCAGAGGGGTGGAGGTTTGGGTTTGGCGCGCTCTCTACAGAACTCCCAGAACTCTGTGGGCAGTTATAAAACTTTAATTACTTAAGATGTATAAAAGTTACTAACTGAACGACAATCATTTGTTTTAAATATGAATAACTGATTAATTTTTTTTCGATACTAATAAACTGTATGAATGTGGAAAGATTAAACAAAATATTTTAATATTTCATTCCTTCAACCGAAAATCTTAAACGTAGAGTGTATCTGGACTGCGTACTTCGGTTAACTAAAATCACAGCCGCGAATGTAGGGAGATCGAATTCCCCATTTTACTGAAGTGAGACAGTTTGTTGAAACTGTTTTAACAACCGATGATAACATTTAAACAAGCCCACACATAGTACATTCTAGGCAGTTCTAGGATTATTGCCCCCCCCCCTTTTTTTGCTTTGATAAAAACTCAGGCCAGTGGCAAGTTTGACCGGGCAGTGCTTCAGAACCTCTTCTACGCTTGAAGAGTACATCGTTTTTCAGCAAGATGGCTCAGTGCCATTGTGTAGGTGCGACACTTTTTTAAATTACATTTTTTTCCTAGCCGCGGATGAGTCTTTGAAGGTGTCTTGACCGACTAGATCACCCGACCTCACACCAGTCAGGCCAGCCTTCATCTATCAAAATGTGGTCATTAGGGCTAGAATAGCAAATACAATTCATTCAGTTACTAAGCAACAGCAGAATCCCCCCCCCCCCCCCCCCCAACCTTTGTAAATCGACAAGAACATGGGTATCCAACTGGCGTGATGCATGTAGCACACAAGGACTTTTTTTTTGTTTGCAGCAAGCAAGATTGTTATGAAAACGTACTTTTTTTAAAAATTAAAATTAATGGTGTTAGCCAGGAAACGGTAAGTTTTAGTTTTGTGTTCCGAAAGAAAGGAATCCTCATAGACGGAATCATCTGATCGTGTGCAGTTAACAGTAAAATTTCCTTAAGGTTTGTTATGTAATTCGACAAAAACTGCTTGATTTAGATGTGACCCATCACTCAACAAAGTGAATACATTTATGGGCCTCAAGAAAAAGATCTTTGCGGTTGTACTATTGATTAATATGGGAGGGGGGGATTGCAGTAATTGAGCTTTAGAACAATGATTTTATTGCAGAAGTAAGATAGGGGAAGATAACACAATAAACACAAGAGCATTGGCAAATAAGGCTACATGTAGATTAGTTTTTACACTTTTTAAAGGTGAGTAGAACATGCTTTTAAAACAAAAACAAACAAACAAAAATTAATGAAAGGGTGAAATATTTTAAGTATTGGAAATGCGTGTGAATTTGGAGAGTGCAAGGAGCTGGAGGAGGTTACAGTTCAAGAAGAACCTAATAGTACACCGGGAAAATGATGGTAAAAACAGCCCGTAACACAGAACATCTTTCAAGAGTTTGTCTCAAACAGCACGCGATAGCGCGCACAGACTTAAGATATAACGCATAGAGCAGATTAAAAGTAGAAAGAAGAGCTTAGGGAAATCTATTACGCAGCCACCGTGCAAAAAATAGTTACCCCACCAACAGGTAGCGCGAGCTGTCTAATTGTGGGCGTGCGTGTACGTACGTGTATGCGAGTGCGTATTTCATTTTTTTAAAAATCGTTTTGTTAAAAAAAATACATTGACTGATGTATCTATTTATCATGGCGGAATGCGCATACATTTATCCCAGAAGAAAGTTCAAACTGCGAATTTAACGTCGGTTATATTAAAATTCACCCGAAACTTGGGGTGGGAGAGACTGGTTGTTGTAAGTTATTCACACGGTATTTATTGCTCACATTCAGTTCACAAGATAACCGGGAAAGGGGGGGGGGAGGGTTCAGCAGAAAGGTGGTGGAGATTTGGGGGGTGTCTGTGCTCTATATATCATACTGTTACCTGATTTAAAATCTGGCTTCGTCCGGTATTGACGGGACAGGGTTTCAGGTGAAAATCTTCCATTCCTTTCTTGTCTGTCTGGCTGTTTTTGCCTCTCAGATCAGCCTGCCTGCTTGTTTGCCGTACCTATTCATACACAGCCTACCATTGCATGTTTGTGTGTTGTCCAGTACATATGTATTATGTTTCTCTATTCGCTTATTCATTGTTTTTAAGGACATATATTCATGAGTTACAAACCTGGGCATATTTTTTTCTTTCTTTCAGAGATGGGTAAGACAAGGAAGTGTATTGTCACATGATCTATTCTCATTATACATTGTAAACATGTCATTATACCGTGTAAACATCATGAGATGCGTTAAAAATGTGAAAGAAATTAAAACGGGACCATCGAAAGCGAAAGTAATTTGCAGGAACTTGTGAATAATATCACTGAAGAGAACAGTAATAGAGGCCTAGAGCTAAACAGCAACAAGATAGAAACAATAGATTCGAAAAGAATGAACATACCAAAAAATGCAGCATCCTTTTAAAACGAGGAAAACACAGACACAAGCAAATAAATTCAGTTACCTTTGGAAGAACGGTAACAACTGACGACACAAGTGCACAAATAAAATAACACCACAAACAAGGCAGTCTTTTATGACATGAAGAATACACATAGATACAAATAAATAAGAAGGCGTTTCTAAAAGCGAGGAAAAGAGTATTACATTGCTATCCAGAGCCAGTACTGCTGTATGCTTGTGAAACTTGGATAGCCACCGGAAAAAAGATGATAAAGAAACTGGAACGACAGAGAATGTGGTTTTGGTGAAAAGATACAGCAACAACCCTGAATAGACAGAAAAACAAAAACAAAAATGGTGCTCAAGAAGCAGTACAATGAAAATTAGTTAAAAGAATAAGAAAATGACAGTCAAAATATTTCTTGGACAAGTCATGATAAGAAGTTGGGAGAGCTTAGTAATTGAGGGTGGGGGGAATAGGGGGGGGGAAGAGAAGAGAGGAAGGCCAAGGGAAGAATATCTCAATGGACTGACCAAGTGGCACGGGAAAAGAAAAGCATCTGAAATAAATAGGAACACCAAGGTCTGTGCATGATTGAGAAGCATGGTCGGCTTCGCTGTCCGCCACGGCACATAACAATGATTTCTTGGTCTATTTCCGAGTCTTTTAACACCCACCAGTGGCCCGTACCTATCTTTTTCAGTTTTTCAAGTCACGTGCGCACTAAGATCCCGCGGCAGGTAAAAGAAAGTAGGTCACGTAACAGCTGTCTTGATCACATTCATTAAGAATCTATTCACAACTGGCAGGCATAGCAGGCAGTAAACGCCGGATTACATTTTAAAAAAAACGCCAAATTCCAATAACAATAAACACTGGGAGAATGCCATGAACAGACAATAAACACTGGGGCAATGCTATGAACTAACAATAAACACTGGGGCAATGCTATGAACTAACAGTAAACACTGGGGCAATGCTATGAACTAACAATAAACACTGGGGCAATGCTATAAACTAACAATAAACACAGGGGCAATGCTATGAACTGACAATAAACACAGGGGCAATGCTATGAACTGACAATAAACACTGGGGCAATGCTATGAACAGACAGTAAACACTGGGGCAATGCTATGAACAGACAATAAACACTGAACCAAAGCTATGAACAGACAATAAACAAGAGGCAAAGCTATGAACAGACAATAAACACTGGGGCATTACTATGAGCGGACAATAAACACTGGGGCAATGCTATGAACTGACAATAAACACTGGGGCAATGCTATGAACAAGACAATAAACACAGGGGCAGTGCTATGAACGGACAATAAACACTGAACCAAAGCTATGAACAGACAATAAACAAGAGGCAAAGTTATGAACAGACAATAAACACTGGGGCAATGCTATGAACTGACAATAAACACAGTGGCAATGCTGTGAATGGACAATAAACACTGGGGCAATGCTATGAACTGACAATTAACACTGGGGCAATGCTATGAACTGACAATAAACACTGGGGCAATGCTATGAACAGACAATAAACACTGGGGCAATGTTATGAACAGAAAATAAACACTGGGGCAGTGCTATGAACAGACAATAAACACTGAACCAAAGCTTTGAACAGACAATAAACAAGAGGCAAAGCTATGAACAGACAATAAACACTGGGGCAATGCTATGAGTGGACACTAAACATTGGGGCAATGCTACGAACAGACAATAAACACTGGGGCAATGCTATGAGCGGACAGTAAACACTGGGGCAATGCTATGAGCGGACAATAAACACTGGGGCAATGCTGTGAACGCCGAACTTTTTTAGAGAAGATATTCATGTACAATTGACTTTTAACACACATTTTGATTTTTTTTTTTTAGAACTATTCCCAATTTGTAAAATTCACTGAATTTTTTTTTTCACTAACTTCTTTCCTTTTACACATGTGGCTCTGTTTTTTTTTTCAGTTACAGTTATACTGCAGTATGTGATAAGCAAAACTATCAGCCCAGAAGATGCTTTAGGCATAAGTAACTTACAGGATTCTACTTCACAGCCAGCAGCTTCAGGTAAGAGAGCATCATCTTGAAGTCAGAATATGGTTTTAATACAGATTATTATGCTTTCTTCCACACATATTTCCTCAAAATATTTCTAAAGTAAAGAAATATTAAGTATTATTGCTACAGACAACAGGGTATATGGTCTTTCTCTCTCTCTCTCTCTCTCTCTCTCTCTCTCTCTCTCTCCTCTTGTGTTGTATATGTGGTGGGGCCTTGAGTAGTTTACTCATTTGTTTAGTGTGATTTAGCTTTCTCTTATTTTCCAGTATGTACATGCTGTATGTGGTGGGTCTGTCTAGTTTGATTTACTTTTCTCTTATTTTCCAGTATGTACATGCTGTATGTGGTGAGTCTGTCTAATGTGATTTAGCTTTCTCTTATTTTCTAGTATGTACATGCTGTATATGGTGAGTCTGTCTAATGTGATTTAGCTTTCTCAGATTTTCCAGTATGTACATGCTGTATGTGGTGAGTCTGTCTAATGTGATTTAGCTTTCTCAAATTTTCCAGTATGTACATGCAGTATGTGGTGGGTCTGTCTAATGTGATTTAACTTTCTCAGATTTTCCAGTGTGTGTGTGCGTGCCCCCACTTGGGTAGCTACAGTGGACTTCACTCAGTATATGATCATATTACTTTTATTTCTACCATCTGCTACCGTGATGGTCATATTTTCAGAAACCACAAAGAATAGTACTGTAAGGTAATGACCATTGTTTGCCGGAACAAGCGTTGAGAGCAGATACCTCTGAATCCATGTATATTTTTGCATGTGTAAAACAACCAAACAAACCGTTGCTCTAGTTAGTCATGCCAGTAAAATTCTGTTAAAAATCATAATGGGTAGACTTTGTAAGAAAATAGAAGAAGAAGTCAATATGGTCCAAGCTGGTTTTAGACAAGGAAGAGGAACAAGAGATCATATATTCAATATAAGATTAATAATAGAGAAATGCAGAGAATTTAATGTGAATCCATATTTATCTTTTATAGACTTCAAGGGCAGTTGATTGTGTACAACACCAGAAGCTTTGGAAAAAATGGGATTTCTAACACATTTGATACAGTCAACATCACTGCTGTATCTAGACCAACTGGCAGCAGTAAGAATAAATGATGAAACAACAACTTGGTTTGATATAAAACAAGGGGTCCGTCAGGGATGCATACTGTTGCCTTACTTATTTAACTTGTATACTTAATATATAATGAGGAATGTTAGAGAAGATGTAGACAAAGAACATTACGATGCCATAACAATTGGAGGTTATGAAATACCAGAGATTAGATATGCTGATGACACAGTATTACTGTCCACAACACAAAAAGGAATGGAAAAACTAATTATATCGGTCCATAAGAATAGTGAAAAGCAAAACCTATCTTAATGTGAAGAAAACTAAATTGATGACAACTGACAAAACAAACAAGGCGGCTGAAATATGTATCAGTGAGGAAAAATTGGAAGAAGTGGAGAGTTTTGAATATCTTGGATCACTACTAACTAATATGTACAGTTAAAACGAGGACATATGTCGCTCTTCAAAAAGTAAAACAACTAAAGAATCTGTGGAGAGGAACAGACAGAACTACAGAAGTAAGATTTTTAAGGGCATCCATCTTTCCCATCGCATTATATGCCTATGAGACCTGGACATTAACAAAACAGCTGAGAAACACATAAATGCCTTTGAATGTAACAGATAAAAGGGATGGCGACTGCAGTAAAACTGGTTAATATAAATAAGGTAGATAGAGGTGTATGGTGCAGTTTTACAAAGTGAGGGAGGAAGTGAGCAATGTGAGAAAAAAACGAATATAAAGTATGAGAATATATAAATGAAAAACATACAACATCCGATATTTCGGCGTGAGCCTTATTCGAGGATACATGCAAAAACAAAATACAAACATATATAACTTATCTGAAGCGTCTTGCTCTCAGTAAAGCGGAAATGTGTGTGGAAGAAGGAGGAGGAGGAAAAAAAAACCGTTGCATACAGACAAAAGATTCCCGATATAGCCAATCATAGCGAAGAAGCGGAGAGAGAGGAGGAGAACAAGTGGGAGAAAGGGGTTGGGGGAAGGCAATAGAAACATGATAGCCGCTAGAGGTGTCGGGGGGGGGGGGGAAGGGGAGAGAAAAGAGAACGCGAGAGATAATGAATGAAGAACTTAAACACCTACAGGGAGGAAATGTAAAACTGGTGAATGGGACAAGACCAATATGTTGGCAGAGAAGGAAACAGTTTTGTTAAAGAATACAATCCTGTCATTTCTTTCACCTCCCATATCTCTGCTACTTCCGCTAACTTTCTTGACATTGCCGTCACTATCGGCCCTTCCGGGCTTACTACTTCTATCCACTATAAACCTACAGACTCTCACAGCTACCTTCTGTACTCTTCCTCTCATCCCAGATCGTATAAGGACTCTATTCCTTTTTCCCAGCTTCTTAGGTTGCGACGTTTGTGTAAAGAGGATTTTGATTTCCAGGATCAAGGCCACAAATTACTAGATTTCTTCCGTCAACGCGGCTATCCAGACCACGTTCTTTCGTCATCTTGGAACCGCATTAGCCACATATCGCGGCAACAAGCCCTCACCCCTAAACCGCACTGTAGCTCGGACAGGGTGAAACTAGTACTCACGTACTACCCCCATAGCTTGGCAGTTAAAAACATACTGTTTCGCCATCTCCACCTCCTCCAGACCGAGCCTGAGACACGTGAACTTTTTGGGGAACCCCCATTGGTGGCTTACAGACGTGACAAAAACCTCAGGGACCTTTTAATTCGTAGTCATCTTAAGACAGATGACACTTTTTATGGTACAAGACGTTGTGGACGCCGTAGATGCAACACTTGTCCGTTTGTTGTCGAGGCCAGCCAGATCTCTTTTCCTAAATCCACGTTATCAGTACAGGAGGGTTTCACCTGCACTTCACGAAATGTGATTTATGTTATCATGTGCAAACGTTGCGGTTTGAAGTACATAGGGGAAACTGGCTTACGGTTAGGAGATCGATTTCGCCAGCATCTCAATGATATTTCTAAGAGGGCCTGGACACCTGTGGCTAAACATTTTTGCCTTGGTAACCACAGGGGCAAACAGGACATTTCGGTTAGTGCGATCCGCTCTTGTTCCGCAGATGTACGATCTCGGAGGGTCCTAGAACAGCGCCTTATTTTCCAGACTGGCTGTCTCCACCCAGCTGGAATTAACAATGTCTTCAGCTTTCTGTAACTTCTTTTTTTCCACTGGCCTTTTTTATACTCTACTTTCTTTCTCTATGCTACCCCTCCCTACCACCATCCTATTTCCTTCTCTGCCAACATATTGGTCTTGTCCCATTCACCAGTTTTACATTTCCTCCCTGTAGGTGTTTAAGTTCTTCATTCATTATCTCTCGCGTCCTCTTTTCTCTCCCCTCCCCGCCCCCCGACACCTCTAGCGGCTATCATGTTTCTATTGCCTTCCCCCAACCCCTTTCTCCCACTTGTTCTCCTCCTCTCTCTCCGCTTCTTCGCTATGATTGGCTATATCGGGAATCTTTTGTCTGTATGCAACGGTTTTTTTTTCCTCCTCCTCCTTCTTCCACACACATTTCCGCTTTACTGAGAGCAAGACGCTTCAGATAAGTTATATATGTTTGTATTTTGTTTTTGCATGTATCCTCGAATAAGGCTCACGCCGAAATATCGGATGTTGTATGTTTTTCATTTATACATTCTCATACTTTATATTCGTTTTTTTTTCTCACCTTGCTCACTTCCTCCATCACTTTGTAAAACTGCACCATACACCTCTATCTATCTTTGAATGTAAATGCTACATGAGAGTTCTTCAGATATCATCGGCACAATATATCCCTACTACAAGAACTTAATATTGAAGGTTGGCCAGTAAAGAGGATTAAACATTGAAAACTTAAATATTGTGAAGACATTAAACGTCATGATAATTTAGAGAAAACCTTCTTGGAAGGATACATAGTAGGAAAAAGAAATAGAGGAAGACCAAGGCGAAGATGGCTGCAAGACATCCTTGAAGATCTGCAAATGAATGCATCAGCAGCAGGCCATCTTGCTTAAACAGAGAGGCCTATAGGAAAGCTGTTAGGGAGTCAAAGTTCCGCAAGAAATGACTGAACAAACAAGAGAAAGCTCTGATATTTCTCTTAGCTAATCAAAAGCATTAGGGCTGCTGATTAATTGTCAACACGTACAGTTACTGCGTTAAAAATATGTGGTATTAATTTTTTAATGCAGCACCTGAATGCGTTAATTAGCGCATGGGTGATGAAACAGAGTATGTGCGTGCAAGCGTCTTATTTAAACTTGCAATATGCGAGGTTTGTTCAGATCCGACTTCTGCCCTGGAAAAATACACCAGTTCACTTGGAGGTCTGAAGCCTAATCCCTTTCAAAGTGTTATCCTTGAGACTGCATACAAATCTCCCAGCGGTCCCGCCACTGTAGGAACAGAGTACAACTCAGCCGTCGCGTTTCGCATGATATCTTTTCGTGATTAACGTCGGGTCCCTTACAGCGACATTTTCAGGTTGGGGAACAGTCAGAAATCGAAAGAGACATGTTGGGAGAGTATGGAGCCTGACGAACCAGAGAAATGTTGTGTTTGGCCAGGAAAGTCTGAATCAGATGCGAAGAATGGGCTAGTGCGTTGTCATGATGGAGCTGTCAAGTTCCCTTTGCCCACAGGTTCACTCTTTTGCGTCTCACAGTATCACGAGGGCGACTGATGACCTTCAGGTAGTACTCTTTTGTATTTTTTGGCCGTGTGGTGCGTACTCGTGGTACACCATCCCGCAGGATACAGAGAAAACAGTAAAAATGTCTTTGACGTTGCTTCGCACTTGCCTTGCTTTCTTTAGTCTCGGGGATTATGAATGCCATCACTGTGACGATTGCAGTGACGTGTCCGGGTTGTACTCGTAAACCCACGACTCATCACCAATGATGACGGTTTTCAGAAGAAGGTATCGCCATTTGTACAGTCCAGCATGCCCTGTCCGACTTCCAGACGGAGTTGCTTCTCGTCATCATCATCATGTGCCGTGCCGACTGGCGTTGGCTATTATGCTTCTCCAGAGTACGCGATCCTTCATGCAGGCCATCAGCTCATTTGGTGATCTCCTCGCACATCATCCCGTCAGACTGTCCAGTATCATTTCTCTTGGTCTTCCTCTTGATCTTCTTCCTTCTATTTTTCCTGTTGTTATAATATTTTCAATGCCCCCTCTTCTCATTGCATGTCCTATGAAAGTACATTGTCTCTCTCTTATCTTTTTGACAAGGTTTTTTGTCTCTCCAGCTCTTCTCATACATTCTTCATTAGTTATTTTTGCTGTCCAGGGGATTCGCAACATTCTTCTATTAAACCACATTTCTGCTGCTTCCAATGATTTTTGTGCAGACTTGCCTATTGTCCATGATTCACTTGCGTATAACAAGATAGGTTCAGTATAGCATTTTAGGACTCGTTTTCTAACATTCATTGATAAGGATGTGTTGGTTAATATGTTTCTCATTCTCTGAAATGCAGTCTTTGCTTGGCCTATTCTGTTCCTAATTTCTGTTGTGCATTTCCCATCTGAAGTTATTACTGCTCCAAGGTATTTGAATTTCTTGGAAATTTTTAGTGTTCATGAAATGCCAAGTTATAACGTCGTTTTGAGTATAGTAAGTGTTATAGTCAGGTTGGTTGCAAGAGTCTTCAGTTTTGGGTCGGCGCTGATCTGGGTTAGATGTCTCCAGTGTTCGAGGGAGCTCTTGTGTGACGTAATGTTTCGTTCGTGGAACAGTTTTGAAGTCTTTAGTGAAGTGAAGTCAGAATATAACAGTATATAGAATGTTAGAATGTAAGATAGATAACTCATCTGAGAATTGGAAACATTAATTTTAAAAAGGAGTTATCTTCTAAAGGAGTCAGCTGTTTGTGAGTAGAGTCCACTCGCATTGTCTCAGTTTTCAAGTGCGATTCATGGGTCACGGGGATAAGGTATGACAAAGAAAGGTTAGGTGAGAGAGAAATCATATGACTGAGACAAAGTTGTGTTTTGTGTATCGTCTGAAAAAGACATAGATTTAGTTTGTTAGAAATGTAGTCGTTAGTAAGGTTGTTGTTAGTGAAATTGTTGTAGAAATAGAGTGTAGTAGTATGTTCTGATGGTGACAAACGTCTGCCGGGAACGTCCAGTCTTGTGTTCATGGAGTTTGTTGGTGCCTTGTCGTCCTCGTCATATCGCTTATCGACTCATTGTCACCCCATGCATCATTAAAGTCACTTCAAATTATAGCTTTGCTGCTTCTCTATTGCTATTTCCACTGAGAGAGAATGAACCTGGGAGCAAGTAAGTCTGCGAAGTGAATAACAAAACAGACGCAAAACAGATGTGAGACAAAAGCTAACAATAATATAAGAAAGAACATTATTACAGTGGACAGTAGTGGAAATTTACAGATAGATGAATAATTATAAGCAACAAATTTACATATATACATAAGCAGACGAGTAGAAGATAGAATCCCCGAGAATTCTGCTTTAAAAACATATGGAAGTAACATGTGATGTGGTGTGAAAAAAACACTGATCTCATTAGGCCCATTGACTCATGAGAGTAGATGTTTGGAGTTTTTGTACGTTTGTATAGTTTAGTGCCAGTGAACAGTTTACGCCATTTTTTGTTGTATATATAAATTACAGCCTGTTGAATCTAAAGAACGGTTAATGTAGACAAAATAAAGACATAAAGTCGACAGAATATGTACAATATTCAATTCTAAACGAGTGTACAAGTGTAGAGATGTCGAGACTGATATAGGGGAGCCTTGTACATTTAGTACAGACATACGAATCTGCCCAGAGATGGGGGAAATGGAGTAAAAGAAGAGAAGTATTCGTTATAGGAAGTATCTAAAAACAAGAGACGGCCGCAGGAGAAAAGTATCAAGTATAAGGTTTTATCGTACGACAGTCAGTCATTTGCATGTCCCTTGCGGAACTCTGCCTCCCCAACAGCTCTCCTGTATGCCTCTCGGTTGTAAGCAAGATGCCCTGCTGCTGATGCATCCATTCACAGATCATCAACGATGTCTTTCTGCCATCTTCGCCTTGGTCTTCCTCTTATTTCTTTTTCACAGTATGTACCCTTCCAATTCTCTAAATTATTATGACATTTAATATGTCTAAAATTTTAAAGTTTTCTCTGTTTAATTTTTTTTTTTTTTACTAGCCAACCTTCTCCAATATTAAGTTCTTTTAGTAGTGATATATTTGTCCTTTTTTGTGTCTGTATCTGAAAGACTATTCTTTAGCATTTACATTCAAAGGCGTATATGTGTTTCTCAGCTGTTTTGTTAAGTGTTCAGGTCTCACAGACATATATTGCGATGGAAAAGATGGATGCCCTTAAAATTCTTACTTTTGTATTTCTGTCTGTTCCTCTCCACGGCTTCTTTGGTTGTGTTATTTTTTGAAGAGCGATAGATGCCCTCCTTTTAATGTCTCACATTGTATTTCCAGTATTAGTAATTAATATATTCAAAACTTCCTAACTCTTCCAATTTTTCCTCATTGATACATATTTCAGCTGCCTTATTTGTTTTGTCAATTGTCATCAATTTAGTTTTCTTCGCATTATAAGATAGAGGTTTTGCTCCTCACTTACCTTAAGAACTGACAAAATTAGTTTTTCCATTCCTTTTTGTATTGTGGACAGTAATTCTGTGTCATCATTACGACAGTACATGTATATAAAACCAAGCCTCGTTAGGGACAGATAAACAGAGGGGGAGATAGAGAAATTAAAATAATAGAATATTCTCCAAATTCTACCGTGTCTAGTATATTCAAGTACGTATATGCGAAGTACTAACCACTGATCACCGACCACCATATCAGATAAGTATTAGAAAGTATTTCAAATATTAAAAGTACAGCCACTGCACACTCCCATTTAAAAAATAAAACAATGTAAATTAAAACAAATGTAAACTTGTAATAGAGAGAAACAGTCATTCTTAGTTTACATAATGCTTATCCCCACCTCGTCTGTAAGTTTTTGCATGATCAAAGTCCGCACTAGGTCACAGACCTTGTCATTTCGGCTTGTTGAGGGCCAGACTGAACGTGATCTACTTTCCACCGGTGTGCCGCCACCTTTGAACCGATTGTATCACTACGTAATTCGGTGATGTTCATGGAATCATCACCAAATGTATGTGGAGTCTTTCGAGTGGTATCCACTTGGTATCGCCAAGCTTTTTGCAAAATTTGATGCAATACCGTTGCTCAAGTCGTGCCGTCATTTCACGGCAAGTCCGGTGGACGTTCACGACTGACGTACTCTGCAGGCGGGGAAAAAAAAATCACGCATGCGTATGAAGGTCACCTACACCCTTCCCCATTAGAGGACACTTTCGGTGCTTGATTTATTACCGCAGGAAAAATTAAGGTCGAATAGTTTTTGAACGACCTCGTATTACCAAAAGTCTCATTGACAGCCAGGGACCGATAAACTGATTAAAATGTTTTCAGTGGTAGAGATTAGACTTCTCCTTTCTCAGACCCAGGACCATTGCCGTGATAGATTCTGGGAGAAGTACTCTTGGATCTCCTAGTCTGTAGATTAGTTATTCTAATTAGATATATGACATATAAGTATGGGCTAATTTAAGATGGGGTTTTCAGTTAAGAAAGGACATATCAAAGAGTAAACCTAAGCGTTGTTTACAAACTTTATCGATGTTTTTGAACTGAGAGAAGATTGTATGAATAACTGAATGAGTGTCTATTATAGGTATCATATTTCAGATACCCATTTTTAAAATAATGCATCCAACAAGGATGGAGAACTCTTCACTTTTTCATCATCATAGGTCTTTAGCATCAGTTTATTCTTGTTCTAAATTGTGCACTATAGTTATTATATAAGAGATCTCTTCATTGAGTTTTTCTGTTAAAGTTTCCAAAATTGTACCTCACCATTACATCTTGTCTATTTTACTTCTAACCTCTTCATCATTGATCTTCTGGTTTACTGATAAACAGATATAACTTGCTGTTTTCATGTTTAGAGTATTTATTTAGTAAAGGTTGTTGAAAATGCAAGCAGAAATACAGTGTCTTATTTTTCTATGCTTCATTTTTGATTATGTGCGGAACTTGAGGTATTTGCTAGATCAGGATATGCTTATGTTTTACCTCAGATAGAGTCTTTGCACACATGTTCAGATTGAAAGCCATGGAAATTGTAGCCACTATTTTTACAGACTTTAGTGGTTATCTGATAGCACTAGTCTCTATTTTCCTTCATTTACCTGCTTATTTAGTATTGTCCTTGAGGCATTCTGTCATCTGCAGTATGCTTCCAGCACCTAGTATAATGTTCATAGTTTCTGTATGTGGATAGAACATAGCTTTGATCAGTCTGAAACTGTTTTTAATAAAGATCCTTCCACAGACTGGTCTTAAACAAACTGCCAAATTATATTTCATCATCTGCCGCTCAAATTTTTTTCCTTGCACAAATCAGTGTAACTTCTGCCTTATCCAAAAATGTCCAGAGGAATTTAATGTCTCCTCCATTTGGTTTTTATATGTTTTGTTGTTCTGCCTTTCTTTGACAACTTCATTTTCTTTAGTATTTTATATGAAATTGCAACTAGGGAATGAAAGCAGTGTAGTTTTCTGTATTAGTCATGTCTAAGAGACCAATACAGACGGCAACAGCAAGGTACTTCTTTCTCATATTTTCACATCTGACCTTATTATACATGGAAGCCATTCCACCAATCACCTGTTGATGGATATATCTGACATCTTTGAATTTTGTACATCTTGACTTTACTGTTTTCATGACAACTGAAATTCACGATGCAGATAATAATAGAAGAAGTTCATATTTAATGCTGGAGTTACCATACATCCATATTTAGTACAGGTAGTCCTTATTTTAAAGACTTTGTACATATCCGTACTGTACTTGGGGAAAAATAAATTAAATGTCCATATTTTTTTAAACTGATCATGCACTTAAATAAAAAGCAACAAGAACAGCCAGAAACTTCAGAAAATTGATGATGTGTGCTGGAGTTTTGGGTGCATATGAGTGGGTTGCATACTGTCACCCTACTTATTTAACTTGTATACTGAAAATGTTGGCAGAAATGCAGATGAAGCCACTGACAGCAGTTATTGAGGAAAGACGCTGGTGATGGTTGGGACATGTGCTCCGAATGACTGACAGCTCACCACCAAAAATAGCACAAAGATGGACACCACAGGGGAACAGAAGTAAGGGTAGACAAAAAGAGACATGGAGAAGAACAACAGAGAGGATGTTGAGCAATAGAGGGCTCACCTGGGCAAGAGCGGAAAAAAAAAAGGCAAAGGACAGGCATTTGTGGAAAACCCTTGCAGAAGCAGAAATGCCGTGCCATTCAGAGAGAGAGAGACTGGAAATATAATGAGGAATGTTAGAGGAGATGTAGGCAAAAACATTATGATGCCATAGCAATTGGAGGTTATGGACTACCAGAGATTAGATATGATGATGACACAATATTACTGTCCACAACACAAAAAAGGAGTGGAAAAACTAATTATGTCAGTCCATAAGAATAGTGAAGAGCAAAACATCTATCTTAATGTGAAGAAAACTAAATTGATGACAGCCGACAAAACATAAGGTAGCTGAAATATATATCAGTGAGGAAAAATTGCAGGAGGTAGAGAGTTTTGAATATCTTGGATCATTATTAACTAATAATGGAGATACAATGAGGGAAATTAAAAGGAGGACATCTATCACTCATCAAAAAATAAAACAACTAAAAAAGCTGTGGAAAGGACAGACAGAACTACAAAAATAAGATTTTTAGGGACATGCATCTTTCCCATCGCAACATATACCTGTGGGACCTGAACACTTAACAAAACAGCTGAGAAACACATAAATGCCTTTGAATGTAAATGCTACAGAAGAGTTCTTCAAATATCATAGACACAAAAAAGGACAAATATATCCCTACTACAAGAACTTAATATTGAAGAAGGTTGGCTATTGAAGAAGATTAAACAGAAAAAAAAAATGTAAATATTTTAGACATATTAAAAGTCATGATAATTTAGAGAAGACCGTCTTGGAAGGGTGCATATTGTGAAAAAGAAATAGAGGAAGACCAAGGCGAAGATGGCTGCAAGACATCGTTGATGATCTGCGAATGCATGCATCAGCAGCAGGCCATCTTGCTTACAACCAAGAGGCCTACAGGAGAGCTGATAGGGAAGCAGAGTTCCAAAAGGGATATGCAAATGACTGACTGACTAATGAGTGGGTAATTTCAGTACATTTTTCACATTTTACAAGTTCATTGACACTGGGTGCAAGAAAATTTTATTTCTTTTTATAAGCCCAAAATGTACTAGTTTAGTGCTATTTTTAAAAAGGTCTCAAAATGTGTCCTGACTCATTTGTTAGTGGTGAAATTTAGCTTTTACTCACACGTTCCTGTTTGTTTTGCTACTCAGAGTGGGATGCCTCACTAGGTCACAATTTGTAATGCTAATTTATCCATATTTCACCTTCATCAATTATGTAATCTGTCTGTATTTCACCTTCATCAATTATATAATCTGTCTCTATTTCACCTTTGTCAATTATATAATCTGTCTGTATTTCACCTTCATCAATTATGTAATCTGTCTGTATTTCACCTTCATCAGTTACAGTAAGCCTAGTATTACCAGCTGTTTAAATCATTGGAATCAAATATATTCTTGGCAGATATAATTTCCAAAGACTTGTATGATGAGATGGATGAACAATATCCACCACAGATCTCCTCGCTTGAAACAGTTACCCTCAATAAATCACAGAATTTCAGTGTTACGTGTACTGGTTCTAAACCTGTAAATTGGACTTGGGAAAACATATTGGAAAGAGAGGTAAGACAATAATTTGTAATTAATGAACAGATAATTAATATAGAGCTTTACCAGAAATAGTACAATTTAACTCATAAACTGTTGAATGACCTTTGTTTTGTGCACATATATTCATGTCTACCTGTTGATTGATGAAACAGTTATCATCATGCATACGTTGTGACATCTGACAGCATGGCAACAAATTCTCTTGACTTCCCACAATCTGCAGTTGCATTTGTATGGTACTCTAGTTGTGTTATGTGCTGTTTGTGTAAACTTCAGCAGTTCTTAAACTGGTGAGAAAAGCAACATCTCTCCCTGTTTCTTCTGGTGTCCAGTGCATGGTTGTTCTAGCTGTATTGTTTTCAAGTAGTGCCTTCAGCCTCATGGAACACTTAAACCAATAACTCACAAGACCTCTACGAGTTATTACTGTCATTCTTTTGTGTCTTTACTGATGCTTGTGCAATTACTGATTCTCCAGCACAGTTCCTCTGTAATCCTTGCTGGTACAAAATGTCATTACAGATGCTTGTGCAATTACCGATTCTCCAGCACAGTTCCTCTGTTTTTCTTGCTGATCCAAAATGTCTTTACTGATGCTTGTGCAATTACTGATTCTCCAGCGCAGTTCCTCTGTAATCCTTTCTGGTACAAAATGTCATTACTGATGCTTGTGTAGTTACTGATTCTCCGGCACAATTCCTCTGTAATCCTTGCTGATACAAAATGTCTTTACTGATGCTTGTGCAGTTACTGATTCTCTAGCACAGTTCATCTGTAATCCTTGCTGATACAAAATGTCTTTCCCGATGCTTGTACAGTTACTAATTCTCCAGCACAGTTCCTCTGTAATCCTTGCTGACACAAAATGTCTTTACTGATGCTTGTGCAGTTACTGATTCTCCGGCATAGTTCCTCTGTAATCCTTGCTGATACAAAATGTCTTTACTCCATGACCCACATGTAGGAGCAAAATTAGCATTTAAATTCTTAAATATACTGTCCAAAAAAGAAACATAGCTTATATAAGCATCATTTTTTTATATGTTATGACAAAATTTTTTTCCCGGGTATCTCATCCAAAAATTTTCACCATGCAAATGAAACCCTATAAAGGATGAGGTTACACAAACAAATTCAGTTAATTTTCAAGCAGACAATTATGGCACGTCTATCGCAAAATTTACGAAACATTGCTATTGGTCACCTGCAAGCAGGTGAAAGTCAAAGTCAGGTTGCCAGGCATTTAAACGTGCAGCAGAATACCATCAGTCGACTTTGGCACTGTTTCCAAGCCACTGGCTCAGCTGAAGACTGGCATTTCAGTGGACGACCCAGGGTGACAGCAGCTGACGATCGCTTTATTCTGGTTCATCACCTCAGAAACAGGTTTACAACAGCTTCCTCAAGTGCTCAGTCATTGCTTGCAGGATGTCGTGTGTCTGATCAAACTGTCCGGAATAGATTGCATGAAGCTGGACTGGTGGCATGACAACCTCACTGAGGTCCTGTCTTAATGAGACGCCATCACCAAAATCAACTTGTTTGGGCCAACCAGCATCAGCCCTGGACAACTGACAATCAATGGAGACATGTCTGGTTTAGTGAGGAATCTTCCTTTTTGTTGCACCGCCATGATATGCGGAGAAGGGTCTACCATAGGCCAAATGAACGTTTTGCCTAAAATTGCATTGATGAAGCTCCGCTGCACGGTGGTGGAGGTGTAATGGTATGGGGAATGATCATTTTCAACGGAAGGAGTCCATTGGTGCAGATTGAAGGAGGCTTGAATGCGCAACGATACGTCAGTGAAATTCTTGGACCCCCATGTCCTTCCATTTTTGGCTGCGCAAAGGTCTGTGTTTCAACAGGACAATGCCAGACCCCATTCTGCATGGTTCACCACACAGTTCCTGACTGCCAGTAACATTCTCACCCTTCCCTGGCCATCCTTGTCTCCAGACATGAATCTGATCAAGCACCTATGGGATGAGCTGCAAAGACGTGTTTGTTGCCGAAACATTTCTCCAGCCAATCATAGTGATCTATAGCAGGCACTCCAGGAAGAATGGGCAGCTATCCCACAGGCGCACATCAGACATCTGATCGCATCTATGCCCAGGAGATGCCAGTCGCTGATCGATGCAAGTGGAGGCAACACACCATACTAAGTTGAGAACCCCTGGGACTAACAAATTCTCATCACACAGATGCAGGAAACTTTTCAAGTGAGTGTTTAAACCCTTAGGTATTATTGTGTGCAATTTGAAAATTTTATTCATTCAATCTAAAAAGCTATAGAGTATCAAAGTTGTGGCTAAAATTGGGTCATCAGTAGTTTTGCGGTTTTTTTTTGGACAGTACATATTTATTCACCATGAATATCAAACTTGGGTTTTTGTTTATACCAGGTCAATAAGTATAAACCTTTACATTTTTTTTCACCTTTTATGTAAGTTATGGTACTTCATCTTACATCTTAATCCTTCCTGTCCTGCTAAACGTCACATAGGGCTCGCATGGTAGTTCGCCAAGATTTTCTGTCTTTGGCGAGTTTTTCAATCTCATAAGGGATGTTATGCCCGCTGGACTGGCCTCTCTTAATAATGTCCTCCTTAGAGTTTTGCGTGGTGATTTTATTGCTGGATTCCGTAACAACTGGTTTTTTCCCCATCTAGAGTTGCCTCTAGATTTGTCTCAGGATAAGGTTGTTGGCCTCATGTCCAACTCCTGTTTTACATTATGTGTTGACACAAAAAATTCATATGAAAGTATGTCAGCAAGAACGTTAAAAAAGCTCCCACCATCTTTTGCGTCACCTGGAAGCAAAAAACCTTGGTACTTGAAGGAGGAAAATTTTGACAGTTCTCAGAGACAAAGGATACACAAGGAAGGAAACAGACCATAAATCCAAGAACAGGGACAACTGCAGAGCCTTTATCTGTGGTCCATTCTCTCAAGCGAGTGAAAAGTGATGATGATGATGATGATTAATTGTATTAAAAAGGAGCTCATCCAACATATTTTTGGAAGCCACACATTGTATGTCAAAGAACCCGATGTAGCTACTGAGCTGAGGTTTGACTTAGTCCTGCTCTGTGCCGTGATCTCATTCCACCCGAAAGTTCCCCATATAATATTTGCTTTGAGATGCTGTTGTCTTCTTGATTCTTGCAGCATGCCTAGTTATCTTGAACATTTGCTGAGATTTGTCATCATGAGTTTAAGTTTAGCATAATTCTTTCCTTCCTTCCTTGTCTTCTGTACACCTATTTTAGGTATAGGCCATTGATAAAGGCTCTCCATTTATGATGTTTTCGTAACTGGGGTATTTTTACAGAACTGGGTAGCTGGCCCTATGCCCAACCCTCCTCCTGTCTCTTCTGGGTTTAGGACGAGCCATGGTGAAGTTTTAGCATTATTCAGCATCTCTAAGTTAGTCACTTTGTCATGCCATTTGATGTTGGTTATTTTGTGAGGGCAGCAGATATGTGGAACTTGTTATTTTGTGCTGAAAATCATTGGAGGGAAAGTTTAAAGTGAGAAAACAAGAAATTAGCAACAGTAAGGATAAATGGCAGCATCATTGGATAACCAGAAACCAGCTGGTAGGATGCATAGTGAAAGCTAACAAGAGACAGAGCATAGTGGAGATCAACTTCATTCAATTTTCTCTGGGAAGAGTGCACAAGATGAAGAAGAAATGATAAAGAACTTTAATATTTGTCCTGAAATTTGGTCTTTTTCTAGGCAATAAATTTCTTTTTTTTTTTGGCCCTTGGTGATTAATGATTTAAGGAAAATTTTGGTTGTTTTCTGTTTTAACTCCTTGTGAAGACATTCCACTATTCGTCTGCTTTTAAAATACAGTGTATATTTCATGAGAAAAATAAAGAAATGTAGAAAATGAAGAAAACATAAAAGTGGACAGATAATATAAATGATCAGAAGAATTTATCTTCAAATGCCAGTGCATGTGTATTTCTGGAATTTCTTGCCTTATATCAACTGCTGCTCAGATTTTTATATGAGTAAGTTATTTCAGTTTATTTACCAAACCATGTTTGTCATTAACAGATCAACAGTATAGCTAAGTTTAATCAACAGTTTTATTGTTATTCTCTCATATACATGTCTTAGATAATGCCATTCTGTTTCACCATGTTCTGTATTGAGGACATAAACGCTGGATTACTTCACTCATCCTATTCTAGATTCACATTAAAAAAAGTTTAGGATAGTGTACTTCAGAGATAGATAAGTTGTCACAGATAGATGGCTCCAGAAATAGATAAGTTGTCACAGATAGATGGCTCCAGAGATAGATAAGATGTCACAGATAGATGGCTCCAGAGATAGATAAGTTGTCACAGAGACCTTTGTTTGCAGCAGTTTCCTCCAGTTCTGAGTGATTCAGTAAAGTTAAGACTATTCAATTTTGGCTTGTGGACATTCTCGGAAAATGGGTTTTTCCCCCAGAACTTGTGTTGGTGATATCCATTGTGTGTGTGTTTTTTTTAATGCTTCTTTTCTTCTTCTTTATTCACATAGTTATAGCAGCAGTTCTGTCTCTTAGATAAATTGAAGTTTCTGTAGTGATAGAGTAGACAAGTTTCATATGTTACATTGCTGTTTTTCCAGTACTAAACAAATGTAACTTAGGATTATTGACTTTCAAAGACACTGGAGCAACAGAGACTCGAGAATGCAAACAAAGCATATATCAGCTCTCCAAAACTTCCAAGATGAACCAGGAAAACAGTTGACAAAGAAAGTCTTGCCCTTCATTAATAAATGAACATTACAGTGGATTCTTACACGCTGCAGTATAAGATGAAATGAAGCAGATGACAAACTAGCAAAGCAGGCATCAGTAATGCTTGGAGAGCATATGGCATATACAGAACACAACTAACCACAACTTATCAGAGTCCAGACAAGACACTGCAGGCTGTAAGCTCATCAACATAAAGTCAGGGCCACCCACATGCCAAAACAATTGTCAGGTTCCAGAACACATCCTGCTCTTGTCCAAAGCAACAAAGGCTTCTTTATAAGAAACACACAAGTTACACATGTACCTTGCTGATGTTCGGTGTTAGAGATCTAGATGAGCTTAGATTGTAAGCTACAAATGCTTAATCTAGTGTATGCATGGCCTATTTTGCTGTGAACAAGCCCATAATTAGTGTTAAGCTAATATTGCAGACAGGATTGGTTGCATAGATTGCAGGAGTGTGCAAATAACAGAGTACTTCTCAAGTTACTAATGATATCGATTCAGGCTACAGATTCAGTACATCTTGAGTTTGGCATCTGATAATATATGAACATGTTATTTCATTTTCTATTCAGTGTATTTGCATGCACATACTCTCTTCACATCATGATAAATAAATTTTCTTTCTTGGCACATTGTGTGGCTGTTGAAAAAATGACAGGGGGGGGGTCTTGAGTTTATGGCTAGGACAGTGGAGATTTCAAATAGATCTGGAGTTAAAGCCCTGCATAATATCATTGTTTATCACAGGTTTGGAACATTGAAACAAGGTTTGGGAAAGAGCAGGACAAGAGCCTATGATTCTACAAATCATGTCTAGGAAATGGAGGTGGATTGGCCACATTAAGGAAACCAGACAGCAGCGTAACAAGGCAGGCACTAACATGGAACCCTGCAGGGAAATAGAAATCAGGAAAGGCTTAGAACTGCTTGGAGAAGGGAAATCCCCAGGGAAATAGAAATCAGGAAAGGCTTAGAACTGCTTGGAGAAGGGAAATTATGAAAGTGCTCACAGACAAGGGATACACATGAAAGGAAGTAGAGAACAAGGATGACTGGAGAAACTTTAACTGTTGTCTACACTTCGAAAAGAGTGATGGGCAGTGATGATGATGATGATGGTGGACATTGAACATTCCATTCACACCTTCATTTAGTGACCATAATTTTCAATGGTTTCTTTTATGGCCACCATTGTTAAAAGAATTTTGAAAAATCAAATTACGACTGATGATTTGAAGTGCCTTGAGCCAAAAAATATGCGCAAACACTTCAGGTTCACACAGAATTATTTTTAGAAATTGTAAGTAAATCAATCAATCAAGTGCTGTGCCGTGTAGTGTAGGCGATCATTTCTCTCCACAGTTCCCTGTCTTTAGACTTGATTATGAGATCCACTGGTGACTTCCTTCCTAGCCACACTGACAGCCCACCCAGTAGCTTCTCTATCTGTCTTCCTCTGTCCTTTCTTCCCTCAATTTTTCCATTTGCCACAGTATGTTCCAGTTTTCCTCTTCTCAGAAAATATCCTACAAATCTCGCTTGTCTGCCTTTGATCTTTGCTGTAATTTGCCTTTTAACTCCAGCCTCTCTTATGATGTCTTCATTGGTTTTCTTAGCTGTCCATGGTACATTCAACATCATCCTTATGAACCACGTTTCCATGGCCTCCATTTCTCATTGTACTCTCTTATTCATGGACTGCTTCACATCCATAAGACAAAATTGGCTCGATGAAAACATTTAAGTACTTGGAATTTTGTTTCCATTGATATGATCTGTTGCACAAGATGTTAATCATTTTCTGGAATGCTGACTTGGCCTGAGCACACCTGCTTTTTATTTCACTGTGACCTTTCCCATCATCTGTTATAATTGTTCCTAAGTAGATAAGTAAATAATAGTGTGTAAAAGGATGTAATTTTTTTAAATTGCAAAAGTAGCATTGAGAACATATGGAATTCAGAAGTTATAAGCACAAAAACCAAGTTAAGATTATTCAATTCAAATGTGATATCCACCCTCATTTATGCATGCAAAAGCTGGAAATCAATTAAAAAAGGAAAATACATGGTATAAAGTGGAATGAATTTAAGAACAGCACAGAGATAAGGCAAATGAGCAAACAACAACCTGTTTCATGGGTTATCAGAAAAAACGTAGTTGGACATATGTAGGCCATGTGATGAGAAGAAACAATCAGAGAATCCCAAAACAAGCTATCAAGTGGAGCACAGCAGGCCGAAGAAAAAAGGTCATCCCTATGTGCCTCTAGGGCATGACAGGATTACCTTTACCTTTTTTTTTACCTGAAACTCTAAAGAGGACATTGTTAAGAGAAGCCAGTTTAGTGGGCATAGCATCCTTGATGAAGTTGAAAAACTCGCAGAAAACAGAAAAACTTGGCAAACAACTGTGCAACCCCTATGTGACATTTAATGGCATGGGAAGGATGTAAGATGTAAGAAAAGGATGTAAGATGTATGTAAGAATAATGTGTTCCAAATGGAGTTTATGGTTAATGGAGAAACTGAGACTGGTTACAATCTAAAGGCACTTCACACTGACTGACATAAAGGCTTAATATAAATATTATACTTGAAAGTGGAGTATTTAGGGTTTATCATCAGCCTTTACTATCTACACAGTGGAAATTGACCTTATCTCCAGCACACTTTAATTTTTACGTTTCTTGTCATATTGCTGTGATTTTGTAGATCAAAGATTAAATATGTATTTTTGGTCTGTAGCATTATTATGTCCCAGTATCATTATTCATTTCATTTGGTTAGTAATTAGTGTGTATGCAAATGAAAATCTAGTTTACAGTGACTGGTGTTGCATTCCAGAGTGGCAGTGCAGTGTACACACTGGAGGAAAAAGATTCTGCACCTGAAGAAAACACTGTTACAGGCAGAAAATACAAGCAAGTGCTTTACATTCAGAATGCCCAGTGGTTTCATAGCAAATTTTACACCTGTGAGTACATTGGGGAGACAAATAAAAAGCCACGCACTCATTTTGACAGAGTTCTTGATCCCACTGACAAGTCTGCATCCCAGATATTTATATTTGTTCCAGGTATGTTACATGTGTCAGTACAACAACAGTCCATTGGGAAGATTCAAGTTATAAGTGCTAATGTTAAGTACATAATTTTTCATAAATGTATAATAGATTGATAGATTATTGTTTTGCAGACATGTTAATGTGTTTTTAATAAGTAAAATTACTACAGGTGTACCAAATGCTAGGTTGTAAATATTCTGCTAAATATGAGTATCTCATTTTCTGACTGGCCATCTACAGAAGTATAGTGTAAACAGTGTAACTAACCACTAAAAATTTGAGTATAAAAGTGGTGCTATAATTATTATTTGAAATTTAATACTGAGTTTAGAAAATGATCTAGTTCTTATAAATAGTCTTGCATAGTTTTGACAGTTTTGCGGAGATACTACCATATTTTCATGCATGTAGGGCACATAAAGCTGCATGCAGAAAATCCACCTTCCTGTAAAAATATAATGGTTGTCTGACTTTGGGAAAATAAGTATTCTCATCTCAGTAAAGTATGCATAACATGCAGCTGTATAACGTGTGTATGTGGGTGAGAGAGAGAGAAAATAGAGAAAATAGAATCATGGTTATTCAGAGATTAAACATATGGTCATGGACACACACTTACAAACTGAAAGAAATTTTATTAAAAATGAAAGAATTGATTGAGACTTTTGAACAAGCTGTTGATAATAAGTAATCACAGTTTTCTGATCTGTTTTTGTGTTTTCTATATTAGCTAAGTCATATGTCTAAAACATCTTTTCCTACTTTAATTTTTATTTTCTGTTTAAATTCTTTTTCTCTGTTTTTGTTCATTCAAAGGCTGAAGGGGGTAGGGGTTGGTGAAAGCAAACTACTTTTTATATTTTAGTTTCCTTTTCCGTCGTACACATTTTCTGTCTATATCTGCAGTCCTGTCTGTTGCAGAAATTTCACTGTTTTTTTTTTTGTTTTTTTTATAATTCGTGTATGGAACCGTAGAGCACATCTTCTTTGGTGGTTTCATTGGGCCAGTAACTGCTTCCCATTGTCTCATAGTTGGATATTTTAGTTGTAACCTCTACCATCTGTTAAACAAAAAAAAAAAAAAAGGTTTGTATACAACTTACATGGGTTTCATAGTTTGTAAAAGCTGAGTATAATGTGTGTATTGTGTGTGTAACAATGTGGTGTTTACAAATTACTATTTGAACATTTCAGTTCTGGTAAGGTCCTGCTTAATTAAATTATTAATTTTATGTCAGTGCTGAACACTTATTTATATAAGTATTATGATTTTTCCATGGCCTGTGCTCTCAAAGGAGTGAAAGGCGATGATGATGATGATGATAAATGTTAATATTCATATTCTCTTTCAAGCAAGAATATCTGAATTGTGTTGTTATTCATTCATATTACTTTTTTGTTTGAGTATTCAGTTATAATTATTTTTAAAAAATGACATGAAAGTAAGCTGCAGTGGAAGAAAACAAATGTGACATTTCTGTTCCTGGCTGTAATTACTAGCTCAGAGGAAATGAGTATGACTGTATGTGATAGATGATGCAGTCATCAGAGTTGGTTAGATGTAGCCTGTCCAGTTTAGCATATACTTCTCAGTGAAGCCCTTTGTAAAAGACTGGTATGCTAATTGAGCTTGTCTAGTGGAATAGGAATTGATTGTTCAAGGTGGTCAAGGGTTTGCTGGGAAAGCTTTTTAGGCACACAGAGGGAAATCAAGAGAATTATAATAACTGACCTCAAGCATCACGTGATGCTTGTTTTCAGGATCTTCACCTTAGTGTCAGTTGCCATGGTCTCATAAGGAATGTCAGTGTCAGAAGGATGGCCAATTCAGTTATTTGGTGGATAAACAGATAAGAGTGTAATGTTATTCTTAAATTTTGTTTTTGGTAATGATGTATCATTTTTTTATGTTTTTTTTTCCCCACACAGATCCTGCTCATATTTTCCAGAGTAACTTTAAATGGTTTTCTTTCCTCAATTACAACAGACCCCTTTATCTGGATTGTGGAGTTACAAATAGCAGTACAAAGGTAACTGCAGACACCTCATTGAATTAAAATATAAAGAAAGATGGTTTATGACAGCTTGCTGAAAAGAAGGTTAATATATGACATTTTGGATGAAGCATTTCACCAAAACTGTAGAAAACAAGCTGAATTCTTTCCAGACTAAGTGTTTGCAAAGAATTAAAAGAATGTTTTGGCCAAACACCGTAAGAAATAACATCTTGTTGGCAGAAATGCAGATGAAGCCACTGACAGCAGTTTGAGGAAAGACACTAGCAATGGTTGGGACATGTGCTCAGGATGACTGACAACTCACTACCAAAAATAGAACTAAGATGGACACCACAGGGAAACAGAAGTAAGGGTAGACCAAAGGAGACATGAGGAAGAACAACAGAGAGGATGTTGAGCAATAGAGGGCTCATTTGGGCAAGGGTGGAAAAAAAAAAGGCCAAGGACAGGCATTTGTGGAAAACCCTTGCAGAAGCCCCATGTGCCTTGGGCACTTAAAGTTCAGAGAGAGAAGAGAGAGTTCACTTTATTTAGATCATAATGCAGCTGGAGAGATTGCTTAGTCAGTCATGAACTGTCTCTTTTCAACTTGAGATGTCTCCAGACAAATGCTCTGTCTGTCTGTCTGTCTGTGTGTCTCTGTCTGTCTGTCTGCCTGCCTGCCTGCCTGCCTGCCTGGCTGGCTGGTTTTGCATCCCTAACAGCACTCCTGTAGGCCTCTTGGTTGTGAGCAAGATGGCCTTCTGCTGATGCATCCATTTGCAGATCATCAACGATGTCTTGCAGTCATCTTTTCCTTGGTCTTCTTCTCTTTCTTTTTCCCATTATGTACCCTTCCAAGACAATCTTCTCTAGATTATCATGATATTTAATATGTCCAAAATATTTAAGTTTTCTCTGTTTAATCCTCTTTACTAGCCAGCCTTCTTCAATATTAAGTTCTTGTAGTATGGATATATTTGTTCTTATTTGTGTCCATGATATTTGAAGAACTCTTTTGTAGCATTTACATTCAAAGGCATTTATGTGTTTCTCAGCTGTTTTGTTAAGTGTCCAGGTCTCACAGGCATATGTTGCAATGTATTTTTGTAAGATCAAAGCGGAGTGGTCTTAATCCTGCAACTGTTTTTTTTATCTTTATCTTCATGTTTGCTATTAATAACTCATGGTCCGTGTCACAGTCAGCACCTGGTAAAGTTTTTGCTGATGTTATACTTGATCTCCACCTTCTTTGCACTAAAATGTAATCTATTTGATTCTTGGTTTTCCTTTCAGGTGATGTCCATGTGTAAAGTCTTCTTGGATGTTATTTAAAAAGTGTGTTAGCAATCATTAGCTGATTTTCCATGCAAAAAGTCATTAGATTGTCACCTGCCTCATTTCTATGTCCTATGCTGAATTTCCATACAACATGTCCTTCATCTTCTTTCTGTACCAATCTTTGCATTAAAATCCCCCATTATTAATACAGTATCATTTTTCCATACCTGGTCTATTGTCTTTTGCAGTGTGCTATAAAAGTCTTCTACTTCTTCTTCTTCTGCTGCTGCTGTAGGTGCATATATCTAGATGATTGTTACATTTCTAGGAGTGCCCTTAAGTCTGATTGTGAGGATTCTATCACTTACTGGATTGTAACCTAATAATGCTTTTGATGTTGATTTGTCTAAGTAAAAAGCCACTCCATTCTTTCCTCCTGATTCTCCACCAGAGTATATAAAAATATTATCATTCTCGCTCTTGAAATGTCCTGATCCTTTCCATCAATGTTCACAGATTCCAAAAATGTGTATCCCTGTTCTTTTCATCTCATCATTTATTATTTGATACTTTCCCTCATACATACTTCTTACATTCCATGTTCCTACTCTTATTTTTCTTTTTAGTTTGATGCAGGGGTTTTCCTTAGTAACACCGTCAGGATTTTGTCCATCATCACAATTACTAGTACTGACCTCTGTCTCACACTCTTCCTCAGTGTTAAAATTAGATCTATCTGGCTTGGGGACCACACCACCAGAATTTTTTCCTATTTGATTCTCCATGATTGCTGTTTGGCTTTCTTGGTACATTTTCAGAAGATAGTTTACCATTGCTTTCCTTCCGGGCAGTGACTGTACTAGTCAGTGATCATAGCCATTGTACCTACATTGAGATCATCTGCCTACCATCATAGAATGGTGACCATAACCAACATTATCTGTCAGCTGATCTCCCATTCCATCCACCATCTGCATATTATATATATTATATATATATATATATATATTCATTTCAGGTTGACCTTTTTGCAAATGGTGTAATGAGGACACATGAAGAGGGTGTAGTGTGGGATCCCAGGACAGGATTTACAGTTTTGGTTCCACACTACAGTTTTTCGCATGAAGTGTTTTGCAATGCTTCGGCATTAGAAGAGTACGACATGAGTAAAAAAAGAGAACTGTATGTTCAGAATCCAAGTGAAGGTATTTAACAATTTTTTGTTTACTCTCTCTTTGACACATGTCCTATTGAAATATATGTCAACCCAAATAAATTTTACCCAAAACAAATAACCCCTCTAAACTTAACTAGAAATGTTTTTTTTTTCCCTGCGTTAATCATCAAAAGAGCATTGGTGCATTGTTTTTATTTCATGATCTGCAACTGGGTTGTAATATCTGTGCCTTTCCGCCTGACACATCTGTTTTCAGCATGGCATGCTTTTAGGACTGGTTTTCGTTCCCATTTTGATCCCTATTTGCTCAGTCAAACTACTGCCTGTTACCAGGAGCACTATGTGGAGGTAAATTAGGGTCTTGGTTAGCTTTGTTGTGATAATCCTGACACAAGTAGACAGCTATAAGTCACTGGCCCCTGTCTCATTCAGCTTTGAATACTGCTTCTTTGAATCCAGGCCAGAAACCAACTTTTCATCAGATGCTTCTTAACTTTTCCAAAATTACATGAATTGCTTTTATTAAATTTTAATAATTTTATGAAATTTTATTTATTTTTATAAATTTTTATTTATTTCATTATTTCATTATTTATTTTTATAAATGTAAATTTTATTTATATCTATTTTTATATCTATAATTATATAAAATTGCTTTTATCTATGCCCTGATAACTTTCAGCATGTTTCTGCTAAGTTTCCAGTTGAAAGTGCTTGTGTGTTGTTGTGGCACTTCGCTGTTTGAGTGTGGTGTGAACATAAATGCACACGTGTCATATGAGCAACAGTGTCATCATTGCTTTCAAGATAGAGGTCGGTTCTGTGTGCCGAGCTACTGAGCTTAGTGCTATGGCACCACTGTGGGCTGTGAACTTTGCATAGACAGCATTGATGGTTCTTAGTTATGTCTATCCGGCCAGTGGTGAACTGTGATAGTCTTTGAGCGTCGTGGTTCGACTTGGCACCTGAGCTTCGGAGTTTGTGCTCATTAATGGAAAATTTGTATTATATAGCAGTTTTATAGAAAGTAATATGAGTTTTGCTGTTGAAGATAATTTCAATAACATTTACACCCTTATGATTTCTGTATTGCTATATTTAAATGGTAAGCCTATAGCAATAAAAAAATTGACACATCAGTTTTATCAATTTCAAGCCACATAGTGTCATTATAAGTAATTGTAATGGTGTTTCTAAACCGTGCACAAATTCAACAAAAAGAATATAGTCACAACAGTTGCTGTGCATTATCTAACTCCATTCGCTGTGGAAGTTTTTTTTTGTATTATGATTTTTAATGTTTTTCACTAATTTGTCACTTTGTACTTTGTATTGCAGGTCAAATGCCTCCAATTCCACATATCTGGCCATCTAAATTCAGCCTGATTGTTGGAGAAAATCTGACCATTAGTTGTAGAGTCAAGGTCATCAGGAACACACATGTTTTCATGTCTTTCAGCTACAGCAGACAAGGGGTACAGTAAATTTTATCCTTGAAATAACTGCTTTGTCTATGATTTTTCGAGGTCTAATCCTACAAAACTGTCTTTTCTTACTTTACTGTACGAAAACCTCATTGTTTCCTGTTTATAAAAAAATTGTTTGTGAAACTATACCTGAAACTAACTTCATGTAATAAATATTCATTCGTTGTTGTTGTTGTTGTTCAGGTATCCGCCAGACATGGCAGGAGACAGTGTGTATGTTTGTCTAAAAGTTGGTACCTGCTAGAGAGACTGAATCTAAGCTACGGAATTTATGTGTCACGACCTCGTTTCTTTCCGGATGTCATGATACCTTGTGTCTACTGAACAGTTACTAATGACTGTGCCAATAAACACCTTTTTTTGGGGGTGCTAGTTGGCTAAGTTGGTTAGTACGCTGTTCTCTCGTGGCTAGATGGCTGCTCATCCTACTGGAGTCCATGTTCAGATCTCAAGGAAGTTCTTCCTAGACAGTCAGCCCTTAAAACAAGTGAAGCATTTCAAATACTTATATAATCATCCTCAGGGGAAATCATTGCTGAGTTTGAGAACAGATGCAGTAAAGCAAATCAGGTCATTGGACAAACAACACCTCTAATGAAAAAAACAAATACATCACAACTGAAACAAAAAGAGCACTGTACAACACAGTTTTTCTCTCAGCTCTGTGCTATCAATGTCAGCATGAACAGTAATGGCTGAAAACAAAGGGACAATCATCAGGAGAGAAAATGAGATGTTTAAAGAGAATACTAAACGTGACAAGAAGAGACCAAATAAGAAATGACAAAGGTGGAAGTAATGCCATTATTACAGTATGTCCAGAAACAAGTCAGATGGTTTGGCCATGTTACATGGCTACCGCCAAACCGTATACCACAGAAAACATTCACACTAAGGATTGGAGGAATGGAGAGGCTACTCACAGAAGAGGTGAAGGGAGGAAATTACAGACCTTAAATATGAAGCAAATTGCCTAGCCCTCTCAGGATGTTTGTTTGTCCCCTCAGCACTGAAAGGTACAGGAGAAAGGAGACAAGATAAGACAAGACTGAAACAAATATCAGGGGAAAATAACGGTACAAAAGTTGCCTTCTTTTTTTATAAAATAAAATCTATGACAAAATCAGTACTAATAAGAAGAAATACAACAGACTAATTAAACATCTCTGAAAATCAGACCTAATATGGACTGTACAAGAAAGCGAACATCAAGGAAAAGTTAATTTCCTTTCACATTTACATAATTTGTATTCATTCTATCAGAACTTTCTTTACACTTGAGTTCTTTGGAATTGCATACTAGTCAGATGCTCCATTTTCTGTAGTTGATGACAAAAATTTCAGATTGTTTTGTTAAAACAATTTCAGACAGATTAGTTATTGCTTAACAGTTTGTGTTTAGTGGCTAAGCACTAACACTTTATATACATACCAAGTGTGAGCAGTACTAGTTGGGTAGAGATTGGTTATTGGTTAACAGTTTGTGTTTAGTGGCTAAGTACTAACACTTTATATACATGCCAAGTGTTAGCAGTACTAGTTGGGTACTATTTGTCTCAGGCTATGCTGTCTTCATCCAATAAACTATTGACTCCTCATGCTGGTCATTCTGTAGCTTCTTGCACTGATGCATTTATTACAGTTTTGGCTTCATTGTGTGAGGCAGGATATTGATGTTATGACTGGCCGCTACCAGATTTAGCAAGTTTGTCAACTTCTTCATTTCCCAACAGACCATAGTGTGATGGGATCCACTGGGCCACAAATGCCTTTTCATGAAGGAGCATGCACAGCATTTGCGTTGTGTCTCTTTCAGGGCGTTCTTTGGGCTACATACTTTGTATGATAGGCTTGCTGTCATTGAGGAAGACAGTGTAGTTGCAAAGTGAGCTATGGTGCCATCTAATCTAGCAGCTTCTAGGAGAGCAGGAGCTCAGCTCGATAGTTGGTAGCCAGAGAACCAGCAGGTATGAAATGTGAGACCATCTAACAATCAGATGCTGCAACTCTTATGTCAAGAACAAGCCACTGTCTTTAGACTACGCATGGGACATTGTCAACTGCAAGCACGCCTTTATCATCACCCCTGTCTGTCACACATCCCTGATTGCACATGTGAAACAAGCATCCAGACTCCAAAGCACATACTGCATCACTGGCCTCTCTTCCAAAAGGCTCGAACCCAGTTTTGGTCACAGGGAGCTACACTGGAATACAAACTTTAGGGTATAGAGCATGACCTCCCAAAAGCTGCACAATTTATCTGAACGGTAAATGTAGATCTGAAGCTAGAACCATGGGAGAAAAAGAAGACTCATATTTCATGCCTATGAGTTCTCAGGAGTAGACAAAATTCAAAATGTAGATGTAAAGCAGTTTACCTGAATTAATAGGAAAGAAATTTAAACTTGACATAAGCACTGTAAAGTCTATGCATCCTGGACAAAAACAAAAAAAGATTTGACAAAAGATGTGAAGATTAGAAATACAGCCATCACAGACATGGAATTCAAATGGTTGCAGGTCAACAGTATTGCCATCCATTTTTAGTGACGTATGTTACACTAATTTTATATTTTTAGCGTGCATAATTTTAGTGAGTACATTTGTTTTGGATAATATACTATTCTTATTTATATTCATATTCAGCCATCTTAAAATTCAGATATAAAACTATATATAAATTTTGTAAATTGCACATCTGTATTATATTTATTTATATAAAACAAACACATATGCACACACTTGCACACAAAATAAAGAAAAATAATTTTCTTTTGTAACAAAACTTTTGTATTTTTAACTGTAACAGAGATTTCGCCATTTCCATGAGAGCATCCCATTGAAAAATAGTAGTGTTGAATATGATACGATCACTCGAATGATAACGTTGGAAAACGTGCAAGTAAATGATTCTGGCATCTATACATGCTCAGTGACACTGGATAATAAAGCAAGGGAGAATTCATCAGTTGTTGTTAAAGTTTATGGTATGTATTTTGAAGTTCATTATATGAGGTTTGCTATTATATAATGAGACTGATGCTGTGACTTCATTTTAGTGAAGAAAGCATGCATTACAGCTCCTTTCCCCTTAAGCATCCTGTCCTCCTGCAAATACAAATTTCTATACGAGTCTATGCACTGCTGCATTCTAGTCTTCCATTAATCAAAAGACACATGAGCTGAAGACTGTGGCAAAATGGACTCATGTACAGTAGATATAATCAGAGGTGTATGGTGCAGTTTTGCTAAAAAAAAAAAAAAAGTAAAGATGAGCAGATATAAATATAACACAAATAATAACAGTACAACATTTTGGCATTCTGTCTTTTTCAAGGAAGGCAGAACTAATGAAACAGAAAATAAATACAAAAGCAGCATTTAGCTGGCAGAGATCCTCTTTGTTGGGACATCAAGCAAGTAATGCAGCTAGATAGTCAGATAAGAATGAGAATCATGGGGAAAGAACTATTGGCTAAAAAATGAGAGAATAGAAATAATAGCCCAGGGGCAACCTGGTGGACCATATTGGCCACTGTCCGATTTGACAATCACTGACCCATAGCTGACATGCTAGCATCAGGGTTGGTGAACCATAGCTGACCAAGACCCTACCCCACCTCTCTGTTGGTATTCCAAGTAACAGGCCTAGTCTGGCCAGTGGACCAGGGATTTCTGTGGTCCCCATGATGGTGGTAGAGTCAGCTGAAGACATAATGCACAGCCTCTGCTTTTTAGCTATATTCAGCTAAAAAAATAGCTGCTATAATCCGCTTCCAAGCTGACACAATTCTGTGCCTCCACATCTTCATTGCATTGGCAGCAAATGAACACCAACTCACAGTTCCAGGGAGATTCAAGAGGAAGAGGGATACATAAAAGTGCTGCTGAATAGGAAATTTTATTGGAAGTAATATACGTTTGTAGCTGCATGCTCTCAGTGTGCCTGATGAGTGAGGTAAAAAAGGACTTAATCTTACATCCTTCTTGTGCCATTAAACGTCACATAGGGCTTGCATGGTAGTTTGCCAGGATTTCCTGTTTTCAGCGAACTTTTCAACCTCGTCAGGGGATGTTATTCCCACTAAACTAACCTCTCTTAACAGTGTCCTCTTTTTACTTATTAACATAGTAAAGCCAATTTTACTGAAGATTGGTCTTTCTTTGGATGCAGTAGTACCTGTTAGCCTCATTTGTATGTTATATAGAGTTTAGCTGTCTCATATTTTTTCTGCCTTCTCTGCTTCTCTCACCATATTGTCCATGTCTTCTCTTTTATCCCTTCTAGCTGAACTTTTTACTTTATTGTCTAGTTCTTTGTATGTTGCTTTTGTCAAAACTTTTCCAAGATCAGTCTTTATGTTCAACACGGCTAAACTGTCTGCTCATCTTTTATGTATATATTTCCATGTGTTATCTGATATCCATGCTGTTCTGCTCATTTTTTGCAGTCTAGCACTTGCTTCTGCTACTGTGGTTATGGCTGTGCTGTAAGAGTTCCACAATTCATCTATGTCTGTCTCCTCAACCTCACTGATTGCTGCAAACTGTTTAATCCCATACACAGTGTTAAATCCAAATTACGTTCATTGTAGTACTGTGTTGCCATATAGTGAATGAAATGAGGTCAAGCTTCTAAAAATAATTATGGGGAATTTTTCATTAATATTGATGAGTGTTTGGGGGGGGGGGGGCATGATGCGGTGTTTTCAGCATTTCTTTTTTTAATCGGAAATGTAACACTGAGAAGATTAACTTGTATATTTCCAAAATGGTCCTGAATGTGGTAGGAAATAATTGCAAGATTTAAAAAAAAAATATTCAAAGGTAGTTTTTTTTTTTCATGCCTTTTTTTCCAGATGAACCATTCATTCGCATAACACCAAGAAGTAACACAGTACGAGCTAAAAATGGTGATACTGGAGCAATACTACATATGAATCTTCATGCTGCACCTCAGCCAGTTATCGAGTGGTATTTTGATGAGAAGAAGCTTGATAAATCTGGGTTTGTATTCTTTATCTGTTGTTCACTTTGTTTTTTTTTTCTTTTTTAATTGAAATTTGCCCAGCAAAATGATGCCTTATACCCTCTGCTGAGATAAGATGATGCTTTGTATCCTCTGCTGTTACAAGATAATGCCTTATATCCTCTACTGTGACAAGATGCCTTATATCCTCTATTGTGATAAGATTCTGCCTTATATCCTCTGCTGTGACAAGATGACACTCATTTCCTTCAGTATCATTTAAAGACCTTAGTGAGAATCATACCAGTGTTCGTAGATGAGTTTTTCTTGTGTTGGTCTTTTTTTTTTTTAGTGGAACAGTTATTTGCACAGTTGTTCCTATGAACAGACATCACTACATGATGACTGTCACATGCTAAACAGAAAGGAACAAGTCACCATATTCCGTCTCCGAACAGGACACAGCTGACTCCGAATTCATATGTATACAGAGTTTAAAGTTGATACTACCACTCTTTGTATATGTGGTGGAACATATCCTCCAAAACTGCCCCAACTATGAGACACTGAGAAGAAATTACTGGCTAAGTTAAACCACCAAAGAAGATATGCTCTACATTTTCATACATGAGTTACAAAAAACAGTGAAATTTGTCTAAGTGACACAACCACCTCTCACCCGGCGGGGATGTCTGCGTATCCTAATCACGCTGAGGTTTTCCAGTGAGAAAGTCCAACCCTGGACTGGATGGGCAACCACCTCTCACCCGGCAGTGATACACGGGTATCTTAAAACACGTCGAGGTTTTCCGGTGAGAAAGTCCAACTCTGGCCTGGGTGGGCTACCGCCTCTCACCCGGCGGGGATGCACTGATATCCTAAACACGTTGAGGTCTTCCGGTGAGAAAGTCCAACCCTAGACTAAACTGGTGCAATGAAAACCACGGTGTCACGCAATCCCGCCTCCGAAACCCACCAAGAATACAGGCTAAAGCACTGTGATACTCTGAACCTCTTGTGGTCCTTTCGTGGATCTCGTGTGGTCTATATTGGACCACACAGGGGACCATGGGACCTAACGAGGACCACAGGCGTGAATTCAGTAGGATCACAGTGCGGTTTTTGGTGGTAGAAGTGAATGAAGAAGAAGAAGAAGTCTAAGTGACAGGACTGCAGAAAATGTGTATGAGGAAGAAGAAAAAGTTTCTATGAAAATACAGATATATAAATACAGATCCTGTGAATACAGAGACCCATGTGTATCATTCACAGGAATATGGTGCATAAGTACAAGTATATAATTTCAGTACATCTGAACAACAGATGGAAAATTTGCAGATGAAATAATAAAGTCAAGAATAGAGAAGGCAAAGGCATCTTTTTTTTTAATACCCTGAAACAGCTACTAACACATAAGTGAATGTTCTTACAAGCATTACAGCAATATATATATATACACACACACACATATACATGCATACATATATATACACACATATATACATTATATACATATATACACATACATATATACACATATACATATACATATATACACATATACATATAACATAGAGAAACATAATCATCAATGTCTGTAGTGTGGTACATAGTGAATGAATACATTACAGATCTGTATTTACCAGTTTTTAAAAAATGGCATCAGATTTCCTTGATTACTTGAGAAGAATGCAGAATATGTATATCCAAGCCAATTTTTTTTTTGTTTTTGCTCTATATACATTGTTTCCATCTTACAATCTCACCTTTCATTCTGTTGCCATTTTACCATCTCACCTTTCATTCTGTTGCTATCTTACCATCTCACCTTTCATTCTGTTGCCTTCTTACCATCTCACCTTTCATTCTGTTGCCATCTTACCATCTCACCTTTCATTCTGTTGCCATCTTACCATCTCACCTTTCATTCTGTTGCCATCTTACCATTTCACCTTTCATTCTGTTGCCATCTTACCATCTCACCTTTCATTCTGTTGCCATCTTACCATCTCACCTTTCATTCTGTTGCCATCTTACTATCTCACCTTTCATTCTATTGCCATCTTACCATCTGACCTTTCAATCTGTTGCCATCCTAACATCTCACCTTTCATTCTGTTACTCTGTTCTGTCCAACTTCAGATATTGTTAAATGCACCTGTTTTACTGGCTATTATTCTTTTGGTTTAAGAATATTCACCACAATGCAGGAAGAGAAGAAGGCATCACTGGTGATTACAAGCCCAAAACCAGAGAACAGTGGAGATTACACAGCAGTAGCTGTGATATCCTATGACAATATAACACTGAGTGCTTCTGCCAACGTAACGCTTTATGTTGTTGGTAAGCAAATGTGTTAAGACTGATTTCCCATCATGTGCTTTTTAATATTCATTTTTCCGTCTCTATTACTCTCGGTTACAAGCATCTAATTATATAATTTTCTGTTTTGAAGTATTGCTTTATAAGGTTGTGACTGAGGTTTATTTATAGTATACATTTATTTTAACTTAAACGATGCAAGTTTGCAGACAGTGCAGTACATTGCAACTGGTAATAGCTTCATCCCAACTAATGGGGCAGTGAATGTGTTTTTAATTGTGAAACATGAAGCTTATTTACTAGGTCCACTTTGAGAAATTATAAAGAAGGCCACGATAGCCCAGCCCCTTATCTGACTGAAGTCTGTCTTTCAAGTTTTTTTGTGTAGATATCAGTTGTCAAGAACTGTAAATATAATCAAGCAACCAAAATACAATGGCTAACTGAAGAAGTAAACTAAAGAAGTGTTGCTACAAGGAAAGTGAAGATGTAAGAATTTAAGACATATATAAATAACAATTGGTAAGCGGGTAATTTGAAGAGCTATGAAGAACCCAGTAATGAAAACCTTTAGTTACAGTCTGCACAAAAGTTCTTGATAAGAGAGAGGAACATTATTAAGTTTTTCTCCCAGAGCTTTATATCTTCCCATTTAGAATACCATATTGTTTTAGAACAAATCTCCCAAGATCTTTACAAGAAAAGATTCTTGATCTTTACAAGAAAAGCTTTAGTTATTCTGCTGCTCATCTTTGGAATACCCTCCCATCCTATATAAAAAATATAAATTATACTCCTTCCTACAACTACAAGCTTTCCCAGTATCTATTTGATGTCGACTACATGCCTCCATGAATTATAAAACTTAAAAGTTATCTTAAGCTGCTCTTACAGACACCGAATACAATTGTTTTCTGAATAGTCCTGAAAATTTTGTTTAGTAGATAGTCATTTATAATGTATGTAGTTAGTTCTGTACTGAGTGAATGTTTAAGAACGAAACGTAAATGTTATATTTTATTTTATGTCTCTCAGCTTCAATGTTAGTTATGTTTGTTATATGAACAGCATATTTGTAGAATGTCTGGAATAGAGTGAAAGATGTATGATAAAGGGCAGAATGTCAGATGGGCCTGCGTGCCCAATTCTTAACCCTTTTGAAATAAAGATCAATCAGTCAGTCAGTCAATCAATCCCTAGTATGATTGTTAGTACACATCTTACAAAAAAAAATTCTACTCCGATTAAGATATCTGGCACCAGTTTAAGTAAAAATGATCTTAATACTGAGTTACACTGTCAGTAGCATTGCTAATAGCAAACCTTTTAAGAAAATATCTTGATGAAAATGATTCATTTTTGTTATTGCAACATGAGTAAATATTCCTTACTCTAATCAGATCTTGATCAGAAGTCCTTGATCTTTCTTTCTTTTTTATTCTTTTTAAAACATTATATACAGTGTTTAATTTTGGTTATTCTGCCAGTCTTTCTTCCCCCCCCCCCCCAAAAAAAAAAAAACAAAAGACAACATCTCACATTCCAAATCTTGACAGAATATATATCTCTATTAAATGTATTTATGCATTGATTCTGTATTATTTTTTGTTTCATCTCATTTTCCAGGAAAAAATTTACTAGTGTCTCATCTTGCAGCTCATTATTTTATTAAAATCTTTCTGCAGGAAAACCCAGTGTAACAGTTAAATCTGCACTAAGCAGTGAAAACTTGCAAGATGGCATTATAACTTTACTGAATAATAAATCGCCCACACTAAACTGTAACGTGAAAGGTTACCCACCAGCAAATGCGACATGGTTTTATCAGGTATCTATTTTTTCCCAGATGTTAATGTAACAATCTTATATCCTTCCAGCGCCATTAAATGTCACATAGGACTCGCATGGTAGTTTGCCAAGTTTTCCTGTTTTCATGAAGTTTTTCAACTTCATCAAGGGATTTTATGCCTATTAATTTGGCCTCTCTTAACAGTGTCCTCTTTAGAGTTTCACGTAATTGGCCTCTTTTTCTTTAGCCTGTTGTGTTCAATTTGATAGCTTGTTTGGGGATTCTCTGACTTTCTTCTCACCACATGACCGACATACATCCATCTCCTTTTCCTGGTCACCCATGAGACAGGTTGTTCACTCGTCTGCCTTATCTCTACATTGTTCTTGAATTTGTTCCACTTTATACCGAGTATTTTCCTTAGGCATTTGTTTTTAAAAGAGTCTAATATGTTGTCTATTTCTTTAGTTGTTTTAAAGCTTTTGCATGCATAAATGAGGGTGGATATTACATTTGATTTTAATAATCTTAACTTGGTTTTTGTGCTTATAACTTTTTGAGTGCTATATTTTCCCAAAATTCTTGAAGGTCATCGCTGCTTTTGCAATTCTAATTCTAACTTCCTCTGGTGTCACCATCTTGGTCTATGTAGCTGCTATGGTTTGCAAATTAATTTGCTTCTTCAACAGCCGTTCCTTCTACGTATATTTTTCCTTCTTGGTTAATGAGAAGTTTCATTATTTTTGTTTTTTCCCTGTTAATTTCAAGCCCTATTTTGCTGGCCAGTGAAGACAGGGTATCTAATTTTTCTTGCATCAAATTCACATTGTCACTGATAGGAGTTATGTCATCTGCAAAATCAAGATCTTTCAGTTGGGTCTCATGTACAATGGCCATTTTACCTGTACAATATTTTTTCATTATGAAGTCTATGACAATTCCAAAAAGCAAGGGGGATAGTATACATCTTTGTTTCATGCCTGTTTCAATCTGGAACCATTCGCTCATTCCTTCTTCTATCTTGACTGCATAAAATTTATCCATTATAGAGATCCCTAATGATGTTGACAATTTTAATTTTAAATGGTATTCCATTACATTACTAGAGTTCTATTTTTTTTTTTAGTTGTTGGTAACAGACTGACCAGAGTAGAAGAAACTATCAACAGCAGATTTTTAAATCTGCCTCTTCAGTGTGATAGCATTTGCATAATCTAGAACCAGTGAAAAAAACTAGAGAAAATGTTAAAGAAGTAAACAAGGAAGTCGTCACCAAAGAAAATTGCCACATAATAGCAACTGATGTGACAAGAGACGCGTGGAGATGGGAAAAGGGGAAGAGTTGGAGGAGAATTTTTTAGGTAAGGACTGACGACGTATCCAGAGCATGAAGATGATTAAATCATGGCCATGAACTGTGCTATGCTGATTTTCATTTGTCATCTTTGCCACTCATTGTACCAGAGCTTAGGAGAAAATAAATGGAGTTTTCCTTAGAACATGTTGTCATATTTAAAAATGAGAGGAAAAGGATGCACACTTCTGTAGGGTGGATGATGGCTGGAGGAAAAGAGTTACATGGTGCAGCCACGTTCAGTACACACTGGAATCTCAGCTATACATTTTTAAACTTATTAACAAGTGATGGGGTTTTCTAGTGGTTTTAAGAGGGGTAATTGATAAGTTCTCTGCATAAGGTACAACGGATTATTTGTGGACAATTTTTTGGGATTATTTCTCAACATAGACCCTTTGCAAGTTTATGCACTTAGTCCAGTGATCCTGGTGCATATGGATCCCTCCTTTGTAAAAATCAGCATCTTGTGCCAGTAGAAAGTGGTCTACAGCATGAATGATGTCATCATCTGAAGCAAATTTGCAATTACTGAGCTCTTTTTTGAGTTTAGTAAACAGGTAATAGTCTGAATGGGCCAAATTTGGGGAGTAAGGAGGATGTTTAAGAAGCTGGAAGCCACATTCATGAATGGCAGCCATTGCCACAACTGACTTGTGAACTGGAGCATTGTCTTGCTGAAAGATAACTCCTCTCGTCAATTTCCCTCGACGCTTTTCCTTCAGTTTGACCCACAGTTGCTTCACAAGATTAGCGTAATAGGCCCGGTGACTGTTCTGCCCTTTTTAAGATAGTCTACCAATAGCACACCTTCTGATCCCAAAAGATGGAAGTTATCACTTTGCCTGCAAACAGAACCACCCTTGCTTTCTTTGGAGGTGGGGATCCATGATGTTTCCACTGCTTTGACTATTCTTTTGTTTCTGGTTGAAAATGATGAACCCAAGTCTCATCCATAGTCACAAATTGCTGAAGAAACTTTTCAGGATCTGCAGAAAAATGGCCAAGATTGTCTCTTAACATGTTGAGACGCTGTTGTTTGTGATCAGCTCCAAGAAGTTTTGTGACCTATCAAGCAGAGACCTTTGTCATTTGAAGATCAATGTGAATAATGGCATTAGCACATTTCTGGGAGATGCCCAACTCAGTAGCAATGTACCATTCAGTTAGTTGTCGATCCTCCATTATCATGTCATGGATTCTGCCAGTGGTTTCATTGGTGGTTACCATTCTTGGTCTTCTTGGATGGGGATCATCTTTCAGACTCTCTCTTCCATGTTTGAATTGAGCTGCCCATTTCTTCACTGTGCTGTAAAAAAGGTCGCTCTCCCCTAGAGTCTCTACCATATCCTCGTGAATGTCCTTCGATGATAAGCCCTTGATGCAAAGGTAGCGAATGACTGCTCGATGAGAAATTTTATCCATTTTCTCAATTTCTGCCACCCCTTACCACTTCAATAGCCTGTAAAAAAAAAATTGGTTGCAGTTAATTTCTTGAAACTTGGTGTTTAATCTTACATTAACCTGATCTACAAATGCACCTAATATAAACTGCGTATTTCAAGTATTTGTACCTTATGCCGAGAACTTATCAATCACCCCTCGTATAAGTGATCTTATTTTACTCAGTATTCATTACACCAGTTCTATTTCCTATTCTAGTATCAGTTTAAATGTAAATCATCAATAATTCAATAATTGCTGTTGTATGTTAGAGTGTTGTCTATCATTATCATATAATGTCTATCATCAATATAAGATATTATCAAGTTTTTCTTGCATCAAAGTATAAATTTTTAACTCTTGTGTTTTTCTTCTGCTTCTCTTCAGCCATGTGAGTTACCTAAATGTGTACTAAATGAAAGTAATTTGCAAGAAGTTTATGAAAACATGACTAAGAAACAAGAGCTAGTGGCAAAAAGCTTTGGGAGCTACATTGATCGCCTTGACATCATGCCAAATGTCACAGGCTTCTTCAAGTGTTATGCTTCAAACATTCATGGTAATGGGAGTCAGACTGTCATGGTTATTGCTTCTGGTGAGTTTGATTTATTGGTGTAAGAGTTAATGTTGTATATATTGCTGTCATACTTTTGCCAATGACTTTTTTCGTCCAAGATGATTTACAGTACATTGCTGTGTCTCAAAAGGTTCACATTTCAATTTTAAACTTGTCTAAAGAGTATAAGTATATGCAAAAGTGAGTATACTTTCTGTTCTCTTATAACTTTTTTTTCCATGTTTCTGCTCCATGCAGTGGAACTATTCCAGTATGCGCATTTTACATTTTTACCTGAGTTTTAAAGACTCCAGATTTTGAATTTTCATATTTTAGTTTGCATTTGCTTTTACACTTCCACATTTAATTTCCATTTGTGAGCTAGCGTCTACTGGCATCATGTTTTCAAAGTAACTGAACTCCTTAGATCAAGGCTGTCATTTCTAGCTTGGTTAATCCTCTGGTTTTTCTTCATTGTCTCAATAATTATGACAAATATTTGTATCTTAAGCTGTTGATACTTTTCTAATAACTTTACTTTGCATGTGGTATTTGTTGTCACTGACAGTGCTTGTATGATCTACATAGTGTAATCGTTGTGAAAATGTGGTAATTGTAAACGCTGTGGACCTGAATGATGTCCTTCGAAGGTTTCTTCATGGTGAAGATAATCACAGAAATGGAAAAGAACTGTCAAAGCAAGTTAGCATGGTTTCATTCATTTTATTATGGTTTTTGTATAATGTCTATTAAAAAATAAACCTCCTATTAGCTGATATAAAAGAGTTTTAAAATAGAAAAAAAAAATTATTACATACAAAACTGACATACTTTTCCCATGTTAAAATTCATCTACTTGTCATACTGTGGCAGGTTTTGCAATCCTTCATAAAAAAACAGCACCACAGAGTATCCAGCCAGTTGTTTACTCCTTCCATAAGCTCTTCATTGATTTCAAGGTCTTGTGTAGCCAGTCATTTTAAATAGTGTGGTCATCATCATGATTGCTGCTTGGGTTTCTTGGTATGTTTCCAGAAGATAGTTTACCATTGCTTTCCTTCCGGGCATAATGGGAAAAAGAAAAAGAGGAAGACCAAGACGAAGATGGCTGCAAGACATCGTCGATGATCTGGAAATGGATGCAACAGCAGCAGGCTATCTTGCTCACAACCGAGAGGCCTACAGGAGTGCTGTTTGGGAGGCAAAGTTCCTCAAGGGACATGCAAATGAATGAATGAATGAATGAATGGTCATCATCATCAGGTGCCGTGCCAACTGGCGTTGGCTGTTATGCTTCTCCAGAGTACACAATCCTTCATGCACGCCATCAGCTCAGTTGGTGATCTCCTCTCACACTATCCCGTCAGACTGTCCAGTTGTTAAACATCACATAGGGCTTGCATGGTAGTTTGCCAAGTTTGTGTGTATATATATACATATATGTATATACAAAAGGAACGGCTGTTGAAGAAGTAAACGGCAGCTACATCGACCAGGATGGTGACACCAGAAAAAAGTTAGATTTAAAATTGCAAAATCTGCATTGACCTTCAAGAATCTAGACATATTTCATTCCAAAGTTATAAGTACAAAAACATCTTAAGATTATTCAATTGAAATGTAATATCCACCCTCATTTATGCATGTGAAAGCATAAACAACTAAAGAAATAGACAACAAATTAAACTCTTTCGAAAACAAATGCCTAAGGAAAATTCTCAGTTTAAAGTGGAACGAATTCAAGAACAATACAGAGATAAGACAGATGAGCAAACAACAACCTGTCTCATGGGTGATCAGAAAAAGAAGATGGGCATATGTCAGTCACGTGATGAGAAGAAACAGAGAATCCCAAAACAAGCTATCAAGTTAAACAGAACAGGCTGAAGAAAGAGAGGTCAGCCATGTGAATCTCTAAAGAGGACATTGTTAAGAGAGGCCAGTTTAGTGGACATATCCCTTGATGAGGTTGAAAAGCTTGCCGAAAACAGGAGAACATGGCAAACTACCATGCGAGCCCTGTGTGACATTTAATCACACAGGAAGGATATATGATGTATATACATATATATATATAAAATTTGAACCGCTCTATCTACAGCTGATAAGCTATTTCTTTTAAGTCCTATTCTTCACATTCTCTTAACTGATTATATCAGTTTAAAAGATGTGGTCAGTCCCTCATTGTCAGTCAGCAGTATAGCCACAGAGCCATCATATTCTACAGAAGTTTTTACAGACTTGGCCAGCACCCTCCAGTCAGAATCTGTGATGAATTATACAGATTATGAGTCAGTAAATGTATCACTGTTGATCCATGAGTAAGAATTTTTTATTCCTGAAGTAAGAATGATATCAATTATTTCTTCTTGAAGTAAGATTGATAACGGTTATTTCTTCCTGAAGTAAGAATGGTAACAGTTATTTCTTCCAGAAGTAAGAATGATAGCATTTATTTCTTCCTGAAGTAAGAATGATAACAGTTATTTCTTCCTGAAGTAAGAATGGTAACAGTTATTTCTTTCTGAAGTAAGAATGGTAACAGTTATTTCTTTCTGAAGTAAGAATGGTAACAGTTATTTCTTTCTGAAGTAAGAATGGTAACAGTTATTTCTTTCTGAAGTAAGAATGATAACAGTTATTTCTTTCTGAAGTAAGAATGGTAACAATTATTTCTTTCTGAAGTAAGAATGATAACAGTTATTTCTTTCTGAAGTAAGAATGATAACAGTTATTTCTTTCTGAAGTATGAGTCAGTTTCACTTCCACTAAATGGTTAGAAAAGAAAATAGTAACTGGCCCTTAAATGTAGAGCAAAGCTTTTACTTTGATCACATATTATGGATCATTCATTGCACAGCCACATGCACTGCTTTAATTTCACATGGATTTCACAGTGAGGATTAGTTTCATTCAGTTCATTTTCTGTAGAGAAAACTGGTTGAAAAATGAAATATATATAGCTTGTTTTGGGAGTCTCTAACTGTTTCTTCTCATCACATGACCAATATATGTCAGTCTTATTTTTTCTGATCACCAGTGAGACAGGTTGTTGTTAGCTCATCTGTCTTATATCTGCATTGTTCTTGAATTCGTTCCACTTTTTTCTGAGTATTTTCTTTAGGCATTTGTTTTCAAAAGAGTCTAAAATCTTCTCTCTTTATTTAGCTGTTTTCCAGCTTTCACATGCATAAATGAGGGTGGATATTACATTTGAATTGAATAAACTTAACTTGGGTTTTTGTGCTTATAACTTTTGAATGCCATATGTTCTCAAGATTCTTGAAGGTCAATGCTGCTTTTGCATTTAACTTCCTTTCTAGTGTCACCATCCAGGTCGATGTAGCTGCTGAGATATGCAAATTGGTTTACTTCTTCAACAACTGTTCCTTCTACATATATTTTTCTTTCGTGATTAATGAGAAGTTTCATTATTTTTTTTTTCCTTGTTAATTTGGAGTCCTACTTTGCTAGCCAGTGAAAACAGGGTATCTTTTTTTTTCTTGCATCGATTTCACATTGTCACTAATATGAGTTACATCATCTGCAAAATCAAGATCTTCTAACTGGGTCCCATGTACCCAATCAATGCCCGTTTTATGTATATATATATATATATATATATATATAAAAACATAAACATACACACATGCATGCGTGCGCGTGAGAGAGAGAGAGATAGATAATTGAATAACCAGTTCTTTAGGCATGTTATATGTATGTATCTGATTCAGATTGGTGAAAAAAATCATGTTTATTCTAACAAATATGATCAGTATATGTTTAGATAAACCTATAGTGTGAACCGTGCACTCTTTGGGAATATCTGAGTTGACATTTGAGAATATTGAAAGAAGAAGAAATCTCTGTTTTCATTATTTCACCTTTTCCGATTGTATAGTGTTTTTTGGTTTTTTTTGTATGGAGATTCATTCAGTCATTTGCATGTCCCTTGCGGAACTTTGCTTCCCTAACAGCTCTCCTGTAGGCCTCTCAGTTGTATACAAGATACCCTGCTGCTGATGCATCCATTTGCAGATTATCATCGGTGTCTTGTAGCCATCTTCGCCTTGGTCTTCCTCTCTTTCTTTTTCCCATTATGTACCCTTCCAAGACGGTCTTCTCTAGATTATCATGACGTTTAATGTGTCCAAAATATTTAAGTTTTCTCTTTAATCCTCTTTACTAGCCAGCCTTCTTCAATATTAAGTTCTTTTAGATGGATATATTTGTGGTCTGGAGATTACCAAGCATTAAATATGTCTTACATATGGCATTTTCAGGAAGCATGGTCTGGTGTCACCAACTGGAGAGAGAAGATTAGGAACAGGGAGGGAGATAAACTTTTTTCTACAGCAGTGAGCCTGAATGGCTCAGAAACTGAAAAAGAAGAAGAGCTTGTCTGGTTTTTGCAGAAAATGGGATACTGATAATGGCACCCATTCTTTTAAATAAACATATATTTTGTTCTTAAATATATTTTCAAGCATCAACACTCCATGCTCATCAAAATTAAGTTGATTAGAAAGGTCAAAGAAAAATGTAACCCTATACACTGTAGAGGACATGGAAAGATATGAGTTAGTGCTCATATTTTCATGATAGAAAGATATGAGTTAGTTCTCATATTTTCCATGATAGAAAGATGCGAGTTAGTGCTCATATTTTCCATGATAGAAAAATGCGAGTTAGTGCTCATATTTTCATGATAGAAAGATGCGAGTTAGTGCTCATTCTTCTTCTTCTTCTTCGTTCGCATTGTCTGTCTATACCTGCAGTCCTGTCTCTTGGATAAATTTCACTGTTTTTTTGTAATTCATGTATGGAACCGTAGAGCTTATCTTCTTTAGTGGTTTCACTGGGCCAGTAATTATTTCTCAGTGTTTCATAGTTGGTGCAGTTCTGGGGGATATGTTCCACAGTTTGGGGCACCTGGGCACATGTACATAGATTAGTAGTACCAACCTTAAACTTTGTATACATATGACTTCGGAATCGGCTGTGTTCTGTTCGGAGATGGAAGATGGTGACTTGTTCCTTTCTGTTTAGCATGTGATAGTCATCATGTGGTGGTGTTTGTGGCTTCCTGTAGGTTTTTATCATGCTTTTCTTCTGATTATAGGTGATTGGTATGTCTGGTTGCTCCATTTCAGTGCCCTCTTTGGCCAGATGGTCAGCTTTCTCATTGCCTGGTATCCCACAGTGGGAGGGAATCCATTGCAAAGTGACTCCATGTTGTAAGCCAATTTTTGACAAGGCATCCTTAAGGTCTGGTAGTTTGTTGCACTGAAGAGCTTCCAGTACTGATCTTGCATCTGTGAGAATTACTACAGGACATGTATCAATTCTGGAGTCTGATAGTTTTTCAACTGCAGCAATAATTGCCCTAACTTCTGCATCAAAGTTGTTGCAGTATTTTCCAGTGGGTATGGAAATCTTGTCAGTGGTGGTATTGTTTGGATATTCAATATGTGCTCCTGCCCCTCCATTCTTTATGGCATTGTGTGCAGATCCGTCTGTATACACACATATCCAGGTGTCACATGGATATTTGTCATCTAGCACACTAAGTGTGGCTGTTGCATCTTACAAGGCTGCTTTGCATCTCACCATTCTGCACACCTTTCACTTCAGTCTGAATAGTTATTTGTGTATAATCTGCTTCTTTCCATGGTGTATGCTCTGGTACAGATGATAATGGAGCGACTACAGTTGGAAGGTCAGGTATCAGCTTACGCATACGCTTGGCCTGGTGAATGAAGCTGCTTCTTTTAAGCCGTCTTAATGCCAGGTTATTGAATCTCTCCTTCAGGGGATGGCTTACAGAGCTGAGGAATTTCTCTCCCATGGTCATGACCTTTGTGTCTCTACGTTCCTTTAACGCTTGAACACCAACTATTTTCTGCATTTCTACTATTGGTGTGGACCTCATGGCACCTGTGATAATCCGTAGTGACTGATTTTGAACTTTGTCTAGATTATGCAGCATAGTGTTTGATGCTGTGCACCAAGATGTTGAGCCAAATTCTAAATGTGGTAGAATACTTTGCTGATATACATTCTTGAGGATTCTTTCACTAGCTCCCCATGTGGTTCCACTTAATTTTCTTAATATGGCTAGTTTTCTTCTGGCTTTTGCTTCTGCACTGTTGATGTGTTGCTTCCAGGTCAGTTTTGAGTCAAGAGTCACTCCTAAGTAAGTGGGTTGGTTGTCCATCCTTAAGGATATTTCATTTACAACGATCTTACCTGCTTTCTGTTTAGATGAGAGAGTGAACAGAGTGGTACTTGATTTCTCTGTGTTGATACATACACACCATTTGTTTGTCCATGATGTCAAGATGTCTGCTGCTCTTTGGAGTCTCTGTGTAGCAACTGTCGCATATTCATCTGTACACCACATGACCAGATCATCTGCATACAGTGCCGCTTTGATTCCATAGGGAATTTCCTTGACCAGGTCATTAATGAATTCCAGGAATAGTGTAGGCGAAAGGACTCCTCCTTGTGGTACACCGTGTCGCAGAAGTACTTTCTGGCTTTTGTGACCATCCATTACTACTCTAGCTCTTCTATTGTGTAAATAGGACTTTATCCAGTTGTACAGTCTTCCATTCACATTGCAGTTTCTTAGTTTCCACAGCAGACCTTTTTTCCATACTTTATCAAAGGCTTTCTTTAGGTCTATCCACGCTGCTAGTACAAGTTTTTCTCTTGGAATGCACCCTCAATCTCTTGAGTGAGATAGGTCACTTGATCTTCCGTACTGTAGTACTGCCTAAATCCTGCTTGTTGTGGAACGAGAAGGTTTTCACTTTCTAGGTACCATTTTAGCCTCAGGTCAATGATGCGTTCCATTGTTTTGCATAGGCAGCTGGTAAGACTGATTGGCCTGTAGCTGGAGGCAGTATCACTGTTTTTCCCTGGCTTTAGCAGTGGTACCATGCTTGCTTCCTTCCAGATTTGAGGTAACTTACCTGTGCTCCAGCACATATTGAAAATATCCAACAGCTTTCCCATTGCTGCCATTCCCAGGTTCTTGATCATTTCATTGGACACTCCATCTGGTCTTGGTGATTTCCTTGGTTTCAGTTTACTGACTGCTAGGTCTAACTCGCTGCGTGTGATTGGTGCCTCCATGACCTCCACTTTTCTGACTTGTTCCTCTTCTTTCTGTGGGTCAGTGCGCACTGCACGCTCTTTCTCTGGATGGATATCAATGTTGCAGTCCTGTGCAAACATGCGAGCACAGTGATCTGCTACCTGCTTACCTGTAAGAGTTTTCCCATCCTCCATTAGTGTAATCTTTGTACTTCTTCCAGTACTCTCATCATTTAACTGTTTGATTAGTTTCCACAGTTTCCTTCCATCCTTTTCAAAGTTTAGGGACTCTGTTTTCTCTCTCCAACTTTCCCGTCTGGCTTGCAGCTTGGCTTTCTGAAATTTGGCCTTAGAATGTTGGTAATTATTGTGGTGTTCTTGGCATGGCCTATTTTCTGCTTGCTTTCGAGCTGCTTCCACATCATCATGGAGTTTTCCCAGCTCATTAGACCAGTATAGTTTATAGTCCCTGCGAGCTTCTCTGGGAATGGTTTCACAAGCAGCCTGAAGGATACAAGCATTGAATTCCTTCACTATGCTGTTAATATCCTTACCTTCTATTGACAGCTGTCCCACCAGGATACCTGTACGATATCTGTACATTGTCCAGTTTGCTTTTTTATAGTTCCATCTGGGGAGAGGGCTACTGGTGTTAAGGAGTTCATTTTCTATTGTCAGGAAGACTGGTCGATGGTTGCTACCTCCAAGTTGTTTTCCAACTTCATGTGTAATGTTCCACTTCAGATCTGGAGAGTGGAATGCCAGATCTGGTGTTGAGGTTGTATGCCAAGCCCTTGAGTAAAATGTTGGGGGATCCATTGGCTGGTTGATCAGGAGAAGTCCATTATCGTCCTGCCAGCTCTCAACTTCCTCTCCTCTCTTGTCTATGTGGTCATAGCCCCAGCTCTGGGAATGGCTGTTAAAATCGCCACAGACCATCAGTCTCTCTTTGTGTGGGATTGTTTCTAAAGCAAGTTGGCGGTCATTAGGACAGTAATAGTTAAGGAGGTGGAAATCTGTATTACTACTTTTTAGATGGATCATCTGATATTCGGCTCCTTCCATGAACACTCCCACCTGATATGCACTGATGTTATTCTTAACAAGTGTGAGTACTCCTCCTTTTCTTCTGTCCTGCTGGTCTGATCTAAAACGCTGGTAGCCTCTGATTTTAAAGGCGGCATCTTTGGTTAGGTGTGTCTCCTGTATGCAGCATATACTTACCTGCTCTGCAAAAAGTATGTTCTCTAGTTCTACCTTTTTGCTATAGCCATCTCTAACACTTCTGACACCCTCAGCATTCCACTGCATTATTTTAAGTTCTTGCTTTTTGGCTGTTTTCTTCCGTTGTATTTTTTGGCCAGTAGCTCTACTCTCATGTCTCCTGACTCCACAAGACAAACTGAGAGGACCTCCAGTAGCATTGGGTGGACCCTTTCAAGGCAGGGGGCCCGGCACTGCACCTGCCTGGTTAGTCTTCACAGGGCGAGCACCATGTTTGAAAACTGCAGATAGAGACATTTCATTAGCGATAATGCGTGTTACCCTGATTTTTGCGATGCGCCTTTTGGCTGGGTAACTCCGACTTCAGCACCTTTCCTTGCTAGAGCAGACTGTGGTCTTGCTCGGACTGCCATGAAGACAGTGTGACTGGCCTGGCCAAAACTTTGTTTTCCAGCCTCTGGTGGCTGTATATAAGTCCCTTCTCCATGTCAGATGGTTTGGAGACAGTTCCACAAAGACACTCTGACTTTGAGATGAGGAATCTGATGAGTGCTTCAACGATATCCATTCCCCGCCACCTATAGTCTGGTGGCTATTTTGTTTACACCATTCTGATAGCCATTATTGTAAAGACCTATAGGCTTGTCACGTCCTGGATTCATTGGTTTCACACCAGACTTCCCTCATCCCCACCAGAGATCTCCATGTCCCCATCCGTCCACCAACCTGACATTACATTTTACAAAAATAGCAATTACAGTTAGTGTTGATTGCTACAAGTTTCTGGGCTACAGAAGTAGATCAGAGTTTTTAAGCAAACAGATCTATGTTCCCTGTCTCACAAACACTATGTTAAGATAAGTGTGCTCTTAACACAGTTGTTCCCAGGGGAGTTAGTGCTCATATTTTCCATGATAGAAAGACGCGAGTTAGTTCTCATATTTTCCATGATAGAAAGATGCAAGTTAGTGCTCATATTTTCATGATAGAAAGATGCAAGTTAGTGCTCATATTTTCATGATAGAAAGATGCAAGTTAGTTCTCATATTTTCCATGATAGAAAGATGCAAGTTAGTGCTCATATTTTCATGATAGAAAGATGCGAGTTAGTGCTCATATTTTCCGTAATAGAAAGATGCGAGTTAGTGCTCATATTTTCCATGATAGAAAGATGCGAGTTAGTGCTTATATTTTCCATGACCTGTTGGCACACTAGAGAATGATGTGGTCAGTATTGAATCTGACTGTACTTTGTTCCTTTGTTATCAAGTGGAACACAACAGGCCGAAGCTTTCACAAATGGTGAACTACTTTGCGAGCCCTATGTGACGTTTAACGGCACGGGAAGGATATAAGAAGATGCTTTGTTCCAAAAGTCCAGGAAAAGCAATTTCTACAAAAACTGACTAAGCTCGCGTATATTTGTCCTCAAAACTTAATCGGCTTCATTGTCTTCAGTAAATATTTCATTTTGTGTCTGTTTTAGGGTAGGTAACTTAAGACTGGTGACAAGAGAGTGGACCAGACTAGAAAAGTCTGATGAGGGAACATATGTCTGTGTGGGAATAACTTCAGTTACAAATGCTCCTCGCAGTGTCTTCTATAAACTTAAATTAAAAGGTAAATTATTTTTGTTTGTGAATGCATATAAAGATATATATATATATCTCTGAACCTTAAGTGCCCAGGGCACATGGGGCTTCCGCAAGGGTTTTCCACAAATGCCTGTCCTTCGCCTTTTTTTCTGCTCTTGCCCAGGTGAGCCCTCTATTGCTCAACATCCTTTTTGTTGTTCTTCTCCATGTCTCTTTTGGTCTACCCTTACTTCTGCTCCCCTGTGGTGTCCATCTTAGTGCTATTTTTGGTAGTGAGTTGTCAGTCATTTGGAGCACATGTCCCAACCATTGCCAGCATCTTTCCTCAATAATTGTTGTCAGTGGTTTCATCTGCATTTCTGCTAATAAGATGTTATTTCTTATAGTGTTTGGCCAAAATATTTTTCTAATTCTTCGTAAACATTTAGTCTGGAAAGAATTCAACTTGTTTTCTATGGTTTTGGTGATTTTCCAGCATTCGCTTCCATAGAGGAGTACACTTAGAACATTACTCTTAAATATCCTGATTTTCATATTTATGCTTAGTTTTTTTGATTTCCATATATTCTGCAGCATTGCAAAAGCCTGGTTTGCTCTAGTAAGTCTGCTGTTGATGTCCTCTGTGCTGTCTCCATTTTCTACTACTCTGCTGCCAAGGTATACAAATTTGTTGACCTCCTCCACTAACTTGTTATCTACTCTGAGTACATTTCTGTTGTTCACATTTTGCTTCATTAACTTTGTCTTTCCTACGTTGATCTTTAGTCCTATGTTGTTTGCATTCTGAGTTAGCTTGTTTATTTTATCTTGCATATCTTTGTGACTGCTTGATAATAGACAAATGTCGTCCGCAAAGTCAAGGTCCTCCAGCACTGTGTCAAGGGTCCATTGTAATCCTCTGCGTTTGTCTGATGTTGCCTCCTTCATTAACCAGTCTACTGCCAAGATAAATAATGTTGGTGATAGTACACATCCCTGTTTCACTCCTGTTTGTACCCTAAAGCTGCTGGAGGTATGTTCTCCACAGATAACTTTGCACTGAAAACCCTCATATAGGGCTTTGATTACATTAACTATTTTATGGGGGAGGCCATGCCATCTTAGGATTTTCCACAGTGCATCTCTGTTGACACTGTCAAAGGCTTTCTCAAAATCTATGAATAATGCATATGTTGTGCTATGCCACTCATTTGCCTGTTCTAATATTTGTCTAAGTACAAATATGTGGTCTATGCATGATCTTCCTTTCCTAAATCCTGCCTGCTCTTTCCGAAGTTTTTCCTCAAGTGTTGGTACAATTCTGTTGATGATTATTCTGCAAAATACTTTACTGGTGAGAGGCAGTAGGGTAATGCCTCTCCAGTTCCCGCAATCTCTGAGGTCACCCTTCTTTGGTAGTTTTACTATAAGACCAGTTTTCCACTCCTCTGGGGCTTTTTCTAAATCCCAAATTTGTTGTAATATCCGGCAAAGTTGTTTTGGTGTTTCTGTTTCTTCTGCTTTCAACATCTCAGCAGTCACTTCATCTTCACCTGGTGCCCTGTCTGATTTTAGCTTCTTTATCGCCTCCTTTACTTCATTTATTGTTATTGGTCCTGTATTGATGTTTAGTTCCGTTTTTGCTTTAGGTATGTCTATTGTTTGTGCTGCTTGTGTTCTGTTTAGTAGGGTGTTAAAGTGGTCCCTCCATCTTTCAATTTTTTCTCTTTCTCCACTGACCAGTTGTCCATTTTGTGTTCTTACTGCACTTTCACATCTTGTGTTGAAGTTACCTGTCATCTGCTTTGTGATTTTATATATGGTTTTCATGTCATTTGTATATGCTGCTTTCTCTGCTGTTTCTGCTAAATTGTCATAATATTGACGTTTATCTTGACGGCATGATTCCTTCACTTCTTTGTCTTTTTGTGCATAATTACTTAAAACTCGTTCTTTAAGCCGTTGTGATTTGGTGTTCAGTAATTTTTTCTTGATTTCTTTTCTTTGCTCTATCTTTTCCCATGTGGTCTCGCTTATCCATTCCTCTTTTCTCCTTTTCCGATATCCCAGCACCTCTTTTGCTGTTTCCTGTAGTGTTTTATTGAACTCTAATATGGACATTTCTGCTTCGTCTTGTAGGACACTGAAGCGGTTCTTAAGTACTACTGAGAGTTCATTTCTTGTTTGCTGGTCTGTCAGTTTGCTTGTATCAAAATGTATCTTTCTGTGTTCTCCGATTTTGGCTTTCCTTAATTTTAGTTTTATTTTTGCTACCAGAAGGTTGTGATCACTTCTTACATCTGCTCCTTTCCTTGCTCGTACATCTTGTAGTGACCGTTTCCACTTGTTGTTTATTAGTATGCGATCGATTTGGTTTTCTATGGTTTTATCTGGTGACCTCCAAGTCACCTTATAGATGTTTTTGTGTTGGAAAATTGTCCCTCCAATGGTCATCATGTTTTCTTCACAGAAACTGCACAGTCTTTCTCCATTTTCATTTATTTCTCCAATTCCTTCTCTTCCCATGATTCTTCTTCTATCTTCATTTCCTTCACCTACTTTTGCATTGAAGTCGCCCAAGATGAGTAGCATATCATGCTTGGGTATTGTTTCTACTGTTGCTTGGAGGCTGTTGTAAAAATCTTCTTTTAATTCCTCTTCAGCTGCTTCTGTTGGTGCATAACAAACTATAATAGACAGCTTCGTGAATCTTGAGTTGAACCGTGCATATAATAATCTCTCATTTATTGGGGTCCATTTCAGCAATGCTCTTGATGCTTCATTTGTTATAATCAATGCTACTCCTCCTTCATGAAGATCTTCTTTACCTGACCATATTATTGTATCTTCTGTGTACTGTGTTGTTAATTTCCTTCTGCCTTGTCCTGTCCATCTTGCTTCTTGTATTCCTAGTATGTCTAGTTTGTATCTGTGCATTTCCTTGATGGTTTGTGCTAGTTTTCCAGTCTGGTTTAGTGTTCTTACATTCCAGCTGCCTATTTGCATTTTATGTTTAGGTTCCAGGAGGTCTGCAGTCGGGCTGGGGACTTCCAGTGGCTGGCTTTCATCCACAACCTTCATGGGCTCAGTTTCCTGATACGCATTTCTCCTTCCACCTGCATTTGCTTTTTCCCTTGCTTCCGTTTCTGTAGCAGTCTGATAGTTTTTTTACCAGATAGGGTTGCTGGCCCTATGCTGAACCCTCCTTAGTCGCCTTTTACGATCATGCATGGTAGGGTACAGTGGTCCTATTCTTTGCAGATCCCGGGTACCACACGGGGGATATATATATATATATCTTATACATAGTAAATACAAGAAGACCAAACTATTGAAACAAAATGCTGAAATAATTAGGTCAATCACAATGAACTGTTGGTAGTAGTGTAACAGCAGATGGAAATGGTAGTAAAGAAGTTGAAGTAATAGAATTCACATACATTGGTAGTAGTGTAACAGCAGATGGAAATGGTAGTAAAGAAGTTGAAGTAATAGAATTCACATACATTGGTAGTAGTGTAACAGCAGATGGAAATGGTAGTAAAGAAGTTGAAGTAATAGAATTCACATACATTGGTAGTAGTGTAACAGCAGATGGAAATGGTAGTAAAGAAGTTGAAGTAATAGAATTCACATACATTGGTAGTAGTGTAACAGCAGATGGAAATGGTAGTAAAGAAGTTGAAGTAATAGGGTTCACATACATTGGTAGTAGTGTAACAGCAGATGGAAATGGTAGTAAAGAAGTTGAAGTAATAGGGTTCACATACATTGGTAGTAGTGTAACAGCAGATGGAAATGGTAGTAAAGAAGTTGAAGTAATAGGGTTCACATACATTGGTAGTAACAGCAGATGGAAACGGTAGTAAAGAAGTTGAAGTAAGAATAATAAAAGTTGGACAAGCTTGGGTTGCACTCAACCATATCTGGAAGTCTAAAAATATAAGCCAGAAAACCAGGTGCAGAATATTCAAAAGCAATGTTTTAAGTGTCTTGCTGTATGTCTTACAATATTATGTACACTTGACACATTCCTGACCAAGTACCTGTATAAGATAAAAGGAATGCTCTGGCCAAATGCTGTAAGTAATGACCTCTTGTTAAGAGAGACAGATCAAATAATATCTGACAAAAACGTCTGTGTTTACCTAGATATATCAATATGAATCAATATCAATATTAATTAACACCATAAAGAAAACCACAGATAGATCTTGGGACATATTATGAGAAGACAAGAGTTAAAGAACCTGACTATTATTGGGAAATTGAAGACAAAGAGTATGTACATAAAAGACCAGAAGAGAAATATTTGGGAAATCAGATCTCATGAAGAGCAGAAGAAATGATCGATGAAGAAGATGATGAAATTCTAGCATATCTTTGATATTTTTAAAACAAGATGGATATCCATAAATGGATATAATAACAACAAACTGAGAGCAGTCACAAATACTATATGTAGATCTGATATGATTTTATTCAGATGTTGAGAATTAGCAGATTTTTTTTGAGTGGACATTTATAAATAAATCATGAGGCATTTCACTAGTACATCAGTTTGTATCTCTCTTCTTCCTTTAGCTATAGAACCACCTGTGCTGAATCAACAAACCACAGGTTCCAGTCGTGTCTCTGTAGGCATATACTTCATTTTTATATGCAACATCACTGGGTATCCTCCCCCAGAAGTCACATGGTTCAAAGATGGTCAGCCATTGATGACTAATGATACGTCTCATTACGCCATCAGCAGCTATAGGTAAATTGTTAAATTTATATACATTTTTCTTCTTCATAACCCTTCAGTCAATTTTTTGTTCAGAATCAAAGATCTCCTGCAGAATATAGTTTATTTACATCTTTGTGACAACTTTTATTTAATGTACATCCTATGCACTAGTGCTTGTGTGAAACCTATACAAGGTAAATTTGTCTATGAACTGTTCAATTAACCAAATGAACTATATATACAAATTTGTCTTTGAATTGATCTTTTTGGCCAAGAATTTTTTATTTGAATTGTCAAAAACTGATTTATTTTAAAAATCTTTAGCACAGGTAGGAAGTAGAATTAAATGAGCATTATTTTTGTTTTGTTCCCCCCCCCCCCCCAAGTTTTACAAATAGATAAACTCTGCTAATAATTAAATTGCAGACTCACTATACGGAATGTCAGTATTGCTGATAAGGGAATCTACCAATGTATGGGAAGTAACTACGGTGGAAATGTATCAAGCTTAAACATGACTTTGCTTGTTGGAGGTATGTTTGAGGACAATAAGTCATTGTTAATTAAAAATGGTTCCTCTTGACATGAAACTTCTTCCATTAAAAAAAAAATTTTTTTTTTAAATGTGGATAACACGTTCAAGGTTTTGGCTCTAAAGGTAATATGGAATTTAAAATCTAATTCAGACATTCTTCATTCACCCCTTTCCATACATATAAAGAAATGCTCACTTGTTATAATTAATTTGTGAGGAGTTCCTAATTTCAGCAACTTTGCATTTGAAGTAAGGTGCTCTTGACAGTAGAGCTGTAGGTGCTTCAGAGTTGCCAGGTTGAGGTCTGGGTGTAAATGAAGTACCAGATAACCCAAGAGTAATATAGTAAAGATGAGTATAAACTACTAGCTTGTCTCTTCATTGATTGATGTGTGTGGTAAATTTTCAACATCATCAACTGTAATGAACAAATCTTGGCAAAAGTAATACTCTCTCTATCTCTGAGCCTTAAGTGCTCAGGGCACATGGGGCTTCTGCAAGGGTTTTCCACAAATGCCTGTCCTTTGCCTTTTTTTCTGCTCCTGCCCAGGTGAGCCCTCTATTGCTCAGCATCCTCTCTGTTGTTCTTCTCCATTTCTCTTTTGATCTACCTTTACTTCTGTTTCCCTGTGGTGTCCGTCTTAGTGTTATTTTTAGTAGTGAGTTGTCAGTCATTCGGAGCACATGTCCCAACCATCGCCATCGTCTTTCCTCAATAATTGCTGTCAGTGGCTTCATCTGCATTTCTGTCAACAAGATGTTATTTCTTATAGTGTTTTGCCAAAATATTTTTCTAATTCTTTGTAAATATTTAAAAGTAATACTGAACCTGTATAAAATCTCCATGATGTAAACTGCTTTTGCACAGTTGCCAAATACCTAGATAGATACACCACTACAAGGGAGAAAAGGTGACTTGATAGGGACCATCAGACTAGAGTTGGTCTAAACTCTATTTCCAACTAATGCTCCAAACCTATTCTGGACAGAATGGCATGGATCAGTATGTTCCATGTGGGACTGGACCTTTTGGAAATGAAAACACTCACTGCAGCCCATTTCTTGCTTAACTCTTCCCGTGCTCGCGGGAAAACGGACGTATGGTAGCAAATGGGACTAAAAACGCGGGTCTTGGTCTGTAAGGGGGTCTAGTTGTAAAATGGAATGGAAAACAGTATTTCCATGTACTTCCGTATACTTAATATGTTTCAAAGTATAGCTAAATGAATGAAAATTTCATAAATGCAGAGTTTTTTAGGAAAAAAGAAGTAATGTGATGTTTTTAGACACTGATTGTGGCCACCTCACCATCGGCTAGGTCTAGATCTGCACTACTTACCATCTGAGATGTGTATACCTACTTGTCGATCTCGTATTTTGATTCTATGTTGCATTCTCGCTAAATTAATGTCTGAAATAACCTTCTAACTACTTCTTCCGTCATCTAATATGTCTAGATCTACTTGGGATACATTCAAGAGCAGTGGGGTGGTCACAGGCCATGTCCATACCCCTATCTACATCATCAAAAATTGAAAAATTTCGGTCTTTCTCTTCCTTTTTTTCGCTCGACATCGCTCGTAACTAGGCACTCTTTCGCCATTTTGAAAAGTGTCACCGGAATCACGGACGAAATATATAACCTTTTTTCTTCACACTTTTCTTTTCCTCATCAGATGACCCTGCTCAAGTAGGATTTTCTCCAAAATATATCGGCATTGTAATTGGCATCATACTGGTCATCATCATCATCTTTATTATTGTTATCATCAAAATCAAGCAGTCCAAGTCAGATTTTGTAAGTGCTGTGTCAGCATCCTGCTATAAATGTAGATGAAATGGCATTGTAATTGAAGATGGTGCTTTGTTTTAAATGAAGTACAATATAATATAGATTTAAGAAAAAGAAAGGCTAGCAGACTGATTGGAAACATCAAGGGCTGCATGACCATCAAAGCCAGTTGGCCTGGCATATAGTGAAATGATTTTTTTTTTATGATTACATTTGTGGAATGTCAAAAACTCGTATTGTTAACTTAGATGTCAAAAACTCAAATTGTTAACTTAGATGTCAGAAACACAAATTGTTAACTTAGATGTCAAAAACTCAAATTGTTAACTAGTTATCTGCAAAAACACTTCTGTTATATTTAATGGCCATTGCTGTTTTCAGTGTGAGTATTGATTTTCATAATTTCACAAGAATGCTTTGTATTGTAGTTTTTTGTCATATTTAATTTCACAACAAAGAAAACTGTTATGGTTCAGGAGTTAGCAGTCAGACTGCAGAGAAGACTGGCAGAGGGTGGCTTCAGGTTCTACATACACTGGTTAAATCCTTCACTTGACACCAACAAGTGACTGAGCAGAAAATGTTCGATTTTTAGATAGTTGGCTTTGATGGGAGGGAATGTGTCCTTTCGAATGAATTGGAGTTTAATATCGGACATGCTGATAGTAGAATGTGCATATACGAGGAAGAATTTGCAAAAAGTAAAGGCAGTTGAAATTATATGGTAATCACAATGGATGGCATATGCAATGCAACACATTTACAATGGCTAATGGGTAATTTGAATATACACAGCACAGCATGGCACCCTTAGTGTAGCTGAAGCCGAGTTCAAGAAAATATAGACGCTCCTCTGTGAGATTGCACCATTGTTGAACAATGCATTGTGGTGAGATTTCTTTGGGCAGAAGGAGTGAAACCTGCTGAAATTCAGCGTGGGATGCTGGTTCAGTATGGAAGTGAAAATAGTGTGGCTCAATGAACTGTTTATATATTATCAGGCAGAAAGCAAAAGAAGAGGAATGCTGTCAAAAACAGTCTTGCTGCACCATGACAGTGTACATCCCCTGCAGCAGCTGCAGTGGTGGAGGCAATGCAGCAGCTGTGGTTTGAACATCTTCCTCATCCCTTTACAGCACTAATCTGGTGCTAAGGACTTAAGACAACTTTGGTCCACTTAAAAAGACTGTTAAGTAGTCACAGGTTTCCTTCTGATAATGAGGTTAAGGAAGTGGTGCAGATTTGGATTCAGGAGCAGCTGAAAAGCTTCTCCCAAGGAATGAAAAAGCTAATACCAATACAAGAAGTGCATTGTCCTGCAGAGGAACTATGTGGAGAAGTGATATAACCGTTATTTTCATTTGCTTACAGTTACCAATATTGAAGGGTATGTTGCCATTTACTTTTTTATTCTCCCTGAAAAATAAACAGGAGACAACATGAATTATTTCAGACTTAAAGAAAGATCAGTATGGATGAGCTTATGTGATTGTTTGGGGTGCAGTGAACTACAGTTTTTTTGCTCTCCACTAGTCTTCATTGATAGTACTGCCACTCCTTAGTGATGTGTTGATGACATACTGCTGCCATGCCACTGTTAACACACATGGAGGTGCTGCAAGAAAATGCCAAGTCACATTCTGTAGTTTTCACAGCAGAATTTTGAATATGAATCCTGCAGAAGGCCTGTGCCATCTGACATGAACTGCAATGAGTATTTATGGGATGTAAAGAGATGCCATATGTTGCAACAGTAACCAAGACTAAATAATATGTGACAGCTGTTGAATGCCCTACAGCAGGCATAGAATGTGATACTTAACTGCTTTCAATTAATGTCTAGTATGACCCATGTGTAACTGAGTGCATAAACTAGGAAAAAAGTAGGAGCCGCTTTATTACTTAATGACTACAGAGTTGTGACGTTTCAGCATGAGCCTTAATCATACAAAAATATACAGGACGAAGAAATAGAGAGAAGAGATAAAGTATAGATTCACATGAATGCTATATTTACAACAACAAAATAAATTTAAAAAATGAATAGAGCACTTAGCTGTAACTTGTAAGAAGATGTGGCTTGTCTAATGCTGTGTGTGTCAGAAATGGGCATAGTGGAGCACAGAGACTGTTTAAATGGAGACCTGTGAGGTGTGGTCGGTGGGACGTAACTGGGGGGGGTGGTGGATGGAGAAACCGTGGAGGGGGGAGAGAGTTAACCTAGCCAGGAGAAGTGAAATAGATGATTATAGTTAGGGTAGAGGGGTTATAATATGATGCTGTGAGGAGGTTCTGAACTATGTGTGAGAAGGGAGTGGAGCTTAGTGGAGAGGGACTATAATTGTTGAAGAGGAAAATGTTAGATGTAGCTGAATAGTGAGTTTAACCCATGTAGTTCCAGCATCCCATAATCCTGAATATAGTGGTTCTCAAGAGCTAGGTGGCTTGTGTCATCTGCATGACATTGTTTGATGGCTGTTACCAGAAAATCAGATGTGTCTCTGTAGTTGGGGCCATTGAAATAATTTAGGACTGGTTTCAAAGCATGCTGGGTGATATTGTACAGATGTTTCTGCATACGGTCCCCAAATCTGAGGCCAGTATCATCAATATAGGTTATCCTGCATCTTTTGCATATGATGACATATATCACATTACGGGACTCACATGTGAATCCCTCCAGAAGAGTGGGGATAGTTTAGGGAAAGGTGATTGTTTTTGTTTCCCAGACTACAGAGCAGTAGGGGTGGTTACATTTTCTAGAGCCAGCATATGTAAGGCTCCGCTTAAGTGGCTGTGAACAAGGATGTCCTCAAGGCCTTTCCACTCACATGGTCAGATGGTTAAAGAAAATTCTTTATCGTCATCTGTGACTAATCCAAACTCGACTCCGACACTTAAGACATTTTCTCTGATCCACCCCTATTAGCATACAAATGTGAGCTAAACCTTAAGAATGTCCTCGTCCACAGCCACTTGAAGCAGAGCATTACATATGTTGACATCAGAAAATGTAACCGCCTCCACTGCATTACCTGCCCTATAGTCTGGGAAACGAAAACGATCACCTTTCCCAAAACTATCCCCACTCTTCATGAGGGATTCACATGCGAGTCCCGTAATGTGATATATGTCATCATATGCAAAAGTTGCAGGATAACCTATGTTGGTGAGACTGGCCTCAGATTAGGGACTGCATGCAGATGACACAAGCTGCCTAGCTCTTGAGAACCGCTATATTCAGGATTATGGGACGCTGGAACCACACGGGTTAAATTCGCTATTCAGCTACACCTAACATTCTCCTCTTCAACAATTATAATCCCTTTCCACTAAGCTCCATTTCATATACATGTATATTAGAGAGCTTGATAATGACTGGAAAATTCAAGGGGGAAAAAAAAAGAGAGGTAGACCAATAGAAAATATCTAAGCAGGCTGACTAAGTGGCATAAAAAAGGAAAAGCATTTGAATTGATGGGAAACACCAAGATCACACAGGAAGGACAGACATGATTGCCAACACTAACCTGCATGGCATGTTAATAATGATGTGGTTTCATGTGAGGTTTATTTCCTGTCTCATTTTTAATTATCAATCCACACAGCATAAAGAACTAGAACAATACCTGGTCCAGCCCCAAGGTGACTATAACCCAGATTTGCCCATTGATGAACAGACAGGTTGTTTACCGTATGATGTAAAGTGGGAGTTTCCAAAAGACAGGCTGCATCTGGGTAAAATTTGATGTAATTGTAATATGTAATCATTACAATTTTTTTTTTTTTAGTTTTAAAAAACAATAAAGAGAGAAGTCAAAACATACAGACGGTTTCTATTTGCAGAGTCAAATTTTTTTTTTTTAAAACTTTATCACTGTATCACCAGATAGTCTTCAGTTATGCTGTGCTAGAGAATCTCAGCAGTCATAGAATTAGCAGAGAGAACAGTGAATTATTTTAGTAATTATTTCAAATGTTTTTGTTCCTGAAATAACTCACAGGCTTGGTGTTTATGGCACAGATTTGATGAGTTTGCTAACAAGAAAAATGTTAAGCTTCGTTTCAGAAATGTTTTTATGGTTATTAGTTTTGAAATATTTATTTCATCCACCAGACCAAACTTTAATGAGCAGTGTTTATTTTACATATGTATATGTATATATTAAGGAATGGTCCTCGGTCAAGGTGCATTTGGCAGAGTAATGAAGGCAGAAGCTATTGGAATTGTGGATGGCGAAGATGTTACTGTGGTTGCTGTTAAAATGGTGAAAGGTAAGACTTTTATTAGCTGTTAATTTTCTTCTGTCTCTCACTCTCTTGCCCCTTTAGTGCTCAAGACACTTGGGGCTGCTGGTAATAAGAGATTTCTATTTTTGTTGGTCCTTTGTTATCTTCTTGGGTGTCTCCCATGTCTCCTCATAGATTCAGTTTTCTGGCTGATTTTGTCCCTCTCACTGATATTTTAGGCTTCTTTTTGTGTTAATTTCTGTAGCTGCCGTTCTTTTTCACAGGGATGGGGTCACTGGCTCCATGCATCAACCTGTTTAGTTACATCTTATGACATGCATGGAAGATAGCAGAGGCTGAATTCTTTATTCCACGGCCCCACAGGCAAAATATAATTTTAGTCACTGAATATTACTTGATGATGTGACGTCATCTCTTTTTCTTATATGTGCCCACAACTTCATGTTTACGTCACAGGATATATTTATTAAACTTTTGCCAGCTGGTTACTAAACTTTCTTAAAATACCCCCAAAAAGGCATGCACAATATTCAACTTTAAACAGTGTAGTCCAGCTCATGACCTTAAGGAATGCTAGTTTGTCCCGGCAGGAGAGGGTGCCTCAGAAGCAGATTATCTCGGCAGATATAGCTGATTAACCTTTTATGATAAATCATCAAGGAGAAGGCAGCTTTGATTCTGAATATCCTCTACTTGTTGGAGGAAAAGTTTTTGGAGACAGAAAGTTATGGCATCTGACCTAATCTAGCAGCTCCTGCAGTGTTGCTGACAATATGCAGCATTAGTTTTCTAATAGTTGAATGCTATAGACTCTTTTGAAGGGGAGCATGTTGTATAGGCAAAAGCTTGTTCTCTGTATAAAACTCTACCAGAAGCTACTCCTTGGGGAGAACACTTTTTGTCAACCCTGACTCATATTGGTGTAATGTCAGGAATTGCTTTTAACAGTGAGAGAGATCATTTGATCTTATTTCACTACTTAACAATGTAAAAACATGGTTTGGAAGAAAAAATGTTTTACACTCTCACTGCATTCACATCTAACATGCATATACCAAGGTATAAAATATCTAGAATTTTAATTCAGCTGGTGTTCGGTTATTCTTTAATTCAATGTTGTATTTCACAGATTGCACAGATAAGGATCAGTTGATGGCCTTGCTTTCTGAACTCAAGATTCTCATCCATGTTGGACAACACCTGAATATTCTTAACCTTTTAGGCGCAGTCACAAAAAATATTCGCTTCGGTAAAAGTTGCCAGTATTGTCAAATGTTGTTATGTTATGTTGTGAGATTCTTTTGAATTGTCACTTGTCATGAAGTTGTTGTTAGTTCTCACTTAAAAAAGTTTCTTGAACGATCATTATTTTGGAGTCAAATTCTTTAATTGTAGCAGATTAATTTTTTTTTTTTTTTTTAAATTTACCTTTTTTTTTTTTTTTTTCTACACCACCAGAAAAAAAAAATTCTGCACATTTAATTTGCTAATAGCTCAAAGCTTTTGAATTCAGTTTTTCCTTGGCTAGGTTACAAAAATTTGTGATTTCAATTTTGTGCTTCATTTGTGGTTAAAAGATACCAGTCTTTTTTTTCACAGCTTTTGCTTTATTTTTCTGTTACTTTTCTTCTTTCTAAGCCTCCTTGGCATTAACCTTGTATGTTATACAGGTCAAGTGTTCTAAGCCTCCTTGGCATTAACCTTGTATATTATACAGGTCAAGTGTTCTAAGCCTCCTTGGCATTAACCTTGTATATTATACAGGTCAAGTGTTCTAAGCCTCCTTGGCATTAACCTTGTATATTATACAGGTCAAGTGTTCTAAGCCTCCTTGCCATTAACCTTGTATATTATACAGGTCAAGTGTTCTAAGCCTCCTTGGCATTAACCTTGTATATTATACAGGTCAGGTTTTCTAAGCCTCCTTGCCATTAACCTTGTATATTATACAGGTCAAGTGTTCTAAGCCTCCTTGCCATTAACCTTGTATATTATACAGGTCAAGTGTTCTAAGCCTCCTTGGCATTAACCGTGTATATTATACAGGTCAGGTGTTCTAAGCCTCCTTGGCATTAACCGTGTATATTATACAGGTCAGGTGTTCTAAGCCTCCTTGGCATTAACCGTGTATATTATACAGGTCAGGTGTTCTAAGCCTCCTTGGCATTAACCTTGTATATTATACAGGTCAAGTGTTCTAAGCCTCCTTGCCATTAACCTTGTATATTATACAGGTCAGGTGTTCTAAGCCTCCTTGCCATTAACCTTGTATATTATACAGGTCAAGGTGTTCTAAGCCTCCTTGCCATTAACCTTGTATATTATACAGGTCAGGTGTTCTAAGCCTCCTTGCCATTAACCTTGTATGTTATACAGGTCAGGTTTTCTAAGCCTCCTTGCCATTAACCTTGTATGTTATACAGGTCAGGTTTTCTAAGCCTCCTTGCCATTAACCTTGTATGTTATACAGGTCAGGTTTTATAAGCCTCCTTGCCATTAACCTTGTATGGTCAAGTGTTCTAAGCCTCCTTGCCATTAACCTTGTATGTTATACAGGTCAAGTGTTCTAAGCCTCCTTGCCATTAACCTTGTATATTATACAGGTCAAGTGTTCTAAGCCTCCTTGGCATTAACCTTGTATATTATACAGGTCAAGTGTTCTAAACCTCCTTGGCATTAACCTTGTATATTATACAGGTCAAGTGTTCTAAGCCTCCTTGCCATTAACCTTGTATGTTATACAGGCTCTCTGCATGCCAAAACTGTTAGTCCATTATTTTGAACTAGTCTGGTCTTAACCACATAACACAGCATTAAGCCCAAAAAATGTTCAGGGTAGTGTTGTGCTGACATGCAGTGAGTGAAATGAAGTCAAGCTTCTAAAAATAATTTTGTGAACTCCTTAATTAATATTAATAAATGGGTGGGGCCATCTAAGCAATATTTCCAACATGTTTTTTTTTAACTGAAAACATAATGCCAAGGAGGTTAAAGTAATATTCAGAAATAACATTTTATTAATATGTTGGCTTTTTTTTTTGTGGTAAAATGAATAAAATGTAAACCACCAGCCAATTCAGTCCTCTAGCAAGGACAACATGGCACATGATAATTTTCTGCAAGAATGGCTTATATGAGGAAAAGCACAAGTGACCGCAATAAATTCTGACTCAGTCTTTATTTGAGATTTGCTGACTGTCATGTGTACACATGTTCTTCTGCATTTACCTTGAAACTGACAGTAGTTGCATTGTGTCACATTTTACACCTGGCTGGCATATCTGTGTCTTTTGGCCTGAATCCATCTTCAGCATGATTTATTTTTGGGGCCAACATGACTTAATTGTAGGGCTGGATTGTTTTCTCCCTATTTGATGTTATTTTACAAATGATCAGACTGTGATCTGTTATTAGAAGGCACCACTGTTTGGTAGAATAGGGTCTTGGTCAACCCTGGTGGTTTACTGGCCACTGTTTTATTCAGCATGAGTATCGTGTCTTCAGAAACAAGCACATGTCATGAAATTAAGTAATTAGTCAGTTTTCCAGCTTTTGCAGATACAAAAAAAATTTTTTTTTTTGCATCATCAGTCCCTCTGATGTTCTCTCTCCCCCACTCTCTCATCACTCCCTTATCCCCCCTTTCACCCCCCCCCCAAAAAAAAAAACCCCACAGTGTCTATATTTTTATCAAAAGATACAGAGGGGTGAGAAATAAAAATACAGACACTATGGTTTTCCCTCATTCTCTCTTTCTCTCTCTCTCTCTCCTGTTCTGTATATCTCTTAACTTTTTCACTCCCTCCTTGTTTCTCTTTGTCTCTGTGCCCCTTCTGTACCTCTCTTTCTCTCCCATTTTGCATCTTTCTTTCTTTCTTTCCCCCTCTCTCTCTCTTACTCACTGTAACTCTCTAAACCACTCTCTTACTCTCACCCTGTCACTCTCTGCTTCTCCATATTGTGCTTTAACAGATCTAGTCATTTATTGCTGGAAATTATATGTTTTCCTTGATTCACATTCAGGTGAACTTTATGTCATCGTGGAGTATTGCCACTTTGGCAATTTACGCAGTTTCATCATCAAGTACAAAGACACTTTTCAAGACACAATGGATGATAATGATGTTCATGCCCCAGAGGCCAGTTACAAGAACATTTTGGAATCTGTGAAGAAAGACTACAAAAGAGAAAAATACTATGTCAATAAAGCTGGCGGGCCAATGGGCAGTGCAGACATCATACGACCAAATTTGACAACCAAGAACTTGTACTGCTGGGCCTTCCAAGTGGCCAGAGGCATGGAGTACTTGTCTTCTAGAAAGGTTACTTTTTGGTCCTTTCCTAAAATAATAATTGACATCATTGACTAGTTACTTATTCTTTATTTTATTTTCTGCTTCTTCTTCTTCTTTAAATGTTTCAGAGAGTGACAGTAATATAGACTGACAGACAAGCATAAACAGAAACAGACAGCATAAACAGAAAGAGGGCTAAAGCTGACAGACAAGCATAAACAGAAAGAGGGTTAAGACTGACAGACAAGCATAAACAGAAAGAGGGCTAAGACTGACAGACAAGCATAAACAGAAAGAGGGTTAAGACTGACAGACAAGCATAAACAGAAAGAGGGCTAAAGCTGACAGACAAGCATAAAGAGGGCTAAAGCTGACAGACAAGCATAAACAGAAAGAGGGTTAAAAATATTGGATTTTAGTTTGTATAATTTTCCATTTTTGCTGCTGTGTATCTCTCTGTAAATGTGAACTTGGGGTTGATGCTGCAGTGTAGATTTTACAAAACAGATGTCATAAGAGTTGGGAAGTGAACTGTTGTGCTTTTTTTGCCAATTCTCATAGTTGACCTAAGAAACAAATTTCTTAATCAGTTCATCAAAATTTGGAGTATAATAATAGCTTTGTTTAACTCTTTCCGTGCTCGTGGGAAAATGCGGACGTATGGTAGCGAACGGGACTAAAAACGCGGGTCTTGGTCTGTAAGGGGGTCTAGTTGTAAAATGGAATGGAAAACAGTATTTCCGTGTACTTCCGCATACTTAATATGTTTCAAAGTATAGCTAAATGAATGAAAATTTCATAAATGCAGAGTTTTTTAGGAAAAAAGAAGTAATGTGATGTTTTTAGACACTGATTGTGGCCAGCTCACCATCGGCTAGGTCTAGATCTGCACTACTTACCATCTGAGATGTGTAGATCTACTTGTCGATCTCGTATTTTGATTCTATGTTGCATTCTCGCTAAATTAATGTCTGAAATAACCTTCTAACTACTTCTCCCGTCGTCTAATATGTCTAGTTCTACTTGGGATACATTCAAGAGCAGTGGGGTGGTCACAGGCCATGTCCATACACCTATCTGCATCATCAAAAATTGAAAAATTTCGGTCTTTCTCTTCCTTTTTTTCGCTCGACATCGCTCGTAACTAGGCACTCTTTCGCCATTTTGAAAAGTGTCACCGGAGTCGCGGACGAAATATATACAATCTAAATGTTACACCAGTTGTTTTATTGAAACAAACTATAATGATCATACGGTAGCTTCGGGATACTGGAAATATCGCTGTAGCGATCAGTAGCGTGGATTGAGTTAAGTCAGTGTTTCCCAGCCTTTGGATCATGGTCCACCTCAACACCTCCAAGATTTTGATGCCCCCCACCCCCAGCATAATAGTCAACCAAGTTGTGAAAAAGTATAATTATATTCTAATTGCACCCCCCCTCTGTGGGGCATATGCCCCATGTTGAGAAACACTGAGTTAGGACAGCTATTGGAACTAATAATGATGATGATAAATATGATCTTTTCATCCATAATAAATATGCTGTGTCAAAGTTGACAGTATGTATCTTTGTTCTGTTGTATTACGTCAACAGTACATTCATCGAGATTTAGCAGCGAGAAATGTTTTGCTGGCTGAGGAGAACATTGTCAAGATCTGTGACTTTGGCTTGGCCAAGGACTTGTACAAAGATCCAGAATATCACAAGAAAGGAGATGTAAGTCTTTTGTCTGTTTCTTTGTACTGGCAAGATAAATGACACCAGAAAGCAGTCATTAGACTTTACTCATACAGCAGATTATTTGCAGCATACTCATTCTTTCATACAAAACCACAAAGACTATTATTGAAAACACTGACACCATTTGAACTTGATTATCAACTATCATGAAAACATATTCGGATTTAGTTTTCTGAGTCCACTGATTCTGTGGTACATACCAAATGAACACAGTATGGGAAGCTGGTTTTACTCATCTCATACAGTTTGATCCTGTACGGAAGTTTGTAGTTTTTCTCCCCTCTCCCTAGACTGAAATCAAATAAAGTCATATATTTCACCAGGGATCAGTGAATACATAATTGGAAACTGCTCTCTACATCCAGAAAAAGAGTACTTCTTCTTACATCTTATGTTCTTCCCGTGCTGTTAAATGTCACATATTGTGGTAGTTTGCCAAGTTTTCCTGTTTTCAACTTTGTAGTCATTAAGTTCTAAAGCTGTTCCTACTTTTTTCCTAGCTTATGTATTTTGGCATCACAGCTTTACTGCAGTGCTTCATGTATACTTATACACTAATTATCCTGTTTCTGTGAGCTTTTCAACCTCATCAGGGGATATTATGCCCACTAAAAACTGGCCTCTCTTAACAATGTCCTCTTTAGAGTTTCACATGATCGACCTCTTTTTCTTCAGCTTGTTGTGAATTTGGAAACTACTTCTCTCTACATCCAGAAAAAGAGCTCTAGGTTGATTAAAGTTATGTTTCAAAGGTGGTTATGAGAGTGTTATGGAAGCAACAGACATTGTCACTGGGTATTGGCTGCAGTTTGTGACCGGCTAAAATAATTTGAGAACACATTTAGGCTGCTGAAAGATGGATAATAGGGATGGTAGCTATATAAGAATCAGATGGAAAATGATGACTGGATCTTCTAGATATTCTTGCTTGAGGAGTGTAGCTGAGGCTGTAAAAGACTGGTCACATTGAATAGAAGAGAACCTGCTGTGCACATCCATAATTCAGCACTGAGAGAAGAAAACAGATCTTGAGTGTAAAATTTTTCCGTGCATTGTTTATTTAAAGATTCGTATTTTTTTACTTTATAATTGATACTCTTTACTGTTATAATTCACATTGTTTACTTAATGATTCACATGTTTGCTTAATGATTCACATTGTTTGCTTAATGGTTCACATTGTTTGCTTAATGATCACATTTTCAAATTTGTGTTTCCTGTTGCATCTTTGTATTTTCTAAACACTTCATTTGCTGATATGTTGTTTTGTTCATTCAAACAGGGGCCAGTACCAGTGAAATGGATGGCTTTGGAGTCATTTACACACAGAATATATACAACAAAAAGTGATGTGTTAGTACTGTACTCTTTTGTCTTTTTCATTTTATCTGTTTCAGATTCATAATCTAGTCTTGACTCTGAATCAGAAATGACAAGCTGGACTAGAATGAAGGATTTGAACATAATAAGGTTTCTAATGAGAATAAATGGATAGAGCACAGGGATTATGATTGGGACTAAGGGCGCTGTAGAACATACAGACTAATATATATAGATTTTATACCACAGTAGAACATCTTATCTTATATCCTTCCCGTGCCATTAAACGTCGCTTAGGGCTCACAAGGTAGTTCACCAATTTGTCCTGTTTTCGGCGAGCTTTTCAACCTCTTTCAAGGGATTTTATGCCTAATAATTTGGCCTCTCTTAACAGTGTCCTCTTTAGAGTTTCCCATGGTCACCCTCTTTTTCTTCAGCCTGTTGTGTTCCACTTGATAGCTTGTTTTGGGATTCTCTGATCCAGAAACAGTAGAAAAGGCTTCATGCTGGCTGCGGATTATGCGAAACAAGCATTGAGAACATAAATAATTTCATTTGTCACAACTAAATCGCTAAAGACACACTTCAAAGTGCAGTGCCAACTGGAAGATCATGGGTTCAATCCTGGGACAAAAAAAAAAAAAAAAGCAACAACTCACAAGACCTCTGGCAGTCGTGACCCAGAGAGGCCCTACCCCCTTTAGAATGTCGGGAGTTTAATAGGGCCGAAATACTTGTCTGAGGGGAGGGGGGAGGTGTACTTCCTCTGATGATCGGAAGGAGTTGTGTTGTTGTTCCTCTCTCTACAGTAGAGAGTTTCCTGCATGGGATTCTCTGATCGTTTCTTCTCATCATGTGGCCAACATATGTCCATCTCCTTTTCCTGATCACCCATGAGACTGGTTGTTGTTCAGTCATCTGCCTTATCTCTGCACTGTTCTTGAGTTCGTTCCACTTGATGCAGAGTATTTTCCATTGGCATTTGTTTTCAAAAGAATCTAATTTCTTATCTATTTCTTTACTTGTTTTCCAGCTTTCGCATGCATAAATGAGGGTGGATATAACATCTGAATTGAATAGATATTCAATATAACTTGGTTTTTGTGCTTATAACTTTTGAATGCCATATGTTCTTAAGATTCTTGAAGATCGATGCTGCTTTTGCAATTCTATTTCTAACTTCCTTTCTGGTGTCACCATTCTAGTCTATGTATCTGCCAAGGTAAGCAAATTGATCTACTTCTTCAACAGCTGTCCCATCTACGTGTATTTTTCCATTTTGATTAATGGGAAGTTTCATTATTTTTGTTTTGTCCTTGTTAATTTCAAGTCCTGTTTTGCTAGCCAGCGAAGACAGTTTATCTGTTTTTTCTTGCATGGAATTCACATTGTTACTGATGAGTTATGTCATCTGCAAAATCAAAACCTTCTAGTTGGATCTCATGTACCCAGTCAATACCCGTGCAGCATTTTTTTCATTATGAAGTCTATTGCAATTCCAAAAAACAAAGGAGATAGTATACATCCTTGTTTCATGCCTGTTTCAATCTGGAACCATTCGCTCATCCCTTCTTCTGTTTTGACTGCACAAACATATCTGTTGTAGAGGTCCTTAATGATGTTGACAATTTTAGATGGTATTCCATATGGACTTAAATTCTCCACAATGAATCCTTGTGTATGCTACCAGTAGAACATACATACTAATATGTATATAGATTTTATACCACAGTAGAAATACAGACTAATATTTTATACCACAGTAGAACATACATACTAATATATTGATTTTATACCACAGTAGGACATACAGACTAATATATAGATTTTATACCACAGTATTCATTCATTTGCATGTCCCTTGTGTAACTTTGCCTCCCTAACAGCTCTCCTGTAGGCTTCTCTGTTGTGAGTAAGATGGCCTGCTGCTGATGCATCCATTTGCAGATCATCAATGATGTCTTGCACCCATCTTCGCCTTGGTCTTCCTCTTTCTTTTTACAATTATGTACCCTTCCTAGTTGGTCTTCCCTAGATTATCATGACATTTAATGTGTCCAAAATAATTAAATTTTCTTTGTTTAATACTAATTACTAGCCAGCCTTCTTCAATATTAATTTCTTGTAGTATAGATATAGTTGTTCTTTTCTGTGTCCATGATGTTTAAAGAACTCTTCTGTAGCATTTACATTCAAAGGCATTGATGTGTTTCTCAGCTGTTTTGTTAAATGTCTTTTAATTTCCCTCATTGTATCTCCATTATTAGTTAGTAGTGATCCAAGATATTCAAAACTCTCCAGTTTTTCCTCATTGATACATATTTCAGCTGCTTTGTTTATTTTGTCAATTTAGTTTTCATTGCATTAGGATAGAGGTTTTGCTCTTTGCTGTTCTTACGGACTGACATAATTAGTTTTTCCATTCCTTTTTGTGTTGTGAACAGTAATACTGTGTCATCAGCATATCTAATCTCTGGTATTTCATAACCTCCAATTGTTATGGTATCGTAATATTCTTTGTCTACATCTTCTCTAACATTCTTCATTATATTTTCAGTATACAAGTTAAATAAGTAAGGCGACAATATATACCCCTGATGGACCCCTTGTTTTAAGTCAGACCAAGTTCTTGTTTCATCATTTATTCTTACTGCTGCCTGTTGGTCTAGATACAGCAGTGATGTTAATTGTATCAAATGTGTTGGAAATCCATTTTTTCCATTATTTCCCAAAGTTTCTGGTGTTGTACACAATCAAATGCCTTGAGTAGTCTATAAAAGATAAATATAGATTCACATTAAACTCTCTGCATTTCTCTATTATTAATCTTATATTGAATATATGATCTCTTGATCCTCTTCCTTGCCTGAAACCAGCTTGGACCATATTGACTTCTTCTATTTTCTTACGAAGTCTACCCATTATGATTTTTAACAGAATTTTACTGGCATGACTAATCAGGGCAACAGTTCTGTAGTTTGTGCATAATTTCAGGTTACTCTTTTTTGGCAGTGTTATGAATACAGTTCTTTTCCATTCTTTTGGCCAAATACCTGAATACTATATCTTTTTACATAGTGCATGATAGATTGTTGCACATTCCTTTCCTCCTGCTTTAATAAGTTCAGCTGTTATCTCATCACATCCTGGTGATTTACCATTTTTCAGATTCTTTATTGCCCATAAAACTTCTTCTATTGTCAGTTCAAGTTCTTTTTCCTCCAATAATAATTCACACTGTTGATTTCTGCTTTCACAGTCGGTTGTTTCATACATTCCTCTGCAATATTCCTTCCATCTTTCTAGAATTTACTCTGTCTCTGTCAAGGTATTCCCCATCTCGTCACAAAATTACATTTAGCTTAGGTGTGATATTTCTCGTCAATGTCTTCATTTCTTTAAACATTTCACTATCTTTTCCACACTTCTGATGTCCTTCTATTCTTTCACAACAATCTTGTATGTATTGTCTTTTGTCTTTTCTTATGTTTGTTCATACTTCTTTTGTTAAAGATTTATATTTCTCCTTGTTGTTGTTTGTCACTTTCCTTTTGCGTCTTCATTTCTCTACGTTGTTTTATCAGTTCTAGTGTGCCTGCTGTAATCCATCCATTCTTTTGTGTTTTCCTTATTGGAACCACGTCTTTAGCTGTTGTTATTAAGATATCTCTGGCTTGCGTAGCCAATTCATCTGGTGCCATCTCTTCCTATACAGCCATCAGGATTTCGAAACGGTTCTTCACTTCTATACCATATTCTAGTATTTTTGTAAGATCAAAGCGAAGTGGTCTTGATCCCATAACTGTCTTTTTTTTTATCTTTATCTTCATGTCTGCTATTAATAACTCATGGTCCATGTCACAGTCAGCAGCTGGTAAAGTTTTTGCTGATGTTATACTTGATCTCCACCTTCTTTGCACTAAAATGTAATCTATTTGATTCTTGGTTTTCCTATCAGGTGATGTCCATGTGTAAAGTCTTCTTGGATGTTATTTAAAAAGTGTGTTAGCAATCATTAGCTCATTTTCCATGCAAAATACCATTAGATTGTCACCTGCCTCATTTCTATGTCCTATGCTAAATTTCCCCACAACATATCCTTTGTCTTCTGCTCTTTCTATACCAATCTTTGCATTAAAATTGCCCATTTTTAATACAGTATCATTTTTCTGTACCTGGTCTATCGTTGTTTGCAGTAGAACATACAGACTAATATATTGATTAAAATAAAGAATAGTGAAGGAACAAAAACTGAAAGTGTATGAAGAAAGTTAGGAAAAATAAAGAGTAGCGAGAAAACAAAAACTGATAAATATTAAATACATCTAATGATGAAGATAATACAAGTCATGATGTTTGGGTCTGCATATTTCGTAATTATTTCTCAACCGTCAAGGCTGAGGAAACTGATGAAATGTAAATGTATAAACTTAGCATAAAAAACAAAAGTACGGCTTGCAAGATTCACTTACTGTCTTTTAGAGAGAGAAATAAAAATTAGATGATTATTTTAGAATAATTTATTGTCAGACTGAGTCTTCAATGATGACACATGTTTATTTTTTCAGGTGGTCATTTGGTATATTTCTGTGGGAGTTGTTCTCTCTTGGTAAGTCTATCAGAAGCTGCCTTAGGCAGCATACCAATACTGAGACTGTTGTTTTATATAAACTATAATGTTATTAAAAAATGATGATATAAGAAATGAAAGTGTGATTTACAAAACAAAAAAAAAAAGAAAAGATTTTTAGTGGCATAAGTTAATTTTACTATCTCCAGCATAAACAGTTTCAGAATTTTGTAATTAACCCCCATCATCAAACCACGCACCCCTACCTCCAAACAAAATTCCAGAGGCATTGTATGCCATAGGTATGTGATGTATTATTACATTCACATTTCTAGACCAAAGCATCATGAGGTGGAGAGGCCAGCACCTGTCCTCGCTACTTTGGTTTTCCTAGGGAAGCCTCAGGTATCCAGTTTTTGAGGCTGGTCCTTGTTACTTTTGTTTTTTGTAGGGAAGCCTCATGTATCCAGTTTTTGAGGGTGGTCCTCACTGCCTTTGTTTTCCTAGGGAAGCCTCAGGTATCCAGTTTTTGAGGCTGATCCTCACTACTTTTGTTTTCCTAGGGAAGCCTCAGGTATCCAGTTTTTGAGGCTGGTCCTCACTACTTTTGTTTTCCTGGGTAAGCCCCAGATACCCATTTTTGAGGCTGGATTGATTCTGGTGCCAGTTGGTCTCAGTGTGGAATTGAACCAGGGACCTTCAGATCAGCATGCAGTTGCATTAACCACTACACCACCATGGGATGGTCTATACAGTGATTTGTATAATTAAATATGTGCCAGAATGAATATTTTAATTCATTACCTGAATCTTTTGTTCTGGCCAGGTGGAAACCCATATCCAGGTGTTGAGATCAATGAAAAGTTCATTGGGCTCTTGAAATCTGGTTACCGAATGGAAAAACCTCCGTATGCTAGTGATGAGCTGTGAGTTTCTTGGCTGATGTTTGTTGAAATTATCCATGTTTTTGTTATCATTTGAACTTTTCTGTCATTTCAGTGTACTTTCATCATGAAAATCAAACACATAAATATTTTATTATGTCTGTAACAAATGTAAAATAAAATCTGCGTGATCATAACTTTGGGAAGAAAAAGGGTTAATCTGCAACAGAGCCTGAAGCATAATCCATTTACTGGAGTAAATTGTTAAATCTGCAGTGTAAGCTAAGTTTTTAAACCATGAAGTATTCATGCTGAAGGCAATTAGATTGAAGTAAATTAAAAACAGAAAAAGCTCCAACCTGTCTGCAGCAAATAAGAAATCTTTGTCATTTGATTTGACAAATTAGATGGGGAAAAGGTACATTTATTGACATTTATTTTCCATGTGATTTGTATAGATTCCATTAAATCGTTTTTGTGGTTATTAGCTAATATATTGTCACCTTTATTCTTTCATTTTTTTTTAGCAAAACTATTTCATACCTTCAGGGGATTTCCTGTGGTATTATTAGTAGCAGACAAGTATGATATATAATGGGATGTATGGTTGGAAGTATATATTTATATATATTATCAGCGATCACGTTAATTGGCAAATTACCGATTAATAAAGAGAAAAACCGAAGCATTTGGAGGCTGTCAGCTGCTGTAACCAGTTTATGTTAACAGAAAACTAGTAAAAAGCAACCCATTGAAATCAGTTTGAGGATAATCAGGCCAGGTTGATGATGCTCAATTTTCATGGAGAAGAATTAGCCAGTTTTGACTTTGGTTCAGTATATGAGCATTTTGTAAAGATTAACCATCCCGTACCCCACAGTTTTTACATCAAATGACCAAGGGGGTAAATTTCATAAAGTGAAATGGGACAGTTGTCACATTTAAAAAGATCACAAAGGCATAGTCTGATTTGCACTATGACATATTATACATTAGTTTAAACAGGAAAAGTTGTATATTGTTTTTCTAATAAAATTGTTAGTATGTTAGTTAGCATAGAACAGAAAAAAGAGCTAAGAATTGAGAAGAAAGAATGAAAAATTATGATGAAATAATTTCTCACTTACCCTTCAGTTAATCAACTGTACTGGGTCCACTATATCCAAAATGAAAAAAATTTACACAAACACCATTTCCTCACAGAAAATTTATATATTTATTTATATTTAATTTACAATCTTCCATAAACTGAAAACATGAAAACGCAAGTGGGCGGTGGGCCATAAGCTTAGAAAAAAAAAGTTAAATTTTAACAAATTGGCTCTGAATTCAACCTCATGTGTTGCCTCATGTCCACGTTTTTGATACCGGAAGTAATACTACCGGCTTTGCCAGAACTTTTAGTATGGTTAGGATAAGTTCAAAATTAGAGACCAAAGCATAACAATGCATAACAAGTGGATAGCCACACTGATGTAGACCCCATCCACGCAAGGCACGTCAAGGGGCATACAAAGAGTTAAATACAACCACAAAAAAATTAAGAAAATTTTTAATTTCAAACGAACATATGCTATCCACAGATGTTTGTAAAGGTGTTTAATTTTGCATTTTAAACAAAAATGGGTATCAGATTTGTATTGAAAGAACTATTTCCAAAAGTACTTTATGCAAGATAAGGACAGATACAGTTGTATTAGTTTTAAAAAATCCTGGTGCAGTCACTGTAATAAATTATCAAGAAGCTTTTGTACTCCCAAAATGAGCTTTCACTTTTTATGCGCTTTAATATTTTCTCCTCCATTTTTTTTTTTTTTTAATAGAAGTTACCAATCATTTTTCCTAATTCTCTTCATTGATACAATGATGTGAGCTTGGTAAATCAGATATATGTATGTTTATCTGCATGTTTGATAACAAATAGATAATTTTCCTATTCTGCATTTTAAAAAAAAAAGTGTTTTTTATCATTTAAATACAAACATGTTTAAAAAAATATTTTTTAAAAATTAAGGATGAAAATTCACTAAAATCAGAGTGAAGGCACAAATGATTAGGATTACTGATTACAAATTATACAGTCTAGAGCAGTGGTTCTCAAAGAGTGTGCTGTGAGATTCACTAGGTGTGCTGCAAAACCTTTTGAGACTTTGACATTGCTGGTAAAAATTATTAAAATAATTTCATTCACTGTTAATACTTAAAAGGAAAGAAGATCAACATTTTCGATACCTGAAACATATTTATTTTCCAGAGATTTACAATAAGATATTTCAGTTATTAATGAGAAACATGAGTTTGTCATTTCTTATACAAAAGTTCAATTCATGATGAAATTGCAGACACACAGATTTCCTGTTCAGCTGAAACAAGTCTCTCATGTTTCTTGTTTCTATACACATAGATACTGAAAAAGAGCAGCTTACACAAGTAGGTGGTTGAGAAGTGTAACAGAGTATCAGCTGCTACCACAGCTAGTTCTGGTTACTCTTTCTTCACCAAAATCCAAAACTTAAGAAGAGCCAATTCACCATAATTCAGTCGAAGTGTTTGGTCAGACTTGAACTGTGCAAGTTGCTCTTTGGTTTCATCAGAGGGAGGTCAGTTGTGGATTCTGAGGACGTAGTAGGGTGTACAGAATGTGCAGCCAGTCATCCTTGGCACCAGTGATGAGGGAAAATGTTGTTCTGTGTTCAGAACATGCCAGACTATGAACAAAGTGACGTTACAAATACAAGCCTACAAACAACTGACCAGCAAACTATGCTTAGACTGACTCTCCTGCAGGTAGTGTGCCGCCAGGACTCACTATAAAAGATAGAGTGCCGTGGGGGAAAAAGTTTGAGAGCCGCTGGTCTAGTGTATAAAAGGACTTTTTTGGTTCATCACACACCTTTTTCTCCCTTTTAGTTGAACTTAACTGTACACACAGCAAGCACAGTGCTTTTTATATATGTTCAGGGTTTTTTATGGAAAAGTTTTTCTGCCTGCCACCTGTTTATATATTAATATAAGATTAATAATAGAGAAATGCAGAGAGTTTAATGTGAATCTATATTTATTCTTTATAGACTACTCAAAGGCATTTGATTGTGTACAACACCAGAAACTTTGGGAAATAATGGAAAAAATGGGATTTCCAACACATTTGATACAATTAACATCACTGCTGTATCTAGACCGACAAGCAGCAGTAAGAATAAATGGTGAAACAACAACTTGGTTTGACATAAAAACAAAGGGTCCATCAGGGGTGTATATTGTCACCTTACTTATTTAATTTGTATACTGAAAATATAATGAGGAATGTTAGAGAAGATGTAGACAAAGAACATAATAATTGGAGGTTATGAAATACCAGAGATTAGTTATGTTGATGACACAATATTATTGTCCACATCACAAAAAGACATGGAAAAACTATGTCAGTCTGTAAGAACAGCGAAGAGCAAAACCTATATCTTAATGCAAAGAAAACTAAATTGATGACAACTGACAAAACAAACAAGGCAGCTGAAATATGTATCAATGAGGAAAAACTGGAAGAAGTGGAGAGTTTTGAATATCTTGGACCACTACTAACTAATAATGGAGATACAGTGAGGAAAATTAAAAGGAGGACAACTAAAGATTCTGTAGAGAGAGACAGACAGAACCACAAAAATAAGATTTTTAAAGGAATGCATCTTTCCCATTGCAACATATGCCTGTGAGACCTGGACACTAACAAAACAGCTGAGAAACACATAAATGCCTTTGAATGTAAATGCTACAGAAGAGTTCTTCTTATATCATGGACACAAAAAAGAACAAATACATCCATACTACAAGAACTTAATATTGAAGAAGTCTGGCTAGTAAAGAGGATTAAACAGTTGGACACATTAAATGTCACGATAATCTAGAGAAGACCGTATTGGAAGAGTACATAATTGTAAAAAGAAAAAGAGGAAGACCAAGGCGAAGATGGGCGCAAGACATCATTGATAATCTGCAAATGGATGCATCAGCAGCAGGCCATCTTGCTCACAACCAAGTGGCCTACAAGAGTGCTGTTAGGGAGGCAAAGTTACACAAGGGATGTGCAAATGAATGAGTGAACCATCTGTTTTATCTGACCTCATTAATGTGAAAGTTGTCATTTACCTATTTTATTTGCTGCACAGACATAAAGTAGACATACAATTTACTACTCTTTCATAATAAAAGTAGACATACATTCCTACTCTCCCTTATAATACAAGTAGACATATGCAGACATGCATTCCTATTCTCTTTTATATAATACAGGTAGATGTGCATTCCTACTCTCTCTTATAATACAAGTAAACATATGCAGACATGCATTCTTCATTCATTCATTCATTTGCATGTCCCTTGTGGAACTTTGCCTCCCTAACAGCACTCCTGTAGGCCTCTCGGTTGTGAGCAAGGTGGGCTGCTGCTGATGCACCCAATTGCAGATCATCAACGATGTCTTGCAGCCATCTTTGCCTTGGTCTTCCTCTCTTTCTTGTTCCCATTATGTACCCTTCCAAGACGGTCTTCTCTAGATTATCATGATGTTTGATGTGTCCAAAATATTTAAGTTTTCTCTGTTTAACACTCTTTGCTAGCCAGCCTTCTTCAATATTAAGTTCTTGTAGTATGGATATATTTGTTCTTTTTTGTATCCGTGATATTTGAAGAACTCTTCTGTAGCATTTACATTCAAAAGCATTTATTTGTTTCTCATCTGTTTTGTTTCTCACAGGCATATGTTGCAATGCGTTCCTACTCTCTTATAATACAAGTAGACATATGCAGACATGCATTCCTACTCTCTCTTATAATACAAGTAGACATAAGCATTCCTACTCTCTCTTATAATATATCATTAAGAAAAGAGTTAATAATAGGTTTAATGATGTCCACTACAAAGGTACAAAGTTATGTTGCAAACTTGGAGAGTAAACCCAGATGAGAGACCAAGTTTTCCTGAGCTTGTTTCAGACATGGGAGACTTCCTGGAGGCAAATGTCAAACAGGTAAGCTCTCAGTGGCACAAGAGGAAGGTAAAAATAAAATAAAAGATGTGTGTCAGTGAACAAGAGACAAAGATATCTGCTAAAGGTGGTATTTATTTTTTTTATACAAAAGCACAGATCTCCCATTTCTCTTTTGTCATTTTTTCCCCCCCTTGAAGCAGTGTGTTTTTTTTTTTTTTTTTGCTTTCAAGCAAATTTCCAACTTATGGTACACAAAAGATAATGTATTTATATTGTATTTTGTTTTTAATTCTTGGTTTCCTTAACTGCTTTTCCTTTTTTTTTTTTTTTTAAACATTATTTATGAGCATTACAAATGAATGTAAATATAAATATTCTTATAGACCCCTATTTATTTTCCATTATCATCATCATCATTTCCACTATCTTCCAACATTGTGAATGCTGTCAGTCTTGCAAGCCTGAGAGTTCTGTCTGTTTTTTTCAAAGACGTGTCTTTCCATTCTGAGATTTCATCTATCAGTTTTTTTGTTTAATGATTCGTGCTTCATCTTCTCAAGTTCATTTTTGCTTATTTATTTTTCATTGTGATTACAAATTATGATTGGAGAAGCATGGCTTGTATTTATTTATTGTAGTCAGTATAGCTTTCTAATCTTTTGCATGATGTTTTATAAGAATTCTAATATGGGGGGGGGGGGGATTATATGAGGGGAGACAAAATTTTACAAACAGGAAATGAGGCTTTTGCACAGTAAAGCAGGCGAACGCAGGTTGCATGGTTAGACTTCGAAAAACATTATACAGGAAGCATTTTTAGATGTGAGAAAAAAAAAAAAACAAGAAAATTACCTGGGACTTGAACCACAGACTCCAGCAGGTTGGACAGCTGTCTAGCCACTAGAGAACAGCACATTAATGAACTTTGCTGTCTTACACCCTGAGACAGCCGAATTCATTAATGCTCAGTTCTCTCATGGTTAGAGGACTGCTCATAGGAGACCATGGTTCAGTCTGAAAGTACTTTGTTTAGGTTTTGGTTTGTTTGTTTTTTTTTCAGTAGAGACAGCTGCCATAAAAAAAAAATATTTATTTTGTGGACTGTTTACATCTGTTGTAAATTTGCTCTCAGAGTTTGTTTTTTAGAAATACATTTATATCTACCACCACATTTGCAGATCTTTATTCTAGTACACATATTTATGCATAGGTGTACACAAATGATTATTAGCTCTGTAACCACAATCTTTCTTTTCAGTATTATCTGGATCTGTCTTCACCTTATATTAAGATGCCAGAAGGTGAAGTTGCTGAGCCAGATATCTCTACAGACATCGATGGATATCTCAGGGTGTCACCAGCAACTTTTGGTGCAAGTTTTGTGAGTGTTGCAGCAAAAGATAGAGTTTTATTTACAGTTACATTAAATTTATCGAGTTCAGTCTTATCTCACTTTTATTGATTTCAGTCTCCCCTCACTGAAGGCTCTCACTTTAATTGATTTCAGTCTTCCTTCACTTTTACTGAAGTCTCTCACTTTACATTGATTTCAGTCTTCCTTCACTTTTACTGAAGTCTCTCACTTTACATTGATTTCAGTCTTCCTTCACTTTTACTGAAGTCTCTCACTTTAATTGAGTTCAGTCTTCTACATTTTAATGATTTGGTCCTTAGTTACTTTTTAATCTGTGTTTTTGTTTGTTATTGCTATTGTTTCCTCTTTAAATAACTTGTGCTTTTTCTTCTTAACACTTCTGCTTATTCTTTTTCCTCTTCTTCTGTTTCCCTGGAACTGCAAGCATGTGTTATTTGCAGCCTATGCAGTGAAGATGTTGAAGCACAGCATCATGTCAACTTGAGATTAGGTTATAGTGGCTATTTTTTTTTTCAGTCCTTGAGTGGAGGTAAAAAGCAGGAGGTGGACAGTACTTCTTTAGTTGACTCCACCACCATGAGGACTTTGGCAGTCCCTGCCTTATTAGCCAGGCTGGGCTATTATGAGACCGTACTAATGAAAAGGTGGGACATGGTTTTGTTCAGCTGTGGTTCACCAGCTGTGACAGTGGCTTATCAGCTATGGCTGAATGACTGCCAAGTTGAGCAGGCAGCATCTCCACCCCCATCAAATTTTCTTAATGTAAAATCTTTTTTATTATAATTCTTCTTCTTCATTCACATTGTCTGTCTATATCTGGAGTCCTGTCTCTTGGATAAATTTCATTGTTTTTTTTGTAATTCATGTATGCAACCTTAGAGCTCATCTTCTTTAGTGGTTTCACTGGGCCAGTAATTATTTCTCAGTGTCTCATAGTTGGTGCAGTTTTGGAGGATATGTTCCACAGTTTGGGGCACCTGGGCACATGTACATAGATTAGTAGTACCAGCCTTAAACTTTGTATAACGTATGACTTCAGAGTTGGCTGTGTCCTGTTCGGAGATGGAAAATGGTGACTTGTTCCTTTCTGTTTAGCATGTGATAGTTGTCATGTGGTGGTGTTTGTGGCTTCTTGTAGGTTTTTATCATGCTTTTCTTCTGATTATACGTGATTGGTATGTCTGGTTGCTCCATTTCAGTGCCCTCTTTGGCCAGATGGTCAGCTTTCTCATTGCCTGGTATCCCACAGTGGGAGGGAATTCACTGCAAAGTGACTCCGTGTTGTAAGCCGGTTTTTGACAAAGCATCCTTAAGGTCTGGTAGTTTTTTGCACTGAAGAGCTTCCAGTACTGATCTTGCATCCATAAGAATTACTACAGTGCATGTATCAATTCTGGAGTCTGATAGTTTTTCAACTGTAGTAATAATTGCCCTAACTTCTGCATCATAGTTGTTGCAGAATTTTCCAGTGGGTATAGAAATCTTGTCAGTGGTGTTGTTTAGATATTCAGTATGCGCTCCTGCCCCTCCATTCTTTATAGCATTGTGTGCAGGATCCATCTGTATACTCATGTATCCAGGTGTCACATGGATATTTGTCATCTAGCAAACTAGATGTGGCTGATCTTACAAGACTGCTCTGCATCTCACCATTCTGCACACCTTTAACTTCAGTCTGAATAGTTATTTGTATATAATATGCTTCTTTCCATGGTGTATGCTCTGATACAGATGATAATTAATGTAATTCAAATGTTGATCTTAAGAAGAAAAGAAAAGCCTGTCAAATCATTTTGTAGTTCATAGCTGACAAGAAGATATTTTAACATAAGCATTGCAAAAGTGAAAGAAGAAAGCAGTACAGAAGAACAAGCTAAAATGCTAGGATACACTGACAGCGTTGACCTAGAGGGGAAACTGTGCAAGAAGTCACCAGTACCTGACTGAGAGATGTGGCACTAAAAATGGGTCTGACCATTAACCAAGATAATACGGAGTATATGAAGATATCAAGAGTCCAGAGACAGAGTGATCCAGATTATATAAATGTTGGAGATACAACAATTAGGAAAGCAGAAACATACAAATATCTAGGCACAATCTTCAACAGAAGCAACACAGTAAGGAGGAAATTAAAATCAGAGTACAGATAGGGAATAAAATATACTTTGCCTTGCAACACCTGTTAAAATCCAAAATTCTGTCCCAGAACACCAAAATAATCTACAAAACTGTAATAAGACCAGCCATCATGTATGGGTCAGAAACATGAAGAACAACATTTGTAGGTCTTTGAGAACAAGATCCTAAGAAGAATCGTTGGACCCATAAAGGATACCAGCAGTGGAGAATAGAGAGCTAGAAAGAACACTGAACCGAACAGCAACAGCTTATTTAAATCTCAGCGGATTATAAATGTCTTGAAACTGAACATGTTAACTGGTTGGACCAAGATATACTTATTTATGAATGAGGCTGACCAGAATATACTTATTTATATACTAGATGAATGAGGCTAACCAGAATATACTTATTTGTATACCAGCTGAATGAGGCTGACCAAAATATACTTATTTTATACCAGATGAATGGGACTGACCAAAGCTACCAAAACCTTCAACGATGGAAAAACGAAAAAGCAGAAGATATTGAACTTCAACCACTGAACACTGAAAGAGAACACCAGTCACTGCCAACTATAATTGTTCCTTCCTGTGATAACCAGGTTTGTTTCTTATAGTGAGAAAGGTGAAAGATAGAACGCTTGCATCTATTTGTTGTTTTGTAGATTTTATATGTAGATGGGACTATTGAAAGAATTTTTTGTTTAAAGTGAAAGGCAGTTCTGTACACCAGACAGCAGGTAAATGTTTAAGTTGACCAAACAGATTGTTCAGTTAACTCAACTTTTCAAATGAAGCTCATCATTTATTTGCTGAGAAAGAAGAAAGAATTACTTTAGCCACAGATGTAAAAATTTTAGCAGAGATTAAAAGAACAAATAATGTAAGGCAGAAACACATGTATTAATAACAGAAAACTGTGCACAGTTAAGAGATATGTGCTCCACAAGGACTAATAAATGGATTACTAAATACAATGTCACTCCACAAGCTACCTACAAAAGTATTAGAAGACAGTGTCTCGCTTTACGTGGAAGAATTCCTGAAAATGAAGAGTCTGATGGCAACAACAAAAAATTAGAAGGGAAATCTTCCTCAAAAGAATCCTGGAGTGTTGTTATGAAATAACAAAAACACTGTCAAGTACAGTAACTGTCAAACATATTTTGATGAACAGCACAAGAACAAATAAAGCATATTTTCTGAGCAGTAGAGTGGAATAGAGAGAGTGTTGCAGGAGCCTTCTTTTATAAGCAGACAAAAAAACAAACTCATTTGGCTAATGGAAATGCCTCTCAGGAAGAAGCTAAATGGGATCTGTGAAGAAAAATGCACAAGTGGGTAATTACTTTTACTGAAAATATAAGATGTATAGAGAAGAAGGCAAGCTAGCTAGCACAGTGGTTAAGACATTTTGCCTGCTGGGAAAAGTGTTCTCCATTAAAATCCCACCAACTTCCATAAATTTTTTTTTTTTCCACAAGTTGATGTTCACTTTGTGTGAGTAATGCTTTTTCTCATTGAGTGACATGAGTGTCTTAAATCTTTCAGTAGAATATCTGCTCCAAGGCGTGCAACACCAAAGTACATAGAAAGTATTTGTCGATGTATTAGAAGAAAAATAGACTAATGTATAATCTCATTTTACATATATGTGACTTCTGCTTGAGTTTACATCTGGTTAACTAAAAAATAGTAAATAAAAAAAAGTAAACTTTCATTTTAAAAAAACATGCATGCATACACACACATACATAAAGTCATATTGATTCCATTGGATATTTTAATTTCATTACAAATCTCAGTATCTCTGGCATAACTGGCATTTTTCTATTTTTATGAGTGACTTAGGGAGAATTTCATTGGTGAAATTTTATACATCTACCCTTGTGTATCAGGTACATACAACTGGTGACATACATCGAACAGAAGACAGTGATAGTGGACACAGCAGTACTTACGAAGGACCTGGACAACCTGCATTTGGTGGAGTCGGCCATGATGAATATTTAGTACCTTTTGCTCCCCATGGGCAGCTTCAGACTGGCAACAGGCCAAGATCTGGCTCTCCTTCACAGTGCTCACCTGCAGACAGTACTGCAGGTTCTTCTAAACGAGTCCATGAGGTACCTCAGCTTCAACAAATATCACCAGCAAAAGATGAAGATACTCATTGTAGCAGTATAACTGGTTTGTGTCCAAAAGATGTGAACAGATTCAACCAAAACCAGAGGCATACAGGACAAATGGAACAAGACGGTTTTAAAATTACTGACATAGTCAGTTCAAATATTTCTGCACTGCCAACAACTTCAACGCAGGTATTGAATGTACCTGTACCTATGAAACCCACAAAGCAGTATAATGACAAGCCCCGATTCACAGGCAAAACCCGAGTGTATAATGCAGAGGGTTTCAGTGGTTCTGAGGATAAAAATTCACAGTCATCAACAGTATTATCATCATCAAAGTCTTCATCACCAAATCCACCAATAAAATCTCAGCTGCATCCTAATTCTTCATCTTCTGAACCATTCAGTGTTCAAAACTTCAATAATGGCTCAATCGGTGATGGCACCAGTCATCATTTACCAACCAGAGAAAATGAATCACAGCAGACAGAGTCTGAAAGACCAGGGACAGTTTTGTCGAATACCTCCACTGAGCACAGTAGACACGGGAGCTCCAGGGAATCATCACCTCATCCAGATTACCGTACTTTGCTTGAGGATATCACAGAAACAGATATCTTGGTGTAGGAAAGTTTTTAACTTTAGTAAATGCCTGTTAGGTTATATACCAAAATTTGAATATTCACTTTTTTTTTTTTTTTTACATTTGCTGAAAATCTGATGTACAATTATTTGTTAAGATGAAAATAATAACTGAATATCTTTTTTACAAGAAATAGTGAGAACAATTGTTTGATACTTTTAAATCCATGATGAAACATGTTTTTGCGTCCTTTCTCCAGTAAACTGTGGTCCTTACTTCATTCTATGCTATTTTCATTATTTTTTGTTTATGTAAAGAAGAAAAGATATAGGGGAAACTGATCTAATTAGGTTCTGGCAGAAAGATGAGCAAAGCGGAGCTGAAGCTGGAGAATCCAACGTAAATGGGCAAGTCTTAGGCGCAGCTTGCAGAGTACCTAAATCATCGATAGAAGAAGCTGTTCAGTAGCATACAGTCATGCTGTACACTGGTAGTTATATTGAAACATGAGAGAGTTTGATGCTGCTTTGAATTTATGTCACCAAACATAAGAATGCTATAAATAACAGTCAGGGACATGCACATCATTCTGTATTGTCAAAATGTGACATTTCTAGAATGTTATAAAATGGCATTCAGTAAGACATTTTATGCTCACATTATTGGAATCTCATGTCCAGTTCAAGCCATTAGATATTATAAGATCTTATCATTTTGAGAGATCTTACTAACTGGAATACTCATTTAATATATGACATTTTTATTTCATACATTTTTATGTACTAAAAAAAAAACCACATTAATGTCTTCAGTTCTCCATTTCTTCACACACCCAGCGTCAGGTAACGTACACACAGTATTTAGGATTTAAGCTAGAAGAAATGTTGCAAAAACAATACCAAGTGCTGAACCTGTACATCAAAAATGGTAGGCAGCTGCCCAGCCAAGATAAAACGATTTAGTCACAGCATTTCTGAGTCACAGCTGTTAAAGTGAGCTATTCATTTTCATACATGTGTCAATTTTAAAGTCAGAGGCTGTTTTAAAAAAGCTGAAACGTACAAAGATTTTGTGAGAAATAATGGCCAGGTGCTGAAAAGTTACTGCACCAGAAACTTGCTGGTGGAGAATACAACAAAGTCAGAATTAGGTCTCATCTGAATTATATTATAATCAAATTAGAAACTTGATAATTTCAGGGACAGCAGCATAAAATTGTGTAGCTAGTTTCTCACACTGATAAGCTAGCGATTATAAATGTAGAAATGTAGGTTAGTATTATGTAGGCAGAGTGGCCTGATTAGCTGATTTGTTAGGTTTACTAATCTGGTGGTACCAGGTTGAAGTCCCAGCAGTTGGATTTTTTTCTGGTACACACCAAAAAAAAAAGGCCCTGGGGTTCACCCAGTATCTAAAAATGAGTACCAGAGAAATCTGGGAAGGTAAAGCAGCCAGGTGCTGACCACATCTTTCGTGTGCCGAAGGTCATGGAAAATACGGGTCTAACACCGTATCCCTAATATGTCCTAGTGGCACGGAAAAAGGAATTTTATCTTTACCTTTTTATGTAGGTGGTATTTTTCATCTTACATCCTTCCCGTGCTGTTAAACATCACATAGGGCTGACATGGTAGCTCACCAAATTTTCCTGTTTTTGGCAAGCTTTTCGACCCCATCAAGGGACTTACCTACTGATTTGGCCTCTTTTAACAATGTTTCACGTGGTCGACCTCTTTTTCTTCAGCCTGTTGTGTTCCACTTGATAGCTTGTTTTGGAATTCTCTGACTTCTCATCACACAAGTGATGTATGTCCATCTCCTTTTTTCTGATCACCTATGAGACAGGCTGTTTTTCACTTGTCTGCCTTATCTCTGTCATGTTCTTGAATTCGTTCCACTTTATACTGAGTATTCTCCTTAGGCATTTGTTTTCAAAAGAGCCTAATTTGTTGTATTTTCAAACAAGTAGATACTTATTATGGTTCATACAGAACATGTTTTTATTGCTGTTTTCCATTTGAAATAATCAGCCTTCAGTTAACCCTTTACTAACAAGTTAGTTGTTTTATATTATTAAAAAAAATGTTAATAAATCAGGCTGGTTAGTTTATCTTGATAAAGTTTACTTCTTCTTTTTTTTAATCTCTTGAACTCGTGTTATGACAGTTACCACAGTTAAGGAATTGCAATATTTGTTTTTCACATTTTAAAAAATGCTTATCATCATCATCAGGTGCTGTGCCGACTGGCGTTGGCTATTATGCTTTTTCCAGATTACCCAATCCTTCATACAGGCCATTAGCTCAGTTGGTGATCTCACACCATCTTGTCAGACTGTCCAGTATCATTTCTCTTGGTCTTCCCTTGGCTCTTCTTCCCTCTATTTTTCCTCTTGTTATAAAATTTTCAATGCGCCCCCTCTTCTCATTGCATGTCCTATGAAAGTACATTGTCTCTCTTATTTTTTTGACAAGATTTTTTGTATATCCAGCTCTTTTCAAACATTCTCCGTTAGTTATTTTTGCTGTCCAGGGAATTTGCAACATTCTTTTAATAAATCACATTTCTTCTGCTTCCAATGACTTTTGTCCATGATTCACTTCCGTGCAATAAGATAGGTTCAATATAGCATTTAAGGACTTGTATTCTAACATTCATTAATAAGGATGTGTTGCATAATGTGTTTCTCATTCTCTGAAATGGGAGTCTTTGCTTGACCTATTCTGTTCTTAATTTCAGTTCTACGTTTCATATCTGAAGTTATTACTTCTCCAAGATATTTGAATTTCTGCACCTGCTTTAGAATAGTTCCATTTAATTTTATACTGCATTTTGGTGGATTCTGTTTCTTAGATATAACCATAGGCTCTGTCTTTTTTGTTGTTCAGAATAAGGCCTTTCTGTTCACTTTCTTTGGTGACTTTATCCAAGAGATTTTGCAGGTCTTGTTGGTTCTCAGCTATCAATACTGTATCGTCAGCATACCGAAGGTTGTTATTATTGTATCCTCCAATTTTTATGCCTGGTTCTGTGATGATTGTTCTTAGAATAATCTCGCTGTACAGAGAAGAAAGGTCTGAAGATAGTAAACATCCCAGTCACACCCCTTGTTTTATTTGTTGATATTTTCCAGTTTCATTTTCAACTCAAATCTCTGCTTCCTGCTGCCAGTATAGATGTTTTACAATCCTCAGGTCTTTGCCGTCTATGTTTATGTCTTCAAGCATTTTAATAATCTCGTCATGTTTCACCTTATCGAATGCCTTGTTGTAATCAATGAAGCTTAGATCTTTATGTACTTCTAAAGCTCTTTCTTTTAGTGTTCGCAAAGCATAAATGGCATTATGTGTTCCCTTTCCTTCAGTAAATCCAAACTGTTCATCTGCTATTTCCATTTTTATCTTTTTCCTCGTTCTTTTCATATTAATTCTCAGAGGTAACTTGGTTATGTGACATGAGAGAGGCTGTGGTCCTCACATTCCTTGGCACCTGCTTTCTTTATTAGTGCTATAAACATGGATTTAAGCAGGTCACAGGGCATATAACCACTGCTGTAAATGTCATTTAGTAACTTTGTAATTATTTTTATTCCCATCTCCTCAAGCGCCCCAATTTCTTCTGTTATTTTTTTTTTTTTAAATCTTTAAAAAGTGCTGCTGAAAGATGGTTTTTTCCCCCATTTATTTTGATATTTCATGGATAAATTTTAACCAGTGGAAATTTTTAAATAAGATGTGACACAAAATGTCACAACAATTTGAAATCATCTGTTTTATGTAATAAATATTCATTCATATTTTTAGCACAAATTAAGATTTTTTTACATTCAGTTATAATTTCACATTGGGAACCTAGGATCTTCTTCTCAGCATCATCGGTGTGCCCAGGTGTAACTAAATTTGAACACTAGACTGCTTTGGAAGCAGATTGATGTTACAAGTTGAGAAGGAGTGTAAATGATTCTTTATCTGCCTTATTGTCTCCCATGATTGTGAAAGCGTGAAGTGAGGTAGGATTTATTGGTGAAGTTGAAGGAACTTTTCATTAGGTTTGTTGTGAGGTATGACTTACATCAAACTTTGAATAGTTTGTTGATGTAGATATGTAGGACTTGCATCAAACTTTGAATAGTTTGTTGATGTATATATAGTGATGTAAGACTTACATCAAAATTTGAATGGTTTATTTATGTACAGTACAGTGAGAGGTAAGATATATTGATGAGGTTGACAAAAGTGAAATACTTGTTGATGCATATATATATATATATATATATTACAGTACTTAAGAAGGCATATAATATGTATATAATGCTGTTAAAAAATATCTTAAAACTGGTGAAAGAGTGAAGGCAACCGTGGTTATTCCATTCAGAAAAGTGTAGAACTGAATTGTATATTATTGTTAATAGTGTCCAGGATTGTAATCATTTATTCATTGAGTTATTTATAAAGAAGACATTTATTGTTTTGGAGTCTTGAATTGAGATATTTTCTACATTTAAATCTAGTTTCTTCTGAGTTTTTTTTTTTTTTGTTAGCTTCAAACAAGTATGTCTGTGCACTTTTTGTTGATTGTGGGGATGCCAAAGATTTGAAGCAAAATGCAGGTTATCAGTATTTGTTTTGCTAAATTTTCTTATAGTGTGTTATCACACTCTCTCATTACATTTTCTTATAGTGTGATGTCACACTCTCTCATTACATTTTCTTATAGTGTGATGTCACACTCTCTCATTACATTTTCTTATAGTGTGATGTCACACTCTCTGGTTACATTTTCTTATAGTGTGATGTCACACTCTCTGGTTACATTTTCTTATAGTGTGATGTCACACTCTCTCATTACATTTTCTTATAGTGTGATGTCACACTCTCTCATTACATTTTCTTATAGTGTGATGTCACACTCTCTCATTACATTTTCTTATAGTGTGATGTCACACTCTCTGGTTACATTTTCTTATAGTGTGATGTCACACTCTCTCATTACATTTTCTTATAGTGTGATGTCACACTCTCTCATTACATTTTCTTATAGTGTGATGTCACACTCTCTGGTTACATTTTCTTATAGTGTGATGTCACACTCTCTCATTACACTTTCTTATAGTGTGATGTCACACTCTCATTACATTTTCTTATAGTGTGATGTCACACTCTCTCATTACATTTTCTTATAGTGTGATGTCACACTCTCTCATTACATTTTCTTATAGTGTGATGTCACAGTCTCTCATTACATTTTCTTATAGTGTGATGTCACACTCTCTCATTACATTTTCTTATAGTGTGATGTCACACTCTCTCATTACATTTTCTTATAGTGTGATGTCACACTCTCTCATTACATTTTCTTATAGTGATGTCACACTCTCTGGTTACATTTTCTTATAGTGTGATGTCACACTCTCTCATTACATTTTCTTATAGTGTGATGTCACACTCTCTCATTACATTTTCTTATAGTGTGATGTCACACTCTCTGGTTACATTTTCTTATAGTGTGATGTCACACTCTCTCATTACACTTTCTTATAGTGTGATGTCACACTCTCTCATTACATTTTCTTATAGTGTGATGTCACACTCTCTCATTACATTTTCTTATAGTGTGATGTCACACTCTCTCATTACATTTTCTTATAGTGTGATGTCACAGTCTCTCATTACATTTTCTTATAGTGTGATGTCACACTCTCTCATTACATTTTCTTATAGTGTGATGTCACTCTCTCATATTACATTTTCTTATAGTGTGATGTCATACTCTCATTACATTTTCTTACAGTGTGATGTCACACTCTCTCTCTTTCTCATTTCAAGAAAGATAAGATAACATTCAGCTATTATTATTATTACATGCAGCTAACAAATTATCTGTTCTGTTATTGCAGGACAGTTTTTACATGTTTTTTTTTTAACTTAATAAAACTTGTATGTGAATTGTATAGCTCAATTTTAATATAGCTCTTGTAGTTTTGTAACTTCAGTATTATAAGCATGTATCATTTAATGGCCTTACTGCCTATCTTGTTTGTTTTACTACCCTTAGTGGCGAGGCGGTTAGTACACTCATCTCTCATGGGAAAGGTCAGTAGTTCAAATCCTGTTGGAGGGTACTCTGAGCATCCAGCTACAGAAACAGGTACATTGACTCCTTCAGGAGGTGTGGAAGGAAGTATGGCCAGGCTTGATGTTGACCACATCACCCTCTAGCATATCAACAGGCTTAGGAAAATAAGGGTTCTGACACCAGATCCCTAAATGCTTCCGTTGCTTAAGATATGCCTTTACATTTTTTTTTTAACCTTGCTGTAACATAACTCTGACATGATGCCAGTGTTCCTTGTAACAATTAACATTGATGTACTAAATATGTTGTTGATATCAGTTAATATAATGGTCCTGGCACCTCGAAGCTACTATAATGATGCTGTTTGTTATTATTCAGAAGCTGATGCATGGTAGCTCCCTCAGGTCATTTATACTACTAGTCATAGTAGTCTTCTTCAGTCATGTAATAATAGTCATAGAAGCCTTTTTCAGTCATGTAATAATAGTCATGGTAGCCTTCTTCAGTCTTGTAATAATAGTCATAGTAGCCTTCTTCAGTCATGTAATTGTAGTCATAGTAGCCTTCTTCAGTCATGTAATTGTAGTCAAGAGGAAGACCAAGAGAAATGATAGTGGACAGTCTGACGGGATGGTGTGAGAGGAGATCACCAACTGAGCTGATGGCCTGCATGAAGGATCGTGTACTCTGGAGAAGCATAATAGCCAACGCCAGTCGGCACAGCACCTAATGATGATGATGATGATGAATAGTAGTCATAGTAGCCTTCTTCAGTCATGCAATAATAGTCATGGTAGCCTTCTTCAGTCATGTAATAATAGTCAAGACAATCCCACCCCCCTTTTCATTCATTTAATCAGCATAGTCGTGTAATAGTAATAATATTAGCCTCTTTGAGTCATTTAATAATAATCATGCCAATCTCATTAAGTCATTTAATCCTGGTCTTAGCCTTATTTAGTAATAGTCATAGCAGCCTTCTTCATCCATTTAATCATAACAGTCTCCTTCAGTCAGTTACACCATGACCTGGCAACTGGTTAGCAATGTTTTTTTGTTCAGCATTTCTGACCCAAAACAAGACCAAGTAGGGAATAACTTTTCATAGTCTTTCTCAGTCCATTAATCATAGTCTTATTCAGTCATTTAATAGCAATCTCTCAGCTTTGGTCAGTCATATATATGTATATATATATATATAACTTTGGGCCAGTATGTTTTAAGAGTTCATCTTCTGCTGGATGCAGTAGTTTCTCTTCCCCAAGCTGATGACTCGAATGTTTAACTTTGGTTATGTTTGTGGCAGTCTACCCAGGACACTGGCTACATGTTCAGTGCCTTCATTTCATGCATCTTTGATGACTGTTTTTTTTTTTTTTGGCATCCAGCTTATTTTTCTAGTTTATCTAGATTTTTTAAACTAAACTACTGAGTTCTTGGTACTCATAGAATTACATTTTACATGTTACATCATGACAGTAATGTTATTGTGTTATTACAACAACAAACCGTCATAAAATCTGGTGTAAAAAAGGTATTTATATTGTATTATTATGAAACGTCGAACTTGATGGCCAAAGAATGCTCCTGAAATGGCGTTTCATGTATTACATAATTCACAGTAGTTTTCAAAAGTAGCGTTTGCTCAAAACATTGTTAGTCTTTCATGCATGGACTCTTGTTTGAAGGTCTTTCATAATAAATCATGTGATGTGTACAAAACCATGCTAAGGTCATAATTGGTTTTATTATTTGAAGCGGTTCAGTGTCACTAGCGGCCGTCTTGTTTCAGTGGCTGCATTTTATTATTAAAAAGAATTATTGGAACATCAGAGTTATCAGCCTGGACAGAATCCCCTTTTATCTTCTTCCACTGAACTGCAACTGGCCAAGACCCACATCCACCCAGTGTTCACAGTATACAGGCTGTTGTGACACTTTGAATGAGCCAGAAATGGAAGGGATTGATTTAATGCCAGTGCCATTGAGAAAAAAAGTGTCCTATGTCCATCCATAAAAATATGCTCAGATCCTGCGACGCTAGCAGCGAGCAGTGGCCACCAAGAGGTACATGTACAGTATTGTGAATGATGTCACTGTTGTAAATTGTTATATTATTTGTTATATGTATATTTATGCATGTAAAGTGTTTATTACATACATTTACTCACTATTAAATGTTATGGTGTAATAATTGTACCATCTTACTGCTATGATTAAAAATTTATGAAGTCGGAAGAGCAGATTTATCAGTGTTGTATTTTCTATGATGGCCGCCTGGTTTGATACGTTGGTAATGCTTGGATGCAACCGTTGGCAGTGACCACAGAAAAGCAGCAACCACTTTTATAAAGTACTCTTACCCAAAATAATGCACTCTTCTACATGCAAGAGCTACGGTAACTGGTACTTAATTCATAAATGAGATTTACAAGCTGCAGAACAATACTGTGACAATGACAGGAGAGCATGTTTCTGAAACTGATGATAATCTTTGTTACTTCCCTTAACATGTTGGGTGTGATTCCCTCTTTATCAAAGACAGTGGAAATCATGATAGATTATGAATTCTTTCCTACAGCAATACATTCTTCAATGTATTCATGAACTAAGCTCTTATCCATTATTAAATGTTACTAAATCCAGTTGCATGTGCCTAATGATTGCTTAGCATTCATTCATTCATTTGCATGTCCCTTGTGGAACTTTGCCTCCCTAACAGCACTGCTGTAGGCCTCTCATTTGTGAGCAAGATGGCCTGCTGCTGATGCATCCATTTGCAGATCATCGATGATGTCTTGCAGCCATCTTCGCCTTGGTCTTCCTTTCTTTCTTTTTCCCATTATGTACCCTTCCAAGATGGTTTTCTCTAGATTATCATGATGTTTAATGTGTCCAAAATATTTAAGTTTTCTCTGTTTAATACTCTTTACTAGCCAGCCTTCTTCAATATTAAGTTCTTGTAGTATAGATATATTTGCTCTTTTTTGTGTCCTTGATATTTGAAGAACTCTTCTGTAGCATTTACATTTAAAGGCATTTATGTGTTTCTCAGATGTTTTGTTAAGTGTCCAGATCTCACAGGCATATGTTGCGATGGGAAAGATGCATGCCCTTAAAAATCTTATTTTTGTAGTTCTGTCTGTTCCTCTCCACAGATTCTTTAGTTGTTTTACTTTCTGAAGAGTGATAGATGTCCTCCTTTTAATTTCCCTCATTGTATCTCCATTATTAGTTAGCAGTGATCAAAGAAATTCAAAACTCTCTACTTCTTCCAGTTTTTCCTCATTGATACATATATCAGCTGCCTTGCTTAGCAAGCGGTGTTAAAACAGAAACGGTAGTATTCAATGTGAGCATGTTACAGCTGCCATCATTTTGCCAGACTAGTACTTCCTGATCAGTATTCACACATGTGTTATACTAATATAAAGCACTGTGACCAGGTAAGCTCTTCATACTAAATATGAAGCACTATCATCCTTGCGGAAGCCCCATGTGCCCTAGGCACTTAAGGTTCAGAGAGAGAGAAAGATCGCCAAGTAAGCTCTTTATATTAAATATGAAGCACTGTCACCATCATTATACTAAATATGAACCACTATGACCATGTAAGCTCTTTGTACTAAATACAAGGCACTATGGCCAGATTAGCTCCTTATACTAAATATGAATCACTATCACCAAGTAAGCTCTTTATACTAAACATGAAGCATTATGACCAGATAAGCTCTTTATACTAAATATGAAGCACTGTGTCCAGGTAAGCTCCTTATACTAAATATGAAACAGTATGACCAGGTAAACTCTCCACTTTCTCCACTGCTGGTTTTTCTTCCACGGTTTGCCTCTCGTGTTCAAACATTGGAGTCAGAGCTGGTTGCGGTACTTAGGCCCGCCTGCTCGTAGAGCCGGGCCATTGCTGCCAGACCCGGAGAACGTCCCCTCTTTTTTAAACGGAGGGCCCCCTAGTGGATGAAAACAGAATGGTTAATAAAAATGTTTGGGGAGGAAGATATAGTTTTGCACCGACTTGCAAAATTTCCCCCCAGACCCCCTGTGATACACTTACATTGAGCACTCGTGCAGCCAATATTCTTGAATCTTTTCCCCAATGCCGCGCTGGCAACTGTTCGTGCTAGAGCCACTGAGTCAAGATTCTAACAAAAAAATTAAACAACATTTTTTTAAATGCGAAACTACACACAAAAAAAAAACTCTTGCTATCTTAGAATGCTGTCTGAGACGCATGCGCCTGCCAGGTGACATATGTTTACAAACAGAGAAGATTATTGGCCTGAATAAATGCTTTTTTAACGGCGCTGTTATGCAGCAGTTACGTCAATTAAAAGACAGAAATGCATGGCAGATACTGAAGATTGAGAATAAATGCCACAGTGTTTCAGGTCTGTGTTTTGTGGAAAGTTTTTTTGAGGGGGGGGGGGGAGATAACCTCGTGTAAATAAGAGTCTATCTTTGTTCACAGAATAGTGATCGTTAATCATTTCATCAATGAATGTTAGAAAACGAGTCCTAAAATGCTATATTGAACCTATCTTGTTATATGGAAGTGAATCATGGACAATAGGCAAGTCTGCACAAAAATCATTGGAAGCAGCAGAAATGTGGTTTATTAGAAGAATGTTGCGAATCCCCTGGACAGCGAAAATAACTAATGAAGAATGTAGGAGAAGAGCTGGAGAGACAAAAAACCTTGTCAAAAAGATAAGAGAGAGACAATGTACTTTCATAGGACATGCAATGAGAAGAGGGGGCATTGAAAATATTATAACAACAGGAAAAATAGAAGGAAGAAGATCAAGAGGAAGGCCAAGAGAAATGATACTGGACAGTCTGACGGGATGGTGTGAGCTGATTACCTGCATGAAGGATCGTGTACTCTGGAGAAGCATAATAGCCAACGCCAGTCGGCACGGCACCTGATGATGATGATGAATCATTTCATGTGGTAAGTCTTACGGAACCGAAAGAGTTGTGCGCTATATCAGAAGCACAATGGTCTAAGCACAGGAAGTGCGCATCTCACAACGGCTGAACGCTAAACCTAGGAAGTGGGCATCTCACAACAGCTGAACGCTAAACCTAGGAAGTGGGCATCTCACAACGGCTGAACGCTAAACCTAGGAAGTGGGCATATATATCTAACAAATGTTGATTGCTAAGCGCATGTGGTATATATCTCACAATTACTGAACGCACAGCCTATGCATTACAGTGTATATCTCATAACAGTTAAACGTCAAATCTAGGAAGTATAGATTTCACAACTGTTGGACGATAAGTTTAGGAAGTATAGATCTCACAACTGTTGAACGGTAGGTTTAGGAAGTATAGATCTCACAACTGTTGAACGGTACGCTTAGAAAGTATAGATCTCACAGATATTGAACGGTAAGCTTAGAAAGTATATATCTCACAGATGTTGAACGGTAAGTTTAGAAAGTATAGATCTCACAGATGTTGAACGGTAAGTTTAGGAAGTATAGATCTCACAGATGTTGAACGGTAAGTTTAGGAAATACGGATCTCACAATTCTTCAACGGTAAGCCTAGGAAGTACACTGTAGATCTCTTAAAGAAGTCGCAGGTATTCTCTCACTTCCTCCTTTCCCTTCCTGATTCCTTCAGCTTATCCCGCCGTCTTCCTTCTTTAAAAAAAAAAAACATCAAATAATTTGATGATCTTTTTTTTCTCCTTATCAAAATAGTTATGAATAATAAAATAACTGTTGTGTATGTATATTCTTCGTTTTTTTAAAAAAAAAATCCGGTCTGGATTCGGGTAAAGTCCTGTATTCGTGGAGCTGAACTTCTCGTGTTATCCTGTTTCCTCTTCAATCAAAGTCGGATGTGTAGTGTAATTCTGTGCGCCTCGACCTGCAGGCAAACAATGTAGATTTATAAGTGGTTGCACGTGTTGAGGAAAACGTCATCCTATTGCAATTCTTTAATTTTTGTTTTCACTTTTAACTTATTATTAATCCGGAAGGTCGAGGCCGTGGTAGGTTCTGTAAGGAGGCAGTGGTTTGAGTCTTTGCAGAGTCACCCTCATCTATGTCCCTGGGCACACGGGGGTCCAAGGAGATAAAAGAGCTGAGCTGATAGGCTCTGCCATCATCTCAGATGGACAACCACTGGATCGAGCCAATATTGTTAATGCTCTTAGAGAGGAAGGCAGAGTGGAGGACTTCGAGAGCAGTGGGAATCCACGTCGCTGCTTAAACTGAGAGAGCTGGGAGTACAGATAATGACAGCACGACCAGGACCGAAAGACACACTGGGCGCGTGAGAGGACTTGTCAGCTAACATAGAACAGGCACTATCAACCGCAGGACGCTGATGGGTATGATGAGGGGGTGATTTGAGCACCTATGGACATGTCCGGGATGCAATGATGATGATCCAAATTATAAACCATACGTTATTTATTTATTTTGTTGGAAATCTACATCAGAGATATAGAATGTTTAATATATCTACATTAGTCTACTCGTCCTCCTATGTTTCCTTTGAATAAAGCGAACGTCAGAATGTCCGAAGTGTACTTGTACGAACTCCCTGTAACTGCGAGCTGTTGTTCGTTGCAGCCGATGCTGTAGAGGTGTTAAGGTACAACATCGCATCGGTGCTGAAGCGGGTTATGGCAACTATTTTTTTCAGTCCGGAGTACAGCTAAAAAGCAGGGAATGTACAGAATCTAGAGAAAACTGTCTTGGAAGGGTACATAATGGGAAAAAGAAAGAGAAGAAGACCAAGGCGAAGAGGGCTGCAAGACATCGTTGATGATCTGCAAATGGATGCATTAGCAGCAGGCCGTCTTGTTCACAACAGAGAGGCCTACAGGAGCGCTGTTAGGGAGGCAAAGTTCCGCAAGGGACATGCAAATGAATGAATGAATATATATGGGGCACCAAAATCTTTTAAGTGATTAGGGCCTCTAAGGGTCTTAATCCGGCCCTGGACAATCCCATATATGCTCCACCGCATGCCGCAGCATCCACTGAAGAGTATGTTTGCTAATACTTCCTATCAAATGTTGGTTGTATACGATGGGTCTTCTGCCACACAGTTCGGATTTCCTGCCAGCACTTTTACTTTGTCCCAGCTCCAGCAATCTCTTCAGATCTACGTTGTTCTTCCATTCCGGCTCTTCATTCTCCCGCAGTCTGTCCAATACAGCCTTAGCAATGTCCCCCTTGTCCTTTGTCAATCTGCCATTTATTTTTGCCTGTCCAGCAAGTCTGCCCAAGATGCTATGGACTTACTTATGTCCTGGACCGTAAAGCCACGTTAGGCTTGTCACAGCTGACTGGTATCTCACCCAAACACTCGTCCAATCGTATCGCGTGGCGACTGTTAGGTCAAAGTGGCTTGTCTGATGCTAGCCAAGTTACGTATTTCTCAATTCTTTTATTTTTGGTTATTAATACCAAAACCAACATTTTTACCCTAGGATTCTTCTCTTCTCTCTTCTTTCTTGTCCTGTCTGCTTTGTATGAGCAATACAAAAGTCAATACGTCACTCATTAAATTCTTATTCTTCTTCTGCCACCCTGGAAGTGCGAGCCAGTGTTATTTGCAGCCGATGCGGTGAAAATGTTGAAGCACAGCATCATATCGGCTTGAACAATTTTTTTTTATAAATAGTCAACAACGAGGCTTTGGTACGGTAAAGTAAGAGAACAGTTTTGTAGGATTAGAACTGGAAAAAAAATCGTAGACAAAATACATTTACTGAGACGCGAGAGAAAGAATAATCACAAGAAAATTGCCTGGGATTCGAACCACCAACTTCGGTAAGACGAGCAGCCGTCTAGCCACGAGAACTGCACTATCTCGCACCTCCTTGCTTGAGAGAAGGTAACGGCGGATATTTTTTTCAGTCCCTGAGTAGAGCTATAAAGCAGGGGGTTTGCCACTTTTCTTTAACAGACTCCACTGCCATGGGGACTACGGCGATCACTGTTAGCCAGGCTAGGTCTGATACTGCTGGTACCAATAGGGTCTTGATCAGTTATACTTAACCTACTCTTACGATAGCATATCAGCTATGGGTTGTTGATTACTGAAATCAGACAGCGTCTTTAGCCACCGCTAGTCATTAAAATCAACCCATTTCTGCTTCATGCCTGCGTGATGGGATAATCAGGAAGCGAAGACAAAAAAAGAACAACTATATCTATACTACAAGAGCTTAATATTGTAGAAGGCTGGCCAGTAAAGAGGATTAAAGAGAGAAAACTTAAATATTTTGGACACATTAAACGTCATGAGAATTTAGAGAAGACCATATTGGAAGGATACATAATGGGAAAAAGAAAGCGAGGAAGACTAAAAACGAAGATGGCTGCAAGACATCGTTGACGATCTACAAATGGATGCAGCTGCAGTAGGCCATCTTGCTCACAACCGAGAGGCCTACAGGAGTGCTGTTTGGGAGGCAAAGTTCCGCAAGGAACATGCAAATAAATGCAATGAAGGAGGGTATGAGTATGGCATCTCAACTGGAGAAGGTATTACATTTCAAGAAGTAAATACACGTTATTGTCCTACTTTCCTTTGAAGAAAGCACTTAATCTATTTTCCGAAGAAAGTTAACATATTTACCTTCCATCTTCTGATGAAAGTTAACACATTTGCCTTCCATTTTCTGATGGACCTTCCATTTTCTGATGGAAGTTAACACATTTACCTTCCTTTTTTCTGATGGCATTTAACACATTTATCTTCCATTTTCTGAAGGAAGTGAGCACATTTATCTTTCATTTTCTGAGTGAAGTAAACAGCTGTCATTTACCACTGAATACACAAATAGCTTCATTATTTATATCGAATTGCCAAGCTAAAAAACCTCTCAAGATCATTACAAGTGCAAAAATATTCTTCCTGCAATAAATTAGAAAATCTCATTCTAGTTTTTGAACTATCTGACAGAGCAATAAGGATTAAAGAAAATCTCCTTTGTGTAATCCTCGAATTCCTCGAAGACCGGTCAACACGTGATGTAGAGAAAGGCGATACATAAAAGGATTTCTCTGCCTCTTATACCACTTGTCAACATTTTCAGAAATCAACTTTCACGTTTTAAATAAAGTGGTGTTCACTCTGAGGCTGTCAACATCTTTATCATCCTAATCTGATACTGTTAACATCATCATGTGGAGTTCCTAGGCTGGTACTGTTAACATCATCATGTAGAGTTCCTAGACTGGTGTTGTTAACATCATCATGTAGAGGTTCCTAGGCTGGTAGTGATAATATCATCATCGTCCTAGACTGACAAAGTAAAACAGCTTTTGTAAATAAGTAAATATAACTACATGTTTGTATATACACAATTTAACGGTAGTAAAGCTATGAAGACCGTCTTGGAAGGGGACATAATGGGAAAAAGAAAGAGATTGATTGATTGATTGATCTTTATTTCAAAAGGGTTAAGAATTGGGCACGCAGGCCCGTCTGACATTCTGCCCTCTTCTGAGAAGAAGACCATGGCGAAGAGGGCTGCAAAACATCGTTGATATCCAGCTTGGCCTGGACAAGAAGTACATTTCACTTAAGTTCCAACTATTGCATCAAATATGCTTTTTTTTTTTTTTGCTTTTGGTCAAAAGGGATGCTAAATTTCAGAACTGGTACTTAGCCTGATAATGCCAGTCACAGATATATTTTGCACGCCACACCAAGGACAAATTGCATCAGCTGTGAGAATGACTTTTCATAATTTACATGCAGTGGAGCCCACATAAGGCCTGACTTTGTGCTTTGTGTTAGGCAAACACTAACTCGATCTTCCTGTAGACTCAGTTACCTTGGGTAAAAACCACAACAACGGTGCTTTGTCTTGATCAGGTCCACACGGCTACTAGCCCTTGGACTCAGTTATCTTTGGACAACTCTAACTGGGGTTAAGACTGGACAGATGAACTGACCAGTCAGTCCCTGGGAGACTGAGGAAAAGAATTTGCATTTATGTATGAAGCAGCAGGTACAGAAGATATAGGACATTACCTGTAATAGTTACTGAAGATAAAAGACACTATATGTAACAGTTACAGAAGATATAAGACACTGCTACAAGTACCAGTTACAGAACATATAAGACACTACATGAGAGAGTTACAGAAGATTGTTTTGTTTTCTATCTCCCCCCCCCTCTAACTGCAAGCTGGTTTCTTTGCAGTTGATGTTGTGAAGATGTTGAGGCACACCAGTGTATCAGTGTGGGAGCGGGTTTTGGCATCTATTTTTTTTTCAGTCGCAGAGTGCAGCTAAATAACTGGAGGTGTGCAATGCTTCTTTAGCAGACTCCACCACCACGGGAACTATGACAATCCCTGCCCTGTTAGCTTGTTAGGCCTGTTACTGGGGGTACCAACAGAGACGTGGGACAGAGTCTTGGTCCAGCTATGGTTCACTAACCCTTGACGCTAGCCTATCAGCTATGGATCACTGATGACCAAACTGGACATCGTCTTCGCCCGTCTGTTACAGAAGATATACAGTATTATATGTAGCAGTTAAAGAGGCTATAAAACACTACACGTAAGCAGTTGTAGAAGATATACACTGCATATAGCAGTTACAGGAGAAATAATACATTGTTTGCAGCTGTTACAGAAGATATAAAACACCATACGCAAACTATCATTATGATAGTGGTTTATGTACATTAATTTTTTTAATTAAAATATTTTTGTTAAAGAATGCATTTCTTAGCACCAAGTTAATAGGTGAATTACGAATCTGCTTGGCAAACTGAACATGTATCAATGTGCATTTCATTTTGCATAGACTGGCGATATGAAGCTCACCCAGGTAACTGATATAAAGCTCACCCGTGTAACTGATATAACGCTCACCCAGGTAACTGATATAAAGCTCACCCAGTAATAGTACTGCGTGAGAAATGCAGAGGATTTGATATTTTTGGAGCTTTGTGTAAAATGCTTTCGGGGATGTCTCAATGTGATATGTGTGAATTTCGTTTGATGAGTATTAAAAATGAACGAATATTTGATTCAAGAACGAGCCACATGGATTTTATAGTGACTATGTGTTAAGATTTCAGTCTTGTGGCGAACCATATAGTACTACGTGTAGTGACATTCTGAACTTGTGAAGTGAACAAGAAGAAGACGTAGTAATGCATGCATAAATTACGAAGTGACAAAGGAGAATAATATCGTGGAGGTCATAGCTGATTGAAAGTGCATTAGGTTGATAACATTTAAAAGAGCAAAGTGTGCTGCTATACGAAACAATAGCCATCAGTCAAAGACAAACATCCATTGATTTAAATGACTGAATTATAAGACAGTATCAATTCGTTTGGTAAATGTGGACTTCTAAAAGTTTGGTAGATGTGGACTTTAACACTTTTTGGTAGATGTTGACTTTAAAAGTTTGGTAGATGTGAACTTTAAAAATGTTTGGTAGATGTTGACTTTAAAAGTTTGGTAGATGTGAACTTTAAAAGTTTGGTACCACGTGAACTTTACAACACTGGTAGTACTTGTACTCTATAGGACTGAAAACAATTGCGCTCTGGAAGACAGAAAAGCAAGCTGCACAAATTAACACGATACAGTCTACTCTCTCAAATTAACACAACACAGTATACGCTCTCAAATTAACACAACACAGTCTACGCTGTCGTCCGATATTTTATTTCTAACACTTATTTTAAACATTTATTTACGGTGATCATTTTTTATGTGAGCAAGGTTGACGTCCCTGGTGTGAGCAAGTTTGGCGTCCCTGATGTGAACAAGGTTGGCGTCCCTGATGTGAGCATTTTTATCGCCCTCGTCCCTGAGATGAGCAGCTTTGTCGGCTTCGTCCCTGAGGTGAACGTCCTTCTTGGCGTCGTCCATGAGGTGAGCGACCTTCTTGACGTCATCCCTGAGGTAAACTTCCTTCTTGGCGTCGTCCCTGAGGTAAACTTCCTTTTTGGTGTCGCCCCTGATGTAAACTTCCTTCTTGGCTCGTCCATGAGGTGAGCGACCCTCTTGGCGTGGTCCCTGAGGTGAGCGACCTTCTTGGCGTCGTCCCTGATGTAAGCGATACTTTTGAAGTCGTCCCTGAGGTGAACAACGCTCTTGGCGTCGTCCCTGATGTGTTTACTTTTTAGGCTCATTCCTGAAGTGAGCGACACTCTTGGCGTCGTCCCTGAGGTGAGCTTCCTGTTTGGCCTCGTCCCTGAGGTGTCGTTCTTGATATTAGCGACCCTCATGGCGTCGTCCCTGAGACGAGAGACCCTCTTGGCTTTGTCTCTGAGGTGAGTGACACTCTGGGCCTCGTCACTGAGGTGATCGACCCTCCTGGCGTCGTCCCTGAGGTGAGCGACACTCTAGGCGTCGTCCCTGATGTGAATGACCTTATTGGCTTCGTCCCTGAGGTGAGCGACCCTCTTAGCGTCGTCCCTGAGGTGAGAGACCCTCTTGGCGTTGTTCCTGAGGTGAGAGACCCTTTGGCATCTTCCCCGAGGTGAGCTTCCTTAATGGCCTCGTCCCTGTGGTGAGCTTCCTTTTTGGTCTCGTCCTTGACGTGAGCGACCCTCTTGGCGTTTTCCCTGAGGTGAGCTTCCTTAATGGTCTCGTCCCTGAGGTGAGCTTCCTTTTTGGTCTCGTCCTTGAGGTGAGTTTCCTTTTTGGCGTCGTCCCTGAGGTGAGCGACCCTCTTGGCGTCGTCCCTGAGGTGAACTTAGTTCTTAGCGTCGCCCTTGAGATGAGTTTCCTTTTTGGCCTCGTCCCTGAGGATGAGGGACACTCTTGGCCTTGACCCTGAGTTGAGCGACCCTCTTGGCCTCGTCCCTGAGATAAGCGACCCTCTTGGCCTTGACCCTGAGTTAAGCGACCATCTTGGCCTCGACCCTGAGGTAAGTGACCCTCTTGGCCTCGCCCCTGAGGTAAGCGACCCTCTTGGCCCTGACCCTGAGTTGAGTGACCCTCTTGGCCTCGTCCCTGAGGTGAGCGTGAAAATTATCGTGACCTCAAGCTTTCATGAGAGTCACGTAGTCTTAACGATATCGTGAGTTGTTAAATTATCGTTACTGGTGTATGGGTTGAATGTTTGCGTGTCTGGCGAGTGGTAGGTAATTATGGTGAGTCATAAAGTGGGTACAGAATTTGTTCCACTTGTTTTATTCATATCGCCCCCAAAACATCTTAGATTTTATTGTAGAATATAACTATTTCTTGAGATGTTCACCTCCGCAGATTAGCTACCATTGCTTTCTTCTTCTTCTTCTTCTGTTTCTTCTTCTTCTTCTTCTTTTTCTTCTTCTTCTTCTTCTTTGTACGCATTTCCTGTCTATGTCTGCAGTCCTGTCTCTTGGATATATTTCATTTGTTTTTCTAACAGAATATAATAGTGTGCTTGTATAAAACATCAAAAACACATTCTAGTACACTCAACAGTGTGCTTGTATAAAACATCAAGAACACATTCTAGATACAATCTGGTACTATCTGTCTGTGTATGTGTTATATGACTAGCAAAGTAGCAGCAGAAATTGTTGTGGAAGTTACCCCTGTAGTAGCGGTAATAGAGGTGATTGTAGCAGTAGCAGTAGTAGTAGTTGTGGTGGTAGCCGCAGCAGTAGTAGTAGTAGTAGTAGTAGTAGTAGTAGTAGTAGTAGTAGTAGTAGTAATAGTAGTAGTAGTAGTAGTGGTAGTAGTAGTAGTAATAGTAGTAGTAGTAGTAAATAGTAGTAGTAGTAGTACTACTACTAATAGTAGTAGTAGTATTAGTAGTAGTGGTAGTAGTAGTAGTAGTAGTAGTAATAGTAGTAGTAGTGGTAGTAGTAGTAGTAGTAGTAATAGTAGTGGTGGTGGTGGTGGTGGTGGTGGTGGTGGTGGTGGTGGTAATAGTAGTAATAGGATCATGGAAGTAATAGTAGTTGTGTTGGAACTAGCGGTAGCAACAATGTTTGTGGCGGCGCTGGTAGTAGTTTTTGTAATAATAAAGCCAGTGATACTGGTAGTAGCAGTATTACAGGTAATAGTACTCCTCCTATTGCTGCGTTCGGGGTTGTTGGCCACATCAAATCCTGATCCTTGTCGACATGGCAACGCCCCCAGTCCTGTCCAGATCCTGACAGTAGCCCCCAAAGCTTTTGCCCCAAGCTGTTGTCCTCTGGCCGCGTCTCGCGCCTCGGGTCCGCCTGGCTAATGGGGGGCATGGATCACCACAGTCTCATGGCACTGGAGTCTGCTAAAGAAATATTGCAGCTTTTTAGCTGCACTCAGAGAATTTAAAAAAAAACAAAACAAAAAAAGCAAACAAAGCTGCCATAACCCGCTCCCAAGACGATACGATGTCGTACCTCGACATCTTCACGGTATTGGCTTTCAAGAACACCAACCTGGAGATTGAAGAAGAAGAAAGAAAGATCTCCAATTCGGCATGACGGAATTCATCTTCACTATTTATTGTAAAGGTAAACTTCCCGTGTCCATACTAATTTAAAAGGCATAATGAGGGTACGATGATAGGCCCCTATTTCCATGATCTTCGGGACATGAAAGTGTGATGTGGTCAGTATCACGCCAGGCCGCGTGTTACACAAAAATTGTTTTTAAAAATATCATACATAAACATAAATACATACATGCATACAGAGCCCACGTATATAAGCATAAAAAAGCGAAAAAGATTTTAAAAAGTATATATAAGGAATAAATATATTTGTTTAGTCGTATTCCTGATGTTCTAAAGTTATTTGTGTTGGGTTATAAAAAACTTACCCATAACTGGAAGAGAATTTTAAGTGACAGAAAGAAAAGTAGAAGAAAGGACTGGAATTCGGGCCACCATAGTGAACATACAGTAGAAATGAAAAGCCTTGACCTTCACGTATGCTGGAGTTTGAAAAATTAAAATGCTGAATGGTCAACGACTATCCAGATTTAATACAGTGTACTGAACACTGACCCAGTCAGCTGGCCCGGGGGGGGGGGGGTTCTGTCGGTGCATCGCTCCTGGGCCCGTAGGGTTGTCCTTGTTTCTTGTTTTAATGGTAGGGCCGTAATGGATGAAAAAAAATTTGGGTGAGAGAGAGACAGAGAGAGAGGGGGGGGAAGAGAGAGAGACGAAGAAGAAGAAGAAAAAGAAGAAGAAGCAACAGCAGCAGAAGAAGAAGAAGAAGAAGAAGAAGAAAAAGAAGAAGAAGAAGAAGAAAAAGAAGAAGAAAAAGAAGCAACAGCAGAAGAAGAAGAAGAAGAATAAGAAGAAGAAAAAGAAGAAGAAGAAGAAGCAACAGCAGCAGCAGAAGAAGAAGAAGCAACAGCAACAGCAGAAGAAGAAGAAAAAGAAGAGAAGAAGAAGAAGAAGAAATTGTTTGTTCGGAGGCACTGATGTGAGAGGGAAGAAAAATTTGACGATAATACTGAGAAAACGTGATAAGAAAGTGAGTGTGATACTTGTGTATATGTGTGGTCATCTGTCAGGGCCGGATTAAGACCCCCCAGAGGCCCTAAGCACTTAAAGATTTTGGTGCCCCATATATATGTCAGCTAAACTGGGGCTATATATTAACAGACAAAAAGACAAAGATAATGAAAAGTAATAGTACAAGCAATAGCCTCATGGTAATTGAGGAAGTAAAGTATTTCACATATTTAGGCAGCATAGTGGATAAATACGGGGGACAGAAAAGGATGCTAAAGCCAGAATAACCAAGACCAGGACAACATTTGTCCAACTTAACAAAATATGGTCATCTAAGAACATCAAAACAAGAACCAAACTTAGACTTTTCAATACAAACGTAAAGATATGGTTCGGAGACATGAGTTATGACCAAGACAATACAAACATTCATGAACTGCTTGAGGAGGATTTTAAACATTAAATGGCAGGACAAGATCAGGAACGAGGAGGTCTGGTAAAGGGCAGGACAAGAAGCTATGAGCCTATAAATCATGTCTAGAAAGTGGAGGTGGATTGGCCACACTCTGAGGAAACCCGACACCAACACAGCAAGACAGGAATCCTCAAGGAAATAGAAAACGAGGAAGACCTAGGCTTACTTGGAGAATAGAAATTATGCCAGTGCTCAGAGACAAGGGGTACACATGGAAGGAAGCAGAGAATAATTCCAAGAACATGGATGACTGGAGAGCCTTTATCTGTGACCTATGCTCTCAAGACAGTGAAAGGCGATGATGATGATGATGATGATGATGATGATATATGTAATTAAAAATATAAACAATAATAAACCATAAAATATAATTTCTGTGGTGCCCCCTATCAAAGTGATGCCCTAAGCACGTGCTTATTTTGCTTAATGTTTAATCAAGCCCTGGGGTTGTCCCGAATGCAGTGAAGCCTGAGATAGCAAAAGAAAAGATTCCCTCAAGAGGAATCTGGTTTCCATAAATGAGAACTAAAGTGCAGAAGAATGGGCCCCGAGGGAGGTTGATACTTTACCTGAGTAGACATAGGCCACCCCCCCACCCCGCACACAAATACACCTCCGCTTACAGTTAACAACCAAATTAACGTGGCCTCCGACCGTTCGAGGATATCATTCATCATTCATTTGCACGTCCCTTGCGGAACTTTGCCTCCCTAACAGCACTCCTGTAGGCCTCTCGGTTGTGAGCAAGATGGCCTGCTGTTGTTACATCCATTTTGCATTTCGAGGATAAGAAACAATAATTTCATTATCTAATCTATAAAAGGGAGATCAACCGTTTCACAAATAAAAGTTTGCATATTACTCTCTATAAAAAGTATCCACAGTTAATATTTTTGATCTGTCAGAATGTTTAGTTTAACTATCAAAATAACATTTTGTCACATTTTTTACATAAGGTAAAAAGAGAAGGTCACGAATTTTATACTAACGGTAATTTTCTCTCGGTAAATAAGGTCAAGAGGTCACAGTGAAAATTATCGTGACCTCAAGCTTTCATGAGAGTCACGTAGTCTTAACGATATCGTGAGTTGTTAAATTATCGTTACTGGTGTATAGGTTGAATGTTGGCGTGTCTGGCGAGTGGTAGGTAATTATGGTGAGTCATAAAGTGGGTACAGAATTTGTTCCACTTGTTTTATTCATATTGCCCTCAAAACATCTTAGATTTTATTGTAGAACAGAACTATTTCTTGAGATGTTCACCTCCGCAGATTAGCTACCATTGCTTTCTCTGTTTTCTTCTTCTTCTTCTTCGTTACGCATTTCCTGTCTATGTTTGCAGTCCTGTCTCTTGGATACATTTCACTGTTTTTTTTGTAACTCATGTATGGAACCGCAGAACTTATCTTCTTTGTTGGTTTCACTGGGCCAGTAATTTCTTCTCAGTGCCTCGTAGTTGGTGGAGTTTTGGAGGACATGTCCCACAGTTTGGGGCATCTGGGCACATGTACATAGATTGGTAGTACCAACCTTAAACTTTGTATACATATGACTTCAGAGTCGGCTGTGTCCTGTTCGGAGACGGAAAATGGTGACTTGTTCCTTTCTGTTTAGCATGTGATAGTTGTCATGTGGTGGTGTTTGTGGTTTCCTGTAGGTTTTTATCATGCTTTTCTTCTGATTATACGTGATTGGTATGTCTGGTTGCTCCATTTCAGTGCCATCTTTGGCCAGATGGTCAGCTTTCTCATTGCTTGGTATCCCACAGTGGGAGGGAATCCACTGCAAAGTGACTCCGTGTTGTAAGCCGGTTTTTGACAAGGCATCCTTAAGGTTTGGTAGTTTGTTACACTGAAGAGCTTCCAGTACAGATCTTGCATCTGTGAGAATTACTATTGGGCCCTAACTCATCATAGTTGTTGCAGTATTTTCCAGTGGGTATGGAAATCTTGTCAGTGGTGTTGTTTAGATATTCAATATGTGCTCCTGTCTCTCCATTCTTTATGGCATTATGTGCATATCCATCTGTATACACATGTAACCAGGTGTCACATGGATATTTGTCATCTAGCACACTAAGTGTGGCTGTTGATCTTACAGGACTGTTTTGCATCTCACCATTCTGCTCACCTTTCACTTCAGTTTGAATAGCTATTTATGTACAATCTGCTTTCTGTGTTATTTTCTAGTATCGAACTCTGTGATGACCTAGTATTGTCCTTGCCTTATATTTTCATCGCAAAACTTTTCATGGTAAATTTGCTTTTTTTTTTTTTTAAGCACAACCAAGGTCTCGGAGGTGGAGTTGGCTATATTGACTACCCATAATCCCCTGAGTGAACCAAATAAGTAGACAATTCTGCAGGCTCCGCTTGTACTTTGTACTTGTACGAACTCTCTGCAACTGCGAGCTGGTGTTCTTTGCAGTCGATGATGTGGAGATGTTGAGGAACAGCATCGTATCGGCGTGGGAGTGGGTTACGGCGGGTATTTTTTCAGTCCCGGAGTACAGCTAAAATGCACGACGCATGCAATGCTTCTTTAGCAGACTCCACCACCATGGGGACTATAGCGATCCCTGCCTCGTTAGCCAGGCTAGGTCTGTTCCTAGGGGTACCAACGGAGAAGTGGGACAGGGTCTTGGTCAGCTATGGCTCGCTGATTGCCTCATTGGACAGCGGTTTCACACCACCACCACCCCTTCCCCGCAGGCTACCATCAAACTGAAGCTGAAGGAGCACCGTGGTCTGATACTAGAGCCACCACGCAGGAGTGAGATATCGTTTTAGTCATCTCTGGATTACTGGGTTTGATCATAACAGACTAGTAGTACTATCCAAACAGCTCCTGGACCCATGCAGTCTCATATGGATCAGCAATCAATGCAACATCGAAAGGCGAAACAAGTATCTTTCTGAAGTTCAGCGGTGGGGCCCAAAGCAGAAGGTCAGTGGGAACTGGGAAGTTATCCAGCAACTTCAGAGTAGAGGCAGTCAGTCAGTCATTTGCGTGTCCCTTGCCGAACTTTGCCTCCCTAACAGCCCTCCTGTAGGCCTTTCGGTTGTAAGCAAGATGGCCTGCTGGTGATGCAATACTTCAGCCTCTGTAGAGGCAGATGCATTAAAAATAGCAACAGAAGCCTTGATGGCAGAAGAAGGTATGGGAAAACAAGTAACCAAATTCTTTTCTTTACAGATACTCTGTCAGTCATAGCAGCACTGATGGCTGGAAGAAATAAAGAAGTCAGTGAACTGTGAGAAATTCTGTACAGCATGCCACACCTAAATGAACGAGGCATCGTACAGTGGATATTAGTTTCACTGCAACATCAAAGAGAATGAAGAGGCTGATTCACTAGCAAGACAGGACGGAGAGCTCCAGCAGACAGGCTCAAGTTTGCGAAACGATGAAGTGAAAACACTCATCAAAGCCAAATACAAAATAAAGTGAGAAAGAGAGCATCCAGGTTATTAGAGGAATGACCCACATCACCAGCTGGACGGAGAACAATAGGTTATGATCTTCAGACGCCGCACAAGACACAATAGACTGAGGTATTACATCATAACAAGCTGAAGGTAGGCACAGCTTATGAGTGCACTAGACAACTGACAGCACAGCATCGCTAGCAATATGCCCCCTGCACTAGACAACTGACAAAGCAGCATCGCTAGCAATATGCCCCCTGCACTAGACAACTGACAGCGCAACATCGCTAGCAATATACCCCCTGTACTAGACAACTGACAGCGCAGCATCGCTAGCAATATGCCCCCTGCACTAGACAACCGACAGCGCAGCATCGCTAGCAATATGCCCCCTGCATGTGATGAGCAAAGACAACACATAGGACCATCGCCAGTATCAGACCTGGCCAAGCTTTTTGACCACGTCGACATCTTGTTGCTGCTTTATTCACCTTGACGTCTAAGAATGTTCGAAGAAGAAGAAGAAGAAGATGATGATGATGATGATCACAGCATCTCAAAGTGGTCATTTAACAACAGCAACATAAAAAAAGCATGGTCAGCTTCTTCGAAAGGATGGAAATATAAGAGTGATGAATCAATTTCTTTTTAAAAACATCAGAACTTTTTCACATAATAATAATAATAAACCAAATGTGGTATGCCATCAGTTTAGTGCTTACAAACATGAAAAGTTAATGACTGTTCTATAGCCGATCTATAGATCATGGGCATAGATACCACCATGATGGTATCGCTTACAAGCTGCTCGGGCAACGCCTGGTACTTCAGCTGGTTGTACATACAAATGAAATCTCTGTGTTTGTATCACACTGAAATGAAAATCTGTGCATGAATCTTTTTTTTTTAATTTTTCACAGATTACCCTACTGACTGACTGACTGACTGGGAACAGATCTTAGTGATGGAACCCACAACTTTTATCCTGTGGAGTTGGTAGTGTATAAATCTATTCATTATCAGAACAGATATGTTTTAGATTTTAATGTTCAAAACCAAAGCAGAGTGAAGTCATGCTAGTGAACTGAAGACACGAACAGCCTAAATACTGATTATTATTATTATTATTATTATTATTAAAATATGCAACTATCATCATAAAATGTGCATCCCCCCCCCCCCCCCCCCTCTCTTGAGCAAAGCCTGGAACCGGAGGTAGTACTTAAGTAAGAGTAATAATGAAAATTATGTAAAACCTGCAGTAACACCAAAACGATATCATATTAAGACTGTTGTTTATGCTTGACCTGGGTCGCCATCATGACTGCCCACAGTCGGTCACTTGTTCCTCCTTAAAATTTTCATTTTGAGTTGGTTCTTGTCGGCGTAACGAATCCACGGACGACAATACAGACTGCTTCCGGAACACAGAGTTATGTTTCTCTTATATCTTGTACCAGTATCTCCAAAGATGTGATGTCGCTGAAAAGAACATGCTATAATAATGATCTAGTTTCTAGAAGCTATCCAACAGAAGGAAGACAAAAGTGATGAATGAGGTATGTAGAAATCTCAGTGATGAAATCTCATTTAGCACGACAGGAAGACCGAAGGAATGACAAACACACCTAGAAACACTTGGGAAATGGAACAGGCAACAGACACACGCTAAACTAACGCAGCAAGCAAAGACCAGCCGAGACAGACAAGACATGGCAAATGTTTTGAAGCGTTGCTCTCTAGATTTAGGGAAAACGGATAATTTATGTCTGAAGGAAAACAAGAAACAGAACTGACAAAATCATATCTGAGTTATTTTCCTGCACGCACCTGTTTATTATCTTTCCATGTGGGTCTAAGACAGTTTTCAAATGCAAAAATGAATGTAACGAATTGTCACAATGACCGTCACGAGCAAACATATCGTCTGTTTTACAGTGAAGCGTGATACTCCACAGATACGCTCGTACAATGCCTAAGAAATGAGGAGGCATACACATAACGAAGAAGAATGAGGCGAACACAAAGTGCACAGTCATTAGAAGATGAGAGAGCAGAGCACAAGTCTCCAAGTATCTTTCATCACAAGACATGGCCTGCAAGGGCGCATGGGTTCAAGACGAGACACGGCAAGAGAAACCGCTGAAGAAAAACAACTTCTTTTAGCTCCTTATCGCCAATATTATCAAGCTCAAGATTATCCTGAAGACAGATATGGTGGAAATTTACAGCTGTCTGGGTCGCCTTCCAGTCTACACCGCGCCTCCATTCATCAGATTCAAAAGAGACGAGGCAGAAGGGAAATATTATCGCTCTCAACAAAGATTCTTCCCTTTGGATATTACCGGAACCTGGGGTTTCCCATAATGCCTAAAAATATTGGATCGGAAATGAAGTTGAAACAGATCACTGTCATGCCATGAGGGTCGAGACGCGAATCAAGCTCTCTTCTTCTTTCATGTGGGTACCAATGTCATGATTTGACGTGAGCGGAAACCCTGGAGGGCCATTCCTGATTTTTTTCTCTCATCATTCTAAGAGTTAATTATAAGTCTATAATTAGCATCACGATGTTTATATAAGACAAGCTGAAATCTGTGTTGGGGTGAAGGAAAAGAGAGAGACAGAGACAGAGAGAGACAGACAGAGATTACGTACATCCGGACAAATCTGGCTTTATGCATGTACACATAAATGAATAAGGCGAAAGGCTGAGAAAATGTCAGAATTAGCAGCTGCAGCGTTGTAATGTGATGATTTTTTTAGAGCAGCGAATAAGAAATTAAAACTTTGTTGAAATTTCTAGACAAGAAAACAACGGTAAAGTTCTAGCACAAATCAGACAGACGAAAACACGAACAAGCACAAAGGAAACAATTGAAACGGTAAAGTTCTAGCACAAATCAGACAGACGAAAACACGAACAAGCACAAAGGAAACAATTGAAACGGTAAAGTTCTAACACTAATCAGACAGATGAAAACATGAACAAGCACATCTGAACATGAACGATGAGGTGGATAATATGAATAAAGAAAATATGAAGATTTGAAAGGAATTTTCTTTCTCAAATCCAAATATAAAATTCTTGCTTGACCTCCTAATCAAGAAGATCTCCGCCAACTTTTATTCTGTGTTTATGTGCTGTTTCGTTAGTTTCGTCTTCCTCGATAAAAGGCATATCGCCGAAATATTGGTGTGTTACTGTTTGTTTTACAATTCTTCGTACCCGTCTTGCTGCCTCTTTTGCCATTTCTTCTCACTTAAAAAAAAATACTGCTCCATACAGCTCTGATAATCTTTACTATACTAGAACCACCTTCACAGCAGTGCTTAACTTATACTCTAAAGAAAACAAGTCTATACTGTTGCATAGAAAGAGTCTTCGACCCTACTTTATGCACTGTGTGCATGCAGAAAGTTTCATCAATTTCTTGTTTGGAATGAAGCAGTTCAAGCAGTTTGTACCAAAACACAATTGTGAACATTTAAGACTTTTTTTTTAACCAAAATCAGATGAGACTTAGAACTGTCACTCGAGAACAATACTCAAAAAACGTTTATTGGTTTTCCGAAATTCCAAATCATGTTCTACGCCGTTGGAATCTGTGATTATAAGTCTGTGAGTCTAAGTGTGTATATAGAGTCTATTAGAGCCCGATTTACGGGAAATGCACAGGTTAAAAAAAAATTCCACTAAATGTTATAGAACATGATTATGTTATGTTGTCTTTTAATCTCTGATTTCTATAAGCTACCTTCGTAAGAACTTAATATTGAAGAAGGCTGGCTAGTAAAAACTTAAATATTTTTGACACATTAAACGTCATGATAATCTAGAGGAGACCGTCTTGAAAGGGTACAAAATGGAAAAAATAAAGAGAGGAAGACCAAGGCGAAGATGACTGCAAGACATCGTTGATAATCTGCAAATGGATGCATCAGCAGCAGGCCATCTTGCTCACAACCGAAAGGCCTAGAGGAGAATTGTTAGGGAGGCAAAGTTCCGCAAGGGACATGGAAATAAATGAATGAATGAACCTTCATAAGTAAAAGGAAGTAAATGGTCCTTTTGGAAACAGAAGACGAGATCGGGACTTTATGAAGAAACTAAGACTTTCCACACGGTCACGATAACATAATAACGAAGAAGAGAACAAAGAAGACCGGTTAAAACGATATATGCTTAACAGTGCCCCCTCCCCCCCCCCTCATGTACACATGTCCTCTGACTTCACGTGTGTGTGTGTGAGCGTGTTAGTCCCTTTAATTGTAAATGATCGTATAGTAGGGAAAATATATAAATGTAAGTGATCTACAGTAGAGGAAAGATATAAATGTAAGTGATCTATAGCAGAGGAAATATATAAATGTAAGTGATCTATAGCAGAGGAAATATATAAATGTAAGTGATCTATAGCAGAGGAAATATATAAATGTAAGTGATCTATAGCAGAGGAAAGATATAAATGTAAGTGATCTACAACAGTGGAAATATATAAATGCAAGTGATCTATAGCAGAGGAAAGATATAATGTCCTTCTTCGGTTGTGATCGTGCGACATCTCCAGGAATACCCTCCAGGTAGGACACTCAAAAGCAGGTAGCAACAAACGTTGTTCAGAACACCCAGAGTTGTTTAATACATGACAATGAAGACTGGCGATAAACAAGTTATCCAGAAAGGTGATAACACTGCGTTAATAGGCGATGATAATTCCTCAGGCATGCTGTTTTATCACCACATATATAATCACTACAGCAGCATACTTCAATCAGCCATCCTCAGATATCTAGCTTAAGACGTTCCTTCTCCATGTCTCTCATTCAGCTGATTACTTTCTTAACTTTCGCTCCCCCCCCCCAACTTCAGTTCTGGGAACTACGCTCACGTGACGTAGTGAGCGATGGTCTATTTTCATCCGTCTTTGTTCATGGGTTAAGCTTAAGCCATATAGCAATGCACACTGTTATAGCCAAGGAAACTTCTCTGCACGTCTCACCAGAACTATTCATTTATTTCACTCATTTATTTGCATGTCCCTTGCGGAACTTTGCCTCCATAACAGCGCTCCTGTAGGCTGATGTTGCTGTTTGGGTTTCTTGGTATATTTCCAGAAAATAGTTTACCATTGTCTTCCTCCCGGGCAATGACTGTACTAGTCAGTGGTCGTAGCCATTGTCTCTACATTGAGATCATCTGCCTACTATCACAGAACGGTGACCATAACCAACATTATCTGTCGGCTGCTCTCCCATTCCATCCACCAACTGCTCCAATGGCTTCACGTCACCCTGATCGGGGGGGGGGGGGGGGGGGGGCTAACGGGTACTCCACCTTGCCCAAGGGTGTCCCACTGACGGAGGTAAAGAGGCCGAGAAATATTAGCAGTAACATTAATAGTTGTTACCATTTTTGTTCCTATTGGATGTAGCATTAGTTATGATTCCAACAACAGTCATAGTAATAGAGGTAGTAATAGTATTAGCAATAGTGGTGGTATTGATACTGATGGTAGTACGAGCAGCAACATCAACAGCAGCAGCGGAAGCAGAATAAAGGAAAGAGAATAAAGGAAAGAGAATAACGGAAAAAGAATAAAGGAAAGAGAGTAAAGGAAAAGAATAAAGGAAAGAGAATAAAGGGGACAAAATAAAGGAAATAGAATAAAGGAAAGAGAATAAGGAAAGAGAATAAAGAAAAGAGAATAAAGGAAAGAGAATAAAGGAAATAGAATAAAGAAAAGAGAATAAAGGAAAGAGAATAAAGGAATTCAAACAACAACAACAACAAAATAGGCAGAACACTTAGTACGTATCATTTAAAGGCGTGAGACAGCACGCGAAGTCAATACACGATCTGACACTCTTCACTCAGCGCAGCAAAAAAAAAAAAAAATTGCATGGCAATAAAGAGCATTACCTGCAGATAGTATCAGCATTCCTAGCTACTTGCCTGTGGAGAGGAAATGTCGCTAAAACTGTTAACAAATAATTTAGATGAAGAGATAGTTTTAGAAGATCTCTCCGAATTTTAGAAGATCTCCCTAAGACATGAAACCACGCGATAAATTAAGAAACAGAAACGAGCAATAGATTCTGCCTCCGAACATTATCACTGAAGAATCAAACATGTTTGGGGTTTTTATCATTGCTGGAGATTTATTATTACCAACTGGACTTTTTATCTGTTTCAGAATAAGCATTTCTGCGGTTAACTCGTTAAATCCTTACTTATTTTCCAGCGTGCCCGGGCACAATTTGAGCTTAAATAAACTTCATTCTGTGGAAGATGTCAATGATTTGTCCAGTTCCACCAGAATCAATAAGGTCTATATCAGCTTATGCTAATTTCTTGCACGATCAAAGCTGACGACTGTGGTGAAACCGGTTCTAGTAGAGTAGTGACAGAGGTATATGGTGTAGTTTTATGGAGAAAGGTAGAGAGAAATGAAAGCGAGAAGAAACGCAAAGGAGGCAGTGAGATGAGTATGTAGAAATAAACAAACCGTAGTAAAACAATTTTTCAACAGTATTCCAGTATCAAGTAAAACAGAAATAACGAAACGACAAACACAGAAATAGCAGGTACCCAATCTGAGACACAAACATCACCACGCATTTTACTGCAAACGTCTAGTGCTAACTGGGCATTCATTCATTTGCATGTCCCTTGCGGAACTTTGCCTCCCTAACAGCACTCCTATAGGCCTCTCGGTTGTGAGCAAGATGCATCCATTTGCAGATCATCAACTATGTTTTGCACCCATCTTCGCCTTGGTCTTCCTCTCTTTCTTTTTCCCATTATGTACCCTTCCAAGACGGTCTTCACTAGATTATCACGACGTTTAATGTGTTCAAGATATTTAAGTTTTCTCTCTTTAATCCTCTTTACTAGCCAGCTTTCTTCAGTATTAAGTTCTTGTAGTATGGATATATTTGTTCTTTTTTGTGTCCATGATATTTGAAGAACTCTTATGTAGTATTTCCATTCAAAGGCATTTATGTGTTTCTCAGCTGTTTTGTTAAGTGTCCAGGTCTCACAGGCATATAGTGCAATGGGAAATATGCATGCCCTTAAAAATCTTACTTTTGTAGTTCTGTCTGTTCTTCTCCACAGATTCTTTAGTTGTTTTATTTTCTGAAGAACTATAGATGTCCTACTTTTAATTTCTCTCATTGTATCTCCATTATTAGTTAGTAGTGATTCAAGATGTTCAAAACTCTCCACTTCTTCCAGTTTTTCCTCATTGATACATATATCAGCTGCCTTGTTTGTTTTGTCACTTGTCATCAGTTTAATTTTATTCGCATTAAGATAGAGGTTTTGCTCTTCGCTACTATTACGGACTGACATAATTAGTCCTCTCTCAGTAAGTCAAAATATATTTACTTTCATTCCTTTTTGTGTTGTGGACAGTAATACTGTGTCATCAGCGTATCTAATCTCTGATATTTCATAACCTCTAATTGTTATGGCATCGTAATATTCTTTGTCTACATCTTCTGTAACATTCCTCATTATATTTTCAGTATACAAGTTAAATAAGTAAGGCAACAATATACACCCCTGACGGACCCCTTGTTTTATGTCAAACCAAGTTGTTGTTTCATCATTTATTCTTACTGCTGCTTGTTTGTCTAGATACAGCAATGATGTTAATTGTAACTGAGCAGCACCAACAAATAAACAGTTTGTTTAAAAATTTCTTTTACACAAAGATAGTTTCAGTTCATGGGTACCTGTAGGGGACTGGATTTAAGGGACGGAATTTTTGTATCATGACCGTGTAAGCTTTCCATGTATCATTATTTCAGACTGGGCCACAGTTTTTTTTAATACAGTGCATAAATAAAGAAATAAGACTCAAATGCAAAGGAAATGTAGTTAAATGAACAGTACAGACAAATAGAGGACTCTCATAATAAAGACAGCAAAAACCTGCACAGACGAATTAGTGATCTCACAGGCAGGAAAACAAAATTTACCACAGGATGCCTGAAATCAAAAGAAGGTCAAATGTTAATGGGAAAATAAGACATTGTGGACAGGTGGACAGAGTACATCGGTGAGCTATATGGAGGAGAAAGACCAGAATTAACACCAGATACTGAAAACTGTGATGGACCACCAATACTTGAAGATGAAATCATAGGTGCTATCCAACACATGAAGAAAGGAAAAGCGACTGGGCCTGATAATATAACAAAAGAAGAAATAGAGGCACTAGAGGAGATAGGAATAAAAATACTAACCAAGTTACTGAATGACATTTACAACAGTGGTTATATGCACAGTGACTTGCTTAAATCCACGTTTACAGCACTATCAAAGAAACCAGGTGCAAAGGAATGTGATGACCACCGGACTATCAGCCTCTCATGTCACATAACGACGATGTTTCTGAGAATAATTATGAGAAGAACAAGGAAAAAGATAAAAATGGAAATGGCAGATGAACAGTTTGGATTTGAAGAAGGAAAGGAACACACAATGTCATTTATGCTTTACGAACACTAACAGAAAGAGCTTTAGAAGTACAGAAAGATTTCTGCTTATGCTTCATTGATTACACCAAGGCAGTCGACAAGGTGAAACATAATGAAATTAGTAAAATGCTTGAAGACATCAGTTTAGACGGCAAAGACCTGAGGATTGTGAAACATCTATACTGGCAGCAAGAAGCAGCAATTCGAGTTGAAAATAGAACTGGAAAATATCAACCTATAAAACAAGAGGTGCGACAAGGATGTGTACTATCTCCAGATCTTTTTTCTCTGTACAGCGAGAATATTCTAAGAACAATCATCACAGAATCAGGCATAAAAGTTGGAGGATACAATATTATCAACCTGCAAAATCTCTTGGATAATGTCGCCAAAGAAAGTGAACAGAAAGGCCTTACTTTGAACATCAAAAAGACAAAAACTATGGTTATATCTAAGAAACAGAATCCACCAACATGCAGTATAAAATCAGACGGAACTATTCTAAAGCAGGTGCAGAAATTCAAATACCTTGGAGCAGTAATAACTTCAGATAGGAAATGCAGAACAGAAATTAGGAACAGAATAGGCCAAGCAAAGACTGCATTTCAGAGAATGAGAAACATATTATCCAACACATCCTTATCAATGAATGTTAGAAAACGAGTCCTAAAATGCTATATTGAACCTATCTTGTTATATGGAAGTGAATCATGGACAATAGGCAAGTCTGCACAAAAATCATTGGAAGCAGCAGAAATGTGGTTTATTAGAAGAATGTTGCGAATTCCCTGGACAGCAAAAATAACTAATCAAGAATGTATGAGAAGAGCTGGAGAGACAAAAAAATCTTGTAAAAAAAAAAGACAATGTACTTTCATAGGACATGCAATGAGAAGAGGGGGCATTGAAAATATTATAACAACAAGAAACATAGAAGGAAGAAGATCAAGAGGAAGACCAAGAGAAATGATACTGGACAGTCTGACGGGATGGTGTGAGAGGAGATCACCAACTGAGCTGATGGCCTGCATGAAGTATTGTGTACTCTGGAGAAGCATAATAGCCAACCCCAGTCGGCACGACACCTGATGATGATGATGTATGTTCGGTGAGAGAGCTAGAGACGGGCCACCAAAATTTTATAGTAAAAATATTATTCACGAAATTACAGCACACAGTTTGCTTACTTACATGAAATATACCAGCCATGAAAAGAACTAACATAATTTACTTATTAATTCTAGTCCAGGGCGAGTTGAAAAGACCAGAGATCTGCGCTTCCAAGGAGACTCACATTTCACATCGAAAAAAAATGCCTTGCATAATAAAACTTAAAATCGCCCTCACATATTCATATATATATATGTATATATATATATATATATATATATCTTCATTGCGTTACCAAATGTGCCGCAGTCTGAAAATGTTTGACAATCACTGGACCAGGCCATTCGAACATCTTTTTTTTTGGAGGTGTTTGATGGCCAAGTGGATGGTGCGCTGTTTCTCGTGAACTATGTCACTGATCACCTTACCAGCGCCCGTGGTTGGAGCCAGTTATTCTCTTGATATCTGTATTTCTCTCACATCTAAATTGCTTAGTCTACTGTTTTCCCAATGCTTACCATACAACACTTTTGCTAAATAACTTTACCGTGCAAACGTTTCGCGGTTTCTCATTTTAAAAATTTATAACTAACAGCCAGAGGCGTAAGGAGATTGGAAAAACGTATTTAGATAAGAAAGAGCTATAACTCAACTGTAAACTTTCGATGCCAGGCTCTTTGTGCCAGCGTCTACTTTTCCCTGTCTGTTGACGTGCGTTTTTCAGCAAAATTAATGTCCGCCTTGTGGTGTCTGTTCTGAACCAGCTAAATGTGATAAAATCAAGCACCAGAGTTTTCATTCGCCTGGAATTTGTACTTACAATACAGGCTGAGCCCGATGAGTATAACTTTGCAGGGAATGTGAGGGTAAGCAGGGAGACTAGCGTGCAATTGAAATTCATTATAAAACACATCTTCCATTCCCCCCCCCCCCTGTACGGACATTACAACCATACAGTAAATGTTGCACGTTCTCTTGGGCTGTCTTTTTTTTTTCTCAAATTCAGTTTACACTTTTTTAGACAAAAAATGTGTGCAGAATACATGTGAGGCTGAGATATAAATTAGGCCTGATGACCTGCAATCAAACAATGGTACCTTCTGAAAAATGTGAAGTGCAATAATAATAATAATAATAAATGTTATTATAAAAAGTGGAATTTTCTGTCTAACTACGCAAATCTCGCCAAGTTTGTGTGCAAAACTGCATGATTCAAGCATCACATTCTAATTACATATTTCAACCAGGAGCGCTCCCATTAAGTCGAGATATAATTACTCTCACTAAGTCGAGATATAATTACTCTCACTAAGTCGAGATATGGTTAGATGAGTTGTTAGGCGCTCGGTTTACTAATCCGGTGGTACCGGGTTCAATCCCAGCAGTGGGATTTTTTTTTCTGGTACACACCAGTAAGGCCCAGGGGTCCACCCAGACTCCAAAAATGGGTACCAGAGAAATCTGGGAAGGTAAATACGGCCAGGCGTGAAACTAACCACCTCACACTTTCATGTGCCGAAGGTCACGGAAAATACGGGCCTAACACCGTGTTCTCCAAAATGCCTTAATGGTATGGAAACGGGAATAAGAAGTCGCGATATAATAACTCTCAGTAAGTCGAGATATATTTACTCTCAGTAAGTCGAGATATATTTACTCTCAGTAAGTCGAGATATATTTACTCTCAGTAAGTCGAGATATATTTACTCTCAGTAAGTCGAGATATATTTACTCTCAGTAAGTCGAGATATAATAACTCCCAGTAAGTCGAGATATATTTACTCTCAGTAAGTCGAGATATATTTACTCTCAGTAAGTCAAGATATATTTACTCCCAGTAAGTCGAGATATATTTACTCCCAGTAAGTCGAGGTTTCTTAGAAGAATGTTAAGAATATGGAGAGCTAAAATAACACACAGGGGGAAAAATAGCAGGGAAAAGCAGTTATAGAGAGGATTCTAATTAAATCCATAAGAAAATGATAGTCATCATTCATTGGACATCTTATGAAAGGGGAAGGCGCTTGAAAACGTAATAAAATCAGAAAAGATAAATGGGAAGAGAGGCAAGGAAAGACCAAGAAAGAAAATAAAATGACAGACTAACGCGTTGGCACAACAGAAAATCACAAAATGAGCTGATATCAAGGACCGAGATCTCTCAAGATACATGACTGCCAATGCCTACCGGCACGGCACCTAATGATATATATTTCTTATGTCGAAGTATATATACTTTCAGTAATTCAAGGTATGTTTACTATCAGAAAGTAGAGCTATATTCAGTCTTTTAAAAAGTCGAAGATTAATACTCAAACTTCTATTTTATCGAGGTTTGGCCTTCAGTTAGTTCATGAATCACCTACAAACGTTTCTCGTTTCAAATTTGACTAATCTTCATTATGTATACATTCTACTAAACTTGATGCTGAATGTCTGCGCCAGCGTGAAAATGGAGACACTGAAGGCAGAATTTCAGACATTACACTTCTTCACACTTTGAAAATAAAATTCCTTCTCTTGTTCGCTCATCCATTTTGAAGGACCATTAAATGTAACCTAGATATGAATAAGGTAAATAGAAAGCCTCTTGTAAAGATTCTTCCCTTTTCCGGGCCAGCGGAGTTACCTTCTCTTGTGACTTGTTATCACACATTCAAAGAATTATGCTTTTTTTCAGCCCGCCTACTTTACTTTATACATACATACATACATATATACATACATACACACATATATTACACACATACATACATTCATATATACATACATACATTACATACATACATACATTACACACATACATACATTCATATATACATACATACATTACATACATTCATATATACATACATACATTACATACATACATACATTACACACATACATACATACATACATACATACATACATACATACTACATACATACATACATACATACATACATACATACATAAAAGACAAAAGAGTAAAGAAATGATCTACTTTGTACCTTTCACCTGTCATTCACTTTCACTTTCTAAAGACTGAAAGAACTTCTTGTAGTTGACAATGATCTGTCATGGCCCACATGTAGCTATGCATCCTGCATTTTGTACTTCTACCCCCTTTCCTGATCTCGTCTCCTTCAGTTTAACCATCGTTCTACCGACTTGTTATTTATCATGCAGCCAGGAAAACCAGTCCATTTTTCTCATGGTCCCATGTTTAGACAAAAACTTTAACCCCTTAACCCCTGGCGTATCTGAGCACTTGCGCACGAAAGATTTTGGAAATGCAACCTGGTATTTTCCGTTCCGTTTTTTAAGTACCTGATAAATGGGACAGTTGTTCCGTAAGTAGCATAGAAAGCTGTATCTATTAACATCTCTCAAGGGTTAATGCATGAAAAATTCCACCAAGGTTATCATAATATTTACGGGTAATATTTTACCCATGATGGTTCCTTGCTTCATCGAGCAAGCAATGTGCAGCTTACGTCTTAGTTCTGTTTTGTGAACTTTCATCAGCACAGATTGTAGACGCTGACTGGGCGCTTGATCCTGGTTGATGCCCTGTCTTGATACAGCATATTCTCATGACCTACTTCGTAGAGGATAACAGAGTGAGGATAACAAAGTTCAAGGATATTTGTAACCCAGTGTCTGCGTGATAGTTTGTGACGAAATACAGAAGTGGTTAACATTAGTTTACCATCTACAAGATAGACTGGCCAATGAAAAGTAAAATAAGCCACATTTTGAAAAATTATAGAATAGGTCTGCTGCCTAATTTTGTAAAAAAAATTGTTTGTGACTAATTAAAAAATATGTTTAAATTAAATCCACAGCTCAGTCATTTGCATGTCTCTTGGGGAACTTTGCCTCCCTAACAGCATTCCTGTAGGCCTTTCGGTTGTGAGCAAGATGGCCTGCTGCTGATGCATCCATTTGCAGATCATCAACGATGTCTTGCAGCCATCTTAGCCTTGATCTTCCTCTCTTTCTTTTTCCCATTATGTATCCTTCCAAGACGGTCTTCTCTAAATCCTCATGACGTTTTAATGTGTCCCTTGTTTAAAATGATAAACATTACAAATGTAATGTGAAAAAAAAATGAAATGTCGAATATAACAACTCACTGCTCTTACAGGTTACAGGAATACTGGGTACATATCTAAACATTCGTACATATATACAGAAACATACATACATAAGTCATATCTGAACTCCCTTCACAGCCCGCTCTTTAACAAATCTCTTCTGCAGAATTGGGATGTCGTAACAAGCTTTCTTATTTGAAGGGGAAATGTATGTATTTAATTTACCCACATCTTTCTGTGAGTCTATGTATGACTACAGCTATTTATCTACTTCCTTTCCTATAATGCACACTGGCATAAAAATGTATAGCTCAAAAACAAAATCACTTTTTTCTGTTTTATTATATGCAAAAGATTAACATGGTAAATTATGGTTTTTGTAGACTACATAAATTTGTATTTCAAATGTTTATCAACCTGATCTGTTTAGATTAGTTGCGCTGTATAATATTTATGACCGTATAGGAGATGTGTGTATATTCCCACACATATCATTTCATTTTGCAAATTGAACGCCGTAGAGGTTATGACTACAGTACTGATAGCTGAGAACCAACAAGACCTGCAAAATCTCTTGGATAAAGTCGCAAAGAACGTGAACAGAAAGGCCTTACTTTGAACATAAAAAAGACAGAGACTATGGTTATATCTAAGAAACAGAATCCAACAGCATGCAGTATTAAATTAAACGGAACTATTCTAAAGCAGGTGCAGAAATTCAAATACCTTGGAGCAGTAATAACTTCAGATGGGAAATGCAGAACAGAAATTAGGAACAGAATAGGCCAAGCAAAGACTGCATTTCAGAGAATGAGAAACATATTATCCAACACATCCTTATCAATGAATGTTAGAAAACGAGTCCTAAAATGCTATATTGAACCTATCTTGTTAAATGAATCATGGACAATAGGCAAGTCTGCACAAAAATCATTGGAAGCAGCAGAAATGTAGTTTATTAGAAGAATGTTGCGAATCCCTTGGACAGCAAAAATAACTAATGAAGAATGTATGAGGAGAGCTGGAGAGACAAAAAAACCTTGTCAAAAAGATAAGAGAGAGAGACAGTGTACTTTCATAGGACATGCAGTGAGAAGAGAGGGCATTTAAATTTTATAATAACAGGAAAAATAGAAGGAAGAAGATCAAGAGAAAGACCAAGATAAATGATACTGGATAGTCTGACGGGATGGTGTGAGAGGAGATCACCAACTGAGCTGATGGCCTGCATGAAGTATCGTGTACTCTGGAGAAGCATAATAGCCAACGCCAGTCGGCACAGCACCTGATGGTGATGATGATGAGAGGTTATGACTACTTCAAGACAGAGCTGCTTGAATCATCCTGATGTATTTTGCTTTATTTGTGGGGAGTACACACTGAAAGCAAGTAAGAAACCTGTTTCTGGGTTTGTAAAAAAGAGCATATGTAGTTTATTTTGATGTCAAGCTCGGAGATCAAGATAAGCTATGGGCTCCTCATATTATATGCAAAACTTGTACGGAGCATGTGCGACAGTTGACAAATGGAAAGAGAAACTGCCCTGAAATTTGGAGTACCAATGGTGTGGAGGGAACTGAAAAACCACTTCAATGAGTGTTATTTTTGTATTGTTAACATCATAGCCATAAATCGAAATAATGGTGATAAGTGGTCTTACCCTGATCTACCTTCAGCCAGGAGATACGTTCCATACTCGGATCTTGTACCCATTCCAACTTTCCTTGAACTACCACAGCTCTCAGAGGATGAGTCCTGCATGTCTGATATCGCACGAGATAAAGAAAGTGGGAGCAGTGACAGTGAATTCCAAACAACTTCATATAGAGATCGTTTTGACCAGAATGAAGAGAGTGATCTGATCAGGGACTTAAATCTTTCCAATGAGTCTTCTCAATTGCTTGCCTCCAGACTAAAGGGAAAGAATGTACTTCAGCCTGGAACGAAAATTACATTTTATCGAAGAAGAGAAAAGGATTTGTAGCCATTTTTTTTTTATCGAAGACAACAACTTAGTATTTTGCAATGCCATCTGAAACCTTGTGAAGAAAATTGGTCTTTCATAACATAACTCAAATGAGTGGCGTCTTTTCATCGACAGTTCAAAACGTAGTTTGAAATGTGTTCTTTTAAATAATGGCAACAAATATGTTCTATTCCAATCGGTAATTCCACCAGGATGAAAGAAGATTACAAGGCCATTTCTTTAGTCTTGGAAAAGATAAATTACCAAGGACATCAATAGGTGACTTGTTTAGACCATAAGATGGTTGATTTTCTTATTGGTCAACAAAGTTGCTATACAAAGTATCCTTGTTTTTTAAGCCTTTGGGATAGTGAAGCCAAACTTGAACATAGGGCAAGAAAAGATTGGCTTCCGAGGGAATGTATGGTGGATGGAGGGCAAAATGTAGTCAATGAAACTTTGGTAGTACGAGATAGAAACATACTGCCACCACTACATTTAAAGCTGGGTCTGATGAAACAGTTTGTACAGGCTTTGAATAAAGACAGTTCATGCGTGGATTGAATACATAGTGTATACGTTACCTGGACTTAACATGGAAAAACTGAAGTCAGGAATTTTCCATGGTCCACAGATCAGACAACTTATAAATGACCCACATTTCATAGCATCAGCAAATGAAATCGAATCATGTGCCTGGTCTTCATTTGTTCTTGTTGTGAAAAGCTTTCTTGGCAACAAGAAAGCAGACAATTTTACACAGTTAGTAGAGGATATGCTCTTTCATTTCAACAGGCTTGGCTGTAACATGAGTGTTAAAATTCAATATCTGCACAGTCTCTTAGATCGCTTTCCAGAGAATGTTGGTGACTTAAGCAAAGAGGAAGATGAAAGATTTCACCAAGACATAAAAACAATGGAAGCCAGATACCAAGGAAGATGGGATGTACACATGATGGCAGACTATTGTTGGAATATTATGTGGGATTGTCCTGGCAGATCCTACACTCAAAAGTCTTACAAAAAAGAGCTTATTGTGTGTTGAATGAGTGGAAAGTCTGTATCATAAACTTGTGCTTTTGGTATGAAATAAGTAGATTTTCATGCGGTAGATTTTTCTTTTAATTTTTAATATGTTTCCTTCATTCTTAAAAGATATTAATTTAAACACTACTTTAAAATATCCTGATCTGTTATGGGCGAGCAGAGTGAAGAGTGGTATATGGCATATGTTCTGTATCTCAAAAACTAGAGCTGATATGGGAAAACGTGTGCCACTTTTGGAATCAGCAGGTCAAATATACCCAGAAACAGGTCTAACATTTGAGGCACCAAAATGTGTGTTGGTCAGTGTAAGAAACAATTACATTGATGTGGTTTTTTTATACTGCATTTCTTTTATAAGCCCTGGAAAAAAAAAATGTTTTTCGCAGTTTGTGGGAGATGTGTATTTCAATGCGTGGTGCACGTCACTGCCTGGCCAAACAACCACGCATTTCTAGTTGCAAATCGATACAAATACTAACTACAAATGTTAAATTAACTTCAGCGATAGAATTCTTACTTATACACGCGCGAGCGCACGTACACACATAAACAAACACAAACAAACACACAAACACACACGTATACATAACACACAGTACTTATCATCATCATGCCCCGTGCAGGTAGGTGTTTTCGGTCATGTTTCTTCATAAGTCTCGGTCCTTGACATTTTCCATTAGTTCGGTGACTTTTTATATGTGCCATCGTGTCAGACTGTCCATGATTTTTTTTCTCTTGGTTTTTTCTTGGCAGGTATCTTTGTTATGATATTTTCTTTCAACTTATTAACAAAGTCCCTAAACACGACATCTTAGTTGTCATGGGAGACTCCAACGCCAGGGTAGGAAAAGATAACACCGACGTCGAAAAAGTAAGCAAAAGAAAGCAGTACTCAGAAAAATAAACAGTTAAAGTCTACAGGATGAAAATACTAAGAGTAATTTTAATCTGGAACTTACCAAACATATCATTGCATTCAGTGAGGTAGAGGAGACAGATATAGAAGAATTTGACCATTCTTACAGCACAGCCATAATTACAGCAACTAAAACAAATGCTGGACTGCAAACAACAAGCAGAAAAGCATGGATATCAGATAACGTATGGAAATCCATACATGAAATACGAGCAGCCAATTTAGCCATGTTGGATGTAAAGAGAGATCTTGGAAGAGATTTGGCAAAAGCAACATACAAAGAACTAGACAATAAAGTAAAAAGTTCAGCTAGAAGATATAAAAGAAAATACATGAATAATATGGCGAAAGAAACAGAGAATACAGCAAAAAACAGGAGACAGCAAAACTCTATATAACATAGAAAAGAGGCTAACAAGTACTATTGCATCCAAAAAAAGACAGTCCTTAGCAAAGCTGGCACACCATTAACATCAAGTAAAGACCAAAAAATAAAGACTGGCCGAACACTTGCAAGAAATACTTGATCGACCACACCCAAAAGAATCGATAAACCTTGAAACTGACTTACCATCTCCACAACTAAATCTCAACCTAGATGAAATTACATTACATGAAATTGAAACAGTAGTGAATATAATGGTTAACAACAAAGCTGCAGGTGAAGATGAAATAACAACCGAAATGTTAAAAGCTATTAAGATTGACAACATGAACCAACTACAAAAAATGTTTAATAAAGTTTGGAAAGAAGAAAAAGTCCCTTCTAAATGGAAAAAGGCAACCTTAGCGTTTGCAATAACTGGAGAGGAGTACCTTACTGATAGTAAGGTTACTGTCAGTTGTGTCAAAAGTATTTTCAAAGTTATTCTTAAGTTCGATAAGGGAGAAGCTGTCTCGACCAGATCTTTACTCTAAGAATAATACTTGAAGAGCATATTGAAAAGCAAAAACCATTAATCTTGAACTTCACAGACTTTAAAAATGCATTTGATAGCATACACAGAGATTCATTGTGGAGAATTTTAAGACTATATGGAATACCATCTAAGATTGTCAACATCATCAGAGACATCTACAATGGATATGTTTGTGCAGTCAAGACAGAAGAAGGAATGAGTGAATGATTCCAGATTGAAACAGGCGTGAAACAAGGATGTATATTATCTCCCTTGCTTTTTTTAGAATTGCCATAGACTTCCTAATGAAAAAATGCTGCTCAGGTAAAATGGGCATTGATTTGGTACATGAGACTCAACTGGAAGATCTTGATTTTGCAGATGACATAACTCTTATCAGTGACAATGTGAAATCAATGCAAGAAAAAACAAATACCCTGTCTTCAATGGCTAGTAAAATAGGACTTGAAATTAACAATGATAAAACAAAAATAATGAAACTTTTCATTAACCGTGAAGGAAAAATATACGTAGGAGGAAGGCTACTGAAGAAGTAAACCATTTTCCGTATCCCAGCAGCTACATAGACCAGGATGGTGACAGCAGAAAGGAAGTTAGAATTAGAATTGCAAAAGCAGCATTAACCTTCAAGAATCTTAAGAACACATGGCATTCAAAAGTTATAAGCACAAAAACCACGTTAAGATTATTCAATTCAAATGTAATATCCACCCTCATTTATACATTTGAAAACAATTAAAGAAATAGACAAGAAATTAGACTCTTTCGAAAACAGATGCCTAAGGAAAATTCTCGGTATAAAGTGGAAGGAATTAAAAAACAGTGCAGAGAGAAGACAGATGACTGGATAACCTGTCTCTTGGGTGATCAAAAAAAAAAAGAAGATGAACATGTGTTGGTCATATGACGAGAAAAAAACAAGCAGAGGATCCCCAAACAAGTTATCAAGTGGAACACAACAGGCTGAAGAAAAAGTGGTCGACCGCGTGAAACTCTAAAGAGGACTTTCTTAAGGCCAATTCAGTGGGCATAACATGCCTTAATGAGATTGAAAAACTCGCCGAAGACGGGAAATCTTGGCGAACTACCATGCGGGCCCTACGTGACGTTCAGCGGCACGAGAAGGATGTAAGATGTAATATATGATATTTTCAAGCCTCCTTTATATGTTCAATAAATGATGGGTGTCGTTCTCTTATGGATATCATCCCGTATGTCATCATTCTTCTAAGAAATCACGTTTCTGTAAAGTACTAGAGTAAGTAAAGTAAAGGTATTCCCATAGCAAATGCCGCAGGGGATGAAGCGTTAGAGACCTCAATATGCTGGGCCATCAGGTATGAGGTAGGGTGCCCAGTTTCTTTCTAGAAACAACATAAATTTGTCCTGAAGCTATGTGCTATAACAGAATGTAGGAAAACAAACAAAAAAGGCAAAATTTATTGTCGTTCCACATAACCTGCCCCAGAAATATTTTGAATATTTACCGACCACAGAGACTTACTAGCCCAGTGCCAGCAAGAAGACTCTGGAAATGGATTTGTTATGTCAGAAGAGATCCCAGCATCATCACTGAAGTTGACATGCGATGGGCCCTTGACGGAAAGAGAAAAGGAGGCCGACCAAGGACAAACTGATGAGGAGCTGTAAAAGAAGAAATAAATAGCCAGCTACACAGTGAAAAGCTGACTGTCCACTATGAGAAGTGAAGAGAACTTGCCAATGCCCTACAAGACACCGCAAATGGCAGACTAAACGGTGACTTTTCAGTCAATCACCGACCAACGACATGCATGAATGGTTTCCAGTCACTGAAACAGCAGTCAGTCAGTCATTTGCATGTCTCCTGCGGAACTTTGCCTCCCTAACAACTCAACTGTAGGCCTTTCGGTTGTAAGCAAGATGCCCTGCTGCTGGTGCATCCATTTGCAGATTATCAACGATGTCTTGCAGCCATCTAACAGTAGTCAGTTTATTATAATTGAATCGCTTATGTCGATTATTTTCCTCACTTTTTTTTTTTTTTTTGCCAACAGCAACAAAATCAGTTTATGTTACATTGTTACATCTGCCACAAGTGTGCCAAAAGTCTGTCACAATCCGGGTAATTTCTTCCAACTTAACGTTGCTATTTGATGTTGATTAGTTATCATCAAATGGGCCCATCTTATCCCAGGTCTTTCTGCTCCTACTTTTGTTACATAAAAAACAAGAAATGGTCTTTTACAGGTCTCTTGTTCTTAATAAAAAAAAAATATTATGAATCTTATCCTACAAATGGACTGGTTTTCAGAGTCCGTATCATCAATTTTTCTTTTTCAGTATTCTTCTAAATTTAAAGACTAAATGTTTACGAAGAATTTTTAAGAATGTTTTGGCCAAACACTGTAAGAAATAGCATCTTCTTGACAGAAATGCAGATGAAGCCACTGACTTCTACCCCTGGGTTGAGCCGGTTTAGGCATTTCCCAGTATGGGTGTGTTTGGGACGGGACCGACCTTTAGGGCAGAGGTACTGTGACATGCATAGCCTTCAAGATTCACCCCTGGTATGAGCCGGTTTAGGCAAAATTCACCAGTATGGGTTTTTATCAGGCATTACCGACCTCTAGAGCGGAGGTGGCATGACATGTCTAGCCATCGAGTTCCACGCCTGGTGTGTGCCGGTTTAGGCATATTTCACCAGTGTAGGTGTATTTCGGACGTGGCCGGCCTCTAGAGCAGAGGTTCCGTGGTATAGCTCTCGTAGCGATACTACTGGACATACCAGTTAAACTTCACTTTCCACCACCTTTTCCCATCGGCGCCGCACAGCAACCTTTATTTCTTTTCCGCATTTACTTCCTTAACCGGGAGGAGCTTCACTCCATGCGCGGCATTTGAAGAGTCAAGCCAGCAGTGTCTTAACCTCTGGGACAAGCCGGTTCATGCATTTCACCCGATATGACTGCACTCAGGACGTGGCCGACCTCCAGACCAGAGGTGCCGTGATTTGACTGTTTGCTTCGCTTTATCCTTTCTACCACCTTTTCCGCAGTGATGCTGCGCGGCAACCTCATTTGCAAATTTCTTCATTGGCCGGGAGGAGCACCGCTCCACGCACGGCAGCTGAAGATCTCGCCAACAGAGGACTAGAGTAAGTAAAGTAAAGGTATTCCCATAGCAAATGCCGCAGGGGATGAAGCGTTAGAGACCTCAATATGCTGGGCCATCAGGTATGAGGTAGGGTGCCCAGTTTCTTTCTAGAAACAACATAAATTTGTCCTGAAGCTATGTGCTATAACAGAATGTAGGAAAACAAACAAAAAAGGCAAAATTTATTGTCGTTCCACATAACCTGCCCCAGAAATATTTTGAATATTTACCGACCACAGAGACTTACTAGCCCAGTGCCAGCAAGAAGACTCTGGAAATAGATTGGTCATGTCAGAAGAGATCCCAGCATCATCACTGAAATTGACATGCGATGGGCCCTTGACGGAAAGAGAAAAGGAGGCCGACCAAGGACAAACTGATGAGGAGCTGTAAAAGAAGAAATAAACAGCCAGCTACACAGTGAAAAGCTGACTGTCCACTATGAGAAGTGAAGAGAACTTGCAATTGCCCTACAAGACACCGCAAATGGCAGACTAAACGGTGACTTTTCAGTCAATCACCGACCAACGACATGCATGAATTGTTTCCAGTCACTGAAACAGCAGTCAGTCAGTCATTTGCATGTCTCCTGCGGAACTTTGCCTCCCTAACAACCCTCCTGTAGGCCTTTCGGTTGTAAGCAAGATCCCCTGCTGCTGATGCATCCATTTGCAGATTATCAACGATGTCTTGCAGCCATCTAACAGTAGTCAGTTTATTATAATTGAATCGCTTATGTCGATTATTTTCCTCACTTTTTTTTTTTTTTTTGCCAACAGCAACAAAATCAGTTTATGTTACATTGTTACATCTGCCACAAGTGTGCCAAAAGTCTGTCACAATCCGGGTAATTTCTTCCAACTTAACGTTGCTATTTGATGTTGATTAGTTATCATCAAATGGGCCCATCTTATCCCAGGTCTTTCTGCTCCTACTTTTGTTACATAAAAACAAGAAATGGTCTTTTACAGGTCTCTTGTTCTTAATTTTTAAAAAAAAAAAAATATTATGAATCTTATCCTACAAATGGACTGGTTTTCAGAGTCCGTATCATCAATTTTTCTTTTTCAGTATTCTTCTAAATTTAAAGACTAAATGTTTACGAAGAATTTTTAAGAATGTTTTGGCCAAACACTGTAAGAAATAGCATCTTCTTGACAGAAATGCAGATGAAGCCACTGACAGCAATTATTGAGGAAAGACGCTGGCGATGGTTGGGACACGTGCTCCGGATGACTGACGACTCTCACTCACTCACTCACTCACAACACAGAGAGAGAGAGAGATAGAGATAGAGAGAGAGAAAGAGAGAGACTGATTCTTCTAAGCTTCATAAAGACTGATAACATGTCTTTTTTAAAAAAATTTCATGTATTGAGCAAGGCGTTTTAAAAGAAAATGTGAGCATTTCTAAGTCCATGGTCTTTGTTATGTAACTACGAGTATGTTAATGTTTCTTAGCTGTAAGTGTATCAACCAAATTCGTGAAGTTCAATAATTTTAGGCCGATAAAGTTAAATAATACCGTAAATATAAAATATGACAGCAACTGTTTTTAGGTCTCATTTAGAGCACTCTCTCTCTCTCTCTCTCTCTCTCTCTCTCTCTTTCTTTCTTTCTCTCTCTTCCTTTCTTCTCGTTTTCTAGGAAAACCTAGAAATTATAAGTCCCAATAATTTACAACAAAAGTTATAAAATGGAAATTATTTCCGTTACATTTGAAGTCATCCAGGCGAAGAAAATAGCAGTGCCATCATGTTAACAGAAATGAAATCTTTCTCCTTGTCGAGATACGTCTACACTTTCTTTTACCTTCTTTCTCCCCCTTGGACATCCGGGTGAGAGGGAAGGGAACGGGGAAAGCATCGGGGAAGGGCCGATTGGGGATTTCTGGAAGGGAATCATTTTTGTGGGGAGTTTAGTTCCTTCATTACAGAATACCTTGAAGATTTTTGTTTAAAAAATGTTCTGTCAAGCTGTCGCCTGTTCTAATGTTTATAGCTATCAGCATGAAAAATAAAGTTATAAAATGTAGACTGTCCTAGGGAAAAGAACAAAGTAGGGTAGTACAACAACAAACCAACAACAACAACAAAAAGCAAAAAAGTCCGCCATTTTCAATTCTTGTCTAAAGATACGAAAGTTGGGTATGCAAGGGGAAAAAAAAATCGTTTATCTTTAGCACTCGGTGTCGTCAATCTTCATCAAGGCGCCCCTGATAAGATTTGATCCTTTGTTTTCTTCGCGTTTTTGAGCGTGTGGTCGACTTTTTAAGTTCCCCCGCTGAGGTTGCTTTCTCAGATCCCAGCTCCCCTGGGGTGTCTCTCCTGGTGCAGCGAAGCGAGCGAATCTGCTCCGGCGGCAAGTCAGTGTGCCTCATTACGGCGAACATCGAACGATGAAACCTTTGCTCTGTTATCTCATTTATCGACTTTGGAAATGCGCGGATAAGATACGTTCTGTATAAAGTCTTTGCATGGAAACGAGACCAAATGAAGGGCACCAGAAAGAATATACAAAGTTTACATGAAAGAGAGAGAAGGATAGAGAGAGAGAGAGAAGGATAGAGAGAGAGAGAGAGAGGAGAGGAGATGAGAGTAGAGGAAGGAAAGTGGGTGCAGGAGAGGTAGAGAGATTGTTTTGTTGATATTTTTAATAACTGTCTCGGAAAATATTAGGGTAAAGTCTCTCTTCAAACGATGCTTTGGTGTAAGATTCAGCTTTGGACAAAACACCGAGAAAATACCGGCCAGAGAAAATGTCAGCAAAAGTATAAAGAGAAGATGACAAATACAGGATGATATATTAGCAGAACTGAAATAAGAAATATATTATTGCAGATTTAGGGAGTAATGTGAAAACAGTGCACGGTAGACAGAGTAGATGAAACTTCACTGTGGCTGTTTCTTATAATGCATTTCTTTTACAAGCCCTCGAAAAACAACAAGTTTCCGAGAAATGTACGGTCTGTTGCGCTGTATACGTCACACTTAGCCAAACAACTAAGCATTGCTAGCTAGAAATCGTTGAAGATAACTACAAACATTAAATTAACTTCTACAATAGAATTCTTACCGAGATTATACATATATTATAAAGTGCAGTCAACGTGACCGATCTACGGCAGGCTGGATTATGGGCCTTTCGTACTCACCGGTCGAGGTTCCATAGAAAAAAAAATCGGAAGATGTACTAGACACGTCACCATATCCCTATGTGCCTCTAAGGCATGACGGGATTACCCTACCTTACTAGACACGGCACCTTATCCCTATGTGCCTCTAAGGCATGACGGGATTACCTTACCTTACTAGACACGGCACCATATACCTATGTGCCTCTAAGACATGACGGGATTACCTTACCTTACTAGACACGGCACCATATCCCTATGTGCCTCTAAGGCATGACGGGATTACCTTACCTTACTAGACACGGCACCATATCCCTATGTGCCTCTAAGGCATGACGGGATTACCCTACCTTACTAGACACGGCACCATATACCTATGTGCCTCTAAGACATGACGGGATTACCTTACCTTACTAGACACGGCACCATATCCCTATGTGCCTCTAAGGCATGACGGGATTACCTTACCTTACTAGACATGGCCGAACTTACCCGCTACAGACCGCTTGCGGCCGGATACATTACTCTTATCAATTTGCAATGGCGTTGTCAGCCATACATTGCTACACCGTTCAAAGTAGTAATACATGCCAGTATTTCATATGTATGCACATTTCTTTGTCTTATATCTTATATCCTTCCCGTGCCGTTAAACGTCACATAGGGCTCGCAAAGTAGTTCACCAATTTTTCCTGTCTTCGGCGAGTCTTTCAACCTCATCAAAGGATTTTATGCCTGTTAATTTGGCCTCTCTTAACAATGTCCTCTTCAGAGTTTCATGCGGTCTGCCTCTTTTTCCTCGGCCTGTTGTGTTCCACTTGATAGCTTGTTTTGGGATTCTCTGATCATTTCTTCTCATCAAGTGACCAACATATGTCCATCTCCTTTTCCTGATCACCCATGAGACTGGTTGTTGTTCAGTCATCTGTCTTATCTCTGCTTTGTTCTTGAATTCGTTCCACTTGATGACGAGTATTTTCCTTAGGCATTTGTTTTCAAAAGAGTCTAATTTCTTGTCTATTTCTTTAGTTGTTTTCCAGCTTTTGCATGCATAAATGAGGGTGGATATTACATTTGAGTTGAATAGTCTTAACTTGGTTTTTGTGCTTATAACTTTTGAGTGCCCTGTTCTCGAGATTTTTTCTTTGTCTATTAAAAAGTTATTACGGTACAGTTTATTTATTTAATGTACTGTAATTTATGTTTTGTAATTAAATTTTCACACAGTTACTGTGTGTTTGTGAGAGAGTTAGGGAGAGAGAGAGAGTGTGTGTGTTTGTGAGAGAGTTAGGGAGAGAGAGAGAGTGTGTGTTTGTGAGAGAGTTAGGGAGAGAGAGAGTGTGTGTTTGTGAGAGAGTTAGGGAGAGAGTTAGGGAGAGAGTGCGTGTTTGTGAGAGAGTTAGGGAGAGAGTGAGAGAGTGTGTGTTTGTGAGAGAGTTAGGGAGAGAGAGAGAGTGTGTGTGTTTGTGAGAGAGTTAGGGAGAGAGAGAGAGAGTGAGAGAGTGTGTGTTTGTGAGAGAGTTAGGGAGAGAGAGTGTGTGTTTGTGAGAGAGGGAGAGAGAGAGTGAGAGAGTGTGTGTTTGTGAGAGAGTTAGGGAGAGAGAGAGAGTGTGTGTTTGTGAGAGAGTTAGGGAGAGAGTGAGAGAGTGTGAGAGAGTGTGTGTTTGTGAGAGAGTTAGGGAGAGAGAGAGTGAGAGAGTGTGTGTTTGAGAGAGTTAGGGAGAGAGAGAGTGGAGAGTGTGTGTTTGTGAGAGAGGGAGAGAGAGAGAGTGTGTGTTTGTGAGAGAGTTAGGGAGAGAGAGAGAGTTAGAGAGTGTGTGTTTGTGAGAGAGTTAGGGAGAGAGAGAGTGTGTGTGTTTGTGAGAGAGTTAGGGAGAGAGAGAGTGAGAGAGTGTGTGTTTGTGAGAGAGTTAGGGAGAGAGAGAGAGAGTGTGTGTTTGTGAGAGAGTTAGGGAGAGAGTGAGAGAGTGTGTGTTTGTGAGAGAGTTAGGGAGAGTGTGAGAGAGTGTGTGTTTGTGAGAGAGTTAGGGAGAGTGAGAGAGTGTGTGTTTGTGAGAGAGTTAGGGAGAGAGAGAGAGTGTGAGAGAGTTAGGGAGAGAGAGAGTGTGAGAGAGTGTGTGTTTGTGAGAGAGTTAGGGAGAGAGTGAGAGAGTGTGTGTGTGAGAGAGTTAGGCCTCTAAGGCATGACGGGATTACCTTACCTTACTAGACACGGCCGAACTTACCCGCTACAGACCGCTTGCGGTCGGATACATTACTCTTATCAATTTGCAACGGCGTTGTCAGCCATACATTGCTACACCGTTCAAAGTAGTAATACATGCCAGTATTTCATATGTATGCACATTTCTTTGTCTTATATCTTATATCTTTCCCGTGCCGTTAAACGTCACATAGGGCTCGCAACGTAGTTCGCCAATTTTTCCTGTCTTCGGCGAGTCTTTCAACCTCATCAAAGGATTTTATGCCTGTTAATTTGGCCTCTCTTAATAACATCCTCTTCAGAGTTTCATGCAGTCTGCCTCTTTTTCCTCGGCGTGTTGTGTTCCACTTGATAGCTTGTTTTGGGATTCTCTGATCATTTCTTCTCATCAAGTGACCAACATATGTCCATCTCCTTTTCCTGATCACCCATGAGACTGGTTGTTGTTCAGTCATCTGTCTTATCTCTGCATTGTTCTTGAATTCGTTCCACTTGATGCCGAGTATTTTCCTTAGGCATTTGTTTTCAAAAGAGTCTAATTTCTTTTCTATTTCTTTAGTTGTTTTCCAGCTTTCGCATGCATAAATGAGGGTGGATATTACATTTGAATTGAATAGTCTTAATTTGGTTTTTGTGCTTATAACTTTTGAATTCCATATGTTCTTAAGATTCTTTCTTTGTCTATTAAAAAGTTATTACGGTACAGATTATTTATTTAATGTACTGTAATTTATGTTTTGTAATTAAATTTTCACACAGTTACTGTGTGTTTGTGAGAGAGTTAGGGAGAGAGAGAGTGAGAGAGTGTGTGTTTGTGAAAGAGTTAGGGAGAGAGAGTGCATGTATATGAGAGAGACGTTTTGTGAGTGAGATAGAGGTGTGTTTGTGAGAGAGAGAGAGAGAGAGAGAGAGTGAGAGAACGTGTGTGCATGTATATGAGAGAGTGTGTGTGTGTTTGAGAGAGAGAGAGAGAGTTAGAGAGTGTGAGAGAGACATACAGTGAATGGCAGAGAGTGTGTGTTTGTGCGAGACAGAGCGTATATGTGAGAGAGATACAGAGAGTAAGTGAGAGAGACAGAGAGCAATGATGAATCAACTGATTGTTGCTTCTTTCGTGCCCCTGAAAATGATCCAGCAAAATGTAGAATATTCTTAGAAAGGAAATAAGAATCATTTTAAAACAACTGTGACACTAACAACATTGCAAGAAGAAAGATCATGTCTCTTACGTACAGCTGTGACACTAACATCACTGCAAGAAGAAAGGTCATGTTTCTTACGTACATCTGTGACACTAACATCATTTCCAGAAGAAAGGTCATGTCTCTTACGTACAGCTGTAACACTAACATCACTGCAAGAAGAAAGATCATGCCTCGTACATTTGTAAACATCACTGATGATAAGGGAAGATAAGAAAGATGAAACTAAATGACTTATCTCCCACAACTTGCATTTGGAAAGAAAAATATTAAACATAGAGATAAACAAACGAAAGAAAGAATTAACAAGTAAAACGAAATGAAAAGAATGCGTCTTTTTTTGCAAAAAAAAGTAAATATAAATAAATAAACGATGAAAAGGGAAATGAAAGAATGCCTGTTAAATGAAATCTGTTAACGACTTCATGTCAAATTACTCCTGCCCAAAGGTTCCCTTTGTCGGAAATTGAAGGTGGTTCCCTGGATTTGTTCCTGCTCGGCAGCCGCGCTTATTGTGAGAGAGATTAAGTGAGCGAATCTTAAGAGATGAATACAGAGCAAATATGCTCATGAAATTAGCAAACAGACACCTATTGAAACCGCGTTGAGAGGGGATGGCCGCTTGTAAAGTGTTAAATATGCACTAATCGCATCAAAAGGATGGACAGAAAAAAAAATATGGCATCTATTCATTAGACCTGGGTTGTTCTCATGTTTAATCAGTAGAGACGAGACAGATTAGTTTACCGTACAAAGTCCTGGCATACTTAGCTCTTCCTCACCCGCTGGATGTTTGACTGAATGCATTCAGCAGGATTTTGTGCCTGTTAATTTGGCCTCTCTTAATAACATCCTCTTCAGAGTTTCATGCAGTCTGCCTCTTTTTCCTCGGCGTGTTGTGTTCCACTTGATAGCTTGTTTTGGGATTCTCTGATCATTTCTTCTCATCAAGTGACCAACATATGTCCATCTCCTTTTCCTGATCACCCATGAGACTGGTTGTTGTTCAGTCATCTGTCTTATCTCTGCATTGTTCTTGAATTCGTTCCACTTGATGCCGAGTATTTTCCTTAGGCATTTGTTTTCAAAAGAGTCTAATTTCTTTTCTATTTCTTTAGTTGTTTTCCAGCTTTCGCATGCATAAATGAGGGTGGATATTACATTTGAATTGAATAGTCTTAATTTGGTTTTTGTGCTTATAACTTTTGAATTCCATATGTTCTTAAGATTCTTTCTTTGTCTATTAAAAAGTTATTACGGTACAGATTATTTATTTAATGTACTGTAATTTATGTTTTGTAATTAAATTTTCACACAGTTACTGTGTGTTTGTGAGAGAGTTAGGGAGAGAGAGAGTGAGAGAGTGTGTGTTTGTGAAAGAGTTAGGGAGAGAGAGTGCATGTATATGAGAGAGACGTTTTGTGAGTGAGATAGAGGTGTGTTTGTGAGAGAGGGAGAGAGAGAGAGAGTGAGAGAACGTGTGTGCATGTATATGAGAGAGTGTGTGTGTGTTTGAGAGAGAGAGAGAGAGTTAGAGAGTGTGAGAGAGACATACAGTGAATGGCAGAGAGTGTGTGTTTGTGCGAGACAGAGCGTATATGTGAGAGAGATACAGAGAGTAAGTGAGAGAGACAGAGAGCAATGATGAATCAACTGATTGTTGCTTCTTTCGTGCCCCTGAAAATGATCCAGCAAAATGTAGAATATTCTTAGAAAGGAAATAAGAATCATTTTAAAACAACTGTGACACTAACAACATTGCAAGAAGAAAGATCATGTCTCTTACGTACAGCTGTGACACTAACATCACTGCAAGAAGAAAGGTCATGTTTCTTACGTACATCTGTGACACTAACATCATTTCCAGAAGAAAGGTCATGTCTCTTACGTACAGCTGTAACACTAACATCACTGCAAGAAGAAAGATCATGCCTCGTACATTTGTAAACATCACTGATGATAAGGGAAGATAAGAAAGATGAAACTAAATGACTTATCTCCCACAACTTGCATTTGGAAAGAAAAATATTAAACATAGAGATAAACAAACGAAAGAAAGAATTAACAAGTAAAACGAAATGAAAAGAATGCGTCTTTTTTTGCAAAAAAAAGTAAATATAAATAAATAAACGATGAAAAGGGAAATGAAAGAATGCCTGTTAAATGAAATCTGTTAACGACTTCATGTCAAATTACTCCTGCCCAAAGGTTCCCTTTGTCGGAAATTGAAGGTGGTTCCCTGGATTTGTTCCTGCTCGGCAGCCGCGCTTATTGTGAGAGAGATTAAGTGAGCGAATCTTAAGAGATGAATACAGAGCAAATATGCTCATGAAATTAGCAAACAGACACCTATTGAAACCGCGTTGAGAGGGGATGGCCGCTTGTAAAGTGTTAAATATGCACTAATCGCATCAAAAGGATGGACAGAAAAAAAAATATGGCATCTATTCATTAGACCTGGGTTGTTCTCATGTTTAATCAGTAGAGACGAGACAGATTAGTTTACCGTACAAAGTCCTGGCATACTTAGCTCTTCCTCACCCGCTGGATGTTTGACTGAATGCATTCAGCAGGATTTTGTGCTGTAGTTAAAACATTATCTTAGTCCTTTATACTTCCAGCGTCTTTCATGCCGCCTTTATTTGAGGCTACAGTGTTCAAATAGTTCAGGTGCATGTAATGTACTACTCTTGGTTTGGAAGTTTCTTTGATTATTTCATATTTCATTGGATTGCCTTATACTTTTGTCACTTATAAATAAATCCTTGTTTAAAGTCTTCATATGTTTATTATTTCTTCTTGCTCACCTGGGCAAGAGCAGAAAAAAAGGCAGAGGACAGGCATTTGTGGAAAACCCTTGCTGAAGCCCCATGTACCCTCGGCACTTAAGGTTCAGAGAGAGATGTTTATTATTTGGAATCTTCCATTGGCCTCGACTGATGGCACTTTTTGGTCTTATCTGCTTCTAACTCAGACCTAGTCTTATATGATATACGTCTCTCCATCCTTTCTCGTTCCCCCCTCTCACCTTTTTCCACATCCCCGCGATTTCTTTTCTGTAGCAGTCTGATGTTTTGTCTGCTTTTTTTTTTTTTGTATATTGTTTTGGCCAGATAGAGTTGCTGGCCCTACACCGAATCCTCTTTAATTGTCTTTTACGATCACGCTTGGTAGGGTAAAGTTAAGGTAACCCTGTCATCCCTCATAAGCACATAAAGATATGGTGTTAGTGCCCATATTTTCCTTGTCCTGCCAGTACACTAGGGGGTGGTGTGGTCAGCATCACGTCTGGCCACATTTCCCTCCCAAGCTACAGAAGAAGCTGAGTACCCCTTTCTACAGCTGGGTGACTGGAGGGGGGGGGGGGCCCCGCCTTCGGCCGGATTCGAACCCCCAGCCTTCGTCATGAGAGACAAGTTCACTAATCACTTCGCCACTCAGACTCAGTGGTCCTATTCTTTGCAGACATGTGCCCACGTTCCGCGGGTACTACACGTAGGTCCTACGCCTGTTATTATACGCAAGTGAACGCTTGAAGATCATCAGAACTGTACAAAACAACCAGAAATCCTTCTATACTAAGCGTTTGCGAGGGATTATACGAATATTTTGGCCAGATACTATAAGAAATAATACTTTACTGAAAGAAATGTAAATGAAGCTATTGACCTCGATTAGGAAAGGCTTTGGCAGTTGCTGGGGCATGTACTCCGGATGTCTGTGAGAGAGTTAGGGAGAGAGAGAGAGTGAGAGAGTGTGTGTTTGTGAGAGAGTTAGGGAGAGAGTGAGAGAGTGTGTGTTTGTGAGAGAGTTAGGGAGAGAGAGAGTGAGAGAGTGTCTGTTTGTGAGAGAGTTAGGGAGAGAGAGTGCATGTATATGAGAGAGACGTGTTGTGAGTGAGATAGAGGTGTGTTTGTGAGAGAGAGAGAGAGAGAGTGAGAGAACGTGTGTGCATGTATATGAGAGAGTGTGTGTGTGTTTGCGAGAGAGAGAGAGAGTTAGAGAGTGTGAGAGAGACATACAGTGAATGGCAGAGAGTGTGTGTTTGTGCGAGACAGAGCGTATATGAGAGAGATACAGAGAGTAAGTAAGAGAGACAGAGAGCAATGATGAATCAACTGATTGTTGCTTCTTTCGTGCCCCTGAAAATGATCCAGCAAAATGTAGAATATTCTTAGAAAGGAAATAAGAATCATTTTAAAACAACTGTGACACTAACAACATTGCAAGAAGAAAGATCATGTCTCTTACGTACAGCTGTGACACTAACATCATTTCAAGAAGAAAGGTCATGTCTCTTACGTACAGCTGTGACACTAACATCACTGCAAGAAGAAAGGTCATGTTTCTTACGTACAGCTGTGACACTAACATCACTGCAAGAAGAAAGGTCATGTCTCTTACGTACAGCTGTGACACTAACATCACTGCAAGAAGAAAGGTCATGTCTCTTACGTACAGCTGTGACACTAACATCACTGCAAGAAGAAAGGTCATGTCTCTTACGTACAGCTGTGACACTAACATCATTTCAAGAAGAAAGGTCATGTCTCCTACGTACAGCTGTGACACTAATATCACTGCAAAAAGAAAGGTCATGTCTCTTACGTACAGCTGTAACACTAACATCATTGCAAGAAGAAAGATCATGCCTCGTACATTTGTAAACATCACTGATGATAAGGGAAGATAAGAAAGATGAAACTAAATGACTTATCTCCCACAACTTGCATTTGGAAAGAAAAATATTAAACATAGAGATAAACAAACGAAAGAAAGAATTAACAAGTAAAACGAAATGAAAAGAATGCGTCTTTTTGCAAAAAAAAAGTAAATATAAATAAATAAACGATGAAAAGGGAAATGAAAGAATGCCTGTTAAATGAAATCTGTTAACGACTTCATGTCAAATTACTCCTGCCCAAAGGTTCCCTTTGTCGGAAATTGAAGGTGATTCCCTGGATTTGTTCCTGCTCGGCAGCCGCGCTTATTGTGAGAGAGATTAAGTGAGCGAATCTTAAGAGATGAATACAGAGCAAATATGCTCATGAAATTAGCAAACAGACACCTATTGAAACCGCGTTGAGAGGGGATGGCCGCTTGTAAAGTGTTAAATATGCACTAATCGCATCAAAAGGATGGACAGAAAAAAAATATGGCATCTATTCATTAGACCTGGGTTGTTCTCATGTTTAATCAGTAGAGACGAGACAGATTAGTTTACCGTACAAAGTCCTGGCATACTTAGCTCTTCTTCACCCGCTGGATGTTTGACTGAATGCATTCAGCAGGATTTTGTGCTGTAGTTAAAACATTATCTTAGTCCTTTATACTTCCAGCGTCTTTCATGCCGCCTTTATTTGAGGCTGCAATGTTCAAATAGTTCAGGTGCATGTAATGTACTACTCTTGGTTTGGAAGTTTCTTTGATTATTTCATATTCCATTGGATTGCCTTATACTTTTGTCACTTATAAATAAATCCTTGTTTAAAGTCTTCATATGTTTATTATTTCTTCTTGCTCACCTGGGCAAGAGCAGAAAAAAAGGCAGAGGACAGGCATTTGTGGAAAACCCTTGCGGAAGCCCCATGTACCCTCGGCACTTAAGGTTCAGAGAGAGATGTTTATTATTTGGAATCTTCCATTGGCCTGGACTGATGGCACTTTTTGGTCTTATCTGCTTCTAACTCAGCCCTAGTCTTATATGATATACGTCTCTCCATCCTTTCTCGTTCCCCCCTCTCACCTTTTTCCACATCCCCGCGATTTCTTTTCTGTAGCAGTCTGATGTTTTGTCTGCTTTTTTTTTTTTGTATATTGTTTTGGCCAGATAGAGTTGCTGGCCCTACACCGAATCCTCTTTAATTGTCTTTTACGATCACGCTTGGTAGGGTAAAGTTAAGGTAACCCTGTCATCCCTCATAAGCACATAAAGATATGGTGTTAGTGCCCATATTTTCCTTGTCCTGCCAGTACACTAGGGGGTGGTGTGGTCAGCATCACGTCTGGCCACATTTCCCTCCCAAGCTACAGAAGAAGCTGAGTACCCCTTTCTACAGCTGGGTGACTGGAGGGGGGGGGGGGGGGCCCCGCCTTCGGCCGGATTCGAACCCCCAGCCTTCGTCATGAGAGACAAGTTCACTAATCACTTCGCCACTCAGACTCAGTGGTCCTATTCTTTGCAGACATGTGCCCACGTTCCGCGGGTACTACACGTAGGTCCTACGCCTGTTATTATACGCAAGTGAACGCTTGAAGATCATCAGAACTGTACAAAACAACCAGAAATCCTTCTATACTAAGCGTTTGCGAGGGATTATACGAATATTTTGGCCAGATACTATAAGAAATAATACTTTACTGAAAGAAATGTAAATGAAGCTATTGACCTCGATTAGGAAAGGCTTTGGCAGTTGCTGGGGCATGTACTCCGGATGTCTGGTAACTCATTACTAAAAAAAAATATATATATATAGTACTGAAATTAACACCTCAAAGAATCAGGAGTAAGTGTAGAAGGAAACATGGAGTAAGTGTAGAAGGAAACATGGAGTAAGTGTAGAAGGAAACATGAAGTAAGTGTAGAAGGAAACATGAAGTACGTGTAGAAGGAAACATGAAGTACGTGTAGAAGGAAACATGAAGTACGTGTAGAAGGAAACATGAAGTACGTGTAGAAGGAAACATGAAGTACGTGTAGAAGGAAACATGAAGTACGTGTAGAAGGAAACATGGAGTAAGTGTAGAAGGAAACATGGAGTAAGTGTAGAAGGAAACATGAAGTAAGTGTAGAAGGAAACATGGAGTAAGTGTAGAAGGAAACATGAAGTACGTGTTACTCCTGCCCAAAGGTTCCCTTTGTCGGAAATTGAAGGTGATTCCCTGGATTTGTTCCTGCTCGGCAGCCGCGCTTATTGTGAGAGAGATTAAGTGAGCGAATCTTAAGAGATGAATACAGAGCAAATATGCTCATGAAATTAGCAAACAGACACCTATTGAAACCGCGTTGAGAGGGGATGGCCGCTTGTAAAGTGTTAAATATGCACTAATCGCATCAAAAGGATGGACAGAAAAAAAATATGGCATCTATTCATTAGACCTGGGTTGTTCTCATGTTTAATCAGTAGAGACGAGACAGATTAGTTTACCGTACAAAGTCCTGGCATACTTAGCTCTTCTTCACCCGCTGGATGTTTGACTGAATGCATTCAGCAGGATTTTGTGCTGTAGTTAAAACATTATCTTAGTCCTTTATACTTCCAGCGTCTTTCATGCCGCCTTTATTTGAGGCTGCAATGTTCAAATAGTTCAGGTGCATGTAATGTACTACTCTTGGTTTGGAAGTTTCTTTGATTATTTCATATTCCATTGGATTGCCTTATACTTTTGTCACTTATAAATAAATCCTTGTTTAAAGTCTTCATATGTTTATTATTTCTTCTTGCTCACCTGGGCAAGAGCAGAAAAAAAGGCAGAGGACAGGCATTTGTGGAAAACCCTTGCGGAAGCCCCATGTACCCTCGGCACTTAAGGTTCAGAGAGAGATGTTTATTATTTGGAATCTTCCATTGGCCTGGACTGATGGCACTTTTTGGTCTTATCTGCTTCTAACTCAGCCCTAGTCTTATATGATATACGTCTCTCCATCCTTTCTCGTTCCCCCCTCTCACCTTTTTCCACATCCCCGCGATTTCTTTTCTGTAGCAGTCTGATGTTTTGTCTGCTTTTTTTTTTTTGTATATTGTTTTGGCCAGATAGAGTTGCTGGCCCTACACCGAATCCTCTTTAATTGTCTTTTACGATCACGCTTGGTAGGGTAAAGTTAAGGTAACCCTGTCATCCCTCATAAGCACATAAAGATATGGTGTTAGTGCCCATATTTTCCTTGTCCTGCCAGTACACTAGGGGGTGGTGTGGTCAGCATCACGTCTGGCCACATTTCCCTCCCAAGCTACAGAAGAAGCTGAGTACCCCTTTCTACAGCTGGGTGACTGGAGGGGGGGGGGGGGGCCCCGCCTTCGGCCGGATTCGAACCCCCAGCCTTCGTCATGAGAGACAAGTTCACTAATCACTTCGCCACTCAGACTCAGTGGTCCTATTCTTTGCAGACATGTGCCCACGTTCCGCGGGTACTACACGTAGGTCCTACGCCTGTTATTATACGCAAGTGAACGCTTGAAGATCATCAGAACTGTACAAAACAACCAGAAATCCTTCTATACTAAGCGTTTGCGAGGGATTATACGAATATTTTGGCCAGATACTATAAGAAATAATACTTTACTGAAAGAAATGTAAATGAAGCTATTGACCTCGATTAGGAAAGGCTTTGGCAGTTGCTGGGGCATGTACTCCGGATGTCTGGTAACTCATTACTAAAAAAAAATATATATATATAGTACTGAAATTAACACCTCAAAGAATCAGGAGTAAGTGTAGAAGGAAACATGGAGTAAGTGTAGAAGGAAACATGGAGTAAGTGTAGAAGGAAACATGAAGTAAGTGTAGAAGGAAACATGAAGTACGTGTAGAAGGAAACATGAAGTACGTGTAGAAGGAAACATGAAGTACGTGTAGAAGGAAACATGAAGTACGTGTAGAAGGAAACATGAAGTACGTGTAGAAGGAAACATGAAGTACGTGTAGAAGGAAACATGGAGTAAGTGTAGAAGGAAACATGGAGTAAGTGTAGAAGGAAACATGAAGTAAGTGTAGAAGGAAACATGGAGTAAGTGTAGAAGGAAACATGAAGTACGTGTAGAAGGAAACATGAAGTAAGTGTAGAAGGAAACATGGAGTAAGTGTAGACCAAAGGAAAAATGGAGTAAGTGTAGGCCGAAGGAAACATAGATTAGAACAACAAAGGGAGTGTTGAGTAACTGAGGGCTCAACTAGGCAAGAACAGAAGGAAAAAAAGACGAAGGACTGGTTTGTGGAAAACCCTTCTGGAAGCCCCATGAACCGTGAGCATATCAGGGTTCAGAGAGAGAGAGAGAGAGAGAGAGAGAGAGAGAGAGAGAGAGGAGTCAGTCTTATATGGGCGACCAAATAACGAAATGGTTAATGTTTTCGTCTCTCAAGGCTAGGTCAGTGGTTCGAATCCAGTCGGAGATACTTCATTTACCCATCTACTGAAGCGGGTACATGGCTCCAGCTTAAGCTGTTGAGTCAGTGAAGAGTGCTAGATAACGTAGGTAGTCATGTAGGAATGGAGTGGGTGAAGAGTGCTAGATAACGTAGATAGTCCTGTAGGAATGGAGTGGATGAAGAGTGCTAGATAACGTAGATAGTCCTGTAGGAGTGGAGTCATTTAAGAGTGTTAGATAACGTAGATAGTCCTGTAGGAATGGAGTGGGTGAATAGTGCTAGATAACGTAGGTAGTCCTGTAGGAATGGAGTGGGTGAAGAGTGCTAGATAACGAAGATAGCCCTGTAGGAACGGAGTGGGTGAAGAGTGCTAGATAACGTAGATAGTCCCGTAGGAATGGAGTGGGTGAAGAGTGCTAGATAACGTAGATAGTCCTGTAGGAATGGAGTGGGTGATGACTGCTAGATAACGTAGATAGTCCTGTAGGAATGGAGTGGATGAAGAGTGCTAGATAACGTAGATAGTCCTGTAGGAATGGAGTCATTTAAGAGTGCTAGATAACGTAGATAGTCCTGTAGGAATGGAGTGGGTGAATAGTGCTAGATAACGTAGGTAGTCCTGTAGGAATGGAGTGGGTGAAGAGTGCTAGATAACGAAGATAGCCCTGTAGGAACGGAGTGGGTGAAGAGTGCTAGATAACGTAGATAGTCCCGTAGGAATGGAGTGGGTGAAGAGTGCTGACAGATCAAGAAAATTTACGAGTACTAACAGCACATCTCTAGGACGCCTCTCTGGCATGGCAAGTCTTATGCACATAGATGTGTGATAAAAACATTGGTACGTTTATATCCTTTGTGTACCAGTGGAAATATGTACAGCGTGTTCTAGTGTGCCTGACATGCAGGAATTCTCAGATCTCAGAGAAAGAATTTAGATGATTTCCTTCAAGTCATGTTTCTATGTATTCATTTTTCAAGCTGGATCGACTGAAGGGCGACGGCTGAAAGTCTTCATCCACTGCCGTTGTATTAACATGGTCCATCACTGGTTTATCGACCACCTAGCCTCTAAAAATGGTTACCAGAGAAATCTGAGAAGATAAATGCTGCCAGGCGTGATACTGACCACATCAGACTTTCATGTGCCGAAGGTGGTGGGAATACGACCTAACACTGTATCTCCAATATTCCTTAATGGCATAGAAACGGGAATTTTACCTTTGTCTTATTACTGATTTGTCACTTTCCAGGAACATCTAAATGTGTTTATTAACAGCTGTCGGCCGGTCGTTTGAACACAATAAGAAGAGGCACCTACTAGCTGACAGTGTTGTAACTAGGAATCCAGCCGTGTAGCTTTGTTCCTATATTAACCAAGAAAATTGTCCTAAACTGCCTCTTCAGTTACACACCCAGGATCTCTTAGCAGCGTTCAGTTGACACGTTTGTCTCGTCGCCTTCCACTGAGTAAGAAAATATAACCGTAAACAATGTCAGTGTACACAATTGTGGCCTTTACACGTAGACAATCAAAACATTTCACTACGTGTAAATGACACCGACCCCGGCAGTGTCTGTACATGAAAACATAGACTACTGTACACACATATAGCACAGTTCATTGTCATCAAACGTAATCATGACATCTGGAGCATTACTCTTGCTAAACCCTGAGGAATCCTTGCCAGCTTCTTTCTCTTATATATCAAAGGACTCAGGCATTTTTACGGAGGGCTCAGTGTTGAGAAGCAAATAGAGTGACTGGGGCTATTGTAACAGGCGGGGCAGAGTGGTGGCATAGAATGCAGGGGGCTCCTATATGACGACTTGGACCATGGGGATGGAACCTGAGGCAGTGACCAAGGCTCTGTCTTGGCTAGTTCAGCATGATGATACTCACGGCGTAGTGGTGACACTCAGAGCATGTTTCGCAAGATAGAAAGGGGTTTGCTGCATCAAGCATCGGGGTCAGCTCTTGGGGAAATCATGTGTCACCAGGCTGACGTGGATATATTGTCCAGGGCACGAGAGAGTCAGAGCCAATGAGATAGCCGATCATGTCGCTCGCTCGTGACGCTGCTGCAACAGACAGTATTCACGTGGAAAGGACAGGACAGGCTGAAGTCGGTGGTCGAGAAACTGGACCGGGAAGAGGAAAATGCTTGTCTTGTCTTGTCTCCTTCCTCATATACCTTCCGGTGTTGAGGGGACAAATAGACGTCTTGATAGGGATCGGCGATTTGCTTCAAATAATGGGATGTTTAATGCTTCTGTAAATTCCTCTCTCTCCATCTCCTAGATAACGTAGATAGTCCTGTAGGAATGGAGTGGGTGAAGAGTGCTAGATAACGTAGGTAGTCCCGTAGGGATGGAGTGGGTAAAGAGTGCTAGATAACGTAGATAGTCCTGTAGGAATGGAGTGGGTGAAGAGTGCTAGATAACGAAGATAGTCCTGTAGGAATGAAGTGGGTGAAGAGTGCTAGATAACGTAGATAGACCCGTAGGGATGGAGTCGGTGAAGAGTGCTAGATAACGTAGATAGTCCTGTAGGAATGGAGTGGGTGAAGAGTGCTAGATAACGAAGATAGTCCTGTAGTAATGAAGTGGGTGAAGAGTGCTAGATAACGTAGATAGTCCTGTAGGAATGGAGTGGGTGAAGAGTGCTAGATAACGTAGATAGTCCCGTAGGGATGGAGTCGGTGAAGAGTGCTGACAGATCAAGAAAATTTACGAGTACTAACAGCACATCTCTAGGACGCCTCTCTGGCATGGCAAGTCTTATGCACATAGATGTGTGATAAAAACATTGGTACGTTTATATCCTTTGTGTACCAGTGGAAATATGTACAGCGTGTTCTAGTGTGCCTGACATGCAGGAATTCTCAGATCTCAGAGAAAGAATTTAGATGATTTCCTTCAAGTCATGTTTCTATGTATTCATTTTTCAAGCTGGATCGACTGAAGGGCGACGGCTGAAAGTCTTCATCCACTGCCGTTGTATTAACATGGTCCATCACTGGTTTATCGACCACCTAGCCTCTAAAAATGGTTACCAGAGAAATCTGAGAAGATAAATGCTGCCAGGCGTGATACTGACCACATCAGACTTTCATGTGCCGAAGGTGGTGGGAATACGACCTAACACTGTATCTCCAATATTCCTTAATGGCATAGAAACGGGAATTTTACCTTTGTCTTATTACTGATTTGTCACTTTCCAGGAACATCTAAATGTGTTTATTAACAGCTGTCGGCCGGTCGTTTGAACAATAAGAAGAGGCACCTACTAGCTGACAGTGTTGTAACTAGGAATCCAGCCGTGTAGCTTTGTTCCTATATTAACCAAGAAAATTGTCCTAAACTGCCTCTTCAGTTACACACCCAGGATCTCTTAGCAGCGTTCAGTTGACACGTTTGTCTCGTCGCCTTCCACTGAGTAAGAAAATATAACCGTAAACAATGTCAGTGTACACAATTGTGGCCTTTACACGTAGACAATCAAAACATTTCACTACGTGTAAATGACACCGACCCCGGCAGTGTCTGTACATGAAAACATAGACTACTGTACACACATATAGCACAGTTCATTGTCATCAAACGTAATCATGACATCTGGAGCATTACTCTTGCTAAACCCTGAGGAATCCTTGCCAGCTTCTTTCTCTTATATATCAAAGGACTCAGGCATTTTTACGGAGGGCTCAGTGTTGAGAAGCAAATAGAGTGACTGGGGCTATTGTAACAGGCGGGGCAGAGTGGTGGCATAGAATGCAGGGGGCTCCTATATGACGACTTGGACCATGGGGATGGAACCTGAGGCAGTGACCAAGGCTCTGTCTTGGCTAGTTCAGCATGATGACACTCACGGCGTAGTGGTGACACTCAGAGCATGTTTCGCACGATAGAAAGGGGTTTGCTGCATCAAGCATCGGGGTCAGCTCTTGGGGAAATCATGTGTCACCAGGCTGACGTGGATATATTGTCCAGGGCACGAGAGAGTCAGAGCCAATGAGATAGCCGATCATGTCGCTCGCTCGTGACGCTGCTGCAACAGACAGTATTCACGTGGAAAGGACAGGACAGGCTGAAGTCGGTGGTTGAGAAACTGGACCGGGAAGAGGAAAATGCTTGTCTTGTCTTGTCTCCTTCCTCATATACCTTCCGGTGTTGAGGGGACAAATAGACGTCTTGATAGGGATCGGCGATTTGCTTCATATAATGGGATGTTTAATGCTTCTGTAAATTCCTCTCTCTCCATCTCCTGCATGGGAGGCCTCTTCCTCTGTTACCTACAAATCTTATTATGATTGTTTTCTGTGATATACTGTCTGGTAGTAACCGTGTAACGAGGCCAAACCATCTGACTTTTGATAGTTTTGATAATGTGTTTTGATAATACATATCTGTAGAAGATTAAGGATTGGAGGGGGAGGGGAGCCAGGTGGCTGGCTGGAACAATTCGAAACTGTCAGAACCTACAGCTGACTGACAAAATTAGTGTTTTTACTCTTTGGTGGTTACTGAAACAGAGCACAGCATGCGTGGGTGTTTCAACTCTAGTGCTGTGACACTGAGTCCCAGATCTCAAGAATCAAGATCTTTACACGCCCTTAACATGACGTCCTCACAAGACACTTACGTTCCTGCTCCAAAGATCCTTACACGCCCTTAACATGACGTCCTCACAAGACACTTACGTTCCTGCTCCAAAGATCCTTACACGCCCTTAACATGATGTCCTCACAAGACACTTACGTTCCTGCTTCAAAGATCCTTACACGCCCTTAACATGACGTCCTCACAAGACACTTACGTTCCTGCTCCAAAGATCCTTACACGCCCTTAACATGACGTCCTCACAAGACACTTACGTTCCTGCTCCACTCCCACACACTTCACACATCCCTCAACAGACCCGTGGCAAACGCTGCTTCCCTTCTCACTCATCCGCCTCTTCCTTCCTTAGGTTATGGGGTCTCCCTTAAGCCTGTACTTCTCCTTTATATTCAGAGCTCCTACCAACTACACGATTATTGTAAGCAAACATTGCGTGTCAAAATGTAAAGAACTAAAGAAATTAAACTAATCCAAACATCACACGGCATGTCATTCCACTCAGCGGGTGCTCTCTCCCTCATTCTGCATGGTCAGCAAGCAAAATAAAGAAACAAGGATCCAAGATAAGCATATATACGTGCAACAACAACCAAGAAAAGAATGTAAAGATCATAAGAAAAATTCACACACTGAACACCTGTATCTACCCACATCACTATCGCCTGCACCTACCCACATCACTACCATCTACCCACATCACTGCCACTTGTACCTACTCACATCACTACAACCTGTACCTACCTACATCACTGCCACTTGTACCTACCTACATCACTGCCACTTGTACCTACCTACATCACTGCCACTTGTACCTACCTACATCACTGCCACTTGTACCTACCTACATCACTGCCACCTGTACCTACCTACATCACTGCCACTTGTGCCTACCTACATCACTGCCACTTGTACCTACCCACATCACTGCCACCTGTACCTACCCACATCACTGCCACCTGTACCTACCCACATCACTGCCACCTGTACCTACCTACATCACTGCCAGTTATGTTACACTCCGTCCATTCCTCCCCTCCGGTCCATGCTTTCAGGTATCTCGAGACAGGTGGCACATTCGCAGCTAACTCGTTCCTCCTACATTGTATCATTTCTTCCCCTCATTTTCGCCTACTGATCAGTCCTAATGAAACAATATTTCAAACCATTTGGAGCCAAATACAAACATCACTTCCCGTATAGTATTTTATTGTTGCAAAATCATTTTCATAGTCGTCTACACCGAAGGTTCTCACATTAGGGCCGCTCTTGCCCTGGCAACTGTCTACCGAAGGCCGAAGGTCCTCATGTTAGGCCCACTCTTCCCTTGGCAACCGTCTATCTACGACTGCGACCTTACCTCGTTTATACTCACCTAAAACACGAGTTATGACGATTATCTCTTGTTCAACGTTTACTCCTTACTTTAGTTGCTTTTTTTTTTGTGCTGCGAATGTTGTTGACATTTGTTTCCCTGGGAGAATCTATATTTCCTACACAATATTCCTCTTCTAACATCTAGATGTGAAACTAATGCTCTTTACGCTCCGAGTATAACTCTGAGTTCACTGATATACTCAACCAAATTTGTTTAAACCCATATTTTATATATTTTTCAGAGCGTATATATTGAAGTGTGCAACATGTAAATATACATATGTCCACATTTATACCCTCACATTGTGTTACTTTTTTTTTTTTTGTCAGAGTAAGTGAAGATTTGTGTTGACAAGCCAATGATGATGGCTTATTCTTTATTTTCTATTATTTAATGCATGTAAGCCACGATATCTCCATTTCGGTGCATCTAAACTAAGGCCGCTTCCATCATTTTGAGAAACAAAGTGGAATCCAAAGAGCACTCAGCACAGAGCATTCTTTTAACAGCCCAATCAATAGGCAATTTTATTAAAGCCTCTATGTCCCATTTTATCTGTGATTCAAATCCCTCTCCCCCTCCCCCCTGCCCCAATCCGCCCCGATTCAGCAAACAAACGGCCACCAAAGTCTGGACAAGAATCCCAGGTTTGTGAGACTCATCTGTCCTCCTAGCCTTATCCTTTTTTTTTTCCTCAGGGGCCTCTCTCAGTGTACATTCAGACAGGCCAGAGCTTCTCCTGGAATGGCACCCCCACTCTGGAGCGAGAGCTCGTATTTGTGGAGCGCGATGTTTATTTGCCAAGTCAACAACCGAAACCATGCAAAGGTTGCGATCTTGATGAGGGAAAATGCAAAAATGAAACACAAGGGGCATCATTCTGTGGAGCAAGTCGATTTTGAATTGCCGCAGTGCCTTCCATCTATGTCAACGTCCTGGTAATCCCTGCTGTATTTTAGTGTGGATGAATTCTCTGCAAGCCCTCGTTCAGGCTCGGGAGAAAGCCCTTGAAAATGTCCGAGTTTTTTTATTTTTTTATTTTTCGTTTTGTGTTTGTCTTTCACGAGAGTGCACAGAAAATAAAAATCGAGCGACACCAATGTGTGCACACCGAAACCATATTTGTGTAAAATGAAGCACTCGTTCGATAGTTTGAAAAGGCGATGCAGTCTGGTGCAGTGGTTGGAGACACGTTTATCTGAACTGTGAAATCCTTCAGAACATCATCTGATTTTTATACATTTCGTGTCACGGACAAAAACGGTTATGAAGAGCATGCCTGCCCGTTTATTATTATTATTATTTTTCCTTTGTCCCAAAAAATACCTGTCTCAAAGGTGCTCACACACAAGAGATGGACGTATGTCGATCACGTGATGAGAAGAAACAGAATCCCCAAAAAACAAGCTATGAAGTGGAATACAGCAGACCGAAGAAAAAGAGGTCGACCACGTGAAACTCTAAAGAGGACAATGTTAAGAGAGGCCAATTTAGTGGGCATAAAATCCCTTGATGAGGTTGAAAATCTCACCAAAAACAGGAAAACCTGACGAACTACCATGCGAGCCCTATACGACGTTTAACGGCGCCGGAAAGATGTAAGTTTTTTAAAAAATCATTCTACATAAAGAAATCAATAGAAAAGCAGCATAGATGAATTGAAAAAAGCCCGTAAGTGGCACAGTATAACGTTGATAGGAGTGTGAGGTTGTTTACGTCAAGTTAGTGAAGTGACTGGGTTTAGCACGGATCAGTGAGGACCTATAAACAGCTCTGACTGGAACAAACAGCAGAGAACTCATCGATGGTTGCTATAACGTACAGCCAAACAGACACGGATGTGTCACGAATCATGCTATGCTGCTTCCCGTTGCAAAGGAACTAGCACAACACAAAATGATAAAAACACTCACGAGTTATACAATAATGTAACAGAACAAAGAGAGCAGTAACAAGAAAGTCTAGCACTGCGATTCGGTATTTTTGATACATAGTCTAGAGGAAGGAAATGGTGCCGTTCTCTTGCAGTACAATCAGTGCCTCTCTAATACCATCAGACTATCCTTGGAGGTAGCATCCGCAATAAAAGAATAAACGACTTTATGGCTGCTCTCTGCCTCAGAGAATTTCCCTGGTTCGTAAACATTCCACTCCTGCCGTAAAACCCTGACAATGCCGGTGATGATCTTTGAAATGTGCGGGCTGCAGATGGCCATCAGCAAGGAATAGTGGACTAAACGACGCAATAAACTTCCTGCCAGTTGAAAAGGGATGTCGGATTTGGTCTTCAGGCAAAGTGGACTGTCTGCAGTGATACGTTATCATTTGTTGGTGCGTAAAATTGTGAAGCCCACACGACGTGAATGTGAGCTGGGGAAGCGAGACCGGCTGGCGACTCTTTCATGTTGTGCTGATGAATCTGCATACTTCCCTGTCTATGGGTGACAGTTTTGCAGATTTTAGCTACTCGTCGTTAACAACATCAATATCTGAGAAATGATTGTTGTTGTCTATGTTATATCACAAATCAGTGTCTATAGTCTTTGTGATTTTGAGGAAAGCTGCTGTCGTGACAGTAATTTAGAATACGTGGAACTAAATCTTTAGAAAACAGAATGTTAAATAAATTCCAAATTGCAGACTGGAAACCCTTCCAAAGCTGAAGCAACACCGAACAGAAACACTTGCCTAACACAGAACCAAGAAACACTTGCCTAACACAGAACCAAGAAACACTTGCCTAACACAGAACCAAGAAACACTTGCTTAATATGGAACCAAGAAACACTTGCCTAACACAGCACCAAGAAACACTTGCTTAATATGGAACCAAAAAAACACTTGCCTGACAGAGAACCAGGAAACACTTGCTTAACATAGAAATATTTGCCTAATATAGAACCAAAAGAAACTCTTCACTAACGTAGAACAAAAACAAACACTTGGCTAATATAGAACCAAAAGAAACACTTGCCTAACATTGAACCAAAAGAAACACTTGCCTAACATTGAATCAAAAGAAACACTTGCCTAACACTGAACCAAAAGAAACATTTGCCTAACATAGAACCATAAGAAACACTTGCCTAACATAGAACTAAGAAACATATAGAACTAAGAAACACATGCCTAACACAGAACCAAAAAAAAACACTGAATATTTCAAGTTACTTATATGTTACAGAGCCAAAACACTGACAGTTATCATGTCATAGAAATGTCACAGAAGCGAAGTGCATAATTTTATGTCACCTACCTATTACAAAGCAAAAACTATAGCTATCATAAAACCACAGAGTCAAACCACTGATATCCGAATGTCATATATGACTGGGTTTTTTTTTTCCTTTGTCTTTTCTTTGTCACAAACTATTTCGTTAGGACGGCCTTTAACCAGCCTTGCATATTTTGCTAATGTTATCTTCTTTTCAGAATAATCTTTGTATTTTAGGGGCCTCTCTTTTCATCTATAACCCACGAAAGGTCGCTAGTCTATCATTGCAAACTGACGGTTTATTGATGTAGGGTGATTCTATTGTATTGATCAGTATACGGCATTGACTAATGCTAAAGTAATAGACGTTGTCTCTGTAGAGTCTCAGCTGCTTTCAGATGGATGAATGACTAGGTTAGGCGTTCATTAAATACGAGTATTTCTAGTACTACGTTTGTGGGCTGGTAATGGCAATGGGCAAGATGTTATCAGTATTTGTGCCAACGTGTTATGGTGATGGTAGTGATTACTTCGATGATGTAGTGAGATGAGGATGACGTTGGGGTCTTTAGTAAGGGGTTCGGTAGATAAGGCAGTATTTGTGGCGTTAAGTGTAATGATGATGATGGTGATGATGACGACGACGATGACAACTGGGTACTAGAGACTAGTAATTTCTGCGTTAAACTTGTGCCTCTAAACTTCTTCTTCTTATTATTTTTCTTTTTCGTTCGCTTCTACCACCAAGACCGCCCCGTGATCTTACTGAATTTACTCCTGTGGTCCTCGATAGGTCCCGTGGTCCCCTTGTGGTCCCCAAAAGGACCACACGAGATCCCCGAGAGGACCACAAGAGGTTCAGGGTATCGCAGGGGTTGAGCCTGTATTCTCGGCGGGTCTCAAAAGCGGGATTGCGTGACACCGTGGTTTTCGTTGCACCAGTTTAGTCTAGAGTTGGACTTTCTCACCGGAAAACCTCGACGTGTTTTGGATATCAGTATATCCCCGCTGGGTGAGGGGTGGGTGCTCATCCAGGCTAGGTTGGAGTTTCTCACCAGAAAACCTCAACGTGTTTTGGGATACCCGTGTATCCCCGCCGGGTGAGAGGTGGTTGCCCATCCAGTCCAGTGTTGGAATTTCTCACCGGAAAACCTCAGCGTGATTAGCATACGCATACATCCCCGCCGGCTGTGAAGTGATTGCCTATCTAGATTGCACTGGTCCAGTGTCTCAGACTTCGACGTTTTTGTGGTCGTGGCCGCTACCTTTCCTAGTTGTGACCTGGACGGAGCTTTTGTCCAGGAGGACGAATCCGAGCAGAGGTGATGTGGTATGAGTAGCTCTCGCCGCAAGACTACTGGTCCTACCGACCAAGCTTCACTTTATCCTTTCCATCACCTTTTCACATCGGCGCCGCACGGCAACCCTAATTGCTTTTTGCATTTTTTTCATTGACCGGGAGGAGTTTCACTCCACGCGCGGCATCCGAAGAATCTCGCCAGCAATGTGTGCCTCTAAACAATGATTATTTCGTGTATGTGGAATAGATACAGTATTTCTGCTAGCACGCGTATATGTACAACTTTGACAGTCCTGCTAGCACGCGTATGTGTAGAACTTTGATAAGCTTGATAGCACGCGTACATGTACAACTTTGATAGGCCGGCTAGCATGCATAATGTACAATTTTGACAGGCTATTTCTATCTAGTGCCACAAATTCTTTTCTTGCTATTTTAACGTGTGCGCTGTTATAATACGATACTCTTAGACTGGCTGCTTCATATGAAATTCGTTATGTGCTGTATATACACTGCCTGTTAAGTATAGACAAACATTCACACATACACTTTATACAGTGTTTACTGTCTCTATAGTGACAACAACTTTCCTTACCTTTGGTATTCCAAAAGTTGTTGAAGAACGCACAATTATTGTTCTTGTTCGTCCTTCGTAGATATTCTGACATTCTTGTGGTTCTTTATCCAGCTGGAGGTGACGGCAGGGTGGTCTTAGAAGTCTAGGACATGAAGCTGTTAGAACACCGACAGAATGTCGGATTGAAAGTGGATTACTGTGACCCTGAGTGGAATGGAATTCACTGCGAAGTTCACCACCAAAAAGACACCGCAAGCCCTGGTCTCGTTGTCTAAGCTAAGTCTGTTACTGGTCTTCTGGTCGTAACAGCATATTCACCTTTGCTCTGAGACCATTCTGACAATATCGTATAGTGCAGTCTAGATAGCACTTCATTTTTTTCTTCATTAAAAAAAAACCATAATAACTTTCCACATCACCAAATGGGGGGGGGGGGGGGGGAGGGTGGGTGGTGGTGGTTTGGGGGGGGGGGGGGCCGCAGGACTTTTTCATTTTTTATTTTTTTTTCCCGACCACAGTAAACCGTTTTCAATCTTCTAACTTTAGATCAAACCATGTTCAAGCTTCTAACTTTGGAACAGTTCAGACCCAAGAGATAGGTCATCGGTCTTAACAGATTCCTCACGAGTTTCGTTTGCCCTTTCCAACCATGTGCAATAGCTCAAGTGAAGTGTAAAGCAAATCTCCAACGCAGGAAGCGCTCGTTATCACCCCCCCTCTTTCCTGTCTAGAGATTCCCTTTGGTAGTTGTGAGAGTTTGGGTCGCGCCTTGCATTGCTCACTCAGTTCGTTGAGTCTCAAAGCTTTTGAACGCGCGAGTGGAAAATTATGTGCATTCTGATGTTGAGAACAATATACTGTTTTACATAATGTGATTTTAAAAGTCTGAACGGTTCTTCTTCATCTTCTTATTTAAAACTTTTCACTGCCCCTCTTCCAAATCTTTTATATTTAGTGTAATACTGTACTTTATTATGGGTATGATAAGAATAAGCTTTATTATACAACATGGCTTTCGTACCGTAAGAGAGCACAGTTGTGTAGGATTAGACCTCGAAAAAATCATAGACAAAGCACTTTAGTGAGACGTGAGAGAAGGAAAAAATCACAAGAGAATTACCTGGGATTCGAACGCTGTTCCCTCGTGGCTAGACGGCTACTCGTCCTACGGGAGTCCGAGGTTCGAACCCTGGTAATTCTCTTGTGATTTTTCCTTCTCTCACGTCTCACTACAGTGCTTTGTCTACGATTTTTTCGAGGTCTAATCCTACAAAACTGTATTATGTTGTTTATTATGCTATATATACATTTGTATCTTACAGCGGTACAAAATACATTACATTATATTACTGTCCTCTTAATGTCCCCTTTTCCTTTGTCGTTTTCACCCTTATTTTCCCCGCAGGTTCCCGTCCTCTTCCAATTTGTTATCGTCTTTTCTGGACCTTTGTCTAAAGGACCTTTCCACGCTGTATTTTCTGCTCTTGCTTCAATTGATATAAGACCTAATAGTTATTTCTTCACAACAGTAATGATGATGGTGATGATGACGATGGTATCATGTCCACTCGTATGTCCCGGAGAAATACGAGAAGGATGTAGCAAGTGCTGTCCCGGTGAGAGGCAACACCAGGCTTTCGTCACTGTCTGGTTTATCAGGCTGTTCGGATTTGCTGTCACATTTCTCTACCAAGGAGCGGGGTCTCCGAAAGGGACTTTGTAAGTTGGCGCAAAACTGTTTCTCTCTTGTGTTCTCATCCACTACAGGCCCTCTTCTGAAACAGGAGAAGCCCTCGGGCCCTTGAGCAAAGCACCCGCTGGACCCCACCCCCATTCTCCCAGCCAGGGATAGCTGGGAGAAAAGTGAAAGCAGGTCTTGACCAGTTATAACTGGTGATTTTAGTTATAACTGGTCAACTCTGGTATCAGAATGCACGGCAGAGTAAGATAATACAATATTGCATGGTTAAAACTCGACAAAATACAAAGCACTTTTAGACGTCAGAGAGAGAAAAATCACAAAAGAATTGCCTGGGACTTGAACACACGGACTCCGTTAGGACGAGCGATCGTCTAGCCAACCAAAAAACAGTGCTGGGTTCTTAACCGAATTGACTAAAAGTCTAAAAGTGGTCAATGATTTTGTCGAGTTCTAACAGTACAATACTGTGCTACGTTACCGTGCGAAAGTCTCGGTGTTTCCTATTAGTTAGAAATATGTATGAGAGGGCAGGCGCTCATCAGGACGAAGGCTGGATACAGAAGCTTTCTACAGTTCTGCCTTCTTATCTCCTGGCGGAGCAGCTCCAGGCCAACGTGTGAAACTGTGTGTACACATCAGAGATATTATCAGGTGTACTAAACTTTTACTGCCTCTAGTCTACCAGCCATATACAAGCTTACTTTGTCTCCTAAAGTTTACAACCTCAGGTTTCAATAACCAGCAGGTTTTCTAGCTCACCTGAAACAACATTGGACATTCCACTTGGAAGACTGGTTCAGCGCCATTCGAGCCACTTTGAAAGAAACCATAAAATAAGGCAAGTCCTTATAGTGAACTGTGTGAGCAGCCAAGAACTGCGGCCACCTGAGGTACTTAAATAAGCGTTGATGCGAATCAGATATCCAAATAAAGCTCTCTTAAGGACTTTATTGGACCAACAAATCTGAAGACAGGTCCTGTCTCACGAATCTCCAAGACAGTCATATACGACACACGACTTTCGGCAGTTTGAACTACTGGGTGCTGGGTTCTGTGAATTTTTTTTTAAAAGAGATAAAGTTATCATAGCAACGTGAAAACAAACAAAAGATTCTCCTTGCAGTATTACTCTTCACTGGCTCCATCCTCACAGGACCATCCACGTTATCTAGCACTCTTCACTGATTCATCCCCACAGAACTACCTATGTTACTGATCAGTGCTCAGTCCACTTGCATTGTTTTGTTTTGGTTTTTTAATACTTGTAGCCTTTGCTTTTAATAATGACTAATATTTTAGTTTAAAGCAAAAGAGTATTGTCAAAGACATTACTACACATCGATTTTTTTGTCATCTTGTAAAAATGTTTATCAATATCAATGAGTCAGCTAGACGTTTTATAAGTGTTTACCATTAAAAAAAAAAATTATGCCGTTTTATTTTAAAGACGATGTGTTCGTTACATAGCCATTATAGGAAACTTTGAAGAAAGTACTGTATATTATCTTGACATTCTCCTGCAATGTTTAGTTAGTCATACCTCTTTTCACTGCTCGCCGACATAGCTCTTTTGTTTATCATGTCATATTTTTCTTTGTTGTATTTTCTCTACCTCTTCTAGTCTACCAGTTGTAGTTTGTGCTCTCTCAAGTATGTTTCCACTGCTGTTCCACTTCTCTTAACTATTGTCTCAATTCTAGAAGAACACTGGATTCTAGCTGTGTATTTCATTGTTGAACATCATACAATTAAATGGCCACCTAAGAAAAAGGTCTGGTGCTAAAGAAGTTGATCTAAAATTAAAGGCGAAAAAAGGCGGAGGTAGGGGAGTAGGAGGGGAAAGAATATGCATATTTCATGAAAAATAGAAGGTTCTGAATGCATGAAAACAAAAGAGTCAGATAAGTGTACAGAAGAGAATCTGAAGATAAGGAAGTATTTGATATAACGCTATGATTTAAAGTCGCAGGCCGAGTTGGACACAAAATCTGTGAAGAGATAAGATGATCTTATCAATATCTTCCGGCACAGATGATGATGATGATGACGATGACGACGACGACGACGACGACATAGGCTACTAACAAGGAAGCGAGGAGGGCCAAGAGACAAACATCTCAGTTGACTGGTCAAGTATCATGGAACAAAGAAAAGAATGCGAGTTAATCGGAAACACCAAGGATCGCGCAAGATGGAGAAGCACACAATAACTAGTGTATAGGTATACAACTATACACGAAGCACTGCAGCAAAGGTGTGATACCAAAATGTATAAACTAGGGACAATAATAGGAGCAGCTTTATTACTTAACGATTACAAAGTTGTGACGTTTCGGCGTGAGCCTTAATCATACAGAATCATACAGGACGAAGAAATAGAGAGAGGAGATAAAGTATAGATTCACATGAATGCTATCTTTTAAAAAATGAATAAAGCACTTAGCTGTAGCTATAAGAAGATATGGCTTGTCCGACGCTGTGTGTCTTCTCTCTATATTTCTTCGTCCTGTATGTTTTTGCATGATTAAGGCTCACGCCGAAACGTCACAACTTTGTAATCGTTGAGTAATAAAGCTGTTCCTACTTTTTACCTAGTTTATACAAGATGATCATAGACGATATTCGGCGCGGCACATAATAATAATAGTAGTAGTAGTAGTAGTAGTAGTAGTAGTAGTAGTAGTAGTAGTAACAATAACAATAATAATAATAACACTGAAGCAGGTCCTGTTCAGAGATCATGATTATTCTCATCAAGGTGAACTGAAGGTGAATGTCAAGCAAGCAGTCTTTCATTCCCTGCCTGGTGTGTCTCCTGCTGTCACTGCCTGGCTCAGGCAGAACCTCGAGGGAAACAGCTTTATCACACACTATAATTGGCTGCAGACAGCGTACGAGTTCTGATCAAGTCTGTAGCTTCGGTCTGTACCGAATTCAGTATTCTGCCCGGATTGAACTGGTAGTCGCACAATAATGAGATCGAATTCAGTCGATTTTTTCAACTGTGTACGTAGGCTAGTCTAATCTTAATAGCTATGGGTGCTTCATTTTCAAGAGAGCCATTGGCATCGATCTGTCACCATGGCTGGCGAACTCTCACAATCAAAGACTGGTATCTCGCTTACACCAGCCTGGGAGGTATGAAGGATCGAAGATATCTTATAAATGCAGCATGCCGGTACGTCTCGCTAGAAAGTGCATTAGTCCATCTTTTTGCGTGTATTTTGTGCACACTTGGGGCACGATGAATTGGGACAAGGTGAAAATCATGACAATCTGCTATCTTCGCCACAACTGCATCGTCACCATCGTCATACTAGAGATGAGAAGTTAGAAGTTTTCAGAATGAAAAAAAAGGTATAAAACAGCCATCGATACCTGCAATACTGGGCATAAGGAGAGACTTTCACCTTCTTTTTACGTGACTTGCTATTCCATCGCCTTTTTTATCTGCTCTGTCAGGGACAAGAGAATACAAAAATATTTGGAAGTCCTGTGTGACAGCAGATTTCAGTCATGATTAAAATAAAACAGTTATAGAATTTTGCAAACAGAATTTAACTGGAAACCGGAGACTCCGCTGGTTGGGCCATGTAGAAAGAATGGAAAAGAACAGACAAATGAAAATGATGTATGTACACGAGATGAGGGAAACAAGACCAAGGAGTAGATCAAGACAGAGATGGAAAGATAACATAAAACAGAATATAAAGGAGTTAACATTGTTCTGTAGGCCGTTCTGATAAGTCACTTGGGTTAAACAGCTAAATACAAATATAAACAACGATAAATATGAGAGCACAGTTGTGTAGGATTAGATCTCGAAAAAAATCGAAGACAAAGCACTTTAGTGAGACGTGAGAGAAAGAAAAATCACAAGAGAATCACCTGGGATTCGAACACGGACTCCGGTAGGACGAGCAGCCGTCTAGCCACGAGAGAACAGCGTACTACCGACTTAGCCGACTAGCACCCCCCCCCCCCCACCAAAAAGATGTTTTATTCTTTAGTAACTGTTCAGTAGACACGAGGGATCGTGGCACCCGGAAATAAACGAGGTCGTGACATAGAAATTCCGTAGCTTAGACTCAGTCTCTCTAGCAGGTACCAACTTTTAGACAAACATATACACGGTCTCCTCGTGTCCACTGAACAGTTACTAAAGACTGTGTCAATAAACCATCTTTTTTTGGGGGGAGGAGGGTGCTAGTTGGCTAAGTCGCTGTTCTCTCGTGGTTAGACGGCTGCTCGTCCTACCAGAGTCCTTGTTCGAATCCCAGGTAATTCTCTTGTGATTTGTCTTTCTCTCACGTCTCACTAAAGTGCTTTGTCTATGATTTTTTTTAGGTCTAATCCTAAAAAAACTGTGTTCTCTTACTTTACCGTACCAAAGCCTCATAGTTTCCTATTTATAAAAAAAAATTGTTATTTAAAAAAATATAAACACCGAGTCCTATCAGGGCACTATTTGTCCCCTCAGCAATGAAAGGTATATGAGGAATGAGACGAGACAAGACAAGACAAGACAAAACAAGACAAGAGAAAACAAGACAAGACAACAAAACAAGACAAGACAAGACAAAACAAGACAAGAGAAAACAAGACAAGACAAGACAAAACAAGACAAGACAATACAAAACAAGACAAGACAAGACAAGACAAAACAAAACAAGACAAGACAAGACAAAACAAGACAAGACAAGACAAGACAAAACAAGACAAGACAAAACAAAACAAGACAAAACAAAACAAGACAAAACAAGACAAGACAAAACAAGACAAGACAAGACAAAACAAGACAAGACAAAACAAGACAAGACAAGACAAAACAAGACAAAACAAGACAAAACAAGACAAGACACGACAAGACAAAACAAGACAAGACAAGACAAAACAAGACAAGACAAGACAAGACAAAACAAGACAACAAAACAAGACAAGACAAAACAAGACAAGACAAAACAAGACAAGACAAGACAAAACAAAACAAAACAAGACAAGACAAAACAAGACAAGACAAGACGTGACTGAAGTGCTACTTGCTATGTCTGGCGACAGAGTACATCAATCCTTGCTCGGCGATCGGTTAAACAATCACCGCCCAGTATGCCCTTGGCGTCTTGCAGGGCAGCTGCAAATTCTCTCCACCTCTCACGGTCTGCTGCCAGCCTTTATATTGTTCCCAAGATGTGTTGCAGGCTGCTTATTTCTGGTTGCACAGTTTCCCGCCAGGTAGCCTTTTTTTCCCTGGGGTGTCCGTCTCATGGCTGTTTTAGTTCCTGGGAGTCTCTTCGGAACACATTTCCAGATTTTTTTTTTCTGCTATTATAACTTGCATATCTTCTTGTTCACATCTGACAAGTAGGTGACTATATTGTTTATTATTTGTGACCAGCAAATATTAAAAACCTTTCTTAGGAAGGTTGTGTGGAATGAGGATAAATTGCCCATTTGCTTTTTAGTTGTTCTGCGGCATTCTGCTCCGTAGAGAAGTATACAGACAGTGTGGTAGTTTTATTTTGGTGCTGGTACTGTACTGGGAGAACTTTCAGATGTTTCTAAGATTAATCAAACTGTTCTCGCTTTATTTATTCTACTCTTAATGTCTGTATTTGTTCCTGTATTTGAGGCTGGGCGAGAGCATATTGAAAGTGCACTCCATTCTTTAAACGCCCTGTGATTTCATCTTGAAACACTTATTTCATCTTGAGGCACTTCTTTATTTCATTTCATCTTGAGAAACTTCTTTATTTCATCTTGAGGCACTTCTTTATTTTTTTTATTTCATCTTGAGGCACTTCTTTATTTCATTTCATCTTGAGGCACTTCTTTATTTCATTTCATCTTGAGGCACTTCTTTATTTCATTTCATCTTGAGGCACTTCTTTATTTCGTCTTGAGATACTTCTTTATTTCATCTTGAGGCACTTCTTTATTTCATTTCATCTTGAGGCACTTCTTTATTTCATTTCATCTTGAGGCACTTCTTTATTTCGTCTTGAGATACTTCTTTATTTCATCTTGAGGCACTTCTTTATTTCATTTCATCTTGAGGCACTTCTTTATTTCATTTCATCTTGAGGCACTTCTTTATTTCATTTCATCTTGAGGCACTTCTTTATTTCATTTCATCTTGAGACACTTCTTTATTTCATTTCATCTTGAGAAACTTCATTTTGTTTTGAGGCACTTCTTCATTTCATGTTGAGACACTTCTTTATTTCATCTTGAGACACTTCTTTTATCTCATGTTGATATACTTCTTTCTTTCATGTTGAGACACTTCTTTATTTCACCTTGCACCTACAAAACATCACAAAAACAAAAAAACCAAAAAAAAAAACTGAGAAATATATTCATTGTGGCATATATTGTGTGAAAAATAAGACATCGCTACATTTTCACGACCAAGTCGTCACAAATGGCGATTGGTGGCGGGGTTGTCCGCCTCCTGGTCTAGTGTAACCACTGACCGGTTGCACGCTGTCAAGAATCTGGACTTGTTAGTTATTAACCGGCGGACCAGATGCCGGCACTTGAGGAAAGGAAGTAGTAGTTTAGTCTGGAGATGTAATCAAGTCTTTACCACGCTAGAATTTTAACTTTGTAGTAAAAAACAGAAGAAGATAGGACAGAAGTTGGAGAACCTAGCAGTGACTGGAAAAAAATCAAGGGGAAAAAGAAAGGAAGAGAGGAAGGCCAAGAGATAAAAATACCTCTCTGGACAGACCAAGCGGCATGGGAAAATAAAAGTATGTGAATTAATGGGAAACGCCAAGGACCGTACAGGATGGAGAAGCATGATCGCTAACGCTATCTGGCACGGGCACATAATAATAGTAAGTAAAACTATCTTCTGTAAGGTCAATGGTAGTCTGGCTTTGTTTCTTCACTGTAAATTCAACAGACAGATGTCATTTTGTTTTTGGAGAAGCTCATGACTTGTAAAAATAAACTTGAGTCATATATACATAGCTGTAATATTTTGTTTACCTCGACTGACTTCACATTTCATCTGTGCGTGAAAGAACAATAGAAGAGCAGTCAGTCATTTGCATGTTCTTTGCAGAACTTTGCCTCCTTAACAACTCTCCTGTAGGCCTCTCGCTTGTAAGCAAGATGCTTGCTGCTGATGCGTCCATTCGCGGATTATCAACGATGCCTTGCAACTATCTTCGCCTTGGTCTTCCTCTCTTTCTTTTCACCATTATGTACCCTTCCAAGACAGTCTTCTCTGGATTATCATGACGTTTAATGTGTCCAAAATATTTAAGTTTTCCCTGCTTAGTCCTCTTTACTAGTGAACCTTTTTCAATATTAAGTTCTTGTAGTATGGATATATTTGTACTTTTTTGTGTCTCTTTGATATTTGAAGAACTCTTCTGTAGCATTTACATTCAGAGCCATTTATGTGTTTTTTAGCTTTTTTTTTTTTTTTTGTTAAGTGTCCAGGTCTCACAGACATATGTTGCGATGGGAAAGATGCATGACCTTAAAAATCGTATTTTAGCAGTTTTGTCTGTTTCTCTCCACAGCTTCTTTAGTTGTTTTACTTTTTGAAGAGCGATAGATGTCCTCCTTTTAATTGTCCTCATTGTATCTCTATTATCAGTTAGTAATAAGAGTATCTTAGTATCTTCTATAATAGACGAGCAAGAGAAGAAAATAACTGAAAGAAACTCTATTTCTCCATCCCAAGCCTTGTTAACAAAGCCCAACCTCCAGACCACTCATCCTAGCCACCCCTACAGAAGTACACTCTCCAAGAAGGCGTAGTTTAAGAGAAAGCCTAGTTTAGACGGCATCTCATTAATGTCTGCGTCTAAAGTTTCCATCAGCGTGAGTAATTCAACTCTGCAGGTGTTCCAGCTTACAGTTCTCTGTAGGTATTTCGCTCGCTGTCTTCTTTTTTTTTCCTGCACTCTTTTCTATAATGGTATTTATAGGATATAATGGTATTTATAGGACTATATATCCTATTTAGTTCATCGGACGGCCGACAATAAGGTTCTTTTATTTGAAGCCTAAATCTCTTCACTTGCGGTAGCTGTAAGCCGCCCATTTAAAAAAAATACGTTTAAAATATTCAGATAGGTGTCAATTTATTTCATTCAGGCAGACATTCACAGCTGAGAAGGTTGTTCATTTTGCCGTCGCTTCCAATTTTCTTCAAGTACCCTATCAATTTCCGTCAAGTATGTTTTCTAATCCTCCTTGCCTTCTTTTTTGTCTCGGATGTCCTCATTCTTTTCATCATTTTGTATTGAAATTTCTTTCAGCTGTCCCAGTTAGGAACCTCACTCTTCCTAATCTATCATCCTATTTTCTCTCTTTATTCCGTCCTATCTTTATTGTACAGTGTCGGTAACCTTGACCCCGCAGTCCGTCGGCGCGTTTATAGAGAGAGAAAAAACACCGTACATACTGAACCACGCTCACTACTGTAAAACACTGTATTTTCTTGTTTTGAACTGTGAGAATTTTTTTGTTTCTAAATTCAGGCAATTGGTAGCGAAGTCGTTAGTGGAGACTGCAGAATTCTTCTATTCTCTCTCTCTCTCTCTCTTGATGTCGACTACATGCCTCCATGAATCACAAAACTTAAAAAAAGTTATTTTAGACTGCTCTTACAGACACCGAATTCAGTTAATTGTTTATTCTGAGTAGTACTGTAATTTTGTTTGGTAGACAGTCATTTATGTATTATGTATGCAGTTACTTTCTGTACTGAGTGAATGGATAAGAGTGAAACGCAAATGTTATATGTCACTCAGCTTCAATGTTTAAATATGTTTGTTATATGAGCAGCATATTTGTAGAATGTCTGGAACAGAGTGAAACTTGTATGATAAAGGGCAGAATGGCAAACGGGCCTGCGTGCCCAATTCTTAACGCTTTTTGAAAACAAAGATCAATCTTTCACTCTCACTCACTCTCTCATACATAAACACTCACTCTCACTCATGCTCTCAATCACACACACCCACGAGTACTCAAAAGCTTAACTTACATCGGGCCCACTTGGGGGACGGGGGTGGGGTGGGGTGGGGTTCGGCATTAGGGTAAAAGAATGAAGAATCGTTTTGCACCAGCTTACAAAATTCTTTTCTCGGGCCCTGACTTCACACTGCAGTGTTATGACACTTTCAGCTCCCTCTAAATATAGGGCCCGTCGCTGCTGGACTGTACACAATGAACAAACAAAATTATGCGTTGTGCCCATATATACCGACAACGCTCCTTAATTTACAAAAGAGTTGGCCGGCGTCAGAATGTCTTGTCGGCTGCCAAATGAGTTTCGTGTGACCTTTCATTGTCCAAGGGTATAAAATAAAATAAAAAATATTTTAAAAGGGCTGTCGCATCTCCTCCGTGCGCAGCAACCTTTGATGTCCTTGATTTCTCTTTCATAACAACGCATTTATCGCTGCCTGTCACTCCAGATCTCCGCGCCTGACTTTGAAGGTTGTCATTGTCCGTCAACTTATTACCGTTTTGCGATGGAAGGAACTGTCACATTTCCTCCCTCGACTTCCTCGCGTAGTTTCATTTCACCGTTGCCACAAGACGGCGCCACTAGCGTTATTCAGACAGGAGCCCTCTTAGTGCAGTCATTACAGAATAAACACAAAGAAAGAAAATCAATACAGGCAGTCCCTGAGTTACGAACATCCGACTTACGTACAACCTGTCGTTACGAACATCCGACTTACGTACAACCTGTCGTTACGAACATCCGACTTACGTACAACCTGTCGTTACGAACGACTCCCGTAAAGTCTAGTATATTATAAAATTCACAGTTACATAATGATTTGAAATACACGTGGGAGCTACGAGGGATGATTGATAAATTCCAGGCCTAAGGTACAAATACTTGAAACACAGTTGATATTAGGTGCATTTGTAGACCAGGTTAATGTAAGATTAAACATCACGTTTCAAGAAATTAACCCCAACCAATTTTTTGTACAGGCTACTGAAGTGGTAAAGGATGGCAGAAATTGAGAAAATTGATAAAATTTCTATTCGAGCAGTCATTCGATACCTCTCATTAAGGGCTTATCATCGAAGGAGATCCATGAGGATATAGTAGAGACTCTAGAGGAGAGTGTCCCTTCTTACAGCACAGTGAAGAAATGGGCAGCTCAATTCAAACATGGAAGGTGAAGTCTGGAAGATGATCCCCGTCCAGGAAGACCAAGAACGATAACCACTGATGAAACCACCGGCAGAATTCATGACATGATAATGGAATATCGAGGACTAACTGAGCGGTACATTGCTATTGAGTTGGGCATCTCCCAGGAACATGCTGATGCCATTATTCACAATGATCTTCAAATGATAAAGGTCTGTGCTCAATGGGTCCCGAAACTTCTTTGAGCTGATCACAAACGACAGCTTCTCAACATATCAAGATACAATCTTTACCCATTTTCTGCAGATCCTGAAAAGTTTCTTCAGCAATTTATGACTGTGGATAAAACTTGGATTCATCATTTTCAATGAGAAACCAAAGAACAGTCAAAGCAGTGGAAACATCATGGATCCCCACCTCCAAAGAAAGCAAGGGTAGTTCTGTCTACAGGCAAAGTGATGGCTTCCATCTTTTTTGGATTCAGAAGGTGTGCTATCGGTAGACTATCTTCAAAAGGGCAGAACGGTCACCAGGGCCTATTACGCTAATCTTGTGAAGCAACTGCGGGTCATATTGAAGGAAAAGCGTCGAGGGAAATTGACGAGAGGAGTCATCTTTCAGCAAGACAATGCTTCAGTTCACAAGTCGGCGGTGCAATGGCTGCCATTCATGAATGCGGCTTCCAGCTTCTTGAACATCCTCCTTATTCCCTAGATTTTACTCCTTCGGACTATTACCTGTTTACCAAATTCAAAAAGGATCTCAGTGGTCGCAAATTTGCTTCAGATGATGGCGTCATTCATGTTGTAGACCACTTTCATATGCACAAGATGCTGACTTTTACAAAGAAAGGATTCGTATGCTCCAAGATCGCTGGACTAAGTGTATAAACTTGTAAGGGGAGTATGTTGAGAAATAAGCCAAAAAAGTTGTCCACAAATAATCCGTTGTACCTTAGTCCACGAACTTATCAATTAACCCTCGTACTTCGCGCATCTTTGCATGTCTCCAGCCATTCTTGGGTTTCTTTAACGTGTTTTGTATGCATAAAAAAGTGTACCGTGTACGAGGGTCATATCGAAAGTCATGAGCGGCATTTTTTTCACATCAGATTTTATAGATAGAGAAAATATAAATGTACCACTTTATCTGCATCCTTTGCAGATAAGGTGATACATTCATTCTGAAACAAGGCAGCTGATATATGTATCAATGAGGAAAAACTGGAAGAGGTGGAGAGTTTTTAATATCTTGGATCACTGCTAACTAATAATGGAGATACAATGAGGGAAATTAAAAGGAGGACATCTATCGCTCTTCAGAAAGTAAAACAACTAAAGAATCTATGGAGAGGAACAGACAGAGGTACAAAAATAAGATTTTAAGGGCATGCATCTTTCCCATCGCAACATATGCCTGTGAGACCTGGACACTTAACAAAACAGCTGAGAAACACATAAATACCTTTGAATGTAAATGCTACAGAAGAGTTCTTCAAATATTATGGACACAAAAAAGAACACATGTATCCATACTACAAGAACTTAATATTGAAGAAGGATGGCTAGTAAAGAGGATTAAAGAGAGAAAACTTAAATATTTTGGACACATTAAACGTCATGATAATCTAGAGAAAACCGTGTTGGAAGGGTACATAATGGGAAAAAGAAAGAGAGGAAGACCAAGGCGAAGATGGCTGCAAGATATCGTTGATGATCTGCAAATGTATGCATCAACAGCGGGCCATCTTGCTCACAACCGAGAGACCTACAGGAGTGCTGTTAGGCAAAGTTCCGCAAGGGGCATGCAAATAAATGAATGAATGAAGGAATGAATGATAAATTTTGATTAAAAAAAATGTTTTTCCTCACGACTTTCGGTGTGACTCTCGTGCTAGAGGTGGGCGCTACTCGACTTTTTAGGAACCGAATCTTTCAGGTACCCGTTTAGTAAATACTCATGGAACCGATTCCTGGAGATACCCCCCCCCCCACTTTTTTTAAAGGTGGGGGGGGGGGAGATTTAGGAACACCTATATTAACATGCACACAGTTATGACGTTTCGGTCTACACTTTAATCATACAAAAAATGTACAGGTCAAAGAAACAGAAAGAAGATAAAATGTACATTCATATGAATAGTACGTAACAAATAAGTGTGAAAAAAAAGGACCTTGTGGATTGGGGGGGGGGGGGGGGGGGGAAGAGAGAGCACGTAGCTATGACTTGCAAAAAACTGAGTCCGAGAAAGCGCGTGGTGGAACTATGTGAATGTTTACAAGAAGATTTAGGATGTGTTGCTCTTAAATCTGGGGCTGGGAGAGCGAAAATGAGAAAGAGAGTAATATAGCGGTAATCAAGCCGAGAACAGAGTTGCTGGAACAGATCAAATGTGGTTGGGTAAAGGGTTTGTAATCTTTTACAGTGAGGGTTCTGTGGTATAACTTACAGATGAGGAAAGAGTACAACTTAGTAGAGAGGGAATGATCACTGTGCAGAAAGGGAATGTTAAGTAAAGCTGAGTTTGGAACTAACTCGTTATCTAATAAAGCTGTTTCTAATTTTGTTTTAAATAGCTTAACATTCTGCTATCACAGCTTTTCTCCTACGTATAGTTTTTCTTCATTTTTTTTTCACTGATAGTTAAGGTGCATTTCCATTTAGGGTTGTCGGCATCACAGTATTCCCAAGATGTGTGATCAGGCTAGGTTGTTCCTAGGATGTTTGATCGGGCAAGTACTGTTATTCCCAAGATGTTTGATCATGTAGGTACTATATTCCCAGGATATTTGATCATACAGGTCCTATATTCCAGAATGTTTGATCATATAGGTACTATATTCCCATGATGTTTGATATAGCAAATACTCTAATCCCATGATATTCAGGCAGTTGCTATATTCACAACTGATCAACCAAATACTGTATCCTCAAGATGTTTAATGAAGCAGTGTATTTCCCAGAAGTTTGATCAAGCAAATAGTGTATTCAAAGGATGTTTGATTATTCACAGGATGTTTGATCATGCACGTACTTTTGTACTTTATTCCCAGGATGTTTGATTACGCAGGTACTTTATTCTCAGGATATTTGATTACGCAGGTACTTTATTCCCATGATGTTTGGTTATGCAGGCACTTTGTTATCAGGATGTTTAATTGCGCAGGTACTTTATTCCCAGGATGCTTGATTATACAGGTACTTTATTCTCAGGATGCTTGATCAGGCAAGTACTGTTTTCCAGGATGTTAACAATTTAAAGCCAGCGCTTTGTATGGTCATAGTTGAACTGCATTTTTAGACTATTCATGTGTCTTAATAATATTGCATGTACTAGAAAGAGTCAAAGGTACCTGCAAATTATGGGACACAACCACTGAAAAATATAAAAAAATACTTTTGACTTGTCTTCAGAGTCTTTATATATACATCTTATTTATCAATGATTGATTTGCGGTCAGTTATTCGCTCGCCCTTGTTATAATAATATAATGTATAATATAAAGGTAGAGTCCCATAGCAAATGCCGTAGGGTATGAAGCGTTAGAGACTTCATTATGCTGGGCCATCAGCGTATGAGGTAGGGTGGCCAGTTCCTTTCCTTCCCACATTTTTTTTTTCCTGGTACTCATTTCACGAGGCTGGGTCGACCTAGCGGGAAAAAAGGATTCGAACCCGTGACCATTCGGTTCCTAGACAAGTGCTCGTAATATATATATATATATATATATATACACACACACACACGACGGGTGATTGATAAGTTCTCGGCATAATGTACAAATACTTGAAACACAGTTGATATTAAGTACATTTGTAGATCAGGTTAATGTAAGATTAAACACCACGTTTCAAGAAATTAACTGCAAATAATTTTTTTTTACAGGGTACTGAAGTGGTAAAGGGTGGCAGAAATTGAGAAAATGGATAAAATTTCTCATCGAGCAGACATTCGCTACCTCTCATCAATGGCTTATCACTGAAGGAGATCCATGAGGATATGGTAGAGACTCTAGAGGAGAGTGTCCCTTCTTACAGCACAGTGAAGAAATGGGCAGCTCAGTTCAAATATGGAAAGGAAAGTCTGGAAGATGATCCCTGTCCAGGAAGATCAAGAACAGTAACCAATGATGAAACCACCGGCAGAATCCATGACATGATAATGGAGTATCGACGACTAACTGAGCGGTACATTGCTACTGAGTTGGACATCTCCAAAATACAGTCAAAGCAGTGGAAACATCATGGATCCTCACCTCCAAAGAAAGCAAAGGTGGTTCTGTCTGCAGGCAAAGTGATGGCTTCCATCTTTTTTGATTTAGAAGTGCTATCGGTAGACTATCTTCAAAAGGGCAGAACGGTCACCGGGGCCTATAACACTAATCTTGTGAAGCAACAGCAGGTCAAATTGAAGGAAAAGCTTCGAGGGAAATTGACGAGATGAGTCATCTTTCAGCAAGACAATGCTCCACTTCACAAGAAGTTTGATATAGTAAAGAAGTGTTACTGATGTAACATAATCAAAGAAAGCAAAGGTGGTTCTGTCTGCAGGCAAAGTGATGGCTTCCATCTTTTTGGATTCAGAAGGTGTGCTATCGGTAGACTATCTTCAAAAGGGCAGAACGGTCACCGGGGCCTATTACGCTAATCTTGTGAAGCAACTGCGGGTCAAACTGAAGGAAAAGCGTCGAGGGAAATTGGCGAGAGGGGTCATCTTTCAGCAAGACAATGCTTCAGTTCAAAAATTGGCGGCAGCAATGGCTGCCATTCATGAATGCGGCTTCCAGCTTCTTGAACATCCTCCTTATTCCCTAGATTTTACTCCTTCGGACTATCACCTGTTTACTAAACTCAAAAAAGGAGCTCAGTGGTGACAAATTTGCTTCAGATGCTGGCGTCATTCATGCTGTAGACCACTTTCTATTGGCACAAGATGCTGACTTGTACAAGAGTCACATTATACATCTCCAAGTGTGCCAGCGTACTATGAATACTGCAGCCAGTGCTACGAATCTACATCACTATCTCTCCAGGAATCTACATCACTATCTCTCCACGAATCTACATCATTATCTCTCCACGAATCTACATCACTATCTCTCCACGAATCTACATCACTATCTCTCCACGAATCTACATCACTATCTCTCCACGAATCTACATCACTATCTCTCCACGAATCTACATCACTATCTCTCACGAATCTACATCACTATCTCCACGAATCTACATCACTATCTCTCCACGAATCTACATCACTATCTCCATGAATCTACATCACTATCTCTCCACGAATCTACATCACTATCTCTCCACGAATCTACATCACTATCTCTCCACGAATCTACATCACTGTCTCTCCACGAATCTACATCACTATCTCTCCAGGAATCTACATCACTATCTCTCCACGAATCTACATCACTATCTCTCCATGAATCTACATCACTATCTCTCCATGAATCTACATCACTATCTCTCCATGAATCTACATCACTATCTCTCCAGGAATCTACATCACTATCTCTCCATGAATCTACATCACTATCTCTCCACGAATTAATCCATATGCCCGTGCACTTCTTCACCACGCAACTGCTGCTGCCTGAAACTCTCCTATTCCACTTAAATGAAGTTCCACATGTACTAACCCAGTAATGATCACACAGCGACCTTGCTGTGCTCTCCCCTCCCCCCTCCGACCACCACGAATTCACTTGTGCTACCGCACTTCTTGATGCGGCTAATGCTGCCAGGATGCGTATCTCCAGATACATATTGAAACACATACAATATCCACATGAAATATCATCATTATGGCATCAACACGTGCCATTCAGTAGAACAATAATCACCATCAATTATTTCTGCATATCATCGTGAATTCGACACGCACATTCTGCACGTTACACAGATATAAGAACACATAATATGAAGTCGGCTGGGCCGAAGTAACACAGACGAGACTGACTTGCCCGCCATATTCCTCAAGCTCAAATCCCTCTTTTCACTCCTTCCCCGATATATGTATATGTATATATATATATATATATGTATGACTTGGCACTCCGGATCACGTGAACTATGACACTCCGCCCCCCCCCCCACCCCACCCCGGCCGTACGCATCGGAAGCCTCGCTTGATCGTTCACACTGTCCCGGGACTACGTCTCATCGATTGTCACAGTTGACAATATCTAAAAGTCTGTCGATGGAAAGTTACCCCATTTAGGACATTTCTCTATAGTTTTTTCTCTCACTTTTTCTGTGCTGATTTTATGGCGTACACTTCAGTGATTAAAGAATTCTTTTCTATTTTTTAAAAAAAAATACGAAATATTTCCATCGTTCATACAATAAAACTTTTGCAGGAGATGAAAGATTTCATTTGAAGAGAATGAAGAGCAACGTAGAAAGTATCCGATAATTTCTCTGTAAATGTGTGTGCTAACTTGGTGCTGTATGTGTGAAAGGGAGGGACATGAAAAGGAGCGAAAGGAAAGACAAATAATAATTAGGGCTGGTGTTAGCATTCAGCGCCAGTAATTTCACGGACCCATTAAAAAAAATAGCATTTGCAGAGCAAAAATTACAGCTCTTGAAAGCGTTCATTGTTTACAAAAATGGTCGAGGTGCATTCCTAAATTATCAGCATAAAAACGTCTCTTTCACTATTTTATATGAGGGCCCCCCCCCTTTTTTTTTTCACCTTTTCCATTTTTTTAAAACCTGGCACAGGACAAAAGATTTCTTCTGGAGTGATAAACTTTGAGTTACGTATCCGCTGTATTTGAAAGGCAAATTTATCATCATCATCGTCGTCGTCATCGTCATCATCATCAGTCCTCTGTACTCCCAATTGAGCATTAGGCATCAACAAAGGCTCTCCAGCCAATCCTGTCTTGAGCATGCCGGGATATCTCAAACCACGTCTTCTCCGCTTCCTTTAGTTCCTCCTGTATTGTGAGTCTCCATGTCCCCAAATGGGCTTCTCCTCGTTCCTTTTCTTTGAGGTGTCCAAGTCAGGACTATATATTCGTAGTATGTGGTCCAGCCATTTCCAACTTTGTGTTTTTGGACCTCTTTAGCAATGTTCTCAAAGTCCGTTGCGTTTAATGTTTAATACTGCTTTATTTTATTTTAATGGTCTGTGAACCAAAACGCTGTCATAATCTACTGGTACAGTAATAAACTATACACAGTAATAAACTATACACAGTAATAAACTATACACAGACGTGTTGATGTCAAAGTTTAAACGTCGCCTTTGGGAACTCTGTGCTGGTATACAATCTAAATACTACAGACTGCCTATTAATCTTAATCTTAATCTCCTCTCTATTAAACAAAAGCTGATGTCGCGAAACATCTTTTCTGTTTTTAAATCCCGAAAAGATACAATCGCCATATTAATCATTTCACAATTTACTTTACGTTACGTTACATTATGTTTACTTCAGGTATTTAAATACGAACTAAACGACGCGTTTATACACTAGTTTTAACTTCAATAAATTAAATTGCTTCTTCAGCAGGCGACGCTGGCGTTGACTTCCGCGGTTTGCGAAGGCAGTTTTGGACAGGCTGATATACAAGGTAGGCAGAGAATGGACAAGGAGGATATTACGAAGGCAGAGAATGGACAAGGAGGATATTATGAAGGTAGAGAATGGAAAAGGAGGACATTGTGAAGGCAGAGAATGGACAAGGAGGACATTGTGAAGGTAGAGAATGGAAAAGGAAGACATTGTGAAGGCAGAGAATGGACAGGCTGATATACAAAGTAGGCAGAGAATGGACAAAGAGGACATTGTGAAGGCAGAGAATGGACAAGAACGACCTTGTGAAGGCAGAGAATGGACAGGCTGATATACAAGGTAGGCAGAGAATGGACAAGGAGGACGATGTGAAGGTAGAGAATGGACGAGGACATTATGAAAGCAAGAGAATGGACAGGCCGATATGCAAGGTAAGAAAAGAATGGACAAAGAGGACATTTTGAAGGTAGAGAATGGATAAGGAGGACATTATGAAGGTAGAGAATGGAAAAGGAGGACATTGTGAAGGCAGAGAATGGACAAGGAGGACATTTTGAAGGTAGAGAATGGACAAGGAAGACATTGTGAAGGCAGAGAATGGACAGGCTGATATACAAAGTAGGCAGAGAATGGACAAGGAGGACATTATGAAGGTAGTTTTGGACAGGCTGCAGGAGGATGAGAAGAAGGAGTGGATGGACAATGTGCATACACGGAGACTGATGATGCTGGGGCAGAGGAAGGAGCGCTGGCAGAAAATCTGAACTTCGGGAGAGAAATCAAATAATCAACAAGGAACATTTTACAGAAATCATTAGTAGACAAACGCTTCAGCGGCTGTCTGGGTACTCAGCGGAGCATGCAATGAACGTGATTTTGCCGGATTCTGATTTCTGAATTTCGCAAACTCGACGTTAGCGATTCTGATCTTGGAGTTTGATTTGACTGGGGTGTGCTTGTGTCAGGTTCGTGGTGTTGTTCCAGTTGGAGAGGTTGTAGGGTAACATTTTATTCGGGAAAATAAAAAAACGAAAGGAAAGAATTTGAGTAGCACCAGTATTTTCATTCACATTTTCTTCTCCAGCCATCCTTTTGACATGTTACAACTAGTAATATCAATAATAGTCTGAACTCTGTATGATGACAGAAATTCGTTTTTTTGTGCTATAAATGATAGCAGTTCTGTATGTTGTTTATAGTGGATTCAGTAGAGAAGCATCACATTAGACAAGAAATGTTCTGTAGTTTTCTGTATGCTTGTAAGTAGAAAAATGTATTGCATAATTTTATTTTGTGAAATTTACATTTATTGTTTTTGTTTATTTCCCTGCGCGTGGAATGAGGGAACCGAACCCCCGTCAGTAGAAAGCATGGCTGTGTGGGTTTTTTTTTCCTTAATGAAAGGCTTGTCTTCTTTGGATATCCATTTTTTCAAATAGGAAACAACGAAGCTTCCGTACAGTGAGTAACAGAATATAATTTTGTAGGATTAGACCTAAAAAAAATCGTAGACAAAGCACTTTTAGACGTGAGAGAAAGGAAAAATCACAAGAGAGTTACCTGGGACTTGAACCGTGGGCTCCGGTAGGACGAGCAGCCGTCCAGCCACAAGAGAATAGCGTAATAACGGATTGTGCTATCTAGCACCCCTCCCCCCCCCGCCACCCCCGAGCTCGCAGCAGGGTGTTCTTAACCCGGGTATCTTCTTCAGAGGTAGGGCGAGCTAAAGGCAGGAGTTTTTGACTGGGGTATCCTACTCCTTGGAGGTATGCGAGCTAAAGTAGGGGTTTATTAACTGATGTATCTTTAGTCCTTAGAGGTTTGCGAGCTAAAGCGGGGGTTAATTAACTGAGGTATCCCTAGTCCTTAGAGGTATGCGAACTAAAGCCGGGGTTTCTTAACCGGGGTATCATTACCCTTTATAGTTATGCGAGCCAAATTATAGGGGTATGTGGCTCTATTTCTGCATCGTATTTGTTATAGACTAGAATTTCTTTGAGCCGTTCTGTTCCTAGCTATCCATACGCAAGGTAATACCAAGGTATTAACAACTTTTCTTTCGGCCGTTTTGTTCCTAGCTATCCAAGCGTAAAGTAATACCAAGGTATTAACATCTTTTCTTTCGGCCGTTTTGTTCCTAGCTATCCAAGCGTAAAGTAATACCAAGGTATTAACATCTTTTCTTTGAGCCGTTCTGTTCTTAGCTATCGATACGTAAGGTAATACCAAGGTATTAATATCTTTTCTTTGAGCCGTTCTGTTCCTAGCTATCGATACGTAAGATAATACCAAAGTATTAACATCTTTTCTTTGAGCCGTTCTGTTCCTAGCTATCGATACGTAAGGTAAATACCAAGGTGTTAACATCTTTTCTTTGAGCCGTTCTATTCCTAGCTATCGATACGTAAGGTAATACCAAGGTATTAACCTCTTTTGAAGTAACACTGGCACCTAATAGGACTGCGCCTAGAGGGTGCTCCAGTGCTACAAAGAACCAGGTCTGATCTATGGACGTGATGCCTGGACATCTACTAAAGAGATACAGCGACGTCTGGAAGCCAGAGAAATGTGGTTTCTTAGAGGAATGTTAAGGCCACCATGGACGGCAAGAAAGTCAAATGAAGAAATTTTGAGAGAGACCTATTCGAGAAGATAAATAATTACAACCAGTCAGGAAAAGGCAGTATACATCTATAGGACATGTCATGAGAAAAGGTAAACTAGAACACATCGAGACAACAGGAAAGTTGTAGGCGAAAAGAGGCCGAGGTAGACCAGCGAGAGAAAATCCTGGATGGACTGGCAAGATGGCGTGGAAAGAGGACACCAGAACAACTCACAGAGGCAACAGAAAACAAAGAGCTGTGGAGAGTTATGACCGCCAACGCCAGCAGGCACGGCACTTGATGGATGGATAGAATATGATTGTTGCTGCTAATGATGATGATGATGACTGATGATAATGATGTCGATATTCTGAAAAAAAAATGGGTATTGGGACAATCCACTGAAGGTCTGTACTTGTCTAAATAAAAAAAAAGAAAAACAAAAACGATTGTACAGCCTCTCCCTAGGGCGTACAAGTCAACAGAAAGAAATTCATAACCACTTTATATACACAGATCTCACACTATCACTTTATATACACAGATGTCACACTATCACTTTATATACACAGATGTCGCACTATTCTCTGTCACTTTATACACACAGATGTCGCAATCTCCGGTCACTTTGTATACACAGATGTCACAGTATCACTTTATATACACAGATGTCACATTATCGCTTTATATACACAGATGTCACATTATCGCTTTATATACACATGTCATACTATCACTTTACACACACAGATGTCAACTCTTCTCCGTCACTTTACATACACAGATGTCACACTGTCACGTTATATACACAGATGCCACACTCATCGTTATCACTTTATATACACATATCACACTCATCTCTATCCCTTAATATACACACATGTCACACTCATCTTAATTACTTTATATGCACAGATGTCACACGCATCTTTATCACATTATATACAAAGATGTCACACTCATCTATGTCACTTTATAATCACAGATGTCACACTAATCTCTGTCACTTTATGTACACAGATGTCACACTCTTCTCTGACACTTTATACACACAGATGTCACACTTTTCTTTGACACTTTATATACACAGATGTCACACTTATATCTCTACAGGTGCTAATAAGTAACAGTCATTGATTTTGTCCTCCTATAAAGCTGTAGAGAACCAAGTAGGTACAGAAGATTAGCTCTCCTGGCAGAATAGCTTAATTTCAGTCCCATTGCTTTCAGAAAGATCCCGTCATTTGTACTAACATAGATGAAACAGAAGCCCGGCTTACAGATTTTAGCCGCCACCTGGCCATATAAACATAAACGCCTGCCTGGCAGGGGGAACTAATCTCGGTGATTAACGCGAGATTTCCTGAGGGTAATCCCAGCCGGCCATTGTTATTTCGGGGCGGGATTCACCAAGTTCGTCTCCAGTGATGACGTCATTTCATTGAAATAGCTCATAAGAGTTTAGAAAGAAATGGCCGAAAGAGGATTTTGCTTCTGTCTAAAAGGGGATTTCTCCACTTGTGTACCACTAGCCAAAGAAGTATCCGAACACCCCGTAAATCCAGTAAGTCTTTGACTGGAGCTCCTCGAACTGTGATGGGACCATTTATTGCTTGATGTACTGGTCAAAGTGTTCCGTGTGGGACTGCTGTCCCCTTATTCAGAGACAGCCAACAATAGATGGTGGTCCTTTGCTGGTGTTCCTTGCTTAAATCCCGCAGACAAAAGACAAGTTTGGTTGAATGTTGTTATATGCAAAAGTGCCCCTAAATCTTCACTAATCCTGAAGAAGTTGGAGCCTTTAGGGGCCGCTTTATACACTTTTTCTTTCGCTTTGTTCCGTCACCTTGTGTGTGTTATACGTAGAGAACACACAGAATCGTTTGCTTGTCGAAGAGCAGCTCAAAGTTATGTCTGTGTAGATATATAGATGTATGTGTGTGTATTTGTGTATGCATATCCAAGTATGTTTATGTACGTGTGTTTAAAAATGTTAGCTGTAAGTATCTGAGTATATTTGTTTGAAAAGCATATGTCTAAAGTAGATTAATCCAAAGAATAGCTTAACTGTTATATTTCTTCTACACCCCTACTACAAAACTGTTAGATTATAACGAGTGGGACAATATAATACAAGTATATTCATGTAAATGCACCAACGGCAGGCCATCTTGCTCACAACCGAGAGGCCTATAGGAGTGCTGTTTGGGAGGCAAAGTTCCGCAAGGCACAAGAATGAATGAATGATATTCATGTAATCACATAAATGAGACTGTGGAGTGTACGGACAATAGATTTTTTTATTACCATCCTTATTATGTTCAAAAATTAATGCCGAATATCTGTGACAGAGTGAAAGATACATGATGAATGGCAGAATGTCAGACAGGCCTGAGTGCCCAGATCTTAACGTTTGAAAATAAAATTTGTTCTTTTTTTTCTGTTCTCTGTCTCTCCTTTGAAGAGAATTACTGAAATAGATCGAAAGTAACCAGCAGCTCCGACTGGATACAGTTGAAGATCAACATCAAATCACTAATTCTATGTTATCCAGATACGGTTTGTCCACACACCCTAAAGATATGATAAAGTAGTAATGAAAACTCTGTTATTTCACATGAAAGATAAGTGTACTGATTTTTTTCAATGTCACAGAAACTGTAGTTTATTTTAGAACTGAATTATACGTGTAAATACATAATATTGTAAAGTTCTGAATTATTATAATATTGATGAGGAAGTGTTCTCTGTTGAATTTACTGTAGCCTTTTATAGTTCTTTTATATGATCGTTAGGTTGACTTTCTCTTATTTCTGTTTTAGGCTGTGGCCGCAAGAAATAAAGCACTTTCATACAGCATTGTTAACACGTTGTGGCCGCGACAACTAAGGCACTTTCACACAGCATTGTTAACAGCTTGTGACCCGACAACTAAAGCACTTTCGTACAGCATTGTTAACACGTTGCGGCCGCGACAAATAAGGCACTTTCATACAGCATTGTTAACACCTTGTGACCGCGACAAATAAGGTACTTTCATACAGCATTGTTAACACCTTGTGACCGCGACAAATAAGGCACTTTCACACAGCACTGTTAACACCTTGTGACCGCAACAAATAAGGCACTTTCATACAACATTGTTAACACCTTGTGACCGCGACGATATTATCTTTCTCTCTTGTCACTTTTTTAATTCATGAATGCACGTTACTACTACTTCTTTTTATTCACTTCAACAGTTCAGAATGTCACTACTCGTGAAACGATATGATTCACCACAAGACTGGTTCTAAGGACTGCAAACGCGCCACAAACAACCTCTGGCAGTCAAGTCCAGCTCCTGGCCTTCCCGTGGCAGAACTGTTTAAACTGACAGGAGAAGGGGCGAGGGCGAATATCTGGCGCCTGAAAACCAGATACTTAGGGTAGATGAGTGGCACGTTTGGTAGCTCATCTGCCGCTGTTGGCGAGATCTTCAGCTGCCGTGCGTGGAGCGGTGCTCCTCCCGGCCAATTAAGAAATTTGCAAATGAGGTTGCCGCGCAGCATCACTGCGGAAAAGGTGGTAGAAAGGATAAAGCGAAGCAAACAGTCAAGTCACGGCACCTCTGGTCTGGAGGTCGGCCACATCCTGAGTGCAGTCATATCGGGTGAAATGCATGAACCGGCTTGTCCCAGAGGTTAAGACACTGCTGGCGAGACTCTTCAAATGCCGCGCGTGGCGTGAAGCTCCTCCCGGTTAAGGAAGTAAATGCGGAAAAGAAATAAAGGTTGCTGTGCGGAGCCGATGGGAAAAGGTGGTGGAAAGTGAAGTTTAACCGGTATGTCCAGTAGTATCGCTACGAGAGCTATACCACGGCACCTCTGCTCTAGAGGCCGCCCATGTCCGAAATACACCTACACTGGTGAAATATGCCTAAACCGGCACACACCAGGGGTGAAACTTGATGGCTAGACATGTCATGCCACCTCCGCTCTAGAGGTCGGTAACGCCTGATAAACACCCATACTGGTGAATTTTGCCTAAACCGGCTCATACCAGGGGTGAATCTTGAAGGCTATGCATGTCACAGTACCTCTGCCCTAGAGGTCGGTCCCGTCCCAAACACGCCCATACTGGGATAATGCCTAAACCGGCTCAACCCAAGGGTAGAAGTCACTAGTGGCGAGGATTCGTCCTCCTGGACAAAAGCTCCATCCTGGTCACAACTAGGAAGGGTAGCGGCCATGACCGCAAAATGCTGAAGTCGGAGACACTGGACCAGGGAAGTCTAGATAGGCAACCACCTCTCACCCGGCGGGGATGTTTGCGTATCCTAATCACGCGGAGGTTTTCCGGTGAGAAAGTCCAACCCTGGACTGGATGGGCAACCACCTCTCACCCGGCGGTGATACACGGGTATCTCAAAACACGTCGAGGTTTTCCGGTGAGAAAGTCCAACTCTGGCCTGGGTGGGCTACCGCCTCTCACCCAGCGGGGATGCACTGATATCCTAAACACGTCGAGGTCTTCCGGTGAGAAAGTCCAACCCTAGACTAAACTGGTGCAATGAAAACCACGGTGTCACGCAATCCCGCTTCCGAGACCCACCAAGAATACAGGCTAAAGCACTGTGATACTCTGAACCCCTTGTGGTCCTCTCGTGTGGTCTATTTTGGACCACACAGGGGACCACGGGACCTAACGAGGACCACAGGCGTGAATTCAGTAGGTTCACAGTGCGGTTCTTGGTGGTAGAAGTGAACGAAGAAGAAGAAGAAGAAGAAGACCACAAGACTGACATATTAACACATATAGTCACTATAAAATTCAGATGCTTCGTTCCTGAAACAAATTATAGTTCACTTTTAATGTTCATAAAACGAAACTCACGGGTATCAGACTGAGGCGTCTCCGAAAGCATTTTACACAAAGTTCCAAAAATATCAAATCTTCTGCATTTCTCACGCAGTACTAATAATCAGTTTCTAACTTGAAACACATCTTCTGTCTGTCCTAAACTGCTTCTCCTTCTAAACTGCTTCTCTATCTCCTAAATATCTATTGGCTCTACTTGTCCATCTGTTTTATCTGCCGTTGCTCTCCTATCTTTCCTTCTATTCTCCTTTTCTGTCCTCCGTCATCTCTGTCTTCCTTTTCAAAACTGCATGCCTGGCTTATATATCGTGTCAGTTGTCCAATAGGACACACCTCTAGATCTTACTATTGGTCAGCTGGTTGACTACATACTGATTGGGCTTCGGGATGCCTCACCTGTCAGTAAGTCATTTGCGTAAAATCCGTCTATTCAGTTTTCTGGCGTGGGTAAAACTCTTATGATCCAGTATTTGCGATACCTGTAGGGGATATCTGTTTCCACAGTGTTCGCCTGTCTGTCCCCATATTGTTGATTTAACTATTCAATTTCGTCATGTCATGACAACTATAATTTGGGTGTATCTCTTTAATCTGTCTTTCGCTGAGCGTCATTATGTCTAGTATTTGTGTTTATCTACTTAATTCTGTCGTAATAATACTAATGCCCTGAGAGTGTTCCTCTCCCACCGGTTCTCAAGTTTTCCATCGTTATTTACCTACTTTCTACTTATCAATCATAACTATAATAAAAAAAATGCCAATAGTAATAGTAACATTAAAATAGTAATACTATCCTATTTTAAAGGGCTATAATAATACTACAATCCGAACTTACTAAGGCACTGTTACAAATATTGTACAAGATTGTTTAGATTCCATTTGTTGCATAATAAAAATAAATATTTACTACAGGTAATAAAGCACTTCAAACAGAGTCACGAGATAGTCAGGAGATAGCCACGAGATAGCCACGAGATGTAATGAGCTCTTTCCTTGTTCTTAGACATATTTTATACTTGTGTAGCCCATGCAGAAAACAAAGAGTTATTATTCTTTGGTCATTTCGAACGACAAGATGGCCCAGAAAAAAACAATGGCTGAGAACATGGGAACCGATAAAGGGGACGGCCAACGAGACGCTGGGCCCAAGATATCACTGTCAGTCTAAACGCTGGTCTCACTGAAGCAGACACCCCGGCTAGACAACTTGACGTTACTAGACTGGCTGTTCCGCGAAGGACAGCCCACGTGAATGAACGTTACCTACCCATTCTTTCAAGCGATTAGGCGAGTGTTTGTGTCCCCTGTCTTGACTGAATATACTCCGTAAATTCTGGCGGGACTGTTTTCAATGTCTGTTCTCCTGTGATTTCCGCTAAACAAACGACTGTTTGGTATCTCTGTGTCCGCGGCATTTATTTTGACATTTTTCCGAGCAAGTTTCCGAGTGACCTGGCTCGGTCACGAACTGTTGATGGCACGTTAGAGTTTCTTCTCCCAAGAGGGGCCAACAACAAACAACACATTATAGGACGTGTTCTGAAAGTTCTCTTATTCTTTACATGTTTGCTTTGTACCAGGAGCGTTAACTCTTTGATGCCGCGTTCATGAACAGTAACCCAAGCTGACGTTTAGATACATTGCGTTAAAGAACGAAGTTCTTGTTTCCTCATACACCTGCTTATTTTTGGTACTTTTGTTGCTCGTGATAAAATCTGGTCTTTGTGCTCATAATAAGATCTGGTCTTTGCTACTGGTAATAATATGTGGTCTTTTCTGGTCGTAATAAGATGTGGTCTTTTCTACTCGTAATAAGATCTGGTCTTTGCTCATAATAAGATCTGGTCTTTGCTACTCGTAATAAGATCTGGTCTTTGCTCATAATAAGATCTGGTCTTTGCTACTCGTAATAAGATCTGGTCTTTGCTCATAATAAGATCTGGTCTTTGCTACTCGTAATAAGATCTGGTCTTTGCTCATAATAAGATCTGGTCTTTGCTACTCGTAATAAGATCTGGTCTTTGCTCATAATAAGATCTGGTCTTTGCTACTCGTAATAAGATCTGGTCTTTGCTTGTAATAAGAGCTGGGCTTTGCTCGTAATAAGATCTGGTCTTTGCTCATAATAAGAGCTGGGCTTTGCTCGTAATAAGATCTGGGCTTTGCTCATAATAAGAGCTGGGCTTTGCTCGTAATAAGAGCTGGGCTTTGCTCGTAATAAGAGCTGGGCTTTGTTCGTAATAAGAGCTGGGCTTTGCTCGTAATAAGATCTGGTCTTTGATGCTCGTAATAAGAGCTGGGCTTTGCTCATAATAAGAGCTGGGCTTTGCTCGTAATAAGAGCTGGGCTTTGCTCGTAATAAGATCTGGTCTTTGATGCTCGTAATAAGAGCTGGGCTTTGCTCATAATAAGAGCTGGGCTTTGCTCGTAATAAGAGCTGGGCTTTGCTCGTAATAAGAGCTGGGCTTTGCTCGTAATAAGAGCTGGGCTTTGCTCGTAATAAGATCTGGGCTTTGCTCATAATAAGAGCTGGGCTTTGCTCGTAATAAGAGCTGGGCTTTGCTCGTAATAAGAGCTGGGCTTTGTTCGTAATAAGAGCTGGGCTTTGCTCGTAATAAGATCTGGTCTTTGATGCTCGTAATAAGAGCTGGGCTTTGCTCATAATAAGAGCTGGGCTTTGCTCGTAATAAGAGCTGGGCTTTGCTCGTAATAAGATCTGGTCTTTGATGCTCGTAATAAGAGCTGGGCTTTGCTCATAATAAGAGCTGGGCTTTGCTCGTAATAAGAGCTGGGCTTTGCTCGTAATAAGAGCTGGGCTTTGCTCGTAATAAGAGCTGGGCTTTGCTCGTAATAAGATCTGGTCTTTGATGCTCGTAATAAGAGCTGGGCTTTGCTCGTAATAATATTTGGTCTTATTATTTTGTTTTTGGCCTGGTTTCATTTGCAGTTTAGTTTAATTTCAGTTTTGAACTGTTACGCAGATACTTTTCAATGTTAATGCTTGTCTCTAACAACTGTTTAATTTTTTTTTCTGCGTCAGTAATATTTTTCCTGTCAGTGTCAGTGTTTTTACAGTGCGACAGTGTGAAAAATAATCATTAATGTCAAGATTAATATTTACTTAGGAACTAGCCAACCATGCGATTTTTTTCCCCACACAAGAACAAAATACTACTTGTACCAACTCCCTGTAACTGCAAGCTGTCGTTCTTTGCAGCCGATGCTGTAGAGATGTTGAGGCACAGCATCGTATCGGCGTGGAAGCGGGTTATGGCAGGTACTTTTTCAGTCCCGGAGTACAGCTAAAAAGCAAGGGTGTGCAATGCTTCTTTAGCAGACTCCACCACCATGAGGACTATGCCGATCCCTGCCCTGTTAGCCAGGCTAGGCCTGTTACTGGGGGTACCACGGAGAGGTGGGACAGGGTCTTGATCAGTTATGGGTCGCTGACTGCCTAGTCGGACAGGCGTCTTCACACCCCCCCCCCCAAAGAAAACACTAAGAAAGAGAAATAAGAACAAATGCTATTTTGCTTTTCATTCTAATATTTTTTTACTGGGGGCAAAGACTCTCTCCGTTTTGGCAGTCATCGATCCATAGCTGGCATGCTAGCGTCAGGATTTTGAGAACTACAGCTGATCAAGACCCTTTTTCATCTCTCCTTTTGGTACCCTCAATAGCTCCTGACAAACGGAACAGGGATCACCATAGTCCCTATGGTGGTGGAATCTACTAAAGAAGTACTGCACACCTCTTGCTTTTTTAGCTACACTCAAGGACTGACAAAAAAGAGAGAGAGAAAGAGAAAAAGCTACCGCAACCCGCTCCCAATCCGACACGGTGCTGTGTCTCAGTCTCTCCGCCGCATTGGCTGCAAAGAACGTCAGCTTGCAGTTTCAGGGACGAAGAAGAAGAAGAAGAAGAAGAAGAAAGCCTGTGGTTTCATTCACTGCTGGTTGTGGTGTGTCGTAGTTGTGATGTGACGCAGTTGTGGTGTGACTTTTTAGCTCTTTTTTTTTGGGGGGGGGTTAATTTTAATTTTAATTTTTTCATTGTGCTGTGATTAAGTTCAACTGGTCGTAGTATTTTTATTGCTAGTCATGATATTAAACTGTTAACTTCAGTTCCAAGTATCATTAACTGCTGGTCGTGATATTACACTATTAACTTTAGTTCCAGATATCATTAACCGCTGGTCGTGATATTACACTATTAACTTTAGTTCCAGATATCATTAACCGCTGGCCGTGATATTACACTATTAACTTTAGTTCCAGATATCATTAACCGCTGGTCGTGATATTACACTATTAACTTTAGTTCCAGATATCATTAACCGCTGGTCGTGATATTACACTATTAACTTTAGTTCCAGATATCATTTACTGCTGGTCGTGATATTACACTATTAACTTTAGTTCCAGATATCATTAACCGCTGGTCGTGATATTACACTATTAACTTTAGTTCCAGATATCATTAACCGCTGGTCGTGATATTACACTATTAACTTTAGTTCCAGATATCATTAACCGCTGGTCGTGATATTACACTATTAACTTTAGTTCCAGATATCATTTACTGCTAGTCGTGATATTACACTATTAACTTTAGTTCCAGATATCATTAACCGCTGGTCGTGATATTACACTATTAACTTTAGTTCCAGATATCATTAACCGCTGGTCGTGATATTACACTATTAACTTTAGTTCCAGATATCATTAACCGCTGGTCGTGATATTACACTATTAACTTTAGTTCCAGATATCATTTACTGCTAGTCGTGATATTATTAAGTGATGCTTGTTGTGGTACTCTTACTATGGTTAATATAATGAAAGTTAGAAAATCTTAATTACACATAACTTTTGTTTAGTTCAAGAAAATAAATACTATAGTTCACTTCTTTTCCAAAGCCTTTCCCCCACCAGTGACCCAGCCTTTGGACTGTAGTAAGGAAAAAAAAAAACCCACTTGTCCTGGCTTTTCAGTCATCAGTCCACCGCGTCCTGCACCTCTGTGTTAGTTTAGAACCTTTTACCAGCAAGATGCTTTAGGGAACCAAACAGATGAAGGTCACCTGTTGCCTATCCGGGAAATAGGGGGATGCGGCAACATCTAAAAACAATGTAATCTTTCCAAAACAGTTTTGGTGGCCTGCGCAGTATGCGCACTTCTTCGCTGAAGTATGTCTGCAGGATAGTCGCCATCTTCATATACGCCATTTCGACTTGCTACTTAGCGACGGTGGCGTTTTCTGCTTTTACTGGTATCACTGACCTCGGTGCTAGCAGGTGCTCTGCTAAGGGATTTCTGTCTCTGTTCTTTCGGAAAATTAATTTGCATTTTCTCACTTTCATTTGATTCGCTCTTGCAGTTGGCTTAAGCGAAACAAGCTACAACTACGGTATCATAAACTTTCTGGTGTACTTTTTTTTTAAACAGGGATACTCCAAGCTTTAGATAGTCAAGAGCTATCATATACACCTTCTGATGCAAATTTTTATGAAACGGACTTCAGTTTTATGTGACCGAACGGAACCGAGAAAAGCCAAAGTTAGCGGCAGAAAAAAAAAAAAACGAATGACATCAGAGGGATCACGTGAGGAAGATACGAATAAAAGGAGGCAATCTTGGAGGAGAGTTTTGTTGTTGTTGTTTTTTTTGTGCTCAAAAAGGGATCTTGAAGATCGAAAGTGATGCAGCATAATTTTCAAGAGTGTTAGAGGCTTGAAAAATAGCCGTTTTCGTAAATAAATTACTGTGTTGGAAGCAGTGACTTTGAGTTGTCTGTCTTGTTCATTGTAGCTGTTGATAAGTGGTTTGTGTGAACTTTCCTTTAGCGAAAAGAGACAAGCAGACTTCATATCTGACGGATCACCCCGTTAGAGAGCCTGTATTTCACTAATGTGAGGTCCCGTGTTTATATTTCTCATTATGAGAAATATAGAGAACATGCCAGGAATATCAGTTCGTTGGTACAACCTTAACAACTTAAGATATGCAGACGACATAGTTCTGATTGCTAAAGTGAAAGGGAGCTACAGGCTCTTCTGGACATCGTGGTTCGTGAAAGTAAAAATAAAGGTCTCAGCCTGAATAACAAGAAGACTGAAGTGATGGTCATCTCAAAGAAAAGAATACCACCAAAATGTAGCATTACCATTGATGGCACAAATCTGAAACAAGTTGATAGATTCAAGTACTTAGGAATGATTATAACAACAGATGGAAAATGTCACAACGAAATAAAAAGCAGACGTGCTCAGGCCAAGTCAGCATTCCAAAAAATGAGAAACATCTTGTGCAACAGATCCATATCAATGGAAATTAGATTCAGACTTCTTAAATGTTACATCGAGCCAATTTTGTTTTATGGGTGTGAAGCATGGTCTATGAATATGAGAGTATAGCGAGAAATGGAGGCTATGGAGATGTGGTTTATAAAGATGTTGAAGATATCATGGACAGCCAAGAAAACCAATGAAGAAGTCTTAAGAGAGGCTGGAGTTAAAAAGCAAATTATAGCAAAGATCAGAGGCAGACAAGCGAGATTTATAGGACATTTCCTGAGAAGAGGAAAATTGGAACACACTGTGGCAACTGGAAAATTGAAGGAAGAAGAGACAGATGAAGACAGAGGAGAGAGAGAGAGAGAGAGAGAGAGAGAGAAGTTACTGGATGGGCTGTCAATGTGGCTAGAAAGAAAGTCACCGGTGGATCTCATAATCAAGTCTAATGACAGGGAATTGTGGAGAGAAATGATCGCCTACGCCACGCGGCACTTGAATTGAATTTAGGTCACGTATACCTGGAACGTGGCGTGTTTAACTTCTAGTCTAGAAGCACGGAGAATTCATTGCGGCGTCCCTCATAATACTGCACCACAGATAGGGTTCAAATCCACCCCCAACAGCACAGTATTATGGTCATTGCGTTTATATAACCAAGGACATCATACACCTTCTTATGTAAGTTTTAACAAGGGGACTTCAAACTTTATATAGTTAAGGGCATCATATACCTTCTAGCGTAACCAAGGACACTACAAGCTTTATAAAGCCAAGAACCTCATTAAGTCTCTAAATCTAAAGTGGCTGTAGCAATGATAATGGTGTTTTCAAGTATGTAAAACTCAAAAGAAATCTGAAAAAAAGAATGAAAAGAAGCGATAAATAATATTGCAAACTAAATCTTAGTTTCATGTTCTTCAAATCTATAACGTGCGTTTGCTCTATGAACTTTTGCCTCATAACGGAATCGGCTTTACTTGCAGGTGATTTATGACGTGAGTAGACGCGAAACTAATAGATCAACGCTAAACCCTCAAACAAACTTTCCAGCTTCTGCCGATTTCCCTGCCCAGTGGAGTCTGGAAAATCTCTATTCTCACGCAAGTTCAGGATTGTGACATAAAAAAGTTAGGAAAATTAGAAGTAGAAAAGAAACAGCGAAAGCAGCCTCGAATGTCATCAAAGAAATATCTAATAGCAAAATGTTCTCCCTACTCTGGCCGTTATCTGCAGCTTCCCTCCTCTCAGATGTTCCCTCCAAGCCATAATTTCAGTGACTCTTTAAAAAAAAAATGTTGTCATATCATATCATAAAGTGGTTCCCAAAGTATAGGATGGCAAGAATCAGGAGACCCGTAGAGAACAAGTGGCATCAGAAATATTTATGGTAAGTGCTATTGTTGTGACTTTGGAGACAACGGGGTCATTCATTCATTCATTTGCATGTCCCTTGCGGAACTTTGCCTCTCAAACAGCACTCCTGTAGGCGTCTTGGTTGTGAGCAAGATGGCCTGCTGCTGATGCATCCATTTGCAGATCATCAACGATGTCTTGCAGCCATCTTCGCCTTGGTCTTCCTCTCTTTCTTTTTCCCATTATGTACCCTTCCAAGACGGTCTTCTCTAGATTATCATGACGTTTAATGTGTCCAAAATATTTAAGTTTTCTCTCTTAAATCCTCTTTACTAGCCAGCCTTCTTCAGTATTAAGTTCTTGTAGTATAGATATATTTGTTCTTTTTTGTGTCCATGATATTTGAAGAACGACAAAGGGGTATCAGCTCGAAAAAGTTTGGAACCGCTGCGATAGAACCGAATATGGTATTACTGTGCATGTCTTCCTTGACCTACCGGCACACGATTGGATGATATGATGAGCTTCACGCCCTGCCTGCCTTTCATTCTCCAACTCCTCCCTGTAACTACGAGCTCTTGTTCTATGCTGTAGAGGTGTTGAAGCACAGCATCGTATCGGCGTGGGGGACGGGTTAGGGGAGCTACTTTTTCAGTCCCGGAGTAGAGATAAAAAGCATGGAGTTTGCAATGCTTCTTTAGCAGACTCCACCACCATGGGGACTATGGCGATCCCTACCTCGTTAGCCAGGCTATGCTGAGACAGGTTCTCGGTCAGCTATGGTTCGCTAACCTTGACGCTGGCATATCAGCTATGGATGGCTGATTGCCTCATCGGACAGCGTCTTCACCCCCCTCTCGAAATCCAGAAGGACCCGGGTGTCCATTGCTGCTGCTGCATGACCTGGGAGCTTCTCCCGGGACCTGAGCCAGGATATCGCCCTGAGAGACGCCACTTAGGATGTAAAGATATTGATATTTACTGTTCACAGTTCTTTTACTTTGTCATAGCCAAAGGAAACCTGACTCCCTGTATCCATGTGTCTTCTTGATCACAGTGTCAAAATATTCCCCGTGTCCCATTGTCCTGTCCTCTCTGTTAAACTACTCTATGTTTCCCTGTACATTTATTTAGCAGAACGTTCTGTCGTATCTATGTGTCTTGATCTCCCTGTCAGAATACTTCACTGTGTCTCTGTATCTTGATCTCCCTCTCAGAATACTTCACTGTGTCTCTGTATCTTGATCTCCCTGTCAGAATACTTCACTGTGTCTCTGTATCTTGATCTCCCTGTCAGAATACTTCATTGTGTCCCTGCATCTTGGTGTCCCTGTCAGAATACTCGAATATGTCCCTATATCTTGATATCCCTGTTATAACACTCCAATGTGTCCCTATATCTTGATCTCCCTGTTATAACACTCCACTGTGTCCCTATATCTTGATCTCCCTGTTATAACACTCCACTGTGTCCCTATATCTTGATCTCCCTGTTATAACACTCCACTGTGTCCCTACATCTTGATCTCCCTGTTATAACACTCCACTGTGTCCCTACATCTTGATCTCCCTGTTATAACACTCCACTGTGTCCCTATATCTTGATCTCCCTGTTATAACACTCCACTGTGTCCCTACATCTTGATCTCCCTGTTATAACACTCCACTGTGTCCCTATATCTTGATCTCCCTGTTATAACACTCCACTGTGTCCCTATATCTTGATCTCCCTGTTATAACACTCCACTGTGTCCCTATATCTTGATCTCCCTGTCATAACACTCTCCACTGTGTCCCTATATCTTGATCTCCCTGTCATAACACTCCACTGTGTCCCTATATCTTGATCTCCCTGTCAGACCACTCCACTGTGTCTCTGTATCTTGATCACTCTGGCGGATTCCAAACACCGCCATATTCCTGGGCATCACAAAGCAGTTAAAAACAGAAGCTGTAATAGAGGACAACTCAACAACGCAGAAACATTACACAAGAAAAGGGGACAGAAAATCTGACAGCTTTTCAAAAAGAAGAAACAGCTTAGAGGTAAAAAAAAGAACATAAATAAAGACATTTTAGAACGATCTAAGTGAGAATATATTGATTAAAGATTACTTTAAACAGGCCAAAGTAATTAGATACAAAAAAAAATTTGAAAACCATCCTGTGCAGCAAAAGGGGAGGGGGGGGGGGATAATAGGAGGAATAGAGGAAGACAGTGATGGAGATAGTAGATAAAATGAAGCGGTCTTCTCTAGATTATCATGACGTTTAATGTGTCCAAAATATTTAAGTTTTCTCTCTTAAATCCTCTTTACTAGCCAGCCTTCTTCAGTATTAAGTTCTTGTAGTATAGATATATTTGTTCTTTTTTGTGTCCATGATATTTGAAGAACGACAAAGGGGTATCAGCTCGAAAAAGTTTGGAACCGCTGCGATAGAACCGAATATGGTATTACTGTGCATGTCTTCCTTGACCTACCGGCACACGATTGGATGATATGATGAGCTTCACGCCCTGCCTGCCTTTCATTCTCCAACTCCTCCCTGTAACTACGAGCTCTTGTTCTATGCTGTAGAGGTGTTGAAGCACAGCATCGTATCGGCGTGGGGACGGGTTAGGGGAGCTACTTTTTCAGTCCCGGAGTAGAGATAAAAAACATGGAGTTTGCAATGCTTCTTTAGCAGACTCCACCACCATGGGGACTATGGCGATCCCTACCTCGTTAGCCAGGCTATGCTGAGACAGGTTCTCGGTCAGCTATGGTTCGCTAACCTTGACGCTGGCATATCAGCTATGGATGGCTGATTGCCTCATCGGACAGTGTCTTCACCCCTCTCCCGAAATCCGGAAGGACCCGGGTGTCCATTGCTACTGCTGCATGACCTGGGAGCTTCTCCCGGGACCTGAGCCAGGATATCGCCCTGAGAGACGCCACTCAGGATGTAAAGATGTTGATATTTACTGTTCACAGTTCTTTTACTTTGTCATAGCCAAAGGAAACCTGACTCCCTGTATCCGTGTGTCTTCTTGATCACAGTGTCAAAATATTCCCCGTATCCCATTGTCCTGGCCTCTCTGTTAATCTACTCTATGTTTCCCTGTACTTTTATCTGGCAGAACGTTCTGCCATATCTATGTATCTTGATCTCCCTGTCAGAACACTTCACTGTGTCCCTATATCTTGATCTCCCTGTCAGAAACACTAAACTGTCTCCCTATATCTTGATCTCCCTGTCAGAAACACTCCACTGTGTCTCTGTATCTTGATCTCCCTGTCAGAATACTTCATTGTGTCCCTGCATCTTGGTGTCCCTGTCAGAATACTCGAATATGTCCCTATATCTTGATATCCCTGTTATAACACTCCAATGTGTCCCTATATCTTGATCTCCCTGTTATAACACTCCACTGTGTCCCTATATCTTGATCTCCCTGTTATAACACTCCACTGTGTCCCTATATCTTGATCTCCCTGTTATAACACTCCACTGTGTCCCTACATCTTGATCTCCCTGTTATAACACTCCACTGTGTCCCTACATCTTGATCTCCCTGTTATAACACTCCACTGTGTCCCTATATCTTGATCTCCCTGTTATAACACTCCACTGTGTCCCTACATCTTGATCTCCCTGTTATAACACTCCACTGTGTCCCTATATCTTGATCTCCCTGTTATAACACTCCACTGTGTCCCTATATCTTGATCTCCCTGTCAGAACACTCCACTGTGTCCCTATATCTTGATCTCCCTGTCAGAACACTCTCCACTGTGTCCCTATATCTTGATCTCCCTGTTATAACACTCCACTGTGTCCCTATATCTTGATCTCCCTGTCAGACCACTCCACTGTGTCTCTGTATCTTGATCACTCTGGCGGATTCCAAACACCGCCATATTCCTGGGCATCACAAAGCAGTTAAAAACAGAAGCTGTAATAGAGGACAACTCAACAACGCAGAAACATTACACAAGAAAAGGGGACAGAAAATCTGACAGCTTTTCAAAAAGAAGAAACAGCTTAGAGGTAAAAAAAAGAACATAAATAAAGACATTTTAGAACGATCTAAGTGAGAATATATTGATTAAAGATTACTTTAAACAGGCCAAAGTAATTAGATACAAAAAAAAATTTGAAAACCATCCTGTGCAGCAATATAGGAGGAATAGAGGAAGACAGTGATGGAGATAGTAGATAAAATGAAGGAATAGGCAGGAAGTAACTTGTCCAGGTACATTATCAAGACGAGGTCCATAGACAGACGGAGATTCTGTGAAAGAGCGCGCGGTGGGAATGCATCACTTGATCTGGTTATATACCTTGGAATGCTGCTGCTCTTGCTGATGATGATGAATAATAATGATGATGATGATGATGATGCAGTCATTACGACAACCTCTGAGTTCCACAATGAACTCGCTTCAAAATTCAGCCACTTGCTGCCAGAGAACTACCAGTTTCACCTGTCAAGTATAAGTGAAGATAAAGGTAACTCTGTCATGCCTTAAGAGGCACATATGGATATGATGTTAGTGCCCATATTTTCCTTGACCTGTCCGCACCACACTAGAGGATGCATCACGCTTGCCCGCCTTACCTTCTGCAACTCCAGAAGAAGTCATGTGCCCATTTCTACAGCTGGTTGACAGGTTGGGGGGAGGGGAGTGTTATCTCAGGCCGGATTCGAACCAGCTACCTTCGCAATGAGAGACTAGTACACTACCCACTTCGCTACTCAGACGCCCATACAGTTATAGCAAAGTTATATTTACAGCTTTATCAACAGGAGGGTAACGTGGCGGGAACAGACGTTCAGTTCCTAGAAACCGCATCGCAGTCGCTTCAGCCATCCCTCCCTCTGTCAACTTTTCTGCGCGATGACTCCTTGATGGGCTTGTAGAACAAGCTCGTGTCGGGTTATGCTTTGGTTATAAATCTAAAGTTCCACCAGTGGGCCAAAGAAGACAAATTTTCCTCAGACTCCAGTAATATTTCCTCTTATCTGCGCACACAAAGAGATCATGCCGTGCACGAAATTTTGTATGCTAACTCCAAAAGTAAAAGCGTTGCTGTTTTCATTTTTCAATTTCCTTATGTTAGCCTGTGCTATGGAATGGCTGAAGAAAAAAAAAAATGATAACTCTACGTTAATGTGTTTTAATAATTTCTTTTAATTTTAGTAGGGGTGGGGGGTTCTATGAGAACTTTAAGCTCCAAAATGTGATGTCATGACGCACATTTGCACACAAAATACTTGTGAGAATATATTTGTACAAGGGTTGTAAACTTTGCGGAGGAATCGCAAAAGCTTCGAAGGCACATTGAAATCCACAAGCCTTGAAATCAAGTTGAGCCTTTTCACTGTTAGCCAGACCGAAGGGGTTCAACAATCTGGTATTAGTAGCGCCAAAACCTGCAACTAGGAACGCCAAAATGAGATCAGAAGGGTTCTTGGCTAGCAGTGGTTCACCCGCGCTAACAACTCCCCTGTCAAGATTAGACAGTCATATCTGCTTCCACCAGTGAGAATTAGATTTGAAGACTGGTTTTCTTCTCCTAGTCCGAGACACACAACCCCGTTCAGGCTAATGGGCCCAGTTAGCTGCTCCAGGCATGGCGGATGAATCCCAGATTTTATGCTCACAGCACTTAACCATCCAGCCCTTTAACAAAAGGGGATAGCTGAACATTTCACGGTTCAGAGCGTTAGCCAGACCTCTCTGAACGTCTGCTTCCTGCGCGGTTTGATTTAAGTCCTATTGCAATCCGGCTTTTCTGGAAACATCACGAATTTTTGTGGGTTTTTTAAAAAAAAACTTTTTTCTTTAGAATTTTTCACTGTCAAGCGATACAGAGGATTATCTGAAATTCTTAAAAGAGCAATTTTACTACTCGACCAGTTCGTAACAACAGAAAGTACGAACTCCCTTAGGTGTACACAAGTATTATCCGAGACATTATCACACATATACACAAACTTTAGCACTGTAGCACACGTTGCTGTTTGTGTGAAAATTTGTTTACTCATACATTATTACATGTGAACTGTATGCAACAAACAATTGTATAAAACAATAATATCCAGGGGGAAAAAAAAGAAAACACAATTAATTATTAAAAACAAAACAATTCTGCTTTCAACATCTCAGTACTGTACACTGAGATTGAGTAAAACGTTTTAATCAAGTAAATAGTGTCCTGTGATTGTGGTTGTTCCTCACCTCTGTTGACTTATGGGGAAACGAGAAATGAGAAATTATTCACATCCGCTACTCTGCTTTCCGTAGTGAAAAGAAGTTTTACGACTCTCGGGTCCCAAACGTTTCGCAACTGAGCGAATCCGCGGAAGGAATAACAACTGATGCCTTTGTGTTCCAGCAGGGGCTGGTGGGATTGCATCGATCAGCGACCTCTGCAGGTCATAGCTGACATTGTCATGACGTCTTTATGGCCGTGACAAATGGCGGTGGAGTCGTAGTTGCCTGCTTGTGTGCGGTTCTGTTGGTATTACAGCCACATTTTATGCGAGTCTCACCGTAAGATCATCCACAAGGCACTGCAGTTTATAGATATTAAGCCTGGGTTTCGTGTAGTGTATTTGAATCCAGCAGAAACTACGAGAGCGCCGGAAGTATATAAATAAGTTCGATAATTCATAGATCTCTTCACTGTCTTTTCAGAGAAGTGAAGTGAAGAAATGAAGAGAATGGATTTTCCCCTGAATTTAGGTCAGCCACGAGAGAGGCTGCTCAGCAAGATGATGTTTTGCAAGACCCATAGCAATTGATGTCTGCTTGCATCACAACAGTCTCCTTAGAAAAGACTGGTAGGAACTTGATTTATGAGGGGAAAAAATACTGAAACGTAAATGTCTTATTTCTTCCTCGTCCACATAGACATCGACACCAATCTCTCTCTCTCTCTCTCTCTCTCTCTCTCTCTCTCTCTCTCTCTCTCTCTCAACATGCATCAGTACGCCTCAGATTGTCAGCGTCAGTCTGGAGCTTCTCCAAGAAGGGGCTGGGGTCTTTGCCAGTTTGGTTGCTTGAGTTGGTTATGTAGCTGGCAATTCTGGAGGATGTGATGTGGTGTGTTGCTTTTTACCCCCATGCACTTAGACCTAGATATACCGAGCCAAATGTCAGCTTCTGGTGCAGATGGTGTCCTAGTCTCCAATGTCTTTCTCTCAGTTGGAAGACTATAACTTGGTCGTTTCTGGTGTAAATGAGAGAATCTGAAAAGGTATTAGGAAAAACCTCTTAGATAAACCATGAGACCAGTATTGTCTCTCAGTGTTCGGTTCATCTTGTTATATTTTCATTGTTAATATCAGATAAGAATGGTTGTAGAGAGGTGATGAAGCATTTGGAAGGGCAATAAGAGACAAAAACTATAAAACAAGAGAGGCAAACAGGAATAAACTAGATTTTGTTGTATAACAAGAGAAGCAAACAGTAAGAAGCTATATCTTGCTTTACAACAAGAGAAGCAAACGGGAATAAACTAAATCTTGCTTTATAACAAGAGAAGCAAAAACAGGAAGAAACTAGATCTTGCTTTATAACAAGTGAAGCAAATAGGAAGAAACTAAATCTTGCTTTATAACAAGAGAAGCAAAAACACTAAGAAACTAGATCTTGCTTTATAACAAGGGAAACAAAAACACTAAGAAACTAGATCATGCTTTATAACAAGAGAAGCAAAAACACCAAGAAACTAGATCTTGCTTTATAACAAGAGAAGCACAAACAGGAAGAAACTAGATCTTGCTTTATAAGAGTTATCTCTGTGACTAGTAAGATAGATCAACAACTGCTCTAAAAATCCATAAGAAAAGACAGCCAGCAAAAATAACTTCCGCCAACTTCATTTTTACAGGAGACATGAAACTGCCTGAGAACTGGCTCTGAAATGAAGGGCCAATTCATTTTCACGATAATATACAGGACATTCAGTGTTATCTTTCACAATTCAGAAGATGGACGAGTTAATTAATGAAACATCTGCTCAAACTCTGTCAAAAATTAAATAAAGTTTCAAGCAATTTGTCCCCCCCCCCTCCTCAATAATGCATTCCCTCATTTTCAACAGAGCACACACATATGCAGCCGTGCACACATACTGATCCATTCTTCGGCTAAAATAATTGGCTAATTAGATGAAATTAAACGCTAACGTAGCTCCTGGAGGGAAAAAAAAAAGAAAAAAAAAAGACACACAGCGTCAGTAAATTGCTGTTTCATGATCGCACCTGCTTGGTACGTCTCATCTAAGCGTTCCCAGATTCATAAACTAGCTCCCCTCCTTCTTGCGTCTCCCAGTGGCTTAATTATTTCCTTCCCACCAGGTACCAGAGAAAAAAAACCATTTTCATCTCGACTGTACCCTACTTTGTTTATGAACTTCTGCAAATCTCTCTCTCTCTCTCTCTCTCTCTCTCTCTCTTTCTCTCTCTCTCTTTAAATCCCTCCGTTTTGTTTTTTTTTGTATACTTCCGTTTCCAAACATCTTCGGGGCGTAGCTGCTGTATGACGTATCCAAGAGCGATCTTTATGTCTTTTGAAGAGCTAAGCAACGCCCCTGTGTTTGCCATGGAAGTATTTAGCAGGACGACCTGACTGGGCAAAAATTTCCAGATCACAAGTTTGTGATACTGTTCCTGGGCGCATTCTTTCGCGTAAACAACGAAAGCGGATACGTGAAGGCACAGTTGCCACCGAGCTGCAAGGATGTTGTGCTGCTCATACTTTTCATGTTCTTTCTGGTTTTCCAGTCTCGGTGTTTCCAGTCTCGGTGTTTCCAGTCTCGGTGTTTCCTGTCTCGTGATCATCGTTAAATAACTCAAATATGGCATTGGTTAACCTTCCTTATTGACAGTCAGTTAGTAATTTGTATGCCCCTTACGGAAGTTTGACTCCGTAAAAACTATCCTTTAGGCCTCTCGGTTGTAAGCAAGATGCCCTGCTGCTTATGTATCCATTTGCAAATAATCAACAATATCTTGCAGCCATCTTCGCCTTGGGCTTCCTCTCTTTCTTTTTCTCAGTATGTGTACCTCCAAGACGGTCTTCTTTAAATTCTCATGATCGGATATTTACTAGAACCGAAGCCCGAGAACAAACATGGCTGATAAAAGAGTACTGAGACCGCAAATTCTCGGACAACAACAGTGCGTGCCGCCAGGTTTTCAGTCTGGTTGTCATAGAAACGCAACACGTGTTCCTGTCACCAGATAAACACTCATGACGTCACAAACACAGCACGCGTATAGGTCACGGACAAACAGTCAGAATGTCACGGAATCAGAACACGGGTTCTTGTCACCAGACAACCAGAACACATATTCATGTCACCAGACCACGATGTCACAGAACCATAACACATATTCATGTCACCAGACCACGATGTCAGAGAACCAGAACACATGTTCATGTCACCAGACAATCAGAACACATGTTCATGTCACCAGACAATCAGAACACATGTTCATGTCACCAGACAATCAGAACACATGTTCATGTCACCAGACCACGATGTCACAGAATCAGAGCACGCGTTCTTGCCACCAGTCAGTCAGTCATTGGCATTTCCCTTGTGGAACTTTGCCTCCCAAACAGCTCTCCTGTAGACCTCTCGGTTGTAAGCAAGATGTCCTACTACTGACGCATCCATTCGCAGGTCATCAGGACACTTAATCTGTTCTTCAGCCTCGCCATTTTTGTCCCATTCGATTTTTTGACGGGTACTACTACTACTACTACTACTACTACTACTACTAATAATAATAATAATAATAGTAATAATTCTTTCCACCCTATACGACTTCTATGAAGGAATGAGACCCGTATTTCTACTTTGCTTGGACAAATAGTTTATCAGTGCTGCTGATAAGTTATTTTTCAGTCAACAAAGGTTATTTAGGGAATCTTATATAGACACCAACTGAGAGGGCAAAAGAACCTGGGTAGTGGATCGTATGAAGAGGCTCAGTAATTGAGAGTGTTCCAGGCAGACCTGTACTTCATTGGGCACTAACTCATTACATTAGGCTAGCGATTTAAGCCATGAGCACCGGAGATATCTCCATGACGATGACAAAATATAAGAGATAAAAAAGTAAGATGAGAGAGGAGAGTTGAGAAGTTAAAAGTAAAATAAGCAACAGAATTTTACATTGCACTGACTCTCTGTAAAGCTTTGCCAATCAAGTCAAAGTCCGTACGTGAGGATGTTTATCAGTTACAGAGTGTGCCAGGAGATGGATTTCAGAGCCAGTTCCTCGTGACTGAAATAAAATTTAAAAAAAGATCAAGCTTTTACCTGACCAGGGTCTGGCTCTGCCCACCAGGTAGTATGTTTTGACAGCTACAGGTAGTTTCGTTTACTGTCACGTGATGGCAGGCGAACCTGACCTGACATGCATAGTAAAGGGCAATTAATCTGTCAGAGAGGGTTAAGTTGAAGAAAAGAAAGGGAATCATAACAGAATATAGTTCTAGCAGTTCTAGTGACTTGTCTTCCTACTAGAACTATTTCGTACGCCTATAGTTTTGTGTCGGTTTTCACAGCAGCATAACATTGTAAGAATATTGCTGATAAAATGCATTGGGTTTTCCGTCTCATGTTTGTTTTGTCATTTTCCATACTTGAGCAACCTCACAAAGATTTTGTTAGCTCTCGTTTAATTTAGCGCTGGCAAATTTGATACTGTCTTTAATGTGCATTCACTGGAAAGTTGCCTACATTCAATGCTTTTATCAACAGTTTAACTGTCTCCTGTTGGCTTTTTGTTCTACTTCTGAATTATTCCATTTATCCATCCATGGATTCAGTTCTTGTCTTTTACAATGAAAGAAGTTCATAGAAGACCACGAAACTAAACAACGTGTGCTCATGCTGATTGTGGTTTCGAGTTGAGGCAACGATGTCGCAGAGTCGTGATATTCCTTTGTATGTCCGACTCTAGGTCGATACTCTGCGACTATCAGAATCATAGCAACCTCCTTCTTGTTTCGAGGAGTCTTTACCCAAGCACCATTTTATCAGCAAAACTGACTGGAGAAAATATTGACCCATGAAACCACCAAAGAAGATAAGCTCTACGGTTCCATACGTGAATGAAATGTATCCAAGAGAAAGACCTGCAGACAGAAAATGCGCACGAAGAAGAAAAAAAAATACGGTCTTCACAAGTGCTACCTCTATGTTAAACTTAGGCTCAGCTGCAAGAGGTTTTAGGGACAAGAGCAACCCAAGCCGTGTACTTCATCAGAAACTGAAGGCATTTATTGCACAAACATCAGGTACCCAAGCCAGGCTTTAAACAGGCGTAACTAAATTAGCGCGAGTGCCTCAGCTTTAGAGGTCATTTGTTTCTGGACATGGTCGTTTCTGCATTAAAATCCCTGATCAGACTAAATCTGAACCAGAACAAATTGTTTTCGGCAGAAATGTGGCGGGAAATCTTTGTTGCGACCAGGTTTTCCTCTCCTTGTTGCCAGAGCAGTAAAATCTAGCCACACTCAACACCCCTACCACTTGGTCGAAACATAACAACTGTGAGCTCTTTAAGTAGCACATCTGTTCCTACTTTTTTCCCCCCTAATTTATACAGTGTGGTATCACAGCTTTACTGCATTGGCTCCGTGTGTAGTTATATACTCATACACTAATTACTGTGTGATACTAAATTATTAGCACTGTGACAAACGTTTTCGTACGTCTTAACTCTTATCAGATCTTCCAGTACGCCTCTCTCAGCACTTTCGCCACATCTGCTCACCATATCTGTGAATTTATACTTTATCTCTTCTCTCTGTTTCTTCGTCCTGTGTGTTTTTGTATGATTAAGGCTCACGCCGAAACGTCACAACTGTGAGCTCTTTAACTAATAAAGTTGTTTCTACCTTTTTTTCTAGTTTATACATGAAAAAAAAGGTAGCAACATCTTTATTTCTAGTTTATACATATCTTAATGCAAAGAAAATTAAATTGATAACAACTGACAAAACAAACAAGGCAGCTAAAATATGTATCAATGAGGAAAAACTGGAAGAAGTGGAGAGTTTTGAATATCTTGAATCACTACTAACTAATAGTGGAGATGCAATGAGGGAAATTAAAAGGAGGACATCTATCGCTCTTCAGAAAGTAAAACAAATAAAGAATCTGTGGAGAGGAGCAGACAGAACCACAAAAATAAGATTTTTAAGGGCATGCATCTTTCCCATTGCAACATATGCCTGTGAGACCTGGACACTTAACAAAATAGCTGAAAAACGCATAAATGCCTTTGAATGTAAATACTACAGAAGAGTTCTTCAAATATCATGGACACAAAAAAAGAGCAGATATATCTATACTACAAGAACTTGATATTGAAGAAGGCTGGCTAGTAAAGAGGATTAAAGAGAGAAAACTTAAACATTTTGGACACGGTAAACATCATGATAATCTAGAGAAGACCGTCTTGGAAGAGTATATACTGGGAAAAAGAAAGAGAGGAAGACCAAGGCGAAGATGGCTGCAAAACATCGTTGATGATCTGCAAATGGATGCAGGCCATCTTGCTCACAACCGAGAGGCCTACAGAAGTGCTGTTTGGGAAGCAAAGTTCCACAAAGGACATGCAAATGAATGAATGAATGAAAGTTTATACATTTTGATATCACAGCTTTACTGCAGTGGCTCCGTGTATAGTTATATGCACATATACTAATTATTGTGTGTTACCACTTGGTGTAATTTCACCATAACAAGACGTGTCACAACATCTGACTAGCGGAGTAAGAATCAGAGTGATCTACTTCTTGTGCAGTCTAAGGAAACCAACAGAATCCTGCTGTCACCAATCACCAGCATCGTTTTCGTCATTGGGCAAAAGGGTAAAGAAGTGGAGTCCATAGCAAAAGGATAAAGAAGTGGAGTCCATAGCAAAAGGGTAAAGAAGTGGAGTCCATAGCAAAAGGGTAAAGAAGTGGAGTCCATAGCAAAAGGGTAAAGAAGTGCAGTTCATAGCAAAAGGGTAAAGAAGTGCAGTTCATAGCAAAAGGGTAAAGAAGTGGAGTCCATAGCAAAAGGGTAAAGAAGTGGAGTCCATAGCAAAAGGGTAAAGAAGTGGAGTCCATAGCAAAAGGGTAAAGAAGTGGAGTCCATAGCAAAAGGGTAAAGAAGTGGAGTCCATAGCAAAAGAGTAAAGAAGTGGAGCCCATAGCAAAAGGGTAAAGAAGTGGAGTCCATAGCAAAAGGGTAAAGAAGTGGAGTCCATAGCAAAAGGGTAAAGTAAGTGGAGTCCATAGCAAAAGGGTAAAGAAGTGGAGTCCATAGCAAAAGAGTAAAGAAGTGGAGCCCATAGCAAAAGGGTAAAGAAGTGGAGTCCATAGCAAAAGGGTAAAGAAGTGGAGTCCATAGCAAAGGGGTAAAGAAGTGGAGCCCATAGCAAAAGGGTAAAGAAGTGGAGTCCACAGCAAACGGGTAAAGAAATGAGAGTCCATAGCATTCGGTAAAACAAGAAAATTTCTCCGCTGCTTCGTCCTTCATTTCTTATGGCTTGCTTTGTTTGTGTGCTGATATCAAAGCCAAACTGTATTTCATAGTTTTGAAGGAACTGTTGTCTTTGCGGCAACATCCAGTCGCAGACTTACCAACTGGACAGTGTTGGGAGGTGGGGTGGAGTGGGGTGGGAGGGGGGGGGCGAAAGATTAAACAGACCGAAGATCAGCTTTCAAGGAGGCTATGACACAAGATGATGGTATAACTGTAATTTGCTTGTCAAAATAAGTAAGCATTTTACTGTCAATCATTAGCAAATTGTAGAAAGCACTAATTATTTCCAGCTTAAACTGTGATTATAGATAATCTGGGGACAGTTTCCTCAATGGACCGGAAAGGACGTCTAGCACGGGACATTATCGTCAAGTTCAGACAGTTTTAATGACTTATTTTCATGCCTGAAGAGTGTTTTGTTACTCAGAGGAGGAGGGGGGAGGGGGGGTCAGTCTTATGAGGGCTGCCTACAGAACAAACTGGCTAATATTATTGTCAGCGTCGGAGACGAAATCCCTTGGCGCTCCTCATAACGAGCTATAATTACCTTTCTCTTCTCACGTGCGAAATCTATCCGAGTCTGTCCAGGCGTAAAGATGGGAACCGAAGACGAGAGGTGCGCGGCGAACGCTCTGATTGGCTCTTGATTAGAGAGAGGGCGCGGTTTACGCGGAGCACCGTGTCTAACGACGATCTTTCGTTTTCTTTCGCTTTGTTATTATTCTCCCTCCCCCCCCCCACCCCCACCCCTCTTTTCGCTGGCAGTCCGGAGTCCGTCGTAGGTTAAGTCCCTGTAGTCAGAAGCGTGCGACAGGCGATAAGGAACGGTGACTTTTTTTTGTTTGTTTAGTTTTTTTGCTTTAGTTCATTCTTTTGTATACCTTTGAGTTTTTGTTTTTGGTGTGTGGTGGTTACTGGAGTATCAACAAGAGTTATATAAACCCACGTTTCCTGACCTGCTGGCGTTTTGTTTTTTAACTTGCAAATGATGTTTTTGTGGAGGAAAATAAAGTCACAACAGACCAGGATCAAAGGAGAGAATTAACATTAACCGTAAAACAAGATTTGCCGCAGGTGAGTTTACAGTTTACACTTTTTTTTTTTTCCCATCGAAGAAAATTTGTTTTCTAAATGTTCGTGAAAAAATTCGACCAATCACTTAGATTTTCTAATCACGTCTAATTTTCCAAACTAGACACCTGCTAATTGTTAATGATACAATACAAACAACGCGCTGTGTGAAAGCCTACTGTGTTGTGTAGCAAAAATTAACCTTATATGTCAGGGTGGGTTGGGCACAAATTTGAGCGGGGAGGGGGAATGGGGGGGGGGGGGGCGGCGTCCAGTCTGATGCGAGTTCTGACAATGTCAGACCAAAGCCCGACCTCTGTCCTCTAAATCTCACTTCCTGGTATGTATCTTAACTGTGATCCTGGTAACGTTTGGTACTGTAGCTATCAGGAAGACATTCAGTGTTTGCCCCGAGGACAATAACACCATCGTTATCTGCTATTATTATCATCGTTATCAGCGTTTGCTGTCGGTGCTTGTGATCTCCATGGAATTGTGCCCAGAATGATGCCATAAAAGGTGCTGAAAACCCACATGCATGGTGTCGGACTGGGAGTGGATCGCGGTGGCTTGGTAGAAAACCTGAAGTGCAACCAAGAAGCAAAGCTTCCATCTTCATGAGAGCCCCTGCAAACCGTACACAGGTAATCAGGCTGAGCAGCCGAGTGGAAAGATAAAGACAGGGTCTTGACCAGCTGTGATTCGGTGCCGCCACTGTAACACCCTGTCAAACCCTGCTGTCAGACAGTTACTAGGCTTAATAGCATAAAACTCTAACCCAGGTTTTCGGAATATCAGCATCGATACGAGGTTTGCCTTGAAACCAGAAGACGAGGAAAAAAAAGATGAAGAAGATGATGATACTGTTTTTGTTATTTCAGTGCTAGAAAAACAATATTTCAGCACTTTTCCAGTATTTCAAGATGTTATTAGCATTTTGAGATTAGAAAAACAATAATTCAGCAACTTTCCAGTATATCAAGATATTGTTAGCGTTGTGAGGTTAGAAAAATAATATTTCAGAAACTTTCCAGTATATCAAGATATTGTTAGCGTTGTGAGGTTAGAAAAACAATATTTTAGCAACTTTCCATTGTATCAAGGTATTGTTAGCATTGTGAGTACGCAGACAATGATCTTCAAAGGAATTATCGCCACTTTTGCATTATGTCCGGCCAGTTCTTACTGCATGAATGCCACTTGTAAAATCAGTGTGGGTCATATCGTTTGACCTGTGAGATTCTGGCGACCTTCGACTGTCAAGTCTTCTCGCGCTTCATCAGCCGATAGACTCGCGATCACATTTTCACCATTTTTCTTTCATACTGGCAGTTGATATTCAAGCCAGTCGATATTCCATCTTCTGTCTTGGGAGTCGACGGTACTAACGTACTTTCCTCTTGTCATGTGCTGAGAGTGACTTAAATTACATTTTCTTGTTCTCAGTAGCTCATTTTTTTTTTTGCAGTACACGTCTCTTGCACTCTTCATGCCCATATACCTCAGTTTAAATGGTACACTTTGGAACTCTAGTACAATGCCTCTTGTGTACATGTATCCGCCCATCTCTCTCTTTCTCTCTTTCTTACGTTTTGGAACTGTCAATGTTTTTTTTTGTTTTCTGTTTATTAAATCCGATGAAAATATTTGCCTAAAGTTGGAGATATATCTGATATTATTACAATTTTCTCCATTTCGTCTCAGTTCTCTTCAGTTTTCTTTAGTCTTTTGAGTTTTCTAACACTTATTTTGTTCTCTCATTACACTTGTAATTAAAACCTAGAATGTAGCTTTTAAATGCAAATGGCAGAAATACTTCCTAAAGTAACGTGTAGCTTTTTTATACGTACAAATAGCAAATATACCTTCTAAAGTAACGTGTAGCTTTTATATACAAAGGGCAGATATACCTCCTAAAGTTGGGTCAGGGGAAAAATGATCATTTTCTTCTACCACGTTTATGTGTTTGCTTTTCCAAAGCCATTTCTTTGTTTTCTTGTATTGTGAACACTTTCTTGTCCTTCATATCTCATGAAGCGCATCGTCAAAGTGTATATTCAGAATCTGCTTGTTGTGACTGCATTTGCTTTATTTCGCTCAGCGTGTGTCTGTTCTAGATGTTCTCTCTGTGTGTGATAAAGTATGCTGTTCTACAATTATTACAGTCCGTATCAAGCACTCTTTTATTCCCCAGTTTTCCATGTAGCCTTACAGTAATCAACCTTCCAATAATCATTCATTCATTTGCATGTCCCTTACGTAGCTTGCCTCCCTAACGGCTCACTTGAAGATCTCTCGGTTGTAAGCAAGATGCCCTGCTGCTGATGCACCCATTCGTAGATTATCAGCAATGTCTTGCAGTCATCTTCGCCTTGGCCTTCCTCACTTTCTTTTTTTCCTATTATGTACCCTTCCAAGACGGTCTTCTCCAATCTCTCATGACGTTTAATATGTAAGAAATACTTAAGTTTTCTCTGTTTAATCTTCATTACTAGCCAACTTTCTTCACTTTACATTCTTGAAGTATGGATATATTTGTTCTTTTTGTTTTTCAATAATCATCCTTCCATAATCAACATTCCTCTAAGATTCTGCGTCCAAATGTCTTTCTAAAACTGGCAAAGCAGCTTTCTTTATACCCTCTGTGGACGCGCTATTTTTAAACAAAGATTTCACCGGGGCGAAATTCTTGTCAAGATTCGGGGATTAAATGTAATTTAAGATATTTAAATAATGAAACTCCTTAAGGCTGAATTTCTTCCTGCCAATGTAACGAACATTAAGTCTCATTATATTGAACGTCATCAGAGAGTATGAAAGTGGGATCCATTACATAAAGCATTGTAGAATGTTTACTGCTACTAGACTTTCTGTTAGTTTAGTTTACATAGTAATTTAAAGTATAAATAATATGCGTTAAATTCCATTTTAACTCTTTGAGGTGAAGAATAAAATGTAATGTACTCGTACTTATTTTAGTATTAGGAAAAGTAGTTTCTTTACTTTAGTGTCAGGAAAAGTAGTTTCTTTATTTTAGTATCAGGAAAAGTAGTTTCTTTATTTTAGTATCAGAAAAAGTAGTTCCCTTACTTTAGTACCAGAAAAAGTAGTTCCCTTACTTTAGTACCAGAAAAAGTAGTTTCTTTACTTTAGTATCAGGAAAATTATTTTCTTTACTTTAGTATAAGAAAAAGTAGTTTCTTTACTTTAGTATAAGAAAAAAGTAGTTTCTTTACTTTAGTATCAGGAAAAGTAGTTCCCTTACTTTAGTACCAGAAAAAAAAATTCTTTACTTTAGTACGAGGACAAGTAGTTTCTTTAAATTATTATCAGGAAAAGTAGTTTCTTTACTTTAGTATCAGAAAAAGTAGTTGTGTTACATGAAAAATTGTAACACGGTTTTTCCCCCTGTACACGTGCGTGTGCATGCGCGTGTTTGTTCATATTTAATCTCTCTGATGTTCACTGGTGCAGATTTATTGATCCTCCAACCAAATTCTCCTCCTTATCGTTGCGCCTTCACACGCTAACATGCCCACATACTGGGGGGGGGGGGAGAGGAGGGAGGGAGGGCTGTTATAATGATAGTTTTACTCTTATGTGTCTCATGAAAATTCCAGCCCTCGTTTACGTCCAGAGATGTCAATACTTTGGCACTCTCTAGAGTCAAGTGAAAAAGGGGGTGGAGGGGGGGGGAACTAAGTCGACGAATCTATAAATACAGTATAAAGATACGATCGTATTATTCTATGCTCTTTTTCATTTACCCCCCCCCCCCCCCCCCCCCCCCCCCCCGTTTTCCCAAATGACAAAAAACGAAACAAAACAGAACAAAAAAACCACTCATAGCCCTTACCTCTTAGGCGACACACGTGCCTTTCTTCCTTATTATTCCGAAACTGGAAATTACATTCCTAATAACAGTAATTTCTCCTCACACCACCTTTCCCCAACAACAGTGTTTTAAAATGTCAGGGTCCAGCCACCAGAATTCTTTGTGCCGGCAGTCATCAGATAAGCACTAACAATAGAAAATAGAACACTCCTGAATCTTCTTAACAGTCGATGAATCGATGAATCTATTTGACGGCCTCGTGTTGTCAATTCGCGAGCTTGTACTGAAGAGGTGGGGGGGAAATGATAGGGTGGGGAACGTTGAATTGCTCGCCCGCCCGTGAAACAGCCTGTTTTAGTCTGTGACAGTCATCACTTGATGGTTGAAGAAAGCGGTCGAGAGCAGAAGAAACTGAATGGAAACGTTGAGTAGTATTTCGGATGCCCTTTCTGGCCTGTACCGTAGTGAATTCTCTTGTAGACACTCAACTAGAGAATTTAATTTTAGCGTTATAGATTTGTACCAAGTGTGATGTCATTGACTGAAGTAGTCTAGATTTAGACAGAGACAGAGAGAAAGAGAGACCGGGGGGGGGGAGGTGAGGGGTGGGTGAGAGAGGCGGCTAAGTGAGCAAGAAACTGAAAGACAAGGAAGTTTTTTTTTTTTCTTAATGAAATTGTACTGGCGATAAATGCAGGAGCAGCGCAATCTTAGAGAGCATGCGTCTCATCTCATGTCCAAGTAGTCTAAGTCATAATCCGCGCCTTCAGGCCAACCAATGTGTCAAAAATGGATATATGACAATGTTTTTTGTTTTTTTTTAAGGAACTGCTTTTGAAAATGACTATACGCAGCAGTAGTGTGTTTAGAATAGACATGATATTCACGTCAGAAACGATCCATGAATGTGGACCTACGACCCAATGTTAGAATCGATGAATGAATGTAGACATGCAACCCAATGTTAGAATCGATGAAAGAATGTGGACATACGACCCAATGTTAAAATAGATTCATGAATGCAGGCCTACGACCCAATGATAAAATCGATTCATGAATGTAGGCCTACGACCCAATGTTAAAATCGATCAATGAATGTGGGCCTACCACCCAATGTTAAAAGCGAGAGATGGCAAAAAACATACGAGAGAACAAAAAAATGATGGAAGGACGTGAAAGGAAGTAACACGATCCAAACAGACTGCACGACACTGACAACAATCATTTCATTGTTGACATTGTTTGCCGAGGATGTCTCCTACCTGCTGGAGCAGCTCTCTTGGACTATCCCATTACCTTGTTACTTTTATCCGTGATCTGCTCAACCATGAATTCACTTCTCCAGCGTGAGCACAGTTCCCTTTTAACTGTTTGTGTACGGTTTTGTTGCCGACCAACCTTGACCTGTAGGACACCGAGGGGTACCTGTTCTGGGTCCGCTGCTGTTTATTCACAGATGGCTTCTAGATCTAGATGCTAATCCACCGTCCTCTTCCTGGTGGGCTGACCCGGTAGAAGGCCAGGCTCCGCCAGCAAACACCAGGGGTAGCCTTTTTTTTTTAAAGCAAATGAAGAAATTCTAAGACAAGCCATAGGACATGGACAACTAATCAAGTCATAAAAGAAAACAAAGTAGACGTGATATATATATATATATATATATATATATATATATATATATATATATATATATATATATAATATATATATATATATATATATATAATATATATATATATATATATATATATATATATATATATATATAATATATATATATGTTGAACTGTTGGCTAACAAGGATCAGGGAACCGGATTGGTTGTAGCCAGATATTCTTTAAAATTAGGTTTGTTGGTCGGGGGGTCACAGGACTTTTGTACTATTGCAAGAATTTTAGTTACTTAATTACCGCCCTCACAAGTCCCTCAACCGCTCTCTCCCTTGTATATGGAGGTTCATGAGAAGACAGAAATTACTCTGACAGTTTTCGGAAAGCTTAAGGGAAAGAGCACGAACACAGAGCCGAACTGAAAGAAAATATTAGAAAACGTACAGAATATAAAATGATCGCCAACACCTACCGGTCCAGCCCATAAGTCAATCAGTCCACCGATCCAGCCCATAAGTCAATCAGTCGGTGTGTACTCTGTCAACTTAGTGGGCTATTATGCGTGAAAAAACAACCCAGCTCCAGAGCGTCATATTTCTTAGATTAGGCGCGATTGATGATGCCATTATGTTATCACTGTATCACAGTCAGCAAATCTCTCAGTTGCCTGAGACTACACCTGCCAAAGTCAAAGCAAGATCCAAGCAGAATTGTCATTGAAACATTTACTGCTGCCATGCATGTATTATAATATGCTGCCCAGCTAGGATAAACTCAACAGGAAATTCTTTTGTTGCGAAGAGGATCTGAACTCTTCTTGCATGAACACCAGCCCTATTAAGACTTTTCTCTAGACTGTTCGCCCTGTGTCTAAGTGCTTGCTTGGAAGTTGTGCAACGCTATTTCTACAGTTATGAGTCAGTGCCTTCATTCAGAGACAACCAGGAAACTATAATCTCTCTGGGTTGTGACACGTGTTCCACTGCGGTTTAGCAGAGCAGAGATCTCTAGGAACACTGGAAAGCATGTGGATCATCAGTTCATTTCAAAGCTGGAAACATGACTGTCATGCTGCATTCTGCGCCAGTCCTCTGCCGTGGGCAACTTCTTGTTCAGTCTGACCATTTTCAAAAATATAATTTCTCAGAAAAAAAAGGCAGCATGTTGCTTGATGTGACTATGATGGTTGTAAATGAACTTTTCAGTCCTGATCTGCTTAACTTGACTCATTCATTCATTCATTCATTTCCCTTGCGGAACTTTGCCTCCCTAACAGCACTCCTGTAGGGCATTCGGTTGTAAGCAAGATGTCCTGCTGCTGATGCATCCGTCTGCAGATCATCAACGATGTCTCTCTTTCTTTTTCCCATTATATACCCTTCCAAGACTAGATTATCTCTAGACTAGATTATTTCTCTAGATTATCATGGCATTTAATGCGTCCAAAATATTTAAGTTTCCTTTGTATAATCCTCTTTACTAGCCATCCTTCTTAAGTTCTTGTAGTATGGATATATTTGTTCTTTTTTGTGTCCATGATATTTGAAGAACTCTTCTGTAGCAATTACATTCAAAGTCTTTTATGTGTTTTCAGCTGTTTTGTTAAGTGTCCAGGTCTCACAAGCATATGTTGCGATGGGAAAGATGCATGCCCTTAAAAATCTTATTTTTGTAGTTCTGTCTGTTCCTCTCCACATATTCTTTAGTTGTTTTACTTTCTGAAGAGCAACAGATGTCCTCCTTTTAATTTCCCTCATTGTATCATCATTATTAATTAGCAGTGATCCAAGATATTCAAAACTCTCCACTTCTTCCAGTTTTTCCTCATTGATACATATATCAGCTGCCTTGTTTCTTTTGTCAGTTGTCATCAATTTCGTTTTCTTCGCATTAAGATAGAGGTTTTGCTCTTCACTATTCTTACGGACTGACATAATTAATTTTTCCATCCATTTAGTGTTGTAGACAGTAATACTGTGTCATCAGCATATCTAATCTCTGGTATTTCATAACCTCCAATTGTTATGGCATCGTAATATTCTTTGTCTACATTTTCTCTAACATTCCTCATTATTATTTTCAGTATACAAGTTAAATAAGTAAGGTGACAATATGCAAACCTGACGGACACCTTGTTTTATGTCAAACCATTGCGAACGAAGAAGAAGAAGAAGAAGATGTCAAACCAAGTTGTTGTTTCACCATTTATTCTTACTGTTGGTTGTTGGTCTAGATACAGCAGTGATGTTAATTGCATCAAATGTGTTGGAAATCCTTTTTTTCCCCATTATTTCCCAAAATTTCTGGTGTTGTACACAATAAAATGCCTTTGAGTAGTCTATAAAAGAAAAATATAGATTCACATTAAACTCTCTGCATTTCTCTATTATTAATCTTATATTGAATATATGATCTCCTGATCCTCTTCCTTGTCTGAAACCAGCTTGGACCATATTGACTTCTTCTATTTTCTTACGAAGTCTACTTATTATGGCTCTTAACAGAATTTTACTGGCTTGACTAATCAGGGCAACAGTTCCGTAATTTGTGCATAATTTCAGGTTACCCTTTTTTGGCAGTGGTATGAATACAGTTCTTTTATCTTTTTTACATAGGTCATGATAGATTCTTGCACATTCCTTTCCTCCTGCTTTAATAAGTTCAGCTTTAATAAGATCTCATCACATCCTGGTGATCTACCATTTTTCAGATTCTTTATTGCCCATAAAACTTCTTCTGTTGTCGGTTCGGGTTCTTTCTCCTCCAAAAATACTTCAAGCTGTTGGTTTCTGCTTTCACAGTCGGTTGTTTCATACATTGCTCTGTAATATTCCTTCCATCCTTCTAGAATTTTCTCTGTCTCTGTCAAGGTATTCCCCATCTCATCACAAATTACATTTAGCTTAGGTGTGACATTTCTCGTCAATATCTTCATTTCTTTAAACATTTCACTATCTCTTCCACACTTCTGATGTCCTTCTATTCTTTCACAAGTCTTGTATGTATTGTTTTTTTTTGTGTGTGTCTTTTCTTATGTTTGTTCGTACTTCTTTTGTTCAAGATTTATATTCCTCTATGTTGTTGTTTGTCACTTTCCATTGCGTCTTAATTTCTCTACGTTGTTTTATAAATTCTAGTGTGCCTGCTGTAATCCATCCATTCTTTTGTGTTTTCTTTACTGGAACCACGTCTTTAACTGTCGTTATTAAGATATCTCTGGCTTAATTTGACTGTTTGAGAGAAATATTGTGATTCAGTGGCGTAGTTTATTTCACGTTTGTCAGGTGGAGTTATTTTATATATAAAAAAAAAAACTTCAATGAGATGTGTTAAGAGTAGAATATATTTTCATATGACGGAGGAAAAATTATACAAATTTTATTTATTGATAAAACGAATGTCTGAGTTCTTGTGTTGCTTGGCTTTTTTTTTTTTTTCTCAGCCGTAATCTTCAGTGTCTTATGTAAGATTCCGAGCCATCAGCGGTAGGCTTTTACTATGGATGAAGCAGAAAGTCCAACTCTAGACTAAACTGGTGCAACGAAAACCACGGTGTCACGCAATCCCGCTTCTGAGACCCACCAAGAATACAGGCTCAAGCTCTGAGATGCTCTGAACCCCCTGTGATCCTCTCGGGGATCTCGTGTGGTCCTTTCGGGGACAGCACGGGGGACCGCGGGACCTAACAAGGACCACAGGGGTAAATTCAGTAGGATCACGGGGCGGTCTTGGTGGTAGAAGCGAACGAAGAAGAAAATGAAGCAACTTAGAAGTGTACAGTTAAGTAGAACATTAGTCTCAGATTTAATTGGAAGAGCTCTAATAAACTCGTCTATGGCTCCACTGCCCGTGATTTGGTGTTTTATGTTATCAAAGTTGCGATGGCAAATGATAAAACAAGCTTTAGTAACAATGAGATCGCATATAAAATGCTGATTAATCTGCTCGGTGACACAGCTCAGAAACAACGCACATTTCACAGAATTTACCGAAGAAAGCATTGATATGATTTTGACCCGTATAATACTACACAAAATTCTCTCTACTTCACATCTTAAAGGTAGGTGGGTAGGCAGGCAGGCAGGCAGGTAGGTAGGTAGGTAAGTAGGTAGGTAGGTAGGTAGGTAGGTAGATAGATAGGTAGGTAGGTAGGTAGGTAGGCAGGCAGGCAGGCAGGCAGCTAGGTAGGTAGGTAGGCAGGCAGGCAGGCAGGCAGGTAGGCAGGCAGGCAGGTAGGTAGGTAGGTAGGCAGGCAGGCAGGCAGGTAGGCAGGCAGGCAGGTAGGTAGGTAGGTAGGCAGGCAGGTAGGTAGGTAGGTAAGTAGGTAGGTAAAATCCCCGTTTCCATGCCATTAAGGCACATTGGAGATAATCTGTTCGCCCGATGGTTTCAACAACCTTCGCCACGTGGGAGTGTGATGTGGTCAGTATCATGCCTGGCCCGCAGTTACCTGCCCAGATTTCTCTGGTACCCATTTTTAAAGGCTGGGTGAACCCTGTTTTGGATGGCTGCAAGTCATCGTTGATAATCTGCTAATGGATACCTTAGCAGCAGGGCATCTTGCTTACATCCGAGAGGCCTACAGGAGAGCTGTCAGGGAGCAAAGTTCCGTAAGGAACATGCAAATGACTGACTGACTGAAAAAAAAAAATCCCCAATGCTAGGACTTGAACCCCACACCACCGGATTAGCAGATTAATCACTCGACCAACCACTCTGCTGCACGTATTAAACGTTGTATCTTTAGAAAGGAGAAGATTTACACGAGAAGGTCTCTACAGTTATGAGACATGAAGCCACTATATACGAAAGCGGCATAGAGAAATCAACTGGCTTCCCTCTGGATGAGTGTAAATAGACTTTAGCGAGAAGAAACATACACAGGCTCACAAACACTCAAACAAGAATACAGACAGAAGTATGAGAAACGCTTTGATGTTGTCCTTTCTCATATTTGTACTGAATGTTGAGAACGAAAGATGAAGAAACATATATGCTTATACTGAGCTGTCCAAGGGTATTCTTTTTTGATTCGCTAAATTGTTATGTTTTCAATTCTTTTTTTTTCAAATTGTTATGCTTTGAATTCTTTTTTTCAAACTGTTATGTTTACAATTTTTTAATAAAACTGTTATCTTCTTCTTCTTCTTCTTCTTCGTTCGCTTCTACCACCAAGATCGCCCCGTGATCCTACTGAATATACTACTGTGGTCATTGATTGGTCTTGTGGTCTTCCTATGGTCCCCGAGAGGGCCACAAGAGATCCCCGAGAGGACCACATGAAGTCCAGGGTATCGCGGGGCTTGGGCCTGTATTCTCAGTGGGTCTCAGAAGCGAGATTGCGTGACACTGTGGTTTTCGTTGCACCAGTTCAATCTAGAGTTGAACTTTCTCACCGGAAAACCTCGACATGTTTTAGATATCCGTATACCCCCGCCGGGTGAGAGGTGATTAACCATCTAGTACACCGTTGGACTTTCTCACCGGAAAACCTCAGCGTGATTAGGATACGCATATGTCCCCGTCGGGTGAGAGGTGGTTGCCTATCTAGACTGCACTGGCTCAGTGTCTCCGACTTAGCGTTTTGTGGTCGTGGTCGCTACCTTTCCTAGTTGTGACCAGGACGGAGCTTTTGTCCAGGAGGACGAATCCTCGACATTAGTAAGTTTCACCAATGGGTTAAGCCAGTTTAGGCGTATTATCCCAGAATGGGCGCGTTTAGAACGTGTTCGACCTCTAGAGCGGAGTAGTCATCAAGTTTCACCCCTTGGTTAAGCCGGTTTAGGCATATTTCACCAGTATGGGTGTATATTGGACGTGACCGGCCTCTAGAGCAGAGGTGCCGTGGTATGAGTAGCTCTCGTTGCGAGACTACTGGACATACCGATTAATCTTCACATTATCCTTTCCATCATCTTTTCACAGCAGTGCCGCTCGGCAGTCCTAATCGCATTTTCTTCATTGGCCGGGAGGAGTTTCACTGCACACGCGGCAGACGAAGAATCTCGCCAGCAGTGTCTTAGTTTAACCCCTGGGTTAAGCCGTTTCAGGCAGTCCGCTGGTATGGGTGCACATAGACGTGGCCTGCCTTCAGACCAGAGTTGCCGTGATTTGAGCAGTCCTGACCTCGAGACTACTGATTACTTCACTTAATCCTTTCTTTCACCTTTTCCACGGTGGCGCCGCGCGGCAACTCAATTCGCACCTTTCTTCACTGGCCGGGAGGAGCCCCACTCCACGCATGGCAGCTGAAGAATCTCGCCAGCAGCGGGTTTTAAATCAGAGTTTCCCTTCTCTCAGATGTGCTACCAAACAAGACTCTCATCTACCCGAAGCGTCTGGTTTTCAGGCGCCAGATATTCGCCTTCGCCCCTTCTCCTGTCAGTTTGAACAGTTCCGCCACGAGAAGGCCAGGAGCTGGACTTGATTGTCATAGGCTGTTTGAGACGCACGCCTTGGAGACATTTAATTGGAGTGGAGAGCGTATCCTCCACCCCACCTCCGGCTATAACAGTCCTTATAACCTGAAACTGTCATATTTTCAATTATTTTTCAAACTGTTATGTTTTCAATTCTTTTTTTCAAGCTGGTATGTTTTCAGTTCATTCTCAAACTGTTGTACTTTCAATTCTTTCTCAAATTGCTATGTTCTCAATTTTTGACTTTGTCTACTTTTATTTATCTACTTGAAACAAAAATCCATACACACTTTCCCAAAAAACCTTCCTTACCTACGTCTTCTACAAATGAACTGTTCTCCAACCTACTATCTCTGTTGTTTTTTATGCTCATTTTTCGTTGATGATGTTTCAGAAGAGAACTTCTCATCTCTAAAGAAATAACACTTTATCTAAGATATCTTTATCTAAAATATGCCAGACCCAAAAATTATATTTCCCTTTTAACTGTTGGCACCGTCGGGAGTCCTTTATCTCCCCCACAGTTTGAGAATCACTGGTGGGGGGTGAGAGGGAAAATTGAAGACTTGAAGCTTTTAGACTAGCCGGCATGACTTTTACATAGCAAGAGCAAAGTTTCAAAGTTTAATATCCTTTTACGTCATGTGCAGCAATCAATCAGAAATGTTCTTCTGAAAAAAACTTTATAGAAACTTTCAAGACAATTACGAGCCTGGCCTGGCCGAGAGATGCAAACACTCTGGGAAGAAAAGGGACTTTGGTGGGTCGGGATAAAAAAAAATTATGGGAGGGAGGGGGACAGATAATTAAGAGTTTTATTACTGCTCTTACTTCAAGAGCTATATCGGGGAGATATCTAAGTGTCTGAGAGATGACGGACGCTCACAGCTCTATAACTGTCACACTGCAAGAGGAAAGCATCAATGAAATGTAGAGAGGGAGGCCATTAAGTATCCAGCTCCTTCTCTTTCGTTTAACCCAAAAAAAAAAAAACAAACCAGCGGTTACAAAGAGCACAGCCCCAAATGTTTCATAAATTTTAAAATCTAAATTTATACCCCCCCCCCCCTTTTATGTGAACTTTGTTAATCCAGTGTCATGCCTCCATAGACTTTATTATCACTCCAGATATTATTAAGTTGTATCTATATTCCACACTGTGCTATACAGTACACTGGGCGTCTAAGTGGCGAAGTCGTTAGTGTACTAGCCTCTCATGGCGAAGGTTGGGAGGGGGGGGGGTTTGAATCGTCCCGGAGGCACCCCAGTCACCCAGCTGTAGAAATGGGTACTCGACTAATTCTGGAGTTTGGGGGGGGGGGGGGGAGTTGGCCAAGCGTGATACTGACCTCTAGTGTGCTGACAGGTCAAGGAAAATATGGCCACTAACACCATATCCCTATGTGCCTCTAAGGCATGACAGGGTTTCCTTTACTTTTACCATATACGGTCCACTAGTTCTCTTTTATTTTTTTTCTTTTATCCCCCTCAATTCTTATCCCTTCTTTCTTCTTGCCTGATAGCAAGCCAGAAATTACTACGGGGGAATAAACTTTCATGATATTCTGTACCTCTCAGTATTTATTTTCAGCATTTGTATCTGAAGCTTTCCTCGACTGAGTGATCTCATTCATGCACTTCGGTTTAAACCAGCGGACTCTAGCAACACTCCTCGTGAATTTTGTATGAAAGAAAACAACCACACCCCCCCCCCCCCCGTTCGAAGACCAGAACTTCACTAGAGTTAATCTTTTACAGGGAAACTTCACAATAAAATTTGGCCGCTATTCTGGAAGATGGTAACTTGTTATGTTTGGGCGCCGGGTGATGTTTTAGTCTGAATAACGCGATGAGATGTTTGGAGGAGCGTGTATTAGCTGGAGCTTTCTGTCTGCTCCGACATGCTTCAGATGTCAGATGTGTTTATTTTTGCAAGCGAAAGTGTGGCTGCTCTTCTCGGCCTTTCCTGGCATACAGTATTGTTTATGGCGTAAGATTAGATGACTATCTGCGGTCCTAATGTTTATAGTATAACACTGGACCGAATGTTTGCTGTCTTAATGTGTGTAACGTGAGGCGAAAGAGTTTTTACAGACTTATATGTTCATACTGTAAGGTTAAACAAATTTTTTTACAGTCATAAAATTGTTACAGTCGTAGTATTTATAGTGTAAGCCTAAACACATTTTTTAAAACAGTAATAATGTTTATAATGTAAGGCTAAACAGATTTTTACAGTCATAGTGTTTATAATGTAAGGGTAAGCAAATTTTATACGGTCATAATGTTTTTATAATATAAGGCTAAACACGTTTTTTTTACAGTCATAATGTTTATAATGTAAGGCTAAACAAATTTTTACAGTCATAGTGTTTATAATGAAATGCTAAATACATTTTTACAGTCATAATGTTTATAACACAAGACTAGACAAATTTTTATCTGAGATACCATAAGGAAAGCACAGAGAGGAACATACAGCAGTGAACAAATATTTATGTCTCAGCGAACTAGACGAAAGAAACAAAGCTATTTCTTCTATCCCGTTCTCTGGAGGTCAAAGCTTAACGGCATAAATTTACCGCACAGCAGTTACCACCAATTACTGTAGTTTACACATCACTCGCACGCCAAGGCATGGAGCCTCTCATACTATATCATTATAATAATTTATTCAAATGCCATGCACACCACGCCACACAGTCGAAAGAAAACTTAGTTAATTTCTAGTGAATTTAATTGTGGACGCGTCAACAGTATATGTATTTGGTATATATATATATATATATATATATATATATATATATATGAATATATATATATATGAAATGAATATATATATATAAATATATATATGAAACTTAAGTGCCCAGGGCACATGGGGCTTCCGCAAGGGTTTTCCCACAAAGGCCTGTCCTTTGCCTTTTTTTCTGCTCTTGCCCAGATGAGCCCTCTATTGATCAACATCCTTTCTGTTGTTCTTCTCCATGTCTCTTTTGGTCTACCCTTACTTCTGTTCCCCTGTGGTGTCCATCTTAGTGCTATTTTTGGTAGTGAGTTGTCAGTCATTCGGAGCACATGTCCCAACCATCGCCATTGTCTTTCCTCAATAATTGCTGTTATATATATATATATATATATATATATATATATATATATATATAATATATATGGGCCGGCTAGCGTAGTGGTTAGAGCACTCGTCTAGCAACCAAATGGTCGAGGGTTCGAATCCCCAGCTGAGCGGGATTTTTTTTCCGACCAATACCGCCCTGAGGTCGACCCAGCCTCGTAAAATGGGTACCAGAGAAAATCTGGGAAGTAAAGGCAGCGAGGAAAGGAACTGATCACCCTACCTCATACGCTGATGACCCAGCATAATGAGGTCTCTAACGCTTCACCCCCTACGGCATTTGAAATGCTATGGGACTATCTTTACTTTATATATATATATATATATATATATAAGAGCTAATACTTGATGGATTTGCCCAGTTTTGTTATTCATTTTGCAATTATCTCTGCTACCATATTTCTCTTGTTTGTTGGGGCTTATATGCCGTGTAAGGGATATTACTATAACCATGTCCAGCAAGCCAGACACAGTCGAATCACTTTTCTGTTCCACGCCGTCCACTGTAACAGTCTTCTGTGATCTCCAAGATGACCAGCACTCTTGGTATTGAGGTGATCCCCAAAGGGATACAGTTTCCAAGTTTGTTACTCAAGTTTGTCTAAAGTTTGTTACTTTAGTTTGTCTAAAGTTTGTTACTTAAGTGTGTCCACCAGTGACAGTGCGTTCCAGAAAGCCTTGGCCATGAACAGAATATTGTTGCAGAAATGACAGGGCGTATGCTATCCTCTTTGCCTCTTGGCCAACGGAAACACCTGGCGGGGCACACCTTGCAGACAACTTGTGAAATCTCAGCGGCACAATCATTCTGGACATTGTTCCATGTGACAGAATCAAGTTATGCGTCATTTCGTTGACATTCATTCGTCTGTTCTACAGTATCACACATTCTACCCGTCCCTTGTTCGCTGCCATACATGCTATCATAAATCTGTCACTCCACGCTACGTCACTGGTTGTCACTTCCCCTGATCGCAATTTTGCACATCATTTTGCCACACAATGTCCACTCATCACACTGTCTCCATAGAATTCCATCAACTGGCTCCTGTTTCACGTAACAAAAATGTTTCACAGCGCGAAGCTCCTGTTTGGACCACTTCTCCAGTGAACCTTCCATGTTTAACTGACAGATGGCACCTAGATAGTTATGCACAGTGCTGCCATTTGACATCACGTGGCCAGTTGATGAGTATAGAAATATCTGCAACCACGCCCATTAGTCAGACATCACTTATGTGAACGTTACATGCTTTGTCAACTTACTTTAGGACGCCCCTCATACATCATCAAAAAAAAAAAAGAGGAGTTGGGGGGCAGGGGGGCGGAGGTAAAGCAGAACAAGCTTGAGATCACTGCAACTTTTATTTCTTTCGGGCGGGGTCGCAAAATGACTGACAGCGATTCCAAGATATCCCCCCCCCTCCCCAGCTCCTTCCAACACCAGCCAAACAACTCCCATGTATACAGTTGCACAGAGACTCTACTACAACATAACCTGTCTTGTTGCAGCCACTCCTGATACACAAGTATTACAATCGTCGTTTTGTTATTCTCAAGTCGAATCAAGAATTTTCTAGATCGGGCGAAATTTCCTACTTGTTTATTATTAGTTCTTGCGGCACTCTGCGCCATGGTATGCCATTATCTTAGCATGAAATCTGGTAGAGAATAAAAATAATAACTATAATACAAAACGAAACAAAATAACCATGAAACACTATGGCATAGACAATCGCAAAGTAAACGTAGAAAGATTTTTTTAAAAAAAATCTTCGCCGAGTCCTTTGTGAATGGATGGATAATAAATTTTGTAGGGAGATTCAGGATCCGTGTCACACTGACTTTCTCCTGAAATGAATTATTCTCTGAATAATCATGAGATGGGAATTAGGTTTCCATGATGAATCATCGCTAGCCTTGGTAATAAATTAATAAACAAAGTAAGATTTTCCAAATTTGTATGCATGAATTGAAATCAACGGCCCTCTTTACCTGAAAACTGATATTGCTAATCAGTGAGACGTGAAAGAAAGGATTTGACGCGAAAAACCCGATACATGTCACATGCATGATCTGCCGGACGTATTCAAATATCCTGCGGGCAATATCGGAATGAAATGAATAATACGTTAGGGAAAGAAAAAAAAATACGTCTCTTAAAAGTATGGCTACAGCAGTATCGATTCTGGCCTGTTTACCATCTATAAACAATTTTCAGAAATGGATTGTGCCCTATCCCCACTCTTCTTTGAATTCAATCAGCAAGTGGAGAGAAACATACGCGAAACAGACGGAGGGAAAAATAGAACAAAATAAGAACTAAATGCTCTAAACATAACCTGTTTGTATGGGAATTAATCTTCTAATGTGCAAAAAAAAAAAGATCTTACCGCCATATTTGATTATAAGAAAAGGATTGAAAGCATATAAAATAAATGCGAGCGATTACATTAGAACGATTTAATCCGAGAAAGAATGGAATAAAATGTACAAAGAGATGGTAAGTCAGTCATTCAGTCATTTTCATGTCCCTTGCGGAACTTTGCCTCTCTAACAGCACTCCTGTAGGCCTCTCGGTTGTGAGCAAGATGCCCTGCTGCTGTTGCATCCATTTGCAGATCATCAGCGACGTCTTGCAACCATCTTCGCCTTGGTCTTCCTCTCTTTATTTTTCCCATTATGTACCTTCTCAAGACGGTCTTCTCTAGACTATCATGACGTTTAATGTGTCCAAAATATTTAAGTTTTCTCTCTTTAATCCTCTTTACTAGCCAACCGTCTTAAATATTAAGTTCTTGTAGTATGGATATATTTGTTCTTTTTTTGTGTCCATATTTGAAGAACTCTTCTGTAGAATTTACATTCAAAGGCATTTATGTATTTAGTACATGTACAGAGATATGGCACACATAAATTATAGCTAAATGCCAGTGGTTCTCAGACCTTTTCGGCTACGCCCCTCGCCTCCCTCCCCCTCGTTCCCCCCTTTTTTCAACCCCAACCCCCACCCCCTACAAACCACATCCATAACGCACCTCACATAAAGTTTCACTCAGTTGATTCTGATGTTCTATGCCGCTGTCTTCTCCGTCACTCCCCCCCCCCAACCCGTCAGCGCCCCTGGTTTTTTTTTTTTTGGGGGGGGGAGAGCGTATCCCACACTTTGGAAAACAATTTCTGTAGGCTGACAAATACTGTAAAATAAGGACACGATCTAGCAGATTTCCTAATGCTGTTAGGGACGGCCGATAAAGTGGTGTGGAAAGTTTCGTTCGTTATTTAAGAGACAGTGGCGTAACTGAAAGTTTTAGGTGGGGGGGGGGGGGCCCCTGCATGGGCGGATATATTACAGTATTTTCTAATATATAAATGTAGTCATGGGTTCACTGCAGAAGGCGAAGTATATTTATATTCTTATTAACGCTGTAGTGCAGACAGCGCAAACTAGATGCTACACAAACTTTATGAGTAAAAGAAAAAACAAATGAAAACAAAACTACCGCAGTATTTTCAGTAATACACAACTAATTCAGTATTCGGTTCTCGGTATCATCGCGAACGAGATACTCCCTTTAAATACACAGACTAATCCTGCGTTGAATAAATATACCACCTTATCGTAGAGGAAGGCTGGAAGTTTACTTCTGGAACTGCGTTTGCTGGAAAGTTGATGATAGTGAATTACTGTGAAGTGAGGGGGAAAGGCTTGATTGTCTGCTCTTGACTCCGAGTGAATGATGTAACATCTGATGTGGATAACTCTGCGTCGGTGTCGTTTTATACGCGTTTTCTAGTGGTTTAAAAATGATCTAGTTTCTGTCGCTTCGTGAACGCTCTCTTTTCAAAGAGTAGCTGCGTGTATAGTTCTAAATTCGACCTATTACCACTTTGTTTCTTTTGGAATTTATAACCTTCAAGCCACAACAATTATTGTTTCCATTACGAGCAAAACAACTGGTGGCTCATAGCTGTGCTGTGGTTCATGGGAGAGCCTTCATATCTCCTTTTCGTCGTCCTCTTTGGCTACGTCTTCAATGTGCCCATCTCCAGTAAGTTGTTGTAGTTCTGTAGTAGTGAGGTCGTCAGGTTGGGCACCTGGAAGCTCTTTAACATCCTTATGTTCAGCTTCTTCAGATCCGGCCTGCTTTTGCTAGAAGAACACACCTTTCAGTGATTTCAGTTGTTTGCCTTAAAGGTTCGAAGCCATCAAAACCACAAATTAAATGCGGGGTAAGTTTCCGCCAAACACGATGCAAACATTGTTTGGATACATCCTTTCAATCTTTTTACAAGGTAATTGATGCCATTTTTATATTTGTTCCAAAATTCTGTTACAGTTTCAGCATTTTCCCCTTCAGTAGCTTTTGTTAGCGTCTGAAAATTTTTGGTTTGAGTTAATAAACTTTAGATGATACAGAAACATCCTGATCTCTTGACTGTCTTGTAGTCGTGGGTTTTAGTCGCAAAAAAAAACCAAAAACCGGATTAATCTGAAATCTGAGTTCAGCTCAGCTATCATTGGTGGATGGCTTGATGCCATCATCAATATTATATCATCAATTATTCATAAATAATAAAGCTTCAACATCTAAATTCTTCTTCTTATTCATGTAAAAAAATATTTAATGGCAAATTAGAGCTGTTATCCGTCCTATTTTGCTATGTTTGCCTTACCACGGCGGTATTTTATATTTTTCTTTAAAGTCCACCGACTGCCAAAGACTTAAGCTTAAAGTCGGCCCTGGCTTAGGCACCGCCACTCAAGAGCATTTTTCCCTCAGCCTTTGAAGTGTAGGTCCTTGAAGAAATTCATTTAATATGCAGACCTGTTTCATCAGAATGAACTTTTTTTAAAATCCAAACTAAAGCCTCCTTCTTCTGTTACAGTATTCTCTTTACCACTGAAGGATGTTTTTTTCCAGCTTCTCCTGTCAGATGAATGTTAAGGATATCGTAGCGATGTTTGAAACTGCTACCCCTGGTGTTTACTGGGAACCATATGCCTGTGAGACCTGGACACTTAACAAAACAGTTGAGAAACACATAAATGCCTTTGAATCTAAATGCTACAGAAGAGTTCTTCAAATATCATGGACACAAAAAGGAACAAATATATCCATACTACAAGAACTTAATATTGAAGAAGGTTGGCTAACATAGAGGATTCAACAAAGAAAACTTAAATATTTTAGACACATTAAACGTCATGATAATTTAGAGAAGACGATCCTGGAAGGGTATATAATGGGAAAAAGAAAGAGAGAGACCAAGACGAAGAAGGCTGCAAGACATCGTTGACAGTCTGCAAATGGATGCATCAGCAGCGTGGCGTCTTGCTTAAAACCGAGAGGCCTACAGGAGTGCTGTTAGGGAGACAAAGTTCTGCAAGGGACACACAGATGACTGACTGACCCCTAGGAACAACTGTGTTAAGAACAAACACAGTCTTTGTGAGAAAGAGAACATAGATATGTTTGCTTAATAACTCTGACCTATTTCTGTTGCCTATAAACCTGTACCAATCAACATTAAGTGTAATTGTTATTTTTATAAAATGTAATGTCAGGATGTTGGATGGATGGGGACATTGAGATCGCCGGCCAGAATGAGGAAAGTCTGACGAATCCAGGACGTGACACGCATATGGGTCTCTACAACAATGGCTATCAGAATGATGTAAACAAAACAAAGCCAGCAGACTATAGGTGGCTGGGAATGGGTATCTTTGAACACTCGTAGGATTCTTCATCCCAAAGTGGGAGTGTCTCTGTTGAATTGTCTCAGAGCCGTTGGGTTTGACTCGGAGAAAGGGCTTAAGTACAGCCACCAGAGGCCGGAAAACAATGTTTTGGCCATGCCAGCCTAAACCACTGTCTTCATAGCAGTCCGAGCAAGACCATAAGTCTGCCTTAGCAAGGAAAGGTGCTGAAGTCGGAGGTACCCAGTCAAAAGGCGCGTCGCAAAAATCAGAGTGCCACGTATTATCGCTAAAAGTGCGTACGAAGAAGAAGAAGAAGAAACTGCTAAACCAGCCGCTGTTGGCAGTAAAAGGACTAACTTCTACAGAGTTTTGAGATTTTTTTTTAGATCGTCATATAAGTTTTTTAAAGATCATCATATACATCTTTTTAAGATCGTCATATGTTTTTTTATAGATCGTCATATAAGTTTTTTTTAAAGATCGTCATATAAGTTTTTTAAAGATTGTCGTATAAGTTTTTTTAAGATCGTAAGTTCGTCATATAAGCAAGTGCTTTATTATTTTTTTAAAGATCGTCATAAATTTTTTTTTAAGATCGTCATGTAAGTTTTTTAAAGATTGTCATATAAGTTTTTTTAAAGATCGTAAGATCGTTATATAAGCAAGAACTTTACTGTTTTTTAAGATCATCATATAAGCACAGAAACCAAGTTAAGACTATTCAATTCAAATCTAATATCCACCCTCTTTTATGCATACGAAAGCTGGAAAACAACTAAAGAAATAGACAAGAAATTAGACTCGTTTGAAAGAAAATTCCTAAGGAAAATACTCGGCATCAAGTGGAATGAATTCAAGAACAATGCAGAGATAAGACAGATGACTGAACAACAACCAGTCTCATGGGTGATCAGGAAAAGGAGATAGACATATGTTGGTTACGTGATGAGAAGAAACTATCAGAGAATCCCAAAACAAGCTATTAAGTGGAACACAACAGACCCAAGAAAAAGAGGCAGATCACATGAAACTCTAAAGAGGATATTGTTAAGAGAGGCCAAATTAACAGGCATAAAATCCTTTGATGAGGTTGAACAGCTCGTCGGAAACAGGAAAAATTGGTGTAACTACCTTGCTAGCCCTATGTGATGTTTAACGGCATGAGAAGGATATAAAATATAAGATAAGATATAAGCAAGTGCTTTATTGTTTTTTAAGATCGTCATATAACCAAAAGCTTTATTATTTTTTTAAGATCGTCATAAAAGCAAGTGCTTTATTGTTTTTTAAGATCGTCATATAACCAAGAGCTTTATTGTTTTTTAAGATCGTCATATAACCAAGATCTTTATTGTTTTTTTAAGATTGTCATATAAGCAAAAGCTTTATTGTTTTTTAAGATCGTCATATAACCAAGAGCTTTATTGTTTTTTAAGATCGTCATATAAGCAATAGCTGTATTGTTTTTTTAAGATTGTCAAGTAAGGAAGAGCTTTATTGTTTTTTAAGATCGTCATAAAAGCAAGTGCTTTATTGTTTTTTAAGATCGTCATATAAGCAAGAGCTTTATTGTTTTTTGAGATCGTCATATAAGCAAGAGCTTTATTGTTTTTTAAGATTGTCATATAAGCAAATGATTTCTGTTTGATAATAAGAAAAATTGTTCTACAGTCCACAGACTGAGCATCTTGCCAGTGCTCCAGATCCACTCCCTATCTTCTCTCTCTCTCTCTCTCTCTCTCTCTCTCTCTCTCTCTCTCTCACAAACACTTGTAACACACTCCAACCATCTTCTCTCTCTCACATATATATGCATACGCACATTTTCTCATACCACATATGCACACATAACACTCTTTCACACACACATGCTGTAAACTCGAACCTGTCTCTCATTCAGTTAACGAGTTTATCTTCCTTTATTATTAATTTTTTTTCAATGTTTCTTTGACATTTGTCTCCCCAATAGCGGATTTACTAAGTAACAATGATGTAGATGCTATCAGTGTTAATATTTGACTGATATAATCATAAAACTAAACCGTGTCTATGTGTAATAACAAACAATGTTTGTGTTCCAAGCCGCTGTATCTTTACGCTTGAGTTTCTGATTTCACGTATCGCCCTCATTTCTTTCTCACAAGATGCGCCAACCTTACCCAGACCAGCTCTTCATCTTGCCCTGTCTTTCTTCCGCCAGTTCTCTGAAATGATGTAAAAAGATCTCTTCTGGATACCTTACAAATGTATTTTGTATTTCAGTTTTGGTCCGCCTCGTGGTCTGCTTCCCTTTTACAAGTTCCCCGTGCAATTTGTCTATGGGGGGTTATTTCTGTCATCAATTTTTGCCATACGCTAAGCATGTTACAGTATAGAGCCTCAGAGTTGATTGCGTCGTCTTCGCATTCCGCAGCGAAGATGGAAAAAGTGTTAAGTTCTCTCTCTGTTTTTTTCCCCTCCCGTCTTCGCCTCGAGTAATTAGTTCTCGTTTACGTTTGTTTCACATCATAAACATGCGCTTTCTCTGTGCGATCAGCGGATTTCTGATAGTTACACGCTTGTATGTTGGGGGGGGGGGGAGACGCTGTCTGTTTTAGCAGTTGGCAACCCATAGCTGATATCCTGGCGTCAGGGTTGGCGAACCATGCTGACCAAGACCCTGTCCCACCTCTCCGTTGATACTTTAGTAACAGGCCTGGCCTTTTCTAACGGGGCAGGGATCGCCATAGTCTTCGTAAAGAGGCACACCTACTTTTTAGCTGCACTCAGTCAGACAGTCGGTCATTTGCGTGTCCCTTGCGGAACTTTGCCTCCTTAACACCTCTCCTGTAGGCCTTTCGGTTGTAAGCAAGATGCCCTGCTGCTGATGCTTCATTCGCAGATAATTAACTTTGTCTTGCAACCGTCTTCGCCTTAGTCTTCCTCTCTTTCTTTTTCTCATTATTTACCCATCCAAGACTGTCTTCTGTAAATTCTCATGACGTTTAATGTGTCCAAAATATTTAAGTTTTCTCTGTTCAGTCTTCCTTACTAGCCAACCTTCTTCAATATTAAGTTCATATAGTGTGGATATAGTGTGGATATAGTGTGGATATGTATTCTTTCTTTTTCGTGCTCGTGATATTTGAAGGACTCTTCTGTGGCAGTTACACCGTATCTGCGCCCAGGGACTGAAAAAATACGAGCTGCCATTACCCACTCCCACGCCAACACGATGCTCCCATTACCCACTCCCACGCCAACACGATGCTCCCATTACCCACTCTCACCCCAACACGATGCTGCCATTACCCACTCCCACGCCAACACGATGCTGCCATTACCCACTCCCACGCCAACACGATGCTGCCATTACCCACTCCCACGCCAACACGATGCTGCCATTACCCACTCCCACGCCAACACGATGCTCCCATTACCCACTCTCACCCCAACACGATGCTGCCATTACCCACTCCCACGCCAACACGATGCTGCCATTACCCACTCCCACGCCAACACGATGCTGCCATTACCCACTCTCACCCCAACACGATGCTGCCATTACCCGCTCTCACACCAACACGATGCTCCCATTACCCACTCTCACCCCAACACGATGCTGCCATTACCCACTCTCACGCCAACACGATGCTCCCATTACCCTCTCTCACACCAACACGATGCTGCCATTACCCGCTCCCACGCCAACACGATGCCGCCATTACCCACTCTCACGCCAACACGATGCTGCCATTACCCGCTCCCACGCCAACACGATGCTCCCATTACCCACTCTCACCCCAACACGATGCTCCCATTACCCGCTCCCACGCCAACACGATGCTCCCATTACCCACTCTCACCCCAACACGATGCTCCCATTACCCGCTCCCACGCCAACACGATGCTCCCATTACCCACTCTCACCCCAACACGATGCTCCCATTACCCGCTCCCACGCCAACACGATGCTCCCATTACCCACTCTCACCCCAACACGATGCTCCCATTACCCGCTCCCACGCCAACACGATGCTCCCATTACCCACTCTCACCCCAACACGATGCTCCCATTACCCGCTCCCACGCCAACACGATGCTGCCATTACCCGCTCCCACGCCAACACGATGCTGCCATTACCCACTCTCACGCCAACACGATGCTGCCATTACCCACTCTCACGCCAACACGATGCCGCCATTACCCGCTCTCACACCAACTGGATGCCGTGCTTCAACACCTTTACAGTAACGGCTGCAGGGAACTCCAGCTCGCAATTCCAGGGAGACAGCAGACAAGACAAGACACGACAAGACAAGACAAGACAAGACAAGACAAGACAAGACAAGTTAGATGTACATGAAATAAGTTTTAGTTTTATCCGCTTACCTGACATTATAAAGTACAGAATACGGTAGATCAATATTTTCAGAATAGAGATTTAGCTTTATTTATTGGAGAACTATTTTTTTTTCTTGTTTTGAGTGGGGGGGTGGTGGTGTTGATGGTGGTGGGAGAATTGATTTTTTTGTCAGGCTGAATGAGGGAAAGGAATTGATATTAAAGAAATTAGTTGTGTTTTCAGTGAGTTCCCAGAAGTCTGACGGTTTCAAGCCGGGGGTTATTTTTGATGCACCGATTATCTCTGTATGATACTCCAGTTCGGGTCTATGTGAGGTTTGTGTGTGTTTTTTTTTTCCTATCATACACAATTTATGGAACTGGTTTTCCTGGGATTTTTTTTTTCCTTTTGTGTGTGTGCGTGTGTGTGTGGGTGTGTGTGGTTGTGAGATAAAAGCGATTTAAAACACGGCCCAGTTTTAAGTTTAGCATGTGATTAGCCAGCTCTAAATTTAGGACTTAATTAGCTAGTTCTAGATTTAGTGAGTAATTGTCTAAGTATCAGTTTACTTCGTAAATAAGAAAGGAAATTATCATTGCGCAGCGTGTGTGAGAAAGAAATGACGTTATTATTGTGTAGGGTGTGAGAAAGAGAGGAAGTTATCATTTTGTAGTGTGTGAGAAGGAAAGGAAATTATCATTCTGTAGTGTGTGAGAAAGAAAGGAAGCTATCTTTCTGAAATCTGTGAGAAAGAAAGGAAGTTATCTTTCTATAGTGTGTGAGAAAGAAAGGAAATTATCATTCTGTAGTGTGTGAGAAAGAAAGGAAATTATCATTCTGTAGTGTGTGAGAAAGAAAGGAAGCTATCTTTCTGAAATCTGTGAGAAAGAAAGGAAGTTATCTTTCTATAGTGTGTGAGAAAGAAAGGAAATTATCATTCTGTAGTGTGTGAGAAAGAAAGGAAATTATCATTCTGTAGTGTGTGAGAAAGAAAGGAAGCTATCTTTCTGTAGTGTGTGAGAAAAAAAAGGAAGCTATCTTTCTGTAGTGTGTGAGAAAGAAAGGAAATTATCATTGTGTAGTGTGTGAGAAAGAAATCGGTGAAGAAGAAAGGAAGTTATCACTGTACGAATGTCAAGCTAATTATCTATTCGGTATGAAAAAAAGCCAAACTGTTTTCTGTGTGTTGTGTGTGTGTGTGTGTTTATGTATGTGTTGTGTGTGTTCCAGAGGTAACACTGACCCTGTTATCATCCCACTCAGCATGATCATCATTTGTGGGTGGGGGGGGGGGGGAAGAGAGAGAGAGAGAGAGAGAAGGGATAGATTAGGTGGAGGGCGATTTTCAGATATTCAAAATTTCAATTTTCAGTTCTTTCTTTCTCTCTCTCTCTCTCACACACACACACACACGCACACGCACATATGGATCTGAGAGAGAAAGAGAGAAGGGGTAGGTTAAAAGGAGAGAGATTTTCAAATGTTCAAAATTTCAATTTTCAGTTCTTTCTCTCTCGCACACACGTACATATGATCTGAGAGAGAGAGAGAGAGAGAGAGAGAGAGAGAGAGAGAGAGAGCTGAAAATTGAAATTTTGAACATTTGAAAATCTCCTTCCACTTAACCTATCCCTTCTCTCTCTCTCTCTCTCTCTCTCTCTCTCTCTCTCTCTCTCTCTCACACACACACAGAAAGACAGATAAGGGCCAGAAATAAAGGATTTAAATGTCTTTCTTGCTTGTCGCCATCGCACCTTTGTTTATCAGTCGTAAAAAAAGGGCCCCAGGCTGAAAAGTGTCCCTTATTTATGGTTTTATTGGCCTTTTCCCCTCGTCTCTTTTTAAACTTCCTTTTACCGAAAAAAAGGGAGTGGTGGCTGTGATATATGCTTCTACATTCGCGTATTTAGATCATATGACCCCTTTAACGTCCCGGTTCTTGTTTTATGCGAGCCACGTGGTACGTCAGACGGCCAACGAACTGGTTGTGCTGATCAACCCAGTTTCTTAAGATAAACTTTTCGATATTTATCACTCGTACTCAACTTCAGGAACTTTACGTGCTATTTCCTGTTCCCGCTTGACGTTTGGGTGAGACTTATCCCGTATTTCTGGCTTTGAAAGAATGTGTGACACACCTATCAGTCACGCAGTGTCACATTCTTGCTGGCTCCAGCTTAGAGGGACGGGCTAAATAAGAGCATTGTTACTGACACGAGATTGAGTGTGAATGTGATCACTGTAAAGAGGACAATAGAATGAGTGTAGATTCATCTAGTAAGGGGAACAATAGACTGAAAGTCGGTGAAGTCAGTATAGAAAGGAAATAACACTTATCAGCCCAGTAAAGCTTGTAAATCAACCCCATGAGTACACGTTAGTGGAATGTGAACCATTTTCTTGTCTGCAAAGTTCAGGTATGAACATCATCATCATCATCATCTCGTGCCATCTCCCCACGTAAGGTTGGCTGCAATGAATCTCCACTCTGCTCTGTTTCTTGTCTTTGTAGCGCACTCGGCCAAGCTGGTTCCTGTCCATCTCTTGATGCTGTCCACCTCGTGATGTTGTCCACCCATCTCTTGATGTTGTCCACCCATCTCTGTTGCTGTCTTCCTCGTGTTCTCCTCCCTTCCATCTTGCCCTCAAGAAGTGTCATCAGCACGGTATCATGCCCCTTGACGTGCCCAAAGTCTCTTAGCTGTCTTGTTTTTATGATTTTGAATATTTCTCTTTTCACTTCTAGTTGGTTTAGCACTTCTTTGTTTGTTTTCTCTTCCTCTTTTTTTTTTTTTTGTCCGTGGTATACACTCTATTCTTCTATATATATCCACATTTTACTGGTCTCAATGTTCTTTTCTCCTGTCTTATTTAAGATCTAGGCTTATACGCCATAAAGAAGAATTGCATAAATGTAGCATTTTACGACACGTAATCTCAACTGCTGTGATTCAAGTATGCATCAAGAATCGCAAACTAAATCGATGCAATAAAAAAAAAAAGAAGAAGAAAAAAACCCCACTAGAATGATGACGTAAAACACAGGACATCCAGTCAGTTCTAGAAAATAAATGTTAATGAAATGGACCCTCCCTTATTAGCAATTCAAACTCGGGAGCATTGTCTCACTGAAATCATTGCAGACTAACCTCTTTTTGTTTTCCTCTCTTTGTAGGATTTCTCTGGACCATCAGATCGAGTTCAAGAACGGTGAAAATCAAATAAATATCACACGGCCAACTCTGGAGTCGTCATAATGACAATTAGATGCAGATGAGAAGCTAGGAATCAGCGTGGACAGTTTTTGCCTCATTGATCGTGCAGTTAAATTCTGCTCAGCAGATTATCAGGTCCCTCAGATTCTTGCTTCTAATGGAACTGCTTTCTATACCTAGCAGGGATTAAGAAGCATCGTCGATCTAAGTGTCAAAGCAATGAGCGAGTTAAAGGGTTAGGGACGTTCGATATTTTATCTAAATTAAAATTTCTTCTCTGATGGGGCTCCATCAAACATTCATCATGGCTGGAATATCGTCATTGATTGTTGGATTTGTTGTTACTGTTTCCGTGGTGATGTCAGCCGACCTACAGTACTCTGTTCCGGAACAGAGCAAATCCGGATTACTGATTGGGAATATCCCGGATTCCATCGATCTCGCCAACCTGGTATCGCAGGCCAGTCTTCCGTACATGAAGTACAGTTTCCTGAGTATAGACTCCAACTTGAGAAAGTATTTCTCTCTGAATGATAAGACCGGAGATCTCAGGCTGTCTTCTGCAGAAGTCTTAGACAGAGAGGTCGTCTGTCAGTTTGATACCAGCTGCATCCTAGAACTTCAGATCGCCATTCAGTCCACTCAGACACAGTTTTTCAGGAAAGTTCTAGTCAGTATTGATGTCATTGATATCAACGATCACGCCCCTCAGTTTAAAGAAAACTTTACGACCCTTATGATCTCTGAATCCGTTCAGATTCCTTCTTCTTTCCCACTACCGTCCGCCCTGGACAAAGATACAGGGGCCAATAACTCTCTGCAAGTATACGAGATTTTTCCTCAGGACGGCCCGTTTGAGCTGACCTATTCAAAAACCAACTCAAATCTCATGCTGAGGGTTATCAAAGAGCTGGACCACGAGACGAGAGATTTATACTCTGTCAAGATAATCGCCCGCGACGGAGGCGATCCCCCCAGAGAGGGTGTTCTGAACGCAGATATCATCGTCGAAGACATCAATGACAATGCTCCAAAGTTCACACAAGACAACTACGCCAAAGTTGTTGATGAGACCATCAGTCCGGGCTCTCTGCTGCTCACTGTCAAGGCGTTAGACAGTGATTCCGGAAAAAATGGTCAGATAAGATATCGTCTTAGTCCCCAGCAGTCAGCAGTTGTCCTGTCCACATTCTCTGTGGACGAAATCCTAGGCGATCTTCGACTTGTGGGAGATTTTCAGAACGCAGACACAGAACTGTACAAGATTGACATAGAAGCTAGCGACATGGCTGATCAACCCTTTACAACCAAGACGACTGTGTCGATAACTGTTGAAGACACCATAAACAGCAGACCCAAGGTACTCATTAGCTATTTATCCCAGAACAACTATTCTTCAATATCTGAATACGCCAACCTTGGAGTGGCCGTGGCTCATATTCTGGTCAGAGATACGGACCGGGGCCCAAATGGAATTGTTCAGTGCAACATGACCACGGGGGGCTACTTTGAGCTCCAAAGTTACGATGTGAAAGAGTACAAAGTTATCGTGGCGAGACCGCTAGACCGAGAAACAATAATCATTCATAACGTTACAGTGGAGTGCTTCGATGCAGGCTTGCCTCCCCTGAGCACCTCAGAAACTTTTCAGATCAGAGTCTTGGACGAAAATGACAACGCGCCGCAGTTCGCCCAGCGGATGTATAACCTGACCATTCGAGAAAACAACGAAGTTGGGAAAGAGATTCTGACGGCCACGGCTGTGGATCTCGACGACCCAACCACCGGCAACGGAGATATCACGTACAGCCTGCAGGACGTGAGCAAAGGAGAGTTTTTAATCAACCCGGACACAGGCCTCATTAAGATCATGGCCTCCTTCGATTACGAGTTCAGGCGACAAATTAACTTCACAGTCGTAGCGGAAGACAACGGAATTCCCCGAAGATCGGCCAAGGTTCCGATTAGGGTCAGCATTCTGGATGAAAACGACCAAGTCCCTTATTTCGCTCAAAGCCGGTTCACCATTTCGGTATCCGAATACGCCAGCCTCGGGGATATAGTAGGGGATATCACAGCCTTTGATTTTGAACAAGGCAGAAACGGCCAGTTTGAAATTACTATGATACCAGGGTCTGGGAGAGGCAGAAAGAACATGAAAGGTGATATTTATTACAGCGGTCGATCCAGTGACGATTCCCCGAGCGATTACGAGGTAATCAATGATGCCAGTATTCCGTTTGAAGTCCGACAAAACGGAAGCTTGCTACTCGTTGGTGAACTGGACCATGAAACGAGGAGTTCCTATGAATTTGAGGTTCGAGTCACGGATAAAGGGGAACCACCCCTTAGCGATACAGCAACCGTGGTCGTCGATGTTACGGATGAAAATGACAACGCCCCGTATATTTTGCATCCTAATGTCTCGGAGGTAGCCTTCACAGCATTAACCGGTTCAGATGCTCCTCTGATTCTCTTGTCTTTCGAGGTTATGGATAAAGACAGCGGCAGCAACAGCCTGCTGGTGTTTACGGTGACAGCCAGAAATGACAGTGGAAGGTTTGAGATCGATAATAAAGGAGAAGTAAGGCGGACGAGAGATCTCAGCAGTAAGTCACTGAGTTGGAAGGTTTGGTCGAGCGAGTGTTCAGAAGTATGGTTCTGATTGATATGTGTGCTTGTGAAAACCGTTGCTTTCACATTATTGTAGCATAAATAATTACGCAGTCATGCATAGATTACTGTCTTCAAACATTCCTTCATACATACATTGATTCTATGAAGATAGACGCTGTCACAATCTTAGTAAACGCTGTAGAATTGATGCTTATATCACATTATTAAAAAACAACACCGTACACAGCTTCGCAAAGTAGAAGTTAAGAGAAGATACATAAACATACCAGGGAGCCGCGCTAGTGTAGTGGATTAGACACTCGCTTGCCGATCAGGCAACCCGGTTCCAATTTCCACTCACCACGTTGTGGTCAAACCGTGGTTCGCCAAAAACTCCCGGAGTTCACCCAGCCTCAAGAAAAAAACAAACGGGTACCAGGGTTAACGCTCTGGGAAGGAAGAGGATTGGCGCCGCTATCTACGGAGTTCGTGCTAAAGGCGAAACTAATCGGCAGTTTCTTGTCAACTGTTGACTAGACATCAGAGGACTTGAGGTTTGACCGTGTGCAATGATGCTGGTTACAACTCATACCTTTACCTTTACCTTTACAATAAACATATGGACAAAGAGCTTCCAAAAATACAAGTAATGGAGATGGAAGCTGTTTATGAGATTATAACATACATCTGCTACACATCTAAGAGAGGTTAAAATATACATCTGCTATACAACTAAGAGAGATTAAAACATACATCTGCTACACAACGAAGATGTTCTTCGTGTAGCCTAAACTGGTACACAAAATCAGGAAACAAACGATCATCTCAAAACAAGGGAGATAATTTTCGACAAAAGTGTAATTTAACTGACTTAGAAGGGAAGACGCAAACTAACATTATTACTAATGATCACATAATGAAAGCTATGATTATCAAACACAATGGCCAACGTTTAGGAGCTAATCTTTTGACACAAACACTCATTATCAATAATGAGAACTTATTGTGCGCAGAAATTCCCAGTCCTGTAGAATAAGTGGAAATCCAAATAAAGCTGAGTATGTAAACGAAAATCAGGATATTCAAGGGTAAGTCTTAAGTGTATTACTCTACGGGAGTGAATGTTCAAAAAACACAAAACATGCAAAAAACAAGCTGAATTCTTTCCAGACTGAATGATTACGAAGGATTAGAAAAATATTTCGCCAAACACCATAGGAATTAACATAGTTCTGGCAGAAATGCAGATGAAGTCCATGACATCGAATGTTGAGAAAAGACCCTGGCGATGATTTGGACATGTGCTCCGAATGAATGACAACTCACTACCAAAATTAGTACTAAGATGGACACCACAGGGGAACAGAAGTAAGGGTAGACCAAACGAAACATGGAGAAGAACAATAGAGAGGGTGTTGAATAATAGATTGCTCACCTGGACAAGAGCAGGAAAAAGGCGAAGCACAGGCATTTCTTGGAAAACTCTTGTGGAAGCCCCATGTGCCCTGGGCACCAAAAGGTTCAGAGAGAGAGAGAGAGAGAGAGAGAGAAAGGGAGAGAGAGAGATTCATTTTCCACACAGTGATTATTTTCACCATAATGAGGCGTAAATAACAGGCCGAAGAAAAAGAGGTCGGCCACGTGAAATTCTAAAGAGGACACTGTTAATAGTCTCCAAATTAGTAGCCATAAAATCCATCGATGAGGTTGAAAAGCTCGGCGAAGACAGGAAAACTTGGCGAACTACCTTGCGAGCCCAATGTGGCGTTTAACGCCACGGGAAGGATGTAAGATGTAAGAATGAGGTAGTCAATAGGCAGAGTTGTATTTACTAAGTTGATCGTGAACAAAGATTTGAGGTATCAAAGATTTGATTGGTCAGGACGATGTTCAATATTCCATTAACCCGCAGTGAAATTTACTTCGACAGCTGAGCTTAATAAGAAAGGTAAATATATAACAAAGATAATGAATAAAGAATAAAAGCTACTGCAGGTCAAAACTTGAAATGTCAGAGGGAAAAAAATGAGAAAAAAAAAACATAGAACATGACAAAAGAACAAAAGTAAAGAACAAATAGATTCAGAAATAAAACGGGAAAAATTACCAGAAAACATCATGGAAAACGTGAAAAAAAAAAGACTGAAACTGTAACAACAGATGATGACGATGATGCCTGTAGTGAAGTCTAAAAGCATATGCCTAAAGAAAGATTAGAAATGTTTTGTAAACATATGCCTGAAGATAGATTAGAAATGTTTTGTAAACATATGCCTGAAGATAGATTAGAAATGTTTTGTAAACATATGCCTGAAGATAGATTAGAAATGTTTTGTAAACATATGCCTGAAGATAGGTTAGTAATGTTTTGTAAAAACATATGCCTGAAGATAGATTAGAAATGTTTTGTAAACATATGCCTGAAGATAGGTTAGAAATGTTTTGTAAACATATGCTTGAAGAAAGATTAGAAATGTTTTGTAAACATATGCCTGAAGAAAGATTAGAAATGTTTTGTAAACATATGCCTGAAGAAAGATTAGAAACGTTTTGTAAAAACATATGCCTGAAGAACGATTAGAAACATTTTGTAAAAACATATGCCTGAAGAAAGATTAGAAACATTTTGTAAAAACATATGCCTGAAGAAAGATTAGAAACAATTTGTAAAAACATATGCCTGGAGAACTGGAGAAAGATTAGAAACATTTTGTAAAAACATATGCCTGAAGAAAGATTAGAAACATTTTGTAAACATATGCATTGACCAAGTCCATTAGCAACGCTTTCTGTATCTTCTCTCAGGTAAGGACGCCGGCATATACAAGTTATCCATCATGGTCAAAGACTCCGGTACGCCACCAAGGTCAGACTTCAGGACTTTGTTAATTCACGTCACGGGTGGCAACGGTACAGCTGGGAGACCTGGGCCACTGAATGACCAGTACATCGTCATAGCACTGACCCTTGTCTGTGTTACCATCCTCCTCAGCGTGACCATCATCTTAATCATTGTTATCATGAGAAGATTGGACAGGCGACGAAAGGGCAGTAGCAATGCCGGTGCGCGGGGCCCCATGCACATCCATAACTCTCGTGTGGTCACGGCATTTGTGGATCCAATAAAGATGGATAACTTCAGGAGCGGAAGTACAGACAGTGAATACCGAGATGATGACATAGGGAACATGGATGACAAGAAGATGAATGATTCCCAGTTTGGATTTTCTTTCTCCAGTGGAAGTGTAAACAAGAGCTGTACAGGTGACAGCAACTATCAGGTAAGTTTTTGTTTTCTCAGTTGCATCTATCTCTCATTTCTTCAGGTCTCTCTCTCTCTCTCTCTCCCCTCTCTGTCTCTCTGTCTTCATCCTCTCTCTCCAGTCTATCTCTCTGTGCCAGCCTCTGTTGCTTCTATCTGTCTTCACCCGATTCTATCTCTCTCTGTGCCAGTCTTTCTCTCTCTCTCTGTCTATCTCTCACTCTCTCCCCATTCTTTCTCTCTGTCTCTCTATTTCTCTTCACTGTCATTCCCTCTGCGCCTGCCTCTCTTTGCCGATCTCTCTATCTCTCACTTATTCACTCTCCCCCTCCAAGTATATATATATATATATATATATATTCGGGCTAGCCGTGGTCCTTTGGTGTTGGAGTGGGCAAAGAAAGTTTTTTTTTTTTTTTAACGTTCGCTCCGGGTCTTCGAGCTTGCTGCTTGCTATAACCCCATTCCTAACTCGACATAATGCTTGTGCTTCAGCACATTTGCTGCTTCCACTTCAAGGAACATACTGCCCAAAGAGATGTAACTACTACTACTACGACTACTACTACTACTACTATTACTACTATTACTACTACTACTACTACTACTACTACTACTACTACTACTAGAGATAAGAGAAATGACGACTGCGACAAAACTGGTTCAGGTAATGACAGAGGGAGGTGTATGGTTCGGTTTTACAACAACAACAAAAAAAAAAGGAAGAAAAAAGCGGAGAAAATGAGCAGAAAAGAGAATGGCAGAAAGAAAGATGGGAATATATAAAGGATAAACATGCAGCAAGCCAATATTTCGCCAAAAAGCCTTTTTAAAGAAACACATACAAAAACAACACAACAGATAAAAAACACCACAATAAAACATGACAAATTAAACATTTTGCTTTTATTTTGGTATCCTACTTGTAAGAAAGACGAGCACAAAATAATTCTAGTTTTAAGATATATCATCACTGAACTTCGGAAAAATCATCAGCTCTCAAAAAGTCATCCATTTACCTTATAAAGGGTCAGGCATAAAGCATAGCTGGATTTAACTGACGCAGTACGCAGAAACTGAATACGTGTGAAAAAAACATGACGTCAGAGATGAAGCAGACAAACGGTTATTTTTAACAATGGCTTCTTGGCAAACACAATATCCCGCATTCACCGTTGAAATTTATTTTAAAAGTGGAGAATCGTCTGTTACTGTACAACGAAAGTTTCGTTGCCATTTTGAGTTGCATCCCCGTGATAATGTTCCCGATCGGAGGACAAAACAATATTGAGGTGGGTCAAAAAGTTTAAGAAAACAGCTAATTGCTTTAATAACAAGTCTACTGGTCGTCTTACTTATTTAACTTGTATACTGAAAATATAATGAGGAATGTTAGAGAAGATGTAGACAAAGAATATTGGAGGTTATGAAATACCAGAGATTAGATATGCCGATGACACAGTATTACTGTCCACAAAACAGAAAGGAATGGAAAAACTAATTTTCAGTCCGTAATAACAGCGAAGAGCAAAACCTCTATCTTAATGTGAAGAAAACTAAATTGATGACAACTGACAAAACAAACAAGGCAGCTGAAATATGTATCAATGAGGAAAAACTGGAAGATGTGGAGAGTTTTGAATATCTTGGATCACTACTAACTAATAATGGAGATACAATGAGAGAAATTAAAAGGAGGACATCTATTGCTCTTCAGAAAGTAAAACAACTAAAGAATCTGTGGAGAGGAGCAGACAGAACTACAAAAATAAGATTTTTAAGGGCATGCATCTTTCCCATCGCAACATATGCCCGTGAGACCTGGACACTTAACAAAACAGCTGAGAAACACATAAATGCCTTTGAATGTAAATGCTACAGAAGAGTTCTTCAAATATCATGGACACAAAAAAGAACAAATATCTCCATACTACAAGAACTTAATATTGAAGAAGGCTGGCTAGTAAAGAGGATTAAACAGAGAAAAATTAAATATTTTGGACACATTAAACGTCATGATAATCTAGAGAAGACCGTCTTGGAAGTGCACATAATGGGAAAAAGAAAGAGAGGAAGATTAATGCGAAGATGGCTGCAAGACATCGTTGATGATCTGCAAATGTATGCATCAGCAGCAGATCATCTTGCTCACAATCGAGAGGCCTATAGGAGTGCTGTTAGGGAGGCAAAGTTCCTCAAGGGACATGCAAATGAATGAACTGGTCGTCCAAGATCTCACCAGACACCTGAACGAATTCAAGAAGTCTGCAACGCATTGCTGAGTAGCCCTCGGCGATCAGCTGTTAGGAACGCTTTGGCACCTGGCATCCTCTTACTGTTAATAGTGATCTTTATGTGCAGATGCTAACTGAATACTTTATTCCAGACTTGGCCAATGGAAATAAGAGGCTAATATGGTTTCAACAAGATGGAGCAACTGCCCACACAGCCCGTCAGTCCATGGCCATGCTGCGACAAGCATTTCCCAATCGTCTTATTTCCAGATTTGGGGATATTCATTGGCCGCCATGGTCACCGGATTTATCTGCCGCAGACTTCTTTTTTTGTGGGGGTATCTCGAGAACACAACAGGCCCAAGAAAAAGAGGCAGACCGCGTGAAACTCTGAAGAGGACATTGTTAAGAGAGTCCAAATTAACAGGCATAAAATCCTTTGATGAGGTTGAAAGACTCGCCGAAGACAGGCAAAATTGGCGAACTAATTTGCGAGCTCTATGTGACGTTTAACGGCACGGGAAGGATATAAGATAAGATCTCAAGAACACGGTGTATGCTAGTCGACCACAGTCAATTGCAGACCTAAAAGATCGAACCCGACACTGCATTCAAAATATCCTTTTGAACATGTTAAATGGTGTTATGCAGGAATTTTTCAGACGCCTGGCAGAATGTATCAAATGTAATGACGGGCATCTAACCTGCGTAATTTTCAAAACCCAAATATGATTGTCAGTAATAATAAAAATACCCACTTTTCTGAGTTTCATTTCACTTTCTTTTTTTTTTTTTACCAAAAACATGTATAGGGCTTATTTATTTTCCATTGTTAAAATCCAGCTATCCTTTATGCCGGACTCTGTAAGAAGGATAACCTCAGGTTGGTGCGTGTGCCCATAGATGAAATGACACCGACTGAAACATTAGAATGCGTGCAAGGGTATCTGTAGCCGTTGCTATTCAATTCATTACCATCTCTTTTTTTTTCGGTTATGTTTTCACAAACTTCTCGCTAAGTGCTACAAAATCAGTAAGATAACCAGTTTAACCAGTTAGTCCATTAAACTGAACAGGCTTAAGTCTAGGCCCCCAAAAGGGCAGGGGGCCCGGCATCTTGGGGAGAAAAATGCGAATATAAGTTGTTGTTTTAAGTAGGGCCCCGTTGTAAGTTTAACATGGGGGCCCGTTTTAAGTTTAATCCAGAGGCCCCTCGTCACTGCAGCTAGCTCTTCATTCCTGCAGTAGTCTTCCATGTTTGACCACATATGACGTAAGTCAACGAGAAAGACTGAGTCAGTGCCACAAAATATTTTATGTGCTTCATGTGCATGTCCTTATGTTTGTCTACATTTTTCGTTGTCTGCAGCATTTCGTCGTATCCTATAAAATTATTGCTTGATATTTATGTTCAACTGAGACTTAGTCTTATATCTTATATATCTTATATCCTTCCCGTGCCGTTAAACGTCACATAGGGCTCGCAAAGTAGTTCGCCAATTTTTCCTGTCTTCGGTGAGTCTTTCAGCCTCATCAAGGGAGTTTACGCCTGTTAATTTGGCCTCTCTTAACAATGTTCTCTTCAGAGTTTCACGCGGTCTGCCTCTTTTTCTTTGGCCTGTTGTGTTCCACTTGAAACTTAGTCTGTCGACTCAAACAAACAAAAAATGAACTGACATTAAGATAGTGAGTTCGCCATGTCTGTTTATAAACAAAATTCCGAAGAAATTGGGAGAGCGGGGAAGGGGGATGGGTATACTTTAACACAACCTTTCTATAAAAAGACTCACTGGATTAGGGGTGTCCAACTGAAGGCCCGCCAGCCGCATGCGTCCCAGATGACTTTTTTTTTGCGGCCGGCGAAGTTATTATGAAGACGTAGCTTATTTGATTAAAATTTTTTTTAAATGTATAAAAACAAAATCCGAAAAGCTAATAAAATTCATATTCACTTCAGATATGTCACTTTTATTTATATAAACTTTTTAAAAAATAATTTAGCAAAAGCTAGGTTAAATTTAGATTCGACCTGCTACTCGATTTCCACATACGGCCCTTGAGGCCAATAAAATTGGATGCCCCAGCGCTACAGTACAATTTAACCTTCTTGAATGTGGTTTAAAATAGAACACATGTGCACAAATTATATTGTCTAGCGGCGCAGTACAAACTCCATTTACACAATTTCGATAACCTGGGCGTGGGTGCGACATATAATACAATACGAGACAATACGACTATAAGAAATCCATCTGAGACGCATAACAGTTGTTTTATAAAGCCCGTGAGGTAGAAGGCAGTTGTGAAAATTATAGGGGAAATTACGAGATAATTATATTTCTAGCTCGACAGCAAGAGATTTATCTTTGATCTTATTAGAAAATTTCTCTGCATATTGTCACATTTTAGTGACAGTTCAGGAGGTGATAGCGTCATTATCACGCCATTAATGGCAAAGAAGAGTAGTATAATTTATTAATGACGTGAATGGCAGGGTCATTGTTCAGGCTGCGTTCCAAATTTGCTCATTTTGAGAACACAAGGTGTTCAAAAACAAACGTTTCCATATGTAAATACTTCTAACTAAAGTATAGTTATAACAGCATTTTCCTTGTGTGGATGAAGTGACGAACAGGCACAGTTTGAAAAAAAAAAACATGCACTCCCACTGTACAGCGGGGGAAATGCTATTGCTTATAATTTATGGTTTGCAACCCTTGAAAGTGTGTACATTTTTTTTAACAGCCCTGTAGAACATAGTCCGTGGTGCAACTGATGATCATGGTCATTTAATGAACATTTAATGGCATCTAGTAAGGCTGCTCAGCTGACAGCAATTATTGAGGAAAGACACTGGCGATGGTTGGGACATGTGCTGCAAATGACTGACAACTCACTACCAAAATTAGCACTAAGATGGACACCACAGGGGAACAGAAGTAAGGGTAGACCAAAGGAGACATGGAGAAGAACAACAGAGAGGATGTTGAGCAATGGAGGGCTCACCTGGGCAAGAGCGGACAGGCATTTGTGGAAAACCCTTGTGGAAGCCCCATGTGCTTGGGCACTTAAGGTTCAGAGAGAGAGAGTAAGGCTATTCGTACGGATATCATAATTTTGTACAAAAAAGCATTTTTATTACTGACATTCAAGACTCTTCATTCATTCGGTTTTAATGTATATTTTCTTCAATACAGTCACAACAGTTTCAGCAGTGCCCCTATCCCCCTTCCATTTTATTAAAAAACTAAAGATAGTCAAACTAGAAAGCTAACGAAGAAAGGCGTAATTTACCACCACTCGAAAGGGCCATCTGGCAAACGCATTAGAAGATTAGCTCAAACAAACACATTCAGAACGGAGCATTTCCGATAACAAAATGTGTGGCCAGAAAAAACAATTTGTCGCCAACGAAATTGAACTTCTCTCAAGTCAGCTTGACACGCCTACTCTTTTGCTATAAAAGGACAAACTCTTTCATTATTTATGTGTCTCCACGAGATTTCTGGGCAGCTAATGAATTTTTAAAACTCTTAGCTCCCCCCCCCCCCCAAAAAAAAAAAATAGAGAAAAGTAAATTAACAGTACTAATTCATGGCGGATAATTCTAAGATGCGTTAAAGGCATATATGGTTGCTGAAAAAATTGTTTACATACCCAGTGAATGCCTCTAGATAGATGGTGTCTCTATGTCTTTTATTTGTCTTTGTTCCTGCACTTACATCATTACTTACTTTTTACAACAACAAAAAATTGAATATAGCGTCTAATTTCCATCATCAATTTTTAATTTTCTCACAAAATAAAATGTCGTTATAAAGTACTTTTGCCGCTTAAATATTGATAACCTTAGATATATCGAAGACAAACATATCCTGTAAATGTTATATATATATGTATGTATATATATATGCTTTTGATAAGAGTGGTTACTATATCGCAATTTGTCGTTATGTTGCCATAAAGAGAACCAGTCTTATGTTTTGACATATTTCTTTCAGTATAATAGATCGGAAAACGTGTACAAAATCTTTGCCCTGCTCGCTTATGTGTTTGTTCTGATTAAAGTCCGTACCACAGAGGCAGTTAAAGATGCTTTTTTTTGGCAAAACCTGCTCCTGGAACAACATTTCTGTAAAGGACTTGGATAATTAATCCGATTAATACTACTACAGAAAAAAAACAAAACACACACACACACACACCCACACAGGATCAGAACACTTGTAGAACTTCAGTTATTGTGTCAATAATGGTAGTCTGCGTGCTGGTACTCAGCCAGCATGAAATTAAATATTGCAGGAACTGAATACATTATTTCATGGAAAGATTTTACGAACTGTTTTTATTCCAAGAAATTGTTAGTACTTGAAACTTGAGAAAGACTTACGAAGACCACGTTTAGTGAAAGTTAAATCTTTCGAGTATTTCATAACGCGTCAGTGTAAATATATCTGCCATTATATTTGGTTTAATGCTTACTGGTTCTTCTTCTTCTTCTTCTTCTTCTTCTTCTTCTTCTCAGAAAGCGTTGGTTTGATTGTGTCACAGTATATTCCTGTCGACCCTTCATCTCAACACGTTTTCAGGACCGGGCTCGTCTTTCCGCTGTGATCCCTATTCACTTGGCCAGACTACTATCCCTATTCACTTGGCCAGACTACGATCCCTATTCACTTGGCCACACTACTATCCCTATTCACTTGGCCACACTACTATCCCTATTCACTTGGCCAGAGTACTATCCCTATTCACTTGGCCACACTACTATCCCTATTCATTTGCCCAGACTACTACCCTATTCACTTCGCCAGACTACGATCCCTATTCACTTGGCCACACTACTATCCCTATTCACTTGGCCAGACTACTATCCCTATTCACTTGACCAGACTACTATCCCTATTCACTTGGCCAGACTACTATCCCTATTCACTTGGCCACACTACTATCTCTATTCACTTGGCCAGACTACTATCCCTTTTCACTTGGCCAGACTACGATCCCTTTTCACTTACCCAGACTATGATCCCATTTCATTTACCCAGACTACGATCCCTTTTCATTTACTCAGACTACGATCCCTTTTCATTTACTCAGACTACGATCCCTTTTCATTTACTCAGACTATGATCCCTTATCCTTTACTCAGACTATGATCCCTTTTCACTTACACAGACTACGATCCCTTTTCATTTATCCAGACTGCGATCCTTTTTCATTTACTCAGACTATGATCCCTTTTCATTTATAAGACTATGATCCCTTTTCACTTACCTAGACTATGATCCCTGTTCATTTACTCAGACTATGATCCCTTTTCACTTACATAGACTATGATCCCTGTTCATTTACTCAGACTATGATCCCTTTTCACTTACATAGACTATGATCCCTTTTCATTTATTCAGACTATGATCCCTTTTCACTTACCCAGACTACGATCCCTTTTCATGTACTCAAACTACGATCCCTGTTAACTTGGCCAGACTACTGTCTTTCTTCAGGGGCACCACTGGGAGGGGAGAATAGGTCTTTAACAGGCATTGATTCGCCATCCGTGACGCAAGCAGTCAGCCACGGGTCACTGATCTCCATCTCATTCAGCCTGAGAAGGGCGCCTTCGCCCTCAGTTTTCTCTCCAAGAGATATGAAAAATTTCGCAGTCACAGATTCTAGTATTAAGCTTTCATGGAGGATTGGTGGAAATAAACCTTCTGTTCCTGAACTGAATGAGACGTTTCCTACACGATATTTGGCTTCAAATCCATTTCAAGATTATCTATCCCCGAGACATTTACCCGTATTAAATGTCAGCTTCCTAGAATGGAAGATGTTAAAATATTCTCTAACAAAAATACCACCCACAAAGGGCTACTTCTCTAAAGCCGCAGTAATGCTATCCTCCTTCAGGGAAGACATCTGTAATCATGTAATCAACAAACTGGGGCCGGTATACTTTTATAACATAAAAAAAACCCACTACTGTCGAGGAGTTTTTATTTTGCTTATTCACCGTTACAAAATAAGTTATAAGGGGTTTATTTTAATGATAAATATTTACTTTATTGTACGGTGTTTGTTTCTTTCGTTGAGGAAAGTGGAGAGTGTGGTCGCACCCATAAAGTATGCTTTGGAGTCTTGTAGCCCAGGTGATTGATATTATTTCACATCAGACTATTCGTCTTCACACTGATTGTCTAACACATGTGATATATATATATATATATATATATATATATATATATATATATATTATATATATGGCGGGAGAGAAAGAGAGAGAGAATTCTTTTCTCTTTTAGTCCCGATGGCTAGAAGACCACGTTCAGTAATTATGATGTTCATGATAGAATACGATGCTAAGCTGACTGTCATGCATCCTTCTTTTTCCAGTGACGTACATTAGAAGATGGAAGAATGTCTTTGACAAAACTACAATAACCGGCTTCTCAGAAAGGTCCACCACGGCGCTGAGCATGCCGAATCCTACCTCAGTTTTCAAGTTTTTGTTGTTGAGGAACTTGACAAGAGTGGGAGGAGCTGGAGCAAGTTCTTACTTGACAACGGTTACCTCTGCTGCCGAGGGCAAGTCATCATCAGAAAACCGCTCACCTGAGACTTTTCTGTGCTCCATATCCTTGCTCTTCAGATCAGAAACAGAGAGGAATGAAGACATGTTTTGTCTGCAGCAGTGAACCTCGGTGGCTCGGAAAGCCCTTGGATTAAGCAGCTGCTCGAAGAAGAAGAAGAAGATCCTTGCTCCACAGTCTCACGTGGACTTAACACTTGTCCCAGTTCCTCAGGCGGGACGGACAGAGTGAACTTCAGGACGGACCCGGGAAGTCAGAGTCGTTTGATATCAGTCTAATTTGCATACCTACCACAGAGAGGCGCTACTTCATGACGTCGAGTTCCAGTCCAGACATAACTATCACGCTACCTGGATCTGCTCATGGTTTCGACCAACGATTACAACTGTTTTATGCCTCTACTTTTGTTTCAGATAGTTTTAGCATTTTTGTTGTCATAACTTTACAGCAGTGGCTTTTGTGTTTATTTATATATTTAGTCTTATTTACATATCTGTTTTTATGTTTATTTATATACTTAGTCTTATAATTATAATATATTTATTTTTGTGTTTATATTTAGTCTTATATACATACCTATTTTTATGTTTATTTATATATTTAGTCTTATTTACATATCTGTTTTTATGTTTATTTATATACTTAGTCTTATAATTATAATATATTTATTTTTGTGTTTATATATTTAGTCTTATATATATATATATATATATATATATATATATATATATATGTTGAGCAATAGAGGGCTCACCTAGGCAAGAGCAGAAAAAAAGGCGAAGGACAGGCATTTGTGGAAAACCCTTGCGGAAGCCCCATGTGCCCTGGGCACTTAAGGTTCAGAGAGAGAGAGATATGTTTATATACTTAGTCTTATAAATATATTTATGTTTGTGTTTATATATTTAGTGTTATATATACATACTTATTTTTATGTTTATTTATATATTTAGTCTTATATCTGCTTATACCCAAAAACTGTCCATGGTTTTAGTTTTGAACGGAATGGGCGCGTAGAATTCTTGTTACACTACAGGGCAGCCAAGTGAGAGGCTTCTTCTTCTTCTTCTTCTTCAGGCAGAGCATCGTGTCGGCTTGGAAGCGGGTCATGTCGGCTATTGTTTCAATCCCTTAGTGGAATTTTTAAAGAAAGGACGGGGCGTGCAATGTTTATTTAGCAGATTCCACCAGCATGCGAACTATGGCGATCCCATCCACGTTAGCCAGTCTAGACCTTCTACTGGGGGTGCCAACGGAGAGGTGGGAGAAGATCTTGGTCAGCTATAGTTCGCCAGCTCTAACGCCAGCATGTCAGCTATAGTTCGCCAGCTCTAACGCCAGCATGTCAGCTATAGTTCGCCAGCTCTAACGCCAGCGTGTCAGCTATAGTTCGCCAGCTCTAACGACAGCATGTCAGCTATAGTTCGCCAGCTCTGACGCCAGCATGTCAGTTGTAGTTCGCCAACTCTTACGCCAGAATGTCAGCTATAATTCGCCAACTCTAACGCCAGAATGTCGGATATAGTTCGCCAACTCTGACGCCACCATGTCAGGTACAGTTCGCCAACTCTGACGCCACCATGTCAGCTATAGTTCGCCAACTCTGACGCCAGCATGTCAGCTATGGTTTTCTGACTGGTAAATAGGACAGCATCTTAAATGCGAGAAGTCGCAGACGTGTCAATGTGAAGGTAACATGAATTTAATAAAAACCCTCTCTAAATCAGTTTGTAAGTTTAATCCTATCATCCAGAGTCTTCGTTTCATCTTCTAGTTGGTTTAATTTCGATTCGAAGTCAACATTAGACAGAAATAGATAATTATACCACAGCTTTGCTTAACGATGTACCACGGTTGTCTGAGGATAATAAATATCATGATGGTTTTATAACTTTGTTCACGATGTTTCTATGGTGACCCACCTCTGTGTGAATGTACGAGTGATGGATATACGTACACATGTAACATAGTCTGTGTTGAAATAAAAGGAATAACGAACAGTCAAGTAACTTATATAAATGAGACACGGATGGTTTCTGAGTATAAGTTTATATAACTAAATATATAAATACAAGCAACGCCACTGTCGTAAACCTACAAGCAACGCCACTGTCGTAAACCTACAAGCAACGCCACTGCCGTAAACCTACAAGCAACGCCACTGTCGTAAACCTACAAGCAACGCCACTGTCGTAAACCTACAAGCAACGCCACTGTCGTAAACCTACAAGCAACGCCACTGTCGTAAACCTACAAGCAACGCCACTGCGGTAAACCTACAAGCAACGCCACTGTCGTAAACCTACAAGCAACGCCACTGCCGTAAACCTACAAGCAACGCCACTGTCGTAAACCTACAAGCAACGCCACTGTCGTAAACCTACAAGCAACGCCACTGTCGTAAACCTACAAGCAACGCCACTGTCGTAAACCTACAAGCAACGCCACTGCGGTAAAGCTGTGACGACAGAATGTAAAAAACTGTTTAAAACAAATGTAGGGACAGCTTTTTACGTTCACGAGCACATATTCTGTAACGTTTCGGTTTACACGTTAATCATACAAAAATATACAAGACAGAGAAATGGGGACATAGATAAAACGTAAATTCACATGAATGATATGCAACAAATAAGAATAGAAAAAAAAATATTAGGATAAACGAAGCATTTATCTGTGAAATGTGAGAAGTCGCGTCCGAGAGTGCGCGTGGTGGAGTGTTGTGAATGTTTAAACGAAGACTTGCTGTGTGATAGACTGGTAGTGAAGAGAGGATGAGGAAAGAGGAAAGGAGAGAGGGAGGGGAGAATACAGTGGTAATCTAGTCGAGAAAAGGGTGGGTGGAATAGATGAATTTATTTTGGGGTAAAGGGTTTGTAATCTAATACTGTGAGGGTTCCGGAATATAAATTACATGTGAGGAAATAGCAGAACTTAGTAGAGAGGGAATGTGAAGATTCTAGTACCGAGATTTATTTTTACAGCTGCTGAAATACAAAGGAAGTGTTTCATAAATGCGTAGATGGGCCTATTTATACATCATCATCATCATCATCAGGTCTGGCGTTGGCTATTATGCTTCTCCAGAGTACCCGATCCTTCATGCAGGCCATCAGCTCAGTTGGTGATCTCCTCTCACACCATCCCGCCAGACTGTCCAGTATCATTTCTCTTGGTCTTCCTCTTGATCTTCTTCCTTCTATTTTTCCTGTTGTTATAATATTTTCAATGCCCCCTCTTCTCATTGCATGTCTTATGAAAGTATATTGTCTCTCTCTTATCTTTTTGACAAGATTTTGTTGTCTCTCCAGCTCTTCTCATACATTCTTCATTAGTTATTTTTGCTGCCCAGGGGATTCGCAACATTCTTTTATACGCGCTTAGATAATGGTTCCGCACGAGTTTCGGAATGAGGCAGAAAACACGCCAACGATTCTCTTCTATCGCTTAAATTGTTATCAACAGAAAAACAATATCCATTAAGTTTCATCCCGGGTTGACCGGAGTTCAGAAGTTTGTGCCCAATATGGTCACCAGGCCAAGGCAAATATACACCCTTGTGAGAGCATTAACTATACTCACCATCTTTTCCCATGTGTATTCTGTTTGCACGATCGTGAGAGAATTTCTTCTCAACGCGAACCTTTCTAAGACAACACTGGCATTTTTCTTTCATACTGCTTCTTGTGGTCGGGTCCTCCAGTGGCTCACACGTGCACCCAGAGCGTACGAGGGTGAGTGATATTTTCTGTAGGAAGTGTGAGCTAGGAAGCCGGAGTCTGTGTTTGTTTACAGAGCCATGAAGAGAGTGGAAGGTTTCTTGTTAGGAAAGATATGTCTGTCATTATATCACGCTGTCTGGTCAAAGTCTGTGTCTGCATTTGGCAACAGATCTGTGTGTGTGTATTTGTGCGGATGTGCGGCCCCAGGAAAGTTTATATAAATTTGTTTCTGATGTGGCAGGCAGCTAAAAAGTTTAGGAGCAAATGTAAGGACATTATATACATTATAACAAAACTTATATAAATCTAGTAACAGTCTATTTCCCTGAAGGGAAATAATCTTATTTATTACCTTTGTGTTGTGAATACATTTTTTTCCACACTTAATGTAAGATGTTTCAATGAGTAAAAAGTAATGGTGCTGTCGATTTTCATGACTTAATCATCCCCTGGGAACATCTGTGTTAGGAACACACGTAACACTTTACAGCCTTTATGAGACAGGGAACATAGATCTGATTGTTTAAAAACTCTGACCTACTTCTGTAGACCATAAACCTGTACCAATCAACACTAATTGTAATTGTTATTTTTGTAATGTGTAATGTCAGGTTGGTGGACGGATAGGGACATGGAGATCTCCGGCGGGAATTATGAAAGTCTGATCTGAAACCAATGAATCCGGGACCTGACAAGCATATAGGTCTTTACAACAATGGCTATCAGAATGATGTAAACAAAGCAGAGCCACCAGACTATTGGTGGCTTGGAACGGATATTACTGAAGCACTCATCAGATTCCTCATCCCAAAGTCTGATTATCTCTGTGGAACTGTCTCAAAGCTGTTGGGCCTGACGTGGAGGTTAAGCACATCCACCAGAGGCTGGAAAACAAATCTTTGGCCAGACTAGCCTACACCACTGTCTTCATGGCAGTCCGAGCAAGACCACTGTCTGCCCTAGCAAGGAAAGGTGCTGAAGTCCGAGCAAGACCACTGTCTGCCCTCGCAAGGAAAGGTGCTGAAGTCCGAGCAAGACCACTGTCTGCCCTCGCAAGGAAAGGTGCTGAAGTCCGAGCAAGACCACTGTCTGCCCTCGCAAGGAAAGGTGCTGAAGTCCGAGCAAGACCACTGTCTGCCCTAGCAAGGAAAGGTGCTGAAGTCCGAGCAAGACCACTGTCTGCCCTAGCAAGGAAAGGTGCTGAAGTGGGAGATGCCCAGTCAGAGGGCGCATAACAAAAATCAGAGTACCACGCATTATCGCTAAATGCGTACGAAGAAGAAGAAGAAGACTTAATCAATTGATCTGTAGTCGATATAAAGTTATTATATGTCATCATCTTATGTGATCCTCACCAGATGTTCTTATAAACTTAGATGTACTTAATTCGTCAAAATGAAGATACTTCAAATACACCGATAAACCTATAGTCAGGCAGTTAAATGCAGAAAACGTAGGTATACGCAGGTGACATAGTCCTGACTGTAGAACATCTAACAACATCTAAATGACATAGTCCTGACTGTAGAACATCTAACAACATCTAAATGACATAGTCCTGACTGTAGAACATCTAACAACATCCAAGTGACATAGTCCTGACTGTAGAACCTTTAAGCAACATGCAAATGACATAGTCCTGACTGTTTAGCATCTAGCAACATGCAAATGACATAGTCCTGACTGTTTAACATCTAGCAACATGCAAATGACATAGTCCTGACTGTTTAACATCTAGCAACATGCAGGTGACATAGTCCTGACTGTAGAACCTTTAAGCAACATGCAAATGACACAGTCCTGACCGTTTAACATCTAGCAACATGCAAATGACATAGTCCTGACTGTTTAGCATCTAGCAACATGCAAGTGACATAGTCCTGACTGTAGAACATTTAGCAACATGCAAATGACATAGTCTTTGACTGCAGAAAATCTAGTGATATGCAAATGACAGAGTCCTGCCTGCAGAAAATCTATTTACACAAGTCATCGTGTCTTCTGTGGTGACGCAGATAGATTTTAAAGGGCTGTTCATTCGGGTTGTGCCAGGAATTCAAGTCACGTTCGCTTGTATGTGGTACAAATCGAATCAGAATCTTCATAACGGGTTTCATCATCCAAGAACTCTTTTGTTTCTGAATTAAAGGGAGTCAACCAACTGATTTTCGTTGTTGTTGACCTGCAAGACACCACAGGGCGTATTGGGCGGTGATTGCTAGGCCGATAGCCCACCAAGGACGCGGATAGATGGAACCAGTCTTCAGACAAGCGACAAAAGTCATTGTTATATACATCAGGCAATCTTTAGACAGCAGATAAAAGTCAGTGTTATATATATATATATATATAAGGCAATCTTTAGATAACAGATAAAAGTCAATGTCTTATACTGTCTATCAGTCAGCCTTCAGACAACAGACAAAAAGTCATATTCGGACTGTGAGTATTGTCCTCAGTGGACATACTGGAGGGAGCGTGTCAACCTCGAACCGTGTCTGTACAGAAACATCACAGATAGAAAACGTTAGCGAGCACAAAACACTAGGTCTTATTATTGACCAACATCTGACCTGGAACTCTCATGTGCAATGTCTAACAAAACTCATCGCACAAAAAGTATACTAATTAGCTAAAATTAAGCACTTCATCGATCAAGACACTAGGAAGACATACTACATAGCTCATATACAAACACATTTAGACTATTGCTCAACAGTTTGGGATGGTTGCTCAGTGTCAAATACAAAGAGGCTTTGCTCATTCCAAAAGCGAGCAGTAAAGCTTATTAGTGACGAAGATCAAGCACAAACAACTAATCATCACAAACGTATCAAAATACTACCTCTTAAGAACAGGTTCCTCTTCAACAAAGCCAAGTTAGTACATTAAATTCTTTCACGGCATGCCCCGCCTTATCTATGGAACCTGTTTAAATTTAGCCCAAAGTGCAGCCAACGCTTGAACAACATGTCTTCCAAAACCTAGACTTGATCTTTACAAGAAAAGCTTTAGTTATTCTGCTGCTCATCTTTGGAATATCCTCCTATCCTATATAAAAAATATAAATTATACTCCTTCCTACAACTACAAGCTTTCCCAATATCTATTTGATGTCGACTACATGCCTCCATGAATTATAAAACTTAAAAGTTATCTTAAGCTGCTCTTACAGACACCGAATACAGTTAATTGTTTTCTGAATAGTCCTGAAAATTTTGTTTAGTAGATAGTCATTTATAATGTATGTAGTTACGTCTGTACTGAATGAATGTTTAAGAGCGAAAAGTAAATGTTATATTTTATTTTATGTCTCTCAGCTTCAATGTTAGTTATGTTTGTCATATGAACAGCATATTTGTAGAATGTCTGGAATAGAGTGAAAGATGTATGATAAAGGGCAGAATGTCAGACGGGCCTGCGTGCCCAATTCTTAACCCTTTTGAAATAAAGATCAATCAATCAATCTCCACCCCTGCTGACCCTGCAGCAGACCAGTTGGAAAAGTTCATTTGCCTGCAGCAGGTTTTATTTTTTTTTCTGTTTGGCCCACTCCATCTCTTGACCGTTTACAACTCGAGTTTTAATGTACCCAGCCCCTCCCTCTCAGTTTCTGTCTCTTCGTGAGATCGTGAAATTTTGTCCAGTTTTGCTTTTTCCTGAAAGATCCGTTTGCTACGTGTTGAAGTTCTACATTCAGCACATACTTTCCTTTCCTGTTCTTCCAAAAACAAGATTCTTCACTTTGCAGCTTTCTTCAAATTCCATCTCTCTCTCTCTCTCTCTCTCTCTCTCTCTCTCTCCAACCCAAAGCACAGTCATCATTTAAGCAAATGTATTCTCCAAAACTGAGGCTTGGCATATTAAAAAAAAGAAAGCTTCTCTTACTCAGCTGCCCACCTTTGGAATGCCCTACCAACTTATGTAAAACTTACAAGTAATATTCGTTCTTATAACTTCAAACTTTGTCAATATCTGTTTGTATGGACTATATGCCTCCCTAACCATAGTCTAAAGTAATTTAAAGTATGGCTTGATTTTGGTAATTTTTTTTTATTCTGCTTTTCTATAAATTTGTTAATTTTGAATGAATGTAAGAATGCAAGTTTATTTCATGCTGTTGTATAACTCAGAGTGTTCAGTCTATGGACAAGAGATACGTTTACTATTTATTATTTATTTATGTAATTATTTGATTGTGTCTTCATGATTACTAATGCTCATTAATAAATGCTGAATGACTGTGACTGAGTAAAAGCTGTGTGATGAAGGGTAGAATGTTAACCCTTTGAAAATAGCATATGATCGTTCATTCGTTCGTTCTCTCACTCACTCACCACAAGAATTCATTTTATGTTCGACATAATTTGAAAATAAAATCTAATTTTAATGCTAACACCCAGAAAGAAAAGAAAACGCTCAAATTTCTCGCAAATTTCCCGGAAAATGCGAGCCTCGCCTACATTTAAGCAATCAAGATCTCGACGTCGCAAAACGTGACGTGCGAGAGTTTACCCAAACGACAGCTTCTGCTTGTCCTTTCCCGCCTTTCTTGTGGGCGCTGTCACGAACTCCAAAGTTTGATTAACGCGAGAGCAAACATGACTTCACTGCCTGCTCCTGTCCTGCAAACTCCCCCATTCTCCCTTTTTATTTCCTTGGTATTCGTTTTAGTTGACCAGGGCGGCGAAGTATACGCCAGAAGGTTTTCTTACGAAATGATTCTTGTTTAGTCGTACTTTTGACACGCTGATGCTCTTTTATGTCATTTTTAGCTGTGTAATGAATGGGGGATTGGGGAGGGGGGGGGGGAGAGAAAAAGGGGAGGGGTTATTGTTTGTTTAAGAAAGAAGATAGCGCAGAGATTATTACATTAGAGAAATCCATGCAAAGTGTCATAATTTAACGAGAAATATTTCCTGCAGCCGAAAGATCTTCACTAATCTTTTTCGTTTATGCCTGCCTTTTTAACTCAGTTAACACGCTACCATTTATGTTACTGAGATACAACATTCTGTTTTTCCTAGTGAGCGATTATTCTCTTTGAATTAAAAAAAAAAGGTCTGAGCTTGTTACTGTTGTATATAGGACTTCATGAACAGGAGTAGACTTCACGTTCTGTCTGTCCGCAGAATGGTCCAGACCAGACCGCAGGAAAAGAGCACGTGGGTACGCATGGGGAGCTGCTGGTAATGGGTTTCATGGAGGCTGCCCGTCTTCATGTCAAGACGGCTGAGAATATGAACGCGCAAGAACTGATCTCAAACGGCAAGAGCTTATCTGGCATTTTCCAAATATTAACATAGAGGAGATATGACAATGACTAGCGCGTACTGTCGCAGCTCAGCATGGGCTGATAGTGATTTCTTCCTGCAGAACAAGAAGAGATACTCTTGGATACTTGGTAGAGATACTCGAGCTCACCTGCCATAACTTCATTACAGCAAAGTTTTTTTTTTCTTTTCCCTTCTCTTGCTGCGCGGGCGCTATGGCTCTTACCACCTGATCACTTACGGCGCTGCTTAAGAGCGAACATGCCAGAAACGGGACAAATATTTAAAGGACAGCGGTCATGTTCTCATTAAGCTATTGTGCTTCGTCCTAGAGGAAATGATCACAACAATGGCCTCATTCAAACCTCAATGACTGAACTGATCTCCCCTGAGTTATAGTCCCGAGCAGAGTGTTCTGAGTTCGCCACACTCGATTTTGTCCACGAGAACAATTTCAGGATAGCACCCAAGAAAACACAGATGTCAGTGATGGATTCATTGTGTTGGGAGGGCAAACATTGAAATATCGCTGAACCAGTTTTAAGATGTCGATATGGATATCGGAGTCTGTAGAAGATATGTCAAATAGAATCTTATAATAGAAATAACAGCACAGAGTTACATTAAAGTCTAATGATGGAAAAGACGTAGAGGTGCTTCCCTCCTCCTCCTTTCTTTCTTTCTTTCTTTCTTTGTTTCTTTCTTTCTTTTAAATTCTAAATGGCAGGATCGTTTGAACCATGTTAATCACATAAAAAAACATAGGAAAATAAAGCAAAAAAACTAACAGCAACAAAAAAGCTGCAGCAGAAGAATGCACGTCACGAGGCTTAGTTTCAATAATTAAAATAACCTGCAGGAAAGTTAATGAAATAAACATCGTTTACAAAAATGACACTAAAATTCAGAGATTTCTTGTTCTTGCGCTTCTGGGCTGCTCTCATCGACGTAAACAGGAAAACCAGAAACTCAAGCTTCTTAGAATCAGAGAAATGACAAATGCAGAAGTAATTTGTGTAAAGAATTGTATTCACAGAAAGAAGAGCGCGTATTTAAATGTGTGGCAGGAAAGTTTACAAAAACATGTATATGAGATAGATAGATAGATAGATAGATAGATAGATAGATAGATAGATAGATAGATAGATAGATAGATAGATAGGCAGGCAGGCAGACAGACAGACAGATAGTGGGGGATGGGTGAAGATTACTCTGGATGTGGTTTAAAAAAGAGGGTGAAGACACTTGTCCGATGTTAGCGACCCATAGCTGATTTGCCAGTGTCAGGGTTAGCGACCCATAGCTGATTTGCCAGTGTCAGGGTTAGCGACCCATAGCTGATTTGCCATTGTCAGGGTTAGCGACCCATAGCTGATTTGCCAGTGTCAGGGTTAGCGACCCATAGCTGATTTGCCAGTGTCAGGGTTAGCGACCCATAGCTGATTTGCCAGTGTCAGGGTTAGCGAACTATAGCTGACCAAGACCCTGTCACACCTCTCCGTGGCACACCCAGTAACAGGCCTAGCCTGGCTAACGAGGCAGGGATCGCTATAGTCCCCATGGTGGTGGAGTCTCCAAAAGAAGCAATTGCACACCCCCCCCCTGCTTTTTAGCTGTACTCCGGGACTGAAAAAGTAGCTGACATAACCCGCTCCCACTCCGATATGGTACTGTACCTCAAAATCTCTACAGCATCGGCTGCAAAGAACAACAACTCGTTCCTACATGTACAAGAAGTGATTTTAAAAAACAAACTGCCACTTCAGGATCCTTCATTTTCTGGTATTTCATCATTCTACATTATATTTTAAAACTATTTTCTTTCTTCGTAATCTTTTACAAAAAATATATTTTAAAAAATACCTCAAATAGAAGCAGATATGTTGCGTGGTTATTTTCTCTTAGAAAAGTTCACTCCACATCCGATATGACTCATGTGCTACAAGAATGTTACTGCGGTATCAGATGTCATAAACAGAAGGTACGAAGCTACAAGAACACCATCGATGAAAGCCCAAACTGTAACAGACATCCGACATTTTAATATAAGGTGAATTTAGTAGAAATGGCAAAAACTGCATGCCGTAGTTTTGGGGCTGACAAATGGCTGCGTCAGAAAGAACCTATATCAAAGGAATGAACTAAGCCGGGGCTTTATAGAGCAGAAATGTATATCAACATGAAGAAACCAAAGCTGGCATTCTGACACGACCACGTTTTTTGCACAGAGCTTCACATTCAATGCAATTCCTTTGTGCGAGCGTTTTCTGAGTCGGCGCTTGCTAAAGCTGTCAAAGTTTCGAATTTGCAAATCCTTTCTTCACGTGATCTTTGGCTCTACATTTTCAATTGCTCAAGTTATTTTAAGACTTAAGTTTCAAGCGCTTCGGGGATTTGCCTGTAATTTGAAAAAAAAACGCAAGACCCTGGTTCCAGAATTCCAGGAGGATTTCGCTTTCATTATGAGTAATTACTTGGCAATCCTCCGTCTACGGTTCTTTAACCTTTGACCCACTGTATATTTATCGATAGGAAGAGCAGAGTGTGAAAGTGATGGCTGAGTAATTGGCAATTCGTTTCTGGATTAAAACGAGTAAACTTGGGGGTACTGTACTTTACTGACTTAGCACCTGTTTGGTTTTTCAAACTTGGGAGAAAAAAAAAAGGTTTGTGTACGTTTACAAGGTGGGGGTGGCGGGGAGGTGGTGGGAGGGATTGAGGGTGGAAAAAAGGGAGGAGGGTGAAAGCGAAAAAGAAATAGCTTCCCTCCTCTTTCTCCCACTTTCATATAGCCATAGACCTGGAAGAATGATGAGAACTCATTTACTCAGTCCTGTCTGTATTTTTCAGCGTCAGCTGCCCCGTGCTAAATGTTCAAATTTCAGCCCTGGCATACGATAATGCCATTAATCAACAAGAATGTTTTTTGACGGCTGCAGAAGACGTAACGCCCTCCCCGGGCGCAGCTAACCCCCTGGAGCTTGACCTTTGTTTCTGTGTCTGAAGATTATTTAGTCATGATTTATCATCCTCCTTCTTATCTCCGAGCTCCAGGAACATCTCCGATCTGTCATTGTTAAACTTAACTGCATTTCATTCTTCATACCTGTCAGTGTTAAACTTAACTACATTTCATTCTTCATACCTGTCAGTGTTAAACTTAACTACATTTCATGCTTTTGGCCTGCCATAATTGTAATAATACTTTATATATATATATATATATATATATATATATATTCATTTGCATGTCCCTAGCGGAACTTTGCCTCCCCAACAGCTCTCCTGTAGGCCTCTCGGTTGTAAGCAAGATGCCCTGCTGCTGATGCGTCCCTTCGCAGATTATCAACGAAGTCTTGCCTTGGTCTTCATCTCTTTCTTTTTTCCCGTTATGTACCCTTCCAAGATGGTCTTCTCTAAATTCTCGTGACATTTAATTTAATTTAAATTTAATATTTAAGTTTTCTCTATTTAATCCTCCTTATTAGCCAACTTTCTTCAATATTAAGTTCTTCTAGTACGGATATATTTGTTCTTTTTTGTGTCCATTATATTCGAAGAACTGTTCTATAGCATTTACATTCATATGCATTTATCACTTACATCTATTTTCACTTGCCACAGTTACGTTTACTATATCTGTTTTTCGTGAACTAAAATAATTTCAGTTATGGATCTGAACTGAACGAATATGTCACATTTGCATGTGCTAAAGTTAATTATTTTAATGTCTAACATCTTTACAATTTCTTAACTAATGTCTTCCTATCAGGCATTACTACATGTGCTACATTTAATTATTTTAAGGGCCATTACATTTATTTCTTTAGTTTTCCGGGCTATTACACAGACTCACGCATGCACACACACGAAAAAAAAACTACGTAGAGCTCCAGTCACCAACTGAACGTACGTGTAAATGCTTGAACGTACAGGTGAGAGAGAATACTGCCAACCGTAAATCGTAACAGGCCAATACCTTGTCACTACTTCACTTGCTCCTGAAAGAGTGTCTGTTGTGTGTCTGTGGCCTTGATCTATGTGACTGTCGCGGGAGAGGGGCCTGTCACAAAGTATCTCATTGAATCAAGCTGGGAAAAAAGGGAGATTGGACCGTAGCACCTTTGTAATCCACTGTCTTCCTGATGTGAACACAATCACCACGGCTTTAGCTGTTAACATTTAGCTCACCAGCAGCAGCCAGACCATGGCTCGCAAAAACTCTTCGGGGTTCATCCAGTCTCAAGAAGGAAAAAAAAAATGGGTACCAGGGTTGACGCTCTGGGAAGGAAAAAGGAATATCGCAGTTAGCTACGGAGTTCGTGCTGACGGTGGCAGTACTTGGCAGTTTCTGGTCAGTTTGCTGACCATGCAACCAGAGTACTTAGAGTTCGTACTTAGAGTTCGACCGCGTGCGATGAAGTTGATTCTCAGAGACTACCTTTACCTAACATTTAGATCGCACTATAAAGAAGAGATTCAGCAATGGTATTAGTAACACACAACATCTCCGTGGAGTTACTAAGATTCTGTTACATCAAACTTCCCAACGACTCATGAATAATGTGATATTCATCTTTGAAAAATCTACGCCTTATTAACATAATATCACCACTGGTTTATTCTGTTTTGTTTTTTTTAAATATAGACTACGTCGAGAAATTGAAAAAACAATGTTACGGAAATATCAGAACTCGTTGTGTGTGTGTGTAGGGGGGGGGGGGGAGGGATAGGGAGGAAGGAGGGGGTTGGAAGTACGGTTTAAGACTATGAAGATCAGAAGATACGCGTTTAAATTTATGAAGAAGGGGAAGGCGCTTAACAGCTAATTATACAGACTGTGAAGGGAGATAATCTTATTTATTGCCTATTTAGAACCGAAAAAAAGTAAATGGGAGCAAAAGCTTGAGCAGCTTTCATTAACGCTGAGTTTTTTCTTGTTGTAATTTATGCAGACATATACGGCAGAAGAAGCTTATAAAATACGGATAAGTAGAACAAAAGTTTGAATAAAAGATGAAGATTTAAACAGTGACCGAATCAACAAAAAGCGAATAACGTAACAATATCTCTCTCTCTCTCTCTCTCTGAACCTTAAGTGCCCAGGGCACATGGGGCTTCCGCAAGGGTTTTCCACAAATGCCTGTCTTTCGCCTTTTTTTCTGCTCTTGCCCAGGTGAGCCCTCTATTGCTCAACATCCTTTCTGTTGTTCTTCTCCATGTCTCTTTTGGTCTACCCTTACTTCTGCTCCCCTGTGGTGTCCATCTTAGTGCTATTTTTGGTAGTGAGTTGTCAGTCATTCGGAGCACATGTCCCAACCATCGCCAGCGTCTTTCCTCAATAATTGTTGTCAGTGGTTTCATCTGCATTTCTGCCAATAAGATGTTATTTCTTATGGTGTTTGGCCAAAATATTTTTTTAATTCTACGTAAACATTTAGTCTGGAAAGAATTCAACTTGTTTTCTATGGTTTTGGTGATTTTCCAGCATTCACTTCCATAGAGTAGTACACTTAGAACATTACTCTTAAATATCCTGATTTTCATATTTATGCTTAGTTTATTTGATTTCCATATATTCTGTAGCATTGCAAAAGCCTGATTTGCTTTAGTAAGTCTGCTGTTGATGTCCTCTGTGCTGTCTCCATTTTCTACTACTCTGCTGCCAAGGTATACAAATTCGTTGACCTCCTCCACTAACTAACGTAACAATATGGGCTAGGAATATTCGCTTCTATATGTGGCCACAAAAAAAAGGAAACATAATCAGAAGTCACCGAAGATTTTACACCGAGGACGGACCATACAGATTTACTTAATAAGATTTCATCATCATCATCATCACCATCATCATCATGTGCCATGACGAGCGCCGTGGACGGTCATACTCCTCCACAAGTCTAGGTCCTTGACATTTCTGAGTAGCTCTTTTGCTGATTTCTTTCCATGCTACAATGCCAGGCCTTCAGAAACCTGTTCTTTTGGTCGTTCTATTCGTCTCCCACCTTCAGTTTTGCTCATTGTTAAGACATTTTCCAGTTTCTCTCTTCTCATCACATGCCCCAAAGAATCGTGATTGCCGTCTTCTTTTTGTTATTATACCGCGTTCTTTCATTAACGTGTCTCAAACACTGCTCATTAGTTATCTTTGCTGTTCATGGGATCCTCAAGGCTTGTTGCCTTCGATGGTTTACTCATTTTCTAGCCATGATTCACATTCATATAGCAAGAAAAAAAAAAGAAAGCTTTATGGCGCTGTAATACTTTGTTCTCACATTCAGTAACAGTGACTTATTACACAAGATGATTTTCAGTTTCTGAAATGCTGCTTTTATCTGGCGTATTCTGCTTTTAATTTCTGTGACACATCTTCTGTCAGCTGTTATCACTGATCCCAGGTTTCAAATTGTTCCATAGGAAGATATCAAGCACTCAAGCAGGACGTTAAACAAAGATGTGTTATGAGACTTCGATCTCTTCTCTCTTAATAGTGAAAACATCACGAGATAAATAATAGACATTCCTTGAATAAAGCTGGGAGGATATACTTTAAAAAAACTTGCGTTATTCGGATGATACAGTACTAATAGCAGCAATAGTAAAATAAGAAAGATCTTCAAGACACGTTGAATATTGTAAGAGAGAGTGAAAATGGAATCCTCAAGGAAATAGAAAACGAGAAAGACCTAGACTTAATTGGAAAAGAGAAATAATGACAGTGCTCAGAAACAGGGGATGCACGTGGAAGGAAGCAGAGAATAATTCCAAGAACAGGGATGACTGGAGAGCATTTAACCGTGGCTTATGCGCTGAAGGAAGTGAAAAGCTACGATGATGATGAGAGAGTGAAAAGAAACGACTTAGTCTGAACATCAAGAAAACGGAGACAAATGGCTATGTCTGAAAAGAAATGTCCACCAACTTGTAGCATAATAAGATTTAGAAACTGGAATTGAACATAAAACTCCGTTCTGAGTTACTAACGATGGAGCAGTGTAACTGAACTTTAGTATCTTGATGTATCTCTCTGGTTTGAGAACTAGATGTTCTTGACTTGCTTGTTTGGTGCAAAGAACTGGAAGAAAATACGTCGTATCTTTGAGGATGTGTTCCTCGGTGACCATCATTACATGCTTATAGACACAAAAATCGTAGCCGCTCAGCCAAGCGGAAAATATCCATCATATTGATCGTATTGATCTTCATGCCTTGGCCAGTGACACGGTAGCATGTTATCGGCGACAAATTGCGAATGGGAAGCAAAATCTTAACTAGTTTTTGTTTGTTTGTTGTGCTGACATTGAACTCATGATTTCAACTCATTCAAAACTATAAAAATCAAATTACAAACTTGATACCTTATTTATGGACTTAAGAAAAAAAAATACTGCTCCAATTGTGAAACAGAAGAGAGGAAAAATGGCTTCAGGTCTTGTTTTTAGCAGCCACTGTTTATAGTGTTCACATTCCAGTTCCGCACATCGCTGGCACATTCGCCCAGTAATAAACAGCGTTCCTTGAAATCAACAGCAACAGATCACCTGAGTCCCTCACCAGATATGCTTCAAAGGGTCGTCACAGCTCTTTGTGTGTGTGTGCGCGCGTGAGCACTGTGAATTTTAAAATGTTAAAAGATTGTGATTAATGCACGCCGGGCACGCTGTAAGTTCTTGAATCTATGATTAATGCACGCCGGACACGCTGTAAGTTCTTGAATCTATGATTAATGCACGTCAGACAAGCTGTAAGTGCTTGGATCTGTTACTGCGAGCAAGGATCTCATCGCAGTACACCGACTCTTTAACTTTTTTCCCCTTTTCTTTCTCCTTGTCTGTGATGTATTCTTCTTCCTGTTATCCACCGTCATTTGCCTTCAAGAGAGAGTTGGTTGAGAGTGTCGCAGTTAAGCGCCTACTTGATCAACACACCTGATTTCACCACCATGTGTTTTAGAACCGGATTTGATCTTCCCACAGCGATCCCTGTTTGCCTGGCCAAACTGCTGTCTGTTTCAAAGGCACCAAGTGGAGGCAAAAGAGGATCTCGGCAGCCGTGGTTCGCCAACCCTGACGTTATCTCTTTCAGCCGTAGCTGTGCTTCTCGGCCCTCACGTCTTTCATGTGTAACTTTACTTGTTGTAGGTAATTTGATCATAGGCATTAAACAGAAAGGAACAAGTCACCATTTTCCGTCTCCGAACAGGACACAGCTGACTCCATTGTCATATGTATACAAAGTTTAAGGTTGGGAATATGGACACTAATACCATATCCCTATGTGCCTCTAAGGCATGACAGGATTACCTTTATCTTTTTTTTTTTTTACTACTCTTTTTACATGTGCCCAGGCACCCCAAACTGAGGAACATATCCCCCAAAACTGTACCAACTATGAGACACTGAGGAGAAATTACTGGCCCAGTGAAACCACAAAATAAGATGTGCTCTACGGTTCCATACATGAGTTACCAAAAAAAAAAAAAACCAGTGAAATTTATCCAAGAGACAGGACTGCAGACATAGACAGAAAATGCAGAAGAAAAAGAAGAAGATCATATGCATCTGATAAAAAAAAAAAGGACATGATGCTGGCTGATGTAATGTCACATCATTCCTCTCCAAGATGTCTTTCACTCCTATTTTTTTTCTTCCTGTTCGTCCTCCTTGTTTGATTCCATGCAGGATTAGGTAATGACCCGTGATGGTGGATGGCAAGGATTCTTTCCTATGAGATGATCAGACAGTTCATCCTTTGTGTTTTTGCCTACTGTAACATTGGCATTGTTTCTATGATGGCTCGTGATCCGTCTTTATTTCTCACCCATGGCCCAACGAACTCCGTAGCACTGGACAAAGCTCGGACTGAATGAAAGCGGAGGCTTCCGGGAAAGAAGTTATCGACTATCGACCTTGTTATCCATTCGGCGGTTCCTGGTGTAAGTACATGAGCATGTTCAGTATACATTCATTTGGAAACAATTAAGATGGAATTATTGCTTTCACACGAGCATGTGCAGAAACCTAAAAAAAAAAAATGGAGATATTTCTTTACATGAGGGCACACCAAATGAAAATCTTTATTGCAGATACACTCTCTACAATTGCAGCATACGCAGATATGTCTGCACTGTATTTTTATCATCTCCTCTAGAGTTTCAATAATTCCTGAACTGCATGAGAACAAATTTCTTTGTGGAATGATGTTCCCCTTGCATCTCCTCTCAAACTTCCATTCCCTCTTCTGTGTATCCGTCTGTTGCTTACGTTTTTTATACCTGCAGTAAAATGCTGTAACATTCTCCAGACCGGCACAGTTTCTGTTTAATTCTCTTTCTGTCAAAAAAAAAAAGAAAGAAAAAAACCCCGGAGACATTTGAGAGTAAAATTCTCATTCTGTCAAAAAAACCCAAGAGACAATTGAGAGTAGAAGTCTCTCTCTGTCAAAAAACCCGGAGACAAATGAGAAGTAAAGTTCACACGGTACGGTTCACAGGACCACCCAAACTTCAAACAAAACAAAAAGCAAGTCCGTGCTCTGCAGTAGCTATGGCCGCAGTCTGGAAACAAGAAGCTGTCACAACCATTGAGGATCTTCATCTACGTTACGTAGTGAGGTTCCAAAACTCCGCACGCTCACAAAAGGAGGTGGGGGGGGGGGCGGGCGGGGAATATCCTGCAGGATCCAATTATTTAGTGAAATAGTCTCGCAGGCATGGCAGTGAGTAAACATTTCAGGCAGCTGCACACTCGGGTGCCAATTTTTGGGCGTTTTTATTTCATTATTCTCAACCCTGGGCAGGAAAATCGCGTCCGTGTAACTGTGCTTAAGCGCCAAGAGACCGTTTTTAACCCCAGCACGTGGGTTTGATCGCATTAACAAACTCGTCTCCTGGAATGCAATTAGAGGGGTTAATAAACTGCCGGTCTAGGTAAAAAAAAAACGGAAGAGTAACTCTAAGCTGGGTAAAATCCCAGTTTTTTTCCATGTCATTAATACATTTTCAGGATACGATTAAGCCCGTATTTCCAAGCTGTGATATGGTCAGCGTTACGCCTGGCCGCATTTACTATCCCAGATTTCTCTGGTACCCATTTTTAGAGGTTGGGTCGACCCCATGCTTTTGTATGTGTGTGTGTGGTGGTGGTGGTGCCAGAAAAAAAAATCCCCACTGCTGGGACTTGAGCCCCATACCACCGGATTAGCAGACCGAGGGTCTAACCACTCAACCAGCCAGGCCAACAATACACAAATATATTAAAAATTGGACGGTAAGAGCGGACATGTTGAACAGTAGTTTTAATTTTCATAAATGATGTTTGTCAGTGACGTGGGAAGAAAATGATCAAAATCAGTTATGAATTATTGTGCCTCTTACCACTTAGTGTAAATGAATGCAGGCAATGAGTTAATGTTGGAGAAATGAAGAGACGTGAAGTTCTGTAAAGCATAAAAGCAGAGAACTTGCGTGGTCACATGCAACAAGACAGCGTGCGTGAACATGGACACAGCAAGAGAGCTAGCTTGAACACAGGCAGCAAGAGAGCTAGCTTGAACACAAGCAGCAAGAGAGCTTGCATGAACGCAGACAACTAGGGAGTTTGCGTGAACACTGACAACTAGAGAACTAGCGTGAATAACAGATAACAAAAGAGATTGCGTGAACACATAACAAGAGAGCTAGCGAACATAGACAGCAAGAGAGCTAGCTTGAACACAGACAGCAAGAGAGCTAGCTTGAACACAGACAGCAAGAGAGCTAGCTTGAACACAGACAGCAAGAGAGCTTGCGTGAGCACAGACAAACTAGGAAGTTAGCGTGAACGAACTAGCGTGAATAACAGATAACAAAAGAGCTTGCGTGAAAACTTAACTAGAGAGCTAGCGCGAACATAGACAGCAATAGAGCCAGCTTGAATACCGACAACAAAAGAGCTTGCGTGAGCACAGACAACAAAGGAAGTAGCTTGAACACAGACAACAAAAGATTTTGGGTGGACACAAACAACAAGACGGTAACTAAACATCTGGATGATCTTTCATTCATTTGCATGTCCATTGCGGAACTTTGCCTCCATAACAGCATTCCTGTAGGCCTCTCGGTTGTGAGCAAGGTCGCCTGCTGCTGATGCATCCACTGGGTGATAAATGATAAAAATAATTTGAATGAGGAAAGTCTAGTCATGTTATCTTCAATTGGATATGAAGCAAAGCAGGAGACAATGGTTTTGATGTCACACACGAATAGCCACCTGATTGAGAATGCTATCACTTCTGAACTTTTCTTACCTGCAGATTCGGGTAGAATATATTTTCCATACAAAATCATCATCATCATCGCCTTTCTTTCCCCTTAGAGCATAGGCCACGGATAAAAGCTCTCCAGACATCCATGTTCTTGGAATTATTCTCTGCTTCCTTCCATGTTTATCCCTTGTCTCTGAGCACTGTCATAATTTCTCTTCTCCAAGTTAGTCTAGTTCTTCCTGGTTTTCTATTTCCTTGAGGATTCCATGTCAGTACCTGTCTAGTTATGTTTTCTCTACAAATTAGTATCTACAAAATCCAGCTGAGCCCTAGAACAAAAGGAATTTACAACCAGCACAGTATTGAAATTATATCACCCAAAACACTAAAGGGCACTCTGATGTCAGATGCAGAACACTTAAGGGCTTGTCCCGAATTTAATGAAGCATCTCCCTGGGACCAGCAACCGAGGTAGGTCTTAATCAGTATCCAGTATATTTTCATCTGTGCTGCCACTTTCACCTTTATTTGTTTCGGTTATATCATCATTCTCATCACTATCAGCAGTTTCAAGTTTTTCATGGTCACGTGTGGCGGCCGTTTTCTCTGACGTTAATAGCAAAATATGGCGGAGTTGTCTTGGGTGAATTTATAACCAGGCTATTGACCAGTACAGAATGGAATACTGCTGAACTTGTTGATGGATGGATGGATGGATGGGTGGATTGATGTATGGATGGGTGGATCGATGGACGGATGAATGAATGAATGGATGGATGGATGGGTGTATGGATGGATGGATGGATGGATGGGGTGGAATGTATGTATGGATGGATGGGGTGGGTGGGTGGGTGGATCGATGGATGAATGGATGAATGGATGGACGGACGGAAGGAAAGAAGTTGAAGGAAGATAGAGTCAAGGAGAGAGAAGAAGAAAGAGAGGGAGGGAGGGAGGAAACAATGTGTGTGAGAGTAGGAGTGGATGAATGAATAGATGGACAAATGTGTATGTGTGTGAGAGTAGGAGTGGATGAATGAATAGATGGACAAATGTGTATGTGTGTGAGAGTAGGAGTAGATGAATGAATAGATGGACAAATGTGTATGTGTGTGAGAGTAGGAGTGGATGAATGAATAGATGGACAAATGTGTATGTGTGTGAGAGTAGGAGTGGATGAATGAATAGATGGACAAATGTGTATGTTTTCGTTCCCCCCTCCCCCCACCCCACCCCCAAGACAAAACATTTGAACTGATTGTTTTTGTCAGTGTTAATTATTACAATCAACAATTTTCATAAGCTTTTTTTTTCCTCTTATCTCAGAGTGGTACAAGTTATCAATGGTGATACTACGACTTATCAGGCTGATATGTGTCTTAAAACCAGACGATGATCTCTGAGCACAAGATGTGTAGTATTCAACACGTCGCTGTCCTCTATGTACGCCGGAACTTTTTTTTTTCTATGTAAAATTATTTTTCCCTGGGGAGATTGTTTGGAAGTTTCCCTGGTAACCTGGAGTCTCGCCCCTAAGAGATACTGTCAAAGCTATGAATGACACCGTCAGATGCTGCCGCCTCCCGCGCCACATTCGCAAGGTAACGTATGGCCGTGGCAGTAGCTGACGGAGCGAATCGTCTTGCCCTGTTGTACAGCGTTCTCAAGCTTACAGGGTCTTGTAGCGTTACTTCTCGGTTTACGCCTTTTGCTGGTTTTTGTTGCTGTTGTTGTTTTAATCCCTTTGTTTGTACAGGATCCGTGACCAGTGGAAAGTATTATCTGTTATGTTCCTCAGTTTTTTTTTCTTCTTTTTTCTAGTTGGCCACTATAGTTGTAGCATCTTCACTTCTTTCTGTAAATGCCCTTACTTCCAATATAGTATCTTCACTTTTTTCTGTAAATCTTCACTTACTATAGTATCTTCACTTCTTTCTATAAATCTTCACTTACTATAGTATCTTCGCTTCTTTCTGTAAATCCTCACTTACCTCCAGTATAGTATCTTCGCTTCTTTCTGTAAATCTTCACTTACCTCCAGTATAGTATCTTCAGTTCTTTCTGTAAATCTTCACTTACCTCCAGTATAGTATCTTGACTTCTTTCTGTAAATCTTCACTTACTTCCAGTATCATCACTTCTTTTGTCCGAGGAAAGAAGTTAACGAGTGTTTAGACACTCAAGCTGATGGATACTCTATACCAGTGACTTCCATATTTTTGAGGTTGTGGTGTTATGACGTCATTTATGATTTAATGTAGCCCTTTACATTCCTCCACAACTTGGTAGTAAATTATAAAGTGTCCACATATTTCTAGTGTTCTACATAGTTCACGGCAGCCCTTTACATTCCCGGACAACTTGGTAGTAAATTATAAAGTGTTCATACATTTCTAGTACTCCGCATAGTTTGCCGCGGCCCTTTACACTCCTTCACAACTTGGCGTTAAATTATAAAGTGTCTACACATGTCTAGTATTTACACTCCCTGACAACTTAGTATTATATTATAAAGAGTCCACACATGTGTAGTATTTACACTTCTTCACAACTTGGCAGTAAATTATAAAGTGTCCACACATATTAGTATTTACACTCCCTGACAACTTGGCGTTAAATTAAAAGCGCTTACACATTTCTAGCATTCTACATAATTTACCTGTCCTTCCCCCCTCCCTCCAATCATCCCCACATCTCCGTGGACCCTAGTCTCGGAATCGATGCCCGGCGCTCTCTGCATGCAGTTATCCGTAGTTTGTGATGCCACACCCAGGTCTACGTGGGAGGGATCTTCGCGTCTGCCAAGGTGAAATAGCTCGTTGAAAAACGTGCATCTTAAACTAGCTCCATGAGTTAAAACAACAACAATAAAGAAACCTTGAAGCCTTTTCTCCAAGATTCTTCATGTGTCAGCACCATCTTACCCAGAGCTTCATAATGGCAGTAACACAAAGATACAACATTCTCCATTTATTAGAGTCTTTCTTGTCAAATCCGTGCAAATTAATCATAAAATCAGTTTTATAGAGGCCCCATTTTTCATGAAGAATCACATATTTTGCAGTGCGTGATGTAATCCTGTTAAGATTGTTAAGACAGGCCAAACTAGTAGGCATAAAATCCCTTCATGAGGTAAAAAAACTTGCTGGAAAAGAGGAAACCTTGTTGAACTACCATGCGAGCCCTATTTGACGTTTAACAGCACTGGAAGGATGTAAGAAGAGTTAATTAATCCTGGCTTTTCATCATGCATTTAAAGAGTGCCAAGTTATTAGCACTGATGGGCCATTTCTTGCACACAAAAATCTAGCGTCCGTTTATAGAAATCTCATGGTCTCATTTTATTTTTGTCCCGAAAATCTTTGTTGATCATGCTTCTTCATCCTTCGCAGTTCTTGGTGTTCTCAAGCAATTCAAATGCGTTTCTCTTCCGGCGCCATTTGGTCAGTCCATGAGATATCTTTCTCTAGGCTTTCCTCTCTCTTCCCCCTCTCCCTTTTTTTTGACTTCCCCAGTTACTGCTAGCTTATGTAACTTCTACTTTCTAATCAGACGTCCAAGGAATTTTTGTTGTCTTTTTTCCTACGAATTTAACTCGTTCTCATTGTTTCGCCACTTCTTTCCTCCTCTGTTTTGATGGTTGTCCATGGTTTTTACAGAAATCCGAAGGCACTGCTGAAAAAGTGATTTGGGGGGGGGGAGGGGGAAGGCCTGTTTTTAATAAATCGAACCTTCTTTGTTTTCTTCCTTTGAAAACAGAGAGGGAAAACTATTATGTTTTTTTTCCTTAGTCAGTCAGTCATTTGCATGTTCTTTGTGGAACTTTGGCTCCCTCACATCTCTCCTGTAGGCCTCTAGGTTGTAAGCAAGATGCCCTGCTGTTGATGCGTCCATTCGCAGATTATCAACGATATCTTGCAACCATCTTCGCCTTGGTCTTCCTCTCTTTTTTCCCATTACGTACCCTTCCTAGGCAGTCTTCTCTAAATTCTCATTGTGTTTAATGTGTCCAAAATATTTCACTTTTCTCTTCTTAATCCTCTTTATTAGCCTACCTTCTTCAATATATTTTTACCTTATAGACATTAATTAACTGACGCAAAATGAGACTTTCTTTTGTCATATCTTTCTTGTAGTGTTTCATTTACTTTTCTAAAGGTCTAGAGGTGTCAGGAACAGTCATTTTGCAAAATTCCAATTTTCCGTTTTTTTTTTTTTGAGTCTGATTGGTCTTTATTTTTCCCCATGTGTCACATAGTGAAGCAGATCTCACTAATGTTCTTTTCATTATGTTGTTCTTTGTTAGACTCTTTTACCTTCATGAATCTCAAAGGAACTGGGTCTTAATTTCAACTCATACTTCACTGATGTCTTCTCTGACTTGAAGCTTCCGTGAGCACCCTCGGCGTGCAGCTAGAAGGTGACATAGAGTACCCCATGAGGATCCATCTTTCTGACAGCTTTGTACTACACAACACTGGAGGCTGTCTTTTTTTAGTTCCCGCTAAGAGGGATCGTGTTGATACAATAAGATTAAGCTGGAGATCGTTGGCACTGGTCAGATGGTCAGCTCACTGAGATGCCCTCTTGAATGTCAGCTCTTAATCCAAGAAATAAAGAAAGAAAGAAAGAATGAAAGAAATCTTCATCCTTCTCCCTCTTTTACAAGCCCCTGTTAAACCCTACAACAAAAACCTGAGAGAAAGAACTCAGGTCCTCTCCTTAACGCCCTGAACCCATATACTGTGTCAGCATTATCATGTGTGTATACTCCTCGAGGAAGCGTTAAGTCACTGAATATCATCCCTCTCAGTAGTTCTCATTGCTGTGGTCGTCATATCCAATGGCTGCGGGTGAATGGTTATTCATCTTTTCTTAAATTTTCAGTTTATCATCTCTAATGCGTATTAGATGGGTCACTTCCCCTGCATTTCCACTTAAAGATTCGAACCTACAGCGTTTCCAAGTTTTAAAAGGTTTCTTGTCAAAGTCTGGCCTGAATGACTGTTCAAACCATGCTGTTTTTCAAACATTAGAATTAATATATGGTGTATGTCTCAGCAACTTTCAGTTTGTAGCATTTGTTGTTACATAACTGTGATGCTGAGAAACAGGAACCAAATAAAAGTGAATTAAAATTTGAACTGAGTTCCAATAATTTGAGCAGAAACTAGAGCTTCTCAGACTTCGAAATGGAAACAACCAATCGGATGGCGCAGTTTTGCCTAACATGAGACCCACAGAGTTTAGTTTAACGGGCGATGGGCGGGGGTGGAGATGGAAATGGGGGGGGGGGGGGGGGAAACGGGATATACATTTATTGGTCATAAATTCCCTTGCCAGATTTCAGTAACACATTAAATTCGATTTGATGTAATTTTTTTGTTTTTGTTTTATTTAATGTGGAGTTATTTAATTTATTTAATGTGGAGTTTTGTGTCCACAACACAAAAAGGAATGGAAAAACTAATTATATCAATCCGTAAGAATAGTGAAGAGCAAAGCCTCTATCTTAATGCGAAGAAAACTAAATTGATGACAACTGACAAAATAAACAAGGCAGCTGATATATGTATCAGTAAGGACAAACTGGAAGAAGTGGAGAGTTTTGAATATCTTGGATCACTGCTAACTAATAATGGAGATACAATGAGGGAAATTAAAAGTAGGACAACTATCGCTCTTCAGAAAGTAAAACAATTAAAGAATCTGTGAAGAGGATCAGACAGAACTAAAAAAATAAGATTTTTAAGGGTATACATCTTTCCCATCGCAACATATGCCTGTGAGACCTGGACAATTAACAAAACAGCTGAGAAACACATAAATGCCTTTGAATGTAAATGCTATAGAAGAGTTCTTCAAATATCATGGACAAAAAAGAACAAATATATTCATACTACAAGAACTTAATACTGAAGAAGGCTGGCTAGCAAAGAAGATTAAAAAGAGAAAACTTAAATATTTTGGACACATTAAACATCATGATAGTCTAGAGAAAACCGTATTGGAAGGGTACATAATGGGAAAAAGAAAGAGAGGAAGACCAAGGCGAAGATGGCTGCAAGACATCGTTGATGATCTGCAAATGGATGCATCAGCAGCAGGCCATCTTGCTGACAACCGAGAGGCCTACAGGAGTGCTGTTAGGGGAGGCACAGTTCCACAAGGGACATGCAAATGAATGAATGAATGAAATTTGGAGTTTGTGAACTTTTGGTAACGGCTCTTGTTAAGGCCGATGCAGAGCACATCCATATTACTGGATCAGGCCAAAGGGGCGAGATCACCGCTTGTGTCTAAAAAAAAATGTATCAAATGGCTACCACGTGATGAACTAAGAGTCTGGCATTTACAGGTTTACAACAGGAAGAAAG